>JASDDO010000016.1:303067054-305567054 GCA_030015575.1 Agapanthus africanus | reverse complement strand
AGAATATGGTATTTTAGTGAAAAGTCCTGTATTTTCGTATTCTATATTTTGATATATATCAATTAGGGTTATATTTGAGTGCGTGTAGAGGTAGGTCATTACCACGTGACTTATTTTAAGTTTTGATGAAATTTAGAGGTTAAACATGATATGTTAAACTTGAAGGTATTAAAACGCAAGAATACGGTATTTGAAAACGTTATCATTTCATGTGTGAAAATTCATTCAAATTGATTTCTACAAGTTTAGTGATCAAGATAAACATATTTAGGAGTGAGGGAATTGATTAAACGAAGAAAAATAAACTTCATGGTATTTTTATGAAAAGAATACGGTTTTACAAGAAAGTTATCATTTCATGTGAGAAACTTTATTTAAATTGGTTTCTAGGTGATTAATAGTCATCATATATAGGGTTAGGTATTATGGATTAAGTGACAAGTGGAAATTTGTAGAAAAACCGAATCAGAAATCGTTTTGTTTCGATTTCCGTCGGGTTCCAAAAAGTCGTATTTTCTATTAAAGGAAAAGAGAGATAGAAGAGATGGGACTTACGGGTTTGGACAAGCTAAGGCGGCTAAGGAAGGTGGTAGTTGTCAGTGTGTCGAAAACATCGCGAAGGTTCAAGTACGATCGCCGAAATCCGTCGTCGGTTTCGGCAGCGCTTCGCTTCTCGCTCTTTGTACCGAGTTCTCGAGAATTTGGGAGAGTGGACTTAGAGTTGTGAGGTGAAATAGTAGAGCGTAGGGGTGTTTATATAGGGCTGGGCTAGGGTTAGGGTTTGGATTAAAAAATATTTAAAAAATATAAAATTCATTAAAATTTCATTAATTTTGAGTGTAAAAGAGACTTAATGAGAAAATGATAACGTTCTGGAAAAAATGGACTATACAGAGGGGTTGACCAAGTCAACATGAATTTTTTTCGTGTTGACGACTCGGCCGACCGGCAGCGCCGGCCGATTCGGCCGAGTCGCCGGCCGACTCGGCCGAGTCGGGGCCGAGTCGTGTCTCGTTGGATGGGGAATTTTCTGGGGGGAACTTTGGTGCACTTTATTTTTTATATATTGTATTAAATTGTGAGTTATGGCTGTTTGACTTCCCAAGAATTTAAAACAAAAAGATATAAAAAATATGTGGGGCATGAGATTCGAACTCTAGTGGCTTGGTTCAGCAGTGCAAGGTATTACCAATGGGCTACAAGCTCCTTCTTGTAATTATTGTAAAGAAATAGATACTTAAATTGTTTCCAGTAATATCAATACTCCAAGTATACATCAAATTTAAAGCAAATTTTTGTATACAAAAATTGGAGTTGTTACAGGTTCCTGCTTTGTAGGAAGTTCGCACTGCCTTTTTTACGACATGGACGGTCGATGGTGCCCTTTTTGAGACTTGGACGGTCGGTTCTGCCCTTTTAGCGACCTGGACGGTCGGTGCAGCCATTTTAGTGACTTGGACAGTCAATGCTGCCATTTTATCGACTTGGATGGTCGGTTCTGCCCTTTTAGCGACCTGGACGGTCGGTGCTTCCATTTTAGCGACTAGGACGGTCGGTGCTGCCATTTTAGTGACTTGGATGGTCGGTTCTGCCCTTTTAGCGACTTGGACGGTCGGTGCTACCATTTTAGCGACTTAGACGGTCGCTGCTGCCATTTTAGTTACGTGGACGGTCGGTGCTGCCATTTTAGCGACTTGGACGGTCGGTTCTGCCCTTTTAGCGACTTGGACGGTCGGTGCTGCCATTTTAGCGACTTGGACGGCCGGTTTTGCCTTTTTAGCGATTTGGACGGTCGGTGCTGCCCTTTTTGCGACATGGATGGTCGATTCTGCCATTTTAGCGACGTGGACTGTCGGTGCTGCCCTTTTTGCGACATGGACGGTCGGTTTTGCCCTTTTAGCGACGTGGACGGTCAGTTCTGCCATTTTAGCAACTTGGACGGTCGATACTTGATTTGACTTGCTCCGCTTCTTACGGTGTCAGGGTTGAAGATGACTTGCTGATTCGATATGATTTGGGTTGACATCAGCACCGCTACACTGGAATATGGTACCAGGAGCGAATCATCATTTGCCGTGAGGGAATTTCCCTCGTTCCCAGTTTAACGACTTAGGGGTCATTTGTTTCCAGTTTAACGACTTAGAGGTCATATGTTCCCAGTTTAAAGATTTAGGGGTCTATTGAACTAGAGTTTGGAATTTTGGGATTAGGGTAGGCATTAGCGTTGCTAACACTGAAGCACATGTGCCAGGAGCAATTCATCATTTGTTTTTTCCTGTTGGGAAGCGGTGGCTTAGGAGACAAGTTTAGGTCCCTATCACCTAAGGCTTTTCAATTTTATGAGCCATAAGGGTCCCATAAAAACATTTTCTCCCTACAAGTCGAAAGGATCTCGTAGGTGCACTTTCTCCTTAGGAGTCGTGGGGACTACCTTGTGTGTTTTTCCTTTGTGAGTCGTAAGGATCCCACGAAGATTTATTCTCCTCATGCATCGTGAGGACATATGAGTGGGTCTTCCTAAATGGAGCATAATTCCAAAGGCGGAGACCGGCCGCGTAACTGGTGATTGCGGTGGGGCATGGGTATGCTGAGAATTATTTGAGCCCGTGGTTTTTATACGACAATCAACCTGGGGACTAACCGTAGGGCCGAGAGAACTTTGAGAAATTGGATTTTGGTTGGCGTCTGCATCGCTACACTGGAATATGGTACCAGGAGCGACTCATCATTCGCCGTTTGGGGGCTTGGAATTTGGATCTTGTTTGGCATCAGCATTGCTACACTGGAACAATGCCAGGAGCAACTCATCATTTGCCTCGGAAGGACTTGGGATTTAGGTTTTTGGTCGGCATCAGCACCGCTAACACTGAAGCGTAACGCCAGGAGCGACTCATCATTTTCCATTTCCCGTTGGGGAACGGTGGCTTAGGAGATAATTTTGGTCCCTGTCACCTAAGACTTTTCAATTTTATGAGCTGTAAGGGTCTCATAAAAGCATTTTCTCCCTATGAGTCGAGAGGATCTCGTAGGAGTATATTCTCCTTAGGAATCATGAGGATTCCTAAGTGTGTTGCTCCTTTGTGAGTCGTAAGGATCTCACGCAGGGATTTTCTCCTCATAAGGTCGAGAGGACTTTGCGAGTGTATTTCATCTCTTTTCACGAGTTTGCGTCCTTTCGGGTTTTCACAAACTCGCCGGTAGTCCTGCTGTTTTTACTCACGGAGCCCTTTCGGGTTTTCATCCGTGCCCGTTTTGCTTGTGGACATACCTTTTTTTTGGCCGCTGTGGGACTTTAAAAGTAGCCTCACCAGCAAGATTTGGGAGAGATAGGGGTCATTTATGCCCATGGATTGTATACGGTTTTGCATGAGGTATGATCTAGACCGTAGGGCTGATGTGCTCAATTCTCCTGTGACTTGGAGCATTCACGTGTAGTATTTCTTGAGATATTGGCCATTGATGGGTGGCATGGGCCTTTTTCCCTCGGCACTTATTAGTTGGTAAGATCCTCCGTCGAACACTTTCTCGATAACGTATGATCCTTCCCAGTTTGGCTCGAATTTCCCTTGGCAGTCGATTGGGGATGATCGGTCTTTTAAGCACCAACACCAATTCATCTTTCTTGAAAGCACGGAGACGGGTTATTTTGTCATAGGCCCGTGACATTTGGGATCGGTATAGCTCCAGATTTTGCTGCACCGCTAGCCTCTTTTCTTTGAGGGCGTCGAGCTCTTCAAGTCGAAGGAGCACGTTTTCTTCCACCGTCAACTCATGCTGAACAGCCATTCTTAAGCTTGGAACTTCGACTTCGAGGGGGAGGACCGCCTCCACTCCGAAGAGCAATGAGTGGGGAGTGGACTGAGTTGGAGTATGCTGTATCGTACGATATGCCCACAACGCCTCGTGAAGTTTGAGATTCCATTCTCTCTTGTTGGCTGAAGCATTTTTCCTTAGGAGCTTGCATAGAGTCTTATTGAAGGTTTCGGCTAGCCCATTAGCTCTTGGATTATAGATGGAGGAATATCTCCAGCCTATCTTATGTTGAGTAGTGAACCTTGCAACTTTGAATCTCTTGAAAGAAGACCCGTTGTCAGATATGATTCTTCTTGGAGTACCGAAGCGGTATAGAATATTATGCTGGAAGAACGTCGGAATATCTTCTGTCTTGACTTCTTTTAGCGGGACAGCTTCAGCCCATCTGGAGAAGTAGTCTGTTGTGGCCAGTATGAACCGGTGGCCTCTAGATGACGGAGGATCAATTGGGCCGACTATGTCGGTTCCCCAGACTTCGAAGGGCCACGACGCCACCGTAGGATGCAATGGATTGGGATGCTTGTGAATGAAATCACCATGAATTTGGCAGATATAACATTTCTTTGCATGCTCTCCGCAATCCCGTATCATGGTGGGCCAGTAATACCCAAGCCGTTTAATTTGAAGTCGCATCTTGGGGCCAGATTGGTGAGCACCGCAAACGCCAGAGTGAACTTTTTTCATGGCCTTTTGGGCTTCGGCCGATGATAGACACCTGAGCCAGAGTTGGTCATATGACCTGCGGTATAGTGTCTCATTCACAAACACGTATCGGAGAGCTCTCTTCTTCAGCTGAATCCTTGCAGATTTTCCTTCAGGCAGCTTGTCGTATCGGAGGTACTCTATGAAGGGTCCTCTCCAATCGGGCTCGTCTTGGATGATCGAAGCTTCTTTGGCCGGACTGCTCTTCTGGTCCGCACTTTCCTCTTCTCGTAGAAAGACTGGGGGTAGAATTTGCCGGTTCCTGACTGTGATCAGAATTTTGTCCATGTCAGGATCAGCCAACTCCTTGGCTAGGCGAGCGAGTATGTCGGCTTTTCCGTTCAACGCTCTGGGGACTCTCATTTGTTCAATGTGAGTGAACCGTTTCATGAGTTCCACCACCTGGCTTCTATACCGAGCTAACTCGGGTTTGTATATTTTATAGTCGCCGCTTACTTGGTTGACGACAAGCTGGGAGTCACCGTAAACCCGTAGCCGAAGGATTTCCATTTCTTTGGCGAGCTCCAAACCAGCTATCGGAGCTTCATACTCGGCCTCATTGTTTGTGCGATGCTCGGTGAGACCAAAAGAACGCCGTAGGGTTCCCATTGATGGTGTGATGAACACTAATCCTATCCCTGCTTTTATCTCTGGGATGCTTAATTTGTCTCAAAACTATCTAGTAACCGCAATTAAGAACGACGTCGCTTGTAGCTAGCCGGTGAGTACGGGTCGGTCCACAAGGATGTTGTGAATTTCCTAATCGCTCTTACGCGTTAATTCCAAACGGTGTGAATGGATTAATTAAATTTAAAAACTAAATTAATCTAGGGCAATTGAATTAAAGATCTAACTATCTAACTAGGGCAAGAAATTAAATTTATACTAGGGCAGAGAATGAAAAATTACCTAGGGCAAGAATTGAAATTACCTACTTATTTTACAGATGGTTCTCTCCAAACATCAACACAAGACTTGTTAGATCTTAATTTCTGAAATGAAAAGAGGCATCGATGCTCTCCAAAAGAATTCTAAATTTTATTCATAGAAAGAGGCATATGGAGGCATGAAAAGAATACAATGATTTGGGTTTATATTTATAAGAGATAGAAACCTTAGATTACAATTGACCCGCATGTCTACATTTACCAAAATAACCCTAGGGTGACTAGTCAAAGCCATCTTAAAATTATGGTAAAATTTATATTCCTTAATTGCTCAAGCCCGCCGTGGAACCGCGGCCCGAGGCCTGGTTTGGCCGCGGTTCCGCGGCCAAAAGGTGGTGTTGGCTGCTGAAACTTCTTGTGATGGTTCCTGGCTTTCTGGTCTTCCTACTTCTTTATTTCTTTTGTCAATTTAGCTTCTGATTCTCTTCCAGATTTTCCAGTGAACATTGTTGTGGACTTTAACCATGGCTTTGTGTCGATGTCTTGAACTTTGCTTTGTGAACTGATCTTTATGTAGGCTTGATCAAGAGTCTTCTGTTTATGGTCAAAGTTTCACTATTACATCGTCTTTCATTGTTTTCACTGTTTTAGATCCAAGAACCTGTAACCTGTAATATGTAGCAGACATGCGTCAAAAGCACCTGTTTATTTATAAAACGAATAAGAATAGGGAATATAATAACGCAATATTATGATATGAACAAATACCCCCAAACTTATCTTTTGCTCGTCCTCGAGCAAACTTATTTTTATTCTCTACAAAAACCTAACTGCACTTTCGCAGGGAAACGCTATTGCACTGAGCTCATGCAACAAGCCGTTAAACTTTTAGGTGTCCCTAGTAGGAGGAGTGTTGTCTCGTGAGGGTTTTCAGCGGATACTACCCACAAAATCCTATCAATTCGGCCCATAGACTTTTGTTCTCCAATTAGGTTTTCTAACAAGGAATTCTATTATCGTCGACTCGTAAATTATTCACCCATATTCTTCATACTTACTCGTCATTTAACTTAAGATTATATATGTTCTGCAGACCTACTTAGCTTTCGGCATCTCTTAAGTTTCCCTTCTAGGGTTCGATCTCCACTTAGGAATTTTTATCAACTCTACTAAATATACAAGTTCTATTCTTCATTCCTCTCTCTTATCTAAATCCAATTACATATCCCTACGTGTGTGTATATATCACCCCTACACTTGGAAATTCAAATCAAACAATCATACTCTTGTCCATTGTCCAAAGTACTTCTTATGGTGAATTTTTAATTGAGTTTTGCTTACACATCCTTCATGCGACCGTTAATAATTCTTGAGGTACCAACAACCGATTACAAGATGCGTTTGCACTTTAAAGCGTACTTCCTAGTCTTGCAACACCCAAGGCTTTAGCAGTGACTTCCAAACCAGTTGGTCTAAGGCATTAGGTGATGAAGCACCTTCGCTAAAAATTTTTCTATTTTTTTCAGCCTTAAGTAATTACAAAAACCAGTGTCCATTTTTTTCTTGATTCTTTATTCACACTTGTATTTTTTTATTTTCTTTTCTTCGTACTAAGGACTTTAGACAAGAGCATTTCAAGGTGTCCTCTACTATTCCAAGTTTCAAGGTGCGTGATTGTGCAAATTGTAGGGTATACGTTTTCAGAATCTAGACTTAAGTTAGGAATTATTTTTCAAACTTATACTCTAATAAAATACAATACTTTTCCTTTGTTTCGACTTAGCCCAAAAAGTTAACTCAAAATTTGCCTATTTCTAAATAAACTACAAAGACATATACTTTCTACCGTTAAATTTTAAGAAAGGTTATTTTTAGGGTTTTTAATTTACTAAGTCTAAAATCTAGTTTTTCCTAGCCAGCTAACCAATCTGTCAAACTTAAGTCAAATAAGGCCAAAATTGAATAAATTAATTTTTTCAATTTTTTCAATTTTTCAATTTTTATGGGTTTTAAAATAAGTATTCAAATGCAAAAATATGTATAAATGAATGCGAAGGAAGAAAACGTACCGAGCATACCCCCAAACTTAAAGTTGACAGTGTCCTCACTGTCATGCTATACCAAGAGGGTCAAAATTGTCGGCACTCCCCTGTTTATTTATTTACAATTTTTTTGTTTTTATTTTTTGAATTTTTTTATTTATAGAAAAGAAAAAAAAATATATATACATATATACAATAAAGTCCTCACCAAACTAAGCAAGGCTTTACATAAGCCAAATATGAGCACCAACCATTCAAAAATCTTATCGTGGTAATGGTATGGTTGATGAAAGCATATGGTGGAAAGAAAAGAAATGAGAAGCACACGAGACCGTGTGGGAAGAAAGGTAGAATATGGTCTCGGTGGGGGAGAAGAATGGCGGAAAAGAGAAAGAAGTGAAGTACGATCTTGAGGGTGTAAATCGAGTGAATAAATTAGCGCAATTTGTGATGACCGATGTGTTAAAAATGATTGTGCTAACCTATCAACCCATCGATAAATGGGATCAAATCCCTCAAGATTGCAAGAAAGCATGGGTACGCCGAACTTGGTATTGGAGATGAAAGCGTAACGGTCTCTTGTACGGTCGGAACGATATGAAGGACAAAAGGGAGTGAGTTAGGGATAGTCTCATTCTCACCGCAATAAACTGTCTCTAACTTGAAAGATTCCAACAATGGTTCGAAACGACTGTAAGCAACCGAGTCTGATGGTTCAACCAACTCATCAGAAAATTCAAAGGACTCAAACTCGGGCGGTGAGTCATCAACATCGTCCGAAAAAGTGAAACACTCGTAAGTGTTATCAGATGTGAGAACTGTGTCAGATTCAAAGGAAAATTTTTCAAGCTCACAGTGTTCAAGCGTGATATTAGGCGTGGTCGGAATGATGGAAAGGAGGGAGGGTGATTTAGTTAAAGGTTCAAGAGGATGAATTGGAAAACCCGACACATCAAACAAGAATGGTTCAACCTCAATATTATCCTCAATACTCTCCTCAATACTATCCTCATAATTCTCCTCAATAATTAACTCATCCATGCCATTATCATCAAAATCAAGACGCATATGAAGTTCGGGAGAAACATTTAATGACTCGGGATGATGAATTGGACATAAAATATCAATCAAATATACGGGTTCATCATCCAAAATATTCCCGGTGTCTATATCCTCAATCAAGTGAAAATCAATATTTTCTGACACCTCATCAAAAGCATGGATATTTATCACTGTCGGTTCTAGAGTGGAGGTGTAAAGGTCAAAAGGATTAGGTGTGGTTTCACTCGAAAGGGGTTCTTCACAGTCTGGCAAATCAAGCACTACAAAGTCACACAACTCGTTTTTATTTGTTCTATTTTCAACTTGTGAATCATTTAGGACAATCGATGGAAAACATGAGTTGTGGGCTTCAATTGGGTATAGGTAGGTCTGATTTGGGAATGTGTAGAACTCACTCGCTCCTCTCAAATTCTCACTTTGTCCAACCGCTTCCTCATACATTGGAAAATTTGGAGCTAGTTGGAAACTAGGTACCGGTTCATTAGGTTGTGTAAGGGCGGCAATGGACGCATCCACATTCCTAATCATTTTGTTTGTTGCTAAAATATAAGATTTCAACGACTGTTCCAAACTAGACATGGGTTGTGAAGGGGTTTCGGTAAAAGATTTGAAATTGGTTGGATACGTGAAACTCCCAAAAGGCTGTGTAGAAACAATGTCTAGTGAAGGTGGGAAAGTCGGGTAGGACTGGTAGGAATTGGATGGTTGGACAGGAGTAGGATCAACAGTTGGATAAAAAGGTGAATGGACTTGTTGACCTCTAGAACTAGATGTGTGGAGAGGAGTGAAAGATCGGCTACGAGATTGAGCAATATGCTCAGCAATGGACATCAGTTTAGGAGTTACAACAGGACGTGAAAAGTGGTATCAACGTACGAAGGTGGTAAAGGTTGACATGGTTGACACAAAGTGGGTTGCAATGTCGAACTGTTTCTCCTAGACGCTTCTATTTGATCTTTTAAAGAAATTTTGGGCATGGAGGGATCTTCCTTAAATCGACCGAAATAATTGACGTACGAGGCAAAGTTAGGTTCGGGATACCAAAGTTCGGCAAGAGATTTGTGATGTGGGGTACCCATGATGTAAGAAAGAAAAGAGAAAGAAGGTTGGGGTGCTCGGATTTCTTAGCGACAAAAGTTGCAATTTTTTTAAAAGATTTTTCCTTTTTCCTTTTTTTATTTGTTTGGAACTTTTTGCAAAAAAGATTTTCGATAAAGGGCTAAGACACTTTCGATCAACCAAAAATGCATAATCAGGCCTAGATCTAGGGTTACCTATGTCAGCTAGACAGCTCCTAACTGTTCCAAAGGGCTAGAGATATGACCTCAAACCGCCTCTTCACCGCCAATTACGGCCAGGTAAGTGCCAGGTAAGTGGGAAGGAACCACAGTAGTGGGCCTAATTAATAACCACTAGCCTTTGATACACTTGCCTAGACACCGCAAAGTCAGGTTAGGATAAACGGTCGATGCCTATAACTAGTCCTCTGTCCTATTGAGCTCAAAGTCCTTAGGGCCGAGTCTAGTATTTTTTAATTAAAGATTGGTCAATGCAAATACCTTATGTGATTTCTGAGTCCTGGGAAGGGTGATAAAATCCCCACCCAATTTGAATTGGTCAAAAGCCCTTAAAGTCAGTTTTAAAGATATGCAAAACAGAAAAATCACTTGCAGTCAAATCTTTTTATTTTATGCGCGGTGCAAATAATCCTGCACAAGATTGTTATTTGGAAGGGGGGGGGTATTTTTTAAGCGCAAAGAATCCTGCAGGAGATTGAAGATATATTGAGATTTGCAGAGGAGGAGATCAGAAGACTTACAGAGTTTTTTTTTCAAGCCCTGAATCGACCAGGCCGCGGCGGTTCCGCGGCCAAAACGGGGGTCACGCGGCGGTTCCGCGGCCGGTTGGACGATTCAACAGTTTTTTTGTCACCAGATCGCCGCGGTTGACTTGTAGACTCGGTCCTCCAAATTTCTTCTGTTCCTCGGTTGTTGTGATCTTCTGTTGTTCCAATATGTTTTTTCTTGTTTTGATCTCTGTAGATTTCCAGATCCGAATTTGTTCGTAGATCCTGCAAAATTCACACAAAAATACCCTTCCCAAAAATAACAGATGATATATTTTTATATTTTTTTGATTTTTCAGATTTTTATGATTTTTTAATTTTGATTAACCCGAAATTGCAAAAAGGATATAGCACGCCATCCCCGGCAACGGCGCCATTTGATTTGTCTCAAAACTATCTAGTAACCGCAATCAAGAACTGCGTCGCTTGTAGCTAGCCGGTGAGTACGGGTCGGTCTACTGGGATATTGTGAATTTCCTATTCGCTCTTACGAGTTAATTCCAAACGGTGTGAATGGATTAATTAAATCTAAAAACTAAATTAATCTAGGGCAATTGAATTAAAGATCAAACTATCTAACTAGGGTAAGGAATTAAATTTATACTAGAGCAGAGAATGAAAAATTACCTAGGGTAAGAATTGAAATTACCTACTTATTTTACAGATGGCCCTCTTCAAACATCAACACAAGACTTGTCAGATCTGAATTTCTGAAATGAAAAGAGACATCGATACTCACCAAAAGAATTCTAAATTTTATTCATAGAAAGAGGCATAGGGAGACATGAAAAGAATACAATGATTTGGGCTTCTATTTATAAGAGATAGAAACCCTACGTTACAATTGACCCGCATATCTACATTTACCAAAATAACCCTAGGGTGACTAGTGAAAGCCGTCTTAAAATTATGGTAAAATTTATATTCCTTAATTGCTCAGGCCCGCCGCGGAACCGCGGCCCGAGGCCTGGTTTGGCCGCGGTTCTGCGGCCAAAAGGTGGCGTTGGCTGCTGAAACTTCTTGTGATGGTTCCTGGCTTTCTGGTCTTCCTACTTCTTTATTTCTTTTGTCAATTTAGCTTCTGATTCTCTTCCAGATTTTCCAGTGAACATTGCTGTGGACTTTAACCATGGCTTTGTGTCAACGTCTTGAACTTTGCTTTGTGAAATGATCTTTATGTAGGCTTGATCAAAAGTCTTCTGTTTATTGGTCAAAGTCTCACTTTTACATCGTCTTTCATTGTTTTCACTGTTTTAGATCCAAGAACCTGTAACCTGTAATATGTAGCAGACATGCGTCAAAAGCACCTGTTTATTTATAAAACGAATAAGAATGGGAAATATAATAATGCAATATTATGGTATGAACAATGCTTGATTTACTGGAGGTCTTTATCGATGAGGCCCCATCGAAGTAAAGCTCCCAATATGGCTCGTCATTCTCGAGGTGCAGCACTTGTTCATCGGGTAACTCGCAATTAAGCGGTGACCCCTCTGATACGGGATAAGCAACAAGGAAGTCTGCGAGAGCTTGCCTTTTTACTGCTTTCTGAGGAGTATAAACTATGTCAAACTCAAGTAGCATGACAGCCCATCTTGCCATTCTGCCGGCTAGGATTGCTTTGGTCATCAAGTGTTTGAGCGGGTCAACCTTGGAGATCAGCATAACCCGATGATCGAGCAGAGATAGTGTCGCAGCTTCTTCACAGCAAATATCTGGGCCAGGCATTGCTTTTCGATCGGGGAATAGTTGTGTTCCGCCCCAAATAGAGTTCAACTGAGGTAGTAGAGGGCATTTTCTTTTCCCTTCTCATTGTTTTGGGCAAGGAGTGCACCGAGTGACTCATCTAGCGTGGCAGCGTAGAGAATCAGCGGTTTATTTGGAATGGGAGTAGCCAGCACTGGAGGGCGCAACAAGTACTGTTTAATGCTTTCGAACGCTTCTTGACATTCGGCATCCTAGATAAAAGGAGCCCCTTTCTTCATGAGCTTTGAGAAGGGCCTACATCTCCCCGATAAATTTGAGATAAACCTTCGTATATAAGCAAGCTTTCCTTGAAAAGATCTCAGCTGTGTCAGATCCTTCGGAGGGGGCATTTCCATGATGGCCTTTATCTTGGATGGGTCAACTTCGATCCCTCGATGTCGGACTATGAAGCCCAGGAATTTTCCCGATGACATGCCAAAAGCGCACTTCAGAGGATTCATCTTCAGATTGTATTCCCTCAGTCTGGTGAGAACGGTCCTAAGATCTTGGATGTGATTTGCCTTGGTTTTAGTCTTGACGACCAGATCATCAACATAACATTTGACGACCTTGTGAATTAGGTCATCAAAGATATTGGTCATTGCCCTTTGATATGTAGCACCTACATTCTTCAGTCCGAACGGCATCAGTTTGTAGCAGTATATTCCGATCGGGGTTCAAAATGCTGTGTGCTTCTCATCCTCAGGCAACATCTTGATCTGATTATACCCAGACGAGCCATCCATAAAGGTGAACAGCTCATAATTTGAGGTGTCATCGACTATCATTTCCATAACCGGTAGCGGGAAGTCGTCTTTAGGACATGCCTTGTTGAGGTCAATGAAATCGACACAGACTCGGATCTGCCCATTTCTCTTCTTCACGGGGACTATGCATGCGATCCAGTCCGCATATTTCTCTTCCCTGATGAAGCCGGCATCGATGAGTTTCTTGGTCTCCTCGATAACCTTTTCTTCCAGTTCCCTTCTCATTCTTCGAGGAGCTTTCTTGACTGGCTTAGCATCAGGAGATATAGCCAGCTTATGCACGGCCACTTTAGGGGAAAGGCTAGGCATTTCTTTGTATGTCCACGCTAAGCAGTTGACGAACTCATGCAGCAGGGCAATTATCTGCTCTTTCATTTCCTTTGACAAGAGTGAGCTGATGTAGGTCGGCCTTGGATTATCGGGCGTTCCTAAGTCAATCTCGGTTAGCTCGTCAAAGGTTGCTTGTCCGCTATCTTCGAGCTCTTGAGGAGCTTCTTCTGGCTCGGCTAGCTCATCTTCATTATTTGACTCTTCGCTGGTTTCCCCAATATGGGTCATGTAGCATGCCTTAGAATCAGGCTAGATGAAACCTATGCCCCGCCTATCTGGATTTCGTCCATTGATGAGTGCTCGGACCTGAGGTGAATGCCATAGCCCTTCGTAAAACTTTGCTTCGGACTCCGTTTGATATAACCAGCATCTGCACTTTTAAAGTATTCCCGCATCTCGGGCGCATAGTATCTGGGATTGAGGATGGCTCTTATGCCTCTCTCATATGGAAGGCATGCGACAGACAAATCGTCCGGGTGCACAACAGGGTTTGACCCATAAAACAAGATGCCCTTCTGTCCACTTTTCCTTCTGGGAACGTAGAAAGTTTATAGCCGGTCCACGGTGGAGACTGACAATGCATCGATCTCTTTGCATATCTGCTCCGGCACTCTTGTGACGGTTAGGGACCCTTTTGTAACTTCGAACATCTCTCGTAGCTTCGTAGTTTGCACGATAGCCCGATTTGCACAACTGTTGCAAGACGGATCCTCTTCTTCTGATTGTTCAGTGCCACTGCCTAAACGAGGGCGGATTTTGCTGTCGGATGGGCCTTCGGTATCAGATTCATCCGTATCGCTACCGAAATGAGGGCGAGTCTTATGGAAGGACGGACTTCTAGTATCGGATTCATCAGTGTCGCTACCGAAACGCGGACGCACATGAGGGTTTCTTCTTTTGAAAGTGACAGCCAGCGCAGACTTTCTTTTGAGTTTCGGGGCTGTTGTCACAACCCAAAATTTAGGCACATGACCGGCCCTTAAACCACGTAACGTCTACAGGCGTACGTAATTTAAATAAGCCGAAACCCAGAAATCTAAACCACCTAAAACAGGATAAACGGAGAAAACATAGTTTAAAACATTCGGAAATTCTCAATTAAAATAATTTTTAAGTTTAGTTTTCATTCTTGAAAATTTCGGCAGCGCCTGTTGGATATAGTGCTCTCAGAGTCAATTATTGGATCACAGACACGTGATTGCAATGATTGAGGGAGGACCTATGCCGGTAGGACAGTCTTACTCAAGATGATAGTATGCTATCTGGTTTATCTTTATCATCGTGTATTGCTTTAGGTGACCTTACAGGTCACTATTGCGCGTTGATAGAGCCCTTAGGATTCTTACTTGACGGCCAGCAGTATGATGGCGATCATATACGTGGGAGCTGGGGTCTATAAGCACATCCTTAAAAGGTCCCTAGTCGTGGGAGTTTTCGAGACAGGGCATCTATACTCCAGAGTAGACTAATGCATACAGTCGAGACCCCGACGAGGGGCGGTGGCCGGTCTCACAAGCCACTGGTATCAGTTGGTTCACCTAAAATGTATACAGGTGCTCATTGGGTTATGAGTACACTGGACAGGACTCGCCGGGAACATACTAGTTGGTCTTATACCTGACGTCAGATAGCAGTTCCCTAGTGACATGTGTACAGGTTAGTTCATCGACCTGAGATCGTCATTTGTCTCGTATGAGTTCCCACTGTACTTTGATTACTACCCTACCACGGCTTAAAGGAGTCGTGCAAACAGGTTTTAGTTGGGTACAGTTCCGAGCCACATGGAGGCAGTGAGCGGATCTGTAGGGGTTCGTCTCTCCCGGTATTAGGGGTGAGGTTGCACTGTGTCTAGGAGATCCATTACACGAAGTTCTTGGCCAAGGCAGGAGATTTACTGGTAGGTATTCCAGTAGTATCTCAGGGTGTTTTGGGCTACACTCCGACACGACTTGTACCGCTTTTGGGGGTCTTACTTTTACCAACCCCTAGGCCCGCCATGCGATGCTCATAGATGAACGGACCGGACTGTACGGATATTGTCACTGACAGGCTCA
This sequence comes from Agapanthus africanus, assembly GCA_030015575.1. NCBI lineage: Eukaryota > Viridiplantae > Streptophyta > Magnoliopsida > Asparagales > Amaryllidaceae > Agapanthus > Agapanthus africanus. Next base: position 305,551,805 of record JASDDO010000016.1, on the reverse strand, counting down.
GTAGGGTATCAGGATGAGTTCGCTCATCGACGTCCCTTTTGGTTAATACCTGGTACCCCGTTACGTATGGCTAATACCTCTGACGTGCTAGTGGTTAAATCCACAGCCAAAGTATTGACGAGTCTTTAGAGTCCCCCATAGATAGTTTCTCAAGTTTCGGGTGAAACGCTGTAGAGGCCCTATGGATATATGGCAGGGTTCGATCATATAAGTGAGGTATTGCATGGGTCATGATCGGACAGATAATACTAGCGGGCTTTGGTTTAAGCCGGATCCTAGTATTGTACAGTGTAGATTTTATCTCATTGCATTTGTATTCGGTCAGAATATAAATGCGGGTATGTATATACAGTCGTGGGGTTTTCCTGTAATATATTACAGAATCGCTTTTTTTGAAGTTGCCAGTTTGTATTCCATTTCGGCCAGTTTTCCTTTGTTCCTTCATGGCCGGATTTTTCTGATGGAGGGGCTAATTTGCAAATGTGCAAATTAGCAATTTGGAGGGTGTTATTTGTAAGTGGGGCTTCATGATGGTTCTTGATGAGATTGATTTAGTTTTGTGCATCATTACTTGCATTTATTGGATAGGATATTGTGTTGATGGTGGTGTGACATATTTTCCCTTATGCTCACCATTTTTTCTCCTCTTGTGCTCACCCCCTTGATACATTATTCCCTCCTCCATTTGAGGGGCCGGCCAATTTTTTGTGAGGGAGAGAAAAATTTCATTTGGTGTGGGAAAAAGATTATCATTCTCATTTGCTAGCCACAAAATCATAAAGCTCTATTTCAAAGTTCTTCCCTTTCTCCCATCTAAATGGCAACTTCACAACCCCTTGAGACAAACCACTCTACACCTAGCCTACAGCATTCTTGGACACGTCGGCTCGCCAACTTCATGCCCGAGTTGCCTCGGTCCAGAGGTGGGAGCCCATAAAAGAACCCGGCGATGTGGTGCCCTTTACGACGAGGAGATGAAGATCGGAGATTCCGCGAGGAGATCGGGATGGAGGCCGAAGACCGAAGGACACGGATCTCTCGATATAGCTTTCTACCCATCTTCTAGTTTGCTAGTATTAAGTTAATGGCCCGATCCGGGTTTTTAGTACGCGGTAGCGCCAGTTTAAAAGTTTAAAGAAAAGTTTCGTTTCCATATTTTGGCCTCGGACTGACGGCCGGGGCGCTGCCGTGCACTTACATTGGTATCAAAGCCACGCCATTAACCTAGTCTAGTTTGGTCTAACGTGTTTACAAGTTTGATCGAACGAGTTTTCTAAAAACCCCATTTTCAAGTCCAGGTTTCTGTCGAATTTTTGCTGTGCTCAAAAAATTATTTGGTATATTGCAAAAATACGTGCAGGGTTGTATAAGAATTCTGTGAAAATTTGGTCGGCTGAAATTATTGTAGCGCGGCGGATCAGCGGCCAAAACCACGTTTTGGCCGCGGATCCACCGCCGTACTGTGGCCAAACTGCACCAAATTTCTACAGTTGGTTTCGGACATGGAAATAGGGTTTTTGGTATATTCTTTTTGGGCCTAGATTTATTTTGAGTGCTACAGTTGTGCTTGGGGCCCACTTCGGGAATTTTCGTCGATCGAAAATTTTAAACATATTAGTCCACAGTATTTACATTATATCTGCGACCGTGAATGCCATTTGATCAGTAAATCCTGTTTAATTGCTATAGCCCTTTTAGACGGATTTGCGAACGTGACATTCACATTGATGTTCTGTGTTGTGCTGTGATGTTGCGGATTTGTCGTGGTGGATAGCCTGGATGCAATGGTAGTACAGTTTGGTTGTATATGTACATTTGATATTGCGAGGCGAGCATCCGACATGTGGACTGCCGTTACTGCCTGTTTGTATATTATTCTTTTGGGGCACGACCGGGCTGAGGTCGATATACCCGTTGTATATTTTACTTTCTGTACTAGGATTACCCCACGGAGGGGTGCACGGATAGCCGAGTTCTAGAGGGCAACAGGTCCGCATCTCATGGCATTGAGATGGAGGGGGCTTCACTCTAGAATTGGCGGGCTATTCGCCGCATTTGTAGGGGGTACAGGTTGACCCAAGGAGGGGTGCCCAAGTTACCGGATTCTGTGAAGTGCTGGGTGGTCCATTTACGTTGTTGAAGGGGGCTGCCTCACTTCAGGTTTTGGCGGGTAACTTGCCGCGCCCGTAGGGGTCTAGGATTTCATTGCACAGGCTATCCACACGACCAGAGGAACGTCGGGTTTCAGTAGCGGCTCTATGAAACCCGTGGATCCTAGATATCTGTATTGTTCTGTGATACTTATTACATTTCTGTGATGTTGCATTTTATCACGCCATGAGCGAATATTATATATTGATATATATATATACTAGTAGATGTTGTATATGTTTTGCATCCGCGCTAGTTTAGTCCCCGCTCTGTCGTTAGTTAAGTAACCTAACGGGTGATGACGGGACCCAGTGGCGAATGCGGATGGCATATACGTACATCATTATTTTCGTTCTTTATTGGTGTGATCAATTGATGGGACTGCATTGATTCGGATCAATGCAAGCTAAATAAACCTGTTCTGATGTTGTTGGAACATTTTTCAAAAAGCTGTTATTGCAAGGGCGTTCTCTTTTGTTTTGCACAGTGGTATTCGGTTATGAATATCCAGCACCTCAGTCGACGAGGCAAGGGCTGAGATCCCTTCACCGGGAGTGACCCCTTGGACAGAAGTTTGCGTCATGGCAATAACTTTACTGTAATCGATTACTTTTGCTTTGCATCGTGGTATTCAGTTGGAATATCCTGCAGCTCATTCTACGGGGAAAGAGCCGAGATCTCTTCACCGGGAGTGACCTCTTTAGCAAAGGTTTTCGCTACTATATTTTTATAAAGATATCCGGTTCCTTCACTGATATCAAGTTCATTACGTTAAAGGTTTTTCGCCAAAAACCATTCGCAGCCCTCCATCATTTCAGAAAGGTAGCATTTAGTATTCATGTTATGTTTGTTGGCCTTAGTCAAGGCATAGTGTATGGTAGCTATTTGTTACTTTTCTGCTACATAGATAGATGCGTTGGTTTAGGACAGTCGTACAACCTTGTTGGCCCTAGTCAAGGGCTTGTACGGGTGGGTTCAAATTAACCTGGAAAATGACGGGTAGAACTTGACATGTGACTTATGATTTGTTGGCCTTAGTCAAGGTCATAAGAGCATGGGATAAAAATCACATCGGGAGTTTCTAAAGAAACTGAAACTTGCCAGATATGCGCATACCTTTTGGAGTGTGATAACGTGAGTGGATTCCATCACATTATCATGCGATGATAGTTGGATCCCGATTCCCACTGATGAGTTGGTTTACTCCTCGGGTAATCCCGACTAATTCTTCTTTCAGGTTTGGAGGAGAATTTGACGTTACAGTGGGAGGTTTCCTGATTAGATAAATTGATAACCATTCTGATCTAGGTTAGAGTGCACGCTGAGTGTGTCTTTTCTCTCTATCTTTGGCATCGACCATGGCCCGACCTTAGACTATGACTCAGTGACCAAGTTAACCAAACCTTCTTAAACACTGGCTTTTGGATTGTCAGAGTTGCATACCTCATTACCACTCCTACTCTTACCCTTTTCTCCAGGACACCCCGTATTACTACAAACGTCCACTTCCATTGGATAAAACCATCGTATGGTTATATACGAACTTGAAGGAATTTATTCGAGGATGGTTTCTGGTTCTAGAGAAAACGAATAGGACTATTCAGTTGTCTTTTACTTTTACCTTCTCTCAGGTTGCGAGTGCTCCTTGGATTAGGGGATTGTACACCCGTTACGCCTATTGGATAGTCTTCTTCCAAACCTTAGGCTGGTGCCGAACGGTAGGGAATGAAGAAAGCCAATTAGCCTAAGTGTGGTGTACAGAAGGTATTAGGTAAAGACAAATAAATGGATTAGAAAGAGGGCAAAGTAAATTGCGACCGCTATTCACGACCAAACCAAGTATTTCATTACCACTCCTACTTCACCTTTGTATTTCTCCAGAACACTCCGTATCACTATGAAGATCCACAGTTATTTGGATACTCCATCGTATTGTTATATACGAACTCGAAAGAAACTTGTTTCAGTTCGGGGATGGATTCTGGTTCAGGAGAAATAGGAATAATGTTTATTCAGTTGTCTTTTATCTTTACCTTCTCTCGGGTTGCGAGTGCTCCTAGGATTAGGACAGTACACCCATTATGCTTATTGGATAGTCTTCTTCCAAACCATAGGCTGGTGCCGAACGGTAGGGAAGGAAGAAAACCATTTGGCCGAAAGGGGTGTACAGAAGGTAATGACTAAAAGACATATAAAGGGTTTTGGAGAGATGACAAAGAAATATACGGTTAAAGTTTTGAATCTGGATAATGGAAGAGGCATTACTAGGAATACCCGGATACCCCTACGAAATATTTCAATGTTTCAGTTTCACTATGTACTGTTAAAAGAAAACTGATTTCCTAATTAGATACTTGCTCCAGGGTATGTATTTACCAGGTATGATCCTCACATCTGTATGGTTTTACAGATGATGAGTGGGGGTAAGTTATTGGGAATTAGGTGATTGTCCTCATTATATCGGGATTCGTTGTAATTGGTGATATTTGAGGAAATCGCCTGGGTTGTTTGCCGGACGACAAATATTTGGTTTTGAATATCCGTCGTTGTGCACCAATTTCAAATTGATATATCTGTACGTCTATTTTTATAGAGTGAGATATACCTTTATGAAATTATGTCCATGACATTTACTTATATCAGTGGATGGTTAGGTAAGGAGCATTAAACAGCGGTGTAATTCTTCTTAACCATAAGTACAGTTTTCAACCTACGACATACAGGGAATGAGTTATTATTCTCAAGGGACTTATACAGAGTATTGTATGTTGTCCAGTGTCCACTAGGACAGAAGGGTTGGTACTCGTACTGTATTCTGTTTACTTGTGACTTCTCTAGTTCTTAGACATGTGTTTCATAGAAACACAAGGTCCAAGTTTTGAGAAGTTATAGGTATAAGAATAGAGTAGAGAACCAGGTGTTGCAAGTATCGGGATTCTTCAAGATGATCGAAGATGTAGATACTTGTGTATGGTATTCAGTTGATAGTAATGATTAAGAGAACTTGCTTTTCTTTCAGGTTACTCATAATTGGAATTACTCCTAAGTTGAGTAATGCTGATCGGCCTCTCTCCATTTAGTTTACATGCACTGGAGACAGCTGCATGATTTGAATCTGGTTCAATTAAATGAGTGCCTCTGTTTCTGTATTGGATATAGAACAGTTCATATCTTGACATTGTTAAGGTACAGGGAGTTTTCCGGCTTATGCTTAAAACCAGACTCCGGATAACTCAAGACACGTTTCTATAATGGCTGTTTGTGGGTTGACCCGGGCTATGACGAGCGTTGACTTTCTACCATCTGGAAGATCAATAGTGATATTGTTCTTGACTCGCCACAGTTTTAATAAAAATGGATTTTTTTCCAGAAAACAATAGTGAGAGTATGGTAGAACTGGAAGTGATTCCAGAACCGCAAACGATTACTGAAGATTTGATAAGGACCTAAAGATTCAATTTGGTTTGACATTCCATTGGCCACTCCACAGATATGGTGGGTAACCTCAGGCACCCGAGAGGTACTCCGGTAGCCTCAAGGACGGTGACAGGGAGGTTACTGTTTACCCAGACTTTCCATTGCTGTTGTTCCAGACTGTGAGACCCGGCAGGAGGATGTGTATAGCGTCGTTCTAAACTAGCTTTAGAAGCGTACGTGTATATTATTCTGCCAGAGGGTTGTCGTAGTCAGTGGGAGCAGCAGAAGCATAGTGGACAAGTGGCTTATGTTTATTTATAGACTAAAGCAGATATAGCGGAGATAGATCATCTATTTCTGATGTGACAGTCATAGGTTTGACTTCATCAGAATAGTGGATGGATCTGATAAGAAGGTAGTAGGGTGTGATGTCCTGGTATTTGGATGACATACACAGAGTAGGAAGTGATGTTCCTAAACTACGATCGGTTATACTTTGGTTGTCACACAGTGGTTTCTCCACAAAGGATATGGATATTATATTAGACATGCTGGTTACTAGATCTATGGTTTTAGATCTAGATTTGGGAAGTGTCCCAATCAGGGTACTTAGACAGCATTCTAAAGGTATTTAGAATGGACGACTCCTGGCACGGTAGTGTACCTGCAGGTGATGGAGTCACCCTCTCTAAAGGTGTCTTACAACTAAAGGGGAGAGGGATGCACATGATTGGCAGATCACTTGCTTAGGCAATTGAGTCAATCATGAGATGTCAAGTACCACACCAGATGTTGTTTTTGCAGTAGATGCAATAAGTTGATATTGATCCTATCCTGGAGAAACATTCGGAAGCAGTTTTAGAACATAAGTGGATGTTCTAGGGATATGATGACAACAGCCTCTTTTAGGAGACAGTTATCATTCCAAGCTTCCAAAGTGACCTGGATGACAGAGTGACTGTTAGAGTTATATTTTTCCCTCTGACGAGGGGCAGTATTTTGGACAGGTGGTCCAGGCAGATACCGAGGGAGGCATGGCGCAGGATACTGATTAAGTTTAGTTGACGATACAGTCTAAGAAGTTTGGATTTGGAGTTCATTTATGAACTAGGTCCCATCAGATATCCAGACATATTCTAAGACAGGTATTGCTCATTTCGGGAGATGGGTTTCTCCGCGAACTTGAGATAAGAGAGACATAGAAAGAAACATCAGAGCAAATCCACTCACCGAGGCTATTCCTCGAATGTAATAGTTTCGCAAACGAGATTTGTGAGACTGATTAGTAGAGGAGTTGGGTGTTCGGTATCATACGGGCTGTGAGTATACGACATCGCAATAATTAGCCTTGAGTGCAAGTGGGAGATTGTTGGATATAGTGCCCTCAGAGTCAATTATTGGATCACAGGCACATGATTGCAATGATTGAGGGAGGACCTATGCCGGTAGGACAGTCTTACTCAAGAAGATAGTATGCTATCTGGTTTATCTTTATCATCGTGTATTGCTTTAAGTGACCTTACAGGTCACTATTGCGTGTTGATAGAGCCCTTAGGATTCTTACTTGACGGCCAGCAGTATGATGGCGATCATTTACGTGGGAGCTGGGGTCTATAAGCACATCCTTAAAAGGTCCCTAGTCGTGGGAATTTTCGAGACAGGGCATCGATACTCCAGAGTAGACTAGTGTATACAGTCGAGACCCCGACGAGGGGCGGTGGCTGGTCTCACAAGCCACTGGTGTCAGTTGGTTCACCTAAGATCTATACAGGTGCTCATTGGGTTATCAGTACACTGGACAGGACTCCCCGGGAACATGCTAGTTGGTCTTATACCTGACATCAGATAGCAGTTCCCTGGTGACATTTGTACAGGTTAGTTCATCGACCTGAGATCATCATTTGTCTCGTGTGAGTTCCCACTGTACTTTGATTAATACCCTACCACGGCTCAAAGGAGTCGTGCAAACAGGTTTTAGTTGGGTACAGTCCCGAGTCACATGGAGGCAATGAGCGGATCTGCAGGGTTCGTCTTTCCCAGTTTTGGGGGTGAGGTCGCGCTGTGTCTAGGAGAGCCATTACACGAGGTCCTTGGCCAAGACAGGAGATTTACTGGTAGGTATTCCAGTAGTATCTCAGGGTGTTCTGGGCTACACTCTGACACGACTTGTACCGCTTTTGGGGGTCTGACTTTTACCAACCCCCTAGGCCCGCCATGCGATGCTCATAGACGAACGGACCAGACTGTACGGATATTGTCACCGACAGGCTCAGTAGGGTGTCAGGATGAGTTCGCTCATCGACGTCCCTATTGGTCAGTACCTGGTAGCCCGTTACGTATGGCTAATACCTCTGACGTGTTAGTGGTTAAATCCACAGCCAAAGTATTGACGAGTCTTTAGAGTCCCCCACAGACAGTTTCTCAAGTTTCGGGCGAAACGCTGTAGAGGCCGTGTGGATATATGGCAGGGTTCGATCATATACATGCGGTATTGCACGGATCATGATCGGACGGATAATACTAGCGGGCTTTGGTTTAAGCCGGATCCTAAAATTGTACAGTGTAGATTTTGTCTCATTGCATTTGTATTCGGTCGGAATACAAATGCCGGTATGTATATACAGTCGCGGGGTTTTCTTGTAATTTATTACAGGATCGCTTTTTTTGAAGTTGCCAGTTTGTATTCTGTTTCGGCCTGTTTTCCTTTGTTCCTTCATGGCCGGATTTTTCTGATGGAGGGGCTAATTTGCAAATGTGCAAATTAGCAATTTGGAGGGTGTTATTTGTAAATGGGGCTTCATGACGGTTCTTGATGAGATTGATTTAGTTTTGTGCATCATTACTTGCATTTATTGGATGGGATATTGTGTTGATGGTGGTGTGACATATTTTCCCTTATGGTCACCATTTTTTCTCCTTTTGTGCTCACCCCCTTGATACATTATTCCCTCCTCCATTTTGAGGGGCCGGCCACATTTTTGTGAGGGAGAGAAAAATTTCATTTGGTGTGGGAAAAAGATTATCATTCTTATTTGCTAGCCACAAAATCATAAAGCTCCATTTCAAAGTTCTTCCCCTTCTCCCATCTAAATGGCAACTTCACAACCCCTTGAGACAAACCACTGTACATTTAGCTACAGCATTCTTGGACATGTCGGCTCGCCAACTTCGTGCCCGATTTGCCTCGGTCCAAAGGTGGGAGCCCGTAAAAGAACCCGGCGATGTGGTGCCTTTTACGACGAGGAGATGAAGACCGGAGATTCCGTGAGGAGATCGGGATGGAGGCCGAAGACCGAAGGACATGGATCGCTCGGTATAGCTTTCTACCCATCTTCTAGTTTGCTAGCATTAGGTTAATGGCCCGATCCGGGTTTTTAGTACGCGGTAGCGCCAGTTTAAAAGTTTAAAGAAAAGTTTCGTTTCCGCATTTTGGCCTCGGACTGACGGCCGGGGCGCTGCCGTGCACTTACAGCATCTCCTTTGTAAAAACTAGCCCCGAAAACGGGTACAACATAGATAAAATATAAAGCATCCCAAATGGGAGCAAAATCACGCCCAACGGCGGAGACAATCACCACAACATGTATACGACGTCGAAGCGAAGAAATATCAAAGAAAAGACTGCATAAAGAAGTAAACTTTTCACAAAACTGGCTCCCACGGGCACGTCACCCAAAGCCACCACAATAATATAACACTGAATTCTCACAAGTCGTCTCTAAGTCATATACGAACAGTGGTAGATGGAGAATACTAGATCAAATCAAAAAGATATACAATGTACAAACAAATAACCACAAACCACCTAAAAGCAAAGGCCTCACAGCCAAACGTAGCGGTATCCGCAAAAATAGAGATGATAAGACGCCCTGCCGCGACTACTCAGAGGGTAAGTCCTGCAAAACACTGTGGCACAACGGAGGTGAGTTGCCAACTCATGAATAGTAAATAACATCATACTGAAATCGCAAGTATGCACTAACAGCAATGATCAATAGCATGTAAGCTGGTAGCATGAATATTACAATATGAATATGCGACTATCATGATCAATGTACACCACCATGTACTATATCTACATGAATAAGTGCATATTAACTGAGTACTGAGTACGGGAAAATAAATAATCTCATGCACAAATCATAAGCATGGAAAAGCCCGGTGTAAATCAACAACACCCCAAATTCACAAAATACTCAAATCGGCCCTCTGCTCGGCCCTCAAATCCTGTAAGTCTCATGGAACCTGAGTGTCAAATATCGACACTCTAAAATATCATGAAAACCAGTGCTTAACATCGACACGTAAATACTCGTATCCATACGTTCCTCTAAACCCAAGTATCCCACACTACACTTGTGTTCCACGTATCGGTCTTTCTGATATCCATACGTTCCTCGAAACCCAAGTATCCCACCTCGACACTTGTGTTCCACGTATCGGTCTTCAAATCCATATATCTCTTGGAATATAAGTGCCTAACATCGACACTTGAAATTCCCATATCGCATGAAAACATATCTCAAATGCGTAAATCCACGTAAAACAATATATGCAACATAAAACATCAATATGAGCATATCACGGGAAAAGTCCGCTATTTAAATGCATCAAGTCATTAAATATATCTCGCGGTTCCTAAAATCCAAATCCAAAATACATATATATACGGCGTCCCATTCCACCGATATATATGTTATAAAAAACCAATCATGTAACAATAGCAAAATATATATGCGAGCAAGTAAATATAGTATGGCATTGATTTGTATGTCAAAAACTTATCTATTAACCGCAATCAAGAACGGCGTCGCATGAAGCTAGCCGGTGAGTACGGGTCGGTCCACAGGGATATTGTGAATCTCCTAATCGCGCTAACGAGTTAATTCCGAAGGGTGTTCGGAATGATTATTAAATCTAAAAACGAAATCTATCTAAAAAAACTAAATTAATCTAGATTTAAATCTTGCTAGGGTTAGGTTTAGGAATGGTTTGGAAATGTAAATAAATCTCAACGCTTTCTATACCCAGATTAGGGTCTAAGAGGAGTTATGGTAATTATCAATAAAGGGGATTACATCCATTCGGGAAGGTGTTCCTTACTCTAGGTTCTTGTCCTTCCTTTAGAGATCCTTATCCTAACCTCCATGGAAAACACGCGCAACCGGGCCTTTATACTACGGTATCACCGCTACCTCGAGGGATAGGGTGTCGTAGGGTGCGGTGTGTGCGTGTATGCATGGAGTCCTATAGATTCTATATGATGGGTACGAAACGGATGAGAGATCTCATCTCTCAAAAGCCTTTCCTAAAACTAACATCTAAGGCAAGGAATTAAAATCTAAACTAGAGCAATTAAATAAAACTACTTACAGATGGCTCTCTCCAAACATCAACACAGGGTTGTCAGATCTGGATTCATGAATTGAAAAGAGGCACCGATGCTCTCCAAAAGAATTCTAAAATTTATTAATGAAGGGAGGCATAAAGAATTACAATGGTTAGAGTTCCTATTTATAAAGAATAGGAAACCCTAGGGTTATATTTTGATCCGCATGTCTACAATTACAAAAATAGCCCTAGGTTGACTAGTCAACGCCGCCACAAAAATATGGAAAAAATATGTTCCTGATTGCACTATCCTGCCGTGGAACCGCGGCCTGAGGCATGGTTTGGCCGCGGTTCTGCGGCCAAATGTCGGAGTTGGGCTTTGGACTTTCTGGTGCTGGCTTCTGGTGACTTTGTCTTCCTGTTTATATATGTTCTTTTCCATTTGGGCTTCTAAGTTGGTTCCAGATTTCCAGTGAACAATTTGTAATGTATTTTTAACCGTTCGCTTTGAGTCGATGTCTTGAATCTTGCTTTGTGAATTGTTCCTTATGTAGGCTTGATCAAGATTCTCTGTTTGTTGGTTAAAGTCCACTTTTGCATCATCTTTTCATCATTTTCACTGTTTCCTGTCCAAGAACCTGTAACCTGTAACATGTAGCAGACATGCGTCAAAAGTACCGTTTATTTATAAAAAGAATAAGAATGGGGAATATAATAATGAAATATTCTGGTCTGAACAAATACCCCCAAACTTATCTTTTGCTCGTCCTCGAGCAAACTTATTCTTATTCACTAAAATCCTAACCGCACTTTCGCAGGGAAACGCGATTGCACTGAGCACGTGCAACAAGCCGTTAAACCTCTAGGTGTCCCTAGTAGGAGGAGTGTTGTCTCATGAGGGTTTTCAGCGGATACTACCTACAAAATCCTATCAACTCGGCCCATTGACTTTTGTTTTCCAATTAAGTCTTCTAACAAGAAATTCTATTATCTTCTACTTGTAAATTATCCACCCATATTCTTCACACTTCCTCATTGTCTAACTTAAGATTATATATATCCTGTAGAATTACTTAGCTTTCAGCATTTCTTAAGTTTTCCTTCTAAAGTTCCATCTCCACTTAGGAATTTCTATCAACTCTACTAAAGATACAAGTTCTATTCTTCATCCCTTTCTCTCCTCTAAACTCCAATTACGTACCCCACGTGTGTGTATAAATCACCCCTACACTTGGAAATTCAAATCAAGCAATCATACTCTCGTCCATTGTCCAAAGCACTTATTAATTAGTGAATTTTTAAATGAAATTTGCTTACACATCCTTCATGCGACCGTTAATACCTTTTGAGATACCAACGACCGATTACAAGATGCATTAGCACTTTAAAGCGTACTTCCTAGTTTTGCAACACCCAACGCTTTAGCAGTGACTCCCAAACCAGTTGGTCTAAGGCACTAGGTGATGAAGTACCCTCGCTAAATATTTTTCTATTTTTGCAGCCTTAAGTAATCACAAAAACCAGTGTCCATTTTTTTTTCTTTATTCACTTTTTTTTCATTGTACTAAGGACTTTAGACAAGAGTATTTCAAGTTCTCTTCTACTATTCCAAGTTTCAAGGTGTATGATTGTTCATTTTGTAGGGTATACGTTTTCAGAATCTAGACTTAAGCTAGGAACTATTTTTCAAACTTATACTCTAATAAGAACATCAATACTCTTCCCTCATTTTGACTTAACCCAAGAAGTGAACCCAAAATTTGCCTATTTCTAAATAAACTACAAGGCATATACTTTCTACCTTAAACTTTAAGGAAGGTTATTTTTAGGGTTTTTAATTTACTAAATCTAAGATCTAGTTGTTCCTAGCCAGTTAACCCATTCATCAAACTCAAGTCAATTAGGCCAAAATTGAATACAATAATTTTTATAATTTTTGAAATTTTTCAGATTTTTATGGTTTTTCAAATAAATAAGCAAATGCAAAAATATGTACAAATGAATGCGAAGGAAGAAGACGTACCGAGCATACCCCCAAACTTGAACTTGACAGTGTCCTCACTGTCATGCTAAACTAAGAGGGTCAAAATACCGATACTCCCCTGTTTATTTATTTACAATTTTTTTTTATTTTTTTTAATGTTTTGATTTTTTTTATAGAAAAAGAAAACAAAAATATATATACATATATACAACAAGGTTCCCCCCAAACTTAAGCTTGGCCTTACACAAGCCAAAGGTTAGCACCAACCATTCAAAAATCTTATCGTGGTAATGGTATAGTCGGTGCAAGAATGGGGTGGAAAAAAAAGAGATGAGAAGCCTACGAGACCGTGTGAAAAGAAGAATGGTAGAATATGGTCTCGGTGGGGAAGAAGAAGGGCGGAAAGAAGAAAGAAGGGTCGCGCGATCTCGAGGGTGTAAATCAAGTGAATAAATTAGCGCAATTTGTGATGACCGATGTGTTATAAGTGATTGCGCTAACCTATCAACTCGTCGTGAAATAGGGTCAAATCCCTCAAGATTCATAAGAAAACATAAGTACGCCGAACTTGGTATAGGAGATGAAGGCGCAACGGTCATTTGTTCGGTCGGAACAAGGGGAAAGACGAAAGGGAGTGAATTAGGGATAGTATCTTGTTAGTAATATGTATGCCCTAAAGGCCATTATATGGATAGTAGAAACTTGGACATATAATCTATGGAGATAGATGACTTTCTTGCTCAACATGATAGTACGCTATCTGGTTTACTTTATCTGGATATGTAGATTTAATCATTTACACATGTTGATAAAGCCCAAAGGATATTTGCTTGACTACTGTGATTATGATGCGGATCATACTAGTGGGGCACGTGTAAGTTTATAAGCATATTCTTGAACTGTTCCTAGTCGAGGGTGTATCGAGACAGGGCATCGATATTCCAGAGTAGACTAGCGTATACCATTCTTGTCCCATATGATGGGCGATGGATGATCCCATATCCATCTGGTGAGGAGACACCAAAGATTGTATGCGGGTGCTCAGTGGAGACTGGGTACACTGAACGGACTCGCCGAGAACTCCTATATGGTATTATATCTATCGTCGGATAGCAGTTCTCAGGGAATACTGGTACAGGTTAGTCTGTAGACCCGAGATCGTCATAGAGTCTTGTGTGTCCTCCCACTATACTTTGATCTCTACCCTACCACGGCTTTACTGAGTCGTGCAAACAGGTGGTCTTTGGGTACAGTCTCGAGGCACATGGAGGCAATGAGCGATAGGAGGGGTTTCGTCTCTCCCGGTATTGGGAGTTGATGTTGTGCTATGCTCGATTGGCTATAACATGAAGTCCCTGGCCAGGGCTGTAGAGATTTACTGATAAGAGTTATCAGTAGTTTCTCGATCTGTTATGAGCCATACACCAGCATGACTTATTGAGTTACTGGGGTCGACGATTCCATCCCTGGACTCGATATGCAGCATATCTGATGAAGAGACCGGACTGTACGGTAAGTGTCGCCAGTTGGCTCGACGGGAGTTTTAACAGCTTCTCTGGTTTTCTTCTGATCGTTTCAATACCCGGGTGGCCGTTATGTTTAGCTGACCTCTTGCGGCTTGTAGGTGTTTGATATGATCATCATCTACTGCCGGCGTATTGACGAGTCTTAGAGTCCCACAATGAAGTTTCCTGGTTCAGGCAAAAAGATGTGGTGTGCATATGAGATATGCGCGGGACCCGATTAAATACGGTTATGTGATAACGTATATTAATCAGGCATTTTCTATTTGACGGATCGTATGTGATATTGTTAGTGTTTATGCCCTAGAAGGCCATTACTGTATCATACTAGCTTGTATATTACTTAATGGAAGCTTGGGATATTCACATGTATATAACAGTCTTGCTAAACATGGTAGTATGCTACTTGGTTTTTCTATCTTAATATGTGAATATACGTATTGATAGAGCTCTTAGGATCTTGCTTGTCTACCAGCGTTGTGATGGCAGTCACACTAGTGGGGCTGGGTAGTCTACAAGCACATCCTTATTCAGGTCCCTGGTCGTTGGATTATCGAGACAGAGCATCGATACTCCGGAGTAGACTAGTGTGTACGCTTCTCATCCCAGTTGGGGAGATGGTCTGTCCCACAGCCGTCAGTACGTCGTACTGGAGATAGTATACAGGTGCTCGTTAGGTTACGGGTACACCGGACAGGACTCACAGGGAACTGTTGGTTGGTTTGATACCAGTCGTCAGTAAACAGTTCCCAGGTGACATGAGTACAGCGTAGTCCGCAGACTTGACACTGCTACTTCGCCTCGAGTGTGTCCCACTGTTCTTAGATTGCTACCCTACCACGGCTCAAAGGAGTCGTGCAAACAGGTAGCAGTTGGGTGCAGTCCCGAGCACTTGGAGGCAGTGACGGTTAGACAGGATTCGTCCCTCCCGGTATTGGGAGTAGATATCGTGCTGTGTCAGAGAGCCATTACGCAAAGTCCCTGGCCAGGGCAAGCGAGATTTGCTGGTAGGTTCCAGCAGTTTCTCAGGGTGTAATGGGCTTCACTCCGACACGACTTATACCGCTATTAGGGGACTGACGCTTGCCGCCCCCCTAGGCCCGATATGCGATAGTCTTGGACGAACGGACCGGACTGTATGGAGATTGTCACATCAGACTCAGTAGGAGTTCGGATGGGTTTACTCATCGGCCTTCTTATCGACAACTACCTGGGGACCGTTACGTACAGCTAGTGCCGCTTGCGGTCTGTGGTTAAACCCACTGCCAGCGTAGTAGTCGAGTCTCTAGAGTCCCACACAGAGAGTTTCCTACTCCAGGCGAAACGATATAGAGGTTGCATGGTTTTGCGACAAAGGGTTCGGACGCATACGTGCGTTTACGCGCGTACGACTTTCGGACAGTTTTTACCAGTCGGCTTTGGTTTAAGCCAGTTACTGGTATCCGGTTATTGGATTTTTACAGTCTAAAGTTTTTCCGTATTTTTACGGATCGGAGGGGCGTTCTCGTAATTACTCGAGAAGCTTCTAGAAGATGTGACTAAGGAGGTTTCTTTTGGATAAGAGAGTGAGTCATAGTGGTGATTCATTCACTTCATTAATGCACATTTATTGCTTAATGACTCATGTTAATGAATCATCACAAGATATTTTGTGAAGCATGCTTATTCATTTCCTTTATTGATTATTTGAAAATAAGAATGCTTCATAATATTATGATACACTCTCTCTCTTCTCTCATTATCATATCACACATTCTCTCTCCTCAAGCTCTCATCTTCTAACCCTAATCCTTAATCCTCATGTGTTGAGATCAAAGGATTAGTTAGACTAAACAATCCATAACCTTCACTCTATATCATCCTCTCATCTTTGATTAGCAATCAAAGTTGATTAGTTACCTCAAGTTAGAGGTTTAGCTTGGAGTTTCGCTCTCGGGTGGATCGTCTACTACCTAGAGAAGGCCGAGGAGAACAAAGGAGGACGTAAAGAAGAAGGACCGTTTTCATTAGGTATAATCCCTAATCACTTGTGAGATGAAACTTTAGAATACGGTTATTTAGAGTTTAGCTTCGATTCAAGCGGTTAGTCGATGTTCGTTGTTTAAACTTGATAAGTTTTTGTAAATTCCGCCTCCCCATAAGTACTGGGGTGTACTACATCGACTTACAGTGGTATCAGAGCCTCGCTAAACACTAAATAACTTAATCGCAAATTTGTACGAATTTCGAACGAAAAAACGAAGCCGGAAAACCCTAATTCTGTTTAGTTTCTGTCGAACTTAAAATAAAGTCCTAAAATTTTTCTGGTGTGTTCAGAGAGCTAGAAAGAAGTCCAGGAGAACACCCAAGAAATTCGAGCCCATGAATCGGCAACTCGGCCGCGCAAGCGCGGCGGATCGGTGGGATCCGCCGCCCTTCCGCGGCGCTTTGGCCGAGTCATGGACTCGTCTTTCTTGTGTGGGTCCCCTGTGACATTTGGGGTTTTCTGGAATATTTAATTATTGCTCAGGTTACTGTTTAACAGAGCAGATTTTGGAGCAATATTGATGTTGTTTATTCGATCGAAAAATACGGTATTTGCGTATTGGATTATATCTGTGATTGTTTAATGTGTTCGTAAACCTCCCCCAACTGCTAGTATGTCGGTTGGCAGGGGGTTGCACATTTCTGAAATGATTATATCTGTTTGTGCATATAAACTGTATTGGACTGTTGTGGTGTATAGCCGGGGTTAGCAAAGGGTTATTGATTAATTCATTTGTTGTAAATGTAATTTGTTGTAATATTATTTTCGCGGGGCACTTCCAGGTTGCGGTCGTAGCCACCGTTGTATTATTTCATTTTACTGTTTTTGCTCCTAGGACTGACCCAAGGTGGGGTACACAGACTGCCGGGTGGGTAGTTTGCCGTACCCGTAGGGGTCGAGGGTGGGGTAAACGGCTATTCATCACAACTGTGTAATCTGTCTTTTCTTGCAGGCTCAAAAGAAATACAGATTGCTTGCAAATCCAATATTGTTTATCTGTGTTCTGGAATGAATATCATTGCGTCAGACGAATGTAAAATATCTATATTTATTATAGCTATTTAGACGTCACTTATGTTTTACACCCGCGCTAGCCCAGCCCCCGCTCTGTCGTTAGTTAAGTAACCTAACGGGTGATGACGGGACCCCGTGGCGAATGCGGATGGCATAAGAGGACGTTATATTTTCGTTGTTTTCTGCAATGATAGGTTAATGATAGGACGCATTATCTATAATGCAAAGTAAAACAAACCAAAGTTTAAATCGTTGGAACAATTTAAAAGAAACCACTCGGTTATTTTTAAAACAGATATTTTTAAATGCGGAGATTTAACCACTCCTTTTAAAAGCTATCAGGTTCCTTCGGTTATATCAAGTTCACTACGTTTATGGTTTCGCCAAAACCAGTCGTAGCCCTCCGTCGTTTCATTTGGGTATTCAGTAGTATTCAAGCTATGCATTTTGGCCAAAGTCAAGGCATAGTGTTTGGTAGCTACTGGGTTTTCATTTGTTGCATAAGATAGATGAGTTAGTTTGGGACAGTCGTATTATCATTTGACCAAAGTCAGGGGTATATACGGATGGGTTCAAATTGACAAGATAATGACGGGTAGAACTTGACATGTGACTTATGACATTTTGACCAAAGCCAAGGTCATAAGAGCATGGGGCAAAAACTTATATCGGGAATTTCTAAAGAAACTGAAATTTGCAAAGAGATGCATACCATTTGGAGTTTGATGAATGTTGGTAGGATTCCTTCAACATTATCATACGATGATATTTGGATCCCGATCCTACTGTGAGTATATGCTACTTATCAGGATATTCGTCGCTTAACGATCAATGCTATAAACCTAGTAGGTGTCCAGAAAAGTGTCAGCGGGGTTACGCCCCCAGAGAAAAGAGGTTATTTAATTAAGGAACTTCGCGAAAGCGTTGGAAAACCTCCCTCGAAGTATCGACACCGGCCTGGCTGAACGGTTAAGCAAGTATTGTACGGTGAGAATAGTCTTGGCTAATTCTTCTTTTATGGTTTGAGGAAGGATTCGAGAAACAGTGGGAGCCATCCAGTTTAGATAAACTAAAAACCACTCTAAACTTGCAAGAGCATCATGCTAAAGAGTTTTCTTCTCTCTCTCCTAATTGCAGCGACCCTGAAAATGACTGGACTTAAGTTACTTTTAGAGAAAAATATACTGACGGGGCCAAACTATAAAGATTGGCTGCGGAATGTCAAGATGGCTTTGACCTATGACAAACTGGGGTACGTCCTCACCGCTACAGCACCTGCTGTCCTTGGTCCCAAATCCAGCAATGCGGATAAGGAAATCCGCAAAACCTGGGATTTAGATTGCGCGAGAGCCAAGTGCATCGTGCTTGCCTCGATGAACAATGAACATCAGAGGAGGCACGAGGATATGTCCCTAGATGGCATATTTCTCCATACAAAGGAACTTTATGGAGAGCAATCTCGTATAGCAAGATACGAGACCTCTAAGAAATTGTTTCGAGCGAGGTTGGCTGTCGGGTCATCGGTAGGTGAACATGTCCTACAGATGATCGGCTATATTGAAGAGCTCGCGGACCTTGGGACGACTTTGGATAATGAGCTCTATACAGACCTTGTTCTCCAGTCCCTTCCTCCCACCTACGCCCAGTTTATCCTCAACTTCAATCTTCAAGGAAAAGAAGTTGAACTTGCGGAACTCCTGAACATGTTAAGGAGTGCAGAGGGCACCTTGCAGAAGGCAAGGGAAACACCCGCTATGTTTGTTGGCGGTTCATCCTCTTCCGGGTCCAAGGCTAGGGCCAAAGGAAGGAAGAAGAAGGCCGCACCCAGACCTAGAGGAGGTGTTAGTAAGGTGGGAAAGAAGGGAAAGAAAAAGTTTACAGCACCGGTAGTTGGCCTGGATGAGTGCTTCCATTGTCACAGGAAAGGGCACTGGAAGAAGGATTGCAAGGCGTGGAACGCCAAGAACCAGGAACCGAAGCAAGCTATGGCTTCGACTTCAGGTGTGTTTGTAATTGAGAATTGTCTGTCGATCAACTCTACTTCCTGGGTATTGGATACCGGGTCAGGATCTCATATTTGCAATTCATTGCAGGCACTGAGAAACCGTAGAGTGCTGAAGGAAGGTGATATGATCCTCAGGGTTGCTAACGGAGCTAGCGTGGGAGCTGCGTCCGTCGGGGATTATCACCTAGGATTGACGAGTGGACACATTTTGGTTTTACATAACTGTTATTTTGTACCCAGCTTAACGTGTAATATCATATCAGTTTCCTTGTTATCAAATAAAGGTTATGATTTCATGTTTGTAAGAGATGTTGTCAACATCCACCTTAATCATGGTTTGATTGGGTCTGGTACTCTAAATAACGGCATATATGTGTTAAACCAACTCCAAATTTTCAATGTCCAGAACACACTAAAAAGAAAGTCTCCAGATTTAAATAAAGCTTTCTTATGGCATTGTAGACTGGGTCACATCAATGAGAGAAGGTTGACTAAGTTGCATAGAGAAGGATATTTGGACACGTTCGAATATCAAACTTATGACACTTGTCAATCTTGTCTCAAAGGAAAGATGACAAAGACTCCATTCACTGGACAAGGAGTAAGAGCGAGCGAGCTCTTAGGACTCATACACAGTGATGTATGCGGTCCAATGTCTACACATGCGAGAGGTGGTTTTTCCTATTTCATTACTTTCACGGATGATTACTCAAGATACGGATTCATTTATCTGATGAAACATAAATCCGAGGCTTTTGAGAAATTCCAAGAGTATAAGAATGTAGTAGAAAACCAAACCGGCAAAAGTATAAAGACACTTAGATCTGATCGAGGTGGAGAATACTTGAGTGCCGAGTTCCTAGGTTACCTAAAAGAGAAAGGAATTCTCTCTCAGCTTACTCCTCCATACACTCCACAGCATAACGGTGTATCGGAGAGACGGAATCGAACCCTATTGGATATGGTACGATCCATGATGAGTAATGCTGAGTTACCGCGATCTTTCTGGGGTTATGCGCTTGAATCAGCGGCATATCTTCTGAACAGAGCTCCTACCAAGACTGTGCCTACCACTCCATATCAGATGTGGACTGGGAAGAAACCCCATCTTCAGCATATGAAGATTTGGGGATGTCCAGCTTTTGTTAAAAAGCAGCATGTGGACAAGCTCGAGGCACGATCAGTAAAATGTATGTTTGTGGGATATCCAAAGAACTCCAAGGGATATTATTTCTATTACGCAGAGGAACAAAAGGTTTTTGTTTCTCGTAATGCCCATTTTCTGGAAAATCAGTTTTTAGAAAAGGAAATAAGTGGGAGCGAAATAGAACTGGAAGAAATTCCAGAACCACAAACTACTGCTGAAAGTTTGGTAGAACCAGAGGTTCAAGAAGAACAGAACATTCCCGCACCCCTCCGCAGGAGTAGTAGGCCGTCTCATCCGCCTGAGAGATACTACGGTTTTCTCATAGACGGGGATAGAGAGGATTGCATCATAGATGATGATGAACCTACTGACTTCAGGCAGGCCATCCAGAGCGGCGACTCGGTACGATGGCTAGATGCAATGCGGACCGAGATGGAGTCCATGTACACCAACAAAGTATGGACTTTGGACTTTGCTCCAGATGGGGTAAAACCCATAGGATGCAAATGGATCTTCAAGAAAAAGATTGGTGTAGATGGACAGGTGGAAACCTATAAGGCTAGACTTGTTGCAAAGGGTTTTCGTCAAAGACCTGGTTTGGACTATGACGAAACCTTTTCTCCAGTGGCTATGCTCAAATCCATTCGGGTCCTTCTTGCTATTGCTGCCTTCCATGATTATGAAATCTGGCAGATGGACGTAAAGACGGCTTTTCTGAATGGAAATTTAGAAGAGAGCGTCTATATGGATCAGCCAGAGGGTTTCAATCAGAGTGGGAGCAGCGGGAAAGTATGCAAGCTGCTCAAGTCCATTTATGGACTAAAGCAGGCATCGCGGAGTTGGAACATCTGTTTTGATGAGACAGTCAAAGAATATGACTTTATCAAAAATCCAGATGAACCGTGCATATATAGTAAAGTTGTGGCCAGAAGTGTCGTATTCCTCGTCTTGTACGTGGATGACATTCTATTGATAGGAAATGACATTCCTATGCTACAATCTGTCAAAGGATTCTTGTCACACAGGTTCTCCATGAAAGACCTGGGTGATGCCTCTTACATTCTGGGGATCCGGATCTATCGTGATAGATCCAAGAGGATGTTGGGACTTTCGCAGTCCAGGTATATCGACACTGTACTGAAAAGATTCAGTATGGAAGATTCTAAGCGCGGTAATCTACCGGCTTGTCACGGAATCACCCTCTCCAAAGAGATGTCTCCCAAGACTGATTTGGAAAGGGAACGCATGTCTATTATACCCTACGCTTCTGCGGTAGGCTCTATAATGTATGCGATGTTGTGTACCAGACCAGATGTAGCTTACGCACTGAGCGTGGTAAGCCGGTATCAGTCAGACCCAGGGGAGAAACACTGTATAGCAGTAAAGAACATTCTCAAGTACCTGAGGAGGAC
The DNA here is from genome assembly GCA_030015575.1 of Agapanthus africanus. Lineage (NCBI taxonomy): Eukaryota > Viridiplantae > Streptophyta > Magnoliopsida > Asparagales > Amaryllidaceae > Agapanthus > Agapanthus africanus. Next base: position 305,529,795 of record JASDDO010000016.1, on the reverse strand, counting down.
TAAGGAGATGTTCTTGGTTTACGGCGGAAAAGACCTCAGGTTAGAGGCCTTTGCTGATTCCGGCTTCCAGAGTGATAAGGACGATTCCAAGTCCATGTCGGGTTATGTCTTTACCCTCAATGGAGGGGCGGTGTGCTGGAAGAGCTCCAAGCAGGACACCGTTGCTGACTCGACGATGGAAGCGGAGTATATAGCTGCTTGCGATGCCGCAAAAGAAGCAGTCTGGATGAAGAAGTTCCTAACAGAACTTCAGGTGGTTCCTACCATAGTTGATCCAATACCTCTATATTGCGACAACAACGGAGCTATAGCTTTAGCGAAGGAACCAAGGTCCCATCAGAAGTCCAGACACATCTTGAGGCGGTATCACCTGATCAGGGAGATCATTGATCGTCAGGAGATCGAGGTTCGGAGAGTTGCTTCAGAAGAGAACATTGCTGATCCATTCACGAAGGCCCTTCCTCAGATTCAGTTCGAGAGGCTGCTCGAGATCATTGGTCTGCGATATGCCAGTACATGGCCCTAGTGCAAGTGGTAGATTGTTAGTGTTTATGCCCTAGAAGGCCATTACTGTATCATACTAGCTTGTATATTACTTAATGGAAGCTTGGGATATTCACATGTATATAACAGTCTTGCTAAACATGGTAGTATGCTACTTGGTTTTTCTATCTTAATATGTGAATATACGTATTGATAGAGCTCTTAGGATCTTGCTTGTCTACCAGCGTTGTGATGGCAGTCACACTAGTGGGGCTGGGTAGTCTACAAGCACATCCTTATTCAGGTCCCTGGTCGTTGGATTATCGAGACAGAGCATCGATACTCCGGAGTAGACTAGTGTGTACGCTTCTCATCCCAGTTGGGGAGATGGTCTGTCCCACAGCCGTCAGTACGTCGTACTGGAGATAGTATACAGGTGCTCGTTAGGTTACGGGTACACCGGACAGGACTCACAGGGAACTGTTGGTTGGTTTGATACCAGTCGTCAGTAAACAGTTCCCAGGTGACATGAGTACAGCGTAGTCCGCAGACTTGACACTGCTACTTCGCCTCGAGTGTGTCCCACTGTTCTTAGATTGCTACCCTACCACGGCTCAAAGGAGTCGTGCAAACAGGTAGCAGTTGGGTGCAGTCCCGAGCACTTGGAGGCAGTGACGGTTAGACAGGATTCGTCCCTCCCGGTATTGGGAGTAGATATCGTGCTGTGTCAGAGAGCCATTACGCAAAGTCCCTGGCCAGGGCAAGCGAGATTTGCTGGTAGGTTCCAGCAGTTTCTCAGGGTGTAATGGGCTTCACTCCGACACGACTTATACCGCTATTAGGGGACTGACGCTTGCCGCCCCCTAGGCCCGATATGCGATAGTCTTGGACGAACGGACCGGACTGTATGGAGATTGTCACATCAGACTCAGTAGGAGTTCGGATGGGTTTACTCATCGGCCTTCTTATCGACAACTACCTGGGGACCGTTACGTACAGCTAGTGCCGCTTGCGGTCTGTGGTTAAACCCACTGCCAGCGTAGTAGTCGAGTCTCTAGAGTCCCACACAGAGAGTTTCCTACTCCAGGCGAAACGATATAGAGGTTGCATGGTTTTGCGACAAAGGGTTCGGACGCATACGTGCGTTTACGCGCGTACGACTTTCGGACAGTTTTTACCAGTCGGCTTTGGTTTAAGCCAGTTACTGGTATCCGGTTATTGGATTTTTACAGTCTAAAGTTTTTCCGTATTTTTACGGATCGGAGGGGCGTTCTCGTAATTACTCGAGAAGCTTCTAGAAGATGTGACTAAGGAGGTTTCTTTTGGATAAGAGAGTGAGTCATAGTGGTGATTCATTCACTTCATTAATGCACATTTATTGCTTAATGACTCATGTTAATGAATCATCACAAGATATTTTGTGAAGCATGCTTATTCATTTCCTTTATTGATTATTTGAAAATAAGAATGCTTCATAATATTATGATACACTCTCTCTCCTCTCTCATTATCATATCACACATTCTCTCTCCTCAAGCTCTCATCTTCTAACCCTAATCCTTAATCCTCATGTGTTGAGATCAAAGGATTAGTTAGACTAAACAATCCATAACCTTCACTCTATATCATCCTCTCATCTTTGATTAGCAATCAAAGTTGATTAGTTACCTCAAGTTAGAGGTTTAGCTTGGAGTTTCGCTCTCGGGTGGATCGTCTACTACCTAGAGAAGGCCGAGGAGAACAAAGGAGGACGTAAAGAAGAAGGACCGTTTTCATTAGGTATAATCCCTAATCACTTGTGAGATGAAACTTTAGAATACGGTTATTTAGAGTTTAGCTTCGATTCAAGCGGTTAGTCGATGTTCGTTGTTTAAACTTGATAAGTTTTTGTAAATTCCGCCTCCCCATAAGTACTGGGGTGTACTACATCGACTTACAGATATGACCGGTTTGCTAAATCAAGTGTTGATTTAACAAATTACATTTAGATAAATTCTTTAATTAAATCCTTTTGTATGCATGCATGCATGCACATGATGATGTGCATGGACACATACATACATAGTATCATGGTTGATGATACAAGAATGGTGGCAATGCAAGACTTGTATTGAAGCTTTTATTTATATCTTTTCATTTTAAGTTAATGTAAAGAAAACCCACACATGCTCCTTTATTCTTTAGTGGGTAAGCTTTATTTAACTTAATGAAAAGAATTTCCACCCATGCTTAATTCTTTATGAAAAGAATTTGCACCCATAATTATAGTGGAGGTGGAATAATGATGATTATTCCTTTCTCATCACTATAAATAGCTTCATATGTGATATGAAACAACACACAAGAATGAAAAACAACAAGGGTGTGAAAACAAGTTATCATATGTGATATGATAGAAAGCTCAAGTCTAGTCACCATTATCTTCTTCTTCCTCTCTTGATTTTTCTTTTGAGTGAAGTTGTTAAAAGAAAGGGTTTCAATTGTTGAATATAAACCACATCATCATACTACACACATCTAGCCGATTTGTGTAGGGTGTTTGCTCTACTTCGTTTGCGAAATAAGTAAGGCAAGGAGCTTTGGGCAAAGGGACTTCGGGTGGATCATCGTGGACAAGGAGGGCTTCCATCGATCCGTTCCAAACTCTCATAGTGCCAAGGAGTCACCGAGGGAGATCTACAAAGGTTGTAATCTCTACTCTTAGTGATAGTTTTACATTTGCATGTGATGCTTAGTTGTATGAATCCCTAAAACTTCTAGTTTCGATTCTTGTCGAGTTAACTTAGCACCTCTAAAATTTTGATTATGGCATATGTGATGCTACCACACCCTTGACGAGGTGCTAGGCCCAACCCTACAGTGGTATCAGAGCCAGGCTAGAGCTTTAGGCGATGCGTAGGCGATGTTAAAAGTCCGATCAAACCACGAAACACCAATTTGAACCGTTCTCTGGAAATTTTTTGAAAATTGGATTTTTCCAAATTAAAAATTCTTAAAAAATTCAACAGGCTTTTGTAGAAGTTACCATATAAAATTTTTTTCATGATCACTCCAAAGAGCCGCGGATCCGCGGCACAAGCATGCCTTTGGCCGCGGATCCGCGGTCGTATAAGGGGAACAGGGAAATATTTTTGGTACAGTGAACCTGATTTAATATGTACATGCCTCTGAGATATTTTAAAAATACTCAAGTGTTGAGTTTTCTGGAGATATATTGGTTTTGGTGATTCGATCGGAAAGGTTTAACTTCGTTCAGATTTTCAGATTTTTTAGAACGTGTTAAAATGTTTGAACGAATATTAGAAACACAATTTTTCCCGTATTGGAAAAATTCCAAGTGTTGGATTTTTCCCGAGTTCAAAACTTTCGAAAAACATGTTCTAGAAATTTTTGAACTCGGCTCAAGTGTTGTGCAATTAGGGAAATCTAGGGTGTTTGTTTATTCGATCGAAAAGTTTAACATTGTCTATTTATCTGAAATGTGATACAATATGTGGAATTCATATAGTTAGGCATGAAATACGAAGTATGTGATATTTCGAATTTATGATGTCTAAGGTGATTGTGGATTCCAAATGTTGTAGTTTTTCATTTTATTTTCTGCGACCGTAAGTGTAGTATGTGGTGTATCGCCGTTTTCGTTGCTATACGTCAACGACAATCGGGATACGTATACTTACTTACGTTGATGATATGAGATATTATGTGTTGCTGAGATATGATGAGTAGGATTGTCGCGACTGAATAGCCGGGGTTTTTATTTGAGATGAGAGTTTTATTTTCATTCATGTATAAATCAATTGTATATTATTTACTTTTCCGCATTAGGATAGACCTAAGGAGGGGAGCATAAGTGACCGGGTTCTAGGGTTCAGTGGGAGGCCATCTCGAGGAGTCGAGACCGGGTCTCCGAAACTCTAGAATTGGCGGGATCACTTGCCGCTCTCGTAGGGGTCTAGGGGTGTGGGCTTAGCTATTCATCACGACCGTGGAATCCGTATTTTCTATTGTTGGCTCGATACAAAATACGGACATCCTAGATATCCTTTATATGCTTCTGCTGTTGATATTCTGTAATGTGATTACTTAGTATCTGAGACGAATGGATTATTATTATATATATGATATATAATAAACGTTGCTTATATTTTACACCCACGCTAGTCCCGCCCCGCTATGCCGTTAGTTAAGTAACCTAACGGTGCATAACGGGACACTGTGGCGAATGCGGATGGTATAAGTATACGTTCTATTCTGTGATGGCTTAGGAACTTAAATGATGGGATCACATTAATGAGATTAATGTAAAGAAAAGAAACCTAATGATGTTGTAGAATCAGATTTGAAACAAACTCGGTTTTTTATGAAAAATGCAAGTTTCAAAAGGACGCGGAGCTTAAGCCACTCCTTTTCTTAATTGTTTTGATTCTACAACGAGATCAAGTTCAAAGCGTTAAAGGTTTTCTTAAAAACCATCCGCAACCCTCCGTCATTTTAGGAAGCAGAGTACTTAGTATTCGTGCTGCGTATGTTGATTATAGTCAAGGCGTAGTGTACGGTAGCTAAGTGATGTCTTCCTACAAAGCATATGATGCGATTAGTTAGGACATTCATGTGATTATGTTGATCATAGTCAAGGGTCTAGTTAATTATGATATGTTGATCATAGTCAAGGGTATAGTCAAGGCGTAGTGTACAGTATTCGTGCTGCGTATGGGTGGGTCTAGTTAATCATGAAATGACGGGTAGAATTTGACTAGTACTTATGATATGTTGACCATAGCCAAGGTCATAAGTGACTAGGGGTAAAAACCATATCGGGAATTTCAAGAGTTGAAATTTGCAATGAGATTGCATACCATCTATGTGATAGTTGGATCTCGATCTCACTGTGAGTAAGTGTTACTTCCAGGAGAGTTTTGCACTTTACAATTAGCTAATCCAGTGGGTGTCTAGAATACACTGACCGGTTAGCGAAACTGTAGAATGTAATTATTCCTGGCTAGTTTTCTTTTCAGGTTTTGAAAGAAAATTTGATAAAAACAGTGGGAGACATCGATTAGATAAAATAATAACCAATCTAATTCTTTGCTAGAGCATTTCGCTAAGTGTATCCTTTTCTCTCTCCGAATGGCAGTTAAAGATGTCAGGACTTAAGCTACTACTTGAGAAAAATAAACTGACAGGACCAAATTATAAAGAATGGTTGAGGAACTTGAACATTACATTTTCATATGATAAGGTATCATATGTCCTCAATACCGAAGCCCCACCCGTCCCAGGACCTGAATCATCTGTCGCGGATAGGGAGATCCGAAAAACTTGGGAAAATGACTGCAACACGGCCAAGTGCCTCGCGCTCGCTTCTATGGACAATGTCCATCAGAAGCAACACGAGAATATAGATGTGCAATCCATATTTCTTCACACAAAGGAGTTGTATGAAGAGCAATCCCGTACTTTGAGATACGAGGCATCTAGAAAGCTGTTTCAGATGCGAATGGCCCCTGGTGCATCAGTTGGAGACCATGTTTTGAAAATGATTGGCCTTATTGAAGAACTTGAGGAACTGGGATGGACTATGGATAATGAGCAATATACGGATATTGTTCTACAGTCTCTCCCCCCGCCTTTGCTCCGTTCATAGTGAATTTCAATATGAATGATTTGGAGAAATCATTGCCTGAACTTCTCAATATGTTGAGAAGTGCAGAGAACACGTTGAAAACGGCAAGGACTCCCGCTCTGCTTGCTGGGCCATCTTCCTCTTCATTCCCAAAAGCTAAGGCCAAGGGAAAGAAAAAGAAGAAGTCCATCAAACAGACAGGTGGAGTTAGAAAGGCAAAGGGGAAAGACAAAGACGGGGTTGTGGGAAGCGGAAAAGGAGAATGTTTTTACTGTAAAAAGTCAGGACATTGGAAACGGAACTGTGCTGCATATCTTGCTGATCTCAAGAAGAAGAAGCATGCTGATGCTTCCACTTCAGGTGTGTTTGTAACTGAAAACTGTTTTTCTTTAAACTCTGCATCCTGGGTATTAGATACCGGTTCTGGTTCTCACATCTGCAATTGTATGCAGGGATTGAGAAATAGTAGAGTTTTAAAAATTGGAGATCATACTCTGCGGGTTGGAAATGGTTCCAATATACATGCTGTATCCGTGGGAGAGTATCATCTGGGGTTGCCTTCAGGAAGTATTTTGGTTTTGAACCCGTGTTATTTAGTACCAAGTATGCTGTGTAATATAATATCCGTTTCTTTGTTGGACAATGAAGGATATCATTTTATATTGCAAAATAATGTTATGAACATTAACCTGAATCAAGAGTTGATTGGGTATGGTACACTAAATAACGGTATTTACGTCCTAAACCAACACACAGTTTTCAACATACAACATACTAGTAAAAGAAAGTTTTCAGATATAAATGAAGCTTTTCTTTGGTATTGTAGACTTGGTCATATTAATGAAACAAGACTAAACAAGCTACATAAAGATGGATATTTAAATCCGTTTGAATATAAATCTTATGCGACTTGCCAGTCTTGTATCAAAGGTAAAATGACCAAAACTCCGTTTAGTGGACACGGAGAGAGAGCTGGTGAACTCTTAAGCCTCATACATAGTGATGTATGCGGACCAATGTCTACACATGCAAGAGGTGGTTTTTCATACTTCATCACTTTTACTGATGATTTCTCAAGATTCGGACACGTGTTTTTGATAAAGCACAAATCCGAAGCCTTCGAGAAATTCAAGGAGTATAAACTTGAAGTAGAGAAGCAAACAGGCTTGAGCATCAAGAAACTTCGATCGGATCGAGGTGGAGAATATTTAAGTACAAAGTTTCTAGACTTCTTAAAAGAGAATGGGATTCTCTCTCAGCTCACTCCTCCTTACACACCACAGCACAATGGTGTGTCAGAACGGAGGAATCGTACCCTATTGGATATGGTACGATCCATGATGTATGATGCTGAGTTACCGCTTTCCTTTTGGGGACATGCATTGGAGACAGCAATGTATCTATTGAACAGGGTTCCAACCAAGACCGTGTCTACCACTCCATATGAGATATGGAATGGAAAGAGACCATCTCTTAAAAGGTTTAGGATTTGGGGTTGTCCAGCTTTTGTTAAAAAGCAGAATCCAGACAAACTCGAGACACGATCGATCTTGTGTAAATTTGTGGGGTATCCAAAACATTCGTATGGATATCTATTCTACCACAAAGAGGAACAAAAGGTGTTTGTTGCTCAGCATGCCACATTTTTGGAAAATGAGATCTTTACGGAAAGTACTAATGGCAATGTGGTAGAACTAGAAGAGGTTCTAGAGACACAAATTACTCAGGAGGAATTGGTTGAAACAGATGTTGCAGTAGAAATTCAAGAACCTCAGCCGCACAGGAGGTCTAGTAGAACTTCTCGCCCACCAGAGAGATACTATGGGTTTCTCATAGATGGCGATAGAGAAGATTGCATCATGGATGATGATGATCCTACAAGTTTTCAGCAAGCTATCACGAGTGGTGACTCGGTGAAATGGCTGGAAGCAATGAGATCAGAAATGGAGTCAATGTACACCAACAAAGTATGGACTTTGGACGTTGCGCCTCCTGGGATAAAACCCGTAGGGTGCAAATGGATCTTTAAGAGAAAGATTGGTGTAGATGGACAGGTGGAGACTTATAAAGCAAGGCTTGTAGCGAAAGGTTTTCGTCAAAGACCAGGATTGGACTATGATGAAACTTTCTCTCCGGTAGCAATGCTTAAATCCATTAGGATCCTACTTGCTATTGCTGCTCACTTTGATTATGAAATATGGCAGATGGACGTGAAAACTGCATTTCTAAATGGTGATTTAGAAGAATGCGTTTTTATGGATCAGCCAGAGGGCTTCATTGATAGTGGGAGCAGCGGGAAAGCATGTAGATTGCTTAAATCCATTTATGGATTAAAGCAGGCCTCAAGGAGCTGGAACATCTGCTTTGATGATACAATCAAAGAGTTTGATTTTATCAGAAATGAAGATGAACCATGTATTTATAAGAAGATTGTAGGGAGTACTGTCACATTCCTCGTATTGTACGTAGATGACATTCTCCTGATAGGAATTGATGTTCCTATGCTACAATCGGTCAATCTATTCTTATCACAAAAGTTCTCCATGAAGGACCTGGGTGATGCCTCGCGCATTTTGGGCATTAGGATCTATAGAGATAGATCCAAGAGGTTGTTGGGACTGCCCCAATCAAAGTACATAAACACCATTCTAAAGAGGTTTAGTATGGAAGATTCCAAGCGTGGTGCCTTGCTTGCTAGTCATGGAATCACTCTCTCCAAGGACTTCTGTCCGAAGACTGATGAAGAGAGAGCTCGCATGAGCGTTATACCCTATGCTTCAGCCATAGGATCTATAATGTATGCGATGTTGTGTACTCGCCCTGATGTAGCTTATGCACTGGCTGTAGTAAGCAGGTATCAATCCAACCCAGGGGAGAAACATTGGATAGCAGTGAAGAACATTCTTAAGTACTTGCGAAGGACTAAAGAATTGTTCTTGGTGTATGGTAATGGGGATCTCCAAATGGAGGCCTTTACCGATTCAAGCTTCCAAAGTGATAAGGATGACAGCAAATCTATCTCAGGGTTTGTATTTACCCTAAATGGAGGAGCGGTTAGTTGGAAGAGTTCCAAACAGGACACCGTTGCAGACTCCACGATGGAAGCTGAGTATATTGCTGCAAGTGATGCTGCTAAGGAAGCCGTCTGGATGAAGAAGTTCATTGCGGAACTAGGAGTAGTTCCAACCATTGTTGATCCAATACCATTGTATTGTGATAATAATGGAGCTATAGCATTAGCCAAAGAACCAAGGTCCCATCAGAAATCCAGACACATCCTAAGGCGATATCATCTGATCCGGGAGATAATAGATCGACAGGAGATCGAGATTCGGAGAATAGATACAAAGGATAACACAGCGGATCCATTCACCAAGGCACTTTCACAGCCTCAGCATGAGCGACTGTTTGAAATGTTGGGTATGAGATACGCCAATAACTGGCCTTAGTGCAAGTGGGAGATTGTTAGTAATATGTATGCCCTAAAGGCCATTATATGGATAGTGGAAACTTGGACATATAATCTATAGAGATAGATGACTTTCTTGCTCAACATGATAGTACGCTATCTGGTTTACTTTATCTAGATATGTAGATTTAATCATTTACACATGTTGATAAAGCCCAAAGGATATTTGCTTGACTACTGTGATTATGATGCGGATCATACTAGTGGGGCACGTGTAAGTTTATAAGCATATCCTTGAACTGTTCCTAGTCGAGGGTGTATCGAGACAGGGCATCGATATTCCAGAGTAGACTAGCGTATACCATTCTTGTCCCATATGATGGGCGATGGATGATCCCATATCCATCTGGTGAGGAGACACCAAAGATTGTATGCGGGTGCTCAGTGGAGACTGGGTACACTGAACGGACTCGCCGAGAACTCCTATGTGGTATTATATCTATCGTCGGATAGCAGTTCTCAGGGAACACTGGTACAGGTTAGTCTGTAGACCCGAGATCGTCATAGAGTCTTGTGTGTCCTCCCACTATACTTTGATCTCCACCCTACCACGGCTTTACTGAGTCGTGCAAACAGGTGGTCTTTGGGTACAGTCTCGAGGCACATGGAGGCAATGAGCGATAGGAGGGGTTTCGTCTCTCCCGGTATTGGGAGTTGATGTTGTGCTATGCTCGATTGGCTATAACATGAAGTCCCTGGCCAGGGCTGCAGAGATTTACTGATAAGAGTTATCAGTAGTTTCTCGATCTGTTATGAGCCATACACCAGCATGACTTATTGAGTTACTGGGGTCGACGATTCCATCCCTGGACTCGATATGCAGCATATCTGACGAAGAGACCGGACTGTACGGTAAGTGTCGCCAGTTGGCTCGACGGGAGTTTTTACAGCTTCGCTGGTTTTCTTCTGATCGTTTCAATACCCGGGTGGCCGTTATGTTTAGCTGACCTCTTGCGGCTTGTAGGTGTTTGATATGATCATCATCTACTGCCGGCGTATTGACGAGTCTTAGAGTCCCACAATGAAGTTTCCTGGTTCAGGCAAAAATATGTGGTGTGCATATGAGATATGCGCGGGACCCGATAAAATACGGTTATGTGATAACGTATATTAATCAGGCATTTTCTATTTGACGGATCGTATGTGATATGACCGGTTTGCTAAATCAAGTGTTGATTTAACAAATTACATTTAGATAAATTCTTTAATTAAATCCTTTTGTATGCATGCATGCATGCACATGATGATGTGCATGGACACATACATACATAGTATCATGGTTGATGATACAAGAATGGTGGCAATGCAAGACTTATATTGAAGCTTTTATTTATATCTTTTCATTTTAAGTTAATGTAAAGAAAACCCACACATGCTCCTTTATTCTTTAGTGGGTAAGCTTTATTTAACTTAATGAAAAGAATTTCCACCTATGCTTAATTCTTTATGAAAAGAATTTGCACCCATAATTATAGTGGAGGTGGAATAATGATGATTATTCTTTTCTCATCACTATAAATAGCTTCATATGTGATATGAAACAACACACAAGAATGAAAAACAACAAGGGTGTGAAAACAAGTTATCATATGTGATATGATAGAAAGCTCAAGTCTAGTCACCATTATCTTCTTCTTCCTCTCTTGATTTTTCTTTTGAGTGAAGTTGTTAAAAGAAAGGGTTTCAATTGTTGAATATAAACCACATCATCATACTACACACATCTAGCCGATTTGTGTAGGGTGTTTGCTCTACTTCGTTTGCGAAACAAGTAAGGCAAGGAGCTTTGGGCAAAGGGACTTCGGGTGGATCATCGTGGATAAGGAGGGCTTCTATCGATTCGTTCCAAACTCTCATAGTGCCAAGGAGTCACCGAGGGAGATCTACAAAGGTTGTAATCTCTACTCTTAGTAATCCCTAAAACTTCTAGTTTCGATTCTTGTCGAGTTAACTTAGCACCTCTAAAATTTTGATTATGGCATATGTGATGCTACCACACCCTTGACGAGGTGCTAGGCCCAACCCTACATATCTTTCTCACCGTAGTAAACTGTTTCGAACTTGAAAGATTCCATTAATGGTTCGAAACTACTATAATCAACCGAGTCTGATGGCTCATCTGAAAATGTAAAGGACTCAAACTCGGGCGGTGAGGCATCAACATCGTCCAAAAAAGTGAAACACTCATAGGTGTTATCATCTGTGAGAATTGTGTCAGATTCAAAGGAAAAGGTTTCAAGCTCACAGTCTTCAAGCGGGGTCAGAACGATGGAAGGGAGGGAGGGTGATATAACAGTTAAAGGTTCAGGAGGATGAATTGGAAAATCAGACACATCAAACAAAAATGATTCAATCTCGATATTATCCTCAAGACTCTCCTCAATACTATCCTCAATATTTAACTCATCCATGTCGTTATCATCAAAATCTAGACGCATATGAGTTCGGGAGAAATATTTAATAACTCGGGATGATGATTTGAACATAAAATTTCAATTAAATCGACAGGTTCATCATCCGAAATATTCCCGGCGTCTACATCCTCAATCAAGTGAAAATCAATTTCTTTAGACACCTCCTCAAAAGAATGGATGTTTATCAATGTAGGTTCTAGAGTGGAGGTGTAAAGGTCAAACGGATTAGGTGCGGTTTCACTCGAAAGGGGTTCTTCACAATCTGGCAAATCAAGCACTACAAAATCACACAACTCGTTTTTATTTTCAACTGGTGAATCATTTGGGACAATCGATGGAAAACCAGAGTTATGGGCTTCAATTGGGTAAGGGTAGGTTTGATTTGGCAATCCTCTCTCATTCTCACTCTGTCCAACCGCTTCCTTACACATTGAAAAATTTGGAGCTAGCGGGAAACTAGCTACCGGTTCACTAGGTTGTATAAGGGCGGCCATGGACGCTTCCACATTCCTAACCATTTTGTTTGTTGCTGCAATGTAAGCTTCCAACGACTCTTCCAAACTAGACTTAGGTGGTGAGGGGGTTTCGGTAAAAGATTCGAAATTGTTTGGATATATGAAACTCCCTAATGGCTTTGTCGACACAGTGTCAAGTGAAGGTGGGAAGGTCAGGTAAGACTGGGAGGAAGTGGGTGGTAAGACAGAGGTAGGGTCAACATATGGATAAAAAGGTGAATAGTCGTGTGGATCCCTAGAACTAGATGAGTGGAGAGGGGTGAAAGGTCGACTGCGAGATTGAGCAATATGCTCAGCAATGGACATCGGTTTAGGAGTTACAGCTAAACTTGAAAAAGTGGTGTCAACATACGAAGGTAGTGAAGGTTGACTTGGTTGACACAAAAGGGGTTGAAAAGTCAAACTGTTTCTCCTAGACGCCTCTATGTGATCTTTCAAAGATTTTTTAGGCATGGAGGGATCGTTTTTAAATTGACCGAACAAATTGACATATGACGCAAAATTAGGTTCGGGATACCAAAGTTCGGCAAGTGATTTATTATGTGGGGTACCCATGTTAGAAGAAGGGGAAAAGAAAGAAAGTTTGTTGGTGGTGGTGCGGGGATTTATTTGTGGCAAAAAGTTGCAAGTTTTCTAAATTTTTTTCCTTTTTTCCCCTATTTTTTTCTTTTATTCTTTTTCTCTTTGTTTGAAAATTGTTGCAGAAAGATTTTTTAATTAAAGATATGCAACCAAAAAAATATTACTTGCAATTAGTTATTATTTTAAGCATATCACAAGAATCTTTATTTGGAAAAAATTGTTGCAAAGAGATATTCGAGAAAAGATATGCAACAAAAAAAAAAATTACTTGCAATCACTTTCTATTCTAAACGAGGCGCACAAATCCTGCACAAAATTGTTATTTTGGAAAGGAAAAGATTTTTTAAAGCGCACATAATCCTGCAGAAATTTTTCAGAAGATATATTGAATTTTTTTTTTGCAGAGGAGAGAGACAGGAAAGTTACAGTGCAAATTTCATACGAAGAGGCAACAGGCCCACCACGTTTCCGCCGCACTAAGGCCCTTCAGACCGCGTTTCCGCGGTTATTTCAGAGGCTCGGTTCCCCAAATTTTTTTCTATGCGATGATTCGTCAAGACGGCCGCGTTTCTATGGCCTAAGGCAGGTTTTAGCCGCGGAAACGCGACAAGTTGGGGGATTTAGGGCTCCAAAATTTTTCTGCTCTTCTGGTTTTTAGAATCCCTTCTGTTCCGATATCACTTTTTCTGGTTTGCTTTCTGGAAATTTTCAGATCCGATTTTGTATATCCTGCAAAATTTAAACAACAAAGTATCATTTCCAAAAATAACAAAATATATATATATTTTATATTTTTCTGGTTTTCATGATTTTTTAAATTTTAATTAACCCGAAATTATGAAAAGGAAATGACACGCCATCCCCGGCAACGGCGCCATTTGATTTGTATGTCAAAAACTTATCTATTAACCGCAATCAAGAACGGCGTCGCATGAAACTAGCCGGTGAATACGGGTCGGTCCACAGGGATATTGTGAATCTCCTAATCGCGCTAACGAGTTAATTCCGAAAGGTGTTCGGAATGATTATTAAATCTAAAAACTAAATCTATCTAAAAAAACTAAATTAATCTAGATCTAAATCTTGCTAGGGTTAGGTTTAGGAATGGTTTGGAAATGTAAATAAATCTTAATGCTTTCTATACCCAGATTAGGATCTAAGAGGAGTTAAGGTAATTATCAATAAAGAGGATTACATTCATTCGGGAAGGTGTTCCTTCCTCTAGGTCCTTGTCCTTCCTTTAGAGATCCTTACCCTAACCTTCATGGAAAACACTCGCAACCGGGCCTTTATACCACGGTATCACCGCTATCTCGAGGGATAGGATGCCGTAGGGTGCGGTGTGTGCGTGTATGCATGGAGTCCTATAGATTCTATGTGATGGGTACGAAACGGATGAGAGATCTCATCTCTCAAAAGCCTTTCCCAAAGCTAACATCTAAGGCAAGGAATTAAAATCTAAACTAGAGCAATTAAATAAAACTACTTACAGATGGCTCTCTCCAAATATCAACACAGGGTTGTCAGATCTGGATTCATGAATTGAAAAGAGGCACCGATACTCTCCAAAAGAATTCTAAAATTTATTAATGAAGGGAGGCATAAAGAATTACAATGGTTAAAGTTCCTATTTATAAAGAATAGGAAACCCTAGGGTTACATTTTGATCCGCATGTCTACAATTACAAAAATAGCCCTAGGTTGACTAGTCAACGCCGCCACAAAAATATGGAAAAAATATTTGTTCCTGATTGCACTATCCTGCCGCGGAACCGCGGCCTGAGGCATGGTTTGGCCGCGGTTCTGCGGCCATATGTTGGAGTTGGGCTCTGGACTTTCTGGTGCTGGCTTCTGGTGACTTTGTCTTCCTGTTTATATATGTTCTTTTCCATTTGGGCTTCTAGGTTGGTTCCAGATTTCCAGTGAACAATTTGCAATGGATTTTTAACCGTTCGCTTTGAGTCGATATCTTGAATCTTGCTTTGTGAATTGTTCCTTATGTAGGCTTGATCAAGATTCTCTGTTTGTTGGTTAAAGTCCACTTTTGCATCATCTTTTCATCGTTTTCACTGTTTCCTATCCAAGAACCTGTAACCTGTAACATATAGCAGACATGCGTCAAAAGTACCTGTTTATTTATAAAAAGAATAAGAATGGGGAATATAATAATGCAATATTCTGGTCTGAACAGGCATATATATAGGCATGTAGGTACACAGATATGCTATATGTCATATGCGCTACCGCACAAGAATAACCACCTCTATGTCGGTAACTACTAGCAAGGTATATCAACGAATATATGTGTTGTGCTTATCATGGCAATTACCGACAGTGTGTGTGTAGAATATCATTGGTGCTCGTGCAACATGGACTGTCAAGAATAGTGCTGTGTACAAAGAATACAGGTTTAGGCACAACAAGTAGCTATATGCAATGAAATGCATGCATCATCTCTATATGAGCATATACAAATGCGGCTAATATCATATCATATCTAGCCCTGACGCTTAACGCCATACGGCGATTTCCCCGTAGATATTAAATCTACTCATCGATGGTCTCGAGCTATGAAAATCCGACCACCTGCTTCCCCTTGTCCGTAGCACCCGAAGTCTCCACTTGCGAACCTAAAATTTCACAAACACATCACATAAGCTAAATATCCTACATCGATGAAAATACATCGAAACGCAAGAATAACGCCTTGAAAATTGTACTGTGCACTTAGCGCATCTATTGCGCATGACATCGGCCAAAAACCCTTACTAGGGTCGCTAAACTACATAACACCAAGTCTAGACTCCGATCGTCCCTATCGCGCAATACAACATAAACAATTACGAGGAATAAAATAGATATAACCTCGCAACGACCAATCGAACCCACGTCGGAAAAACCCCGAAACCTAGTAAGCAATTTATCGCAATATTTCGCACTAGTTTCAAGCTAACGCATATCTAGCGATTACAAACATTTTATAATATCTTAACTAAGCTATCTACAACATTCCTATATTTTTAACACTTGCTAATTAAGTTTTAGGAAAAACCTAGTAAGCAAAATTTGCATAATTAAACAAAATATTCCTTAACAAAAATTATCATTTTCTACTAGGTTAATCTTTTCCTAATCATAAATTAACAATTTAATTAATATTAAACACTTAATCAAGCTTTACCCTAACTTGATTTTTTTAAAAATTAAAATAAATGAATTAATCAAGAGTTTAAAGCTATATTAACAAATTAATTAGCTAACTTAAGATTTAAACACAATTAATTAAGGATTAAGGATAGAAATAAAACCTTAACAAGAACACATTTTAGCCACTAGATTAATCAACTTTTCCTCCAAAGACACCTTTTTCTTGAAGATCCAAACTAGTTTAGTGAAGGGAAATAATGGTTTTATTTTTATTTAGGATTTTGTGGATTAATTTTTGGAATTTTTTTGAAGAATTTTGAAGAAATAATGAAGAAATGAGCAAAATAAAATGAGAGGGCAGAAATGGGGAATGACTAGGCCAAGGGTTGATGGGGGGGGGGGGTCGTGTAAATAAAAGTGAAGTTTGTTGTAGAAAAAATACAATTAATGCTTCAATAAATGCATTTACCACCTTTCCTTCATTTTTTTTTCTTTTTAATTTAGAACCTTTTGCACTCTAAAAATATCTAGATATTTAGAAAAGAAGCTTCTAAAATTTTCTAGTGATAAGATTTAATTTATTCTCAAGAGAAGAAATTTTCCGATTTACATGCACAATTTACCGCTTAAAATAATATTTTATTTGGGAAAAATTCTATCTAAACCAAAACCTCCCATATACTCCCAAAGTTCGCGCACAAGCTTTGTTTTAGCTAAACTAGGTGCCGACAAATTTATACGGACGTTTGAACAAAATCGGGTTAAAACGGAAAATACCGACTATTTTGTCCTAAAACGGAAAAATTCGCATAACAATTTCTAAAACGTTACAATCTCCCCTTATAGAAATTCGGTCCCCGAATTAAAATTTAACTAAGCGTACCTTCAAAAAGATGAGGGAATTTCTTCCGCATCTTGCTCTCGGCCTCCCAAGTGATCTCCTCACTAGTCGGGCTATGCCAAAGAACCTTCACAGATGGAAAGACCTTTGATCGAAGTTTTTTCACCTGCCGATCCAAAATAACTACCGGCTGCTCGGTGAACGAAAGATTGCGCTCAAGCTGAACAGTCTCATGCCGAATCATGTGAGAAAGATCATGAAGATATCTATGAAGTATCGACACATTGAAAATGGGGTGCACATCCGGAAAACTAGGCGGGAGCGCCAAACGATAAGCAACAGAACCTACTCACTCAAAGATCTCGAAGGGACCAACAAATCTGGGACGAGTTTTCTCCCTCTTCCCAAATCGCATAACGCCCTTCATCGGAGAAATCCTTAAGAATACATGATCCCCCACTTCGAACTCAAGTCTGCGACGACGACGGTCGGCATAAGACTTCTGCCTGCACTGGGCTGCTCTCATCTTGGCTTGAATCAGCTGGATCTTCTCCGTAGTCTCCTGAATTAGCTGGGGTCCCAAAACTCTACTCTCACCGAGTTCGGTCCAACAGACTGGCGATCGACACTTCCTCCCATACAAAACCTCAAAAGGTGCCATCTGAATAGTCTCCTGAAAGATGTTGTTGTAAGAGAACTCAATCAACGGCAAGTGATGATCCCAACTGCCACCAAAATCAAGCACATATGCACGGAGCATATCCTCCAGAGTCTATATAGTCCGCTTCGACTGGCCATCGGTCTGTGGATGAAAAGCGGTACTAAAACTCAACTGGGTACCCAAAGCTTCCTGAAGCTTCTGCTAAAGCCGGCTAGTAAACTGGGTGCCTCTGTCGGATACTATGCATGTGGGAACACAGTGCAAATGCACAATCTCATCTATATACAACTGAGCATACTGAGCATAACCGAAAGTGGTCTTCACTGGAAAGAAGTGAGCCGCTTTTGTCAACCGGTCAACAATTACCCAAATGGAGTCATACCCTCTACTGGTCCTGAGTAGACCCACAATGAAGTCCATGGAAATCTGCTCCCATTTCCACTCCGGAACGGGTAAAGGTTGCAACTCTCCAGCCGATCTCTGATGCTCAGCCTTGACTTGCTGACAAGTCAAGCACCTCGAAACGAAGTCCAAAATATCGCGTTTCATTCCTTCCCATAAGTAAAAGTCTCTCAAGTCATGATACATCTTGGTGGAACCTGGATGAACAGTAAAGGCCGACTGATGTGCCTGCTCTAGAATCTCGCGTCTCAACCCATCAGTATCTGGTACACACAAGCGAGTCCCGCATCGTAGCACACCCTGGTCATCAATCATGAACTCCGAAACTGTACCCTGTCGAACAAGCTCAAGAATCTTGGACAAATGGGCATCATTGGGTCATGCCTCACGGATACGATCGAGTAGTAGTGGACGGGCGCGTACATGAGCAAACTCTCCCCTAGCGGAGGTGAACTAAAACTGCACTATACCATCACACAAGAGCTGCCAATCTGCAAAAGACTGATGCTGAACTGCGCTCAATTGGGATAAGCTACCCCCGGGCCTACGACTCAAAGCATCAGCTACCACATTCGCCTTGCCCGGGTGATAAAGGATCTTACAATCATAATCCTTCAGTAGCTCCATCCAACAGCGCTATCTCAGATTCATATCCCGCTGCTGGAAGATGTATTTCAAGCTCTTGTGATCCGTGAAGATCTGGCACGACTCTCCGTACAAGTAGTGTCTCCAAATTTTCAACGCAAAGACCACCACGACCATCTTAAAATCGTGAGTGGGGTAATTCTGCTCGTGCTTCTTTAGCTACTTAGAAGCATACGCAATCACTTTATCATGCTGCATCAAAACACAACCGAGCCCCACCCGTGAAGCATCACAAAAGACAACATATCCACCCGATCCAGAAGGTAAAGAAAGAACTGGTGCTGTCGTCAACCGAGTCTTCAACTACTGAAAACTCAGCTCATACGCATCAGTCCAAAAAAAGGAACTCCCTTCCGGGTCAGTCCAGTCAGCAGTGCAGCGATACTTGAGAAATCCTGAACAAAACGGCGATAATAACCAGCTAAGCCGAAAAAGCTGCGGACCTCAGTCACCGATACAGGTTTGGGCCAAAGCTGTACAACCTCGATCTTCCTCGAGTCCAAAAGAATACCATCACCAGTCACCACATGACCCATGAAGTCAATGCTATCATGCCAAAATGCGCATTTTGAGAATTTAGCATACAGCTGGTGCTCTCTCAAAATCTGCAAAGCAATCCTGAAGTGCTGCAAATGCTCCTCACGACTCCTAGAGTAGACCAGTATGTCATCAATAAACACAATAATAAACTGGTCGAGAAACGGATTGAAAATCCGGTTCATCAGATCCATGAACGATGCTGGCGCATTGGTGAGTCCGAACGACATCACCAAAAACTCATAGTGCCATAGCGCGTACGAAAAGCAGTCTTCGGTATGTCATCATTCCGAACCCGCAACTGATGATAACTCGAACGCAAATCAATCTTTGAAAAATGTTTCGCACCCTGGAGCTAATCAAATAAATCGTCAATGCGAGGTAAATGATACCTATTCTGCACCATAACTCGGTTCAATTGACGATAATCCACACACAGCCTCAAACTGCCGTCCTTCTTCTTAACGAACAGAACAAGAGCTCCCCACGGCGAAACACTCGGACGCACAAGTCCCATATCAAGCAACTCTTGCAATTGACCTTTAAGCTCTCTAAGCTCTGCCGGAGCCATCTGATAAGGCGCTATAGAAATAGGCTCCGTGCCAAGAATCAGATCAATGCAGAACTCAATACCGCGCTCTGGCGGCAACCCAGCTAACTCATCGGGAAAGACGTCGGGAAACTCTCACACGGTCGAAACCTGGTCCAATGACTCCACTGTTGCTCCAGTATCATGAATGAAAGACAAGAATCCCCGACATCCCCTCCTCAAAAGCCGACTAGCGCACATGACAGAAATCAAACTGTGAGGGGCGACACCACGGTTCCCCTGCACAACAAACACTGACTCGCCGGGAAAACAAAACCTAACTGTCTTCTCACGGCAGCCACGGACGCGTAGCAAGCAGATAACCAGTCCATGCCCAACAGAACGTCGAAGTCCAACATCTCAAGAAGGATCAAGTCGACGGGCAAATCTCTGTCCCCTATACGGACAGCACACGACCGGAACACATGTCGTGCAACAAACGACTCTCCTACAGGACTAGCCACGACTAGCGGCTGATCTAGCCAACAAGACTCTCGTCCTAACCTCGGCACGAAGTGCGTAGAAACATACGAATGCATAGATCCCGAATCAAAAAGAACATGTGCATCATAAGAACATACAAAAAGGGTATCTGAAACCACAGCATTGGATGCCTGAGTGTCCTGGTGAGTCAAGGCAAACACCCGAGCCTGCCCTCTACCGGCAACTGGCCGACCTCCGCCTCTACCACCCCGCCCTCTCGGTACAAAACCACCGTGACCCCGACCACTCTGCACAAGAGTCTGACGCGGAGCAACTACCGGCATAAGGGGCAACGCCCTCTGAGATGGAGAAGATGGTAAGGTAACCTGCGGTACAGCTGCCTCGCTCACATGTGGCTCAGCACAATCTCGAACCTGATGACCCGTACTCCCGCACCGGTAACATCCAGATACAAACTGCTGACCCTTCTGAGGGTAAGAGCTAAAATGCCGACCTCGTCCCGAACCTCCACTATCTGAACGGGAACTATCATGACGTCTAAACGCCCGCCTCACTGATGGATCACCAGTATGAACCTTCTTCAGTTCCGGAGCAACTGACGACTCAGAAAGACGCTCCTCAACCAATAGGGCTGCATCCACCGCCTTATATGTGTCACAATGCTGAATTCTGATGTCTAGGAACAACTGGGTAAGTAGGCCTCGAACAAACCTCTTCACCCTCATCTCCTCTGTCGCCACCAAGTACGGAGCATACACTGACAGCTCGGTAAATAGTACATCATACTCAGACACCATCATTCTCGGAGTCTGAAGTAATGACTTAAATCTACGCGCTCGCGCATCCTTGACGCTCGGTGGAAGAAAACGGGCGAGAAATACCATCACAAACTCGGCTCAGGTCATAGGAGCAAGACCCGCGGCTCTGCTCCTTTCCAACGACTCACACCACTTTTGGGCTAGACCCTCCAGACGAAAGCTCGCGAACTCAACCCATCTCTCGTCGGAGCATCGGAGCGAACGACAAATCCTGGCCATCCGGTCGATAAACGACTGTGGATCCTCAGTAGCATCTATGCCGGTGAACACCGGAGGCCTCAGCCTCATGAACTCTGTTAGCGACACGGTAATAACCTCCGGAGCTGTAACTGTGACCGCCGGAGCAGTAGGTACCATCGTACTCCCTGCAACGGGTGGAACAACTGCCTGCCCCTGCACTCTAATGGCCTCTACTAAAGTCCCCATCATCTGGCGTAGGTCCTGCATACCAGCCCCAAACATAGCAATGTGCTCCGGTACAACAGGCGTACCGCCCTGGTCAGTCCTCGCCTCAGACGAGTCGACTCTGACCTTGGGCCTCGCGGCCGCTTTCTGTGCCCTCGTAGTCTTCGGCGGCATATAGGCTGGAAATTGAAACATGATTCGATAAGGATACAGAAATCGAATCACAAGGATGTATAAAATCACGGAAAGAATTTCAATAAGTGCTAAGGTCACTTAGGCGAAGTATCGTGTCATAAGTATGCCGCGGAACATGCACACGCTACGTCACTCTGCTTAAGCTACCTACTCCATCATACCAAGGTCATCCTACACTCCGAAAGGTAAAACCTAGCGCTCTGATACCAACTTTGTCATGACCCAAAATTTAGGCACACGACCGGCCCTTAAACCACGTAACGTCTACAGGCGTACGTAATTTAAGTAAGCCGAAACCCAGAAATCTAAACCACCCAAAACTGGATAAATGGAGTAAAACATAGTTTAAAACATTTGGAAATTCTCAAGTAAAATAATCTTTAAGTTTAGTTTTCGTTCTTGAAAATTTCGGCAGCACCTCCTTTGTAAAAACTAGCCCCGAAAACGGGTACAACATAGATAAAATATAAAGCATCCCAAATGGGAGAAAAATCACGCCCAACGGTGGAGAAAATCACAACAACGTGTATACGACGCCGAAGCGAAGAAATATCAAAGAAAAGACTGCATAAATAAGTAAACTTTTCACAAAATCGGCTCCCACGAGCACGGCACCCAAAGTCACCACAATAATATAACACTGAATCCTCATAAGTCGTCTCTAAGTCATATACAAACAGTGGTAGATGGAGAATACTAGATCAAATAAAAAAGATATACAATATACAAATAAATAACCGCAAACCCACCAAAAAGCAAAGGCCTCACAGCCAAACGTAGCGGTATCCGCAAAAGTAGAGATGATAAGACGCCCTGCCGCGACTACTCAGAGGGTAAGTCCTGCAAAACACTGTGGCACAACGAGGGTGAGTTGCCAACTCGTGAATAGTAATAACATCATACTGAAATCGCAAGTATGCACTAACAGCAATGATCAATAGCATGTAAGTTGGTAGCATGAGTATGGCAATATGAATATGCGACTATCATGATCAAGGTACACCACCAGGTACTATATCTACATGAATAAGTGCATATTAACCGAGTACCGAGTACGGGAAAATAAATAATATCATGCACAAATCATAAGCATAGAAAAGTCCGGTGTAAATCAACAACACCCCAAATTCCCAAAATACTCAAATCGGCCCTCTACTCGGCCCTCAAATCCTGTAAGTCTCATGGAACCCGAGTGTCAAACATCGACACTTTAAAATATCATGAAAACCAGTGCCTAACATCGATACGTAAATACTCGTAACCATACGTTCCTCGAAACCCAAGTATCCCACTTCGACACTTGTGTTCCACGTATCGGTCTTTCTGATATCCATACGTTCCTCGAAACCCAAGTATCCCACCTCGACACTTGTGTTCCACGTATCGGTCTCTAAATCCATCTCTCTCGGAATATAAGTGCCTAACATCGACACTTGAAATTCCCATATCGCATGAAAATATATCTCAAATGCGTAAATCCACGTAAAACAACATATGCAACATAAAACATCAATATGAGCTTATCACGGGAAAAGTCCGCTATTTAAATGCATCAAGTCATTAAATATATCTCGCGGTTCCCAAAATCTATATCCAAAATACACACACACACATATATATATATATACAGCGTCCTATTCCACCGATATATATGTTATAAAAAGCCAATCATGTAACAATAGCAAAGTATATGTGCGAGCAAGTAAATATAGTATGGCATTGTATAAGCATGTAGGTACACAGGTATGCTATATGTCATATGCGCTACCGCACAAGAATAACCACCTCTATGTCGCTAACTACTAGCAGGGTATATCAACGAATATTTGTGTTGTGCTTATCATGACAATTACCGACAGTGTGTGTAGCATATCATTGGTGCTCGTGCAACATGGACTATCAATAATAGTGCAGTGTACAAAGAATACAGGTTTAGGCACAACAAGTAGCTATATGCAATGAAATGCATGCATCATCTCTATATGAGTATATACAAATGCGGCTAATATCATATCATATCTAGCCCTAACGCTTAACGCCATACGGGCGATTTTCCCGTAGATGTTAAATCTACTCACCGATGGTCTCGAGCTATGAAAATCCGACCACTTGCTTCCCCTTGTTCGCAGCACCCGAAGTCCCCGCTTGCGAACCTAAAATTTCACAAACACATCGCATAAGCTAAATATCCTACATCGACGAAAAGACATCGAAACGCAAGAATAATGCCCTGAAAATTGTACTGCGCACTTAGCGCATCTATTGCGCACGACATCGGCCAAAAACCCTTACTAGGGTCGCTAAACTACAAAACACCAAGTCTAGACCCCGATCGTCCCTATCGCGCAACACAACATAAAAAATTACGAGGAATAAAATAGAAATAATCTCGCAACGACCAATCGAACCCACGTTGGAAAAACCCCGAAACCTAGTAAACAACTTATCGCAATATTTCACACTAGTTTCAAGCTAACGCATATCTAGCGATTACAAACATCTTATAATAGGTTAACTAAGCTATCTACACCATTCCTATATTTTTAACACTTGCTAATTAAGTTTTAGGAAAAACCTAGTAAGCAAAATTTGCATAATTAAACAAAGTATTTCTTAACAAAAATTATCATTTTCTACTAGGTTAATCTTTTCCTAATCACAAATTAACAGTTTAATTAACATTAAACACTTAATCAAGCTTTACCCTAACTTGAATTTCTTAAAAATTAAAATAAATGAATTAATCAAGAGTTTAAAGCTATATTAACAAATTAATTAGCTAACTTAAGATTTAAACACAATTAGTTAAGGATTAATGATAGAAATAAAACCTTAACAAGAACACAATTTAGCCACTAGATTAATCAACTTTTCCTCCAAAGATCACCTTGAAGGGTTCCGGCAGTGCCCCGGCCATCAAAACGCGGCCAAAATGCGAAACAAAAATTTCTAAACTGGCGCTACCGTTACCCGATTTACCGATCGACCTTAAATCCTAAACTAGCAAACTAACTAAGAGTTAGAATCGTTATACCGAGTTGATCCGTGTCTTTCGGTCTTCATTCCAAGCTCCTAGCAGCTCCTTGATGTGGTTTGGTTGCCGGTCTTCCTTCGTCTCCGATAATCCACCGAGGGAAACGACGCAAACTCCAATCTCGTCGAACGAGGTAACCGACGCTCCAAAGTTGCTAGCGATGGAGAGTGGGGTTGTATGGAAATATCACTAAATTTTTCTCTCAACATCTATACTCATGGGAGCAACCATAGAAGAAGATGAAGGAGGTGATGAAAAACTTGGCATGAACAAAAATGGTTTAGTGTTTGTGAACTTGAGAGAGTGGGCTAGTGTGTAATAAAATCATGTAACCAAATGAAATGAACCCCTACCTCATAGAAGTGGCCCCCCTCTCTCCCTCTATAAAAAAATATTATTTCCATTTTCATTTAACAATAAAATAATAGCAACCATACTTTGTTCCATGCCATAAGCTATGCTTTGACTCACCTTTTCCACCTTATTTCTTAATTGAATTTCTAAAAGAAAATCAATAAAGAGGTGGCAACTTCTAGAAGCTATTCCGTATAAAATACGGAATACTTCCCGGTACATGTATCTAAATACATATACGCGTATTCGTACCAAAATACGAATAGCCGAGAGAGAAAACAAATAATGAACAATAATACTAGAATACACATATATAAATACATATGTAAATTATTAAATCAAAACCTGATTTAATAAACTGGCTTAATCCTAAGCCGCTAGTATTATCAAACGTCCGATTAAAATCTGCACAGCAAGTGCACATATTTAATCGGACACCCGTATGTACCAACATATGACAGGTAGACCATATCGCATGAACCATGAAATCCCTATGTATGGGACTTTAAAGACTCGTCAATACGCTGGCAGTGGGTTTAACCACAAGCACGTCCGCGGCACTAGCTGTACGTAACGGCTACCCAGGTATTGAGCGAAAGGGAAGCCGACGAGCAAACTCATGCAGAACTCCTACTGAGCCTGACAGTGACAATATCCGTACAGTCCGGTCTATTCGTTTAAGAGTATCGCATATCGAGTTTAGGGGGTGGATAAAGTCAGACCCCAACAACTCGATATTCAGTGTCGGTATGAAACCCATCACCACCTGAGAAACTATCGATCCTGAATCGGTAATTCTCGTTCACCGTGACCACGGATTTATGGTGATGGCCATCCGTACACAACGCGACATCAACCCCCAATACCGGGAGAGAAGAATCCCCGACGATCCGATCACTGCCTCCATGTGGCTCAGGACTGTACCCAACTAAAACCTATTTGCACGACTCCTTTGAGCCGTGGTAGGGTAGTAATCAAAGCACAGTGGGAACTCACACGAGACAAATGACGATCTTAGGTCGACAGACTAACCTGTACACATGTCACCTGGGAACTGCTATATGACAATAGGTATAATACTAACTAGCAAGTTCCCGGCGAGTCCGTCCAGTATACTCATAACCCAATGAGCACCTGCATACCATCTTAGGTGAACAAACTAACACCAATGGCTTGTGAGACCTGGCCACCGCCCCTCGTTGAGGTCTCGATCAGTATACACCAGTCTACACTAGACATCGATGCACGGTCTCGATACTCCTACGACTAGGGACATTTAAGGATGTGCTTATAGACCCCAGCTTATAAATATATGATTGCCATCATTATGCTGGAAGTCAAGTAAGAATCCTATGGGCTCTATCAACATGTACATGATGATAAAGACAAACCAGGTAGCATACTATCATCTTGAGTAAGACTGTTTTATCGGTATAGGTCCTCACTCAATCATCATAATCACAAGTCCGCAACTATGATAATTGCCTTGAGGGCACTATAGCCAACAATCTCCCACTTGCACTTAAGGCCAATTATTGCGATGTCGCATACTCACAGCCCGTGTGATACCGAACACCCAACTTCTCTACTAATCATCCTCGCAAAGCCCATTTGCGAAAAATGATTGCGTTCGAGAAATAGCCTCAGTGAGTGGATCCGCTCCAATGTTTCTTTCTGTATCTCTCTGTATCTTAACTTCGCGGAGAAAACTATCTTCCGAAATGAGCAATACCTGTCTTAGAATTTGTCTGGATATCTGATGGGACCCAGTTCACAAACGAACTCCAAATCCAGCAAACCACTTAGACTGTATTGTCCACTGAATTTAATCAGTATCTTGCGCTATGCCTTTCCTCAGTATTCGCTTGGACCATCTGTCCAACATATTGTCCCTCAAAAGAGGGAAAACTATAACTCTGACAGTCACTCTGTCATCCAGGTCACCTTTGAAGCTTGAAATGATAACCGTTTTCCGAAGGAGGCTGCCGTTCCCATATCCCAAGAACATTCATTTACGTTCAATAACTGCTTCCCAATGTTTCTCCAGGATTGGATTAATATATGTTTATTGCAGCTAGTGCAAAAACAACATCTGGTGTGGTACTTGACATTTCATGATTAACTCAATTGCCTAAGCAAGCGATATGCTAATCATGCGGATCCCTCTCCCCTTTAGTCTGTATGACACCTTTAGAGAGGTTGACTCCATCACCTGCAGATACACCACCATGTTAGGAGTCGTCCATTTAATGTCAAAGTACCCAGATTAGGATACTTCCCAAATCTAGATCTAAAACCATAGATCTAGTAACCAGAAAACCTGATATTATATCCATATCCTTTATGGAGAAACAACTTTGTGACAACCATAGTACAACCGATCGTAGTATAGGAATATCCCTTCCTATCAAGTGCATGTCATCCTAATACCTGGACATCACTCTCTACTACCTTCTTACCAGATCCATCTTCTATTCTGATGAAGTCAAAACCTATGACTGTCATATCAAAATTAGATGATCTATTTCCGCTATACCTGCTTTAGTCTGTAAATAGATATAAGCTACTTGCCTACTATACTTCCGCTGCTCCCACTGACTATAACAACCCTCTGGCAGAGTCATATACACGTGCACCTCTAAAGCTAGTTTAGAATGACGGTATACTCATCCTCCTGCCGGGTCTTATAGTCTAGAACAGCAGCAATGGCAAGTCTGGGTAAACAAGAACCTCCCTGTCACCGTCTCTGAGAAGACCGAAATACCTCTTGGGTGCCTGAGGTTACCCACCAATTCTGCGGAGTGGCTAATGGAACGTCGAAACTAATTGAATCGTTAGGTTCTAATCGTTTGTGGTTCTGAAATCACTTCCAGTTCTACCATACCCCCACTTTTATTTTTTGAAAAATCCATTTTATTAAAAATGTGGCAAGTCAAGAACAATATAAACATTGATCTTCCTGATGGTAGAAAGTTAACCCTTGTCAAAGCCCGGGATAACCCACAAACAACCATTACTGAAACGTGTCTTGAATTTATCCGGATTCTGGTTTTAAGCATCAGCCGGACAACTCCCTATATCTTAACATCGTTAAGACATAAATTGATTCTATATAAATCTAATATAGAAACAAAAGCACTAATCTAATTTGGAACCGGATTCAAAATCATGCAGCTGTCTCCAGTGCATATCAATCAAATAGAAAGAGGACAATCAGCATTACTCATCTAGGAGTGCATCCATATATGAGTAACCCGAAAGAGAAGCAAGTTCTCAAAACCATTACTATTAACTGAATACCACACACAAGTATCTACATCTTCGACTTCATCGAAGAATCCTGATACTTCCAACTAGTGGTTCTCCACTTTATTCTTATACCTGTAGCTTCTAAATATCTGGACCTTGCATTTCAACAAAATACTTATCCAGAACTGGAGAAGTCATAAGTAAACAGATTATAGTACGAGCACCAACCCTATTGTCCTAATGGACATTGGACAACATACAATACTTTGTATAAGTCCCCTGAGTTCAACAACTCAAACCCTGTGCGTCGTAGGTTGAAAAACTGTAGTATGGTTAAGAAGAATTACACCGCTGTTGAATGCACCTTACCTAATCACCAACTGATATAGGTAAATGTCATAGACATATTATCAAAAAATTATATCTCACTTTATAAAATAAATGTACAGATATATCAGTTTGAAATTGGTGCATAACAACGGATATTCAAAACCAAATATTTGCCATCCGGAAAAATCCAGATGATTTCCTCAAATATCACCAATTACAATAAATTCCGATATAATGAGGATCTAATCACCCAATTCCCAATATCTTACTTCCACTCACCATCCGTAATAATATGCAGATGTGAGAAACTGATCTGGTAAATACATACCCTGGAGTTAGATTCCAATTGGGAAAACAGTTTTCAATTAACATCGCACAGTGAAATTGAAACATGAAAATGTTTCAAAAGGGGTTAACTGGTATTCCTAGCAATGCCTCTTCCACTATCCTGATTCATGACAGTAACCATATACTTGCTTGCCCTCTCTGCAATCCCTTTATTATGTCTTTACTTATTACCTTCTGTACACCTCTTTTACGCTAATTGGTTTTCCTCATTCCCCACCCTTCGGCACCAGCCTAAGGTTTGAAAGAAGACCATCCAATAAGCGTAATAGGTGTACTCTCCTAATCCTAGGAGCCCTCACAACCTGAGAGAAGGTAAAGAGAAAAGACATCTGAATAATTCTATTCTATTTCTCATGAACCAGAATCCATCCTCGAAAAAGTTCCTTCGAGTTCATATGTAATTATACGATAAATTTATCCAATGGAAGTGGATATCCATAGTGATATGGAGTGTTCTAGAGAAAAGCAAAATAGATGTAAGAGTGGCAGGGGTAGACACGGTCTTTGTCATGAATGATGGTGATCGCAATTTCCTTTGCCATTATTCTAATCCCTTTATATGTCTTTATTTATTACCTTCTGTACACCACAGTTAAGCTTGTTGGTTTTCTTCATTCCCTACTATTCAGCACTTGCCTATGGTCTGGAGGAAGACTATCCAATAAGCTCAATAGGTGTACCCTCTCCTAATCCTAGGAGCCTTCACAACCTGAGAGAAGGTAAACAGAAAAGACAACCGAATAATCCTATTCAATCTCTTCAGAACCAGAATCCATCCTCGATAAAGTTCCTTCAAGTTCATATGTAACTATACGATGGATTTATCCAATGGAAGTGGATGTTCGTAGTGATACGAGGTGTTCTGTAGAAATGTAAAGGTGATATAGAAGTGGCAACGATGTATGCGACACCATGACATTCCAAAAGCCAGAGTGTTTTAAGAAGGTTTGGTTAACTTGGTTTCATGAGTTTTAGTCAAAGGTCGGGTCATAATCGCAGCCAGAGAGAGAGAGAAGAAACACTCAGCCTGCACTCTAACCTAGATCAGAATGGTCAATCACTTTATCTAATCTTGGATGGCTCCTACTGTTTCCTCAAATTCTCCTCCAAACCCAAAAGGAGAATTTGTCAGAATCACCCGAGGAGTAATCTTACTCATCAGTAGGAATCGGGATCCAACTATCATCGCATGATAACTTGATGGAAGCCACTCAAGTCACCACACTTCAGAAGGTATGAGCAAGCCTGGCAAGTTTCCTGTATGTTTGAAAGTCCCGATGTGTGTTTTTACCCCTAGGACCCAAGTGACCTTGACTAAAGATAAAAATGTCAAAAGTTCCTAGTCAAGTTCTACCCGTCATTATCTTAACTGTATTAGACCCACCCGTACGAGTCTTTACTAAAGATCAAAATGATCGTATGACTGTCCTAACCAATCGCATTATCTCTGCAACAGAAAAGCACTACATAGCTACCGAACACTACGCCTCGGCTAATGCACGACATACACAACACGAATACTACGCAATACTAGTCTGAAATGACGGAGGGCTACGGCTGGTTTTTGGCAAAAAACCTTTAACGTAATGAACTTGATATCGTTTAAGGAATCCAAGTGGTTTTATAAATATATAGTGGCGAAAACTTTTGCTAAAGAGGTCACTCCCGGTGAAGGGATCTCGGCTCTTTCCCCGTCGAATGGGGTGCAGGATATCCCAAACTGAATACCACGATGCAAAGCAAAAGAATCGACTATAGTGAAGTTATTACGTTGACGCAAACTTTTACTCAAGGGGTCACTCCCGATGAAGGGATCTCGGCCCTTGCCTCATCGAATGAGGTACTGGATATTCATAACCGAATACCACTGTGCAAAGCAAAAGAGAACGTCTGTAATGTCAGTTTTAAAAAACTTGGTTCCAACAACATCATATATATAGGTTTGTTTTATCCTTGCATTGATAAGAATCAATGCAGTCCCATCAATTAATCACACCAGAAAAGAACGAAAATAAAATGTATGTATATGCCATCCGCATTCGCCACTGGGTCTCGTCATCACCCGTTAGGTTACTTAACTAACGACAGAGCGGGGATTGGGCTAGCGCGGGTGCAAAACATATACAACATCTACTAGTATATATAAATATATATATAACATCCGTCCTAGGCATGATATAAAGCAACATCACAAAAACATCATGGAAGCAACACAGAATGGTGGATAATCCGGAGCCTCGGGTTTCACTTCAGCCGCAAGTGAGACCCGACGTTCTCTGTCGTGTGGATAGCATGTGCAATGAAAACCTAAACCCCTACGAGCGGTGCAAGTTACCCGCAAAACCAGAAGCGAGGCAGCCCCCTTCAGCAACGTGAATGGGCCACCGAGCACTTCACGGAATCCGGTAACTTGAGCACCCCTCCTAGGTCAACCTATACCCCCTACGAGTGCGACGAACAGCTCGCCAATTCTACAGTAAGGTCCCCTCCGTCCCACCATCATGAGATGCGGACCCTTTACCCTCTAGAATCCGGCTATTCGTGTACCCCACCGCGGGGTAATCCTAATACAAAAAGAAAATAATATACAAGGGTGATATCAACCTCAGCCCGGTCGTGCCCCAAAAGAATAATATACAAACTGGTAGTGACAGCAGTTCACATGTCGGACGCTCGCCCTGCAATATCAAATGTACAAAATAAAACAGTATTAACATTGCACCATTTCTATCCACCATGACGATCCAACCAACATCACAGCACAACATAGAACATCAACGTGAATGTTACGTTCGCAAACTCGTCTAAAAGAACATATAACAGTTAGACGGGTTTACCGATCAAGTGACATTCACGGTCGCAGATAGAAATGTATGTACTGTTAAACGCATACTTAAAATATTGATCGACTAAGTTCCAAATTGGCCCCAATAGCAAAACAACACTTCACTGAAACCTGGGCCAAAAAAAAATATCACAAAAATCACAATTCCACGTAAATGAGCTACAAAAAAAATTTGGACGCCCGTTGCCACTGAACAGCCGCGGAACCGCCGCCAATAGGGGCTAAGTGCGGCGTATCCACGGCGCTTTAGGGGAATCATGAGCCCAAAATTTTTGTGTACCTATAAAATCACCTGCACGGATTTTTAAGATGCCTGAAATAATTTTTTGACCACTTTTGAAAATCGACAGCAACTGTGAAAATGGAATCGTGATTTCGGAAATTCCATTGATCGATCTTTTTAGCATGTTTAAACAGGCTAGTAAGGGATTTAAAGGGTGGCTATGATACCATGAAGGGTTCCGGCAGCGCCCTGGCTATCAAAACGCGGCCAAAATGCGGAACAAAAATTTCTAAACTGGCACTACCGTTACCCGATTTACGGATTGACCTTAAACCCTAAACTAGCAAACTAACTAAGAGTTAGAATCATTATACCGAATTGATCCGTGTCCTTCGGTCTTCATTCCAAGCTCCTAGCAGCTCTTTGATGTGGTTTGGTTGCCGGTCTTCCTTCGTCTCCGATGATCCATCTGAGGGAAACGGCGCAAGCTCCAATCTCGTTGAACGAGATAACCGACGCTCCAAAGTTGCTAGCGATGGAGAGTGGGGGTGTATGAAAATGTCACTACATTTTTCTCTCAACATCTATACTCATAGGAGCAACCATAGAATAAGATGAAGGAGGTGATGAAAAACTTGGCATGAACAAAAATGGTTTAGTGTCTGTGAACTTAAGAGAGTGATAGAGTGGGCTAGTGTGTAATAAAATCATGTAACCAAATGAAATGAACCCCCACCTTATAGAAGTGGCCGACCCCCCTCTCTCTCCCTCCATGAAAAAATATTATTTCCATTTTCATTTAACAATAAAATAATAGCAACCATACTTTGTTCCATGCTATAAGCCATGCTTTGACTCACCTTTTCCACCTCATTTCTTAATTGAATTTCTAAAAGAAAATCGATAAAGAGGTGGCATCTTCTAGAAGATATTCCGTATAAAATACGGAATACTTCCTGGTACATGTATCGAAATACATATACGCGTATTCGTACCAAAATACGAATAACCAAGAGAGAAAACAAATAATGAACAATAATACTAGAATACATATATATAAATACATATGTAAATTATTAAATCAAAACCTAATTTAATAAACTGGCGTAATCCTAAGCCGCTAGTATTATCAACCGTCCGATTAAAGTCTGTGCAGCAAGTACACATATTTAATCGGACCCGTATGTACCAACATACGACATGTAGATCATATTGCCTGAACCGTGAAAACCCTCTGTGTGGGATCCTAAAGACTCGTCAATACGCTGACAGTAGGTTTAACCACAAGCACGTCAGCGGCACTAGCTGTACGTAACGACTACCAAGGTATTGAGCGAAAGGGAGGCCGACGAGCAAACTCATGCAGAACCCCTACTGAGCCTGACAGTGACAATATCCGTACAGTCCGGTCTGTTCGTCTAAGAGTATCGCATATCGAGTCTAGGGGTGGATAAAGTCAGACCCCCAACAACGCGATATTCAGTGTCGGTATGAAACCCATCACCACCTGAGAAACTATCGATCCTGGATTGGTAATTCTCATCCACCATGGCTACGGATTTATGGTGATGGCCATCCGTACACAACACGACATCAACCCCCAATACCGGGAGAGACGAATCCCCGACGATCCGATTATTGCCTCCATGTGGCTCGGGACTGTGCCCAACTAAAACCTGTTTGCACGACTACTTTGAGTCGTGGTAGGGTAGTAATCAAAGCACAGTGGGAACTCACACGAGACAAATGACGATCTCAGGTCGACAGACTAACCTGTACACATGTCACCTGGGAACTGCTATCTGACAAAAGGTATAATACCAGCCATCAGGTTCCCTGCGAGTCCGTCCAGTGTACTCATAACCCAATGAGCACCTGCATACTATCTTAGGTGAACAAACTAACGCCAATGGCTTGTGAGACCTGGCCACCGCCCCTCGTCGGGGTCTCGATCATTATACACCAGTCTACACCGGAGTATCGATGCCCGGTCTCGATTCTCCTACGACTAGGGACATTTAAGGATGTGCTTATAGACCCCAGCTCCCACATATATGATCGCCATTATAATGCTGGCAGCCAAGCAAAAATCCTATGGGCTCTATCAACATGTACATGATGATAAAGACAAACCAGATAGCATACTATCATCTTGAATAAGACTGTTTTATCGGTATAGGTCCTCACTCAATCATCATAATCACAAGTCCGCGACTATAATAATTGCCTTGAGGGCACTATAGCCAACACACCTTTTTCTTGAAGATCCAAACTAGTTTAGTGAAGGGAAATGATGATTTTATTTTTATTTAGGATTTTGTGGATTTATTTTTAGAATTTTTTTGAAGAATTTTGAAGCAAGAATGAAGAAATGAGCAAAATAAAATGAGAGGGCAGAAATAGGGAATGGCTCGGCCAAGGGTTGATGGGGGGGTTGTGTAAATAAAAGTGAAGTTTGTTCTAGAAAAAATACAATTAATGCTTCAATAAATGCATTTGCCACCTTTCATTCATTTTCTTTTCTTTTTAATTTAAAACCTTTTGCACTCTAAAAATATCTAAATATTTAGAAAAGAAGCTTCAAAAATTTTCTAGTGATAAGATTTAATTTATTCTCAAGAGAAGAAATTTCCCGATTTACGTGCACAATTTACATATTTTATTTGGGAAAAATTCTATCTGAACCAAAACCTCTCATATACCCCTAAAGTTCGCGCACAAGCTTTATTTTAGGTGCCGGCAAGTTTATACGGACGTTTGAATAAAATCGGATTAAAACGGAAAATACCGACTATTTTGCCCTAAAACGGAAAAATCTGCATAAAGATTTCTAAAACGTTACAGCTGTTCTGTCTTTGGTCAACTGTGGCTCAGTGCTTTGGAGGTTCATAAAGTTCTGAGAATCTTCATATCAGACTTCATGCACACCGAACGGCTGGATGTCTCCGTCAATGCGTCTTTCTTCGTTATTTTTAGTATATTTCATGCATTGATGGAGAGTTGACGGAACGATGCCGTAATCGTGGAGCCACGGCCGTCCCAAGAGAATTTTATAAGACGTGTCAGCGTTGATCACATATATCTTAGCTTCAGTTTGCAGATCCCCAAATTTGATTGGCAAAGCTATGGACCCCAGAATTTGCTGGCAATTTTGGTTGAAGTCTTGAATGACAATTTTTTCCCTTGACAGGTGTCGGACGTCCATTGACAAACTCTTCCGAGTCCGCAAGTTCATGATATTCACTGAAGACCCCGGATCAATTAATATGCGATTAATCCTGTAAGTGCACGGCAGCGCCCCAGCCGTCTTTCCAAGGCCAAAATGCGGAAACCAAAACTTTTCTATAAACTAGAACCGGCGCTACCGCGGACTTTAAAACCCGGATTGGGCCATTAATCTAATGCTAGCTAACTAGAGAAGGGGTAGAGAGATACCGAGTGATCCGTGTCCTTCGGTCTTCTCGTCGTCATCCCGATCTCCCCGCGGAATCTCCGGTCTTCATCTCCTCGTTGGAAGGGCACCACATCGCCGGGTTCTTTTACGGGCTCCCACCTCTGGATCGAGACAACTCGGGCATTAAGTTGGCGAGTTGACGTGTCCAAGGATGCT
Organism: Agapanthus africanus; assembly: GCA_030015575.1. Classification (NCBI taxonomy): domain Eukaryota; kingdom Viridiplantae; phylum Streptophyta; class Magnoliopsida; order Asparagales; family Amaryllidaceae; genus Agapanthus; species Agapanthus africanus. Next base: position 305,494,029 of record JASDDO010000016.1, on the reverse strand, counting down.
GTAGGCTAAGTGTAGAATACTGGGTCTCATGGGGTTACTAGAATTTGCCATTTTTGGTGGAGGAATGAAATGTGAAATTTTGTGATGAACTAGAGAACTTTTTCAAGCCAAATGAGAGCCAAAACTCATCTCCAAAATTGGGACAATCCCTCTTTTTCCAGAATCGCCGGCCTTCTCTTGAGGAATGAGAGAATGGAGAGCATGAGAATGAAAATGAGTGAGCCCAAAAATAATGCATGAAAGAGAAAAGATTATCATGATGAATAATGATCACAAACAAAGTCCAATCCTCATCAACCATCTCATCAAGCAAAACATGATGAACAAAAAGGTAATCATGAACCAAGAAGTCAAATGATGGTTGAACCATCATGAAGCTATCATCATAAAAAGTCTTCTCCATAATAAAATGCACAATTGCAAATAACCCCCTCCACCAAAATTTAGCCAAAGAAAGAAACAAAGGAAAATGGCCGAAACCGGAAAGAAAACTGGCAACTTCAAAAAACCGATCCCGTAATAAATTACAGGAAAACCCCATGACTGTATATACATACCCGCATTTGTATTTCGACCGAATACAAATGCAATGAGACAAAATCTAAACTGTACAATAATAAGACCCGGCTTAAACCAAAATCCTCTAGTATTAACCGTCCGATCATGATCCGAGCAATATTGCACGTACATGATTGAACCCTGCCATATCTCCATACGACCACTACAGCGTTTCGCCCGAAACTTGAGAAACGGTCTGTGGGGGACTCTAAAGACTCGTCAATACTTTGGCTGCAGATTTAACCACTAACACGTCAGAGGTATTAGCCATACGTAATGGGCTACCAGGTATTGATCAAAAGGGAGGTAGATGAGTGAACTCATCCTGACACCTTACTGATCCTGTCAGTGACAATATCCGTACAGTCCGGTCCGTTCATCTATGAGCATCGCATGGCGGGCCTAGAGGGTTGGTAAAAGTCAGACCCCCAAAAGCGGTACAAGCCGTGTCGGAGTGCACCCCAGAACACCCTGAGATATTACTGGAATACCTACCAGTAAATCTCCTGCCTTGGCCAAGGACTTCGTGTAATGGCTTTCCTAGACACAGCGCGACCTCACCCCTAATACCGGGAGAGACGAACCCCTGAAGATCCGCTCACTGCCTCCATGTGGCTCGGGACTGTACCCAACTAAAACCTGTTCGCACGACTCTTTTGAGCCGTGGTAGGGTAGTAATCAAAGTACAGTAGGAACTCAAACGAGACAAATGACGATCTCAGGTCGATGAACTTACACATGTCACCAGGGAACTGCTATCTGACGTCTGGTATAAGACCAACTAGCATATTCCCAGCGAGTCCTGTCCGGTGTACTCATAACCCAATGAGCACCTGTATACATCTTAGGTGAACCAACTGACACCAGTGGCTTGTGAGACCGGCCACCGCCCCTCGTCGGGGTCTCGACTGTATACAGTAGTATACTCTGGAGTATCGATGCCCTGTCCTGAAAACTCCCACGACTAGGGACCTTTTAAGGATGTGCTTTTAGACCCCAGCTCCCACGTATATGATCGCCATCATACTGTTGGCCGTCAAGCAAGAATCATAAGGGCTCTATTAATGTGCAATAGTGACTTGTAAGGTCACCTAAAGCAGTACACGATGATAAAGATAAACCAGATAGTATACTATCATCTTGAGTAAGACTGTCCTACCGGTATAGGTCCTCCATCAATCATTGCAATCACGTGCCTGTGATCCAATAATTGACTCTGAGGGCACTATCTCCAACAATCTCCCACTTGCACTCAAGGCTAATTATTGCGATGTCGCATACTCACAGCCTGTGTGATACCGAACACCTAACTGCTCTACTAATCAATCTCACAAAACCCGTTTGCGAAACTAATGCGTTCGAGGAATAGCCTCAGTGAGTGGATCCGCTCTAATGTTTCTTTCTATGTCTCTCTTTATCTCAAGTTCGCGGAGAAAGCCATCTCCCGAAATGAGCAATACCTGTCTTAGATTATGTCTGGATATCTGATGGGACCTAGTTCATAAATGAACTCCAAATCCAAACTTCTTAGACTGTATCGTCAATTGAACTTAATCAGTATCCTGCGCCATGCCTCCCTCAGTATCCACCTAGACTATCTGTCCAAACTACTGCCCCTCGTCAGAGGGAAAACTATAACTCTGACAGTCACTCTGTCATCTAGGTCATCTTGGAAGCCTGGAATGATAACTGTCTCCCGAATGAGACTGTCACTATCATATCCCTAAAACATCCACTTATGTTCTAAAACTGCTTCCGATCGATTCTCCAGGATAAGATCAATATCAACTTATTGCAGCTCGTGCAAAAATAACATCTGGTGTGGTACTTGACATCTCATGATTGACTCAATTGCCTAAGCAAGTGATCTGCCAATCATGCACATCCCTCTCCCCTTTAGTCTGCAAGACACCTTTAGAGAGGGTGACTCCATCACCTGCAGGTACACTACCGTGCCAGGCGTCGTCCATTCTAAAACACCTGTAGAATGCTGTCTAAGTATCCAGATTGGGAAACTACCCAAATCTAGATTTAAAACCATAGATCTAGTAACCAGAATGTCTGATATTATATCTATATCCTTATGTGGAGAAACCACTGTGTGACAACCAAAGTATAACCGATCGTAGTATAGGAATTTCACTTCCTACCCTGTGTATGTCATCCAAATATCAGGACATCACATCCTACTACCTTCTTAACAGATCCATCCCCTATTCTGATGAAGTCAAACCTATGATTGTCACATCAGAAATAGATGATCTATCTCCGCTATATCTGCTTTAGTCTATAAATAGACATAAGCCACTTGTCCACTATGCTTTCACTGCTCCCACTGACTACGACAACCCTCTGGCAGAGTCATATACACGTGCACTGTTCACACCATAATGTTGCATTATTATATTCCCCATTCTTATATATTTTACAAATAAACGGGTGCTTTTGACGCATGTCTGCTATATGTTACAGGTTCTTGGACAGAAAACAGTGAAAATAATGAAAAGACAATGCAAAAGTAGAGTTTGACCAACAAACAGAAGACTCTTGATCAAGCCGACATAAGGAACAATTCACAAAGTAAGATTCAAGACATCGACTCAAAGCGAACGGGTAGAAGTCCACTACAAATTGTTCACTGAAGATCTGGAACCAATGTAGAAGCCCAATTGATAAAAGAATACAATAAATAAGAAGCCCAAACATCAGAGAAGAGGCCCAGAAATTTCCACACAGTGTTCTCACCAATGGGCCGCGGAACCGCGGCCGCAAGCCTACCCAGGCCGCGGTTCCGCGGCCGTCTTAAGAGATCCGTGGAAGAAAATTTTACCAAAATTGATTTGCGGCTTTGACTAGTCCACCTAGGGCTATTTTTGTAAATGTAGACATGTGAGTCATTGTAACCCTAGGGTTTCCTATTCTTTATAAATAGGAACTCTAATCATTGTAATTTTTCATGCCTCCTTTTATGAATAAAAATTCAGAAATTCTTTTTGGAGAGCATCAATGTTTCTTCTCCATTCTGAAATTCAGATCTGACAACCCTGCATGGATGATTGGAGGGATGCATCTGTAAGTAAATTTAATTTCTTACCCTAGTGTAGATTTCAATTCCTTGCCCTAGGTAGATTTAATTTCATGCTCTAGGAACTTGTTTAGGTTTTAGCTTTGGGGAAGGATTTTGAGATATGAGATCTCTCATCCTTTTCTTACCCACCAAATATTTACAATAGGACTCCATGCATATACGCACATACCGCGCCCTACGGTATCCTACCCCTCGAGGTAATGATGACACCGTAGTGTAAACGTCCGGTTGCGCGCGTTTTCCATGAAGGTTAGGGTAAGGATCTCTAAAGGAAGGACAAGAACCTAGAGGAAGGAACACCTTCCCGAACGGATCTAATCCCCTTTATTGATAATTACCATAACTCCTCACAGATCTTCATTCGGGTATAGAAAGTGGTGAGATTTAGTTACATTTCCAAACCATCCCTAAAGCTAGCCCTAGCAAGAGTAGATCTAGATAATTGCCCTAGCTTAAATAGGTTTTTAGATTTAATAATTAATCCGAACTCCCTTCGGAATTAACTCGTAGCGCGACTAGGAGATTCACAAAATCCCTGTGGACCGACCCGTCCTCACCGGCTAGCTTCATGCGACGTCGTTCTTGATTGCGGTAAATAGAAATAGTTTTTGAGAACAATCAAATGGCGCCGTTGCCGGAGATGGCGTAGAATTTCCTTTTCGTAATTTCAGGTTAATCTTAAAATTAAAAAAAATCATAAAAATCTGAAAAATCAAAAAAATATAAAAATATATATATTTTGTTATTTTTGGAAAGGATACTTTGTTGTTTGAATTTTTGCAAGATATACAAATTCGGATCTGGAAATTTTCAGAAAGCAAAACAGGAAATAAAATATCGGAACAGAAGAGATTTTGATCAACAGAATAGGAGAATTTTTCTGGAGACCCAACTCCCCCAAACCGCCGCGATTCCGCGGCCCAAACCCACCTTAGGCCGCGGAACCGCGGCCATCTTGGAGAATCAGAACGTCAGAAAATTTTTGGGGGTTCGTGCTGACGAGACCGCCGCGAAAACGCGGCATTAATGCATTTAAACCGTGGAAACGCGGCCTTATGGTGCGTTCAGGTGATGGAATTTGCACTGTAAGCTCTCTGTTATTTCTCCTCTGTAAATTTTAATATATTTTCTGAAAAAATGCCTGCAGGATTTTGTGCACTTTAAAAATATATTCCCTTCTAAATAACGATCTTGTGCAGGATATTTGGGCCTCGCTTGAACTAAATTGATTGCAAGAAATATTTTGTTGTTGCATATCTTTTCACGAATATCTTTTTGCAACAATTTTTTCCAAATAAAGATTCTTGTGATATACTTAACATAATAATTGATTGCAAGTAATATTTTGTTGTTGCATAATTTTTCTCTAAAATCTTTTTGCAACAAAATTTTTCCAAATAAAGAGAAAAAGAATAAAAATAAAAAGGACAAATTTTATTAGAAACTTGCAAAGTTTTTGGCCTCAAATAGATCCTTGCACCACAAACTTTCTTTCTTTCCCTTTTCTTCTAATGTGGGTACCCCACATAATAAATCACTTTCCGAACTTTGGTATCCCGAACCTAATTTTGCGTCATATGTCAATTTGTTCGGTCAATTTAAAAACGATCCTTCCTTACCTAAAAAATCTTTGAAAGATCAAATAGAGGCGTCTAGGAGAAACGGTTTGACTTTTCAACCCACTTTGTGTCGACCAAGTCCATCTTTACCACCTACATATGTTGACACCACTTTTCCAAGTCCTGCTGTAACTTCTAAGCCAATGTCTATTGCTGAGCATATTGCTCAATCTCGCATTCGATCTTTCACCCCTCTCCACTCATCTAGTTCTAGGGATTCACACTACTATTCACCTTTTTATCCATATGTTGACCCTACCCCTGTCTTACCACCCACTTCCTACCAGTCTTACCCGACCATCCCACCCTCACTAGACACTGTTTCGACATAGCCATTAGGGAGTTTCACATATCCAACCAATTTCGAATCTTTCACCGAAACCCTCTCACCACCTAAGTCTAGTTTGGAAGAGTCGTTGGAAGCTTATATTACAGCAACAAATAAAATGACTAGGAATGTGGAAGCGTCCGTGGCTGCCCTTATGCAACCTAGTGAACCGGTAGCTAGTTTCTCGCTAGCTCAAAATTTTTTAATGTATAAGGAGGCGGTTGGACAGAGTGAGAATGAGAGAGGATTTTCAAATCAAACCTACCCGTACCCAATTGAAGCCTACAACTCCTGTTTTCCATCGATTGCCCTAAATAGTTCACCTGTTGAAAATAAAAATGAGTTGTGTAATTTTGTAGTTCTTGATTTGCCAAATTGTGAAGAACCCCTTTCGAGTGAAACCACACTTAATCCTTTCGACCTTTACACCCCCACTCTAGAACCTACATTGATAAATATCCATGCTTTTAAGGAGGTGTCTAAAGAAATTGATTTTCACTTGATTGAGGATATAGACGCCGGGAATATTTCGGATGATGAATCTGTCGATTAATTGAAATTTTATGTTCAAATCATCATCTGAGTTATTAAATGTTTCTCCCGAACTTCATATGCGTTTAGATTTTGATGATAATGGCATGGATGAGTTAAATATTGAGGATAGTATTGAGGAGAGTCTTGAGGATAATATTGAGGTTGAATCATTTTTGTTTGATGTGTCTGATTTTCCAATTCATCCTCCTGAACCTTTGACTGTTATATCACCCTCCCTCCTTCCCATCGTTCCGACCCCGCTTGAAGACTGTGAGCTTGAAACCTTTTCCTTTGAATCTAACACAATTCTCACAGACGATAACACCTACGAGTGTTTCACTTTTTCGGACGATGCTGATGAGTCACCGCCCGAGTTTGAGTCCTTTACATTTTCAGATGATCCATCAGACTCGGTTGATTATAGTAGTTTCGAACCATTAATAGAATCTTTCAAGTTCGAAACAGTTTACTACGGTGAGAAAGATACTATCCTTAATTCACCCCCTTTCGTCTTTCCCCTTATTCCGACCGAACAAATGACCGTTACGCTTTCATTTCCTATACCAAGTTCGGCGTACCCATGTTTTCTTGCGAATCTTGAGGGATTTGACCCCATTTCCCGACGGGTTGATAGGTTAGCACAATCGCTTATAACATATCGGTCATCACATATTGCGCTAATTTATTCACTCGATTTACACCCTCAAGTTCGCGTGACCCTTCTTTCTCTTTTCCGCCCTTCTTCTCCCCCACCGAGACCATATTCTACCATTCTTCTTTCCACACGGTCTCGCGTGCTTCTCATCTCTTTTCTTTCCATCCCATTCTTGCACCAACTATACCATTACCACGATAAGATCTTTGAATGGTTGGTGCTAACCTTTGGCTTGTGTAAGGCCAAGCTTAAGTTTGGGAGGGAATCTTGTTGTATATATGTATATATATTTTTGTTTTCTTTTTCTATAAAAAAAAATTCAAACAATAAAAAACAATAAAAAAAATTGTAAATAAATAAACAAGGGAGTGCCGGTATTTTGATCCTCTTGGTTTAGCATGACAGTGAGGACACTGTCAAGTTCAAGTTTGGGGGTATGCTCGGTACGTCTTCTTCATTCGCATTCATTTGTATATATTTTTGCATTTGCATATTTATTTGAAAACCCATAAAAATTTGAAAAATTTCAAAAATTATAGAAATAATTGTATTCAATTTTGGCTTATTTGACTTGAGTTTGACAGATAGGTTAACTGGCTAGGAACAACTAGATCTTAGACTTAGTAAATTAAAACCCTAAAGATAACCTTCCTTAAAATTTAGCGGTATAAAGTATATGTCTTTGTAGTTTATTTAGAAATAGGCAAATTTTGGGTTCACTTCTTGGGCTAAGTCAAAATGAGGGAAGAGTATTGATATTCTTATTAGAGTATAAGTTTGAAAAATAGTTCCTAGCTTAAGTCTAGATTCTGAAAATGTATACCCTACAACTTGCACAATTACACACCTTGAAACTTGGAATAGTAGAAGAGACCTTGAAATGCTCTTGTCTAAAGTCCTTAGTACAATGAAAATAAAAGAAAAAAAAGTGAATAAAGAAAAAAATGGACACTGGTTTTTGTGATTACTTAAGGCTGTAAAAAATAGAAAAATATTTAGCGAGGGTGCTTCATCACCTAGTGCCTTAGACCAACTGGTTTGGGAGTCACTGCTAAAGCCTTGGGTGTTGCAAAACTAGGAAGTACACTTTAAAGTGCTAACGCATCTTGTAATCGGTTGTTGGTACCTCAAGAAGTATTAACGGTCGCATGAAGGATGTGTAAGCAAAATTCAATTAAAAATCCACCTATTAATAAGTACTTTGGACAACAGACAAGGGCATGATTGCTTGATTTGAATTTCCAAGTGTAGGGGTGATTTATACACACACGTAGGGATATGTGATTAGAGTTTAGATAAGAGAAAGGAGTGAAGAATAGAACTTGTATCTTTAGTAGAGTTGATAGAAATTCCTAAGTGGAGATGGAACTTTAGAAGGAAAACTTAAGAGATGCCAAAAGCTAGGTAACTCTACAGGACATATATAATCTTAAGTTAGATGATGAGGAAGTGTGAAGAATATGGGTGGATAATTTACAAGTCAAAGATAATAGAATTCTTTGTTAGAAAACCTAATTGGAGAATAAAAATCAATGGGCCGAATTGATAGGATTTTGTGGGTGTAATCCGCTGAAAACCCTCAGGAGACAACACTCCTCCTACTAGGGACACCTAGAGGTTTAACGGCTTGTTGCACGTGCTCAGTGCAATCGCGTTTCCCTGCGAAAGTGTGGTTATGATTTTTAGTGAATAAAAATAAGTTTGCTCGAGGACGAGCAAAAGATAAGTTTGGGGGTATTTGTTCACACCATAATATTGCATTATTATATTCCCTATTCTTATATATTTTACAAATAAACGGGTGCTTTTGACGCATGTCTGCTACATATTACAAGTTACAGGTTCTTGGACAGAAAACAGTGAAAACAATGAAAAGACAATGCAAAAGTGGACTTTGACCAACACACAGAAGACTCTTGATCAAGCCGACATAAGGAACACTTCACAAACCAAGATTCAAGACATCGATTCAAAGCGAACGGGTAGAAGTCCACTACAAATTGTTCACTGAAGATCTGGAACCAATGTAGAAGCCCAATTGATAAAAGAATACAATAAATAAGAAGCCCAAACATCAGAGAAGAGGCCCAGAAATTTCCACACAGTGTTCTCACCAATGGGCCGCGGAACCGCGGCCGCAAGCCTACCCAGGTCGCAGTTCCGCGGCCGTCTTAAGAGATCTGTGGAAGAAAATTTTACCAAAATTGATTTGCGGCTTTGACTAGTCTACCTAGGGCTATTTTTGTAAATGTAGACATGCGAGTCATTGTAACCCTAGGGTTTCCTATTCTTTATAAATAGGAACTCTAATCATTGTAATTTTTCATGCCTCCTTTTATGAATAAAAATTCAGAAATTCTTTTTGGAGAGCATCGGTGTTTCTTCTCTATTCTGAAATTCAGATTTGACAACCTTGCATGGATGATTGGAGGGATGCATCTGTAAGTAAATTTAATTTCTTACCCTAGTGTAGATTTCAATTCCTTGCCCTAGGTAGATTTAATTTCATGCCCTAGGAACTTGTTTAGGGTTTAGCTTTGGGGAAGGATTTTGAGAGATGAGATCTCTCATCCTTTTCTTACCCACCAAATATTTACAATAGGACTCCATGTATACACGCACATACCGTGCCCTACGGCATCCTACCCCTCGAGGTAACGATGACACCGTAGTGTAAACGCCCGGTTGCGCGCGTTTTCCATGGAGGTTAGGGTAAGGATCTCTAAAGAAAGGACAAGAACCTAGAGGAAGGAACACCTTCCCGAACGGATCTAATCCCTTTTATTGATAATTACCATAACTCCTCACAGATCTTCATTTGAGTATAGAAAGCGGTGAGATTTAATTACATTTCCAAACCAGCCCTAAAGCTAGCCCTAGCAAGAGTAGATCTAGATAATTGCCCTAGGTTAATTAGGTTTTTAGATTTAATAATTAATCCGAACTCCCTCCGGAATTAACTCGTTAGCGCGACTAGGAGATTCACAAAATCCCTGTTGACCGACCCGTACTCACCGGCTAGCTTCATGCGACGCCGTTCTTGATTGCGGTAAATAGAAATAGTCTTTGAGACCAATCATGCACTTCTAAAGCTAATTTAGAACGACCCTATATTCATCCTTCTGCCGGGTCTCATTGCCTGGAAGAACAGTAGTGTCAAATCTGGGTAAACAAGAACCTCACTGTCACCGTCTTTGAAGCTACCGGAGTACCTCTCGGGTGTCTGAGGTTACCAACCAAATCTGCGGAGTGGCCAATGGAATGTCAAAACAGATTGAATCATTAGGTTCTTATCAAATTTTCTGTAATCGTTTGCGGTTCTGGAATCACTTTCAGTTCTACCATACTCCCACTACTGTTTTCTGAAAAAATCCATTTTACTTAAAATTATGGCGAGTCTAGAACAATATCACTATTGATCTTTCAGATGGTAGAACGTCAACCCTCGTCATAGCCTAGGTCAACCCACAAACAGCCATTACAGAAACGTGCCTTGAGTTATCCAGAATATGGTTTTAAGCATAAGCCGGACAACTCCCCGTATCTTAACATCGTTAAGATATGAACCGTTCTATATCCAATATAGAAACAGAGGCACTGATTTAATTGGAACCATATTCAAATCATGCAGCTGTCTCCAGTGCATGTCAACTAAATGGAAAGAGGCCGATCAGCGTTACTCAACTTAGGAATGCATCCAATTATGAGTAACCTGAAAAAGAAGCAAGTTCTCTTAAATTCATTAACTGAATTCCATACACAAGTATTTACATTTTCGATCATCTTGAAGAATCCCGATACTTGCAACACCTGGTTCTCTACTTTATTCATATACCTATAACTTCTCAAAACTTAGATCTTGCATTTCTACGAAACACATGTCTAAAAACTGGAGAAGTCATAAGTAAACCGAATATAGTATGAAGACCAACCCCTCTGTCCTAATAGACACTGGACAACATACAATACTTTGTATAAGTCTCTTGAGTCTAATAACTCATTTCCTGTGTGTCGTAAGTTGAAAACTGTACTATGGTTATGAAGAATTACACCGCTGTTTAATGTTCCTTACCTAACCATCCACTGATATAGTTAAATGTCATAGACATAATTTCAAAAAGTTATATCTCACTCTATAAAAATAGACGTACAGATATATAAATTTGAAATTGGTGCATAACAACAGATATTCAAAACCAAATATTTGCCGTCCGGCAAACAACCCAGGCGATTTCCTTAAATATCACCAATTACAACGAATCCCGATGTAATGAGGATGATCACCTAATTCCCAATAACTTACTCCCACTCATCATCTGTAAAATCATACAGATGTGAGAATCAAAACTGGTAAATACATACCTTGGAGCAAGGACTAATTGGGAAATCAGTTTTCTTTTAACAATACACACTGAAACTGAAACATTGAAATGTTTTGATGGGGTATCCGGGTATTCCTAGTAATGCCTTTTCCATTATCAGATTCACAACTGTAACCGTATATTTCTTTGCCATCTCTCCAAATCCCTTCATATGTCTTTAGTCATTGCTTTCTGTACACCCTCTTAGGCTAAATGGTTTTCTTCCTTCCCTACCGTTTGACACTAGCTTATGGTTTGGAAGAAGACTATCCAATAAGCATAATGGGTGTACTGTCCTAGTCCTAGGAGCACTCGCAACCCGAGAGAAGATGAAGATAAAAGAAAACTGAATAAACCTTATTCCTATTTCTCCTGAACCAGAATCCATCCCTGAACTGGAACAAGTTCCTTTCGAGTTTGTAAATAACCATACGATGGAGTATCCAAATAACTGTGGATCTTCGTAGTGCTACGGAGTGTTCTGGAGAAATACAAAGGTGAAGTAGGAGTGGTAATGAAATACTTGGTTTGGTCATGAATAGCAGTCGCAGTTTACTTTGCCCTCCTTGTAATCCCTTTATTTATCTTAACTTAATACCTTCTGTACACCACACTTAGGCTAATCGGCTTTCTTCATTCCCTACCGTTCGGCACCAGCCTAAGGTCTGGAAGAAGACTATCCAATAGGCGTAACGGGTGTACTGTCCCCTAATCCAAGGAGCACTCGCAACTTGAGAGAATGTAAATGGAAAAGACAACTGAATAGTCCTATTTGTTTTCTCCAGAACCAGAAACCATCTTAGAATCTGGAACGAGTTCCTTCGAGTTCGTATATAACCATATGATAGTTTTATCCAATGGAAGTGGACGTTTGTAGTAATACGGGTTGTCCTGGAGAAAAGGGTAAAAGTAGGAGTGGCAATGAGGTATGCAACTTTGACATTCCAAAAGCCAGTGTTTAAAAAGGTTCGGTTAATCTTGGTCACTTGAGTCATAGTCAAGGGTCGGGTCATGGTCGCTGCCAAAGAGAAAGAGAAGAAACACTCAGCGTGCACTCTAACCTAGATCAGAATGGTTGTCACTTTATCTAATCAGGAAACCTTCCTCTGTAACGTCAAATTCTTCTCCAAACCTAAAAGAAGAATTAGTCGGGATCACCCGAGGAGTAAACCAACTCATCAGTGGAAATCAGGATCCAACTATCATCGCATGATAACGTGATGGAATCCACTCACGTTATCACACTCTAGAAGGTATGCGCATATCTGGCAAGTTTCAGTTTCTTTAGAAACTCCCAATGTGATTTTTGCCCTATGCTCTTATGATCTTGACTAAGGCCAACAAATCATAAGTCACATGTCAAGTTCTATCCGTCATTGTCCAGGTTAATTTGAACCCACCCGTACAAGCCCTTGACTAGGGCCAACAAGGCTATACGACTGTCCTAAACCAACGCATCTATCTCTGCAGCAGAAAAGTAACAAGCAGCTACCATACACTATGCCTTGACTAAGGCCAACAAACATAGCATGAATACTATGTACTACCCGTCTGAAATGACGGAGGGCTACGAATGGTTTTTGGCGAAAAACCTTTAACGTAATGAACTTGATATCGTTGAAGGAACTGGATAGCTTTTATAAAAGTATAGTAACAAAAACCTTTGCTAAAGAGGTCACTCCCGGTGATGGGATCTCAGCACTTTCCCCGTAGAATGAGGTGCAGGATATTCCAACTGAATACCACGATGCAAAGCAAAAGGCAATTGGCTATAGTGAAGTTATTGCCCTGACGCAAACTTCTGTCCAAAGGGTCACTCCCGGTGAAGGGATCTCGGCCCTTGCCTCGTCGACTGAGGTGCCGGATATTCATAACCGAATACCACTGTGCAAAACAAAAGAGAACGTCCTTGCAATAACAGCTTTTTGAAAAATGTTCCAACAACATCAGAATAGGTTTGTTTAGCTTGCATTGATCCGAATCAATGCAGTCCCATCAATTGATCACACCAATAAAGAACAAAAATAATGATGTATGTATATGCCATCCGCATTCGCCACGGGGTCCCGTCATCACCCTTAGGTTACTTAACTAACAACAGAGCGGGGACTGGACTAGCGCGGATGCAAAACATATACAACATCTACTAGTATATATATCAATATATAATATTCGCTCATGGCGTGATAAAATGCAACATCACAGAAATGTAATAAGCATCACAGAATAATACAGATATCTGGGATCCCCGGGTTTCATAGAGCCGCTACTGAAACCCGACGTTCCCCTGGTCGTGTGGATAGCCTGTGCAATGAAATCCTAGACCCCTACGGGCGCGACAAGTTGCCCGTCAAAACCTGAAGCGAGGCAGCCCCCTTCAGCAACGTGAATTGACCACCCAACACTTTATAGAATTCGGTAACTTGGGCACCCCTCCTTGGGTCAACCTGTACCCCCTACGAATGCGGCGAATAACCCGCCAATTCTAGAGTGAAGCCCCCTCCGTCTCAACGCCATCCGTGCACCCTCTAGAACCCGGCTATCCGTGCACCCCTCCGCGGGGTAATCCTAGTACAGAAAGTAAAAATGTACAACGGGTGCATCGACCTCAGCCCGGTCGTGCCCCAAAAGAATAATATACAAACATGCAGTAACGGCAGTCCACATGTCGGACGCTCGCCCCGCAATAACAAATGTACATATAAAACCAAACTGTACTACCATTGCATCCAGGCTATCCACCACGACAATCCGCAACATCACAGCACAACACAGAACATCAACGTGAATGTCACGTTCGCAAAAATCCGTCTAAAAGGGCTATAGCAGTTAGACAGGATTTACCGATCAAGTGACATTCACGGTTGCATATATAATGTAAATACTGTGAACTAACATGTTTAAAATTTTTGATTGACTAAATTTACCGAAGTGGGCCCCAATCACAACTGTAGCACTTAAAGAAAATCTGGGCCCAAACAGAATATACCAAAACCCCCATTTCCAAGTCTAAGACCCTCTGTAAAAATTTGGTGCTACAAGGAGTCACTATGGCCGTGGAACCGCGGCCAATGCATGGGTTTGGCCGCGGTTCCACGGTGAAACAGTAAAGTCAAGCCACCAAATTTTTGCAGAACTCTTAGAATTGCCTGCACGTATTTCTGCAATGCTCCAAATAATTTTTCGAGCCAAAAAAAATTCGATAGAAAACTGATGCACTTGAAATCGCGGTTTTGGGATATTTGTTCGATCGAAGCTTTAAACATCCTAGAGCAAGCTAGATTAGGTTAATGGCCTGGCTCTGATACCAGTGTAAGTGCATGGCAGCGCCCCGGCCGTCTTTCCGAGGCCAAAATATGGAAACCAAAACTTTTCTATAAACTAGAACTGGCGCTACCGCGGACTTTAAAACCCGGATCGGGCCATTAATCTAATGCTAGCTAACTAGAGAAGGGGTAGAGAGATATACCGAGCGATCCATTCCTTCGGTCTTCTCGTCGTCATCCCGATCTCCCCGCGGAATCTCCGGTCTTCATCTCCTCGTCGGAAGGGCACCACATCGCCGGGTTCTTTTACGGGCTTCCACCTCTGGACCGAGACAACTCGGGCACGAAATTGGCGAGTCGACGTGTCAAAGGATGCTGTAGGCTAAGTGTAGAATACTGGGTCTCATGGAGTTACTAGAAGTTGCCATTTTTGGTGGAGGAATGAAATGTGAAATTTTGTGATGAACTAGAGAACTTTTTCAAGCCAAATGAGAGCCAAAACTCATCTCCAAAATTGGGACAGCCCCCCTTTTTCCAGAATCGCCGGCCCTCTCTTGAGGAATGTGAGAATGGAGAGAGTGAGAATGAAAATGAGTGAGCCCAAAAATAATGCATGAAAGAGAAAAGGTTATCATGTTGAATAATGATCACAAACAAAGTCCAATCCTCATCAACCATCTCATCAAGCAAAACATGATGAAGAAAAAGGTAATCATGAACCAAGAAGTCAAATGATGGTTGAACCATCATGAAGCTATCATCACAAAAAGTCTTCTCCATAATAAAATGCACAATTGCAAATAACCCCCTCAACCAAAATTCAGCTAAAGAAAGAAACAAAGGAAAATGACCGAAACCGGAACGCAAACTGGCAACTTCAAAAAACCGATCCCGTAATAAATTATAGGAAAACCCCGTGACTGTATATACATACCCGCATTTGTATTCCGACCGAATACAAATGCAATGAGACAAAATCTACACTGTAAAATACTAGGACCCGGCTTAAACCAAAACCCTATAGTATTAACCGTCCGATCATGATCCGTGCAATACCGCACGTACATGATTGAACCCTGCCATATCTCCATATGGCCTCTACAGCATTTCGCCCGAAACTTGAGAAACAGTCTGTGGGGGCCTCTAAAGACTCGTCAATACTTTGGCTGTGGATTTAACCACTAGTGCGTCAGAGGTATTAGCCATACGTAACGGGCTACCAGGTATTGACCAAAAGGGAGGTCGATGAGCGAACTCATACTTACACCCTACTGAGCCTGTCAGTAATAATATCTGTACAGTCCGGTCCGTTCGTCTATAAGCATCGCATGGCGGGCCTAGGGGGTTGGTAAAAGTCAGAATCCCAAAAGCGGTACAAGTCGTGTCGGAGTGCATCCCGGAACACCCTGAGATATTACTGGAATACCTACCAGTAAATCTCCTGCCTTGGCCAAGGACTTCGTGTAATGACTCTTCTAATCACAGCGCGACCTCACCCCCAATACCGGGAGAGACGAACTCCTGAAGATCCGCTCACTGCCTCCATGTGGCTCGGGACTGTACCCAACTAAAACCTGTTTGCACGACTCCTTTGAGCCGTGGTGGGGCAGTAATCAAAGTACAGTGGGAACTCACACGAGACAAATGACGATCTCACGTCGATGAACTAACCTGTACACATGTCACCAGAGAACTGCTATCTAACGTCTGGTATAAGACCAACTAGCATATTCCCGGCGAGTCCTGTCTGGTGTACTCATAACCCAATGAGCACCTGTATACATCTTAGGTGAACCAACTGACACCAGTGGCTTGTGAGACCGGCTACTGCTCCTCGTCGAGGTCTCAACTGTATACACTAGTTTACTCTGGAGTATCGATGCCCTGTCTCGAAAACTCCCATGACTAGGGACCTTTTAAGGATGTGCTTATAGACTCCAGCTCCCACGTATATGATCGCCATCATACTGGTGGCCGTCAAGCAAGAATCCTAAGGGCCCTATCAATGTGCAATAGTGACTTGTAAGGTCACCTAAAGCAGTACACGATGATAAAGATAAACCAGATAGCATACTATCATCTTGAGTAAGACTGTCCTACCGGTATAGGTCCTCTATCAATCATTGCAATCACGTGCTTGTGATCTAATAATTGACTCTGAGGGCACTATCTCCAACAAATCCGATCTCCATCGCTGTACCCGGTCACGTAGAGCAGTTGATTATGCTCAGCCATTCCCAGTAGCAAGTCTTCGTCTTTAAACGTCACTGGAGCGGCATGCGGAGCGTACTGAGCTTGTTTCATATTAATTTTCGTAAAGCGAGCTTGATACCGCTCGGGGTTTTGTTGAGCGTGAATGAGAACATCTCTAAGCTATTTAGATAGGACCAAGGCGGCGTAGATGCTCAGGAGAGACGGGAGCTTTTGGAGATGAGCCAAGACATTGTAGTCCACTGAGGAAGAACTTGAGTTTTAATTAGCCGGCTCTCTGTCATCTTCCTCATTAGCCATCTATTTTTCCTTTCCTTTTGAGGCATTTCCCTGATTTGGCGGTAGAGCCCTGCCGCTTCTGAGCTGGACTTGGTTGGTTTTTGTGGCGAGCTCCTTGTCCTCTTCGGGAAAACAGAAATCCTCCTAAGAGTCGCTGCCTAGATGGATGGCATAGCAGGTCACTATAGGGATCTCTTCATTAGAGCCTTCTTCCAACTCCTCCAAACTCTCCGCTGCTTCTACGGGGAAGAACTCTTTCAATTGAATTAGAGTTCTTTCCTTCTGTTCATAGTCTTCGAGGGAATCGATATATTTTTGAATGGTCGATCTCCCTGCAGATTCTTTTTCGCGTTGAGCTGCACTTTTCTTCTTCTTGAGCTTTTTGGATTTTGAGCCTGATGGAGCCGCATTGGCAGCTGGAAAGATAGGCTTCTTCTGCCCTTCCCATTCTGTCCTGGGCTCTTTCCGAAGTAGCTTTATCATCTTCTTCGTCTTATTAGATATGTGCGTACTCCATGGAGGTCGCGGTGAGTCCGTTTCATTTCTTAGGGCAACGGGTTCGGCTGTCTGCTCCCAGACGGCTTTAGCTTCTGTCTGTATAAAGTTGGTGGTTGCAACTTGATTGTTCACCAACACACTTTTGGACAGCTCAATCTCTCCGGCCTTATACTGTTTCTCGACCCAGTCCTTGAAGATATAGCAATCCTCGATCGCATGGCTCACTACTCGGTGGTATGGACAATACAGGGGATTGTCGGTCATTTTTGCTTCTTGAGGTCTTTTCGACTCTGGCAATTGTAGACCGTTGTTCAAGACATCTTTAAATATCTTTCGGACCTTGTCCCTCCTGAAAGAGTAAACCTTGTTCTTTTTCTCCTCTAGGGAAGGCGCTTCTTCTCCTAGCACTGGCTTTCGAGACCGGTTGGTTTTAGATTCGCTCGCCCTTCGCTTTTCTTCATTGTCGAACACATTGAAGACATTGGTACTGCTGGAACTCCCGCTTCTATGGTTGTCGTCCCGCTTGCTTTTCCAAGTCTTGTCTCTCTGAGAGTCCGGCGGGGACTCTTGCTTCGAGCGTTCCGGCATTTGGACTTTCTTGGTTAGCTCCTGAAATGTCTTGAGGCCCGCTGTACACAAGAATGGGACCATCCAATTCTTAAGTTCCCAATGAGAAGGCTGACGGACTGGTCCTGCTCCAACGGCGGTTCGCACTTGACTGTGAAATTACGTAATCGGGCGATAAAGTCGGTATTGCTTTCATTCTTCCCCGGCTTGGTCCTCACAAGGTCAGTAATGGAGATTTTATCACTGACATTCATGAACCTTTGTCGAAACAGAGACTCCATTTGGGAAAAGGTAATAACGGACCCGTCTGGTATACTTGCGTACCAGTCGAAGGCTATAACAGTCAGGCTGTTGAAAAACTGACGAAGAAGGAGCGCATCATTGCCCCCTGTATTTCCGCACGATGCTTTAAAGTAGGCGACGTGCTGGTTGGCATTTCCTGTTCGGTCAAATCTTCCGAACTTAGGAATGACGTAGTCGCTCGGGAACTCGATCAGATCGTATTGTGTGGGATATGGCCGCCCACTACTGCCAATTTCTTTTTGGACTTCAGCTTCGGCCACCAATGTTTTAACCTTGCTGGTGACCAAATCCATTATCTAATCTTATGTTAGCGGGACAGTGTTATCTGGGCTAAGGCGTCCCCAGAAGAGGAATGTGGCCGGCTTTCGTGTGGCTCGACGATTCTTAGACCCAGAGGGACAGGTATCGGCCGCTTTGGATTGTCATCATCTGGCTCATGAGTAACGACTTGTGCTTGATTGGGAGGTGCTCAAGAAATTTGAGCCGTAAGCTGCACCACAACGTTTGTTAGGTCGTCAATTTTCGAATAGAGCTTGGTCATCTCTTTATCTTTGCTCTTGAGCTGTTTCCGAAGCTCTTGAAGCAGCTCTTGCTCCGCGGTCTTGGGGCGGAAAGTCGGCTCTTCCTCGCTGTCCGAGCTTGACTCTGCCTGGACCGAAGGGTCCTTTTGCCTATCGTCCTCATCGAGAGGGTTTTCATCATCCAGCGGAGGTGCTGTTCTTGGGAAGCGGCAATCACATTCAAGCCAGATTAGGCTTGGGATGTGGTGGTCCCATCCTTGCTTTTGCTGCGAAGGTTGTTGCTGGGGCGCCCACCCGCCATATAGACCGTATGGATAATATATCCGGCCGTCTTTTTATCATCGACGACTGATTTCACAGATCGATGTCTTGACCCCCTGTTTTGGTAGCGGGCAGTCGATTGAAGGCGGTTGGCCTGAACAGGTTCTTGAATGGTGCTAGCGCTTCTTTTCTGGGTTCGCCCCGCAGCTTTCGTGCAGCACAGAGCGCCTGATAGACTCTTGAAGAGACAATGTCATACTTTTTCTGTTGGGTCCGGGACACGTCTCTTTGTAGCGACGTTCGAACCGCCGTCTTCTAGATTCCAGCGGTCATGGCATTTCTCTGAACCCACTTCAGAGGTTCGAAAGAATTGCTAATTTTTACGGTCGACTCAGCCGTCGTCATAGAGTAACCCTGCTCTTGGAACTTCACAAGATTCCACTTGGTTGAAGCTCTGGCCTTCTTGTTGGCTCGATACCTGAGCCGCTTCTGCCATAACTTTTCTGTTCTAAGCACTCGGCAGACTTCGGCTCTTTGGGAAGACGCCGTAGACCGGACGATGGAAGATTTTGGAGATACGCTCGATTGTGCATTTATTGGAGTCATCGCCTGAACTCGTCCGCAACATTTGATGTTGCCCTTTGTACCAGAAGTCTTGCTCCCAGCTGGAGCACAAGAGAGTCGTCCATGTAAGGTCCCGGCAGCGCCCCGGCCATTGAAACGCGGCCAAAATGCGGAACAAAAATTTTCTAAACTGGCGCTACCGTTACCCGATTTACGGATCGACCTTAAACCCTAAACTAGCAAACTAACTAAGAGTTAGAATTGTTATACCGAGTTGATCCGTGTCTTTCGATCTTTATTCCAAGCTCCTAGTGATTCCTTGATGTGGTTTGGTCGCCGGTCTTCCTTCGTCTCCGATGATCCACCTGAGGGAAACGGTGCAAGCTCCAACCTCGTCGAATGAGGTAACGACGCTCCAAAGTCTCTAGCGATGGAGAGTGGGGGTGTATGAAAATGTCACTATAATTTTCTCTCAACTTGTTTTGCTCAATGAGTAAACATAGAAGATCAATGAGGTGAACCTTTTGCATGAGCTAAAATGGCTAAGTTTTTGTGAGAATGAGAGTGGAGTGTTATGAAGCAGGTGTAAATCAACCAAATGAAAATCCCTTTGAAAAAAATGGGTGCCCCCCTTTCTCATTCCCACAAAAACAAATTCATTTGTTAACAATGTGAACCATACTATGCTACATGCTTTGACCCATGCCTTATGCCACCTCACACCCTCCACCTCATTATCAAACAAATGATTTTTCTAAAAAGAAAAAAATCAATAATGAGGTGGCACATCTTCTAGAATCCATCCCGTATAAAATACGGAATACTTCCTGCTACATGTATCGAAATACATATACGCGTATTCATACCAAAATACGAATAGCCAAGAGAGAAAACAAATAGTGAACAATAATACTAGAATACATATATATTATTAAATCAAAACCTGATTTAATAAACTGGCTTAATCCTAAGCCGCTAGTATTATCAACCGTCCGATTAAAGTCTGCGCAGCATGTGCACATATTTAATCGGACACCTGTATGTATCAATATACCTCATGTACACCATATCGCCTGAACCATGAAAACCCTCTGTGTGGGACTCTAAAGACTCGTCAATACGCTGGCAGTGGGTTTAACCACAAGCACGTCAGCGGCACTAGCTGTACGTAACGGCTACCCAGGTATTGAGCGAAAGGGAGGCCGACGAGCAAACTCATCCTGAACCCCTACTGAGCCTGACAGTGACAATATCCGTAAAGTCTGGTCTGTTCGTCTAAGAGTATTGCATATCGAGTCTAAGGGGGTGGATAAAGTTAGACCCCTAACAACGCGACATTTAGTGTCGGTATGAAACCCCATCACCACCTGAGAAACTATCGATCCTGAATCGATAATTCTCGTCCACCGTGGCCACGGATTTTTGGTGATGGCCATTCGTACACAACGCGACATCAACCCCCAATACAGGGAGAGACGAATCCCCGACGATCCGATCACTGCCTCCATGTGGCTCGAGACTGTACCCAACTAAAACCTGTTTGCACGACTCCTTTGAGCCGTGGTAGGAGAGTAATCAAAGCATTGTGGGAACTCACACGAGACAAATGACGATCTCAGGTCGACAGACTAACCTGTACACATGTCACCTGGAAACTGCTATCTGACAATAGGTATAATACCAACTAGCAGGTTCCCGGCGAGTCCGTCCAGTGTACTCATAACCCAATGAACACCCGTATACTATCTTAGGTGAACAAACTAACACCAATGGCTTGTGAGACCTGGCCACCGCTCCTCGTCGGGGTCTCAATCAATATACACTAGTCTACACTGGAGTATCGATGCCTGGTCTCGATACTCCTATGACTAGGGACATTTAAGGATGTGCTTATAGACCCCAGCTCTCACATATATGATCACCATCATAATGCTGGCAGTCAAGCAAGAATCCTAAGGGCTCTATCAATATGTACATGATGATAAAGACAAACCAGATAGCATACTATCATCCTGAGTAAGACTCTTTTATCAGTATAGGTCCTGCCTCAATCATCATAATCATCTGTCCGCGACTATGATAATTGCCTTGAGGGCACTATAGCCAACAATCTCCCACTTGCACTTAAGGCCAATTATTGCGATGTC
The DNA here is from genome assembly GCA_030015575.1 of Agapanthus africanus. Taxonomy (NCBI): domain Eukaryota; kingdom Viridiplantae; phylum Streptophyta; class Magnoliopsida; order Asparagales; family Amaryllidaceae; genus Agapanthus; species Agapanthus africanus. The sequence goes on along the minus strand of JASDDO010000016.1, from coordinate 305,472,269 downwards.
GTATACTCACAGCCCGTATGATACCGAACACTCAACTTCTCTACTAATCAGTTTCGCAAAGTCCGTTTGCAAAAAATGATTGCGTTCGAGAAATAACCTCAGTGAATGGATCCACTCTAATGTTTCTTTCTGTATCTCTCTTAATCTCAACTTCGCGGAGAAAGCTTCCCGAAATGAGCAATACTTGTCTTAGAATTTGTCTGGATATCTGATAGGACCCAGTTCACAAATGAACTCCAAATCCAGCAAACTACTTAGACTATATTGACCATTGAATTTAATCAGTATCCTGCGCCATGCCTTTCCTTAGTATCCGCTTGGACCACCTATCCAACATACTGTCCATCAAAAGAAAGAAAAACTATAACTCTGACAGTCACTCTGTCATTCAGGTCACCTTGGAAGCCTGAAATGATAACCGTCTCCCGAAGGAGGCTGCCGTAATCATTTCCCAAGAACATTCACTTATGTTCAATAAACTGCTTCGCAATGTTTCTCCAGGATTGGATTAATATATGTTTATTGCAGCTAGTGCAAAAACAATATCTGGTGTGGTACTTGACATTTCATGATTAACTCAATTGCCTAAGCAAGTGATATGCTAATCATGTAGAACCCTCTCCCCTTTAGTCTGTAAGACACCTTTAGAGAGGTTGACTCCATCACCTGCAGGTAGACCGCCATGCTAGGAGTTGTCCATTTAATGTCAAAATACCTAGATTAGGATACTTCCCAAATCTAGATCCAAAACCATAGATCTAGTAACCAGAAAACCTGATATTACATCTATATCCTATGTGGAGAAACAACTGTGTGACAACCAAAGCACAACCAATCATAGTATAGGAATATCCCTTCCTATCAAGTGTATGTCATCCCAATACCCGGACATCACTCTCTACTACCTTCTTAGCAGATCCGTCTCCTATTCTGATGATGTCAAAGCCTATAACTGTTACATCAAAATTAGATGATCTATTTCCGCTATACCTGCTTTAGTCTGTAAATAGATATAAGCTACTTGCCCACTATGCTTCCGCTGCTCCCACTGACTACAACAACCCTCTGGCAGAGTCATACACACGTGCACCTCTAAAGCTAGTTTAGAATGACGGTATACTCATCCACCTGCCGGGTCTTATAGTCTAGAACAGCAGCAATGACAAGTCTGGGTAAACAATAACCTCCTTGTCACCGTTTCTGAGAAGACCGAAGTACCTCTCGGGTTCCTGAGGTTACCCACCAAATCTGCGGAGTGGCTAATGGAACGTCAAAACTAAATGAATCGTTAGGTTCTATTAAATCATCAGTGATCGTTTGTGGTTCTGGAATCACTTCCAGTTCCACCATACTCCCACTTGTGTTTTCTGAAAAAAAAATCCATTTTACTAAAACTGTGGCGAGTCAAGAACAATATAAATACTGGTCTTCCTGATGGTAGAAAGTTAACCCCCGTCAAAGCCCGGGATAACCCACAAACTGCCATTACTGAAACGTGCCTTGAGTTTATCCGGATTCTGGTTTTAAGCATCAGCCGGACAACTCCCTATACCTTAACATTGTTAAGATATAAACTGATTCTATATAAATCTAATATAGAAACAAAAACACTAATATAATTTGAACCAGATTCAAAATCATGCAGCTGTCTCCAGTGCATATCAACCAGATGGAAAAAAGGACAATCAACATTACTCATCTAGGAGTGCATCCATATATGAGTAACCTGAAAAAGAAGTAAGTTCACAAAACCATTACTATTAACTGAATACTAAACACAAGTATCTACATCTTTGACTTCCTCGAAGAATCCTGATACTTACAATAAATGGTTCTCTACTTTATTCTTATACCTATAACTTCTGAATATCTGGACCTTGGATTTCAACGAAATACATGTCCAGAACTGGAGAAGTCATAAGTAAACAGAATATAGTATGAGTACCAACCCCTTTGTCCTGATGGACACTGGACAACATAAAATACTTTGTATAAGTCCCCTGAGTTCAATAACTCAAACCCTGTACGTCGTAGGTTGAAAAACCGTATTATGGTTAAGAAGAATTACACCGCTGTTGAATGCACCTTACCTAATCACCAGCTGATATAGATAAATGTCACAGACATAATATCAAAAAGTTATATCTCACTTTATAAAATAAATGTACAGATATATCAGTTTGAAATTAGTGCATAACAATGGATATTCAAAACCAAATATTTGCCATCCGACAAAATCCAGATGATTTCCTCAAATATCACCAATTACAACGAATTCCGATATAAAGAGGATCTAATCACCCAATTCCCAATATCTTACACCCACTCACCATCTATAATAACATACAGATGTGAGAAACTGATCTGGTAAATACATACACTGGAGTTAGATTCTTATTGGGAAAACAGTTTTCAATTAACATCGCACAGTAAAACTGAAACATGAAAATGTTTCAAAAGGGTTAACTGGCATTCCTAGTAACACCTCTTCCATTATGAATCATAACAGTAACCATATACTTACCTGCCCTCACTACAATCCCTTTATTATGTCTTTACTTATTACCTTCTGTATACCTCCTTTACGCTAATTGGTTTTCTTCATTCCCTGCCCTTCAACACCAGCCTAAGGTTTTGAAGAAGACTATCCAATAAGCGCAATAGGTGTACTCTTCTAATCCTAGAAGCTCTCGCAACCAGAGAGAAGGTAAAAAGAAAAGACATTTGAATAATCCTATTCAATTTCTCCTGAACCAGAATCCATCCTCGAAAAAATTCCTTCGAGTTCGTATATAACTATACGATGGATTTATCTAATGGAAGCGGATATCCGTAGTGATACAGAGTGTCCTAGAGAAATGCAAAGTGGATGTAGGAGTGGCAGGGGTATACATGGTCTTTGTCATGAATGATGGTGATCTCAATTTTCTTTGCCATTATTCTAATCCTTTTATATGTCTTTACTAATTACCTTCTGTACACCACAGTTAAGCTTGTTGGTTTTCTTCCTTCCCTACCGTTCGACACCTGCCTATGGTTTGGAGGAGACTATCCAATAAGCTTAATAGGTGTACCCTTTCTTAATCCTAGGAGCCCTCACAACCTGATAGAAGGTAAAGAGAAAAGACAACCGAATAATCCTATTCAATCTCTTCTGAACCAGAATCCATCCTCGAAAAAGTTCCTTCGAGTTCGTATGTAACTATACGATGGATTTATCCAATGGAAGTGGATGTTCGTAGTAATACGGGGTGTTCTGGAGAAATGCAAAGGTGATATAGAAGTAGGAATGATGTATGCGACACCGTGACATTCCAAAAGCCAGAGTGTTTTAAGAAGGTTCGGTTAACTTGGTTTATGAGTTTTAGTCAAGGGACGGGTCATCGTCGCAGCCAGAGAGAGAGAAAAGAAACACTCAGCGTGCACTCTAAGCTAGATCAGAATGGTTAATCATTTTATCTAATCTGGATGGCTCCCACTGTTTCCTCAAATTCTCCTCCAAACCTAAAAGGAGAATTAGTCGGAATCACCTGAGGAGTAATCCTACTAATCAGTGGAAATCAGGATCCAACTATCATCGCATAATAACTTGATGGAAGCCACTCAAGTTACCACACTCCAGAAGGTATGCGCAATCCTGGTAAGTTTCTTGTATGTTTGAAACTCCCGATGTGATTTTTTACCCCAAGCGGTTTATGACCTTGACTAGGTCAACAAAACATAAACCTCCAGTCAAGTTCAACCCGTCATTATCCTGGATTGCATTAAACCCACCCGTACGTGCCCTTGACTAGGTCAACAAGGCCGCACGATTGTCCTAACCAATCGCATTTAAAATGCAACAAACGAGCACCACTTAGCTACCGAACACTACGCCTTGACTAGGTCAACAAACGCAGCACAAATACTAAATAATACTCATAAGAAATGATGGAGGGCTACGACTGGTTTTTGGCGAAAAACCTTTAACGTAATGAACTTGATATCGTTGAAGGAATCCAAATGGTTTTATAAATATATAGCGGCGAAAACTTTTGCTAAAGAGTTCACTCCCGGTGAAAGGATCTCGGCTCTTTCCCCGTCGAATGGGGTGCAGGATATCCCAAACTGAATACTACGATGCAAAGCAAAAGAGTACGTCTGTAATGTCAGTTTTTAAAAACTTGGTTCCAACAACATCATATATAGGTTTGTTTTATCTTTGCATTGATAAGAATCTATGCAGTCTCATCAATTAATCACACCAGAAAAGAACGAAAATAAAATGTACGTATATGCCATCCGCATTCGCCACTGGGCCCCGTCATCACCCGTTAGGTTACTTAACTAAAGACAGAGCGGGGGCTAGACTAGCGCGGGTGCAAAACATATACAACATCTACTAATATATATAAATATATATAATATTCGTCCCAGGCATGATATAAAGCAAGATCACAGAAACATCACAGAAGCAACACAGAATGGTGGATAATCTGGAGCCCCGGGTTTCACTTGAGCCGCAAGTGAGACTCGATGTTCCCTGTTGTGTGGATAGCATGTGCAATGAAACCTAGACCCCTACGAGCGCGGCAAGTTACCCGCCAAAACAAAAGTGAGGCAGCCCCCTTCAGCAACGTGAATGGACCACCCAGCACTTCACGGAATCCGGTAACTTGAGCACCCCTCCTGGGTCACGTATACCCCTACGAGTGCGGCGAATAGCCCGCCAATTCTAGAGTAAGGTCCCCTCTATCCTAACGCCATAAGATGCAGACTAATTGCCCTTTAGAACCCGGCTATTCGTGCACTCCACCGTGGGGTAATCCTAATACAAAAAATAAAATAATATACAAGGGTGAAATCGACCTCAGCCCGGTTGTTCCCCAAAAGAATAATATACAAACTGGCAGTGACGGCAGTCCACATGTCGGATGCTCGCCTCGCAATATCACATGTACAAATAAAATAAAAACTGTACTATCATTGCACCACTGGCTATCCACTACGACGATCCAACCAACATCACAACACATTACAGAACATCAACGTGAATGTCACATTCGCAAACCCATCTAAAAGACATATAGCAATTAGACGAGTTTACTGATCAAATGACATTCACGGTCGCAGATAGAAATGTAAGTACTGATAAACGCACACTTAAATATCGATCGACAAAATTCCAAATTGGCCATAATAGCAAAACAATACTTCACTGAACCATGGGCCAAAACAGAATATCACAAAAATCATAATTTCACATAAGAGGGCTACAGTAAAAATTTGGAAGCCCGTCGCTACTAAATGGCTGCGGATCCACCGCCAATGGGGGTAAGTGCGGCGGTTCCGCGGCGCCATGGAGGAATCAGAGGCCCAAATTTTTTTTGCACCCATAGAATCGCCTGCACGGATTTTTAAGCTACTGCAAATAATTTTTTGAACACTTTTGAAAAACGATAGCAAACAGAAAAATGAAACCGTGATTTTGGAAATTTCCGTCGATCGATCTTTCAAGCACGTTTAAACAAGCTAGTAAGGGGTTTAAAGGGTGGCTTTGATACCATGTAGGGTCCCGGCAGCGCCCCGGCTATCAAAACGCGGCCAAAATGCGGAACAAAAATTTTCTAAACCGGCGCTACCGTTACCCGATTTACGGATCGACCTTAAACCCTAAACTAGCAAACTAACTAAGAGTTAGAATTGTTATACCGAGTTGTTCTATGTTCTTCGGTCTTCATTCCAAGTTCCTAGTGATTCCTTGATGCGGTTTGGTCGCCGGTCTTCCTTCATCTCCGATGATCCACCCAAGAGAAACGGCGCAAGCTCCAACCTCGTTGAACAAGGTAACCGACGCTCCGAAGTCGCTAGCGATGGAGAGTGGGGGTGTATGAAAATGTCACTACAATTTTCTCTCAACTTGTTTTGCTCAATGAGCAAACATAGAAGATCAATGAGGTGAACCTTTTGCATGAGCTAAAATGGCTAAGTTTTTGTGAGAATGAGAGTGGAGTGTTATGAAGCAAGTGTAAATCAACCAAAAGAAAATCCCCTTGAAAAAAATGCACCCTTCTCATTCCCACAAAAACAAATTCATTTGTTTAATTTCATTAAACAATGTGAACCATACTATGCTACATGCTTTGACCCATGCCTTATGCTACCTTACAACCTCCACCTCATTATCAAACAAATGATTTTTCTAAAAAGAAAAAATCAATAATGAGGTGCCACATCTTCTAGAAGCTATTCCGTATAAAATACGGAATACTTCCCGGTACATGTATTGAAATACATATACGCGTATTCGTACCAAAATACTAATAGCCAAGAGAGAAAACGAATAGTGAACAATAATATTAGAATACATATATATTATTAAATCAAAACCTGATTTAATAAACTGGCTTAATCCTAAGCCTCTAGTATTATCAACCGTCCGATTAAAGTCTGCGCAGTATGTGCACATATTTAATCGGACACCTGTATGTATCAACATACCTCATGTACACCATATCTCCTAAGCCGTGAAAACCCTCTGTGTGGGACTCTAAATACTCGTCAATACGCTGGCAGGGGGTTTAACCACAAGCACGTCAGCGGCACTAGCTGTACGTAACGGCTACCCAGATATTGAGCGAAAGGGAGGCCGACGAGAAAATTCATCCTGAACCCCTACTGAGCCTGACAGTGACAATATTCGTACAGTCCGGTCTGTTCGTCTAAGAGTATCTCTTATCGAGTCTAAGGGGTTGGATAAAGTCAGACCCCTAACAATGCGACATTTAGTGTCGGTATGAAACCCTATCACCACCTGAGAAACTATCGATCCTGGATCGATAATTCTCGTCCACCGTGGCTACGGATTTTTGGTGATGGCCATCCGTACACAACGCGACATCAACCCCAAATAACGGGAGAGACGAATCCCCGACGATCCGATCACTGCCTCCATGTGGCTCAGGACTGTACCCAACTAAAACCTGTTTGCACGACTCCTTTGAGCCGTGGTAGGGTAGTAATCAAAGAACAAGTGGAACTCACACGAGACAAATGATGATCTCAGGTCGACAGACTAACCTGTACGCATGTCACCTGGGAAATGCTATCTGACAATAGGTATAATACCAACTTGCAGGTTCCCGGCGAGTCCGTCTAGTGTACTCATAACCCAATGAGCACTTATATACTATCTTAGGTGAATAAACTAACACCAATGGCTTGTGTAACCTGGCCACCGCCCCTTGTCGGGGTCTCAATCAGTATACACTAGTCTACACTGGAGTATCGATGCCCGGTCTCGATACTCCTATGACTAGGGACATTTAAGGATGTGCTTATGGACCCCAGCTCCCACATATATGATCGCCATCATAATGCTGGCAGTCAAGCAAGAATCCTAAGGGCTCTATCAACTTGTACATGATGATAAAGACAAATCAGATAGCATACTATCATCTTGAGTAAGACTGTTTTATCGGTATAGGTCCTGCCTCAATCATTATACTCATCTGTCCGCGACTATGATAATTGCCTTGAGGGCACTATAGCTAACAGTCCAGACACCGTCTTAAGTTTCGGTTGTGGCGCCATAGCGATCACAACATTCGGCCTCTTGCCCCTTGAGAACGTCTTAGCCACCCTGTTTTGCTGGGATTTCTGCCAGATGAGCGCTTCCGGCAGGGTAGACGACGACGGAACCAAACTGGCGGGGCAGTTCCTCCCACTGTCAAATGAGGCTTGTGGGGAGAACCACACGATCAGTGATCTTGACCACGTACGAAATAGGGGTCATGTTGGAAGCTTAATTCGTCTTGGGAGACATTGTCGTCGAAAGTTGATTGCTGCATGGAAAAAACATCATTTCAGTATAGGCAATCGATATATATATTGATAAAGTTCGCATGAACGTTTAACCCGAAATATGGGAGGAGAGAAAGGTCCCACCGGGCGTGCCAGAATCTGTAGGGTGTTTTTCGTCACCCCATTGAGATGGGAATATGTGCACGCTTGTCAGGCGTACTACAGATTCCCCCTGCCTAGGGTAGGCCGGGGTTTGATGATTGTAGGGATTCGAATCTCCGGCAGCCGCGGACTAAGCTGCCGTTAATTATCCCTCGCCTTTGGAGCGAGAGAACCTCCGGTTGACGGGTTAAACTGGTCATACGAACTCAAAGTGCAGTGTACGTGTGTTTTTTTTGGAGGGGGCTTGGATATATCGGGAGCCACGCAGAGTTTTTACGGGGGTCCCGCTACCCGGATAGCGGGTTGGGGGTCAAGGAACAGTATTGTAGAGTATGTGTGTGTATATATACACTTGTATAAAATAAAAAAAAGGGGGCAAGGGCATCCAAAGGATGCTTGGGAAAAAGTGCCAGCGCTTTGGGAGCTAGCACTTTGAGTGCAAGAGCGCTAGCGCTTTGAGCACTAGCGCCCCACGTGTCAGGCACTTGGGTGTTCGGGCACTAGCGCTTTGGGCGCAAGAGCGCTAGCGCCCCATGTGTCAGCACGTGGGCGCTTGGGCACTAGCGCTTTAGGCGCTAGCGTTTTGGGCGCAACAGCGCTAGCGCCCCACGTGTCAGCACGTGGGCCCTCGGGCGCTAGCGCTTTGGGCGCTAGCGCTTTGAGCGTAAGGGCGCTAGCGCTTTGAGCGATAGCGCTTTGAGCGCTAGTGCCCCATGTGTCAGCACGTGGGCACTCGGGCGTTGGCGATTTGGGCTCTAGCGCTTTGAGCGCAAGGGCGTTAGTGCCCCATATGTCAGCACGTGGGCGTTCGGGCGGCAAAAGGAACTTGGTCCCTGCAATGGGAGTTGTACTCCTAGAAAGAAGCACTTATTTTTTTTTTGTGTGTGTATTTGTATGTATATGTATGTGTGTGTGTATGTGTATGTGTGTATGTATGAGGAGTTAAACTCCTATGATGTTTTGAAGCTGATGAAGGGCTTCTCCCCTTGAGCCCTGGTTCTTCCCCAAAGTAGGGTTTCTGGAGATGGGTCTCCTTCTTCCTCTTCTGTTGGTAGGATCTTGAAGATCAAGAGATGTGAGATTTTTTAAAAATCTCTTCTTTTTGAGATCTGATGGAAGATCTGAGTTCCACTTTGTGGGTTTTATGGTGAAAAACTATTTAGTTTTATAAAAGGAAGAGTAAAACTCTTGATTTAATTCAAAAGAAAGAAGAAGGTTTTAGAATCTTAAGGAAGGAGAAAGATCTCAGATCTGGATTTGTTTTTGGAGAGAGAAAAAGTTGTTGGGATATTTTCATTATCCTTGCCTTTATTGGCTATACACTTTACATATAGCCCCTTGGGCTTCACAAAATGGCATTTCACCCATCCCATAGCTCACGTGCTATTTCTTTTTGCACATAAGCCATGAGCTTTACAAAAATTTGGCTTTATGCCCATTTTCGTACATTTATTCCTAAAATAAAATAAAATAAATACAACAAAATTATTTATTACAAGATTTTATTTTGGCATGGGGGAGGCCGGCCGCTTCATGTTCGGGCTTGACCCAGGCATTGGCCCACTTGACCTGGTCTTGGGCTCACTTGGCTTGGGGTTGACTTTGATTTTGATCTGGTCAACCGGGGTGTAAATTTTTACCCCAACACCCAATACACCATGAGAAACTACTGGAGTACCTTATTAGTGTTTCTCGATTACCCTGGCCAGAGACTTTGTGTAATGGATTTCCGAACACTGCGTGATATCAACCCCCAATACCGAGAGATACAAATCCTATCTGATCGTTATTGTCTCTAAGTGCTTCGGGAATACACTCAACTACTACCTGTTTGCATGACTCCTTTGAGCATGGTAAGGTAGTAATCAAAGTAGAGTGGGAACACACTAGAGACGAAGTAGCGATGGCAACTCAACGGACTAAACTGTACTCATGCCACCTGAGAACTGCTGCCTGGCGATAGGTATAATACCAACAAGCAGTTCTCGACGAGTCCTGTCCAGTGTAACTCACAATCCAGTGAGCACCTGCATACCAACTCCAGTACGTCATACTAATGGCTGTGGGACAGACCATATCCCCTGCTGGGATGAGAATCGTATACACTAGTCTATTCCAGAGTATCGATGCCCCGTCTCGATAATCCAACGATTAGGGACATGTATAAGGATGCGCTTATAGACTACCCATCTCCTATGGGTGTGACTGCCATCAATGTTGGTAGTCAAGCAAAGATCCTAAGGGCTCTACCAATATGTATAAGTGATATGCTAAAAGTTGTAGGGTCTTAGCACGACTATAAGGTTTCGGAAGGTATCAACCATGCCATTTTATAAAAAATTAGTGTGCTAACTAACCCTAACACAAGGATCTAACTAGAGGATTAGGAGTAAACTAGCATGTAATCCAATATTACACTAAGTGAATGGGGAATACAATCTTTGTAGACCGATCCTTCACTTCTAAAGCTCCGTGTAGTCGTCCCTTATCTCCAAGTAGTGATCTCCCGGACTCAAGTAAGGCTCCACAAGGCGAAATGAACAAGCTTACTTGAAGTCTTCAAGGCCGAAAATGATCTACGTCGATGAGACTCTAGCATAAGCTATCTCTTCACTAATTAGGAATTAGTGAAGCAAACAAGCTATACTAAATGGCTAGTCTAGTGTAGGTTGATGAAGTAGGATTTTTTCTCACTTTAGAATTATTTTTTTCACTAATTTTCTTCACCTCAAGAAAACCTAGAGAGCTTTCCTTGAGATGATGAAGAAGATGAAGTGTAGAATGGAGTGAGTGAGAGTAGCAACCATGGGTGAGATAATATCTCATATTACTCATATAGAGACTTAACCATGGTTAAAAATAATGGTTGGGTTAATAAATATCTCAAGTAAAACAAAATTAGTGGACTAAGTCAATAGTTACTACAAGCTTCATAGCCATGACAATTTTCCACCCAATTTTGTATTTACCTTAAATAAAATAAACCCTTCATTATGCATGTCATGGTGTGAGTCTCATGCACCCATATAGTATGTATCATCAAGCACGACACAATAAAACAAATGCAATTAACATATATCACATATATGTTAAATATAGAAGTGAGAAAAAGAAATTCTTAAGTGAGCTAATATTAGTTAATGTATGTTAATATATCAAATATATAATTATACATTAAATTATTAAATCAAGACTTGATTTAATAATCCGGCTATATCACATATAACCGACTAATATCATTTATATCAACATATCGAAGCAATACTTGATTCGATAACCCGGCTATATCATATATAACCGATCGATATCACATATCGTGAGATTAGAATACAGTATCATATACGTGTATTAATCTCAGTCCCGCACATATCACATATGTGCTCCTACTTCTTTTTGCCTGAGCCAGGAAACCTCTGTGTAGGCTCTAAAGACTCGTCAATACGCTAGCAGTAGGCAGTGATCATATCACATACCCACAAACCGTCAGAGGCACCAGCTGTACGTAACGGCTCCCTGGTATTGAGCGATTAGAAGATCAATAAGTAGGCTTACTCATACTCCCGTGAATCCAATAAGTAACACTACCGTACAGTCCGGTCTGTTCGTCTAATATATCGCATATCCAGCCTGGGGGTGGTAAACGTCAGACCCCAATAGCTTGATAAGTCATACAGATGTGAAGCCCATAACGGTTCGAGAAACTACTGGTAACACTTACCAGTAAATCTTAGCAACCTTGGCCAGGAATTTCATGTTATGCCCAATCGAGCACAGCGCAACATCAACCCCTAATACCGGGAGAGACGAAATCCCCTCCTATCGCTCATTGCCTCCATGTGACTCGGGACTGTACCCAAAAACCACTTGTTTAAACGACTCAGTAGAGCTGTGGTCGGGTGGAAATCAAAGCACAGTGGGAGACACACAAGACTCTATGACGATCTCGGGTCAACAGACTAACTTGTACCAGTGTCACCAGAGAACTGCTATCTGACGTGAGGTATAATACCATCTAGGACTTCTTGGCGAGTCCTGTTCAGTGTAACCATTCTCCACTGAGCACCCGTATATAATCTTTGATGTCAAACACCAATGGATATGGGATCATCCATCTCCCATCATATGGGTCAAAAAACGTATACGCTGGTCTACTCTGGAATATCAATGTCCCGTCTCGATACTCCCACGACTAAGAACAATTAAAGGATGTACTTACGGATTACCCAGGCCCCACCAGTATGATCTCCATCATATTCTTGGAAGTCAAGTACACATCCTAAGGGTTTTATCAACATGTAACAGAGAGACAGTACAAGTATACATGTTAAGATAAAGAGTAACCAGATAGCATACTATCATGTAGAGCAAGAAATTTCTCCCTATATATGTCCAAGAATCCATTATAATATACAATCATGTACAATAATGGTCTCTAGGGCATACATACAACTAACAATCTCCCACTTGTATTAAGACCATTTGTTATAGTATCTTATACCTAACGTCCCATAAAAGTCTCTCTTGGGAAATGCCTTGGTGAGTGGATCCGCCGTGTCATTCTTCAATTCAACTCTCCTAACCTCGATTCCCTAGAGATCAACCATCTCCATGATCAGGTGACATTGCCTCATAATATATCTGGATCGCTGATGGGACCGAGGTTCCTAGGCCAAAGCCACAACTCCATTGTTGTCACAATACCAGTTATTGGACGCTCAATGGTAGGAACCATGTTCATCTCATGAACAAGAAATATCCAGACAGCCTCTTTGGTAGTTGGTAGCGATATATTCAGCCTTTATCGTCTAGTTTGCCATGGTATCTAGCTTGGAACTCTTCTAACGTACCATCCCTCTACTGAGGATAAAGACAAAGCCTAAGACTGACTTTCAGTCGACCTTATCACTCCGAAAGCTCGAGTCGGTAAAGGACTCCCACAGGAGTTCACTGTTACCATACACCAAGAACTATTTTTAGTGCTTCTCAAGTACTTAAGAATGTCCTTCACAGCTATCTAGTGATTCTCCCAACATCCTATTGATTCCTGATCACTACACCTAGTGAGTCAGCTATATCTGGTCTGGTACATAATATCGCATACATGATAGAGCCTACTGCCGAAACATAGGGTATCACTTGGATGCGAGCTCTCTTCAAATCAGTCTTGGAAAAAATCTTTTTGGAAAGAGTGATTCCTAAGTGAGTGGGCGAACTGCCACGCTTAGAATCTTCCATACTAAACCCCTTTACTACGGTGTTAATGTATTTGGATTTGGGACACTTCCAACATCCTCTTAGATCTATCTCTATAGATCTTAATCCTCAAGATGTAGTAGGTATCATCCAGATCTTTCATAGAGAATCCTTCTGATAAGAGGAGCTTGCCCGAGTATAGCATAGGAAGCCCATTTTCTATCAAGAGTATGTCATCTACGTACAACAATCATACTCTCTACAACCTTCTTATATATACAAGGTTCATCTATCTTTTTAAAGAAATCAAACTCTTTGACCTCCACATCAAAATAGATGTTCCAACTCCGCAATGCCTGCTTTAACCCATAGATTGAATTAAGCAGCTTACACACCTTTCTGCTGCTCCCACTGTCCACGAAGTCCTCTGGCTACCATATACACGCTCCTTTCCAAATCATCATTTAGAAAAGTGGTATTGACATGCAACTGCCAGATCTCGTAGTCATGGGATACAACGATGACAAGTATGATCCGGATAGACTTAATCATAGCCACTGTAGAAAATGTTTCATCACAATCCATAATTGGTTGTATGACGAAAATATTTTACTAGCTTTGGAAGTCTCAACTTTTCCATCTACACCAAGTATCTTTCTCAAAGATCCATTCGTTCCCGTTGGGTTTTACCCCTTCAGGAGTAATATGCAAAGTCCATACTTTGTTAGTGTACATGGATTCCATCTCAGATCGCATTGCATCCAGCCACTTCAAAGAGTCCCTACTCGTGAAGGCCTTTTCGAATCTAGTTGGGTCATCATCTGCCATGATGCAATCCTCACTCCCACTGTCATTGAGGAAACCGCAGTATCTCTCAGGTGGATGAGGATCCCTATTAGATTCGCGGAGAGGCTGAGGTTCGTTGGAGACTATCGAATCCTCCGGTTCCACTAAATCATCAGTTGTAGTTTGTATATCTGGAACTCCTTCCAGTTCTACTTCATGACCACTAATTTGTTTTTCAAGAAATTCCTTTTTCCTAAAAAGGTGGCATGTTGAGAAACAAAACACCTTTTGTTCCTTGGTTTGGTAGAAAATATTTTCTTACGAATGTTTGGGATATCCAACAAACTTACAGAACTGACCTTGCCTCGAGTTTGTCCGGATTTTGCTTTTCAACATAGGCCGAACAACCTCATATCTTAATGTAGCGCCTTGAAAAGTCGTTTTGGTGTTTTCCTGAAAATCGGTGAAAATTCGGTATTTTTCCGTAAACCGTCCTTTTTGTTATTTTGCAGTTTAGGACTAATTATACCTAATTTGGATAGGTAATTGCTAGTTTTTAGTAGCTAATGAGTTACTTATTAATTTTTTGTCATTTAAAATTTTTTCCCTATTTTTCAATTTTTTATATTATTTTAAGCCGGTAAGAAAATACATTAAATTAGCAGTAAATACAAATTTCTTTGGGCTAATTTTAATCTTTAAAATCATGTTAATTAAAATCTAGTTGTAATATAAATTTTTAGTATTTTATTTCAAATTTTAACTAATTTTTATTATGGAAAACGAAATTTATTGAATTTAAGCTAAAACATGCAATTTTGGACTTGTCGGGGGTATTTTTGCATAATTTTTTTTGTGCACTCTCACACACTCATCCTCACATCTCCCTTGGCTGGCCCAACTATAGAAATTTCTCCCTCTCTCTTTTTTTTTAAACTCATTTGTTAGGTGATGAATTGAGTTAAAGTGTAGGTTTTAAAATATATTATTTTGGAGGTATGGTGTATTTGACTTAAAGGGGGGTTTGACTTGGTGACAATTCCCACACACCACACCATTCCCCTCTTCCTTCTTCAGGCCGAAACCTGCAGCCCTCCCCCTCATTTTTTCCCCACTCTTTTGGTTCACAAATTCATCTCAAAAACCATCAAAATCCACAAATTTCTTCACAAAACAAAAACAAATCCTTGTGCTACCCCTTCTCAAGCCTAGTTTAGTTGAAAACATGTGGAAAGGAGGTAATTTTAGAGGCAAATGATCATGCTAGATCCATAGATCTTGAGGTATAATTTCCACCAAATTAATTTCTTTTGGTTAAATTCCTTTAATTAAATGGTTTTAGTGTTAAAAGCTTAGCAAAATCCTAATCTAGTTTTTTCTAGTTCATGGTTTGAAATTAAACTAGGGTTTTAGAAATCTTTAGTAGGTTAATTAAATCTATTTTGTTATCTAGTTATTTTGTTAGTCTAATCTAAGAGGTTAACTTGCTAATTGGGCTATAAACTAGTGTTAATTTAGGGTTTTTCATGTATAGTTGGGATTAAGATTGCTAGTTATGAAATTCTAGAAAGGGTTTGTTTATGGAAAATGTGTTTTGAAGCATGGTAAATGGGTTAAATTGAGTGTTGTGGCTAGCTAGTTGTGTGGATTGTAGGATTGTGCGATGATGCGAGCACTTTATCCCAAATACGCGATGTTTGCATGAATTTGGAATTTTTAGTGCTTACTAGGTTTTTATAAAAATATTGTGATGAATTATTTGCGATATCTTGATGATATTTTTGGCATATCCTATGAAATTTAGGATGTGTGAGTGCGGTTTTTTTGAGTGAGCGGGTTTTAGCTTTGCCGGGCGACCAAATCGACGATTTAGTTAGTTTTTGCGATTTTCGCGTGTGTTCCGCGCACCTTGTGCACGTTGTACCTAGCTTGTGAACGTTAGTATTTTCGTTTGGGATTTGCGTCGTTCTTGATATGTAACCTATGTTTGGTATTGATGTAAATTCCAGGTTCGGTCGCGGAGACGTCAGACGCGGCACGAAAGGGGAAAGCGGCGATTGGACGTGGCTAGCTAGGGATTCCGGTGAGTAGATTTAACATCTACGGGGGACTATCATTTGGATGGAGCAAGTCTCCCGATAGTTTAAGTAGTTAAGATTTTAGTGATATTAGTAACTACATCCATGCCTTATTTGACCTACATATGCGAACCCATTCTATAGGACACCTGCACCATTGCCAGGGTTTTTATATGCAGCACGAGTACTATTCATGCTTACACACACGCCCTGGTAATTGCCATGCCACCACACTAGATAACCTATAATTTGAAACCTTTTACTATCATTGATGCTTAAACCTGTGCTATTGCCTTTAATTCCTTAAAATGAAATCATAAGATTGCTAATCATGTGCATGTACCTCATCATGTTATTTGTTCATGCCTAGTCTATCAATCATACATCGCAACTTGATTATTGATACCATATGCATTCATTATCATTGGCATATGCATTTATGAGGATTTCTCGAGATTTTGTGATATTTCTGGATTTCGGAGGAAAACCGCAAAATTTCTAAACTTATTATATTTTTAAAATATGTAAATTGCGGTTTTCTAGTGATGTAAGTGTCGTCCACCATGAGTTTGCTGTGGTTTTCGAGACCCATTTCGAGGAGTTGGATGAACCGTCTCGGGTACATGGTGGGCCCGGTAAGGTACCCCGGGGCAAGAAGCTCGTGTTGCTGACGATGAGCCTGGAAGGGGACGGATTACCTACCGGTGACTGTTTGGCACGGCGGATATCCAGAGGATACCGACCGTGGCCGCGAGATGTTAAGATAGTGATATTGAGATGGGTCAGCCGGATGGCTGAGGCCAGAGATACTATGACATGGATATATGAGATTTGTGATAGTTTGAGGTGTCGTTGCTGGACACAGGTTCTTGTTGATTTTATTGGTATTGTGCTGGTATTTCAAAAGATATTCCTAAAGGAAAAACATGATTCTTATACTTACACATTCAGATCATGAGTTGATTCACATTGCATTCATACCTGCTAGTATATTCATATTGCATACATACCTGCTATTATGTCCTGCCATACCTGTATTATAGATGCTAGGATGCTTGTGTGCATACTTGCGATAGCCTCTATAGATATTATTTATTACTCACGAGTTGGCAACTCACCCCCGTTGTGCCACAGTCTTTTGCAGGTCCGCTCCGTCAGCACAGTAGCGGCGGGCGCACCGCTTCTTTTGCCTCTCTTGCCAGGACTCAAGGTTTTTGCTCGTAGGTGGGTTGTATTATTATTTTTGTACCATCTTGTATATTCTTTGTATCTAGAGTACTCCATCTACTGTATCTACCAGTATTGTTGTATATTGACCTAGAGATGAGACTGTGAGATTTGTGGACTTTTTATGTTGTATTTTGGGGTCGAGCTCACTTGAGTCGACATGCGGTTTTTCTTATCCTTCTTTATGTTTATTTTGCATGTTGTTGTTTTATATTGCGTGGGATTTGTGACCGCCTTGTGGCGAAGAGCTAGCTCCCGCTTGGGGATGCCTTATTTGTTGTAGTGATATATATTCTTGTTGTACCCATTTTGGGGGCCAGTATTTACAAAGGAGACACTGCCGAAATTTTCGGAAAAATTGATATTGTTTTTAAAAAGGGTTGATATGACTTATTTGATAAACTCGCTTTCAATTGATTGGTTTTTCTTCACTCTTTTGCTTATTTGGTTTTGGGTTCTGGGCTTTGGCTTACTTATTTTATGGACGTCTTGAGACGTTTCGTAAACTTAAGTGCCAGTCACGTTCCGTATCCCGCGGGTCGTGACACTTAACTTATATAAGACATCGTCTCTTCCCATACCATATCTCATATGGAGTGGTAAGCACTGATTTGGTCGGAACTCTATTCAATAGATATGCAGTTTCTCAAGTATATAACTCTAAAAGGAAATAAGCAACTCAGCAGTATTCATCATAGAGCGCACCATATCTAATAGGGTGCGATTCCTCCACCCCGATATACCGTTGTGCAGTGGTGTATATAGAGGAGTAAGCTGAGAGAGAATCCCATTCTCTTTTGGATAGTCCAGGAATTCCATGCCCAAGTATTCTCCCTCCCGATCAGATCGAAAGATTTAATAGTTTTACCTTTCTGGTTCTCAACTTTATACTTATATTCTTTGAATTTCTCAAAACCTTCAGACTTTTGTTTCAACAGGAGCACATGTCCGAATCAGATCGTCAGTGAATATAATAAAGTATAAGGAACCATTCATGACATGTGTAGACATGGGTCTGCATACATCATCATGTATTAGTCCCAAGAGTTCAGTAACCCTTTCTCCGTTTCAAGTAAATGGGGATTTGGTCATTTTGCCTTTGAGACATGACTGGAAAGTTTCATAAGATGAAAATTCGAACAGATTCAAATATTCATCCTTATGTACCTTAGCCAGTCGTGTCGCATTGATATGACCTAGTTTACAATGCCACAAGAAGGATTCGTTCATTTCTGAACTTGTCCTCTTGAGTGTGTTATGTATACTTAGAACCGTGGTTTGATTTAGAACATATATGTCATTACATAACGTGCCTGATCCAATCAACTTTTGATTTAGGAAAATGTTCACAACATTATCCGGCAATACAAAATTATATCCTTCTTTAACTCAATAAAGAGACTGATATAATGTTGTATATCAGATTCGGTATGTAATAACATTCGTTCATAATCAATATGCTACTTGGTAATACAAGGTGATATTTGCCAACTGATTTGGTTGCAACAATTGCACTATCACCCGATCCCAGTTCTCTACCTCTCTAAGCCCATGTAACAGATTACATATGTGTGATCCTGATCCGGTATCGAATACCAAGGACGTAGAGTATACTGAGAAACAGTTCTCGATAATGAACACACCTGAAGAAGATGCATCATCATGCTCTTTCTTCAATTGGTTGGCAAGGGAATCCTGGTATTTCCCTATTTCCTGCTCAGACTTATAACAATTATAATATAGAGCGGAACCAATATTCCTCAGCTTAGTATAATAAGCAGGTTCGGTCAATACATCCATATTATTATATTGATTAAGGTATGTAATGGTCGCTACCAGGAGAGAGAGAGAGAGAAGAAAACACTCTGCGTGCGCTCTTTCAAAATTAGATTGGTTATTTATTTTATCTAATCAGGATGGCTCCCACTGTTTTTATCCTACAAGTTCGCTAACCGTTCAGCCAGGCCAGTGTCGGTATTTTGAGGAAGGTTCCTCGTGCTTTCGCACAGACCTAATTAAAGTAAACATCGTTTTCCCAGAGGCATAACCTCGTTGACACCTTTCGAGACACTTAATGGGTTAACTAGTTGTAAAGTGCAAAACTCTCCTAGGAGTAACATTTACTCGCAGCGGGTATCGGGATCCAACTATCTCATAGAAGGTATGCAATCTCATTGCAAATTTCAACACTTGAAATTCCTGATAATAGTTTTTACCCCTAACACTTATGAGCTTGGTTATGGTCAACATATCATAAGCACTAGTCAAGTTCTACCTGTCATTTCGTGATTAATTAGACCCACTCACATGACCTTTGACTATGATCAACATAATCACATGAATGTCCTAACTAATCGCATCATATGCTGTGTATGAAGACATCACTTAGCTACCGTACACTACGTCTTGACTATGATCAACATACGCAGCACGAATACTGAGTACTCTACTTCCTAAAATGATGGAGGGTTGCGAATGGTTTTTAAGAAAACCTTTAACGTTTTGAACTTGATATCGTTGTAGAATCAAATAGTTTTAAAAGGAGTGGCTTAAGCTTCGTATTTTGAAACTTGCTTTTTCATAAAAAGGCCGAGTGAGTTTCAAATTCGATTATGCAATATCTTTTAGGTTTATTTTCTTTCATTAATCATATTAATGAAGTCCCATCATTTATGCTTCCTAAGCATCACAGATAAGGAAACGAAAATAGAACGTACGCTTATGCCATCTGCATTCACCACAGTGTCCCATTATGTACCGTTAGGTTACTTAACTAACGACATGGCGGGGCGGGACTAGCGCGGATGCAAAACATAAGCAACGTTTATTATATATCACATATATAATACATACCATTCGTCTCAGCATATAAAGTGATCACAATACATAATATCAGCATCAGAAGACAACATATGAAATATTGGATATACTAGGATTTCCGTGTTTAAATTAAACCAGTAAAAAACACGGATTCCACGATCGTGATGAATAGCCAAACCTACATCCCTAGACCCCTACGAGAGCGGCAAGTAACCCTCCCAATTCTAGAGTTAGAAGACCCGGTCTCGACTCCTCGAGATGGTCTCCCACTGGACCCTAGAACCCGGTTACTTGTGCTCTCCTCCTTAGGTCTATCCTAATGCAGAAAAGTAAATAATATACATCAATAGTGACATTATCCTCAACCCAGAAGTGCCCTAATAAAAGAATATTACATACAAGTTTTTACATGAATGAAAAAGAAAAACTCTCATCTCACATAAAAAACCCCGGCTATTCAAACACGATGATCCAATATAACATATTACAGAAACACATAACATCACATGCCATCAATGTAAGTAAATATGCCTATCCCAATTGTCATTGACGTATAGCAACGAAACCGGCGATACCCCACATTTTACACTTACGGTCGCAGAAAAGAAAGTGAAAATTATAACAATTGGAATCCGCAACATCCTTAGACATCATAAACCCAAAATATCACATACTTCGGATTTCATACCTAACCAAATGAATTCCTTAGACATCATAAAGCCGGAATATCTCATATTCCGAATTTCATGCTTAACATTATAAACCCCGCATTTTAGTCTCGTTATTGAAAACAATTTCCAATAACAAGTCGGGCAATTCAATAAGATTCCCGACATCCTGATCGAATGCTCGTCGGAAACTTTAGTAGACGGTGCACCCCTGATGCCGATGAAGAAGTGCGCTTAGGCGGAACGCCGTGGCCGCGAGCACCCGGACGGATGCTTTTGGCAACGGAGTTCTCCTACAGTCACTTGGTCGGGGCTATGGGGCGTGGCTATCTAGTAACGTTACTCGGCGAGTATCCGCATACACTACGTGATTACGACGGAGTTTCGGTCCATATCAAAACACCGTGGCAACTAATCAAATGAGACTAAATTGCTAGGTTTACAAAATTCAAATTAGTTTTGATAAAACTAATAATTGTGGATTCCAAATATTGTATCACATTTCACAGATAGCTAGGCGATGTTAAACATTTCGATTGAATAAATGAATTCCCCAAATTCCCAGAGAGCTCAACACTTGAGCAGAGTTAAAAAAATACCTAGAACATGCCATAGTACCAACGGACCAACCGTAGAAGGGCCGACCCTTGCCTCACTCATGGAGCCGCAGAACCGCCGCAAATAGCCCTATTTGGCCGCGGTTCTGCGGTCATATAGTCGAGTTAGGGTTTCATTATTCTAGAGGGTCCAAAGAATTACCTGCATGATTTTTTGAATATTTTTAACTTGAAAAAATCCAACTTTTGGAAATTTCCAGAGAAGGGTCAAATTGGGGTATTCAGAATTCGTTCGAACTTCTAACTTCACCTAAACAATGCCTAATGCTCTAGCTTGGCTCTGATACCACTGTAAGGTTCCTTAGCATAACTACAAGGTTTCGGAAGGAATCAACCATGCGATTTTATAAAAAATTAGTGTGCTAACTAACCCCAACACAAGGATCTAATTAGAGGATTTGGAGTAAACTAGCATGTAATCAAACATTACACTAAGTGAATGAGAAATACAACCTTTGTAGACCGGTCCTTCACTTCTAAAGCTCCGTGTAGTCTTTCCTTCGTTCCAAGTAGTGATCTCCCGGACTCAAGTAAAGCTCCACAAGGCGAAATGAACTAGCTTGTTTGAAGTCTTCGAGGCCGAAAATGATCTACGTCGAGGAGACTTTAGCACAAGCTATATCTTCACTAATTAGGAATTAGTGAAGCAAACAACCTATACTAAATGCCTAGTTTAGTGTAGGTTGATAAAGTAGGATTTTTGCTCACTTTAGAATTATTATTTTTTCCACTAATTTTCTTCACATCAAGAAAACCTAGAGAGCTTTCCTTGAGATGGAGAAGAAGATGAAGTGTAGAATGGAGTGAGTGAGAGTAGCAACCATGGGTGAGATAATATCTCATATTACCCATGTAGAGACTTAACCATGGGTAAAGATAATGGTTGGGTTAATAAATATCTCAAGTAAAATAAAATTAGTGGACTAAGTCAATGGTTACTACAAGCTTCTACAAGCTTCATAGCCATGACAATTCTCCACCCAATTTTTTATTTACCTTAACTAAAATAAACCCTTCATTATCCATGTCATGGTGTGAGTCTCATACACCCATGTAGTATGTATCATCAAGCATGACACAATAAAACAAATGCAATTAACATATATCACATATATGTTAAATATAGAAGTGAGAAAAAGAAATGCTTAAGGGAGCTAATATTAGTTAATGTATGTTAATATATCAAATATATAATTATAAATTAAATTATTAAATCAAAACTTGATTTAATATTCCGGCTATATCACATATAACTGACCAATATCATTTATATCAACATATCGAATTAGCACTTGATTCGATAACCCGGCTATATCATATATAACTGATCGATATCACATATCGCGAGATTAGAATACGGTATCATATACGTGTATTAATCTCAGTCACGCACATATCACAAATGTGCTCCTACTTCTTTTCGCCTGAGCCAGGAAAGCTCTGTGTAGGACTCTAAAGACTCGTCAATACGCTAGCAGTAAGCAATGATCATATCACATACCCATAAACCGTCAGTGGCACTAGCTGTATGTAACGGCTCCCAAATATTGAGCAATCAGATGATCAACAAGCAGGGTTTCTCATACTCCCATGAATCCAATAAGTAACACTACCATACAGTCTGGTCTGTTTGTCTGATATTTCGTATATCCAGCCTGGGTGTGGTAAACGTCAGACCCCAATAGCTTGATAAGTCATGCCGATGTGAGGACCATAACTAATCGAGAAACTACTCGTAACACTTACCAGTAAATCTCAGCAAGCATGGCCAGGAATTTCCTGTTATGTACAATCGAGCACAGCGCAACATCAACCGCCCAATACCGGGAGAGACGAAATCCCTTCCTATTGCTCATTACCTCCATGTGACTCAGGACTGTACCCAAAAACCACCTGTTTGCACGAATCAGTAGAGCCGTGGTAGGGTGGAAATCAAAGCACAGTGGGAGACACACAAGACTCTATGACGATCTCGGGTCTACAGACTAACCTGTACCAGTGCCACCAGAGAACTGCTATCTGACATGAGGTATAATACCATCTAGGAGTTCTCGGCGAGTCCTGTTCAGTGTACCCAGTCTTCACTGAGCACCTGTATATAATCTTTGATGTCAAACACCAATGGACGTGGGATCATCCATCGCCCATCATGTGGGTCATACGCTAGTCTACTCTGGAATATCGATGCCCCGTCTCGATACCCCCACGACTAGGAACAATTAAATGATGTACTTACGGATTACCCAAGCCCCACTAGTATGATCTCCATCATATTCCTGGAAGTCAAGTACACACCCTAAAGGCTTTATCAACATATAACAGAGAGACAATACAAGTATACATGTTAAGATAAAGAGTAACCAGATAGCATACTATCACGTCGAGCAAGAAATTCCTCCCTATATATGTCCAACCATCCATTATAATATACAATCATGTACAATAATGTCCTCTAGGGCATACATACAACGAACAAAAGAAACACATGCACATATTGAGGTAGAATCAAACCAAGTAGCATACTACCATATCGAGCAAGACTGTTATTATAACTGTGAAATATCCCAAGCATCCAATATGTAATATACAATTCAGTATGATACAATAATGGCCTCTAGGGCATAGATCACTAACAATCTCCCACTTGCACTAAGGCCATATATTGGTATATCATAGACCTATCATCTTGATTAGCCGCTCAAACTGAGTCTGAGGTACAGCCTTTGTGAGTGGATCTACAGTATTGTTTTCTGTTTCTACTTTCCGCACCTCGATCTCCCAGCGATCAATGATCTCCCTGATCAGGTGGAATCACCTCAGGATGTGTCTGGACTTCTGATGGGAGCTCGGTTCCTTCACCAAAGCTATAGCGCCGTTGTTGTCATAATACAGCGGTATTGGATCAATAATGGATGGAACCACCTGAAGCTCTGTCACGAACTTCTTGATCCAGGCCGCTTTCTTTGAGATATCACAGGCAGCAATGTACTCCGCTTCCATAGTTGAGTCAGCAACGGTTTTCTATTTAGAGCTCATTTAAACAACCGCCCCTCCATTGAGGGTAAAGACATGTTCTGACATGAACTTGGAGTCATCCTTGTCACTCTGGAAGCTAGAGTCAGCGAAGGCCTTGATATGGAGGTCTTCCTTGCCGTACACTAAGAACATCTCCTTAGTCCTTCTAAGGTACTTGAGAATGTTCTTTACTGCTATCCAGTGCTTCTCCCCTGGGTTCGACTGATACCTGCTTACAACGCTCAGGACGTATGCTACATCTGGTCTGGTACACAACATCGCATACATTATAGTGTTAGTTGTATGTATGCCCTAGATGCCATTATTGTACATATGATGTATATTATAGTGGATGGTTTGACATATATAGATAGGACTTTCTTGCTCGACATCATAGTATGCTATCTGGTTGCTCTTTATCTTAACATGTATATTTGTCTCTTACTGTCGTATGGTTACATGTTGGTAAAGCCCTTAGGATGTGTACTTATGTAACATTTTAGTAATCGTTTAGGCGATTTTCATAAATTGTATTTTCCGTAAAAACCTAGAAGCGATCTTTTTGCAGTATAGAATTCACTGCACCTAGTTTAGCTAGAATATTGCTAGTTTGCGGGTTTTTGTGAGCCACTTGTAATTTTTGTGCATTTTAATAATTTTCCTTCATTAAAATATTATTTTAAGTTGTTAATTATGCACTTAATTAGTGGTAATTACATTTTTGCTTAGGTTAATTAATGCTAATGTGAATCTATACTAAGTTAATCACTAGATTAGCACTAATCCATCTTTGAAAATATCCTAGAAAAATATATAGATATTTATGTAAATTAAATGAATTTTGAAAAGAAAAGAATGAAGTGGATAATTGTGTTTTTGTTTTATTAAGCAATTATTGTTATTTTCTTCTAGAATTTTCTACACACTTCTACAAAACCCTAGCTTTTTCCACCTTGGCCGGCCACCCCCTCTCTTGCCGCCCTCTTCATTTTCTCCCCCCATTTCATAACTTCAAAGTCCAAATAAATCATCAAAAATCCTAAATAATTCACACAAACTCATAAATAAATCAAAACCCTTCTTTCTTCTTCACAAAACAAGCTTGGACCTTCTTTAAAGTTAGCATTTTGGAGGCAAAATTTGGATTTCTAGTTGCTAATTTTGTGGAGGTATAAAATCCTAATCCTATTCTCTTTTTGTTGTTTAATACTTTAAATTATCTTATTAGATGTTAATTTAAGTTTTCAATTTCATGTTTTGAAATTCAAGAAAATGGTTTTGGATAATCAAGTTAGGATTTCGTTTTGTGAAAAGGTTAACTAGTAAGTTAAGGCTTGAAAAAAACTAAATCTAGTTGTTGGTTTGTTAAATGATATTTTCCTAATTGTATAATTAAGCTAATTATCAAACTAAAATTTTACTAAATCCTAATTAAGTGAGATTAAAATTATAGTATTGGTATGTATGGTTTAATCTTGCTATATTGTGATGTTTGTAAATTCTAGTTTTGGTAAAAACTTGTAGTTTTGTGCTAAAATGATATATGTTGCTTACTAGATTTCGGTAAGTTTTGGTGTGGGTTTATTTTGACGTCGCGACGTTATTTATATTAGATTCCACGTTTAATAGTGTGTTGTGAATGCGCGATCGGTACGATCAGGGTCCAGGCTTGAAAGTTGTGTCATTTAGCGTTCCTAAATAGGGTTGTGCCAATATCGTTCGTGTTTTTGTATAGTTTTTGCTCTTGAGTTGGTTTCGTAGTGTCGCTACGCGCGTTAGCCACTAGGAGGACACTTGAGAGTATGTTTGGAGTTGGTGCGTCGGTCAAACATAGTTTGTTCGTGTTATTGGTCAATTGCTAATATATACTTGTTATATTGTTATATGCTTTCAGGATCGCAGGCGGGGACTTCGGGCGCTGCGAAGAAGGGAAAGCGAGTGGTTGGGTTTACTTAACCAGGATTGTTGTGAGTAGATTTAACATCTACAGGGGAATCGCCCGCATGGCGTTATACGTCTGGGCTAGATTAAATGCTATGACTATTAGTTAGATGTATACGGATGTTGTTTGTGCATGTGTACCTTTGTTGCATATCTCATTTCCTATTGTGCATGGACTTAGTATTAATGAGACACAACACTATTATTGACGGTTCATGTTGCACGAGCACTAATTGTATGCTACACCCATACCGTCGATAATTGCCATGATACACACAACACCTATACATATGTGATATTGTATTGTTTAGGGACATTGAGACATGATCCTTATTTTCATTCATGCATATGACATATAGCATACCTGTATACCTACATGCTTACACATATGCCTTGCTATGCACACATACTTACATGTACACTCACATACCTTGCTAGTTACATGTACACCGTGCATACATACTTACATGTATACTCACTTACCTAGTTAGGGCTACACATACCTAGGTGGTACTGTTTTGTCATTGACGTAGGGTCATTGCTTCTTATGCATTGGCGCATATGATAGGTAGTATACCTTGCCATGCCTACATGCTAGTTACCTATATACCTATATGGTATCGTACCATTTGTGAAAGGTATACACACACATGAGACATAGATACATGTACAACTTGCATACCGACTTACACATATACCTGGAGAGTATTACATCATTATTGATAGGTAGATAAACATATCTTGCTATATCGACATGGTTACGCACACCTGGCTATAGCTATATGTTCACCTTTATTTGATGTCATATGGACGTGGAGAAATTTAGGAACCGCATGATATATATTAACTTGTTGCAGTTAAATAGCGGCTTTTCTTTTATATGCTCACATTACAGTTTTATGTTGCATATATTATATTTCCTGGATTTCGCATTGATAGATGGTTTTCATATGATATCCTCTGATATTTTTACTCCTAAGTATATATAACAGTGGAATGGGACGCTGTTATATATGCATATATAGATATATATTAGTGGAATGAGACGCTAATATATATGTATACATGTCTAATTTATATATATCATCATAATGATTCGTGCAAATAAACTTATTCATTACTTGATATTTTCTGGATTTGAGGACCGTGGTAGTTTCATGAAATTATGCATTATTTGAAAAAGCCGGTTTCTCTTGATATGATATTTCAGCGTCCACCATCAGATTTCTCAGTTCTGAGATTATGATATATACCCAATGTAAGGAGTGCAGTGGGCCGTATGCGGGTACATGGTGGAGCCCGGCACGGTTCCCCTCGGCAAGAAAATTGGCGGTACATGCCGATGAGCCTGGAAGGTGGGCAAGTACCCACCAGTGATAGTATTTAGACTCGGTGGTTATCGTGGGGATACCGACCGGAGTCATGTACGTATGGATACGTGGAATTTCGAGGGTCGAACCTGGGCACTCAGGTTTTCCAGATAGCGTATGATATGTACCTATCAGGGCCAGTCGTGGTGACAACACCTGATAGATGAGTATTTATGTGTCGATGCTAGACACTGGTTTTCATGATATTTTTCGTGTGTCGATATTTGACACTCAGGTATCCATGAGACTTACAGAATGTGTTTTATCCCATACTCCGCATTTATTTTATATGCATTACTTCATGAATTAGTAGTACCTGATAGAGTACCTTTAATCACCGTTGCATATACATATTGCCATTTATTGTTAATGTATTAGTAGTACCTGATAGAGTACCTTACATGACTGTTGCATACATATTGCCATTTATTTCTCATGTATTGGTAGTACTTGATACAGTACCTTACATGACTGTTGCATACATATTGCCATTTATTGCTATCAGCTTGCATGCATTAGATTCGTGCTGTACGTGCATACTTGCAATTACCTGCATATGTTATTTACTATTCACGAGTTGGCAACTCACCCCCGTTGTGCCACAGGGTTTGCAGGTTGTTCTTCAGAGTAGTCGAGGCTGGGCTTCTACCTATCATATCATCTTTTGAGGCGGATACCGCTTCGGCTGACTGCATGCAGTTTTGCTATAGGTGGATTTCGCGGTTATCCGATGTTGCTTATTGTATATTTGTTGTATCCTGTACTCTCCATCTACCATTTTCATGTATTGACTTAGAGGCATGATGTGAGGACGATATTGTTTTTTTGGATGACTTGGAGGTCTTTTATACAGTTTTATTTATATCGTCTTTTATTTTTTCGCTATTGCATCGTATATCTGTTGTGGTGGTTGTTTCCGCCTTTGGGCATGTATTTGCTCCCGCTGGGGATGCTTTACTTATATTTATGTTGTACCCATTTTTGGGGTTAGTTTTTACAAAGGAGGTGCTGCCAAAATTTTAAGAAACTAAAATTGGACTTTAAAGAATTTGTACTCGAGATTTTCAAAAGTTTTAACAATGCTATTATCACTTACTACTTTTGATGGTTTAGATTGTTGGGTTTTCGGCTTACTTAAATTGCGTTATGCCTGTAGATATTGCGTAGTTTAAGGGCCGTCACGTGCCAAATTTTGGATCATGACAAAGTTGGTATCAGAGCGCTAGGTTTTATCTTTTGGTGTGTAGGATGACCTTGGTATGATGAAGTAGGTAGCTTAAGTAGAGTAACGTAGTGTGTATGTTCGCGGCATACTCACGACACGGTATTCCGCCTAAAGTGACCTAAGTACCAATTGCTTGAAATTCCTTCCTTGATGATACATATCCTTGTGATTTGATTCCGTGTTCATATTGAGTCCTATTTCTATTTATAGCCTTTGCCGCCGATGACCATAAGGACTCAGAGTGATGCAGCGAGAGCTGAGGTCAGAGTTGACTCGTGTAGGACGAGGACTGACCAGGATGGCATGCTCGTTGCACAGAGCAGATGGATCCGCCTTCGATAGATCGTATCGCTAGGCTTGAGGCAGAGATGCAGGACTTGCGCCAGACGATGAGGTCTTTGGTTGAGGCCCGTCGAACGCAGAGACAGGAGGTTACCACCCCTATTACCCATTTGTTCCTTGTTGTCAGTACACAGCATTTCGTCACTTACATAGCACCAGTGGATGCGGCCCTAGTTGACGAGGCACATCTTCCAGAGACTTTGGGAGTTCCGGAGCAGAGGAGGGCTCGTGCAGGTGTACCAGCCCGGAGACATAGGTTCAGTCGCCGTGACAGGTTTCGTGCACGTCGTGGGAGTAGCAGAGGCTTGGGACGAGGAGAGTCGTGTTAGCTAGATCAGCCGTTTGTTGTGTTAATTTCTGTCAGCGATTCTTTTGTTGTGCGACACGTGATTTGGTCGTGTGCCAATCGGATAGGAGATAGAGATTTGTCCGTCACTTGATGCTTCTAGAGATGTTGGATTTGACGTTCTCCTGGGCACGGACTGGTTAGTTACGTGCTAGGTGTCTGTGGACTGCCGTGAAGAAACAGTCAGGTTTTGTTTTCCCGGCGAGTCAGTTCTTGTTATGCGGGGGGACAGTGGTGCCGCCCTCACAGCTTGAATTCAGCCTTTTTCGCGGGTCAGCTTTTAAGGAGAGGATGTTGGGGATTCTTGGCTTCCATTCGTGATACTGGAGCCATAGTGGGTTTGTTGGACCGGGTTCCTATCGTGCGGGAGTTTTCGACTTTGTTCCAGATGAGCCGGCGGAGCTTAGGGAGCTTAAGGATCAGCTGCAGAGTTGCTAGATAGGGGGACTTGTACATTCAAGTGTTTTGATTTGGGGAGCTCCTATTCTGTTTGTCAGGGAGAAAGACCGCAGTTTGAGGTTGTGTGTTTGATTGATCGTTAATTAAATCAGGTTACGGTGCGGATATGTATCCTTTACCCTGCATTGACGATTTGTTCGACTTACTCCAGAGTGCGAGATATTTTCTAAGTTTGTTTAGGATCGGGTCATCATTGGTTGCGGGTTCGGAGTGATGACATTCCGAAGACTGCTTTTGTGTGCGCTACAGGCAGTATGAGTTTTGGTGGTGTCGTTGGACTCATCAATGCTCTAGCAGCATTCGTGGATGTGATGGACCAGATTTCTTAAGGCCGTTCCTCGACCAGTTGATTGTGGTGTTATTGTGGCATTCTGGTCTTTTCCAAGAGTCGTGAAGAACCTGTGCAACACTTGAGGATTTGTTTTGCAAACATTGGGAGAGCACCAGCTGTTTGCTAATTTCTCGGAGTGTTCTTTCAGGCTTGATTGTGTTGACTCCTAGATCTTGTAGTTACGGGAGACGGTATTCGTATGGACCCGAAGAAGATCGAGGCCGTACAACTTGGCCTAGACTTGCAACGGGGACAGTTGTCCGCAGTTTTGGGCTTAGCCGGTTTTTACCGCCGTTTTGTGCAGGATTGCTTGTGTATCGCCGCACCATTGACTGGACTGATCGGGAAGTAGGTTCCTTTTTCTTTGACTGTGGCATGCGAGTTGAGTTTTCAGCAGTTGAAGACTCGGTTGATAACTGCACCAGTTCTTTCCTTGCTTTCTGGATCAGGCGACTTTGTTGTTTACTGTGATATTTCACGAGTAGGGCTTGATTTTGCACTGATGTAGCATTTTAGAGTTATCTCTCATGCTTCCTGACAGTTGGAGGAAGTACGAGAAGGATATCCTACTCATGATTTGGAGATGACCGCGGTGGTCATGCGTTGAAGATTTAGGACACTACTTGTGTGGAGAGTCGTGTCAGATTTTCACGGACCACCAGAGCTTAATGTATATCTTCCTGCAGTGGATTTTGATTGTTGAGACAGCGCTGTTGGGTGGAGCTTGTAAAAGATTATGATTGTGAGATCCTTTATTACCCGTGGCAAGGCGATGGTGGTAGCTGATGCTTGAGTCGTAGGCCGGGGTTAGCTTATCCCAGTTGTGCGCAGTTCTGAGACAATCTTCTGCAGATTTACAGTTCTTGTGCGATTGTTGAGTATAGTTTAAGTTCGCGTCTACCGAGGGGAAAGCTTGCTCATGTCCGCGCCCGTCCACTTTTACTTAATCGTTTTCGGGTGGCACAGCTCGCCGATGCTCGTTGTCTGAGATTCTTGAGCATGTTCGGCTGGGTAAAGATTCAGAGTCCTTGATTTGTGACTAGAGTGTGCTATGTTTAAGGACGTGTTTGTGTGTACCTGATACTGATGGGTAGAGACACGAGATCATAGAAAAGGCACACCAGTCAGCTTTCTGTGTTCGTCCAAGTTCCACCAAGATGTGATGTGACTTGTGAGATAGTTACGGGTGGGCAGAGATGAAGAGTGAGGTTTCGGATTTCGTTTCGAGGTGCTTGTCTTGTTGCGAGCTAAGGTTGAACATCTGAGACCGGCTAGAGAGTTGCAATCTTTAACCGTTTCG
Organism: Agapanthus africanus; assembly: GCA_030015575.1. Taxonomy (NCBI): domain Eukaryota; kingdom Viridiplantae; phylum Streptophyta; class Magnoliopsida; order Asparagales; family Amaryllidaceae; genus Agapanthus; species Agapanthus africanus. Next base: position 305,440,607 of record JASDDO010000016.1, on the reverse strand, counting down.
GAGTGGGAATGAGAGCAGATCTCCATGAAATTCATTGTGGTGTCTACCCAGGTTTAGATAGGGTATGACTCCATTTGAGTGTTTGTTGTCCGGTTATGCTCAGTTTGCTTAGTTATTCTTTGTTAAGTTTATGAGTTTGCACGGAGTTCCTTCATGCGTTGTATCCAATAGAGGGATCCCATTCCCTAGCCGTCGTTGGCAGAAGTTTCAGGAAGCCTTGGGTACTGGTTGAGATTTAGCTCCGCTTTTCTATCTGTAGGCCGATGGTTTGTGAGAGCGGACTATACAGACTCTGGGGGATAGGCTTGTGCATACGTACTAGGTGTTTGTAGGCAGTTGGGATCGTCACTTGCCATGGATATGGTTCTCTTTCGATAGATGTTATCAGGAGGCGTTCCAATCGGCAACCTTTTGGTTTTGTTTGGTAGGTCATGTCGATCGCCAGTCTGTTTTTCTGACTCTGCGTGAGTAGGATTTTTGGACCCCGGCTAGTCACGAGGTTACGGAGAAGATCCAGTTGATTCAAGTTAGGATGAGTGCAGCCCAGTGCAGACATGGGTCTTATGCTAACAGTTGTTGTCGCAGACTTGAGTTCGCAGTGGGAGATCATGTATTCCTACGGATTTTTCTGATGAAATTGCGTGTTGAGTTTTAGGAAGCTTAGTCCCAGATTGTTGGTCCTTTGAGATCCTCGAGTGAGTTAGTTCCGTTGCCTATAATTCGGTACTTCCGCCAAGATTATTGAGTATTCACCCCATATTCTTTATGTCAACACTTCACAAATACATTCATGAACTTTCTCACATGATTCAGCACCGGTCCATTCTTTTGGACGCGATCTTTCGTTCACCAGCAGCCGATAGTTATAGTGGATCGGCAGGTGGAGGGGCTTCGGTCAAGGTCTTGCTATCTGTGAAGGTTGGCGTAGCCGTCTAGTGAGGTGATCACTTGGAAGGCTGCGAGGGAGATTTGAGAGTTTTGTACTCATCTCTTTGAAGGTACGCTTAGTGAGAATTTTAAATTCGGGGACCGAATTTCTTTAAGAGGGGAAGATTGTGATGTTTTAGTAATCGTTTAGGCGATTTTCCGTTTTTAGGTAAAATAAATTGTATTTTCCATAAAAACCTAGAAGCGGTCTTTTTGCAGTATAGAATTCAGTGCACCTAGTTTAGCTAGAATATTGCTAGTTTGCAGGTTTTTGTGAGCCACTTGTAATTTTTTTGCATTTTAATAATTTTCCTTAATTAAAATATTATTTTAAGTTGTTAATTATGCACTTAATTAGTGGTAATTACATTTTTTCTTGGGTTAATTAATGCTAATGTGAATCTATGCAAAGTTAATCACTAGATTAGCACTAATCCATCTTTGAAAATATCCTAGAAAAATATCTAGATATTTGTGTAAATTAAATGAATTTTGAAAAGAAAAGAATGAAGTGGATAATTGTGTTTTTGTTTTATTAAGCAATTATTGTTATTTTCTTCTAGAATTTCCTACACACTTCTACAAAACCCTAGCTTTTTCCACCTTGGCCGGCCACCCCTTCTCTTGCTGCCCTCTTCATTTTCTCCCCACATTTCATCACTTCAAAGTCCAAATAAATCATCAAAAATCCTAAATAATTCACACAAACTCATAAATAAATCAAAACCCGTCTTTTTTCTTCACAAAACAAGCTTGGATCTTCTTTAAAGTTAGCATTTTGGAGGCAAAATTTGGATTTCTAGTTGCTAATTTTGTGGAGGTATAAAACTCTAACCCTAATCTCTTTTTGTTGTTTAATACTTTAAATTAGCTTATTACATGTTAATTTAATCTTTCAATTTCATGTTTTGAAATTCAAGAAAATGGTTTTGGATAACTGATGGAAGTCCTTTTCAGATCTCCTTCAGATGTTGTCTTCCATCGATCTCCCGGTGGATTCTGGAGGGGATCCCCCGTTGAATATGGGTCTCAGTGGGTTTTGAGGAGATTTGGTAGTTGGAGGAGTTTGACGCCAGGTACCTGCAAAGAAGTCCCAGGGTGGTTTGTTATCACCGAGGACTCTTCGAAGATCAAATTAGTACTAAATCTGAGCAGTGTAGCGGCTGGGTGGAGTAAAAAGTGGCTTACTTGAACCTTCTCTGATGGGGTTTATATAGTGGTGGAGGCATGCATTAGCAGGGCGAGAATCTCGTCAGCAGTTATGCTCTCGACGTCACGCCCGCATAGAGAGCGGATCGCCCATAAATGGGGATCGTGGAGGCGTGGAACGTGGGATGTTGCTGGCAGAGAATCTGTGCATGGAGAGATTCGCGGAGATGCGGTTACGCTTGTGAGTGGCAGAACTGGTCGGAGGGCCGAGGAAGACAGCCTTGGCAAAGGGGCTTGGGGACGAGCAAGAAGGCTGAGGAGACTTGGTCTGGCGGCTGCCTGGGGCGAGCTGAGGGGCCGAGGAGGCCAATATGCGGGGAGCCCCGAGGAGGGCCAGCTTGCGCTGGCTGGATGAGTACATGGGTGGCATGGCCTGCCTTTGTGGGCTCTTTCTTCTGAGTTCTGGGATGTGCCGTCCGCCATGTGCCCTGATCTTGAGGGTCACCAATATTGAGAATTATCATTAGCCCCTACTCTTGTCCCGACCAGCTATCGGGTCAGGTCAGGAGTGGACCGCCGGGCCACCCGTGGTGAGCTCCCTCCTAAGATTTCGTCGGGACACGTCCCCGGGCCGTGAGCTATCTTTTCCGCTAGTGAATCAGGGATAGATATCTGCATTTAAGGAAGGTGCGCTGGCTCGTATGTCTTGTCTTTGAAGTGGCAGTCCACATGTTGAGCGTCGGTTGGCTGACGCGATGTGCGCAGACTTACGACGCCTGAAATGGCACGGTCCAATGTAGGAACGACAGGTGGAGCAATCTGAGCCGTTTGGATGCGAAGAGGTGTTTCGGCGGGAGACGAATGGCACTGTTGGATGAGGTTGCTCATGGCGATAAATAGGGGTGGGGCCTGCTCCATGGCCCCTAAACCTTCATCTCACATTTCTTCTAAGTTTTGGCTGGTCGGCGCTCCTCCTTTTTGGGGATACATGGTTCGTTCTCGTTCTTTGGGTCGCTCGTCCCAGAGGGAGGCCCGCGATGCAGACGTGTCCCTGCTGGCTGAGGTTCTGCATCGAATGTTCTGCCGGCGGTAGGGTCGTCCGCTTCGTTGGCGGCTCCAGGGGGTTTTTCCGGCGGCGGTCCGAGGCGCCTGCGGTCACCTGAGCCCCAGACGGGAGATGGAGAAGGGGTGAGGACGGGGTCCCCCTTAAGAGGAAAAGGACAATCTCTCGTGTATCGCCGTCAATGGTCCCTGAAGGGATCCCCATGCAGGAGGGAGAGGTCGTCTTCATGGTGCCGTCCGGGATTTCTATCGCTGCCGGCTTGCACGCTGGGATGGAAGAGTCGGCAGGAGGGAGACTTCCGTGCGACACCTTGAGGGCCCAAATGGAGGCCATAGCCCAGGGGGCGGTCCAAGTACGAACCCCTTCCCGCGTTATCTTTGGCCTTCCTTTTTTTGGCCCGAGTGACTCCTGGTTTCTCACCCGCTTCCTGTCAGGTCCTTCAATACTGCGCCATCGCCGCTCGTATGGAAGTCGAGGGAGCGTTCTACGTGCCGAGCCCGGTAGAGGCATTCCATTCGGAGGTCGAAGCCCTACGGCGTGACCTGCGCCTGGAGAGGGCCAGGGTCGATGTTCTGGCAGCCCGTGCGGAGTGTAACGTTTTTAAAAAAATAATTAAATATATAAAATCGTTTAAGTGAATTTTATGATTTTCGGTAAAGTAAAACGTATTTTTCGTAAAACAAAATCGTAATTATTTTTTACTATAAATTTAAAAATACCTATTTTAATTACGTTATTACTAGTAAATGGTGTTTATTTAGTCACTTATAAATTTTTAGTTTAATTAAATATTTTTCCTAAGTTAATTATTTTAAATATTAACATAAACTTTATTTATGCACTAAATTAGTGTAAATTTCAAATTTGAAGGGGTTTAAATTGCAAAAATGAACCATTGCATATTAGAATCTAGTGTGTATCATGCAAAATTTATTTACAAATTTTTCCATGATTCTAGACATTTCTTTGGTTTATTTACATTAGAAATGAAAGAAATTAAAGAAAATGTTGAAAAGACATAAAAAGATGATATTTTGGTGGAAGTTTCAACATCCTTTTTCACTCTTTTCTTTCTCTCCCTCACCTCCTAATTTTGGCCGGCCTCCTCCCCTTGGCAGCCCCCCATTTTCCTCTCTTGATTTTGTTACAAAAATCATCAAAAATCCTATAAAAATCCAAATAAAAATCCACAAAATCCTAACTAATTCCTACCCTCTATTCTTTTCTCATCTTTATATGGATTTTGGAGATGGAAAGCATGCATTTTGGAGGCTTATTTTCATGTTTGGATTTCTTGTGTGAAGTTATAAATCTTGTTCTTTTGAATTATTGTTATTTAATGTTTCATTCTAGTATAAATTGATTTAATGAATTAATTCTATTTCCAAGTTTTAAAAATTCAAGTTAGGGTTATAAAATCAAGTTATGATTTTTATTAATTAATTAGGGTTATAATAATTAGTTTAACATTTTTAGAAGTGGAAATTCTTATATGGATGATGGATTGTAAATTGCTTATCCAAAATTGTTAAATTAAACCATTTTTGCAAACTAGATTTCTATATATTGTATATTTTGGTGAAATAAAATTCCAATTAATATTTGTAACATTAGATTGTTGTTTAAATGAGGAGACATGTTTAAGGAATGAAAAACTTAGTTTGGTCACTAGTTTCTTTTGATAATTGAAAAATACTAATAAAAATGCTATTTTTGCTAACTAGTTTTTGGAAATTTTAAATAAATGAGATTTAAAATATAAATTATGGTTTCATTATATCATTATCATTATAAATTGTAGTTTAATACATTAATTCATGCAAAATCAAGTTTGTTGTGGAATTGTGGAATTTTGCTTGTAAAATTTTGAAAATTTATAAAAGTTGCAAATTAGGAATTTTGTATTAATACAAATTTGTGTAATAAAAATATAGTAATGAGTTGTATAGTCTAGTTATGCTATTTAATGAGTTTTATGACCATTGGTTTCATTTAAATGTCAAGTTTTGAAGAAAAACGGTAAATTGGAATTTTCGGGTTTTACGAAATTGGGCGATTTGATGGATTTTAGGGTTTCGATGAATTAAATCAAGTTTTATATTATAAGTAATGAGTTTTAAAATTATGAGTTGTTTGTTGATATTTATCTCGATTAATCGGAGTTTGTACGCCGATATCGAGCGATATTTAGTTCTTTTGCGTGAACCGGACATAGGTTTTAACCTATGCTCGTTCCGTGTGTCATTTTGACTTTTGTCCCTGATTTAGTTTACGATACTATATATGTTTGCGTACAGGTACCCCTCACGTGGACTGTGGACGATGAAGAAGAGGATGGCGACACCGTCTTCGGCAGACATGGACCAGGTGAGTAGATGTATATCTACGGGGGGAAGTCGGGTGGATGGTGTTAGCACCCCCGCAAACGTAGAATAGGAATAGTACTTATTGTCATTAGGAAGCCAGACGTGACCTTAGAATTTCGGTGAGTAGGACCCTAGTAGTGACCCTAGGTTAGACTAGATTGATTTAGAAAGACCTTACCCGAGGATGAATATCTTAGAGGAGATTTCGTAGGTTTTAGGTAGATACGTACACACACACACACACTGAGACTCGATGTGGTGTATACCTGTATGTGTATATATATAGGACTAGGTGTAGGTATATATATATATATATATATATATATATATATATATATATATACACACACACACACACACACACAATACGTATATGTGATACAAGGATGTGATATGATACACGGGGATGAAACGATATAACTAGGCTTGATGCCGTAATTCTTGACTATACGGTCGTATTATGATGTTAGCGGATCATTAGAAAATGAGATAACGAATAGGTATACATAGATAAGTAAGGGTGGTTATGATATAGAGGTACATGGGACTCTAAAATAGCACTTGGACCGTAACATGTGATTGATATTCTGATATGATATATGTGTGACTTGATTACGACATCATATAGATGTAACTTGATTTCGATATCTTATAGGCGTGACTTAATCACGACTTGACATATATGACTTGATCAAGATATGATATATGTGACATGATATTTTTGAGGATAAATTAACGATGTATATTTATACTGACAATGATATATGATTGATGTATGTGATTACAGTATAGTACCTTGATCATGACATGTGTTGATGATGATATTATACGAATGATGAGACACTTAGGAGATACTTGACCCATACCCCGATATTGGGATGCCGTACAATGGATTTTACCATACGAGGCATAGATTGATTGATCCGCACTCTTGATTCGAGGAAGCCGTACTACGTACGTGACGCTATTGAGGCTGGATCGCCGACTATTAGAGATATGGTTTCAGACCTTAGGTGGACTCTTGTTTCTTATTGACTAGTTTGTTAGGTTTAGTTCCTTAGGAGGTTAGATGGACACTAGTTTAGGTTCGATTCATATAGTGGTAGTTGTACTTATATATCGCAGATGAGTGGTTATTCACATCCGTCTTTACATTCATACTGTAATCATAATATTGCATGTTCATACATATGTTTCTATATCAGTATAAAACTCTGCCTGTTAGGACACTAGCACTATTACTGATGATGAACTTTTTTCATGCACACTTATTTGCCGGCTCATACACATCATTATCGGTAATTGCTATGTCACGTACACTTTAGAACATATTATCTTTTATTGACAGAATCAGCTAGCAACTAGATCGATATAATATTGAGATTACTCTCTGGTGTTAGTATAGACATGGTATTTATTACTTAGACATTTCATGCATTCGCATTTTCATGTTATCATGCAGGATTATGGGGCTTATGCCGACACTTATCATATACTTACTCATGATTTTGGGATTTTGGATTTCTATGAGATTTCTGGATTTTGGGGAAAACCGCAAAATTATATAAAACAAACTTCTCTCTCCCTCCTCCTCTCTTTTTAAAATATAAGATGCGGTTTTCTCGTGATGTATGTGTCGTCCACCATGACATTTCATGTTTTTTTGTTGGATTTCGAGACCCGATTCGAGAATTGGATGAACCGTCTCGGGTACATGGTGGGCCCAGTATGGTACCCCGGGGCAAGAAGATCGAGTTGTAGACGATGAGCCTGGCAGGGGAAGGCTACCTACCGGTGATATCTGGCGCGGCGGATATCCGGAGGATACCGACCGTTGTCGTGAGATTTGATGATATGGGCCAATCCGGACTGACGGAGCCCGAGATATTGAGATTATGAGACATTGAGATTATGAGGTATTGAGACTTCAGATTTACATGCTTTGTGTCGATGCTTGACACAGATTTCCATGGATTTCATTGTTGATATTTCAGATTTCTATACACATTTTACTATGATAAAAGCTAAAGATTTCTTATACAGATATACCTAAATTTCGGGATTGGTTATTTTACATTCATGGTGCATGCATACTCATTCATATGACATAGTACTATATGAGGCACTGACACGAGCATGGAGTATTTGCATTTACTCGTAGTATTACCCTGCCATTACTAGATGATTAGGATATAGTAGTGTATTATTATGACCTAGGATAGCGTCGTGCATTCGATTTCTTTTCGTAGATATCTTCTACTTACGAGTTAGCAACTCACCCCCATTGTGCCAAATTTTATTACAGGTTCGATGTATAGGGTTCCTTGGCTGTTTGCTGGCACATCATTTCATTCCGGGTGATTTGCACGATAGCTTGGTTCATTTGTATCTGGACCGCCATTGTACTTTTATTATTTCCTTTGTATCTAGGAAGCTCCATCAACCAAACATATATTACTTGATAATTACTGGACCAGTTATTTATTTTGATCCTAGAGTCGTGCTTGTATTATTATGATATCTGGTGGTTTTGTTTTCTTTTGAGTTTTGAGCTTCGCCCTTTGGCGTTGTTTACTATTGAGCATTTGTGTGGTTGTTTCCGTATTTTGGCGTAGAGCTAGCTCCCGTTTGGGGATGCTTTTTATTCTTTGTGTATATTATACTTGTTGTACCTGTTTGGGGCCAGTTTTTACAGAGGAGACTCCGCTGAAATTTTTGGGAAAATTTGCCGATGCTTTTAAACTTGTTTTCTTCATGTTTTCTTTTACTTCTTCTTCTTCTTTTATTTGGTTTAGGTTTCTGGGCTTCGGCTTACTTAGGTTACGTTGCGCCTCTAGACGTTTTGTAATCTAAGTGCCGGTCACGTTCCGTACTTTCGGGTCGTGACAAAATTGGTATCAGAGCGCTAGGTTTAACCTTGTATAAGTCTAGGTAACCTTTGGTTGATGGAGTGGGCGATTTAGGTAGAGCAACGTACCGTGGGTATGGTCCACGGCATACTTACGATACGTTACTCTGCTTAAGGAGCCTTAGGATGTACATTTCTTTGCACTGTATTTCATTCGTTCCTTTGACCTATCTTCGTCGATGTCGAAGGGTGGTTTCTGTTACCATGGGCGCACGGGAAGAGGGAGCTGTGGCACGAATGCGATAACCATTAGGGTATTGGTTATTTTTGAGGATTGAAGCATTGCTTAGCGTGCGGACGAAGGGTATTCACATGCCGTCCAGACGAAGTTAAAGGGTTTGAACGATTATCAGAAAACCATTTTCCCAAGTTTAAGGTATTCGGAAGAACATGCAGGTATTTCGATGGACCCTCTAGAAGAATGAAACCCTAACTCGACATAATGACCACGAGAACGCCCTTGAACCTTAGGGTTTACGGCAGTTCCGCGGTGCCATTAGTGAGGCTTGGGTTTTCCCTTCTACGGCTGGACCATCGATGCTGGGGTATGTACCAGATATTTTTAAGCTGTACTTGAGTGTTGAGCTCTCGGGGAATTATGGGATTTTGATGGATCGATCGAAAAGTTTAATGTAGTCCGGATATCAGGTGAAGGGATCGACTATGTGGGAGACTCTAGACATGAGTATTGCCATTGGTAGCGCAGTCAGAGCACCTATAAAAAGACGAGTTCGAAGCAGTCGACATCAGAGGAAAGAGGCGCACATTGACGATAGTGTTTACGATTGTGATTTGGTGATTTGAATTTCATATTTCTGTTGTTGGATTTTGGTATTTTGAGGATTTTGTTCTACGATTGGTATTTCTTATGTGTACCTTCATTACATTCTATTCGTGTTTCATATATCAGTTGTATTGATGTTGTTTAGTACATACCCAGTGCACTTGAATTGGTTTTAATACATTTTGAGATTTTGATTTGATTTCGTGCATATGGGTTATACATGATTTTGACATATGCTTCGACCTAGTTTCCATGCATTTTCGTACTGTGATTTCGATTTTGATATTCGGTGTATTTTTTCGTGCACCATGTGCACCTGATTAGGATTCTTGCGCATACTTGGTGCACTTGATGCGATTTGTGCACACCAGATGCACTAAATCTAGGTTTTGTGCAGATTAGATGCACCTGATATTGAGTTGTGCACGCTCGTTGCACTTGACAGATGTTTTTGGTGCACACCTATTGCACTTAGTTTTGTTTTTGTGTGTATTTATGGTATCTGTATTTGGTTTCGATTTTAGTGCGCACCGGACGCACATGATATTTTATGATGTGATTGGGATTGATTTCAGTTTGAGCAGTATGTTTTTATAATCATTATTATATGATTTAGTAACCAGGCGGGACGTGTATGTTAAATAAAAGATATATATATATATATATATATATATATAACTATTTTTTTTAAATAAACGTCCGCTACTTATGCCGTGACACGTGCATCACACGGCGATTTTCAAAAGGGGTTTTTACATATTTCTTTATCCAGATATTTGGACGGTTTTACTATGATGCGCACTATATATAAGTTATAGATTGATGTATATTATAATGGTTTTCATATTGGGTTTTGATATTTTATTCTCACTATGACTCCGATGATTGCGTTATGCTTGACGGAGTTGATTTTAGTTATGTATTGATGATTTCAGAGCCCCGACGATTTGAGTGTTTTGCTAAATGTTATAGTATTTGGAGGGGGGTTTCGATTTAAATTCGGGGACCGAATTTCTTAAGGGGGGAAGATTGTAACGTTTTAAAAAAAATAATTAAATAAATAAAATCGTTTAAGTGAATTTTATGATTTTCGGTAAAGTAAAACGTATTTTTCGTAAAACAAAACCGTACTTATTTTTCACTATAAATTTAAAAATACCTATTTCAATTATGTTATTACTAGTAAATGGTGTTTATTTAGTCACTTATAAATTTTTAGTTTAATTAAATATTTTTCCTAAATTAATTATTTTAAATATTAACATAAGCTTTATTTATGCACTAAATTAGTGTAAATTTCAAATTTGAAGGGGTTTAATTTGCAAAAATGAACCATTGCATATTAGAATCTAGTGTGTATCATGCAAAATTTATTTACAAATTTTTCCATGATTCTAGACATTTCTTTGGTTTATTTACATTAGAAATGAAAGAAATTAAAGAAAATGTTGAAAAGACATAAAGAGGTGATATTTTGGTCGAAGTTTCTACATCATTCTTCACTCTTTTCTTTCTCTCCCTCACCTCCTAATTTTGGCCGGCCTTCTCCCCTTGGCAGCCTCCCATTTTCCTCTCTTGATTTTGTTACAATAATCATCAAAAATCCTACAAAAATCCAAATAAAAATCCACAAAATCCTAATTAATTCCTACCCTCTATTCTTTTCTCATCTTTATATGGATTTTGGAGATGGAAAGCATGCATTTTGGAGGCTTATTTTCATGTTTGGATTTCTTGTGTGAAGGTATAAATCTTGTTCTTTTGAATTATTGTTATTTAATATTTCATTCTAGTATAAATTGATTTAATGAATTAATTCTATTTCCAAGTTTTAAAATTTCAAGTTAGGGTTATAAAATCAAGTTATGATTTTTATTAATTAATTAGGGTTATAATAACTAGTTTAACATTTTTAGAAGTGGAAATTCTTGTATGGATGATAGATTGTAAATTGCTTATCCAAAATTGTTAAATTAAACCATTTTTGCAAACTAGATTTTTATATATTGTATATTTTGTGAAATAAAATTCCAATTAATATTTGTAACATTATATTGTTGTTTAAATGAGTATATTGACATGTTTAAGGAATGAAAAACTTAGTTTAGTCACTAGTTTCTTTTGATAATTGAAAAATACTAATAAAAATGCTATTTTTGCTAACTAGTTTTTGGAAATTCTTAAATAAATGAGATTTAAAATATAAATTATGGTTTCATTATATAATTATCATTATAAATTGTAGTTTAATACATTAATTCATGCAAAATCAAGTTTGTTGTGGAATTGTGGAATTTTGCTTGTAAGATGTTGAAAATTTATAAAAGTTGCAAACTAGGAATTTTGTATTAATAAAAATTTGTGTAATAAAAATATAGTAATGGGTTGTATAGTATAGTTATGCTATTTAATGAGTTTTATGACCATTGGTTTCATTTAAATGTTTTGAAGAAAAACGGTAAATTGGCATTTTCGGGTTTTACGAAATCGGGCGATTTGATGGATTTTAGGGTTTCGATGAATTAAATCATGTATTATATTATAAGTAATGAGTTTTAAAACTATGAGTTATTTGTTGATATTTATCTCGATTAATCGGAGTTTGTACGCCGATATCGAGTGATATTTGGTTTTTTTGCGTGAATGGGACATAGATTTTAAGCTATGCGTGTTCCGTGTGTCATTTTGACTTTTGTCCATGATTTAGTTTACGATACTATATATGTTTGCCTATAGGTACCCCTCACGTGGACTGCGGGCAATGAAAAAGATGATGGCAACACCATCTTCGGCGGACATGGATCAGGTGAGTAGATGTATATCTACGGGGGGAAGTCGGGTGGATGGTGTTAGCACCCCCGCAAACGTAGAATAGGAATAGTACTTATTGTCATTAGGAAGCCTGACGTGACCTTAGAATTTCAGTGAGTAGGACCCTAGTAGTGACCCTAGGTTGGACTAGATTGATTTACAAAGACCTTACCCGAGGATGAATATCTTAGAGGAGATTTCGTAGGTTTTAGGTAGATACACACACACGCACACACTGAGACTCGATGTGGTGTATACGTGTATGTGTATATATATAGGACTAGGTGTAGGTATACACACACACACACAATATGTATATGTGATACAAGGATGTGATATGATACACGGGGATGAAACGATATAACTGGGCCTGATGTCGTGATTCTTGACTATACGGTTGTATTATGATGTTAGCAGATCATTAGAAAATGAGATAATGAATAGGTATACATAGATAATAAAGGGTGGTGATGATATAGAGGTACATGGGACTTTAAAATAGCACCCGGACCGTAACATGTGTGTTGGGGTAAAAATTTACACCCCGGTTGACCGAGTCAAAGTCAAGGTCAACCCCAAGCCAGGTGGGCCCAAGCCCCGACCCAGTGGGCCCATGCCCGGGTCGAGCCCGAAACATGAAGCGGCCGGCCTTCCCCCACGCCAAGATAAAAATTTTCTAATAAGCAATTTTGTTGCATTTCTTTTATTTTATTTATGGATAAATGTAAGAAAAATGGGCATAAAGCCAAATTTTTGTAAAGCCCATGGCTTATGTGCAAAAAGAAATGGCACATGAGCCATGAAATAGGCAAAATGCCATTTTGTGAAGCCCAAGGGGCTATGTGTAAAGTGTATAGCCTATAAAGGCAAAGATAATGAAATATCTCAACAACTTTTTCTCTCTCTAAAAAGTTTCCAGATCTGAGATCTTTTCTTCTCCTTCAAGGTTCCAAAACTTTCTTTTTCTCTTGAATTAAATCAAGAGTTTTACTCTTCTTTTTATAAAACAAATTAGTTTTTCACCACAAAACCCACAAAGGGGAACTTAGATCTGTCATCAGATCTCAGAAAGGAGAGATTTTGAGATCTCACATCTCTCGATCTTCAAGATCCAGCAAACAACAGGAGGAATAAGAAGAACCCCTTCCATTAACCCCAAAAACACACTCAGGAGTCCAACTCCTCTCCGATTTCTCTTTCGAGAAATCTTTTTTTAGGCTAAAAGCCTCTTTTTCTCGCCGGCGCTCAAGCGCAGAGCGCCCGCGTGCCGACACGTGGCGCGCTTGTGCTCCAGCGCTCAGCGCTCGAGCGCAAAGCGCCCACGTGCCGACACGTGGGCGCGCTTGCGCTCAAGCGCAAGCGCTCGAGCGCAAGTCGCCCCGGTGCCGACACGTGGCGCGCTTGCGCTCCAGCGCAAGCGCTCGAGCGCAAGTCGCCCCCGTGCCGACACGTGGCGCGCTCGCGCTCCAGCGCAAGTCGCCCCCGTGCCGACACGTGGCGCGCTCGCGCTCAAGCGCAAGCGCTCGAGCGCAAGTCGCCCCCGTGCCGACACGTGGCACGCTCGCGCTCAAGCGCAAGCGCTCGAGCGCAAGTCGCCCCCGTGCCGACATGTGCCGCATTTGCGCTCAAGCGCAGAGCGCCCACGTGCCGACACGTGGCACTCTAGCGCCTGAGCGCACAGCACCTAGGCGCACAGCGCCCAAGGTGCTGCCCCACGCATCCTTTGGATGTATTTTCCCCTTCTTTTTATGTACATACATATATATAGACATATGTATACATATTTACACATACACATACTCCGCAACACTCTCCCCCTCAAAAATTTTTTTGGGCCGGGGCGCTGCCCCGAGCCCCGCAAAGGGGCTGCTTGCCCCCTTGACCCCCAGCCCGCTATCCGGGTAGCGGGACCCCCGTAAAAACTCTGCGTGGCTCCCGATATATCCAAAACCCCCTTTCAAAACAAACACACGCACACTGCACATTGAGTTCGCATGACCAGTTTAACCCGTCAATCGGAGGTTCTCTCGCCCCAAAGGCGAGGGGTAATTAACGACAGCTTAGTCCGCGGTTGCCGGAGATTCAGATCCCCACAATCATTAAACCCCGGCCTACCCTAGGCAGGGGGAATCTGTAGTACGCCTGACAAGCGCGCGCGTATTCCCATCTTAATGGTGTGACGAAAAACACCCTACAATGTGATTGATATTCTGATATGATATATGTGTGACTTGATTACGACATCATATAGATGTAACTTGATTTCGATATCTTATAGGCGTGACTTAATCACGACTTGACATATGTGACTTGATCAAGATATGATATATGTGACATGATATTTCTGAGGATAAATTAACGATGTATATTTATGCTGACAATGATATATGATTGATGTATGCGATTACAGTATAGCACTTTGATCATGACATGTGTTGATGATGATATTATATGAATGATGAGAACCTAGGAGATACTTGACCCGTACCTCGATATTGGGATGGCGTACGATGGATTTTACCGTAAGAGGCATAGATATGATGATTGATCCGCACTCTTGATTCGAGGAAGCCGTACTACGTACGTGACGCTATTGAGGCTGGATCGCCGACTATTAGAGATATGGATTCAGACCTTAGGTGGACTCTTGTTTTTTATTGACTAGTTTCTTAGGTTTAGTTCCTTAGGAGGTTAGATGGACACTAGTTTAGGTTCGATTCATATAGTGGTAGTTGTACTTATATATCGCAGATGAGTGGTTATTCACATCCGTCTTTACATTTATACTGTAATCATAATGTTGCATGTTCATACATATGTTTCTATATCAATATAAAACTCTGCCTGTTAGGACACCAACACTATTACCGATGATGCGCTTTTTCCACGCACACTTATTTGCCGGCTCACACACATCATTATCGGTAATTGTTATGTCACGTACATTTTAGAACATATTATCTTTTATTGACAGAATCAGCTAGCAACTAGATCGATATAATATTGAGATTACTCTCTGGTGTTAGTATAGATATGGTATTTATTACTTAGACATTTCATGCATTCACATTTTCATGTTATCATGCAGGATTATGGGGCATATGCCGACACTTATCATATACTTACTCATGATTTTGGGATTTTGGATTTCTATGAGATTTCTGGATTTTGGGAAAAACCGCAAAATTATATAAAACAAACTTATCTCTCCCTCCTCCTCTCTTTTTAAAATATAAGATGCGGTTTTCTCATGATGTATGTGTCGTCCACCATGAGATTTCATGTTTTTTTGTTGGATTTCGAGACCCGATTCGAGGACTGGATGAACCGTCTCGAGTACATGGTGGGCCTGGTATGGTACCCCGGGGCAAGAAGATCGAGTTGTAGACGATGAGCCTGGCAGGGGAAGGCTACCTACCGGTGATGTCTGGCGCGGCGGATATCCGAAGGATACCGACCGTTGTCGTGAGATTTGATGATATGGGCCGATTCGGACTGACGGAGCCCGAGATATTGAGATTATGAGACATTGAGATTATGAGGTATCGAGACTTAAGATTTACATGCTTTGTGTCGATACTTGACATGGATTTCCATGGATTTCATTGTTGATATTTCAGATTTCTATACACATTTTACTATGATAAAAGCTAAAGATTTCTTATACAGATATACCTAGATTTCGGGATTGGTTATTTTACATTCATGGTGCATGCATACTCATTCATATGACATAGTACTATATGAGGCACTAACACGAGCACGCCGTATTTTCATTTACTCGTAGTATTACCCTGCCATTACTAGATGATTAGGATATAGTAGTGTATTATTATGACCTAGGATAGCGTCGTGCATTCGATTTCTTTTCGTAGATATCTTCTACTCACGAGTTGGCAACTCACCTCCGTTGTGCCAAATTTTATTACAGGTTCGATGTACAGGGTTCCTTGGCTGTTTGCTGGCACATCATTTCATTCCGGGTGATTTGCACGGGAGCTTGGTTCACTTGTATCTGGACCGACATTGTACTTTTATTATTTCCTTTGTATCTAGGAAGCTCCATCAACCAAACATGTATTACTTGATAGTTACTGGACCAGTTATTTATTTCGACCTTAGAGTCGCGCTTGTATTATTATGATATCTGGTGGTTTTGTTTTCTTTTGAGTTTTGAGCCTCGCCCCTTGGCGTTGTATACTATTGAGCATTTGTGTGGTTGTTTCCGCCTTTTGGTGTAGAGCTAGCTCCCGTTTAGGGATGCTTTTTATTGTTTGTGTATATTATACTTGTTGTACCCGTTTGGGGCCAGTTTTTACAGAGGAGACTCCGCTGAAATTTTTAGGAAAATTTGCTGATACTTTTAAACTTGTTTTCTTCATGTTTTCTTTTACATCTTCTTCTTTTATATGGTTTAGATTTCTGGGCTTCGGCTTACTTAGGTTACGTTGCGCCTTTAGACGTTTCGTAATCTAAGTGCCGGTCACGTTCTGTACTTTCGGGTAGTGACACGGAGTCTGTGGAGCTTTCCAATTCAGTGAATCAGGGCGTCCGTCGTCGCCTGAGTGCATCTCTCCGGGTTGTCGAGAGGAAGATGGCGGATCTGGCCGATCGCTTCGCAGCCATAGAGAAGGAGAGAGACGTCGGCCGGAGGGATGCCGAGGCGGCGCTTCTGTCGGCTCAGGCCGCTGAGGCCCGGGCCAGGAGAGTCGTATCCGATTACAAGGTGGCAGAGCAGTTTACGTTGAGCTTGGTGAGTATTCTGTCATCGCGTGGAATAAGGCTCTGGATGCCGTGAAGGAGCAGCTTCCCGATTTCGCCGATGGCGAGCTCTGTGCTCGGGTCCCGCTCCCGGTGGCAAGGCCTTCGGCCGACAACGATGGGGGGGGATGAGGCGCCCCCTGGTGGCAAAACCTCTGGTGGTGAAGTCCCCAGCGACAAGGGAAGCGAGGCGTGCGGGGGGGGGGGTTGCGACTTAGGTCTTTTTGATATTTCCTTGACCCCCTTTTGTAAGCCTCCGGGCAGTTTGTAAGGCTTGGGAGCCCGAAGTACCCTTTGTAAAGACTGTTCATTTGATAATAAAACTTCTTCTTTGGTTTCATTGGTCCACACTTTATCTTCTGTTTGTGCTGTTGGGCTTTCATGTCAGGTCGGCCGCCTGTTCACGGACCGTTCGTCGAGTTGACTTCGATCACCTGCCAAGGATCGCCGAGGATGGACGGAAGCTACCCCGTTGCCCTTAGGTGAGGGCTTCTGATTTTTGGCATTGTAGGTAGGCAACTACCAGCTTGGGAGTGCCTTTTGCGAGGGCTTCGATCCCTGGTGTCGAGCTACCAGCCGGGGATAGCCAAGCAAATGCTTGACTGCCTCCGGGAGGACTTTCTGATCCTGGGCATTGCAATAGGGAAGCTACCCGCCGGGATCGACTGGGGAGGAACGATCGGGCAGTGAAGCCGTGCGGTTGCTTCTTACGAGGGCTCTGATCCTTCAGGACGGGGACCGAGCAGGGTTACTGCCCAGTGCCTCTTGGCGAGGGCTTTGATCCCTGTCGGTCGTGGTAGGATGCTACCAGCCGGGGATAGCCGAGCAAGGACTCTACTGCCTCTGGGAAGACTTTGGTCCTTGGCGCGGGAGGGGCTGTAGAAGCCTACCAAGGACCCTTGGCCAGGCGGGGTTACCGCCCGGTGCCTCTTGGCGATGGATTTTGTCCTGAAGGATAGCCAAGCGAGGGATCCTCGGGCTCGACTGCCTCTGGGAGGGCTTTCTGATCCCCGGCATTGCGGCAGGGAAGCTGCCCGCCGGGGATAGCCGAGTGACGGTCAGGCTCGACTGCCTCTGGGAAGGCTTTTCGATCTCTGACGTTGCGGTAGGGAGGCTACCCGCCAAGGATCACCGAGCAGGGTAGCTGTTGGGTTTCCTCTAAGGAGGAATTTTTTCCTTAGTGTCGGTGGGCTGTTATAAGCCTACCGGGCAGTGGGGCTGCGCGGCCGCCTCTTGGCGAGGGCTTTGGATTGTAAAGACAGAACTCTACTCGGGATGATTCGACATTTCTTTATTCGTATGGACAAGATTTTTAGAGAACGTTTTACATCATCTTTGTGAAAGGAAAAAAGAAGGAGGAGAGGGTACACACTCGCTGGCCTTGACCTCACTGGTATAACTTGAGCTTCTCGGTGTTGTAAGGTCGCAGAAGATTTCGTCCGTTCGTGTCTTGTAGGCGGTAGGCTCCGCCGGGGAGCTACTCAGAGAC
Organism: Agapanthus africanus; assembly: GCA_030015575.1. Lineage (NCBI taxonomy): Eukaryota > Viridiplantae > Streptophyta > Magnoliopsida > Asparagales > Amaryllidaceae > Agapanthus > Agapanthus africanus. Next base: position 305,422,349 of record JASDDO010000016.1, on the reverse strand, counting down.
GAGGAAGGGACCATCCCACTTTGGGGAGAACTTATGAAGCCTGCCTTAGTCGATGAACTCGTTTCGCCGTAGGACAAGATCCCCGGTCTCGAAGGAACGTTGTTTGACCTGAGCGTTGTAGTATCAGGCTATTTGCTGTTGATAAGCGACAGCTCTGATCTGAGCCCGGTCTCTCTTCTCCAACAAGATGTCCAGGTTGGTCCGTAGCGCCGAGGTGTTTGTGTCATTGTCGAAGTGCTCGACCCGGTGACTGGGTAGCCTGATCTCCGCTGGGACCATTGCTTCGGTTCCGCAGCAGAGGCTGAAGGGGGTCTCCCCGGTGGGAGTCTTTTTTGACGTGTGCAGGGCCCATAAGACCCGGAGTAGTTTTTCGACCCAACTGCCCTGTCGCCCTTCTAGGCGGGTCCGGAGACCTCGGAGGACATCTCAGTTAGCGACCTCGGCCTGCCCGTTGCATTGAGGATGCACGACTATGGTGAACTTCATGAGGATATGGTATTCTTTGAAGAAGTCTTTCACTTTTTCGTTCTCGAAGTTTGTCCTGTGGTCGGTGATGATACACCTCGGGATGCCAAACCGGAGTATCAGGTTGTTTTGCAGGAACTTGATGGTTGTGGCGGCGTCCAGTTTCTTGATGGGGACGGCCTCGATCCACTTGGTGAAGTAGTCCACCGCGACGAGGACGTATTTGTGCCCGCCTGTTCTGGTAGGGAACTGGCCGATCATATCCAATCCCCACTGGGCAAATGACTATGGGGATGTTAGGGCAGTCAGCTCGGTAGCCGGGAGGCGGGGAATGCTGCCATGAAGCTGGCAGCTCTTGCACCTCCTGAATAGCTTCAGGGCGTCCTTGTGCATAGTAGGCCAGTAGTACCCCTGGAGCAACGCCTTTTGGATCAAGGTTCGAGCCCATCGTGTGCACCGCCCACCCCTTCATGGATTTCCTGAAGGACGTAGTCGGCTTTGTGGGGGTCAACGCACCAGAGCAGGGGCTGAGTGAAGGCCTTCTTGTAGAGGTTCCCATTGTTCCAGACGAAGTGGCGGGCTTTGGCCTGGAGACGGCGGGCGGCTTCCTAGTCCTTTGGGAGCGTGCCGTCCTTCAGGAATTCCATGAGGGGCTTCCTCCAATCCTGGTCACTCTCCTGCACCGCGTACACGTGGAGTATCGTTGCTCCATCTCCCACGCTGGGTTGGGGAAAGGTTTCAAAAAGGATAGACCGCTTATTGTCGGCCGAGTATGACGAAGCCAGGTTGCTCATAGCGTCTTCTTGGGCATTCAGCTGCCTGGGTATTTGTTCTACCCGAACTCCATCAAAGTTCCTTTGGAGTTTCCTCACTTCGTCTAGGTACTTCATTATCAGAGGCTCTCGAGCTTCGAAGCGGCCGGTCACTTGATCGACAACAAGGGCAGAGTCGCCGCGGATTCGAATTATCTTCAGTCCCAGTCCGGTGGCCATGCCCAGTCCGGCGAGGAGGGCCTCGTACTCTGCTGCGTTGTTCGAGGCTTTGAACCGAGCCTCAAAGAATACTCCATCTCTGCTTCGTTCGAGCCCCGGATAATGAGGCCGGCACCTCAGCCTTCCTCGATAGATGACCCGCCGACATAGATGACCCACTCCGGAACCGAGCCACGCCTTTCCGCGATGGGACAATGGGTTGTGAGGGGCGGCGTGGACTCCGGCTTCTTGTTAGGGATGGTGCATTCAATGATGAAATCGGTTAGGGACTGCGCCTTGATGGCCTGCCTCGGACGATACCTTATGTCAAACTGAGATAGCTCCCACCTTCATTTTTCTAAGTGGCTCGAGGATTTCAGTGATGCTAGGATAGCCCCCAACGGGCGCTCGGTGAGGACGATGATAGTGTGTGCTTGGAAGTAGTGCCGCAGCTTCTTCGAGGCTACTACAAGGGCTAAGATAATCTTCTCTATGGCGGGGTACCTCATTTCTATGTCCTTAAACACATGGCTCACATAGTACACCGGCTTCTGCGCTCCCTCGGCCTCCCGGTCGAGCACCGAGCCTGCTGCTTGGTCGGATACGGCCAGATACAGTGAGGGCTTATCTCCTTCAACTGGTTGGGTGAGCAGTGGCGGCGTTGCGAGGTGCGTCTTCAATTGGTCGAAGGCGGCTTAGCACTCCTCTGACCACTCGAACCTCAAAATTTTCCTCAGTGCCTTAAAGAATGGAAGGCACTTCTCCCCCGACTTGGACATGAAATAGCTCAGAGTGGTGACTCGACCCGTGAGCCACATGATCTCGACGTTGGTCTTGGGAACGACCATGTTGAGGATAGCGTTGATCTTCTCCAGGTTAGCCTCAATTCCGCGGTGAGTGACCATGAACCCGAGGAACTTTCCCTCGGTGACTCTGAATGCGCACTTGGTGGGGTTTAGCTTCATGTTGAACTTGCGGAGCACTTCGAAAGCCTCGTCCAGGTCCTTGGCATGGTCGGCCGACGAGATGGATTTGATGAGCATGTCATCGACGCAGACTTCCATATTCCTGCCGATCTGTGGCTTGAACATGCGGTTGACCAACCTTTGGTACGTGGCCCCGGCGTTCTTGAGGCCGAAGGGCATCACCTTGTAGCAATACACTCCCCGGTCCATTGTGACTGCGGTCAGATCTTCATCTTCAGGATTCATATAGATTTGGTTATATCCGGAGTAAGAATCTATGAAGCTCAACAGCTCGTGGCCGGCTGAGCTGTTGATGAGCTGGTCTATCAGGGGGAGCAGAAAGTTGTCCTTGGGGCATGCCTTATTGAGGTCGGTGAAGTCGATGCACATCCGCCACTTCCCACTTGACTTCTTGACCAGAACTACGTTTGCTAGCCACTCCGAGTAGGGTACATTTCTAATGAAGTTGGCGGCGAGGAGCCGATCAACCTCTTCTTCGATAGCCTTCTGTTTGACCGGGGCGAAGCTTCTTTTCTTTTTTCTGACGGGTCGGGCCGCAGGATCAACCCCGAGCTTATGGAAGATGATTTTGGGATCGATCCCAGGCATGTCAGCAGGCGCCCAGGCGAAGACATCGGAGTTGCTTCTGAGGAATCTGATCAGGTCATCTCGTTGAGGCCCCGTCAGGAGCGATCCGACCTGGATGGTTTTTCCCTGGTCCCCTTCTGTTAGGGGTACCTCGGTCAGAGGTTTGACCGGTGCCCCTACGGACATCCTTCTGCTCATCTCGGGTGTCCAGGGAACCTTTGATGTCGTCACATGCCTCGGCGTCGTCGGTCGGCTGCTCGGGCGAAGACGTTTTGGTAAGGCCTATCTTCGCGATTCGCTAGCTCCTGTAGGCCCGACCTATCCATCCCTGATCGAGAGGGAACCTTATCGCCAGGTCGTAGGTCGATATCTAGGCCTAGAGGGAGTTTAGCGTCTGGCGGCCAAGGAGGACGTTGTAGGCTGATGGGACTTCTGCTACGATGAAATCCACAGGCAACGTGCGCGTGCGGCCAGGATCCCCGATTGTGAACTGCAGGGTGACCACCCCTTACGCCGGATGGAGTGGTTGGTGAACCCCGAAAGGACATGAGAGGTCAGTTCCAGGTCTGTTGGGGCGAGCCCCATACGTAGAAAGCATTCGTGGAAGAGGATGTCCGCCGAGCTGCCCGAATCGACGAGTATCCGGTGGACCTTATACCAGTGGATTTAGGCTGTGATCACCAGTGGGTCGTTGTAGGGCACAGATATGCCATGGAGATCTCTGTCGCCAAAGGTGATGGGCTCGCGGCCTCTAGCCCTTTTGCTCGGGTGGTCGCCCGCGTCTTCGCTGAGGGGAAAGTGGTGGCTGGGACCTGGATCTTCGGGGCGATTATTCGCCATGTAGATGGAGATCGGAAGGCCAACTTTGTTTTTGTGGAGTTTTCGTTTCTCACAGACGGCGCTAACTGATGGAAGTCCTTTTCAGATCTCCTTCAGATGTTGTTTTCCGTCGATCTCCCGGTGGATTCTGGAGGGGATCCCCCGTTGAATGTGGGTCTCAGTGGGGTTTGAGGAGATTTGGTAGTTGGAGGAGTTTGACGCTAGGTACCTGCAAAGATGTCCCGGGGTGGTTTATTACCACCGAGGACCCTCCGACGATCAAATTAGTACTAGATCTGAGCAGCGTAACGGCTGGGTGGAGTAAAAAGTGGCTTAGCTGACCCTTATGTGATGGGGTTTATATAGTGGTGGAGGCATGCAGCAGCAGGCGCGAGAATCTCACCAGCAGTTACGCTCTTGACGTTACGCCCGCATAGACAGCGGATCGCCCATAAATGGGGATCGTGGAAGCGTGGAACGTGGGATATTGCTGGAGGAGAATCCGTGCATGGCGAGATTCGCGGAGCTGCGGTTATGCCTGTGAGTGGCAGAACTGGTCGGAGGGCCGAGGAAGACATCCTCGGCAAAGGGGCTCGGGGACGAGCGAGAAGGCCGAGGAGACTTGGTCTGGCGGCTGCCCGGGGCGAGCTGAGGGGCCTAGGAGGCCAATATGCAGGGAGCCCCGAGGAGGGCCAGCTTGCGCTGGCCGGACGGGTACAGGGGTGGCATGGCCTGCCATTGTGGGCCCTTTCTTCTGAGTTCTGGGACGTGCCGTCCGCCACGTGCCCTGATCTTGAGGGTCGCCAATATTGAGCATTATCAATAATCAAGTTAGGATTTTGTTTAGTGAAAAGGTTAACTAGTAAGTTAAGGCTTGAAGAAAACTAAATCTAGTTGCTAGTTTGTTAAATGATATTTTCCTAATTGTATAATTAAGTTAATTAGCCAACTAAACTTTTACTAAATCCTAATTAAGTGAGATTAAAATTATAGTATTGGTATGTATAGTTTAATCTTGCTATATAGTGATATTTGTAAATTCTAGTTTTGATAAAAACTTGTAGTTTTGTGCTAAAATGATATATGCAGCTTACTAGATTTCAGTAAGTTTTAGCGTGGGTTTCTTTTGACGTTGCGAAGTTATTTATATTAGGTTCCACATTTATTAGTGTGTTATGAATGCGCGATCGGTACGATCAGGGTCTAGGCTTGAAGGTTGTGTCGTTTAGCGTTCCTAGCCAGGGTTGTGCCGATATCGTTCGTGTCTTTGTGTAGGTTTTGCTCTTGAGTTGGTTTCGTAGTGTCGCTATGCGCGTTAGCCACTAGACGGACACTTGAGAGTATGTTCGGAGTTGGTGCGTCGGTCAAACGTAGTTTGTACGTGTTATTGGTCAATTGCTAATATATACTTGTTATATTGTTATATGCTTTCAGGATTGCAGGCGGGGACTTTGGGCGCTGCGAAGAAGGGAAAGCGAGTGGTTGGCTTTACTTAGCCAGAATTGTTGTGAGTAGATTTAACATCTACAGGGAAATCACTCATATGGCGTTATGCGTCTGGGCTAGATTAAATGATATGACTATTATTTAGATGTATACGGATATTGTTTGTGCATGTGTACCTTTGTTGCATATCTCATTTCTTATTATGCATGGACTTAGTATTAATGAGACACAACACTATTATTGACGGTTCATGTGGCACTAGCACTAATTGTATGCTACACCCACACCGTCGATAATTGCCATGACACGCACAACACCTATACATATGTGATATTGTATTGTTTAGGGACATTGAGACATGATCCTTATTTTCCTTCGTGCATATGATATATAGCATACATGTATACCTACATGCTTACACATATGCCTTGCTATGCACACATACTTATATGTAAACTCATATACCTTGCTAGTTACATGTACACCATACATACATACTTACATATATACCCACTTACCTAGTTAGGGCTACACATACCTATGTGGTACTGTTTTGTCATTGATGTGGGGTCATTGATTCTTATGCGTTGGAACATATGATAGGTAGTATACCTTGCCATGCCTACATACTAGTTACCTATATACCTATATGGTATCGTACCATTAGTGACAGGTATATACACACATGAGACATAGCTACATGTACAGCTTGCATACCTACTTATATATATACCTGGAGGGTATTACATCATTATTGGTAGGTAGATACACATATCATGCTATATTAACATGATTACGCACAGCTGGCTATAGCTACATGTTCACCTTTATTTGATGTTATATGGACTTGGAGAAATTTAGGAACCGCATGATATATATTAACTTGTTGCAGTTAAATAGCGGCTTTCCCTTTATATGCTTACATTACAGTTTTATGTTGCATATATTATATTTTCTGGATTTCGCATTGATAGATGGTTTTCATATGATGTCCTCTGATATTTTTACTCCTAAGTATATATAACAGTGGAATGAGACGCTGTTATATATATATATATATATATATATATTAGTGGAATGAGACGCTAATATATATGTATACATGTCTAATTTATATATATCATCATAATGATTCATGCAAATATGCTTATTCATTACTTGATGTTTTCTCGACTTGAGGACCGTGGTAGTTTAATGACTTTATGCATTATTTGAAAAATCTGATTTCTGTTGATATGATATTTCAGCGTCCACCATGAGATTTCCCGGTTATGAGATTGTGATATATACCCGATGCGAGGAGTGCAGTTGGCCGTGTACGGGTACATGGTGGAGCCCGGTACGATTCCCCTCGGCAAGAAAATCGACGGTACATGCCGATGAGCCAAGAAGGTGGGCAAGTACCTACCGGTGATAGTATTTAGACTCGGCGGTTATCATGGGGATACCGACCGGAGTCATGTACGTATGGATACGTGGTGTAAGTGCACGGCGGCGCCCCGGCCGTCAATCCGACGGCCAAATGCGGAAGCGGTGATAAACTTTAATTTTGCGAACTTAGCAAACCGGCACCACCGCGCACTAAACACCCGGATCGAACCATTAACTAGTCTAAGCTAACTACAAGAAGGGGAAGAGATATACCGAATGATCCGAGTCCTCCGGTCTTCTCCTCGTCGTCCCGATCTCCTGCGGAAACTCCGGTCGTCGCCTCCTCGCCGGAAGGGCACCACATCGCCTGTATCTTTTACGGGCTCCCACCTCAATACCGAGGCAACTCGGGCGCGAAGTAGGCCAGCCGACGCGTCCAAGATTTGCTGTAGAATGTGTAGGGTTGATGCTATGTCTCATTTGGGGTTTTATTGCCTTTGAAGATGATGGAGGAATCAAGATAAGAAAAATGGTGCTTGCATTTTTCTAGCATGAAAATGAGATCAAGAATGCCACACTCTCAAGAATGAAACTCACATCTTTTTTCTTCTCTCCAAAATGAAAAACCTTCTCATGTTAGAATGGTGGAGGAAAGAATACATAAACAAGAGGGAGGTGAGTGTAGGAAAAGAGAGAGGGTGACCATATCCAAACATCATCATAACTAACTCACATCAACTACTAATCACCTCAAATCAACAAAAAGCAAGTGATGATGATGGATAAGAATGGTATCAAAAAGATGCTATCATAATTAATACATTTGCAAGAAACTCCCTCCACAATTGTTATTTGCAAACTTGCAAATAACCCCCTCCATCGGAAAAGTCCGGCCGGGAAAGAACAAAGGAAAACCGGCCGGAACGGAATGCAAACTGGCAACTCCAGAAAAGTGGTCCCGTAATAAATTACAGGAAAACCCCCATACTGTGCATACACACCCCCATCTGTATTCCGACCGGATACAAATGCAATGAGACAAAATCTACACTGTACTATACTAAGATCCGGCTTAAACCAAAGCCGGCTAGTAATATCCGTTCGATCCTGATCCGTGCAATACCGCACGTATCCGATCGAACCTTGCCATATATCTATACGGCCTCTAGTACTAACCGTCCGATCCTGATCCGTGCAATACCACACGTATCTGATCGGACCCTGCCATATCTCCATACGGCGTCTACAGCGTTTCGCCCGAAAGCTTGAGTAATTGAAAGTGTGGTGGACTCTAAAGACTCGTCAATACTATGGTTGTGGATTTAACCACTAGCACGTCAGAGGTATAAGCCAATACGTGACGGGCCACCAGCTATTGACCAAAAGGAACGTCGATGAGCGAACTCATCCTGACACCCTACTGAGCCTGTCAGTGACAATATCCGTACAGTCAGGTCCGTTCGTCTATGAGCATCGCATGTCGGGCCTAGGGGGTTGGTAAAAGTCAGACCCCCAAAAGCGGTACAAGTCGTGTCGGAGTGTAGCCCAGAACACCCTGGGATACTACTGGAATACCTACCAGTAAATCTCCTGCCTTGGCCAAGGACTTCGTGTAATGGCTCTCCTAGACACAGCGCGACCTCATCCCCAATACCGGGAGAGACGAACCCCTGAAGATCCGCTCACTGCCTCCATGTGGCTCGGGACTGTACCCAACTAAAACCTGTTTGCACGACTCCTTTGAGCCGTGGTAGGGTAGTAATCAAAGCACAGTGGGAACTCATACGAGACAAATGACGATCCCCAGGTCGATGAACTAACCTGTACACATGTCACCTGGAAACTGCTATCTGACGTCAGGTATAAGACCAACTAGCATGTTCCCGGCGAGTCCTGTCCGGTGTACTCATAACCCAATGAGCACCTGTATACATCTTAGGTGAACCAACTGACACCAGTGGCTTGTGAGACCGGCCACCGCCCCTCGTCGGGGTCTCGACTGTATACACTAGTCTACTCTGGAGAATCGATGCCCTGTTTCGAAACTCCCACGACTAGGGACCTTTTAAGGATGTGCTTATAGACTCCAGCTCTCACTTATATGATCGCCCTCATACTGCTGGCAGTCAAGCAAGAATCCTAGGGGCTCTATCAACGTGCAATAGCGACCTGTCAGGTCACCTAAGGCAGTACACGATGATAAAGGTAAACCAGATAGCTAACTATCATCTCGAGTAAGACTGTCCTACCGGGATAGGTCCTCCCTCAATCATTGCAATCACGTGCCTGTGATCCAATAATTGACTCTGAGGGCACTATCTCCAACAATCTCCCACTTGCACTCAAGGCTAATTATTGCGATGTCGCATACTCACAGCCCGTGTGATACCGAACACCCAACTCCTCTACTAGTCAGTCTCACAAATCCCGTTTGTAAAACTATTGCGGTCGAGGAATAGCCTCAGTGAGCGGATCTGCCTAGATGTTTCTTTCTATGTCTCTCTATATCTTAAGTTCGCGGAGAAAGCCATCTCCCGAAATGAGCAATACCTGTCTTAGAATGTCCGGATGTCTGATGGGACCTAGCTCATAAATGAACTCCAAATCCAAACTTCTTAGACTGTATCGTCAACTGAACTTAATCAGTATCCTGCGTTATGCCTCCCTCAGTATTGCCTTGGATCACCTGTCCAAAATACTGCCCCTCGTCAGAGGGAAAAATATAACTCTGACGATCACCCTGTCGTCCATGTCACCTTGGAAGCCTGGAATGATAACTGTTTCCCGAAGGAGAATGCTGCTATCATATCCCTAGAACATCCACTTAAGTTCTAAAACTGCCTCCGACTGTTTCTCCAGGATTGGATGAATATCAACTTATTGCATCTACTGCAAGAAAAACATCTGGTGTGGTACTTGACATCTCATGATTGACTCAATTGCCTAAGCAAGTGATCTGCCAATCATGCGTATCCCTCTCCCCTTTAGTCTGTAAGACACCTTTAGAGAGGGTGACTCCATTACCTGCAGGTACACCACCATGCCAGGAGTCGTCCATTCTAAATACTCATAGAATGCTGTCAAGGTACCCAGATTGGGAAACCACCCAAATCTAGATCTAAAACCATAGATCTAGTAACCAGTATGTCTGATATAATGTCCAAGTCCTTTGTGGAGAAACCACTGTGTGACGACCAAAGTATAACCGATCGTAGTATAGGAATATCACTTCCTACTACCTTCTCAACAGATCCATCCCCTATTCTGATGACGTCAAACCTATGACTGTCACATCAGAAATAGATGATCTATCTCCGCTACATCTGCTTTAGTCTATAAATAGACATAAGCCTGATGTCCACCAATGCTTCCGCTGCTCCCACTGACTACGACAACCCTCTGGCAGAGTTATATACACGTACACTTCTGAAGCTAGTTCAGAACGACGCTATACTCATCCTCCTGCCGGGTCTCGCAGCCTGGAACAACAGCAATGGCAAGTGTGGGTAAACAAGAACTTCCCTGTCACCGTCCTTGAGGCTACCGGAGTACCTCTCGGGTGCCTGAAGTTACCCACCTTATCTGCGGAGTAGCCAATGGAATGTCAAACCAGATTGAATCTTTAGGTTCCTTATCAAATCTTCAGTAATCGTTTGCGGTTCTGGAATCACTTCCCGTTCTACCATACTCCCACTACTGTTTTCTGAAAAAATCCATTTTTATTAAAACTGTGGCGAGTCAAGAACAATATCACTATTGATCTTCCAGATGGTAGAAAGTCAACCCTCGTCATAGCCTGGGTTAACCCACAAACAGCCATTACAGAAACGTGCCTTGAGTTGTCCAGAGTCTGGTTTTAATCATAAGCCGGACAACTCCCCGTATCTTAACAATGTTAAGATATGAACTGTTCTATATCCAATATAGAACCAGAGGCACTGATTTAATTGAACCAGATTCAAATCATGCAGCTGTCTCCAGTGCATGTCAACTAAATGGAAGGAGGCCGATCAGCGTTACTCAACTTAGGAGTGCTTCCAATTATGAGTAACCTGAAAGAGAAGCAAGTTCTCTTAACCATTACTATCAACTGAATACCATATACAAGTATCTACATCTTCGATCAATTTGAAGAATCCCGATACTTGCTACACCTGGTTCTCTACTCTATTCAAATACCTATAACTCCTCAAAACTTAGACTCTGTGTTTCTACGAAACACATGTCTAAGAACTAGAGAAGTTAAAAGTAAACAGAATATAGTATGAGGACCAACCCCTCTGTCCTAATGGACACTGGACAACATACAATACTCTGTATAAGTCCGCTGAGTCTAACAACTCTTTCACTGTGTGTCGTAGGTTGAAAACTGTACTTATGGTTAAGAAGAATTACACCGCTGTTTAATGCTCCTTACCTAACCATCCACTGATATAGGTAAATGTCATCGACATAATATCAAAAGGTATATCTCACTCTATGAAAATAGACGTACAGATATATCAATTTGAAATTGGTGCACAACAGCGGATATTCAAAACCAAATATTTGCCGACCGGCAAACAGCCCAGATGATCTCCTCAAATATCACCGATTACAACGAATCCCGATATAATGAGGATGATTACCCTATTCCCAATAACTTACTCCCACTCATCATCTGTAAAACCATACAGATGTGAGAATCAAACCTGGTAAATACATACCCTGGAGCAAGTGTCCAATCGGGAAATCAGTTTTCTTTTAACAGTACACAGCTGAACTGAAACATTGAAATGTTTCGATGGGGTATCCTGGTATTCCTAGTAATGCCTCTACCATTATCCAGATTCACGACTATAACCGTATAATTCTTTGCCACCTCTCCAAATCCCTTTATATGTCTTTAGTCATTACCTTCTGTACACCCCTTTAAGCCAAATGGTTTTCTTCCTTCCCTACCATTCGGCACCAGCCTATGGTTTGGAAGAAGACTATCCAATAAGCATAAAGGGTGTACTGTCCTAATCCTAGGAGCACTCGCATCGCGAGAGAAGGTGAAGATAAAAGACACCTGAATGTACTTTATTCTTATTTCTCCTGAACCAGGATCCATCCCCGAACTGGAACAAGTTCCTTTCGAGTTCGTATATAACCATACGATGAATTATCCAATAAACTGGGATCTTCGTAGTTATACGGAGTGTCCTGGAGAAATACAAAGGTGATTTAGGATTGGCGAAGAAATACTTGGTTTGGTCGTGAATAGCAGTCGCAATTTACTTTGCCCTCTTACTAATCCCTTGCTTTGTCTGAACTTAATACCTTCTGTACACCGTTTAGGCTAATTGGCTTTCTTCATTCCCTACCGGTCGGCACCTGCCTATGGTTTGGAAGAAGACTATCCAATTTGCGTAATAGGTGTACTACTCTTAAACCAAGGAGTACTCGCAACCTGAGAGAAGGTAAAAAGAAAAGACAACTGAATAGTCCTATCCGTTTTCTCCAGAACCGGAAACCATCCTCGAATTCCTTCGAGTTCGTATCTAACCATACGATGGTTTTGTCCAATGGAAGTGGACGTTCGCAGTAATACGGGGTGTCCTGGAGAAAAGGGTAAAAGTAGGAGTGGCAATGAGGTCTGCAACTCTGACAATCCAAAAGCCAGTGTTAAGAAGGTTCGGTCAACTTGGTCTCTGAGTCGTAGTCTTAGGATCGGGTCAATGGTCGCTGCCAGAGAGAGAGAGAAAAGAAACACTCAGCGTGCACTCTATCCTAGATCAGAATGGTTACCAATTTATCTAATCTGGAAACCTCCCACCGTACCTCAAATTCTCCTCCAAACCTGAAAGAAGAATTAGTCGGGGTCACCCGAGGAGTAAACCAACTCATCAGTGGGAATCGGGATCCAACTATCATCGCATGACAACGTGACGGAATCCGCTCACGGTATCACACTCCAGAAGGTATGCGCATATCTGGAAAGTTTCAGTACTTTTGAAACTCCCGATGTGGATTTCTACCCCATGCTCTTATGACCTTGACTTTGGCCAACATATCATAAGTCACATGTCAAGTTCTACCCGTCATTTTCCAGGTTAATTTGAACCCACCCGTACATACCCTTGACTTTGGCCAAAATGGCAGTACGACTGTCCCAAACCAACGCATCTATCTATGCTGCATATGAATACCCCAATAGCTACCAATCACTGTGCCTTGACTTTGGCCAACATACACAGCTTGAATACTATTGACTACCCATATGAAACGACGGAGGGCTACGAATGGTTTCTGGCGAAAACCTTTAACGTAATGAACTTGATATTGTTGAAGGAACGGATAACTTTTTAGAAAATATAGTGACGAAAACCTTTACTAAAGAGGTCACTCCCGGTGAAGGGATCTCGGCTCTTTCCCCGTAGAATGGGGTGCAGGATATTCCAAATGAATACCACGATGCAAAGCAAAAGTAATCGGCTATAGTGAAGTTACTGCCCTGACGCAAACTTTTGTCCAAGGGGTCACTCCCGGTGAAGGGATCTCGGCCCTTGCCTCGTCGACTGAGGAGCAGGATATTCCAAATGAATACCACGATGCAAAACAAAAGTGAATGTCCTTGCAACAACAGCTTTTTGAAAAGTGTTCCAACAACATCAGATTAGGTTTGTTTTAACTTGCATTGATCCAAATCAACGCAGTCCCATCAATTGATCACACCACAAAGAACGAAAATATACTGATGTATGTATATGCCATCCGCATTCGCCACTGGGTCCCGTCATTACCCATTAGGTTAGCTAACTAACGACAGAGCGGGGACTGGACTAGCGCGGATGTAAAACATATACAACATCTACTAATATATATACCAATATATTATATTCTCTCAAGGCGTGATAAAAATGCAACATCACAGAAATGTACAGCATCACAGAACAATACAGATATCTGGGATCCCCGGGTTTCACAGAGCCACTACTGAAACCCGACGTTCCCCTGGTCGTTTGGATAGCCTGTGCAATGAAATCCTAGACCCCTACGGGCGCGGCAAGTTACCCGCCAAAACCTGAAGCGAGGCAGCCCCCTTCAGCGCCGTGAATGGACCACCCAGCACTTCACGGAATCCGGTAACTTGGGCACCCCTCCTGGGTCAACCTGTACCTCCTACGAGTGCGGCGAATAGCCCGCCAATCCTAGAGTGAAGCCCCCTCCGTCTCAATGCCATGAGATGCGGGCCCGTTGCCCTCTAGAACCCGGCTATCCGTGCACCCCTCCGCGGGGTAATCCTAGTACAGAAAGTAAAATATACATACACCGGGTACATCGACCGCAACCAGGTCGTGCCCCAAAAGAATAATACAAACAGGCAGTGACGGCAGTCCACATGTCGGACGCTCGCCCCGCAATATCAAATGTACATAATACAACCACAACTGTACTAGCATTGCATCCAGGCTATCCCCCACGACCGATCCGCAACATCACAGCAATACATAGAACATCAACGTGAAAGTCACGTTCGCAAATCCGTCTAACCGGGCTATAGCAGTTAGACCGGATTTACCGATCAAGTGACATTCACGGTCGCAGATATAATGTAAATACTGTGAAATAATGTGTTTAAAATATCCGATCGATCAAATAATTAACAAGTGGTCCCCCAAGCAATACTGTAGCACTCACAGAAATTCTGGGCCCAATTTTAATATTCCAAAACCCCCAAAATCATCCCAGAAGCCCACTGGAGAAATTGGATACACTGATCCACCAATACTGCGGCGGAACCGCGGCAACAAGGGGGGTTTTGCCGCGGTTCCGCGCTCCACTTGAGAGCTCAGTGTCTCGAATTTCTCCATAATTCTTAGAACTTCTAGTACATCAATATTTTACAACCTGAAAAATTTTTAGACATCAAAAAATTTCAACAGAAAACTGATGTGAGGAAAATGAGGTTTTTTGGAATTTTGGTCGATCAGAAATGCAAACACATCAAACAAAGCTAGACGAAGTTAATGGCGAGACTCTGATACCACTGTAAGTGCACGGCGGCGCTCCGGCCGTCAATCCGACGGCCAAATGCGGAAGCGGTGATAAACTTTAATTTTGCGAACTTAGCAAACCGGCACCACCGCGCACTAAACACCCGGATCGAACCATTAACTAGTCTAAGCTAACTACAAGAAGGGGAAGAGATATACCGAATGATCCGAGTCCTCCGGTCTTCTCCTCGTCGTCCCGATCTCCTGCGGAAACTCCGGTCGTCGTCTCCTCGCCGGAAGGGCACCACATCGCCTGTATCTTTTACGGGCTCCCACCTCAATACCGAGGCAACTCGGGCGCGAAGTAGGCCAGCCGACGTGTCCAAGATTTGCTGTAGAATGTGTAGGGTTGATGCTATGTCTCATTTGGGGTTTTATTGCCTTTGAAGATGATGGAGGAATCAAGATAAGAAAAATGGTGCTTGCATTTTTCTAGGATGAAAATGAGATCAAGAATGCCACACTCTCAAGAATGAAACTCACATCTTTTTTCTTCTCTCCAAAATGAAAAACCTTCTCATGTTAGAATGGTGGAGGAAAGAATACATAAGCAAGAGGGAGGTGAGTGTAGGAAAAGAGAGAGGGTGACCATATCCAAACATCATCATAACTAACTCACATCAACTACTAATCACCTCAAATCAACAAAAAGCAAGTGATGATGATGGATAAGAATGGTATCAAAAAGATGCTATCATAATTAATACATTTGCAAGAAACTCCCTCCACAATTGTTATTTGCAAACTTGCAAATAACCCCCTCCATCGGAAAAGTCCGGCCGGGAAAGAACAAAGGAAAACCGGCCGGAACGGAATGCAAACTGGCAACTCCAGAAAAGTGGTCCCGTAATAAATTACAGGAAAACCCCCATACTGTGCATACACACCCGCATCTGTATTCCGACCGGATACAAATGCAATGAGACAAAATCTACACTGTACTATACTAGGATCCGGCTTAAACCAAAGCCGGCTAGTAATATCCGTTCGATCCTGATCCGTGCAATACCGCACGTATCCAATCGAACCTTGCCATATTTCTATACGGCCTCTAGTACTAACCGTCCGATCCTGATCCGTGCAATACCACACGTATCTGATCGGACCCTGCCATATCTCCATACGGCCTCTACAGCGTTTCGCCCGAAAGCTTGAGTAACTGAAAGTGTGGTGGACTCTAAAGACTCGTCAATACTATGGTTGTGGATTTAACCACTAGCACGTCAGAGGTATAAGCCAATACGTGACGGGCCACTAGCTATTGACCAAAAGGAACGTCGATGAGCGAACTCATCCTGACACCCTACTGAGCCTGTCAGTGACAATATCCGTACAGTCAGGTCCGTTCGTCTATGAGCATCGCATGTCGGGCCTAGGGGGTTGGTAAAAGTCAGACCCCCAAAAGCGGTACAAGTCGTGTCGGAGTGTAGCCCAGAGCACCCTGAGATACTACTGGAATACCTACCAGTAAATCTCCTGCCTTGGCCAAGGACTTCGTGTAATGGCTCTCCTAGACACAGCGCGACCTCACCCCCAATACCGGGAGAGACGGACCTCTGAAGATCCGCTCATTGCCTCCATGTGGCTCGGGACTGTACCCAACTAAAACCTGTTTGCACGACTTCTTTGAGCCGTGGTAGGGTAGTAATCAAAGCACAGTGGGAACTCACACGAGACAAATGACGATCCCCAGGTCGATGAACTAACCTGTACACATGTCACCTGGGAACTGCTATCTGACGTCAGGTATAAGACCAACTAGCATGTTCCCGGCGAGTCCTGTCCGGTGTACTCATAACCCAATGAGCACCTGTATACATCTTAGGTGAACCAACTGACACCAGTGGCTTGTGAGACCGGCCACCGCCCCTCGTCGGGGTCTCGACTGTATACACTAGTCTACTCTGGAGAATCGATGCCCTGTCTCGAAACTCCCACGACTAGGGACCTTTTAACGATGTGCTTATAGACTCCAGCTCTCACTTATATGATCGCCCTCATACTGCTGGCAGTCAAGCAAGAATCCTAGGGGCTCTATCAACGTGCAATAGCGACCTGTCAGGTCACCTAAAGCAGTACACGATGATAAAGGTAAACCAGATAGCATACTATCATCTCGAGTAAGACTATCCTACCGGGATAGGTCCTCCCTCAATCATTGCAATCACGTGCCTGTGATCCAATAATTGACTCTGATGGCACTATCTCCAACACGTGGAATTTCGAGGGTCGAAGCTGGGCGCTCGGGTTTTCCAGATAGTGTATGACATGTACCTATCAGTGCCAGTCGTGGTGACAGCACCTGATAGAGGAGTATTTATGTGTCAATGCTGGACACTGGTTTTCATGATGTTTTTCGTGTGTCGGTGTTTGACACTCAGGTTTCCATGAGACTTACAGGATGCGTTTTATCCCATACTCCGCATTTATTTTATATGCATTGCTTCATGTATTAGTAGTACCTGATAGAGTACCTTTCATGACTGTTGCATATACATATTGCCATTTATTGTTTACATATTAGTAGTACCTGATAGAGTACCTTACATGACTGTTGCATACATATTGCCATTTATTGTTCATGTATTAGTAGTACCTGATAGAGCACCTTACATGACTGTTGCATACATATTGTCATTTATTGCTATCAGCTTGCATGCATTAGATTTGTGTTGTACGTGCATACTTCCGATTACCTGCATATGTTATTTACTATTCACGAGTTGGCAACTCACCCCCATTGTGCCACAGGGTTTGCAGGTTGTTCTTCAAAGTAGTCGAGGTAGGGCTTCTACCTATCATATCATCTTTTGCGGCGGACACCGCTTCGGCTGGCAGTTTTGCTATAGGTGGGTTTTGCGGTTATTCGATATTGCTTATTGTATATTCGTTGTATCCTGTACTCTCCATCTACCATTTTCATGTATTGACTTAGAGACTTGATGTGTGGACGGTATTGTTTTTTTTAGGTGACTTGGAGGTTTTTTATGCAGTTTTATTTATATCGTCTTTTATTTTTTCGCTACGGCGTCGTATATCTGTTGTAGTGACTGTTTCCGCCTTTGGGCGTGGATTTGCTCCCATTGGGGATGCTTTACTTATATTTATGTTGTACCCATTTTTGGGGTTAATTTTTATAAAGGAGGTGCTGCTAAATTTTTAAGAAACCAAAATTGGACATTAAAGAATTTGTACTCGAGATTTTCAAAAGTTTTAACAATGCTATTATCACTTACTACTTTTGATGGTTTAGATTGCTGTGTTTTCGGCTTACTTAAATTGCGTTACGCCTGTAGATGTTACGTTGTTTAAGGGCCGTCACGTGCCAAATTTTGGGTCGTGACAACTTGACTACCAGGATTATGATACAGATCATACTAGTGGGGCCCTGGTAGTCCATATGTTCATCCTTTAGTGTTCCTAGTCGTGAGTGAATCGAGACAGGGCATCGATATACCAGAGTAGACTAGCGTATACGCTTCTCAACCCATGAGATGGGCGATGGATTATCCCATTTCCATTCGTGTTTGACATCAGAGATGGTATACGGGTGCTCAGTGGAGACTGGGTACACTGGACGGACTCGCCGAGAACTCTCAGTTGGTATTATACCTCATGTCAGATGGCAATTCTCTGGTGACACTGGTACAGGTTAGTCTGTAGACCCGAGATCGTCATAGAGTCTTATGTGATTCCCACTGTGCTTTGATTTCTACCTTACCATGTTCTAGGGGACGTGCAAAATGGTGGTTTTTGGGTACAGTCCCGAGTCACATGAAGGCAATGAACGATATGAGGGGTTTTCGTCTTACCCGGTATTAGGGGTTGATGTTGCGCTGTGCTCGATTAGCCATTAGAGGGAAGTCCCTGGCCAGGGCTGATTTAGAGATTTATTGGTAAGTGTTATCAGTAGTTTCTCGATCCATTATAAGCCTTATATCGACATGACTTATTGGTTATTGGGGTTTGACGTTTACCACCTCTAAACTAGATATGCGACATATTAGACGAAGAGACCGGACTGTACGGTAGTATTATTGTCAGGCTTTTGCAGGAGTTAGAGTGGGCATGCTTGCTGATCTTCTGATCATTCAATACCCGGGTAGCCGTTACGTCCAGCTAGTACCGCTGATGGCTTATGGGTGCTTGATGTGATCATCGTATTGACGAGTCTTAGAGTCCCACAAAGGAGTTACCTAGCCCAGGCGAAACGATGTGGTGCGCATATGAGATATGCGCAGGGACCCGATTAAATGCGCATATGTGATACCGTATATTAATCGAGCGGTTTACTATTGGTCGGATCATATGTGATATGACCGGTTTGTTAAATCAAGTGTTGATTTAACATTGACCATTAGCCTTTTCACTTAGACCCTTTTGTCTTTTGTTGTATGCATGCATGTATGCATAAGTTTATGTTGATGCACATATTGATGTGCACCCACACATACATGCATACACTTGTGTATTATGATAGATGATACAAAGATGATGGCAATATAAGACTAACATGTCAGTAAATATATACATATTTATTTTTGAGATTAATGGAAATAGAAAATGATTCATGGTTGATTATTTTTTATTCCTCCACTAACCCTTGCATTAACCACGAGTTATCATTTTATGGCTATTAGTGCTCCAAAGATAAATATCTAGATATTTATTAACTAAGGTTAAGAATGAGAGTGGAAATTATATATAATTTCTATTCTCATTTTTATCTTTAGCCTTTTCATTATCTTGAGCTCTTGAGTTGCCATCATCTTCTTCTTCCTCTCTCTTTCTCTCTAGGTTTTGTTAGTGAGTGAGAAGGTGATCAAGTTAGGGTTTTGAAGTGAGAAAACAAACCACATCATCATTCAACTCTAGTCCAGCCAATTAGTTTAGAGTGTTAGCTTCAACTTCATCTCTTGATCAAGTGGAGCTAGGAGCTTGGACAAAGAGGGCTCCGGGTGGATCATCGTGGACTTGGAGGATCACAAGCAAGCCCGTTCCAACTCTCAAGTAGCCAAGGAGTCTAACAAAGGGAACTACAAAGGTTGTATTCTCTTTACCTAGTGCTATACTACTTATAGTATGAGTTATTTTTATTGTTACCCTAGCTTTTCTAGTTCGAATCCTAGGTTAGATTGTTTAGTACCCTCTAAATATTTAAGTTGTGGCATGTGTGTTGCCACCAAACCCTAGTAGTGGTGCTAAAGAATCCCTTCATGGTATCAGAGCTACTAGGCATTAGATGTCGACCTATGGGGGTTCTCACTGTGTGACAGTGTGGCGAAGCATAGGCTCTTATCCCCAGGGTGTCCAGAGACCGGAAGTTGTTCCGGCTGGTTGTAGTTTGTAAGTCGATGTAGTACACCCCAGTACTTATGGGGAGGCGGAATTTACAAAAACTTATCACGTTTAAACAACGAACATCGACTAACCGCTTGAATCGAAGCTAAACTCTAAATAACCGTATTCTAAAGTTTCATCTCACAAGTGATTAGGGATTATACCTAATGAAACCGGTCCTTCTTCTTTACGTCCTCCTTTGTTCTCCTCGGCCTTCTCTAGGTAGTAGACGATCCACCCGAGAGCGAAACTCCAAGCTAAACCTCTAACTTGAGGTAACTAATCAACTTTGATTGCTAATCAAAGATGAGAGGATGATATAGAGTGAGGGTTATGGATTGTTTAGTCTAACTAAACCTTTGATCTCAACACATGAGGATTAAGGTTAGTATCTTGAAGATGAGAGCTTGAGGAGAGAGAATGTGTGATATGATAATGAGAGAAGAGAGAGAGTGTATCATAATATTATGAAGCATTCTTTTTATCAAATAATCAATAATGGAAATGAATAAGCATGCTTCACAAAATATCTTGTGATGATTCATTAACATGAGTCATTAAGCAATAAATGTGCATTAATGAAGTGAATGAATCATCACTATGACTCACTCTCTTTCCAAAACAAACCTCCTTAGTCACATCTTCTAGAAGCTTCTCGAGTAATTACGAGAACGCCCCTCCGATCCGTAAAAATACGGAAAAACTTTAGACTGTATAAATCCAATAACCGGATACCAGTAACTGGCTTAAACCAAAGCCGACTGGTAAAATCTGTCCGAAAGCCGTACGCGCGTAAACGCACGTATGTGTCCGAACCCTTTGTCGCAAAACCATGCAACCTCTATATCGTTTCGCCTGGAGTAGGAAACTCTCTGTGTGGGACTCTAGAGACTCGACTACTACGCTGGCAGTGGGTTTAACCACAGACCGCAAGCGGCACTAGCTGTACGTAACGGTCCCCAGGTAGTTGTCGATAAGAAGGCCGATGAGAAAACCCATCCGAACTCCTACTGAGTCTGATGTGACAATCTCCATACAGTCCGGTCCGTTCGTCCATGACTATCGCATATCGGGCCTAGGGGGGCGGCAAGCGTCAGTCCCCTAATAGCGGTATAAGTCGTGTCGGAGTGAAGCCCATTACACCCTGAGAAACTACTGGAACCAACCAGCAAATCTCGCTTGCCCTGGCCAGGGACTTTGCGTAATGGCTCTCTGACACAGCACGATATCTACTCCCAATACCGGGAGGGACGAATCCTGTCTAACCGCCACTGCCTCCAAGTGCTCGGGACTGCACCCAACTGCTACCTGTTTGCACGACTCCTTTGAGCCGTGGTAGGGTAGCAATCTAAGAACAGTGGGACACACTCGAGGCGAAGTAGCAGTGTCAAGTCTGCGGACTACGCTGTACTCAAGTCACCTGGGAACTGTTTACTGACGACTGGTATAAAACCAACCAACAGTCCCCTGTGAGTCCTGTCCGGTGTACCCGTAACCTAACGAGCACCTGTATACTATCTCCAGTACGACGTACTGACGGCTGTGGGACAGACCATCTCCCCAACTGGGATGAGAAGCGTACACACCAGTCTACTCCGGAGTATCGATGCTCTGTCTCGATAATCCAACGACCAGGGACCTGAATAAGGATGTGCTTGTAGACTACCCAGCCCCCACTAGTGTGACTGCCATCACAACGCTGGTAGCCAAGCAAGATCCTAAGAGCTCTATCAATACGTACACTCACATATTAAGATAGAAAAACCAAGTAGCATACTACCATGTTTAGCAAGAGTGTTATATACATGTGAATATCCCAAGCTTCCATTAAGTAATATACAAGCTAGTATGATACAGTAATGGCCTTCTAGGGCATAAACACTAACAATCTCCCACTTGCACTAGGGCCATGTACTGGCATATCGCAGACCAATGATCTCGAGCAGCCTCTCGAACTGAATCTGAGGAAGGGCCTTCGTGAATGGATCAGCAATGTTCTCTTCTGAAGCAACTCTCCGAACCTCGATCTCCTGACGATCAATGATCTCCCTGATCAGGTGATACCGCCTCAAGATGTGTCTGGACTTCTGATGGGACCTTGGTTCCTTCGCTAAAGCTATAGCTCCGTTGTTGTCGCAATACAGAGGTATTGGATCAACTATGGTAGGAACCACCTGAAGTTCTGTTAGGAACTTCTTCATCCAGACTGCTTCTTTTGCGGCATCGCAAGCAGCTATATACTCCGCTTCCATCGTCGAGTCAGCAACGGTGTCCTGCTTGGAGCTCTTCCAGCACACCGCCCCTCCATTGAGGGTAAAGACATAACCCGACATGGACTTGGAATCGTCCTTATCACTCTGGAAGCCGGAATCAACAAAGGCCTCCAACCTGAGGTCTTTTCCGCCGTAAACCAAGAACATCTCCTTAGTCATCCTCAGGTACTTGAGAATGTTCTTTACTGCTATCCAGTGTTTCTCCCCTGGGTCTGACTGATACCGGCTTACCACGCTTAGTGCGTAAGCTACATCTGGTCTGGTACACAACATCGCATACATTATAGAGCCTACCGCAGAAGCGTAGGGTATAACAGACATGCGTTCCCTTTCCAAATCAGTCTTGGGAGACATCTCTTTGGAGAGGGTGATTCCGTGACAAGCCGGTAGATTACCGCGCTTAGAATCTTCCATACTGAATCTTTTTAGTACAGTGTCGATATACCTGGACTGCGAAAGTCCCAACATCCTCTTGGATCTATAACGATAGATCCGGATCCCCAGAATGTAAGAGGCATCACCCAGGTCTTTCATGGAGAACCTGTGTGACAAGAATCCTTTGACAGATTGTAGCATAGGAATGTCATTTCCTATCAATAGAATGTCATCCACGTACAAGACGAGGAATACGACACTTCTGGCCACAACTTTACTATATATGCACGGTTCATCTGGATTTTTGATAAAGTCATATTCTTTGACTGTCTCATCAAAACAGATGTTCCAACTCCGCGATGCCTGCTTTAGTCCATAAATGGACTTAAGCAGCTTGCATACTTTCCCACTGCTCCCACTCTGATTGAAACCCTCTGGCTGATCCATATAGACGCTTTCTTCTAAATTTCCATTCAAAAAAGCCGTCTTTACGTCCATCTGCCAGATTTCATAATCATGGAAGGCAGCAATAGCAAGAAGGACCCGAATGGATTTGAGCATAGCCACTGGAGAAAAGGTTTCATCATAGTCCAAACCAGGTCTTTGACGAAAACCCTTTGCAACAAGTCTAGCCTTATAGGTTTCCACCTGTCCATCTACACCAATCTTTTTCTTGAAGATCCATTTGCATCCTATGGGTTTTACCCCATCTGGAGCAAAGTCCAAAGTCCATACTTTGTTGGTGTACATGGACTCCATTTCGGTCCGCATTGCATCTAGCCATCGTACCGAGTCGCCGCTCTGGATGGCCTGCTGGAAGTCAGTAGGTTCATCATCATCTATGATGCAATCCTCTCTATCCCCGTCAATGAGAAAACCGTAGTATCTCTCAGGCGGATGAGACGGCCTACTACTCCTGCGGAGGGGTGCGGGAATGTTCTGTTCTTCTTGAACCTCTGGTTCTACCAAAATTTCAGTAGCAGCTTGTGGTTCTGGAATTTCTTCCAGTTCTATTTCGCTCCCATTTGTATCCTTTTCTAAAACTTGTTGTTCTAAAAAATGGGCATTACGAGAAACAAAAATCTTTTGTTCCTCTGCGTAATAGAAGCAATATCCCTTGGAGTTCTTTGGATATCCTACAAGCTTACACAGTACTGATCGTGCCTCGAGCTTGTCCACATGCTGCTTTTTTACAAAAGCTGGACATCCCCAAATCCTTACATACTGAAGATAGGGTTTCTTCCCACTCCACATCTGATATGGTGTGGTAGGCACAGTTTTGGTTGGAACTCTGTTCAAAATATATGCCGCTGATTCTAGCGCATATCCCCAGAAAGATCGCGGTAACTCAGTATTACTCATCATGGATCGTACCATATCCAATAGGGTTCGATTCCTTCTCTCCGATACACCGTTGTGCTGTGGAGTGTATGGAGGAGTAAGCTGAGAGAGAATTCCTTTCTCTTTTAGGTAACCTAGGAATTCGGCACTTAAGTATTCTCCACCTCGATCAGATCTTAGTGTCTTAATACTTTTGCCTGTTTGGTTTTCCGCTTCACTCTTGAATTCCAGGAATTTCTCAAAGGCCTCTGATTTATGCTTCATTAAGAAAACATATCCATACCTAGAGAAATCATCTGTAAAAGTAATGAAGTAGGAATAACCACCTCTTGCATGTGTAGACATTGGACCGCATACATCACTGTGTATGAGTCCTAAGAGCTCGCTCGCTCTTACTCCTTGTCCAGTGAATGGAGTCTTTGTCATCTTTCCTTTGAGACAAGATTGACAAGTGTCATAAGTTTGATATTCGAACGTGTCCAAATATCCTTCTCTATGCAACTTAGTCAACCTTCTCTCATTGATGTGACCCAGTCTACAATGCCATAAGAAAGCTTTATTTAAATCTGGAGACTTTCTTTTTAGTGTGTTCTGGACATTGAAAATTTGGAGTTGGTTTAACACATATATGCCGTTATTTAGAGTACCAGACCCAATCAAACCATGATTAAGGTGGATGTTGACAACATCTCTTACAAACGTGAAATCATAACCTTTATTTGATAACAAGGAAACTGATATGATATTACACGTTAAGCTGGGTACAAAATAACAGTTATGTAAAACCAAAATGTGTCCACTCGTCAATCCTAGGTGATAATCCCCGACGGACGCAGCTCCCACGCTAGCTCCGTTAGCAACCCTGAGGATCATATCACCTTCCTTCAGCACTCTACGGTTTCTCAGTGCCTGCAATGAATTGCAAATATGAGATCCTGACCCGGTATCCAATACCCAGGAAGTAGAGTTGATCGACAGACAATTCTCAATTACAAACACACCTGAAGTCGAAGCCACAGCTTGCTTCGGTTCCTGGTTCTTGGCGTTCCACGCCTTGCAATCCTTCTTCCAGTGCCCTTTCCTGTGACAATGGAAGCACTCATCCAGGCCAACTACCGGTGCTTTAAACTTTTTCTTTCCCTTCTTTCCCACCTTACTAACACCTCCTCTAGGTCTGGGTGCGGCCTTCTTCTTCCTTCCTTTGGCCCTAGCCTTGGACCCGGAAGAAGATGAACCGCCAACAAACATAGCGGGTGTTTCCCTTGCCTTCTGCAAGGTGCCCTCTGCACTCCTTAACATGTTCAGGAGTTCCGCAAGTTCAACTTCTTTTCCTTGAAGATTGAAGTTGAGGATAAACTGGGCGTAGGTGGGAGGAAGGGACTGGAGAACAAGGTCTGTATAGAGCTCATTATCCAAAGTCGTCCCAAGGTCCGCGAGCTCTTCAATATAGCCGATCATCTGTAGGACATGTTCACCTACCGATGACCCGACAGCCAACCTCGCTCGAAACAATTTCTTAGAGGTCTCGTATCTTGCTATACGAGATTGCTCTCCATAAAGTTCCTTTGTATGGAGAAATATGCCATCTAGGGACATATTCTCGTGCCTCCTCTGATGTTCATTGTTCATCGAGGCAAGCACGATGCACTTGGCTCTCGCGCAATCTAAATCCCAGGTTTTACGGATTTCCTTATCCGCATTGCTGGATTTGGGACCAAGGACAGCAGGTGCTGTAGCGGTGAGGACGTACCCCAGTTTGTCATAGGTCAAAGCCATCTTGACATTCCGCAGCCAATCTTTATAGTTTGGCCCTGTCAGTATATTTTTCTCTAAAAGTAACTTAAGTCCAGTCATTTTCAGGGTCGCTGCAATTAGGAGAGAGAGAAGAAAACTCTTTAGCATGATGCTCTTGCAAGTTTAGAGTGGTTTTTAGTTTATCTAAACTGGATGGCTCCCACTGTTTCTCGAATCCTTCCTCAAACCATAAAAGAAGAATTAGCCAAGACTATTCTCACCGTACAATACTTGCTTAACCGTTCAGCCAGGCCGGTGTCGATACTTCGAGGGAGGTTTTCCAACGCTTTCGCGAAGTTCCTTAATTAAATAACCTCTTTTCTCTGGGGGCGTAACCCCGCTGACACTTTTCTGGACACCTACTAGGTTTATAGCATTGATCGTTAAGTGACGAATATCCTGATAAGTAGCATATACTCACAGCAGGATCGGGATCCAAATATCATCGTCTGATAATGCTGTAGGAATGCTACCAACATTCATCAAACTCAAAATGGTATGCATCTCTTTGCAAATTTCAGTTTCTTTAGAAATTCCCGATATAAGTTTTTACCCCATGCTCTTATGACCTTGGCGTTGGTCAAAATGTCATAAGTCACATGTCAAGTTTTACCCATCATTATCTTGTTAATTTGAACCCATCCGTATATATCCCTGACGTTGGCCAAATGATAATACGACTGTCCCAAACCAACTCATCTATCTATGCAACAAATGAATATCCAGCAGCTACCAAACACTATGCCATGACGTTGGCCAAAACTGCATAGCTTGAATACTACTGAATACCCAAATGAAATGACGGAGGGCTACGACTGGTTTTGGCGAAACCGTGAACGTAGTGAACTTGATATAACCGAAGGAACCTGATAGCTTTTAAAAGGAGTGGTTAAATCTCCGCATTTAAAAATATCTTTTTTAAAAATAACCGAGTGGTTTCTTTTAAATTGTTCCAACGATTTAAACTTTGGTTTGTTTTACTTTGCATTATAGATAATGCGTCCCATCATTAACCTATCATTGCAGAAAACAACGAAAATATAACGTCCTCTTATGCCATCCGCATTCGCCACGGGGTCCCGTCATCACCCGTTAGGTTACTTAACTAACGACAGAGCGGGGGCTGGGCTAGCGCGGGTGTAAAACATAAGTGACGTCTAAATAGCTATAATAAATATAGATATTTTACATTCGTCTGACGCAATGATATTCATTCCAGAACACAGATAAACAATATTGGATTTTCAAGCAATCTGTATTTCTTTTGAGCCTTCAAGAAAAGACAGATTACACAGTTGTGATGAATAGCCGTTTACCCCACCCTCGACCCCTACGGGTACGGCAAACTACCCACCCGGCAGTCTGTGTACCCCACCTTGGGTCAGTCCTAGGAGCAAAAACAGTAAAAAGAAATAATACAACGGTGGCTACAACCGCAACCTGGAAGTGCCCCGCGAAAATAATATTACAACAAATTACATTTACAACAAATGAATAAATCAATAAACCATTGTTAACCCCGGCTATACACCACAACAGTCCAATACAGTTTATATGCACAAACAGATATAACCATTTCAGAAATGTGCAACCCCCTGCCAACCGACATACTAGCAGTTGGGGGAGGTTTACGAACACATCAAACAATCACAGATATAATCCAATACGCAAATACTGTACAATTCGATCGAATAAACAACATCAATATTGCTCTAAAATCTGCTCTGTTAAACAGTAACCTGAGCAATAATTAAATATTCCAGAAAACCCCAAATGTCACAGGGGACCCACACAAGAAAGACGAGTCCATGACTCGGCCAAAGCGCCGCGGAAGGGCGGCGGATCCCACCGATCCGCCGCGCTTGCGCGGCCGAGTTGCCGATTCATGGGCTCGAATTTCTTGGGTGTTCTCCTGGACTTCTTTCTAGCTCTCTGAACACACCAGAAAAATTTTAGGACTTCATTTTAAGTTCGACAGAAACTAAACAGAATTAGGGTTTTCCGGCTTCGTTTTTTCGTTCGAAATTCGTACAAATTTGCGATTAAGTTATTTAGTGTTTAGCGAGGCTCTGATACCACTGTAAGTCGATGTAGTACACCCCAGTACTTATGGGGAGGCGGAATTTACAAAAACTTATCACGTTTAAACAACGAACATCGACTAACCGCTTGAATCGAAGCTAAACTCTAAATAACCGTATTCTAAAGTTTCATCTCACAAGTGATTAGGGATTATACCTAATGAAACCGGTCCTTCTTCTTTACGTCCTCCTTTGTTCTCCTCGGCCTTCTCTAGGTAGTAGACGATCCACCCGAGAGCGAAACTCCAAGCTAAACCTCTAACTTGAGGTAACTAATCAACTTTGATTGCTAATCAAAGATGAGAGGATGATATAGAGTGAGGGTTATGGATTGTTTAGTCTAACTAAACCTTTGATCTCAACACATGAGGATTAAGGTTAGTATCTTGAAGATGAGAGCTTGAGGAGAGAGAATGTGTGATATGATAATGAGAGAAGAGAGAGAGTGTATCATAATATTATGAAGCATTCTTTTTATCAAATAATCAATAATGGAAATGAATAAGCATGCTTCACAAAATATCTTGTGATGATTCATTAACATGAGTCATTAAGCAATAAATGTGCATTAATGAAGTGAATGAATCATCACTATGACTCACTCTCTTTCCAAAACAAACCTCCTTAGTCACATCTTCTAGAAGCTTCTCGAGTAATTACGAGAACGCCCCTCCGATCCGTAAAAATACGGAAAAACTTTAGACTGTATAAATCCAATAACCGGATACCAGTAACTGGCTTAAACCAAAGCCGACTGGTAAAATCTGTCCGAAAGCCGTACGCGCGTAAACGCACGTATGTGTCCGAACCCTTTGTCGCAAAACCATGCAACCTCTATATCGTTTCGCCTGGAGTAGGAAACTCTCTGTGTGGGACTCTAGAGACTCGACTACTACGCTGGCAGTGGGTTTAACCACAGACCGCAAGCGGCACTAGCTGTACGTAACGGTCCCCAGGTAGTTGTCGATAAGAAGGCCGATGAGAAAACCCATCCGAACTCCTACTGAGTCTGATGTGACAATCTCCATACAGTCCGGTCCGTTCGTCCATGACTATCGCATATCGGGCCTAGGGGGGCGGCAAGCGTCAGTCCCCTAATAGCGGTATAAGTCGTGTCGGAGTGAAGCCCATTACACTCTGAGAAACTACTGGAACCAACCAGCAAATCTCGCTTGCCCTGGCCAGGGACTTTGCGTAATGGCTCTCTGACACAGCACGATATCTACTCCCAATACCGGGAGGGACGAATCCTGTCTAACCGCCACTGCCTCCAAGTGCTCGGGACTGCACCCAACTGCTACCTGTTTGCACGACTCCTTTGAGCCGTGGTAGGGTAGCAATCTAAGAACAGTGGGACACACTCGAGGCGAAGTAGCAGTGTCAAGTCTGCGGACTACGCTGTACTCATGTCACTTGGGAACTGTTTACTGACGACTGGTATAAAACCAACCAACAGTCCCCTGTGAGTCCTGTCCGGTGTACCCGTAACCTAACGAGCACCTGTATACTATCTCCAGTACGACGTACTGACGGCTGTGGGACAGACCATCTCCCCAACTGGGATGAGAAGCGTACACACCAGTCTACTCCGGAGTATCGATGCTCTGTCTCGATAATCCAACGACCAGGGACCTGAATAAGGATGTGCTTGTAGACTACCCAGCCCCCACTAGTGTGACTGCCATCACAACGCTGGTAGCCAAGCAAGATCCTAAGAGCTCTATCAATACGTACACTCACATATTAAGATAGAAAAACCAAGTAGCATACTACCATGTTTAGCAAGACTGTTATATACATGTGAATATCCCAAGCTTCCATTAAGTAATATACAAGCTAGTATGATACAGTAATGGCCTTCTAGGGCATAAACACTAACATAGTTGCCGCGAGGGGGTATGCATAAAAAGTAGTTGCTGAGGGACCCATTGTTGCCACGGCGACCCCATTGTATGGGGTGGTTGCCTGACCAATAGTGGTATCAGAGCCAAACTAGAAACCTAGATGGTGTTAAGATAATACGAAACCGAAAAACTCGCAAAAATACGGTTTTAGAAACCTTAGAAAATGCTCTCTGGAATTATTTTGAAAAATCGTTTAAAAATTATTTTAGCAACTGCAGAGTATAATATGGGATACTATAAGAACACAAGTGAAATACGGGATGGGGGTGCTCGGAATTTGGCCAAGCCCAGGGCATCAATTTCCAGCGACGCCGGCCCTGTGAACTCCAAATCTCCCCGTATTTCTCATGTGTTCTGATATGCAGGATTTGGGGTTTCTGGTATTGTTTGTTTAGTCCAGATTTCATGTGATGATAATTGTGTTATGGGCTAAAAGCGGAGTATTTCGAATTCGTATTCTTAGCATTGTATTGGTAACCTGGACAATGTTTAATAGTTCGATCGAACTTCAAAGACCCCGTCAAGAACCCCACTGAAATATTCAATAGTTGGAATTTTCTTAAGTTAATTATATTCAATAGTCGTGCAAGTAACTCTATGGACCCTCTAGAAGAACAAAAACCTTAACTCGATTTTATGCCTTCGGAACCGCGACTTGAACCCTAAGGTTTGCCGTAGTTCCGCAGTGTCATAGGTGAGGCATTGGTTTGACCCTTCTACGGCTGGACCATAGCTATTGTGGCACGTTTTTGGGTACTTTAACTTCGCTCAAGTGTTGAGCTTATCGGGTGATGAAGGTGTTGGTTGATTTGATCGAAATATTTAACATAGTCTAGTATAATGTGATACAATAATTAGAATCTACATTTATATATAGTGCGTGTAAATCTAGCATTTCGGTTTCGGTAGTAAGCGGAAATCTTGTTGAATTATCCGACTTACTTTGAAAAGTGTTTTCATAGGATGAGACCTAAATGCAAGACTTACATTGTTGGGCATGAAATCTTGGATATGAGATATCCCGGATTTATGATGTCTAAGGGCGATGGTGATTCTAATTGTTGTAGTTTTTCACTTTTTTTCTGCCACCGTAAGTGTAATATGTGGTGTATCGCCATTTTCGTTGCTATATGTCAACGAAAATTAGGATACGCATATTTACTTACGTTGATGACATGTGATGTTATGTGTTGCTGTATATGTTATATTGGATCGTCGTATTTTGAATAGCCGGGGGTTTTATGTGAGATGTGAGTTTTTATTTTCATTCATGTAAAATTCAATGTATGTAATATTCTTTTATTGGGGCACTTCCGGGTTGAGGATGATTTCACCATTGTTGTATATTATTTATTTTTCCGCATTATGATAGACCCAAGGAGGGAAGCACAAGTAACCGGGTTCTAGAGTCCAGTAGGAGACCAACTCGAGGAGTCGAGTCCGGGTCTCCTAACTCTAGAATTGGTAGGGTTGCTTGTCGCTCTCGTAGGGGTCTAGGGATGTAGGTTTGGCTATTCATCGCGACCGTGGAATCCGTGTTTTATACAGGCTCAAAATAAAATACGGACCTCCTAATATATCCAATATTTCATATGTTTCTTCTGCTGCTCTGTGTTATGATCACTGTGGATTCTGAGACGAATGGATATACATTATATATGAGATATATAGTAGACGTTGCTTATGTTTTGCACCCGCGCTAGTCCCGTCTCGGTATACCGTTAGTTAAGTAACCTAAGGTGTATAACGGGACACTGTGGCGAATGCGGTTAGCATAAGCGTACGTTGTATTTTCGTTTCATTTTCTGTGATGCTTAGGAAGCTTAAATGATGGGACTTCATTAATATGATTAATGAAAGAAAAAGAAACCTAAAAGATGTTATAGAATCAAATTTTCAAAAAGGGTAGCTACAGTTATTGCTTTGCATAGTGATATATGTGATATATCCCACACCTTATTCGATAAGGAAAGAGCCGAGATCCCTTCATCAGGAGTGACCTCTTTAGCAATAACTGGCAGATACTACAACGCTCGGTTTGTCTTTTGATTGCTTATAGAGTTTCTTGCTTTGCATAGTGATATATGTGATATATCCCGCACCTTATTCGATAAGGAAATAGCCGATATCCCTTCATCGGGAATGACCTCTTTAGCAAAACTAGTAAAAGCCTAAAAAACACACCTTTTCAAAATCAATCGATTCTGCAACAATATCAAGTTCATTACACAAAAGGTTTTCAGAAAAACCTGTCGTAGCCCTCCGTCATTTTAGATAAGTAGAATCTAGTATTCATGCTACATTTGTTGGCTTTCGTCAAGGTGTAGTGTGCGGTAGCTACTTACTGCTTATCTGCTGTATATGATGCGATTGGATTAGGGTAGTCGTATGGCTTTATTGGCTTTCGTCAAGGGTCGTGCGGGTGGGTTTAATTCAATCATGAAATGTACGGGTTGAACTTGACTAGCGCACTATGCTTTGTTGGCTTTCGTCAAGGTCATAGCACGCTAGGGGCAAAACATATCGGGAGTTTCAAGTGTTGAAACTTGTAATGAGATTGCATACCTTCTATGAGATAGTTGGATCTCGATCCCGCTGCGAGCAAGAGTTTCTCCTGGGAGAGTTTTACACAAGACAATTAGCTAATCAACTAGTTGTCTAGAAACGTGTCAACGGGGTTACGCCCCTGGGAAAATGAGGTTTATTTTAATTAGGTCCGTACGAAAGCACGGGGAACCTCCCTCAAAGTACCGGCACTGGCCTGGCTGAAAGATTGGCGAAGTTGTAGGATGTAATTAATTCCGGCTAGTCTTTCTTTTCAGGGTTTGAAGGAAAATTTGATAAAAGCAGTGGGAGCCATCCTGATTAGATAAAATAATAACCAATCCGATCTTGCAAGAGCATACGCTAAAGAGTTTTCTTCTCTCTCTCTCTCTCCAGGTAGCGACCATGTCACGTCTTAATCAAGATAATAATATGGATGTATTGACCGAACCCGCATGTTATACTGTGCAGGGAAACATTGGTTCCGTTCTTTCTTATAAGAGTTATAAGACTGAACAGGATACAGGGGAATGCCAGGATTCCCATGCCACCCGATTGAAGAAAGTACATGTTGATGCATTTTCTTCAGGTGTGTTCATTACAGAGAACTATTTCTCCCTTTGCTCTACATCCTGGGTATTGGATACTGGGTTAGGATCCCATATATGTAATCTATTACATGGGCTAAGGAAAGGTAGAGAACTGGGAGAAGGTGATAAAGACATAAGGGTTGAAAATGGTGCAATTTTTGCAGCTAAATCCGTCGGGGAATATCACCTTGTATTACCAAGTGGTAATACGTTGATTCTGCAAGAATGCTATTACATGCCGAATCTGATATGCAACATTATATCAGTTTCTTTATTAAGTAAAGAGGGATATAATTTTTTATTGCAGGATAATATTATGAACATTTTCCTGAACCAAAAGTTGGTTGGATCAGGCACGTTGTGCAATGGCATTTATGTTCTAAATCAATCAACAGTTCTGAGCATAACAAACACAGATAAGAGAAAGAGTTCAGAGATGAACGAATCCTTCTTGTGGCATTGTGGACTAGGTCATATCAATATGACACGACTAGCTAAGTTGCATAAGGATGGATATTTGAATCCGTTCGAATTTTCATCTTATGACACTTGCCAGTTATGTCTCAAAGGCAAGATGACCAAAACTCCATTTACAGGACACGGAGAAAGAGCTAGTGAGATCTTGGGACTGATACATAGTGATGTATGTGGTCCTATGTCTACATATGCCAGGGATGGTTCCTCGTACTTCATTACATTCACTGATGATCTCTCAAGATACAGACATGTGTTCCTGATGAAACACAAGTCTGAAGCTTTTGAGAAATTTAGGGAATATAAACAAGAAGTCGAGAACCAAACGGGAAAAAGTATTAAAGTCCTTCGATCTGATTGAGGAGGAGAATACTTGAGCAATGAATTCCTGGACTTCCTAAGAGAGAATAGGATTCTCTCTCAGCTAACTCCTCCATATACACCACAGCACAACGGTGTATCGGAATGGAGGAACCGCACCCTATTAGATATGGTGCGCTCTATGATGAGCACAGCTGAGTTACCTATTTTCTTCTGGGGGTATGCGCTGGAGACAGCCATACATCTATTGAATATGGTCCCCACCAAATTAGTGCCTACCACTCCATATGAGATATGGAAGGGGAAGAGACCACGTCTTAATTATGTTAAGATATGGGGTTGTCCAGCCTATGTCAAATGGTAAAATCCGGACAAACTCGAGGTACGGTCTGTTCTATGCAAATTTGTAGGATATCCCAAAAATTCACATGGGTATATCTTCTACCACACCGAGGAACAAAGGGTGTTTGTTTCTCGGCATGCCACCTTTTTAGAAAAAGGAATTTTTTTGCAAAAGTGATTAGTGTTCATGAGATAGAACCGGAAGAGGTTCCAGCTGCAAGAGCTCTAACAGAAGATTTAGTAGAACCAGAGAATTCGATAGTGCCCAACGAACCTCAGCCTCTCCGTCCATTTAGTAGGGTTTCTCATCCACCTGAGAGATACTATGGTTTTCTCATTGATGGTGGAAGCGAGGATTGCATCATAGAAGATGATGACCCAACTAGTTTCGAGCAGGCCATCACGAGTGGGGACTCTGTGAAGTGGCTGGATGCAATGCGATCGGAGATGGAATCCATGTACACCAACAAAGTATGGACTTTGGAAGATGCTCCTGAATGGATAAAACCCATTGGGAGCAAGTGGATCTTCAAGAAAAAACTTGGTGTAGATGGGAAAGTGGAGCCTTTCAAAGCTAGACTTGTTGCAAAGGGTTTTTGTCAACGACCAGGTGTGGATTATGACGAAACCTTTTCTCTAGCGGCCATGCTTAAATCCATCCAGATCATGCTTTCCATCGCTGCATACCATGACTATGAATTTTGGCAAATGGATGTTAAGACCGCCTTTCTAAATGGTGATTTAGAAGAGTGCGTGTACATGACTCAGCCAGAGAGCTTCATAGACAGCGGGAGCAGCGGAAAGGTATGCAAGCTTCTTAAATGCATCTACGGGTTAAGCAAGCATCGCGGAGTTGGAACATCTGTTTTGATGTCGTTATCAAAGAGTTTGATTTCGTCAAAAACGTAGATGAACTTTGTAGAACCATCATATTCCATAAAAAAGGATGTAACCTAAGGGGAATGACGTGATAGGGCACCAGTCCTCTTTCTTTTAACCCATCTTTTCCGGTGAAAGGTATGGAGGGGATTGAAATCCGGTAATTAACGAAAATGACTGACCAACAGAAGAAGAGTTGCGCCCGGCTGGTCACGTAATGACAGTGTCCAATGGTGGTAGAGAGTAAGGTTGTCTTCTTCGTATTGTACGTGGATGACATACTCTTGATAAGAAATGACATTCCTATGCTACAATCGGTCAAGCTCTTCTTATCACAAAGATTCTCAATGAAAGATCTAGGGGATTCCTCCTACATCTTGGGGATTAGGATCTATAGAGATAGATCTAACGGATACTGGGATTGTCCCAATCCAGGTACATTGACACCATACTAAAGAAGTTTAGTATGGAAGAATCCAAGCATGAGTTTTTACCCACAATCTCAGGACTCACTCTCTCCAAAGAGATGTCTCCCAAGACTGATTTGGAGAGGGCTCGCATGCAAGAGATACCCTATGCTTCGGCAGTAGGCTCTATCATGTACGCGATGCTATGTACAAGACCTGATGTAGCATACTCACTAAATGTAGTGAGCAGGTATCAAGCAGATCCTGGAGAGAGTCACTGGAAAGCTATGAAGAGCATTCTCAAGTATTTGAGAAGGACTAAAGAGATGCTCTTGGTGTATGGTAACGGAGAACTCCAAGTAGAGTTCTTTACCTATTCGAGCTTCCAGAGTGATAAGGACGACTCTAAGTCGCACTCAGGATTTGTCTTTACCCTCAATGGAGGGGCGGTATGCTGGAAGAGTTCCAAGCAGGAAACCGTGGCAGATTCGACGATGGAGGCTGAATACATCGCTGCCAACGATGCTGCTAAAGAGGCTGTTTGGATGAAGAAGTTCATAACTGAACTTGGAGTGGTTCCATCCATTGAGTATCAAGTACCTTTGTATTATGATAATAATGGAGCGGTGACTTTGGCCAAGGAATCCAGGTCCCATCAGCGATCCAGGCATATTCTGAGGCGGTATCACCTGATCCGGGAGATAGTTGATCATCGGGAGATCGAGGTCAGGAGAGTTGACACGAAGAACAACACTGCAGATCCACTCTCGAAGGCCATTCCTCAGATACAGTTCGAGAGACTCTTCGGGATGCTGGGTATGTGATACTACAGCAACTAGCCCTAGTGCAAGTGGGAGATTGTTAGTTATATGTATGCCCTAGAGGCCATTATTGTACATATGATGTATATTATAGTGGATGCTTCGACATATATAGAGAGTACTTTCTTGCTCGACATGATAGTATGCTATCTGGTTGCTCTTTATCTGAACATGTATACTTGTCTCTTATTGTCTTATGGTTACATGTTGGTAAAGCCCTTAGGATGTGCACTTGACTACCAAGATTATGATACAGATCTTAGTGGGGCCTTGGTAGTCCATAAGTTCATCCTTTAATGTTCCTAGTCGTGGGTGTATCGAGACAGGGCATCGATATACCAGAGTAGACTAGCGTATACGCTTCTCGACCCATGAGATGGGCAATGGATGATCCCATATCCATTGGTGTTTGACATCAGAGATGGTATACGGGTGCTCAGTGGAGACTGGGTACACTGGACGGACTCACCGAGAACTCCCAGATGGTATTATACCTCATGTTAGTGTAAGGTTCCTAGGCACGCTCAAGATGTCTCATAAGGCATCAACTATTCCAATTTCAAATTTTTCTGGTGCCGAGAAACCCTAATGCTAGATCGTTAACTAGAGATTGGGCGAAACATTCAAGTAAACGACTTTACTGCTAAAGGAAAGTGACTACAACCTTTGTAGATCCGGTCCTCTACCTCCATATCTCCGTGATGAAGTCCCTCCGCTGTACCCATCGGATCCCGGACTCTCGTGGTGGTTTCATCGAAAGAATGATCGGGCTAGGTCGTCAACTTTGATGCCGAAGATGATCTACGTCGAGGCAACACAAGATCAAGCTCTAACTTCACCAAGCCATGAAACTTGTGAAGAAAACACCCTATACTACTTTGCAAGTGGTAGAGGATGAAGAAATAGGAAGTGGGTTCACTTTAGAATTGGATTTCTCACTCTTTTTCTCAAGTTGCCATTGATGGTAGCAAGCTTTCTTCTTTTGTTCAAGAAGAAGAAGAAGAAGAAAAGAAAGTATTAAGTATTTTCAAAATAGAAAATAGTATGATAAGTATCATATTGCAACCATGGTTATGTGTAGAGAGTTAACTAAGGTTAGGTTCAATGGTTAGAGTTAGGAGAAGAAGACAAGAATGGTTACTTTAGTCAAAAGTGCATGAAGCATCAAGAAGTTTCTTGAATGAAAGCAACCATTTTTGTTTTCCTTTTCCTTTTTTAACCAAAATAAATAGATAAATGAATAAGTGAGTAAATCAAAACCCTAACCATTAACATAACCATGGTTTAAGTCTTTACACAAGCCCAAGTTTGCATGTATCATCAAACATGATACAAACAAGTGCACAAAACTATATCATATATACAATGTGCACATTCGAGTGAGAAAATCCATCTTAAGTGAACCAGTACTAGTTAATGCAAAGTAATATATCAAATATAAAATTATGGATTAAATCATTAAATCAACACTTGATTTAATGATCAGGTCATATCGCATATAACCGACTAGTATCAAGTGTATCAATGTATCGAATCAATACTTGATCCGGTAACCCAGCTATATCACATATAACCTGCCGATGATACAAATCGCGAGAATAGAATATGGTATCACATACACGCATTATTCTCGGTCCCGCACATATCTCATATGCGCTCCTATTTCATTTCTCTTGAGCCAGGAAACCTCTGTGTAGGACTCTAAAGACTCGTCAATACGCCGGCAGCAGGTGCTGATCATATCAAACACCCATAAGCCGCAAGCGGTCTGCTAAACGTAACGGCCACCCGGGTATTGAGCGATCAGAAGATCGACGAGCAAGCCCGCTAACACTCCTGTGAATCCAACCAGTAACACTTACCGTACAGTCCGGTCTGATCATCTGATATGTCGCATATCTCGCCTAGGGGTGGTAAACGTCAGACCCCAGTAGCTCGATAAGTTGTGTCGATATGAGGTCTATAATAGTTCGAGAAACTACTGGTCACACTTACCAGTAAATCTCAGCAACCCTGGCCAGGGATTTCCGGTTATAGCCAATCGAACACAACGCAACATCAACTCCCTATACCGGGAGAGACGAATCTCCTCCTATCGCTCATTGCCTCCATGTGATTTCGGGACTGTACCCAAAAACCACCGTTTTGCACGCCCTCTTGGACGTGGTAAGGTGGAAATCAAAGCACGGTGGGAATCACACAAGACTCTATGACGATCTCGGGTCTACAGACTAACCTATACCAGTGTCACTAGAGAACTGCCATCTGACGTGAGGTATAATACCATCTGGGAGTTCTCGGCGAGTCCGTCCAGTGTACCCAGTCTCTACTGAGCACCCGTATATAATCTCTGATGTCAAACACCAATGGATATGGGATCATCCATCGCCCATCTGTATGGGTCGAGAAGGTATACGCTAGTCTACTCTGGTATATCGATGCCCCGTCTCGACACACCCACGACTAGGGACCTTGAAGGATGTACTTATGGACTACCTTGTCCCCACTAGTATGATCTGCATCATAGTCCAGGTAGTCAAGTACACATCCTAAGGGCTTTACCAACATGTAACAGAGAGACAATCAATATACACGTTAAGGTAAAGAGTAACTAGATAGAAACCTATCATGTCGCGTAAGAAAGTCCTCCCTATATATGTCCCAGCATCCACTACAATATACATCCCATGTACAGTAATGGCCTCTAGGGCATACATATAACTAACAGTTAGATGGCAGTTCTCTGGTGACACTGGTACAGGTTAGTCTGTAGACCCGAGATCGTCATAGAGTCTTGTGTGATTCCCACTGTGCTTTGATTTCCACCTTACCACGTTCTATAGGACATGCGAAACGGCGGTTTTTGGGTACAGTCCCGAGACATATGGAGGCAATGGGCGATAGGAGGGGTTTTCGTCTCTCCCGGTATTGGGGGTTGATGTTGCGCTGTGCTCGATTGGACATAACAGGGAAGTCCCTGGCCAGGGCTGATTTAAAGATTTACTGGTAAGTGTTATCAGTAATTTCTCGACTCTTTATGAGCCTCATTTCGGCATGATTTATCGGTTATTGGGGTCTAACGTTTACCATCCTTAGACTAGATATGCGACATATCAGACGAAGAGACTGGACTGTACGGTAGTGTTACTGTCAGGCTTTTGCAGGAGTTAGAGCGGGCATGCTTGCTGATCTTCTGGTCGTTCAATACCCGGGTAGCCGTTACGTCCAGCTAGTACCGCTGATGGATTATGGATGCTTGATGTGATCATCACCTGCTGCCGGTGTATTGACGAGTCTTAGAGTCCCACAAAGGAGTTACCTAGCCCAGGTGAAACGATGTGGTACGCATATGAGATGTGCGCGGGGACCCGATTAAATGCGCGTATGTGATACCGTATATTAATCGGGCGGTTTACTATTGGCCGGGTCATATGTGATATTACCGGTTTGTTAAATCAAGTGTTGATTTAACATTGACCATTAGCTTTTTCACTTAGACCCTTTTGTCTTTTGTTGTATGCATGCATGTATGCATAAGTTTATGTTGATGCACATATTGATGTGCATGCACACATACATGCATACACTTATGTATCATGATAGACGATTCAAAGATGGCGGCAATATAAGACTCACATGTTAGTAAATATATACATATTTATTTTTTGAGATTAATGGAAATAGAAAATGATTCATGGTTGATTATTTTTTATTCCTCCACTAACCCTTACATTAACCATAAGTTATCATTCTATGGCTATTAGTGCTCCAAAGATAAATATCTAGATATTTATTAACTAAGGTTATGAATGATAGTGGAAATTATATATAATTTCTATTCTCATTTTTATCTTTAGCCTTTTCATTATCTTGAGCTCTTGAGTTGCCATCTTCTTCTTTTTCCTCTCTCTTGCTCTCTAGGTTTTGTTAGTGAGTGAGAAAGTGATCAAGTTAGGGTTTTGAAGTCAGAAATCAAACCATATCATCATTCTACTCTAGTCTAGCCAATTAGTTTAGAGTGTTAGCTTCAACTTCATCTCTTGATCAAGTGGAGCTAGGAGCTTGGATAAAGAAGACTCCGGGTGGATCATCGTGGACTTGGAGGATCACAAGCAAGCCTGTTCCAACTCTCAAGTAGCCAAGGAGTCTAACAAAGGGAACTACAAAGGTTGTATTCTCTTTACCTAGTGCTATACTACTTATAGTATGAGTTATTTTTATTGTTACACTAGCTTTTATAGTTAGATTCCATATAGTTTGATCCTATATGGAGAATCCTTGTGATAAGCGGAGATTGACCGAGCGTAGCATAGGAAACTCCTTCCCTATCAAGAGTATGTCATCCACGTACTCTATGAGGATCACTACCATACTCCCTACTACCTTTTTGTTTATACAAGGTTCATCTACCATTTTGATGATGTCAAACTGTTTGACTAACTCATCAAAACAGATGTTCCAACTCCGCGATGCCTGCTTCATCACATAAAACATCTTGCATACGTTTCCGCTGCTCCCACTGTTTACGAAGCCCTCTGCCTGTGCACTTATAGACGCTCTCTTCTAAAACATCATTTTAGAAAAGCTGTCATGACACCCAACCATCAGATATCGTAGTCATGGTATGTAGCCGTGGCAAGTAGGATCTGGATGGACTTAAGCATAGCTCCTTAGAAAAGGTTTCATCATAAACCATACCTGGTCAATGATACAAGCCTTTAACAAGTCTAGCTTTGAAAGTCTCAACTTTTCCATGTACACCAAGTAATCTTCTCAAGATATACTTGCTCCTGATGGGGATTTAACCCTTCAGATAAAGCATCCAAAGTCCATACTTTGTTGGTGTATAAGGATTCCATCTCAGATCGCTAAGAATCCATCCATTCTTACAGAGTCCCACTCCTAATGGCTAGCTCAAAACTAGTTGGGTCACTATCTCATGATGCAATCCTCGCTCCCACTGTCATCGAGAAACCAAAGTATCTCTCAGGCAGATGAAGAACCCTACCAGATCGGCGGAGAGGCTGAGATTCGTCGGGGACTATTGAATCCTTTGGTTCTGTAAAATCATATGCTTTAGTTTGTACAGCTGGAACCATTCCAGTTGTAC
This sequence comes from Agapanthus africanus, assembly GCA_030015575.1. Classification (NCBI taxonomy): domain Eukaryota; kingdom Viridiplantae; phylum Streptophyta; class Magnoliopsida; order Asparagales; family Amaryllidaceae; genus Agapanthus; species Agapanthus africanus. The sequence goes on along the minus strand of JASDDO010000016.1, from coordinate 305,381,107 downwards.
AGACCTTGCCTCGAGCTTGTCCGGATTATGCTTTTAGACATAGGCTGGACAACCCCAAAACTTAACAAACTTAAGATATGGGCTCTTCCCTTTCCATATCACATATGAAGCGGTAGGCAATTGTTTTGATTTGAACCCTATTCAATAGGTGTGCAGCTTCTCAAGCGCATAACTCCCAAAAGGAAATAGGAAACTCAGTAGTACTCATCATAGAGCACACCATATCACATAGGGTGCTATTGCTCCGCCCTGATATACCATCGTTCTATGGTGTATATGGAGGAGTAATGCTGAGAGAGAATCTCATTCTCCTTTAGAATAGTCCAGGATTTCCGTGCTCAAGTATTCTCCTCCTCGATCACATCTAACTTCTAACTTATATTCTGTGAATATCTCAAAAGGTTCGGAGCTGTGTTTCAACAGGAACATATGTCTGAATCTTGAGAGATCATCAGAGAATGTAATGAAGTATAAAGAACCGGTCCTGGCATGTACAGACAGGGGACCATACATACATCATCATGTATCAGTCCCAAGAGTTTACTAACTTTTTCTCTGTTTCCAATAAACAGAGCTATGGTCATCTAATCTTTGTGACATGACTGGAAAGTCTCATAAGATGTAAATTCAAACTCTTTTAAATATGCATCTAAATGTAACTTCAGCCAGTCGGGTCGCATTGATATGACCTAGTCTACAATGCCTCAAGAAGGATTCGTTCATTTATGAACTCTTCCTCTTGTGTGTGTTCTGTATACTAGGAACTGTAGTTTGATTTAGAACATCAATGCTTTTAGATAACGTGCCTGAACCAATCAACATTTAATATAAGAAATGTTCAAAACATTATCCAACAATACAAAATTATATCCTTTCTTTACTACTAAAGAGACTAATATGATTTTGTATATCAGGTTTGGTATCTAATAGCATTTGTTCAGAATTAATGTATTGGTAATACAGCGTAACAGTGAGCAACAGACTTGGCTGCAACACTTGCCCCGTTTTCTGTCTCATGAAACTTATCACCCGTTCTCAGTTCTCTACCTTTCTGTAGCCCATGTAACGGATTACATTTGCGGGATCCTGATCTGGTATCTAATACCTAGGACGTAGAGGATACTGAGAAACAGTTCTTTATAATGAACACACCCGAAGATGATGCATAAACATGCACTGTCTTCGTTTGGGCGGCACGGGAATTCTAGTAATCCCCAATTTCTTGCTCTGTCTTATAACAATTATAAGTTGGAGCGGGACCAACGTTCCCCAGCTCAGTATAACAAGCGGGTTCGGTCAATATCCGTATTATTATCTTGATTAAGGCGTGATATGGTTGCTACCTGGAGAGAGAGAGAAGAAAACACTTAGCGTGCGCTCTTGCAAGATCAGATTGGTTTTTATTTTATCTAATCAGGATGGCTCCCACTGCTTTTTATCAAATCTTCCTTCAAACCCTAAAAGGAAAGACCAGCCGGGATTAATTACATACTACAAGTTCGCCAATCTTTCAGCCAGGCCAGTGTCGGTACTTTGAGGGAGGCCCCTCGTACTTTCGCACGAACCTAATTAATGTAAAACTCGTTTTCCCAGAGGCGTAACCCCGTTGACACCTTTCTAGACATCTACTTGATCGGCTAATTGTAATGTGTAAAACTCTCCCAGGAGTAACTCTTACTCGCAGCGGGTATTGGGATCCAACTATCTCATAGAAGGTATGCAATCTCATTGCAAATTTCAACACTTGAAATTCCCGATAATTTTGCCCCTAACCTCCTATGACCTTGACAAAGGCCAACAAACCATAGGCTGCTAGTCAAGTTCAACCCATCATTTCTTGATTGAATTAAACCCACCCGCATGACCCTTGACAAAGGCCAACAAGGTCGCACGACTACCCTAACCCAATCTGCATCATATGCATAAGCAGATAAGCACCAGTCAGCTACCGCACACTGCGCCTTGACAAAGGCCAACAAACGCAGCATGAATACTAACTACTACTTATCTGAAATGACGGAGGGCTATGACAGGTTTTTCTGAAAACCTATTGCGTATTGAACTTGATATCGTTGTAGAATCAAATAATTTTAAAATGGAGTACTTTTGAGGCCTTTATAGTTTTGCTAAAAGGATCACTCCCGGTGAAGGGATCGTCGGCCCTTTCCTCGTCGAATGAGGTGCAAGATATATCATATATATCACTGTGCAAAGCGGAAACTATAGAAGCAATCAAAATACAAACCGAGAGTTGTAGCATCTGCCAGTTATTGCTAAAGGAGTCACTCCCGGTGAAGGGATCTCGGTCCTTTCCTCATCGAATAAGGTGCAGGATATATCATATATACCGCTGTGCAAAGCAAGAACTGTAGCTACCTGTTTTATTTTGAAATTCGATTCCACAACATCTTAGATTTCTTTTATTTCATTAATCTCATTAATGAAGTCCCATCATTTAAGTCCATCTAAACATCACAGATAAATATAACATACGCTTATGCCATCCGCATTCGCCTTGATGTCCCGTCTGCACCGTTAGGTTAGGTAACTAACGCCAGAGCGAGGCAGGGCTAGCGCGGGTGTAAAACATAAGCAACGTTTATATAATATATCATATATACTATATACAATATCTATCTGAACATATCACATGATCACATCACAGATAACGCAGCAGGAAATATCATATGAAATATTGGATATACTAGGACGTCCGTGTTTTCAATACGAGCTAGTATAAAACACGGATTCCACGGTCGCAGTGAATAGCCAAACCCACACCCTTAGACCCCTACGAGAGCGGCAAGCAACCCTACCAATTCTAGGGTTAGGAGACCCGGACTTGACTCCTCGAGATGGTCTCCCACTGGACCCTAGAACCCGGTTACTTGTGCTCCCCTCCTTGGGTCTATCCTAGTGCGGAAAAGTAAATAATATACAAAGGGTGACATCTTCCGCAACCTGGAAGTTGTTGGAGATAGTGCCCTCAGAGTCAATTATTGGATCACAGGCACGTGATTGCAATGATTGAGGGGAGGACCTGTCCCAGTAGGACAGTCTTACTCGAGATGATAGTATGCTATCTGGTTTATCTTTATCATCGTGTACTGCTTTAGGTGACCTGACAGGTCGCTATTGCACGATGATAGAGCCCCTAGGATTCTTGCTTGACTGCCGGTAGTATGAGGGAGATCATATAAGTGAGAGCTGGAGTCTATTAGCACATCCTTAAAAGGTCCCTAGTCGTGGGAGTTTCGAGACAGGGCATCGATTCTCCAGAGTAGACTAGTGTATACAGTCGAGACCCCGACGAGGGGCGGTGGCCGGTCTCACAAGCCACTGGTGTCAGTTGGTTCACCTAAGATGTATACAGGTGCTCATTGGGTTATGAGTACACCGGACAGGACTCGCCGGGAACATGCTAGTTGGTCTTATACCTGACGTCAGATAGCAGTTCCCTGGTGACATGTGTACAGGTTAGTTCATCGACCTGGGGATCGTCATTTGTCTCGTGTGAGTTCCCACTGTACTTTGATTACTACCCTACCACGGCTCAAAGGAGTCGTGCAAACAGGTTTTAGTTGGGTACAGTCCCGAGCCACATGGAGGCAGTGAGCGGATCTTCAGGGGTTCGTCTCTCCCGGTATTGGGGGTGAGGTCGCGCTGTGTCTAGGAGAGCCATTACACGAAGACCTTGGCCAAGGCAGGAGATTTACTGGTAGGTATTCCAGTAGTATCTCAGGGTGTTCTGGGCTACACTCCGACACGACTTGTACCGCTTTTGGGGGTCTGACTTTTACCAACCCCCTAGGCCCGCCATGCGATGCTCATAGACGAACGGACCGGACTGTACGGATATTGTCACTGACAGGCTCAGTTGGGTGTCGGGGTGAGCTTCCTCATCGACGTCCCTTTTGCTCAATAGCTGGTAGCCCGTCACGTATTGGCTTATACCTCTGACGTGCTAGTGGTTAAATCCACAGCCATAGTATTGACGAGTCTTTAGAGTCCACCACACTTTCAGTTACTCAAGCTTTCGGGCGAAACGCTGTAGAGGCCGTATGGAGATATGGCAGGGTCCGATCAGATACGTGCGGTATTGCACGGATCAGGATCGGACAGTTTTTGTACTAGTGGCCGTATAGTTATATGGCAGGGTTCGATCTGATATGTGCGGTATTGCACGGATCAGGATCGAACGGTTTTTACTAGCCGGCTTTGGTTTAATCCAGTACTAGTTTAGTGCAGTGTAGATTTTATCTCATTGCATTTGTATCCGGTCGGAATACAGATGCGGGTGTGTATGCACAGTATCGGGGTTTTCCTGTAATTTATTACGGGACCAGTTTTCTGGAGTTGCCAGTTTGCATTCCGTTCCGGCCGGTTTTCCTTTGTTCTTTCCCGGCCGGACTTTTCTGATGGAGGGGGTTATTTGCAATTGTGCAAATAACATTTGTGGAGGGGGTTTCTTGCAAATATATTCATTATGATGGCTTCTTTAGATTCCCTCCATCACTTGCATTGATTGAGATTTGAGAGGGTATGGCCGGCCACTGTTTGGAATGATGGGGGTGAGGGTTTAATTTTTGTATAGTGGATTAATTTATGAATGTGTGCTGGAATTGCTTTGAAAGTGTGCTGAAGCATTATGACATAATGGATTAGTTAAAGAGCTTAAAGAGAGTGCTGGAGATTCTTGAATGATGGGTGAATTAATTAATATAGATGTGGTTGCAATTGTTTTTGGCCTGGGGGCTGATTGGTTTGGGGTAAGAGTGAGCTTGCTTCAAAAATTTCACAGAGAGCACACTATGGTTCCTGGCCGAGCTCTTGTACAGAGCATGCTCCATTTCCTTTTCCAGCAAGTTCTATGGAAAATCCTTTTGCACCAATTCCTCCATCATGGCAACTCCTTCAACCCCAATAGAGACAATAGTTCACTACACATTCTACAGCAAATCTTGGGCGCGTCGGCTAGCCAACTTCGCGCCCGAGTTTCCTCGGCATTGAGGCGGGAGCCCGTAAAAGAATCCGGCTACGTGGTGCCCTTCCGGCGAGATGGCGACCACCGGAGTTTCCGCGAGGAGATCGGAGCGGAGATGAAGACCGGAGGACTCGGATCATTCGGTATATCTCTAACCCTTCTCTTGTTCGCTAGAATTAGTTTAATGGCATGATCCGGGGTTTAGTGCGCGGTGGTGCCGGTTTGCCAAGTCCGCAAAATTAAAGTTTATCACCGTTTCCGCGTTTGGCCGTCGGATTGACGGCCGGGGCGCCGCCGTGCACTTACAGAAGTGCCCCAATAAAAGAATATTACATACAAGTTTTTACATGAATGAAAATCAAAAACACTCATCTCACATAAAAACCCCGGCTATTCGAACACGACGATCCAATATAACATATCCAGCAACACATAACATCACATGTCATCAACGTAAGTAAGTATGCATACATCGATTGTCGTCGACGTATAGCAACGACAATCGGCAATACCACTACATACTACACTTACGGTCACAGAAAAGAAAGTGTAAAACTACAACAGTTGGAATCCGCAATCTCTTTAGACATCGCATGCCTAATCAAATGAATTCCTTAGACATCGCATGCCTAACAATTATAAATCCCGCATTTTAGTCTCATAATCGAAAACTCTTTTCAATATCAAGTCGGGCAATTCAACAAGATTCCCGACATCCTGATCGAATGCTCGTCGCAAACTTTAGTAGGCGGCCGCACCCCCGACACCGCCGACGAAGTGCACCAATGCGGAACACCGTTGCCGCGAGCACCCGAACGGATGCTTTCGGCGACGGAGTTCTCCTACAGTCACTTGGTCGGGGCTATGGGGCGAGGCTGTCTATTAAGTTTACCCGGTGAGTATCCCGTACGCTACGTGATTGCGACGGACTTTTGATCACATCAAAATTCCGTGGCTATCGATCAAGTGAGACTAAATCGCTAGATTTATAACATTCATTCAGTTATCTCATAACTACTTATGAATTCCAATTATTGTATCACATTCCGGATAAATAGAAAGTGTTAAACTTTTCGATCGAACAATCGAACACCCAAGTTTTCCCGAAACAGCTCAACTCATGAAATAAGTTTAAAAACATTCACTTCATGCCTCAGTACCAATGGTCCAGCCGTAGAATGGTCAAGCCAACGCCTCACATGTGGCACGCCGTACTGCCCCAAACCCTAAGGTTCAAAGGGCAGTTCAAGACGGTCACATAATCGAGTTAAGGTTTGTTGTCTTCTAGAGGGACCATTGCGTTATTTGCACTACTTCGAACGTTCTCAAACTACGGAAAGATCCAACACTTTGAAGTTTCCCGACTGGGGAAAAAGTGGGTATTTATATCCGGTCAAACTTTTTAACAGTTTCTACAATATCCGGAAAAACTTAAACGAAGATAAATTATCCGATCGAATCAACGAGTCCCCAATACAAGCCTAGAAAACTCAACACTTGAGTGGAATTAAAATATTCACAGAAAAAATTAACAAGAAAGGACCTAAGAATAATTACATGAAATTTCAGGGACTAAGTCACAATTTTGGCCGCGGAACCGCTGTAAAACCCCTACTTTGGCCGCGGTTCCACGGTCAAATTGTTGAATTAGGGCTCCGTACTTCATAGTAATTCTTATTTTTTCCTGCATAATTTTCTGAGAATTTTTAATTTGGAAAAATCCACAGTTTGTAAAAATGTACAGAGAAGGGTTTTGTCGGGGTTTACGGGTTCGATCGGACTTCTAACTTCGTCTACACATCGCCTAAAGCTCTATCTAGGCTCTGATACCACTGTAGGGTTCCTAGGCACGCTCAAGCTGTCTCATAAGGTATCAACCATGCCAATTTCAAATTTTTCCGGTGCCGAGAAACCCTAATGCTAGATCGTTAACTAGAGATTGGGCGAAACATGCAAGTAAACGACTTTACTGCTAAAGGAAAGTGACTACAACCTTTGTAGATCTGGTCCTCCACCTCCATAGCTCCGTGATGAAGTCCCTCCGCTGTACCCATCGGATCCCAGACTCTCGCGGTGGTTTCATCGAAAGAATGATCGGGCTAGGTCGTCGACTTCGACACCGAAGATGATCTACGTCGAGGCAACACAAGATCAAGCTCTAACTTCACCAAGCCATGAATCTTGTGAAGAAAACACCCTATACTACTTGGCAAGTGGTAGAGGATGAAGGAATAGGAAGTGGGTTCACTTTAGAATTGGATTTCTCACTCTTTTTCTCAAGTTGCCATTGATGGTAGCAAGCTTTCTTCTTTTGTTCAAGAAGAAGAAGAAGAAGAAAAGAAAATATTAAGTATTTTCAAAATATAAAATAGTATGATAAGTATCATATTGCAACCATGGTTATGTGTAGAGAGTTAACTAAGGTTAGGTTGAATGGTTAGGGTTAGGAGAAGAAGACAAGAATGGTTACTTTAGTCAAAAGTGCATGAAGCATCAAGAAGTTTCTTGAATGAAAGCAACCATTTTTGTTTTCCTTTTCCTTTTTTAACCAAAATAAATAGATAAATGAATAAGTGAGTAAATCAAAACCCTAAACACTAACATAACCATGGTTTAAGTCTTTACAAAAACCCAAGTTTGCATGTATCATCAAACATGATACAAACAAGTGCACAAAACTATATCATATATACAATGTGCACATTCGAGTGAGAAAATCCATCTTAAGTGAACCAGTACTAGTTAATGCAAAGTAATATATCAAATATATAATTATGCATTAAATTATTAAATCAACACTTGATTTAATGATCAGGTCATATCGCATATAACCGACTAGTATCAAGTGCATCAATGTATCGAATCAACACTTGATCCTATAACCCGGCTATATCACATATAACCTGCCGATGATACAAATCGCGAGAATAGAATACGGTATCACATATACGCATTATTCTCGGTCCCGCACATATCTCATATGCGCTCCTATTTCGTTTCGGAAACCTCTGTATAGGACTCTAAAGACTCGTCAATATGCCGGCAGCAGGTGATGATCATATCAAACACCCACAAGCCGCAAGCGGTCTGCTAAACGTAACGGCCACCCGGGTATTGAGCGATCAGAAGATCGACGAGCAAGCCCGCTCACACTCCTGTGAATCCAACCAGTAACACTTACCGTACAGTCCTGTCTGATCGTCTGATATGTCGCATATCTCACCTAGGGGTGGTAAACGTCAGACCCCAGTAGCTCGATAAGTCGTGTCGATATGAGGTCTATAACAGTTCGAGAAACTACTGGTAACACTTACCAGTAAATCTCAACAACCCTGGCCAGGGATTTCCGGTTATAGCCAATCGAACACAGCGTAACATCAACTCCCGATACCGGGAGAGACGAATCCCCTTCTATCGCTCATTGCCTCTATGTGATTCGGGATTGTACCCAAAAACCACCGTTTTGCATGCCCTCTTGGACGTGGTAAGGTGGAAATCAAAGCACAGTGGGAATCACACAAGACTCTATGACGATCTCGGGTCTATAGACTAACCTGTACCAGTGTCACCAGAGAACTGCCATCTGACGATAGGTATATATCATAACTAGGAGTTCTCGGCGAGTCCTGTTCGGTGTACCTATTCTCCAATGAGCACCCGTGTATAATCTTTGATGTCAAACACCAATGGTTGTGGGATCAACCATCGCCCCTAGGGACAAGAAACGTACATACTAGTCCACTCTGGTAATATCGATGCCCTGTCTTGATATACCCTCGACTAGGAATAATTAAAGGATATGCTTTTAGACTGCCCAGGTCCCACCAGTATGATTTACATCATAATCCTGATAGTCAAGCATAATCCTAAGGGCTTCATCAACATGTGTAGAAGATATGAAATACAACACATTACACATTAAGATGAAGATAAACCAGATATCATACTATCATTTCGAGCAAAGATTGTTTCTGTACATATACATGCCTAGCATCCTATACAATACATGCCTGTAGGGTATACATATCTAACAATCTCCCACTTGCTCTAAGACCTGTATTTGGTGCAATGGGTACCTGCTATCATCTCTATAACCGGCTATTGGCCCCGCATGCCCAACATCTTGAACTGTCTCTCGAACTAGACTTGAGAGATGGCCTTGGTGAATGGATCTGCTGTGTTGTATTTCGTGTCTACTCTCCGTATCTCGATCTCCTGGCGGTCCACTATCTCCCTGATGAGGTGATACCGCCTCAAGATATGTCTGGATTTATGATGGGACCATGGTTCCTTTGCCAAAGCATGGCTCCATTGTTATCGCAATATAATGGTATTGGGTTAGCAATGGATTGAACCACCTGAAGTTTAGAAATGAACTTTCTCATCCAGACTGCCTCTTTTGCGGCATCATCAGTAGTAATATTGTCAGCTTCCATCATGGAGTCAGCGACGGTATCTTTCTTGGAAATCTTCCAATATACCGCCCCTCAATTTAGGGTAAATACAAACCCAGAGATGGATTTACTGTCATCCTTATCACTCTGGAATCTGGAATCGGTAAAGGCCTCCATTTAGGGGTCTCCGTTACCATATACCAAGAAAATTTCTTTAGTCCTTCGTAAGTACTTAAGAATGTTCTTCACAGCAGTCCAGTGTTTCTCCCTAGGATTGGATTGATATCTGCTCACTACACTTAGTGCATAAGCTACATCTGGACGAGTACATAATATTGCATACATTATAGATCCTACCATCGAAGCGTAGGGTATAATGCTCATATGAGCTCTCTCTTCATCTGTCTTTAGAGGGATCTCTTTAGAGAGGGTGATCCCGTGACAAGCGGGTAAATTATCTCGCTTGGAATTTTCCATACTAAAGCTCTTTAGTATGGTGTCTATATACCTCGATTGGGTCAATCCCAACAGTCTCTTAGATCTATCTCTATAGATCCTAATTTCAAGAATACATGAGGCATCACCCAAGTCCTTCATGGATAACCTCTGTGATAAGAACAGTTTGATCGATTATAGCATAGGAACGTCATTTCCTATCAGGAGAATGTCATCCACGTACAATACGAGGAATGTGACTGTGCTCCCTATAATCTTCTTATAAATGCAAGATTCATCTATATTTTTGATAAAATCAAACTCTTTGATTGTATCATCAAAGCAGATGTTCCAACTCCGTGATTCCTGCTTTAATCCATTAATGGATTTAAGCAACCCGCATGCCTTTCCGCTGCTCCTACTGTCAATGAAGCCCTCTGGATGATCCATAAAAACGCATTCATCTAAATCACCATTTAGAAATGCGGTTTTAACGTCCATTTGACAGATTTCATAGACTTAGTAAGCAGCAACAGCAAGTAAGATTCGAATGGATTTGAGCATTGCAACTGGAGAAAAGGTCTCGTCATAGTTCAATCCTGGTCTTTGACGGAATTCTTTTGCTACCAGCCTAGCTTTATAGGTCTCCACCTGTCCATCCACACCAATCTTTCTCTTAAAGATCCACTTGCACCCTATGGGTTTTACCCCAGAAAGTGCAACCTCCAAAGTCCATACTTTGTTGGTGTGCATGGATTCCATTTCGAATCGCATGGCATCTATCCACTTCACTGAGTCACTACTCATGATAGCTTGCTGAAAACTAGTTAGTTCATCATCATCCATGATTTAATCTTCTCTATCACCATCAATTATAAAACCGCAGTATCTATCAGGTGGGCGAGAAGTCCTACTAGATCTATGGAGTGGCTGAGGCTCGTCGGGTTCTATTAAAACCTCAAGTTCGACCAAATCGTCAGTAGTTATTTGTGTTTCTGAAACTTCTTCCAGTTCTACCGCATTGCCAACAGATTCATTTGTAAAAAAATTCATTTTCTAAAAATGTGGCATAATGAGAAACAAACACTCTTGGTTCATCCTTATGGTAGAAAAGATATCCATACGAATGTTTTGGATATCCCACAAATTTACACATAACTGACTGTGTCCCGAGTTTTTCTAGATTCTACTTTTTAATAAAAGCAGGACAACCCTATATCCTAACTCGTTTAAGAGATAGCCTCTTCCCATACCATATCTCATATGGAGTGGTATACATGAATTTGGTCGGAACCCTACTTAATGATATATTGCAGTCTCCAATGCATGCCCCCAGAACAATAGTAGTAACTCAGCATCACTCATCATAGAACGTATTATATCTAACAGGGTACGATTTCTCTGTTCTGACACACCGTTGTGCTGTGGTGTGTACGGAGGAGTGAGCTGAGAGAGAATCCTATTCTCTTTTAGGAAATCTAGAAACTCTGTGCTTAGGTACTCACCTCCTCGATCCGATAGAAGTTTCTTGATACTCAAGCCCCTTTTTTTTTCTACTTCAGATTTATACTCTTTGAATTTATCGAAGGCTTCGGACTTATATTTCAACAAGAATACGTGTCCAAATCTCGAGGAATTATCAATGAAAGTTATGAACTAGGAATAACCGCCTCTAGCATGTATAGACATTGGTCCACATACATCACTATGTATGAGGCCTAAGAGTTCAGAAGCTCTTTCTCCGTATCCAGTAAATGGAGTTTTGGTCATTTTACCTTTGATACAAGACTGGCAAGTTGTATAAGATTTTTATTCAAACAGGTTTAGATATTTATCTTTATGTATCTTGGTTAGTCTTGTTTCGTTAATATGACCAAGTCTACAATGCCAAATGAAAGCTTCATTTATGTTTGAAATCTTTCTTTTGTTTGTGTGTTGTATATTGAAAACTGTATGTTAATTTAGGACGTATATCCCGTTATTTAATGTACCAGACCCAATCAACTGTTGATTAAGATTAATGTTCATAATATTACTTTATAACACAAAATTATATCCTTCATTGTCCAACAACAATACTGATATAATATTACATAACAAGGAGGGTACAAAATAACATGGGTTTAAAACCAATATACATCCAGATGGCAAACCAAGGTGATACTCTCCCACTGATGTAGCATTTACACTAGAACCATTCCCAACTCGGAGAGTGTGATCACCCTTCTTCAACACTTTGCTATATCTCAGCCCCTGCACACAATTGCAGGTGTGAGATCTTGACCCGATATCTAATACCCAGGATGCAGAGTTAATTGAAAAACAGTTTTCTGTTACAAACACACCTGAAGCAGAAACATCACTATACTTCTTCTTCTTAAGCTCGGTGAGGTACCCAACGCAGTTTCTCTTCCAGTGCCCAGTCTTGTGGCAGTAGAAGCATTCCCCTTTTCCCGATGCAGAAGCCCCTGTCTTTTCCTTCCCCCTTTTTCACTCCACTTCTCGGTTTGTGGGGATTCTTCTTCTTCTTTCCTTTGGCCTTAGCTTTCAGGATGGATGAGGAAGATGGCCCAGCAACTAGAGAGGGAGTTTTCTCTACCTTTAGCGTGCTCTTTGTACTCCTCAACAAATTGAGAAACTCATAAAGTGACTTCTTCAGAATGTGCATGTTGAAGTTCACTATGAACGGAGCAAAGGCAAGGAGAGAGACTGTAGAACAATATCAATATACTGTTCATTCTTCATTGTCTATCCCAGGTCCTTTAGTTCTTCAATAAGTCCAATCATCTTTAGCACATGATCACTTACAGACGTGCTAGCAGCCATCCGCATCTGAAACAACTTTCTAGATGTCTCATAATGGAGAGTACGAGATTGCTCTCCATACAACTGCTTTGTATGAAGAAAGATGGATTGCACATCTATCTTCTCATGTTGCTTCTGATGTTCATTGTCCATCAAAGCAAGCACGAGATATTTGGCTGTTGGGCAATCTATATCCCATGTCTTGCGGACTTCATTATCCGCAACTGAAGAATCAGGTCTTGAGAGGGGAGGGGCTTTAGCTATAAGAACGTAAGCGACCTTATCATAGGTCAGGGCAATATTTACGTTCCTCAGCCATTCTTTATAATTCGGTCCCGTGAGTTTATTTTTCTCTAATAGAAGCTTATGTCTCGTCATAGGTATCTGCCATTAGGAGAGAGAAAAGAAGACACTCAGCGATTGCTCTTGCATGATTAGATTGGTTATTAATCTTGTCTAATCGATGTCTCCCACTGCTTTTTATCAAATTTTCCTTCAGACCCTAAAAAGAAAATTAGGCAGGATTAATTGCAGTCTACAAGTTCGCCAAGGACAGTGCCGGTACTCAGAGGGAGGTTCCCCGTGCTTTGGCACGAGCCTAATTAAAATAAACCTCGTTTTCCCAGAGGCATAACCCCATTGACACCTTTCTAGACATCTACTGGATTAGCTAATTGTAAAGTGCAAAACTCTCTCGGGAGTAACTTTTACTCACAGTGGGATCGGGATCCAACAATCAAATATAAGGTATGCAATCTCATTGCAAATTTCAACTCTTGAAATTCCCGAAGTGTATCCTTTTCTCTTTCCGAATGGCAGTTACAGATGTCAGGACTTAAGCTACTACTTGAGAAAAATAAACTGACAGGACCAAATTATAAAGAATGGTTGAGGAACTTGAACATTGCACTTTCATATGATAAGGTATCATATGTCCTCAATACCGAAGCCCCACCCGTCCCAGGACCTGAATCATCTGTCTCGGATAGGGAGATCCGAAAAACTTGGGAAAATGACTGCAACACGGCCAAGTGCCTCGCGCTCGCTTCTATGGACAATGTCCATCAGAAGCAACACGAGAATATAGATGTGCAATCCATCTTTCTTCACACAAAGGAGTTGTATGAAGAGCAATCTCGTACTTTGAGATACGAGGCATCTAGAAAGCTGTTTCAGATGCGAATGGCCCCTGGTGCATCAGTTGGAGACCATGTTTTGAAAATGATTGGTCTTATTGAAGAACTTGAGGAACTGGGATGGACTATGGATAATGAGCAATATACGGATATTGTTCTGCAGTCTCTCCCCCCTGCCTTTGCTCTGTTCATAGTAAATTTCAATATGAATGATTTGGAGAAATCATTGCCTGAACTTCTCAATATGTTGAGAAGTGCAGAGAACACGTTGAAGACGGCAAGGACTCCCGCTCTGCTTGCTGGGCCATCTTCCTCTTCATTCCCAAAAGCTAAGGCCAAGGGAAAGAAAAAGAAGAAGTCCATCAAACAGAAAGGTGGAGTTAGAAAGGCAAAGGGGAAAGACAAAGCCGGGGCTGTGGGAAGCGGAAAAGGAGAATGTTTTTACTGTCATAAGTCAGGACATTGGAAACGGAACTGTGCTGCATATCTTGCTGATCTCAAGAAGAAGAAGCATGCTGATGCTTCCACTTCAGGTGTGTTTGTAACTGAAAACTGTTTTTCTTTAAACCCTGCATCCTGGGTATTGGATACCGGTTCTGGTTCTCACATCTGCAATTGTATGCAGGGATTGAGAAATAGTAGAGTTTTAAAAATTGGAGATCATACTCTGCGGGTTGGAAATGGTTCCAATATACATGCTGTATCCGTGGGAGAGTATCATCTAGGGTTGCCTTCAGGAAGTATTTTGGTTTTGAACCCGTGTTATTTAGTACCAAGTATGCTGTGTAACATAATATCCGTTTCTTTGTTGGACAATGAAGGATATCATTTTATATTGCAAAATAATGTTATGAACATTAACCTGAATCAAGAGTTGATTGGGTATGGTACACTAAATAACGGTATTTACATCCTGAACCAACACACAGTTTTCAACATACAACATACTAGTAAAAGAAAGTTTTCAGATATAAATGAAGCTTTTCTTTGGTATTGTAGACTTGGTCATATTAATGAAACAAGACTAAACAAGCTATATAAAGATGGATATTTAAATCCGTTTGAATATAAATCTTATGCGACTTGCCAGTCTTGTATCAAAGGTAAAATGACCAAAACTCCGTTTAGTGGACACGGAGAGAGAGCTGGTGAACTCTTAAGCCTCATACATAGTGATGTATGCGGACCAATGTCTACACTTGCAAGAGGTGGTTTTTCATACTTCATCACTTTTACTGATGATTTCTCAAGATTCGGACACGTGTTTTTGATAAAGCACAAATCCGAAGCATTTGAGAAATTCAAAGAGTATAAACTTGAAGTAGAGAAGCAAACAGGCTTGAGCATCAAGAAACTTCGATCGGATCGAGGTGGAGAATATTTAAGTACAGAGTTTCTAGACTTCTTAAAAGAGAATGGGATTCTCTCTCAGCTCACTCCTCCTTACACACCACAGCACAATGGTGTGTCAAAACGGAGGAATCGTACCCGATTGGATATGGTACGATCCATGATGTGTGATGCTGAGTTACCGCTTTCCTTTTGGGGACATGCATTGGAGACAACAATGTATCTATTGAACAGGGTTCCAACCAAGACCGTGTCTACCACTCCATATGAGATGTGGAATGGAAAGAGACCATCTCTTAAACGGTTTAGGATTTGGGGTTGTCCAGCTTTTGTTAAAAAGCAGAATCCAGACAAACTCGAGACACGATCGATCTTGTGTAAATTTGTGGGGTATCCAAAACATTCGTATGGATATCTATTCTACCACAAAGAGGAACAAAAGGTGTTTGTTGCTCAGCATGCCACATTTTTGGAAAATGAGATCTTTACGGAAAGTACTAATGGCAATGTGGTAGAACTAGAAGAGGTTCTAGAGACACAAATTACTCAGGAGGAATTGGTTGAAACTGATGTTGCAGTAGAACTTCAAGAACCTCAGCCGCTCAGGAGGTCTAGTAGAACTTCTCGCCCACCAGAGAGATACTATGGGTTTCTCATATATGGTGATAGAGAAGATTGCATCATGGATGATGATGACCCTACTAGTTTTCAGCAAGCTATCACGAGTAGTGACTCGGTGAAATGGCTGGAAGCAATGAGATCCGAAATGGAGTCAATGTACACTAACAAAGTATGGACTTTGGACGTTGCGCCTCCTGGGATAAAACCCGTTGGGTGCAAATGGATCTTTAAGAGAAAGATTGGTGTAGATGGACAGGTGGAGACCTATAAGGCAAGGCATGTAGCGAAAGGTTTTCGTCAAAGACCAGGCTTGGACTATGATGAAACTTTCTCTCCGGTAGCAATGCTTAAATCCATTAGGATCCTACTTGCTATTGCTGCTCACTATGATTATGAAATATGGCAGATGGACGTGAAAACTGAATTTCTAAATGGTGATTTAGAAGAATGCGTTTTTATGGATCAGCCAGAGGGCTTCATTGTTAGTGGGAGCAGCGGGAAAGCATGTAGATTGCTTAAATCCATTTATGGATTAAAGCAGGCCTCAAGGAGCTGGAACATCTGCTTTGATGATACAATCAAAGAGTTTGATTTTATCAGAAATGAAGATGAACTATGTATTTATAAGAAGATTGTAGGGAGTACTGTCACATTCCTCGTATTGTACGTAGACGACATTCTCCTGATAGGAAATGATGTTCCTATGCTACAATCGGTCAAACTATTCTTATCACAAAGGTTCTCCATGAAGGACCTGGGTGATGCCTCGCGCATTTTGGGCATTAGGATCTATAAAGATAGATCTAAGAGGTTTTTGGGACTGTCCCAATCAAAGTACATAGACACCATTCTAAAGAGGTTTAGTATGGAAGATTCTAAGCGTGGTGCCTTGCCTGCTACTCATGGAATCACTCTCTCCAAGGACTTCTGTCCGAAGACTGATGAAGAGAGAGCTCGCATGAGCGTTATACCCTATGCTTCAGCCATAGGATCTATAATGTATGCGATGTTGTGTACTCGCCCTGATGTGGCTTATGCACTGGCTGTAGTAAGCAGGTATCAATCCAACCCAGGGGTGAATCATTGGATAGCAGTGAAGAACATTCTTAAGTACTTGCGAAGGACTAAAGAATTGTTCTTGGTGTATGGTAATGGGGATCTCCAAATGGAGGCCTTTACCGATTCAAGCTTCCAAAGTGATAAGGATGACAGCAAATCTATCTCAGGGTTTGTATTTACCCTAAATGGAGGAGCGGTTAGTTGGAAGAGTTCCAAATAGGACACCGTTGCAGACTCCACGATGGAAGCTGAGTATATTGCTGCAAGTGATGCTGCTAAGGAAGCCGTCTGGATGAAGAAGTTCATTGCGGAACTAGGAGTAGTTCCAACCATTGTTGATCCAATACCATTGTATTGTGATAATAATGGAGCTATAGCATTAGCTAAAGAACCAAGGTCCCATCAGAAATCCAGACACATCCTAAGGCGATATCATCTGATCCGGGAGATAATAGATCGACAGGAGATCGAGATTCGGAGAGTAGATACAAAGGATAACACAGCGGATCCATTCACCAAGGCACTTTCACAGCCTCAGCATGAGCGACTGTTTGAAATGTTGGGTATGAGATACGCCAATAACTGGCCTTAGTGCAAGTGGGAGATTGTTAGTAATATGTATGCCCTAAAGGCCATTATATGGATAGTGGAAACTTGAACATATAATCTATGGAGATAGATGACTTTCTTGCTCAACATGATAGTACGCTATCTGGTTTACTTTATCTGGATATGTAGATTTAATCATTTACACATGTTGATAAAGCCCAAAGGATATTTGCTTGACTACTGTGATTATGATGCGGATCATACTAGTGGGGCACGTGTAGTTTATAAGCATATCCTTGAACTGTTCCTAGTCGAGGGTGTATCGAGACAGGGCATCGATATTCCAGAGTAGACTAGTGTATACCATTCTTGTCCCATATGATGGGCGATGGATGATCCCATATCCATCTGGTGAGGAGACACCAAAGATTGTATGCGGGTGCTCAGTGGAGACTGGGTACACTGAACGGACTCGCCGAGAACTCCTATGTGGTATTATATCTATCGTCGGATAGCAGTACTCAGGGAACACTGGTACAGGTTAGTCTGTAGACCCGAGATCGTCATAGAGTCTTGTGTGTCCTCCCACTATACTTTGATCTCCACCCTACCACGGCTCTGCTGAGTCGTGCAAACAGGTGGTCTTTGGGTACAGTCTCGAGGCACATGGAGGCAATGAGTGATAGGAGGGGTTTCGTCTCTCCCGGTATTGGGAGTTGATGTTGTGCTATGCTCAATTGGCTATAACATGAAGTCCCTGGCCAGGGCTGCTGAGATTTACTGATAAGAGTTATCAGTAGTTTCTCGATCTGTTATGAGCCATACACCAGCATGCCTTATTGAGTTACTGGGGTCGACGATTCCATCCCTAGACTCGATATGCAGCATATCTGACGAAGAGACCGGACTGTACGGTAAGTGTTGCCAGTTGGCTCGACGGGAGTTTTTACAGCTTCGCTGGTTTTCTTCTGATCGTTTCAATACCCGGGTGGCCGTTATGTTTAGCTGACCTCTTGCGGCTTGTAGGCGTTTGATATGATCATCATCTACTGCCGGCGTATTGACGAGTCTTAGAGTCCCACAATGAAGTTTCCTGGTTCGGGCAAAAAGATGTGGTGTGCATATGAGATATGCGCGGGACCCGATTAAATACGGTTATGTGATAACGTATATTAATCAGGCATTTTCTATTTGACGGATCGTATGTGATATGACCGGTTTGCTAAATCAAGTGTTGATTTAACAAATTACATTTAGATTAATTCTTTAACTAAATCCTTTTGTATGCATGCATGCATGCACATGATGATGTGCATGGACACATACATACATACATTGTATCATGGTTGATGATATAAGAATGGTGGCAATGCAAGACTTATATTGAAGCTTTTATTTATATTTATCATTTTAAGTTAATGTAAAGAAAACACACACATGCTCCTTTATTCTTTAGTGGGTAAGCTTTATTTAACTTAATGAAAAGAATTTCCACCCATGCTTAATTCTTTATGAAAAGAATTTGCACCCATAATTATAGTGGGGATGGAATAATGATGATTATTCCTTTCTCATCACTATAAATAGCTTCATATGTGATATGAAACTTACAATGAGAAAAACACAACAATTAGTGCATGGGTGTGAAGAAAACAAGTTATCATATGTGATATGATAGAAAGCTCAAGTTTAGCCACCATTATCTTCTTCTTCCTCTCTTGATTTTTCTTTTGAGTGAAGTTGATAAAAAGAAAGGGTTTTCAATTGTTGAATATAAACCACATCATCATACTACACACATCTAGCCGATTTGTGTAGGGTGTTTGCTCTACTTCGTTTGCGAAACAAGTAAGGCAAGGAGCTTTGGGCAAAGCGACTTCGGGTGGATCATCATGGACAAGGAGGGCTTCCATCGATCCGTTCCAAACTCTCATAGTGCCAAGGAGTCACTGAGGGGGATCTACAAAGGTTGTAATCTCTACTCTTAGTGATAGTTTTACATTTGCATGTGATGCTTAGTTGTATGAATCCCTAAAACTTCTAGTTTCGATTCTTGTCGAGTTAACTTAGCACCTCTAAAATTTTGATTATGGCATATGTGATGCTACCATACCCTTGACGAGGTGCTAAGCTAACCCTTCAATATCAATATACTGTTCATTCTTCATTGTCTATCCCAGGTCCTTTAGTTCTTCAATAAGTCCAATCATCTTTAGCACATGATCACTTACAGACGTGCTAGCAGCCATCCGCATCTGAAACAACTTTCTAGATGTCTTATAATGGAGAGTACGAGATTGCTCTCGATACAACTGCTTTGTATGAAGAAAGATGGATTGCACATCTATCTTCTCATGTTGCTTCTGATGTTGATTGTCCATCAAAGCAAGCACGAGATATTTGGCTGTTGGGCAATCTATATCCCATGTCTTGCGGACTTCATTATCCGCAACTGAAGAATCAGGTCCTGAGAGGGGAGGGGCTTTAGCTATAAGGACGTAAGCGACCTTATCATAGGTCAGGGCAATATTTACGTTCCTCAGCCATTCTTTATAATTCGGTCCCATGAGTTTATTTTTGTCTAATAGAAGCTTATGTCCCGTCATAGGTATCTGCCATTAGGAGAGAGAAAAGAAGACACTCAGCGATTGCTCTTGCATGATTAGATTGGTTATTAATCTTGTCTAATCGATGTCTCCCACTGCTTTTTATCAAATTTTCCTTCAGACCCTAAAAAGAAAATTAGCCAGGATTAATTGCAGTCTACAAGTTCGCCAAGGACAGTGCCGGTACTCCGAGGGAGGTTCCCCGTGCTTTCGCACGAACCTAATTAAAATAAACCTCGTTTTCCCAGAGGCATAACCCCATTGACACCTTTCTAGACATCTACTGGATTAGCTAATTGTATAGTGTAAAAATCTCTCGGGAGTAACTTTTACTCACAGTGGGATCGGGATCCAACTATCAAATATAAGGTATGCAATCTCATTGCAAATTTCAACTCTTGAAATTCCCGATATGGTTTTTTTACACCCCATTTCATGATTGATTTAGACCCACCTGTATGACCCTTAAGTATGATCAACAAAGTCATATGAATGTCCTAACCGATCACATCATATGCTTTGTTGGAAGACATCACTTAACAACCGTACAACGCGCCTTAACTATGGTCAACAAACGTGACACGAATACTAAGTACTTTGCTTCCTAAAATGGTGGAGGGTTATAGATGGTTTTGATGAAAACCTTTAACATTTGAACTTAATATCATTGTAGAATCGAGTGAAAAGGATTGGTTTAAGCTCTAGTTTTAAAAATCGAATGGTTTTGTAGCATATTTCTAATTTTGCTAAAGAGATCACTCCCGGTGAAGGGATCTCGACTCTTTCCTCATCGAATGGGGTGCTGGATATTTATCAAGGAATGCCACTATGCAAAACAAAAATTAGATCAACTATAAAAGCAAATTGAGTGCTTTATAACATTTGCTAGTTTTGCTAAAGGGGTTACTCCCGGTGAAGGGATCTTAGCCCTTTCCTCATCGAATGAGGTGTTGGATATCCATCAAGGAATACCACTATGCAAAGAAAAAACTAGAGTTACCCTTTTAAAAAAATTTGATTCTATAATATCTTTAGGTTTCTTTTTCTTAACATTAATCACATTAACGTTGTCCCATCATTTATGTTTAGACATCACAAAAAAGAAACAAAAATAGAACGTATGCTTATGCCATCCGCATTCGCCATGAAGCCCCGTCATACACCGTTAGGTTACTTAACTAACAGCAGAGCGGGAGCTGGACTAGCGCGGGTGCAAAACATAAGCAATGTTTATTATATATCTCATTTATAAATATAGCCATTCCAGATCACAGATGAATACATTGGATATACTAAGAATTCCGTATTTCATTCAAGCCCTTAACGAAAGACAGATTCCACGGTCGTGATGAATACCCAAACCCTACCCTAGACCCCTACAGGTGCGGCAAACTACCCGCCAAATTCCCGAAGTGAAGCAACCTGCCTCAATGAGATAAGTAGGTCACTCGGCACTTCGAGAACCAAGGAACCCTCTGTGTGGGACTCTAAAGACTCAATAGCGAAGTGAAGCAATCTCCCGGTGAAGCAACCTTGGGTCTACCCCACTATTGAGTCTTTAGAGTCCCACACAGAGGGTTCCTTGGTTCTCGAAGTGCCGAGTGACCTACTTATCTCATTGAGGCAGGTTGCTTCACTTCGGGAATTTGGCGGGTAGTTTGCCGCACCTGTAGGGGTCTAGGGTAGGGTTTGGGTATTCATCACGACCGTGGAATCTGTCTTTCGTTAAGGGCTTGAATGAAATACGGAATTCTTAGTATATCCAATGTATTCATCTGTGATCTGGAATGGCTATATTTATAAATGAGATATATAATAAACATTGCTTATGTTTTGCACCCGCGCTAGTCCAGCTCCCGCTCTGCTGTTAGTTAAGTAACCTAACGGTGTATGACGGGGCTTCATGGCGAATGCGGATGGCATAAGCATACGTTCTATTTTTGTTTCTTTTTTGTGATGTCTAAACATAAATGATGGGACAACGTTAATGTGATTAATGTTAAGAAAAAGAAACCTAAAGATATTATATAATCAAATTTTTTTAAAAGGGTAACTCTAGTTTTTTCTTTGCATAGTGGTATTCCTTGATGGATATCCAACACCTCATTCGATGAGGAAAGGGCTAAGATCCCTTCACCGGGAGTAACCCCTTTAGCAAAACTAGCAAATGTTATAAAGCACTCAATTTGCTTTTATAGTTGATCTAATTTTTGCTTTGCATAGTGGCATTCCTTGATAAATATCCAGCACCCCATTCGATGAGGAAAGAGTCGAGATCCCTTCACCGGGAGTGATCTCTTTAGCAAAATTAGAAATATGCTACAAAACCATTCGATTTTTAAAACTAGAGCTTAAACCAATCCTTTTCACTCGATTCTACAATGATATTAAGTTCAAATGTTAAAGGTTTTCATCAAAACCATCTATAACCCTCCACCATTTTAGGAAGCAAAGTACTTAGTATTCGTGTCACGTTTGTTGACCATAGTTAAGGCGCGTTGTACGGTTGTTAAGTGATGTCTTCCAACAAAGCATATGATGTGATCGGTTAGGACATTCGTATGACTTTGTTGATCATACTTAAGGGTCATACGGGTGGGTCTAAATCAATCATGAAATGGGGTGTAAAAAATCCATATCGGGAATTTCAAGAGTTGAAATTTGCAATGAGATTGCATACCTTATATTTGATAGTTGGATCCCGATCCCACTGTGAGTAAAAGTTACTCCCGAGAGATTTTTGCACTATACAATTAGCTAATCCAGTAGATGTCTAGAAAGGTGTCAATGGGGTTATGCCTATGGGAAAACGAGGTTTATTTTAATTAGGTTCGTGCGAAAGCACGGGGAACTTCCCTCGGAGTACCGGCACTGTCCTTGGCGAACTTGTAGACTGCAATTAATCCTGGCTAATTTTCTTTTTAGGGTCTGAAGGAAAATTTGATAAAAAGCAGTGGGAGACATCGATTAGACAAGATTAATAACCAATCTAATCATGCAAGAGCAATCGCTGAGTGTCTTCTTTTCTCTCTCCTAATGGCAGATACCTATGACGGGACATAAGCTTCTATTAGACAAAAATAAACTCATGGGACCGAATTATAAAGAATGGCTGAGGAACGTAAATATTGCCCTGACCTATGATAAGGTCGCTTACGTCCTTATAGCTAAAGCCCCTCCCCTCTCAGGACCTGATTCTTCAGTTGCGGATAATGAAGTCCGCAAGACATGGGATATAGATTGCCCAACAGCCAAATATCTCGTGCTTGCTTTGATGGACAATGAACATCAGAAGCAACATGAGAAGATAGATGTGCAATCCATCTTTCTTCATACAAAGCAGTTGTATAGAGAGCAATCTCGTACTCTCCATTATAAGACATCTAGAAAGTTGTTTCAGATGCGGATGGCTGCTAGCACGTCTGTAAGTGATCATGTGCTAAAGATGATTGGACTTATTGAAGAACTAAAGGACCTGGGATAGACAATGAAGAATGAACAGTATATTGATATTGAAGGGTTAGCTTAGCACCTCGTCAAGGGTATGGTAGCATCACATATGCCATAATCAAAATTTTAGAGGTGCTAAGTTAACTCGACAAGAATCGAAACTAGAAGTTTTAGGGATTCATACAAATAAGCATCACATGCAAATGTAAAACTATCACTAAGAGTAGAGATTACAACCTTTGTAGATCCCCCTCGGTGACTCCTTGGCACTATGAGAGTTTGGAACGGATCGATGGAAGCCCTCCTTGTCCACGATGATCCACCCGAAGTCGCTTTGCCCAAAGCTCCTTGCCTTACTTGTTTCGCAAACGAAGTAGAGCAAACACCCTACACAAATCGGCTAGATGTGTGTAGTATGATGATGTGGTTTATATTCAACAATTGAAAACCCTTTCTTTTTATCAACTTCACTCAAAAGAAAAATCAAGAGAGGAAGAAGAAGATAATGGTGGCTAAACTTGAGCTTTCTATCATATCACATATGATAACTTGTTTTCTTCACACCCTTGCACTAATTGTTGTGTTTTTCTCATTGTAAGTTTCAAATCACATATGAAGCTATTTATAGTGATGAGAAAGGAATAATCATCATTATTCCATCCCCACTATAATTATGGGTGCAAATTCTTTTCATAAAGAATTAAGCATGGGTGGAAATTCTTTTCATTAAGTTAAATAAAGCTTACCCACTAAAGAATAAAGGAGCATGTGTGGGTTTTCTTTACATTAACTTAAAATGATAAATATAAATAAAAGCTTCAATATAAGTCTTGCATTGCCACCATTCTTATATCATCAACCATGATACAATGTATGTATGTATGTGTCCATGCACATCATCATGTGCATGCATGCATGCATACAAAAGGATTTAGTTAAAGAATTAATCTAAATGTAATTTGTTAAATCAACACTTGATTTAGCAAACCGGTCATATCACATACGATCCGTCAAATAGAAAATGATTGATTAATATACGTTATCACATAACCGTATTTAATCGGGTCCCGCGCATATCTTATATGCACACCACATCTTTTTGCCCGAACCAGGAAACTTCATTGTGGGACTCTAAGACTCGTCAATACGCCGGCAGTAGATGATGATCATATCAAACGCCTACATGCCGCAAGAGGTCAGCTAAACATAACGGCCACCCGGGTATTGAAACGATCAGAAGAAAACCAGCGAAGCTGTAAAAACTCCCGTCGAGCCAACTAGCAACACTTACCGTACAGTCCGGTCTCTTCGTCAGATATGCTGCATATCGAGTCCAGGGATGGAATCGTCGACCCCAGTAACTCAATAAGTCATGCTGGTGTATGGCTCATAACAGATCGAGAAACTACTGGTAACTCTTATCAGTAAATCTCAGCAGCCCTGGCCAGGGACTTCATGTTATAGCCAATTGAGCATAGCACAACATCAACTCCCAATACCGGGAGAGACGAAACCCCTCCTATCGCTCATTGCCTCTATGTGCCTCGAGACTGTACCCAAAGACTGTTGGAGATAGTGCCCTCAGAGTCGATTATTGGATCACAGGCACGTGATTGCGATGATTGAGGGAGGACCTATCCCGGTAGAACAGTCTTACTCGAGATGATAGTTTGCTATCTGGTTTACCTTTATCATCGTGTACTGCTTTAGGTGACCTGACATGTCGCTATTGCACGTTGATAAAGCCCCTAGGATTCTTGCTTGACTGCCGGCAGTATGAGGGCGATCATATAAGTGAGAGCTGGAGTCTATTAGCACATCCTTAAAAGGTCCCTAGTCGTGGGAGTTTCGAGACAGGGCATCGATTCTCCAGAGTAGACTAGTGTATACAGTTGAGACCCCGACGAGGGGCGGTGGCCGGTCTCACAAGCCACTGGTGTCAGTTGGTTCACCTAAGATGTATACAGGTGCTCATTGGGTTATGAGTACACCGGACAGGACTCGCCGGGAACATGCTAGTTGGTCTTATACCTGACGTCAGATAGCAGTTCCCAGGTGACATGTGTACAGGTTAGTTCATCGACCTGGGGATCGTCATTTGTCTCGTGTGAGTTCCCACTGTACTTTGATTACTACCCTACCACGGCTCAAAGGAGTCGTGCAAACAGGTTTTAGTTGGGTACAGTCCCGAGCCACATGGAGGCAGTGAGCGGATCTTCGGGGGTTTCGTCTCTCCCGGTATTGGGGGTGAGGTCGCGCTGTGTCTAGGAGAGCCATTACACGAAGACCTTGGCCAAGGCAGGAGATTTACTGGTAGGTATTCCAGTAGTATCTCAGGGTGTTCTGGGCTACACTCCGACACGACTTGTACCGCTTTTGGGGGTCTGACTTTTACCAACCCCCTAGGCCCGCCATGCGATGCTCATAGACGAACGGACCGGACTGTACGGATATTGTCACTGACAGGCTCAGTTGGGTGTCGGGGTGAGCTTCCTCATCGACGTCCCTTTTAGTCAATAGCTGGTGGCCCGTCACGTATTGGCTTATACCTCTGACGTGCTAGTGGTTAAATCCACAGCCATAGTATTGACGAGTCTTTAGAGTCCACCACACTTTCAGTTACTCAAGCTTTCGGGCGAAACGCTGTAGAGGCCGTATGGAGATATGGCAGGGTTCGATTAGATTCGTGCGGTATTGCACGGATCATGATCGGACGGTTTTTACTAGCCGGTTTTGGCTTAAGCCGGATCTTAGTATTTGATAGTGTAGTTTTGTCTCTTTGCATTTGTATTCGGACGGAATACAGATGCGGGTGTGTATGCACAGTATGGGGTTTTCCTATAATTTATTACGGGACCAGTTTTCTGGAGTTGCCAGTTTGCATTCCGTTCCGGCCGGTTTTCCTTTGTTCTTTCCCGGC
Organism: Agapanthus africanus; assembly: GCA_030015575.1. Lineage (NCBI taxonomy): Eukaryota > Viridiplantae > Streptophyta > Magnoliopsida > Asparagales > Amaryllidaceae > Agapanthus > Agapanthus africanus. Next base: position 305,354,798 of record JASDDO010000016.1, on the reverse strand, counting down.
CGGACTTTTCCGATGGAGGGGGTTATTTGCAATTGTGCAAATAACTTTAGTGGAGGGGGTTTCTTGCAAAAAGGATTGATATGATTGCATTTTTTTTTTTGGCTCCATGATGCATTAATTCTTGACTTGAGGAGGTATGGGTTTAATGGTGGGGCCGGCCACTGTTTGAATGGGGTTTTGGGAATGGCCGGCACTGTTTGGGAATGGAGGGGAGTGTTTAATTATTTGGTGTGCTGGAAAGGAATTCTTCATTTCCTTTTTTGGTATTAATTCCTACATTCATTCTTCAAGTGAAGGTAGACTTCATTTTTCCCAGAGAGCATTTCTCTTGGCCGAGCTCATTGCAAGCTTCACTTCATTTTTCCCAGCAAGCTTAAATCCAAGGAAAATTCTTATATCTTCATTCCTCCATCAATGGCAACCATATAAACCCCAAAGAGACACAACTCTACACTATATTCTACAGCAAACTTGGGCGCGTCGGCTAGCCAACTTCGCGCCCGAGTTGCCTCGGTATAGAGGCGGGAGCCCGTAAAAGATGCAGGCGACGTGGTGCCCTTCCGGCTAGGAGACGACGACCGGAGATCCCGCGAGGAGATCGGAGTGGAGATGAAGACCGGAGGACTCGGATTAGTCGGTATATCTCTAACCTATCTTCTTACTTAGCTTAGACTAGTTTAATGGCATGATCCGGGGTTTAGTGCGCGGTAGTGCCGGTTTTGCAAAGTCCGCAAAATTTAAAGTTTACCACCGTTTCCGCGTTTGGCCGTCGGGTTGACGGCCGGGGCGCCGCCGTGCACTTACAGTGGTATCAGAGCCTCGCCATTAACATAGTCTAGCTTGGTGTAATGTGTTTTACGTTTCCGATCGAACAAAATCCCGAAAACACGTATTTCATGCACATCAGTTTCTGTCGAATTTTTTTTAAGTCCAAAAATTTTTCTGGTTGTCTCAGAGTGATGTGCAGGGAAATATAAGCATACTGCAAAAATTTGGTGCCATGAACTCACTGTTCCACCGCGGAAGCGCGGCCAAACCCCTGCTTGGGCCGCGCTTCCGCGGCAGTGTTGACTGTTCATGCCCCCAAAACTTTGCATAATCTTCCTCTTTTGAAAATGTGTTTTCTGGGATATTAAAGTTGGGCCAATTATTTCTGTGTGTGCTAAAGTTTTCTTTGGGGCCCAGTTGTTAATTGTTTGATCAATCGGATATTTCAAACACATTATTTCACAGTATTTACATTATATCTGCGACCGTGAATGTCACTCGATCGGTAAATCCGGTCTAACTGCTATAGCCCGGTTAGACGGATTTGCGAACGTGACTTTCACGTTGATGTTCTGTTTTTGCTGTGATGTTGCGGATTGGTCGTGGGGGATAGCCTGGATGCAATGCTAGTACAGTTGTGGTTGTATTATGTACATTTGATATTGCGGGGCGAGCGTCCGACATGTGGACTGCCGTCACTGCCTGTTTGTATTATTGTTTTGGGGCACGACCTGGTTGCGGTCGATGTACCCGGTGTATGTATATTTTACATTATGTACTAGGATTACCCCGCGGTGGGGTGCACGGATAGCCGGGTCCTGGAGGGCAACAAGCCCGCATCTCATGGCATTGGGACGGAGGGGGCTTCGCTCTGGGATTGGCGGGTTATTCGCCGCACTCGTAGGGGGTACAGGTTGACCCAGGAGGGGTGCCCAAGTTGCCGGATTCCGTGGAGTGCTGGGTGGTCCATTCACGGAGATGAAGGGGGCTGCCTCGCTTCAGGTTTTGGCGGGTGACTTGCCGCGCCCGTAGGGGTCTAGGATTTCATTGCACAGGCTATCCACACGACCAGGAGAACGTCGGGTTTCAGTAGTGGCTCTGTGAAACCCGGGGATCCCAGATATCTGTATTGTTCTGTGATGCTGTACATTTCTGTGATGTTGCATTTCTTTTCACGCCTTGAGCGAAATATAATATATTGGTATATATATTAGTAGATGTTGTATATGTTTTTCATCCGCGCTAGTCCAGTCCCCGCTCTGTCGTTAGTAAGCTAACCTAACGGGTAATGACGGGACCCAGTGGCGAATGCGGATGGCATATACGTACGTCAGTATATTTTCGTTCTTTGTGGTGTGATCAAATGATGGGACTGCATTGATTCGGATCAATGCAAGTTAAAAACAAACCTAATCTGATGTTGTTGGAACACTTTTCAAAAAGCTGTTATTGCAAGGACGTTCACTTTTGTTTTGCATCGTGGTATTCATTTGGAATATCCTGCTCCTCAGTCGACGAGGCAAGGGCCGAGATCCCTTCACCGGGAGTGACCCCTTGGACAAAAGTTTGCGTCAGGGCAATGATTTCACTATAGCCGATTACTTTTGCTTTGCATCGCGGTATTCATTTGGAATATCCTGCACCCCATTCTACGGGGAAAGAGCCGAGATCCCTTCACCGGGAGTGACCTCTTTAGCAACGGTTTTCGTCACTATATTTTTAAAAGCTATCCGTTCCTTCGACAATATCAAGTTCTTTACGTTAAAGGTTTTCGCCAGAAACCATTCGTAGCCCTCCGTCGTTTCATATGGGTGGTCAATAGTATTCAAGCTGTGTATGTTGGCCAAAGTCAAGGCACAGTGATTGGTAGCTATTGGGGTATTCATATGCAGCATAGATAGATGCGTTGGTTTGGGACAGTCGTACTGCCATTTTGGCCAAAGTCAAGGGTTGTACGGGTGGATTCAAATTAACCTGGAGAATGACGGGTAGAACTTGACATGTGACTTATGATATGTTGGCCAAAGTCAAGGTCATAAGAGCATGGGGCAGAAATCACATCGGGAGTTTCAAAAGTACTGAAACTTGCCAGATATGCGCATACCTTCTGGAGTGTGATACCGTGAGCGGATTCCGTCACGTTGTCATGCGATGAGAGTTGGATCCCGATTCCCACTGATGAGTTAGTATACTCCTCGGGTGACCCCGACTAATTCTTCTTTCAGGTTTGGAGGAGAATTTGAGGTACAGTGGGAGGATTCCAGATTAGATAAATTGGTAACCATTCTGATCTAGGTTAGAGTGCACGCTGAGTGTTTCTTTTCTCTCTCTCTTTGGCAGCGACCATTGACCCGACCCTAAGATTTTGACTCAGTGACCAAGTTGACCGAACCTTCTTAACACCGACTTTTGGATTGTCAGAGTTGCAGACCTCATTGCCACTCCTACTTTTACCCTTTTCTCCAGGACACCCCGTTTTACTACGAACGTCCACTTCCATTGGACAAAACCATCGTATGGTTAGATACGAACTCGAAGGGATTTATTCGAGGATGGTTTCCGGTTCTGGAGAAAACGGATAGGACTATTCAGTTGTCTTTTCTTTTCACCCTCTCTCAGGTTGCGAGTACTCCTTGGTTTAGGGGTAGTACACCTATTACGCAAATTGGATAGTCTTCTTCCAAACCATAGGCTGGTGCCGACCGGTAGGGAAGGAAGAAAGCCAATTAGCCTAAACGGTGTACAGAAGGTATTAAGTTAAGACAAAGTAAGGGATTAGTAAGAGGGCAAAGTAAATTGCAACAGATATTCACGACCAAACCATGTATTCCTTCGCCAATCCTAAATCACCTTTGTATTTCTCCAGGACACTCCGTATCACTACGAAGATCCCATTTTATTGGATAATCCATCGTATGGTTATATACGAACTTGAAAGGAACTTGTTCCAGTTAGGGGATGGATCCTGGTTCAGGAGAAATAGGAATAAAGTACATTCAGGTGTCTTTTATCTTCACCTTCTCTCGCGATGCGAGTGCTCCTAGGATTAGGACAGTACACCCTTTATGCTTTTTGGATAGTCTTCTTCCAAACCATAGGCTGGTGCCGAACGGTAGGGAAGGAAGAAAACCATTTGGCCTAAAGGGGTGTACAGAAGGTAAAGACTAAAGACATATAAAGGGATTTGGAGAGGTGGCAAAGAACTATACGGTTACAGTCGTGAATCTGGAAGAGGCATTACTAAGAATACCAGGATACCCCACCGAAACATTTCAATGTTTCAGTCTCACTGTGTAATGTTAAAAGAAAACTGATTTCCTGATTAGACACTTGCTCCAGGGTATGTATTTACCAGGTTTGATTCTCACATCTGTATGGTTTTACAGATGGTGAGTGGGAGTAAGTTATTGGGAATTGGGTGATCATCCTCATTATATCGGGATTCGTTGTAATCGGTGATATTTGAGGAGATCATCTGGGTTGTTTGCCGGTTGGCAAATATTTGGTTTTGAATATCCGCTGTTGTGCACCAATTTCAAATTGATATATCTGTACGTCTATTTTCATAGAGTGAGATATACCTTTTGATATTATGTCGATGACATTTACCTATATCAGTGGATGGTTAGGTAAGGAGCATTAAACAACGGTGTAATTCTTCTTAACCATAAGTACAGTTTTCAACCTACGACACACAGTGAAAGAGTTGTTAGACTCAGCGGACTTATACAGAGTATTGTATGTTGTCCAGGGTCCATCAGGACAGAGGGGTTGGTCCTCGTACTATATTCTGTTTACTTTTGACTTCTCTAGTTCTTAGACATGTGTTTCGTAGAAACACAGGGTCTAAGTTTTGAGGAGTTATAGGTATTTGAATAGAGTAGAGAACCAGGTGTAGCAAGTATCGGGATTCTTCAAAGTGATCGAAGATGTAGATACTTGTGTATGGTATTCAGTTGATAGTAATGATAAAGAGAAATTGCTTCTCTTTCGGGTTACTCATAATTGGAAGCATTCCTAAGTTGAGTAACGCTGATCGGCCTCTCTCCATTTAGTTATCATGCACTGGAGAAAGCTGCATGATTTGAATCTGGTTCAATTAAATCAGTGCCTCTGGTTCTATATTGGATGTAGAACAGTTCATATCTTAACGTTGTTAAGGTACGGGGAGTTGTCCGGCTTATGCTTAAAACCAGACACTGGACAACTCAAGGCACGTTTCTGTAATGGCTATTTGTGGGTTGACCCAGGCTATGACGCGGGTTGACTTTCTACCATCTGGATGATCAATAGAAATATTGTTCAAGACTCGCCACAGTTTTATTAAAAATGGATTTTTTCAAAAACAGCAGTGGGAGTATGGTAGAACTGGAAGTGATTCCAGAACCGCAAACGATTACTGAAGATTTGATAAGGAACCTAAAGATTCAATCTGATTTGACATTCCATTGGCCACTCCGCAGATAAGGTGGGTAACTTCAGGCACCCGAGAGGTACTTCGGTAGCCTCAAGGACGGTGACAGGGAAGTTCTTGTTTACCCACACTTGCCATTGTTGTTGTTCCAGGCTGCGAGACCCGGCAGGAGGATGAGTATAGCGTCGTTCTGAACTAGCTTCAGAAGTGTACGGGTATATGACTCTGCCAGAGGGTTGTCGTAGTCAGTGGGAGCAGCGGAAGCATTGGTGGACATCAGGCTTATGTCTATTTATAGACTAAAGCAGATGTAGCGGAGATAGATCATCTGTTTCTGATGTGACAGTCATAGGTTTGACGTCATCAGAATAGGGGATGGATCTGTTGAGAAGGTAGTAGGAAAGGAAACTCCTATACTACGATCGGTTATACTTTGGTCGTCACACAGTGTTTTCTCCACAAAGGACTTGGACATTATATTAGACATACTGGTTACTAGATCTATGGTTTTAGATCTAGATTTGGGTGGTTTCCTAATCAGGGTACTTAGACAGCATTCTAAGAGTATTTAGAATGGACGACTCCTGGCACGGTAGTATACCTGCAAGTAATGGAGTCACCCTCTCCAAAGGTGTCTTACAGACTAAAGGGGAGAGGGACGTGCATGATTGGCAGATCACTTGCTCAGGCAATTGAGTCAATCGTGAGATGTCAAGTACCACACCAGATGTTGTTCTTGCACTAGATGCAATAAGTTGACATTAATCCAATCCTGGAGAAACGGTAGGAAGCAGTTTTAGAACATAAGTGGCTGTTCTAGGGATATGATAACGGCTGGCTCTTTTAGGAGACGGTTGTCATTCCAGGCTTCCAAGGTGACCTGGACGACAAGGAGGTTGTCAGAGTTATAGTTTTTCCCTCTGACGAGGGGCAGTATTTTGGACGGATGGTCCAAGGCAATACTGAGGGTGGCATGGCGCAGGATACTGATTAAGTTCAGTTGAAGATACAGTCTAAGAAGTTTGGATTTGGAGTTCATTTATGAGCTACGTCCCATCAGACATCCAGACATTCTAAGGCAGGTATTGCTCATTTCGGGAGATGGTTTTCTCCGCGAACTTGAGATATAGAGAGACATAGAAAGAAACTTCTAGGCGGATCCACTCACTGAGGCTATTCCTCGACCGCAATAGTTTCACAAACGGGATTTGTGAGACTGACTAGTAGAGGAGTTGGGTGTTCGGTATCACACGCGCTGTGAGTATGCGACATCGCAATAATTAGCCTTGAGTGCAAGTGGGAGATTGTTGGAGATAGTGCCCTCAGAGTCGATTATTGGATCACAGGCACGTGATTGCGATGATTGAGGGAGGACCTATCCCGGTAGAACAGTCTTACTCGAGATGATAGTTTGCTATCTGGTTTACCTTTATCATCGTGTACTGCTTTAGGTGACCTGACATGTCGCTATTGCACGTTGATAAAGCCCCTAGGATTCTTGCTTGACTGCCGGCAGTATGAGGGCGATCATATAAGTGAGAGCTGGAGTCTATTAGCACATCCTTAAAAGGTCCCTAGTCGTGGGAGTTTCGAGACAGGGCATCGATTCTCCAGAGTAGACTAGTGTATACAGTTGAGACCCCGACGAGGGGCGGTGGCCGGTCTCACAAGCCACTGGTGTCAGTTGGTTCACCTAAGATGTATACAGGTGCTCATTGGGTTATGAGTACACCGGACAGGACTCGCCGGGAACATGCTAGTTGGTCTTATACCTGACGTCAGATAGCAGTTCCTAGGTGACATGTGTACAGGTTAGTTCATCGACCTGGGGATCGTCATTTGTCTCGTGTGAGTTCCCACTGTACTTTGATTACTACCCTACCACGGCTCAAAGGAGTCGTGCAAACAGGTTTTAGTTGGGTACAGTCCCGAGCCACATGGAGGCAGTGAGCGGATCTTCGGGGGTTTCGTCTCTCCCGGTATTGGGGGTGAGGTCGCGCTGTGTCTAGGAGAGCCATTACACGAAGACCTTGGCCAAGGCAGGAGATTTACTGGTAGGTATTCCAGTAGTATCTCAGGGTGTTCTGGGCTACACTCCGACACGACTTGTACCGCTTTTGGGGGTCTGACTTTTACCAACCCCCTAGGCCCGCCATGCGATGCTCATAGACGAACGGACCGGACTGTACGGATATTGTCACTGACAGGCTCAGTTGGGTGTCGGGGTGAGCTTCCTCATCGACGTCCCTTTTAGTCAATAGCTGGTGGCCCGTCACGTATTGGCTTATACCTCTGACGTGCTAGTGGTTAAATCCACAGCCATAGTATTGACGAGTCTTTAGAGTCCACCACACTTTCAGTTACTCAAGCTTTCGGGCGAAACGCTGTAGAGGCCGTATGGAGATATGGCAGGGTTCGATTAGATTCGTGCGGTATTGCACGGATCATGATCGGACGGTTTTTACTAGCCGGTTTTGGCTTAAGCCGGATCTTAGTATTTGATAGTGTAGTTTTGTCTCTTTGCATTTGTATTCGGACGGAATACAGATGCGGGTGTGTATGCACAGTATGGGGTTTTCCTGTAATTTATTACGGGACCAGTTTTCTGGAGTTGCCAGTTTGCATTCCGTTCCGGCCGGTTTTCCTTTGTTCTTTCCCGGCCGGACTTTTCCGATGGAGGGGGTTATTTGCAATTGTGCAAATAACTTTAGTGGAGGGGGTTTCTTGCAAAAAGGATTGATATGATTGCATTTTTTTTTTGGCTCCATGATGCATTAATTCTTGACTTGAGGAGGTATGGGTTTAATGGTGGGGCCGGCCACTGTTTGAATGGGGTTTTGGGAATGGCCGGCACTGTTTGGGAATGGAGGGGAGTGTTTAATTATTTGGTGTGCTGGAAAGGAATTCTTCATTTCCTTTTTTGGTATTAATTCCTACATTCATTCTTCAAGTGAAGGTAGACTTCATTTTTCCCAGAGAGCATTTCTCTTGGCCGAGCTCATTGCAAGCTTCACTTCATTTTTCCCAGCAAGCTTAAATCCAAGGAAAATTCTTATATCTTCATTCCTCCATCAATGGCAACCATATAAACCCCAAAGAGACACAACTCTACACTATATTCTACAGCAAATCTTGGGCGCGTCGGCTAGCCAACTTCGCGCCCGAGTTGCCTCGGTATAGAGGCGGGAGCCCGTAAAAGATGCAGGCGACGTGGTGCCCTTCCGGCTAGGAGGCGACGACCGGAGATCCCGCGAGGAGATCGGAGTGGAGATGAAGACCGGAGGACTCGGATCAGTCCGTATATCTCTAACCTATCTTCTTACTTAGCTTAGACTAGTTTAATGGCATGATCCGGGGTTTAGTGCGCGGTAGTGCCGGTTTTGCAAAGTCCGCAAAATTTAAAGTTTACCACCGTTTCCGCGTTTGGCCGTCGGGTTGACGGCCGGGGCGCCGCCGTGCACTTACAAAGACCACCTGTTTGCATGACTCAGCAGAGCCGTGGTAGGGTGGAGATCAAAGTATAGTGGGAGGACACACAAGACTCTATGACGATCTCGGGTCTACAGACTAACCTGTACCAGTGTTCCCTGAGTACTGCTATCCGACGATAGATATAATACCACATAGGAGTTCTCGGCGAGTCCGTTCAGTGTACCCAGTCTCCACTGAGCACCCGCATACAATCTTTGGTGTCTCCTCACCAGATGGATATGGGATCATCCATCGCCCATCATATGGGACAAGAATGGTATACACTAGTCTACTCTGGAATATCGATGCCCTGTCTCGATGCACCCTCGACTAGGAATAGTTCAAGGATATGCTTATAAACTACACGTGCCCCACTAGTATGATCCGCATCATAATCACAGTAGTCAAGCAAATATCATTTGGGCTTTATCAACATGTGTAAATGATTAAATCTACATATCCAGATAAAGTAAACCAGATAGCGTACTATCATGTTGAGCAAGAAAGTCATCTATCTCCATAGATTATATGTCCAAGTTTCCACTATCCATATAATGGCCTTTAGGGCATACATATTACTAACAATCTCCCACTTGCACTAAGGCCAGTTATTGGCGTATCTCATACCCAACATTTCAAACAGTTGCTCATGCTGAGGCTGTGAAAGTGCCTTGGTGAATGGATCCGCTGTGTTATCCTTTGTATCTATTCTCCGAATCTCGATCTCCTGTCGATCTATTATCTCCCGGATCAGATGATATCGCCTTAGGATGTGTCTGGATTTCTGATGGGACCTTGGTTCTTTGGCTAATGCTATAGCTCCATTATTATCACAATACAATGGTATTGGATCAACAATGGTTGGAACTACTCCTAGTTCCGCAATGAACTTCTTCATCCAGACGGCTTCCTTAGCAGCATCACTTGCAGCAATATACTCAGCTTCCATCGTGGAGTCTACAACGGTGTCCTGTTTGGAACTCTTCCAACTAACCGCTCCTCCATTTAGGGTAAATACAAACTCTGAGATAGATTTGCTGTCATCCTTATCACTTTGGAAGCTTGAATCGGTAAAGGCCTCCATTTGGAGATCCCCATTACCATACACCAAGAACAATTCTTTAGTCCTTTGCAAGTACTTAAGAATGTTCTTCACTGCTATCCAATGTTTCTCCCCTGGGTTGGATTGATACCTGCTTACTACAGCCAGTGCATAAGCCACATCAGGGCGAGTACACAACATCGCATACATTGTAGATCCTATGGCTGAAGCATATGGTATAACGCTCATGCGAGCTCTATCTTCATCAGTCTTCGGACAGAAGTCCTTGGAGAGAGTGATTCCATGAGTAGCAGGCAAGGCACCACGCTTGGAATCTTCCATACTAAACCTCTTTAGAATGGTGTCTATGTACTTTGATTGGGACAGTCCCAACAACCTCTTAGATCTATCTTTATAGATCCTAATGCCCAAAATGCGCGAGGCATCACCCAGGTCCTTCATGGAGAACCTTTGTGATAAGAATAGTTTGACCGATTGTAGCATAGGAACATCATTTCCTATCAGGAGAATGTCGTCTACGTACAATACGAGGAATGTGACAGTACTCCCTACAATCTTCTTATAAATACATAGTTCATCTTCATTTCTGATAAAATCAAACTCTTTGATTGTATCATCAAAGCAGATGTTCCAGCTCCTTGAGGCCTGCTTTAATCCATAAATGGATTTAAGCAATCTACATGCTTTCCCGCTGCTCCCACTATCAATGAAGCCCTCTGGCTGATCCATAAAAACGCATTCTTCTAAATCACCATTTAGAAATGCAGTTTTCACGTCCATCTGCCATATTTCATAATCATAGTGAGCAGCAATAGCAAGTAGGATCCTAATGGATTTAAGCATTTCTACCGGAGAGAAAGTTTCATCATAGTCCAAGCCTGGTCTTTGACGAAAACCTTTCGCTACATGCCTTGCCTTATAGGTCTCCACCTGTCCATCTACACCAATCTTTCTCTTAAAGATCCATTTGCACCCAACGGGTTTTATCCCAGGAGGCGCAACGTCCAAAGTCCATACTTTGTTGGTGTACATTGACTCCATTTCGGATCTCATTGCTTCCAGCCATTTCACCGAGTCACTACTCGTGATAGCTTGCTGAAAACTAGTAGGGTCATCATCATCCATGATGCAATCTTCTCTATCACCATATATGAGAAACCCATAGTATCTCTCTGGTGGGCGAGAAGTTCTACTAGACCTCCTGAGCGGCTGAGGTTCTTGAAGTTCTACTGCAACATCAGTTTCAACCAATTCCTCCTGAGTAATTTGTGTCTCTAGAACCTCTTCTAGTTCTACCACATTGCCATTAGTACTTTCCGTAAAGATCTCATTTTCCAAAAATGTGGCATGCTGAGCAACAAACACCTTTTGTTCCTCTTTGTGGTAGAATAGATATCCATACGAATGTTTTGGATACCCCACAAATTTACACAAGATCGATCGTGTCTCGAGTTTGTCTGGATTCTGCTTTTTAACAAAAGCTGGACAACCCCAAATCCTAAACCGTTTAAGAGATGGTCTCTTTCCATTCCACATCTCATATGGAGTGGTAGACACGGTATTGGTTGGAACCCTGTTCAATAGATACATTGCTGTCTCCAATGCATGTCCCCAAAAGGAAAGCGGTAACTCAGCATCACACATCATGGATCGTACCATATCCAATAGGGTACGATTCCTCCGTTTTGACACACCATTGTGCTGTGGTGTGTAAGGAGGAGTGAGCTGAGAGAGAATCCCATTCTCTTTTAAGAAGTCTAGAAACTCTGTACTTAAATATTCTCCACCTCGATCCGATCGAAGTTTCTTGATGCTCAAGCCTGTTTGCTTCTCTACTTCAAGTTTATACTCCTTGAATTTCTCAAATGCTTCGGATTTGTGCTTTATCAAAAACACGTGTCCGAATCTTGAGAAATCATCAGTAAAAGTGATGAAGTATGAAAAACCACCTCTTGCAAGTGTAGACATTGGTCCGCATACATCACTATGTATGAGGCTTAAGAGTTCACCAGCTCTCTCTCCGTGTCCACTAAACGGAGTTTTGGTCATTTTACCTTTGATACAAGACTGGCAAGTCGCATAAGATTTATATTCAAACGGATTTAAATATCCATCTTTATGTAGCTTGTTTAGTCTTGTTTCATTAATATGACCAAGTCTACAATACCAAAGAAAAGCTTCATTTATATCTGAAAACTTTCTTTTACTAGTATGTTGTATGTTGAAAACTGTGTGTTGGTTCAGGATGTAAATACCGTTATTTAGTGTACCATACCCAATCAACTCTTGATTCAGGTTAATGTTCATAACATTATTTTGCAATATAAAATGATATCCTTCATTGTCCAACAAAAAAACGGATATTATGTTACACAGCATACTTGGTACTAAATAACACGGGTTCAAAACCAAAATACTTCCTGAAGGCAACCCTAGATGATACTCTCCCACGGATACAGCATGTATATTGGAACCATTTCCAACCCGCAGAGTATAATCTCCAATTTTTAAAACTCTACTATTTCTCAATCCCTGCATACAATTGCAGATGTGAGAACCAGAACCGGTATCCAATACCCAGGATGCAGAGTTTAAAGAAAAACAGTTTTCAGTTACAAACACACCTGAAGTGGAAGCATCAGCATGCTTCTTCTTCTTGAGATCAGCAAGATATGCAGCACAGTTCCGTTTCCAATGTCCTGACTTATGACAGTAAAAACATTCTTCTTTTCCGCTTCCCACAGTCCCGGCTTTGTCTTTCCCCTTTGCCTTTCTAACTCCACCTTTCTGTTTGATGGACTTCTTCTTTTTCTTTCCCTTGGCCTTAGCTTTTGGGAATGAAGAGGAAGATGGCCCAGCAAGCAGAGCGGGAGTCCTTGCCGTTTTCAACGTGTTCTCTGCACTTCTCAACATATTGAGAAGTTCAGGCAATGATTTCTCCAAATCATTCATATTGAAATTTACTATGAACGGAGCAAAGGCAGGGGGGAGAGACTGCAGAACAATATCTGTATATTGCTCATTATCCATAGTCCATCCTAGTTCCTCAAGTTCTTCAATAAGACCAATCATTTTCAAAACATGGTCTCCAACTGATGCACCAGGGGCCATTCGCATCTGAAACAGCTTTCTAGATGCATCGTATCTCAAAGTACGAGATTGCTCTTCATACAACTCCTTTGTGTGAAGAAAGATGGATTGCACATCTATATTCTCGTGTTGCTTCTGATGGACATTGTCCATAGAAGCGAGCGTGAGGCACTTGGCCGTGTTGCAGTCATTTTCCCAAGTTTTTCGGATCTCCCTATCCGAGACAGATGATTCAGGTCCTGGGACGGGTGGGGCTTCGGTATTGAGGACATATGATACCTTATCATATGAAAGTGCAATGTTCAAGTTCCTCAACCATTCTTTATAATTTGGTCCTGTCAGTTTATTTTTCTCAAGTAGTAGCTTAAGTCCTGACATCTGTAACTGCCATTCGGAAAGAGAAAACTTAGCGAAATGCTCTAGCAAAGAATTAGATTGGTTATTATTTTATCTAATCGATGTCTCCCACTGCTTTTATCAAATTTTCTTTCAAAACCTGAAAAGAAAACTAGCCAGGAATAATTACATTCTACAGTTTCGCTAACCGGTCAGTCATTCTAGACACCCACTAGATTAGCTAATTGTAAAGTGCAAAACTCTCTTGGAAGTAACACTTACTCACAGTGAGATCGAGATCCAACTATCATATAGATGGTATGCAATCTCATTGCAAATTTTAACTCTTGAAATTCCCGATATGGTTTTTACCCCTAGTCACTTATCACCTTGGCTATGGTCAATATATCATAAGTACTAGTCAAATTCTACCCGTCATTTCGTGATTAACTAGACCCACCCATATGACCCTTGACTATGATCAACATAATCACATGAATGTCCTAACTAATCGCATCATATGCTTTGTAGGAAGACATCACTTAGCTACCGTACACTACGCCTTGACTATAATCAACATACGCAGCACGAATACTAAGTACTCTGCTTCCTAAAATGACGGAGGGTTGCGGATGGTTTTTTTAAGAAAACCTTTAACGCTTTGAACTTGATCTCGTTGTAGAATCAAAACAATTAAGAAAAGGAGTGGCTTAAGCTCCGCGTCCTTTTGAAACTTGCATTTTTCATAAAAAGCCGAGTTTGTTTCAAATCTGATTCTACAACATCATTAGGTTTCCTTTCTTTACATTAATCTCATTAATGTGATCCCATCATTTAAGTTCCTAAGCCATCACAGAATAGAACGTATACTTATACCATCCGCATTCGCCACAGTGTCCCGTTATGCACCGTTAGGTTACTTAACTAACGGCATAGCGGGGCGAGACTAGTACGGGTGTAAAATATAAGCAACGTTTATTATATATCATATATATAATAATAATCCATTCGTCTCAGATACTAAGTAATCACATTACAGAATATCAACAGCAGAAGCATATAAAAGGATATCTAGGATGTCCGTATTTTGTATCGAGCCAACAATAGAAAATACGGATTCCACGGTCGTGATGAATAGCCAAGCCCACACCCCTAGACCCCTACGAGAGCGGCAAGTGATCCCTCCAATTTTAGAGTTTAGGAGACCCGGTCTCGACTCCTCGAGATGGCCTCCCACTGAACCCTAGAACCCGGTCACTTGTGCTCCCCTCCTTGGGTCTATCCTAATGCGGAAAAGTAAATAATATACAATTGATTTATACCTGAATGAAAATAAAACTCTCATCTCAAATAAAAACCCCCGGCTATTCAGTCGCGAAAATCCTACTCATCATATCTCAGCAACACATAACATCTCATATCATCAACGTAAGTAAGTATGCGTATCCCGATTGTCGTTGGCGTATAGCAACAAAAACGGCGATACGCCACATACTACACTTACGGTCGCAGAAAATAAAATGAAAAACTACAACATTTGGAATCCACAATCACCTTAGACATCATAAATTCGAAATATTACATACTTCGTATTTCATGCCTAACTATATGAATTCCACATATTGTATCACATTTCAGATAAATAGACAATGTTAAACTTTTCGATCGAATAAACAGACATCCTAGATTTCCCTAATTGCACAACACTTGAGCCGAGTTCAAAAAATTCTAGAACATGTTTTTTCGAAAGTTTTGAATTCGGGAAAAATCCAACACTTGGAATTTTTCCAATACGGGAAAAAATGTGTTTCTAATATTCGTTCAAACATTTTAGCACGTTCTAAAAAATCTGAAAATCTGAACGAAGTTAAACTTTTCCGATCGAATCACCAAATACAATAGATCTTCAGAAAACTCAACACTTGAGTAATTTTAAAATATCTCAGAGGCATGTACTGATTAAATCAGGTTCTCTGTATGAAATTTTTTTCCCTGATCCCTCTGTATGGCCGCGGAACCGCGGCCAATAGCATGCTATTGCCGCGGAACCGTGGCTCTTTAGAGAGATCATTAAAAACTTTTTATACAGTAACTCATACAAAAGCCTGCTGAATTTTTTAGGAATTTTTAATTTGGAAAAATCCAATTTTCAAAAAATTTCCAGAGAACGGTCCAAATTGGTGTTTCGTGGTTCGATCGGACTTTTAACATCGCCTACGCATCGCCTAAAGCTCTAGCCTGGCTCTGATACCACTGAAGGGTTAGCCTAGCACCTCGTCAAGGGTATGGTAGCATCATATATGCCATAATCAAAATTTTAGAGGTGCTAAGTTAACTCGACAAGAATCGAAACTAGAAGTTTTAGGGATTCATATAACTAAGCATCACATGCAAATGTAAAACTATCACTAAGAGTAGAGATTACAACCTTTGTAGATCTCCCTCGGTGACTCCTTGGCACTATGAGAGTTTGGAACGGATCGATGGAAGCCCTCCTTGTCCACGATGATCCACCCGAAGTCGCTTTGCCCAAAGCACCTTGCCTTACTTGTTTGGTAAACGAAGTAGAGCAAACACCCTACACAAATCGGCTAGATGTGTGTAGTATGATGATGTGGTTTATATTCAACAATTGAAAACCCTTTCTTTTTATCAACTTCACTCAAAAGAAAAATCAAGAGAGGAAGAAGAAGATAATGGTGGCTAAACTTGAGCTTTCTATCATATCACATATGATAACTTGTTTTCTTCACACCCTTGCACTAATTGTTGTGTTTTTCTCATTGTAAGTTTCATATCACATATGAAGCTATTTATAGTGATGAGAAAGGAATAATCATCATTATTCCATCCCCACTATAATTATGGGTGCAAATTCTTTTCATAAAGAATTAAGCATGGGTGGAAATTCCTTTCATTAAGTTAAATAAAGCTTACCCACTAAAGAATAAAGGAGCATGTGTGTGTTTTCTTTACATTAACTTAAAATGATAAATATAAATAAAAGCTTCAATATAAGTCTTGCATTGCCACCATTCTTGTATCATCAACCATGATACAATGTATGTATGTATGTGTCCATGCACATCATCATGTGCATGCATGCATGCATACAAAAGGATTTAATTAAAGAATTAATCTAAATGTAATTTGTTAAATCGACACTTGATTTAGCAAACCGGTCATATCACATACGATCCGTCAAATAGAAAATGCCTGATTAATATACGTTATCACATAACCGTATTTAATCGGGTCCCGCGCATATCTCATATGCACACCACATCTTTTTGCCTGAACCAGGAAACTTCATTGTGGGACTCTAAGACTCGTCAATACGCCGGCAGTAGATGATGATCATATCAAACGCCTACAAGCCGCAAGAGGTCAGCTAAACATAACGGCCACCCGGGTATTGAAACGATCAGAAGAAAACCAGCGAAGCTGTAAAAACTCCCGTCGAGCTAACTGGCAACACTTACCATACAGTCCGGTCTCTTCGTCAGATATGCTGCATATCGAGTCCAGTGATGGAATCGTCGACCCCAGTAACTCAATAAGTCATGCTGGTGTATGGCTCATAACAGATCGAGAAACTACTGATAACTCTTATCAGTAAATCTCAGCAGCCCTGGTCAGGGACTTCATGTTATAGCCAATTGAGCATAGCACAACATCAACTCCCAATACCGGGAGAGACGAAACCCCTCCTATCGCTCATTGCCTCCATGTGCCTCGAGACTGTACCCAAAGACCACCTGTTTGCATGACTCAGCAGAGCCGCGGTAGGGTGGAGATCAAAGTATAGTGGGAGGACACACAAGACTCTATGACGATCTCGGGTCTACAAACTAACCTGTACCAGTGTTCCCTGAGAACTGCTATCCGACGATAGATATAATACCACATAGGAGTTCTCGGCGAGTCCGTTCAGTGTACCCAGTCTCCACTGAGCACCCGCATACAATCTTTGGTGTCTCCTCACCAGATGGATATAGGATCATCCATCGCCCATCATATGGGACAAGAATGATATACGCTAGTCTACTCTGGAATATCGATGCCCTGTCTCGATACACCCTCGACTAGGAACAGTTCAAGGATATGCTTATAAACTACACGTGCTCCACTAGTATGATCCGCATCATAATCACAGTAGTCAAGCAAATATCCTTTGGGCTTTATCAACATGTGTAAATGATTAAATCTACATGTCCAGATAAAGTAAACCAGATAGCGTACTATCATGTTGAGCAAGAAAGTCATCTATCTCCATAGATTATATGTCCAAGTTTCCACTATCCATATAATGGCCTTTAGGGCATACATATTACTAACAGATATTGTTCTACAGTCTCTCCCCTTGCCTTTGCTCCGTTCATAGTGAACTTCAACATGCACATTCTGAAGAAGTCACTTTATGAGCTTCTCAATATGTTGAGGAGTACAAAGAGCACGCTAAAGGTAGAGAAAACTCCCTCTCTAGTTGCTGGGCCATCTTCCTCATCCGTCCTGAAAGCTAAGGCCAAAGGAAAGAAGAAGAAGAATCCCCACAAACCGAGAGTGGAGTGAAAAAGGGGGAAGGAAAAGACAGGGGCTTCTGCATTGGGAAAAGGGGAATGCTTCTACTGCCACAAGACTGGGCACTGGAAGAGAAACTGCGTTGGGTACCTCGCCGAGCTTAAGAAGAAGAAGTATAGTGATGTTTCTGCTTCAGGTGTTTTTGTAACAGAAAACTGTTTTTCAATTAACTCTGCATCCTGGGTATTAGATACCGGGTCAGGATCTCACACCTGCAATTGTGTGCAGGGGCTGAGATATAGCAAAGTGTTGAAGAAGGGTGATCACACTCTCCGAGTTGGGAATGGTTCTAGTGTAAATGCTACATCAATGGGAGAGTATTACCTTGGTTTGCCATCTGGATGTATATTGGTTTTGAACCCATGTTATTTTGTACCCTCCATGTTATGTAATATTATATCAGTATTGTTGTTGGACATTGAAGGATATAATTTTGTGTTATAAAGTAATATTATGAACATTAATCTTAATCAACAGTTGATTGGGTCTGGTACATTAAATAACGGGATATACGTCCTAAATTAACATACAGTTTTCAATATATAACACACAAACAAAAGAAAGATTTCAGACATAAATGAAGCTTTCATTTGGTATTGTAGACTTGGTCATATTAACGAAACAAGACTAACCAAGATACATAAAGATAGATATCTAAACCTGTTTGAATATAAATCTTATACAACTTGCCAGTCTTGTATCAAAGGTAAAATGACCAAAACTCCAATTACTGGATACGGAGAAAGAGCTTCCGAACTCTTAGGCCTCATACATAGTGATGTATGTATACCAATGTCTATACATGCTAGAGGCGGTTATTCCTAGTTCATAACTTTCATTGATAATTCCTCGAGATTTGGACACGTATTCTTGTTGAAATATAAGTCCGAAGCCTTCGATAAATTCAAAGAGTATAAATCTGAAGTAGAAAAACAAACGGGCTTGAGTATCAAGAAACTTCTATCGGATCGAGGAGGTGAGTACCTAAGCACAGAGTTTCTAGATTTCCTAAAAGAGAATGGGATTCTCTCTCAGCTTACTCCTCTGTACACACCACAGCACAACGGTGTGTCAGAACAGAGAAATTGTACCCTGTTAGATATGATACGTTCTATAATGAGTGATGCTGAGTTACTACTATTGTTCTGGGGGCATGCATTGGAGACTGCAATATATCATTAAATAGGGTTCCGACCAAATTCATGTCTACCACTCCATATGAGATATGGTATGGGAAGAGGCTATCTCTTAAACGAGTTAGGATATAGGGTTGTTCTGTTTTTATTAAAAAGCAGAATCCAGAAAAACTCGGGACACGGTCAGTTATGTGTAAATTTGTGGGATATCCAAAACATTCGTATGGATATCTTTTCTACCAAAAGGATGAACAAAGAGTGTTTGTTTATCAGTATGCCACATTTTTAGAAAATGAATTTTTTTACAAATGACTCTGTTGGCAATGCGGTAGAACTGGAAGAAGTTTCAGAAACACAAATAACTACTGAAGATTTGGTCGGACTTGAGGTTTTAATAGAACCCGACGAGCCTCAGCCACTCCATAGATCTAGTAGGACTTCTCGCCCACCTGATAGATAATGCGGTTTTATAATTGATGGTGATAGAGAAGATTAAATCATGGATGATGATGAACTAACTAGTTTTCAGCAAGCTATCATGAGTAGTGACTCAGTGAAGTGGATGGATGCCATGCGATTCGAAATGGAATCCATGCACACCAACAAAGTATGGACTTTGGAGGTTGTACTTTCTGGGGTAAAACCCATAGGGTGCAAGTGGATCTTTAAGAGAAAGATTGGTGTGGATGGACAGGTGGAGACCTATAAAGCTAGGCTAGTAGCAAAAGAATTCCATCAAAGACCAGGATTGAACTATGACGAGACCTTTTTTCCAGTTGCAATGCTCAAATCCATTCGAATCTTACTTGCTGTTGCTGCTTACTAAGTCTATGAAATCTGTCAAATGGACGTTAAAACCGCATTTCTAAATGGTGATTTAGATGAATGCGTTTTTATGGATCATCCAGAGGGCTTCATTGACAGTGGGAGCAACGGAAAGGCATGCGGGTTGCTTAAATCCATTAATGGATTAAAGCAGGAATCACGGAGTTGGAACATCTGCTTTGATGATACAATCAAAGAGTTTGATTTTATCGAAAATATAGATGAATCTTGCATTTATAAGAAGATTATAGGGAGCACAGTCACATTCCTCATATTGTACGTGGATGACATTCTCCTCATAGGAAATGACGTTCCTATGCTATAATCGGTCAAACTGTTCTTATCACAGAGGTTATCCATGAAGGACTTGGGTGATGCCTCATGTATTCTTGAAATTAAGATCTATAGAGATAGATCTAAGAGACTGTTGGGATTGACCCAATCGAGGTATATAGACACCATACTAAAGAGCTTTAGTATGGAAAATTCCAAGCGAGATAATTTACCCGCTTGTCACGGGATCACCCTCTCTAAAGAGATCCCTCTAAAGACAGATGAAGAGAGGGCTCAAATGAGCATTATACCCTACGCTTCGATGGTAGGATCTATAATGTATGCGATATTATGTACTCGCCCAGATGTAGCTTATGCACTAAGTGTAGTGAGCAGATATCAATCCAATCCTAGGGAGAAACACTGGACTGCTGTGAAGAACATTCTTAAGTACTTACGAAGGACTAAAGAAATTTTCTTGGTGTATGGTAACGGAGACCCCTAAATAGAGGCCTTTACCGATTCCAGATTCCAGAGTGATAAGGATGACAGTAAATCCATCTCTGGGTTTGTATTTACCCTAAATTGAGGGGCAGTATGTTGGAAGATTTCTAAGAAAGATACCGTCGCTGACTCCATGATGGAAGCTGACTATATTACTACTAATGATGCCGCAAAAGAGGCAGTCTGGATGAGGAAGTTCATTTCTAAACTTCAGGTGGTTCAATCCATTGCTAACCCAATACCATTATATTGCGATAACAATGGAGCCATGCTTTGGCAAAGGAACCGTGGTCCCATCATAAATCCAGACATATCTTGAGGCGGTATCACTTCATCAGGGAGATAGTGGATCGCCAGGAGATCGAGATACGGAGAGTAGACACGAAAGACAACACAGCAGATCCATTCACCAAGGCCATCTCTCAAGTCTAGTTCGAGAGACCGTTCGAGATGTTGGGCATGCGGGGCCAGTAGCTGGTTATATTGATGATAGCAAGTACCCATTGCACCAAATACAGGTCTTAGAGCAAGTGGGAGATTGTTAGATATGTATACCCTACAGGCCTGTATTGTATAGGATGCTAGGCATTTATATGTATAGAAACAATCTTTGCTCGAAATGATAGTATGCTATCTGGTTTATCTTCATCTTAATGTGTAATGTGTTGTATTTCATATCTTCTATACATGTTGATGAAGCCCTTAGGATTATGCTTGACTATCAGGATTATGATGTAAATCATACTAGTGGGGCCTGGTCAGTCAAAAAGCATATCCTTTAATTATTCCTAGTCGAGGGTATATCAAGACAGGGCATCGATATTACCAGAGTAGACTAGTGTGTACGTTTCTTATCCCTGGGGGCGATGGTTGATTCCACAACCATTGGTGTTTGACATCAAAGATTGTACACAGGTGCTCATCGGATAATGGGTACACCGAACAGGACTCGCCGAGAACTCCTAGTTATGATATATACCTATCGTTAGATAGCAGTTCTCTGGTGACACAGGTACATGTTAGTCTGTAGACCCGAGACCGTCATAGTGTCTTGTGTGATTCCCACTATGCTTTGATTTACTCCCTACCACGGCTCTACTGAGTTGTCCAAACAGGTGGGGGATTTTGGGTACAGTTCCGAATCACATAGAGGCAGTGAGCGATAAGAGGGGTTTCGTCTCTCCCGGTATAGGGAGTTGATGTCGCGCTATGCTTGATCGACCATAACAACAAATCCCTGGCCTGGGTTGTCGAGATTTACTAATAAGAGTTATTAGTAGTTTCTCAAACCGTTATGAGCCATACATCAGCATGTCTTATCAAGTTACTAGGGTCGGACATTTACCACCCCTAGACTTCATATGCGACGTATCAGACGAAAAGACCGGACTGTACGGTAAGGGTTGCTTACAGGCTCGTTAGGGTTGGGATGAGTTCGCTCATCAGCCGTCTTTTCGTCATGTACCTGGGTAGCTGTTACACACAGCTAGTTCCGTTGATGTGTTTGTGGTTAAACCTACTGTCAGCATATTGTCGAGTCTTTAGAGTCCCACATAGAGGGTTCCTTGGTTCAGGAAAAAGATGTAGAGGCTATAAGTTGTTACGGCAGGGTTTCGATCATGTACGTATATTGGCTGCGCGAATGATGATCGGAAGGATAATACTGGTAGGCTTTGGTTTAAGTCGCATATCGGTATTATATTATTGAATTATTTGTATTCATATTTTTCGGAATTCGGATACGGGTATACTTATACGGTATACAGTGAGGGGTATTCTTGTAATTGTATAAGAATACCTTTTAGAAGGGGACACCTCATAAATGGTTATCATTTTGTGAAAATGGAAATTATGAGGTGGAATTTGGAAGAGTCTAAGCATGGTTGAAGGCATGGCACAATTCATTTTATATTCATTTGGGATTACTATTGAAGTATGGTGCATTATTTTTGAGAAAAATATTGATCATGCCTCAATTATTTTTCTTGAGCCATATCTTTTTCTTTATGCTTGGTATTTTTCATGATCACTATTATTTTCTCTCTCCTCATTATCTCCTTCTTCTTCCTCTTGACCTAAACACTCACATGTGTTGTGATTCATAGGTCAAGAGACATAATAATCCACTACTTGATCTCTACATCATCTAAGTGATCATTTCTAGCACACTTGATTTCTTAGTTAACTCTTGTGAAGAGTTTGTAGCTTGTTCTATAGCTCTTGGGTGGATCATCTTGGATCTAGAGGTGACCGGAGACCGAGTTATTTTCAACCATCATAGGAGCCAAGGAGTCTCATCCAAACGAAGGACCGATTCACTAGGTATAACCCCCTATAATAGTAGATAAAATATCTAGATACGTTTTCGAGTTGTGGTTTAGTACAAGATTTAGGGTTAAAGTGGGTGTTGCATGCAAGAAATTTTTCAATTGCTACTTCCGCCTCCTCACAAGTGTTGTGATTGTGTGCAACATCCACTACCAGTAGTATTAGATGAACATCAGAGAAGCACAAAACCCTAATTTTGAAATTTGGTCGCCAGTTTTCTTGAAATGCCCGTTACTGGAGGTTTTGTATTGGAGTTTTGTGTCGTGCTTCTTGTGGTGTCTTGTATAGTTGGATTTAGGATTTCTAGTATTATTTGAATTTGCCCAGATTTCATTGAATGTTATCTTTGAGTATGGGCAATACGGAATATTTCGAAATCAAAATTATAACTTCCTTGTTTATCTTTTTTTGTATATATGTGTTTCTAAACGTCGGCTAATTACTATACGTCGATTAGTAGGGGTTGCATATATCTTGTTTGTGTTGTGGTTATGGATATGGAATAGATATGATCGTCATGCTGAAATAGCCGGGGGGTTTTTAGATGTGAGAGAGTGTTTTCTTTTTCGTTCTTGTAATATTGAAAGTTTTGTAATATTATTCTTTTGCGGGGCACTTCCAGGTTGAAGTTGTAGCCACCGTTGTATTATTATTTACTTTTTTATACCTAGGATAGACCCAAGACGAGATGGTTATTGGATATGTATTCCCTAGACACCATTATTGTATATGTATACATGTGGATGCTGGGGATATGTATGTACATGACAATCTTGCTCAGTTATATAGTATATTATTTAAGTTGTTCTTATCAGGATATGTGTATTTCTTTCTTATGATTCTTTATGTTGCTTGCACATATTGATAAAGACTTAATGCAGTAGTATACTATTTTGGTTTGACTTTATCTTAACATGTGCATATGTTATACTCCATGTTACATATGTCGACCACATGTTGATAGAACCTATAGGTTCTTGCTTGACTACCAACGTTATGATGGCGATCATACTTGTGGGAGCTGGGTAGTCTATAAGCACATCCTCAAATGTCCCAAGTCGTAGGAGTATCGAGATCGGGCATCGATACTCAAGAGTAGACTTGCGTATACGTTTCTAGACCCCAACGAGGGGCGGTGGTTGGTCCTACAACCATTGGTATGATCACCTAAGATTGTATATGGATGCTCACTAGGGGTGAGTACACTGGACGGACCCGCTGAGAACTTCTAGATGGTATTATACCTATCGTCAGATAGCGGTTCTCTTATGACATATGTACAGGTTAGTCTTTGGACCTGAGATCATCATTTATCACGTGTGTTCCCACTGTGCTTCGGTCACTACCCTACCACGGCTCTACTGAGGCGTGCAAACAGGTTTTGGTTAGGTACAGTCCCGAACCACATGGAGGCAGTGAGTGATTGTCAGGGATTCGTCTCTCCAGGTATTGGGAGTCGATATCGCACTGTGTTCTATTGTCCAGGACCATAAGACCTTGACCAAGACAGTTGGGATTTACTGATAGGTTGATCAGTAGTTTCCCAGATTGGTCCTAGGCCGCATCAACATGAATTATCGGGTTATTAGGGTCTGACGCTTACCACCTCCTAGATCCGGTATGCGATATTCTTAGACTAAGAGACCCGATTGTACGGATATTGTCATGGATAGGCTCAGTTGGGATCCGGATGAGTTTGCTTGTCGGCTTTCCTTTTTGACAGGTACCAAGGTAGCTGTTACGTACAGCTAGTGCCGCTGACGTGCTTATGGTTATTGATTTATCCATTAACTCACTACTGGCGTACTGTCGAGTCTTTAGAGTCCCACACAGAGGGTTTTTCTGCTTCGGGCGAAAAGATATAGAGGTCGTATGGTTTTACGGTAGGGTTCAATCACATACGTGTACTTGTGCATGTATGATGTTCGGTCGGAAAATTCTAGCGGGCTTTCGTTTAAGCCAGATCCTAGTATTATATTGTTGGATTATTTTCGTCTTATGGTATTCATATTTTTTTGGAATACTAATACGGGTATGTACATACGGTGAGGGGTATTCTTGTAATTAGTTACAAGAGTGCTTTTAGAAGAAGACACCTCATTATTTGGTTTAACCATTTAAGTTAAATAGTTTATGAGGTGGAGAGATGAGGTGTTAATATTCATTGAATGAAGCATGGCTACTTGGCGAGTCATATAGTGACTCATGGTTTACTATTCATTCATGGTAGATATTTTATGTAGATATTTTGTAGATATTTTGTTTTTGCATTATTAATTCACATATCTTAGCTATTCTTCATTCCATGCTTAAAAAAACAACACTCTCATCTTCTCCAAGCTTCTCTTCTTCTACCTCAAACCCTAATAGTCTCTTGTGTTGAGAAACCCATGGTTCTTGAGACAAAACAATCCATTATCACTCTCTACATCTTCTAAGCTACTTAGATTAGCATACTAAATAACCTAGTTACCTTGGTTTGAAGGTAGGAGCTCAAAGTAGACACTCTCAGGTGGATCATCTTTAACGTGAAGAAGCCGTATATCAAGTCGATCATGGAGGCCACTAGGAGCATGCTAAAGGAGAAGAGTGAAGACCCGAAGGACTTGAGTCTCTTGGTATATACTCTTATCATAGTAGATAGCTTCTTTAGTTGCTAGTTAGGTTTATGGCAGATCCGGTTTAGGGTTATTCTAGCGCTAAGTTTACATCGTTAGAAAAAATTTTGTTCCGCAATTGGCCTCGGTTGATGGCCAGGACATTAGTGTAACCCAACAATGCTTAAGTAACCGGGTTCTAGAGTCCAAAGGGTGATGTCACGACCCAAAAGTGGCACGTGACCAGCACTTAAATCACGTGACATTAAAAGACGTTGACGCGGTCCAAGTAAGCCGAAAACCCAGAATCTAAACCCTTTTTGAAAATATCGGAGGTAAGATTTAAAATGGTCATTAGATAGAATCAGTTTAAAATAAACATTTAAGTCTAAATGAGTATGTTTGAAAAGCATCTATGATGTTTTAAAATTTGGTAGCACCTCTTTTGTAAATTTTGAATAAAACCCGATACAAGAACAAAATATAGAAGCATCCCAACGGTAGCTAGCTTCTATGCCCAAATGGAGGAGAAACCATGCAGATAATATACGACGCCAAATGGCGAAGAAAAGAAAAGCGAAACAAAATCAATAATATAAAAAGGTCGACTCCAATGAGTACGACGCCCACAAACACACAAACTCTAAGTCTCGCTTCTAAGTCCATAATATACACATTTTGTGTCGATGGAGTTTTACTAGATACAAAAAATATATATACAAGTGTGGGTACGATACAACAGTAGCCTACTTATCAAAGCAAGCAACGAGAAAGAAGTGTGTGCCGCAAGCCGTTGATGATCTGAGCGGTATAACTTGCAAGAAACCAGGGCACAATAGGGGTGAGTTTCCAACTCAGCAAATAAAAATACATCACAAGGTAGAAATTGAAATGCACAACGATATCCTAGGTCATAAATATAGTACTATCATATCCAGTAATAATATATATGATAACCATAAGTATCATAAATGCAACACTATCCATCATATGATCCCAAAATAGAACATATCATATGCAAATGACCTGTATCTAGGTATAAGCCCATAAGGTAGCCGAAAATATATATGTAAAAGCTCTTCTTAAAAATAGCCGCGGAATACGTATGTCACGGCATAAAAGAAAACACGATAGTATGAAGTATAATAGGTATCTTATTTGAAAATATACATCTTGCTGTTTAGTAAAGGGTTTAAGAGGTTTACAGTTTTAAAGATCCCAGTGTCATTCTAGATAGGTCAAAAATAATAAGACTATAGCTCATTTTAGAAACCCTTTTTATACGTAACAACGATAAAATGGTATTCATGTACTGTCCCCCGGATCAGTCCTGATCGGCTGCAATAACACACAACTATAACTGTATACCTCATATGATAACAACATATCAATATATGGGTGTCCTGCATCGACACCTTAAATCAGCAATCTCGTGTGTCCATCACCGACACACAAATCCTCAAATCTCTTGTGTTCATCACCGACACGCAAATCCAGATATCTTCGACACCATCTCAACAGATGGTCACCCCCCGATATTCCTAACCCCGGTCAGTATCCTCTAGATATCCGCCATTCTCATCTCTATCTCTGGTAGCGCGTGTCCTCGCTAGGCTCCTCTCCTCTAATACGGCTTTCCTACCCCTCGGTCTCGATCGAGCCTACCATGTATCCATCTGTTTACTCCCCCACTCAGCCCGGATAAGTAGCAAGTTCGTAACCGTAGATCTCCTTCACTCGGTTTAGAATAAAACTAATCAGAAAACATCAAGCTCATAGTGGACGTCAACTCATCGTATCCAAAAATATCAAGTAAAGAATAAGGATAATTGCATAGATTATTCTGATTATATATATATATATATATATATATTAGCGTTCCATACCACTGATATATATCATCGAAAGTAAAACATCCTGAAACCTCATAAGAATTGAATACGAATATCCATGATACTGGTATTCACAATATTCTGCAGGTAATAAAGGTACAGTACGTAAGTATAGACATGCATGCAGCAAACGTAAAATTTCTACTGTATCATGGTAATACTAATGATGTGTAGTGTAGCATACGCATCTGTGCTCGTGCAGCATGGCAATCATTAGTTTTTGTGCAAGTGTTCTAGAAGTGTTTAAAGCAGAAAGTAATTCTACCCATATCCGTAGCATATAATTAAAATTAGATTTTCCCGATATAAGGAATTCAAATGCCTCATATCGGCATTTACATATGCATCACGTGGTATAGCGGTGCTACAATGGCATAGCAGTACCAATGAGGTGTAGTGTAACAAATGCGTCTGTGCTCATGCAATATAATACTCATTGGTAATTCTGCAGTGTTCTATCAGTGTTTTCGTATAACAGATAACGTATACAATCAGCTAAATGTATCACGTAATTATTAATGTAACTAATTGCTATGAGCTATACCATCATCTTTGAAAATGGAACGAAACATTGGTTTTGAAATAAGGAAGCTGCATTAAGTTAAAATAGGTATTCATTTTGGAAAAATCGCATCGCATCCTTATCATTTATCATTTAAAATGGAAAACAAATCGTTGGCTTTAAAAGAGTATAGCTCACTCAAACATAACGTCCTAAGTTGGGATAATTTATGACTCCACAAATCCATAAGAAACTTAGCCATAATCGGCATACTAGTCTCATCATCACAAGTACGTGTTCATCGCCGGAAACCGGAGACGGATCCAGGATGGATCGTCTTGCCTGAATTTGGGGGCATATACTATTTGGATTTATCCGTCCACCTCTCCGAAGATGCCAAGTTGATTTATGACACCGTATATCGAAGGTTTGGATGGATGCTGCTGTTGGAGCAGATTTCGTCAGATTCTCTCTCATTTGCGAGGGGTTTTGATTGTGGGGACGCTCTTCCCTGCATGCACATGCCTCTGCAGTTAATTACATTATCGCATCGCGATAACCATTTTCTCCTGCTCCAGAAGTTCACTTCATGTCGTGTGTGTTTGTTTTATTTTTGGTTGTTCGTGGATTATATACGGAGACTAATTTATGTTGTTTCCTATAGGGCATGGATTAGTCCAAATTTGTATATTCTTAGATTTGGGTTTGGTTTGATTTAAGGATCATTAATCTCGTTTGAGATAAAGATCAACTTAAATATTTGTTAAGGATACGCTAGTCCAATTTGAGACTAAGATCTACTTAACGGGGGTTTTAGGATCATTCAGATCCAACAAAGAGAATTAGGGCTCTATTGTTTTAGTTTAAGCACGTTTTGGTCCATAGATCACCATTTTGAGGTGAGGGTTTAGTTTAAGGATGTTTCGGTCCGTAGACCACCATTTTTGAGGCGAGGGTTTAGTTTAAGAACGTTTCGGTCCGTTTTTAGTTTAAGGACGTTTCGGTCCGTAGATCACCATTTTTGAGCTAAGGGTTTAGTTTAAGGATGTTTCGGTCCGCGGATCATCATTTTTGAGGTAAGGGTTTAGTTTAAGGACGTTTCGGTTCGCAGATCATTCTTCGTGCACGTGTTTTTTTTATGTGACGGGATGTGTAGCGATGATGTGGGATACACTTATTTGGGGTGTGGTTTTGATTTAAGGTACCCACGTCAGCTTAGGAAGTGCACCCAAAAGCAGTTGGTTGTCGGGACCCGCTACCTCTCTGAAGACGTTGAGGGATTACAACGACATGTATCAGAGTGTGGAGAGATATACCCTTGAACCAATTCCCGTGTCTGAGGGAAAAGATCGTGGTGGACCATCTAAGAACCATTAGCCATTTTTAGGAGACTAAGATTAACTTAGGAGATGTGGGATGAATATCATTCTGGATATCAT
Source organism: Agapanthus africanus (assembly GCA_030015575.1). Taxonomy (NCBI): domain Eukaryota; kingdom Viridiplantae; phylum Streptophyta; class Magnoliopsida; order Asparagales; family Amaryllidaceae; genus Agapanthus; species Agapanthus africanus. The sequence goes on along the minus strand of JASDDO010000016.1, from coordinate 305,325,579 downwards.
CAGTTGAAGGATCATGAGTCATATTTGGGAAGCAGTGAACCCATGGGCTTAATTGATCTAAATTAGGGATCTTGCCAACTTGGGCTTTGTCCACTCAGTTTTTATTTATTTGAAAGAAGTGCCAAGCACTTGTTTGGGCTCAGTAACTCTTTTTATGTATAAAGTGTCGAGCACTTATGTAGGTTCTGATGCTCACACATAGACATGTGGGGTTTTTAGTCATGAGAATTGCCCAATAAGTGTTAAACACTTTACCCCCTTTTTGGTCTCTTTATGAAGTGCTAGGCACTTTTTATGTCGCCTACGTGAAAAGCACGCTAGGCGCTGCCTAATGAGTGTTAGTGTTTATGCCCTAGAAGGCCATTACTGTATCATACTAGCTTGTATATTACTTAATGGAAGCTTGGGATATTCACATGTATATAACAGTCTTGCTAAACATGGTAGTATGCTACTTGGTTTTTCTATCTTAATATGTGAGTGTACGTATTGATAGAGCTCTTAGGATCTTGCTTGGCTACCAGCGTTGTGATGGCAGTCACACTAGTGGGGGCTGGGTAGTCTACAAGCACATCCTTATACAGGTCCCTGGTCGTTGGATTATCGAGACAGAGCATCGATACTCCGGAGTAGACTAGTGTGTACGCTTCTCATCCCAGTTGGGGAAATGGTCTGTCCCACAGCCATCAGTACGTCGTACTGGAGATAGTATACAGGTGCTCGTTAGGTTACGGGTACACCGGACAGGACTCACAGGGGACTGTTGGTTGGTTTGATACCAGTCGTCAGTGAACAGTTCCCAGGTGACATGAGTACAGCGTAGTCCGCAGACTTGACACTGCTACTTCGCCTCGAGTGTGTCCCACTGTTCTTAGATTGCTACCCTACCACGGCTCAAAGGAGTCGTGCAAACAGGTAGCAGTTGGGTGCAGTCCCGAGCACTTGGAGGCAGTGGCGGTTAGACAGGATTCGTCCCTCCCGGTATTGGGAGTAGATATCGTGCTGTGTCAGAGAGCCATTACGCAAAGTCCCTGGCCAGGGCAAGCGAGATTTGCTGGTAGGTTCCAGCAGTTTCTCAGGGTGTAATGGGCTTCACTCCGACACGACTTATACCGCTATTAGGGGACTGACGCTTGCCGCCCCCCTAGGCCCGATATGCGATAGTCATGGACGAACGGACCGGACTGTATGGAGATTGTCACATCAGACTCAGTAGGAGTTCGGATGGGTTTACTCATCGGCCTTCTTATCGACAACTACCTGGGGACCGTTACGTACAGCTAGTGCCGCTTGCGGTCTGTGGTTAAACCCACTGCCAGCGTAGTAGTCGAGTCTCTAGAGTCCCACACAGAGAGTTTCCTACTCCAGGCGAAACGATATAGAGGTTGCATGGTTTTGCGACAAAGGGTTCGGACGCATACGTGCGTTTACGCGCGTACGACTTTCGGACAGATTTTACCAGTCGGCTTTGGTTTAAGCCAGTTACTGGTATCCGGTTATTGGATTTATACAGTCTAAAGTTTTTTCGTATTTTTACGGATCGGAGGGGCGTTCTCGTAATTACTCGAGAAGCTTCTAGAAGATGTGACTAAGGAGGTTTGTTTTGGAAAGAGAGTGAGTCATAGTGGTGATTCATTCACTTCATTAATGCTCATTTATTGCTTAATGACTCATGTTAATGAATCATCACAAGATATTTTGTGAAGCATGCTTATTCATTTCCTTTATTGATTTATTGAAAATAAGAATGCTTCATAATATTATGATACACTCTCTCTCTTCTCTCATTATCATATCACACATTCTCTCTCCTCAAGCTCTCATCTTCTAACCCTAATCCTTAATCCTCATGTGTTGAGATCAAAGGATTAGTTAGACTAAACAATCCATAACCTTCACTCTTTATCATTCTATCATCTTTGATTAGCAATCAAAGTTGGTTAGTTACCTCAAGTTAGAGGTTTAGCTTGGAGTTTCGCTCTCGGGTGGATCGTCTACTACCTAGAGAAGGCCGAGGAGAACCAAGGAGGACATAAAGAAGAAGGACCGGTTCATTAGGTATAATCCCTAATCACTTATGTAAAGAAACTCATAAGAATACGGTTTTTAGGGTTTAGCTTCGATTCAAGCGGTTAGTCGATGTTTGTTGTTTAAACTTGTTAAGTTTTTGTAAATTCCGCCTCCCCATAAGTACTGGGGTGTACTACATCGACTTACAGTGGTATCAGAGCCTCGCTAAACACTAAATAACTTAATCGCAAATTTGTACGAATTTCGAACGAAAAAACGAACCCGGAAAACCCTAGTTCTGTTAAGTTTCTGTCGAAGTGAAAATGAAGTCCTAAAATTTTTTTTGTGTGTTCAGAGAGCTTGACATGAGTACAGGAGAACACCCAAGAAATTTGAGCCAATGACTCGACAAAAGCGCCGCGGAAGCGCGGCGGATCGCACCGATCCGCCGCGCTTCCGCGGCCGAGTTGCCGAGTCATGGGCTCAATTTTTTTGGGTGGGTCCCCTGTGATATTTGGGGTTTTCTGGAATATTTAATTATTGCTCAGGTTACTGTTTAACAGAGCAGATTTTGGAGCAATTTTGAAGTTGTTTATTCGATCGAAAAATACAGTATTTGCGTATTGGATTATATCTGTGATTGTTTGATGTGTTCGTAAACCTCCCCCAACTGCTAGTATGTCGGTTGGCAGGGGGTTGCACATTTCTGAAATGGTTATATCTGTTTGTGCATATAAACTGTATTGGACTGTTGTGGTGTATAGCCGGGGTTAACAATGGTTTATTGATTTATTCATTTGTTGTAAATGTAATTTGTTGTAATATTATTTTCGCGGGGCACTTCCAGGTTGCGGTCGTAGCCACCGTTGTATTATTTCATTTTACTGTTTTTGCTCCTAGGACTGACCCAAGGTGGGGTACACAGACTGCCGGGTGGGTAGTTTGCCGTACCCGTAGGGGTCGAGGGTGGGGTAAACGGCTATTCATCACAACTGTGTAATCTGTCTTTTCTTGCAGGCTCGAAAGAAATACAGATTGCTTGCAAATCCAATATTGTTTATCTGTGTTCTGGAATGAATATCATTGCGTCAGACGAATGTAAAATATCTATATTTATTATAGCTATTTAGACGTCACTTATGTTTTACACCCGCGCTAGCCCAGCCCCCGCTCTGTCGTTAGTTAAGTAACCTAACGGGTGATGACGGGACCCCGTGGCGAATGCGGATGGCATAAGAGGACGTTATATTTTCGTTGTTTTCTGCAATGATAGGTTAATGATGGGACGCATTATCTGTAATGCAAAGTAAAACAAACCAAAGTTTAAATCGTTGGAACAATTTAAAAGAAACCACTCGGTTATTTTTAAAACAGATATTTTTAAATGCGGAGCTTTAACCACTCCTTTTAAAAGCTATCAGGTTCCTTCGGTTATATCAAGTTCACTACGTTCACGGTTTCGCCAAAACCAGTCGTAGCCCTCCGTCATTTCTTATGGATGGTCAGTAGTATTCAAGCTATGCTTGTTGGCATACGTCAAGGCATAGTGTTTGGTAGCTGCTGGGGTATTCATTTGTTGCATAGATAGATGTGTTGGTTTGGGACAGTCGCATTACCTTGTTGGCATACGTCAAGGGTATATACGGGTGGGTTCAAATTAACAAGATAATGATGGGCAGAACTTGACATGTGACTTATGATTTGTTGGCATACGTCAAGGTCATAAGAGCATGGGGCAAAAACTAATATCGGGAATTTCTAAAGAAACTGAAATTTGCAAAGAGATGCATACCATTTTGAGTTTGATGAATGTTGGTAGCATTCCTACAGCATTATCAGACGATGATATTTGGATCCTGATCCTACTGTGAGTATATGCTACTTATCAGGATATTCGTCGCTTAACGATCAATGCTATAAACCTAGTAGGTGTCCAGAAAAGTGTCAGCGGGGTTACGCCCCCAGAGAAAAGAGGTTATATAATTAAGGAACTTCGCGAAAGCGTTGGAAAACCTCCCTCGAAGTATCGACACCGGCCTGGCTGAACGGTTAAGCAAGTATTGTACGGTGAGAATAGTCTTGGCTAATTCTTCTTTTATGGTTTGAGGAAGGATTCGAGAAACAGTGGGAGCCATCCAGTTTAGATAAACTAAAAACCACTCTAAACTTGCAAGAGCATCATGCTAAAGAGTTTTCTTCTCTCTCTCCTAATTGCAGCGACCCTGAAAATGACTGGACTTAAGTTACTTTTAGAGAAAAATATACTGACGGGGCCAAACTATAAAGATTGGCTGCGGAATGTCAAGATGGCTTTGACCTATGACAAACTGGGGTACGTCCTCACCGCTACAGCACCTGCTGCCCTTGGTCCCAAATCCAGCAATGCGGATAAGGAAATCCGTAAAACCTGGGATTTAGATTGCGCGAGAGCCAAGTGCATCGTGCTTGCCTCGATGAATAATGAACATCAGAGGAGGCACGAGGATATGTCCTTAGATGGCATATTTCTCCATACAAAGGAACTTTATGGAGAGCAATCTCGTATAGCAAGATACGAGACCTCAAAGAAATTGTTTCGAGCGAGGTTGGCTGTCGGGTCATCGGTAGGTGAACATGTCCTACAGATGATTGGCTATATAGAAGAGCTCGCAGACCTTGGGACGACTTTGGATAATGAGCTCTATACAGACCTTGTTCTCCAGTCCCTTCCTCCCACCTACGCCCAGTTTATCCTCAACTTCAATCTTCAAGGAAAAGAAGTTGAACTTGCGGAACTCCTGAACATGTTAAGGAGTGCAGAGGGCACCTTGCAGAAGGCAAGGGAAACACCCGCTATGTTTGTTGGCGGTTCATCTTCTTCCGGGTCCAAGGCTAGGGCCAAAGGAAGGAAGAAGAAGGCCGCACCCAGACCTAGAGGAGGTGTCAGTAAGGTGGGAAAGAAGGGAAAGAAAAAGTTTACAGCACCGGTAGTTGGCCTGGATGAGTGCTTCCATTGTCACAGGAAAGGGCACTGGAAGAAGGATTGCAAGGCGTGGAACGCCAAGAACCAGGAACCGAAGCAAGCTGTGGCTTCGACTTCAGGTGTGTTTGTAATTGAGAATTGTCTGTCGATCAACTCTACTTCCTGGGTATTGGATACCGGGTCAGGATCTCATATTTGCAATTCATTGCAGGCACTGAGAAACCGTAGAGTGCTGAAGGAAGGTGATATGATCCTCAGGGTTGCTAACGGAGCTAGCGTGGGAGCTGCGTCCGTCGGGGATTATCACCTAGGATTGACGAGTGGACACATTTTGGTTTTACATAACTGTTATTTTGTACCCAGCTTAACGTGTAATATCATATCAGTTTCCTTGTTATCAAATAAAGGTTATGATTTCACGTTTGTAAGAGATGTTGTCAACATCCACCTTAATCATGGTTTGATTGGGTCCGGTACTCTAAATAACGGCATATATGTGTTAAACCAACTCCAAATTTTCAATGTCCAGAACACACTAAAAAGAAAGTCTCCAGATTTAAATAAAGCTTTCTTATGGCATTGTAGACTGGGTCACATCAATGAGAGAAGGTTGACTAAGTTGCATAGAGAAGGATATTTGGACTCGTTCGAATATCAATCTTATGACACTTGTCAATCCTGTCTCAAAGGAAAGATGACAAAGACTCCATTTACTGGACAAGGAGTAAGAGCGAGCGAGCTCTTAGGACTCATACACAGTGATGTATGTGGTCCAATGTCTACACATGCGAGAGGTGGTTATTCCTACTTCATTACTTTCACGGATGATTTCTCTAGGTTTGGACATGTCTTCTTAATGAAGCATAAATCCGAGGCTTTTGAGAAATTCCAAGAGTATAAGAATGAAGTAGAAAACCAAACAGGCAAAAGTATTAAGACACTGAGATCTGATCGAGGTGGAGAATACTTAAGTGCCGAGTTCCTAGGTTACCTAAAAGAGAAAGGAATTCTCTCTCAGCTTACTCCTCCATACACTCCACAGCACAACGGTGTATCGGAGAGAAGGAATCGAACCCTATTGGATATGGTACGATCCATGATGAGTAATGCTGAGTTACCGCGATCTTTCTGGGGGTATGCGCTAGAATCAGCGATACATCTTTTGAACAGAGTTCCAACCAAGACTGTGCCTACCACACCATATCAGATGTGGAGTGGGAAGAAACCCTATCTTCAGTACCTGAAGACGTGGGGATGTCCAGCTTTTGTAAAAAAGCAGCATCCGGACAAGCTCGAGGCACGCTCGGTAGAGTGTAAGTTTGTGGGATATCCAAAGAACTCTACAGGATATTGCTTCTATTACGCAGAGGAACAAAAGGTTTTTGTTTCTCGTCATGCCCGCTTCTTAGAAACTGAATTTTTGGAAAATCAGAAGAGTGGGAGCGAAATAGAACTGGAAGAAATTCCAGAACCACAAACTGCTACTGAAAGTTTGGTAGAACCAGAGGTTCAAGAAGAACAGAACATTCCCGCACCCCTCCGCAGGAGTAGTAGGCCGTCTCGTCCGCCTGAGAGATACTACGGTTTTCTCATTGATGGGGATAGAGAGGATTGCATCATAGATGATGATGAACCTACTGACTTCAGGCAGGCCATCCAGAGCGGCGACTCGGTACGATGGCTAGATGCAATGCGGACCGAAATGGAGTCCATGTACACCAACAAAGTATGGACTTTGGACTTTGCTCCAGATGGGGTAAAACCCATAGGATGCAAATGGATCTTCAAGAAAAAGATTGGTGTAGATGGACAGGTGGAAACCTATAAGGCTAGACTTGTTGCAAAGGGTTTTCGTCAAAGACCTGGTTTGGACTATGACGAAACTTTTTCTCCAGTGGCTATGCTCAAATCCATTCGGGTCCTTCTTGCTATTGCTGCCTTCCATGATTATGAAATCTGGCAGATGGACGTAAAGACGGCTTTTCTGAATGGAAATTTAGAAGAGAGCGTCTATATGGATCAGCCAGAGGGTTTCAATCAGAGTGGGAGCAGCGGGAAAGTATGCAAGCTGCTTAAGTCCATTTATGGACTAAAGCAGGCATCGCGGAGTTGGAACATCTGTTTTGATGAGACAGTCAAAGAATATGACTTTATCAAAAATCCAGATGAACCGTGCATATATAGTAAAGTTGTGGCCAGAAGTGTCGTATTCCTCGTCTTGTACGTGGATGACATTCTATTGATAGGAAATGACATTCCTATGCTACAATCTGTCAAAGGATTCTTGTCACACAGGTTCTCCATGAAAGACCTGGGTGATGCCTCTTACATTCTGGGGATCCGGATCTATCGTGATAGATCCAAGAGGATGTTGGGACTTTCGCAGTCCAGGTATATCGACACTGTACTGAAAAGATTCAGTATGGAAGATTCTAAGCGCGGTAATCTACCGGCTTGTCACGGAATCACCCTCTCCAAAGAGATGTCTCCCAAGACTGATTTGGAAAGGGAACGCATGTCTATTATACCCTACGCTTCTGCGGTAGGCTCTATAATGTATGCGATGTTGTGTACCAGACCAGATGTAGCTTACGCACTGAGCGTGGTAAGCCGGTATCAGTCAGACCCAGGGGAGAAACACTGGATAGCAGTAAAGAACATTCTCAAGTACCTGAGGAGGACTAAGGAGATGTTCTTGGTTTACGGCGGAAAAGACCTCAGGTTGGAGGCCTTTGCTGATTCCGGCTTCCAGAGTGATAAGGACGATTCCAAGTCCATGTCGGGTTATGTCTTTACCCTCAATGGAGGGGCGGTGTGCTGGAAGAGCTCCAAGCAGGACACCGTTGCTGACTCGACGATGGAAGCGGAGTATATAGCTGCTTGCGATGCCACAAAAGAAGCAGTCTGGATGAAGAAGTTCCTAACAGAACTTCAAGTGGTTCCTACCATAGTTGATCCAATACCTCTGTATTGCGACAACAACGGAGCTATAGCTTTAGCGAAGGAACCAAGGTCCCATCAGAAGTCCAGACACATCTTGAGGCGGTATCACCTGATCAGGGAGATCATTGATCGTCAGGAGATCGAGGTTCGGAGAGTTGCTTCAGAAGAGAACATTGCTGATCCATTCACGAAGGCCCTTCCTCAGATTCAGTTCGAGAGGCTACTCGAGATCATTGGTCTGCGATATGCCAGTACATGGCCCTAGTGCAAGTGGGAGATTGTTAGTGTTTATGCCCTAGAAGGCCATTACTGTATCATACTAGCTTGTATATTACTTAATGGAAGCTTGGGATATTCACATGTATATAACAGTCTTGCTAAACATGGTAGTATGCTACTTGGTTTTTCTATCTTAATATATGAGTGTACGTATTGATAGAGCTCTTAGGATCTTGCTTGGCTACCAGCGTTGTGATGGCAGTCACACTAGTGGGGGCTGGGTAGTCTACAAGCACATCCTTATACAGGTCCCTGGTCGTTGGATTATCGAGACAGAGCATCGATACTCCGGAGTAGACTAGTGTGTACGCTTCTCATCCCAGTTGGGGAAATGGTCTGTCCCACAGCCATCAGTACGTCGTACTGGAGATAGTATACAGGTGCTCGTTAGGTTACGGGTACACCGGACAGGACTCACAGGGGACTGTTGGTTGGTTTGATACCAGTCGTCAGTGAACAGTTCCCAGGTGACATGAGTACAGCGTAGTCCGCAGACTTGACACTGCTACTTCGCCTCGAGTGTGTCCCACTGTTCTTAGATTGCTACCCTACCACGGCTCAAAGGAGTCGTGCAAACAGGTAGCAGTTGGGTGCAGTCCCGAGCACTTGGAGGCAGTGGCGGTTAGACAGGATTCGTCCCTCCCGGTATTGGGAGTAGATATCGTGCTGTGTCAGAGAGCCATTACGCAAAGTCCCTGGCCAGGGCAAGCGAGATTTGCTGGTAGGTTCCAGCAGTTTCTCAGGGTGTAATGGGCTTCACTCCGACACGACTTATACCGCTATTAGGGGACTGACGCTTGCCGCCCCCCTAGGCCCGATATGCGATAGTCATGGACGAACGGACCGGACTGTATGGAGATTGTCACATCAGACTCAGTAGGAGTTCGGATGGGTTTACTCATCGGCCTTCTTATCGACAACTACCTGGGGACCGTTACGTACAGCTAGTGCCGCTTGCGGTCTGTGGTTAAACCCACTGCCAGCGTAGTAGTCGAGTCTCTAGAGTCCCACACAGAGAGTTTCCTACTCCAGGCGAAACGATATAGAGGTTGCATGGTTTTGCGACAAAGGGTTCGGACGCATACGTGCGTTTACGCGCGTACGACTTTCGGACAGATTTTACCAGTCGGCTTTGGTTTAAGCCAGTTACTGGTATCCGGTTATTGGATTTATACAGTCTAAAGTTTTTCCGTATTTTTACGGATCGGAGGGGCGTTCTCGTAATTACTCGAGAAGCTTCTAGAAGATGTGACTAAGGAGGTTTGTTTTGGAAAGAGAGTGAGTCATAGTGGTGATTCATTCACTTCATTAATGCTCATTTATTGCTTAATGACTCATGTTAATGAATCATCACAAGATATTTTGTGAAGCATGCTTATTCATTTCCTTTATTGATTTATTGAAAATAAGAATGCTTCATAATATTATGATACACTCTCTCTCTTCTCTCATTATCATATCACACATTCTCTCTCCTCAAGCTCTCATCTTCTAACCCTAATCCTTAATCCTCATGTGTTGAGATCAAAGGATTAGTTAGACTAAACAATCCATAACCTTCACTCTTTATCATTCTATCATCTTTGATTAGCAATCAAAGTTGGTTAGTTACCTCAAGTTAGAGGTTTAGCTTGGAGTTTCGCTCTCGGGTGGATCGTCTACTACCTAGAGAAGGCCGAGGAGAACCAAGGAGGACATAAAGAAGAAGGACCGGTTCATTAGGTATAATCCCTAATCACTTATGTAAAGAAACTCATAAGAATACGGTTTTTAGGGTTTAGCTTCGATTCAAGCGGTTAGTCGATGTTTGTTGTTTAAACTTGTTAAGTTTTTGTAAATTCCGCCTCCCCATAAGTACTGGGGTGTACTACATCGACTTACAATGAGTGCCGAGCATTTTATGTTATGCGGCACCCACGTGAGTCATGTGAGGCACTGGGCACCAACCATTGAGTGCTAAGCACTTCTTATTGAGTAGCACCCATGTGAGGGGTACGTGGAGCGCCGGACGCTGAGCGCCAACTACTGAGTGCTAAAGCACTTCTTATTGAGTAGCTCCCACGTGAGGGGCACATGGGGCACTGGGTACTGAGCGCCAACCACTGAGTGCTTAAGCACTTTTTATTGAGTAGCACCCACATGGGGGCACGTGAGGCGCTGGGTGCTAAGCGCCAACCACTGAGTGCTAAGCACATCCTATTGGGTAGTGATAGGAATATGTATGCCCTAGAGCCCATTATTATTGATATAATGGATGCTTGGACATATATATAGAGGACTTTCTTACTCGACATGATAGTATGCTATCTGGTTACTCTTTATCTTAACATGTTGACTGATATTCTTTACTGTCTTTCTCTTACATGTTGGTAAAGCCCTTAGGATATGTACTTAACCACCAGGATTATGATGAGATCATACTAGTGGGGCTAGGGTGGTCCAAAAGTACATCCTTTAATTAGTTCATAGTCGAGGGGATATCGAGACATAGGGTATCGATATTACCAGAGTAGACTAGTGTGTACATTTCTTGTCGCTTAGAGGGCGATGGTTGATACCACAGCCATTGGCGTATGGCTTCAAAGATTGTACACATGTGTTCATTGGAGAATGGGTACACCGAACATGACTCACCGAGAAGTCCTAGATGGATATATACTAATCGTAAGATAGCAGTTCTCTGGTGACACTGGTACAGGTTAGTATGTAGACCCAAGATCGTCATAGTGTTTTGTGTGATTTCCACTGTGCTTTGATTTCCTCCCTACCACGGCTCAAAGGAGTCGTGCAAACATGTAGATTTTGGGACAGTCCCGAATCACATAGAGGCGGTGAGCGATAGGAGGGGTTTCGTCTCTCCCGGTATAGGGAGTTGATGTTGCACCATGCTTGATCTGTCATAACAGAAAATCCCTGGCCAGGGCTGTCAAGATTTACTGATAAGAGTTATCAGTAGTTTCTCGAACCGTTATGAGCCATAAATCAGCATGACTTATAAAATTACTGTGGTTTGACGTTTACAACCCCTAGACTTCATATGCGACGTATCAGACAAAGAGACTGGACTGTACGGTAGTGTTACTGATAGGCTTCATGGAGAGTATAGACGAGATTGCTTGTTAATCTTCATATCGCTCAATACCCGGGTAGCTGTTATGTCCAGCTAGTACCGCTGACGGCTTGTGGGTGACTGATATGATCATCACCTACTACTGGCGTATTGACGAGTCTTTAGAGTCCCACATAGAAGTTTCCTAGTTCAAGCGAATCAAGTATTGTATTTTATGAAGCATGGCATATTGTTCTATTTTATAGAAAATGGAAAAAATGAGGTGTAAAGTGGAGATATGGAAGGCATTGGTGAGGCATGGCCTTTTGTGATTGTTTATTCATCTCAGTTCACTATTGAATTATGGCTTCATATTTTTATTGAAAAATATAGCATGCTTCAATGAGTGAGGATTATACATTGAGCCATTCTTCATTCTAGCCAACACTTAGCCATTTTTTCATGAGCTCTTGCTCTCTTTTGCTCTCTTCATCTTCACCTCACCTCCAAGCTCAAAACCCTCATATGTGATGTGAATCATTGAGCTTGTGAGGTCTTAAGTGGGCTTTTCAAATCCCTACTACACTATCCCACACCAAACTTGCAATTTGGTGTGGTGTGTTTCTTACACTAAAGGAGTTTAGTGTAGAGGTAGTTTGAGCTAGAGGGACTTCGGGTGGATCGTCTTCGGCACGAAGATCTACGAGGAAGGTTGCCTAACTCGAAAATGAGCCTAGTAAGAGTTCCATGGACTTCAACCCGGAGCATAAGAAGAGAAGGACTCGGTCATCTAGGGTATAACTCCTTTCCTTTCTCTTTGGTTTCCTTCAAATCATCATATTAAACCCTAATAATCTAGTTTGATCCTAGGTTAGTTTTCATTAGCACCATGAAAATTTTAAAATTGCACGTGTGATGCCCGTTTAAACCAAGTCGTGGTGCCACTAAACACTTTCAAGTAGAGTCCACGTGAGGGGCACGTAGGGCACTGGGTGCTGAGCGCTAACCATTGAGTGCTAAGCACTTCCTATTGAGTAGTGCCTACGTAAGGATCACGTGAGGTGCTGGGCGCTGATTTTTCCTTGTATATTTTATTCTGAAGAGTTCAATTTTCTAATTCTTTTCTGGATCTTTGATCTCCAAGAACAAGTTCATCCTGATGAGAATTAAATTCTCACTTGTGGAAGGCTTGTCTTGTAGATCTCAGATCCAGAGAAAGAACTAAGTTCTTTAATAAGGGTTAAACCCTTAGATATACAAGCAAGATGCTTTTATCTCTGTTCTTTTTTATTTACCTAGAATTTCTCCTGAGAAGGGAGATCTTCTTCCTTGAGAATTTAATTCTCCTTTACTTTTTGAAGCTCTTCTGCTTTTTTTTTCTTTTTTCGAAGCTTATAGGGGGTTTTTCTTTTGAGACTTGAAGTCTTGGGTCCTTTATATAGTAAAGGCAGTTTGTTGATTAGCTTTGTGGAAATCTCTCATTAAGAGATCCCAATTGATTTGGGGGTTTTACCCACCGTTGGATCTTTGATCCAAGGTCTTTTGTTTTACAGAAAGTATTTTCTTGTTTTTAACAAGATTAGGGAAATATTTTCTCATACAGAATTTATTCTGCAGAATGGTGATTTTTTAGTTCACCATTGGATTTTTAATCCAACGGTTCTCTGTTTTACAGAGGGAAATCTTTCTTGTTTAGAAAGATTTGAAGAATGTTTCCTCAGCAGAATTTAATTCTGCATTCTGATAAATTATCATCAAAGATCCAATGGTTCAGAGAGTAGAATTTGATTATACTAGGCACCGACGCTAACGTGTAGTGAACGTACGGCACCAATAAGAGTTTTTAACTCTGGTGCTCGCGCCCACGTGCGAAGCACATGAGGTGCTTAGGCACTGTCTCACAGAACTTTGCTCTTTTATTGGGGGAAACAAATGCCCCCCACCGTTGCGCTCACGTGGCTCACACGTGAGTGCAGTGGTGACACCCTTTCCACCATTGGGTTTTCTTGGAAGTTGAACTATCTTCTTGCACCTATAAGTAGGGCTTTTGGCCCTTTAGATGACCGTTGTTCATCTTCCCCAACCTTCTTCTTTTTGATAATAATTTTTTTTTCAGAGCTTAGATCTCTGCGCCAATAAACTCTTTTAGAGTCATAACTCTGCCAAAATTTTTGTTAAGGATTATGATAACTCACTAATAGAGCTTTGCTCTTCTTAGATCGTACATCTTAAAAAAGAAAACCTTTTTAGGGTTTTTTATCCCGTTAATCAGAGTTTTGCTCTTCATTCATAAAAAATTCTTAGAGTTCTCCTTACAGATCTTAGGATTTAACTTTGCCTTTGAGAGTTCTGGGATGTTCTCTCATTGCTTTGCAGAGCTTGGCTCTGAAAATCTGTAAGGAATTTTATTCCTTTCTTCATTTTAATTAACAGATTCGAAATCTGTTTGCAGAGCATAGCTCTCAAGGGAGTTTAACTCCCCAGTCCAATGATATTTGTCATTAAATAAGAATCGTTTTGGATTCTATTCTTAATGAATGACCGCTGTCACCTTAATCTTGTGGGCCCCCCTTTTGTCCCTTTTTTTGAACTGCAGTGCAGTACAATTTTAAGTGCCAAGTGTCGGAGTCCTGAATATAGTGTTGATAACTAACCCTCCTCTCTCTTTGTGTAGGTACTATGGCTTCCGATTCTTTCCCTTTCGTACGTTCGGAAAGCGCTTTTGCAGACGCTCCCGTGGATCGGGAAGTTTTTGCGCTTATTAAGGACCATGACCCGGAGCAAAAGTCTCTTTACCTATAGGGGTCATGGTATAGCCAGATTATCCAGGGTCAGCACAGTTTTTCTTGTGCAGCGCCTTCGGAGCCGATCCCTGCTATTCACTATGTTGACCCGCCTCAGATGGCTTATGCAGTAGAAGAGGTGAACTGGACTTCGGAAGGTCGTCTTCAGCCGTCCATAGCATCGATACCCGTACAAACACCTATGGCCTTGGACATTTTGGGGAGACGCATATGTCAAGGTGAGTCACGCCCTTGGGGGAAAGTTTATATGATGGGATCGACGCCCCATCATTCAGCCAGTTATCTACAGTGGGCTTGGTATATCCTGTCGGCCAAGAAGTCGCTGCTGCTGAAGATTGGGTTGTACCCCGTAATCTACGCGTCTCTCTTCTATTACCTCACTCCCCATGTATGGTGGGTCAACTCTTTCCTGGAACAATGGAATATCTTGACCCATACCTTTCTCTTATCAGATCGGGAAGTTTCGATTTCATTGGAAGAGTTTGTAGAGATTTCCGATTTACCCGTCAGAGGGGAGCACTATGAGGTGATACTTCCCCCTGATGAGTACATCTTTGCTACTAAGTTAGTGGTAAAGGGCCTTAACCTAGAGAACGCCATTCAGCATCAGTTCCCCAGCTTGATTAAGGTGTTGAATATGTACGAGAATCTATTCCTGGAGTCTGGCGGGCATAGGGTTAGCTTCGTAGATTTTATCGCTCGTTTTCTTCGTCCGGAAGTTCTGTCTAAGAAATTCGAGAAACTCGCGAAACTTGATGACTTGTTCGGGTTTGGTCTAGATAATTTGCCAACGACGGAAGCGGACCTAAAGAATTTCTTCATTCCGGACACTCCAGTTGTCCCTTTTGCGAAGATTGCTGCCCCGTGTATTGATGAAGAGTTGTTCTTTTTGGGGTTCATTGGCCTGCGGCTGAGTTGGTTCGCGCTTTCTATGCACCCCTGCTACATGAGGCAGTCTGTCTTCTATCCAGCATATCGCATCATCGCAGAGATGTGTGTGGCTGTCGGGATTGCTGGGTTAGCTCATCTATACTAAGCTTGAGTTTAGCAGCTGACACTACTCAGCCGGGGGTAAAGTCTGTGTATCTTCTATCACATTATTTTACATCATGGATCGAGATACACGTGTTGGGTGTCTTTGGCCTTCATAAACGACCTCGATTCTACGAAAGCTATAACTTCCCTCGGGTCATGTACCTGGTTGACGCTTCCGCTATCGACCCATCACAGCGAGAGGCTCAGAGATTGCTCCTTCGGCCATGCATGGTTTGGTGAATCATGACCTTTCTCGATAAAGTCTTGACTATCGGCAAAGAATCTACCAAAGTGGTCCAACTGTTGCGCGAAACTTTTAAGGATGGGGCTTCTGCATTGAGGGCCCGGGAGGTTATGCACCTGCACTCTATCAGGACGGGCTTCCTAGTGTTTAGACAAAATGCCTCGGTGCTGTTCATGAGGTACAATCCGCACCACTTTGCTCAACATCTGGGTTATATTTAGGTGTTCCTCTCGAGGCATTCTTAGCTGAACTGGCTGCTACGGAGGAGGGCATTCGCAGTGCAATGTACCATTTTATGTGATTAAATAAGGTGTCTCATTTCCTCGTTAGTGAGCCGAGCTACGTGTTGAAAGCTTCGAACGCTTACGTGATATGGTACCAGCATGCGACGGGTGATGATATCAAGGAGGAAAGATCGATGTTACTCGATCATAAGGATGCCGTCCAAGCCGGTAATCCAGCGGTCCCTTTGAAGCAACGGGCCACCGTTCGTCCTTCTCTGAGGGAAGTCACTACAGCTGTGGTCCCACAAGCATTCCCTGAGAAGCATCAACCGGATGTTCCTGCAACTGCGGTAGTCGTGGCATCCCCGGAATCTGGCGTTGGTTCGGAGATCGGGACCCGCCGTCCGAAAATGCTTGTCAAGCGAAAGATTTTACCATTGGTTGTCGGTGTCCGTTCATAGAAGAAGAAGAAATCTCCGTTTTCTGCCGAGGTCGTATTCGGCTAGGAGTCCCATGCCCCTTCAGTGAGGGCTTGTGCGAATATGGCATAAATGAGGGTTTGTTTGATGCGCCTGCAACCGTTACTGATCTACGGGCTGCCCTTGCAGCTTCCGAGCAATTGGCTCGCGAGAAAGTGGCGTTGATTTCTATTGCGAAGTCAGGTATACTTCATTTACATTCTTCTGCCCCTATCCTTTCTCTCCTTATATTGCTGTTATTAACACTCTTTTCTTCAACAGGTATTTCTACCGAAGAGGCTCTCGCAGCTTCCCTCAGGACGTCGAAGAGAGGCTCCGCGCTTCTTTGGGCCTTGGTATAATTCACTTCATTACACCTTTACTCTTTTTATTCATGATCTGATCCTTCTCTTCTCTTTACTGCAGGAACTACCACAACCCAAGCTGTTTCAAAAGTAGTGCCAATCCCAAGTGGTGATGCAGCAAAGCTTCCAGAACCACTGATCACGGTCACGGCCATTCCGAAGCCATAGGAGGCATTGCAGAAATAGCCGATGATGGATGCCGTAGCGGCTGTGGAGGCAGAGCTTGGTTCGGATGACGAAGTCCCCCTGTCGAAAATCTTAAGGAGGTCAGTCCTCACAGTTCAGGCTGAGAGGAAGCGCAGAAGGCATGCAGCGAGGGAATGCGATGCTGTCTTGGCCGCGGGTGCAGGCTCCAACAATGTTCCGCCTACTGACATTCTTTCGGCGAACGTTCCTTCTACCCTATCTACTTCCTATAGACAGGTTGCACATATAGCTTGTGAAGAGAGTGAACGGCTACTTCAAGGTAGAGAAACGCACGGTTCTTAATAACAGTCCCTCATCATTTTTCTATTCATTTAACATACGCGTTTTTATTTACTTGGTCGAATTTGGGCGACGGCGTGACAGGTGATGTGCCGGCCATTAAAGAGCCCGAAGTGGCCAATCTTTCTCTGGAATCTGGGACCATTCCAACTGCTGCTCTCTCCCCTGGTGGATCCTTGATATTGGCGGGCGACGCAAGCGCTACAACAGCCCTTGTCGAATCAAAGGATGAAGCTGTAGGTGTTGAATCTGCTCTCCTAATGAAAACCGAAAAAGCCGTCACGACTGGTGACGCTTCGGGCACGGTTTCAGTTTCTGACTTGTCGGGTACTTTTTGGGTTATTATCTTTGAGATTTTTTAATCCTGCTAAGTGTCTCTGATGACATCTCCTTTGTCTTGAGCGTAGGCGCGATAAACCCTAAAGCTGTACCAACTAAAGAGTTACCGTCGGCCGCTGCTTTGACCGTCATGGTTCCTTCTGTGCCTCCCCGAATTTTGGAAGGTAAGGATTTCTCATTTAGTTGTTTTATTGTATATACTAATTTTCTTTGCCTTAACCATATACTGTTGCAACCTTGTAAGAGTGATTTTTGACCACTTATACCAAGTGCTGCACCCACATTTTTCCTTCCGATCGAAAGTCATTCCTTTTTCTAGCATTGGTCAATATATTCTTTTTTTCTTTTTATGAACAAACCTTCTGTAACAACTGGTATGGTAGATTTCGTCTGTCAGGTGTCTTTTTTGTCTTTCCAATTGAGATCTGACTATGATTTATTTTGCAGCGATTACACCAGTTTCAACTCCTTTTGAATCCCGTATTCCTATGCCCATGAGGCCCTTCGCTAAATGTCCATCTTCCAGGGGCGTAGTGAACAACCGGCGAATGTTAAGTGAGTTTATTGAAGATCTCGACACCGAGGTCCTCACCTTTGCTACGGATTTTGCTGAAGAAGTCAATCCAATGCTGGTGATACTCATGAATTTCCATAATGTAGATCTCGTCAGTGCTTGGGTGGATTATTGCAGGAAGATCGAGGCTTGCCTGTATGAGATTGTGCTTAAGCATTCACTCCCGAGGTATTGGCCTCGAACTCCCAGCGGGCTTGGTAGGTCAAGCAAAGTATCTCTTTCATTCGATATTTCGAATAAGAGGCGGGCTTGAGGCGAAAGGAGCATGAGGCGGCTTCTGTGGAATCCGTCCAATTATGTGCCTAGGTTGAAGCGAATGCTGCGTAGCTGAAAGCTATTTTTGAAGATCTCCAGCGATGTATTTCTGACGTGCTGGTGCCGAGGCAGAAGCTTGACTTCGCTGAGGGGGTTACGCAGGATTACGAAGCTGCCAAGCAGGAAATCGATGTGGGGCTTTCATCCTGCTTGTAGCAACGGGCTTAAATCGAAGCAGAGTTGACCATCGTAGATGAACACGAGAGGGAGTTGAAGGGAGCGTGCGAGCGGTTCGTCAGCTTGTTGAAGACGCCTCCTCCTTAATAAGTGTCATTGTACCCCCTTTCTTTTACTGAATGTACTCCTTAGACTGCTGATTCATGAATAACATGTATTCATTTTGATCCCTGAATGAAATGTATCTTGTATTCACTCAAATTCATGAATAAAATACATAATTTATTTCATATTGGCATTTTTCTTTTGGCGTGAAGTAGTTTATATACTCATTTCAGAGTTTGTAGTTTATTCACTCGTCATGGAGTCTCTAGTTTATGAACTCATTTCGGAGCGTGTAGTTTATTCACTCATCCTAGAGTCTCTAGTTTATGAACTCATTTTGGAGCTTGTAGTTTACCTCACTTGGGCTTGTAGGCAAACTTATCCTAACACATGGATAACCCCTGCTCTTTTCGACAGAGGTCCGTCAGGTTTTGTGGTACTAGGGTTTTGTCCATCGCACCGTCGCGTTGGCTGATGCATTCCCCAATATGCAGTCTTTACTTTGCTGTTTGAGTAGTCCCGCGACTATTATGTCTCTGATCCCTTCGGGGGCTGGACAAGACGTCTTTAAGTAATCTCCCTAAGTCATATTACCGTTGGAAGAGCAAACATTAGGAATTTTCCATGACGTTTTTTTTACTTAAGGTTAGGCTCGGTTTGGGAGACCTAATGAGTCATAACCACTCCGTATTGGTGTGGGATGATCTCCGATAGTCTTTCAGGTTTTATTTGAGTTGCCCTTAAGACCCTGAAGCTAAGAATTTGGCCTTCACTTCCTTTGTAACAATGCTTCTGCTGTAATAAGATGAGTGTCGAGGCAGTCTCTGGGTTTTTTGTGAACCATCGAGATCTGGAACTAGGGACCTAGCCATGGCTTCGTTTTGTTTTGAACCTGGGATCATTTGCTAACGCCGCGTCTGCATCCTGCTGGAGTGAGAAGAAACGTCGTTGTTGACACCGTGTCTGCTGTACCGAGACGAGTGCCGAGGTGGTCTCTAGGTTGTTTATCAACCGTTGAGACTTGGAACTAGGGACTTAGCCATGGCTCTGCTTGTTTTGACCCTGGGGTCGTTTGTTGACGTCATGTCTGCATCCTGCTGGAGTGAGAAGAAAAGTTGTTTTTGACACTGTGTTTGCTGTACCGAAACGAGTGCCGAGGTGGTCTCTAGGTTGTTTGTGAACCATTGAGCCTTGAACTAGGGACTTAGCTATGGCTCCATTTGTTTTGACTCTAGGGTTGTTTATTGACGTCGCGTCTGCATCCTACTGGAGTGAGAAGAAACGACGTTTTTGACACTATGTCTGCTGTACCAAGACGGGTGCCAAGGTGGTCTCTAGGTTGTTTGTGAACCGCCGAGACTTGGAACTAGGGACTTAGACATGGCTCCGTTTGTTTTGACCCTGGGGTCGTTTGTTGACGTCGTATTTACATCTTGCTGGAGTGAAAAGAAATGCCGTGCTGATCTCAGACTATAGATGTCTCCGTCAAGATCTGGCACTCCCTTTAACGGAGCCTGGTGGGGAAACATGGTTTCCCTTTTCATTTGTGCCTATGGATTGTATACAGGGGTTAGTATAGACTCACCTGCAGGGCAAAAGTTTCATTATTTTTTTTATCTTTTTCCGCGATGCTCTATCATTTCAGCTTTTTATATCGTGAAAGTCACGATTGCCCAATCATTTCGGTTGTATTTCGTGGTGCCCAATCATTTCGGCTATTTTTCTTTTTAGTCACTGCTTTTTATTGCGAGTTGCCCAAACATTTTGGACGTTTTTATATGCATACATTTTGCTTGCTGATTTTTATTGCGAGCTGCCCCATCATTTCGGCTATTTCATATGCATTTTCTGCTCGCTGATATTTTTGTTGTGAGTATGGAACTTGAGATCTGATACTAATCTTGGCATCAGCATCGCTGCGACTGGAATATGGCCAGGAGCGAATCATCATTTGCCTTGAGAGAATATGGAATTTGCTACCGATTTAGGCATCAGCATCGCTACCACTAGAATGTTGCCAGGAGCGAATCATCATTTGCCTTTGCTGGTTTGAACAAAGGTGGCTCGGTAGACAGGGTTAGGATTTTGTCGACCAAGGATTTTGACTTTATGAGCCGTAAGGGTCTCATAGAAGGTTTTCTCCCTACGGGTCGTGAGGATCACGTAAGTGCGTTTTCTTCCTAGGAATCATGGGGATTCCTAATTTACATTTTCTCTTGTAAGTCATAAGGATCTTACCAGAGTATTTTCTCCATGCAAGTCGAGAGGACCTCTAAGTGTTGTTCACCAAATGGGAAAATTTAGCGCCATTGGTGTAACGAGGTGAGGGAACATTTATTTTTGCCCGTGGATTGTATACAAGGGTCAATATTCAATCGCTTGTAGGGCAACTTGGGGAATGCGATGGCTTAAGAATAGGTTCAGGTCCCAGTATCTTAAGACTTTGAAGCCTATGAGCTGTGAGGGTCTCATAAGGGGAGTTCTCCTTACGAGTCGTGATGATCTCGCAAGTGTAATTTCTCCTTAGAAATCATGGGGATTTCTAAGTGTGTTGCTCCCTTATGAGTCGTACGGATCTCACGCAACTATTTTCTCCTCATAAGGTCGAGAGGGCCTTGTGAGTGCATATGAGCTTTTTTTATTATACGAGTTTGCGCCCTTTTCAGGTTTTCACAAACTCGCCGGCAGCCTTACTGTTTTTACTCACGGCGCCTTTTCATCCGTGCCCATTTTGCTTGTGGACGCACCTTTTTTTTACGAGTTAGCGCCCTTTTCGGGGTTTCTACAAACTCGCTAACAGTCCTGCTTTTTTACTCACGGTACCCTTTCGGGTTTCATCCGTGCCCAATTTGCTTGTGGACGTACCGTTTTATTGTTTTTGTTTTTTACGAGTTTGCGCCCTTTTCGGGTTTTCACAAACTCGCTGCTGTCTTGCTATTTTTACTCACGGTGCCCTTTCGGGTTTTCATCCGTGCCCATTTTGCTTGTGAACGTATCGTTTTTTTTTTAATTTTTAATTTTTTTTATGGACGGCGGGACTCTTAAGAATATTTTCGCTGTTGACCGCTTGAGTTTCAATCTTCACTACCAAGACTTTGATTGCAATATGGATCTCAAGAAGTTATTGTTAGTTGTATGTATGCCCTAGATGCCATTATTGTACATGATTGTATATTATAGTGGAGGCTTGGACATATATAGGGAGAACTTTCTTGCTCGACATGATAGTATGCTATCTGGTTACTTTTTATCTTAACATGTATACCCACTGTCTCTCTGTTACATGTTGATAAAGCCCTTCGGATGTGTACTTGACTTCCAGGAATATGATGGAGATCATACTAGTAGAGCATGGGTAGTCCGTATATACATCCTTTAATTTTTTCTAGTCGTGGGAGTATCGAGACGGGGCATCGATATTCCAGAGTAGACTAGCGTATACGTTTCTTGACCCATATGATGGGCGATGGATGATCCCACATCCATTGGTGTTTGACACCAAAGATTGTATACGGGTGCTCAGTGGAGATTGGGTACATTGAACAGGACTCGCCGAGAACTCCTAGATGGTATTATACATCACCTCAGATAGCAGTTCTCTGGTGATACTGGTACAGGTTAGTCTGTCGACCTGAGATCGTCATAGAGTCTTGTTTATCTTCCACTGTTCTTTGATTTCCACCCTACCATGGCTCTACTGAGTCGTGCAAACAGGAGGTTTTTGGGTACAGTCCCGAGTCACATGGAGGCAATGAGCAATAGGAGGGAATTTCGTCTCTTCCGGTATTGGGGGTTGATGTTGCGCTGTGCTTGATTAGCCATAACAGGAAATCCCTGGCCAGGGTTGCTGAGATTTACTGGTAAGTGTTACCAGTAGTTTCTCGAACTGTTATGGGCCTCACATTGGCATGACTTATCAAGCTATTGGGGTCTGACGTTTACCACCCCCAGGCTCAGACGAAGAGACCGGACTGTACGGTAGGGTTACTTATTGGATTCATGGGAGTATGAGCAATCCTGTTTTTGATCTTCTGATTGCTCAATAACTAGGAGCCATTACGTACAGCTAGTGCCACTGACGATTTGTGGGTATGTGATATGATCACTGCGTACTGCTAGTGTATTGACGAGTCTTTAGAGTACTACACAGAGGTTTCCTGGCTTAGGCGAAACGAAGTAGGAGAAAATATATGATATGTGCGGGACCCAGATTAATACGTGTATATTATATCATATTCTAATCTCACGATATGTGATATCGGTCGGTTATATATGATATAGCCGGGTTATCGAATCAAGTGTTGATTCGATGAGTTGATATAAATGATATTAGTCGGTTATATGTGATATACCCGGATTATTAAATCAAGTGTTGATTTAATAATTTAATGTATAATTATATATTTGATATATTAGTATACATTAACTAATATTAGTTCACTTAAGCATTCTTTTTCTCACTTGTGCACATTTAATATATATGTGATATATATTATTGTGTCATACTAGTTGATACATACAACATGGGTGTATGAGACTCACACCATGCCCTTAGATAATTAAAAGTTTTTATTTATTTAAATAATTCAAAATAAAGTGGAAATTAGTCATGGTTGGAAGCTTGGAGAAACCTTTGGTAACCGTTGACTTAGTCCACTAATTTTGTTTTACTTAAGATATTTATTAACCCAACTATTATCTATAGCCATGGTTAAGTCTCTACATGAGTTATATGAGATATTATCTCATCCATGGTTGCTATTCTCACTCATTCGTTCACTCATTCCATTCTCCACTACATCTTCTTCTTCATCTCTTGAAGCCTCTCTAGGTTTTCAAGAGGTGATGGAAATTAGTGAGAAATATTAATCTAAAGTGAGCAAAATTCCTACTTCATCAACCTACACTTGACTAGCCATTTAGTATAAGTTGTTTGCTTCACCAATTCCTAATTAGTGAAAAGGTAGCTTGGGTTAGAGTCTGCTCGACGTAGATCATTTTCGGCCTCGAAGACTTCAAGTATGCTCGTCCATTTTGCCTTGTGGAGCCTAACTTGAGTCCGAGAGATTGCTACTTGGAGCGAAGGGACTAGTACACGAAGCTATTGAAGTGAAGGACTTATATATAAAGGTTGTATTCTTGTTCACTTAGTGTAAAGTTGTTTACATGCCTAGTTTGCTCCTAATCCTCTAGTTAGATCCTAAGTTAGGTTCCTTAGCACGCTGCAATTTTTAAAATACTGCATGGCCGATGCCTTATGAAATCTTGTGGTCGTGCAAAAGAACTCTACAGTGGTATCAGAGCCAAGCTAGAGTATTAGGAGTTGTTTAGGCGAAGTTAATAGTCCGAACGAACACTGAAAACCCCAAATTCACCTTCTCTGGAAATTTTTCCAAAAGTTGGACTTTTTCGTGTTAAAATATTCAAAAAATCATGCAGGTAATTATATGGACCTCTAGAAGAACGACACCTAATCTCGACTACATGACCGCGGAACCGCGGCTAAATAGGGGTATTTGCGGCGGTTCAGCGGCGCCATGTGTGAGACATGGGTCGGCCCTTCTACGGTTGGTCTGTAGGTACTGTGGTATGATTCTGGGTATTTTTGACTCTGCTCAAGTGTTGAGCTCTCTGGAAAATTTTGGGTATTTGCTAATTTGATCGAATTGTTTAACATCGACTAGCTATCTGTGAAATGTGACACAATATTTAGAATCCACAATAATTAGTTTCGTGAAAACTAATTTGAATTTTATAAATCTAGCAATTTAGTCTCATTTGATCGGTTGCCGCGGGGTTTTGATTCGGATCAAAACTCCGTTGCAATAACGTAGTGTACGCGGATACTCGCCGGGTAACGTTAGTAGATAGCCAAGCCCCATAGCCCCGACCAAGTGACTGTAGGAGAACCCCGTTGCCAAAAGCATCCGTCTAGGTGCTCGCGACTATGGTGTTCCGCCTAAGTGCACTTCGTCGATGGCATCGGTGGTGCAGCTGTCTGCTAAACATTCCAACGAGTATTCGATCAGGATGTCGGGAATCTTGTTGAATTGTCTGACTTGTTATTGAAAAGTGCTTTCAATAACGAGACTAAAATGAGGGATTTATAATCTTAGGCATGGAATTCGGAATACGAGATATTCTGGGTTTATGATGTCTAAGGAATTCATTTGGTTAAGCATGAAATCCGAAGTATTTGATATTTCGGGTTTATGATGTCTAAGGGGGTTGCGGATTCCAATTGTTGTAGTTTTTCACTTTCTTTTCTGCGACCGTAAGTGTAATACGTGAGGTATCACCGGTTTCGTTGCTATACATCAACGACAATTGAGATACACATATTTACTTATGTTGATGACATGTGATGTTGTGTGTTGCCATAATATGTTATATTGGATCGTCGTGTTTGAATAGTTGGGATTTTTTAATGTGAGATGAGAGTTTTTCATTTTCATTCATGTAAAAACTTGTATGCAATATTCTTTTATTGGGGCACTTCCGAGTTGAGGATGGTGTCACCATTGATGTATATTATTTACTTTTCCGCATTAGGATAGACCCAAAAAGGGAAGCACAAGTAACCGGGTTCTAGGATCTAGTGGGAGACCAGCTCGAGGAGTCGAGACCGGGTCTCCTAACTCTAGAATTAGAAGGGTTGCTTGCCGCTCTCGTAGGGCTCTAGGGATGTGGATTTGGCTATTCATCGCGATCGTAGAATTTGTGTTTTTTACTGGCTTAATTTAAAACGCGGAAATCCTAGTATATTCAATATTTCATATGTTGTCTTCTGCTACCGATATTTTATGATGTGATCGCTTTTTATTCTGAGACGAATGGTATATATATTATATATATGATATATAATAAACGTTGCTTATGTTTTGCATCCGCGCTAGTCCTGCCTCGCTATGCCGTTAGTTAAGTAACCTAACGGTGCATAACGGGACACTGTGGCTAATGCGATGGCATACGCGTACGTTCTATTTTCGTTTCTTATCTGTGATGCTTAGGAAGCATAAATGATGGGACTTCATTAACGAGATTAATGAAAGAAAATAAACCCAAATGGTGTTGCAGAATCGAAATTGAAACTCACTCGGCCTTTTTAATGAAAAAGCAAGTTTCAAAATGCGGAGCTTAAGCCACTAGTTTTAAAACTATTTGATTCTATAACAATATCAAGTTCAAAGCGTTAAAGGTTTTCTTAAAAACCATCTGCAACGCTCTGTCATTTTAGGAAGTAAAGTACTTAGTATTCGCGTCGCGTATGTTGATCATAGTTAAGGCGTGGTGTACGATAGCTAAGTGATGTCTTCCTACACAGCATATGATGCGATTAGTTATGAAATTCATATGATTATGTTGATTATAGTCAAGGGTCATGTGAGTGAGTCTAATTAATCATGAAATAACAGGTAAAACTTGACTAGTGCTTATGATATGTTGACCGTAGCCAAGGTCATAAGTGCTAGGGGTAAAAACCATTATCGGGAATTTCAAGTGTTGAAAGTTATAATGAGATTGCATGCCTTCTATGAGATAGTTGGATCCCGATACCCACTGCGAGTAAATGTTATTTCTGAGAGAGTTTTGCACTTTACAACTAGCTAACTCATTAGGTGTATAAAAAAGTGTCAACAAGGTTATGCCTCTGGGAACGAGGTTTACTTTAATTAGGTCCGTGCGAAAGCACGGGGAACCTCCCTCAAAGTACCGACACTGGCCTGGCTGAACGTTTAGCGAACTTTTAGGGTGTGATTAATCCCGGCTAGTCTTTCCTTTTAGGGTTTGAAAGAAGATTTGATAAAAACAGTGGGAGCCATTCTGATTAGATAAAATAATAAGCAATCTAATCTTGTAAAGAGTGCACGCAGAGTGTTTTCTTCTCTCTCTCTCTCCTGGTAGCAACCATGACATACCTTAATCAAGATAATATGGATGTATTGACCGAACCTGCTTATTATACTGAGCTGGGGAACATTGGTTCCACTCTATCTTATAATTGTTATTAGTCTGAGTAGGAAATTGAGGAATGTCGGGATTCCCATGCCACCCAATCGAAGAAGGAGCATGATTGATGCATCTTCTTCAGGTGCGTTCGTTACCGAGAACTGTTTCTCAGTATACTGTACGTCCTGGGTATTTGATACCAAATCAGGATCCCACATATGTAATATGTTACATGGGCTTAGAGAGGTAGAGAACTGGGGTCGGGTGATAGTGCAATTGTTGCAGCCAAGTCAGTTGGCAAATATCACCTTGTATTATCAAATACATTGATTCTGAACGGATGTTATTACATACAGAACCTGATAAACAACATTACATCATTTTCTTTATTAAGTTAAAGAAGGATATAATTTTATATTGCAGGATAATGTTATGAACATTGTCCTGAATCAAGAGTTGATTAGATTAGGCACGTTATGAAATAGCATATACGTTCTAAATCAAACCACAGTTCTAAGTATACAGAACACACACAAGAGGACAAGTTCAGAAATGAACAAAATCTTCTTGTGGCATTGTAGACTAGGTCATATCAATGCGACACGATTAGCTAAGTTGCATAAGGATGCATATTTGAATCCATTCGAATTTTCATCTTGTGAAACTTGCCAGTCATATCAAAATGGTAAATTGACAAAAACTCCGTTTACTGGAAATGGATAAAGAGTTATTGAACTCTTGGGACTGATACATGGTGATGTATGTGGTCCCATGTCTAACATGCCAGGGATGATTCCTCGTACTTTATTATATATTCACTGATGATCTCTCAAGATTCGGACATATGTTCCTCTTGAAACACAAGTCTGAAACTTTTGAGAAATTCAAAGAATATAAGTGTAAAGTTGAGAACCAGATGGGTAAAAGTATTAAATCCTTTGATCTGATCGAGGAGGAGAATACTTGAGCATGGAATTCCTGGAATATCCAAAAGAGAATATGATTCTCTCTCAACTTACTCTTTCGTATACACCACCGCATAATGGTGTATCGAGTGGAAGAATCACACCTTATCAAATATGGTGAACTCTATGATGAGTACTGCTGAGTTACCTATTTCCTTCTGGAGTTATGCACTTGAGAAGCTGCATACTTATTGAATAGGGTTCCCACCAAATCAGTGCCTACCACTCCATATGCGATATGGTATGGGAAGAGACCATGTCTTAAACGAGTTGAGATATAGGGTTGTCCGGCCTATGTTGAAAGGTAAAATCCGGACAAACTCGAAGCAAGGTCAGTTCTGTAAGTTTGTTGGATATCCTAAATATTGGTGAGGGAATATCTTCTACCATACCGAGAAACAAAAGTGTTTTGTTTCTTGGCATGGCATCTTTTTAGAAAAAGGAACTCTTGAGAAACAAATTAGTTATCATGAGGTAGAACTGGAATGGTTCCAGCTATACAAACTACGACTGAGATTTAGTGGAACCGGAGGATTCGATAGTCTCCAACGAACCTCAGCCTCTCCACGAATCTGGTAGGGTTCCTCATCCACTTGAGAGATACTATGGTTTTTTCAATGATAGTAGGAGCAAGGATTTCATCATTGAAGATGTTGATGACCTAACTAGAATCAGGCCGGCCATCACTAGTGGGGACTCTGTATAACGTCTGGATGAAATGCGATCTGAGATCGAATCCATGTACACCAGCAATGTATGGACTTTGCATGTTGCTCCTGAAGGGGTAAAACCCAACGGGAGCAAGTGGATCTTTGAGAAAGATACTTGGTGTAGATAGAATAGTTGAGAGTTTCAAAGCTAGACTTGTAGTAAAAGATTCTTTTCATATAACCAGGTGTGAATTAAGATGAAACCTTTTCTCCAATGGCTATGCTTAAGTCCATCTAGATCCTACTTACCATCGCTGCATGCCATGACTATGAAATCTGGCAGTTGAACATCATGACTGCTTTTCTAAATAATGATTTGGAAGGGATCATGTACATGACAGCCAGAAGACTTATTGACAGTGGGAGCAGCGTAAAGGTGTACAAGCTGCTTAAATCAATGTACGAGTTGAAACATACATCGCGGAGTTGGAACATCTATTTTGATGTAGCAGTCAAAGAGTTTGACTTCTTCAAAAGATAGATAAACCTTGTGTATATAAGAAGGTTGTAGAGGGTATGATTGTCTTCTTCGTATTGTACATAGATGACATACTCTTGATAGGAAACGGTGTTCCTATGCTACACTCGGTCAAAATCCTCTTATCTCGAGGATTCTCCATGAAAGATCTGGCTGATGCCTCCTACATCTTGGGGATTCAAATATATAGAGATAGATCTGAACGGATATTGGGAGTGTCCTAAATCTAGGTATCTAAACGGATATTGGGAGTGTCCTAAATCTAAGTACATTAACACCGTACTAAAGGGGTTTAGTATGAAAGATTCTAAGCTTGGTGGTTTGCCCACTAACTTAGGAATCACTCTCTCTAAAACGATGTCTCCCAAGACAGATTTGGAGAGAGCTTACGTGCAAGGGATATCCTATGCTTCGACAGTAGGCTTTATCCTGTATGCGATGTTATGTACCAGACCAGATATAGCTAACTCATAAGGTATAGTGATCAAGAATCTATCAGATCTTGGGGGAATCACTGGACAGTTATGAAGGACATTCTCAAGAACTTGAGAAGCACTAAAGAAATGTTCTTGGTGTTTCGTAACGGTGAACTCCAGTGAGAGTCCTTTACCGATTCGAGCTTCCAGAGTAATAAGTTCGACTGAAAGTCAGTTTCAGGCTTTGTCCTTACCTTCAGTGGAGCGACGGTACGTTGGAAGAGTTCCAAGCTATATACCACGGCAAATTAGATGATAAAGGTTGAATACATCGCTACCAACGATACTACCAAAGAGGCTGTCTGGGTATTTCTTGTTCATGAGATGAACATGGTTCCTACCATTGAGTGTCCAATACTAGTATTGTGACAACAATGAAGTTGTGGCTTTGGCCTAGGAACCACAGTCCCATCAACGATCCAGACAAATTCTTAGGCAGTATCACCTGATCAGGGAGATGGTTGATCTTCCACGGGATCGAGGTCAGGAGAGTTGACTTGAAGAATGACACGGCAGATCCACTCATGAAGGCCTTTCCCGAGAGAGACTTTTATGGGACGTTGGGTATGAGATACTACAACAACTGGCCTTAGTGAAAGTGGGAGATTGTTAGTTGTATGTATGCCCTAGAGGCCATTATTGTACATGATTGTATAGTGGAGGCATAGACATATATAGTGTCACGACCCGAAATTTGGCACGTGACGGCCCTAATACTACGCAACGCCTAAAGACGTAACGCAGTAAAAGAAAGCCAAAACCCAGAAATCTAAACCATGAAAATAAGGAAAAGACAATATAAGTTTTTAAACCATTTGAAATCACAACCCAAATTTTTTAAAAGTACAACTTTCTTTTTTAAAATTTTGGCAACACCACTTTTGTAAAAACTAGCCTAAAGACGGAAAACAATCACATCACAAATATACGATACCATAGCGAAGAAATAAGAGACAAAGGAAGGAAACTGTATATAAAAGAAAATAAATCCATAAATAATGTACAATATCGTCCTCACCAAGTCTCTAAGTCAACAACATAATAGTAGATGGAGAGTACAAGATACAACGAATGTACAATACAAATTACAGATAACCACCAATACCCACCTAAGCAAAATAGCACACTGTGAGCCGATGCGATATCTGTAGCAAGAGATGATAGGTGAATAGTCTACCTCGACTACTCTGGGGAGACACCCTGCAAAACAACTGTGGCACAACGGGGTTGAGTTGCCAACTCGTGAATAGTAGATAAAATATGCAGGTAATCGCAGAAATGTACGTACATCATGAACCTAAGATATGCAATTTACAGTAATAACAGGTCATATGAATGCAGAATAATGGAAAGTACACTAGCAGGTACGATCAATATGTGAAGTAATAATAATATAACAATAGTATGCTATAATCATGCAATGGGGATATGAGAATGTAGATATGTAGCAATCATGAAGGGTACACTAACAGGTACTCCTAATACATGGAACAGTGCATAAGTGAAAATGTATAAGGTATGGAGTGAAATATGTCATCCTACGGAATCCTGTCATCGTGGTAGGATCACAATCCATCAAGACATTCAAATCCCAATTCCTCAAATCAGCCCCCAAGTGGGGCTCCCACATCATATAAGTCTCACATCTCCTAATTGTATAATATCGAGTAATTTTCTATATCCCGAATGTATAGATCAGTAATCCCATATGTATGTCCAATATCCAATCTCAAGTAGAATTCTAACATCCTAAATGTATATATTTGCAGAAATAAATATGATGGGGTCAATACACATATATTAGCGTCCCACTCCACTAATATTGGTGTAAGGGTATATATAACAACGGCTAAATCCCCTGTTATAGATACAAAATTTGTTAAAAGAAATATCATGAAAACAATATGCCAAGCATCGACACAGAAATCCTGATCTATCAGATGCCCTCACCAAGACTAGCATCCTGATTGATACGTATCATAAGTTATCCCGAAAGCACGAGTACCTAGCTCTGACCCCGGCCTTTCGACGTATGCATACGTGCATGACTCCCAACGGTATCTCCATGATCTGTGCCGAGTCATTGGTACAGTCACCGGTAGGTACTCGCCCGCCTCCAGGCTCAATCGGCGAAGTCCATTGACCATCTTGCCGAGGGGAACCATACCGGGCCCCACCATGTACCCTCATATGGCAACCACACCTCGTATAGAGTATATAATCAGAACCGATAAATCTCATGGTGGCTGCACAAATATCATATCAAGGAAACCGGGTTTTTCAATGTATGCATAATTTCATGAACTCCCGCGGTTCCCAAATCCAGAAAACATCATGTAAAATCTAAATAACAATGCGCAAATCTAGGAATAAATATGTGCGATATATCTGAAATGCGAGCACATAAATGAAAATATGTAGCTGAAACTAGATGTATGCGAAACCAATAAGGTACAGCTAAGTAACATCAGTAAACGTAAATATGTAACTGCAACAGAATATGTGTGTAACATACAGGTGTAGCAATGTATAGATATCTACCTATAAGAACTGATGAAGTATACCCCCTCCGGGTATGAGTGGAATAGGTGAGTAAGGTATATCAGTAACTAAATGTCCAAAGTGATAAGTAATGTGAATCGATGTCGTAAAGTCCCTAACCAAGCAATATGATATCTATAAAGGTTTGTGTGTGACATGGAAATTATTGACGGTGTGTGTAGTATACAATCCGTGCTCGTGCAACATGAACCGTCAATAATATGTGCAGTGTCCTATGGCTGCTAGTCACAGTATCATTATATCTAATAAATAGGGTAAGGCGCAATTCTAACAATGACGTAGAATACGCAACAAGTATTAGAATTCTAGCCCAGAAGCATAACGCCATGCGGGCGATTCCGCTGTAGATGTTAAATCTACTCACCTACGTTCCACGCTAGGTGAATCCTACCACCTATGTGAATCCTACCACCTATCTTCCTCTGTAGCCGTGTCCGTAGTCCCCTCCTGCAAACCTGAAAATGAGACAAGGAAATCATATATAAGCCAAATATTCCGCAAAACGCGACATTGAACCCAAACGAGAAACTCGCATCGCGAACTAAACGCGCGTGTGCACAATACGCTAGAACGTGTGTATACGCGTCTAAAACTACCGCGACACGCCGCGACACGCTGGATCACAGAACCCACTCACGTATCACGTGTATCGCGCAAACAAAACGGACATGCAATACGATATATTGTCTACATGCCAAAACACTAGATAACACAGCAGGCAACCCTAGCCAAGACCCCAACACCCATGCCCCTAACTTGGCCGCAAATTGCGGCCAAACCTATTAAATCTGCGGCCTGGAATTTGAATGAAGGGCTAGTATTCTGGTGGTGTGTTCTAGACCTAGTGTGCATGCCTCAGTTTTCTCAATTTTATCCTGAAGGGTCTGGGTCAATAGCAGATCACTGATTGTCAAAATATCGTATTAAAACACTAATTTTGCACAAAACACAAACCCTATGGTATTTTAGTGAAATCCAGGGTAAAACTCAGTTCAAGTGACCCTAATAACACTAAAATAAGCTAGGTTAACTAACACAATCATTATTAAACAACATTCCACATAATTCACCATAAATTAGCACTAAACTCACTTTAAATGCAAACCAAAGCTAATCAATGCACAACTTAAGAAATGAGGGGATTTGGGTTCAGAGTTTATACCTTAAGCTACCCTAGAAGGAAGGTGAAGAAGTGAATGGGGGAGGAAGAGCTTCTGCAAGATGCTGGAGCTGCTGTTGCTACAGCTGCTGCTGATGCTGTTACTTCTACTGCTGCTGAAGTTGCTGTTGCTGTTGCTGCCTTGGCTGTTGATGCTGCAGGAGTAGCTTGCTGCTGCTATTGCATCTTCTTCTTACTGCTGGAGCTTCTCTTGCTGCTGTTGCTTTGCTTCTGCAGCTGCTGATGCTGGTGGGTGCTGCTGATGGAGCTGCTGCTGTTGCTGTCTTCTGGTGCTGCTGCTTCTCTTGCTGAAGTTTCAGCCTTGTGTGTGTGTGTGTGTGAATGAGAGTGTGGGAATGAGAGAAAAGAGAGCACAATGAGAAATGAGAGCATTGCAAGAACCCCTCCCTCTCTCCCTCTTTTTCATCATTAATAAGGCATGGCTTGAGCCATATTGCCCCATGCCCCCTCTCTCTCTAAGCCAACAAATCAAACCATTTTTAAATCCTTTTTCATTTTTAAAAACCCTTTTAATTATAACAATCATGCACACTTAAAACCCATAACACTTAAACAATTATTAAAACTAGCTAGAAGAAAATGGTTAGCTCACCATGATTGTTAATCATGGTTAACTTCCAAATTAACCCCCTAGTTATCATGCACAAGTGTGTGCAAGCCTAGGAAAAATCTAATAAAATATTCTTTAAATAGGATAAAATAATTGAAAACCAATTTGGTAAACTTTTTATTAAAAACCATTTATTAAAATATAATTAGCCACAAAACACATTCTAAGGTGTTACAATCTTCCCCCTTAAAAGAAATTCGTCCCTGTATTTAAAAATATACTTTTACGCGTACCTTCAAGGAGAAGGTTACAACTCTTAAATCTCGCTCGCAGCCTTCCAAGTGATTACCTCACTATATGGCTACGTCCAAGAAAGCCCTTCACGGATGGCAAGACCTTTGACCGACGTTTCTTTACCTGCCGAGCCATTAATACCATTGGCTGCTGGTGAACGAAACGATCGCGACCAAGCCAAATGGTCTGGTGCCAATTCATGTAAGAAAGGTCATGAAGGTAATTATAAAGTATCTTCACAAGGAATACGGGGTGAAAACTCAATAATCTGGACGGAAGTGTCAAATTAAAGGTAACAAAACTAACCCGCTTATAGGATCTCAAAAAGACCTAAAATCCTGGGACAAGCTTCCCAAAATCCAACACGTCATTCATCGGAAAAATACGCAGGAATACATGATTTGCCACTGCGCACTTAAGTCTACGACCAACACGGTCGGTATAAGACCACTGTTTGCGCTGGGCTACTCTCATCCTGACCTGAATCAACTGGATCATCTCCGAAGTCTCTTGACTACCTGGGGTCCAAAATCCTACTTACGCAGAGTCAGAAGAACAGATTGGTGATCGACATGACCTAACCCCTAAACCTAAAGGTTGCCAATTTAGAGTGTCTCCTGATAACCGCTATCGAAGAAGAACCCTAACAATGGCGAGTGACGATCCCCAACCGTCGACAACAAAAACACAAACGCACAACTTAACAAAGAACAACAGAGCAAACTGAGTATAACCGGACGACAAGAATCCAAAGGGAGTCACACCCTGACTAACCCTGGGTAGACACCATAACGAAATTCATGGAGATCTGCTCCCACTCCTACTTCGGAATGGAAAAAGGTTGCAACTCTCCAGCCGGCCTCAGATGCTCGATCCAAGCACACAACAAGACAGACACCTTTAAAAGAACCATGAAACTTCTTTTTACATCCCTGTCCACCCGTAACTATCTTACAAGTCACGTCAATATTGGTGGAACTTGAATGAATACAGAGAGTTGACTGATGTGCTTACTCTAGGATTGAACGTCTCTACCTGATAATATCAGGTACACAAACGCGTCCCTAACTTAGCACACCATTTTCACAAATCACGGACTCCGAATCATTACCCAGCCGAGTATACTAAAGTATCTCTACCGAACGAGCATCGGCGGGTAGTGTCTCGCGAAAGCGATTTTAAAAAAAAGAAAAATTGGTCGGGCACGGACATGAGCAAGCTGTCCCCTCCGTAGAGATGAACTTAAGCTGTACTCAACGATCGCGCAAGAACTGTAAATCTGCAGAGGACTATCACAACAATCAAAATCCACTGCAGGAAGATGTACTTTAAGCTCTTGTGGTCTGTGAAAATCCGACACAACCTTCAAACCATTAGTGTCTCCAAATCTCCAATGCAAAACTATCGCGGCCATCTCCAGATCATGAGTGGAATATCCTTCTCGTACTTCCTCCAAATGTAGGGAAGCAAAAGTGATAACTCTATAGTGCTACATCAGTGCACGATCGAGCCCCACTCAAGAAACATTACAGTTAAACAACAAGGTCGCCAGAACCAGAAAGCAAAGAAAGAACTGATGCAGTTGTTAACAGAGTCTTCAACTGCCGAAAACTCCGCACACATGCCTCAGCCCCAAGAGAAGAAACCTCCCTTCCAGTCCATTCAGTCGATGGTGCGGCACTACTTTAGCAATCCTGCACGAAATGGTGATAAGAACCTGCTAAGCCCAAAAATCTGCGGACCTCCGTCCTGCACACAAGTCTGGACCTAAGCTGTACGGCCACGATCTCCCTAATGACCATATAAAACCGTCTCCCATGATAACAAGACCTAGGAGTCAACACAAACAAGTCTGAAAAAGCACTCCGAGAATCTAGCAACCGCCGGGGCTCTCCCAGTATCTGCATAAGGAGAAGTACCGCATCGTGGGTATGCTGCAGACATACACACACTACGTTACTTTACTTAAGCTACCTACTCCATCATACTAAGGTCAACCTACACTTCGAAAGGTAAAACCTAGTGCTCTGATACCAACTTTGTCACAACCCAAAATTTGGCACGTGACGGCCCTAATACTACGCAACGCCTAAAGACGTAACGCAGTAAAAGAAAGCCAAAACCCAGAAATCTAAACCATGAAAATAAGGAAAAGAAAATATAAGTTTTTGAAACATTTGAAATCACAACCCAAATTCTTTAAAACTCCAACTTTCTTTCTTTAAAATTTTGGCAACACCCTTTTTGTAAAAACTACCCTAAAAATGGAAAACAATCACATCACAAATATACGACGCCGTAGCGAAGAAATAAGAGACAAAAGGAAGGAAACTGTATATAAAAGACAACAAATCCATAAATAATGTACAATATAGTCCTCACCAAGTCTCTAAGTCAACAACATAATAGTAGATGGAGAGTACAAGTTACAACGAATGTACAATACAAATTACAGATAACCACCAATACCCACCTAAGCAAAATAGCACACTGTGAGCCGATGCGGTATATGTAGCAAGAGATGATAGGTGAATAGTCTGCCTCGACTACTCTGGGGAGACACCCTGCAAAACAACTGTGATACAACGGGGTTAGTTGCCAACTCGTGAATAGTAGATAACATATGCAGGTAATTGCAGGAATGTACGTACAGCATGAACCTAAGTTATGCAATTTACAGTAATAACAGGTCATGTGAATGCAGAATAATGGAAAGTACACTTGCAGGTACGATCAATATGTGATGTAATAATAATATGACAATAGTATGCGATAATCATGCAATGGGGATATGAGAATGTAGATATGCAGCAATCATGAAGGGTACACTAACAGGTACTCCTAATACATGGAACAGTGCATAAGTGAAAAGGTATAAGGTATGGAGTGAAATATGTCATCCCACGGAATCCTGTCATCGTAGTAGGATCACAATCCATCAAGACATTCAAATCCCAATTCCTCAAATCAGCCCCCAAGTGGGGCTCTCACATCATATAAGTCTCACATCTCCTCACTGTACAATATCGAGTAATCTCCTATATCCCGAATGTACAGATCAGTAATCCCATATGTATATCCAATATCCAATCTCAAGTAGAATTCTAACATCCTAAAAGTATATATTTGCAGAAATAAATAAGATGGGGTCAATACACATATATTAGCGTCCCACTCCACTAATATTGGTGTAAGGGTATATATAACAACGGCTAAATCCCATATTATAGATACAAAAGTTGTTACAAGAAATATCATGAAAACAATATGCCAAGCATCGACACAGAAATCCTGATCTATCAGATACCATAACCATGACTAGCATCCTGATAGGTACGTATCGTACGCTATCCCGAAAGCACGAGTGCCTGGCTCTGATCCTCGCCTTTCGACGTATGCATACGTGCATGACTCCCAACGGTATCTCCATGATCCCCACCGAGTCATTGGTACTGTCACCGGTAGGTACTCGCCGGCCTCCAGGCTCAATCGGCGAATTCCATCGATCATCTTGCCGAGGGGAACCATACCGGGCCCCACCATGTACCCTCATACGGCAACCACACCTTGTATGGAGTATATAATCAGGACAGATAAATCTCTTGGTGGCCGCGCAAATATCATATTAAGGAAACCGGGTTTTTCAATGTATGCATAATTTCATGAACTCCCGCGGTTCCCAAATCCAGAAAACATCATGTAAAATCCAAATAATATTGCGCAAATCCAGGAATAAATATATGCGATATATCTGAAATGTGAGCACATAAATGAAAATATGTAGCTGAAACCAGATGTATGCGAAACCAATAAGGTACAGCTAAGTAACATCAGTAAAGGTAAATATGTAACTGCAACAAAATATGTGTGTAACATACAAGTGTAGCAATGTATAGGTATCTACCTATAAGAACTGATGAAGTATACCCCCTCCTGGTATGAGTGGAATAGGTGGGTAAGGTATATCAGTAACTAAATGTCCAAAGTGATAAGTAATGTGAATCGATGTCGTAAAGTCCCTAACCAAGCAATATGATATCTATAATGGTTTGTGTGTGACATGGCAATTATTGACGGTGTGTGTGTAGCATACAATCCGTGCTCGTGCAACATGAACCGTCAATAATATGTGCAGTGTCCTACGGCTGCTAGTCATAGTATCATTATATCTAATAAATAGGGTAAGGCTCAATTCTAACAATGACGTAGAATACGCAACAAGTATTAGAATTCTAGCCCAGAAGTATAACGCCATGCGGGAGATTCCATTGTAGATGTTAAATCTACTCACCTACGCTCCACACTAGGTGAATCCTACCACCTGTTTTCCTCTATAGCCGTGTCCGTAATCCCCGCCTGCAAACCTGAAAATGAGATAAGGAAATCATATATAAGCCAAATATTCCTCAAAACGCGATATCGAACCCAAACGAAAAACTCGCGTCGCGAACTAAACGCGCGTGTGCACGATACGCTAGAACGTGTGTATACATGTCTAAAACTACCGCGACACGCCGCGACACGCTGGATCACAGAACCCACTCACGTATCATGTGTATCGCGCAAACAAAACGGACATGCAATACGATATATTGTCCCAGATTTTCCTACAGGTCGAATCTTACAAAACTATATATGCCAAAATACTAGATAACACAGCAGGCAACCCTAGCCAAGACCCCAACACCCATGCCCCTAACTTGGCCGCAAATTGGGCCAAACCTATTAAATCTGTGGCCTGGAATTTGAATGAAGGGCTAGTGTTCTGGTGGTGTGTTCTAGACCTAGTGTGCATGCCTCGGTTTTCTCAATTTTATCCTGAAGGGTCCGGGTCAATAGCAGATCACTGATTGCCAAAATATCGCATTAAAACACTAATTTTGCACAAAACACAAACGCTATGGTATTTTAGTGAAATCCAGGGTAAAACTCAGTTCAAGTGACCCTAATAACACTAAAATAAGATAAGTTAACTAACACAATCATTATTAAACAACATTCCACATAATTCACCATAAATTAGCACTAAACTCACTTTAAATGCAAACCGAAGCTAATCAATGCACAACTTAAGAAATGAGGGGATTTGGGTTCAGAGTTTATACCCTAAGGTACCCTAGAAGGAAGGTGAAGAAGTGAATGGGGGAGGAAGAGCTTCTGCAAGTTGCCGGAACTGCTGCTGCTGATGCTGTTACTGCTACTGCTGCTGAAGTTGCTATTTCTGCTGCCGCTTTGGCTGTTGATGCTGCAGGAGTTGCTTGCTGCTGCTATTGCATCTTCTTCTTACTGCTGGAGCTTCTCTTGCTGCTGCTGCTTTGCTTCTGCAACTGCTGATGCTGGTGGGTGTTGCTGATGGAGCTGCTGCTGTTGCTATCTTCTGGTGCTGCTGCTTCTCTTACTGAAGTTTCAGCTTTGTGTGTGTATGTGAATGAGAGTGTGAGAATGAGAGAAAAGAGAGCACAATGAGAAATGAGAGCAAGGTAAGAACCCCTCCCTCTCTCCCTCTCTCTCATCATTAATGAGGCATGGCTTGAGCCATATTACCCCATGCCCCCCTCTCTCAAAGCCAACAAATCAAACCATTTTTAAATCCTTTTTCATTTTTAAAAACCCTTTTAATTATAACAACCATGCACACTTAAAACCCTTAACAGTTAAACAATTATTAAAACTATCTTGAAGAAAATGGTTAGCTCACCATGATTGCTAATCATGGTTAACTTCCAAATTAACCCCCTAGTTATCATGCACAAGTGTGTGCAAGCCTACGAAAAATCTAATAAAATATTCCTTAAATAGGATAAAATAATTGAAAACCAATTTGGTAAGTTTTTTTATTAAAAACCATTTATTAAAATATAATTAGCCACAAAACACATTCTAAGGTGTTACATATAGGGATGACTTTCTTGCTCGACATGATAGTAAGCTATCTGGTTACTCTTTATCTTAACATGTACATTCACTGTTTCTCTGTTACATGTTGATAAAGCCCTTAGTGTTAGTTATATGTATGCCCTTAAGGCCATTACTGTACATATGATGTATATTGTAGTGGATGCTTGGACATATATAGGGATGACTTTCTTGCTCGACATGATAGTATGCTATCTGGTTGTTCTTTATCTTAACATGTACACTTATTGTCTTTCTCTTACATGTTGATAAAACCCTTAGGATGAGTACTTGACTACCAGGATTATGATGCGGATCATACTAGTGGGGCAGAGGCAGTCGGCAAGTACATCCTTCAAATGTTCCTAGTCATGGGAGTATCGAGACAGGGCATCGATACTCCAGATTAGACTAGCGTATATGCTTCTCGACCCATGTGATGGGCGATGGATGATCCCATATCCAATGGTGTTTGATATTAGAGAAGGTATATAGGTGCTCAGTGGAGACTGGGTACACTGAATGCACTCGCCGATAACTCCTAGATGGTATTATACCTATCGTCATATAGTAGTTCTGTGGTGACACTGATACAGGTTAGTCTGTCGACCCGAGATCGTTATAGAGTCTTGTATGATTCACACCGTGCTTTGATTTCCACCATACCACGGTCAAGAGATCGTGCAAAAAGGTGGTTTTTTGGTACAGTCCCGAGTCATATGGAGGCAATGAGCGATAGGAGGGGACTCGTCTCTCCCGGTATTAGGAGTTGATGTTGCGCTATACTCGATTTACCATAATATGAAATCCCTAGCCAGAGTTGCTGAGATTTACTGGTAGTGTTATCAGTAGTTTCTTGAATCGTTATGGACCTTGCATCGGCATGACTTATTAGGCTATCGGGGTCTGACGTTATACCACCCACAGGCTGTGATATGCGACATATCTGACAAAGAGATCGGACTATATGGTAGTGTTACTGATTGGACTCGCAGGAGTTTGAGCATGCTTGCTTGTTGATCTTATGATCGCTCAATACCCAGGTGGTCGTTACGTTTGGCAGACAGCTTGCGGCTTGTGGGTGTTTGATATGATCATCACCTACTGCCAGCATATTGACAAGTTTTTAGAGTCTTACACAGAGATTTCCTGGTTCATGTGAAATGACATAGGAGCACATATGTGATATGTGCAGGACCGAGATTAATGCACATATGTGATACCGCATTATATTCTCGCGATATGTGATTTCGGTCGGTTATATATGATATAGCCGGGTTATCAGATCAAGTGTTGATTCGATAAGTTGATTCATATGATATTAGTCAGTAGTATGTGATATAGCCGGATTATTAAATCAAGTGTTGATTTGATAATTTAATGTATAATTATATATTTGATATATTAACTTACATTAACTAATATTTTCTCACTAAGTATTCTTTTTGTCACTTATGTGCATATAGTATATATGTGATATATATTAATGTACATTTTCTTTGTGTCATGCTTGATTCTATATGATACATGGGTGTATGAGATTTACACCATGCTTGATATAATGTAGGGTTTATATTTATCTAAGTAATTCAAAAATAGATGGATATTTGGCATGGCTACAAGCTTGTGGAAGCTTGTAGAAATATTGACCAAGTCCACCATTTTTGTTTCTCTTGTAGATATTTATTAACCCAACCATTATACTAACCATAGTCAAGTCTCTATAAGGGTTAGTGAATGAAACTAACTCACCCATGGTTCATTTCTCACCTCATGAGTTTCATTTTTGTTCATGACTTCATCTTCTTCCTCATGAAAAACTTGCTAGTTTTTTCCAAGGTGAGAAAATATTGAGAGAAAAACAAACCTAAAGAGAGCCCATTTCCTACTTCATCATCTTTTACTATTAGCCATTTAGTTTAGGGTGTTTGCTTCACTAAACTCTAATTTAGTGAAGAGGTAGCATGATCTTGAGTCTCCTCGACGTAGATCATCTTCGGCCTCGAAAAGTTCGAACAAGTTTGCATCTTTCACCTTGTGGAGCCTCTCAAGAGTTCAGGAGATTCTTACTCGCAGCGAAGAGACTTCTACACGGAGCATTTGAAGTGAAGGGCCGATCTGCAGAGGTTGTATTCCTCATTCACTTAGTATGTAAAGGAGTTTGCATGCTTATTGTTTAAATCTTTAGTTAAGATTCTAGGGTTAGGGTTGTTTAGAACGGCAAATTTTTGAAAACGGCATGGACGATACCTCCCGAAACCTTGCTTCTTCGATAAGTAACCCTACAGTGGTATCAATGCCAAGCTAGATATTTAAACGATATTTGTTAGATTACGAAACCGAAACTACTCCGAAGCTTGAAACAACGATAACTAGTTTCTGTCGAATTTAAAAAGTCTTCAAAATTTTTTTTAAACAACTGCAGAATGTTGTATGTAATATAACATGAACACCATGAAAATTTTATGCAATTTTTTTGAAATATGGCTGGCCACATGGCCTCAAAAACCGGTGAGCTCGGCCCAATTTAGGAGTTTTGGCTTTAAATTTTCAGGGTGTTCCAGTCTCTGGGTTTTGGTATTTCAGGTGTGTTTGATTTTGCTTAATTTTGCATGTGATGTTAACTTTCTGCAAAGGCAACTTGGAGTGTTTCATAATCGTAATCCTAGCATGTATTCTGTTAGTTATATGTATGCCCTAGAGGCCATTACTATACATAGGATGTATATTGTAGTGGATGCTTGGACATATATAGGGAGGACTTTCTTGCTCGATATGATAGTATGCTATCTGGTTGCTCTTTACCTTAACGTATACACTGATTTTCTCTCTGTTATATGTTGGTAAAGCCTTTAGGATGTGTACTTGACTACCTGGACTATGATGCAGATCATACTAGTGGGGACATGGTAGTCCATAAGTACATCCTTCAAGGTCCCTAGTCGTAGGTGTATCGAGACGGGGCATCGATATACCAGAGTAGACTAGCGTATACCTTCTCGATCCATATAGATGGGCGATGGATGATCCCATATCCATTGCTGTTTGACATCAGAGATCATATACGGGTGCTCAGTGGAGACTGGGTACACTGGACGGACTCGCCGAGAACTCCCAGATGGTATTATGCCTCACGTCAGATGGCAGTTCTCTGGTGACGCTGGTACAGGTTAGTCTGTAGACCCGAGATCGTCATAGAGTCTTGTGTGATTCCCACTGTGCTTTGATTTCCACCTTACCACGTCCAAGAGGGCATGCAAAACTGTGGTTTTTGGGTACAGTCCCGAATCACATAGAGGCAATGAGCGATAGCAGGGGATTCGTCTCTCCCGGTATAGGGAGTTGATGTTGCGCTGTGTTCGATTGGTTATAACCGGAAATCCCTAGCCAGGGTTGCTGAGATTTACTGGTAAGTGTTACCAGTAGTTTCTCGAACTGTTATAGACCTCATATCGACACGACTTATCGAGCTATTGGGGACTGACGTTTACCACCCCTAGGCGAGATATGCCACAGATCAGACGATCAGACCGGACTGTACGGTAAGTGTTACTGGTTGGATTCATAGGAGTGTGAGCGGGCTTGCTCGTCGATATTTTGATCGCTCAATACCCGGGTGGCCGTTACGTTTAGCAGACCGCTTGCGGCTTGTGGGTGCTTGATATGATCATCACCTGCTGCCGGCGTATTGACGAGTCTTTAGAGTCCTACACAGAGGTTTCCTGGCTCAAGAGAAAAGAAATACGAGCGCATATGAGATATGTGCGGGACCAAGAATAATACCAGTATGTGATACTGTATTCGATTCTCACGATTTGTGGCATTGATCGGTTATATGCGATATAGCCGGGTTATCGGATCAAGTGTTGATTCGATAAGTTGTTACTATTGATATTAGTCAGTTATATGCAGTATGACCGGATCATTAAATCAAGTGTTGATTTAATGATTTAATGCATAATTATATATTTGATATATTACTTTGCGTTAACTAGTATTGGTTCACATTAAATGGATTTTCTCACTTGAATTGCACAAGGTGTATATGTGATATACTTTTGTGCACTAGTTTGTATCATGTTTGATGATACATGCAAACTTGGGTTTGTGTAAGACTTTAAACCATGTTTAAGTGAATGGTTAGGGTTTTGTTACATTTTCTTAACTATTTATTTAGTTTATTTACATTTAAGGCAAGAAAAGAAATGGTTGCTTTTTGAATTACTTAGAAGCTTTATGAAGCTTTGAAAAAGTCTACCATTTTTGTTTCATGCCTAACCTAACCATTCACCTAACCTTAGTTTACACTCTACACATAACCATGGTTGCAATATGATACTTATCATATTATTTTCTATTTTTTTTAAAAGACTTATGATATTATCATCTTCTTCTTCTTGGAGAAGAAAGCTTGCCACCATTAATGTCATCTTGAGAAAAAGAGTGAGAAATCCAACTCTAAAGTGAACCCACTTCCTATTTCTTCATCCTCTACCTCTTGCCAAGTAGTATAGGGTGTTTTCTTCACAAGTTTCATGACTTGGTGAAGTGGGAGCTTGATCTTGTGTTGCCTCGACGTAGATCATCTTCGGCATCGAAGTTGACGACCTAGCCCGCCCATTTCTCCGATGAAGCCGATGCTAGAGTCCGGGATCCGGTGATCGCAGCGAGGGTACACCGTCACGGAGCTATGGAGGTGGAGGACCGGATCTACAAAGGTTGTATTTCCGTTTACCTTTTAGTTAAGTTGTTAACTAGTTTCACTTTTCGCCTAAACTCTAGTTAACGATCCATATTAGGGTTTCTCGGCACTTGAAAAAATTTGAATTTGGCATGGTTGATGCCTTGTGAGACCTCATTAGTGTGCCTAAGAACCCTACAGTGGTATCAGAGCCTAACTAGAGCCTTAGGCGAAGTGTAGACGGAGTTAGAAGTCCGATCGACCTGAAACCCTAACTCCAAAATGCTCTCTGGAAATTTTCTGAAAATTTGGATTTTTGTGAATTAAAAATATTCAGAAAACTAAGCAGGAATTTCTAAGAATTACAGTGAAGTTCGATCACC
This sequence comes from Agapanthus africanus, assembly GCA_030015575.1. Lineage (NCBI taxonomy): Eukaryota > Viridiplantae > Streptophyta > Magnoliopsida > Asparagales > Amaryllidaceae > Agapanthus > Agapanthus africanus. The sequence continues at coordinate 305,281,146 of JASDDO010000016.1, read as the reverse complement.
TGATTCCATCAAAGTGCGGCGGAACCGCGGCATTAGCATGGCTAATGCGGCGGTTCCGTGGCTACTTCGTCTCTTCTCCCATTGATTTCTGCACAGTAATTCTTATATTTAAATGCTATATTTTCTGGGTATTTTTTATTATGACTCAAGAGTTGAGTGTTCTGGGGTTGTATTGGGAATCGAAGATTCGATCGGATTATCAAACTTTGTCTATGTGTTTTTCCGGATAATTTTAGAATATGTTAAAAAGTTTGACCGGATGTAAATACCCAATCTTTCCCCTGCCGGGAAATTTCCAATTGTTGGACTTTTCCGTAGTTTAATAATGTTCTAAGTAGTGCAAGTAACGCGATGGTCCCTCTAGAAGACAACAAACCTTAACTCGATTATGTGACCGTCTTGAACTGCCCTTTGAACCTTAGGGTTTGGGACAGTACGGCGTGCCACATGTGAGGCGTTGGCTTGACCCTTCTACGGCTGGACCGTTGGTACTGAGGCATGCAGTGAATGTTTTTAAACTTATTTCATGTGTTGAGTTGTTTCGGGAAAACTTGGGTGTTTGATTGTTCGATCGGAAAGTTTAACATTTTCTGTTTATCTGGAATGGGATACAATATTTGGAATTCACAAGTAGTTATGAGATAACTGAATGAATATTATAAACACAGAAGTTTAGTCTCACTTGATCGGTTGCCACGGAATTTTGATGTGATCAAAAGTCCGTCGCAATCACGTAGCGTACACGGATACTCGCCGGGTAAACTTAATAGGCAGCCACGCCCCATAGCCCCGACCAAGTGACTGTAGGAGAACCCCGTCGCCGAAAGCATCCGTTCGGGTGCTCACGGAAGCGGTGTTCCTCCTTGGTGCACTTCGTCCACGGCGTCGGGGGTGCGGCCACCTACTAAAGTTTGCGACGAGCATTCGATCAGGATGTCGGGAATCTTGTTGAATTGCCCGACTTGATATTGAAAAGTGTTTTCGATAATGAGACTAAAATGCGGGGTTTATAATTGTTAGGCATGCGATGTCTAAGTATTTCATTTCATTAGGCATGCGATGTCTAAAGAGGTTGCGGATTCCAACTGTTGTAGTTTTACACTTTCTTTTCTGTGACCGTAAGTGTAGTATGTAGTGGTATTGCCGATTGTCGTTGCTATACGTCGACGACAATCGGTGTATGCATACTTACTTACGTTGATGACATGTGATGTTATGTGTTGCTGGATATGTTATATTGGATCGTCGTGTTTGAATAGCCGGGGGTTTTTATGTGAGATGAGTGTTTTTCATTTTCATTCATGTAAAAACAAGTATGTGATATTCTTTTATTGGGGCACTTCCAGGTTGCGGAAGATGTCACCTTTTGTATATTATTTACTTTTCCGCACTAGGATAGACCTAAGGAGGAGAGCACAAGTAACAGGGTTCTGGAGTCCAGTGGGAGACCAACTCGAGGAGTCGAGTCCGGGTTTCCTAACCATAGAATTGGTAGGGTTGCTTGCCGCTCTCGTAGGGGTCTAAGGGTGTGGGATTGGCTATTCATCACGACCGTGGAATCCGTGTTTTATACTGGCTCGTATTGAAAACACGGACGTCCTAGTATATCCAATATTTCATATGTTTCTTCTGCTGCGATATCTGTGATGTTCTGTGATAGATACAGTATATAGTATATATGATATATTATATAGACGTTACTTATGTTTTACACCCGCGCTAGCCCTGCCCCGCTCTGCCGTTAGTTACCTAACCTAACTGTGCACGAGGGGACATCGAGGCGAATGCGGATGGCATAAGTGTACGTCGTATTTATCTATGATGTTTAGGTATATAAATGATGGGACTTCATTAATGAGATTAATGAAATAAAAGAAACCTAAGATGTTGTAGAATCGAATTTCAAAACAAAACAGGTAGCTACAGTTCTTGCTTTGCATAGCGGTATATGAGATATATCCTGCACCTTATTCGATGAGGAAAGGGCCGACGATCCCTTCACCGGGAGTGACCCCTTTAGCAATAACTGGCAGATGCTACAACTCTCGGTTTGTCTTTTGATTGCTTTTACAGTTTCTGCTTTGCACAGTGATATATATGATATATCCCGCACCTCATTTGACGAGGAAAGGGCCGATGATCCCTTCACCGGGAGTGACCCCTTTAGCAAAACTAGAAAAGCCTCGAAAACACTCCATTTCAAAATCATTCGATTCTACAACGATATCAAGTTCATTACCCAATAGGTTTTCAGAAAAACCTGTCGTAGCCCTCCGTCATTTCAGATAAGTCCTATTTAGTATTTGTGCTACGTTTGTTGACCTCCGTCAAGGCGTAGTGTGCGGTAGCTAACTAGTATTTATCTGCTTATGCATATGATGCAGATTGGATTAGGGTAGTCGTGCGACCTTGTTGACCTCCGTCAAGGGTCGTGCGGGTGGGTTTGATTCAATCAAGAAATGACGGGTTGAACTTGACTAGTAACCTATGGTTTGTTGACCTCTGTCAAGGTCATAGGGTGCTAGGGGCAAAATTATCGGGAATTTCAAGTGTTGAAATTTGCAATGAGATTGCATACCTTCTATATGATAGTTGGATCCTGATACCCGCTGCGAGTAAGAGTTACTCCTGGGAGAGTTTTACACATTACAATTAGCCGATCAAGTAGGTGTCTAGAAAGGTGTTAACGAGGTTATGCCTCTGGGAAAACGAGGTTTACATTAATTAGGTTCGTGCGATAGCACGGGGGACCTCCCTCAAAGTACCGACACTGGCCTGGCTGAAAGATTGGCGAACTTGTAGTGTGTAATTAATTCCGGCTAGTCTTTCCTTTTAGGGTTTGAAGGAAGATTTGATAAAAAGCAGTGGGAGCCATTCTGATTAGATAAAATAAAAACCAATCTGATCTTGCAAGAGCATACGCTGAGTGTTTTCTTCTCTCTCTCTCCAGGTAGCAACCATATCACGCCTTAATCAAGATAATAATACGGATTATTGACCGAACCCGCTTGTTATACTGAGCTGGGGAACGTTGGTCCCGCTCCAACTTATAATTGTTATAAGACCGAGCAGGAAATTGGGGATTGCCTGAATTCCCGTGCCGCCCAAACGAAGACAGTGCATGTTGATGCATCATCTTCGGGTGTGTTCATTATAAAGAACTGTTTCTCAGTATACTCTACGTCCTAGGTATTAGATGCCGGATCAGGATCCCGCAAATGTAATACGTTACATGAGCTACAGAAAGGTAGGGAACTGAGAACGGGTGATAAGTTTCATGAGACAGAAAACGGGGCAAGAGTTGCAGCCAAGTCTGTTGGTCACTATCACCCTGTATTACCAATACATTGATTCTGAACAAATGCTATTAGATACCGAACCTGATATACAAAATCATATCAATCTCTTTATTTAGTAAATAAAGGATATAACTTTGTATTGTTGGATAATGTTTTGAACATTTCCTATATCAAAAGTTGATCGGTTCAGGCATGTTATCTAAAAGCATTAACGTTCTAAATCAAACTACAGTTCCTAGTATACAAAACACACACAAGAGGAAGAGTTCAGAAATGAACGAATCCTTCTTGAGGTATTGTAGACTAGGTCATATCAATGCGACCCGACTAGCTTAAGTTACATAGTAGATGCATATTTAAATCAGTTTGAATTTACATCTTATGAAACTTGCGAGTCATGTCACAAAGATATAATGACCTCAGCTCTGTTTATTGGAAACAGAGAAAGAGTTAGTTAACTCTTGGGATTGATACATGATGATGTATGTAAGGTCCCCTGTCTACACATGCCAAGACCGGTTCTTTTTACTTCATTACATTCTCTGATAATCTCTCAAGATTCAGACATATGTTCCTGTTGAAACACAAGTCCGAACCTTTTGAGATATTCACAGAATATGATTTAGAAGTAGAGAACCAAAATACGGGTATAAGTATTATGTCCTTTGATGAGATCAAGGAGGAGAATACTTGAGCACGGAAATCCTGGACTATTCTAAAGGAGAATGAGATTCTCTCTCAGCATTACTCCTCCGTATACACTATAGCACGATGGTATATCGGGGCGGAGCAAAAGCACCCTATGTGATATGGTGTGCTCTATGATGAGTACTACTGAGTTTCCTATTTCCTTTTTGGGAGTTATGCACTTGAGAAGCTGCATACCTATTGAATTGGGTTCGAATCAAATCAGTGCCTACCACTTCATATGTGATATGGAAAGGGAAGACCCCATTTCTTAAGTTAGTTAAGATTTGGGGTCGTCCGGCCTATGTCTAAAAGCAAAATCCGGACAAGATCGAGGCAATGTCTGTTCTGTAGAACTTGAAAGGTTCCATCTATACGAACTGCAGCTGATGATTTGGTAGAACCAAAGGATTCAATAGTAACCAACGAAGCTCAGCCTCTCCGCCGATCTAGTAGGGTTCCTCATCCACTTGAGAGATACTTCGGTTCCTCTATGACAGTGGGAGCAAGGATTGCATCATGAGATGATGACCCAACTAGTTTCGAGCTGGCTATCAGGAGTGGGACTCTATAAGAATGGCTGGATACTTAGTGATCTGAGATGGAATCCTTATACACCAACAAAGTAAGGACTTTGGTTGCTATATCTGAAGGGTTAAATCCCCATCAGGAGCAAGTATATCTTGAGAAGATTACTTGGTGTACATGGAAAGGTTGAGACTTTCAAAGCTAGAATTGTTAAAGGTTTGTCATTGACCAGGTATGGATAATGTTGAAACCTTTTCTAAGGATCTATGCTTAAGTCCATCCAGATCCTACTTGCCACGGCTACATACCATGACTACGATATCTGGTGGTTGGGTGTCATGACTGCTTTTCTAAATGATGTTTTAGAAGAGAGCGTCTATAAGTACACAGCCAGAGGGCTTCGTAGACAGTGGGAGCAGTGGAAACGTGTGCAAGATGCTTTATAGGATAAAGCAGGCATCGCGGAGTTGGAACATCTGTTTTGATGTGGTAGTCAAAGGTTTTGACTTCATCAAAATGAGATGAATCTTGTATAAACAAAAAAGGTAGTAGGGAGTATGGTAGTGATCCTCGTAGAGTACGTGGAAGACATACTCTTGATAGGGAAGGAGTTTCCTATGCTACCCTCGGTCAACCTCCGCTTATCACAAGGATTCTCCATATAGGGTCAAAATGATACCTCCTAAATCCTAAGTATTCATCTATGAGATAGATGTAATTGGATGCTAGGAATCTCACTAGTAGTAGTGAGATGATATCAATCGTTCTTGGGGAGAATCACTGGAAAGGTTCCAAGGTGATAAGGAAGACTGAATATCAGGCATAGGCATTGTCTTTACCCTCAGTAGAGGGACGGTATGTTGGAAGAGTTCCAAGCTCGATACCGTGGCATACTAGACGATTAAAGGCTGAATATATCGCTACTTAAGATGCTACCAAAGAGGCTGTCTGGGTGTATATTAGTTCATGAGATGAACTTAGTTCCTTCCATTGTGTGACAATGGAGTTGTGGCTTATGCCAAGGAACGTCCGTCCCATCAGTGATCCGGACATATTCTAAGACAGTATCACCTGATCATGGAGATTGTTGATCTCCAGGGTGATCGAGGTTTGGAGAGTAGACTCAGAGGACAACACGGCGGATCCACTCACAAAGGCCTTTTCTCAGAGAGAGACATTTATGGGATGGTTGAGTATGGGATACTGCAACCACTGCTACAGATGGCCCTAGTGCAAGTAGGAGATTGTTAGTTATATGTATGCCCTAGAAGCCATTACTATGCATAGGATGTATATTGTAGTGGATGCTTGGACATATATAGGGAGAACTTTCTTGCTCGATATGATAGTATGCTATCTGGTTGCTCTTTACCTTAACGTATACACTGATTGTCTCTCTGTTATATGTTGGTAAAGCCCTTAGGATGTGTACTTGACTACCTGGACTATGATGCGGATCATACTAGTGGGGACATGGTAGTCCATAAGTACATCCTTCAAGGTCCCTAGTCGTGGGTGTATCGAGACAGGGCATCGATATACCAGAGTAGACTAGCGTATACCTTCTCGATCCATATAGATGGGTGATGGATGATCCCATATCCATTGGTGTTTGACATCAGAGATCATATACGGGTGCTCAGTAGAGACTGGGTACACTGGACGGACTCGCCGAGAACTCCCAGACGGTATTATGCCTCACGTCAGATGGTAGTTCTCTGGTGACACTAGTACAGGTTAGTCTGTAGACCCGAGATCGTCATAGAGTCTTGTGTGATTCCCACTGTGCTTTGATTTCCACCTTACCACGTCCAAGAGGGCGTGCAAAACTGTGGTTTTTGGGTACAGTCCCGAATCACATGGAGGCAATGAGCGATAGGAGGGGATTCGTCTCTCCCGGTATAGGGAATTGATGTTGCGCTGTGTTCGATTGGCTATAACCGGAAATCCCTGGCCAGGGTTGCTGAGATTTACTGGTAAGTGTTACCAGTAGTTTCTCGAACTGTTATAGACCTCATATCGACACTACTTATCGAGCTATTGGGGTCTGACGTTTACCACCCCTAGGCGAGATATGCCACAGAACAAACGATCAGACCGGACTGTACGGTATGTGTTACTGGTTGGATTCATAGGAGTGTGAGCGGGCTTGCTCGTCGATCTTCTGATCGCTCAATACCCAGGTGGCCGTTATGTTTAGCAGACCGCTTGCGGCTTGTGGGTGCTTGATATGATCATCACCTGCTGCCAGCGTATTGACGAGTCGTTAGAGTCCTACACAGAGGTTTCCTGGCTCAAGCGAAACGAAATAGGAGTGCATATGAGATATGTGCGGGACCGAGAATAATACCAGTATGTGATACTGTATTCGATTCTCACGATTTGTGACATTGATCGGTTATATGCGATATAGCCGAGTTATCGGATCAAGTGTTGATTCGATAAGTTGTTACTATTGATATTAGTCGGTTATATGCAGTATGACCGGATCATTAAATCAAGCATTGATTTAATGATTTAATACATAATTATATATTTGATATATTACTTTGCGTTAATTAGTATTGGTTCACATTAAATGGATTTTCTCACTTGAATTGCACAAGTTGTATATGTGATATACTTTTGTGCACTAGTTTGTATCATGTTTGATGATACATGCAAACTTGGGTTTGTGTAAGACTTTAAACCATGTTTAAGTGAATGGTTAGGGTTTTGTTATCTTTTCTTAACTATTTATTTAGTTTATTTACTTTTAAAGCAAGAAAAGAAATGGTTGCTTTTTGAATTACTTAGAAGCTTCATGAAGCTTTGAAAAAGTCTACCATTTTTGTTTCATGCCTAACCTAACCATTCACCTAACCTTAGTTTACTCTCTACACATAGCCATGGTTGCAATATGATACTTATCATATTATTTTCTATTTTTTAAAAAATACTTATGATATTATCTTCTTCTTCTTCTTCAAGAAGAAAGCTTGCCACCATTAATGGCATCTTGAGAAAAAGAGTGAGAAATCCAATTCTAAAGTGAACCCACTTCCTATTTCTTCATCCTCTACCTCTTGCCAAGTAGTATAGGGTGTTTTCTTCACAAGTTTCATGACTTGGTGAAGTGGGAGCTTGATCTTGTGTTGCCTCGACGTAGATCATCTTCGGCATCGAAGTTGACGACCTAGCCCTCCCATTTCTCCGATGAAGCCGATGCTAGAGTCCGGGATCCGGTGATCGCGGCGAGGGTACACCGTCATGGAGTTATGGAGGTGGAGGACTGGATCTACAAAGGTTGTATTTCTGTTTACCCTTTAGTTAAGTTGTTAACTAGTTTCACTTTTCGCCTAAACTCTAGTTAACGATCCATATTAGGGTTTCTTGGCACTTGAAAAAAATTTGAATTTGGCATGGTTGATGCCTTGTGAGACCTCATTAGTGTGCCTAGGAATCCTACATATTCGGGTTATTTAAACGATGTTAAAAAGTTTGAACGGATATCAATAACCCAATTTTTCCCCTTTGGAAATTTTCCAAGTGTTGGATTTTTTCCGAGTTTAAAATCTTTAGAAAATTATGCAAGCGATTCTATGGACCCTTTAGAAGAAAGATACCCAAACTTGACTTTTTGGATCGCGGAATCGCGGTTATACCCTAGGGTTTGCCGCAGTTCCGTGGCGACATGAGTGAGGCATGGGTCGGCCCTTCTACGGATGGTTCATAGGAGCTGTGACATGTTTTAGACATTTTTTGAATTCCGTTCAAGTGTTGAGCTTTTCGGGAAACTTTAGGTGTTTGCTTATTCGATCGAAAAGTTTAACTTCATCTAGCTATCTATGATTGTGATACAATATTTAGAATCCGCATTATTGGTTATGTGATAACTAGTTTGAATTTTATAAATCTAGCAAGTTAGTCTCATTTGATCGGTTGCCACGGGATTTTGATGTGATCAAAAGTCCGTTGCAATTACGTAGCGTACGCGGATACTAGCTGGGTAACCTTACTAGATAACCATGCTCCATAGCCCCAACCAAGTGACTGTAGGAGAACCCCGTCGCCAAAAGCATTCGTTCGAGTGCTCACGGCAGCGGTGTTCCGCCTTAGTGCATGTCACGAGCCGAAATATTAGCTCATGACCGGCAGTTAAATCACGCCACGTCTAAAGGCGTAACGTAATTCAAGTAAGCCGAACCCAGAAATCTAAACCTTTTTATGAAAATAAAAGAGGTGATGTTTTGAAAATAAGGTATGATGAAATCAAAGTTTTCTTAATGCGTAGAGAAGGAACATGAAAATGCAAGTGAAATTTACTAATTTTAAAACATGTTTCGTCTTTTAAAAATTTGGACAGCACCTCCTTTGTATATTTTGATTCAAAACCTCAAATACATAATAATGATAAAGGCATCCCCAAGCGGGAGCTAGCTCTTCGCCAAACGGAGGATCACAACCACGCAAGACAATATAAATAAGTATACGACACCCAACAACGAAGATCAATACCAAAAATAAAGAATAAAGCGAGATATTAACCCAAAAGGCGAACATAAAACTCATCGCTCAAGTCTCGCAACTACAAGTCTCACTAAGTCTCATTACTTATACAAATACTAGTTTTGATTGATGTAGTTGACTAAATATAATATGAAATACAAAAACAAGAGTGCGTACGATACAATGTCCCACCTACCAAGCAAAACACCCAAATGAATCTATGTGCCAGCGATGCCGCTACGGATCCACGCGGTCAATCTGCAAGAACTGTGGCACAACGGGGGTGAGTTGCCAACTCGTGAATAGAAAAACTTCTACAGATAGAAATCAAATAAACAATGACTCCTAGGTCAACTATATCATAAAGGTAATACTATGATATCTAGGGTGACCGGGTCTGTATATATGCCAACATTATAAATAAATGCCTAACATCATATAGATATCATCTAACAATATAATCAATGTATGTATGTGGATCTCGTCCAACCGTGTGATCAATGCATGGATGCATGCGGATCTAGTCCCCGTTTCAACCAATGACACAACAATATCATGCATATAAATATCATAAAAGTATATGCATAAAAGTATGAGAATACTAATCAACGTGTGTCCCTCGCGACATATCAAATCATGGAACCTGAGTGTCCAGCATCGATACTCGAAATATCATGAAACCCGTGCCCAGTATCGGCACGTGAATCCTCATATCTCTCGGACTCCGTCAGTCTAGATTAGCCCATATCTTCTTTCGACTCCGGCCGGTGTCCTCCGGATAGCCGTCAGGTCCAACCAATCACCGGTAGGTACTAGCCACCCTGCCAGGCTCATCGTCTACTCCACGAAAAACATTTCTCGCCCCCGGGAACCATACCGAGTCCGCCATGAACCCGCAAACGGATCATCTGCCTTCTCGAATCGGGTTTCACATCACACGTCTCAGAATTGAGAAAATACAAGGTGGACGCACTGAAATATCATATCAAGAGAAACCAGGTTTTTAAAACAATACATATTTTCTTTTGAAATAACCACGGTTCTCAAATCCAGAAATCTCATGAAAATAGTATATATCAATGCGTATAATCGTAAAGCATGATGTATGCAACATATAACAGAAATGTAAGCATATAGTATATCATGCAACATGGAATCAGTAATATGCGCATGTCAAGGGAAAGCCGCCTTTTTAAATGAATCCAGTTTTAAAATATATCTTGCGGTTCCCAATTTCTCCCAAGTCAAATGCAACATCGTATAAGGTGCATATGTAACTATAACAAGTAAACTATGCAAGGGGTCATATCATGATGTAGCAATCCTACTGTGTAGTGACATGGCAATTATCGATGATGAAGTGTGTGCACCGGCAAATCTGTGTAAGTGTAACATACGCATCATCGATAATGGTGTAAGTGTACTAGCACAAGTACACGCAATGCCATGAGAATAACATGAATGCAGCATAATGTAAATCATCAGCTAAAAGCTATAAGGTATACGTATCTACATGATCGAGTCGGTGAATCTATCAGTCGACATTTAGCCTCACAGCATCACGTACGGTATAATCCATCGTATGGCATCCTCTAGTCAAGGGTATGGATCAATCATCAAGTCAAACTTATCACGTACGGAAAATCATCGTACGGCGGTATTAAACCAACAGGGATCCTATCATCCTATATGACAATGAGGGGTAGGGACCTAACGTCTCGTACGACACATCAAACAAGATTCACAACATTTATAAATCTATATACCTATATCCCAGGCCACATCCATAACAATCTCATATTTGGAGACCGGTAAGGTATCAATCATCTCAATCGGCTCGCATCCGTATACTAACATATCATCAAATCATCATATCACGTCGTATATTCTTTTCATCGCATTTACCTCGCACATCAAGTCAATTTTACATATACATTCTACTTTTACTATAAGAATAAATATCTAATCTAACATACACACCTGAACCATACAAACAGCTTTTGAAAGATGCGAATCGTAGTTTTGAAAGTAGGGCTACGATGTTTTTAAGGAAAGATATCATTTGAAAATCTGTAACATCCCTCAATGTATCCGTTTAGAAAAATGCATATGATTCTTTAGTTTGGAAGAAGGTATGGTTCGCATGACACATTTACGTCGGCTATCTAATCTTATAGTATCCAATACAGCAATATCATCGAACATTATCCGCAAATCTCGTCATCACGTATTAATCGTATCATATCACTTCTAACTATCCTTTTAGTCATATCCCTAGTTTTCTAATCTAGGTTTCTACGACTGTGTCCTATAGATCGGTTTCCATCAAATTGCGGGGGTGCTATACGCCATCCACCAGACTTCCCCCGTAGATATAGATCTACTCACCTCATCTCCGCTTGTCGATGCAGATGTCGCCACGCGCTTGCTTGTCGTCTCGAAGTTCTCGTGAGGGTACCTACATATAATAACGTATCTTGCCACATTAAAATCCAATTCAAAACCAAGACGACACACGAATCTCACATAGGTCAAAACCTATTGTCTACTCTCGCAATTTAACCAAATAACACCCGATAGAAACGTACAAACGTCATGTGATCGAGATAAAACACATATACTAAAATCAAGAATTTAAAATACGTAAAACATAATCCCCAATATCATTACTCTAAACCATACTAGAAAATAACAAACACTAGAAACTTAGCTAGAAGTCTTGAATTATACCTCATTTGCCACTCAAGAATCCCCTAGAGCATCAAAATCCTATTTTTCTTAGTCTAAAATGTTTGTAATGATCTTGTGCATGTTTTTGATGAAATAGGGATTGAGGTTTTGTGTGTTTTTGGGTGTGAAATAAGGTGTTTGAGGGTGGGGAAAAGGGAGTGATGCCATGGATGAAGGAGGAGAGGGGAAAGGTGAATGAAATGAGTGAAGAAGAATGAACCAAGTCCAAGGTTTGACTCCTCACCTCTCTCTCCTTTCTCTCTCTTGCCCATACCTCATTTTTTATCATTTCCTTTTTCTTTTCTTTTGTTTTCTTTTCTTTTCTGAATAAATACAAGTCCATGCATGAAGAGAAGAAGGAAACCATGAAAGAAAATGTAACAAGTGTGAAAAATGACAAGGTGCATGTCATGTGCACAAAACTAGCTTAATGCACGATTATCGATATTTAATCGCGATTAGCATTAAAATAGTGTATAATAAATCATAAAAAATTATAATTTGCATAAATCACATAAAGCAATCTCATTTCATTAATTCTTATAATTTTCCAAATTTTTCCTAATTTATCGGTATTTAATTATACCGCCATATTAAAATATTCACAATATTTATTATTTAATTACATAAATTCCCAAAAATAATATTTTATTTTTTTGAAATGTTACAATCTTTCCTACTTAAAGAAATTCGGTCTTCGAATTTAAATTTAAAACCCTCAAAGACTAAAAGATTTCAGTAAAATAATCACGTCGTCGAGGCTCCGAAATCATAAATACATAAAACACATCGTAGCGCAATGCACGTGCATGAAAAACGGGTATATAAACCAAAATCAAAAATCCGTCAAGTATCCAGCAATCATCGGAGTTTTTAAGAAGACACCAATGTCTAAATCCACTACGAAAACCAATATGATATACATCAAAACTATACATGTAAACATCTGAAAGAAATGCATGCCAAACCCTTTTCAAGCCGCTGTGCGATATGCATATCACTGCACAGTGGCGGGCATCTATTGTAAGAAAATACTATATATATATACCCTTTGTTTAATACACACGTCCCGCCGTTTTGAAAATAATTTAGAAGGGTTTCCTTTGTTAAAATTTTCGTGTCATATCGGACACGTAAGTAAATACTGAGACTATAGCTCTTTTTTTTGAAATCCTTTGATAGTTATCAACGCATGCAAAAATATGTTCAGGTACTGTCTTCGGACTAGTCCTGTTCGGCTACTATGTAACATAGTGCCCAAACCGGAAAACAAGGTGCTCAAAAGCAAATCAGCCTCGAAAGGCATATCCAATAATCACGTGCATCTGGTGCGCACGAAAATCAAATCCAAATACAAGTGCTACAAATATGCACAAAACCAAACTAAGTGCAACGGGTGTGCACGAAAGCATCTGTATAGTGCAACGGGTGTGCACGACAACAATATCAAGTGCATCTAGAGTGCACGAAGTCTCAATCTAGTGCAACTAACATGCACGAACGAAAATCCCAATCGAGTACATCCAGTGTGCACAAAATCAAATCTTATATCATGCACCCAACATGCGCGAAAACCTAAATCAGGTGCACCCATCATGCACGAATGAAATTGAAATCAAGTGCATCCCACATGCACAAATAAAATCTAAGTCAAGTGCATCCACACATAAAGCACAAATCTGGAAAAACAAATGCTCAAGACATAAATCGAGTGCAACTAAGATACGAAGTATAAATCTAGTGCAACTAATGCATGATATACTCATCCGGTGCATCAAACGCATGAAATGCGAATCTAGTGCAACAAAAGCATGAAATATGAATCTGGTGCAACAGATGCACAAAACACAAATCCGGTGCATCCAGTGCACGAAATACCAATCTAATGCAACAGTGCATGAAAACTCATCATTAACTCAATATGTGTAAAAAGAAACACCGAGTGTACCAAGGTATATGAAAATCAAAACGTGTGCAACTGTGTGCACAAAACACGTATCAATGCACTGCAAGCAAATATGAGCTATACCGAGTGCAAAAATCAAATCAACTTTACGAAATCCATGAAATCATAACCGCATGCTACCAAGGCACACAATCGAAATCAAGTGCAATAGATATGCACAAATCGCAAATCAGCACAACGGTGTAAAAAAATATATATTAAGTGCATAACTATGCACAAAAATGTAAATACCCAGTAGGTGCAGCCATGGTGCACGAAAATAATATCATGAAACTCAATCATCAAAACTCAAATCCAAGCGATATAAGCGTGATACTCAGATCATAAACACAAATCACAAAAAATTGATATCGAGGTACACCTCCTACAATGTCGAAAAATATCGGTGTGCCCAAAACTGGCAGAGCAAGAACATCCACTCGCCTCCTACTCACGGTATAGCGTCCTCTGTCTCTGGGTCTTCATTTCACTATGGATTAGAAATTTCACAATCCGTCGGCTCGTTGGCCCGTCCGGTGGTGCTAACGGAAACGATTACGCTCTGGCACTTCTCTGGTCACCTTTCGGTCAATTATCATGACCACTCGTAAAGCAGCACATCACTGGCATCGGCCTCTGGTTCTCTGAATACTCATGACACAACTGGTCCTGGGTGCAAATCTCATCGTAACAGTATCCTGGAAGGAACTTGCTCAGGGTCTCTTTCGATCTCGCCTATGCCGAACTGTACGGAGGCTGGTACTCTTGCATAATTTTTTCTCATTTTCTGGACATCTGCATTCTCAGCACAGCATTCCCTTGGGAACTGGTCGTATCCGAACGCCTCTGTATACACATCAGATCTCAAATCTCGATGGGGAGTAACAGTGGCTCGTCAACATCTTGCTCGAACCTCTGGTTCTACTTGTTTTTATCATCATCCACTTCGATGTCACGTCATGCTATCAGCGTACTGCAATGGTCCTCGGCTATAGTCAATCCGGAGGCTCTCGTACGGACTCGAAATCATGACTCGGTATCTTCATCACTCTGTAGAAGATATCTAGCCGAACACGTCCTCAGGAACTTATCCCAACCATCGGAGGAATACTCAACACTCGTCCGCTCTCGATCAACTCACAACATATCTGGGTGAGGTCCTCTATCCGAAGCTGGTCAGCTTATTAGTCTTCTATCACAAGATATCCGGACGACGTCAAACTTTTCGATCCTGTCATCGAGGTCCCAAAATTTCCCAAAGGCTCAACACCTGAGCACAGTCAAAAATATTTGGTACATACCACAGTACCTCTGGACCAGCGGTAAAAGGGTAAACCCAAGACTCACTAATGGCACCACTAAACTGCCGCAAACCCTAAGATTCAAAAGTGGTTCTATGGTCATCATGTCGAGTTAGGGTTTCATTCTTCTAGAGGGTCCACAGAATCTCTTGCATGTTTTTCTGATTATTTTAAACATGGGAAAATGGGTTTCTAACATTCGTTCGACTTTTTAACTTCTCATAGACGGTAATGCGAATCCCCTTCGTCCGCATGCTAAACAATGCCTCAATCTTCCAGGAAAGACGATACATCAACGGTCATCTCTGGATCGGTCTACACTAGATCTGAGTAAGACTCTCCACACTAGAAATCTTCAGCTCAACTGGGTTTGCGTCGGCGCATCAACCTGACGAATCATCCTCGTCTATCAACTCGGGATAGACTAGATATCATCTGTCGCATTTCTGCATGGAAGCTCCAGCGATCTCAGCTCGTAAGCTCTGTAAGCGACATCCTATCAATCTCAGCAACAGCTGGTTCATCTGTCCACATGGTAGACGACATCACAATATCTGAAGTAGGCTATACATCAACATTCCTCTCGCAACTGGCAGCTCTAACAATGGCCTGATCATCCGGTGCAAAACCAAACACTCGCCTCCATAAAAGGTCACAACATAACACTACATCGAGACGTTCCCATGTCACCAGAAAACACGATGGTCAGTCCTCGTCTATGACGAGCTCGCACTGACTGCATCACTAGTAGCAGCTCAATCTGCACTCAAACCATGGTGGCAGGAACCTCAAGCGTGTGTCGATGAAAACAAATCAAAGTATGAAAGGAAACGATAGATCCAGAATGGATACATGATCATAAGAAAGAACATCATCAAAGAGGGTATGATCATGGAAACAAATATAATCAATGATCTCAAATGGATGTATAATCATGGGTACGAAGAGAATCACAGATCTCAAAATATGTACATCCTAAGGTTTCTTAAGTGGAGTATCGTATCGTAAATATGCCGCGGAACATACGTACGGTACATCACTCTACCCAAGCTACCTACTCCATCAATCAGGGCCAGCCTATGTAACGAAAGTTCGGGCCTAATACCCTCCCCCCCCCCCGTTCAAGTCTAAGTTCCGTAAGGTCAATCCTAGGTTCCGAAATATATATACACCCTAGACTCCGCATAGTCAAACATAGACTCGAACCAAGGTTAAACCTAGCGCTCTGATACCAACTTTGTCACGACCCAAAATATTAGCTCGTGACCGGCACTTAAATCACTCCACGTCTAAAGGCGTAACGTGATTCAGGTAAGCCGAACCCAGAAATCTAAACATTTTTAAGAAAATAAAAGAGGTGAAGTTTTGATAATAAGGTATGATGAAATCAAAGTTTTCTTAATGCGTAGAAAAGGAACTTGAAAATGCAAGTGAAATTTACTAGTTTGAAAACATGTTTCGTCTTTTAACAATTTGGGCAACACCTCGTTTGTATATTTTGATCCAAAACCATAAATACATAATAATGACAAAGGCATCCCTAAGCGGGAGCTAGCACTTCGCCAAACGGCGGATCATAACCACGCAAAACAGTATAAATAAGTATACGGTGCCCAATGGTGAAGATCAACATCAAAAATAAAGAATAAAGTGAGATATCAACCCAAAAGGCGAACATAAAACCCATCACTCAAGTCTCGCAACTACAACTCACTAAATCTCATTAACTATACAAATACTAGTTTTGATTGATGGAGTTGACTAGATACAATATAAAATACAAAAAAAAGAGTGGGTACGATACAATGTCCCACCTACCAAGCAAAACACCCAAATGAAGCTATGTGGCAATAATGCCGCTGCAGATCCACGCGGTCAACCTGAAAAAACTGTAGCACAACGGGGGTGAGTTGCCAACTCATGAATAGAAAAACATCTACAGATAGAAATCGAATAAACAACGACTCCTAGGTGAACTATATCATAAAGGTAATACTATGATATCTAGGGTGACCGGGTCTGTATATGTGCCAACGCTATAAATAAATGCCTAACAGTATGTGGATATCATCCAATAATATAATCAATGTATGTATGCATGTGGATCTCGTTCAACCATTTGATCAATGCCGGTATACATGCGGATCTCGTCCCCGTGTCAACCAATGACACAACAATATCATGCATGTAAATATCATAATGCATATGCATGAAAGTATGAGGATATAAATCAACGTGTGTCCCTCTTGACACAACAAATCATGGAACCTGAGTGTCCAGCATCGACACTCGAAACATCATGAAACCCGTGTTCAGTATCGGCAGGTAAATCCTCATATCTCTCGGGCTCCGTCGGTCTGGATCAGCCCATATCATCTCTCGACTCTGGTCGGTATCCTCCGGATAGCTGCCAGGTCCAACCAATCACCGGTAGGTACTAGCTACCCTGCTAGGCTCATCGTCTACTCCACGAAAAACATTTCTCGCCCTGGGGAACCATACCGGGTCCACCATGAACCCGCAAACGGATCATCCGCCTCCTCGAATCGGGTTTCATATATCATACGTCTCAAAGCCGAGAAAACGCATGGTTGATGCACTAAAATATCATATCAAGAGAAACCGGGTTTTTAAAACAATACATACTTTCTTTTGAAATAACCATAGTTCTCAAATCCAGAAATCTCATGAAAACAACATATCTCAATGCATATAATCGTAAAGCATGATGTATGCGACATATAACAGAAATGTAAGCATATCGTATATCATGCAACATGGAATCAATAATATGCACATGTCGAGGGAAAGCCGCCTTTTTAAATGAATCCAGTTTTAAAATATATCTTGCGGTTCCCAATTTCTCCCAAATCAAATGCAACATCGTATAAGGTGTATATGTAACTATAGCAAATAACTATGCAAGGGGTCATATCATGATGCAGCAATCCTACTGTGTAGTGACATGGCAATTATCGATGATGAAGTGTGTGCGTCGGAAAATCTGTGTAAGTGTAATATACGCATCATCGATATGGTGTAAGTGTACTAGCACAAGTATAAGCAATTCCATGAGAATAATATGAATGCAGCATAATGTAAATCATCAGCTAAAAACTATAAGGTATACGTATCTACATGATCGAGTCGGTGAATTTATCAGTCGGCATCCAGTCTCACAGCATCACGTACGGTATAATCCATCGTACGACATCCTCTGGTCAAGGGTATAGATCAATCATCAAGTCAAACTTATCACGTACAGAAAATCATCGTACGACGGCATTAAACCAACAGGGATCCTATCATCCTATATGACAATGAGGGGTATGGACCTAACGTCTCGTACGACACATCAAACAAGATTTACAACATTTATAAATCTATATACCTATATCCCAGGCCACATCCATAGCAATCTCATATCTGGGGACCGGCAAGGTATCAATCATCTCAATCGACTCGCATCCGTATACCAACATATCATCAAATCATCATATCACGTCGTATATTCTTTTCATCGCATTTACCTCTTACATCAAGTCAATTTTATATATACATTCTACCTTTACTATAAGTATAAATATCTAATCTAATATACACACCCGAACCATATAAACAGTTTTTGAAAGATGCGAATCGTAGTTTTGAAAGTAGGGCTACGGTGTTTTTAAGGAAAAGATATCATTTGAAAATCCGTAACATCCCTCAAGGTATCCTTTTAGAAAAATGCATACGATTCTTTAGTTTGGAAGAAGGTATGGTTCGCATGACACATTTACGTCGGCTATCTAATCTTATATTATCCAATACAGCAATATCATCAAACATTATCCTCAAATCTTGTCATCACGTATTAATCGTATCATATCACTTCTAACTATCCTTTTAGCCATATCCCTAGTTTCCTAATCTAGGTTTCTACGACTGTGTCTTATAGATCGGCTTCCATCAAATTGCGGGGTTGCTATACGCCATCCACCCGACTTCCCCCGTAGATATAGATCTACTCACCTCATCTCCGCTTGCTGATGCCGATGTCTCCATGCTCTTGCTTGTCGTCTCGAAGTCCTCGTGAGGGTACCTACATAAAATAACATATTTTGCCACATTAAAATCCAATTCAAAACCAAGACGACACATGAATCTCAAATAGGTTAAAACCTATAGTCTACTCTCGCAATTCAACCAAATAACACCCGATAGAGACGTACAAACGTCATGTGATCGAGATAAAACATAAATACTAAAATCAAGAATTTAAAATACGTAAAACATAACCCCCGATTAAAACAGCAGCCCATGAAAATGGTCTTAGATTTTGGTTCAGGAGAAATCAAGGTGCACAAACAGTTTGGGGTGATATATAGGATGTATATGACCTACTGAAAAAACCTGGGCACCTAACATGACCAAGTGTCTGGCCGCAATGGCTAAAATTCCGGCCTACTCGGTTCTTCAGGGGAATTGGGGTCTCATTTTGGCTGGGTGGTCTCTTGGTGGTCTATCTAGGCTATTAGAGTTGTTTGCTTTTCCAGAAAAAGTCCTAGGTCATTCCAGATTTCCTTGCACCCACTATATATTCACAAAACCGACATGACAAGTTTGAAATTTGGGTTTCAGGTTTTCAGTTTAGATTGGTCTGGGTTTTAGACAATAGGGGATTTAATGTCACCACCAAGGTTCAATTTCACCATCTCAACTCAAATCCAACCCTAACCTCTACTTAGAAATTTTAAACGTTACTAAACCACCATATCATTACTCTAAAACATACTAGAAAATAACAAACACTAGAAACTTAGCTAGAAGTCTTGAATTATACCTCGTTTGCCATCGAAGATTCCCCTAGAGCATCAAAATCCTATTTTTCTTGGTCCAAAATGCTTGTAATTATCTTGTGCATGATTTTGATAAAAGAGGGATGAGGTTTTTGTGTGTTTTTGGGTATGAATTGAGGTGTTTGAGGAGGGGGAAAAGGGAGTGCTGCCATGGATGAAGGAGGAGAGGGGAAAGGTGAATGAAATGAGTGAAGAAGAATGAGCCAAGTCCAAGTTTTGACCCTTCACCTCTCTCTTCTTTCTCTCTTGCCCATACCTCATTTTTTTTATCATTTTCATTTTCCTTTTCTTTTGTTTTCTTTTTTTTTTCTCAACAAATACAAGGCCATGCATGAAGTGAAGAAGGAAACCATGAAAGAAAATGTAACAAGTGTGAAAAATGACAAGGTGCATGTCATATGCATAAAACTAGCTTAATACATGATTAGCAATATTTAATCGCGATTAGCATTAAAATAGTATATAATAAATCATAAAAATTTATAATTTGCATAAATCACATAAAGCACCCTCATTTCAGTAATTCTTATAATTTTCCAAATTTTTCCCAATTTATCGGTATTTAATCATACCGCCATATTAAAATATTCACAATATTTATTATTTAATTATATAAATTCCCAACAATAATATTTTATTTTTCTGAAATGTTACAGTGCACTTCGTCGACGGCATCGAGGGTGCGGCCGTCTACTAAAGTTTCCGACGAGCATTCGATCAAGTTATCGGGAATCTTTTTGAATTATCCGACAGGCTATTGGAAAGTGTTTTCAATATCGAGACTAAAATGCGGGGTTTATAATTGTTAGGCATGCGATGTCTAAGAAATTCATTTTGTTGGGCATGAAATCCAAAGTATGTGACACATTGGGTTTGTGATGTCAAAGGTGGTTGCGGATTCCAACTGTTGTAGTTTTTCTCTTTCTTTTCTGTGACCGTAAGTGTAATATGTAGTGTATTGCCGGTTTCGTTGCTATACGTCAACGACAATTGGGATATGGATATTTACTTATGTTGATGACAGGTGATGTTATTTTTTGTTGTGATATGTTATATTGGATCGTCGTGTTTTGAATTGCCGGGGGGGTTAGAGATGAGAGTTTTTCATTTCCATTCATGTAAAAGATTGTATGTCATATTCTTTTATTTGGGCACTTCCGGATTGAGGATGATGTCAATATTGATGTATATTATTTACTTTTCCGTAATAGGATAGACCCAAGGCGGGGAGCACAAGTAACCAGGTTCTAGGGTCCAGTGGGAGACCATCTCGAGGAGTCGAAAATGGGTCTCCTAACTCTAGAATTGGTAGGGTTGCTTGCCGCTCTTGTAGGGGTCTAGGGATGTGGGTTTGGCTATTCATCGCGACCGTGGAATCCGTGTTTTATACTGGCTTAATCTAAAATATGGAATTTCTAGTATATCCAATATTTCATATGTGATTCTTCTGCTGCGGATATTTTGTGATGTGATCACTTGATATGTTCTGAGACGAATGCCTATATATTATATATAATAACTATTGATGCTTTCGTTTCTTCTGTGATGCTTGTGAAGCATAATTTGATGGGACTTCATTAATGACATTAATGAAATAAAAGAAACCTAAAGATGTTGTAGAAACTTGTTCAAAACTGGTAGCTCTAGTTCTTGCTTTCTATAGCGGTATTCTTTGTAGAATATTCAACACCTTATTTGATAAGGAAAGAGCCGAGATCCCTTCACCGGGAGTGACCTCTTTAGCAAAACTAGTAGATGCTACAAACTCAGTTTATCTTTTGATTGCTTCTATAGTTTTTGCTTTGCATAGTGGTATTTATGAAATATCCTGCACCTTATTCGATAAGGAAAGAGCTGAGATCCCTTCACCGGGAGTGACCTCTTTAGCAAAACTAGTAAAAGCCTCAAAAACACTGCTTTTCAAAATCACTCGATTCTATAACGATACAAGTTCATTACGCAAAAGGTTTTCATAAAAACCTGTCGTAGCCCTCCTTCATTTCAGATAAATAGTATTTAGTATTCGTGCTGCGTTTGTTGACCTTGTCAAGGCGTAGTGTGCGGTAGCTGATTAGTGCTTATCTGCTAGCATATGATGCGACTGGATTAGGGTAGTCATGCGGCCTTGTTGACCTTGTCAAGGGTCATGCGGGTGGGTTTAATTCAATCAGGAAATGACGTGTTGAACTTGGTATGCGGTCTATAGTTTGTTGACCTTGTCAAGGTCATAGATTGCTTGGGGCAAAATATTATCGGGAATTTCAAGTGTTGAAATTTGTAATGAGATTGCATACTCTCTATGAGATAGTTGGATCCCGATACCCACTGTGAGTAAAAGTTACTCCTGGGAGAGTTTTACACATTACAAAGCCGATCAAGTAGGTGTCTAGAAAGGTGTTAACGGGGTTACACCTCTAGGAAAACGAGTTTTATTTTAATTAGGTCTGTGCGAAAGTACGAGGAACCTCCCACAAAGTACCGACACTGCCCTGGCCGTAAGATTGGCGAACTTGTAGGTTGTAATTAATCCCGGCTAGTCTTACCTTTTAGGGTTTGACAGTATATTTGACTGAAACAGTGGGAACCATCCTGATTATATAAAATAATAACCAATCTAATCTTATTAGAGCGCACGCAGAGTGTTTTCTTCTCTCTCTCTCTCCTGGTAGCGACCATATCACGCCCTAATCAAGATAATAATATTGATGCATTGACCGAACCTGCTTATTATACTGAGCTGGGGAACGTTGGTTCCGCTCTGTCTTATAATTATTATAAGTCCGAGCAGGAAATAGGGGAATATCCGGATTCCCATGCCACCCAATCGAAGAAAGTGCATGTTGATGCGTCTTCCTTGGGTGTGTTCATTACCGAGAACTGTTTTTCAGTATCCTCTATGTCCTGGGTATATGATACCGGATCAGGATCCCGCATATGTAATATATTACATTGGCTACAGATAGGTAGAGAAATGGGAATGGGTGATATGTCTCTAAGTGTTAGAGAATGGTGCAATTGTTGCGGCCAAGTTAGTTGGCAAATATCACCTTGTATTAATACATTGATTCTGAATAAATGTTATTAGATACTGAACCTGATATACAACATTACATCGGTTTCTTTATTAAGTTAAAGAAGGATATAATTCTTTATTGGAGGATAATGTTGTGAATATTTTCCTGAATCAAGAGTTGATTCGATCAGGCACGTTATATAATAACATATACGTTCTAAATCAAACCACAGTTCAAAGTATACCGAGCACACACAAAAGGACTAGTTCAAAAATGAACAAATCCTTCTTGTGACATTGTAAACTAGGTCAGATCAATGCGACACGACCAGCTAAGTTACACAAACATGAATATAAGAATTTGTTCGAATTTTCATCTTATGATACTTGCCAGTCTTGCCTCAAAGGAAAAATGACCAATACTCAATTTACTTGAAACAGAGAAAGAGTTAATGAACTCTTGGGATAGATACATGATGATGTATACGGTCCTATGTCTATAAATACCAAGGTTGGTTCTTAGTACTTCATTATATTCATTGATCATCTCTCAGGATTCGGACATATGTTCCTGTTGAAATATAAGTCTGAAATTTTTGAGAAATTCAAGGAATATAAACTTGAAGATTGAGATCCAAAAGGGTAGAAGTATTAAAATCCTACGATGTGATCGATGAGGAGAATATTTAGGCATGGAGTCCTGGATTATTTAAAAGGAGAATATGATTCTCTCTCAGCTTGCTTCTTCGAGTACACCACAGCACAACGGTGTATCGGGAAGGAAGTATCGCACCCTATGAAATATGTACTGCTGAGTTGCTTGTTTCCTTCTGGGTGTTATGCACTTGAGAAGCTGCATTCCAATTGTTGGTGAGTGCTGCATGCTCCCACAACTCTTGTGGCGCGGCGGAAGAGATGAACGAAAATTTTCTTTACATACAACACACACTTAACCGAAGATCTTGTGTAAACCACAACTAGTAAACCCTAACTAGAGATCTTATCTACTATGTTAGGGATTATACCTTGATGATACGGTCCTTCAGGTCTTCTCTTGGATGCAACTCCTTTGCTCCTTTCTCCTCTTTTGGTGAACTCCTTGGCTCCTTTAGATGTTGCCGACGTTTTCGATCTCCGGCCATCGAAGACCTAGATGATCCACCCGAGAGTTTTCGTGCAAGCTAGAAACTCTTCTCAAGAGTTTAACCGAGAGACCAAATTTGATAGAAGAGATCACTAGGATGATGTAGAGATAATTGTATTGGATTAACTTGAAATCCTAAGCTTTGGATTCACATCTCATGTGAGGGTTTAAGCTAGGAAGAATGATAATCATCATTTTCTTTCTTTCTTCTTATACACTTGTTATGATACACTTATCATAATTTTGTGTAGGATTGGAATTCCTTGATTTCACATCTCATGTGAAGGTATTTATAAGAAGAAGTGGTGGAGAGAATAAGTGCATTTATAATTAAAAAGTTCAAGCATGATGAAAAAAGAATTTAGCACTAACTAAAGCATGTATTATGAAAGAAGTATCATGCTTTAATAGTACATCCACTTCAACAACCACATTATCATGCTTATACCTTTTAATTTACACCTCACTAAATTATTTTCACAAAATAAATGATGTCATAATTATGTCATTATGAGGTGGCATCTTCTAGAAGGTATTCTTGTAACAATTACAAAAATACCCCTCCTCTGTATACCGTATACCGTATATTGTATACCCGCATCCGAATTCCGAAAAATACGAATACCATTAATCCAATAATATAATATCGGTATCCTGCCAGTATTATTCTTTCGATTATTATTCCTGTAACAATTACACGAACATAATCGAAAACCTGCCGCAACACCTTACGGCTGCCGTAACAACTTACGGTCTCTACATCTTTCGCCTGAACGAGGGAACCCTCTATGTGGGACTCTAAAGACTCGTCAGTACGCTGGCAATGGGTCTAACCACAAGCACGTCAGTGGCACTAGCTGTACGTAACGGCTACCCAGGTACATAACGAAAAGGTGGCCGATGAGCGAACTCATCACAACCCTTACGAGCCTGTAAGCAACACTTACCGTACAGTCCGGTCTCTTCGTCTGATACGTCGTATATGAAGTCCAAGGGTGGTAAATGTCAGACCCTGGTAACTTTATAAGTCATGTTGATTTATGGCTCATAACAGGTCGAGAAACTACTGATAACACTTATTAGTAAACCTCGAGAACCCTGGCCAGGGATTTAGGTGTTATAGCCGATCAAACATAGCGCGACATCAACTCCCTATACCGGGAGAGACGAAACCCCTCCTATCGCTCACTGTCTCCATATGATTCGGGACTGTACCCAAAATCCACCTGTTTGCACAACTCGGTAAAGCCGTGGTAGGGAGGAAATCAAAGTACAGTAGGAATCACACAAGACTCTATGACGATCTCGGGTCTACAGACTAACCTGTACAAGTGTCACCAGAGAACTGCTATCTGACAATAGGTATATATACCATCTAGGAGTTCTCGGCGAGTCCGTCCAGTGTACCCAGTCTCCACTGAGCACCCGTACACCATCCTTGATGTCACACACCGATGGATATGGGATCATCCATCGCCTATCATATGGGTCAAGATGCGTATACGCTAGTCTACTCTGGTGTATCGATGCCCTGTCTCGACACACCCTCGACTAGGAACAGTTATAGGATGTACTCATAGACTACAGTAGCCCCACTAGTATGATCTCATCATAGTCCCAGTAGTCGAGTACAAATCCTTAGGGCTTTATCAACATGTAACAAAAGAGACAATCAGAGTACATGTTAAGATAAAGTACAACCAGATAGCGTACTATCATGTCGAGCAAGAAAGTCCTCCCTATATATGTCCAAGCATCCACTACAATATACATCGTATGTACAACAATGGCCTCTAGGACATACATATAACTAATCTCCCACTTGCACTAGGGCCATCTGTTGTGGTATCATATACCAAACATTCAACTGTGGTTGAAGTATCTCATACTCAACCATCCCATAAAAGTCTCTACTGGGAAAAAGCCTTAGTGAGTGGATCCGCTCTGTTGTCCTCTGTATCTACTCTCCTAACCTCGATCTCCCTGGAGATCAACCATCTCTATAATCAGGTGGTGCTGCCTAAGAATTATATCTGGATTTCTGATGGGATGGTAGTTCCTTGGCTAAAGCCACAACTCCATTGTCACACAATGGTAGGAACGAAGTTCATCTTATGAACTTATATATATATATATATATATATATATATATATATATCCAGACTTTATCTTTGGTAGCATCTTTAGTAATGACGTATCTTGCCTTTCTAGTATGTCACGGTATCTAGCTTGGAACTCTTTCAACATACCGTCCCTCTACTAAGGGTAAAGACAATGACTGCGACTGACATTCAGTCGTCTTTATCACCCTGGAACCTTTCCAGTGATTCTCCCTAGGATCGATTGATACTATCTCACTACAACTAGTGAGTATTCTAACATCCATTTAGATCTATCTCATAGATCCAAAACCAGGATTCAGGAGGTATCACCTTGATCTTGGAGAATCCTTGTGATAAGCAGAAATTGACCGAGTGTATCATAGGAAACTCCTTTCCTATCAAGAGTATGTCATCCACGTACTCTAAGAGGATCACCACCATACTCCATACCACGAGGTTCTACCATTTTGATGAAGTCAAACTCTTTGACTACCACATCAAAACAAATATTCCAACTCCGCTGTGATTCTCCCCAGGATCGATTGATACTATCTCACTACAACTAGTGAGTATCCTAATATCCATTTAGATCTATCTCATAGATTCAAAAACCCAGGATTTAGGAGGTATCACCTTTGATCCTATATGGAGAATCTTTATAATAAAAGGAGATTGACTGAGCGTAGCATAGGAAACTCCTTCCCTATCAAGAGTATGTCATCCACGTACTCTACGAGGATCACCACCATACTCCCTACCTTCATTTTATGTATATACAAGGTTCATCTAATATTTTGATGAAGTCAAACTCTTTGACTACCACATCAAAACAGATGTTCCAACTCCGCGATGCCTGTTTTATCGCATAAAACATCTTGCACACTTTTCCGCTGCTCCCACTGTCTACGAAGCCCTCTGGCTGTGTACTTATAGACGCTCTAAAACTTCATTTTAGAAAAGCAGTCATGACACCCAACCACCAGATATCGTAGTCAAGGTATGTAGCAGTGGCAAGTAGGATCTGGATGGACTCAAGCATAGCTTTGAAAGTCTCAACTTTTCCATGTACACCAAGTAATCTTCTCAAGATATACTTGCTCCTGATGGGGATTTAACCCTTCAGATAAAGCAACCAAAGTCCATACTTTGTTGGTGTATAAGGATTCCATCTCAGATCGCTAAGCATCCAGCCATTCTCACAGAGTCCCACTCCTGATGGCCTGCTCGAAACTAGTTAGGTCATACCACTTTGGTCAGGCAACAACCCCATCCCATAGGGTCGCCGTGGCACCAAAAGGTCCCTCAGCACTTACTTTCTACGCATGCCCCCTTGCGAGGACTACAACCCGCCGGAACACCTTTTGGTCTTGGGACACGCTGGGGTAAAGATAAAATACTCACTCCCACTGTCATAGAGAAACCGAAGTATCTCTTAGATGGGTGAGAAACCCTACTAGATCGACGGAGAGGCTGAGGTTCGTTAGAGTCTATTGAATCCTTTTGTTCTACCAAATCATTTGCTGTAGCTGGAACTCCTTCCAGTTCTACATCATGACCACTAATTTCTTCATAAGAAATTCCCTTTCACAAAGGTGGCATGCTGAAAATCAACTTTTGTTCCTCGGTTAGGTCATCTGTTGTAGTTTGTATGGCTGGAACTCCATCCAGTTCTACTTCATGACCACTAATTTCTTCATAAGAAAATTCTTTTCACAAAGGTGGCATGCTGAGGAACAACTTTTGTTCCTCGGTTAGGTAGAAGATATTCCCTTGCTAATGCTTGGGATATCCAACAAACTTCCACAGTGTTGCCTCGAGCTTGTCCGGATATTGGTTTTTAGACATAGGCCGGACAATCCCAAATCTTAACATCTTTAAGAGATGGGCTCTTCCCATACCATATCATATATAGAGTAATAAGCACCTGATTTGATTGGAACCCTATTCAATAGGTATGCTTCCTCACAAGTGCATAACTCCCAAAAGGAAAATAGGAAACTCAGTAGTACTCATCATAGAGCACACCATATCACATATAGTGCAATTGCTCCGCGCCGATATATCATCGTGCTATGGTATATACGGAGGAGTAATGCTGAGAGAGAATCTCATTCTCCTTTAGAATAGTCCAGGATTTCCATGCCCAAGTATTCTCCTCCTTGATCTCATCAAAGGACATAATACTTATACCCGTTTTTGGTTCTTTACTTTTAACTTATATTCTGTGAATATCTCAAAAGTTTCGGACTTGTGTTTCAACAGGAACATTTGTCTGAATCTTGAGAGATCATCAAAGAAAGTAATGAAGTACAAAGAACCGGTCATTGCATATGTAGACAGGGGACCTTTCATACATCATCATGTATCAATCCCAAGAGTTCACTAACTCTTTCTCTGTTTCCAATAAACAGAGCTATGGTCATCTTATCTATGTGACATGATCGGCAAGTTTCATAAGATGTAAATTTAAACTAATTTAAATATGCATCTAGATGTAACTTCAGCTAGTCGGGTTACATTGATATGACCTAGTCTACAATGCCTCAAGAAGGATTCGTTCATTTCTGAACTTATCCTCTTGTGTATGTTCTGTATATTAAGAACTGTAGTTTGATTTAGAAGGTCAATGCTTTTAGATAACGCGCCTGAACCGATCAACTTTTGATATAGGAAATGTTCAAAACATTATCCATCAATACAAATTATATCCTTCTTTACTAATAAAGAGACTGATATGATGTTGTATATCAGGTTCGGTATCTAATAACATTCGTTCAGAATCAATATGTTTGTTAATACAGGGTGATAACTGCCAACTTCTTGGCTTGCAACAATTGCACCATTTCTAACTCTTGAAACTTATCACCTGTTCTCAGTCATTTACCTTTCTGTAGCCTATGTAACAGATTACATTTGTGGGATCCTGATCCGGTATCATTATACCCAGGACATAAAAGATACTGAGAAATAGTTCTTTGTAATAGATACACCCGAAGATCATGCATCAACATGTACTATCTTCGTTTGGGTAGCATGGAATTCTGGTAATCTCCAATTTCCTGCTCTGTCTTATAACAATTATAGGTTGGAGGGGGACCAACGTTCCCCAGCTCAGTATAACGAGCGGGTTCAGTCAAAATATCTGTATTTATTATCTTGATTAAGGCATGATATGGTCACTATCTTGAAAGAGAGAGAGAAGAAAACACTTTAGCGTATGCTCTTGCAAGATTAGATTGGTTATTATCTAATTCAGATGTCTCCCACTGTTTTTATCAAATCTTCCTTCAAACCCTAAAAGGTAAGATTAGCCGGGAATAATTACACCCTATAATTTCTTCAAATTGTCTTGTGTAAAACTTTCCCAGGAGTAACTCTTACTCGCAGCGGGATCGGGATCCAACTATCATATAGAAGGTATGCAATCTCATTGCAAATTTCAACTCTTGAAATTCCCGATATGGTTTTTACCCCTAGTCACTTATGACCTTGGCTATGGTCAACATATCATAAGTACTAGTCAAGTTCTACCCGTCATTTCGTGATTAGCCAGACCCACCCATATGACCCTTGACTATGATCAACATAATCACATGAATGTCCTAACTAATCGCATCATATACTTTGTAGGAATACATCACTTAGCTACCGTACACTACGCCTCGGCTATGGTCGACATACGTAGCACGAATACTAAGTACTCTGCTTCCTAAAATGACGGAGGGCAACGGATGGTTTTTTTTATGAAAACCTTTAACGTTTTGAACTTGATATCGTTGTGGAATCAAGTCGGAAGAAGTGGTTTAAGCTCCAGTTTTAAATATCGAATGGTTTTGTAGTATCTTTCTAATTTTGCAAAAGAGGTCACTCCCGGTGAAGGGATCTCGGCTCTTTCCTTATCGAATAAGGTGCTGGATATGAAAATACCACGATGCAAAGCAAAGTTAGATCAACTATAAAATCAAATCGAGTTCTTTGTAACATTTTCTAGTTTCGCTAAAGGGGTCACTCCCGGTGAAGGGATCTCGGCCCTTTCCTCATCGAATGAGGTGCAGGATATTCAAGAATACCACTATGCAAAACAAAAGCTAGAGTTACCCTTTTTCAAAAAGTTTGATTCTACAACATCTTTAGGTTTCTTTCTTTTAACATTAATCACATTAATGTGGTCCCATCATTTACGTTTCCTAAACATCACAGAAAAGAAACGCAAATAGAACGTACGCTTATGCCATCCGCATTTGCCACTGGGCCCCGTCATGCACCGTTAGGTTACTTAACTAACGACAGAGCGGGGGCTGGACTAGTGCGGGTGCAAAACATAAGCAACGTTTATTATATATCTCATATATAATTATAACCATTTCAGATCACAGATGAATGCATTGGATATATTAGGAATTCCGTATTTCATTTAAGCCCTTAATGAAAGACGGGTTCCAAGGTCGTGATGAATAGCCAAAACCCCCTAGACCCCTACGGGTGCGGCAAACTACCCGCCAAATTCCCGAAGTGTAGCAACCTACCTCAACAATTGAGTAGGCCACTCGGCACGTGGAGAACCCGGTAGTTTGTGCACCCCACCTTGGGTCTATCCTAGGAGCAAAAACAGTAAAAAGAAATTATACAATATAACATTGCTTTTTACAAATTACATGGAATGAAAGAAAAGGAAAAACACTCTTCTCACACCCCCCGGCCATTCATCACAACGATCCAACACATTCATATACACATACCATCTCATGATATCCATATGTGCAACCCCCACTAATCATCATATAGCAATTAGCGGACGTTTCAAACACATATAACAAAAATGAAAACCCGATTAGCCAAGCACTTTAGAATTTCGATCGATAATTTTTAAAACCATGCCAACACTTGACATGTCCCTGTACAAACACCTTTGTAAAATTCAACATATCCCAGAAACCCTAATTCTTCAATATAGGAACAGTGGAAAAAATTGAGTCAACTAGGCCATAACTCGGCGGCGGATCCGCGGCCAAACCATTGGTTTGGCCGCGGTTCCGCCGCGCTTTAGCCGAGATTGTTGGAGATTGTGCCCTCAGAGTCAATTATTGGATCACAGGCACGTGATTGCGGTGATTGAGGGAGGACCTATCCCGGTAGGACAGTCTTACTCGAGATGATAGTATGCTATCTGGTTTATCTTTATCATCGTGTACTGCTTTAGGTGACCTGACAAGTCGCTATTACACGTTGATAGAGCCCCTAGGATTCTTGCTTGACCACCAGCAGTATGAGGGCGATCATATAAGTGGGAGCTGGGGTCTATAAGCATATCCTTAAATGGTCCCTAGTCGTGTGAGTTTCGAGACAGGGCATCGATACTCCATAGTAGACTAGTGTATACAGTCGAGACCCCGACGAGAGGCGGTGGCCGGTCTCACAAGCCACTGGTGTCAGTTGGATCATCTAAGATGTATACAGGTGCTCATTGGGTTATGAGTACACCGGACAGGACTCGCCGGGAACATGCTAGTTGGTCATATACCAGACGTCAGATGGCAGTTCCCTGGTGACATGTGTGCAGGTTAGTTCATCGACCTGGGGATCGTCATTTGTCTCGTGTGAGTTCCTACTGTACTTTGATTACTACCCTACCACGGCTCAAAGGAGTCGTGCAAACAGGTTTTAGTTGGGTACAGTCCCGAGCCACATGGAGGCAGTGAGCGTATCTTCAGGGGTTCGTCTCTCCCGGTATTGGGGGTGAGGTCGTGCTGTGTCTAGGAGAGCCATTACACGAAGTCCTTGGCCAAGGCAAGGAGATTTACTGGTAGGTATTCCAGTAGTATCTCAGGGTGTTCTGGGCTACACTCCGACACGACTTGTACCGCTTTTGGGGGTCTGACTTTTACCAACCCCCTAGGCCCGCCATACGATGCTCATAGACGAACGGACCGGACTGCACGGATATTGTCACTGACAGGCTCAGTAGGGTTGTCAGGCTGAGTTCACTCACAGACATCCCTTTTAGTCAGTACCTGGTAGCCCGTTACGTATTGGCTTATACCTCTGACGTGCTAGTGGTTAAATCCACAACCAAGGTGTTGACGAGTCTTTAGAGTCCCCCACTTTAAGTTACTCAGGCTTTCGGGCGAAACGCTGTAGATGCCGTATGGAGATATGGCAAGATTCGATCAGATACGTGCGGTATTGCACGGATCATGATCGGACGGTTTTTACTAGCCGGCTTTGGCTTAAGCCGGATCTTAGTATTTGATTGTGTAGTTTTGTCTCATTGCATTTTGTATTTCGGTCGAAATACAGATGCGGGTGTGTATGCACAGTACCGGGTTTTTCCTGTAATTTATTACGGGACCAGTTTTATGGAGTTGCCAGTTTGCTTTCCGTTTCGGCCGATTTCCATTGTTCCGTTCATTGGCCGAAGTTTGGTGGAGGAGGGCTTATTTGCATTGTTGCAAATAAGTATTTGTGGAGGGGGGCTTTTTGCTTTTTGTTGCATCATGATGAGAGCTCCATACCTTGACCTTTTTGACTTGACTACTTCATGATGGCTTGACTTTTTAAGCATCATGGTTGTTGATGATTTGTGTGTTGAGTGTGGGTTTTGTGAATTGGTGATGGCAATTGGATATGGCCGGCCACTGTTGTGAGTGAGGAGTGAGATTATTTGAGTGGATTAATTTCCTTTGTATAGTATGAATGTTTAATGAGTGTGCTGGAGTGAAAAAAAAGGAGTTGATTGATTAATATATATATACACACATTTGAGTGCATATGAGAGTGCTGATGGTTTTTATTTTGGCCGAGCTCATCAATCATTCATTTTTTCCAGAGAGCTTGCTTCATTCTTATTTTTTTCCAGTGAGCTCTAACAGAGGCCGGCCACTTCTTGTAATGAGAATGAGAGAGCATGCTCATTTTCTTGAGCATCCATCCATGAAAATTCTTGTGCAAAATTCCTCCAAAAGAAATGGCAACCTCATAACCCCAAAAGAGACAAGCTTCTACACTATATCTATAGCAAACCTTGGACGCGTCGGCTAGCCAACTTCGCACCCGAGTTGCCTCGGTCAAGAGGCGGGAGCCCGTAAAAGACGCAGGCAATGTGGTGCCCTTCCGGCGAGGAGACGACGGACGAAGTATCCGCGGGAGATCGGAGTGGAGATGAAGACCGAAGGACTCGGATCAGCCGGTATATCTCTTCCCTTTCTTGTTAGTAGCTTAGACTTGTTAATGGTTACGATCCGGGTGTTTAGTGCGCGGTGGTGCCGGTTTGCTAAGTCCGCAAAATTAAAGTTTATCACCGCTTCCGCATTTGGCCGTCGGATTGACGGCCGGGGCACCGTCGTGCACTTACAGTGGTATCAGAGCCTCGCCATTAACATAGTCTAGCTTTGTGTAATGTGTTTTTCACTTCCAATCGATCGAAATATCTAAAAACCCGTATTTTGTCACGACAGTTTTCTGTTGAAATTTTTTTGGTCTCTAAAAATTTTTCAGCTTGTATAAAAATACTTTACTAGAAGAATTAAGGCCACTGGAAAAATACGATACACTGTTCCCTTCATCGAAGCGCGGAACCGCGGCATAACCCTACATGGAGCCGCGGTTCCGCGGCCAATTGAAGGGATCAGTGGGCTGGTTTTTTTCCATTGGGCTTCTGTTGTGAAAATAGGGTTTTTGGGACATTAAAATTGGGCTCATAATTTCTGTAACTGCTGCAGTATTGGTTTGGGGCCCACTAGTTTATTTTTGATCAATCGGAAAATTTTAAACACATTTTTCACAGTATTTACATTTTATCTGCGACCGTGAATGTCACTCGATCGGTAAATCCGGTCTAACTGCTATAGCCCGGTTAGACGGATTTGCGAACGTGACTTTCACGTTGATGTTTTGATTTTGCTGTGATGTTGCGGATCGGTCGTGGGGGATAGCCTGGATGCAATGCTAGTACAGTTGTGGTTGTATTATGTACATTTGATATTGCGGGGCGAGCGTCCGACATGTGGACTGCCGTCACTGCCTGTTTGTATTATTATTTTGGGGCACGACCTGGTTGCGGTCGATGTACCCGTTGTATGTATATTTTACTTTCTGTACTAGGATTACCCCAGGAGGGGTGCACGGATAGCCGGGTTCTAGAAGGCAACAAGCCCGCATCTCATGGCATTGAGATGGAGGGGGCTTCACTCTGGAATTGGCGGGCTATTCGCCGCACTCGTAGGGGGTACAGGTTGACCCAGGAGGGGTGCCCAAGTTGCCGGATTCCGTGAAGTGCTGGGTGGTCCATTCACGGTACTGAAGGGGACTGCCTCGCTTCAGGTTTTGGCGGGTGACTTGCCGCGCCCGTAAGGGTCTAGGATTTCATTGCACAGGCTATCCACACGACCAGGGGAACGTCGGGTTTCAGCGGCTCTGTGAAACCCGGGGATCCCAGATATCTGTATTGTTTCTGTGATGCTGTACATTTTCTGTGATGTTGCATTTCTTTCATGCCTTGAGCGAAATATAATATATTGGTATATATATTAGTAGATGTTGTATATGTTTTACATCCGCGCTAGTCCAGTCCCCGCTCTGTCGTTAGTTAGCTAACCTAACGGGTAATGACGGGACCCAGTGGCGAATGCGGATGGCATATACGTACATCAGTATATTTTCGTTCTTTTTGGTGTGATCAATTGATGGGACTGCATTGATTCGGACAATGCAAGTTAGAAACAAACCTAATCTGATGTTGTTGGAACACTTTTTCAAAAGCTATTATTGCAAGGACGTTCACTTTTGTTTTGCATCGAGATATTCAGTTGGAATATCCTGCTCCTCAGTCGACGAGGCAAGGGCCAAGATCCCTTCACCGGGAGTGACCCCTTGGACAAAAAGTTTGCGTCAGGGCATTAACTTCACTATAGCCGATTACTTTTGCTTTGCATCGCGGTATTCATTTGGAATATCCTGCACCCCATTCTACGGGGAAAGAGCCGAGATCCCTTCACCGGGAGTGACCTCTTTAGCAACGGTTTTCGTCACTGTATTTTTAAAAGC
The DNA here is from genome assembly GCA_030015575.1 of Agapanthus africanus. Classification (NCBI taxonomy): domain Eukaryota; kingdom Viridiplantae; phylum Streptophyta; class Magnoliopsida; order Asparagales; family Amaryllidaceae; genus Agapanthus; species Agapanthus africanus. The sequence continues at coordinate 305,246,026 of JASDDO010000016.1, read as the reverse complement.
TATCCGTTCCTTCGACGATATCAAGTTCTTTACGTTAAAGGTTTTCGCCAGAAACCATTCGTAGCCCTCCATCATTTCAGTTAAATATTCGGTAGTATTCAAGCTATGTATTTTGACCTCACGCCAAGGCATAGTGATTGGTAGCTGCCGGGTATTTATCTGTTGCATAGATAGATGCGTTGGTTTGGGACAGTCGTACTACTATTTTGGCCTACGTCAAGGGTATGTACGGGTGGATTCAAATTAACCTGGATAATGATGGGTAGAACTTGACATGTGACTTATGATATTTTGACCTCACGCCAAGGTCATAAGAGCATGGGGCAGAAATCACATCGGGAGTTTCAAAAGAACTGAAACTTGCTAGATATGCGCATACCTTCTGGAGTGTGATACCGTGAGCGGATTCCGTCACGTTGTCATGCGATGAGAGTTGGATCCCGATTCCCACTGATGAGTTGGTATACTCCTCGGGTGACCCCGACTAATTCTTCTTTCAGGTTTGGAGGAGAATTTGAGGTACAGTGGGAGGTTTCCAGATTAGATAAATTGGTAACCATTCTGATCTAGGTTAGAGTGCACGCTGAGTGTTTCTTTTCTCTCTCTCTTTGGCAGCGACCATTGACCCGACCCTAAGACAATGACTCAGTGACCAAGTTGACCGAACCTTCTTAACACTGGCTTTTGGATTGTCAGAGTTGCAAACCTCATTGCCACTCCTACTTTTACCCTTTTCTCCAGAACACCCCGTATTACTACGAACGTCCATTTCCATTGGACAAAACCATCGTATGGTTAGATACGAACTCGAAAGAATTTATTCGAGGATGGTTTCAGGTTCTGGAGGAAACGGATAGGATTATTCAGTTGTCTTTTCCTTTTACCTTCTCTCAGGTTGCGAGTACTCCTTGGTTTAGGAGATAGTACACCTATTGCGCAAATTGGATAGTCTTCTTCCAAACCATAGGCAGGTGCCGACCGGTAGGGAATGAAGAAAACCAATCAGCATAACGATGGTGTGCAGAAGGTATTAAGTTAAGACAAAGCAAGGGATTAGTAAGAGGGCAAAGTAAATTGCAACAAATATTCACGACCAAACCAAGTATTCCTTCGCCAATCCTAAAATCACCTTTGTATTTCTCCAGAACACTCCGTATCACTACGAAGATCCATAGTTTATTGGATACTCTATCGTATGGTTATATACGAACTCGAAAGGAACTTGTTCCAGTTCGAGGATGGATTCTGGTTCAAGAGAAATAGGAATTAAGTTCATTCGGTTGTCTTTTATCCTCACCTTCTCTCGCATTGCGAGTGTTCCTAGAATTAGGACAGTACACCCATTATGCTTATTGGATAGTCTTCTTCCAAACCATAGGCTGGTGCCGAACGGTAGGGAAGGAAGAAAACCATTTGGCCTAAAAGGGTGTGCAGAAGGTAATGACTAAAGACATATGAAGGGATTTGGAGAGGTGGCAAAGAATTATACGGTTACAGTCGTGAATATGGAAGAGGCATTACTAGGAATACCAGGATACCCCATCGAGACATTTCAATGTTTCAGTTTCACTGTGTAATGTTAAAAGAAAACTGATTTCCCGATTAGATACTTACTCCAGGGTATGTATTTACCAGGTATGATTCTCACATCTGTATGGTTTTACAGATGATGAGTGGGAGTAAGTTATTGGGAATTGGGTGATCATCCTCATTATATCGGGATTCGTTGTAATCGGTGATATTTGAGGAAGTCACCTGGGTTGTTTGCCGGTCGGCAAATATTTGGTTTTGAATATCCGCTGTTATGCACCAATTTCAAATCGATATATCTGTACGTCTATTTTCATAGAGTGAGATATACTTTTTGAAATTATGTCGATGACACTTACCTCTACCAGTGGATGGTTAGGTAAGGAGCATTAAACAGCGGTGTAATTCTTCTTAACCATAAGTACAGTTTTCAACCTACGACACACAGTGAATGAGTTATCAGACTCAAGGGACTTATACAGAGTATTGTATGTTGTCCAGTGTCCATCCGGACAGAGGGGTTGGTCCTCATACTATATTCGGTTTACTTATGACTTCTCTAGTTTTTAGACAGGTGTTTCGTGGAAACACAGTGTCCGAATTTTGAGAAGTTATAGGTATTTGAATACAGTAGAGAACCATGTGTATCAAGTATCGGGATTCTTCAAAGTGATCGAAGATGTAGATACTTGTGTATGGTATTCAGTTGATAGTAATGGTTAAGAGAACTTGCTTCTTTTTCAGGTTACTCATAATTGGAAATGCTCCTAAGTTGTGTAACGCTGATCGGCCTCCTTCCATTTAGTTGACATGCACTGGAGACAGCTGCATGATTTGAATCTGGTTCAATTAAATCAGTGCCTCTGGTTCTATATTGGATATAGAACAGTTCATATCTTAACGGTGTTAAGGTACGGGGAGTTGTCCGGCTTATGATTAAAACCAGACCCTGGATAACTCAAGGCACGTTTCTGTAATGGCTGTTTGTGGGTTGACCCAGGCTATGACGAGGGTTGACTTTCTACTATCTGGATGAACAATAGCGATATTGTTCTAGACTCGCCACAGTTTTATTAAAAATGGATTTTTTTCAGAAAACAGTAGTGGGAGTATGGTAGAGCTGGAAGTGATTCCAGAACCACAAACGATTACTGAAGATTTGATAAGGAACCTAAAGATTCAATCTGGATTGACATTCCATTGGCCACTCCGCAGATAAGGTGGGTAACTTCAGGCACCCGAGAGGTACTCCGGTAGCCTCAAGGACGGTGACAGGGAAGTTCTTGTTTACCCACACTTGCCATTGTTGTTGTTCCAGGCTGCGAGACCCGACAGGAGGATGAGTATAGCGTCGTTCTAAACTAGTTTTAGAAGTGCACGTCTATATGACTCTGGCAGAGGGTTTTCGTAGTCAGTGGGAGCAGCGGAAGCATTGGTGGACATCAGACTTATGTCTATTCATAGACTAAAGCAGATATAGCGGAGATAGATCATCTGTTTCTGATGTGACAGTCATAGGTTTGACGTCATCAGAATAGGGGATGGATCTGTTGAGAAGGTAGTAGGGTGTGATATCCTGGTATTTGGATGACATACACAGAGTAGGAAAAGAAACTCCTATACTACAGTCGGTTATACTTTGGTCGTCACACAGTGGTTTCTCCACAAAGGAAATGGATTTTATATCAGACATACTGGTTCCTAGATCTATGGTTTTAGATCTAGATTTGGGTGGTTTCCCAATCAGGGTACTTTGACAGCATTCTAAGAGTATTTAGAATGGACGACTCCATGCACGGTAGTGTACCTGCAGAAGATGGAGTCACCCTCTACAAAGGTGTCTTACAGACTAAAGGGGAGAGGGATGTGCATGATTGGCAGATCACTTGCTCAGGCAATTGAGTCAATCATGAGATGTCAAGTACCACACCAGATGTTGTTCTTGCATTAGATGCAATAAGTTGACTTTAATCCAATCCTGGAGAAACGGTCGGAAGCAGTTTTAGAACATAAGTGAATGTTCTAGGGATATGATAACGACAGCCTTATCCAGGAGACAGTTATCATTCCAGGCTTCCAAGGTGACATGGACGACAAGAAGGTTGTCAGAGTTATAGTTTTTCCTTCTGATGAGGGGCAGTATTTTGGACAGGTGATCCAAGGCAATACTGAGCGAGGCATGGCGCAGGATACTGATTAAGTTCAGTTGACGATACAGTCTAAGAAGTTTGGATTTGGAGTTCATTTATGAGCTATGTCCCATCAGACATCCAGACACATTTTAAGACAGGTATTGCTCTTTTCGGGAGATGGGTTTTCGCCGCGAACTTGAGATATAGAGAGACATAGAAAGTGACATCAAGGCGGATCCACTCACTAAGGCTATTCCTCGAACGCAATAGTTTTCGCAAGCGAGCTTTGTGAGACTGATTAGTAGAGGAGTTGGGTGTTCGGTATCACACGGGCTGTGAGTATGCGACATCGCAATAATTAGCCTTGAGTGCAAGTGGGAGATTGTTGGAGATTGTGCCCTCAGAGTCAATTATTGGATCACAGGCACGTGATTGCGGTGATTGAGGGAGGACCTATCCCGGTAGGACAGTCTTACTCGAGATGATAGTATGCTATCTGGTTTATCTTTATCATCGTGTACTGCTTTAGGTGACCTGACAAGTCGCTATTACATGTTGATAGAGCCCCTAGGATTCTTGCTTGACCACCAGCAGTATGAGGGCGATCATATAAGTGGGAGCTGGGGTCTATAAGCATATCCTTAAATGGTCCCTAGTCGTGTGAGTTTCGAGACAGGGCATCGATACTCCATAGTAGACTAGTGTATACAGTCGAGACCCCGACGAGGGGCGGTGGCCGGTCTCACAAGCCACTGGTGTCAGTTGGATCACCTAAGATGTATACAGGTGCTCATTGGGTTATGAGTACACCGGACAGGACTCGCCGGGAACATGCTAGTTGGTCATATACCAGACGTCAGATGGCAGTTCCCTGGTGACATGTGTGCAGGTTAGTTCATCGACCTGGGGATCGTCATTTGTCTCGTATGAGTTCCCACTGTACTTTGATTACTACCCTACCACGGCTCAAAGGAGTCGTGCAAACAGGTTTTAGTTGGGTACAGTCCCGAGCCACATGGAGGCAGTGAGCGTATCTCAAGGGTTCGTCTCTCCCGGTATTGGGGGTGAGGTCGTGCTGTGTCTAGGAGAGCCATTACACGAAGTCCTTGGCCAAGGCAAGGAGATTTACTGGTAGGTATTCCAGTAGTATCTCAGGGTGTTCTGGGCTACACTCCGACACGACTTGTACCGCTTTTGGGGGTCTGACTTTTACCAACCCCCTAGGCCCGCCATGAGATGCTCATAGACGAACGGACCGGACTGCACGGATATTGTCACTGACAGGCTCAGTAGGGTTGTTAGGCTGAGTTCACTCACAGACATCCCTTTTAGTCAGTACCTGGTAGCCCGTTACGTATTGGCTTATACCTCTGACGTGCTAGTGGTTAAATCCACAACCAAGGTGTTGACGAGTCTTTAGAGTCCCCCACTTTAAGTTACTCAGGCTTTCGGGCGAAACGCTGTAGATGCCGTATGGAGATATGGCAAGGTTCGATCAGATACGTGCGGTATTGCACGGATCATGATCGGACGGTTTTTACTAGCCGGCTTTGGCTTAAGCCGGATCTTAGTATTTGATTGTGTAGTTTTGTCTCATTGCATTTTGTATTTCAGTCGAAATACAGATGCGGGTGTGTATGCACAGTACCGGGTTTTTCCTGTAATTTATTACGGGACCAGTTTTATGGAGTTGCCAGTTTGCTTTCCGTTTCGGCCGATTTCCATTGTTCCGTTCATTGGCCGAAGTTTGGTGGAGGAGGGCTTATTTGCATTGTTGCAAATAAGTATTTGTGGAGGGGGGCTTTTTGCTTTTTGTTGCATCATGATGAGAGCTCCATACCTTGACCTTTTTGACTTGACTACTTCATGATGGCTTGACTTTTTAAGCATCATGGTTGTTGATGATTTGTGTGTTGAGTGTGGGTTTTGTGAATTGGTGATGGCAATTGGATATGGCCGGCCACTGTTGTGAGTGAGGAGTGAGATTATTTGAGTGGATTAATTTCCTTTGTATAGTATGAATGTTTAATGAGTGTGCTGGAGTGAAAAAAAAAAGGAGTTGATTGATTAATATATATATACACACATTTGAGTGCATATGAGAGTGCTGATGGTTTTTATTTTGGCCGAGCTCATCAATCATTCATTTTTTCCAGAGAGCTTGCTTCATTCTTATTTTTTTCTAGTGAGCTCTAACAGAGGCCGGCCACTTCTTGTAATGAGAATGAGAGAGCATGCTCATTTTCTTGAGCATCCATCCATGAAAATTCTTGTGCAAAATTCCTCCAAAAGAAATGGCAACCTCATAACCCCAAAAGAGACAAGCTTCTACACTATATCTATAGCAAACCTTGGACGCGTCGGCTAGCCAACTTCGCGCCCGAGTTGCCTCGGTCAAGAGGCGGGAGCCCGTAAAAGACGCAGGCAATGTGGTGCCCTTCCGGCGAGGAGACGACGGACGAAGTATCCGCAGGAGATCGGAGTGGAGATGAAGACCGAAGGACTCGGATCAGCCGGTATATCTCTTCCCTTTCTTGTTAGTAGCTTAGACTTGTTAATGGTTACGATCCGGGTGTTTAGTGCGCGGTGGTGCCGGTTTGCTAAGTCCGCAAAATTAAAGTTTATCACCGCTTCCGCATTTGGCCGTCGGATTGACGGCCGGGGCGCCGCCGTGCACTTACAGAGTTGGACCTCCCAATTTTTTCTGTGTTCTTAGAAAACCCTGCTTGTATTTTTAAGACATGTCAAATTAATTTTGGAACACTTTCAAAAACTGACAGCAGCAATGGCAGAATACGAGTTTTCGGGAGAAAAAACTGTCGATCGAGCTTCTAACTTTTGGCTAACATCTAATTATGGTTTAGTTAGGCTCTGATACCATGTTGGTGAGTGCTGCATGCTCCCACAACTCTTGTGGCCCGGCGGAAGCGATGAACGAAAATTTTCTTTGCATACAACACGCACTTAACCGAAGATCTTGTCTAAACCACAACTAGTAAACCCTAACTAGAGATCTTATCTACTATGTTAGGGATTATACCTTGATGATACGGTCCTTCAGGTCTTCTCTTGGATGCAACTCCTTTGCTCCTTTCTCCTCTTTTGGTGAAGTCCTTGGCTCCTTTAGATGTTGCCGACGTTTTCGATCTCCGGCCACCGAAGACCTAGATGATGCACCCGAGAGTTTTCGTGCAAGCTAGAAACTCTTCTCAAGAGTTTAACCGAGAGACCAAATTTGCTAGAAGAGATCACTAGGATGATGTAGAGATAATTGTATTGGATTAACTTGAAATCCTAAGCTTTGGATTCACATCTCATGTGAGGGTTTAAGCTAGGAAGAATGATAATCATCATTTTCTTTCTTTCTTCTTATACACTTGTTATGATACACTTATCATAATTTTGTGTAGGATTAGAATTCCTTGATTTCACATCTCATGTGAAGGTATTTATAAGAAGAAGTGGTGGAGAGAATAAGTGCATTTATAATTAAAAAGTTCAAGCATGATGAAAAAAGAATTTAGCACTAACTAAAGCATGTATTATGAAAGAAGTATCATGCTTTAATAGTACATCCACTTCAACAACCACATTATCATGCTTATACCTTTCAATTTACACCTCACTAATTTATTTTCACAAAATAAATGATGTCATAATTATGTCATTATGAGGTGGCATCTTCTAGAAGGTATTCTTGTAACAATTACAAAAATACCCCTCCTCCGTATACCGTATACCGTATACTCTATACCCGCATCCGAATTCCGAAAAATACGAATACCATTAATCCAATAATATAATACCGGTATCCTGCCAGTATTATTCTTCCGATTATTATTCCTGTAACAATTACACGAACATAATCGAAAACCTGCCGCAACACCTTACGGCTGCCGTAACAACTTACGGTCTCTACATCTTTCGCCTGAACGAGAGAACCCTCTATGTGGGACTCTAAAGACTCGTCAGTACGCTGGCAATGGGTTTAACCACAAGCACGTCAGTGGCACTAGCTGTACGTAACGGCTACCCAGGTACATAACGAAAAGGTGGCCGATGAGCGAACACATCACAACCCTTACGAGCCTGTAAGCAACACTTACCGTACAGTCCGGTCTCTTCTTCTGATACGTCGCATATGAAGTCCAAGGGTGGTAAATGTCAGACCCTGGTAACTTTATAAGTCATGTTGATTTATGGCTCATAACAGGTCGAGGAACTACTGATAACACTTATTAGTAAACCTCGAGAACCCTGGCCAGGGATTTAGGTGTTATAGCCGATCAAACATAGCGCGACATCAACTTCCTATACCGGGAGAGACGAAACCCCTCCTATCGCTCACTGTCTCCATATGATTCGGGACTGTACCCAAAATCCACCTGTTTGCACAACTCGGTAAAGCCGTGGTAGGGAGGAAATCAAAGTACAGTGGGAATCACACAAGACTCTATGATGATCTCGGGTCTACAGACTAACCTGTACAAGTGTCACCAGAGAACTGCTATCTGACAATAGGGATATATACCATCTAGGAGTTCTCGGCGAGTCCGTCCAGTGTACCCAGTCTCCACTGAGCACCCGTACACCATCCTTGATGTCACACACCAATGGATATGGGATCATCCATCGCCCATCATATGGGTCAAGATGCGTATACGCTAGTCTACTCTGGTGTATCGATGCCCTGTCTCGACACACCCTCGACTAGGAACAGTTATAGGATGTACTCATAGACTACAGTGGCCCCACTAGTATGATCTCATCATAGTCCCAGTAGTCGAGTATAAATCCTTAGGGCTTTATCAACATGTAACAAAAGAGACAATCAGAGTACATGTTAAGATAAAGTACAACCAGATAGCGTACTATCATATCGAGCAAGAAAGTCCTCCCTATATATGTCCAAGCATCCACTACAATATACATCGTATGTACAGTAATGGCCTCTAGGGCATACATATAACTAACACCAATTGAATAGGGTTCCATCCAAATCAGTGCCTACAACTACATATGAGATATGGAATGGAAAGAGTCCATGTCTTAACGAATTAAGATATAGGGTTGTCCGGCTTATGTTGAATGGCAGAATTCAGACAAGTGATTCGTATGTCAAAAATATTTCAAAACCGCAATCAAGAACGGCGTCGCTTGGTAGCTAGCCTATGAGTACGGGTCGGTCCACAGGGATGTTATGAATTTCCTAATTGCTCTTACGAGTTAATTCCGAACGGTGTGAATGGATTTATTAAATCTAAAAACTAAATTAATCTAGATCTAAATCCTGCTAATGTTAGGTCTAGGGTAGGTTTGGAAATGTAAATAAATCTCACCGCTTTCTATACCCAAATTAAGATCTTTGAGATGTTATGGTAATTATTAATAAAGGGGATTAGAACCATTCGGGAAGGTGTTTCTTCCTATATGTTCTTGTCCTTTCTTTATCAATCCTTACCCTAACCTCCATGGAAAACACGAGCAACCGGGCCTTTATACTACGGTATTACAGCTACCTCATGGGATAGGGTGCCGTAGGGAGCGGTGTGTGCATGTATGCATAGAGTCCTATTAATTATATCTGATGGGCAAGAAAGGGATGAGAGAACTTCATCTTTCAAAAGCCTTCCCCAAAGCTAACCCTAACAAGCGAGGAGACTACTCGCTCATTAGGTAATTGAAGAACATGCTATCTATCTAACTAGCGCAAGGAATTAAAGATCTATACTAAGGCAATTAAATAAAACTACTTACTTTATTGATCGCTCTCTCCAAACATTTACATAGGATTTGTCAGATCTGAAAAGATGAAATGAAAAGAGGCATCGATGCTCTCCAAAAGAAATATGAATTTTATTAATCAAAGGAAGCATGACCTATTACAAGAAATTGGGCTTCTATTTATAGGACATAGAAAACCCTAGGTTTACAATCGCCGCATGTCTGCTATTACAAAAATACTCCTAGGAAGACTAGTCAGCGCCGCCAAGCAACATGGTAAAATTTTTAGCCACTACGGGAATGACACGGCCGCGGAACCGCGGCCGCAGCCCTGGTTTAGCCGCGGTTCCACGGTCAAATAGGAGAGTTGCTGGCTGAAACTTCTTGTGCTGCTTCTTGATGACTTTGGCTTCCTATTTCTGCAGTTGGTTCTTCAGAATGTTTTCTCGTTCTCTTCCAGATCTCTACAGTGAATAATTGCAGTGGACATTTACCATTCTCTTCGTGTCGATGTCTTGAACCTTGCTCTGCCTTTGTTCTTGTGTGTACTTGTTCATTGATCTTCATTGTTCTTCAAAATGTGGCATGATCAAGATTCCAACATTTATCGGTCGTAGTCTCACTTTTGCATCGTCTTTTGTCTTTTTCACTGTTTTTGTCCCGAGAACCTATAACCTGCAACTATATAGCAGATATGGGTCAAAAGCACCAGTTTATTTGTAAAATAACTAAGACTGGGGAATATAATAATGTAATATTATGGTATGAACAAATACTCCCAAATTTATCTTTTGCTCGTACTCGAGCAAACCTAGTTTTATTCTCGACAAAAACCTAACCTCACTTTAACAGGGAAACGAGATTGCACTGAGCTCGTGCAACTAGCCGTTAAACCTCTAGGTGTCTCTAGTACGAGGAGTGTTATCTCCTAAGGGTTTTCAGCGGATACTACCCACAAAATCCTATCAATTAGGCCCATTGACTTTTATTCTCCAACTAGGTTTTCTAATAAGGATTTCTATTATCGTTGACTCATAAATTATCCACCCATATTTTTCACCCTTATCATTTAACTTATGATTATATATGTTCTGCAGACCTATTTAGATTTTAGCATCCCTTAAGTTTTTCTTCTAGGGTTCCATCTCCACTTAGGAATTTTTATCATCTCTACTAAAGATACAAGTTCTATTCTTCACTCTTATCTCTCATCTAAACTCCAATCACATACCCCTACGTGTGTGTGTATATCACCCTTACACTTGGAAATTCAAATCAAGTAATCATACTCTTGTCCGTTGTCCAAAGTACTTCTTAATTGGTGAATTTTTAAATGAATTTTGCTTACACATCCTTCATACGGCCGTTAATACTTCTTGAGGTACCAATGACCGATTACAAAATGTGTTTGCACTTTAAAGCGTACTTCCTAGTCTTGTAACACCTAAGGCTTTAGCAGTGACTCCCAAACCAGTTGGTCTAAGGCACTAGGTGATGAAGCACCCTCGCTAAATTTTTTTCTATTTTTGCAGCCTTAAGTAATTATAAAAACCAGTGTTCATTTTTTCTTTATCTCTTTATTCACACTTGAATCTTTTATTTTATTTTTCTTCGTACTAAGGACTTTAGACAAGAACATTTCAAGGTCTCTTCTATTATTCCAAGTTTCAAGATTTGTGTTTGTGCAATTTGTAGGGTATATATTTTCAGAATCTAGATTTAACCTTATTAATTATTTTTCAAACTTATACTTTAATAAAAACATCAATACTTTTCCCTTATTTTAACTTATCCCAAGAAGTGAACTTAAAATTTGCCTATTTCTAAATAAACTACAAAGACATATACTTTCTACCGTTAAATTTTAAGAAAGGTTATTTTTAGGGTTTTTAATTTACTAAGTATAAGATCTAGTTGTTCCTAACTAGTTAACCTATTTGTCAAACTTAAGTCAAATACGGTCAAAATTGAATACATTAATTTTTATAATTTTTAAAATTTTTAAATTTTTATGGGTTTTCAAATAAGTATGCAAAATGCAAAAATGTACATATGAATGCGAAGGAAGATGGCTTACCGAGCATACCCCCAAACTTAAACTTGACAGTGTCCTCACTGTCATGCCACACCAAGAGAGTCAAAATGTCGGCACTCCCCTATTTATTTATTTATAATTTTTTTATTTATTGTTAGAAGAAAAACAAAATATGTATATACAACAAGGTTCCCCCCAAACTTAAGTGAAACAGTGTTTCCACTGTTTAAGTGTTAAAATTCAAAGTTGGGGAGGAGAAAAATCAAAATATACAAGGTCTTACACAGACCAAAAGTTAGCACTAACCATTCAAAAATTCTATCGTGATAATGGTTGGGTTGGTGAAAGAATGGAGTGTAAAGAAAAGAAATGAGAAGCACACGAGACCGTGTGGAGGTAGAAACGGTATACGGTCTCGGTGGAGGAGAACGGCGGAGGGGAAAAAGAAATGGAAGGGGTTCTATTTCTTCGAGTGGAAGTTGATTAATCACAAAATCCGTATTGTTTAAGAATGCGAGTTCGTCGGCGAAAATATCTTTGAAACTTTCATCGAAGGTCCGATTGAACGTTTCAATCTCAAAAAGTGTCACGCCAGAATTCAACACACATGATTGTGATTCTAAAATTATCAAACTCAAAATATCGGATTGTGATTCATCAACACTCGGTATCATTAAAGGAAGATTAGAAGAACCAAAGAAAGTGGGAATACGAACTTGAGGGTGGGGATGGAGTGTATAAATTAGCACAATTTGTAATGACCGATGTGTAAAAAGCGATTGTGCTAATCTATCAACCCGCGGAAAAATGAGATTAAATCCCTCAAGATTCTTGAGCAAACATGGGTACGTCGAACTTGGTATTGGAGATGAAAGTGTAACGGTCTCTTGAACGATCGGAACGAGGACGGAGGGAAGTGAGTGAGGAAGGGTATTAGTTAAAGATTTAGGAGGGTGTACACAATCAGTAGAAGGGACATGATGAATTAGGAAATCCGACTCATCAAACAAAACTGGTTCATCCTCAATAATTTCCTCAATATTCTCCTCAAAATTTCGCCTATCCATGCCATTATCATCAAAATCAAGACGCATATGAAGTTCGGGAGAAACATTTAATGACCCGGGATGATGAATTGGACATAAAATTTCAATCAAATCTACGGGTTCATCATCCAAAATATTCCCGGCGTCTATATTCTCAATCAAGTGAAATTCAATTTTTTCTGACACCTCATCAAAAGCATGGATATTTATCAATTTAGGTTCTAGAGTGGAGGTGTAAAGTTCAAAAGGATTAGGAGTGGTTTTACTCGAAAGAGACTCTTCACAGTCTGGCAAATCAAGCACTACAAAGTCGCACAACTCGTTAAATGTTTGATTTTCAACTTGTGAATCATTTGGGACAATCGATGGAAAACCGGAGTTGTGGGCTTCAATTGGTTATGGGTTGGTTTGATTTGGAAATATGTAGAACTCACTCGCTCCTCTCAAATTCTCACTCTGTCCAACCGCCTCCTCATACATTGGAATTTTTGGAGCTAGTTGGAAACTAGCAACCGGCTCACTAGGTTGCATAAGGGCGGCCATGAACACATCCACATTTCTTATCATTTTGTTTGTTGCTAAAACATAAGCTTCCAACGACTGTTCCAAACTAAACATGGGTTGTGAAGGGGTTTCGGTAAAAGATTCGAAATTGTTTGGATACGTGAAACTCCCAAATGGCTGTGGAGAAGCAATGTCTAGTGAAGGTGGGAAAGTCGGGTAGGACTGGTAGGAATTGGATGGTTGGACAGGAGTGGGATCAACATTTGGATAAAAGGGTGAATGGACTTGTTGATCCCTAGAACTGGATGTGTGGAGAGGAGTTAAAGATCGGCTACAAGATTGTGCAATATGCTCAGCAATAGACATCGGTTTAGGAGTTACAACAGGACTCGAAAAAGTGGTATCAACGTACGAAGGTGGTGAAGGTTGACATGGTTGACACAAAGTGGATTGCAATATCGAACTGTTTCTCCTAGACGCTTCTATTTGATCTTTTAAAGAAATTTTGGGCATGGAGAGATCGTCCTTAAATCGACCGAAACAATTGACGTACGAGGCAAAGTTAGGTTCAGGATACCAAAGTTTGGCAAGAGATTTATGAGGTGGGGTACCCATGATGTAAAAAGGAGAAGAGAAAGAAGGTGGGTAGTGCAAGGAGTTCTCAGGGACAAGTTGCAAGTTTTTATAAAAAAATTTCCTTTTTCTCTTTTTCTCTTTATTTGGAAATTTTTGCAAAAAAGATTTTTGATAAAGGGCTTAGACACACTTTTAATCAACCAAAAATGCACAATCAGGCCTAGATCTAGGGTCACCTAGGTCAGTTAGACAGCTCCTAACTGTTCCAAAGGGCTAGAAATAGGACCCAAACCGCCTTTTTACCGCCAATTGCGGCCAGGTAAGTGCCAGGTGAATTGGAGGCTCTCCACTGCAAGTAGTGACCCTAATTAAGTAACCACTCGCCTTAGACACACTTGCCTAGACACCGCAAAGTCAGGTTAGGATCAAAGGCCGATGCCTACAACTAGTCTTTTGTCCTATTGAGCCCGACGTTCTTAGGGTCGAGTCTAGTATTTTTTAATTAAATGATGGTCAATGCAAAATGCCTTATGTGATTTCTGAGGTCCTGAGAAGGGTGATGAAATCCTCACCCGATTTGGATTGGTTTTAAGCCCCTTAAAGTCCGAATTAAATATATGCAAAACAGTAACAACCACTTGCAATCAATTTTTTTAATTAAGCGCGGCGCAAAGAATCCTGCACAAGATTTGTTATTTGGAAGGGGGAAGATTTTTAAAGTGCAAAGAATCCTGCAGGAGATTTGACAAAAGATGCATCGGGATTTGCAGAGGAGAGAGAAAAGAAACAAACAGTGATTTTTCACTTGCTGGCGTTATGAGACAGTCGCATTTCCGCCGTCGTAAGTGGGATAGCGCGGCGGAAAGGCGGTCATGTGACCAGTTCGGATCCCGAGAATTTTTCTCACATTCTGAGTTGACCAAACGGTGGAGGTTCCGCGGTCGTAGGCGGCTTGGCGCGGCGGATCCGCGGTTGAGGCGACAACGCAGGTCTCAAAATTTTTTCTATTGTTCTGTTGGTAAAATCCTCTGCTGTTCGGATCTGCCTTTTTCTGTTTTGATCTCTGGATTTTTCCAGATCCAAACTGGATTGTAGATCCTGCACAAAAATACCTTTCACAAAAATAAAAGATGATAAATTTTTATATTTTTTAATTTTTCATTTTTTTATGATTTTTTAAGTTTAGAGTAACCCGAAATTGCAAAAAGGAAATAACACGCCATCCCCGGCAAAGACGCCATTTGATTAATCTCAAAGAATATTTAGTAACCGCAAAGAACGGTGTCGCTTGGTAGCTAGCCGGTGAGTACGTGTCGGTCCATAGGGATGTTGTGAATTTCCTAATTGCTCTTACGAGTTAATTCCGAACGGTGTGAACGGATTGATTAAATCTAAAAACTAAATTAATCTAGATCTAACTCTTGCTAGGGTTAGGTCTAGGGTAGGTTTGGAAATGTAAATAAATCTCACCACTTTTTATACCCATATTAAGATCTATGAGGTGTTATGGTAATTACTAATAAAGGGGATTAGAACCATTCGGGAAGGTGTTTCTTCCTCTAGGTTTCCTTTATCAATCCTTACCCTAACCTCTATGGAAAACACGCACAACCGGGCCTTTATACTACGGTATCACAGCTACCTCATGGGATAGGGTGCCGTAGGGAGCGGTGTGTGCATGTATGCATGGAGTCCTACTAATTATATGCGATGGGCAAGAAAGGGATGAGGGATCTTTATCTCTCAAAAGCTTTCCCCAAAGCTAACCCTAACAAGCGAGGATATTACTCGCTCATTAGGTAATTGAAGAACATGTTATCTATCTAACTAGGGCAAGGAATTAATGATCTATACTAAGGCAAATAAATAAAACTACTTACTTTATTGATGGCTCTCTCCAAACATTTACACAAGATTTGTCAGATCAGAATAGATGAAATGAAAAGAGGCATCGATGCTCTCCAAAAGAAATCTGAATTTTATTAATCAAAGGAGGCATGACCTAATACAAGAAATTGGGCTTCTATTTATAAGACATAGAAAACCGTAGGTTTACAATCGCCGCATGTCTGCTATTACAAAAATACCTCTACGAAGACTAGTCAGCGCCGCCAAGCAACATGGTAAAATTTTTAGCTACTACAGGCATCACACGGCCGCGGAACCACGGCCGTAGCCCTGGTTTGGCCGCGGTTCCGTGGCCAAATAGGAGAGTTGCTGGCTGAAACTTCTGGTGCTGCTTCGTGATGACTTTGGCTTCCTATTTCTGTAGTTGGTTCTTCAGAATGTTTTCTCGTTCTTTTCTAGATCTTTACAGTGAATAATTGCAGTAGACTTTTACCATTCGCTTCGTGTCGAAGTCTTGAACCTTGCTCTGCCTTTGTTCTTGTGTGAACTTGTTCATTGATCTCCATTGTTCCTCAAAATGTGGCATGATCAAGATTCCAACATTTATTGGTCGTAGTCTCACTTTTGCATCGTCTTTTGTCTTTTTCACCGTTTTTGTCCTGAGAACCTGTAACCTGCAACTATGTAGCAGACATGGGTCAAAAGCACCTGTTTATTTGTAAAATAACTAGGACTGAAGAATATAATAATGTAATATTATGGTATGAACAACAAGCTCGAGATAAGGTTAGTTCTGTATGTTTGTTAGGATATCCTAAAAGTTTGTGAGGGAATTTCTTCTACCACACTGAGGAGCAAAAGGTGTTTTGTTTCTCAGCATGCCGCTTCTTTATAAAAGGAATTTCTTATGAAGAAATTTGTGGTCATGAGGTAGAACTGGATGGAGTTTCAGCTAAACAAACCAACAGCTGATGATTTGGTGAAACCAAAGTATTCAATAGTCTCCAACAAACATCAGCCTCTCCGTGAATCTGGTAGGGTTCCTCATCTACTAGAGGAATACCGCAGTCTTCTCGGTGACAGTGGGAGCGAGGATTGCATCATGGTAGACGATGGCCCAACTACGTTCTGGTAGGCCATCACGAGTGGCCACTCTGTGAAATGGCTGGATACTATACAATCTGTAACATTTCAGAAAATATAAAATATTATTTTTAGAATTTAATATTAAAATAATATTTTTCCCGAAAACTGCCCGATCTGCGAAATTGGGGTTTTCGAAAAAGAGCATAAATATATACCGATAATTGTAAAATAAATGGAAATTTAAAATGATTTATTCATTTAATAATATATTTAAAGGATTTGGAATTTTTAAAATTTATTATATGTAGTTTGGATAAAAACCTGATTAGTGCACTGCTAATCGCAATTAAGCCAAATCCGTGTTTCTACAGTTTTCCATGGCTAGTGCACCATGTCACGTTATATTTAGTTACATGTTGTTGCATTTGTGTTGTTTTATGGGTATTATGTGATTTTGTTTTGAAATTTAAAAGAGAAAAGAAAAAGGAATGAAAAAGGGTTAAAAAGGTGAATGATTGGAAAAAGAGAGAGTGTGAGAATAAGTGAGAGAGAGGGGGTGTTGCTACCATATTTTTTTTACCCCATTATTTTCTTCTCCTTCTTCATCATCCACACCCTCATCTCCCTCCACTTCAAACCCTAGAACCATCTCCAAATAATTCCCAAAACCTTATACTCCCTTCACAAAAATTAATCCCCATATCTTCCTCTACACATTGGACCAAGAAAAGTTGGATCTTGATGACTTTGGACTTCTAGGGTTTGCTTAAGTGACATCCATGAGGTATAATTTCTACCATTTAGTTAGTTTTAAGTTCCTTTATATTCTAGTTTAGTTTAGAAGTTGTTTTAGCGTGGAATTGTGGTGTTGGAAAATTCTAGTGAAGAGTTTGGGTGTTTGTGTAGTTTTGAGGTGTGTAGTGGCTGTTACAAACCTTAGGGATTGAATTCAAGAGCTGGAATTGAGTATAGTAGCTAAAATATGGATTTAGGATTGTGCCTATATCAGTTTTGTGTTGAATTGTGAGCTTACTGTGAATTTGTAGCAACCCAAGGAATTTTTGAGGAAAGCAAACAACTCCAGCGACCAAATTAGAGTACTAGGAGACCACCTTGACGAGACGAAGCCTAGAGGAGCCTAGGGGGCCAAGGTGGCCGGAATTCCTAGCCTTGTGGCTAGCCAGTTTGGGTGAGTTGGTGCCAGGCTTGTTCCAGTAGCTCATATACTCCCTATAAAACACCCTATACTTGTTTGTGCAACTCCTTTTGACCCGAGTCAAAATATGGGAGCATTTTGGTGTGATTTTGGATATGTTTTCCGTATTTTGAAATGCTAACTTTTGATATTTGGATTTGTATTTATTTGTTGGGTGTTTGTACATCAACAACAGGGGTTGTTTGATTGTTTGTGCACGCGTAGGCCATAGGTTCTAGCCTATGAGCGCACCGTGTGCCGTTTTGGTTTTCCGGATTTATTTTTAATAGCGATTGAGATTGTGTATTATAGTAGGTACCTTCGCGTGGATTCCGAGATGACGGAGCATGGCGTCATCGACTTCGGCAAGCAAGGATTAAGGTGAGTCGATCTATATCTGCGGAGAAGTCGGGTGGATGGCGTATAGCACCCCCGCAAAGTTTTGGTGGAAACCGATTTGTAGCATATGGTTAAGAAAACCTAGATTAGGAAACTAGGGTTAGAGTTAAAAGATTGTTAGTGAAACCTTTTTATAAATTAAAGGATAGTTAGAAGTGTTTTGATACGACTAGTATGTGATGACGGAATTTGTGGATGACGTTTGACGATATTGTCGTTTAGGGTACTATAGGACTAGATAACCGACGTAATTGTGTCATCCGAACCATACCTATTTCCAAACCGAAGAATCATATGCATCTTTTAAACAGATAGCTTGAGGGGCGTTACAGATTTTCAAACGATATCTTTTCCTTAAAAACACCGTAACCTGAACTTTCAAAACTACGATTCGCACATTATAAAAACTGATTGTATGGTTTGGGTGTGTATGTTAGATTAGATATGCATGCTTATAGTAAAGGGTAGTATGTTTTGATGAAGTGACTTTATGTGAGATATAATTATGATAAAAAGAGAATAGGATTTAATATATGGTATGATGATATGTTGGTATACGGATGTGAGTCGATTGAGATGATTGATACCTTGCCTGTCCCCTGATATGAGATTGTTATGGATATGACCTGGGACATAGGTATATTTATAGATATATATATCGTGGTGAATCATGAGTGATATTTCGTACATGACGTTAGGTCCGTACCCCTCATTGTCATATAAGTTGATAGGCTCCGTAATGTTTTAATGTCGCCGTACGATGATTTTTCCGTACGTGATGAGTTGACTTGATGATTGATCCATACCCTTGACTAGAGGATGCCATATGATGGATTGTACCGTACACGATGTTGTGAGGCTGGATGTTGATTGATAGATTCACCGACTCGGTCTTGTATATACGTATACCTTATAGCTTTTAGCCGATGATTTATCTTATGCTGCATTCATGTTATTTGCATTGCATTACTTATACCTGTGCTAGTACACCTGCACCATTATCGATGATGCGTATGTTACACTACACAGATTTGCCAGCTCACATACTCCATCATCGATAATTTCCATGTCACTACACAGTAGGATTGCTGCATCATAATATGACTTCTCGTATAGTTTACTTGCTATAGTTAAATATGCACCTTATACGATGTTGCATTTGACTTGGAGTATTTGTGAACCGCAAGATATATTTTAAAACTGGATTCATTTAAAAAGAGTGGTTTTCCCTCAACATGTTCACATTATTGTTTCATGTTGCATGATATACGTATATGCTTACATTTCTTATATATGTCGCATAAATCATGCTTTATGATATTACACATTTAGATATGCTGATTTCATGAGATTTCAGGATTTGAGAACCGTGGCTATTTCAAAAGAAAGCATGTACTGTTTTAGAAACACGGTTTCTCTTGATATGATATTTTAGTGCGTCCACCTTGCGTTTTCTCGGTTCTGAAACGTGTGACATGTGAAACCCGATTCGAGGAGCTGGATGAGGCCGATTGCGGGTGCATGGTAGACCCGGTATGGTATCCCGGAGCAAGAAAGGGATGCTGTGCTATAGATGGTGAGTTTGGCAGAAGGACTATTACCTATCGGTGATAGTATTTGGGCTCGGCGGATATCCGGAGGATACCGATCGGAGTCGAGAGATGATATGGGCCGATCCATACTGACGGAGCCCATGGGCCGATCCGGACTGACGGAGCCCGAGATATGAGGATTTACATGTCAATGTTGGACACGGGTTTTATGATGTTTTCGAGTGTCGATGCTGGGCACTCAGGTTCCATGATTTTGATGTGTCGCGGGAGCACACGTTAATTTATATCCTCTTACTTTCATGCATATGATTTTTTAATATTTACATGCATGATGTTGTTGTGTTATTGGTTGACACGTAGATGGGATCCACATGCTTACATATATTGATTATATTGTTGGATGATATCCGCATGCTGATAGGCATTTATTTATAGTGTTGGCATATATACAGGCCCGGTCACCTTAGATATCATAGTATTACCTTTATAATATAGTTGACCTAGATGTCGTTGTTTATTCGATTTCTATCTGTAGATGTTTTTCTACTCACGAGTTGGCAACTCACCCCCGTTATGCCACAGATCTTACAGGTTGACCGCACGGATCAGTAGCGGCATCGCTGGCACATAGCTACTTTTAGGTGATTTTCTTGGTAGGTGGGACATTTGTATCGTACCCACTCTTATTTTATATTTCATATTGTATCTATTCAACTCCATCAATCAAACTAGTATTTGTATAAGTAATGAGACTTAGTGAGACTTGTAGTTGCAAGACTTGAGCGATGGGTTTTCATGAGATTTCTGGATTTCAGAACCGTGGTTATTTCAAAAGAAAGTATGTATTGTTTTAAAAACCCGGTTTCTCTTAATATGATATTTCAGTGCGTCCACCATGCGTTTTCTCGGTTCTGATACGTATGATGTATGAAACCCGATTCGAGGAGGCGGATGATCCGTTTGCGGGTTCATGGTGGACCCGGTATGGTTTCCCGGGGCGAGAAATGTTTTTCGTGGAGTAGACGATGAGCCTGGCAGGGTGGCTAGTACCTACCGGTGATTGGTTGGACCTGACAGCTATCCGGAGGATACCGACCGGAGTCGAGAGATGATATGGGCTGATCCGGACTGACGGAGCCTGAGAGATATGAGGATTTACGTGCCGATGCTGGGCACGGGTTTCATGATATTTCGAGTGTCGATGCTGGACACTCAGGTTCCATGATTTGTTGTGTCAAGAGGGACGCACGTTGATTTATATCCTCATACTTTCATGCATATGCTTTTATGATATTTACATGCATGATATTGTTGTGTCATTGGTTGACACGGGGATGAGATCAGCATGCATACAGGCATTGATCAAATGGTTGGACGAGATCCACATGCATACATACATTGATTATATTGTTGGATGATATCCACATGCTGTTAGGCATTTATTTATAGTGTTGGCATATATACAGACCCGGTCACCCTAGATATTTTAGTATTACCTTTATGATATAGTTGACCTAGGAGTAGTTGTTTATTCGATTTCTATCTGTAGATGTTTTTCTATTCACGAGTTGGCAACTCACCCCCGTTGTGCTATAGTTCTTGCAGGTTGACTGTGTGGATCCGTAGCGGCATCGCTGCCACATAGCTTCATTTGGGTGTTTTTCTTGGTAGGTGGGACATTATATCGTACCCACTCTTATTTTTGTATTTCATATTGTATCTAGTCAACTCCATCAATCAAAACTAGTATTTGTATAAGTAATGAGACTCAGTGAGACTTGTAGTTGCGAGACATGAGCGATGGGTTTTATGTATGCCTTTTGGATTGATATCTCGCTTTATTCTTTATTTTTGGTGTTGATCTTCGCCATTGGGCGTCGTATACTTATTTATACTGTTTTGCGTGGTTGTGATCCGCCATTTGGCGAAGTGCTAGCTCTCGCTTAGGGATGCCTTTATAATTATTATGTATTTATGGTTTTTGATCAAAATATACAAACGAGGTGTTGCCCAAATTTTTAAAAGACGAAACATGTTTTCAAACTAGTAAATTTCACTTGCATTTTCAAGTTCCTTTTCTATGCATTAAGAAAACTTTGATTTCATCATACCTTATTATCAAAACTTCACCTCTTTTATTTTCTTAAAAATGTTTAGATTTCTGGGTTCAGCTTATTTGAATTACGTTATGCCTTTAAACGTGGAGTGATTTAAGTGCCGGTGATGAGCTAATATTTCGGGTCGTGACAAAATTGGTATCAGAGCGCTAGGTTTAACCTTGGTGGAGTCTATGTTTGACTATACGGAGTCTAGGGCGTATATATATTTTGGAACCTAGGCTTGACCTTACGGAACTTAGACTTGAACGGGGGGTGGGGGAGGGGTATTAGGTCCAAACTTTCGTTACATAGGCTGGCCCTGATTGATGGAGTAGGTAGCTTGGGTAGAGTGACGTACCGTATGTATGTTCCGTAGCATATTTACGATACGATACTCCACTTAAGAAACCTTAGGATGTACATATTTTGAGATAGTTGATTCTTGGTTTCCATGATCATACTCTTATTGATGCCGTTCCTTCTTATGGTCATGTATCCATTCTGGATTTGTCGTTCCCTTTCATGCCCTTGATCTGTTTCATCGATACTCGATTGAGGTTCTTGTCACTATGTTTGAGCGCAGATTGAGCTGCTGCTAGTGTATGGTCAGGGAGAGCACGTCTGGTACGAGGGCTAACCATTGTGTTTTCTGGTGACATGGGAACGTATCGAGTTAATTTTTATGTTGTGACCTCTTGTTGAGGCAAGTGTTTGGCGTTGCACCGGATGATCGGGCCATTAATAGAGGCTTCCAGTTATGAGAGGACTATTGATGTACAGCATACCTCAGAGGTTTTGATGTCGTCTACCATGTGGACAGATGACCCAGCTATTGCTGAGATTGATAGGATGTCGCTTCCAGGGCTTACGAGCTGAGATCGCTGGAGCTTCCAGGTAGAGATGCGACAGGTGATAGCTAGTCTATTCCGAGTTGAGAGACAAAGATGATTCATCAGATTGATGCGCCGACGCAGGCCCGGTTGAGTTGAAGATTTCCAGTATGGAGAGTCTTACTCAGGTCTAGAGTAGACCAATCCAGAGATGACCGTTGATGTATCGTCTATCCTTGAGGATTGAGGCATTGTTTAGCATGCGGACGAAAGGTATTCACATGTCGTCTATGTGGAGTTGAAAAGTTTGAAAGAATGTCAGAAACCGATTTTTCCAAGTTTAAGGTATTCAGAGGAACATGCAACTGATGTTGTGGACCCTCTAGAAGATTGAAACCCTAAATCGACATGATGACCATGGAACCGCTTTTGAACCTTAGGGTTTGCGGCAGTTTAGCGGTGCCATCTGTGGGTCTTGGGTTTGCCCTTCTACGGTTGGTCCATAGGTACTGTGGCATATACCAAATATTATTAAACTGTGCTGAGGTGTTGAGCTTTCGGAAAATTTTGGGACCTTGATGACTCGATCGGAACGTTTAACGTCGTCCGGATATTAGGTGATAAGAGATCAGCAAGCTGACCAACTTCGGATAGAGTACCTCACCCAGATGTGTTGTGAGTTGATCGGGAGCATACGAGTGTGGGGTATACCTCCGAAGGTTGGGACGAGTTCCTTAGGACGTGTTCGGATAGATATCTTCTACAGAGTGATGAAGACACCGAGTTCATGATTTCGAGTCTGTGCGAGAGACTCCAGATTAACTGTAGCCGAGGACCATTATAGTATGCAGATAGCACACCATGACATCAAGGTGGACGATGATACAGACGAGTGGAGCCAGAGGTTCATGCGAGATGCTGACGAGCTGTTGCTACTTCCCGTCGAGATTAGAGATCCGATATGCATACCAAGGCATTGGGATATGGCCAGTTCTCGAGGAAATGTTGCGCGGAGAACGCAGATGTCCAGAAAACGAGAAAGGATTATGCAAGAGTACCAGCTCCGTATAGTTCGGCATAAGCGAGATCCGAAGTGTCCTTGAGCAGGTTCCTTCCAGGACACTGTTGCGATAAGATTTGCACCAAGGATCAGTTGTGTCACGTGTGTTCAGAGGGCCAGAGGCCGACGCCAGTGACGTGCTGCCTTATGAGTGGTCGTGATGATTGGCCGAGAGATGACCAGAGGAGTACCGGAGCGAAATTGTTTCCGTTAGTAAACCGGACTGGGCCGACAAGCCGATAGATTGCGAGATTAGTAATCTATAAAGAAAATGAAGACCCAGCGACAGAGGACGCCAGACCGTGAGTAGGAGGCAAGCGGATGTTCTTATTCTGCCAGTTTTAGGCGCACCGATTTATTCTTCGACATTGTAGGAGCTGTACCTCAATGTCATTTGTTGCGTTTTGCGTTTTTAATCTGAGCATCACGCTTATACCGCTTGGATTTGAGTTTTGATGATGAGTTTCCTGATATTGATTTCGTGCACCATGGCTGCACCTACTGGGCATTTACATTTTGTGCATAGTATTGCACTTGATATATGTTTTATACCCCGATGTGTTAGGTTGTGATTTTTGCATAACTATTGCACTTGATATTGATTGTGTGCCTTGGCTGCACATGTTTATGATTTTGTGGATTTCATACAGTTGATTTGATTTTGTGCGTATGGTACGCACTCTATTTGATTTTTGCATTCGGTATAACTTATATGTGCTTGCAGTGCATTGATATGTGTTTTGTCCAAGCAGTAGCACACGTTTTTGGATTTTTATGCACCTTGATGCATTCAGTGTTATTTTATATGCATTTGTGTTATTGATGAGTTTTTGTGCATTTATTGCACTAGATTTGTATTTTGTGTACTGGATGCACCTGATTTGTATTTTGTGCATTCGTTGCACTGGATTTATACTCCATACAATGGTTATATCCAATTTATTCCTTTAAGCATTCGTTTTATCATATTTTTGTTTTTGTCCGCGTTGGCACTTGATGTTCGTTTTCGTGCATGCTACTGCACTAGATGTTTCATACGAACCTGACGCACTTGGGTTGGATTTTTGCGCATATTGGGTGCTTGATTTTGGATTTTGTGCACACCCAGATGCACTCGATTGGGATTTTCATTCGTGCATGTTAGTCGCACTAGATTGAGATTTCGTGCACTCTAGATGCACTTGATATTTTTGTCGTAAACACCCGTTGCACTTATTTTTGCTTTTGTGCACATTTGTAGCACTTGTATTTGGATTTGATTTCCGTTCGCACCAGACGCACGTAATTTTTGGATACGCCTTTTTAGGCCGATTTTGCTTTTGAGCACTTTGTTTTCAAGATGGGTGCTATATTGTGTAGTAGCCGAACCGGACTGATCTGCGGACAGTACCTGAGTATTTTGCATGCATTTAAAAAGTTTAACAAGAGATTTTCAAAAAGGAGCTAGAGTCTCGCTATTTTCTACATATCCATGAGCGACACGAACGTTTTTAAAAGAAAACCTTTTGGGATATTTTAAAATGGACGGGGCGTATATCTGAGCAAACATATACGAAACTATAATTATTATTCTACAAATGAGCGTCCGTCACTTATGCCGTGAGTTACGCATCACGCGGCAATTCAGAAAAGATTTTGCATATATTTTATTCTGATTTTGGAGTTTTCAAGGATGCATACTATACACGTATTACAGTATTTGACTAGTGTATATTGGATTTCAGTAGTGGATTTCGAGACCTGTATCTCTATTGTAACTCCGAGGATATGCATGCAAATCTGATGATTTGCGTGACGCTTTATGGAGTTTGGTTTTTGAGTTTTGTACTCATTTTCATGCGCACTTGACGCGCTGTGTTGTTTCTATACCTTCCAGAATTTCGGAGCACCGTTGATTTGAACTGACTATTGAAATGTTTTAGATTTTGGGGGTTTAAAT
The DNA here is from genome assembly GCA_030015575.1 of Agapanthus africanus. Taxonomy (NCBI): domain Eukaryota; kingdom Viridiplantae; phylum Streptophyta; class Magnoliopsida; order Asparagales; family Amaryllidaceae; genus Agapanthus; species Agapanthus africanus. The sequence goes on along the minus strand of JASDDO010000016.1, from coordinate 305,220,470 downwards.
TTAAATTCGGGGACTGAATTTATTTAAGGGGGAAGATTTTAACATTTCAGAAAATATAAAATATTATTTTTAGAATTTAATATTAAAATAATATTTTTCCCGAAAAATGCTTGATTTGCGAAATTGGGGTTTTCGAAAAAGGGTATAAATATATACCGATAATTGTGAAATGAATGGAAATTTAAAATGATTTATTAATTTAATAATATATTTAATGTATTTGGAATTTTTAAAATTTATTATATGCAGTTTGGATAAAAACCCGATTAGTGCACTGCTGATCGCAATTAAACCAAATCCGTGTTTCTACAGTTTTCTATAGCTGGTGCACCATGTCATGTTACATTTGGTTACATGTTATTGCATTTGTGTTGTTTTATGGGTATTATGTGATTTGGTTTTGAAATTTAAAAGAGAAAAGAAAAAGGAATGAAAAAGGGTTAAAAAGGTGAATGATTGGAGAGAGAGGGAGTGTGAGAATAATTGAGAGAAAGGGGGTGTTGCCGCCATATTTGTTTTACCCCATCATTTTCTTCTCCTTCTTCATCTTCCTCACCCTCATCTACCTCCACTTCTAACCCTAGATCCATCTCCAAATAATTCCCAAAACCTTATACTTCTTTCACAAAAATTAATCACCATCTGTTTCTCTACACATTGGACCAAGAAAAGTTGGACCTTGGTGACTTTGGACTTCTAGGGTTTGCTTAAGTTACATCCATAAGGTATAATTTCTACCATTTAGTTAGTTTTAAGTTTCTTTATATTCTAGTTTAGTTTAGAAGTTGTTTTAGCGTGGAATTGTGGTGTTGGAAAATTCTAGTGAAGGGTTTGGGTGTTTGTGTAGTTTTGAGGTGTGTATTGGCTGTTACAAACCTTAAGGATTGAATTCAAGAGCTGGAATTTAGTATAGTAGCTAAAATAAAGATTTAGGATTGTGTCCATGTCGGTTATGTGTTGAGTTGTGAGCTTACTGTGAATCTGGAGCAACCCGGGGAATTTTTGGGGAAAGCAAACAACTCCAGGGACCAAATTAGAGTGCTAGGAGACCACCTTGAAGAGAGGAAGCCTCGAGGAGCATAGGGGGACGAGGAGGCCGGAATTCCTAGCCTTGTGGCCGGCCAGTTTGGGTGGGTTGGTGCCAGGCTTGTTCCAGTAGCTCATACACTCCTTGTAAAACACCCTAGACTTGTTTGTGCAACTCCTTTTGACCTGAGTCAAAATTTGGGAGCATTTTGGTGTGATTTTGGATATGTTTTCCATATTTTGAAATGCTAACTTTTGATATTTGGATTTGTATTTAGTTTTTGGGTGTTCGTACATCAACAACAGGGGTTGTTTGATTGTTTTTGCATGCATAGGCCATAGGTTCTAACCTATGAGCGCACCGTGTGCCGTTTTGGTTGTCCGGATTCGATTTTAATAGCGATTGCGATTGCGTATTATTGTAGGTACCTTCGCGTGGATTCCGAGATGACGGAGCATGGCATCATCGATTTCGGCAAGTAAGGATCAAGGTGAGTAGATTAATATCTACGGGGGAAATCGGGTGGATGGCGTATAGCACCCCCGCAAAGTTTTGGTGGAAACCGATTTGTAGCATATGGTTAAGAAAACCTAGATTATGAAAATAGGGTTAGAGTTAAAAGATTGTTAGTGGAACCTTATTATAAACTAAAAGATAGTTAGAAGTGTTTTGATACGACTAGTATCCGATGACGGAATTTGAGGATGACGTTTGACGATATTGCCATTTAGGGTACTATAGGACTAGATAGCCGACGTAATGTGTCATCCGAACCATACCTATTTCCAAACTGAAGAATCGTATGCATCTTTTAAACAGATACCTTGAGGGACATTACGGATTTTCAAACGACATCATTTCCTTAAAAACACTGTAACCCTTACTTTCAAAACTATGATTCACACCTTATAAAAACTGATTGTATGGTTCAGGTATGGATGTTATATTAGATACGCATGTTTATAGTAAAGGGTAGTATGTTTTGGTGAAGTGACTTTATGTGAGATATAATTATGATAAAAAGAGAATATGATTTAATATGTGGTATTATGATATGTTGGTATACGGATGTGAGTCGATTGAGATGATTGATACCTTGCCTGTCCCCTGATATGAGATTGTTATGGCTGCGACCTCGACATGTTCACATCACTGTTTCATGTTGCATGATATACAGATATTCTTACATTTCTGATATATGTCGCATACATCATGCTTTACGATATTACGCAATGAGATATGCTGTTTTCATGAGATTTCTGGATTTGAGAACCGTGGCTATTTCAAAAGAAAGCATGTACTGTTTTAAGAACCCGGTTTCTCTTGATATGATATTTCAGTGCGTCCACCATGTGTTTTCTCGGTTCTGAGACGTGTGACATGTGAAACCAGATTCGAGGAGCTGGATGAGGTCGATTGCGGGTGCAAGGTGGACCCGGTATGGTACCCCGGGGCAAGAAAAGGATGCTGTGCCGTAGACGGTAAGCCTGACAGAGGGACTACTACCTACCGATGATAGTATTTAGGCTCGGCGGATATCCGGAGGATACCGACCGGAGTCGAGAGATGATATGGGCCGATCCGGACTGACGGAGCCCGAGATATGAGGATTTACATGTCGATACTGGACACGGGTTTCATGATGTTTTCGAGTGTCGATGCTGGGCACTCAGGTTCCATGATTTTGATATGTCGCGAGGTGCACACGTTGATTTATATCCTCATACTTTCATCCATATGCTTTTATGATATTTACATGCATGATGTTGTTGTGTTATTGGTTGACACGTGGACGGGATCCACATACATACATACATTAATTATATTGTTGGATGATATCCGCAAGATGATAGACATTTATTTATAGTGTTGGCACATATACAGGCCCGGTCACCCTAGATATCATAGTATTACCTTTATGATATAGTTGACCTAGGAGTCATTGTTTATTCGATTTCTATCTGTAGATGTTTTTCTACTCACGAGTTGGCAACTCACCCTTGTTATGCCACAGTTCTTGTAGGTTGACCGCACGGATCAGTAGCGGCATCGCTGGCACATAGCTACTTTTGGGTGATTTGCTTGGTAGGTGGGACATTTTTATCGTACCGACTCTTGTATTATATTTCATATTGTATCTAGTCAACTCCATCAATCAAACTAGTATTTGTATATGTAATGAGACTTAGTGAGACTTGTAGTTGCGAGACTTGAGCGATGGGTTTTATGTTCGCATTTGGGGTTGATGTCTTGCTTATTTATTTATCTTTTGTGGTGAACTTCGCCGTTGGGCGTCGTATACTTATATATACTGTGTTGCGTGGTTGTGATCCGCCAGTTGGCGAAGAGATAACTCCTGCTTGGGAATGCCTTTATTTTTATCATGTATTGTGGTTTTGGATCAAAAAATACAAAGGAGGTGCTATCCAAATTTTTAAAAGATGAAACACGTTTTCAAACTAGTAAATTTACTTGCGTTTTCATGTTCCTTTTCTTTGAATTAAGAAAACTTGATTTCATTATACCTTTATTTCAAAACTTCACCTCCTTTATTTTCTTTAAAAGGTTTAGATTTCTGGGTTACAGCTTACTTGAATTACGTTACGCCTTTAGACGTTGCGTGATTTAAGTGCTGGTCACGAGATAATATTTCGGGTCGTGACACAATCAAAGATGGAATCCATGTACACCACCAAAGTATGACTTTGAATGTTGCACCTGAAGGGGTAAAACCCATTTGGAGCAAATGGATCTTGAGCAGATTCTTGGTATAGATGGAAAAGTTGAGACTTTCAAAGCTATGCTTAAGTTCATTTGGATCAATGCGCACATCGCGGAGTTGGAACATCTGTTTTGATATGACAGTCAAAGAGTTTGACTTCATCGAAATGGTAGATGAACCTTGTATATACAAGAAGATTGTAGAGAGTAAAGTTGTCTTACACGTATTGTACGTAGATTACATACTCTTGATAGGAAATGGTTTCCTATGCTACACTCGGTCAAGTTTCTCTTATCATGATGATTCTCTATGGAAGATCTGGATGATACCTACTACATCTTGTGGATTTTGATCTATGATGATAGATCTAAGTGGATGTTGGGAGTGTCCCTAAATCCAGGTACATTAACACCTTACTAAAGGGGTTTAGTATGGAGGATTCTAAGCGTGGTGGTTCGCCCACTTACTGAGGAATCACTCACCATCATGTATACGATATTATGTACCAGACTAGATGTAGATGACTCACTAGGTGTAGTGATCAGGAATCAATCGGATCTTGGGAGAATCACTGGACAGCTGTGGAGGACCTTCTTAAGTATTTGAGAAGCACTAAAAGAAAGTTCTTGATTCCAGCTTCTAGAGTGATAAGTTCGAATGAAAGTCATTCACATGAATTATCTTTACCCTCAGTGGAGGGACGGTATGTTTGAAGAGTTCCAAGCTAGATACCGTGGCATACTAGAGGATAAAGGCTAGATACATTGCTACCAACGATACTACCAAAGTGGCCTTCTGATGTTCATGAGATGAACAAGGTTTCTACCATTGAGCGTCCAATAACTGTTATTGTGACAACAATGGAGTTGTGGTTTTGGCCTAGAAATACCGGTCCCATCAACGTTTCCAGACATATTCTGAAGACAGTATCACCTGATCATGGAGATGGTTGATTTCCAAGGGATCGAGGTAAGAAGAGTAGATTTTGAGGTTAACACGACGGATCCACTAACCAAGGCCAGCTTTCCCAAATACTATTTGAGATATTTTGGGATGGTTGAGTATGGGATAATACAACCACTGTTATATTGTTGGGTATTGGATACTACAACAAATGGCCTTAGTGCAAGTGGGAGTTTGTTAGTTATATGTATGCCCTAGAGGCCATTACTGTACACGCGATGTATATTGTAGTGGATGCTTGGACATATATAGGGAGGACTTTCTCGCTCGACATGATACTATGCTATCTGGTTGCTCTTTATCTTAACATGTACACTTATTATCTCTCTCTTACATGTTGGTAAAGACCTTAGGATGAGTACTTAATTACCAAGATTATGATGCGGATCATACTAGTGGGGCTGAGATGGTCGGCAAGTAGATCCTTCAAATGTTCCTAGTCATGGAAGTATCGAGACAGGGCATCGATACTCCAGAGTAGACTAGCGTATACGCTTCTCGACCCATATGATGGGATATGGATGATCCCATATCCATTGGTGTTTGACATCAGAAAAGGTATACGGGTGCTCAGTGGAGACTGGGTACACTGAACGGACTCGCCGAGAACTCCTAGATGGTATTATACCTATCGTCAGATAGCAGTTCTCTGGTGACACTGGTACAGGTTAGTCTGTCGACCCGAGATCATCATAGAGTCTTATGTGATTCCCACTGTGCTTTGATTTCTACCATACCACGGTCAAGAGATCGTGCAAAAAGGTGGTTTTTAGGTACAGTCCCGAGTCATATGGAGGTAATGAGCGATAGGAGGGAATTCGTCTCTCTCGGTATTGGGAGTTGATGTTGCGCTATGCTCGATTGGCCATAACATGAAATCCCTGGCCAGGGTTGCTGAGATTTACTGGTAATTGTTATCAGTAGTTTCTCGAACCGTTATAGACCTTGCATCGGCATGACTTATCAGGCTATTGGGGTCTGACGTTATACCACCCCCAGGCTGTGATATGCGACATATCTAACGAAGAGACCGGACTGTGCGGTAGTGTTACTGATTGGATTCGGAGGAGTTTGAGCAGGTTTTCTTGTTGATCTTATGATCGCTCAATACCCTAGTGGCAGTTACGTTTGGCAGATCGCTTGCGGCTTGTGGGTGTTTGATATGATCATCACCTACTACTAGCGTATTGACGAGTTTTTAGAGTCCTACACAGAGCTTTCCTGGTTCATGTGAAACAAAGTAGGAGCACATATGTGATATGTGCGGGACCGAGATTGATGCGCATATGTGATACCGCATTATATTCTCGCGATATGTGATATCGGTCGGTTATATGTGATATAGCCGGGTTATCGGATCAAGTGTTGATTTGATAAGTTGATTCATACGATATTAGTCGGTTGTATGTGATATAGCCGGACTATTAAATCAAGTGTTGATTTGATAATTTAATGTATAATTATGTATTTGATATATTAATTTATATTAACTAATATTTGCTCACTAAGTATTCATTTTCTCGCTTATGTGCATATAGCATATATTTGATATATATTAATGTACATTTTCTTTATGTCATGCTTGATGCCACATGATACATGGGTGTATGAGACTTCACCATGCTTGATATATTGTAGCATTTATATTTATCTAAGTAATTCAAAAATGGATGGATATTTGGCATGGCTACAAGCTTGTAGAAAAATTGACCAAGTCCACCATTTTTGTTTCTCTTGTAGATATTTATTAACCCAACCATTATACTAACCATAGTCAATCTCCACAAGGGTTAGTGTATGACCTTAACTCACCCATGGTTCATTTTCTCACCTCATGAGTTTCATTTTTGTTCATGACTTCATCTTCTTCCTCATGGAAAGCTTGCTAGCTTTTTCCAAGGTGAGAAAATATTGAGAGAAAAAAAACTAAAGTGAGCCCATTTCCTACTTCATCAACCTCTATTATTAGCCATTTAGTTTAAGATGTTTGCTTCACTATCCCCTAATTTAGTGAAGAGGTAGCATGAGCTTGAGTATTCTCGAGTATATCATCTTCGACCTCGAAGACTTCGAGCAAGTTTGCATCTTTCACCTTGTGGAGACTCTTAAGAGTTCGGGAGATTCTTACTCGCAGCAAAGGGACTTCTACACGGAGCATTTGAAGTGAAGGACCGGTCTACAAAGGTTGTATTCCTCATTCACTTAGTATGTAAAGTTGTTTGCATGCTTATTGTTTAAATCTTTAGTTAAGATTCTAGGGTTATGGTTGTTTAGAACGACAAATTTTTGAAAACGGCATGGACGATGCCTCCCGAAACCTTGCTGCCACGCTAATTAACCCTACACTTAGGATTTGTACTTGACATCCAGGAATATGATGGAGATCATACTAGTGGGGCCTGGGTAGTCCGTAAGTACATCCTTTAATTGTTCTTAGTCATGGGAGTATCGAGACGGGGTATCGATATTCCAGAGTAGACTAGCGTATACGTTTCTTGATCTATATGATGGGCGATGGATGATCCTACATCCATTGGTGTTTGACATCAAAGATTGTATACGGGTGCTCAGTAGAGACTGGGTACACTGAACGTGAATCGCCGAGAACTCCTAGATGGTATTATATCTCACGTCAGATAGCTGTTCTTTGGTTACACTGGTACAGGTTAGTCTGTCGACCCGAGATTGTCATAGAGTCTTGTGTTTCTTCCACTGTGCTTTGATTTCCACCCTACAATGGCTCTACCGAGTCGCGCAAACAGGTGTTTTTTAGGTACAGTCCTGAGTTACATAGAGGCAATGAGCGATAGGAGGGGATTTCATCTCTCCCGGTATTGGGGGTTGATGTTGTGCTGTGCTCGATTGGCCATAACAGGAAATCCTTGGCCAGGGTTGCTAAGATTTACCTGTAAGTGTTACCAGTAGTTTCTCGAACCGTTATAGGCCTCACATCGGCATGACTTATCAAGCTATTGGGATCTGACGTTTACCACCCGCAGGATGGATATGCGACATATCAGACGAAGAGACCAGACTGTACGGTAGTGTTACTTATTGGATTCATAGGAGTATGAGCAAGCTTTCTTGTTGATCTTCTGATCGCTCAATACCTAGGAGCCGTTACGTACAGCTAGTGCCGCTGACGGTTTGTGGGTATGTGATATGATCACTGCATACTGCTAGCGTATTAACTAGTCCTTAGAGTCCTGCACAGAGGTTTCCTAGCTCAGGAGAAATTAAGTAGGAGAACATATGTGATATGTACAGGATCGAGATTAATACGTGTATATGATTCCGTATTCTAATCTCGCGATATGTGATATCGGTCGGTTATATGTGATATAACCGGGTTATCGAATCAAGTGTTGATTCGATAGGTTGATATAAATGATATTAGTCGGTTATATATGATATACCCGGATTATTAAATCAAGTGTTGATTTAACAATTTAATGTATAAATATATATTTGATATATTAACATACATTAACTAATATTAGCTCACTTAAGCATTCTTTTTCTCACTTGTGCACATTTAATATATGTGATATATATTATTGTGTCTTGCTAGTTGATACATGCAACATGGGTGTATGAGACTCACACCATGCCTTTAGATAATTAAAGGTTTTTATTTATTTAAGTAATTCAAAATAAGGTGGAAATTAGTCATGGTTGGGAGCTTGGAGAATCTTGTGTTAACCATTGACTTAGTCTACTAATTTTGTTTTACTTGAGATATTTATTAACCCAACCATTATTTTTAGCCATGGTTAAGTCTCTATATGAGTTATATGAGATATTATCTCACCCATGGTTGCTATTCTCACTCATTCATTCACTAATTCCATTCTCCACTATATCTTCTTCTTCATCTCTTGAAGCCCCTTTAGGTTTTCAGGAGGTGATGAAAATTAGTGAGAAATATTAATTTAAAGTGAGCAAAATTCCTACTTCATCAACCAACAATAGACTAGCCATTTAGTATATGTTGTTTGCTTCACCAATTCATAATTAGTGAAGAGGTAGTTTGGGTTAGATTCTCCTCGACGTAGATCATCTTCGGCCTCAAAGACTTCAAGCATGCTCGTTCATTTCGCCTTGTGGAGCCTAACTTGAGTCCGGAAGATCACTACTTGGAGCGAATGGACTACTACACGGAGCTATTGAAGTGAAGGACCGGTCTATAAAGGTTGTATTCTTATTCACTTAGTGTAAAGTTGTTTACATGCCTAGTTTTCTCCTAATCCTCTAGTTAGATCCTAGGTTAGGTTCCTTAGCACGCTGTAATTTTTAAAATACGGCATGGCCGATGCCTTGTGAAATCTTGTGGTCATGCCAAAGAACCTTACAGTTGTATCGCCGTATTAGGGGCAATGCACTGGTTTAGGGACATTCCGGTTCAATGTTTAGTTTAGGGACATCTCGGTAGATTGTTAGTTTAAGGACATCGCGGTCCATTGTTGCCATTTTGGAGGCAACGTTTAGGTTATGGACATTTCGGTCCATTGTTAGTTTAAGGACGTCTCGGTCCATTGTTTCCATTTTGGAGGCAACGTTTTTCCGAGTACCACTTAGAGTTTTGACTTAGGAAGATAGCGAGCGGACATAGACGTCATCATTTATCATTGACCTAAGTCGTGACTCGTCAGGCATAGTATTTCTTGAGGAATCAGCCGTTTATTGGCTGGAAGGGTCTCTCGCCATGCATATCCATGAGCAAGTAGACACCATCTTGGTAGACCTTGTCTATGATATATGGGCCCTCATAATTTGGCTCGAATTTCCTCCATTTTGCACGGTTGGGGATCATAGGCCTTTTGACAACTAGCACGAGCTCGCATTGGCTGAATGTTCTCGGCCTGGTTAGTCTTTTGTATGAGCGCATCATCCTTGCTTTTTAAGCTTCTAGGTTTTTCTACGCCATGAGGCGAGTTTCATCGAGGGCTTCGAGCTCTTCAAGCCAAAGACGAGCATTTTCTTCATCCGTCAGCTCGTAACAAACCGCCACTCAGAGAGAGGGTAGCTCTATTTCCAAGGGGAGTACCACTTCCGTGCCGAATACCAACACGCATGGTGTTGTATTCATGGCCATTTTGATAGTGATTCGATATGCCCATAGAGCTTCATGCTGTCTCTCGTGCCAATCCTTCTTATTTCTGGACACCGTTTTCTTTATGATCTTTTTCAAAGTCTTGTTGAAAGCCTCAGCCAGACCATTAGCTCAGAGATTATAGACTGAAGAGTATCTCCAATCTATATTATGCTGCTGTATGAAGCAACTGATCGTATGGCTTCTGTAGGCTGGCCCATTATCCGAGATAATCCGTCACAGAGTGCCGAACCGATATATGACATGTATCTTGAAGAAATGGAGGATATTCTTCGTCTTCACTTCCCTTAGTAGTACTGCTTCTGCCCACTTAGAGAAGTAATCGGTTGTTGCCAGTATGAACCGATGTTCTTTGGATGACGCTGGTTCGATGGGCCCAATTATATCGGTTCCCCGCATTTCGAATGGCCAGCTTGCTACCGTTGGGTGTAGCGGATTTGGATGCTGGTGGATGAAGTCCCCATGAATTTGGCACGAGTGACACTGCTTCGCATATTCGATGCAGTCCTGAATCATTGTGGGCCAATAGTAGCCCATTCTTTTGATCTTCAGCTTCATCTTTGGCCCGGCTTGATGAGAACCGCAAGTCCGTCGTGGGTTTCTTGGATGACTCTCCTTGCTTCTTTCGGTCCCAGGCATCTTATCCACAGACATTTGAATGATCTTTTGTATAAAGTATCATTGACGAAGGCATGAGACAAAGCTCGTTTCATGAGCTGATGTCTTGAGGACGCATCTTCGGGTGTTCGATGGGATTTGAAGTAGTCAATGAAGACTTCTCTCCAATCCTTAGCTTTTCTTTCATCCTCTATTTAGCAGGCTGCTTGTTTGTTCGCTTCCTTTCCTTCAGATGACTCCGAGATATTTCTACTGGCGTGAGAATCCGGCGGTTTTGCACAATGATCCTTATGTTATCGAGGTTTTCGTCGTTCAGTTCTTTAGCGAGCTTGGCTAATGCATCCGCCTTGCTATTTTCCGCACGCGGTATGCTTTCCAGGATGCAGGAAGGAATTTGAGTCAGCAATTGCGCACTCTTTCGCCATATTTTACCAACTCTGGTTTGCACGTCTGATAGTCGCCATTTACTTGGCTAACGACCAGCTGGGAGTCTCCATATATAAGGATGTTTTCAATTCCCATGTCAACAACGATCTCAAGGCCTGCTATCAAAGCTTCATACTCAGTCTCATTGTTTGTTCTCGGCTCCGTTAAGGAAAGGGAGAAACGCATTATCCCTCTTTGCGGGGTCACGAAGATAAGTCCCACCCTGGCTTTAATTATGGGGGTGTTTTCCTTTTGCTTCTTCATGGAAGATACTCATTCAAAGGAGAGTTCCCATTGGGCATTATTTTCTCCCATCTTCCCTTTGATTGCATCGAATGCATGTTCATCTGGTAATTCGCAATTTAAGGGAGAGTCGGCTGGTATTGGGTGCTCAGCAAGAAAGTCAGCGATGGCTTGGCCTTTCACTGCCCTGAGGGGTCGATACATTATAGAGTATTCCATTAAGAGGAGGGCCCATTTAGCAAGCCTTCTTGTTAGTATATCTCCTGACATCAAGTATTTAAGAGGATCTATCTTTGATATGAGATGGACCTCATGTGCCAAGGCATAATGCCCGAGTTTCGTTATCACGAAGATCAGTGCCAGGCAATGCTTTTCAATTGGGGAGTAATTGTTTTCTGCCCCTAGAAGAACTCGACCCAAATAGTAGAGAGCTCTATTCTTTCCCTGTTCGTTTGTTTGAAGAACCCTCAAAGGCTGTTGTATACAGGATGATGGGCTTTCCCTTAACCGGAGCGGTCAGTACCTGCGGATTCTGCAGGTATTGCTTGATTTCGTCGAGCGCCCTCTGGTATTTATGATCCTAAATGAACAGGCTCCCCTTCTTCATTAGATGGCTATAGGGACAACATTTTCCGGAGAGGTTAGCTATGAACCGCCGGATATACGCGAGCTTTCCTTGGAGAGACCGCTATTGTTTGAGAGTCTTTGGCATGGGCATTTCCATGATCGTCTTAATCTTTGATGGTTCTACTTCGATGCCTCTGTTTTGTATGAAGAATCCTAGGAATTTTCCTGAGGAGACTCCAAATGCACATTTCAGAGGATTCATCTTCAGATTGTATTTCCGAAGACGCTGGAACTCTATGTTTATATTTTTCCAGTGCACCTCATACGATTTGCTTTTCACCACAAGGTCGTTGATATAGCACTCAACAATCTTATGTATGAGGTCATCAAAGATCTTCACCATTGCCCTCTGATAGGTAGCGCTTGCGTTCTTCAGACCGAAGGGTATAACCTTATAGCAGAATATGCCCAGCGGAGTTCGGAAGGCGGTGTGCTTTTGATCTTCAGGATGCATCTTTATTTGATTGTAGTCCGAAGATCCATCCATGAAGGAGAAGACCTCATGGGTAGACGTGTTATCGATCATCAGCTTGGTAACCGGTACTGAGAAATCATCTTTTGGGAAAGCTTTGTTAAGGTCCCGAAAGTTCATGCAGATGCGCACTGTCCCATTTTTCTTCATCACTGGAACAATGTTGGCAATCCAGTTATTAAACTTCTTGGATGAAGCCAGAGTCAATTAGTTTCTTGACTTCGGCATTGATGCTCATATCGAGTTCGAGCCGCATTCTTCTTGGTGCCTGTTTGACTGGCTTGACGTTCGGTGATATCGCCAGTTTATGCACAGCTATTTCTGGATCTAGTCCCGGCATCTCGGAATAATTCCATGCAAAGCAGTTTTTATACTGCATAAGCATGTCCTTTAGTGTAGCCACGTGCTTTTTAGACAACAGCTCACTGACAAACGTTGGCTTCAGATCGTTTTCCATCCCTTGGTCGATTTTTCTCAGGTTTTCCGCCGTGGTGTGTATCCCATCTTCCAGCTCTTTTGGAGCCAGTGGAAATTCTGAGATCACCTTATCCTCATCCTCATTTTTGAAGCACCGAGAGAGGTCATCCATATTCTCGTGCTCCCCCTCTTTTGATAGTGTTATCACGTGGCAGGTGCGGTCTCGTTTCAAAGCTCGATATTGATCTAGACTTACCCTCGCAATGTAGGTTGCTTTTGGCTCATGCTTTCATGGTGGGGTCACCCTTCAACTGTCGGATAGAGTGAACCTGCCTTATTGATACTGGTCTTCGACCCAGTCTTTGAAGGTGAAGCAGTCTTCAAGAGGATGTCCTATTGCTCGGTGGTAGGAGCAATAATCCGGGTGATGGGCCTTGTTTATTTGTTCGGGATGCCGAGGCTCTGAGAACGTCATTATTTGATACTTGGTTAAAAGGTTGAATATTTTTCTAATCTTGTCTCGAGGGAAACAATATTCCCGACCCATCTTCTTCATCAGCGATGGATTCCAGCGGACCTTTTCTCGATCGCGTGGCTTCTTGGACCCGCTTTGCTGCTTTTGAACGTCATTCTCGTTCTTTACCTTGTTTTTGCCCCTGCGTTAGGTTTTTTTCTTGTCACAAGAACGTACAGCAGGCTGAAGATGAAGGGTATCATAATTTTCACTTTCCGCAGATTGCCGAGTGAGACGTTGCATCCTAGCCTTTTGGTAAATATCCATTTCGCGGTTGTGTTCATCCCGAACCTTTTGACTGACTTCTCTTATTAGCTTGTCAATTTGTTCTTCAAATGATGGACTTGGCATTCTTACGGCGGGATCTTGCTCTAGTTCAATATCAGCGCTAGCTGGAAAGGCATTCTCTTTTCCACCGGTGCTATTTACGACACGGCAACCATGTAATCACCCCCGTTTCTTAGACCGAACGTATCCAAGCCCAATCGTCTTCATCCTCCCGTTGGGCATCTATCGTTGAGTTCTGGGGACATCCCAAATCCTGTTGTAGAACTGGGCTTGTCGAGCGGTCTGTTTGAAGGGTACGCCTTGGTATCTTAATAGCCTTTTCAATCCTTCTACGTAATATCTGGACAGAAGGATTGGTTGAAGGCTGTCAAGTGCAAGTCCGGCACCATGCCAAACTTCTTTTTCCACTTTAATCTCCGTAGATTGGTAGAAGAGGATCTCATTCTTACCTCTTCGCCTGGGAGAGACGTAGAAGGTCCGCAGCTCTTGCACGTCGTATGTATCGAGTGCATCAAGTTCTTTATAATGCCGTGGTGGGACCATGGCAATTTGTAAACTCTGATCAGTTCCAGTGAAGATTTGCATTGATGGGCGGACGAAGAACACTACATTGGCCTCATCCTCAGAGTCACCGCCGAAGACCAAAATAGGGGTAGATGGTCCAGGTCTGTTTTCTTGGCGTCCCGAGTAAATTATCTCTTCTTCTTCCTCAGTATTGTAGGGTTCCTAGGCACTCTAATGAGGTCTCACAAGGCATCGAACATGCCAATTTCAAAAATTCTAGGTGCCGAGAGACCCGACTACGAATCGTTTGCTAGAAAACTAGGCGAAAAAGCTAACTAGTTAACACTTAACTATGAGAATACGGATATACAACCTTTGTAGATCCGGTGCTCCACCTCCACGGCTCCGCAATGAAGTCTCCTCGCTGTCCAAGACGGATCCCGGGCTCTAGCGTCGGCTTCATCGAGAATGGACGGGCTAGGTCATCGACGACGTGCCGAAGATGATCTACGTCGAAGCATCACTAGATCAAGCTCCACCTTCACCGAGCCTTGAAAACTTGTGAAGGAAACACACTCTACTACTTAGCAAGAGGTAGAGGATGAAGAAATAGGAAGTAGGTAGACTTTAGTTTTGGATTTCTCACTCAATTTCACTAGTTGCCATTGATGGCCACTAGCTTTCTTCATGTTGAAGAAGATGATGAAGAAGAAGAAGATATGATAAGTCTTATTTAATTAGATCAAATAAATCAATACTTATCATACTTTTAACCTTAGTTAGGTGTAGAGAAAAGACCATGGTTAATGGAATGGTTAGGGTTAAGGATAAGAACAAAAAGGAGACTAAGTCAAACCTTCATGAATGTTCAACTAGCAAACAAAACATACAACCATTCATTTATCTTTTTCCTTTTCTAAAATGAATAAATAAGAAAAAGATAAATGAATAAAAAATTAAAACCCTAATCATTAACTTAAACCATGGTTTGATTCTTTACACTTAACCAAGTAAGCATGTATCATCAAACATGATACAAACATGTGCACAAAACTATATCGCATATACAATGTGCACATTTCAAGTGAGAAAATCCTTTTAAAGTGAACCAATACTAGTTAACGCAAAGTAATATATCAAATATATAAATATGCACTAAATCATTAAATCAACACTTGATTTAACGATCCGGTCATATCGGATATAACCGACTAGTATCATATGTATCGGCTTATCGAATCAATCCTTGATTCGATAACTAGGTTATATCGCATATAACCATTCGATACATTCATCGCTAGAATAGAATATGGTATCACATACACGCATTATTCTCGGTCCCGCACATATCTCATATGCGCTCCTATTTCGTTTCGCTTGAACCAGGAAACCTCTGTGTAGGACTCTAAAGACTCGTCAATACGCCGGCAGCAGATGATGATCATATCAAACACCCACAAGCCGCAAGCGGTCTGCTAAACGTAACGGCCACCCGGGTATTGAGCGATCAGAAGATCGACGAGCAAGCCCGCTCACACTCCTGTGAATCCAACCAGTAACACTTACCGTATAGTCCGGTCTGTTCGTCTGATATGTCGCATATCTCGCCTAGGGGTGGTAAACGTCAGACCCCAATAGCTCGATAAGTCATGCCGACGTAGGGTCCATAACATTCGTGAAACTACTGATAACTCTTACCAGTATATCACTGCAACCCTGGCCAGGGATTTCCTGTTATGGCCAGTCGAGCATAGCACAACATCAACCCCCAATACCGGGAGAGACGAATCCCCTCCTATCGCTCATTGCCTCCATGTGAATCGGGACTGTACCCAAAAACCACCTGTTTGCACAACTCAGTAGAGCCGTGGTAGGGTGGAAATCAAAGCACAGTGGGAGACACACAAGACTCTATGACGATCTCGGGTCAACAGACTAAGCTGTACCAGTGTCACCAGAGAACTGCCATCTGACGTGAGGTATAATACCATCTGGGAGTTCTCGGCGAGTCCGTTCAGTGTACCCAGTCTCCACTGAGCACCCGTATACCATTTCTGATGTCAAACACCAATGGATATGGGATCATCCATCGCCCATCGCATGGGTCGAGAAGATATAAGCTAGTCTACTCTGGAATATCGATGCCCCGTCTCGAAATTCCCACGACTAGGAACAATGAAGGATGTACTCATTGACTACCCAGGCCCCACTAGTATGATCTGCATCATAGTCCTGGAAGTCGAGTACACATCCTAAGGGCTTTATCAACATGTAATCAGAGAGACAGAAAGTATACATGTTAATATAAAGAGCAACCAGATAGCGTACTATCATGTCGAGCAAGAAAGTCCTACCTATATATGTCCCAGCATCCACTACAATATACATCCAATGTATAGTAATGGCCTCCAGGGCATACATATAACTAACAATCTCCCACTTGCACTAGGGCCATCTGTAGCAGTGGTTGCAGTATCACATACTCAACCATCCCCTAAAAGTCTCTCTTTGGGAAAAGGGCCTTCGTGAGTGGATCCGCCGTGTTGTCCTCTGAGTCCACTCTCCTAACCTCGATCACCATGGAGATCAACTATCTCCATGATCAGGTGATGCTTCCTCAGAATATGTTTGGGTCACTGATGGGACCATGGTTCTAGGGCCGAAGCTACACTTCCATTGTCATACAATGGCAGGAACCAAGTTGATCTTATGAACCAATATACACCCAAACTTCCTCTTTGGTAGTATCTTCAATAGCGATGTTACCAGCCTTTATCGTCTAGTCTGCCACGGTATCTAGCTTGGAACTCTTCCAACATACCGTCCCTTTACTGAGGGTAAAGACAGTGCCTGTGACTGACATTCAGTCGTCTTTATCACCCTGGAACTCTTCCAGTGATTCACCCCAGGATCGATTGATACCATCTCACTACATTTAGTGAGAATCCTAGCATCCAATTACATCTATCTCATAGGTGAAAACTCAGGATTTAGGAGGTATCACTTTGATCCTATTTAGAGAATCCTAGTGATAATAGGAGATTGACCGATCGTAGTATAGGAAACTCTTTTCCTATCAAGAGTATGTTGTCTACGTACAATACGAAGATGACCACCTTACTCTCTACTACCCTTTTGTATATACAAGGTTCGTCTACCATTTTGATGAAGTCAAACACTTTGACTATTAAAACAGACGTTCCAACTCCGCGATGCCTGCTTCATTATGTAAAGCAACTTGCACACGTTTCCGCTGCTCCCACTTTTTACGAAGACCTTTGGCTGTGTTCTTATAGACGTTCTCTTCTAAATCAGTATTTAGAAAAGCAGTCATGGCACCCAACCGCCAGATATCGTAGTCATGGTATGTGGCCGTGGTAAGTAGGATCTGGACAGACTTAAGCATAACTAATCGAAAAAGGTTTCATTATTATCCACGCCTGGTCAATGACGAAAACCTTTAACAAGTCTAGCTTTGAAAGTCTCAACTTTTCCATCTACACCAAGTAATCTTCTCAAGATATACTTGCTCCTGATGGGGATTTAACCCTTCAGATATAGCAACCAAAGTCCATACTTTGTTGGTGTATAAGGATTCCATCTCAGATCACTAAGCATCCAGCCATTCTTACAGAGTCCCTACTCTCGATGGCCTGCTCGAAACTGGTTGGGTCATCATCTCATGATGCAATCCTTGCTCCCACTGTCATCGAGATACCGAGATATCTCTCAGGCGGATGAGGAACCCTACTAGATCGGCGGAGAGGCTGAGTTTCGTCGGGAACTATAGAATCTTATAGTTCTGTCAAATCATCAACTGCAGTTTTGTATAGCTGGAACCTTTCCAGTTCTACAGAACTGATCCTGCCTCGATCTTGTCCGGATTTTGCTTTAAACATAGGCCGGACAACCCCAAATCTTAACTTACTTAAGAGATAGGATCTTCCCGCATCATATCTTATATGGAGTGGTAGGCACTGATTTGATTCGAACTTAATGCAGCTTCTCAAGTGCATAACCCCAAAAGGAAATAGGTAACTCAGTAATACTCATCATAGAGCACACCATATCTAATATTGTGCAATTGCTCCGCCCTGATACACCGTTGTGCTGTGGTGTATTCAGAGGAGTAGTACGGAGAGAGAATCTCATTCTCCTTTAGAATGGTCCAGGAATGCCATGCACAAGTATTCTCCTCCCTGATCTCATCATAGGACATAATACTTATACTCGGTTATTGGTTCTCTACTTCTAACTTATATTCTGTGAATACCTCAAAAGGTTCGGACTTATGTTTCAACAGGAACATATGACTGAATCTTGAGAGATTATCAGAGAATATAATGAAGTATAAAGAACCAATCCTGGCATGTGTAGACAGGAGACTTTACATACATCATCATGTATCAGTCCCAAGAGTTTGCTAACTCTTTCTCTGTTTCTAATAAACAGAGCTATGGTCATCTAATCTTTGTGACATGACTGGCAAGTTTCACAAGATGTAAATTCAAACTGATTTAAATATGCATCTAAAATGTAACTTCAGCCAGTCGGGTCGCATTGATGTGACCTAGTCTACAATGCCTCAAGAAGGATTCGTTCATTTCTGAACTCTTCTTCTTGTGTGTGTTCTGTATACTAGGAACTGTAGTTTGATTTAGAACTTCAATGCTTTTAGATAACGTGCCTGAACCGATCAACTTTTGATATAGGAAATGTTCAAAACATTATCCAACAATACAAAGTTTTATCATTTCTTTACTGATAAAGAGACTGATATGATTTTGTATATCAGGTTCGGTATCTAATAACATTCGTCCAGAATCAATGTATTACAATACAGGGTGACAGTGACCGACAGACTTGGCTGCAACACTTGCCCCGTTTTCTGTCTCATGAAACTTATCATCCGTTCTCAGTTTTTCTACCCTTTTGTAGCCCTATGTAATATCTTACATATCTGGGATCCTGATCCGGTATCACATACCAAGGATGCGGAGGATACTGAGAAACAGTTCTTTATAATGAACACACCCGAAGATGATGCATCAGCATGCACTCTCTTCGTTTGGGCGGCACGGGAAATCTGGTATTCCCCAATTTCCTGCTCTGTCTTATAACAATTATAAGTTGGAGCGGGACCAACGTTCCCCAGCTCAGTATAACAAGCGGGTTCGGTCAATACATCCGTATTATTATCTTGATTAAGGCGTGATATGGTCGCTACCTGGAGAGAGAGAGAAGAAAACACTCTGCGTGCGCTCTTGCAAGATCAGATTGGTTATATATTTTATCTAATCAGGATGGCTCCCACTGTTTTTATCAAATCTTCCTTCAAACCCTAAAAGGAAAGACTAGCCGGGATTAATTACACTCTACAAGTTCGCCAATCTTTCAGCCAGGCCAGTGTCGGTACTTTGAGGGAGGTTCCCCGTGCTTTCGCACGGACCTAATTACTGTAAACCTCGTTTTCCCAGAGGCGTAACCCCGTTGAAACCTTTCTAGACACCTACTTGATCGGCTAATTGCAAAGTGCAAAACTCTCCCAGGAGTAACAATTACTCACAGTGGGTATCGGGATCCAACTATCATATAGAAGGTATGCAATCTCATTGCAAATTTTAACACTTGAAACTCCCGATAAAGGTTTTTACCCTTAGCACCTATGACCTTAACTATGGTCAACAAATCATAAGTACTAGTCAAGTTCTACCCGTCATTTCGTGATTAATTAGACCCACCCACATGACCCTTAACTAAGGTCAACAAAGTCACGCGACTGTCCTAACTAATCGCATCATATGCGGTGTAGGAAGACATCACTTAGCTACCGTACACTGTGCCTTGACTATGGTCAACAAACACAGCACGAATACTAAGTACTCTACTTCCTAAAATGACGGAGGGTTGCGAATGGTTTTTATGAAAACCTTTAACGCTTTGAACTTGATCTCGTCGCGGAATCAAATGGTTTTTAAATGGAATGTTTTTGAGGCTTTTCTAGTTTTGCTAAAGGGGTCACTCCCGGTGAAGGGATCGTCGGCCCTTTCCTCGTCGAATGAGGTGCGGGATATATCATATATATCACTGTGCAAAGCGTAAACTATAGAAGCGATCAAAGACAAACCGAGAGTCGTAGCATCTTCCAGTTATTGCTAAAGGAGTCACTCCCGGTGAAAGGATCTCGGTCCTTTCCCTATCGAATAAGGTGCAGGATGTTCTACAAGGAACACCACGATGCAAAGCAAGAACTGTAGCTACCTGTTTTATTTTGAAATTCGATTCCACGACATCAATTAGGTTTATTTTCTTTCATTAATCTCATTAATGAATATCCCATCATTTAAATTACCTAAATATCACAAATAAATATGACGTACACTTATGCCATCCGCATTCGCCTCGATGTCCCCTCGTGCACCGTTAGGTTAGGTAACTAACGGCAGAGCGGGGCAGGGCTAGCGCGGGTGTAAAACATAAGCAACGTCTATATAATATATCATATATACTATATATAATATCTGCCACAGAACATCGCATGATCTCATCACAGATAAAGCACAGCAGAAGAAACATATGAAATATTGGATATACTAGGACGTCCGTGTTTTCAATACGAGCCAGTATAAAACACGGATTCCACGGTCGTGATGAATAGCCAATCCCACACCCCTAGACCCCTACGAGAGCGGCAAGCAACCCTACCAATTCTAGGGTTAGGAGACCCGGACTCGACTCCTCAAGATGGTCTCCCACTGGACCCTAGAACCCGGTTACTTGTGCTCCCCTCCTTGGGTCTATCCTAGTGCAGAAAAGTAAATAATATACAAACGGTGACTACTTCCGCAACCTGGAAGTGCCCCAATAAAAGAATATTACATACAAGTTTTTACATGAATGAAAATGGAAAAACACTCATCTCACATAAAAACCCCCGGCTATTCAAACACGACGATCCAATATAACATATCCAGCAACACATAACATCACATGTCATCAACGTAAGTAAATATGCGCATCCCAATTGTCGTTGACATATAGCAACGAAACCGGCGATATCACATATTACACTTACGATCACAGAAAAGAAAGTGTAAAACTACAACAGTTGGAATCCGCAACCACCTCAGACATCGCATGCCTGACCAAATGAATTCTTTAGACATCGCATGCCTAACAATTATAAACCCCGCATTTTAGTCTCATTATCGAAAACTCTTTTCAATATCGGGTCGGGCAATTCAACAGGATTCCCGACATTTTGATCGAATACTCGTCGCAAACTTTAGTAGGCGGCCGCACCCCCGATACCGTCGACGAAGTGTACCAAGGCGGAACACCGCTGCCGCGAGCACCGGACCGGATGCTTTCGGCGACGGAGTTCTCCTACAGTCACTTGGTCGGGGCTATGGAGTGAGGCTGTCTATTAAGTTTACCCGGCGAGTATCCGCGTACGCTACGTGATTGCGACGGACTTTTGATCACATCAAAATTCCGTGGCAACCGATCAAGTGAGACTAAACTGCTATGTTTATAATATTCATTCCGTTATCTCATAACAATTTGTGAATTCCAATTATTGTATCAAATTCCGGATAAATAGAAAATGCTAAACTTTTCGATCGAACAATCGAACACCCAAGTTTTCCCGATACATCTCAACACATGAAATAAGTCTAACAACATTCAGTTCGTGCCTCAGTACCAACGGTCCAGCCGTAGAAGGGTCAAGCCGACGCCTCATATGTGGCACGCCGTACTGCCCCAAACCCGAAGGTTCAAAGGGCAGTTCAAGACGGTCACATAATCGAGTTAAGGTTTGTTGTCTTCTAGAGGGTCCATCGCGTTACTTGCACTACTTAGAACGTCGTTAAACTACGGAAAAATCCAACAATTGGAAATTTCCCGGCAGGGGAAAAAGTGGGTATTTATATCCGGTCGAACTTTTTAACATATTCTAAAATTACCCGGAAAGCCACACCGACAAAATTAGACAGTCCGATCGAATATACAGAGTTCCCAATACAAGCCAGAAAATAAAACTCTGGAATAAATATTAAAATAATCCCAGGAAAACCAGCACCAGAAAACAAGAATTACTGTGCCAAGTTTAAAGTCCAATCATGTCACTTGACCGCGGAACCGCCGCAGAAGCCAGGCTTCTGCCGCGGTTCCGCCGCTCAATAATGGTATCAATGAAAAATTTTTGCATCGTAATTCTTAGAATTCCCTGCTGGATTTTCTGGATATTTTTAATTTCGAAAAATCCACATTTTACAGAAAAGTAGAGAGCAATTTTCAAGTCGGGTTTTGGGTCGATCGGACTTCTGATTCCGTCGGGACTTCGCCTAAGGCTCTAGCTAGGCTCTGATACCACTGTAGGGTTCCTAGGCACTCTAATGAGGTCTCACAAGGCATCGAACATGCCAATTTCAAAAATTCTAGGTGCCGAGAGACCCGACTACGGATCGTTTGCTAGAAAACTAGGCGAAAAAGCTAACTAGTTAACACTTAACTATGAGAATACGGATATACAACCTTTGTAGATCCGGTGCTCCACCTCCACGGCTCCGCAATGAAGTCTCCTCGCTGTCCAAGACGGATCCCGGGCTCTAGCGTCGGATTCATCGAGAATGGACGGGCTTGGTCATCGACGACGTGCCGAAGATGATCTACGTCGAAGCATCACTAGATCAAGCTCCACCTTCACCGAGCCTTGAAACTTGTGAAGGAAACACACTCTACTACTTGGCAAGAGGTAGAGGATGAAGAAATAGGAAGTGGGTAGACTTTAGTTTTGGATTTCTCACTCAATTTCACTAGTTGCCATTGATGGCCACTAGCTTTCTTCATGTTGAAGAAGATGATGAAGAAGAAGAAGATATGATAAGTCTTATTTAATTAGATCAAATAAATCAATACTTATCATACTTTTAACCTTAGTTAGGTGTAGAGAAAAGACCATGGTTAATGGAATGGTTAGGGTTAAGGATAAGAACAAAAAGGAGACTAAGTCAAACCTTCATGAATGTTCAACTAGCAAACAAAACATACAACCATTCATTTATCTTTTTCCTTTTCTAAAATGAATAAATAAGAAAAAGATAAATGAATAAAAAATCAAAACCCTAATCATTAACTTAAACCATGGTTTGATTCTTTACACTTAACCAAGTAAGCATGTATCATCAAACATGATACAAACATGTGCACAAAACTATATCGCATATACAATGTGCTCAATTCAAGTGAGAAAATCCTTTTAAAGTGAACCAATACTAGTTAACGCAAAGTAATATATCAAATATATAAATATGCACTAAATCATTAAATCAACACTTGATTTAACGATCCGGTCATATCGGATATAACCGACTAGTATCATATGTATCGGCTTATCGAATCAATCCTTGATTCGATAACTAGGTTATATCGCATATAACCATTCGATACATTCATCGCGAGAATAGAATACGGTATCACATACACGCATTATTCTCGGTCCCGCACATATCTCATATGCGCTCCTATTTCGTTTCGCTTGAACCAGGAAACCTCTGTGTAGGACTCTAAAGACTCGTCAATACGCCGGCAGCAGATGATGATCATATCAAACACCCACAAGCCGCAAGCGGTCTGCTAAACGTAACGGCCACCCGGGTATTGAGCGATCAGAAGATCGACGAGCAAGCCCGCTCACACTCCTGTGAATCCAACCAGTAACACTTACCGTATAGTCCGGTCTGTTCGTCTGATATGTCGCATATCTCGCCTAGGGGTAGTAAACGTCATACCCCAATAGCTCGATAAGTCATGCCGATGTAGGGTCCATAACATTCGTGAAACTACTGATAACTCTTACCAGTATATCACTGCAACCCTGGCCAGGGATTTCCTGTTATGGCCAGTCGAGCATAGCACAACATCAACCCCCAATACCGGGAGAGACGAATCCCCTCCTATCGCTCATTGCCTCCATGTGAATCGGGACTGTACCCAAAAACCACCTGTTTGCACAACTCAGTAGAGCCGTGGTAGGGTGGAAATCAAAGCACAGTGGGAGACACACAAGAATCTATGACGATCTCGGGTCAACAGACTAAGCTGTACCAGTGTCACCAGAGAACTGCCATCTGATGTGAGGTATAATACCATCTGGGAGTTCTCGGCGAGTCCGTTCAGTGTACCCAGTCTCCACTGAGCACCCGTATACCATTTCTGATGTCAAACACCAATGGATATGGGATCATCCATCGCCCATCGCATGGGTCGAGAAGATATAAGCTAGTCTATTCTGGAATATCGATGCCCCGTCTCGATATTCCCACGACTAGGAACAATGAAGGATGTACTCATTGACTACCCAGGCCCCACTAGTATGATCTGCATCATAGTCCTGGAAGTCGAGTACACATCCTAAGGGCTTTATCAACATGTAATCAGAGAGATAGAAAGTATACATGTTAAGATAAAGAGCAACCAGATAGCGTACTATCATGTCGAGCAAGAAAGTCCTACCTATATATGTCCCAGCATCCACTACAATATACATCCAATGTATAGTAATGGCCTCTAGGGCATACATATAACTAACAACTATCACTCCCAAAGACCGGGATAGTGGTGACGGCTTTTTGTTATTTTCCGGCTTATGACTGTTGGAGATAGTGCCCACATAGTCAATTATTGGATCACAGGTACGTGATTGCAATGATTGAGGAGGACCTATACCAGTATGACAGTCTTGCTCGAAATGATAGTATGCTATCTGGTTTGCCTTTATCAGTCGTGTACATGTTCAGGTGACTGATTGCATGTTACACTTTGATAGAGCCCTTAGGATCTTGCTTTACTACCAACAGTATGATGGCGATCATATACGTGAGAGTTGGGTAGTTTATACGCATATCCTTAATTGTGGTCCCTAGTCGTGGGAGTTTCGAGACAGGGCATCGATACTCCGGAGTAGACTAGTGTGTACAGTCGAGACCCCGACGAGGGGCGGTGGCCGGTCTCACAAGCCACTGGTGTCAGTTGGATCACCTAAGATGTATACAGGTGCTCATTGGGTTATGAGTACACCGGACAGGACTCGCCGGGAATCTGCTAGTTAGTATTATATCTACCGTCAGATAGCAGTTCCCTGGTGACATGTGTACAGGTTAGTTCATCGACCTGAGGTCGTCATTTGTCTCGTGTGAGTTCCCACTGTGCTTTGATTTCTACCCTACCACGGCTCAAAGGAGTCGTGCAAACAGGTAGCTTTTGGGTACAGTCCCGAGCCATATGGAGGCACGTGAGCGGATCGGCAGGGGATTCGTCTCTCCCGGTATTGGGGGCGAGGTCGTGCTGTGTCTAGGAGAGCCATTACACAAATCCATGGCCATGGTAGGAGATTTACTGGTAGGTACTCCAGTAGTATCTCAGGGTGTATTGAGGCTTCACTCCGACACGACTTATACTGCTATTGGGGGTCTGACGTTGCTAGCCCCCTAGGCAGATATGCGATACTCATTGACGAACGGACCTGACTGTATATACATTGTCACTGTTAGGCTCAGTAGGGTTTTCCGGATGAGTGCGCTCATCGGCATCCCTTGAGGTCAGTCCATGGGCAGCCGTTACGCATAGCTAGTGCCGCTGACGGTTTGTGGTTAAACCCACTGCCAGGGTACTGACGAGTCATTAGAGTCCCCCACAGACAGTTTCCCAAGTTCGGGCGAAACGTTGTAGAGGCCGTATGGTTTTATGGCAGGGTTCGGAAAATGCACGTACGTTTACGCACGTATCGATTTTCGGACAGGTGATAC
Organism: Agapanthus africanus; assembly: GCA_030015575.1. Taxonomy (NCBI): domain Eukaryota; kingdom Viridiplantae; phylum Streptophyta; class Magnoliopsida; order Asparagales; family Amaryllidaceae; genus Agapanthus; species Agapanthus africanus. The sequence continues at coordinate 305,194,726 of JASDDO010000016.1, read as the reverse complement.
TGGTCGGCTTTGGTTTAAGCCGGATCCGAGTATTATATTGAGTAGGTATAATATCTTTGTCTCAGTTGCATTTGTATTCGGTCGTAATACAAATGCGGGTATATTTATACAGTTTCGGGGTTGTCCTGAAATTCGTTTCAGGATCACTTTTGGAAGTTGCCAGTTTCCAGTTTTCTATCAGCCGTCTTTTAACATTCTGTTAAAGACGGATTTATCTTTTCTTCAGATATGGTGAGTCAGTGCTTCTAGAAGCTTCTAGAAGGTTCTAGATGATGACTAGGCTTCATGACTCATTTGTGCATTAATGGGTTTTTGATGATGTGTTTAATGAGTCACCATTTACCATTAATACCTTTTGGATTGCTTAAGATATTTTGAAGTGAGAAGCTTTCTCTTGTGGTCACCCCCCTCTCCTACGGTCACCTCCCTCTTGCTATATATGCCCGGCCCTCTCTCTCCTCACTTCACTTGATGTTTTCATTTTGGTTAGAAAAGATTATGATAGTATTCGGGGTGTATGGAATTTTACAGTTCATTTCATTCCATCACCCGATTTCCACGGCAACTTCATTAACCGATCGTCCACGGATTTGGAAGAAGTGAGACAAAGTCATCTACTCATTCTCTACATCATTCTTGGTCGTCTCTTTTAGCAAACTTGACGATCGAGTTGCCTCAAGTCAGAGGCGGGAGCCCGTTTAAAGAATCGATCATGTGGTGCCACCTCGACGAAGGAATCGGAGATCGACGAGATCGGAGCAGCCGCAACGGAGCGTGGGATGATGGTTAAAGAACGAAGGACTCGGATCGTTCGGTATAACCTTTCCACACTCTTTACAGTTTGTTAGTTTAGCAATAATGGCAGATCCGGGTTAAAGTATACGATAGCGCCAGTTAAAAGTTTTTTGTTCCGCATTTGGCGTCTGTAGACTGCCGGGGCGCTAGCGTAGACTTACAGTGGTATCAGAGCCTCACCATTTTGCTATACTAATTTGTGCTAACGCGTTTAAAACATCGTTCGAAACGAAAATCAAAAATCGCATTTTTCTAGCTTGACAGTTTCTGTTAATTTTAAAACTGGTCAAAATGACATTTGGACCATACCAGAAAATCAAGCAGGGTTTTTTAGGAATACTGCAGAAATTCGACAAAGTGAGTCGACTGTTCCGCCGCGGATCCGCGGCCCAAGCATGGTTTTGACCGCGGAACCGCCGCAGGAAAGTGGCTTCACTCGGCCAAATTTCTACAGTGCATTCTATGATGGAAATTGGGATTTTTGGTATATATCTTTTTGGCCCAGGTTTTGTTACTGTTCACCAGTAAGCAGTGGGGCCCACTTTTTGATATTTGGTCTTTGGTCGATCGAAATTTAAACACGTTAGTTTACAGTGCTTACATTATATCTCCGACCGGGAATGTCATTTGATCGGTAAACCGCGTCTGATTGCTATAGTTCTTTTAGACGGGTTTGCGAACGTGACATTCGCGTTGATGTTCTGTGTTGTGCTGTGATGTTGCGGATTTGTCGTGGTGGATAGCAGTGTGCATTGGTAGTACAGTTTGTGTTTATTTGTACATTTGATATTGCGGGGCGAGCGTCCAACTTGTGGACTGCCGTCACTGCCTGTTGTATAATATTCTTTTGGGGCACGACCAGGTTGCGGTCGATGTACCTATTGTACTATTTTTCATTACTGTACTAGGTTTTGCCCCGAGACGGAGTGCACGGATAGCCGGGTTCTGGGGGGCAACGGGTCCGCATCTCATGGCTTTGAGAGGCAGAGGGGTCCCACTCTCGAATTGGCAGACTATTCGCCGCACTCGTAGGGGGTACAGGTTGACCCAAGGAGGGGTGCTCAAGATTACCGGATTCCGTGAAGTGCCGGGTGGTCCATTCACTATGCTGTAAGGGGGCTGCCTCGCTTCAGGTTTTGGCGGGTAACTTGCCGCACCCGTAGGGGTCTAGGTTTCATTGCACAGGCTATCCACACGACAGGGGAACGTCGAGTTTCAGCAGCGGCTCTGTGAAACTCGGGGATCCCAGATATCTGTATTGTTCTGTGATGCTTATTACTTTTCTGTAATGTTGCATACTATCACGCCTGGAGCGATTATTGTATATTGGTTTATATACTATTAGATGTTGTATATGTTTTACACCCGCGCTAGTCCAGTCCCCGCTCTGTCGTTAGTTAAGTAACCTAACGGGTTATGACGGGACCCAGTGACGAATGCGGATGGCATATACGTACATTTTATTTTCGTTCTTTTCTGGTGTGATTAAATGATGGGACTGCGTTGATTCTGATCAACGCAAAGTAAAACAAACCTGTTTACAGTTGTTGGAACAAATTTAAAAAGTGTTGTTACAAAGACATTTCCTTTTGTTATGCATAGCGGTATTCAGTGGAATATCCTGAACCTCATTCGACGCGGCAAGGGCCGATATCCCTTCACCGGGACTGACCCCTTGGGCAGAAGTTTGCGTCAGCGTAATAACTTCACTATAGTCGATTACAAGTTGCTTTGCATAGCGGTATTCAGTGGAATATCCTGCACCTCATTCCACGAGGAAAGAGCCGAGATCCCTTTACCGGGAGTGACCTCTTTAGCAAAAGGTTTTCGCCACTATATTTTAAAAAGCTATCAGGTTCCTTCAGCGATATCAAGTTCACTACGCTAAAGGTTTTTCGCCAAAAACCAGCCGTAGCCCTCCGTCACTTCTTTTGGTATTCAGTAGTATTCAAGCTATGTATTTTGACCTAACGCCAAGGCATAGTGTTTGGTAGCTGCTGGGTATTCAATTGTTGCATAGATAGATGAGTTAGTTTGGGACAGCCGTTCTGCCATTTTGACCTAACGCCAAGGGCATGTGCGAGTAGGTTCAAATTAACAAGATAGTGATGGGTAGAACTTGGCATGTGACTTATGACATTTTGACCTAACGCCAAGGTTATAAGAGCATGGGGCAAAAACTATATCGGGAGTTTCTAAAGAAACTGAAACTTGCCAAGTATGCGCATACCTTCTGGAGTATGAGTAACGTGGATGCATTCCATCACGTTATCATGCGATGAGAGTTGGATCCCGATTCCCACTGATGAGTTGGTTTACTCTTCGGGTGATTCCGATTGATTCTTCTTTAGGTTTGGAGGAGAATTTGACAGGACAGTGGGAGGTTTCCGGATTAGATAAAATGATGACCATTCTGATCTAGGTTAGAGTGCACGCAGAGTGTTTCTTTTCTCTCTCTCTTTGGCAGCGACCTTTGACCGACCCTAGACTATGACTCAGTGACCAGGTTGACCGAACCTTCTTAAAATACTGGCATTTGGATTGTCTGAGTTGCATAAGTCATTGCCACTCCTTCTTTTACCCTTTGAATTTCTCAGAACACCCGTATTACTACGGATATCCACTTCCATTGGATAGAGCCATCGTATGGTTATATACGAACTCGAAGGGACTTCTTCGAGGATGGATCCAGGTTCAGGAGAAATAGAATTGGTTTATTCAGTTGTCTTTTATTATGACCTTCTCTCAGGTTGCGAGAGCTCCTTGGTTTAGGAGAGTACACCTATTACGCTTATTGGATAGTCTTATTCCAAACCATAGGCTGGTGCCGAAAGGTAGGGAATGAAGAAAACCAATTAGCCTAAGTAGGGTGTGCAGAAGGTAATATGTAAAGACAAAATAAAGGGATTAGAAAGAGGGCAAAGTAAATTGCGACTGATATCATTCACGACCAAAACCGCGTACTTCATCGCCACTCCTATTTCACCTTTAAAAGAATAAGGTATTGTTCAGTTGTCTTTTATCATCACCTTCTCTCAGTTGCGAGTACTCCTTGGTTTAGGAGGGTACACCTATTATGCTTACTGGATAGTCTTCTTCCAAACCATAGGCTGGTGCCGAACGGTAGGGAAGGAAGAAAACCATTTAGCCTAACGATGGTGTACAGAAGGTAACGACTAAAGACAAATAAAGGGATTTGGAGAGACGGCAATAAAATATACGGTTGAAGTCATGAATTGGATTATGGAAGAGGCATTGCTATGAATACCAGGATACCCCTACGAAACATTTTCATGTTTCAGTGCATTGTTAAAGAAAAACTGTTTTCTCGATTAGACACTTACTCCAAAGGTATGTATTTACCAGGTTTCATTCTCATATCTGTATGGTTTTACAGATGATGAGTGGGAGTAAGATATTGGGAATTAGGTGATCATCCTCAATATATCGGAATTCGTGGTAATTGGTGATATTTGAGGAAATCGCCAGGGTACAGTTTTCAACCTACGACGCACAGGTTTTGAGTTGTTAAACTCAGCGGACTTATACAGAGTATTGTATGTTGTCCAGTGTCCTTCAGGACAAAGGGGTAGGTTCTCGTACTATGTTCTGTTTACTTATAACTTCTCTAGTATTTAGACAAGTGTTTCGTAGAAATACATGGTCTAAATTTTGAGAAGTTGTGGGTATAAGAATAAAGTAGAGAACCAAGTATCACAAGTATCGGGATTCTTCAAAGAGATCGAAGATGTAGATTCTTGTGATTGGTATTCAGATAATAGTGATGGTTTTGAGAAACGAGTTTTCTCTTTCAGGTTACTCATAATTGGATGGATTCCTAAGTTGAGTAATGCTGATTAGCCTCTTTCCATTAAGTTGATATGCACTGGAGACAGCTGCATGGTTTGAATATGGTTCCAATTAAATTAGTGCCAAAGTTTCTATATTGGATATAGAATGGATCGTACCCTAAAAGATGTTAAGGTACGGGGAGTTGTCCAGCTTATGATTAAAACCAGACACTGGATAACTCAGGGAACGTTTCTGTAATGGCTGTTTGTGGGTTGACCCTGGTTATGACGAGGGTTGATATTCTACTATTTGGAAGATCAATAGTGATATTGTTCTTGACTCGCCACAGTTTTAGTAAAATGGATCTTTTTCAGAAAACAGTAGTGGGAGTATGGTAGAACTGAAAGTGATTCCAGAACCGCGAACGATTACGGAAAATTTAATAGGACCTATACATTCAATAAGGTTTGACATTCCAATAGCCACTCCGCAGGTATAGTAGGTAACCTCAGACGCCCGAGAGGTACTTCGGTAGCCTCAGAGACGGTGACAGGGAGGTTCTTATCTACCCAGACTTGACACTACTATTGTTCCAGGTTATGAGACCCGGTAGGAGGGTTGTCGTAGTCAGTGGGAGCAACGGAAGCATGGTGGGCAAGTAGCTTATGTCTATTTATAGACTAGAGCAGTTATAGCGGAGATAGATCATCTAATTTTGATGTGACAGTCATGGGTTTGACTTCAATCAGAATAGGGGATGGATCAGTTAAGAAGGTAGTAGGGTGTGATGTCATGGTATCTGGATGACATACACAGAGTAGGAAGTAAAATTCCTATGCTACGATCGGTTGAACTATGGTCGTCACACAGTTGTTTCTCCAGACAGGATATGGATATAATATTTGACATTCTGGTTTCTGGATCTATGGTTTTAGATCTGGATTTGGGTAGTTTCCCAATGTGGGTACTTTGACAGATATTCTAATGGTTTTTGGAATAGTTGACTCCTAGCATGGTGGTGTACCTGCAGGTGATGGAGTCACCCTCTCTAAAGGTGTCTTACAGACTAAAGGGGAGAGAGATGTGCATGATTGGCAGATCACTTGCTTAGGCAATTGAGTCAATCATGAGATGTCAAGTACCACACCAAATGTTGGTTTTGCACAAGATGCAATAAGTTTGTATTAATCCAATCCTGGAGAAACATAAGGAAGCAGTTTTAGAACATAAGTACATGTTCTACGGATTTGATGACGGCAGCCTCCTTCGGGAGACGGTTGTCATTCCAGGCTTCAAAGGTGACATGGTTGACAGAGTGATTGTCAGAGTTATAGTTTTCCCTGTGACGAAGAGGGACAGTATTATGGACAGGTGGTCCAAGAGGATACTGTGGGTGGCATGGTGCCCGATACTGATTAGGTTCAGTGATCGATACAGTCTAAGAAGTTTGGATTTGGAGTTCATTTATGAACTAGGTCCCATCAGATATCCAGACATATTCTAAGACAGGTATTACTCAATTCGGGAGATGGCTTTCTCCGCGAACTTGAGATTAAGAGAGATATAGAAAGAAATTTCTAGGCGGATCCACTCACTAAGGCTATTTCTCGAACACAATAGTTTTACAAACGGGCTTTGTGATACTGCTTAGTAGAGAAGTTGGGTGTTGGTTTCACATGGGCTGTGAGTACGCAACATCGCAATAATTAGCCTTGAGTGCAAGTGGGAGATTGTTGGAGATAGTGCCCTCATAGTCAATTATTGGATCACAGGTACGTGATTGCAATGATTGCGGAGGACCTATACCGGTATGACAGTCTTGCTCGAAATGATAGTATGCTATCTGGTTTGCCTTTATCAATCGTGTACATGTTCAGGTGACTGATTGCATGTTACACTTTGATAGAGCCCTTAGGATCTTGCTTTACTACCAACAGTATGATGGCGATCATATACGTGAGAGTTGGGTAGTTTATACGCATATCCTTAATTGTGGTCCCTAGTCGTGGGAGTTTCGAGACAGGGCATCGATACTCCGGAGTAGACTAGTGTGTACAGTCGAGACCCCGACGAGGGGCGGTGGCCGGTCTCACAAGCCACTGGTGTCAGTTGGATCACCTAAGATGTATACAGGTGCTCATTGGGTTATGAGTACACCGGACAGGACTCGCCGGGAATCTGCTAGTTAGTATTATATCTACCGTCAGATAGCAGTTCCCTGGTGACATGTGTACAGGTTAGTTCATCGACCTGAGGTCGTCATTTGTCTCGTGTGAGTTCCCACTGTGCTTTGATTTCTACCCTACCACGGCTCAAAGGAGTCGTGCAAACAGGTAGCTTTTGGGTACAGTCCCGAGCCATATAGAGGCATGTGAGCGGATCGGCAGGGGATTCGTCTCTCCCGGTATTGGGGGCAAGGTCGTGCTGTGTCTAGGAGAGCCATTACACAAATCCATGGCCATGGTAGGAGATTTACTGGTAGGTACTCCAGTAGTATCTCAGGGTGTATTGAGGCTTCACTCCGACATGACTTATACTGCTATTGGGGGTCTGACATTGCTAGCCCCCTAGGCAGATATGCGATACTCATTGACGAACGGACCGGACTGTATATACATTGTCACTATTAGGCTCAGTAGGGTTTTCCGGATGAGTGCGCTCATCGGCATCCCTTGAGGTCAGTCCATGGGCAGCCGTTACGCATAGCTAGTGCCGCTGACGGTTTGTGGTTAAACCCACTGCCAGGGTACTGACGAGTCATTAGAGTCCCCCACAGACAGTTTCCCAAGTTCGGGCGAAACGTTGTAGAGGCCGTATGGTTTTATGGAAGGGTTCGGAAAATGCACGTGCGTTTACGCACGTGTCGATTTTCGGATAGGTGATACTGGTCGGCTTTGGTTTAAGCCGGATCCGAGTATTATATTGAGTAGGTATAATATCTTTGTCTCAGTTGCATTTGTATTCGGTCGTAATACAAATGCGGGTATATTTATACAGTTTCGGGGTTGTCCTGAAATTCGTTTCAGGATCACTTTTGGAAGTTGCCAGTTTCCAGTTTTCTATCAGCCGTCTTTTAACATTTTGTTAAAGACGGATTTATCTTTTCTTCAGATATGGTGAGTCAGTGCTTCTAGAAGCTTCTAGAAGCTTCTAGATGATGACTAGGCTTCATGACTCATTAGTGCATTAATGGGTTTTTGATGATGTGTTTAATGAGTCACCATTTACCATTAATACCTTTTGGATTGCTTAAGATATTTTGAAGTGAGAAGCTTTCTCTTGTGGTCACCCCCCTCTCCTACGGTCACCTCCCTCTTGCTATATATGGCCGGCCCTCTCTCTCCTCACTTCACTTGATGTTTTCATTTTGGTTAGAAAAGATTATGATAGTATTCGGGGTGTATGGCATTTTACAGTTCATTTCATTCCATCACCCGATTTCCACGGCAACTTCATTAACCGATCGTCCACGGATTTGGACGAAGTGAGACAAAGTCATCTACTCATTCTCTACATCATTCTTGGTCGTCTCTTTTAGCAAACTTGACGATCGAGTTGCCTCAAGTCAGAGGCGGGAGCCCGTTTAAAGAATCGATCATGTGGTGCCACCTCGACGAAGGAATCGGAGATCGACGAGATCGGAGCAGCCGCAACGGAGCGTGGGATGATGGTTAAAGAACGAAGGACTCGGATCGTTCGGTATAACCTTTCCACACTCTTTACAGTTTGTTAGTTTAGCAATAATGGCAGATCCGGGTTAAAGTATACGATAGCGCCAGTTAAAAGTTTTTTGTTCCGCATTTGGCGTCTGTAGACTGCCGGGGCGCTAGCGTAGACTTACAATGACATCTTTCCGTGTCTTTGATGTCTGGTAGGAAGTACTTTGCCTCTTCATATTTTCAGACTTCATTTACGGAGAATGGATTTAACGGTGTACTCGATGTTTTCTTTGAAATACTTCATACATTGATTTTGTGTAGAGGAATGACATTGTACTCGTACAACCAGGGCCTGCCGAGAAGAGCGTTGTAGAAAGTCTTGGCGTCGATGACATGAAATTTGATATCAGTCACAAGCAGTCCAAATCATAGCGTCAATATTACAGACCCAAGCATCCGTGATGAATGGAAATCGAACCCGGAGATAGTAATTTTGTCCCGAGCTAGGTGCTGAACGTTCATGCAAATCTCTTTCAGCACCCTTACATTGAGAAGGTTAACGGAGGACCCGTTGTCAACCAGGATTTTCCCTATTTTGATGTCGTGGCATTACCCGGTGACATACAAAGGACGGTTGTGCTCATACGTTCCGAGAAGAAGATCTTCATCGCTAAATGTAATTGTTACCCTCCGAAAGACGGCGCGAGAGACGTCTTGCCTAAGATTCGGGGCTGATGCTAATTGGTGCTATCCGTCTACCTCTCCGAAAATGCCAAGTTGATTTATGGCACCGTGTATCGAAGGTTTAAACGGATGCGTCTGATGTAGCAGACTTCGTCAGATTCCCCCTCGCTTGAGAAGTTTTTGATTGGGGGACGCTCTTCCCTACAAGCGTAAGCCCCTGCAGTTAATTACGCTACCACACTGCGGTAACCACTTTTTCCTTCTCCAGATGGTCACTTCGTGTCGTGTGTGTTTATTTTGTGTTTGGTTGCCGGTGGATTGTATACGGAGACTGAGTTATGTCGTCGCCCGTAGGGCGTGGACTAGTCCAAATCCGTATTATCTTAAATTTGGGTTTGGGGGTTTGGGTTTAAGGATACGTTAGCCTCATTGGAGACTAAGATCAACTTAAACATTTTTTAAGGATACGTTAATCTAGTTTTTAGACTAAGATCGACTTAACGGGACCGTTTAGATCCAACAAAAGAGCAATTAAGGGAACCCTATTGTTTAGTTTAGTGTCATTGCGGTCAATAGGTAGTTTAAGGACATTGCGGTCCAATGTTAGTTTTAAGACGTTGCGGTCAAGGTTAAGGACATCATAGTCCGTGGATTTAAGGACTCTACAGTCCGGCATTAGTTTTAAGATATCACGGTCAAGGTTAAGGACGTCATAGTTCGTTGTTAGTTTTAAGACGTTCTGGTCAAGGTTAAGGACATCATAGTCCGTGGATTTAAGGACCCCACAGTCCGGAGTTAGTTTTAAGACGTCTCGGTCAAGGTTAAGGACGTCATAGTCCATGAGTTTAAGGACCCCACAGTCCGTGTCAATGTGTGGTCATCGTGGCCCGTCACCTCTCTGTGACGTTGAGGAATTACAACGCCAAGTATCAAAGGAGTGAAGAGATGTACCCTTGAACCAAGGTAGATTAAATAGTCTTTGGACCAATTTGGGACCAACACCAATTAATTATATTATGAGCCCATGGGCCCAGCTAAGTTTGAATTGAGGACTTATGGCCATCTTGGGCTAAGTCCAATCATGCTTAGAATATTGGCTTTCTGTTGGTCCATTGGAGGAGAGGTTTTGCCTCTAGAACTTAGCCAATTGGGCTGAAGCTAATGTTAAACGCTAAAGACCAACAGTGTTGAACACTGGGATTAAGATTGGCAAGTTAGTGTTTAACACTAAAAGATAGTTAGTGTTAAACACTAGAAAAAGGGCTTTCAAATTAAAACAAATAAGCGTTAAACACTGGCGATGGAGTTTTCAACCTAGTGTTATTAATAACAGAGATCTCAAGTTAGTGTTAATCAATGTTAAACACTGGTATCAGAGATTTTAATTTAGTATTAAACACTAAGAAAATTAATGTTAAACTCTGCTAACAGAGATTTAATTTAGTTTTAAACACTAAGAAATCCAGTGTTAAACACTGCAAATAAAGTTTTTCAATTAGTGTTGAATACTAAGGCAAATCAGTGTTAACACTGGATTCAGAGGTTCCAATTTAGTGTTAAACACTAAGGCAAGAGGGGTCACGTGGTAGCACGTGAGAGCGCCCTCCTCTGTGGAGCTTTTCATGGGTCACGTGGTAGCACGTGACCCTGCTTCTTTGCATGTTTGTTTATCTTTTTAAGAATTAAATTCTTCATAGGGTTAAACCCTAATAATTAACTTTAGAGGAATTAAATTCCCACTTTCTTCTGAAGAATTATATTCTTAGATAGAGTTAAACTCTAGTTTCTTTTCTGTAGGAATTAAATTCCTCATATATGTGAAGAACTGAATTCTATCATAGGGTTAAGCCCTAATTTCTTCTTTTTTAAGGGAATTGAATTTCTGTTATTTTGATAGAATTAAGTTCTTAATTAGGGTTAAACACTGGTTCTGTTCATTTTGAAGGAATTAAATTCCTATAACATAGTGTTGAACCCTAATTCTATCCCAAAGGAATTAAATTCCTATAATTCTGTGAGAATTAAATTCTCAAACTCCCATTTCCCCTTTATGCTTTGGATCTGCATGGCAGGATCTCAACCCAATAAGAATTAAATTCTCAATTCATGGGGAGATGTGCACTTTGCAGATCCTCTACTAGAGAAAGAACTAAGTTCTTCTTTTTATATAAGAGTTAAACTCTTTGAGAATTAAATTCTCTTTTTAAGCCTTTTCCTTCTTACATAAGGTTTTCTTTTGCAGAGGATCAAATTATTTCCAAAATCTCAAGGCTCTATTTCTCTCTCTCTGTATGTCTCTGTATATGTGTCTCCTTCTCTGTATTTTCCTGGCTCCTATTTATAGGAGAAGGAAGAGAATCAATCAGTTTTAGTGAATCTTTCATTGAGAGATTTGATTTGTTTATTAAGAGATTTGATTTACATCCATCATTCATCTGGACCTTTGGATTATTAGGTGAATTTTATTCACCATTGGATTTTAAATCCAAACATATTCCTTTGTTATTTCGGATAGATTTTAAGGGGAAATCTTTCTAAGTTCAAGATTTTTCCATAAATAGGTGATATTTAATCACCTTTAGATTTTTAATCCAATCGGTTCCAATTAATCATTCTCCTTTGGAAAGATTTGAATGCTCTTCAGAATTTAATTCTGTTAAATAGAGAGGCTTTGAAAGCCGGTCACGTGTGACCACGTGACCCTTGGTCATGTGTAGGCACGTGACCCCCTGGAACGAGCTTTTCTTCTCCTTTTGCGCTCTGTTTTCGAGCCGCTGCTCAGCCGTCACGTGCTATCACGTGACCCCTGGTCATGTGTGAGCACGTGACCTTTTCTGGAGCCTTTTCTTTGATTTAATCAGGGAGTGAATCTGCCTTTGCCGCTGCTTTTAAATGTCATGTGCCAACACGTGACTAATGGTCACGTGCAAGCACGTGATGGCTCTTCCGTAGGCTTTCCTGATTTTAAATCAGGAAACAAATACCCCCACAACGTTGCTCTCACGTGTCCGCATGTGAGTGCAACGCTGTCACTTTGGTGACCGTTGGATCCATCTAGGGAATCGGGGAGATAAAGCGTTTTCCATCCCATCATATAAATGCCCATGTCCTTTCAGAAGATCCTCCACTTTGCTCATCTTCTTCCTTTGAGAACTTTTTCCTTAAGAATTTAATTCTCGTTTCCAGAGCTTAGCTCTCTGCTTCAAACTTTTCAGAGTTAAACTCTGTTCAAGAGACCCCTTTTTCTCAGGTAATGGTGATCGAAGCACCTTCATTTTAACAAAACTCTTTGGATTCTAAATCCATATCAAGGGTTTCACTCCTTTTATAACAAAGAACCATTTTTCTTCAAGTTTTTTAACCAAAATATGAAACCACTTAACCTTCAATAGTAGATCTTTTAGGGTTTAGATGATCTTTAGGGAAATGATGGTGATAATCCAAGGAGTTTAACTCCGTTCACAGAAAACATGTTTCTAGCAATTTAATTCCCCTTTTCATAAGGAATTTAATTCCTGTGAAGAACTAAGTTCTTCCCATGGAGGCTTCTTAGGGTCTCTTTGCTCTAGGTTGTCCTTCTGTAATTAATGGAGCAGAAGCTTGCAATGATGTCTTCTGTGGGAATTTAATTCCCTTGATCCCGTTTGATTTGTTGTAGAGTCCAAGGTAGATTTTTCTTCTAGGGGATGTGCAGGGCCACTTGAAACCCACTTCCTATTTAATGAGGATATCCCCTTTGTCTTCTTACAACTGCTTAATCTCATTATTAACGAGCCATCATCCTGATTCTGTGGGGCCCATGTGTTTTGTAGCCAATGGTCCCATAAAAAGAGTCTGCTATCGCTTTCTTCAACTGTCTTCATGTTCATCCATGTATATATATTGCTGCTTTGCTTTTGACAGTTTTTTTTACTTTATTTCAGGTGCACTGGTTTCTGCTCCGTGCTTTCCCTTCAATCGCTCGGAGGCCGCTTTTCCTCAATCACCATCTGACGAGGAAGCGATGGCGATGATCCGGGCTCATGACCCGAACTGTACCAACCTACTTCTATGGGGATCTTAGTATAGTCACATCATCCAGGGTTGCTGGAATTTCCTTTGCGCAGTACGGACAGAGCCCACTTTCCCGTTTTTGCCGATGGACCCTCCGAAGACGGTTTTCGCTGTGGAGATGTCAAATTGGACTCCAACGGGACGACTTGAGCCTTCGACGACCGGTATCCCGAACCATCCGATCCCAGCTATAGATATTCTGGGACGACGTATTTGTCAGGGTGAGGCCCACCCCTGGGACAGATTTATAAGATAGGCTCACTCCTCGACACCCTACGGGCTACCTCTTCTGGGCTCGTTATATCCTTGCCACCCATCGTGCGCGGCTGCAGAAGGTCGGACTCTACCAGGTGATATATACGTCACTTTTCCATTATCAATCCCCGCATGTATGGTGGGTTAAGGCGTTCTTGAATCAATGGAATCTCCCCACCAACACTTTTCTTCTGGGGGACAGAGAGGTTTCGATCTCTTTGGGGGAATTTTATGAGATCTCGGGGCTGCCAATTCGAGGAACGCTTTATGAGGAGTTGCTTCCCTCTGATGAATACGTCTTTGAACCCGAGCCCGCACCGCTTGACGGTTTGTCTGTTGAGAACGCCGTCCGCCACAAGCGTCCCAGCTTGATCAAGGTGCTAAGTATCTTTGATCGATTGTTCACCGAATCTGAGGAGCAGGGCGTTACTTTCAAGAGCTTCATTGCCTGTTTCCTTCGCGAGGGCGTCTTGTCGAAGACGGCTTCGAAGTTTGCAAACATCAAAGACCCCTTTGGGTTTGGTCCGAAGAAGTTGCCGACTAATGAATCGGATCTGCCGTAATACTACATCCCCATAATGTCGCCGACGTCTTTCGAATCCATCACAGCTCCCGGCATGGATGAGGAGACATTCTTTGTTGGGTTCATCAGTGTCTGGCTCAGCTGGTTTGTTATCCCTATGCATCGCCGCTTTATGAGAGCTTCGGTCATCTATCCGGCTCACCGTATAGCTGAGGGAACGAGGTTGGCCATTGGCATTCCAGCGTTGGTGCATCTTTATCACGGGCTGGGCGCCGTAGCTAACACTTCCACTCCTGGTGTGGATGTGGTAAACTTTTCGCTTCACTATTTTACGTCTTGGATCGAAATGCACATCTTAGGTGCTTTCGCTATGCATCAAAAGCCTGCATTTTACGACGCCTATACTTTCCCTCGGCTTATGCTATTGGTGGATGCTTCTGCCACTGACCTGACTCAATTCGGGGCAATTCGGGCGTTGATTACTCCTTACGCCACTGCTGGTGGGTTAGTATTTAATGATCGAGTCTTATCTTCTGCAGCGGGTTCGGCCCAGCCGCTTTGGGATCGGTCAGAAGATAACGCGCCCTTTTTGAGGCCTCGGGAGGCCGTGCGCTTATACGCAATTAGACCGGGTTATCTAGTATTCCGTCAGGATAGCGCGGCCCTTTTCATGCGGTACAATCCACACCGCTTTGTTCGGCAGTCTGGCTATGATCAGGGTGTCCTGTTCGAGGCTTTCATAGTCGCGCCGGTTCCTTCGCTCGAGGCCGTTCGAGATGCCGCCCATCATTTTGTGAGGCTGAACACCGGCTCTCAGTTCATGATTCTTGATGGTGATTACATCCCCCGATACGTGGGGTCGTTCACGGGTTGGTATCTCCATCGAATCAAACCGGTTATTATTGAGGAAAGAAGGGTACTTCTTGGTTACCGTGCCCCTACTCAAGTTTCGGCCGCTGGAGCTACACTACGACCGCGCGCTCCGGTCCGCTTTCCTCTGAGGGATACTGGCACCGCGCTTATTCCAGGGGAGTCGGGGGTGGATCTCAGTCCAACAGCAGGTATGCCCCGGGTACTCGGTCGCGGGGTAGACGGGCTCCGGTGGCAGCACCACTTCCCGAGGCAGCACCGCACTTCGTGGCATCGACAATGGTGGTGTCTTCCCCGGTCGTGGCACTGGGTGAGGGTGACAGGGATAAGGGTGTCGAAGGTGATGTGGGCCGGCGTCGTACTACGGCTCTGCGGGGAAGGAAGCGGTCGTCTTCGGCGACCGGTTCTGTGTCCAAGCATCGCAGGAAGGTTGCTACTAACTTGCTCGACTCTTTAACAGAGTCTGAGCCTATTCTTGAAGATGAGCCATTGGCCTTGTCGGAATCAGACACTGGACTACTTTTCCTGAGTTCGGCCGCCGAGGAAGCCGCACAGTTGGATGAGGCTATAAGACGTTCAAAAGACGCGTCCCAGAACGCCAGGGTTCCGAAGAAGCCCTATCCTGCTGTAATCTTTTACGAAGACCCCTCGTGGATTCGGCGGCGGTTTATCGGCCCTTTAGAGGAATGGGGGGATAGGGCCCTGAAGTAGGTCGCTTCAGAGGACGCAGCGGACGCGCTTTCTTTATGGACCGGTGGCCACGAGTCTACCCTCGAACACCGGCGAGCATGCCTCCTTGAGAAGGAGCATCGGCTTGAAGAAGCCATATTGAAGGCTTCCCTGTGCATCGTTATGTTTTTGTTCTTCTTTATAGCTTTTCAGATTGTTTACGCCTGTATGTGTGCATCCTTATTCTTGTGTGAATTGCGCAGAATCTTCGACGATGGGGGAGGTCCCCACAGGCTTATTGAAGCTAAAGCCTGTCGACATTCCCGATGAAGTATTGCTCAATGTGGAGGGGGCTGATGAGGCTGCTCCTCTTATGGTAGGGCCTCCAGTGGCGGCTCTTGATCATGGAGTGCTTGCTCCTTTGTGGGAGGCTCCTTTGGAGGTTACCGCTCCAACGAAATTTCCCGAAGGCGGCCCAGAGGCTGAGATGGAGGTAGTCGGGACTACCCTCCCTTTGTTGGAGCCCGAGGTCACGGCAGAGGCCGTCGAAGCTGCTATCCCCCCAGCTCAGAACGAGAGGAGTGTTGAAGGTAACCTTCTGCATTCTAAATTAGCAATCTTTCCGTGGTCTGAACTCTTTTGTTTTCCCCAGAATTGCGTGGGCTGGCGGCCTCTATCACTGATTTATCGCCTCGGCAATTGTTTCAACGTTTATTGGAGATGGCAGCTCCGCAGGAGATCTCCCCTCAGCGCATTGTCCTTTCCTCTGGGCAAGGTTAGCATCATTCGCTATTTTTTTACTATAGCATTGTTGCCATTTTTGCGAAATGATGTTGATGTCTCTTACAGTTTTAGAAGCCGACGACGAGGTCGAGGTCGTTGAAGGGCCAGGGGAACCTTCAGCTCCTTCTTGCATGACCGCAGGTAAGTGACATTTCATTATAATCCCATTTGTTCTTTTGTTTAAGGATTTTATTGATATCTCTCAAATTTGAACAGCCCTGCCGGTCTCCATAGCGTTGGAATCGCGCATCGTGATGCCGCCCGGCCCTTATGCTTTGCGGGCTTCAGAACGCTTGGCCCGGTTAAACCTCGTCTCCTTATTATCTTTGATTGAGGAGCTCCGTGCTGGCAGCGCGACCACAGCTGAAGCGTTTATCGCCGAAGCTAACGGTTCTCTTCCTTTTCTTGCCACCTACCATAGCGAAGAGGTGGTGCGAGTCTGGGTGGAGTTCTGTCGGCAGGTAGAGGCTTGCTTGCACGCCCTTGAGTATTCTCGCCTTTCCTCGGAAGCCGTGGCTGCAAAAGCGGAGTTGCGGGGGCTGATAGCACGGTGCGCGACAAATATGACGTTATGCGAGAAGAGGCTTGGCCGAAAATTCTCAGAAAGGGAGTTGGCCTCCAAGGCATTGAGCGAGCTTCAAACCAGCCTCACAGCCAAAGCCAACAAAGCGTATGAGCTTTGGCGGGTGCTTCAAGAGTCTATCAAAGAAGTGGTGGCTCTTGATAAAGCTACCGTGTTCACTCGCGAGAGGGACGAGGCTCACAAGGCCACCGAGAAAGAGCTTAAAGGCCGGCTTGCCTTGTATCAGGCCCAGCAGGCTCAGGCAGAGGCCTGTCTCCTGGAGATCCTGAATCATGAAGCCGTGACTCAGCAGAAGAAGGATGAGCTAGTAAAATTGTTAAATCGCCCGCCGGCTTGAAGACTTGTATCTTTTCCTTTCTTTTTTTTGTACATACTCCTGGATGAGAGCATATTCTTTTTGCCTTTTTATGAATTGTACTTTGTATCCATTTTGGTTTATGAATAAAAGATACATTTTTTCTTCTCGATGATGTGTCTCTTTTTATTGAATGTGCTTTGCGGACTATTTATCTTGGTCTCTCTGCAGGGTAGCGATGGCTTAGGATTCAGGGTTAAGATCTGCCTCCTAAAATTTTTGAGCTTTATGAGCCGTGAGGGTCTCACAAAGAGTTTTTCTTCCTACTGGTCGAGAGGATCCCGTAGGTGTGAGTTCGTCTTAAGAATCGTGAGGATCCTTAAGCGGGTTTTCCTTTGAGAGTCGTAAGGATCTCATAAGAGAGTTTTCTTTCTTACAGGTCGTGAGGACCTGCAAGTGCTGGATGTGGTCACCCTTATCCGTGTTTCATGGGGTCAGGGGTTGCTTAAGGTATCGTAGTTTAAAGACGTCGCGGTCAAGGTTAATGACATCATAGTCCATGGATTTGAGGACTCCACAGTCCAATGTTAGTTTTAAGACATCCCGGTCGAGGTTAAGGACTTCATAGTCCGTGGATTTAAGGACTCCACAGTCCGATGTTAGTTTTATGACATCACGGTCAAGGTTAAGGATATCATAGTCCGTGGATTTAAGGACTCCACAGTCCGATGTTAGTTTTAAGATATCACGGTCAAGGTTAAGGACATCATAGTCTGTGGATTTAAGGACTCCACAGTCCAGTGTTAGTTTTAAGACATCACGGTCAAGGTTAAGGACATCAAAGTCCGTGGATTTAAGGACTCCACAGTCCAATGTGTGGTTGCAGGGACCCGCCACCTCTTTGAAGACGTTGAGGAATTACAACGCCAGGTATCAAAGGAGTGAATAGATGTACCCTTAAACCAAGGTAGGATCAGTACAAAATCAGGGTGGTTGATCGTTAGTTTTAAAACATTACGGTCGAGGTTAAGGACATCATAGTCCGTGGATTTTAAGGACTCCACAGTCCGGTGTTTGCTCTAGATGCTTCATATGGGTTCATTGCCGTGCTTGGCGAGGACCAGGCTCCGCTCTGGGCGTTTTCCGCGGGGTCAAAGAGTGACATTATCTGCGTTCCATGTGACCAAGAATTTTGCACTAGATGCTTCACACGGGTTCACTGCCGTGTTCGGCGAGGACTAGGCTCCGCTCTGGATGCTTCACACGGGTTCACTGCAGTGCTCTGTAAGGACCAGGATCCGCTCTGGACGTTTTCCACGGGGTCAAAGAGTGACATTATCCGCATTCCATGTAACCAGGAATTTTGCACTAGATGCTTCACACGGGTTCACTGCCATGTTCGGCGAGGACTAGGCTCCGCTCTGGATGCTTCACACGGGTTCACTGCCGTGCTCTGCGAGGACCAGGATCCACTCTGTATGTTTTCCATGGGGTGAAAGAGTGACGTTATCCGCGTTCCACGTAATCGGGAATTTCGCACTAGATGCTTCACACTGGTTCACTGCCGTGTTCGGCAAGGACTAGGCTCCGCTCTGGATTCTTCACACGGGTTCACTGCCATGCTCTGCGAGGACCAGAATCCGCTCTGGACGTTTTCCACGGGGTCAAAGAGTGACGTTATCAGCGTTCCACGTAACCAGGAATTTTGCACTAGATGCTTCACACGGGTTCACTACCGTGTTCGGCGAGGACTAGGCTCCGCTCTGGATGCTTCACACGAGTTCACTGCCATGCTCTGTGAGGACCAGGATCCGTTCTGGACGTTTTCCATGGGGTCGAAGAGTGATGTTATCCGCGTTCCACGTAAGCAGTAATTTTGTTGATTGTATCCGCATTTCACGGAATTGGGATTTGAATTTTCGGTGATCAGTATATCGCCGAGCCATGGAAGTGGGAGTTGCCGCTGTTCCGTTTCGCTTGAAGTTGTGTTCGTTGTTACGAGACGAGTGTTGAAATGATCTCTAGGTCACTTGCGGCCCGTCGAGATTTGGCTTCTTCTTATGATGAGACCTGGGGGAGGAGTATGGTCACTTCTTTGTTTATGCCCTTGGATTGTATATAGGGTGTGATGTAACATCACCTGTAGGGCATAAATTAAAAACTTTTTTTATTTTATTTCTTTTTCCGCGATGCTCTATCATTTCAGCTTTTATATAGCGAAGGTCGCGATTGCCCTATCATTTCGGCTATTTTTCACGGTGCCCAATCATTTCGGCTATTTATTTAATTTTTACTCGCTGCTTTTTATTGCGAGTTGCCCCATCATTTCGGCTATTTTGCGTGCATACATTTTTACTTGCTGCTTTTTATTGCAAGTTGCCCCATCATTTCGGCTATTTTGCGTGCATACATTTTTACTTGCTGCTTTTTATTGCAAGTTGCCCCATCATTTCGGCTATTTCATATGCACGTGCAGCCTACTGGCTTTTCGCCATAAACCTGAAATTAGACACCGATTTCGGCATCAGCCCTGCTACAACTGGGATATGGCCAGGAGCGAATCATCATCTGCCTCTGTCGATATTGAACAAAGGTGGCTTAGCAAACAGGGTTAGGGTCATGTCGACTAAGGCTTTTGATTTCATGAGCCGTAAGGGTCTCACAAAGGTATTTCTCCCTACAAGTCGTGAGGATCTTGTAGGTGTATTTTCTCCTTAGGAATCGTGAGGATTCCTAAGTGTATGTTCCTCTATAAGTCGTAAGGATTCTACAAGAGGGCTTTCTCCTTATAAGTCGAGAGGACTTATAAGGGTTGTTCACCATATCGACATATCCCTAGTCATGGGTGGGACTTTGCTGGGGAAATGTTTATTCACGTCCGTGGATTGTATACAAGGGTCAGTATGAGCTGCTTGTAGGGCATTGTCGAAGGTTATGGGGGATTTTTCTTAAGCACATGTTTAGGTCTCTGTAACTTAAGACTTTCAAGTCTTATGAGCCGTGAGGGTTCCATAAGAGAGTTCTCCTTGCGAGTCGTGAGGATCTCGCAAGTGTATTTTCTCCTTAGGAATCATGGGGATCCCAAAGTGTGTTGCTCCCTTATGAGTCGTAAGGATCTCACGCGGGTGGTTTCTCCTTACAAGGTCGTGAGGACCCTGCAAGTGTCCTTTAACAAGTTTGCGCCTTTTCGGGTTTTCACAAACACTCGTCGGTAGTCCTGCTATTTTTACTCATGGAGCCCTTTCGGGATTTCATCTGTGCCCATTTTTCTTATGGACATACCGTTATTATTATATATTTTTTCCTTCTTTTTTTTACAAGGTTGCGCCCTTTCGGGTTTTCACGAACACTAGCCGGTAGCCCTGCTGTTTTTACTCACGGAGCCCTTTCGGGTTTTCATCCGTACCCTTTTTGCTTATGGACATACAATTTTTATTTTTTATTATTATTTTATATTTATTTATTGTTTATTGTTTTTTTATTCATCTCGTCAGCCTAAGGATGCTACGGTAATAGTTTTAAGGACGTTTCGGTCTGTCATTAGTTTAAGGACGTTTCGGTCCGTCTTTAGTTTAAGGACATTTCGGTCCAATGTTAGTTTAAGTACGTTTCGGTCTGTCGTTAGTTTAAGGACATTTCGGTCTGTTGTGTAGAGGGCCGGCTACTACTTATAGAGCTTGAGCTTAGGAAAATAGCAAGCGGACATAGTCGTCGTCATCTATCATTGACCTAGGCTGTAGCTCATTAAGCGTAATATTTCTTTAGGAAGCGACCATTTATTAGCCTAAAAGGCCTTTCACCGTGCATGTCCATGAGTAGATAGGCTCCACCCTGGTAGACCATGTCTATGATGTACGGGCCTTCGTAGTTCGGCTCGAATTTTCCCCGCTTGGCGCGATTGGGGATCATAGGCCTTTTGACCACTAGCACGAGTTCGCCTTTGCGGAATATCCTCGGCCTGTTCAATCTTTCATACAAGCGCATCATTTTCGCTTTGTAAGCCTCCAGGTTTTGTTGTGCTATGACTCGTGTTTCATCAAGGGCATCAAGCTCTTCTAGCCGAAGGTGAGCATTTTCTTCGCTCGTCAACTCACAGTGGACTGCCACTCGTAGAGAAGGTAGCTCTATCTCGAGGGGGAGTACTGCTTCCGTACCGAATACCAATGCGTATGGCGTCGTGCTCGTGGCCGTCTTGAACGTAGTTCGATATGCCCAAAGAGCTTCTTGCAGTCTCTCATGCTAGTCCTTCTTGTTTCGGGACACTGTCTTTTTTATGATCTTTGTCAAGTTCTTGTTGAAGGCCTCAGCTAGACCGTTAGCTCGTGGATTATAAACCGAAGAATACCTCCAGTCTATATTGTGTTGTTGCGCGAAGCAACTGACCTTGTGGCTTCTGTAAGCTGGCCCGTTATCGGAAATGATCCGTCACGGAGTTCCAAACCGATAAATGACGTGCATCTTGAAAAAGTGGAGGATATTCTCCGTCTTCACTTCCCTCAGTGGTATTGCCTCCGCCCATTTGGAGAAGTAATCAGTTGTCGCCAGGATGAAACGATGTCCTGTAGACGATGCTGGTTCGATGGGGCCGACTATGTCAGTTCCCCCACATCTCGAACGTCTAGCTAGCCACCGTTGGATGTAATGGATTTGGATGTTGGTGGATGAAGTCCCCATAGATTTGGAATGAGTGGCATTGCTTCGCATATTCGAGGCAGTCCTGAATCATTGTGGGCCAGTAGTAGCCCATCCGTTTGATCTTCAACTTCATCTTCGGGCCCGCCTGGTGAGAACCATAAAGTCCGTCATGAACTTCCTGAATGACTCTTTCTGCTTCGTCAGGTTCCAGACATCTCAACCACAGAGAATCAAACGACCTCTTATACAGAGTGTCGTTTACGAAGGCAAAAGACAAAGCTCATTTCATGAGCTGATGTCTTGAGGACGCGTCTTCGGGCGTTCGACGGTATTTGAAGTAGTCTATAAAGACTTTTCTCCAATCCTCAGCCTTTTCCCGGTCTTTTATTTGCAAGGTCGTCTGTTCAGTCGCTCCCTTTTCTTCGGATGATTCCGGGGGTATTTCTGCTGGGGCAAGTACCTGACGACTTTGTACTATGATCCTTACGTCATCGAGGTTCGCGTCAGCCAATTTTTAGTGAGCTTGGCCAACGCGTCTGCTTTGCTGTTTTCCGCACGCGGTATGCTTTCCAAAGTATAGGAAGGAATCTGGGTCAATAGTTGTTGCATCTTTTCCCCATACTTCACCAACTCTGGTTTGCACGTTTGGTAATCGCCGTTTATTTGACCGACGATTAGTTGGGAGTCTCCATATATGAGGAGGTTTTCAATTCCCATGTCAATGGCGATCTCGAGGCCTGCTATCAAAGCTTCGTATTCGGCTTCATTGTTCGTCCTCGGTTCTGTTAAGAAGAAAGCAAAGCGCATTATCCCTCCTTGTGGAGTCACGAAGATAAGACCTACCCCCGATTTGATTATAGGGGTACTTTGTTTACACTTCTTCATGGAAGACACTCCATCAAAATAGAGTTCCTATCGGGTATTACTGCCGTCGATCGCATCAAACGCATGTTCGTCCGGCAGATCACAATTCAAAGGGGAACCGGCAGGTACTGGATGCTCAGCAAGGAAGTCGGCGATGGCTTGGCCTTTTACTGCCTTAAGAGGATGATAGGTTATTGAAAACTCCATCAAGAGTAGGGCCCATTTAGCGGGTCTCCCTGTCAATATGGCCTTTGACATTAGATATTTGAGGGGGTCCACCTTTGATATAAGACGGACTTCATGTGCCAATGCATAGTGCCGGAGTTTTGTTATCGCAAAGATTAACGCCAGGCAATGTTTTTCGATAGGGGAGTAATTACTTTCTTCCCCCAGAAGAACTCGGTTTAAATAGTAGAGTGCTCTTTCCTTTCCTTAGTCGTTTTCTTGCGCCCATAATGTGCCTAAGGAACCCTCAAGAGCTGTTGTATAAAGAATAAAGGGCTTTCCCTTGACTGGAGCAGCTAACACCGGCGGGTTCTACAGGTACTACTTGATCTCATCTAGCACGCTCTGGCATTTTTGGTCCTAGACAAATGGGGTTCCCTTCTTCATCAGGTGGCTGTAAGGACGGCACTTGCCTGACAGGTTGGCGATAAACTGCCGGATGTACGCGAGCTTCCCTTGGAGAGACCGCAATTGTTTGAGAGTCCTTGGCGATGGCATTTCCATGATCGCTTTGATCTTAGATGGATCTATTTCGATACCTCGGTGTCGGATGATGAATCCCAGGAATTTACCCGAGGAGACTCTGATCGCGCATTTGAGGGGATTCATCTTCAAATTATATTGCCGAAGGCGTTGAAATACGGTCTTCAGATGCTCTAAATGCTCTTCGTATGATATGCTCTTCACTACGAGGTCGTCGATATAGCACTCGACGATTTCATGTATGAGATCATCGAAGATCTTTGTCATGGCCCTCTGATAGGTGGCGCCGGCATTCTTTAAACCGAAAGGCATAACTTTATAGCAAAATATACCTAAAGGAGTCCGGAAAGTGGTGTGCTTCTAGTCTTCGGGATGCATCTTTATCTGATTGTACCCTGATGAACCGTCCATAAAGGAGAAAACCTCATGAGTGGACATATTGTCTATCATCAGTTCGATGACCGGCACTGGGAAATTGTCCTTCGGGCAGGCTTTATTGAGATCTCGGAAGTCCACACATATGCATATTGTCCCATTTTTCTTCATCACCGGGATGATGTTGGCGACCCAGTCAGGATACTGTACCTCTTGGATAAACCCAGAATCGATCAGCTTCTTGACTTCGGCGTTAATACTCATCTCAAGCTCGAGCCGCATTCTTCTCGGCGCTTGTTTGACTGGCTTGATATCCGGGGATATTGCTAATTTATGCACATCAATCTCTGGATCTAATCCCGGCATTCGGAATAGTTCCATGCAAAGCAATCTCTGTGCTGTAGAAGCACGTCGTTTAATGCAGCCACCCTTTCTTCAGATAGCAGCTCGCTGACGAACGTCGGTCGCGGATCATCTGCCGACCCCAACTCAATCTTCTTGAGGTTATCTGCAGTGATATGTATGCCATCTTCCAGCTCTTTCGATGCTGGTGGAAATTCTGAGATTACCTTGTTGTCATTGTTTTCGAATCACCAAGGGAGGTCATCCATATTCTCGGGCTCTCCTTTTGATATTGTTATCATAT
This sequence comes from Agapanthus africanus, assembly GCA_030015575.1. Taxonomy (NCBI): domain Eukaryota; kingdom Viridiplantae; phylum Streptophyta; class Magnoliopsida; order Asparagales; family Amaryllidaceae; genus Agapanthus; species Agapanthus africanus. The sequence goes on along the minus strand of JASDDO010000016.1, from coordinate 305,170,537 downwards.
GATAAGGATGAGCTCGCTTCCACGACCGATGTAGATCTGGTTCTTCTCTTGTGGCTTTGGGTTCGTGTTTTTGTGGCGGTGTTACCCTCCAGTTGCTAGATAAAGCAAACCTGCCTTGCTGGTACTGGTCTTCCATCCAGTTTTTAAATGTGAAGCAGTCTTCGATAGGGTGTCATATGGCTCGGTGATAAGAGCAATATCCTGGATGAGAGACCTCGTTAGCCTGCTCAGGGTGCTTAGACTCCGGAAGTGTAATCATTCGATGCTTCATAGCGAGATCGAGTATCTTCTTCGTCTTTTCTTGAGGGAAGGAATACGCTCGACCCATCTTCTTCACGAGAGATAAATCCGGACCGCGCAATATCCGATCACTTGACTCTTTAACCCTGTGTTGTTGCTGTCGACTCTTTTTTCCGCTTTTTGACTTACTTCTACCTCTACGTCGGGCCTTTTGCGCAATGGGTCGACAGGGAGGAGCATCACCGTCTTTTACAGCCTATTGAAACAGACGTTGCTCCCTGGCTTTCTCGTAGATGGCCATCTCACGATTATGGTCGTCCCGAGCTTTTTGACTCGCTTTCCTGATAAGCTTGTCCATTCGTTCTTCAAACGACGGACTCGGCACTTCGATCGCGGGATCTAGTTTTGATGAGGGGTTGGCATTTCCCGACAGGGCGTCCTTTTCTTCATCAAAATTATACATGGCGCAGCTACCGTGGACTCGTTCCCATTTCCCAGATCTTATATATCCAAGCCCAAGCGTTTCCATTCTTCTGTTGGACAGTTTGCGCTGAGTCCCAGGGACATCCCAAACCCTGTTGTAGAATCGAGCTTGTCGAATAGTCTGCTTTAAGGGTATCCCATGATGCTTCAATAGCCTTTTCAACCCGTCTGTGTAGTATCTGGGTAAACGGATGGGTTGGAGCCTGTCAAGTGTAGCATCTGCACCATGCCATATCTCTTTCTCCACCCTTTTTTCTGCGGATCGAAAGAATAGGATCGTCTTTTTGCCTTTTCGCCTGGAAGGGACGTAAAATGTCCGCAGCTCTTGCACGCTATGAGCTTCAAGTGCATCCAGGTCTTTGTAGTGTTCCCGCGGCACCATGGTGATTTGCAAACTCTGATCATCGCCAGGGGATGCTTGTATTGACGGCCGACTGGAGAACACGGCATTAACCTCATCTTCCGAGTCACTTCCGAAGATCAATATGGGGGTGGGCGGTCCCGGGTTGTTGCTTCGATACGGCCCAATGTAAACTATCTCTTCTTCTTCTTCGGTATCGCTCCCGAAAACCGGGATGGTGGCAGCGGCTTTGTTTTCCGGTTTGCGACACCTTTCTGTATCCTCGAAGTCTGGAAAAAATTACTTTGCATCTTCGTACTTGCGGACTTCGTTCATGGAGAATGGGTTCAGCTCACCTGTTACGGTGTACTCGAGACCATCCTTAAAATACTTCATACACTGATATTGTGTAGAAGGGATGATGTTGTACTCGTGTAACCATGGTCGGCCGAGTAAGGCGTTGTAGCAGGTCTTGGCGTTAATGACGTGAAACTTGGTGTCCGTGACGAGTAGTCCAAAGCATAATGTTAATATCACGAATTCGAGAGTCCGTGATGACTGGGAGTCGAAACCGGAGATGGTAATTTTGTCACGAGCGAAGTGCTGCACGCTCATGCAGATTTCTTTCAACACCCGAACATTAAGGAGATTGACGGAGGATCCATTATCAACCAGGATTTTGCTTATCTTGATATCATGGCAATATCCGGAGACGTATAGGGAACGGTTGTGGTCGCACGTCCCGAGGAGAAGGTCTTCATCACCGAAAGTGATGTCGGCCGTGTGCACTTCTTCGAAGATTTTGACAGTTGGGTGTGAGTACTTGGGCCATCACCACCGATCTTTGTAGTTGGGCGCGGCTTCAACATCCCTTCGATGATTTGAGGTTCGAGCGGGTTCTTCCATTCGACCGCTGGGCATGCATGAAGATCACTGATTGGTAGGGTTCTACGTGTTCAAGTTTTAGTTTAAATACCGCAATCAAAACGGTTTCGCACGTAGCGAGCCGGTTGAGTACGGGTCGTCCGCAGGGAGATGGGAATCTTTTTCTATGTGTTTTTCGACGAGTTAAGTCCGGTTTTTCAGATTTTGTTGTGGTTGTCTAAGTGTTGAGTTGATATTTAAAGAGAGCTTGTTAGGGTTAGGATTAGGTTAGTTTGAGTTAGGAGTCTCCTCATCTTTCGTTGCCCCTCTTAATATCGGTGTCATGGTAATCGGCAACAACGGGGATTAGCACGACTAGGAAGGAACTGAGTATAAGCTAGGCTTTCCAACGCATAAGTCCTTCATTTTGGTGCTTGTCCGTCCGTTCTTAGCTCTTAGCCATAACCTCCGGTTAATTCAACCACAACCGGTCTCACTACGGAATCACCGCTATCATGTAGGATAGGGTGCCGTAAGGAGCGGATTGTGGTTCAATTAACGGGAGTCGATTTAAGCTGTTGGGCAAGGAAAGAGTGAGAGAGATTTCCTTCTCTCAAACTTCCCTTATCCTGCCCTAACAAGTATGAACTACTCACACATCATGATACGGAAAAATAAAACAAAACAAAAGAGGAAGATAGAAAGAAGGAGATTAGAAGAATACGACTAGCTATTTGCGACCTCACCTTGGCGAGGATCGAGCGTAAGCATCATTGTCGTATTAAGGATAAAGAAAAAGAGAGAAGAAAGAAACAACAAGAAAATAACAACAACTACTTAACGAATTAAAATTACAACAATTATAAAAAAGATAAAGAGACAAGCATGATAATAAACGGTTCTTCTTTATTCATCACTCTTCACTCACAAGCTCACTACAAGTTTCAATGGGAAGAGGTGAGAAGAGGAAGAAGAAACACAACTAATCCTAGCAAAATGAAAATACAAGAATGGACCCCTTCCTTCTCAAAGTTCTGGGCTATTTATAGGCTGAGAAATGAAAACCTAGGGCAACCAACAGAACACAATTGAAAAGACCCAAATACCCCCAAAAGCCCATCATCTTTGGCGCCAGAACGGCCGCGGATCCGCGGCCTATACCCCCCTTTGGCCGTGGATCTGCAGCCCTATGGTGGAGTTGGGCCCTCCAACTTTTGGTGCTGGCCTGGTCTTCTATCCCCTTTAGTCTGGTACATGTATTTTCTCAATTTGTCTTTACGATTTTTCCAGAATTTCTGTTGAGGGAAAGGTGGACTTTTTGTGGATGTTTTTGTCATGATTGCCTCGAGTTCCGCGTAGATCTCTTGGGTTTGGTGTTGCCTTTGTGCTTTGTGCATGAAGGTGACATTGATTTGCCATTTTGTCTTCCTAAACTGGTATCTGGCAACATACGGATGAAGAGAGGAGACCGTGTTTTCTTCAGTGGTTGGCAGGAACCTGGGTTTTGTCGTGTTTTTCCATGAGTTCCACCGTTTAGAGCCGAGAACCTGTATCCTGCAATTGACTAACAAACACGGCTCAAGAGTACCTACCGATAAGCAATATGATAAAAATTGGGCGGTATGAAAATGAAAAAATCTGATATGAACAAACACCCCCAAACTTATCATTTGCTCGTCCCGAGCAAAGCTAATTTATTCACAAAAAAAAAAAATTTCCTAACCTCACTTTCGCAGGGAACGCGATTGCACTGCGCATGTGCAACAAGCCGTTAAACCTCTAGGTGTCCCTAGTAGGAGGAGTGTTGTCTCCTGAGGGTTTTCAGCGGATACTACCCACAAAATCCGGTCAAGCTAGTTTTGTAAAATACTATGATTCGAACCCTAAAGTTTTGTTTCAGAAAATAACAATTCTATTATCCAAAGTCTAGACTATCGAACCCTTATTTTTCACACCTCACTTCTTATTTAACTACAGATTTTATATGTCTTTACGTGCAGTGCAAATAGTGTCGTTAAGTTCCAGAAGGATCGATTAAAGTCATCATGTCGCATAATAGAGCCCAGATCAAAATTTTAAAAGGATCACATAAGTTTTATAAAGAGTTAAGCATTTTTCAAGTTTCGTTTTCCAGTAAGGTTTCAACTTCAGAATTTCTATCTTCCTTAACAGGAAACTAAGTCGTATTTTTCACTCCACGTTTTTCTTATTTTCATTTCATACACACCTCTGTGAACGTGCAATAGTCTTTATCATAGAATAAAGCCTCCATATCTCCGCTAAAATTTTTATAAAAGCCTGTCTTTTATCAAGATTATTCTCACACAAAGAACCGTTAGGAATTTTAACTCGGAGAGAACACTTGCTTGACTTTGTTTTAATCTGGACTTTCTAGGTTTCTTAGCGAGCTTTGGGCCAATGCACCCAAACCAGTTGGTTTTAGGGCATTAGGTGTAAAAACACCCCAGCAGACTGAATTACTCAAGTTACCTAGGTCCAAAAACAAAAGACAGTTTGGCGTGAAAATCTTGATGATTCAATACGAACTGAGATATAACCGGCAGTTCAATTATTTTTTGGATAAAAGACGTGTTTAGTGGATTCGGTGTGTAATCATTCCAATCAAGTTTCAGATGGGTTATTTTTCAGACTTAGTTCCAATTAGGTCATCAATAACATTCCTACATATTCACTTCACTTCATAAACTATTCTTGATATTACTTATTTCAGAACAAACCTATTTGATCCTCAGAAAATCATTGATCCATTTAAAAGTTTTTTTAGACATAAAAGACTTGTCTTCTAATTTCCACAATTCACGACACGTGTAGTGTAATGTAAAGACGTATATCAGCCATAGTTAACTTCAAAGGAGAGTTATCTTTCAGGTTTTCAAAATCTAAAAGTAAGATTTAGTTATTCTTATTTTATCAAACAAAACCGTCGAGATGTTGAATCAGAGTACTTCCACTAGCTAACTTGACAAAAAAGTTTTTATGTTTTTAGAAAATTTTCTTATTTTTATGGATTTTAAATATGTATGGAAATGCAAAATATACAAATGAATGCAAAGGTAAGAAATGCGTACCGAGCGTACCCCCAAACTTAAACTGGATAGTGTCCTCACTGTCATTGCATGGAGAGATCATTGAAGGGTCAAAATTGTCGGTTAAATAAACACAGTTTTTTATTTGTTTTTAGAGAAAAGAAAAAAAGAGTAAAAATGGAAAAAGAGTATCCACACAAATGTACAACAGGGTATATACCCCCAAACTTATTTGGAACAGTGTCCGCTGTTCATGGCTGGATAACCGAAGTTTGGAGGTAGGCAGAGGAAGATCATGCAGGGTAAACCGGCTCCTGTAAGAACAGGAGCTCCTCTGTTGGTTCGGCGCTAAGGTACGGTTTAAGTCGGTGTCCGTTCACTTTGAAAAATGAACCGTCCTTTGGATTCTCCAAATCCACAGCGCCATGCGGATACACATTCCGCACAAAATACGTCCCTTTCCAGCGAGATCGGAGCTTTCCTGGATGGAAATGAAGTCGGGTGTCGTAAAGCAGTACCTGCTGACCAGGTACGAAGGTTTTGCGCAAAAGGTGTTTATCGTGAAACACTTTCGTTCGATTCTTAACGACAACCGCGTTATCGTAAGCCTCATCCCTAAGCTCGCTCAGTTCGTTCAACTGCAGCTTCCGATGGCTGCCCGCATCTTTGATAGACAGATTCAGCTCCTTTATCGCCCAAAATGCGCGATGCTCTATTTCGACAGGAAGGTGGCAAGCTTTTCCATACACAAGCCGATAGGGAGACATGCCAAGGTCGGTCTTATAAGCGGTTCGGAAAGCCCAAAGGGCATCAGTTAGTTTTAGCGACCAATCCTTACGGTTCTTGGAAACCGTCTTCTCCATTATCTGCTTGATCTGCCGATTTGAGACTTCGGCTTGACCACAGGTTTGGGGGTGATAGGGCGTGGATAGCTTATGATTAATGGAATACTTCCGCATTAAGGCCTCGAAAGTTTTATTGCAGAAATGACTTCCATTGTCGCTAATGATCGCTCGGGGGTGCCCAAAACGGGAGAAAATGTTTTCTTTAAGGAACCTAACGACAACCTTGTTGTCGTTAGTCCGGCTGGGCACAGCTTCGACCCATTTAGAGACGTAATCAACAGCGAGAAGGATGTACAAGTTCCCGAAAGAGCTGGGAAACGGCCCCATGAAATCTATCCCCCAAACGTCAAAAATCTCAACAACCAAGATTGGTTGGAGTGGCATCTCATTCCTCCAGGATATCCGGCCCATATGTTGGCACCGGGAGCAAGTCTTGCAATAGTCATGAGCGTCTTTGAAGAGTTGTGGCCGGTAGAAACCACATTGCAAGATCTTCTCAGCTGTCTTTCTGGGGCCAAAATGCCCGCCACACGCTTGATCGTGGCAAAATGACAGCACACTCTTGAATTCCTCATCAGGGACACACCTACGAATAATCTGGTCGGGACAGTACTTGAACAGATAGGGTTCGTCCCAGTAAAAATGTTTTACTTGGGATAAAAAGCGAAGTCTGTCCTGACTTGACCATTCGGTCGGTAGTAACCCTGTGGCCAAATAGTTCACAATATCTGCGAATCAAGGTTCGCGAGATACTGTCAAGAGCTGTTCATCCGGGAAAACGTCATTGATCGGGATTTGAAGCGACGGCGAAGAAGGAAGTCGTGAAAGATGGTCGGCAACGACGTTTTCACATCCTCGTTTGTCCTTAATGACAAGGTCAAACTCTTGAAGCAAGAGGATCCAACGTATAAGCCGAGATTTGGCATCTTTCTTCGCAAAAAGATGGCGCAGAGCAGAATGGTCAGTGTAAAAAATGACTGGAGAGCCGATGAGGTAGGGCCTGAACTTATCTAAAGCAAATACAACAGCCAAGAATTCCTTCTCAGTTGTTGTATAATTGAGTTGGGCGTCGTTCAGGGTTCGGCTAGCGTAATAGATTACGTGCGGCATCTTGTTAATGTGTTGTCCAAGGACAGCACCGATGGCAAAGTCGGATGCATCGCACATAATCTCGAATGGGTGCGTCCAGTCAGGGGAAGAGAGAACGGGAGCAGAAGTGAGTGAGTGTTTCAATGATTCAAAAGCAGCCACACAGCTCGAGCTGAAGTCGAATGGCGTGTCCTTGGCCAGTAGAAGAGTCAAGGGCCTAGCAGTCTTGCTAAAGTCCTTGATAAACCGTCTATAGAAACCGGCGTGGCCAAGGAAGGCTCGGATATCTCGGACGCATCGGGGAGGAGGAAGATTGGAAATGACCTCAATCTTTGCTTTGTCTACCTCATGCCTTTCTGCGAGATGATATGTCCTAAGACAATACCTTCGCGCACCATGAAGTGGCATTTCTCCCAGTTCAAAGTGAGATTCTTGTCCTTACATCTGGTAAGGACAGCGTCGAGATGCAGCAGACACTCGTTAAAATAATCGCCGAAGATGGAGAAGTCGTCCATGAAGATCTCCAAGAATTTCTCCACCATGTCTGAGAATATTCCCATCATACACCGCTGGAAGGTAGCGGGCGCATTGCATAACCCAAAGGGCATGCGACGATATGCAAACGTGCCGAAAGGACAAGTGAAAGTGGTCTTGTCCTGGTCTTTTTCGGCGATGGGAATTTGATTATAGCCAGAGTAGCCATCAAGAAAGCAATAGTACTCATGTCCGGCCAATCGTTCGAGCATCTGGTCAATAAAAGGTAGCGGAAAGTGATCTTTCCGCGTTGCGGCGTTGAGTTTTCGGTAATCAATGCATACTCGCTACCCAGTTTGGGTGCGAGTAGGGATTAACTCTGTAACACCCGAGCCCACTAATACTATGTATATTACTAGTTAATGGTTATTTATTGCTCTTTCCAATTTTCCTGATTTTCTGGTGTTTATTGCTAAATTTTACCCGGTTAAGTCATTTTGGCACATAACAAATTTTAACTCCGAAAATGAAATTTAAGATGTCCATGTTGGCCTACTCGTCGCCACTAGTCGCGTGGTAGCGTCCGCGTGTCGAGATTCCGTTCCGTTTGGCTAAACGGGCAAGTTTGGGCGACTACGCGCGCGTGCAAGTGTCCGACTTGGGGGGCATGCATTTTAATCATTAAACACCTCTTTTCAAGATTTGAAACCCGCTTAAAATCTTATAATTTGAATTTGGAACATTTGGGAGCAACCCGGGCGCGATTTGGAAATGTTTCATTTCGCGCCAAAAAGGGCCGTTTCAATTTAATTTATATAACTAAAATATATATATACGTATATTTTTCCTAACAATTTATTCCTCAATCCTTCTCAAATATTTTTTCCCCACCTCGTGATCAGCCAATCACGAGGGCTGATTTTGCTCGTGGGCCCCGCCTCTCCATTCCCTATCTCTTTCTCTCTCTCCCTCAATCTCCATCGAATCTCTCTCTCTATCCCTCATTAACTGTTTCTCTCTCCTATCTCTCTCTCTCTCCTCTATATATATATATTCACATGCAGCTGCCTCCCCTCTAACCCGTCTTCCTCGCGAGCGAACCCACGCGAAACCCTAACCCTAGCTCACGCAGTCTCACCGCCGGCCTCCTCGCGACCTCGCCGTCGCCGCCCTCACCACCACGACCTCCACCGCACCCACCTACCTTCCTCCTCCCGTCTCCCGCTCCTTCCCGCGCCTGCACCCATCTCCCCGACGCCTCCATCCCCTCGCAACCACACCGTCGACGTCGCCCATCGTCGTCGACGACCCCACGACTCCCTCTCACCCTACTCGACCCGACCTCGTCGTCTTTCCCTCCTCCCCTCGCCGGAAAAGCAAACCCGACCCTTCACCCAACGCCTGCACCTTCCCTGTTCGCCGGAAAAACGCGCCGGCGACCTCGTCGACGCCACCTCCGACCACCTCCCTTCCCTCTCGACCACCAGAGGCGACCGCCACCCTCGCACTCGCTGCAGCACCCCTTTCCAGCGAACTCAAGATTGTTCCAGCCACCGTCTTCGCCGTCGCTGCCTCGCCGGCGATCCAGTGCCGTCGAGCCATCGTGTTTGCACCTTGTTTCTTCCCTGTAAGTTTCCTTCTCCTTCATTTTTGGTGCAACACCCCCGCTGATCTTGCATGTTTATCGTATTGCTAACTTCGCTCTTTTGTCGTTGCCGGAATCCGACCGTGCCATCTGACGAACCCGATGCTCCAGCGAAGTCCCCTGGTCCGTGTGATCCCGTTGACCTCTGTCGGGACTCGATCCGTGGCCCGTGCTTCCATATCGCAGTTTCTGCCGACATCGCATCCGTGTTTCGGTTGCGGAACCGCCGAGGCAAGTATCTGAATACTTGCTTAACATGCTACAACTTAATCATCATAGTATAACCACACAACTAATATAACATCGATACCTTATAACTTAGAATTTCTAGTCACGATTATCCGTAACTTTAAATCAATGAAAACATTGCTCGCTTTAACCGGTCTGTTATTAATTCATACTTAACCAATCAAACCAAGTAGATCATCCCCACTTCATTGGCTAAAATCACTCTTGAGACAATTATTATGCTTAGTTCAAATTCATGTAACTCCATTGCGTATATTATCAATATTGCTTCATCTTGTGGCTTTGCACCTCAAAGGTGCGTGAACCGGATTATTATGAAAATGCAAACATCACTGTGTTCTCATAGCATAATATTTGCTATTCACTGTTTCCTGCTACTGTTCATTATTTGTTACTATACCTGTCATCATCATATACCTGATTGCATTACATATTGACCGATCTTGATACACCTGACTCATGTACTGATACAACGGACACAACACCCTGTACATATCGACTCTACCTGTTGAAAGTAACCTGATCCGTTACCTGACCTCATGCCTAATGCCGACAAACCTAACCATTCCTGCTGTCGATCCAGACAGACCTACCTTTACTTGACTTGTGTTGGCATTAGTCCTTGACTACTGAATACCTGACCTGACATACATAGCTTGGGGGTATGGGGAAATCAAAGGTGAAACCGACTTGTAACTCAACAGTTCGACACATTGTTCTGATCAGTCTTACGGGCTTGGCCAGCTCCGGAGTGTTGATGCTGACATCACTCATCTATCCTACTACCTTTTACTGCTTAGCGGCACGTCTCGGATTCAGCCCCGAGAATCATGACCGTGGTCCCGGGCACGCACGGGATACTATTGAGTTACATCGACGATTCATCAATTGGTTTCAAAGACTATAGAGTAGAAAACCTGATAGGACAGTTTAGTCACTACTGCACATTACCCTGTTTATTACTTCTTATTGCTGCTTTATTCATGTTCATGCTTGCATTGTTTATTACCATGTTTATGCTATATACTTGATATCATGACGCGCTGACGTCTGGGTTTTGCATGGCCCAGATTCCGTACCTTTGTCGTCGACCGAGCAGGAGTACTTCAGCCAGCCGGCTGAACTGTGAGTTCTTTAGAGTTTAGTTTATTTATGTCATTTCGTTTCCAGATGTGAGCCCGCATTATGGGACATACTGTTATTTCATTGTATTGGATCATTAGCTTCCGCACTTATTGTTTATTGATTCTTGTTATTATGGATTTGGACATGTATTAGTTTAGTTTATTTTACTGTTCTTGATATCTATACAACCGTAATGTGACTGTGGACGGATGCGTCCTACCCACAGGTAGCATGGTTGGCTATGTCACGTGCCCAAATCTTGCGTACTCTGGGAAGCGGGGCGTGACATGGTTTTTTGGTATCAAAGCCATAGGTTAATTGGGTTGATTCTTTGTAGTTGGGTATTACACCCGATACACGAATCATAATACCCGTAATTAGGAAACATGTCCTGCCACCTTGACCGTTTTACCGTCCTTGAATCATTCTTCCAGATCATGTCGACATGCAAACTTACTTTGCATTGTCAAACTTGAAAACCTAACTTCTTGTTATCTCTAGGACTTAGGCGACTTGGGTGGAGTTAAGTAATTGCGGCTATGATACCGCGGCATAGCTACAATACAGCACTCTATTTAAGTATCTTGGAGTTCTAGCCTTGATTTATATATATTGAATCTATCATCATGCTAATGTTATTTGTTTTGATTTCAGGACCATGGCAGATAAGAATTTCAAGACGTATCAGAGGCGTGTGGATGAAGCCGCCATGTTAGGAGTGATACGTGGGATGTTGGAAAATCAGAAGAGGCAAACTGAACTGATCCAGCAGCAAGCCGATTCATTTCAGGAGGGTTTGCAGGCTATGCAGCAGTCTGTAAACACCGCCGTAGCGAAGCCAATCGACCGAGTAGGGACCGTGGCAGATTTCAGACGGTTGGGTCCTACTGCTTTCACTGGCTTGGAGGAGCCGTTGCCAGCCGAGCAGTGGCTCGTGGACACGGAGAATTTATTGATTGCGGCGCAGATCCCAGAAGACAAGAGAGTTGATGTGGTGCGCATTCAGTTGGTGGATTACGCCCGAGAGTGGTGGCTTGTGGAGGAGACCCGCCTGTCTAAGCCAATCAGTTGGGCGGATTTCTCCAAAAGTTTCTTGGAAAAGTTCTTCCCGCGGACTGCACGGGAGGAGATGGAGGAGAGATTTATTGGGCTGAAACAAAATGGAGCAGCTGTGGATGTGCATGCAGCGGAGTGGACGAGACTTAGCCGTTTCGCTGGGCCCTTAGTCGCCAAGGAGGCAGACAGGGCGCGAAGGTTCTTGCGCAGTTTGGATGTGGACATCCAGAGGCAGATTGTCTCCCTGGGTTTGACCACTTTCTCGCAGGTTCTTACGGCAGCCAGAGAGCAGCAGAGTTTATCAGGATCGAAAGGGAACCTTCACCAGACAGCAGTTGCAGCCAGGAAGCCTGCATTTGTACCTAACCGAGATCATGGGCGCAGAGGTATTCCAGTGGACCGTCGGGGTGTAGCGCCAATGAAGAAGCCTGTGATCGTTGATCGAAGGAAGAGCGTGATTTGTGATTACTGCCGATTACCTGGGCACGTGCAGAAGGATTGTCGAAGGAGACTAGGACTTTGTCTGGTTTGTGGGGCAGCCGATCACGCAGTTGGTACTTGTCCGTCGAAGCTTCGCACGAGAGATGATATACGGAAGCCTCCGCAGAGACCATTCCAAGGGCAGAAGCAGCTGACACAAGGACCTAACCAGGGCCGAGCTTTCACTTTGACAGCTGAGGAAGCCAAGGCATCAGGAGAAGTGGTTTCAGGTACTGTACTCGTTCGTGGTTTTCCTGCTTTGGCATTATTTGATTCCGGAGCATCCCACTGTTTTATGTCATCAAAGTTTATAACTACACACTCGATCACCTGCACGACCATGTCTAGTTTTTGGGACATACACACTGGGAATGGGAAAATCACAGCTAGTAAGGAGTGTAGAGATTGTACTGTTGTTGTTTGTGGACGGGAGCTTTTTGCGGATTTCTTGGTGATTGATACGGGCAGTTATGAAGTAGTCTTGGGAATGGATTTTCTTGGCACTTTCCACGCACACATTGATTGTAGGGCAAGGAAAGTAATTTTCCAGATTCCCGGACACCCTGAGTTTACTTTCATCGGAGGAAGCAGTTCTGTCGGGCCAGTCGAGTTTAGGGCTATGCCGACGAACAATGTTCTTGCGGCTACGGTGGCGGATAGGAATGAAGAGCCGGCAGTTGTCCGCGACTTTATGGATGTGTTTGAAGATATTTCAGGCCTACCGCCGAAGCGAGATGTGGAGTTTGCGATTGACCTCATTCCTGGTGCAGCGCCAGTATCAAAATCTTATTACCCAATGGCACCGGTGGAATTGGAAGAAGTTAAGAAACAATTGGGTGAATTACTCGAGAAGGGATGGATTCGAAGCAGCAACTCACCTTGGGGAGCTCCAGTTCTTTTAGTAAAGAAGAAAGATGGCACGAGAAGAATGTGCATCGATTACCGAGAATTAAACCGGGTGACTATTAAGAACAAGTACCCGATCCCTCGCATTGGAGAACTTTTCGAGCAGCTTAGTGGCGCGAGGGTATTCTCGAAACTGGACTTACGATCAGGATATCATCAGGTCCGAGTGAAGGCAGAAGACATTTGCAAGACGGCGTTTCGAACTCGGTATGGGCATTTTGAGTATTTAGTGATCCCCTTCGGAGTGACTAATGCGCCGGCAATATTTATGGACTTGATGAACAGGATCTTTTCACCGTTCTTGGACCAGTTTATTGTGGTATTCATTGACGATATTCTGGTGTACTCGAAGAGTCCGGAGGAGCATGCTGAACACTTAAGGATCGCACTGCAAACGCTGAGACAGGAGAAATTATTTGCGAAGATGAGTAAGTGCGAATTCTGGTTGGGAGAAGTGAAGTTTTTGGGGCATGTCGTGTCGGGCGATGGAATCGCCGTCGATCCCGAGAAGATTGCAGCAGTTCGAGATTGGCCTGTTCCAAAGAATGTTGCAGAGATAAGAAGTTTCCTTCGACTCGCCGGTTACTACAGAAGATTTGTGGAAAACTTCGCTCGTGTAGCTGAGCCGTTAACCAAGATTACGCGTAAGGAGGTACCGTTTGTTTGGACAGATGGATGTGCATTGGCCTTCGAGACGTTGAAGCAAAAGTTGATAACCGCCCCTATCCTAACCGTACCGGATGATTCAGGAGGACTGGTGATTCACAGCGACGCATCTGGAAAGGGATTGGGATGTGTTTTGATGCAGAATGGGAAAGTCGTCGCTTACGCATCGAGACAGCTGAAGACGCATGAGCAGAACTATCTGACTCACGACTTGGAGCTTGCAGCCGTGATCTTCGCCTTGAAGATTTGGAGACACTACCTTCTAGGCGAGAGAATTGAAGTCTTTACGGATCACAAGAGTTTGAAATATGTGTTCACTCAGAAGGAGTTGAACATGAGGCAACGCAGATGGTTGGAGCTGATGGCCGACTACGACCTTGATCTTAAGTACCATCCGGGAAAAGTTAACGTCGTGCCAGATGCGCTAAGTCGGTTACCAGCAATTCAGTTATTGACTGCACAGAGAGAGATCATTGAGGAGTTTCGGAGATTTGACTTGGAGGTTGTGCTACCGCGTGCTACAGGACAGTTGATGCAGTTACAAGTACAATCGTCCTTAGTTGAGAAGATTAAAGCGGCGCAATCGCAGGATCCTAGACTGCAAAAGTTTCGAGAGCAGGTTGAAGCTGGACTACGAACCGATCTACTGATCCATGAAGATGGTTCGTTGAGGTATGGTAGCCGTGTGTGTGTGCCAAAAGGAGATGTGCATGAAGAGCTTATGAAGGAGGCACACAGTTCGGCTTACTCTGTACATCCAGGAGGGACAAAGATGTACCGAGATATTCGACAGCATTTCTGGTGGGAAGGTATGAAACGGGAAATTGCTCGTTTCGTGGCTAGATGCTTGGTGTGTCAGCAAGTCAAGGCTGAACACCAAAGGGTTGCTGGTTTGTTGCAACCACTTCCGATTCCTCAATGGAAGTGGGAACATATAACCATGGATTTCGTGACGGCTTTACCGCGGAGTCCAAAGGGTAACAATGCAGTATGGGTGATTGTCGATCGGTTGACCAAGGCGGCTCACTTTATTCCGTTTCGGGTTGGTCAATCGACAGAGACTTTGGCAGAGCGGTACATGCAGGAGATTGTCAGATTGCATGGAGTACCGGTAAGCATCGTGTCCGACCGGGACACTCGGTTCCTATCACACTTTTGGAGGAGTTTACAAGAAAGTTTGGGGACTCGATTGAAGTTCAGCACAGCTTATCATCCCCAGACTGATGGACAATCAGAGAGAACGATCCAGACCCTTGAAGATATGTTGAGGGCTTGCATGTTAGACTTCAAAGGTTCTTGGGAGGATCACCTACACCTGGTGGAGTTTTCGTACAACAATAGCTTCCAAGCGACAATTCAGATGGCCCCGTTCGAAGCATTGTATGGTCGTAAGTGCCGTTCACCTGTTTGTTGGGATGATGTTGGTGAACGAAGGTTATTAGGGCCAGATTTGGTGGTACAGACAGTTGAGAAGGTGAATACAATCAGAAAGCATATGAAAACAGCTCAAGACAGACAGAAGAGTTAGGCCGACACGTCAAGAAGACCTCTAGAGTTCGCCGTGGGCGATTTGGTATTCCTGAAGATATCACCGACTAGAGGGGTGATTCGCTTTGGAAGTCGGGGAAAGCTTAGTCCCCGATTCGTTGGACCCTTCGAGATTTTGGAGCGTGTCGGAGAGGTATCGTACCGGTTGGCGTTACCATTGTCATTAGCAGGAGTTCACGATGTGTTTCATGTGTCTCAACTACGGAGGTATGTTCGCGATGAGACTCATGTTTTGGATCATTCGGAATTGACTGTACGAGAGGACCTGACTTTTGAGGAACGACCAGTCGAGATCAAGGATCGAAGAGAAAAGGTTCTTAAGAACAAGGTTATCCCTCTTGTGCTAGTTTCTTGGGGTAACCGATCGCATGGAGAATCTACTTGGGAGCGAGAAGACGAGATCCGGCAGAAATTCCCTCATCTTTTCCAGTAGTTAGTTATCTCGTATTCTTGGAATTTCGAGGACGAAATTCTTTTGTAGTTGGGTATGATGTAACACCCGAGCCCACTAATACTATGTATATTACTAGTTAATGGTTATTTATTGCTCTTTCCAATTTTCCTGATTTTCTGGTGTTTATTGCTAAATTTTACCCGGTTAAGTCATTTTGGCACATAACAAATTTTAACTCCGAAAATGAAATTTAAGATGTCCATGTTGGCCTACTCGTCGCCACTAGTCGCGTGGTAGCGTCCGCGTGTCGAGATTCCGTTCCGTTTGGCTAAACGGGCAAGTTTGGGCGACTACGCGCGCGTGCAAGTGTCCGACTTGGGGGGCATGCATTTTAATCATTAAACACCTCTTTTCAAGATTTGGAACCCGCTTAAAATCTTATAATTTGAATTTGGAACATTTGGGCGCAACCCGGGCGCGATTTGGAAATGTTTCATTTCGCGCCAAAAAGGGCCGTTTCAATTTAATTTATATAACTAAAATATATATATACGTATATTTTTCCTAACAATTTATTCCTCAATCCTTCTCAAATATTTTTTCCCCACCTCGTGATCAGCCAATCACGAGGGCTGATTTTGCTCGTGGGCCCCGCCTCTCCATTCCCTATCTCTTTCTCTCTCTCCCTCAATCTCCATCGAATCTCTCTCTCTATCCCTCATTAACTGTTTCTCTCTCCTATCTCTCTCTCTCTCCTCTATATATATATATTCACATGCAGCTGCCTCCCCTCTAACCCGTCTTCCTCGCGAGCGAACCCACGCGAAACCCTAACCCTAGCTCACGCAGTCTCACCGCCGGCCTCCTCGCGACCTCGCCGTCGCCGCCCTCACCACCACGACCTCCACCGCACCCACCTACCTTCCTCCTCCCGTCTCCCGCTCCTTCCCGCGCCTGCACCCATCTCCCCGACGCCTCCATCCCCTCGCAACCACACCGTCGACGTCGCCCATCGTCGTCGACGACCCCACGACTCCCTCTCACCCTACTCGACCCGACCTCGTCGTCTTTCCCTCCTCCCCTCGCCGGAAAAGCAAACCCGACCCTTCACCCAACGCCTGCACCTTCCCTGTTCGCCGGAAAAACGCGCCGGCGACCTCGTCGACGCCACCTCCGACCACCTCCCTTCCCTCTCGACCACCAGAGGCGACCGCCACCCTCGCACTCGCTGCAGCACCCCTTTCCAGCGAACTCAAGATTGTTCCAGCCACCGTCTTCGCCGTCGCTGCCTCGCCGGCGATCCAGTGCCGTCGAGCCATCGTGTTTGCACCTTGTTTCTTCCCTGTAAGTTTCCTTCTCCTTCATTTTTGGTGCAACACCCCCGCTGATCTTGCATGTTTATCGTATTGCTAACTTCGCTCTTTTGTCGTTGCCGGAATCCGACCGTGCCATCTGACGAACCCGATGCTCCAGCGAAGTCCCCTGGTCCGTGTGATCCCGTTGACCTCTGTCGGGACTCGATCCGTGGCCCGTGCTTCCATATCGCAGTTTCTGCCGACATCGCATCCGTGTTTCGGTTGCGGAACCGCCGAGGCAAGTATCTGAATACTTGCTTAACATGCTACAACTTAATCATCATAGTATAACCACACAACTAATATAACATCGATACCTTATAACTTAGAATTTCTAGTCACGATTATCCGTAACTTTAAATCAATGAAAACATTGCTCGCTTTAACCGGTCTGTTATTAATTCATACTTAACCAATCAAACCAAGTAGATCATCCCCACTTCATTGGTTAAAATCACTCTTGAGACAATTATTATGCTTAGTTCAAATTCATGTAACTCCATTGCGTATATTATCAATATTGCTTCATCTTGTGGCTTTGCACCTCAAAGGTGCGTGAACCGGATTATTATGAAAATGCAAACATCACTGTGTTCTCATAGCATAATATTTGCTATTCACTGTTTCCTGCTACTGTTCATTATTTGTTACTATACCTGTCATCATCATATACCTGATTGCATTACATATTGACCGATCTTGATACACCTGACTCATGTACTGATACAACGGACACAACACCCTGTACATATCGACTCTACCTGTTGAAAGTAACCTGATCCGTTACCTGACCTCATGCCTAATGCCGACAAACCTAACCATTCCTGCTGTCGATCCAGACAGACCTACCTTTACTTGACTTGTGTTGGCATTAGTCCTTGACTACTGAATACCTGACCTGACATACATAGCTTGGGGGTATGGGGAAATCAAAGGTGAAACCGACTTGTAACTCAACAGTTCGACACATTGTTCTGATCAGTCTTACGGGCTTGGCCAGCTCCGGAGTGTTGATGCTGACATCACTCATCTATCCTACTACCTTTTACTGCTTAGCGGCACGTCTCGGATTAAGCCCCGAGAATCATGACCGTGGTCCCGGGCACGCACGGGATACTATTGAGTTACATCGACGATTCATCAATTGGTTTCAAAGACTATAGAGTAGAAAACCTGATAGGACAGTTTAGTCACTACTGCACATTACCCTGTTTATTACTTCTTATTGCTGCTTTATTCATGTTCATGCTTGCATTGTTTATTACCATGTTTATGCTATATACTTGATATCATGACGCGCTGACGTCTGGGTTTTGCATGGCCCAGATTCCGTACCTTTGTCGTCGACCGAGCAGGAGTACTTCAGCCAGCCGGCTGAACTGTGAGTTCTTTAGAGTTTAGTTTATTTATGTCATTTCGTTTCCAGATGTGAGCCCGCATTATGGGACATACTGTTATTTCATTGTATTGGATCATTAGCTTCCGCACTTATTGTTTATTGATTCTTGTTATTATGGATTTGGACATGTATTAGTTTAGTTTATTTTACTGTTCTTGATATCTATACAACCGTAATGTGACTGTGGACAGATGCGTCCTACCCACAGGTAGCATGGTTGGCTATGTCACGTGCCCAAATCTTGCGTACTCTGGGAAGCGGGGCGTGACAAACTCGTTTGCCTCGTTGGTTATGACCGTGATGCCCGACTTCTTGGGGACAACATGAATGGGGCTAACCCACTGGCTATCGGAGATAGGGTAAATGATACCACTATCCAGACATTTGACGATCTCCTTCTTCACAGCCTCCTTCATGACTGGATTGAGACGTCTTTGTGGATCCCGGGCTGGTTTGGCATCATCCATCAGATGAATATGATGCTCAACGATCAGGGGACTAATCCCCTTGATGTCCGCCATGGACCAGCCAAAAGCTTGCCTATTGCCGTGTAAGACCGAAAGAAGGGCTTTCTCTTGCTCTGGAGTAAGAGAAGCCGAAATGATAACCGGGAGGGTCTCGTTCTCACCTAAGTAAGCGTACTTAAGGTGAGACGGCAAAGGCTTGAGTTCGAGAATTGGAGGTGAAACGATTGAAGGCAGAATTGGAGAAAAGGTCTCGAACTCAAAGGACTCCATCAAAGGTTCAAAACGAGCGTAAGCTACCGAGTTGGATGGTTCAGGTAACTCATCCGGAAAGTCAAAAGATTCAAACTCGGGTTGTGAGCTGCTAAGATCGTGTGAGAACGTAAAACACTCGTAGTCGTAGTCGGGCGCAGAAGCAGCAGCAGGTTCGAAGAGAAACGCACTAGTGGCGTCAAGGTTATCGCGGTCAAACAAAAACTCCTCGAATTCACACTCTTCGGGTGTGATCTCTTGGATCGAGCAAACATCTAATATATGAGCATTAGGTTCGGTGGGCTGATTCCCCAACCTAAAAATGTTGAGTTCAATTGTCATATTACCAAAAGAGAGGTTCATCGAACCATTGTGACAATTGATCACCGCATTTGAGGTTGCAAGGAATGGGCGACCGAGTATCACCGGAATTTGATTCCGGGGGTTAGCTACAGGCTGTGTGTCTAGTACAATGAAGTCAACAGGGAATATGAAGTCCCCGACTTTTATTAACACATCCTCTAGCTCACCCCTATGATGGGTGATCGATCGGTCGGCCATTTGGAGAGTGCAGTGTGTGGGTTTCAGCTCTCCAACGCCTACTTGCTCATATACAGAATATGGTAGCAAGTTAACACTGGCACCAAGATCTAATAGTACGCGGTTGATGTTCTTATCCCTAATAGTAATAGAAATCGTAGGACAGCCAGGGTCCTTCCGTTTTTGCGGTAAAGATTGGGTAAGGGCATCACTCACAGCACTAGCTAAGAAAACTTTCTTGGGTACCTGAGACTTCCTCTTTTTCGTGCACAAGTCCTTTAAGATTTTCGCGTAGGATGGGACTTTTTGGACAGCATCTAAAAGAGGAATATTAATGTTAACTTGCTTAAACAACTCCATAATCTTCTCCATATGTGGATTTTGTTTATTAGACCTTAACCGGTTTGGAAATGGGACGTTTTTAAAATTGGTTGAGTCTAATGTTGGTGGAGGAGACTGTGGAGTTGGAACGGATCCCAGAATAGGTGTTTTCGTGGAGTGAGAAGCGGGTCCGTTCAGAGCAGCAGAAGAAGAAGAAGAAGGAGAGCCTTTTGAAGAATGGAGAATAGGCTCAGAAGATGAAGAAGAAGGAGAAGAAGAAGCAGCGGCCGGGGTGTTATCGTTGATCCGTGTGCCAATGTTGTTTTGCAGCGTCCTTCCCGATCTCAATGTGGTCACGACACTCACATTATGATTCTGTTGTTTGAGAGCAACATGTACATTATGTGGGTGACCGGGATTTAGGAGTGGTTGGGACGGGAGCTTCCCCTTCTCTCGCTCGCTTAAGGCCGCATTCAGCTGTGCAATCTGGGCCTCGATGGTCTTGATGCTTTTCCCATGTGCGGCAGTGTGTTGTACTAAGGATTGAATGGAAAACTGGATGTTAGCGGTGGATTGAGTCGATTGTTTTACGAACGCCTCCAGACTTCGTTCGAGCGAGGAAACCTTATCGTTGTTTGACGGAACAAAGTTGTTTTGTGGAAAAGAATTGTTGGGTGCAAAGTTGTTCGTCTGATTTTGGAAAGGTTGGGGTTGGAAGGGCTGCTGATATTGATGTTGAGTTTGTTGTTGCGCTTGTTGTTGTGGTGGAGGGGGCCTTTGGAAATTGTTGCCCTGGAATTGATGCTGATTCTGATTCCAGGCGAAATTGGGGTGGTTCCTCCAACCGGGATTGTAGGTGGAAGAGTATGGATCATTCCTCGGTCTTTGCTGAAATGCAGCATTAACCTGATCCTGTCCTTGAGATGGAGAACTGTAAGGACACTCTTCGGTTAAATGAGAGGGATCGGAACAACAAGCGCAGATGGTACGAAGTGGAAGAACAGGGCTAGGAGCGGGAGAAGAAAATTTGCTCTCTATCGCTTCAAGCTTTCTAGTTATTGCAGCCATTTCAGCTTTCATTGCAATAGAGACGTCAAGTTGGTGAATTCCTACCCTAGACTGACCGGTAGAAGTGGAGGTAGAAGAAGAAGTCGTCGGTCTCGTGCTCTCCTACTGTAGCGTTTGCTCCGCAAGGTCGTCGAAAAACTGCCACGCTTCCTCGTCAGATTTGGATAGGAAGTGGCCCTGACAGATGGTTTCCAACAACTGCTTCGTTGCTGGGTTCAGGCCCTCGTATAAGGTTTGGCAAAGTTGCCATTTCTCTATACCGTGGTGAGGTCACTGAACAAGAAGGTCTTTGTACCGGTCAAAGCACTTCCAGAAGGGTTCAGAAGGAAGCTGGGAGAATTGATTGATTTCATTGCGAATCCTTGCAGTTTTGTGATTTGGATAAAACTTTTTGAGAAACGCTTTAACAAACTCATCCCAACAGGTTATGGAGTGGGAAGCGGTGCTATACAGCCATTTTTCCGCAAGATCGCATAAAGTGAATGGAATGACTCGTAGACGTATAGCATCGTCCGACAGTTGGGTGGTTTTCATCATGGCACAGACGTTTTGAAATTTATTAATGAAGATATAGGCATCTTCAGATTCAAGCCCATGAAATCGTGGAAGCATGTTGATGAAATGGGGCTTAATTTCAAAATTATCCCTATTGGCCGGTGGAAGAGAAAGGCAGGTGGGTAGTGCAGAACGGGTGGGATAGAAACGATCCTGGAGCGCAATTCGCGGGGGCGCTACAACAGGCGGGTGTGGTGGGTTATTGGTCTCCGTAGGAGGTGGAGCCAATCCAGGGGTGGTAAAAGAGATGTTTGGATTGAATCCCGACATCGCGGAAGAAGAGGTTGGTGAAAGTGAAGGTGACGGTGAAGAAGTATGAACAGAATTCTGGTCAACGTCGGAGTTGGCCGGCAAAGGTAAAGGTGAAAAAGGCGTGGACGGAGTTTCGACTTCTGGGTCGATCGCGTAGTCGGTAGCGACTAACGAAACACGGACTAAGCGGGCACTAGGGTCCCGATCCAAGCGGACATACGCTAAACAAGTTTAGTATAGTCAAAGCGGAGAAGGTGAGGGTAAGAAAATGTCAATGGAGAAAGGCGATGGATGGTGGGTGAAAATGGATTTGGCGACAAAGGGCAAGTTTTTATAAAAGTTTTTGATTTTTTTTCTTTTTTTTTTGAAAGAGATTTACAGAAATATGTACGGATATACGGCTTAAGCAATCACAAACAAGATATGCACAATCACACCTAGATCTAGGGTAACCTAGGTCTACTAGACCTGCTCCTGAACTTGATTGTCGAAGTTAAACAGTGTCGAGAAACGGGCTTGAAAATACACTGATCACAAGGCCAGGTAAGTGCAGAGATAAGGGGAGGTTGTCCAACGCTTTCGCGAAGTTCCTTAATTAAGTAACCCTTTCTCTTTTGGCGGTTGCGCCGTTAACACTTTCCTAGACACCCCGTAAATAATATACCGTTAAGCGAGGTTCTAAACACGGTTTATCTTCTCCTAATGAGCGTGAAGTCCTTAGGGCTGAAGTCTAGTATTTTTTTAATTTACAATGGACAATGCATATGCTTTAGTGATTTTTGGGGTCCTGGGAAGGGTGATGAAATCCCCACCCAATCTGGATTGGTTTCAAGCCCCTTAAGTCCGTATTAAAGAAATGCAAAGCAGTAACAAATCAACTGCAAACAATTTTTATTTTGCGGCGCAAAGAATCCTGCACAAGAACAGTTTATTGGAAGGGGGAGAAGAATTTGCGCAAAGAAACCTGCAGAAAACACAATTTATTGGAGTCCAGAGGAGTGGGAGAGAGAAAAGGAGAACTCACAGAAAAGTTTGCAGCCTGATAGGCACAAATGGCCGCGGTTCCGCGGCCAAACACGTGCTTAGGCCACGGTTCCGCGGCAAGGTGGAGAGATTGGGCTGCTGAAATTTTTGGGTGTGCTGCTGTGGTTGTCCTCTGCTTGTATGGATTTGCTGAATCTTGATTTGCTCACTGTATCTGTTCCAGATTTTTACAGTAGACCGTTTGTTTCGTTTTGATCCGTCGCGGTGTAGACGCGAAATGTGGGTCTATCTTCCCACGTCTTTGGCACTGTACTTGAACTCCGTATTTTCAACGTCTTGGCCACTGAACTCGAACTTTGTATTTTCCTTCACACTTGCACAAAAACTAATCAAAAATAACTAGATGGTTTTGTTTACAATGTATATATTTTTTTTTGTTTTTCGGTTAGATTTATATTTACAAATTAACCCGAAATTACACAAAGAAATAAACTACCGTCTCCCCGGCAACGGTGCCATTTGATTGGTAGGGTTCTGCGTGTTCAAGTTTTAGTTTAAATACAGCAATCAAAACGGTTTCGCACGTAGCGAGCCGGTTGAGTATGGGTCGTCCGCAGGGAGATGGGAATCTTTTTCTATGTGTTTTTCGACGAGTTAAGTCCGGTTTTTCAGATTTTGTTGTGGTTGTCTAAGTGTTGAGTTGATATTTAAAGAGAGCTTGTTAGGGTTAGGATTAGGTTAGTTTGAGTTAGGAGTCTCCTCATCTTTCGTTGCCCCTCTTAATATCGGTGTCATGGTAATCGGCAACAACGGGGATTAGCACGACTAGGAAGGAACTTGCGAGTATAAGCTAGGCATTCCAACGCATAAGTCCTTCCTTTTGGTTCTTGTCCGTCCTCTTAGCCATAACCTCCGGTTAATTCAACCACAACCAGTCTCACTACGGAATCACCGCTATCATGTAGGATAGTGTAAGTCCATATTGCGACCCCCGGTGCTTACGGGGAGGCGGAAACGGTATAAAAAACGAATTTTTATCGCAAGAGGCAACATGGACTAAATTTGGTCGGGATCGTTGTCTAAACTAAAACTAGTTTACACTAAAAGGAGTTAGCTACCATGGAAGATGGTTATACCTAAACTTGAACTCCTTCTTCTTCAAACCTTGTAGAGGTTGATGGTTCTCTTTTCGTCGCCTTCTTGCGTCGAAGATGGATCCACCTCGAAGGTTCGACCTTTGGGCTCTTCCTCGGTCTTTGAGTGAACTAGGGTTTCCGGCTTGCTAAACCTTCAACCTAGAATGAGTAGAGAGAGTGACTAGGGTTTGCTTTTCTTTTTCAAGAGAAGGATTCTCAACTCATGAGAAGGTTTCTCTTGACTAGAGGAAGAAGAAGATGAAGAGAGGAGAGAGAATGAATATGATAGAATGAGCTATCATATTCTATCTTGCAACCATAATGCAAAAGAAAATAATTATCTAATAATAATAATTGAAAATGAGAATAGTTGATGGTAATTTGGAATGACCACTACCATGCTTCATTTAAAAATGTAAGCATAAATCAAGGAGGACTTTTGAAGGCATGAAAGTGGTCAATGGTCAACAAGTCAACCAAGGTCAACAAGTCAACAAAAACAACCATAACATAATTCTCATTTAATTATTATTATTAATAGATAATATATAAATCCATTAGGGTTTGGAAAATGAAGACTGTCAATTGTGCATACGCACCCGTTCCGAAACCCTAATGAAAAACCTCATTCTCCGCCTCAAGCAACTGTGCATACACACCTGCATTCTCGTTTCGAAAAACAAGAATACCAAGATATAAAAGCAACCCCAAAAACATATACCAGTATCTGGCTCAAACCAGAGCCTGCCAGTATAATCCGTCCGGACTCCAAACGTGCACAAGTGCGCGGATGAGAACGAACCCTGTCGCAAAACCATGCGACCTCTACTCTGTTTTGCCCAGAGGCGAATACCCTCTGTGTGGGACTCTAAAGACTCGACACTACGCTGGCAGTGGGTTTAACCACAGACCGCAAGCGGCACTAGCTGTGCGTAACGGTCCCCAGGTAGATGCCGACAAGAAGGCTGACGAGGTGAAACCCCATCTGAACTCCTACTGAGTCTGAATGTGACATTCTCCGTACAGTCCGGTCTGTTCGTCTGATACATCGCATGGCGGGCCTAGGGGGCGGTAAACGTCAGTCCCCCAATAGCGGTACAAGTCGTGCCGGAGCGAAGCCCAAAACACCCTGAGATAACACTGGAAACCTACCAGTATATCTCGTTTGCCCTGGCCAGGGACTACTCGTGTAATGGCTCTCCTAGACACAGCGCGATGTCAACCCCCAATACCGGGAGAGACGAATCCTGTCTAACCGTCACTGCCTCCAAGTGCTTCGGGACTGCACCCAACCACCACCTGTTTGCACGACTCCTTTGAGCCGTGGTAGGGTAGTGATCAAAGTGCAGTGGGAACACACTCGAGGCGAAGTGCCAGTGTCAAGTCAGCGGACTAAGCTGTACTCATGTCACCTGGGAACTGACGACTGACGATAGGTATAATACCAACCTGTCAGTTCCCGACGAGTCCTGTCCAGTGTACTCGTAACCCAACGAGCACCCGTATACTATCTCCAGTACGACGTACTGATGGCTGTGGGACAGACCATCTCCCACACTGGGATGAGAAGCGCATACGCTAGTCTACTCCGGAGTATCGATGCCCTGTCTCGATAGTCCTGCGACTAGGGACCTGTATAAGGATGTGCTTATAGATTACCCAGCCCCCACTAGTGTGACTGCCATCACAACGCTGGTAATCAAGCAAAGATCCTAAGGGCTCCACTAATGCGTATAAGTGATATAGCAAAATAAACACAAGTACACATTGAAGTAGAGACAAACCAAGTAGCATACTACTATTTTGAGCAAGATTGTATATACAAGGTGAATATCCCAAGCATCCATTAAGTAATATACAAACTAGTATGATACAGTAATGGCCTCTAGGGCATATACACTAACAATCTCCCACTTGCACTAAGGCCATGTACTGGCGTATCGAAGACCTATCATCTCGATCAGCCGCTCGAACTGAGTCTGGGGCAGGGCCTTGGTGAATGGATCTGCAGTGTTGTCTTCTGAAGCAACTCTCCGAACCTCGATCTCCTTGCGATCCACGATCTCCCTGATCAGGTGATACCGCCTCAAGATGTGCCTGGATCTCTGATGGGACCTTGGTTCCTTTGCTAAAGCTATAGCCCCATTGTTGTCGCAATACAGAGGATTGGATCAACAATGGACGGAACCACCTGAAGTTCTTTCAAGAACTTCCTCATCCAGACAGCTTCTTTTGCGGCATCAGATGCAGCGATGTATTCCGCTTCCATCGTCGAGTCTGCAACGGTTTCCTGTTTGGAACTTTTCCAACACACCGCCCCTCCATTGAGGGTAAAGACAAAGCCCGACATGGACTTGGAATCATCCTTGTCACTCTGGAAGCTGGAGTCAGCAAAGGCCTCGATCTGGAGGTCTTTTCCGCCATACACCAAGAACATCTCCTTAGTCCTTCTCAGGTACTTGAGAATGTTCTTTACCGCTATCCAGTGTTTCTCCCCAGGGTTTGACTGATACCGGCTTACCACACTCAGTGCATAAGCTACATCCGGTCTGGTACACAACATCGCATACATTATAGAGCCTACCGCAGAAGCGTAGGGTATAATAGACATGCGATCCCTCTCCAAATCAGTCTTGGGAGACATCTCTTTAGAGAGGGTGATCCCGTGACAAGCCGGTAGGTTACCGCGCTTG
This sequence comes from Agapanthus africanus, assembly GCA_030015575.1. Lineage (NCBI taxonomy): Eukaryota > Viridiplantae > Streptophyta > Magnoliopsida > Asparagales > Amaryllidaceae > Agapanthus > Agapanthus africanus. Next base: position 305,144,067 of record JASDDO010000016.1, on the reverse strand, counting down.
GAATCTTCCATACTGAATCTCTTCACTATGGTGTCAATGTACCTGGACTGAGAAAGTCCCAATATCCTCTTGGATCTATCACGATGGATCCGGATCCCCAGGATGTATGAGGCATCACCTAGGTCTTTCATGGAGAACCTTTGTGACAAGAACCCCTTGACAGATTGTAGCATAGGAATGTCATTTCCTATTAAGAGAATGTCATCCACGTATAAAACGAGGAATACTACAGTTCTCGCTACAAATCTACTATAGATGCATGGTTCATCTGGATTTTTGATAAAGCCAAATTCTTTGACCGTCTCATCAAAGCAGATGTTCCAACTCCGCGATGCCTGCTTTAGTCCATAGATGGACTTAAGCAACTTGCACACCTTTCCGCTGCTCCCACTCTGAATGAAGCCCTCTGGCTGGTCCATATAGACACACTCCTCTAAATTTCCATTTAGAAAAGCTGTCTTTACGTCCATTTGCCAGATCTCATAATCGTGGAAGGCAGCGATGGCAAGAAGGATCCGAATGGATTTCAGCATGGCTACTGGAGAAAAGGTTTCGTCATAGTCCAAGCCAGGTCTTTGACGGAAACCCTTTGCTACCAGCCTAGCTTTATAGGTCTCAACCTGTCCATCTACACCAATCTTCCTTTTGAAGATCCACTTGCATCCTACGGGTTTTACCCCGTCTGGAGCAATGTCCAACGTCCATACCTTGTTGGTGTACATGGACTCCATTTCGGTCCGCATTGCATCCAGCCATTTCACTGAGTCAACGCTCTGAACGGCCTGCTGGAAGCTAGTAGGCTCATCATAATCTATGATGCAATCCTCTCTATCCCCGTCTATGAGAAAACCGTAGTATCTCTCGGGCGGATGAGACTGCCTACTACTTCTGCGGAGCGGCGTAGGAATGTCCTGTTCTGTTGAACCCTCTGGTTCCACTAAGCTTTCAGTAACAGTCTGTGGTTCTGGAACTTCTTCCAGTTCTATTGTGCTCCCACTTATCTGGGTTTCCAAAAACTCAGTTTCCAAGAAGCGGGCATGCTGAGAAACAAAAACCTTTTGTTCCTCAGCGGAATAGAAAAGATACCCCCTGGAGTTCCTTGGGTATCCCACAAACTTACACTGTACTGAACGTGCCTCAAGCTTGTCCGCATGCTGCCTTTTTACAAAAGCTGGACATCCCCATACCTTAAGATACTTAAGACAGGGTTTCTTCCCCGTCCACATCTCATAAGGGGTGGTAGGCACAGTCTTGGTGGGAGCCTTGTTCAAGAGATACGCAGCTGCTTCTATTGCATATCCCCAGAATGATCGCGGTAACTCAGCGTTACTCATCATGGACCGAACCATATCCAATAGGGTTCGGTTCCGTCTCTCCGATACACCGTTATGTTGCGGAGTGTATGGAGGAGTAAGCTGAGAGAGAATACCATTCTCTTTTAAGTAATTCAGGAATTCGGCACTTAAGTATTCTCCACCTCGATCCGATCTTAGAATCTTAATACTTTTGCCGGTCTGTTTCTCTACTTCATTCTTATACTCCTGGAATTTTTCAAAAGCCTCGGACTTATGTTTCATTAAGAAAACATAACCGTACCTTGAGAAGTCATCCGTAAAAGTAATGAAGTAAGAATGTCCGCTTCGGGCATGTGTAGACATTGGACCGCACACGTCACTGTGTACGAGTCCCAAGAGCTCGCTCGCTCTTTCTCCATGTCCAGTAAACGGAGTCTTTGTCATCTTTCCCTTGAGACAGGATTGACAAGTGGCATACGACTGATATTCGAACGCATTCAAATACCCTTCTGTATGTAACTTCGTCAACCTTCTCTCATTGATGTGACCCAATCTACAATGCCATAAGAAAGTCTGGTTTATTTCTGGAGACTTTCTTTTGTGTGTATTCTGGACATTAAAAATCTGTGGTTGGTTCAATACGTATATACCATTACTCAAAGTACCTGACCCAATCAAAACTTGATTAAGGCGAATGTTTACAACATTACTTACAAACGCAAATTCATAACCTTCTTTAGAAACTAAAGATACAGAAATGATATTACAAGTTGCGTTGGGTACAAAAAAGCAATTACGCAAAACCAAAACATGTCCATCTGACATTCCCAGGTGATAGTCCCCCACGGCTTTAGCATCCATGCTCGCTCCGTTTGCAACTCTGAGGGTCATGTCACCTGCTTTCAAAACACTACGGTTTCTCAACGCCTGCAAAGAATTACAGATATGAGATCCTGATCCGGTATCCAATACCCAGGAAGTAGAGTTTATAGAAAGACAGTTTTCAATAACATACACACCTGAAGCTGAAGCTGCAACCTGCTTCAATTCCTGTGTTCTGGCCTTCCAGGCCCTGCAATCATTCTTCCAGTGTCCTTTCTTATGACAAAAGAAGCATTCTTCCTTATCCACAAGCTTCCCCGCTATCTTTGTTGCTTTTCCTTTTCCCTTCGTATCCACTTTACTAACACCGCCCCTTGGTTTGGCGGGGGCTTTCTTCTTCTTTCCCTTGGCTTTCGCCTTGGACCTAGAAGAAGATGATCCTCCTACAAACAAAGTGGATGTTTCCCTACCTTTCTGTAGGGTGCCCTCTGCGCTCCTCAGCAGGTTGAGGAGTTCTGAAAGTTCAACCTCCTTTTCTTGTAGGTTGAAATTCATTATAAACTGGGCGTAAGTGGAAGGAAGGGACTGGAGAACTATATCCGTATATAGCTCACTCTCCAATGTGATCCCTAGGTCAGCGAGCTCCTCAATGTAACCGATCATCTTTAGCACGTGCTCGGCTACTGATGATCCGACGGCCATTCTTGTCGAAAACAACTTTTTCGACGCTTCGTATCTTGCGATACGTGATTGCTCTCCATACAGTTCTTTTGTATGAAGCAATATGGACTCCATGTCCATATTCTCATGCCTCCTCTGATGTTCGTTGTCCATCGAGGCAAGCAAGAGGCACTTGGCCTTCGCGCTATCAATCTCCCAAGTCTTGCGGATTTCCTTATCCGCGACGCTGGAAGTTGGACCAGGGACAGGGGGAGCTTTGGTGGTAAGAAGATACCCCAGCTTGTCATAAGTGATTGCTATCTTGACATTCCTGAGCCAATCTTTGTAGTTTGGCCCTGTCAGCTTGTTTTTATCTAGGAGTAACTTAAGTCCAGTCATGTTGATAGGTCGCTGCAATTAGGAGAGAGAAGAAGAAACACTCAGCATGATGCTCTTGCAAGTTTAGAGTGGTTTTTAGTTTGTCTAAACAGGATGGCTCCCACTGTTTCTCGAATCCCTCCTCAAACCATAAAGGAAGAATTAGTCAGGATCAATCCCACCGTACAATACTTGCTTAACCGTTCAGCCAGGCTGGTGTCGGTACTTCGAGGGAGGTTTTCCAACGCTTTCGCGAAGTTCCTTAATTAAAGAACCTCTTTTCCCTGGGGGCGTAGCCCCGCTAACACCTTTCTAGGCACCTACTAGGTTTATAGCATTGATCGTTAAGTGAGAAATTTCCCGAGGAGTAGCATATACTCACAGTAGGATCGGGATCCAAATATCATCGCGTGACGAAACTGAAGGAATCCTACCAGAATCACCACACTCCAAATGGTATGCAAATCTAGCAAGTTTCAGTACTTATGAAACTCCCGATGTGGATTTTTGCCCCATGCTCTTATGACCTTGACGAAGGTCAACAAATCATAAGTCACATGTCAAGTTCTGCCCGTCATTATCCAGGTTAATTTGAATCCACCCGCATATACCCTTGACGAAGGTCAACAAGGTAATGTGAGTGTCCCAAACCAACGCATCTATCTATGCTACATATGAATACTTAACAGCTACCAATCACTATGCCTTGACGAAGGTCAACAAACACAGCTTGAATACTATTTGAATATTCATACGAAACGACGGAGGGCTACGAATGGTTTTTGGCAAAACCGTGAACGTAGTGAACTTGATTTGGTCGATGGAACGAGATAGCTTTTAAATGGAGTGGCTCAAACTCCGCATTTTAAAAGTTAGTTTTGAAAAGAACCGAGTGGTTTTTCGAAAGTGTTCCAACGACTTTAACTTGGTTTATTATCTTGCATTAGTTCTTTTAATGCGTGATATTCTTGCATTAGTTCTTTTAATGCGTCCCATCATTTAAATCCTACCATTGCAGAAAACAACCAAAATATGACGTACGCTTATGCCATATGCATTCGCCACGGGGCCCCGTCATCACCCGTTAGGTTACTTAACTAACGACAGAGCGGGGGCTGGGCTAGCGCGGCTGTAAAACATAAGCAACGCCTAAATAGAAAGCAATGATAGACATTACAGATCACAGATGAATACATTGGATATACTAGCAATCCGCATTTCTTTCGAGCCTGAAACGAAAAGCGGATAACACGGTCGCGGTGAATAGCAAATACCCCACCCAAGACCCCTACGGGTGCGGCAAACTACCCGCCAAGTTCCCGGTAGTTTGTGCACCCCACCATGGGTCTATCCTAGGAGCAAAAACAGTAAAAAGAATTATACAATGACGGCTACAACCCCGACCCGGTTGCGCGGCCAAACAAATAATATAATTACATCAATTTACATTTACAAATGAATGAAAGAAAAACAAAAGCTCATCTCACATCCAACCCCGGCTATTCACCCGCGACAGTCCAACACATTCATATACACATTCCAGCACATTACAGATCATGTATAACCCCGACTAATCGACTTATAGCGATTAGCCGACGTTCAATACATGCAAACATCACAGATATAACCAATATAGCCAAAGTGTAGTGAAGTTCGGAAAAATACGGAATTATAGGACCCCAAAAGGAAATTTCTTTTCTGGAAAATCTGGGCACATATAATATATCTCAAAAATCCCAAAACCAAAACCTACAGATACTGCACGAAAAACGAGGCGCAGAAGACGACAAAGCGCGGCGGTTCCGCGGCACGAGCCTACCTCGTGCCGCGGATGCGCGGCGCTTTGAGCTCAACTCTGGATCGTTTTTCATGGGTGTTTTTAGAAAACCCTGAGATGATTTTACAAATATAAATTTTTTCATTTTGAGCCAAAAAAAATTCAACAGAAACTCAGGTTTTGAAAAATACGGTTTTAGGGTTTTGGTTTTTCCGGTTTTGTGATTTTTTCGGTTCCGAACTTCGTTACACCTTACTACCAAGCTAGTTTAAGTTTAGTTAGGCTCTGATACCACTGTAAGTCCATATTGCGACCCCCGGTGCTTACGGGGAGGCGGAAACGGTATAAAAAACGAATTTTTATCGCAAGAGGCAACATGGACTAAACTTGGTCGGGATCGTTGTCTAAACTAAAACTAGTTTACACTAAAAGGAGTTAGCTACTATGGAAGATGGTTATACCTAAACTTGAACTCCTTCTTCTTCAAACCTTGTAGAGGTTGATGGTTCTCTTTTCGTCGCCTTCTTGCGTCGAAGATGGATCCACCTCGAAGGTTCGACCTTTGGGCTCTTCCTCGGTCTTTGAGTGAACTAGGGTTTCCGGCTTGCTAAACCTTCAACCTAGAATGAGTAGAGAGAGTGACTAGGGTTTGCTTTTCTTTTTCAAGAGAAGGATTCTCAACTCATGAGAAGGTTTCTCTTGACTAGAGGAAGAAGAAGATGAAGAGAGGAGAGAGAATGAATATGATAGAATGAGCTATCATATTCTATCTTGCAACCATAATGCAAAAGAAAATAATTATCTAATAATAATAATTGAAAATGAGAATAGTTGATGGTAATTTGGAATGACCACTACCATGCTTCATTTAAAAATGTAAGCATAAATCAAGGAGGACTTTTGAAGGCATGAAAGTGGTCAATGGTCAACAAGTCAACCAAGGTCAACAAGTCAACAAAAACAACCATAACATAATTCTCATTTAATTATTATTATTAATAGATAATATATAAATCCATTAGGGTTTGGAAAATGAAGACTGTCAATTGTGCATACGCACCCGTTCCGAAACCCTAATGAAAAACCTCATTCTCCGCCTCAAGCAACTGTGCATACACACCTGCATTCTCGTTCCGAAAAACAAGAATACCAAGATATAAAAGCAACCCCAAAAACATATACCAGTATCTGGCTCAATCCAGAGCCTGCCAGTATAATCCGTCCGGACTCCAAACGTGCACAAGTGCGCGGATGAGAACGAACCCTGTCGCAAAACCATGCGACCTCTACTCTGTTTTGCCCAGAGGCGAATACCCTCTGTGTGGGACTCTAAAGACTCGACACTACGCTGGCAGTGGGTTTAACCACAGACCGCAAGCGGCACTAGCTGTGCGTAACGGTCCCCAGGTAGATGCCGACAAGAAGGCTGACGAGGTGAAACCCCATCTGAACTCCTACTGAGTCTGAATGTGACATTCTCCGTACAGTCCGGTCTGTTCGTCTGATACATCGCATGGCGGGCCTAGGGGGCGGTAAACGTCAGTCCCCCAATAGCGGTACAAGTCGTGCCGGAGCGAAGCCCAAAACACCCTGAGATAACACTAGAAACCTACCAGTATATCTCGTTTGCCCTGGCCAGGGACTACTCGTGTAATGGCTCTCCTAGACACAGCGCGATGTCAACCCCCAATACCGGGAGAGACGAATCCTGTCTAACCGTCACTGCCTCCAAGTGCTTCGGGACTGCACCCAACCACCACCTGTTTGCACGACTCCTTTGAGCCGTGGTAGGGTAGTGATCAAAGTGCAGTGGGAACACACTCGAGGCGAAGTGCCAGTGTCAAGTCAGCGGACTAAGCTGTACTCATGTCACCTGGGAACTGACGACTGACGATAGGTATAATACCAACCTGTCAGTTCCCGACGAGTCCTGTCCAGTGTACTCGTAACCCAACGAGCACCCGTATACTATCTCCAGTACGACGTACTGATGGCTGTGGGACAGACCATCTCCCACACTGGGATGAGAAGCGCATACGCTAGTCTACTCCGGAGTATCGATGCCCTGTCTCGATAGTCCTGCGACTAGGGACCTGTATAAGGATGTGCTTATAGATTACCCAGCCCCCACTAGTGTGACTGCCATCACAACGCTGGTAATCAAGCAAAGATCCTAAGGGCTCCACTAATGCGTATAAGTGATATAGCAAAATAAACACAAGTACACATTGAAGTAGAGACAAACCAAGTAGCATACTACTATTTTGAGCAAGATTGTATATACAAGGTGAATATCCCAAGCATCCATTAAGTAATATACAAACTAGTATGATACAGTAATGGCCTCTAGGGCATATACACTAACAGATAGGGTGCCGTAAGGAGCGGATTGTGGTTCAATTAACGGGAGTCGATTTAAGCTGTTGGGCAGAGTGAAAGAGATTTCCTTCTCTCAAACTTCCCTTATCCTACCCTAACAAGTATGAACTACTCACACATCATGATACGGAAAAATAAAACAAAACAAAAGAGGAAGATAGAAAGAAGGAGATTAGAAGAATACGACTAGCTATTTGCGACCTCACTTTGGCGAGGATCGAGCGTAAGCATCATTGTCGTATTAAGGATAAAGAAAAAGAGAGAAGAAAGAAACAACAAGAAAATAACAACAACTACTTAACGAATTAAAATTACAACAATTATAAAAAAGATAAAGAGACAAGCATGATAATAAACGGTTCTTCTTTATTCATCACTCTTCACTCACAAGCTCACTACAAGTTTCAATGGGAAGAGGTGAGAAGAGGAAGAAGAAACACAACTAATCCTAGCAAAATGAAAATACAAGAATGGACCCCTTCCTTCTCAAAGTTCTGGGCTATTTATAGGCTGAGAAATGAAAACCTAGGGCAACCAACAGAACACAATTGAAAAGACCCAAATACCCCCAAAAGCCCATCATCTTTGGCGCCAGAACGGCCGCGGATCCGCGGCCTATACCCCTCTTTGGCCGCAGATCCGCGGCCCTATGGTGGAGTTGGGCCCTCCAACTTTTGGTGCTGGCCTGGTCTTCTATCCCCTTTAGTCTGGTACATGTATTTTCTCAATTTGTCTTTCCGATTTTTCCAGAATTTCTGTTGAGGGAAAGGTGGACTTTTTGTGGATGTTTTTGTCATGATTGCCTCGAGCTCCGCGTAGATCTCTTGGGTTTGGTGTTGCCTTTGTGCTTTGTGCATGAAGGTGACATTGATTTGCCATTTTGTCTTCCTAAACTGGTATCTGGCAACATACGGATGAAGAGCGGAGACCGTGTTTTCTTCAGTGGTTGGCAGGAACCTGGGTTTTGTCGTGTTTTTCCATGAGTTCCACCGTTTAGAGCCGAGAACCTGTATCCTGCAATTGACTAACAAACACGGCTCAAGAGTACCTACCGATAAGCAATATGATAAAAATTGGGTGGTATGAAAATGCAAAAATCTGATATGAACAATCACTCAGCATCTTTTTTGGTTTTGGCTGATAGCACGACCTCCCATGGAGCTTCTTCAATGAAAGAACATGTTTCCCCCGGTGTATCAGCTTTCTTAGGAGTATGCGGCTGTGGCGGGTTCACCTTCCACTTTTCGGACAACGCAAACTTTCCCTGGAGGTATTGATCCTTAATCCATCCTTTGAAGACGAAGCAATCCTCAATCGGATGGCTTACCGTTTGATGATAAGGGCAATAATTGGGGTTATTCACCTCAGTGGGTTATGGCGGTCGCCTCGGATTTGGCAAGTTTATAAGCCTGTTACGTACCGCCAGCTCGAATAACCGTTTCGTCTTGTCCCGCTGGAACGAGTAGGGACGCTTCATCTTCTCATTATGATACCACTGTCTTTCTTCCAACTGATCCGCCAGCTTTGTGGCACTGGGTTGCCGTTGAGCATTCGCGACGAAGGTTGCCTTCCCTTTACCCTTATCATTCCGGGGTTCTGGCTTCGGGGGAGACGGTCTGTGACCCATCTGGTCCATCTGGGCCAACTTGTCGATCAAAGCCTGGAACGTGGTTGGCTTAAAGAACATCATGAACTGGGAGATAGTTACATGAGGGTCTAGGGTTCCCACGAACATGCCCACCGCGGGCGCTTCCTCAATGCGTTGCTCGCATTTCGACCACAGATTTCGCTAGTATATAGCATACCGGACCCACGTTTTTCCTGGTTTCTCCTTGGCATTAATCAATGCCGTTATCGGGGTGCGTTCGTTGGCGCTTGCGAATTGCTGAGTGAATAGCAACTCCATTTCAGCGAACGTCTTGATAGAATCGTTCAGGAGTTCTGAATACCATTCAAACGCTGTTTCTGATAAGCTGCCCACGAACTGGTGAAGCAACAGTTTGTCATCACCGCCGGTGTTACCGCAAAGGGCCCTGAACTGGGCAACATGTTGGTGGGGATTGTCAGTCCCCTTGTACACATGGAATTTCGGTATTGTATAACCCGGCGGATATTTGATTTGGTCGTACCAGCTTGGATACAGTCGCCCCGTTTTTACGACTTGACCAGCTGCCTTAGTCGCATGATGAACCCGGATCTACTGGGCTATATAGTCGTCCAAGTCAGCCTTAGAGATTGTCTCCTCCTTGGCCTTTGAAAGAGCCGGTGGTGGATTCGACGTTTCTCCTCTATCATCTTCGAGGACGGTCGGGGGATCTTCAGCGGGAGGATCTTGTTGAATCATCATCCCAACCATGCCTTGAAATAAGTGGGCTATTTGGTTTATATTGGCCGCTTGTTCCGCAGCCTCTTTATCTTTCTTTTCCAATATCCTCCGAAGGAACTCAGCGTCGGTTTCCTGTTCTTGTAGCTGATCCGAGGACGCCTCGGGGCTTTCTTTCAGCCCAGTAAGCACGGCCATTGCGATCATCATTTCCTAGAGCTTTTGCTGTTGCTCCTGAGCTTTGGTCACCGACTGTGTAAGCGGTCTATGACCTGTAGACGCACGGCTGTCTTCCTTCCCCGACGCCATGTATACAGTGTGGACCATCCTGCCCCCAGCCTTAGGGCGTCTGGGCTCAGCGCTTTTAGCTCTTGTTGCAGGCCCAGGGATCTTCTCCGGCCTCCTCTTTTTATAAGCAGTGGAAGTTGAGGGGGCCGTTGAGGTGGGCACCCAGACAGCTTTTCGTGGCTTAGCGTGATGACTGACTTCCTGTTGGATTTTCAGCTTCTTGTGCTGGCGGGAGAAATTTGGGTCGATCACCGAGTCTCGGGTCTGCCGCCAGTCTTTATAGATTTTGGAGGACAGCCGTTGAGGAGATTGGGGTTGTTCCGGCTTTATTTCCGCAGCCTTTTTCAGCGGAGGGGGAGATATCTTTAGCACCGCGGTAGGAGAATTCCTACGCACCTTATTTAGCATCTCAAAGCTGTTCCCAGTTGGAACAGCAGCATTAACTTCTGCCGTCGGGGCTGGAGGAGTTAGCCCAGATGGGGAGTTGCCTCCGGCCTTCCTCACTCGGTGCCAGTAACGACGTCGAGCGTGTCGTGCTGATGGAATCGGCCTGGTGAGGCCAATAGTCTCGTCTTGCCCCCTGTGTAGGTGCGGGGTCGCTGCTGGTGTCAGCCTGTTAAAGACCGATGTCCCTTGGATAGCAGGAGCGGGAGCTGGAACAGTCAGTCTTGTAAAGACTGACTTTTTAGATGGAGAGGCCGCGTTGACGACTTCTGGAGCAGGATTGGTTATTTTCTTAGGAGCAGCCTTCTCTGGGATTGCATGCTTCATTGTGGGCCCACAGGAATTTTGGCCCAATCTGGAGAAGACCGAGGCGCCAGTGCTGGACGACCCGTTGAGAAGGGCCGCAGTAGCTGTAAGCCGATCAAAGACCGACTTCTTAGGAGCTTTCGGTGTCAGCACAGGAGCGATGAAGCTCGTTGGCAGGAGCATGGTCCTGAAAAATAACCCTGTGGTGGCTTGAGTGACCTGTTCTACGGGTATCGTTAATAGGGAAGCCGTTTGGGGCCCGTAGGTTATGCCCCCAATTGAGGCAGGACGTGGGTTGCAGCTGCATGTGGAACACTTTGAGCAGGTGAACGCCATTGATCCTTTTCTTTCTGCACCAAGCAAAATGCCAAATCTTAGTACCTCGAAACCCAAGGGCAACCATTAGCAAACCGTAATTGGTTCGCGAACACGACACACGAAAGTGTGGAGTGGAAAGAGGAAAAGGTCCCACCGGGCGTGCCAGAATCTGTTCCCCTCCGAAATACGGCGCGACGGATGTCTTGCCTGAGATTCGGGGCAGATTCTAATTGGTGCTTTCCGTCTACCTCTCCGAAAATTCCAAGTTGATTTATGGCACCGTGTATTGAAGGTTTAAACGGATGCGTCCGACTTAACAGACTTGGTCAGATTCCCCCTCGCTTGAGGGATTTTTGATTGTGGGGACGCTCTTCCCTGCAGGCGCAAGCCCCTGCAGTTAATTACGCTACCGCACTGCGGTAACCACTTTCTACTTCTCCAGATGGTCACTTCGTGTCGTGTGTGTTTATTTTTTGTTGGTTGCCCGTGGATTGTATACGGAGACTGAGTTATATCGTCGCCCGTAGGGCTTGGACTAGTCCAAATCTGTATTATCTTAAATTTGGGTTTTGGGGTTTGGGTTTAAGGATACGTTAGCCTCATTGGAGATTAAGATCAACTTAAACATTTGTTAAGGATACGTTAGTCTAGTTTTTAGACTAAGATCGACTTAACGGGACCGTTTAGATCTAACAAAAGAGCAATTAAGGGAGCCCTGTTGTTTAGTTTAGTAACATTGCGGTCAATAAGCAGTTTAAGGACATTGCGGTCCAATGTTAGTTTTAAGACGAGCGAGTAGGGGAGGGACTAACCTAAAGTCTAAGAAGGTAACCCGATCTACTAACTAAGAAGGAGAGGTACGAGACTAAGGAAGAGTCTTACTCGAGAGATTCCACCTAAACGTTGCGGTCAAGATTAAGGATATCATAGTCCGTGGATTTAAGGACTCCACAGTCCAGCATTAGTTTTAAGACATCACGGTCAAGGTTAAGGACGACATAGTTCGTTGTTAGTTTTAAGACGTTCCGATCAAGGTTAAGGACATCATAGTCCATGGATTTAAGGACCCCACAGTCCGGAGTTAGTTTTAAGACGTCTCGGTCAAGGTTAAGGACGTCATAGTCCATGAGTTTAAGGACCCCACAGTCCGTGTCAATGTGTGGTCATCGGGACCCGTCACCTCTTTGACGACATTGAGGAATTACAACGCCAAGTATCAAAGGAGTGAAGAGATGTACGCTTGAACCAAGGTAGATTAAATAGTCTTTGGCCCAATTTGGGACCAAGACCAATTAATTATATTATGAGCCCATTAGCCCAGTTAAGTTTGAATTGAGGACTTATGGCTATCTTGAGCTAAGTCCAATCATGCTTAGAATATTGGCTTTCTGTTGGTCCATTGGAGGAGAGGCTTTGCCTCTAGAACTTAGCTAATTGGGCTGAAGCTGGTGTTAAACACTAAAGACCAACAGTGTTGAACACTGGGATTAAGATTAGCAAGTTAGTGTTTAACACTAAAAGATAGTTAGTGTTAAACACTAGCAACAGGGCTTTCAAATTAAAACAAATCAGTGTTAAACACTAGCGATGGAGTTTTCAACCTAGTGTTATTGATAACGGAGATCTCAAGTTAGTGTTAATCAATGATAAACACTGGTATCAGAGATTTTAATTTAGTGTTAAACACTAAGAAAATTAATGTTAAACTCTGCTAACATAGATTTAATTTAGTGTTAAACACTAAGGCAAATCAGTGTTAACACTGGATTCAGAGGTTCCAATTTAGTGTTAAACACTAAGGCAAGAGGGGTCACGTGGTAGCACGTGAGAGCGCCCTCTTCTGTGGAGCTTTTCAGGGGTCACGTGGTAGCACGTGACCCTGCTTCTTTGCATGTTTGTTTATCTTTTTAAGAATTAAATTCTTCATAAGGTTAAAACCTAATAATTAACTTTAGAGGAATTAAATTCCCACTTTCTTCTGAAGAATTATATTCTTAGATAGAGTTGAACTCTAGTTTCTTTTCTGTAGGAATTAAATTTCTCATACATATGAATAACTGAATTCTATCATAGGGTTAAACCCTAATTTCTTCTTTTTTAAGGGAATTGAATTCCTGTTATTTTGATAGAATTAAGTTCTTAATTAGGGTTAAACCCTGGTTCTGTTCATTTTGAAGGAATTAAATTCCTATAACATAGGGTTGAACCCTAATTCAATCCCAAAAGAATTAAATTCCTATAATTCTGTGAGAATTAAATTCTCAAACTCCCATTCCCCCACTATACTTTGGATCTGCATGGCAGGATCTCAACCCAATGAGAATTGAATTCTCAATTCATGGGGAGATGTGCACTTTGCAGATCCTCTACTAGAGAAAGAACTAAGTTCTTCTTTTTATATAAGAGTTAAACTTTTTGAGAATTAAATTCTCTTTTTAAGCCTCTCCCTTCTTACCTAAGGTTTTCTTTTGCAGAGGATCAAATTCTTCCCAAAATCTCAAGGCTCTATTTCTCTCTCTCTGTATGTCTCTCTATATGTGTCTCTTTCTCCGTATTTTCCTGGCTCCTATTTATAGGAGAAGGAAAAGAATCAATCAGTTTTAGTGAATCTTTCATTGAGAGATTTGATTTGTTTATTGTGATATTTGATTTACATCCATCATTCATCTGGACCTTTGGATTATTATGTGAATTTTATTCACCATTGGATTTTAAATCCAAAGATATTCTTTTGTTATTTCGGTTAGATTTTAAGGGGAAATCTTTCTGAGTTCAAGATTTTTCCATAAATAGGTGATATTTAATCACCTTTAGATTTTTAATCCAATCGGTTCCAAATAATCATTCTCCTTTGGAAAGATTTGAATGCTCTTCAGAATTTAATTCTGTTAAATAGAGAGGTTTTGAAAGCCGGTCACGTGTGACCACGTGACCCTTGGTCACGTGTAGGCACGTGACCCCCTGGAACGAGCTTTTCTTCTCCTTTTGCGCTCTGTTTTCTAGCCGCTGCTCAACCGTCACGTGCCAACACGTGACCCCTGGTCACGTGTGAGCACTTGACCTTTTTTGGAGCCTTTTTTTGGTTTAATCAGGGAGTGAATCTGCCTTTGCCGCTGCTTTTAAATGTTACGTGCCAACACGTGACTACTGGTCACGTGCTAGCACGTGATGCCTCTTCCGTAGGCTTTCCTGATTTTAAATCCGGAAACAGTAATGTCAGCTGTATGAACTTCTGCCAGCTCGTCCTTCATCTTTTCTTCTGCAAGAAAATGTTGGAATTGATCGGGGCTCTTGTAATGCCTTGATCATAGATTCTCTTGCTTTTTTGGACAGGAGGAGATCATCCAGTATGCTCAGTTGTGAGGGTATCTTTCTCAGATGTGCCAGGACATTGTAATCCACTTTGTTTTTCTTAGATGGGTCCTTGGCTACGAACTCTTTGATGGCTCCATCATTGAGGGAATTTTCCTCAGGGACTTTTTCCTTCCCCTTGTCTCTTTTGATCGAACCTTTGTTTGTAGGCTCGAGGTTCTTTTCAGGTAACGTACGGTTACGGAGCCGAATGTTCTCGCAGTTCTTCTCCTCTTCTCCTTTTCCAGAAGTGGATTCTTTGAAGAGGGGGCTGAGGATTATTTCTTCCTCAGAATCGCTCCAGAATGTGAGAAATTGAGATTTTCCTCTTGTCGATCTGGTATCAACTATATGAAAATTGACAGCCGTTCCTTCATGCTCGTCTGTCACGCTCCTTTGTAGTTGAGGAGTTTTGCGCTTCATCCGCTTGAAGTGTTGCCGATGAGCGACGTATCCTTGCCACCACTTCTTGAAGGTATTGCACTCTTCGGTAGGGTGCGCGTGTTAGTTATATATATGCCCTAGAGGCCATTGTTATACATATGATATATATTATAGTGGATGCTTGGATATATATAGAGAGGACATTAATGCTCGACATGATAGTATGCTATATGGTTTCACTTTGTCTTAACATATTGACTTATATTGGTTTACTGTCTTGCTCTCACATGTTGATAAAGCCCTTAGGATATGTACTCAACTACTGGGACTATGATGCAGATCATACTAGTGGGGCCAGGGTAGTCCAAGAGTACATCCTATAAACTGTTCCTAGTCGAGAGAGTATCGAGACAGGGCATCGATACTGCAGAGTAGACTAGCGTATGCGCATCTTGACCCATATGATGGGCGATGGATGATCCCATATCCATCGGTGTTTGACATCAAAGATGCTGGATGGGGGCTCAGTGGAGACTGGGTATACTGAACGGACTCGTCGAGAACTCCTATATGGTATTATACTTATCGTCAGATAGAAGTTCTCTGGTGACACTGGTACAGGTTAGTCTGTAGACCCGAGATCGTCATAGAGTCTTGTTTGATTCCCACTATGCTTTGATTTCCACCTTACCACGTTCAAGAGGACGTGCAAAACGGTGGCTTTTGGGTACAATCCCGAATCACATGGAGGAAATGAGCGATAGGAGGGGTTTCATCTCTCCCGGTATTGGGGGTGGATGTTGCGCAGTGTTCGATTGGCTATAACTGGAAGTCCTTAGCCAGGGCAGATATGAAGACTTATTGGTAAGTATTATCAATAGTTTCTCGACCCGTTATGAGTCTCATATCGACATGACTCATCGGTTACTGAGGTCTGACGTTTACACCCCTAGACTTGATATGCGACATATCAGGCGAAGAGACCGGATTGTACGGTAGTGTTACTGATTGGATTCACAGGAGTGTGTACGGGCTTTCTTGTTGATCTTCTGATCACTCAGTACCCGGATGGCTGTTACGTTTAGCTGACCGCTTGCAGCTTGTGGGTGTTTGATATGATTATCACCTACTGCCGGCATATTGACGAGTCCTTAGAGTCCTACACAGAGGTTTCCGGGCTTAGGCGAAACAGAGTAAGAGAATATATGTGATATGTGCGGTACCGAGATTAATACGATATGAGATACCGTATTCTATTCTCACGATATGTGATATCGGCCGGGTATATGTGATATAGCCGGGTAATCGGATCAAGTGTTGATTCGATAAAAGGTACATATTATATAGTCGGTTATATGTATTGTAACCAGGTTATTAAATCAAGTGTTGATTTAATAATTTAATAATTTAATGTATAATTATATATGTGATATATTACATTACATTAACTAATATAAGCTCACTTAAATGATTCTTTTTCTCACTTGATGATACATTGATATATATGTGATATATGTTAATTGTATTATTTTATTTTTTTACATTATATATTATATATGTGATATATAATATTGTAACATGTTAGGGTTACAAATGCAACTAGGGTTTTGAGATTAAACCATGCTAGGGTTTGGATTAGGGTTAATGTTTTGTTTTAGGTTAATTCTAAATTGTATGAAATATTTGTCATGGTTGACAAAGTCTACTCTTTAGATATTTTCCTTGATATTTATTAACCGAACCCTAACCCTATCTCATGGTTTATTCTCTATAAGGGTTAAGCATGCCATGCTTAACCCATGGTTGCTTTTCTAACCTAAACAATAATTCATTTTCATTCATCACAACTTCATCTTCTTCTTGCTCTTCACAAAAGCTTTCTAGCTTTTCATTGGTGATGAATATTTTGTGAGAAAAAGAAAACTAAAGAGAGAAAAATTCATACTTCATCATTCTCTTCTATACTAGCCATATAGATTAGTGTGTTAGCTTCACTAATACCTCATTAGTGAAGTAATAGCTTTGGTTAGTGATTCCTCAAAGTAGATCATCTTTGATTGTGAAGATTACTAGCAAGCATGCATCATTCACTTCATGGAGCCTCTCAAGAGTATGGGAACTTGAAGATCACGGCGAAAGGACCTCTACTCGGAGCTTATGAAGTGAAGGAATGGACTGCAAAGGTTGTAATCCCTAACTCTTAGAAGTAAAATTGTTTACTTGTTCATTGTTAACCCTAATTCTCTTGTAAAGATCCTTGCTTAGGTTGTTTGGTACTTGAAAAATTTAATTTTGGTATGTTTGATGCCTTGTACAACCTTGTTCTAGTGCTTAATAACCCTTCAGTGGTATCAGAGCCTAGCTAGAGCATTAGGCGTTGCGTAGGCGAAATTAAAAGTCCGATTGAACCCCGAAAACCCAAATTATACCCCTTCTCTGGAAACTTTTCAAAAAGTTGGATTTTTCCATGTTAAAAATATTCAAAAAACCATGAAGGGGAATTCTATGGACACACCTGAAGAACGAAACCCTAACTCGTTTAAGTGACCGTGGATCCATGGCTAAAACAAGATTTTGGCGGTGGATCCACGGCTAAAACAAGGTTTTGGCGGCGGATCCGCGGCGCCACATAAAAGGCTTGGGTCGGGCTCTTCAGCTATAGGTCCGTAGGTGCTGTGGTATGTTTCTGGTTAATTTTAACAGTGCTCAAGTATTGAGGTTTCTGGAAATTTTCGGAATTCGTTGTTTCGATCAAATTGATTAACGTCGTCTAGCTTTCTGTAATGAGTTACAATAATTGGAATCTACAAATTAGTTTGTTGCATGTAAATCTAATATTTCGGTCTCGGGGGTAATTGGAAATCTTGTTGAATTATCCGACTTATTTTGAAAAGTGTTTTCATGGGTGAGACCTAAATGCGAGCTTTACATTGTTAGGTATGAAATCTTGGATATGTGATGTCCTGGTTTTGTATTGTCTAAGGGCAATTACGATTCCAAATGTTGTAGTTTTACATTTTCTTTTCAGCGACCGTAAGTATAATATGTGGTGTATCGCCGGTTTCGGTGCTATATGTCAACGACAATTGGGATACGCATATTTACTTATGTTGATTACATGTGATGTTATGTGTTGCAGTGATATAATTGTTAGTAATATGTATGCCCTAAAGGCCATTATATGGATAGTGGAAACTTGGACATATAATCTATGGAGATAGATGACTTTCTTGCTCAACATGATAGTACGCTATCTGGTTTACTTTATCTGGACATGTAGATTTAATCATTTACACATGTTGATAAAGCCCATAGGATATTTGCTTGACTACTGTGATTATGATGCGGATCATACTAGTGGGGCACGTGTAGTTTATAAGCATATCCTTAAACTGTTCCTAGTCGAGGGTGTATTGAGACAGGGCATCGATATTCCAGAGTAGACTAGCATATACCATTCTTGTCCCATATGATGGGCGATGGATGATCCCATATCCATCTGGTGAGGAGACACCAAAGATTGTATGCGGGTGCTCAGTGGAGACTGGGTACACTGAACGGACTCGCCGAGAACTCCTATGTGGTATTATATCTATCGTCGGATAGCAGTTCTCAGGGAACACTGGTACAGGTTTGACTGTAGACCCGAGATCGTTATAGAGTCTTGTGTGTCCTCCCACTATACTTTGATCTCCACCCTACCACGGCTCTGCTGAGTCGTGCAAACAGGTGGTCTTTGGGTACAGTCTCGAGGCACATGGAGGCAATGAGCGATAGGAGGGGTTTCGTCTCTCCCGGTATTGGGAGTTGATGTTGTGCTATGCTCGATTGGCTATAACATGAAGTCCCTGGCCAGGGCTGCTGAGATTTACTGATAAGAGTTATCAGTAGTTTCTCAATCTGTTATGAGCCATACACCAACATGACTTATTGAGTTACTGGGGTCGACGATTCCATCCCTGGACTCGATATGCAGCATATCTGACGAAGAGACCGGACTGTACGGTAAGTGTTGCCAGTTGGCTCGACGGGAGTTTTTTACAGCTTCGCTGGTTTTCTTCTGATCGTTTCAATACCCGGGTGGCCGTTATGTTTAGCTGACCTCTTGCGGCTTGTAGGTGTTTGATATGATCATCATCTACTGCCGGCGTATTGACGAGTCTTAGAGTCCTACAATGAAGTTTCCTGGCTTAGGCAAAAAAGATGTGGTGTGCATATGAGATATGCGTGGGACCCGATTAAATACGGTTATGTGATAACGTATATTAATCAGGCATTTTCTATTTGACGGATCGCATGTGATATGACCGGTTTGCTAAATCAAGTGTTGATTTAACAAATTACATTTAGATTAATTCTTTAATTAAATCCTTTTGTATGCATGCATGCATGCACATGATGATGTGCATGGACACATACATACATACATAGTATCATGGTTGATGATACAAGAATGGTGGCAATGCAAGACTTTTATTTATATTTTTTTCATTTTAAGTTAATGTAAAGAAAACCCACACATGCTCCTTTATTCTTTAGTGGGTAAGCTTTATTTAACTTAATGAAAAGAATTTCCACCCATGCTTAATTCATTATGAAAAGAATTTGCACCCATAATTATAGTGGAGGTGGAATAATTATGATTATTCCTTTCTCATCACTATAAATAGCTTCATATGTGATATGAAACATACAATGAGAAAAACACAACAATTAGTGCTAGGGTGTGAAGAAAACAAGTTATCATATGTGATATGATAGAAAGCTCAAGCTTAGCCACCATTATCTGATTCTTCCTCTCTTGATTTTTCTTTTGAGTGAAGTTGATAAAAAGAAAGGGTTTTCAATTGTTGAATATAAACCACATCATCATACTACACACATCTAGCCGATTTGTGTAGGGTGTTTGCTCTACTTCGTTTGTGAAACAAGTAAGGCAAGGAGCTTTGGGCAAAGGGACTTCGGGTGGATCATCGTGGACAAGGAGGGCTTCCATCGATCCGTTCCAAACTCTCATAGTGCCAAGGAGTTACAGAGGGAGATCTACAAAGGTTGTAATCTCTACTCTTAGTGATAGTTTTACATTTGCATGAGATGCTTAGTTGTATGAATCCCTAAAACTTCTAGTTTCGATTCTTGTCGAGTTAACTTAGCACCTCTAAAATTTTGATTATGCCATATGTGATGCTACCACACCCTTAACGAGGTGCTAGGCCAACCCTACAGTGGTATCAGAGCCAGGCTAGAGCTTTAGGCGATGCGTAGGCGATGTTAAAAGTCCGATCGAACCACGAAACACCAATTTGAACCGTTCTCTGGAAATTTTTTCAAAATTGGATTTTTCCAAATTAAAAATTCTTAAAAAATTCAGCAGGCTTTTTTATGAATTACTATATAAAAATTATTCAATGATCTCCCAAAAGAGCCGCGGATCCGCGGCAATAGCAGGGATATTTTAAAATTACTCAAGTGTTGAGTTTTCTGGAGATATATTGTATTTGGTGATTCGATCAGAAAAGTTTAACTTCGTTCAGATTTTCAGATTTTTTAGAACGTGTTAAAATGTTTGAACGAATATTAGAAACACAATTTTTCCCGTATTGGAAAAATTCCAAGTGCTGGATTTTTTCCCGAATTCAAAACTTTCGAAAAACATGTTCTAGAAATTTTTGAACTCGGCTCAAGTGTTGTGCAATTAGGGAAATCTAGGGTGTTTGTTTATTCGATCGAAAATTTTAACATTGTCTATTTATCTGAAATATGATACAATATGTGGAATTCATATAGTTATTCATGAAATACGAAGTATGTGATATTTCGAATTTATGATGTCTAAGGTGATTGTGGATTCCAAATGTTGTAGTTTTTTATTTTATTTTCTGCGGCCGTAAGTGTAGTATGTGGTGTATCGCCGTTTTCGTTGCTATACGTCAACGACAATCGGGATACGCATACTTACTTACGTTGATGATATGTGATATTATGTGTTGCTGAGATATGATGAGTAGGATTGTCGCGACTGAATAGCCGGGGGTTTTTATTTGAGATGAGAGTTTTATTTTCATTCATGTATAAATCAATTGTATATTATTTACTTTTCCGCATTAGGATAGACCCAAGGAGCGGAGCACAAGTGACCGGGTTCTAGGGTTCAGTGGGAGGCCATCTCGAGGAGTCGAGACCGGGTCTCCTAAACTCTAGAATTGGCGGGATCACTTGCCGCTCTCGTAGGGGTCTAGGGGTGTGGGCTTGGCTATTCATCACGACCGTGGAATCCGTATTTTCTATTGTTGGCTCGATAGAAAATACGGAAATCCTAGATATCCTTTTATATGCTTCTGCTGTTGATATTCTGTAATGTGATTACTTAGTATCTGAGACGAATGGATTATTATTATATATATGATATATAATAAACGTTGCTTATATTTTACACCCGCGCTAGTCCCACCCCGCTATGCCGTTAGTTAAGTAACCTAACGGTGCATAACGGGACACTGTGGCGAATGCGGATGGTATAAGTATACGTTCTATTCTGTGATGGCTTAGGAACTTAAATGATGGGATCACATTAATGAGATTAATGTAAAGAAAAGAAACCTAATGATGTTGTAGAATCAGACTTAAAACAATCTCGGCTTTTTATGAAAAATGCAAGTTTCAAAAGGACGCGGAGCTTAAGCCACTCCTTTTCTTAACTGTTTTGATTCTACAACGAGATCAAGTTCAAAGCGTTAAAGGTTTTCTTAAAAACCATCCGCAACCCTCCGTCATTTTAGGAAGCAGAGTACTTAGTATTCGTGCTGCGTATGTTGATTATAGTCAAGGCGTAGTGTACGGTAGCTAAGTGATGTCTTCCTACAAAGTATATGATGCGATTAGTTAGGACATTCATGTGATTATGTTGATCATAGTCAAGGGTCATATGGGTGGGTCTAGTTAATCACGAAATGACGGGTAGAATTTGACTAGTACTTATGATATGTTGACCATAGCCAAGGTCATAAGTGACTAGGGGTAAAAACCATATCGGGAATTTCAAGAGTTGAAATTTGCAATGAGATTGCATACCATCTATATGATAGTTGGATCTCGATCTCACTGTGAGTAAGTGTTACTTCCAGGAGAGTTTTGCACTTTACAATTAGCTAATCCAGTGGGTGTCTAGAATAGACTGACCGGTTAGCGAAACTGTAGAATGTAATTATTCCTGGCTAGTTTTCTTTTCAGGTTTTGAAAGAAAATTTGATAAAAGCAGTGGGAGACATCGATTAGATAAAATAATAACCAATCTAATTCTTTGCTAGTGCATTTCGCTAAGTGTATCCTTTTCTCTCTCCGAACGGCAGTTAAAGATGTCAGGACTTAAGCTACTACTTGAGAAAAATAAACTGACAGGACCAAATTATAAAGAATGGTTGAGGAACTTGAACATTGCACTTTCATATGATAAGGTATCATATGTCCTCAATACCGAAGCCCCACCCGTCCCAGGACCTGAATCATCTGTCGCGGATAGGGAGATCCGAAAAACTTGGGAAAATGACTGCAACACGGCCAAGTGCCTCGCGCTCGCTTCTATGGACAATGTCCATCAGAAGCAACACGAGAATATGGATGTGCAATCCATATTTCTTCACACAAAGGAGTTGTATGAAGAGCAATCTCGTACTTTGAGATACGAGGCATCTAGAAAGCTGTTTCAGATGCGAATGGCCCCTGGTGCATCAGTTGGAGACCATGTTTTGAAAATGATTGGTCTTATTGAAGAACTTGAGGAACTGGGATGGACTATGGATAATGAGCAATATACGGATATTGTTCTGCAGTCTCTCCCCCCTGCCTTTGCTCCGTTCATAGTAAATTTCAATATGAATGATTTGGAGAAATCATTGCCTGAACTTCTCAATATGTTGAGAAGTGCAGAGAACACGTTGAAAACGGCAAGGACTCCCGCTCTGCTTGCTGGGCCATCTTCCTATTCATTCCCAAAAGCTAATGCCAAGGGAAAGAAAAAGAAGAAGTCCATCAAACAGACAGGTGGAGTTAGAAAGGCAAAGGGGAAAGACAAAGCCGGGGCTGTGGGAAGCAGGAAAGGAGAATGTTTTTACTGTCATAAGTCAGGACATTGGAAACGCAACTGTGCTGCATATCTTGCTGATCTCAAGAAGAAGAAGCATGCCGATGCTTCCACTTCAGGTGTGTTTGTAACTGAAAACTGTTTTTCTTTAAACTCTGCATCCTGGGTATTGGATACCGGTTCTGGTTCTCACATCTGCAATTGTATGCAGGGATTGAGAAATAGTAGAGTTTTAAAAATTGGAGATCATACTCTGCGGGTTGGAAATGGTTCCAATATACATGCTGTATCCGTGGGAGAGTATCATCTAGGGTTGCCTTTAGGAAGTATTTTGGTTTTGAACCCATATTATTTAGTACCAAGTATGCTGTGTAACATAATATCCGTTTCTTTGTTGGACAAAGAAGGATATCATTTTATATTGCAAAATAATGTTATGAACATTAACCTGAATCAAGAGTTGATTGGGTATGGTACATTAAATAACGGTATTTACATCCTGAACCAACACACAGTTTTCAACAAACAACGTACTAGTAAAAGAAAGTTTTCAGATATAAATGAAGCTTTTATTTGGCATTGTAGACTTGGTCATATTAATGAAACAAGACTAAACAAGCTACATAAAGATGGATATTTAAATCCGTTTGAATATAAATCTTATGCGACTTGCCAGTCTTGTATCAAAGGTAAAATGACCAAAACTCCGTTTAGTGGACACGGAGAGAGAGCTGGTGAACTCTTAAGCCTCATACATAGTGATGTATGCGGACCAATGTCTACACATGCAAGAGGTGGTTTTTCATACTTCATCACTTTTACTGATGATTTCTCAAGATTCAGACACGTGTTTTTGATAAAGCACAAATCTGAAGCCTTCGAGAAATTCAAGGAGTATAAAGTTGAAGTAGAGAAGCAAACAGGCTTGAGAATCAAGAAAATTCGATCGGATCGAGGTGGAGAATATTTAAGTACAGAGTTTCTAGACTTCTTAAAAGAGAATGGGATTCTCTCTCAGCTCACTCCTCCTTACACACCACAGCACAATGGTGTGTCAGAACGGAGGAATCGTACCCTATTGGATATGGTACGATCCATGATGTGTGATGCTGAGTTACCGCTTTCCTTTTGGGGACATGCATTGGAGACAGCAATGTATCTATTGAACAGGGTTCCAACCAAGACCGTTTCTACCACTCCATATGAGATGTGGAATGGAAAGAGACCATCTCTTAAACGGTTTAGGATTTGGGGTTGTCCAGCTTTTGTTAAAAAGCAGAATCCAGACAAACTCGAGACACGATCGATCTTGTGTAAATTTGTGGGGTATCCAAAACATTCATATGGATATCTATTCTACCACAAAGAGGAACAAAAGGTGTTTGTTGCTCAGCATGCCACATTTTTGGAAAATGAGATCTTTACAGAAAGTACTAATGGCAATGTGGTAGAACTAGAAGAGGTTCTAGAGACACAAATTACTCAGAAGGAATTGGTTGAAACAGATGTTGCAGTAGAACTTCAAGAATCTCAGCCGCTCAGGAGGTCTAGTAGAACTTCTCGCCCACCAGAGAGATACTATGGGTTTCTCATAGATGGTGATAGAGAAGATTGCATCATGGATGATGATGACCCTACTAGTTTTCAGCAAGCTATCATGAGTGGTGACTCGGTGAAATGGCTGGAAGCAATGAGATCCGAAATGGAGTCAATGTACACCAACAAAGTATGGACTTTGGACGTTGCGCCTCCTGGGATAAAACCCGTTGGGTGCAAATGGATCTTTAAGAGAAAGATTGGTGTAGATGGACAGGTGGAGACCTTTAAGGCAAGGCTTGTAGCGAAAGGTTTTCGTCAAAGACCAAGCTTGGACTATGATGAAACTTTCTCTCCGGCAGCAATGCTTAAATCCATTAGGATCCTACTTGCTATTGCTGCTCACTATGATTATGAAATATGGCAGATGGACGTGAAAACTGCTTTTCTAAATGGTGATTTAGAAGAATGCGTTTTTATGGATCAGCCAGAGGGCTTCATTGATAGTGGGAGCAGCGGGAAAGCATGTAGATTGCTTAAATCCATTTATGGATTAAAGCAGGCCTCAAGGAGCTGGAACATCTTCTTTGATGATACAATCAAAGAGTTTGATTTTATCAGAAATGAAGATGAACCATGTATTTATAAGAAGATTGTAGGGAGTACTGTCACATTCCTCGTATTGTACGTAGACGACATTCTCCTGATAGGAAATGATGTTCCTATGCTACAATCGGTCAAACTATTCTTATCACAAAAGTTCTCCATGAAGGACCTGGGTGATGCCTCGCGCATTTTGGGCATTAGGATCTATAGAGATAGATCCAAGAGGTTATTGGGACTGTCCCAATCAAAGTACATAGACACCATTCTAAAGAGGTTTGGTATGGAAGATTCCAAGCGTGGTGCCTTGCCTGCTAGTCATGGAATCATTCTCTCCAAGGACTTCTGTCCGAAGACTGATGAAGAGAGAGCTCGCATGAGCGTTATACCCTATGCTTCAGCCGTAGGATCTATAATGTATGCGATGTTGTGTACTCGCCCTGATGTGGCTTATGCACTGGCTGTAGTAAGCAGGTATCAATCCAACCCAGGGGAGAAACATTGGATAGCAGTGAAGAACATTCTTAAGTACTTGTGAAGGACTAAAGAATTGTTCTTGGTGTATGGTAATGGGGATCTCCAAATGGAGGCCTTTACCGATTCCAGCTGCCAAAGTGACAAGGATGACAGCAAATCAATCTCAGGGTTTGTATTTACCCTAAATGGAGGAGCGGTTAGTTGGAAGAGTTCCAAACAGGACACCGTTGCAGACTCCACGATGGAAGCTGAGTATATTGCTGCAAGTGATGCTGCTAAGGAAGCCGTCTGGATGAAGAAGTTCATTGCGGAACTAGGAGTAGTTCCAACCATTGTTGATCCAATACCATTGTATTGTGATAATAATGGAGCTATCGCATTAGCCAAAGAACCAAGGTCCCATCAGAAATCCAGACGCATCCTAAGGCGATATCATCTGATCCGGGAGATAGTAGATCGCCAGGAGATCGAGATTCGGAGAGTAGATACAAAGGATAACACAGCGGATCCATTCACCAAGGCACTTTCATAGCCTCAGCATGAGCGACTGTTTGAAATGTTGGGTATGAGATACGCCAATAACTGGCCTTAGTGCAAGTGGAAGATTGTTAGTAATATGTATGCCCTAAAGGCCATTATATGGATAGTGGAAACTTGGACATATAATCTATGGAGATAGATGACTTTCTTGCTCAACATGATAGTACTCTATCAGGTTTACTTTATCTGGATATGTAGATTTAATCATTTACACATGTTGATAAAGCCCATAGGATATTTTCTTGACTACTGTGATTATAATGCGGATCATACTAGTGGGGCACGTGTAGTTTATAAGCATATCCTTAAACTGTTCCTAGTCGAGGGAGTATCGAGACAGGGCATCGATATTCCAGAGTAGACTAGCGTATACCATTCTTGTCCCATATTATGGGCGATGGATGATCCCATATCCATTTGGTGAGGAGACACCAAAGATTGTATGCGAGTGCTCAGTGGAGACTGGGTACACTGAACGGACTCGCCGAGAACTCCTATGTGGTATTATATCTATCGTCGGATAGCAGTTCTCAGGGAACACTGGTACAGGTTAGTCTGTAGACCCGAGATCGTCATAGAGTCTTGTGTGTCCTCCCACTATACTTTGATCTCCACCCTACCACGGCTCTGCTGAGTCGTGCAAACAGGTGGTCTTTGGGTACAGTCTCGAGGCACATGGAGGCAATGAGCGATAGGAGGGGTTTCGTCTCTCCCGGTATTGGGAGTTGATGTTGTGCTATGCTCGATTGGCTATAACATAAAGTCCCTGGCCAGGGCTGCTGAGATTTACTAATAAGAGTTATTAGTAGTTTCTCAATCTGTTATGAGCCATACACCAACATGACTTATTGAGTTACTGGGGTCGACGATTCCATCCCTAGACTCGATATGCAGCGTATCTGATGAAGAGACCGGACTGTACGGTAAGTGTTGCCAGTTGGCTCGACGGGAGTTTTTTTACAGCTTCGCTGGTTTTCTTCTGATCGTTTCAATACCCGGGTGGCCGTTATGTTTAGCTGACCTCTTGTGGCTTGTAGGTGTTTGATATGATCATCATCTACTGCCGGCGTATTGACGAGTCTTAGAGTCCCACAATGAAGTTTCCTGGCTCAGGCAAAAAAGATGTGGTGTGCATATGAGATATGCGCGGGACCCGATTAAATATGGTTATGTGATAACGTATATTAATCAGGCATTTTCTATTTGACGGATCGTATGTGATATGACCAGTTTGCTAAATCAAGTGTTGATTTAACAAATTACATTTAGATTAATTCTTTAATTAAATCCTTTTGTATGCATGCATGCATGCACATGATGATGTGCATGGACACATACATACATACATAGTATCATGGTTGATGATACAAGAATGGTGGCAATGCAAGACTTTTATTTATATTTTTTCATTTTAAGTTAATGTAAAGAAAACCCACACATGCTCCTTTATTCTTTAGTGGGTAAGCTTTATTTAACTTAATGAAAAGAATTTCCACCCATGCTTAATTCTTTATGAAAAGAATTTGCACCCATAATTATAGTGGAGGTGGAATAATGATGATTATTCCTTTCTCATCACTATAAATAGCTTCATATGTGATATGAAACATACAATGAGAAAAACACAACAATTAGTGCAAGGGTGTGAAGAAAACAAGTTATCATATGTGATATGATAGAAAGCTCAAGCTTAGCCACCATTATCTTCTTCTTCCTCTCTTGATTTTTCTTTTGAGTGAAGTTGATAAAAAGAAAGGGTTTTCAATTGTTGAATATAAACCACATCATCATACTACACACATCTAGCCGATTTGTGTAGGGTGTTTGCTCTACTTCGTTTGCGAAACAAGTAAGGCAAGGAGCTTTGGGCAAAGGGACTTCGGGTGGATCATCGTGGACAAGGAGGGCTTCCATCGATCCGTTCCAAACTCTCATAGTGCCAAGGAGTCACAGAGGGAGATCTACAAAGGTTGTAATCTCTACTCTTAGTGATAGTTTTACATTTGCATATGATGCTTAGTTGTATGAATCCCTAAAACTTCTAGTTTCGATTCTTGTCGAGTTAACTTAGCACCTCTAAAATTTTGATTATGGCATATGTGATTCTACCACACCCTTAACGAGGTGCTAGGACAACCCTACAATATTATATTGGATCATCGTGTTTTGAATAGCCAAGGGTTTTATGTGAGATGAGGGTTTTTTCATGTAAAATTCATTGTATGCAATATTTTTTTATTGGGGCACTTCCGGGTTGAGAATGATGTCTCCATTGTATATTATTTAATTTTCCGCATTAGGATAGACCCGAGGATGAGAGCACAAGCAACCGGGTTCTAGGGTCCAGTGGGAGGCCACCTCGAGGAGTCGAGACCGGACCTCCTAACCCTAGAATTGGAAGGGTTACTTGCCGCTCTCGTAAGGGTTTAGGGACGTGTGTTTGGCTATTCATCGCGACCGTAGAATACGTGTTTTATATATGCTCAAAATAAAAAATGGACCTCCTAGTATATCCAATATTTCATATGTTATCTTCTGCTGCTGATATACTATGATGTGATCATTTTATATGCGTGAGACGTGCTTTATTATTGTATATATGATATATAATAAACGTTGCTTATGTTTTGCGCCCGAGCTAGTCCTGCCCCGGTATGCCGTTAGTTAAGTAACCTAACGGTGCATAACGGGACACTGTGGCAAATGCGGATGGCATAAGCGTACATTGTATTTTTATTTCTTTTGTGATGCTTAGGAAGCTTAAATGATGGGGAAAGAAAAGAAACGTAAAAGATGTTGTAGAATCAAATTTATAAAAAGGGTAGCTCTAGTTTTTGCTTTGCATAGCGGTATTCCTTGTAGAATATCTAGCACTTTATTCGATAAGAAAAGAGCCGAGATCCCTTCACCGGGAGTGACCTCTTTAGCAAAACTAGCAGATGCTACAACTCACTCGGTTTTGTTTTTAATTTCTTCTATAGTTCTTTCTTTGCATAGCGGTATTTGAGAAATATCCTGCACCTTATTTGATAAGGAAAGAGCCAAGATCCCTTCACTGGGAGTGACCTCTTTAGCGAAACTAGTAAAATCCTAAAAACACTCTTTTTCAAACTCACTTGTTTCTACAATGATATCAAGTTCATTACGTGAAAGGTTTTCTAAAAAACCTGTTGTAGCCCTTCGTCATTTCAGATAGAGACTAGTTAGTATTCGTGCTGCGTTTGTTAACCTTAGCCAAGGCGTAGTGTATTGTAGCTAATTAGGGTTTATCTGCTAAAACATGAGATGTGATTGAGTTAAGGTAGTCTTACGACTTTGTTGACCTTAGCCAAGGGTCGTACGGGTGGGTTTAATTCAATCAGGAAATGACGGGTTGAAATTGGCTAGCACTTATGATTTGTTGACCTTAGCCAAGGTCATAAGTTGCTAGGGGCAAAAGCATTATCGGGAATTTCAAGTGTTGAAATTTACACATGACAATTAGCCGATCAGGTAGGTGTCTAGAAAGGTATTTATGGGGTTAGCCTCTGGGAAAACGAGATTTATTTTAATTAGGTCCGTGCGAAAGCACGGGGAACCTCCCTTAAAGTACCAATTCTGACCTGGCAGAAAGATTAGCGAACTTGTAAGGTGTAATTAATCCGGGTAGTCTTACCTTTTTAGGTTTGAAGGAAGATTTAATGAAAACAGTGGGAGCCATCCTGATTAGATAAATTAATAAACAATATAATCTTGCAAGAGCATACGCTAAGGTATTTTCTTCTCTCTCTCTCCAGGTAGTGACCATGTCAGGCCTTAATCAAAATAATAATATGGATGTATTGACCGAACCCGCTTGTTATTCTAAGCAGGGGAACGTTGGTCCCGCTCCAACTTATAATTGTTATATGTCCGAGCAGGGAATAGGGATGTCTCCGGCTTCTCATGCTGGCAAAATGAAGAATAAGCATGTTGATGCATCTTTTTCGGGTTTATTTGTTATCGAGAACTGTTTCTCAGTTCACTCTATGTCCTGGGTATTAGATACCGGATCAGGGTCCCATATATGTAATATGTTACATGGGCTAAAGAAAGGTAGGGAACTGGGAGAGGGTTCCATAAGAGTAGGGAATGGTGCAAATGTTGCAGCCAAAGTAATTGGCGAATATCACCTTGTTCTGCCAAATGGTAATACATTGATTCTGAACGAATGTTATTACATTCCGACCCTGATATGCAATCTTATATCATTTTCTTTATTGAGTAAAGAAGGATATAATTTTATAGTACAGGATAATGTTATGAACATCTTCCTGAATCAATAGTTGATTGGATCAGGCTCGTTAAATAATGACATATACGTTCTAAATCAAACTACAGTCCTTAATATACAGAACACACACAAGGGGAAGAGTTCAGAAATGAACGAATCCTTCTTGTAGTATTGTAGACTAGGTCATATCAATGCAACACGACTAGCTAAGTTGCATAAGGATGGATATGTAAATCCATTCGAATTTCTATCTTATGACACTTGTCAGTCATGTTTCAAATGCAAGATGACCAAAACTCCATTTAGTGGACACGGAGAAATAGTTACAGAACTCCTGCGACCGATACATAGTGATGTATGTGGTCCCATGTCTTCACATGCCAGGAATGGTTTTTCGTACTTCATTACATTCACTGATGATCTCTCAAGATATGGACATGTGTTCCTGTTGAAACACAAGTCTTAAACTTTGAGAAATTCAATGAATATAAACATGAAGTCAAGAACCAAACGGGTAAAGTATTAAGATCCTTCGATCTGATCGAAGAGGAGAATACTTGAGCAATGAGTTCCTAGACTATTTAAAAGAGAATGGGATTCTCTCTCAACTTACTCCTCCATATACACCACATCACAACGGTGTATCGGAATGGAGGAATCACACCCTATTAGATATTCCGCGCTCTATGATGAGCACTGCTGAGTTGCCTATTTCCTTTTAGGGGTATGCACTTGAGACAACCATTTACCTATTGAATAAAGTTCCAACCAAATCGGTGCCTACCACTCCATATGAGATATGGAATGGGAAAATACCATCATTTAAACGAGTTAAGATATAGGGTTTTCCAGCCTATGTTAAAAAGCAAAATCTGGACAAGCTCGAGGCAAGATCAATTCTTTGCAAGTTTGTGGGATATCCAAGCAATTCGTATGGATATCTATTCTACCACGGTGAACAACAAAAGGTGTTTGTTGTTCAACATGCCACCTTTATAGAAAAGGAATTTCTTGCAAAAGAAATTAGTAGCGAAGAGGTAGAATTGGAAGAAGTTCTAGCAACACAAACTACAGTTGAAGATTTAGTGGAACCAAAGGATTCGATAGTTGCCAACGAACCTCAGCCTCTCCGCCGATCTAGTAGGGTTCATCATCCACCTGAGAGATACTATGGTTTTCTCATCGATGGTGGGAACGATGATTGCATCATGGAAGATAATGACCCAACTACCTTCGAGCAGGCCATCACGAGTGGGGACTCTGTGAAATAGCTGGATGCAATGTGATCTGAGATGGAATCCTTGTACACCAAAAAAGTATGGACTTTGGAAATTGCTCCTGAAGGGGTAAAACCCATTGGAAGAAAATAAATCTTTAAGAAGAAACTTGGTGTAGATGGAAAAGTCAAGACTTTCAAAGCTAGACTTGTTGCAAAGGGTTTTCGTCAACGACCAGGTGTGGATTATGACGAAACCTTTTCTCCAGTGTCTATGCTTAAGTCCATCCGGATCTTACTTGCCATTGCTGCATACTATGACTACGAAATCTGGGAAATAGATGTGAAGACTGCCTTTCTAAATGGTGATTTAGATGAGTGCGTGTACATGACTCAGCCAGAGGGCATCATAGACAGTGGGAGCAGCGGAAAGGTGTGCAAGCTGCTTAAATCCATCTACGGTTTAAATCAGGCATCGCGGAGTTGGAACATCTGCTTTGATGTGGTAGTCAAAGAGTTTGACTTTATCAAAAAACGTAGACGAATCTCGTATTTACAAGAAGGTTGCAAAGAGTAAGGTTGTTTTCCTCGTATTGTACGTGGATGGCATACTCTTGATAGGAAATGATGTTCATATGCTGCACTCGGTCAAGCTCTTCTTATCACAAAGATTCTCAATGAAAGATCTAGGTGATGGTTCCTGCATTTTAGGGATTAGGATCTATAGAGATAGATCTAAACGGATACTGGGATTGTCCCAATCCAGGTACATTGACACCATACTAAACAGATTTAGTATGGAAAAATCCAAGCGTGTGAAACAACCCACGATCTCTGGACTCACTCTCTCCAAAGAGATGTCTCCCAAGACTGATTTGGAGAGAGCTCACATGCAAGGGATACCCTATGCTTCGGCAGTAGGCTCTATCATGTACGCGATGCTATGTACCAGACCCGATGTAGCATACTCACTAAGTGTAGTGAGTAGGTATCAAGCAGGTCCAGGAGAGAGTCACTGGACAACTGTGAAGAACATTCTCAAGTACTTGAGAAGGACTAAGGAGATGTTCTTGGTGTATGGTAACGGAGAACTCCAGGTGGAGTCCTTTACCGATTCGAGCTTCCAAAGTGATAAGGACGACTCTAAGTCACACTCGGGATTTGTCTTTACCCTAAATGGAGGAGCAGTTTGTTGGAAGAGTTCCAAGCAAGAATCCGTGGCAGACTCGACGATGAAGGCTGAATACATCGCTGCTAACGATGCTGCCAAAGAGGCTGTCTGGATGAAGAAGTTCATAACTGAACTTGGAGCTGTTCCATCCATTGAGCATCTAATACCTTTGTATTATGATAACAATAGAGCTGTGGCTTTAGCCAAGAAACCCAGATCCCATCAGAGTTCCAGGCATATTCTAAGACGGTATCACTTGATTCAGGAGATATTTGATCACCGCGAGATCGAGGTCAGGAGAGTTGACACGAAGGATAACACTACGGATCCACTCACAAAGGCTATACAGACTCTTCGGGATGTTGGGTATGAGATACTACTGTTAGTTATATGTATGCCCTAGAGGCCATTACTGTACATGGGATGTATATTGTAGTGGATGCTGGGACATATATAGGGAGGACTTTCTCGCTCGACATGATAGTATGCTATCTGGTTACTCTTTACCTTAACGTGTATACTGATTGTCTCTCTGTTACATGTTGGTAAAGCCCTTAGGATGTGTACTTGACTACCTGGACTATGATGCGGATCATACTAATGGGGACATGGTAGTCCATAAGTACATCCTTCAAGGTCCCTAGTCGTGGGTGTATCGAGACGGGGCATCGATATACCAGAGTAGACTAGCATATACTTTCTCGACCCATACAGATGGGCGACGGATGATCCCATATCCATTGGTGTTTGACATCAGAGATGATATACAGGTGCTCAGTGGAGACTGGGTACACTGGACGGACTCGCCGAGAACTCCCAGATGGAATTATACTTCATGTCAGATGGCAGTTCTCTGGTGACACTGGTACAGGTTAGTCTGTAGACCCGAGATCGTCATAGAGTCTTGTGTGATTCCCTCTGTGCTTTGATTTCCACCTTAACACGTCCAAGAGGGCGTGCAAAACGGTGGTTTTTGGGTACAGTCCCGAATCACATGGAGGCAATGAGCGATAGGAGGGGATTCGTCTCTCCCGGTATAGGGAGTTGATGTTGCGCTGTGTTCGATTGGCTATAACCGGAAATCCCTGGCCAGGGTTGCTGAGATTTACTGGTAAGTGTTACCAGTAGTTTATCGAATTGTTATAGACCTCATATCGACATGACTTATCAAGCTATTGGAGTCTGACGTTTACCACCCTTAGGCGAGATATGTGACATATCAGATGAACAGACCGGACTGTACGGTAAGTGTTACTGGTTGGATTCACAGGAGTGTGAGCGGGCTTGCTCATCGATCTTCTGATCTCTCAATACCCGGGTGGCCGTTACGTTTAGCAGACCGCTTGCGGCTTGTGGGTGTTTGATATGATCATCACCTGCTGCCGGCGTATTGACGAGTCTTTAGAGTCCTACACAGAGGTTTCCTGGCTCAAGCGAAACGAAATAGGAGCGCATATGAGATATGTGCGGGACCGAGAATAATACCAGTATGTGATACTATATTCTATTCTCGCGATTTGTATCATTGGACGGTTATATGAGATATAGCCGGGTTACCGAATCAAGTGTTGATTCGATACATTGATACACTGAATATTAGTCGGTTATATGAAGTATGACCGGATCATTAAATCAAGCGTTGATTTAATGATTTAATGCATAATTATATATTTGATATATTACTTTGCATTAACTAGTATTGGTTCACTTAAGATGGATTTTCTCACTTGATGTGCACATTGTATATATGATATAGTTTTGTGCACTAGTTTGTATCATGTTTGATGATACATGCAAACTTGGGTGTGTATGATTAAACCATGGTTATGTTAATGGTTAGGATTTTGATTTACTTATTCATTTATTTATTTTCTTTAATTCTTTTTTGGAAAGAAATGAAATGGTTGCTTCTTTTGTCTTTTGTTGAAACTTCATGAAGCTTTGAAGCTTTGACCATTTTGTCTCTTAGCCTTAACCTAACCATTAAACCTAACCCTAGTTTATTCTCTACACTTAACCATGGTTGCTATATGATAAGTATCACTATATTTTCTATTTTTCAATATACTTATCATATTCTTTTCTTCTTCTTCTCCTTCTTCAAGATGGAAAAAAGCTTGCTACCATCAATGGTGAAATGAGAAAAAGAGTGAGAAATCCAATTCTAAAGTGAACCCACTTCCTATTTCTTCATCCTATACCACTTGCCAAGTAGTATAGGGTGTTTTCTTCACAAGTTTCATGACTTGGTGAAGTTGGAGCTTGATCTTGAGTTACCTCGACGTAGATCATCTTCGGTATCGAAGTCGATGATCTAGCCCGACCATTTCTCCGACGAAACCTTCGCCAGAGTCCGGATTCCGATAGGTACAGTAGAGGGACGTCATCACGGAGCCTAGGAAGTGGAGGACCGGATCTACAAAGGTTGTAGCCCCTTTCCTTTAGCAGTAAAGTCATTTACTTGCATGTTTCGCCTAATCTCTAGTTAACGATCTAGCATTAGGGTTTCTCGGCACCGAAAAAATTTGAAATTGGCATTGTTGATGCCTTGTGAGACCACTTGAGCGTGCCTAGGAACCCTAAAGTGGTATCAGAGCATAGCTAGAGCCTTAGGCGATGCGTTGACGGAGTTAGAAACCCGATCGAACCCGAAACGCCAATCCATGACCCCTCTCTGGACATTTTCAAAACTAGGTTTTTTCCAGATTAAAAATTCTTAAAAAATTCAGCAGGAAATTCTAAGAATTACTGTGCAAAATTGACCAAGTGATACGGCTAAAGCACGGCGGAACCGCGGCAGAAGCTTGGCTTCTGCGGCGGTTCAAGCTTCTGCGGCGGTTCCGCGGCCAAATGATGAGATTAGACTTCCATTTTAGCACAGTAATTTGTCTCTTCAGGTGCTGAGTTTTCTGGGTATTTTTAATTTGCACTCAAGAGTTGAGTTTTCTGGGGTGTTTTGCAGCTTCGATGATTCGATCGGAAATTTCAAACTTTGTCTATGTGCTTTTCCGGGTAATTTTAGAATATGTTAAAAAGTTCGACCGGATATAAATACCCACTTTTTCCCCTGCCGGGAAATTTCAAATTGTTGGATTTTCCATAGTTTAATGACGTTCCAAGTAGTGCAAGTAACACGATGGTCCCTCTAGAAGACAACAAACCTTAACTCGATTATGTGACCGTCTTGAACTGCCCTTTGAACCTTAGGGTTTGGGGCAGCACGGCGTGCCATATGTGAGGCGTTGGCTTGACCCTTCTACGGCTGGACCGTTGGTACTGAGGCATGAAGTGAATGTTTTAAAACTTATTTCATGTGTTGAGCTGTTTCGGGAAAACTTGGGTGTTCGAATGTTCGATCGGAAAGTTTAACATTTTCTGTTTATCTGGAATATGATACAATATTTGGAATTCACAAGTAGTTATGAGATAACTGTATGAATGTTATAAACATAGCACTTTAGTCTCAAATGATCAGTTGCCACGGAATTTTGATGCGATCAAAAGTCCGTCGCAATCAAGTAGCGTACGCGGATACTCACCGGATAAACTTAATAGACAGCTACACCCCTTAGCCCCGACCAAGTGACTGTAGGAGAACCCTATCGCCGAAAGCATCCATTCGGGTGCTCGCGGCAGCGGTGTTCCGCCTTAGTGCATTTTGTCGATGGCATCGGGGGTGCGGCCGCCTACTAAAGTTTGCGACGAGCATTCGATCAGATTGTCGGGAATCCTGTTGAATTGCCTGACTTGATATTGAAAAGAGTTTTCGATAATGAGACTAAAATGCGGGGTTTATAATTGTTAGGCATGTGATGTCTAAGTAATTCATTTGTTTAGGCATGCGATGTCTAAAGAGGTTGTGGATTCCAACTGTTGTAGTTTTACACTTTCTTTTCTGTGACCGTAAGTGTAGTATGTAGTGGTATTGCCGATTGTCGTTACTATACGTCGACGATAATCGGTGTATGCATACTTACTTACATTGATGACATGTGATGTTATGTGTTGTTGGATATGTTATATTGGATCGTCGTGTTTGAATAGCCGGCGGTTTTTATGTGAGATGAGTGTTTTTCATTTTCATTCATGTAAAAACTTGTATGTAATATTTTTTTATTGTGGCATTTCCAGGTTGCGGAAGTTGTCACCGTTGATGTATATTATTTACTTTTCCGCACTAGGATAGACCCAAGGAGGGGAGCACAAGTAACCGGGTTCTAGGGTCCAGTGGGAGACCATCTCGAGGAGTCGAGTCCGGGTCTCCTAACCCTAGAATTGGTAGGGTTGCTTGCCGCTCTCGTAGGGGTCTAGGGGTGTGGGTTTGGCTATTCATCGCGACCATGGAATCCGTGTTTTATATTGGCTCGTATTGAAAACACGGACGTCCTAGTACATCCAATATTTCATATGATATTTTCTGCTGCGTTATCTGTGATGTGATTATGTGATATGTTCAGATAGATATAGTATATAGTATATATGAAATATTATATAGACGTTGCTTATGTTTTACACCCGCGCTAGCCCTGCCTCGCTCTGGCGTTAGTTACCTAACCTAACGGTGCAGATGGGACATCGAGGCGAATGCGGATGGCATAAGCGTAGGTTATATTTATCTGTGATGTTTAGGTGATTTAAATGATGGGACTTCATTAATGTGATTAATGAAAGAAAAAGAAACCTAAGATGTTGTGGAATCAAAATTCAAAAATAAAACAGGTAGCTACAGTTCTTGCTTTGCACAGCGGTATATATGATATATCCTGCACCTCATTCAACGAGGAAAGGGCCGAGATCCCTTCATCGGGAGTGACCCCTTTAGCAATAACTGGTAGATGCTACACACTCGGTTTGTCTTTTGATTGCTTCTATAGTTTCTGCTTTGCACAGTGATATATATGATATATCCCGCACCTCATTCGACAAGGAAAGGGCTAACGATCCCTTCACCGGGAGTGACCCCTTTAGCAAAACTAGAAAAGCCTAAAAAACACTCCATTTTAAAATTCATTCGATTCTACGACGATATCAAGTTCATTACGCAATAGGTTTTCAGAAAAACCTGTTGTAGCCCTCCGTCATTTCAGATAAGTAGTAGTTAGTATTTGTGCTACGTTTGTTGACCTCCGTCAAGGCGTAATGTGCGGTAGCTAACTAGTATTTATCTGCTTATGCATATGATGCAGATTGGATTAGGGTAGTCGTGCGACCTTGTTGACCTCCGTCAAGGGTCGTGCGGGTGGGTTTGATTCAATCAAGAAATGACGGGTTGAACTTGACTAGTAGCCTATGCTTTGTTGACCTCCGTCAAGATCATAGGATGCTAGGGGCAAAATTATCGGGAATTTCAAGTGTTGAAATTTGCAATGAGATTGCATACCTTCTATGAGATAGTTGGATCCCGATACCCGCTGCGAGTAAGAGTTACTCCTGGGAGAGTTTTACACATTACAATTAGCCGATGAACTAGGTGTCTAGAAAGGTGTCAACGAGGTCACGCCTCTGGGAAAACGAGGTTTACATTAATTAGGTTCGTGCGAAAGCACGAGAGACCTCCTTCAAAGTACCGACACTGGCCTGGCTGAACGATTGGCGAACTTGTAGTGTGTAATTAATCCCGGCTAGTCTTTCCTTTTAGGGTTTGAAGGAAGATTTGATAAAAAAAGTGAGAGCCATCCTGATTAGATAAAATATATAACCAATCTATTCTTGCAAGAGCGCACGCTGAGTGTTTTCTTCTCTCTCTCTCTCCAGGTAGCGACCATATCACGTCTTAATCAAGATAATAATACAGAATATTGACCGAACCCGCTTGTTATACTGAGCT
Source organism: Agapanthus africanus (assembly GCA_030015575.1). NCBI lineage: Eukaryota > Viridiplantae > Streptophyta > Magnoliopsida > Asparagales > Amaryllidaceae > Agapanthus > Agapanthus africanus. Next base: position 305,105,640 of record JASDDO010000016.1, on the reverse strand, counting down.
GAGGAACGTTGGTCCCTCTCCAACTTATAATTGTTATAAGACAGAGCAAGAAATTGGGGATTACCAGAATTCCCGTGCTGCCTAAACGAAGAAAGTGCATACTGATGCATCATCTTCGGGTGTGTTCATTACAGAGAACTGGTTCTCAGTATCCTTTACATCCTGGGTATGTGATACCGGATCAGGATCCCGTATATGTAATTTGTTTCATGGGCTACAGATAGGTAAAGAACTGAGAACGGGTGATAAGTTTCATGAGACAGAAAACGGGGCAAGTGTTGCAGCCAAGTCCGTTGGTCACTGTCGCCCTGTATTACCAATACATTGATTCTGAACAAATGCTATTAGATACCGAACCTGATATACAAAATCATATCAGTCTCTTTATTAGTAAATAAAGGATATGATTTTGTATTGTTGGATAATGTTTTGAACATTTCCTATTCCAAAAGTTGATCGGTTCAGGCACGTTATCTAAAAGCATTAACGTTCTAAATCAAACTACAGTTCCTTATATACATAACACACACAAGAGGAAGAGTTCATAAATGAATGAATCCTTCTTAAGGCATTGTAGACTAGGTCATATCAATGCGACCCGACTGGCTGAAGTTACATATAGATGCATATTTAATTTAATTTGAATTTACATCTTATGAAACTTGCCGGTCATGTCATAGAGATAAGATGACCATAGCTCTGTTTATTAGAAGCAGAGAAAGAGTTAGTAAACTCTTGGGATGATACATGTTGATGTATGTAAGGTCCCCTGTCTATATATGCCAGGACTGGTTCTTTATACTTCATTACATTCTCTGATAATCTCTCAAGATTCAGACATATGTTCCTGTTGGAACACAAGTCCGAAACTTTTGAGATATTCACAGAATATAAGATAGAAGTAAAGAACCAAAATACGGGTATAAGTATTATGTCCTTTGATGTGATCGAGGAGGAGAATACTTGAGCACGGAAATCCTGGACTATTCTAAAGGAGAATGAGATTTTCTCTCAGCATTACTCCTCAGTATACACCATAGCACGATGGTATATCGGGGCAGAGCAATAGCACCCTATGTGATATGGTGTGCTCTATGATGAGTACTACTGAGTTTCCTGTTTCCTTTTGGGAGTTATGCACTTGAGAAGTTGCATACCTATTGAATAAGGTTCCGATCAAATCAGTTGCCTACCGCTTCATATGTGACATGGAAAGGGAAGAGCCCATATCTTAAGTTTGTTAAGATTTAGGGTTGTCCAGCTTATGTCTAAAAGGAAAAATCCGGACAAGCTCGAGGCAAGATCTGTTATGTAGAACTGGAAATGTTCCAGCTATACGAACTGCAGCTGATAATTTGAAAGAACCAAAGGATTCAATAGTTCCCAACGAACCTCAGCCTCTCCACCGATCTAGTAGGGTTCCTCACCCACCTGAGAGATACTTCGGTCTCTTTATGACAGTGGGAGCGAGGATTGCATCATGAGATGATGACCCAACTAGTTTTGAGCTGGCCATCAGGAGTGGGACTCTGTAAGAATGGCTGGATGCTTAGCGATCTGAGATGGAATCCTTATACACCAACAAAGTATGGACTTTGGTTGCTTTATCTGAAGGGTTAAATCCCCATCAGGAGCAAGTATATCTTGAGAAGATTACTTGGTGTACATGGAAAGGTTGAGACTTTCAAAGCTAGACTTGTTAAAGGTTTGCATCATTGACCAGGTATGGATCATGATGAAACCTTTTCTAAGGAGCTATGCTTAAGTCCATCCAGATCCTACTTGCCACGGCTACATACCATGACTATGATATCTGGTGGTTGGGTGCCATGACTGCTCTTCTAAATGATGTTTTAGAAGAGAAAGTCTATAAGTACACAGTCAGAAGGCTTCGTAGACAGTGGGAGCAGCGGTAACGTGTGCAAGATGCTTTATAGGATAAAGCAGGCATCGCAGAGTTGGAACATCTGTTTTGATGAGTTAGTCAAACAGTTTGACATCATCAAAATGGTAGATGAACCTTGTATATACGAAAAGGTAGTAGGGAGTATGGTGATGATCCTCGTAGAGTACGTGGATGACATACTCTTGATAGGGAAGGAGTTTCCTATGCTATGCTCGGTCAATCTCCGCTTATCACAAGGATTCTCCATATAAGATCAAAGTGATACCTCCTAAATCCTGTGTTTTCATCTATGAGATAGATGTAATTGGATGTTAGGATACTCACTAGATGCAGTAAGATGGTATCAATCGATCCTGGGGAGAATCGCTGGAAGGGTTCCAGGGTGATAAAGATGACTGAATGTCAGTCACAGGCATTGTCTTTACCCTCAGTATAGGGACGGTATGTTGGAAGAGTTCCAAGCTAGATACCGTGGCATACTAGACGATTAAGGCTAAAAACATCGCTACTTAAGATGCTACCAAAGAGGCTGTTTGGGTGTATACTAGTTCATGAGATGAACTCAGTTCCTCCCATTGTGTGACAATGGAGTTATGGCTTATGCCAAGGAACGTCCGTCCCATCAGTGATCCAGACATATTCTAAGGCAGTATCACCTGATCATAGAGATGGTTGATCTCCAAGGAGATCGAGGTTAGGAGAGCAGACTCGGAGGACAACACGGTGGATTAACTCACAAAGGCCTTTTCCCAGAGAGAGACTTTATGGGATGGTTGAGTATGAGATACTGCAACCACTGCTACAGATGGCCCTCGTGCAAGTGGGAGATTGTTAGTTATATGTATGCCCTGGAGGCTATTACTGTACATAGGATGTATATTGTAGTGGATGCTGGGACATATATAGGGAGGACTTTCTCGCTCGACATGATAGTATGCTATCTGGTTACTCTTTACCTTAACGTGTATATTGATTGTCTCTCTGTTACATGTTGGTAAAGCCCTTAGGATGTGTACTTGACTACCTGGACTATGATGCGGATCATACTAGTGGGGACATGGTAGTCCATAAGTACATCCTTCAAGATCCCTAGTCGTGGGTGTATCGAGACGGGGCATCGATATACCAGAGTATACTAGCGTATACCTTCTCGACCCATACAGATGGGCGATGGATGATCTCATATCCATTGGTGTTTGACATCAGAGATGATATACGGGTGCTCAGTGGAGACTGGGTACACTGGATGGACTCGCCGAGAACTCCCAGATGGTATTATACCTCACGTCAGATGGCAGTTCTCTGGTGACAGTAGTACAGGTTAGTCTGTAGACCCGAGATCGTCATAGAGTCTTGTGTGATTCCCACTGTGCTTTGATTTCCACCTTACCACGTCCAAGAGGGCATGCAAAACGGTGGTTTTTGGGTACAGTCCTAAATCACATGGAGGCAATGAGCGATAGTAGGGGATTCGTCTCTCCCGATATAGGGAGTTGATGTTGCGCTGTGTTCGATTGGCTATAACCGGAAATCCCTGGCCAGGATTGCTGAGATTTACTGATAAGTGTTACCGGTAGTTTCTCGAACTGTTATAGACCTCATATCGACACGACTTATCAAGCTATTGGGGTCTGACGTTTACCACCCTAGGCGAGATATGAGACATATCAGACGAACAGACCGGACTGTACGGTAAGTGTTACTGGTTGGATTCACAGGAGTGTGAGCGGGCTTGCTCGTCGATCTTCTGATCGCTCAATACCCGGGTGGCCGTTACATTTAGCAGACCGCTTGTGGCTTATGGGTGTTTGATATGATCATCACCTGCTGCCGGCGTATTAACGAGTCTTTAGAGTCCTACACAGAGGTTTCCTGGCCCAAGCGAAACGAAATAGGAGCGAATATGAGATATGTGTGGGACCGAGAATAATACCAGTATGTGATACTGTATTCTATTCTCGCGATTTGTATCATTGGACGGTTATATGAGATATAGCCGGGTTATCGAATCAAGTGTTGATTCGATACATTGATACACTGAATATTAGTCGGTTATATGCAGTATGACCGGATCATTAAATCAAGCGTTGATTTAATGATTTAATGCATAATTATATATTTGATATATTACTTTGTATTAACTAGTATTGGTTCACTTAAGATGGATTTTCCTACTTGATGTGCACATTGTATATATGATATAGTTTTGTGCACTAGTTTGTATCATATTTGATGATACATGCAAACTTGGGTGTGTATGATTAAACCATGGTTATGTTAATGGTTAGGGTTTTGATTTACTTATTCATTTATTTATTTTCTTTAATTCTTTTTTAGAAAGAAATTAAATGGTTGCTTCTTTTATCTTTTGTTGAAACTTCATGAAGCTTTGAAGCTTTGACCATTTTGTCTTTTAGCCTTAACCTAACCATTAAACCTAACCCTAGTTTATTCTCTACACTTAACCATGGTTGCTATACGATAAGTATCACTATATTTTCTATTTTTCAATATACTTATCATATTCTTTTCTTCTTCTTCTCCTTCTTCAAGATAGAAAAAGGCTTGCTACCATCAATGGTGAAATGAGAAAAAGAGTGAGAAATCCAATTCTAAAGTAAACCCACTTCCTATTTCTTCATCCTCTACCACTTGCCAAGTAGTATAGGGTGTTTTCTTCACAAGTTTCATGACTTGGTGAAGTTGGAGCTTGATCTTGAGTTGCCTCGACGTAGATCATTTTCGGCATCGAAGTCGACGACCTAGCCCGATCATTTCTCCGACGAAACCTTCGCCAGAGTCCGGATTCCGATAGGTACAGCGGAGGGACGTCATTACGGAGCCTAGGAAGTAGAGGACCAGATCTACAAAGGTTGTAGCCCCTTTCCTTTAGCAGTAAAGTCGTTTACTTGCATGTTTCGCCTAATCTCTAGTTAACGATCTAGCATTAGGGTTTCTCGGCACCGAAAAAATTTGAAATTGGCATGGTTGATACCTTGTGAGACCTCTTGAGTGTGCTTAGGAACCCTACAACTACAACAGCTGGCCTTAGTGCAAGTGGGGGATTGTTATTTATGTATATGCCGTAGAGGCCATTGTTGTACATATGATGTATATTATAGTGGATGCTTGGATATATATAGAGAGGAATTCTTACTCGACATGATAGCATGCTATCTGGTTTCACTTTGTCTTGATATGTTGACTTGTATTGGTTTACTGTCTTGCTCTCACATGTTGATAAATCCCTTAGGATATATACTCAACTAATGGGACTATGATGCAGATCATACTAGTAGGGCTAGGGTAGTCCAAGAGTACATCCTATAAACTGTTCCTGGTCGAGGGAGTATCGAGATAGGGCATAGATACTCCAGAGTAGACTAGCGTATGCGCATCTTGACCCATATGATGGGCGATGGATGATCCCATATTCATCGGTGTTTGACATCAAAGTGATGTACGGGTGCTCAGTGGAGACTGGGTACACTGAACGGACTCGCCGAGAACTTCTAGATGGTATTATATTTGTCGTCAGATAGCAGTTCTCTGGTGACACTCGTACAGATTAGTCTGTAGACCCGAGATCGTCATAAAGTCTTGTATGATTCCCACTATGCTTTGATTTCCACCTTACCATGTTCAAGAGGACATGCAAAATGGTGGCTTTTGGGTACAGTCCCAAATCACATGGAGGCAATGAGCGATAGGAGGGGTTTCGTCTCTCCCGATATTGGGGGTTGATGCTGCGCAGTGTTCGATTGGCTATAACTGGAAGTCCCTGACCAGGGCTGATGGAGACCTACTGGTAAGTGTTATCAGTAGTTTCTCGACCCGTTATGAGCCTCACATAGAAACGACTTATCGGTTAATAGGGTCTGACATTTACCACCCCTTGACTGGATATGCGACATATCAGACGAAGAGACCGAACTGTATGGTAGTGTTACTGATTGGATTCATAGGAGTGTGTACAGGCTTGCTTGTTGATCTTCTGATCACTCAATACCCAGGTAGCTGTTACGTTTAGCTGACCTCTTGCAGCTTGTATGTGTTTGAGATGATCATCACCTACTGCCGGCGTATTGACGAGTCTTTAGAGTCTTACACAAGGGTTTTCGGGCTCAGGAGAAACAGAGTAGGAGCATATATGTGATATGTACGGTACCAAGATTAATACGATATGAGATACCGTATTCTATTCTCGCGATATGTGATATCGGCCGGGTATATGTGATATAGCCGGGTTATCGGATCAAGTGTTGATTCGATAAAAGGTACATATTATATTAGTCGGTTATATGTATTATAGCGGGGTTATTAAATCAAGTGTTGATTTAATAATTTAATGTATAATTATATATGTGATATATTACATTACATTAACTAATATAAGCTCACTTAAATGATTCTTTTTCTCACTTGATGATATATTGATATATATATGTGATATATGTTAATTGTATTATTTTCTTTTGTTACATTAAATATTATATATGTGATATATAATATTGTAACATGTTAGGGTTACAAATGCAACTATGGTTTTGAGATTAAACCATGCTAGGGTTTGGATTAGGGTTAATGTTTTGTTTTGGGTTAATTCTAAATTGTGTGAGATATTTGTCATGGTTGACAAAGTCCACTCTTTAGATATTTTCCTTGATATTTATTAACCTAAGCCTAACCCTTCTTTATGGTTTATTCTCTAAAAGGATTAAGCATGCCATGCTTAACCCATGGTTGCTTTTCTAACCTAAACAATAATTCATTTTCATTCATCACAATTTCATCTTCTTCTTGCTCTTCACAACAGCTTTCTAGCTTTTTATTGGTGATGAATATTTTATGAGAAAAAGAAAACTAAAAAGAGCAAAATTCCTATTTTATCATTCTCTTCTATACTAGCCATATAGATTAGTGTGTTAGCTTTATTAATACCTCATTAGTGAAGTAATAGTTTGGGTTAGTGATTCCTCAAATTAGATCATCTTTGATTGTGAAGATTACTAGCAAGCATGCATCATTCACTTCATGGAGCCTTTCAAGAGTATGGGAACTTGATGATCGCAGCGAATGGACCTCAACTCGAAGCTTATGAAGCGAAGGAACGGACTACAAAGGTTGTAATCCCTAACTCTTAGAAGTAAAGTTGTTTACTTGTTCATTGTTAACCCTAATTCTCTAGTAAAGGTCCTTGCTTAAGTTGTTTGGCACTTGAAAAACATAATTTTGGCATGTTTGATGCCTTATAGAACCTTGTTCTAGTGCCTAATAACCCTTCAGCGTGACCCTCCAATGGTATAAGCAGTAGTTCAGATATACGCCCGCTTTGTCGAGGCACGTACTCCTGGGAGTGTTTTCTACGAAAGGGGGCATCTTCATTCCTATTATCAAGGCTTTAGCGAACCACTTCTTTGCTTTGATCCTGCTCTTATTTGTAACAGGCGCGCATTGGCTTGGGTGGAGTACTTTACGACTCATCCTTACCGCAGCTTTTTCATCCTGACGCCGACTCTTGGCCTTTTCGTAAATGGCTGTTTCACGTTCTCGGTCAGTTTTGCTCTTTTGAAGGGTTTCGTTTAGCAGCCTGTCAATTAGGTCGTCTGACGGTTCTAGGGATTTTGGCACCGATCCTGCTCCTAGTTTCTTTGCGTTTCTTTTCAACGCCGAGAGAGTTTCTTCATCTTTTAACGACGAATGAGAGACCATGTGGAAACTCTCTACATAATCCTCGGGTTCTTCTGATGAGTCGTTTCCCTTATCATTGTCACTATCTCCGTTCTCAAGGATATGGTTGAGAAACTCTTTGAGTTTGACTGGGGTCTGCGCCTTCTGGTTGTACTCCTCCAGCGCGTCAATATACTTCTGCGGGTCCGTGCACTTGTCATCAGGATGCACGGGCTTCTTGGTCTTCTTCTTTTTCTTCGAAGACTTTGAAGGCATGACCTGTTAGTTATATGTATGCCCTAGAGGCCATTACTGTACATTGGATGTATATTGTAGTGGATGCTGGGACATATATAGGAAGGACTTTCTTGCTCGACATGATAGTACGCTATCTGGTTGCTCTTTATCTTAACATGTATACTTTCTATCTCTCTGTTACATGTTGATAAAGCCCTTAGGATGTGTACTCGACTTCCAGGACTGTGATGCAGATCATACTAGTGGGGCCTGGGTAGTCAATGAGTACATCCTTCAATGTTCCTAGTCGTGGGAATATCGAGACGGGGTATCGATATTCCAGAGTAGACTAGCATATATCTTCTCGACCCATGCGATGGGCGATGGATAATCCCATACCTATTGGTGTTTGACATTAGAGATGGTATATGGGTGCTCAGTAGAAACTGGGTACACTGAACGGACTCGCCGAGAACTCCCAGATGGTATTATACCTCACGTCAGATGGCAGTTCTCTGGTGACACTGGTACAGCTTAGTCTGTTGACCCAAGATCGTCATAGAGTCTTGTGTGTCTCCCACCGTGCTTTGATTTTCACCCTACCACGGCTCTACTGAGTTGTGCAAACAGGTGGTTTTTGGGTACAGTCCCGATTCACATGGAGGCAATGAGCGATAGGAGGGGATTCGTCTCTCCCGGTATTGGGGGTTGATGTTGCGCTATGCTCGACTGGCCATAACAGGAAATCCCTGGCCAGGGTTGCAGTGATATACTGGTAAGAGTTATCAGTAGTTTCACAATTGTTATGGACCTCACGTCGGCATGACTTATCGAGCTATTGGGGTCTGACGTTTACCACCCCTAGGCGAGATATGCGACATATCAGACGAACAGACCGGACTGTACGGTAAGTGTTACTGGTTGGATTCACAAGAGTGTGAGCGGGCTTGCTTGTCGATTTTCTGATCGCTCAATACCCGGGTGGCCGTTACGTTTAGCAGACCGCTTGCGGCTTGTGGGTGTTTGATATGATCATCACCTACTGCCGGCGTATTGACGAGTCTTTAGAGTCCTACACAGAGGTTTCCTGGCTCAAGCGAAACGAAATAGGAGCGCATATGAGATATGTGCGGGACCGAGAATAATGCGTGTATGTGATACCGTATTCTATTCTCGTGATGAATGTATCGATTGGTTGTATGCGATATAACCTAGTTATCGAATCAAGGATTGATTCGATAAGCCGATACATTAGATATTAGTCGGTTATATGCGATATGACCGGATCGTTAAATCAAGTATTGATTTAATGATTTAATGTATAGTTATATATTAGATATATTACTTTACATTAACCAATATTTGTTCACTTTAAATGGATTTTCTCACTTGAAGTGCACATTGTATATATGATATAGTTTTGTGCACTAGATTGTATCATGTTTGATGATACATGCAAACTTGGGTGTGTATGATTAAACCATGGTTATGTTAATGGTTAGGGTTTTGATTTACTCATTTAGTTATTCTTTTTATTTATTTTTGGGCAAAATAAATCATGGTGGCTTTCTTTGTTTGCTACTTGAAGCTTCTTGAAGCTTTGAATAGTCTTGCTAGTTTGTCTTTTGCCTTAACCCTAACCATTCAACCCAACCATAGTTTATTCTCTACACCTAACTATGGTTGCAATTATGATAAGTATCATATTATTTCCTATTTTAAATGACTTATCATAATTCATTTTCTTCTTCTTCTTCTTCAACAAAGAAAAAGCTTGCAACCATTAATGGCAACAAGAGAAAAAGAGTAAGAAATCCAATTCTAAAGTGAACCCACTTCCTATTTCTTCATCCTCTACCACTTGCCAAGTAGTATAGGGTGTTTTCTTCACAAGTTTCATGACATGGTGAAGTTGGAGCTTGATCTTGAGTTGCCTCGACGTAGATCATCTTCGGCATCGAAGTCGGCGACCTAGCCCGATCTTTTCTCCGATGAAACCACTGCAAGGGTCTAGGATTCCGATTGCTACAGCGGAGGGACGTCAAAGCAGAGCTATGGAGGTGGAGAACCGGATCTACAAAGGTTGTAGTCACTTCCCTTTCAGTTAAAGTTGTTAACTTGCATTGCATCGCCTATACATCTAGTTAACGATCCGTATTAGGGTTTGTAGGCATAGGAAATTTTTGAATTGGCCATATTTGATCACTTGTAGAACCTCATGGGTGTGCCTAGGAACCCTACATAACCTGGGTGTTTTGCCTATCGTTACCAGCTTTCGTTGTTAGGCATGGTTTCAGTATCCCTTCAATGATCTCGGCCTCTAGCGTGCTTTTCTACCTGATCTCCGGACATACTTGAAGATCTTTCAGCATTCTTTTAGTTTTAGCTGAAAGGACAACTTCCTAAGTAGCTTCTTCTAAAAACGAGCATGATGCCCCCTGAGTGTCCACCTTTTTAGGAGCGTGCTTCTGTGGTGGGTTCACTATCCAGTTTTCGGACAGCGCAAACTTTCCTTGTTGGTATTGGTGTAACGCTTCGAAAATCGTTTAGGCAGTTTTTGGGTAATCGGCTAAATTAACAGTTTTTTCCGTAAAAAGTCAAAATAAATATTTTTCATTATAGACCTAATTATATAAAATTTAGATAAGATGTTACTATAAATTGGTCACTAAAATGTCACTTAAAATTTTCTGGTTAATTAAAAAAATTTCCTTAATTAATTATTTTTAATATTATTTTAAGCTTTTAAAAATACATTTAATTAGTGATAAATACAAATTTAATTGGGTAAATTACATAATTAGGAACCATTATAAACTAAAATATAGTGTAACAAAAATTTTATCAAAACATTTCAAGTTTATTTGTTTTATGGTTTAAAATGGTTTGAAAATGAATTAAAAAGGGGGTTTTTTTTGTAAAATTTGATGTGATAAGCATTAAAAGCACTTGAGGGGTTCTTTTCTCCTAGAATTTTCTACACTTCTCTCACAAATTCCCCCCTTCCCTACCCCTGGTCGAAATTCAGCAGGCCTCCCCCATTTTCTTCTCTCTCTTTTGCTTCAAAATTCACTCAAAAATCTACCGAAATCAACAATTTCTTCACAAAAATTCAAACCTAAACCCTTTTCCACCTCTTCCTAAACCCTAATTTGTTTAAAAAAAGGAGAAAGAAGACATCTTTGGAGGCTAATTGCAAGAGGTTCAAAGCTTGGGAGGTGTAATTCTAATCTAAATGTTTAATTTGTAGTGTAAGGTGCTAAACTAGAATTCTAAAATTGTTAATTTAGTTATAATTTATTGTCTAGGAAATTCTAAAAAGGATTTTAAAATGAAGTTAGGGTTTTATTAATTAAGAGGGGTTATAATAAGTAGTTTAAAATTTTTAGAAGTGGAAAATCTTGTATGGTTGATATATTTTTAAATTGTTCATTCAAAATTGTTTAAATTAAGCAATTTTGCTAACTAGATTTTTATAAATTATATATATTGGTGTGTTAAAATTATAATTAAGGTTTTTATCATTATATTGTGGTTTTAATGAGAATATTAACATGTTAAATGAATGAAAGACCAAATCTAATTATTAGTTTCAAATTGTAAGTTAATATAATGTGATAAATATGCTATTTCGGTAAACTAGGTTTTACAAATTAATTTAAAATGTAGTATTAAAAATCTAATTAGGGCTTTAGCTCATTATTAAGGTTTCATGGAGTGGTTTAACACTTTAATATGGAATTGTAAATTTTTTCTTAACAAGTGTTAATTTTGGCTAATTTGCAAACTAGAAATTGTAAATTAAGACAAAATGGTGTGAGAAAAATATAGTAATGGTTTCTATAATATGGTTATGTTATTTAATGAATATTATGACCATTAGTTTCTTTTAAACATCAAGTTTTGAAGTAAAACGGTAAATTGGCATTTTCGGGTTTTATGAAATCGGACGATTTGATCGATTTTTAGTGTTTTGATGAATTAAATCGTGTTTTATATTATAAGTAATGAGTTTTAAAAATACGAGTTGTTTGTTGGTGTTTTATCTCGATCAATCGGCGTTTGTACGCCGATAGCGAGCGATATTTGGTTCTTTTGCATAAGCGGGTCATAGGTTTTAACCTATGCGCGTTTCGTGCGTTATTTTGGTTTTGTCCGTGATTCAGTTTACGATATTATATATGTTTGTGTATAGGTACCCCTCGCGTGGACTTCGAACGAGGAAGAAGAGGAGGGCGACATCGTCTTCGGCAGACAAGGACCAGGTGGGTAGATGTATATCTACAGGAGGAAGTCGGGTGGATGGCGTTTAGCATCCCCGCAAACGTAAAATAGTAATAGTACTTATTGTCTTTATGAAGATAGACGTGACCTTATATTCTTGGTGAGTAGGACCCTGGTAATGACCTTAGGTTGGACTAGACGGATTTTGGAAAGGCCTTACTAGAAGATGAATATCTTTGAGGAGATTTCATAGGTTTCAGGTAGATACACACACACGCACACACAGAAACTCGACGTGGTGTATACATGTATGTGTGTGTATATATATATATATATAGGACTAGGTGTAGGTATATATATACACACACACCACACGTATATGTGATACAAGGATTTGATATGATACACGGGAAAGAAACAGTATAGCTGGGCTTGATGCCGTGATTCTTGGCTATACAGTCGTATTATAATGTTAGCGGACCATTAGAAAAGGAGATAATGAATAGGTATACATAAATTATAATGGGTGGTGATGATATTGAGGTATATGGGACTCTAAAATAGAACCCGGACCATAACTTATGACTGAATCACGATATGATATATGTGTGACTTGATTACGACATCATATAGGTGTACTTGATTTCGATATCATGTAGGTGTAACTTGATTTCGATATCATAAAGGTGTAACTTGATTTCGATATCTTATAGGTATGACTTAATCACAATATGATACATGTGACATGATATTTCTGAGGATAAATTAACGATATACATTTATGTTGGCAATGATATATGATTGATGTGTGCGATTACAGTATGATACCTTGATCATGACATGCATTGATGATGATATTATACGAATGATGAGACACGTAGGTGATACTTGACCCGTACCCTGATTTTGGGATGCCGTACGATGGATTTTATCGTACGAGGTATAAACGTGATAACTGATCCGCACTCTTGATTCGAGGAAGCCGTACTATGTACGTGATGCTATTGAGGCTGGATCGCCGACTATTAGAGATATGGACTCAGAACTTAGGTGGACTCTTATTTCGTACCGACTAGTTTCTTAGGTTTAGTTTCTTAAGTGGTTAGATGGACACTAGTTTAGGCTCGAGTCTTATAGTTGTAGTTAGTCTTGTATATTACAATGAGTGGTTATTACACATCCATTTTTACATTCAGATTGTAATCATCATGTTGCATGTTCATACATATGTTTGTTTAATCAGTATGAAACTTTGCCTGTTAGGACACCAGCACCATTACCGATGATGTGCATATTCCACGCACACTTATTTGCCAGCTCACACACATCATCATCGGTAATTGCTATGTCATGTACACTTTAGATCATATTATCTTTTATTGATAGAATCAGCTAATAGCTAGATCGATATAATATTGTGATTACTCTCTGGTGTTAGTATAGACATGGCATTTATTACTTAGACATTTCATGCATTCACATTTTTATGTTATCATGCAGTATTATGTGGCATATGCCGACACTTATCATATACTTACTCTTGATTTTGGGATTTTGGATTTCTATAAGATTTCTGGATTTTGGGGAAAACCTCAAGAATATATAAAAACTTCTCTCTCTCTCTTCCCCTGTCTTTTTAAATATAAGATGCGGTTTTCTCGTGATGTATGTGTCGTCCACCATGAGATTTTATGTTTTTTGTTGGATTTCGAGACCCGATTCGAAGAGTGGATGAACCGTCTCGGGTACATGGTGGGCCCGGTAAGGTACCTCGGGGCAAGAAGATCGAGTTGTAGACGATGAGCCTGGCAGGGGAAGACTACCTACCGGTGATGTCTGGCGCGGCGGATATCCGGAGGATACCGACCGTTGTCGTGAGATTTGATGATATTGGCCGATCCGGACTGACGAAGCCCGAGATATTGAGACTATGAGATATTGAGATTATGAGGTATTGAGACTTGAGATTTACATGTTTTGTGTCGGTGCTTGACACGGATTTCCATGGATTTCATCGTTGATATTTCAGATTTCTATACAAATTTTACCATGATAAAAGCTAAAGATTTCTTATACAGATATATCTAGATTTCAGGATTGATTGTTTTACATTCATGGTGCATGCATACTCATTCACATGACATATTACTATTTGAGGTACTGACATGGGCACGGAGCTTTTGCACTACACGTAGTTTATTACCCTGCTATTACTAGATGATTAGTATTATATTAGTATATTATTATGACCTAGGATAGCGTCGTGCATTCGATTTCTTTTCGCAGATATCTTCTACTCACGAGTTGGCAACTCACCCCTGTTGTGCCAAATTTTATTACAGGTTCGATGTACAGGTTTTCCCTGGCAGCTTGCTGGCACATCTTTCCACTCAGAGTGATTTGCACGGTAGGTTGGTTCACTTGTATCTGGACCGCCATTGTACTTTATTATTTCATTTGCATCTAGAAAGCTCCATCAACCAAACTTATATTACTTGATAGTTTACTGGACCATTTATTTGTTTCGTCCTTAGAGTCACGCTTGTATTATTATGGTATCTGGTGGATTTGTTTTCTTTTAAGCTTTGAGCCTCGCCGTTTGGCGTTGTATACTATTGTGCATTGGTGTAGTTGTTTCCGCCTATTGGCATAGAGCTAGCCCCTGTTTGGGGATGCTTTTTATTGTTTGTATATATATCATTCTTGTCTGTACCCGTTTGGGGCCAGTTTTTACAAAGGAGACTCTGCCGAAATTTTTGAGAAAATTGGATGTTGCTTTTAAATTTGTTTTCTACATGTTTTTCTTTACTTCTTCTTTTATGGTTTAGATTTCTGGGCTTCGGCTTACTTAGGTTACGTTGCGCTTCTAGACGCTTCGTAATCTAAGTGCCGGTCACGTTTCGTACTTTGGGGTCATGACAATTGGTCCTTGACCCAGTTTTTGAAGGCATAGCAATCCTCAATTGGGTGGCCTACTACTCTATGGTCGGAGCAATAGTTGGGATTAATGACGTCACCAGGCTGTAGTGGACGTCTCGGATATGGTAGAATGATGAGTCTGTTGCGCACTGCCAGTTTGAACAATCTCCTCATTTTATCATGGGGAAACGAGTAAGGACATCCTAACTTCTCTTCGAGGGATTGGCGTGGGTGCGTGTTGCTTTAGCGAGAAACCGGTTTTGGGCCACTCGGTTGTTGTTGAGTATTGGTAATGAAAGCCACTTTCCCTTTACCCTTTGCATTTCGAGGGTCCATTTTTGTCACGACCTAATTGTAGCACGTGATTGGCACTTAAATCACGTGACATCTAAACACATCCACGCAATCCAAGCAAGCCGAAACCCGGAATCTAAACCCTTTTAAGAAAATATTGGAGGTGAGGTTCATTCAATAAAATCAATTTAAATAACATCTAAATTTAACTAAATATGTTGGAAACCCTTTATGACGTTTTGAAACATGACATCACCTACTTTACGTTTTTATAGAAACTCGATACAACATAATAATATAGCATCCCAATAGAAGCTAGCTTTCACGTCCAAAAGAAGGAACAGCCAAACAAATCTATAACAGATGTCGACTCTAAAGAGTGCGGCATCGCCACACATAAACTCTAAGTCATCGTTTCTAAGTCCATAGTATAACATTTCTAAGTTGATGGAGTTTCCGCTATATACAAGAATATATGAATAATCAAGAGTGAGTATGATATAATAATAACTCACTTACACATTTGTCCCTAAAAGAATGTGTGCCCAAACCACTAATAATCCAAGCGGTAAAACCTGGAAGAAACTGTGGCACAACGGGGATGAGTTGCCAACTCAGTGAATAAAAGTGCATCTAAAGGTAGAAATTGAAATGCATGACGATACCTAGGTCATAAGTATAGTACTATCATAATCTATATCGATATACTATACGATATGCAAAGGTGCAATACTAAATATCATGCAATAAGTATAATATCTCAATGTCATATGAGTCAACATCATGAATCTATTATCCGTATTGGAATTCCCTTTTTTCTATTAATGTATGTACAATATATATGCAGGTACTGTCCCCAGGATCAGTCCTGGTGGAATCCAATAAATACATATTTAACTGTGTACCTCATGATAATGATCACATAATTATACATATAGATGTCCAGCATCGACATCGAAATCCAAAATCTCTCGTTTCCAGCATCGACACGTAAATACAGATACCGTCGACACCATCTCAACAGATGATCGCCACCCGATATCCTGGCTACGATCAGTATCCCCTAGATATCTGCCGTGCCTAGTCGAACCCCGGTCAGTATCCCCTGGATATCTGCCGTGTTCATTTCATCTCCGGAATCGAGTCACCTTGTTTGGCTCCCCGCCTATAATGCGGCTATCCTGCCCCTCGGTCTCGACCGGGTCCACCATGTATCCAATTGTATCCACCTCCGACTCAGTCTAGATCAAACTGTAAATCCGTAACCGTATACCCACAGACTCGGTCCGGATATGAAAATCAGAAAACACAAATCTCATGGTGGACCTTTATTTATCATATAAAAATATCAAGTGAGGATTAAGAAACTTGCATAGATTGTATTGATGATATACCATATATGTATATCTATAACAGTGTCCGATACCACCGATATATATATATATATATATATATATATATATATCATCAGCAGTAAAATACTCAGAAATCTCGAAATCAAATACATCATCTATAGTATTACAACATGAATAGGAAAAGACTACGTAATCAGATCGCATATCATAATGAATTCAATTCTAAGGTGTCATGGCACTACTAATGATGTGTAGTGTAGCATACGTGTCTGTGCTCATGCAACATGAAAATCATTAGTATTTGTGCAAGTGTTCTACAGTGTAAGAGTCTACATATTAACACATATATAACAGAACGATTCTACAGTGACATGGCAGTACTAATGAGGTGTAGTGTAACATATAGTTAAGTGCTTGTGCATTATAATACTCATTAGTATTTGTGCAGTGTTCTACCAGAGTGTGCGTAACGCGGAAACATATAATATAGAATACATAATACAGCCTTATAAGAAGTCTAAATGTACTTATTGTAATTACTTGTTATGAGCTATACCATTATCTTTAGAATGATCGGAACGTTAAGTTTAAAATAAGGAAGGTACCTAAGATTTAAAAGAGATGTTTGTTTTAGAAATTAGCACGCAACCTGGTAGTTTATATAAAAGACAACAAACCGGGGTTTTTAAAATAATATAGCTCATACCAGTATTACATCCTAAAACAGAATATAATCGAACTCTACGAGTCGAAGAATAATTTGGCCGTTATTCGGCATACAAAGTTCATCATTTCCACTATGTATAAATCCTTATATTATAACTCATCATATCGCTATCTCCATATCAACTTATGTATGGCATGATCCCTCGTACAAACTTATCAAATCATACCCATAACGTACGGATCAAATATCATGTATATCTCATTTAAAAACTACATATAAAACTTTATGCAAATAGAACGTATACAAGATGCAATACCATATCGATGCTTTGACGAAAAGCTAAACTTAAGTAGATATCATAATAATAATCCTAAGGTTGCGGGGTTGCTATACGCCATCCGCCCGACTTCTCCAGTAGATATAAATCTACTCACCGGAAATACGTTGTATCCACTCAGGGTTCGCCAATTTTTTTCTTTTCCTCGCGGCCTTTAAAGTTCCCATATTGGAATCTAACATTGCAACAACTTGTATAAGGAAACATCTATATTCCGATACGTCAAAATCAATAAAACGCAAGTTGTACGTACTAACTATACTATGTACGACTATTATCAACAATCCAACACTCAACCTCTCTAAAATTTAAACAAGCACTGCATCGCAGCTGAACATAGAACACGTTACGTTTTAACCGTGTCGTATTTTAGATTTTCTGATTCCATAACCGATATTTGCTCCCAGATTTTATATATAGTTAAACTAACTTACCTAAACAATACTAAAATAACCAAATACTTACAAAGAGCCTACCCAAAAACCATACTACCCAACTCACCCAAAAATCCGGCGTCACCGGAATTTGCCTTTGGGTCGCCGGCCAAAATCTGAGCCCTCTGGTTCGTGTTCCTATGGTTTTCTTTAGGTTCAATATAGAACATTTAGGTCCTGTTTAGTTAAGTTAATTTTTCTCTAAGCTAAAACAGATTCAAACAGAAACTAGTTTTTGCTAAAATACGATATTTGAGGCAAATCTTTTATTTCAAATTTAAACTACTAACAGAATTAATTTCCTACTGTGATTAAAGATTTTACCTTCAATTAACTTGTTGGAATAACTCTCCCCAAAATGCATAAGCTCCGAGCCTTAGCTTGATGATGAACTCCTTACCTAGTTCCTCTTCTCTTCTCTTCTCTTGTTCTTCTTTATTTTGTTTTTTTTTTCCTTTCTTTATTTTGAATTCTAAGAAGTTTTAACTTGATTAATTTGATCTGAACACCTTATATAAATGGTGATAGGAAGGATGAGGTGTAGGAGGAGGTGTCAATGATCAAGGTGTGCTTGTTTCATGCAAGGAGAAGGTATGGGGATTGTATTGTGTATGAGAGTAAGAGGTGTCCATGCTTGATCTACTCTAATATGAATTATCATAATAAAATTATGAACTAAAAACCTCATTTTACCTCCTTTTCATTTACACCCTAAATAATTTCTCATTTGCACAAATTCCAAAACTTTACGTAGAAATCCTCCACAACTTATGTTATTATAAAACACCCTTTTTATTAAAATGAAGCTAAAATTCACATGTAAACCCTTATAATTTATTTATGTTGCATAGCAAGATTTTAGTTTAATTTGCTTTACATATATCTTACGAAATTGTCTTATTTAGTTTTAATAACTTTTTAATTTAGCCTTTTATTATTTAATTAATTACTTTTATTTATTTCTAAAATTTCAGAACGCTAAAATATTCCCCTCTTAAGAAAATTCGGTCCCCGAATTTAAAACTTAACTATGCGTACTTTCAAAAAGATGTGAAAATCTCTTTCGCATCGCATCTTCTGTTTCCCAAGTAATTTCCTCACGATTCCTTCCTTGCCAACGAACCTCTACAAATAGAAGTACCCTCAATCTTAGTTTCTTTGGCTGCTGGTCTAGAATCGCGACTGGCTGCACTCTATAGGATAAATCCGACTCAAACTTTAAGGTCTGATGTTGGATCGCGTGAGAAGGATTGTGAAGATACTTGCGAAGTATCGAAATGTGAACTACCAGATGCACATTGGGAAAATTCAGTGGAAGTGCTAAGCGATAAGCTACCGCACCCACTCTCTTCAGAATCTCGTAAGGTCCAACATATCTGGGTTTGCTTTCCCTTCTTCCCGTAACGCATCACACTTTCATCGGAGACACGCGAAGGAACAAATGGTCTCCCACATCAAACTTGAGTTTACAACATCGTCGACCTGCATATAATCTCTGTCTGCACTAGGCCGCTCTCATCCTGCCTCACATCAACTAGATCTTTTCAGTAGTCTCCTATACTACCTGCGGTCCCCAAAATGCTACTCTCGCTCAGTTCATCCAGCAAACAAGGGATCGACATTTCCTTCCATACAAAGTTTCAAGGAGAGCCATTTGGATCGTCTTCTGAAAACTATTGTTATACGAAAATCCTATCGAAGGTAAGTGACGATCCAACTACCACCAAAATCAAGGCTACAAGCTCGAAGCATATCCTCTAAAGTATGAATGGTCCGCTCTGACTGACCATCCGTCTGTGGTTGAAAAGCTGTACTAAAACTCGATCGTGTACCAAGAACTTCTTGAAGTTTCTGCCCTGGCCTGTTAGTAAACTGGGTACCCCGATCTGGTACTATGCACGTCGGAACTCCATGTAACCGTACAATTTCATCGATATAAATCCGAGCATACTGTGCAACTTCATACGTCGTCTTCACTGGTAGAAAATGAGCTGCCTTTGTCAATCTACCTATAATAACCCAAATGGAGTCATACCCTCGGCTAGTCCTAGGTAGACCACCACGAAATCCATGGAAATCTGATCCATTTCCACTTCGGAATGGTTAAGGTCTGCAATTCTCCAGCCGACCTCTGGTGCTCTGCCTTGACTTGCTGACAAGTCAACCATCTCGAAACAAACTCCGCAACGTCCCTCTTCATTCCTTCCCACCAATAAATATCCCTCAAGTCATGATACATCTTGGTGGAATCAAGATGAATACTGTATGCTAATCTATGGCCTCCTCTATGGTCAGTCCATCTGAATCTGGCACACCATGATGAGTCCCAAAACGTAATACTCCACGGTCATCTATTACGAACTCTGACTCTCTACCCTGCCTAAACTGATCCATGATCTCCATCATACGAGCATCTGCGGTTATGTCTTTCGAATACGATCTAATAACTAAGGACGATGCGAACATGTGCTAACTGTCCTCCTGTCGGTGTGAACTCGAACTCTACACAATTATCACATAAAATCTACCAGTCTGTAGAAGACTGCCTCTGTAAGGTGCGCAAACGAGATAAGCTACCCCCAGGCCTCCGACTCAAGGCATCTGCTACAACATTTGCTTTGCCTAGATGGTACAAGATCCCACAATCGTAATCCTTCATGAGTCCCTCCATCTACGCTGCCTTAGATTCATATCCCTCTGCTGAAAATTATACTTTAAGCTCTTATGAGCTGTGAAGATTTGACACGACTCACCATACAAGTAATGCCTCCAAATCTTCAGCGCGAATACTACAACAGCCATCTTCAAATCATGAGTGAGGTAGTTCTGCTCGTGTCTCTTCAACTGTCGAGAAGCATAAGCTACAACCCAGTCGTGCTGCATCAATACACAGCCTAAACTCACTCGAGATGCATCACACTACACAACAAAACCATCTGACCCATACGATAACGATAAGACAGGTGCATTCGTCAATCGAGTCTCTAACTTTTGGAAACTCTGTTCACATGCATCTGTCTATAGAAATGGGACTTCTTTCCTAGTCAAACCGGTCAACGGTGCAGCGATCTAAGAAAAATCCTACAAAAACCGTCAGTAATAACCGGCCAGACCTAAGAAACTTCAGACCTCTGTAACTGACACAGGTCTGGGCCAGTGCTATACCGCTTCTATCTTCTTTGGGTCCATATGTATTCCATCTCTTGCAACTACGTGACCCAAGAAATCTACACTATCCAGCTAGAAAGCACACTTGGAAAATTTAGAGAATCTGTTACTGCTGATACCCTGAAAATTCTGGCTAATCCCACCTTCGAAGACTCGTCCCAATTTGTCGGAGGAAAGCTTACTACACGATTTCCTTCTTAAGCTACTTGCACCTTGTCTGAACAAACTCCATCAGAAGAAATACATCAATTTCATCGATCTCGTATCAAAGCGCCACAACGGATTAAAATTCTAACCATCTCTCCTCTGAACGTCTATGAATCCTGTTGATCCATCTATATTGGTAACGTTGTCAGCCATTTAACTTCATGGACTCGGGAAGCAACATCTCGTTAACCTCAGCAATGATTGTTACCATTTCAAACAATACGTGATACTACGATTTTCAGAGAGAAGAAAAACATCATGTCTTAAGTCTGTTTGATCTCTAGCAATGATTCTACTATCTAATGCGGATCCCGAAGAACTTGCCCTACCATTTAAACTCGACCATATATGAATGAACGACGTATCTCTATATCATCAACAAGTCCCCCAGTCAGTCCTTGTCCCAGACAAGTCTGCACTGACCGTATCTCTAACTGTAGCCTTCTCGGCCCACATAACATGGTGATCGAACAACCAATCATGCACTGACGAAGATAGATCAAAGGAAGGAATAGAAGGAAAATCTTAAGATATAAATCCTAAGGTATCTTAGGCGGAGTATCATATCGTAAATATGCCGCGGAACATATGTACGGTACGTCACTCTACTTAGTACCTACTCCATCAACAAAGGTCATCCTATATAACGAAAGTTCGGGTATAAGACCCCCAAAGTCAAGTCCAAGTCCTATAAGGTTAATCCTACATAATAAAATATATTCCCACACTTCATATGGTCAACCTAGACTCGAAAAAAGGTTAAACTAAACGCTCTGATACCAACTTCGTCACGACCCAATTGTAGCACGTGATCGGCACTTAAATCACGTGACATCTAAAGTCATCCACGCAATCCAAGTAAGCCGAAACCCGGAATCTAAACCTTTTAAAAAAATATTGGAGGTGGGGTTTAAATAATCATTCAATAAAATCAATTTGAATAACATCTAAATTTAACTAAATATGTTGGAAAACCTTTATGACGTTTTGAAACATGACATCACCTCCTTTATGTTTTTATAAAAACCCGATACAATATAATAATATAGCATCCCAATGGAAGCTTGCTTTCACGTCCAAAAGATGGAACATCCAAACAAATCTATAACAGATGTCGACTCTAAAGAGTGCGACATAACCACACATAAACTCTAAGTCATTGCTTCAAAGTCCATTGTATAACATTTCTAAGTTGATGGAGTTTCCGCTAGATACAAGAATATATGGATAATCAAGAGTGAGTATGATATAATAATAACTCACTTACCCATTAATCCCTAAAAGAATGTGTGCCCAAACCACTGATAATCCAAGCGGTAAAACCTGCAAGAAACTGTAGCACAACGGGGATGAGTTGCCAACTCAGTGAATAAAAGTGCATCTAAAACTAGAAATCGAAATGCATGACGATACCTAGGTCATAAGTATAGTACTATCATAATCTATATCGATATACTATATGATATGCAAAGGTGCAATACTAAATATCATGCAATAAGTATAATATCTCAATGTCATATGAGTCAACATCATGAATCTATTATCCGTATTGGAATTCACTTTTTGTCTATGAATGTCTGTACAATATATATGCAGGTACTGTCCCCCCGATCAGTCCTGGTGGAATCCAATAAATACATATTTAACTGTGTACCTCATGATAATGATCACATCAATATACATATAGATGTCCAGCATCGACATCGAAATCCGAAATCTCTCGTGTCCAGCATCGACACGTAAATACAGATACCGTCGACACCATCTCAACAGATGATCGCCACCCGATATCCTGGCTACGATCAGTATCTCCTGGATATCTGCCGTGCCTAGTCGAACCCCGATTAGTATCCCCTGGATATCTGCCGTGTTCATTTTATCTCCGGAATCGAGTCACCTTGTTTGGCTCCCCGCCTATAATGCGGCTACCTTACCCCTCGGTCTCGACCGGGTCCACCATGTATCCAACTGTATCCACCCCCGACTCTGTCTAGATCAAATTGTAAATCCGTAACCGTATACCCACAGACTCGGTCCGGATATTAAAATCAGAAAACACAAATCTCATGGTGAACATTTATTTATTATATAAAAATATCAAGTGAGGAATAAGAAACTTGCATAGATTGTATTGATGATATACCATATATATATATATATATATATATATATATATATATATATATATATATATATATATAACAGTGTTCCATACTACCGATATGTATGTATATATATATATCATCAGGAGTAAAATACTCAGAAATCTCAAGAAATCAAATACATCATCTATAGTATTACAACATGAATAGGAAAAGACTCGTAATCAGATCACATAACATAATGAATTCAATTCTAATGTGTCATGGCAGTACTAATGATGTGTAGTGTAGCATACGCATCCGTGCTCGTTCAGCATAAAAATCATTAGTATTTGTGCAAGCGTTCTACGGTGTAACAGTCTACATATTAACACATATATAACAGAACGATTCTACAGTGACATGGCAATACCAATGAGGTGTAGTGTAACATATAGTTAAGTGCTTGTGCAGCATAGTACTCGTTGGTATTTGTGCAGTGTTCTACAGAGTGTGCGTAATGCGGAAACATATAATATAGAATACATAATACAACCTTATAAGAAGTCTAAACGTACTTATTGTAATTACTTTTTATGAGCTATACCATTATCTATAGAATGATAGGAACGTTAAGTTTAAAATAAGGAAGCTACCTAAGATTTAGAAGAGTGTTTGTTTTAGAAATTGGCACGCAACCTGGTAGTTTATTTAAAAGACAACGAACTGGGGTTTTAAAATAATATAGCGCATACCAGTATTACATCCTAAAACAGAACATAATCTAACTCTACGAGTCGAAGAATAATTTGGCCGTTATTCGGCATACAAAGTTCATCATTTCCACTATGTATAAATCCTTGTATTATAACTCATCATATCGCTATCTCTATATCAACTTATGTATGGCATGATCTCTTGTACAAACTTATCAAATCATACCCATAACGTACGGATCAAATATCACGTATATTTCATTTATAAACTACATATAAAACTTTATGCAAATAGAACGTATACAAGATGCAATACCATATCGATGCTTTGACGAAAAGCTAAACTTAAGTCGATATCATAATAATAATCATAAGGTTGCGGGGGTGCTATACGCCATCCGCCCGACTTCCCCAGTAATGTAAATCTACTCACCGGAAATACGTCGTATCCACTCAGGGTTCGCCAATCCTTTTCCTTTCCTCACGGCCTCTGTCACGCCCCGCTTCCCAGAGTACGCAAGATTTGGGCACGTGACATAGCCAACCATGCTACCTGTGGGTAGGAAGTATCCATCCACAGTCACATTACGGTTGTAAGGATATCAAGAACAGAATAAAACTAATCTAATACATGTCCAAATCCATAATAACAAGAATCAATAAACAATAAGTGCGGAAGCTAATGATCCAATACAATGAATAAACAGTATGTCCCATAATGCGGGCTCACATCTGGAAATGAAATGACATAAATAAATTAAACTCTAAGGAACTCACAGTTCAGCCTGCTGGCTGAAGCACTCCTGCTCGGTCGACGACAAAGGTACGGAATCTGGGCCATGCAAAACCCAGACGTCAGCGCGTCATGATATCAAGTATACAGCATAAACATGGTAATAAACAGTGCAAGCATGAACATGAATAAGCAGCAATAAGAAGTGATAAACAGGGTAATGTGCAGTGGTGACTAAACTGTCCTATCAGGTTTTCTACTCTATAGTCTTTGAAACCAATTGATGAATCGTCGATGTAACTCAATAGTATCCCGTGCGTGCCCGGGACCACGGTCATGATCCTCGGGGCTGAATCCGAGACGTGCCGCTAAGAAGTAAGAGGTAGTAGGATGGACGAGTGATGTCAGCAACAACACTCCGGAGCTGGCCAAGCCCGTAAGACTGATCAGAACAATGTATCGAACTGTTGAGTTACAAGTCGGTTTCACCTTTGATTTCCCCATACCCCCAAACTATGTATGTCAGTCAGGTATTCAGTAGTCAAGGACTAATGCCAACAAAGTCAAGTAAAAGTAGGTCTGTCTGGATCGACAGCAGGAATGGTTAGGTTTGTCGGCATTAGGCTTGAAATCGTGAGACAAGTAATGTCATGGTACAACAGGATGAGTCGGTATGTATGTATATGTCAGGTGTAGCAGGGTCAGGTCAATATGTCGTGCAATCGGGTAAGTGCTCACAACAGGTATACAATCAATAGTGAATAACAGCAGGAAACAGTAAATAATCACAATGTTCCATATAACTACAGTGATGTTTGTATTTCTCTGATTAACAGGTTCAATCATCTTTAGGGTGCAAAAGCCACAAGGTAAAGCAAGATTCGCAATAATAGGTTAAGGAATTACATGAAATTATACTAAGTATGATAATTGTCTCAAGAATAGTTTAACAGTTCAAGCAGATATGATTCAGTCGTTTTATTTGGTTAAAGCATGGATTGATGTGGGTTAAATAATTACGAGGAACCGTTGTAACGATTCCAATATAAAGATAACTGCAACATGATATCAAGTGCCATTATTAAGTTACGGAATTCAATAATGTGAATTAAAGTTGCGTGGCAAGACTAGATCTCGCACGCTAGCATGTTCAAGCAAGTATTCAGATACTTGCCTCGACGGTCTGCAAACTGGAATACGGATGCGATGTCGGCAAAAGCACGATAAGAAAGCACGGGCCACGGATCGAGTCACAACAGAGGTCAACGGGATCATACGGACCAGGGGGCTTCGCTGTAGCGTCGGGTTCGTCAAGACGGCACGGTCGTATCCGGCAGCAAACAGAAACAACAAAGTTAGCAAACATAAACTACGCATCCAAAATACGGACCAGCGGAGGGATTGTACCAAGAGGAAGCACAAGGAAAACTCACCGAGAAGAAACAGGGTGCAAACACGATGGCTCGACGGCACTGGATCGCCGGCGAAGCGACGGCGGCGGCTGCAGCAAGGGTGAAGGGCCTCGGGTCGCTGGAAAGGGGTGCTGCGGTGAGTGGGGAAGAGTATGGTCGGCTCTGGTGGTCGAGGGAGAGAAGGAGGTGGTCGGAGGTCGTTCCGGTGACGTCGACGAGGGTCGACCGTGGCTTCTCCGGTGAACGGGAGAGGGTGTAGGGTCGGCTCGGGTGTGCTCGTGGTCCAGCAAGGAGAGGAGGGAAACGACGACGAGGTCTCGACGAGGGGTATGAGAGGGAGTCGTGGGGTTGTCGACGACGATGGGTGGCGTCGACGGCGAGGGTTGCGAGGGTGGAGGCGAGGTCGGGAATGGGTGTAGTGCAGGAGAGTGGAGGAAGGCGCGTGGGTCTCGTGGTGGCGAGGGCGGCGACGGCGAGGTCGCGGGGGATCGGCGGTGAGGTCGCGGTAGGCTAGGGTTAGGGTTAGGGTTCGTGGTCGCGATGGAGGAGGATGGTGAGGGGCGGCTGTTGCATGGTGAATATATAGAGGAAGAGAGAGAGAGTTGTTGATAGAGAGAGAGAGATAGATTGAATGAAGAGAGAGAGAGAGTTGAGGAAAGGAGAGGCGGGGCCCACGAGCTCAATAGGAGCTCGTGATTGGCTGCAGGAGGTAGAGAACTGTTAGAATTGAAGATTCTGAGGATTTGAATGATTTTTAGTTAGGGAAAATATATATATTCGTATAAAAATAGTTTAAGATATTAAATTGAAATGGGCCGTTTTGGAGCGAAATGAAACATTTCCAAATCGCGCCCGGGTTGCGCCCAAATATTCCAAATTCAAATTATAGGATTTTAAGCGGGTTCCAAATTTTGAAAATAGGTGTTTAATGATTAAAATGCATGCCCCCAAGTCGGACACTTGCACGCGCGCGTAGTCGCCCAAACCTGCCCGTTTAGCCAAACGGAACGGAATCTCGACACGCGGACGCTACCACGCGACTAGTGGCGACGAGTAGGCCAACATGGACATCTTAAATTTCATTTTAGGAGTTAAAATTTGTTATGTGCCAAAACGACTTAACCGGGTAAAATTTAGCAATAAA
This sequence comes from Agapanthus africanus, assembly GCA_030015575.1. Taxonomy (NCBI): domain Eukaryota; kingdom Viridiplantae; phylum Streptophyta; class Magnoliopsida; order Asparagales; family Amaryllidaceae; genus Agapanthus; species Agapanthus africanus. The sequence goes on along the minus strand of JASDDO010000016.1, from coordinate 305,078,136 downwards.
CACCAGAAAATCAGGAAAATTGGAAATGAGCAAACCACAACCCTCAACTAGTAATATAAATAGTATTATTGAGCTCGGGTGTTACAGCCTCCAAAGTTCGCGTATAGGAATATAACATTACAACTACTTGTATAAGGAAACAGCTATATTCCGATACGTCAAAATCAATCAAACGCAAGTTGTACGCGCTAATTATACTATGTACGACTATTGTCAACAATCCAACACTCAATCTCTTTGAAATTTAAACCAGCACTGCATCGCTGCTGAACACAGAACACGTTACGTTTTAACCGTGTCGTATTTTAGATTTTTTTGATTCCATAACCGATATTTTCTTCCAGATTTTATATATAGTTAAACTAACTTTCTTAAACAATACCAAAATAACCAAACACTTACACAGAGACCTACCCAAAAACCACACTACCCAACTCACCCAAAAATCCGGCGTCGCCGAAATTTTCCTTTGGGTTGCTGGCCAAAATACGAACCCTCTGGTTCGTGTTCCTATAGTTTCCTCTAGGTTCAACATACAACATTTAGGTCCTGTTTAATTAAGTTAATTTTTCTCTAAGCTAAAGCAGATTCAAACAGAAACTAGTTTCTGCTAAAATACAATATTTGAGGCAAATCTTTGATTTCAAATTTAAACTACTAACAGAATTAATTTCCTACCGTGATTAAAGATTTTACCTTCAATTTAACTTGTTGGAATAACTCTCCCCAAGATGCACAATCTCCGAGCCTTAGCTTGATGATGAACTCCTTACCAAGTTCCTCTTCTCTTCTCTTCTCTTCTCATGTTCTTCTTTATTTTGTTCTGTTTTTCCTTTCTTTATTTTGAATTCTCAGAAGTTTTAACTTGATTAATTTGATCTGAACACCTTATATAAATGGCGATAGGAAGGATGAGGTATGGGAGGAGGTGTGAATGATCAAGGTGTGGTTGTTTCATGCAAGGAGAAGGTGTGGGGATTTTGTTGTGCATGAGAGTAAGAGGTGTCCATGCTTTATCAGCTCTAATCTGAATTATCTTAATAAAATTCTGAACTAAAACCTCATTTTACCTCTTTTTCACTTACACCCTAAAGAATTTCTCATTTGCACAAATTCCAAAACTTTACATAAAAACCCTTCACAACTTATGTTATTAAAGAACACCCTTTTTATTAAAATGAAGCTAAAATTCACATTTAAACCCTTATAATTTATTTATGTTGCATAGCAAGATTTTAATTTAATTTACTTTGCATATATCTTATGAAATCGTCTTATTTGTTTTTAATAACTTTTTAATTTAGCCTTTTATTATTTAATTAATTACTTTAATTTATTTCTAAAATTTCAGAATGCTACAATTTTTGAATAGGGAAGCCCATGGCCCATCTTGTCCATTTGGGCCAGCTTGTTGATCAAAGCCTGGAAGGTGGTAAGCTTAAAGAATGTCATGAACTGGGACACAGTTTCCTGAGGATCGAGAGTCCCTATGAACAAGCCTACGGCAGGAGCCTTTTTAATGCATTGTTCACATTTCAACTATAGGTTCCGCCACCGAATTGCGTATTGAACCCAGGTCTCTCCTGGTTTCACCCTTGCATTGATTAGTGCTATGATCGGGGTGCGTTCACTTGCACTGGCAAACCGCTGCGTGAATAGTAGCTCCATTTCGGGGAATGTTTTGACGGAGTCATTTGGGAGCTCCAAGTACCATTCAAATGCCGTCCCCGACAAGCTGCCGACGAACCGGCGAAGCAGAAATTTGTCGTCGCCTCCAGCATTGCTGAATAAAGCTCTGAACTGAGTGACATGCTGGTGCGGGTTGCCTGTCCCCTTATACACATGGAACTTATGGATGGTATATCTCGGCGGGTATTTGATTTGATCGTACCAGCTTGGATAAGGTCACCCAGTTCTGACGACTTGGCCAGCCGCTTCGCTTACCTGATGAGCTCGTATTTGTTGAGCTATGTAGTCATCGAAGGAAGCTTTAGAGATCATCTCCACCTTGGTTGCTGATAGAGCTGGAAGAGAGTTTGACGTTTCCTCTATGTCTTCCTCAATGATTATCGGTGGGTCTTCAGCTGGATTACCATACCAACCATGTCTTGGAACAGAAGTGCCATCTGCTTTATATTAGCGTCCTATTTCGCGGCCTCCCTATCCATCTTTTTTAGCACCCTTCGCAAAAACTCGGTGTCGGTCTCCTATTCCTAGCGTTCTTCAGACATCGATTCCGGGTTTTCTTTCTGCCCTATGAGTGCTGCCATTTTTGTCAACATCTTTTGGAGCTTTTGTTGTTGCTCCTGAGTGTTTGTCAATGACCGAGTGAGTGGTCGATGATCCACGGAAGTACGACTTTCCTCTTTTCCGGAAGCCATGTAAACCGTGTGCACAATTATGCCCCCAGACTTGGGGCGTTTGGGTCCAGCACTGTTAGAATTTTCTACAGGCATCGAGGCTTTCTCAGGCCTTTTATTTTTGTGGGAAGTCGAAGTTAAGGGGGCTGTTGCAACAGACGCTCATGTGGATGAGGCCTTCCGTGGTATGGCGGAGGGATGGTCCTCCTCTTACCAAGCCTTCGTTTTCTTCAGTCAGTAAGAGTAGTTTTTATTGATCACAGAATCTTTGACTTTCCGCCAGATTTTGTGGATTTTGGAGGACAGCCGCTTAGGGGGCTGCTCGAGCTTTTCCTGTGTCACGTTTTTAGCAGGCGGAGGAGACTTCTTCAATACAGCGGTTGGGGACTTCTTTTGCACCCTCCTGAGCGGATCGAAGCTGTTCCCAGTTGGAACAGTAGCGTCAATTTCTACCATTGGAGCTGGTAAGGTAGTCCAGAGGGGGAACTTCCCCCAGCTTTCCTCACTCGACGCCAGTGGTGACGTCGAGCATGTTTTGTAGATGGGATTGCCTCGGTTGTGGAAGCGGCATTTTCATGCCCCCTACTTTGGTGAAGGGCTACTGCTGGTGCCAACCTGTCGAAGACTGACGTTCGTTGAGAGAGAACGACTAATCTATCGAAGGCTGACAATCTGGCAGGAGAAGCACTTCGGACGACTTCACCCATAGCAAGAGTTGGGAGGATTATCCATTTTGGGATAGTCTTCTTAGGTATTGCGAGCCTCTTTACGGGCCCACTCGAGCTTCGGCTCAGCCTGTTGAAGACTGGGGTGGCAGACTTAGAGGACCCGTTGAGAAGGGTCATAGTAGTTGCAAGTCGATTGAAGAATGACTTCTTTGGAGCTTACTCTGGTGGCACTGAGGCGCTAAAGCTTGTCGGCGGAGCATGGTCCTAAAGAACAGTCCAGTTGTGGCTTGAGTCACCTGCTCCACCGGCATTAAAAAGATACAGGCCGCATTTGGCCCGTAAGTCACTCCTCCATTTGAGGTGGAGCAAGAGTTAGTGTTGCAGTTGGTGCAGCTGGAAGCCATTAATGTTCACTTCTTCTTTCTGCACAGGAGCAAGACACCAAATCTTAGTACCTTGAATCCAAGGCCAACCATAGCAAACTGTGATTTTGTTCGTGAACACGACACACAAAATGTGGAGTGGAAAGAGGAAAAGGTCCCACCAGGCATGCCAGAATCTATTAACCACCGAAAACCGGAGACGGATCCGAGATGAATCGTCTTGTCTGAATTTGGGGGCAGATGCTATTTGGATTTATCCATCCACCTCTCTGAAGATGCTAAGTTGATTTATGACAACGTATATTGGAGGTTTGGACGGATACAGCCGTTGTAGCAGATTTCATCAGATTCCCCCTTGTTTGCGAGTGGTTTTTGATTGTGGGGACACTCTTCCCTGCGGACGCAAGCCCCTACAGTTAATTACGTTATCGCATCGCGATAACCAGTTTCTCCTGCTTTAGAAGTTCACATTGTGTCGTGTGTGTTTGTTTTATTTTTAGTTGCCCGTGGATTGTATACAGAGACTAATTTATGTTGTCACCCGTAGGGCGTTGATTAGTCCAAATCCGTATATTCTTATATTTAGGTTTGGTTTGACTTAAGAATCGTTATTCTCGTTTGAGATCAAGATCAACTTAAATGTTTGTTAAGGATACATTAGTCCAATTTGAGACTAAGATCTACTTAACGGGGGTTTTAGGATCATTCAGATCCAACAAAGAGCATTATCACTCTATTGTTTTAGTTTAAGGAAATTTCGGTCCGTAGATCACCATTTTGAAGTGAGGGTTTAGTTTAAGGAAGTTTCGGTCTGTAAGTAGTTTAAGGACGTTTCGGTCCGTAAATCACCATTTTTGAGGTAAGGGTTTAGTTTAAGGAAGTTTTCGTCCATTGTTAGTTTAAGGACATTTCGGTCTGTACATTACCATTTTTGAGGTGAGGGTTTAGTTTAAAGACGTTTCGGTCTGTTGTTAGTTTAAGGACGTTTCGGTCAGCAGATTGTGCATATCATAATTTTGCATTATTATATTCCCCATTCTTATTCATTTTACAAATAAACAGGTGCTTTTGATCCATGTCTGCTATATAGTTGCAGGTTACAGGTTCTCGGAACAAAACAGTGAAAATGATGAAAGGACGATACAAAAGTAAGACTATGACCAACAAATGGAAGAATCTTGATCATGCCTACAGTTTGAAGAATACACGAAGATCAATGGACAATTTCATGAAGCACAAAGGCAGTGCAAGATTCAGGACTTCGACACAAAGAAAAGGGTAAAAGTCCACTACATTATGCACTATAGAAATATGGAAGAGACTAGAAGACATTCTGAATAACCAAGTGAAGAAACAAGAAGCCAAATGCAACCAGAAGAACACCAAAAGAATTCAGCCAACAAGCCCTCTATATGGCCGCGGATCCGCGGCCAAACAGGGATTTTGGCCGCGGTTCTGCGGCCATGATGAGCGCGTGTCGGTGCTAAAAAAGTCGGTATGGCGGTGCGTTGACTAGGCTTCTTAGGGTAAATTTGTAAATGCAGATAGGGATCGGATGTAACCCTAGGGTTTCTATGATCTATAAATAGAAACCCTAATGCTCTTTTTTGGGGCATGCCTCTTTTTATTGAAAAAAAATCAGAATTCATTGTAATGCTTTGAAGAGTGCATCGAATAAAAGTAAGTAGTTTTTTTACCTTGCCCTAGTTTTAATTTCTTTTCTGCCGTAGTTTAGAAATTTATTTATCTACCCTAGTTAATTAGTTTAGCACTTTTAATTGTTTGCCGTGGTTTAGATAATTAGTCTTTTAAAAAAAATCATAAAAAATATCTTTTATCAATCCCCTAATGAGTGAGTAGTTCCTCACTTGTTAGGGTTAGGAATAGGAAAGGTTTGAGAGATGAAAATCTCTCACCCTTTTCTTGCCCATCGCATATTATTTATAGGACCCCATGAATACATACACACACTGCTCACTACGGCACCCAACCCTACGAGGTAGCGGTGATACCGTAGTTTAAAAGACCGGTTGTGCATGTTTTCCATGGAGATTAGGGTATGAATTAAGAAAGGACGGACAAGGACCTAGAGGAAGAAACATGGTTTCTTCCTGATCGTGCTAATCCCCTTCATTAATTATTAGCATAACACCTAAATAGATCTAAATTAGTGCATTGAAAGCGGTGAGAAATCTTAAAATTCCAAACTTAACCTAAACCTAACCCTAGCAAGGTTTTCATCCAGTCTAAATCAACATTAGTTTTTAGTGATAATCAATTCAACACCAATTGGAATTAACTCGTTAGATCAAATTGAGAAAACACAAAATCCCTGTGGACCGACCTGTACTCACCGGCTAGCTACTAAGCGACGCTTTTCTTGATTGCGGTAATTAATTCTTTGATTTCAAAATCACTACCAATCAAATAGCGCCATTGCCGGGGATGGCATAACTATTTTCTTTTTGCAATTTTAGATTAATATAAAATCATAAAGATCATAAAATACTGAAGAAAATATATGAAATTTTTTATCATCTTGTTATTTTTGAAGGGCGTTTCGTTTGAATTTTGCAGGACTGACGAACGAATTCAGATCTTGAAGAATCCAGAGAGCAAAACAGAAAACAGCAGATCTAAACAACAGATGAAAATCAGAACAGAGGAACAGAAGAAATCTCGGGAACTGAACCGCACATACTACCGCTGAACCCCGGCAAGGAGGCATGTTTGGTTGTAGAAACGCGGTCGTGTGGTGACGTCAGCATGTGGAAACCCCTCTGTAAGCTTTCTCTTCTTCTTCTGAACCCTTTTGTCTTCTCTGAAAAATTTTCCTGCAGGGTTCTTTGCGCAAAAACTTCTCCCCTTATCTAATAACTTGATCTTGTGCAGGATTCTTTGCGCCGCAATAAAAAATTGTTTGCAAGTGTTTGATTGTGTTTACTACTTTGCATATCTAAATTGACTTTAAGGGGGTTGAACACCAATCCAGATTGGGTGGGGATTTCATTACCCTTCCTAGGAACCCAAAAATCACATAAAGCATATTGCATTGACCATCAAGTTAATTAAAAAAGATTAGACTCAGCCCTAAGGACTTCGTGCTCAATAGGACAAAGGATAGTTGTAGGCATCGATTGTTGATCTAAACCTGACTTTGTGGTGCCTAGGATAGACAGGTGGGGAAAGGTAACTTTAAAAGGCACGTTTCACGGTGATTCATGAGCGGATCCCTCCTTTCTCTACTTGTGTTTACCTGGCCATAATTGGCGGTGAAGAGGCGTTTTGAGGTCCTCACAATTTGCCCTTTGGAACAGTTAGGAGCAGTCTAGTAGACCTAGGTGACCCTAGATGTAGGCTTGATTGTGCATTTGTGATTGATTGAACGTGTGTCTAAGCCTTTTATTAAAAATCCTTTTGCAAAAGGCTCCTTAATAAAAAAAACACAAAAAGGAAAAATTTTTTTACAAAAACATTCCACTTGTCGCTAAGAAATCCATTGCACCCCACTTATACCCGCTTCCTCTCATTGACGTTTTCTTACCCCCACCTTTTGTTTTCACCTTTTTGACTACACTACACCTTTTTAGTGTATGTCCGGTTGGACTAGGGACACTAGTGCCCGTTTAGTCCGTGTCTCGTTATTACCGACTGATAACGCTTTCGACTCCAAAGTCGAAATTCCTTCCACTTCTTTACCTTCACCTTCACATTCTTCGTCTTTAAAAGAGATGTCGGGATTTAATCCTAGCAACCCCTTACCCACGGGACTAATTCCACCTCCACTAGGTGCGAATAACCCACAATACCCACCTGTTGAAACGCCCTAACGAATCGCGCTCCAGGATCTTTTCTACCCTATCCGCACCGCCTTACCCACTTGTCTTTCACTCCCACCGGCAAATATGAATAACTTTAAGATTAAACCCCACTTCATCAATATGTTGCCCAAATTTCACGGACTGGAATCCGAAGATGCCTATATCTTCATAAACAAATTCCAGAATGTTTGCGCAATGATGAAAACAACAAAACTTTCTGATGATGCTATAAGGCTACGTGTCATTCCATTCATTTTATGTGACCTAGCCGAGAAATGGTTATATAGCACAGCATCACACTCGATTAAAAATTGGGAAGAGTTTATTAAAGCCTTTCTTAAAAGTTTTACCCACATCACAAGACCGCGAGATTTCACAATGAGAACATTCAATTTTCCCAGCTTCCTTCCGAACCCTTTTGGAAGTGTTTTGAAAGATTTAAAGACCTACTTGTTCAATGCCCTCACCACGGTATCGAAAATTGGTAACTTTCCCAAACTTTATACGAAGGATTGAACCCAGCAACTAAGCAGTTGTTGGAAACCATTTGTCAAGGTCACTTTCTAACAAAATCAAGTGAGGAAGCTTGGAAGTTTCTCGATGATCTTGCTGAACAAACACTTCAGTGGGAGAGCACTAAGACCACATCATCTTCTTCAACAGGTTAGTCTAGGGCATTAGATATGTCGATTGCTATGAAGGCCGAAATGGTCTCACTTACGAAAAAGCTGGAAGCAATTGAGACCAAAATCTCATCGCCTTCTCCTGCCCCTGCTTTGCCCCCACCAACTATTTGTGGTTGTTGTTCGGATCCATCCCATCTTACTAAAGAGTGTCATTACAATCCACATGTTCAAGGACAAGATCAAGTCAATGCTGCTTTTCAGTAAAGACAAAGAAATGATCCATACTCTTCGACTTATAATCCTGGTTGGAGGAGCCACCCAAATTTTGCTTGGAATCAAAATCAACAATTCCAAGGCAATAACAGCTTTCAAAGGCCTCCTCCTCCACAACAACAAACACCTCAACAAACTTAATACCAGCAACATTTCCAACCACAGCCTTACCCAAACCAAATGAACAATTTTGTGCCTAACAACTCTTATCCTCAAAACAATTTTGTTCATCCAAATAATGATAAGGTTACCTCACTAGAAAGAAGTCTAGATGCGTTTTTAAAACAATCTACACAATCCGCAGCAAGGTTGGAGACTTCCATTCAATCTTTGGTGCAAAACAGTGCTTCACAAGATCAAAGTATCAAATCAATTAAGGCCTAAATTGCATAACTAAATGCTGCGTTGAGCGAGCTAGAAAAGGGAAAGCTTCTGTCTTAACCATTGCCAAATCCCGGTCGCACACATAACGCACATGTTGCTTATGAACAACAAAATCATAATGTAAATACTGTGACCACGTTGAGATCTGAAAGAGTGTTGCATAATAACGCGGGTAATAGTGATGACACCCCTGCCGGTGCTTCTTCTTCTTCTTCTTCATCTTCATCTTCTTCTTCATCTTCTTCAGAGCCTATTCTTCATTCTTCACAAGGCTCTACTTCTTCTACTTCTAATGGACCCACATATCACTTCACGAACACACCAACACTGGGATCTGTTCCAACTCTGCAATCTACTCCACAAACATTGGACTCAACAAATTTTCAAAATGTTCCTTTTCCAAATAGGTTTAGATCCAATAAACCAACTTCCCAAATGGAGAAGATTGTAGAGTTATTCAAACAGGTTAGCATAAACATACCTGTCTTGGATGCAATCCAACAAGTCCCTTCTTACGCGAAAATTTTAAAGGACTTATGCACCAAGAAGAAGAAGTCACAAGTACCAAAGAAAGTTTTCGTGGCTAGTGTTGTAAGTGATGCTCTTGTCTAATCTTTACCCCAAAAACATAAGGATCCCGGCTGTCCCACAATTTCGATAACAATCGGGGACAAGAATATCAATAAAGCACTATTAGATCTTGGTGCTAGTGTCAATTTGCTACCCTATTCTGTATATGAACAATTAGGATTTGGAGAGCTTAAACCCACTCATTGTACTCTCCAAATGGCCGGCCGATCCATTACCCATCCTATGGGCGAGTTAGAGGATGCGTTAATTAAAGTAGGGGACTTCATTTTCCCCGTTGATTTCATTATTATGGATACATAGACTGTACCTATCCCCCGGAGTCAAATTCCAGTGATACTCGGTCGACCATTCCTTGCAAATTCTAATGCGGTGATCAATTGTTGAAATGGTTCGATGAACCTATCCTTTGAAAATATGACAATTGAACTCAACATTTTTAAGTTAGGTAATCAGCCCTCCGAGCCTAATGCTAGTATACTTGATGTTTGCTCGATCTACGAGATCACGCAGGAGGACTGTAAGCTCGAAAATTTTTTGTTCGATCACAGCAGTTTTAACGCCTCTAGTGCGTTCCTCCTAGAATCTGACACAGCTTTCACACCAGAAAACGATTATGAGTGTTTCACTTTTTTGGACGATTTTGAAGAGTCACCACCCGAGTTTAAGTCCTTTGATTTTTCGGACGAGTTGGTTGAACCATCCGACTCGGTTGCTTACACTCGATTTGAACCATTGTTGGAATCCTTCAAGTTCGAGATAGTTTCACCAATGTTACCATCAATTGTTTCACCTCCAAAACTCGAACTCAAGCTTTTTCCGTCTCACCTTTAATATGCTTACCTAGGTGAGAATGAGACCCTTCCCGTTATCAAATCGGCCTCTTTAGTCCTCGATCAAAAGAAAGCCATTTTAATTGTTTTACAAAATAACCGGTAAGCTTTCGGCTGGACTATGGCAGACATCAAGGGGATTAGTCCCCTCATAGTTGAACATCATATACATATGATGGATGATGCCAAGCCAGTAAAGGATCTATAAAGACGCCTCAACCCCATAATGAAGGAGTCTGTCAAGAAGGAGATTGTAAAATGTCTTGATCGTGGTATCATTACCCTATCTCGGATAGCCAGTGGGTTAACCCCATTCATGTTGTCCCAAAGAAATCGAGCATTACGGTCATAACCAATGAGGTGAATGAGTTAATACCTACTCGCACCCAAACTGGGTGGCGAGTTTGCTTTGACTGTAGGAAACTCAACGACGCGACAAGGAAAGACCACTTTCCTTTACCTTTTATTGACCAAATGCTAGAACGATTGGCTGGGCATGAATTTTATTGCTTTTTGGATGGCTATTCCGGCTATAATCAAGTCCCCATCGCCGAAAAGAATCAAGACAAGACCATATTTACTTGTCCTTTCGGTACATTCGCTTACCGTCGTATGCCCTTTGGGTTATGCAATGCACCCGCTACATTCCAGCGATGTATGATGGGGATCTTTTCAGACATGGTTGAAAAAATTTTGGAGATTTTTATGGATGATTTCTCCATTTTCAATGACTCCTTCGATGAGTGTTTGCTACACTTAGATGCAGTTCTTACCCGCTGTAGGGATAAGAACCTCACTTAGGAGAAATGGCACTTTATGGTACGAGAGGGTATTGTCCTAGGACATGTCATCTCACAAAATAGTATAGAGGTTGATAAAGATCTAATCTTCCTCCTCCTAAATGCGTCAAAGACATCCGAGCCTTCCTTGGCCATGCCGGTTTTTATAGATGGTTCATCAAGGATTTTAGCAAGATAGCTAGACCCTTGACTCTTTTATTGGCCAAGGACACACCTTTTGATTTTGACTCAACCTGCATGAAAGCGTTCGAGTCGTTGAAACACTTACTCATTTCTGCGCCCATTCTTTCATCTCCCGACTGGACGCATCCATTTGAAATTATGTGCGATGCATCTGATTTCGCCATTGGTGCTGTCCTTGGACATCACATTAATAAGATGTCGCACATAATTTATTACGCTAGCCGAGTATTAAATGAGGCCCAATTGAATTACACAACAACAGAAAAAGAATTTTTAGCCATTGTGTTTGCACTTGAAAAATTCCGGCCTTATTTAATCGGCTCTCCAGTGATTGTTTACATGGACCATTCAGCTCTTCGCCATCTTTTTGTGAAGAAGGATGCTAAATCCCGGCCAATATGTTGGATGCTCTTGCTACAAGAGTTTGACCTTGTCATAAGGGACAAAAGAGGATGTGAAAATATAGTTGCCGACCAACTTTCATGACTTCCTTCTTCGCCTACACTTGACATTCCTATTAAAGATGTTTTTCCCGATGAGCAACTCTTAACCGTGTCATGCGAACCGTAGTTCGCTGATATAGTAAATTACTTGGCCACCAGATTGATACCAAAAGATTAGTCGAAACAGGACAAACTCCGGTTCCTATCCCAAGTAAAACATTTTTACTAGGATGAACCATATCTCTTTAAATACTGTTCCGACCAAATCATTCGTCGGTGTATCCCCGGAAATGAGTTTAAGAGTGTGCTGTCCTTTTGCCACGATCAAGCGTGTGGCAGGCACTTTGGCCCCAAGAAGACAGCAGAGAAAATCTTGCAGTGTGGTTTCTACTGGCCATGACTTTTTAAAAATGCATACGAATACTGCAAGATATGCTCCCGGTGCCAACACTTGGGCCGGATATCGCGGAGAAATGAAATGCCGCTCCAACCAATTTTGGTTGTGGATATTTTTGATGTTTGGGGAATAGACTTCATGGGACCATTTCCTAATTCCTTTGGGAATATATATATTCTTTTGGCTATTGACTATGTGTCCAAATGGGTCGAGGCTGTGCCCAGTTGAACGAATGACAACAAGGTTGTTGTTCGGTTTCTTAAAGAAAATATCTTTTCTCGGCTTGGGCATCCTCGAGCGATTATAAGGGATAATGGATCTCACTTCTGTAATAGGACTTTTGAGTCCTTAATGCACAAATACTCCATTACTCACAAATTGTCAACACCGTATCATCCCCAAACTTGTGGGAAAGCCGAGGTTTCGAATTGGCAGATTAAACAAATTTTGGAGAAAACGGTTTCTAAAAACCGTAAAGATTGGTCACACAAACTAATTGATGCACTATGGGCATTCCGTACTTTAAGTCGATATGCAACACCCCACTACTTGTGGGGAGGCGAAAATATGAAAAACAATCTTGTTCTTTCCTTAAACATCAACTAACCGCATGAATCGAAGCTAAACGATAACTAACAACTATCATAGAAGTTCTAAACTACTATGTGAAGAGATTATACCTAAAGAACCGTGTCCTTCGTCTTTACGAACACCACCTCCTTCTCAGCCTTCTCTAAGTAGTAGACGATCCACCCGAGGGCTTTACTCTAAGCTTTACCTAAAACTAGAGGTAACTAGGTTTCTTAAAGCGCTAATCTAAGTAACCTAGGTGATGTAGAGAATGGTTAAGGATTAAGTAGTCTAACTAATCCTTGTACTTAACACATGAGAAGGTACGATTAGGGTTTGAAGAGAGAGAGCTTGAGGAGAGAGAAGGTGAGCATAAGAATGAGATGAGATAATGAGCTCTCATAATATAGATGAAGCATTAACAATATCAAGATTGTTAGTTATATGTATGCCCTAGAGGCCATTACTGTACATACGATGTATATTGTAGTGGATGCTAGGACATATATAGGGAGGACTTTCTTGCTCGACATGATAGTATGCTATCTGGTTGTACTTTATCTTAACATGTACTCTGATCGTCTCTATATTACATGTTGATAAAGCCCTTAGGATATGTACTCGACTACTGGGACTATGATGAGATCATACTAGTGGGGCCACGGTAGTCGACGAGTACATCCTATAACTGTTCCTAGTCGAGGGTGTATCGAGACAGGGCATCGATACACCAGAGTAGACTAGCGTATACGCATCTTGACCCATATGATGGGCGATGGATGATCCCATATCCATCGGTGTTTGACATCAAGGATGGTGTACGGGTGCTCAGTGGAGACTGGGTGCACTGGACGGACTCGCCGAGAACTCCCAGATGGTATTATACCATACGTCAGATGGCAGTTCTCCAGTGAAACTGGTACAGAGTAGTCTGTTGACCCGAGATCGTCATAGAGTCTTGTGTGGTTCCCACTGTACTTTGATTTCCATCATACCACGTCCAAGAGGGCGTGCAAAAAGGTGGCTTTTGGGTACAGTCCCGAATTACATGGAGGCAATGAGCGATAGGAGTGGATTCGTCTCTCCCGGTATAGGGAGTTGATGTTGTGCTGTGTTCGATTGGCTATAACCGGAAATCCCTGGCCAGGGTTGCTGAGATTTACTGGTAAGTGTTATCAGTAGTTTCTCGAACCGTTATAGACCTCAAATCGACACGACTTATCAAGCTACTGGGGTCTGACGTTTACCAACCCTAGGCGAGATATGCAACATATCAGACGACGAGACCGGACTGTACGGGAGTGTTACTGTTTGGATTCACAGGAGAAGTTACAGGCTTGCTTGTTGATCTTCTGAGCGCTCAATACCTGGGTGGCTGTTACGTTTAGCTGACCGCTTGCAGCTTGTGGATGTTTGATATGATCATCACCTACTGCCGGCGTATTGACGATTCTTTAGAGTCCTACACAGAGGTTTCTTGACTCAGGCAAAACGGAGTAGGAGCACATATGTGATATGTGCGGGACCGAGGATAATGCGATATGTGATACCGTATTCTATTCTCACGATATTTGATATCAGCCGGGTCATCGGATCAAGTGTTGATTCGATGAATCGGTACGGATAAATATTAGCCGGTTATATGCGATATAGCCGGATTGTCGGATCAAGTGTTGATTCGATAATTTAATGTATAATAATATATTTGATATATTAAATTACATTAACTAATATTTGCTCACTAAAAGATTCTTTTTCTCACTCGGGTAATACATTGATATATATGCGATATATGTTAATTGTATTATTTTATTTTGTTACGATAAATATTATATATGTGATATATAATATTGTAACATGATATGATAAATAATACAACTTGTTTAGTGGAGTTTAAACATGATTAGGGTTTGGATTAGGGTTAAACTTTCTAGATGTTTCTAGAAGGTTTTCTTTTGTTTTGTGAAAGATATTTGTGTGTGACTCATGCTTTAACCAAACCCAAACCCTAACCCTAGTCTATTCTCTATAATGGTTAAGTGAACCATGGTTGCATAATTCTATCATATCATTTCATTTCCTATTCATCACAAAAGGATTAACATTATTCATCTTCTTCCTTCTTCATTCTTCCATGAAAAACCTTGCTTGATTTTTCAAAAGTGATGAATAAATATGAGAAAAAGATAAATAAATAGAGCAAAAATCCTACTTCATCATCCTCATCTTCCCTTGCCATTTAGATGAGGGTGTTCACATCATTTCATGAGTGTTAGCTTGTGTTAAAGAAACTTCAAGGTAGATCATCTTAGTATCGAAGATCGGAAGCAAAGGTTGCGTCTTTCTCTTCGTGGAACCTCTCGAGAGTCCGGATCCCGGTGATCGCAGCGAAGGGACCACAACACGGAGCATATGAAGTGAAGGACCGGATCTACAAAGGTTGTAATCCCTCTCACATAGTGTTAAAGTGTTTAGCATGTTGTTTTCGCCTAATCTCTAGTTTAAAGTTCCGTATTCGGGTTGTTCGGCACGGCTAAATTTTAAATCGGGCATGTTTGATGCCTCGTAGACCCTTGTGCGCGTGCCTAGCAACCCTACAGTAGTATCAGAGCCAAGCTAGAGCTTTAGGCGATGTCTAGACGAAGTTTAAAGTCCGATACCCGGAAAACCCGATAAAACCCACTTTCTGGAAATTTTTTCAAAACTGTGATTTTTCCATATTAAAAATATCCAAAAATTACAGCAGGTAATTACAAGAATTACTGTGAAGCACGTGAGCGCAATTCGACCAAAGAGCCGCGGAACCGCGGCCCCACCCCAGCTTGAGCGGCGGTTCTGCGGCCACGTGGTCGATTCATGGCACGTGCGTTTCACAGTAACTCCTATTTTTTAATGTTGTATTTTCTGGGAATGTTTAATATTTATTCAACTGTTGAGTTATTTGGGTTGTATTGGGGACTTAAAGATTCGATCGAATATTTTAACTTTGTTTAGTTTTGTCCGGATAATTTTTAGAAACTGTTAAAAAGTTCGAACGGATATCAATAACTCAATTTTTTCCCTATCGGAAAATTTTTCAAAAGTTGGATTTTTTCTCGTGTTTAAGAATGTTCTAAGTCGTGCAAGTAACTCGATGGACCCTCTAGAAGACAACAAACCTTAACTCGATTATGTGACCGTCTTGAACTGCCCTTTGAACCTTAGGGTTTGGGGCAGTACGGCGTGCCACATGTAAGGCATTGGCTTGACCCTTCTACGGCTGGACCATTGGTACTGTGGCATGTGATGGATGTTTTTAAACTAATTTCAAGTGTTGAGATACATTGGGGAATTCTTGGGTGTTTGATGATTCGATCGGAAAGTTTAACTTTTTCTATTTATCTGGAATGTGATACAATATTTGGAATCCACAGGTAGTTATGAGATAACTAATTTGAATATTATAAACATAGCAGTTTAGTCTCAGATGATCGGTTGCCACGGAATTTTGATGTGATCAAAAGTCCGTCGCAATGACGTAGCGTACGCGGATACTCGCCGGGTAAACTTAATAGAAAACCTCACCCCATAGCCCCGACAAAGTGACTGTAGGAGAACCCCGTCGCCGAAAGCATCCGTTCGGGTGCTCCCGGTAGCGGTGTTCCGCCTTGGT
Source organism: Agapanthus africanus (assembly GCA_030015575.1). Lineage (NCBI taxonomy): Eukaryota > Viridiplantae > Streptophyta > Magnoliopsida > Asparagales > Amaryllidaceae > Agapanthus > Agapanthus africanus. The sequence continues at coordinate 305,062,155 of JASDDO010000016.1, read as the reverse complement.
GCACTTCGTCGACGGTATCGGGGGTGCGGCCATCTACTAAAGTTTGCGACGAGCATTCGATCAGGACGTCGGGAATCTTGTTGAATTGCCCGACTTGATATTGAAAAGAGTTTTCGATAATGAGACTAAAATGCAGGGTTTATAATTGTTAGGCATGTGATGTCTAAGGAATTCATTTGGTTAGGCATGCGATGTCTAAGGAGGTTGCGGATTCCAACTGTTGTAGTTTTACACTTTCTTTTCTGTGACCGTAAGCGTAGTATGTAGTGTATCGCCGGCTTCGTTGCTATACATCAACGACAATCGGGATACGCATACTTGCTTACGTTGATGATATGAGATACTATGTGTTGCTGTGATATGTTGTATTGGATCGTCGCGTTTGAATAGCCGGGGGTTTTATGTGAGATGAGAGTTTTTTTTCTTTTTCATTCATGTAAAATTCATTTGTATGTAATATTCTTTTATTGGGGAACTTCCAGGTAGCGGAAGATGTCACCGTTGTATATTATTTACTTTTCCGCATTAGGTAGACCCAAGGCGGGGAGCACAAGTAACCGGGTTCTAGGGTCCAGTGGGAAACCATCTCGAGGAGTCGAGACCGGGTCTCCTAACCCTAGAATTGGCAGTGTTACTTGCCGCTCTCGTAGGGGTCTAGGGATGTGGGTTGGGCTATTCATCACGACCGTGGAATCCGTGTTTTATACAGGCTCGTATTGAAAACACGGACGTCCTAGTATATCCAATATTTCATATATGTTCTTCTGCTGCAATGTTCTGTGATGAGATCATATTACTGCCTGTGACGAATGTTTATATTATATATATGAGATATATGTTATATTGCAGATTTCGTTTCAAAAGAGATGCTTATGAAGCATAATAAAATGGGACTTCATTAATGAGATTAATGAAATAAAAGAAACCTAAGATGTTGTAAAAACTTGTTTATAAAAACTGGTAGCTCTAGTTCTTGCTTTGCATAGCGGTGTTCCTTGTAGAACATCCAGCACCTTATTCGATAAGGAAAGGACCGAGATCCCTTCACCGGGAGTGACTCCTTTAGCAATAACTGGCAGATGCTACAAACTCGGTTTGTCTTTTGATTGCTTCTATAGTTCTTGCTTTGCACAGCGGTATATATGATATATCCTGCACCTTATTCGATGAGGAAAGGGCCGACGATCCCTTCACCGGGAGTGACCCCTTTAGCAAAACTAGAAAAGCCTCAAAAACACTCCATTTAAAATCACTCGATTCTACAACGATATCAAGTTCATTACGCAAAGGGTTTTCTTAAAAACCTGTCGTAGCCCTCCGTCATTTCAGATAAGTACTGGTTAGTATTCGTGCTGCGTTTGTTGACCTCTGTCAAGGCGAAGTGTGCGGTAGCTGATTAGTGCTTATCTGTATAAGCATATGATGTGATTGATTTAGGGTAGTCGTGCGACCTTGTTGACCCCTGTCAAGGGTCGTGCGGGTGGGTTTACTTCAATCAGGAAATGACGGGTTGAACTTGACTAGCAGCCTATGGTTTGTTGACCTCTGTCAAGGTCATAGGACGCTAGGAGCAAAATATTATTGGGAATTTCAAGTGTTGAAATTTGCAATGAGATTGCATACCTTCTATAAGATAGTTGGATCCCGATATCCGCTGCGAGTAAGAGTTACTCCTGGGAGAGTTTTACACATTACAATTAGCCGATCAAGTAGGTGTCTAGAAAGGTGTTAACGGGGTTACGCCTCTGGGAAAACGAGGTTTACTTTAATTAGGTTCATGCGAAAGCACGGGGGACCTCCCTCAAAGTACCGACACTGGCCTGGCTGAAAGATTGGCGAACTTATAGCGTGTAATTAATCCCGGCTAGTCTTTCCTTTTAGGGTTTGAAGGAAGATTTGACTAAAAACAGTGGGAGACATCCTGATTAGATATATTAGATAACCAATCTAATCTTGCGAGAGCATACGCTGAGTGTTTTCTTCTCTCTCTCTCCAGATAGCGACCATATCACGCCTTAATCAAGATAATAAAACGGATATATTGACCGAACCCGCTTGTTATACTGAGCTGGGGAACGTTAGTCCCGCTCCAACTTATAATTGTTATAAGACAGAGCAGGAAATTGGGGAATACCAGATTTCCCGTGCCGCCCAAACGAAGAAAGTGCATGCTGATGCATCATCTTCGGGTGTGTTCATTACACAGAACTGTTTCTCAGTATCCTTTACGTCCTGGGTATGTGATACCGGATCAGGATCCCGCATATGTAATCTGTTACATGGGCTACAGATAGGTAAAGAACTGAGAACGGCTGATAAGTTTCATGAGACAGAAAACGGTGCAAGTGTTGCAGCCAAGTCTGTTGGTCACTATCACCCTGTATTACCAGAATACATTGATTCTGAACAAATATTATTAGATACCGAACCTGATATACAAAATCATTTCAGTCTCTTTATTAGTAAAGAAAGGATATAATTTTGTATTGTTGGATAATGTTTTGAACATTTCCTATATCAAGAGTTGATCGGTTCAGGCATGTTATCTAAAAGCATTGACGTTCTAAATCAAATTACAGTTCTTAGTATACGGAACACACACAAGAGGAAGAGTTCAGAAATGAACGAATCCTTCTTGAGGCATTGTAGACTAGGTCATATCAATGTGACCCGACTGGCTGAAGTTACATATAGATGCATATTTAAATTAGTTTGAATTTACATCTTGTGAAACTTGCCGGTCATGTCACAAAGATAAGATGACCACAGCTCTGTTTATTGGAAACAGAGAAAGAGTTAGTGAACTTTTGGGATTGATACATCCTGATGTATGAAAGTCCCCTGTCTACATATGCCAAGATCGGTTCTTTGTACTTCATTACATTCTCTGATAATCTCTCAAGATTCAGACATATGTTCCTGCTGAAACACAGGTCCGAACCTTTTGAGATATTCACAGAATATAAATTAGAAGTAGAGAACCAAAATACGGGTAAAAGTATTATGTCCTTTGATGAGATCAAGGAGGAGAATACTTGAGCACGGAATTCCTGGACTATTCTAAAGGAGAATGAGATTCTCTCTCAGCATTACTCCTCCGTATACACCACAGCACGTCGGTGTATCGGGGCGGAGCAATAGCACCCTATTTGTTATGGTGTGCTCTATGATGAGTACTACTGAGTTTCCTATTTCCTTTTGGGAGTTATGCACTTGAGAAGCTGCATACCTATTGAATAGGGTTCAAATCAAATCAGCTGCCTACCACTTCATATGTGATATGGAAAGGGAAGAGCCCATATCTTAAGTTTGTTAAGATTTGGGGTTGTCCGTCCTATGTCTAAAAGCAAAATCCGGACAAGCTCGAGGCAAGGACTGTTATGTAGAACTGGAAATGTTCCAGCTATACAAACTACAGCTGATGATTTGGTAGAACCAAAGGATTCAATAGTTTCCAACGAACCTCAGCCTCTCCGCCGATCTAGTAGGGTTCCTCACCCACCTGAGAGATACTTCGGTTTATCTATGACAGTGGGAGCGAGGATTGCATCATGAGATGATGACCCAACTAGTTTCGAGCTGGCCATCAGGAGTAAGACTCTGTAAGAATGGCTGGATGCTTAGCGATCTGAGATGGAATCCTTATACACCGACAAAGTATGGACTTTGGTTGCTTTATCTGAAGGGTTAAATCCCCATCAGGAGCAAGTATATATTGAGAAGATTACTTGGTGTACATGGAAAAGTTGAGACTTTCAAAACTAGACTTGTTAAAGGTTTGCATCATTGACCAGGTACGGATTATGATGAAACATTTTCTAAGGAGCTATGCTTAAGTCCATCCAGATCCTACTTGCCACGGCTACATACCATGACTACGATATCTGGTGGTTGGGTGTCATGACTGCTTTTCTAAATGATGTTTTAGGAAAGAGCGTCTATAAGTACACAGCCAGAGGGCTTCGTAGACAGTGGGAGCAGCGGAAACGTGTGCAAGATGTTTTATATGATAAAACAGGCATCGCGGAGTTGGAACATCTGTTTTGATGTAGTAGTCAAAGAGTTTGACTTCATCAAAATGGAAGATGAACCTTGTATATACGAAAAGGTAGTAGAGAGTATGGTGGTGATCCTCGTAGAGTACGTGGATGACATACTCTTGATAGGGAAGGAGTTTCCTATGCTACGCTCGGTCAATCTCCGCTTATCACAAGGATTCTCCATATAGGATCAAAGTGATACCTCCTAAATCCTGGGTTTTGGATCTATGAGATAGATCTAAATGGATGTTAGGATACTCACTAGTTGTAGTGAGATGGTATCAATCGATCCTGGGGAGAATCACTGGAAAGGTTCCAGAGTGATAAGGACGACTGAATGTCAGTCGCAGGCATTGTCTATACCCTCAGTGGAGGGACGGTATGTTGGAAGAGTTCCAAGCTGTATACCGTGACATGCTAGACAATTAAAGGCAAGATACATCGTTACCAAGGATACTACCAAAGAGGCAGTCTGGATATATTTAAGTTCATAAGATGAACTTCGTTCCTACCATTGTGTGACAATGGAGTTGTGGCTTTAGCCAAGGAACTTCCGTCCCATCAGAAATCCAGATATAATTCTTAGGCAGTGTCACCTGATCATGGAGATGGTTGATCTCTAGGGAGATCGAGGTTAGGAGAGCAGACACAGAGGACAACAGTGCGAATCCACTCACGAAGGCCTTTTTCCCAGTAGAGACTTTTATGGGATGGTTGAGTATGAGATACTTTAACCGCAGCTAATTGTTGGGTATGCGATACCATAACAGATGGCCCTAGTGCAAGTGGGAGATTGTTAGTTATATGTATGCCCTAGAGGCCATTACTGTACATACGATGTATATTGTAGTGGATGCTAGGACATATATAGGGAGGACTTTCTTGCTCGACATGATAGTATGCTATCTGGTTGTACTTTATCTTAACATGTACTCTGATCGTCTCTATATTACATGTTGATAAAGCCCTTAGGATATGTACTCGACTACTGGGACTATGATGAGATCATACTAGTGGGGCCACGGTAGTCGACGAGTGCATCTTATAACTGTTCCTAGTCAAGGGTGTATCGAGACAGGGCATCGATACACCAGAGTAGACTAGCGTATACGCATCTTGACCCATATGATGGGCGATGGATGATCCCATATCCATCGGTGTTTGACATCAAGGATGGTGTACGGGTGCTCAGTGGAGACTGGGTACACTGGACGGACTCGCCGAGAACTCCCAGATGGTATTATACCATACGTCAGATGGCAGTTCTCCGGTGACACTGGTACAGAGTAGTCTGTTGACCCGAGATCGTCATAGAGTCTTGTGTGGTTCCCACTGTGCTTTGATTTCCATCATACCACGTCCAAGTGGGCGTGCAAAAAGATGGCTTTAGGGTACAGTCCCGAATCACATGGAGGCAATGAGCGATAGGAGGGGATTCGTCTCTCCCGGTATAGGGAGTTGATGTTGTGCTGTGTTCGATTGGCTATAACCGGAAATCCCTGGCCAGGGTTGCTGAGATTTACTGGTAAGTGTTATCAGTAGTTTCTCGAACTGTTATAGACCTCAAATCGACACGACTTATCAAGCTACTGGGGTCTGACGTTTACCATCCCTAGGCGAGATATGCAACATATCAGACGACGAGACCGGACTGTACGGGAGTGTTACTGTTTGGATTCACAGGAGAAGTTACAGGCTTGCTTGTTGATCTTCTGAGCGCTCAATACCTGGGTGGCTGTTACGTTTAGCTGACCGCTTGCAGCTTGTGGATGTTTGATATGATCATCACCTACTGCCGGCGTATTGACGATTCTTTAGAGTCCTACACAGAGGTTTCTTGACTCAGGCAAAACGGAGTAGGAGCACATATGTGATATGTGCGGGACCGAGGATAATGCGATATGTGATACCGTATTCTATTCTCGCGATATTTGATATCAGCCCGGGTCATCGGATCAAGTGTTGATTCGATGAATCGGTACGGATAAATATTAGCCGGTTATATTCGATATAGCCGGATTGTCGGATCAAGTGTTGATTCGATAATTTAATGTATAATAATATATTTGATATATTAAATTACATTAACTAATATTTGCTCACTAAAAGATTCTTTTTCTCACTCGGGTAATACATTGATATATATGCGATATATGTTAATTGTATTATTTTATTTTGTTACGATAAATATTATATATGTGATATATAATATTGTAACATGATATGATAAATAATGCAACTTGTTTAGTGGAGTTTAAACATGATTAGGGTTTCGATTAGGGTTAAACTTTCTAGATGTTTCTAGAAGGTTTTCTTTTGTTTTGTGAAAGATATTTGTGTGTGACTCATGCTTTAACCAAACCCAAACCCTAACCCTAGTCTATTCTCTACAATGGTTAAGTGAACCATGGTTGCATAATTCTATCATATCATTTCATTTCCTTTTCATCACAAAAGGATTAACATTATTCATCTTCTTCCTCCTTCATTCTTCCATGAAAAACCTTGCTTGATTTTTCAAAATTGATGAATAAATGTGAGAAAAAGATAAATAAATAGAGCAAAAATCCTACTTCATCATCCTCATCTTCCCTTGCCATTTAGATGAGGGTGTTCACATCATTTCATGAGTGTTAGCTTGTGTTAAAGAAACTTCAAGGTAGATCATCTTAGTATCGAAGATCGGAAGCAAAGGTTGCGTCTTTCTCTTCGTGGAACCTCTCGAGAGTCCGGATCCCGGTGATCGCAGCGAAGGGACCATAACACGGAGCAAATGAAGTGAAGGACCGGATCTACAAAGGTTGTAATCCCTCTCACTTAGTGTTAAAGTGTTTAGCATGTTGTTTTCGCCTAATCTCTAGTTTAAAGTTCCGTATTCGGGTTGTTCGGCACGGCTAAATTTTAAATCGGGCATGTTTGATGCCTAGTAGACCGTTGTGCGCGTGCCTAGCAACCCTACAAAGATAAATCAAATAAATGATTTAACAACCATGCTCCATAAATATCTAATGGGTGATTCATCTCCATGAGTCATTAAGCATTTATGATGCATTAATGACATGGATGAATCACTCATATGACTCACTAATCTCATTTAATGCATATGCCACCTCAGTCCCTTTAGTCACCATCTTCTAGAAGCTTCTCGTGCAATTACAAGAACGCCCCTCCTATCCGTGAAAATACGGAAAAACTTTAGACTGTATAAATCCAATAACGGGATACTAGTAACTGGCTTAAACCAAAGCCGACTAGTAAAAACTGTCCGAACGACGTACGTGTGTAAACACACGTATGCGTCCGAACCCTTTGTCGTAAAACCATACAACCTCTATATCGTTTCGCCTGGAGTAGGAAACTCTCTGTGTGGGACTCTAGAGGCTCGACTACCACACTGGCAGTGGGTTTAACCACAGACCGCAAGCGGCACTAGCTGTACATAACGGCCCCCAGGTAGGTGTCGATAAGAAGGCCGATGAGGAAACCCATCCGAACTCCTACTGAGCAGGCTGTGACAATCTCCGTACAGTCCGGTATGTTCGTCTAAGAATATCGCATATCCGGCCTAGGGGGCGGCAAGCGTCAGTCCTCTAAAAGCGGAATAAGTCGCGTCGGAGCGAAGCCCATTACACCTTGAGAAACTTCTGGAAAACCTACCAGAACATCTCGCTTGCCTTGGCCAGGGACTTTGCGTAATGGCCCTCTGACACTACGCGACATCAACTCCCAATACCGGGAGAGACGAATCCTATCTAACCGCCACTGCCTCCAAGTGCTTCGGGACTGCACCCAACTGCTACCTGTTTGCACGACTCCTTTGAGCCGTGGTAGGGTAGCAATCTAAGAACAGTGGGAACACACTTGAAGCGAAGCAGCAGTGTCAAGTCTGCGGACTATGCTGCACTCATGTCACCTAGGAACTGTTAACTGACGACGGGTATAATACCAACCAACAGTTCCTCGTGAGTCCTGTCCGGTGTACCCGTAACCCAACGAGCACCTGTATACTATCTCTAGTACGACGTACTGATGGCTATAGGACAGACCATCTCCCCAACTGGGATAAGAAGCGTACACACCAGTCTATTCCGGAGTATCGATGCCCTGTCTCGATAATCCTACGACTAGGGACCTGAAAAAGGATGTGCTTGTAAACTACCCAGCCCCCACTAGTGTGACTGCCATCACAATTCTGGTAGTCAAGCAAGATCCTAAGAGCTCTATCAATACGTATACTTACATATTAAGATAGAAAAACCAAGTAGCATACTACCATGTTTAGCAAAACTGTTATATACATGTGAATATCCCAAGCTTCCATTAAGTAATATACAAACTAGTATGATACAATAATGGCCCCTAGGGCATATACACTAACAATCTCCCACTTGCACTAGGGCCATGAACTGGCATATCGAAGACCGATGATCTCGAGTAGCCTCTCGAACTAATCTGAGTAGGGCCTTCGTGAATGGATCAGCAATATTCTCTTCAGTAGCGACTCTCCGAACCTCGATCTCCCGACGATCAATGATCTCCCTGATCAGGTGATACCACCTCAAGATGTGTCTGGACTTCTGATGGGACCTTGGTTCCTTTGCTAAAGCTATAGCTCCGTTGTCGCCGCAATACAGAGGTATTGGATCAAATATGGTAGGAACCACCTGAAGTTCTGTTAGGAACTTCTTCATCCAGACTGCTTCTTTTGAAGCATCGCAAGCAGCAATATACTCCGCTTCCATAGTCGAGTCAGCAACGGTGTCCTGCTTGGAACTCTTTCAGCACACCGCCCCTCCATTGAGGGTAAAGACATATCCCGACATGGACTTGGAATCGTCCTTATCACTCTGGAAGCCGGAATCGGCAAAGGCCTCTAACTTGAGGTCTTTTCCGCCGTAAACCAATAACATCTTCTTAGTCCATCTCAGGTACTTGAGAATGTTTTTTACTGCTATCCAGTGATTCTCCCCTGGGTCAGACTGATACCTGCTTACCACGCTGAGTGTGTAAGCTACATCTGGTCTGGTGCACAACATCACATACATTATAGAGCCTACCGCAGAAGCGTAGGGTATAATAGACATGCGATCCCTTTCTAAATCAGTCTTAAGAGACATCTTTTTTGGATAGGGTGATTCCGTGACAAGCCGGTAGATTACCGCCCTTAGAATCTTCCATACTGAATCTTTTCAGTATAGTGTTGATATACCTGGACTGCGAAAGTCCCAACATCCTCTTGGATCTATCACGATAGATCCGGATCCCCACAATGTAAGAAGCATCACCAAGGTCTTTCATGGAGAACCTGTGTGATAAGAATCCTTTGACAGATTATAGCATAGGAATGTCATTTCCTATCAGTAGAATGTCATCCACGTACAATACGAGGAATACGATACTTCTTGCTACAACTTTACTATATATGCATGGTTCATCTGGATTTTTGATAAAGTCATATTCTTTGACTGTTTCATCAAAACAGATTTTCCAACTCCACGATACTTGCTTTAGTCCATAAATGGACTTAAGCAACTTTCATACTTTCCTGCTGTTCCCACTCTGATTGAAACCCTCTGGCTGATCCATATAGACGTACTCTTCTAAATTACCATTCAGAAAAGCCGTCTTTACGTCCATCTGCCAGATTTCATAATCATGGAAAGCAGCAATTGTAAGAAGGATACGAATGGATTTGAGCATAGCCACTGGAGAAAAAGTTTCGTCGTAGTCCAAACCAGGTCTTTGACGAAAACCCTTTGCAATAAGTCTAGCCTTATAGGTTTCTACCTGCCCATCTACACCAATCTTTTTCTTGAAGATCCATTTGCATTCTATGGGTTTTACCCCAGTTAGAGAAAAGTCCAAAGTCCATACTTTATTGGTGTACATGGACTCCAATTTGTTTCGCATAGCATCTAGCCATCGTACCGAGTCGCCGCTCTGGATGGCCTGCTAGAAGCTAGTAGGTTCATCATCATCTATGATACAATCCTCTCCATCTCCATCGACGAGAAAACCGTAGTATCTCTCAGGCGGATGAGATGGCCTACTACTTCTGCGGAGGGGTGCAGGAATGTCCTGTTCTTCTTGAACTACTGGTTCCACCAAACTTTCAGCAGTAGTTTGCGGTTCTGGAATTTCTTCCGGTTCTATTTCGCTCCCATTTGTATCCTTTTCTAAAACCTGCTGTTCTAGGAAATGGGCATTACGAGAAACTAAAATCTTTTGTTCCTCTGCGTAATAGAATAGGTACCCCTTGGAGTTCTTTGGATATCCCACAAATATACATTTTACTGATCGTGCCTCGAGCTTGTCCACATGCTGCTTTTTAACAAAAGCTGGACATCCCCATATCCTCAGATACTGAAGATAGGGTTTCTTCCCACTCCATATCTGATATGGGGTGGTAGGCACAGTCTTGGTAGGAAACCTGTTCAGAAGATATGCTGCTGATTCTAGCGCATAACCCAGAAAGATCGCGGTAACTCAGCATTATTCATCATGGATCGTACCATATCCAAAAAGGCTCGATTCCGTCTCTCCGATACATCGTTATGCTGTGGAGTGTATGGAGGAGTAAGCTGAGAGAATTCCTTTCTCTTTTAGGTAACCTAGGAACTCGGCACTTAAGTATTCACCACCTCGATCAGATTTTAGTGTCTTGATACTTTTGCCGGTTTGGTTTTCTACTTCATTCTTATACTCTTGGAATTTCTCAAAAGCCTCTGATTTATGTTTCATTAAGAAAACGAATCCGTATCTAGAGTAATCATCCGTAAAAGTAATGAAATATGAAAAACACCTCTTGCATGTGTAGACATTAGACCACATACATCGCTGTGTATGAGTCCTAAGAGCTCGCTCGCTCTTTCTCCATGTTCAGTGAATGGAGTCTTTGTCATCTTTCCTTTGAGACATGATTGACAAGTGGCATAAGATTGATATTCGAACGGATCTTAATATCCTTCTTTATGTAACTTAGTTAATCTTGTCTCATTGATATGACCTAGTCTATAATGCCATAAGAAAGCCTTATTTAAATCTAGAGACTTTCTTTTGAGTGTGTTCTGGACATTGAAAATCTGGATTTGGTTTAAGACATATATACCGTTATCCAGTGTACCGGACCCAATCAAAGTTTGATTAAGGTGGATGTTGACAACATCACTTACAAACGTGAAATCATAACCTTTATTTGATAACAAGGAAACGAATATGATATTACACGTCAAACTAGGTATACAAAAACAGTTATGTAAAACCAAAATGTGTCCATTGGTCAATCTTAGGTGATAATCCCCGATAGACACAGCTCCCACGCTAGCTCCGTTAGCAACCTTGAGGATCATATCACCTTCCTTCAGCACTCTACGGTTTCTCAGTGCCTGCAATGAATTGCATATATGAGATCCTGATCCGGTATCCAATACCTAGGAAGTAGAGTTGATTGATAAACAATTCTCAATTACAAACACACCTAAAGTCGAAGCCACAGCTTGCTTCGGTCCTTGGTTCTTGGCGATCTACACCCTGCAATCTTTCTTCCAGTTCCCTTTCCCATGACAATGGAAGCACTCATCCTGAGCCACTACTGGCACTGCCAACTTTTTCTTTCCCTTCGCTCCCACCTTACTAACACCTCCTCTAAGTTTGGTGGCGGCCTTATTCTTCTTTCCTTTGGCCTTAGCCTTATGCCCAGAAGAAGAAGCACCGCGAACAAACATAGTGTGTGTTTCCCTTGCCTTCTGCAAGGTGCCCTTTGCACTCCTCAACATGTTAAGGAGTTCTGAATGTTCAACTTCTTTTCTTTGAATGTTGAAGTTCAGTATAAACTGGGCGTAGGTGGAAGGGAGGGACTGGAGAATAAGGTCTGTATATAGCTCATTATCCAAAGTCGTCCTAAGATCTACGAGCTCTTCAATATAGCCAATCATCTTTAGGACATGTTCTCCTACCAATGATCCGACGGCCAATCTCGCTTGAAAAAGTTTTTTCGAGGTCTCGTATCTTGCTATACGAGATTGCTCTCCATAAAGTTCCTTTGTATGGAGAAATATGGCATCTAGTTCCATATCCTAGAGCCTCTTCTGATGTTCATTTTCTATCGAGGCAAGCACGATGCACTTGGCCTTCGCGCAATCTAAGTCCCAGGTTTTGCTGATTTCCTTATCCGCATTACTGGATTTGGGACCTGGGACTGCATGTGCCTTAGCGGTGAGGATATACCCCAATCTGTCGTAGGTCAAAGCCATTTTGACATTCCGCAGCCAATCTTTATAGTTTGGCCCCGTCAGTATATTTTTCTATAAAAGTAACTTAAGTCCAGTCATTTTCAGGGTCGCTGCAATTAGGAGAGAGAGAGAAGAAAACACTTTAGCATGATGCTCTTGCAAGTTTATAGTGGTTTTTAGTTTATCTAAACTGGATGGCTCCCACTGTTTTTCGAATCCCTCCTCAAACCAAAAAGGAAGAATTAGCCAGGACTATTCTCACTGTACAATACTTGCTTAACCGTTCAGCCAGGCTAGTATCGATACTTCGAGGGAGGTTTTCCAACGCTTTCGCGGAGTTCCTTAATTTAAAAATCTCTTTTCTCTGGAGGCGTAGCCCCGCTGACACCTTTCTAGACACCTACTTGGTTTATAGCATTGATCGTTAAGTGACAAATATCCTGATAAGTAACATATACTCACAGTAGGATCGGGATCCAAATATCATCGTTTGATAATGCTGAAGGAATCCTACCAACATTCATCATACTCCAAATGGTATGCATTTCTTTGCAAATTTCAGTTTCTTTAGAAATTCCCGATATAAGTTTTTGCCCCATGCTCTTATGACCTTGGCGTTGGTCAAAATGTCATAAGTCATATGTCAAGTTTTACCCATCATTATCTTATTAATTTGAACCCATCCGTATATATCCCTGACGTTGGCCAAATGATAATATGACTGTCCCAAATTAACTCATCTATCTATGCAACAAATGAATACCCAGCAGCTACCAAACACTATGCCTTGACTTTGGCCAAAATGCATAGCTTGAATACTACTGAATACCCAAATGAAATGACGGAGGGCTACGACTGGTTTTGGCAAAACCGTGAACGTAGTGAACTTGATATAACCGAAGGAACCTGATAGTTTTTAAAAAGAGTGGTTAAAGCACCACATTTAAAAATATCTGTTTTTAAAATAACCGAGTGGTTACTTTTAAATTGGTCCAACGATTTAAAATTTGGTATATTTACTTTGCACTAATAATAATGCGTCCCATCATTAACCTATCATTGTAGAAAACAACGAAAATACAACGTTCTCTTATGCCATCCACATTCGCCACGGGGCCCCGTCATCACCCGTTAGGTTACTTAACTAACAACAGAGCGGGGGCTGGGCTAGCGTGGGTGTAAAACATAAGCGACGTCTAAATAGCTATCATATATATAGATATTTTACATTCGTCAGATGCAATAATAGTCATTCCAGATTACAGATGAACTTTATTGGATTTGCAAGCAATCCACATTTCTTTTGAGCCTGCAACGAAAGACGGATTACACAGTTGTGATGAATAGCCATTACACCCAAGACCCCTACGGGTACGGCAAACTACCCGCCCGGTAGTTTGTGCACCCCACCTTGGGTCTGTCCTAGGAGCAAAAACAATAAAATGAAATAATACAACGGTGACTACAACCGCAACCTGGATGTGCCCCGCAAAATAATATTACAACAAATTACATTTACATCGAATGAATTAAATAATAACCCATCACAAAACCCCGGCTAAATATCACAACAGTCCAACACAGTTCATATACAAAAACAGATAAAATCCATTACAGAAATATGCAACCCCCTGCCAACCGACATACTAGCAGTTAGGGGAGGTTTACAAACACATTATACAAACACAGATATAATCAAATTAGCAAATATCGTAAAATTTCGATCGAACAAAAGATTTAAATTCTACAGCAAACTTTCTCTGTACACCTGAGATCTTAGCAGAAAATAAAATATCCAGAAAATACATAAATATCACAGAAGACACACTGGAGCAAACTGGGTTGAATCGGCCCCAATCGGTGGGATCCGCCTGTCACGACCCGAAAGTACGGAACGTGACTGGCACTTAGATTACGAAACGTCTAGAGGCGCAACGTAACCTAAGTAAACCGAAGCCCAGAAATCTAAACCATATAAAAGAAGAAGAAGTAAAAGAAAACATGAAGAAAACAAGTTTAAAAGTATCAGCAAATTTTCCCAAAAATTTCGGCAGAGTCTCCTCTGTAAAAACTGGCCCCAAACGGGTACAACAAGTATAATATACATAAATAATAAAAAGCTTCCCCAAACGGGAGCTAGCTCAACGCCAACAGGCGGAAACAACCACAACAAGCACAATAGTATACAACGCCAAAGAGCGAGGCTCAAAACTCAAAAGAAAACAAATCCACCAAATCAGAATAATACATGCGCGACTCTAAGGTCGAAATAAATAAATGGTCCAGTAAAATATCAAGAAATACAAGTTTGGTTGATGGAGCTTTCTAGATACAAATGAAATAATAAAAATACAACGGCGGTCCAGATACAAATGAACCAACCTACCATGCAAATCACCAGGAATGAAAATGATGTGCCAGCAACTGCCAAGGAACCCTGTACATCAACCTGTAATAAAATTTGGCACAACGGGGGTGAGTTGCCAACTCGTGAGTAGAAGGCATTTACGAAAAGAAATCGAATGCACGACGCTATCCTAGGTCATAATAATATACTAACATACTCCTAGTCATCAAGTAAGATAAGATAATAAGCTACGTGTAAATGCAAATACTCCGTGCTCGTGTCAGTGCCTCATATAGTACTATGTCATATGAATGAGTATGCATGCACCATGAATATAAAATAACCAATCCTGAAATCTAGGTATATCTGTATAAGAAATCTTTAGTTTTTATCATAGTAAAATGTGTATAGAAATATGAAATATCAACAATGAAATCCATGGAAATCTGTGTCAAGCATCGACACAAAGCATGTAAATCTCAAGTCTCAATACCTCATAATCTCAATGTCTCATAGTCTCAATATCTCGAACTCCGTCAGTCCGGATCGGCCCATTTCATCAAATCTCACGACAACGGTCGGTATCCTCCGGATATCCGCCGCGCCAGACATCACCGGTAGGTAGCCTTCCCCTGCCAGGCTCATCGTCTACAACTTAATCATTTTGCCCCGGGGTACCATATCGGGCCCACTATGTACCTGAGACGGTTCCTCCACTCCTCGAATCGGGTCTCGAAATCCAACAGAAAACATGAAATCTCATGGTGGACGACACATACATCACGATAAAACCGCATCTTATACTTTAAAAGGAGAGGAGGAGAGAGAGAGATGTTTGTTTTATATATTTTTGTGGTTTTCCCCAAAATCAAGAAATCTCATAGAAATCCAAAATCCCAAAATCATGAGTAAGTATATGAAAAGTGTCAGCATATGCCCCATAATCCTGCATGATAACATGAAAATGCGAATGCATGAAATGTTTAAGTAATAAATACCATGTCTATACTAACACCAGAGAGTAATCTCAATATTATATCGATCTAATTGCTAGCTGATTCTATCAATAAAAGATAATATGTTCTAAAGTGTACGTGACATAGCAATTACCGATAATGATGTGTGTGAGCCGGCAAATAAGTGTGCGTGGAATATGCGCATCATCGGTAATAGTGCTGGTGTCCTAACAGGCAGAGCTTTATACTGATATAGAAACATATGTATGAGCATGCAACATTATGATTACAATATGAATGTAAAGATGGATGTGAATAACCACTCATCTGGGAAATACAAGTACAATTACCACTATATGAATCGAACCAAAACTAGTGCCCATCTAACTTCTTAAGGAACTAAACCTAAGAAACTAGTCAATAAGAAACAAGAGTCCACCTAAGGTCTGAATCCATATCTCTAATAGTCGGCGATCTAGCCTCAATAGCATCACGTACGTAGTACAGCTTCCTCGAATCTAGAGTGCGGATCAATCATCATATCTATGCCTCGTACGGTAAAATCCATCGTACGGCATTCCAATATCGGGGTACGGGTCAAGTATCTCCTAGGTGTCTCATCATTCGTGTAATATCATCATCAACACATGTCATGATCAAGGTGCTATACTGTAATCGCATACATCAACCATATATCATCGCCATCATAAGTATACATCATTAATTTATCCTCAGAAATATCATGTCATATGTATCATATTGTGATTAAGTCACACTTATATCATATCATCATCAAGTCACACCTATATGATGTCGTAATCATGTCATACATATATCATGTCGTGATCAGTCACAAGTTACAGTCTGGGTGCTATTTTAGAGTCCCATGTACCTCAATATCATCACCACCCATTATAATTTATGTATACCTGTTCATTATCTCATTCTCTAATGATCCGCTAACACTTTAATATGACTGTAGCCAAGAATCACGGTATCAAGCCCAGTTATACTGTTTCATTCCCGTGTATCATATCACATCATTGTATCCTATATACGTGTTGTATATATATATACTTATACCTAGTCCTATATATATATATATATATATATATATATATATATACATACACGTATACACCACGTCGAGTTTCAGTGTGTGCATGTGTGTGTATCTACCTGAAACCTACGAATCTCTTCCAAGGTATTCATCCTCTGGTATGGTCATCCTAAATCAGTCTAGTCCAGCCTAGGGTCATTACTAAGGTCCTACTCATTAAGAATCTAGGGTCACATCTGGCTTCCTAATGTCAATAAGTACTATTACTATTCTACGTTGCGGGGTGCTAAACGCTATCCACCCGACTTCCCCCCGTAGATATACATCTACTCACCTGGTCTATATCTGTCGAAAACGGTGTCGCCATCCTCTTCTTCATCACCCGCAGTCCACGTGAGGGGTACCTATACGCAAACATATAGTTTCGTAAACTGAATCACGGACAAAAGTAAAAATGACACACGGAACGCGCATAGGTTAAAACCTATGTCCCGTTCATGCAAAAGAACCAAATATCGCTCGATATCGGCGTACAAACTCCGATTAATCGAGATAAATATCAACAAACAACTCATACTTTTAAAACTCATTACTTATAATATAAAGCAGGGTTTAAATCATTAAAATCTTAAAATCAATCAAATCATTCTATTTCGCAAAACCTAGAAAGCAGAAATTAACCGTTTCATTTTAAAACTTGATGTTTAAACGAAACTAATGGTCATAATATTCAATAAATAAAATAACTAGGTTATATAAACCATTTCTATAATTTATTCTCATCAATTTGTATCAAATTGTAAATTCTAGTTTGAAAAAATATCAAATTTTAAAACTTTTTTAAAGAAAAATTTACAATTCAACAACTAAGATAGATTTTGCATATAACCTTAATGATGTGCTAAAAATCCTAGCTAGATTTTAATCACATATTTTCATTATTCCTAAAATCTAGTTTACAAAATATCTTAATTAAGATAAATTAAAAATAACAATTTGCAAATTAGCAATTAGCTTAAATTCTAGCATGCTTAAGATGTGAAACTACACATCACAACCAACATCAAGTGATCAAACCCTGCTTCAATTCAAAACTCTCACTTGAATTTCTTAAACTAGAAATTTAAACCTTATTACTAACTAAATATGTTTGATCTAAACTATTTAAACAACAATTTAACTATAGGGTTAGGATTATACCTCAAAATCATGAGATCTAGCATGAATCTTAGCCTCCTAATTTTCCATCTTGCTCCTTGATTCATGCTAGCTTGGACCAAGGAAAAATGGTTAGAGATTTAATTGACGAATTAATGGGGGTTTTGTTGATTTTAAATGGATTTTTTTTTGGTGAGAAGAGGAGGAGAAACAAAGGAGAGAGCCTGCTAGAAATTGGAGGGGGGCTCGGCCTTGCATTGGTAGAAGGAGAGAGAATGAGGTGTGTGTGGGTTTATGTGGAAGCTTCACTAATAATGCAAATCTTTAACTCATTTATCAATTCCTTTGTTATTAATTTATTAAAGTATAAAGAGGGGACAAATGGGATGGGGGGTTTGTGCTCGGCCAGGTCTTTAAAAGGGGTGTGGGTGTGTGCATGGAAATTTTCCATGTGAAGAAAACACCCACATCAATCATACCCTAACTCACTTCCATAATTAGTTCATTTTATTTTATTTTCATATTTATCTCATCCAAGAATTTACTAGAACATTGGAGACAAATGGAGGAAAATACAATATGTTACAAACTTTTTATTATATTGTCATGGTTCACATTTGCATATTTAACCCATTTCAAATTGTAATTACCACTTATTTAAATGTATAAGTAAAAGCTTATAATAATATTTAAAATAATTAATTAAGAAAAAATATTTAATTAAACCAATAATTTATAAGTGACCAATTAAATACCAAATACTAGCAATTATATAGTTAAAATGCGTGTTTTTAAATCTATGATGAAAAATAATTGTAGTTGAGTTTTACGGAAAATACGTTTTATTTTACCGATTATCTGAAAATTCACCTAAAGGATTTTATTTATTTAATTATTTATGTATTTATTTTTAAAATGTTACACCGCCGCGGTTCTGCGGTCGTATGGCCGATTCAGGAACCCATTTTTCACCAGTGTTCTTATATTTCTATGCATGTTATTCTGCAGCTCCCTGAAAAATTTTTAGAGAATGTTTTAAAATCGACAAAAACTTGTGATTTCGGTGTATTTTTCGGTTCGTTTTTGCGTTTGAAATTGTAACGACTTTGCTAATTAGTTAATTATTATTTAGCGAGGCTCTGATACCACCGTAAGTTGATGTGCAACACCCCATTACTTGCGGGGAGGCGGAAATATGAAAAACGATCTTGTTTTTTGCTTAAACATCGACTAACCGCATGAATCGAAACTAAACGATAACTAACAACTATCATAGAAGTTCTAAACTACTATGTGAAGTGATTATACCTAAATAACCGTGTCCTTCATTTTTACGAACACCACCTCCTTCTCGGCCTTCTCCAAGTAGTAGACGATCCACCCGAGAGCTTTACTTCAAGCTTTACCTCAGACTAGAGGTAATCAGGTTTCTTAAAGTGCTAATCTAAGTTACCTAGGTGATGCAGAGAATGGTTAAGGATTAAGTAGTCTAACTAATCCTTGTACTCAACACATGAGAAGGTAGGATTAGGGTTTGAAGAGAGAGAAAGAGCTTGAGGAGAGAGAAGGTGAGCATAAGAATGAGATGAGATAATGAGCTCTCATAATATATATGAAGTATTAACAATATCAAGATAAATCAAATAAATGATTTAACAACCATGCTCCATAAATATCTAATGGGTGATTCATCTCCATGAGTCATTAAGCATTTATGATGCATTAATGACATGGATGAATCACTTATATGACTCACTAATCTCATTTAATGCATATGCCACCTCAACCCCCTTAGTCACCATCTTCTAGAAGCTTCTCGCGCAATTACGAGAACGCCCCTCCTATCTGTGAAAATACAGAAAAACTTTAGACTGTATAAATCGAATAACCGGATACTAGTAACTGGCTTAAACCAAAGCCGACTAGTAAAAACTGTCCGAACGACGTACGTGTGTAAACACACGTATGCGTCCGAACCCTTTGTCGTAAAACCATACGACATCTATATCGTTTCACCTGGAGTAGGAAACTCTCTGTGTGGGACTCTAGAGACTCGACTATTACGCTGGTAGTGGGTTTAATCACAGACCGCAAGCAGCGGTAGCTGTACGTAACGGCCCCCAGGTAGATGTCGATAAGAAGGCCGATGAGGAAACCCATCCGAACTCCTACTGAGCCTGCTGTGACAATCTCCGTACAGTCCGGTCTGTTCGTCTAAGACTATCGCATATCCGGCCTAGGGGGCGGCAAGCGTCAGTCCCCTAAATGTGGAATAAGTTGAGTCGGAGTGAAGCCCATTACACCTTGAGAAACTACTGGAAAACCTACCAGTAGATCTCGCTTGCCCTGGCCAGGGACTTTGCGTAATGGCTCTCTGACACAGCGCG
This sequence comes from Agapanthus africanus, assembly GCA_030015575.1. Classification (NCBI taxonomy): domain Eukaryota; kingdom Viridiplantae; phylum Streptophyta; class Magnoliopsida; order Asparagales; family Amaryllidaceae; genus Agapanthus; species Agapanthus africanus. The sequence continues at coordinate 305,041,976 of JASDDO010000016.1, read as the reverse complement.
ACATCAACTCCCAATACCGGGAGAGACGAATCCTATCTAACTGCCACTGCTTCCAAGTGCATCGGGACTGCACCCAACTGCTGCCTGTTTGCATGACTCCTTTGAGCCGTGGTAGGATAGCAATCTAAGAACAGTGGGAACACACTTGAGGCGAAGCAGCAGTGTCAAGTCTTCGGAGTATGCTGCACTCATGTCACCTGGGAACTGTTAACTAACGACGGGTATAATACCAACCAACAGTTCCCCATGAGTCCTGTCCGGCGTATCCGTAACCCAATGAGCACCTGTATACTATCTCTAGTACGACGTACTGATGGCTGTGGGACAGACCATCTCCCTAACTGGGATGAGAAGCGTACACACTAGTCTACTCCGGAGTATCGATGCCCTGTCTCGATAATCCTACGACTAAGGACCTGAAAAAGGATGTGCTTGTAGACTACCTAGTCCCCACTAGTGTGACTGCCATCACAACGCTGGTAGTCAAGCAAGATCCTAAGAGCTCTATCAATACGTATACTCACATATTAAGATAGAAAAACCAAGTAGCATACTACCATGTTTAGCAAGACTGTTATATACATGTGAATATCCCAAGCTTCCATTAAGTAATATACAAACTAATATGATACAATAATAGCCCTTAGGGCATATACACTAACACGTACTGCTTACAAGACCGATCTTGGTATGTCTCCATACCAGCTTATTTATGGGAAGTCTTGCCACCTCCTAGTTGAAATTGTGCACAAAGAATTTTGGGCGATTAAAGAGTTGAACTTATCCATGGGAGATGCGGGCAGCAATAGAAGGCTACAATTGAATGAATTAGATGAGCTGTGGGATGAGGCCTTCGAAAATGCGGTAATTGTTAAAATCAGAACGAAGGCGTTTCATGACAAACACCTTATGCGCAAAACTTTTAAACCTGGCCAACAGGTTTTGCTTTATGACACTCGGTTACACTTCCACCCCGGTAAGCTCAAATCTAGATGGAAATGGCCGTTTTTGGTACGCACCGTATATCCGCACGGTGCGGTAGATCTTGAAAACCCGGAGGACGGTACAATATTTAAAATAAACGGACATCGACTCAAACCGTTCCTCACTGCTGACCCGTCAGAGGAGCTCCTGTTTTTGCAGGAGCCAATTTATACTGACTGATCTTCCTCCATTTTCCCCAAATTTTCGATCATCTAGCCAAAATATTGTTTCAAACAAGTTTTGGGGTATGTATCATTTGTAAATATATAAATACAAAATAACATAAAAAATATAAGAATTGAAAATATAAATTTTTTTGGGCATTTTTGTAAATTTCCAGATTTTAAAATAAAATAAAATTTTTATTTGCAAATAAATTCCTCCTTTTTGAGGGGTTTATTTGCAACTAGCAAACATTTCCCCTATATATACAGACCCTGACCCTCTCTGTGTTTCTAAACCCTAAAAGTTTTTTCCTCTCAAACCCTAGCCGCCACAACCTTTTTTCTACAGAGCGATCTTACCTTCCCACCGTGGAACTGCCGCCCATAGTCAGTTCCCGCCGCGCAATCGCCGCCGTCTAACATCTTCACCCCCTGATTTTTCAGGAGAGGTACGATCTCTCAAAACCCTTTCTGTTTTTAATTTCTGTAGATCGTAAATCACCTGATGGTACATAGTATGCAACTTGAACGTGATTTTTCACAAATTCTTTCACATAATGTGTATGGCAGTTATTTTGCGAACGAGATAGCACGTAGGTGTTAGAACTTTTTAATATATAATCACCCTAGCGCTTATGCACTTCCGGAATTAGTCACTTGTTTTTACGATCGAGTGTATGGAAGATGGGTGTCTCACCCAATTCGGCTTTATAAAATTGCAGTAGGGTGATAAGGAAATTATCATCGATAAGGACATCATACACGAAGTCACATTAATCCCTCGGATACCCGCTCATGACCAACCTTTACAATTTGAGGATTACATGCCCTTGATCGGCAATGATTGCTCAAAGGAGCCGCGGAAGGGGATCCAAGCGAGAACCCTTTTCGCCAATGTCTTAACTGTGTGCCGATGGGCACAAAACAATATTTTTGGAAGCTCTCATAACACCACATTTTTTACACCCTCATTGCATATTGTGCATACCCTCATGACAAGAAACCTACGTTTCGACATGTGCACAGTTTTGCTAAACTCTATAGGTGCATGGAAACGAGCCGCAAATTTACCCCTGTCCCATGCTTGTTACACAACTATATCGATATTTCCTCCCAGTGGAGGAATTCGAATTTTACATGCTTGGAAGCATACCTGTCAGGCCTCTTATTGAGGGCGTTTCTACGGCCTATTCATAATTGACGGATGTGTGGTCTAGAACTGAATCGGTGGAGCACGTGCCCGCCTGCACATCTAGCTCCAGCTAGACCGCGAGCGAAGGATAAATGACCCCTTTAGAAAATGCAAATTTGATGCGAAGAACTGTTAGGGGAATAGAAGAGTTGAGGAGGATATCTAAAGAGCATGATAGGCGGTTGACTGAGGTAGAGCAAGGGATCCGAACCCTGCTGGGTAGGGCTGAGCATTCCCGTTCATGCTCAAGAGCACGATGTGAGGCCGAGCAGTGAGGGCACTACTTGTGATAAGTTTGGGGGAGTTGGTGGTTGCAAATAGTTATCTTTTGCATTGCATATTTTTTTTAAAAATTTTTTGTATATATTTTTTCTTTTTCCTTTGCATGTTTACATTCTGCATTGCATCTTTATATAAAAATCATAAAAATTGAAAAATTAAGAAAAATAGAAAAATATAAAAATCAAATAAAAACTGAAAAATTTGAAAAATTATAAAAAATTAAAACATTCAATTTTTGCCATAATTGACTTGAGTTTGATAAGAAGGTTAACTAGCTAGGAACAACTAGATCTTAGACTTAGTAAATTATAAACCCTAAAAATAACCTTTCTTAAAAATTTAACGGTAGAAAATATATGTCTTTGTAGTTTACTTAGAAATAGGCAAATTTTGATTTCACTTCTTGGGCTAAGTTAAAACAAGGGAAGAGTATTGATATTTTTATTAAAGTATAAGTCTGAAAAATAATTCCTAAGCTTAAGTCTAAATTCTGAAAATATATACCCTACAAATTGCACAAACACGAACCTTGAAAGTTGGAATAGTAGAAGAGACCTTCAAATGCTCTTGTCTAAAGTCCTTAGTATAAAGGAAAATAAAATAAAAATACAAATGTGAATAAAAAAATGAACACTTGTTTTTGTAATTACTTAAGGCTGCATAAATAGAAAAAATATTTAGCGAGGGTGCTTTATCATCTAGTGCTTTAGACCAACTTGTTTGGGAATCACTGCTAAAGCCTTAGGTGTTACAAGACTAGGAATTATGCCTTAATGTGCAAACACATTTTGTAATCGGTCATTGGTACCTCAAGAAATATTAACGGTCGCATGAAGGATGCGTGAGCGATTTCATCTAAAAATTCACAGACTAAAATGTACTTTGGACGATGGACAAGAGTATAAGAGCTTGAATTGAATTTCCAAGTGTAGGGGTATGTGATTGGGGTTTAGGTAAGAGATAGGAATGAAAAATAGGACTTATATCTTTATTAGAGATGATAAAAATTCCTAAGTTGAGATGGAACCTTAAAAGGAAAACTTAAAAGATCCTAAAAGCTAAGTAAATTTACAGAACATATACAATCTTAAGTTAAATGATAAGGAAGCGTAAAAAATACGGGTTGATAATTGCTGAGTTAAAGATAATAGGGTTTCTTGTTAGAAAACCTAATTGGAGAATAAAAATCAATAGGCCGAATTGATAGGATTTTGTGGGTAGTATCCGCTGAAAACCCTCAGGAGACAACACTCCTTCAACTAGTGACACCTAGAGGTTTAACGGCTTGTTGCACGAGCTCAGTGCAATCTTGTTTCCCTGCGAAAGTGAGGTTAGTTTTTTTTCGAGAATAAACTAGTTTTGTTCGAAGACGAGCAAAAGATAAGTTTGGGGGTATTTGTTCATATCATAATTTTGCATTATTATATTCCCCATTCTTATTCATTTTACAAATAAACAGGTGCTTTTGATCCATGTCTGCTACATAGTTGCAGGTTACAGGTTCTCGGAACAAAACAGTGAAAATGATGAAAAGACGATACAAAAGTGAGACTATAACCAACAAATGGAAGAATCTTGATCATGCCTACAGTTCGAAGAATACATGAAGAGCAATGGACAATTTCACAAAGCACAAATGCAGTGCAAGGTTCAAGACTTTGACACAAAGCAAAGGGTAAAAGTCCACTACATTATGTACTGTGGAAACCTGGAAAAGACTAGAATACATTCTGTAGAACCAAGTGAAGAAACAAGAAGCAAAATGCAACCAGAAGAACACCAAAAGAATTCAGCCAACAAACCTTTTATATGGCCGTGGATCCGCGGTCAAACAGGGCTTTTGGCCGCGGTTCTGCGGCCATGATGAGCGCATGTCGGTGCTAAAAAGTCGGTGTGGCGGTGCGTTGACTAGGCTTCTTAGGGTAAATTTGTAAATGAAGATAGGGATCGGATGTAACCCTAGGGTTTCTATGATCTATAAATAGAAACCCTAATGCTCTTTTTTGGGGCATGCCTCTTTTTATTGAAAAAATTCAGAATTCATTGTAATGCTTTGAGGAGTGCATCGAATAAAAGTAAGTAGTTTTTTTACCTTTCCCTAGTTTAGAAATTTATTTATCTGCCCTAGTTAATTAGTTTAGCACTTTTAATTGTTTGCCGTAGTTTAGATAGTTAGTCTTTTAAAAACAAATCATAAAAAATGTCTTTTATCAATCCCCTAATGAGTGAGTAGTTCCTCACTTGTTAGGATTAGAAATAGGAAAGATTTGAGAGATGAAAATCCCTCACCCCTTTCTTGCCCATCGCATATTATTTATAGGACTCCATGCAAACATACACACACTGCTTACTACTTCACCCTACCCCATGAGGTAGCGGTGATACCGTAATTTAAAAGACCGGCCGTGCATGTTTTCCAGGAGGTTAGGGTAAGAATTAAGAAAGGACGGACAAGGACCTAGAGGAAGAAACATGGTTTCTTCCCGATCGTGCTAATCCCCTTTATTAATTATTAGCGGAACACCTAAATAGATCTAAATTAGGGCATTGAAAGCGGTGAGAAATCTTAAAATTCCAAACTTAACCTAAACCTAGCCCTAGCAAGGTTTTCATCCTAGTCTAAATCAACCTTAATTTTTAGTGATAATCAATCCTACACCAATTGGAATTAACTCGTTAGAACAAATTGAGAATACACAAAATCCTTGTGGACAGACCCGTACTCACCAGCTAGCTACTGAGCGACATTGCGGTAATTAATTCTTTGATTTCAAAATCACTTTCAATCATAGATCACCATTTTTAAGGTGAAGGTTTAGTTTAAGGATGTTTTGCTCTGCTGTTAGTTTAAGAACGTTTTGGTTCGCAGATCATCCTTCGTGCACGTGTATTTGTTACCTGACGGGATATGCGGCGATGATATGGGATACACCCATTTGGGATGTGGTTTTGATTTAAGGTGTGCACGTCAGCTTAGGAAGTGCACCTAAAAGAAGTTGGTTGTCGGGACCCGCCATCTCTCTGATGACATTGAGGGATTACAACAACATGTATCAGATGTGTGGAGAGATGTAACCTTGAACCAATTCCCGTGTCTGAGGGAAAAGATCGTGGTAGGCCATCTAAGAACCATTAGCCATTTTTTGGAGACTAAGATTAACTTAGAAGATGTGAGATGAACATCATTTTGGATATCAGCAGTTGAAGGGTCATGAGTCATGTTTGGGAAACAGTGAACCCATAGGCTTAGTTGATCTGAATTAGGGATCTTGCAAACTTGGGCTTGGTTCACTCATTTTTTATTTATTTGAAAGAAGTGCTAAGCACTTGTTTAGGCTCATTTCCTCTTTTTATGTATAAAGTGGTGAGCACTTATGTAGGTTCTTACGCTCACACATAGCCATGTGGGGTTTTCAGTCATGGGAATTGCCCAATAAGTGTTAAACACTTTACCCTCTTTTTGGTCTCTTTGTGAAGTGCTAAGCACTTTTTATGGGGCCTACGTACAAAGCACGTGAGGCGCTAGGCTTTAGGCGTAGCCTGATGAGTGCCAAGCACTTTTATGTTCTGCGACGCCCACGTGAGTCAGGTGAGGCATTGGGCGCTGAGCGCCAACCACCGAGTGAAAGCACTTCTTATTGAGCAGTGTCCACTTGAGAGACATGTAGGGCATCGGACGCCAACCACTGAGTGCTAAAGCACTTCTTATTGAGTAGCACCCACGTAAGGGGAACGTAGGGCGTTGGGCGCTAACCACCGAGTGCTTAAACACTTCTTATTGAGTAGCGCCCACGTGAGAGGCACATGAGGTGCTGGGCGCTGAGCGCCAAACACTTCCTACTGAGTACCACCCATATGAGGGGCGCGTAGGGCGCTAGGCGCTGAGCACTAACCACTGAATGGTAAGCACTTCCTATTGAGCAGCGCCCACATGAGGGGCACGTGAGGCGCTGGACGCTGATTTTTTCTTGTATATTTTGTTCTGAGGAGTTCAATTTTCTGATTCTTTTCTGGATCTTTGATCTCCAAGAACAAGTTCATCATGATGAGAATTAAATTCTCACTTGTGAGAGACTTGTCTTGTGGATCTCAGATCCAGAGAAAGAACTAAGTTCTATAATAAGGGTTAAATCCTTAAATATACAAGCGAGATGCTTTTATCTCTGTTCTTTTTATTTACCTAGAATTTCTCCTGAGAAGGGAGTTCTTCTTCCTTGAGAATTTAATTCTCCTTTCCTTTTTGAAACTCTTCTGCTTTTTTTTCTTTTTTCGAAGCTTGGAGGGGTTTTTTCTTTTGAGACTTGATGTCTTGGGTCCTTTATATAGTAAAGGCAGTTTGTTGATTAAATCTGAGAAAATCTCTCATTAAGAGATCCCTATTGATTTAGGGGTTTTACACACCGTTGGATCTTTGATCCAAGGACTTTTGTTTTACAGAAAATATTTTATTGTTTTTAATAAGATTAGTGAAATATTTTCCCATACAGAATTTATTCTGCAGAATGGTGATTTTTTTAATCGCCATTGGATTTTTAATCCAACGGTTCTCTGTTTTACAGAGGGCAATCTTTCTTATTTAGAAAGATTTGATGAACATTTTCTCAAAAGAATTTAATTCTGCATTCTGATGTTTTATCATCTCTGTTGGATCTTTGATCCAACGGTTTAGAGAGTAGAATTTGATTCTACTAGGCGCCGGCGCTCACGTGTTCTGCACGTGCGGCGCCAATAAGAGTTTTTAACTTTGGCGGTAGCGTCTACGTGCGAAGCACATGAGGCGCTTGGGGGCAAGGCGTTGTCTCACAGAGCGTTGCTCTTTTATTAGGGGAAATAGTACGGTATGATCCCTCATAATATATCCACCCAAAACCATATCCACATCGTACGTATTTGTTGTCATGTACGTGTTTCACCAAAACCATGTATTAAACTATATGCACATGAATAATCTACTAGATGCAAAATAACATCAAAACCACTAGCTAAGTTATCTAATATATCATTAACAACTAACTAGAAATTATAACCATCCTAGTTAACAGGTTGCGGGGGTGCTATACACTATCCGCCCAACTTCCCCTGTAGATATAAATCTACTCACCAACTTGTCGAGCTCGTCGAATCTACCATTGCTTTGTTCGTCCTTACCATCTCAGAAACTTCCGCGATCATATCTACAATCGTAGTTATAGCATATCGGCGTAAATATCATATCAAAACTAAAACAATGAGCTAAACAACCATAGGTTAGAACCTACAACTTACTTATTCCAAAAACGATAAGATACCCCTGATATTAACGTACGAATGTCAAAATTTCAGTCGTGGTACAGAAATACAAAAACAGTATTGAAATATCGGAAACATAAATAAAATCCTTCTAGAACACTCCTAGATGACAAATTAAACAATACAGTAGCCTTATATAATATCAAATAAAGCTACAGAAGAAAACTCAACACCTAATTCATACAGAAAACCGGCGGCGCAAGCCAAATAGAGGAAACCGCCGGGTGAAAATTAGGTTTAGGGGCTCGGGCTTTAGATGTGGTCTCCTAGTGGCTTCACCATACCCGAGTATTGTTAGTTTTTTAGTAGATTTACCTAATAGTTCCAGATTCAATTTTAGCATCACAAATATAAAAAAGTTCTAGTTTATGATACTGCTCACTAAAAACAGATATCAAACAGGATAGAACTTGCAAACAAAGAAGGATATATACCTATAGAGAACGTGCACAAAGAAATCTAGCTCAAGAAATGCATGGTGGAAGCTCCTAGGGGTTGTAGTGGCTCTAGCTTCATAATGTGAACAAATTTGATGAAAGGATTCATGGCTTTTCTCTTTTTGGATTGATGAATACTTGGAATTTGAGTGTTGGAGCTTGAAGGAGCTTGTTGTTTCAGTTTGTGAATGATAATGAGTATGTGTAATTTATTGAGGGAGGTAGGTAGCGAAGGAATGAGGTGGATGGTTGTAAAGTGGTGATGTAAGAGTTGAAGCATGAGGTAGAGTGAGGAGAGTGAATGTGAGGGTATGTTGTATGTGAGGGTTTAACCTATCTTAAATATATACCCACCCATTAACAAAATAAAAACCCTTTTTCAAACAAATTCCTCCATGATACACCAAATCTAAATTCATGTTTTTAAAAGAATAAAACATTTATCATAATACTTAAATACCATAACCTTTTAATAAAATCTCATTTGATATCAAAATAATTTAAATATCATTTTTTTTGATATCACACACTTTTCATTTTTACCAAAATAATTACATTTTTGCGGATATAAGTCCGATACCAAAATTCATATGCGATATTATTTTTGTAAACTCATTATATTCATATTTAAAATTATAAATTAATATTTATAATTTTTCCCAAAATGTTACAATATCCCCTCCTTAAAGAAATTTTGTCCCCGAATTTCAATTTAACCCCCATCATAAAACATTTCTCTCATTCAAATCAACTCAATTCAAAACAAGTTGCCGGGGTCTAAAACAATAGTCCGCTCAATTTAGCAGAACTTCGAAGTCCCACACGAGCTAAGACGTAACATAATGCAACCCTGCGCATGGAAACTCAAAAGATATAAATCTCACATAACTGTAAGTCTAGTGGTTGCTATGAGAATTACACTAATTATGATGCAAAATTTCAAATACTAAATCAACTGTGCACATCAAGTACACGCTCGCTGCAATAGCCGTAGTGCAAATCTATAGTATACGACCAAGAGAAAATACGGAAATCAAATCTATAAAATATCTTATCAAGTGCAATACATGAAAAAGAAATCAACCCTAACAGGTTTGCACGAAAATCCAAACCACCTGCCACGGGTTTGCTTGAAAACAATAACAGCGCCAAGTGCAACAGGTATGCACGAAAACAATATCCACTGCATTGAATGTGCATTGAACCAATATTAAGTGTATTGGGGTGCACAAAATCAATAGCAAGTGTATCGGGGTGCACAAAATCAACATCAAGTGCATCGGGGTGCACAAATTCAATTTCAAGTGCGCCGGGGTGCACAAAATCAACATCAAGTGCATCAGGGTGCACAAAATAAATCTTAAGTGTGTCGGAGTGCACAAAATCAACATCAAGTGCATCGAGGTGCACAAAATAAATCTCAAGTGCGTCGGGTGCACAAATTCAACATCAAGTGCATCTAGGTGCAAAAAATCAATATCAAGTGCATCGGAGTGCATAAAATCAATATCAAGAATGCCTAGAGTATATAAAAATCTAAATCAAGTGCAACTGACGTGCACGAAAACATCTATCTACTGCATCTGGTGCATAAAACGCTAATCAAGTGTAATCACCGTGCATGGAAATCTTAAACAAGTGCACCCGGTGTGCACAAAGCATTTACGTGACCCTCAAATCCTCAAAATACATAAGTCAAAATAATGGACGTCGAGTTGTCCTTTCTTCAACATCGAAAACACAATATTCGGATCATCAAAAGGCAAATAAAAAACAAATGATATCGAAGTACACCTTCTTCAATGACGAAAGGTGTCTATACACCCAGAACTAGCATAGTAAGGATTACCACTTGCCTGCTGCCCATGGTCTAGCATTCCTTGTCTCTAAATTCTTGTTCTTTCTGCAGATCACTAACGTCACGGCCTTTTTATACAATCGTCTGGTGAGAAGCAGCAACGCAAACAGTCCAATGCTGATACTTCTCAAGATACTTCCTTGCAGTCTCTCATAATGCCACATGCCAATGACAGCGATATCTAACCTCTGCGTGTGCGCTAAGCAACTGATCCTGGGTCCAATCTCAATTATTATAGAATCTTGGAAAGAACCCGTCATGTCTTCTGCCAATCTCATTTATACAATCTGCCCGGAACTAGCACTCCTTAATGAATCTACTTCCGTTTCAGAACAAATGCAAACTTATCCAGACTTTCCTTTGAAAGTTTGGTCGTATATGCCTCTGTATATGCATCGAATCTCCGGTATCGACAGGGAAGAGCAACTACGCATTGAGACCTCGCACCAATCTCCTGTTCTATTACTCTCCAGTATCGGTCAAATAAGAAGCGTATCGTGATAGTTACTCGAATTGCAAGTCATACACGGTTATGACCAAGCTCGGAGTCTTATGAAACTCGAAAATACGAATCTGGCATCTCAGACAATCTATGGAAGAATCTAGCTAAGCTCACCATCGAGAACTCGTCCTAATCTATCGAAGGAAGACTCGCTAGACGGTCTCTCTCGAGCGACTCATATCAGGTCTGAGCAAGACTTTGTTGGGTTACCTACAATGGCAAAAAGGTTTCGGGTAGCATCTCACATGCCAATTTCAAAATTTTCCATTATAGATAACCCTAAACCTAGGATCTTTAACAAGAGAATCAAACCAAACAAGCATGTTAACAACTTAACATCTATGAGTTAGGGATTACAACCTTTGTAGTCCGTTCCTTCGCTTCATAAGCTCCAAGTTGAGATCCCTTCGCTGCGATCATCAAGTACCCGGACTCTAAAAAGGCTCCATGAAGAGAATGATGCACCCTTGCTTGAAGACTTCACTAATCCAAGATGATCTACCTTGAAGAATCTCAAACCTAAGCTCTTACTTTACTAATCAAGTATTAGTTAAGCAAACATCCTAATCTAAGTGGCTAGAATAGATGAGGATGATGAAGAAGGTATTTTGCACTCTTTTATTTTCAATTTCTCACGTTAAATCATCACAAACAAAAATCAAGCAAGCTTTTTGAGAGCTTGAAGAAGATGAAGAACAAAGTGATGAATGAATTATTGTTGAGATTTGAAATGCAACCAAGGTTAAGTATGTGTCATGGCTAACTCATGTAGAGAATAAACCATAGGCTAGGGTAAAAGTTGGGTTAACAAATATCAAGCTAGAAACAAAGAGGGTGGACTTTTTCAAAGGTCATGAAGCTTCCTCAAAGCTCATTCAAAAGAAAATCCACACAATTTGAATTATTCCATAATAAAATGTTAACCCAAGTTTAAAACCCTAACATGGTTTAAACCCTAGTTGTATTTCTAATCCTAACATGTTACAATATTATATATCAAATATACAATATTTTGTAACAAAATAAAATAATACAATTAACATATATCGCATATACATCAATGTATTATTCAAGTGAGAAAAAGAATCTTTAAAGCGAGCTTATATTAGTTAATGTAACGTAATATATCACATATATAATTATACATTAAATTATCGAATCAACACTTGATCCGATAATCCGGCCATATTACATATAACCGACTAATATAACAAGCAATCTTTCATCGAATCAATACTTGATCCGATGACCCGGCTACATCATATATACCCGGCCGATATCACATATCTCGAGAATCGAATACGGTATCACACACATGTATTATTCTCGGTCTCGCACATATCACATATGTGCTCCTTCTCCGTTTTTCCTGAGCCAGGAAACCTCTGTGTAGGACTCTAAAAAATCGTCAATACGCCGGCAGTAGGTGATGATCATAGCAAACACGCACAAGCTACAAGCGGTCGGTTAAATGTAACAGCCACCCAAGTATTGAGCGATTAGAAGATTAACAACAAAGCCTGTACTTTCTCCTGTGAATCCAATCAGTAACACTCCCGTACAATCCGATCTCTTCGTTTGATATGTCGCATATCCAGTCTAGGGGTAGTAAACGTCAGACCCAGTAACAGATAAGCCGTGTCGATATGAGGTCCATAACGGTTCAAGAAACTACTGATAATTCTTACAAGTAAATCTCAGCAATCCTGGCCAGGGATTTTCAGTTATAGCCAATCGAACACATCGCAACATCAACTCCTGATACCGGGAGAGACGAAACCCCTCCTATCGCTCATTGCCTCCATGCGATTCGGGACTGTACCCAAAATCCACCGTTTTGCATGTTCTCTTAAACGTGGTAAGGTGGAAATCAAAGCATAGTAGGAATCACACAAGACTCTATGACGATCTCGGGTCTATAGACTAACCTGTACCAGTGTCACCAGAAAATTGCCATCTGACTGAGGTATAATACCATCTGGGAGTTCTCGGTGAGTCCGTCCAGTGTACCTAGTCTCCATTGAGCACTCATATACTGTCCCTAATGTCAAATACCAATGGATATGGGATTATCCATCGCCCATCTACATGGGTCGAGAAACTATACGCTAATCTACTCTGGTATATCGATGCCCTGTCTCGATACAATTACTACTAGGAACATTTGAAAGATGTACTTAGCTACTACACTGTCCCCACTAGTATGATCCGCATCATAGTCCTGGTAGTCAAGTACTCATCCTAAGGGCTTTATCAACATGTAACATAAATACAATCGGAGTATATGTTAAGATAAAGAGCAACCAGATAGCATATTATCATGTCGAGCAAGAAAGTCCTCCCTATATATGTCCAAGCATCCACTACAATATACATCGCATGTACAGTAATGGCTCTACGGCATACATATCACTAACAATCTCATACTTGCACTAAAGCCATCTGTTGTAGTATCTCATACCCAACAATCAGCTGTGGTTGAAGTATCTCATACTCAGCCATCCCATAAAATTCTCCACAATGAAATAGGACTTTGTGAGTGGATCCGCGCTGTTTTCCTCTGTATCTGCTCTCCTATCCTTGATCTCCCTAGACATCAACCATCTCCATGGTCCGGTGATATTGCCTAAGAATATGTCTGGATCACTGATAAGACGGGGGTTCCTAGGCCTAAGCCACAACTCCATTGTCACACAATGGTAGGAATGAAGTTCATCTCATGAACTTATATCTATCCAGACTGCCTCTTTGGTAGCATCCTTGGTAACTACGTATCTTTCCTTTAATCATCTAGTTTGCCACGGTATCTAGCTTGGAACACTTCTAACATACTGTCCCTCCACTGAAGACAAAGACAATGCCTGTGACTGACTTTCAGTCGACCTTACCACCCTGGAAGCATTCCAGTGATTCTCTCCAGGATCTATTGATACCATCTTAATACACCTAGTGAGAATCCTAACATCCAATTAGATCTATCTCATAGATCCAAAACCCGGGATTTAGGATGTATCACCTTGATCCTATGGAGAATCCTTGTGATAAGAGGAGATTGACCGAGCGTAGCATAGGAAACTACTTCCCTATCAAGAGTATGTCATCCACGTACTATACGAGGATCACTACCATACTCCCTATTACCTTTTTGTATATACCAGGTTCATCTACCATTTTGATAAAGTCAAACTCTTTGACTACCACATCAAAAATAAATGTTCCAACTCCGCGATGCCTGATTTATCACATAAAACAACTTGCACACATTTTTGCTGCTCCTACTGTCTACGAAGCTTTTTGGCTGTGTACTTATAGACACTCTCTTCTAAATCATTATTTAGAAAAGCAGCCATGACAACCAACCGCCAAATATCATAGTCATGGTATGCAGCAATGGCAAGTAGGATCTGGATGGACTTAAGCATTGCTTTGAAAGTCTCAACCTTTCCATGTACACCAAGTAATCTTCTCATGATATACTTGCTCCTGATGGGGATTTAACCCTTCAGATATAGCAACCAAAGTCCATACTTTGTTGGTGTATATGGATTCCATCTCAGATCGCTTAGCATCCAGCCATTCTTACAGAGTCACCACTCTTGATGGCCTGCACGAAAATAGTTGGGTCATCATCTCATGATGCAATCCTCGCTCCCACTGTCATAGAGAAACCGAAGTATCTCTCAGGTGGAGGAGGAACCCTACCAGATCGGCGGAGAGGCTGAGGTTCATTAGAAACTATTGAATCCTCCGGTTCTACCAAATTATCAGCTGCAGTTTGTATGGCTGGAACTCCTTCCGGTTCTACCTCATAACCACTAATTTCTTCACAAGAAATTCCCTTTCCGAAAGGTGGCATGCTGAGAAATAAAACACCTTTTGCTCCTCGGTTCGGTAAAAGATATTCCCTTGTGAATGCTTGGGATATCCAACAAACTTCCACAGACCTGACCTTGCCTCGAGTTTGTCCGGATCATACTTTGGACAACCCCAAATCTTAATATACTTAAGACATGGGATCTTCCCATTTCATATCACATATGGAGTGGTAGGCGCCCGATTTGGTTGGAACCCTATTCAATAGGTATGAAGCTTCTCAAGTGCATAACGCCCAAAAGGAAATAGGCATCTCAGTAGTACTTATCATAGAGCACACCATATCACATAGGGTGCACTTGCTCCGCCCCGATGCACCGACGTACTGTGGTGTATACGGAGGAGTAATGCTGAGAGAGAATTCTCATTCTGCTTTAGAATAGTCCAAGAATTCCATGCTCAAGTATTCTCCTCCCTGATCTCATTAAAGGACATAATACTTATACTCCCTTTGGTTCTCTACTTCGAACTTATATTCATTGAATTTCTCAAGAGCTTCAAACTTGTGTTTCAACAGGAACATATGTTTGAATCTTGAGAGATAATAAGTGAATATAATGAAGTACAAAGAACCAGTGTTGGCATGTGTAGACAGGGGACCTTACATACATCATCATGTATCAATCCCAAGAGTTCACTAACTCTTCCTCTGTTTCCAATAAACAGAGCTATGGTCATCTTATCTTTGTGGCATGACTGGCAAGTTTTACAAGATGTAAATTTAAACTGATTTAAATATGCATCTTTATGTAACTTCAGATAGTCTATTCGCATTAATATGATCTAGTCTACAATATCCCAAGAAGGATTCGTTCATTTCTGAACTCTTACTCTTGTATGTGTTCTGTACGTTAAGAACTGTGGTTTGATTTAAGACGTACATGCTTTTAGATAATGTTCCTGAACTGATCAACTCTTGATATAGGAAATGTTCAAAACATTATCGAAGAATAGAAAATTATATCCTTCTTTATTAAATAAAGATACTGATATGATATTGTATATCAGGTTCGGTATCTAATAACATTCGTTCAGAATCATTGCATTTGGTAATACAGGATGATAACTGCCAACAGACTTGGCTGCAACAATTGAACCATTCTTAAAACTTATCACCCTTTCTCAGTTCTCTACCTATCTGTAGTCCATGTAACAGATTATATTTGCGAGATCCTGATCCGGTATCTCATACCCAGGACGTAAAGAATACTGAGAAAACAGTTCTCTGTAATGAACACACCCGAAGAAGATGCATCATCATGTACTTTCTTCGTTTGGGCGGCACGGGAATTCTGGTAATCCCCTATTTCCTGCTCGATCTTATAACAATTATAAGTTGGAGCGGGACCAACGTTCCCTAGCTCAGTATAACAAGCAGGTTCGGTCAATACATCCGTATTATTATGTTGATTAAGGCGTGACATGGTCGCTACCTGGAGAGAAAGAGAAGAAAACACTCAGCGTATGCTCTTGCAAAATTAGATTGGTTATTAATATATCTAATCAGGATGACTCCCACTGTTTTAGTTAAATCTTCCTTCAAACCCGACTAGCCGGGATTAATTACACCCTACAAGTTCGCCAATCTTTCAGCCAGAGTGCCGGTACTTTGAGGGAGGTTTCCCGTTCTTTCGCACGTACCTAATTAAAATAAACCTCGTTTTCCGAGAGACATAACCCCATTGACACCTTTCTAGGCACCTACTTGATCGGGTAATTGTAATGTGTAAAACTCTCGCAGGAGTAACTCTTACTCGCAGTGGGTACCGGGATCCAACTATCTCATAAGAAGTATGCAATCTCATTGCAAATTTCAACACTTGAAATTCCCGATAATATTTTACCCATAGCAGCTATATGACCTTAACATAGTCAACAAATCATAAGTGCTAGTCAAGTTCAACCCGTCATTTCTCGATTGAATTAAACCCACCCGTGTAAGTGCACGGCGGCGCCCCGGCCTCCATCCCGAGGCCAAGTGCGGAAGCGGTGATTTACTTTAATTTTTCAAACCGGCACCACCGCGCACTAAATACCCGGATCGGGCCATTAACTAGTCCTAGCTATCTACAAGATGGGGAAGAGAGATATACCGACTGATCCGAGTCCTCCGGTCTTCTCGTCGTCGTCCCGATCTCCCGCGGAAACACCGGTCGTCGCCTCCTCGCTGGAAGGGCACCACATCGCCTGCATCTTTTACGCGCTCCCACCTCTATACCGTGGCAACTCGGGCACGAAGCTGTCGAGTCGACGTGCACAAAGTTTGCTGTAGAATGTGTAGTGCTCATGTCTCATTTTGGGGTTTATGGAATTGCCTTATTGGTGGAGGAAATGATATGAGCTTATGGAGATGGAACATGTGGGATTTTACAAAGCTAGAAGAACAAAAATCCCACCCCAAGAATTTGGGACAGCCCCTATGAGCTTGGCCGTCCATTACAATGGTGAGGGGAGAGTGAGTGTATCAATGAGGGAGTGTGTGAGTGAGCTAAAAGAAAATGAGAGTCTTTTATAATCCAAGAGAGAGAAAGAGATGATGAGAAGAAATCATCACAAGGAAACTCCAACACTCAACCACAACCATCATAACCAAACATCATCATCAAGCATGATGACTTCGAAAAGGTCAAGCCATCATGAATCATCATGAACAAGGAAGTCAATATGATGGTGGAACTATCATGATAAAATAATATGCAAAGACCACCCTCCAAATTGCTTATTTGCACAAATGCAAATAAGCCCTCCGCCACCAATCTTCGGCCAATGACAGATACATTGGAAAATGGCCGAAGCGGAAAACAAACTGGCAACTCCAGAAAATTGGTCTCGTAATAAATTACAGGAAAAACCCCGATACTGTGTATACACACCCGCATTTGTATTCCAACCGAATACAAATACAATGAGACAAATCTACACTGTACTATACTAGGATCCGGCTTAAACTAAAGCCGGCTAGTAATATCCGTCCGATCCTGATCCGTGCAATACCGCACGTATCTGATCGAACCCTGCCATATCTCCATACGGCCTCTACAGCGTTTCGCCCGAAAGCTTGAGTAACTGAATGTGGGGGACTCTAAAGACTCGTCAACACCTTGGTTGTGGATTTAACTACTAGCACGTCAGAGGTATAAGCCAATACGTAATAGGCCACCAGCTATTGACCAAAAAGGACGTCGATGAGCGAACTCATCCTAACACTCTACTGAGCCTGTCAGTGACAATAAGCGTACAGTCCGGTCCGTTCGTCTATGAGCATCGCATGGCGGGCCTAGGGGGTTGGTAAAAGTCAGACCCCCAAAAGCGGTACAAGTCGTGTCGGAGTGTAGCCCAGAACACCCTGAGATACTACTGGAATACCTACCAGTAAATCTCCTGCCTCGGCCGAGGGCTTTGTGTAAGGGCTCTCCTAGACACAGCGCGACCTCACCCCCAATACCGGGAGAGACGAACCCCTGAAGATCCGCTCACTGCCTCCATGTGGCTCGGGACTGTACCCAACTAAAACCTGTTTGCACGTCTCCTTTGAGCGTGGTAGGGTAGTAATCAAAGTACAGTGGGAACTCACACGAGAAAAATGACGATCCTCAGGTCGATGAACTAACCTGTACACATGTCACCAGGGAACTGCTATCTGACGTCAGGTATAAGACCAACTAGCATGTTCCCGGCGAGTCCTGTCCGGTGTACTCATAACCCAACGAGCACCTGTATACATCTTAGGTAATCCAATTGACACCAGTGGCTTGTGAGACCGGCTACCGCCCCTCGACAGGGTCTCGACTGTATACACTAGTCTACAATGGAGAATCGATGCCCTGTCTCGAAACTCTCACGACTAGGGAACTTTTAAGGATGAGCTTATCGACTACCAGCTCCCACGTATATGATCGCCCTCATACTGCTGGCAGTCAAGCAAGAATCCTAGGGGCTCTATCAACGTGTAATAGCGATCTGTCAGGTCACCTAACGCAGTACACGATGATAAAGGTAAACCAGATAGCATACTATCATCTCGAGTAAGACTGTCCTACCGGGATAGATCCTCCCTCAATCATTGCAATCACGTGCCTGTGATCCAATAATTGACTCTGAGGGCACTATCTCCAACAATCTCCCACTTGCACTCAAGGCTAATTATTGCGATGTCGCATACTCACAGCCCGTGTGATATCGAACACCCAACTCCTCTACTAGTCAGTCTCACAAAACCTGTTTGCGAACCTATTGCGTTCGAGGAATAGCCTCAGTGAGTGGATCCGCCTTGATGTTTCTTTCTATGTCTCTCTATATCTCATGTTCGCGGAGAAAGCCATCTCCCGAAATGAGAAATACCTGTCGTAGAATGTCTGGATGTCTGATGTTACCTAGTTCATAAATGAACTCCAAATCCATAGTTCTTAGACTGTATCATCAACTAAACTTAATCAGTGTCCTGCGCCATGCCTCCCTCAGTATTGCCTTGGATCACCTGTCCAAAATACTGCCCCTCGTCAGAAGGAAAAATATAACTCTGACAACCTTCTTGTCGTCCATGTCACCTTGGAAGCCTGGAATGATAAATGTCTCCCGAATGAGGCTCTCGTTATCATATCCCTAGAACATCCACTTATGTTCTAAAACTGCTTCCGACTGTTTCTCCAGGATTGGATCAATATCAACTTATTGCACCTAGTGGAAGAACAACATCTGGTGTGGTACTTGACATCTCATGATTGACTCAATTGCCTAAGCAAGTCATCTGCCAATCATGCACATCTCTCTCCACTTTAGTCTGTAAGACAGCTTTAGAGAGGGTACCTCCATCACCTGCAGGTACACTACCGTGCCAGGAGTCATCCATTCTAAATACTCTTAGAATGCTGTCAAAGTACCCTGATTGGGAAACCACTCAAATCTAGATCTAAAACCATAGATCTAGTAACCAGTATGTCTGATATAATGTTCAAGTCCTATATGGAGAAACCACTGTGTGACAACCAAAGAATAACCGATCGTAGTATAGGAATATCCTTTCCTACTCTGTATATGTCATCCAAATACCATGACATCACACCCTACTACCTTCTCAACAGATCCATCCCCTATTCTGATGAAGTCAAACCTATGACTGTCACGTCGGAAATAGATGATTTTTCTCCGCAACATCTGCTTTAGTCTATAAATAGACATAAGCCACCTGTCCACCAATGCTTCCGCTGCTCCCACTGACTATGACAACCCTCTGGCAGAGTCATATACACGTATACTTCTAAAGCAAGTTTAGAACGACGCTATACTCATCCTCTCGCCGGGTCTCGCAGCCTGGAACAACAGCAATGGCAAGTGTGGGTAAACAAGAACCTCCCTGTCACCGTCCTTGAGGCTACCGGAGTACCTCTCGGGTGCCTGAGGTTACCCACCTTATCTGCGGAGTGGCCAATGGAATGTCAAACCAGATTGAATCTTTAGGTTCCTATCAAATCTTCAGTAATCGTTTGTGGTTCTGGAATCACTTCCAGTTCTACCATACTCACACTACTGTTTTCTGAAAAAATCCATTTTTTATTAAAACTGTGGCGAGTCAAGAACAATATCGCTATTGATCTTCCAGATGGTAGAAAGTCAACCCTCGTCATAGCCTGGGTCAACCCACAAACAGCCATTACAGAAATGTGCCTTGAGTTATCCAGAGTCTGGTTTTAAGCATAAGCCGGACAACTCCCCGTACCTTAATATCGTTAAGATATGAACTGTTCTATATCCAATATAGGACCAGAGGCACTGATTTAATTGAACCAGATTTAAATCATGCAGCTGTCTCCAGTGCATGTCAAGTAAATGGAAAGAGGCTGATCAGCGTTACTCAACTTAGGAGTGCTTCCAATTATGAGTAACCTGAAAGAGAAGAAAGTTCTCTTAATCATTACTATCATCTGAATACCACACATAAGTATCTACATCTTCGATCACCTTGAAGAATCTCGATACTTGCAACACTTGGTTCTCTACTCTATTCTTATACCTATAACTTCTCAAAATTCGGACCCTGTGTTTCCACGAAACACCTGTCTAAAAACTAGAGAAGTCATAAGTAAACCAAATATAGTACGAGGACCAACCCCTCTGTCTTGATGGACCCTGGACAACATACAATACTCTGTATAAGTCTCTTGAGTCTGATAACTCATTCACTGTCTGTTGTAGGTTGAAAACTGTATTTATGGTTAAGAAGAATTACACCGCCGTTTAATGCTCCTTACCTAACCATCCACTGATATAGGTAAATGTCATAGACATAATTTCAAAAGGTATATCTCACTCTATAAAAATAGACGTAAAGATATATCAATTTGAAATTGGTGCATAACAGCGGATATTCAAAACCAAATGTCTGCCGTCCGGTAAACAACCCAGGTGACTTCCTCAAATATCACCGATTACAACGAATCCTGATATAATGAGTATGATCACCCAATTCCCAATAAGTTACTCTCACTCATCATCTGTAAAACCATACAGATGTGAGAATCATACTTGGTAACTACATACCCTGGAGCAAGGGCTAATTAGGAAATCAGTTTTTCTTTAACAGTACACAGTGAAACCGAAACATTGAAATGTTTTGATGGGTTATCCGGGTATTCCTAGTAATGCCTCTTCCATTATCCAGATTCACAACTGTAACCGTGTATTTCTTTGCCACCTCTACAAATCCCTTCATATGTCTTTAGTCATTACCTTCTGCACACCCCTTTAGGCCAAATGGTTTTCTTCCTTCCCTACCGTTCGGCACCAGCCTATGGTTTGGAAGAAGACTATCCAATAAACATAATGGGTGTACTGTCCTAATCCTAGGAGCACTCGCAATGCGAGAGAAGGTGAAGATAAAAGACAACCGAATAAACTTTATTCCTATTTCTCCTGAACCAGAATCCATCCCCGAACTGGAACAAGTTCCTTTCGAGTTCGTATATAACCATACGATGGATTATCCAATAAACTGTGGATCTTCGTAGTGATACGGAGTGTCCTGGAGAAATACAAAGGTGATTTAGGATT
Organism: Agapanthus africanus; assembly: GCA_030015575.1. Lineage (NCBI taxonomy): Eukaryota > Viridiplantae > Streptophyta > Magnoliopsida > Asparagales > Amaryllidaceae > Agapanthus > Agapanthus africanus. The sequence continues at coordinate 305,020,348 of JASDDO010000016.1, read as the reverse complement.
GGCGAAGAAATACTTGGTTTGGTCGTGAATAGCAGTCGCAGTTTACTTTGCCCTCTTACTAATCCCTTGTTTTGTCTTTACATAATACCTTCTATACACCATCGTTAGGCTAATTGGTTTTCTTCATTCCCTACCGGTCGGCAGCTGCCTATGGTTTGGAAGAAGACTATCCAATTTGCATAATAGGTGTACTATATCCTAAACCAAGGAGTACTCGCAACCCGAGAGACGGTAAAAGGAAAAGACAACTGAATAATCCTATCTGTTTCCTCCAGAACCTGAAACCATCCTCGAATAAATTCTTTCAAGTTCGTATATAACCATACGATGGTTTTGTCCAATGGAAGTGGACGTTCGTAGTGATACGGGGTGTCCTGGAGAAAAGGGTAAAAGTAGGAGTGGCAATGAGGTTTGCAATTCTGACAATCCAAAAGCCAGTGTTTAAGAAGGTTCGGTCAACTTGGTCACTGAGTCATAGTCTAGGGTCGGGTCAATGGTCGCTGCCGAAGAGAGAGAGAAAAGAAACACTCAGCGTGCACTCTAACTTAGATCAGAATATTTACCAATTTATCTAATCTGGAAACCTCCCACTGTACCGTCAAATTCTCCTCCAAACCTAAAAGAAGAATTAGTCGGGAACACCCGAGGAGTAAACCAACTCATCAGTGGGAATCGAGATCCAACTATCATCACATGATAATGTGACGGAATCCGCTCACGCTATCACACTCCAGAAGGTATGCGCATATCTGGCAAGTTTCAGTTCTTTTGAAACTCCCGATATGGATTTTTTGCCCCATGCTCTTATGACCTTGACTAAGGCCAACAAATCATAAGTCACATGTCAAGTTCTACCCGTCATTGTCCAGGTTGATTTGAACCCACCCGTACAAGCCCTTGACTAGGGCCAACAAGGCTATACGACTGTCCCAAACCAACGCATCTATCTATGCAGCATATGAACACCCAATAGCTGCCAAACACCGTGCCTTGACTATGGCCAACAAACACAGCTTGAATACTATAGACTATCCATATGAAACGACGGAGGGCTACGAATGGTTTCTGGCGAAAACCTTTAACTTAATGAACTTGATATCGTTGAAGGAACTGAATAGCTTTATAAAAATATAGTGACGAAAACCTTTGCTAAAGAGGTCACTCTCGGTGAAGGGATCTCGGCTCTTTCCCCGTAGAATGAGGTGCAAGATATTCCAACTGAATACCACGATGCAAAGCAAAAGTGATCGGCTATAGTGAAGATATTGCCCTGACGCAAACTTTTGTCCTAGGGGTCACTCCCGGTGAAGGGATCTCGGCCCTTGCCTCGTCGACTGAGGAGCAGGATATTCCAACTGAATACCACGATGCAAAACAAAAGTGAACGTCCTTGCAATAACAGCTTTTTGAAAAGTGTTCCAACAACATCAGATTAAGTTTGTTTTAACTTGCATTGATCCGAATCAACGCAGTCCCATCAATTGATCACACCATAAAGAACGAAAATATACTGATGTACGTATATGCCATCCGCATTCGCCACTGGGTCCCGTCATTACCCATTAGGTTAGCTAACTAACGACAGAGCGGGGACTGGACTAGCTCGGATGCAAAACATATACAACATCTACTAATATATATACCAATATATTATATTTCGCTCAAGGCATGACAAAAATGCAGCATCACAGAACAATACAGATATCTGGGATCCTCGGGTTTCACAGAGCCACTACTGAAACCCGACGTTCCCCTGGTCGTGTGGATGCCTGTGTAATGAAATCCTAGACCCCTACGGGCGCGGCAAGTTACCTGCCAAAACCTGAAGCGAGGCAGCCCCCTTCAGTACCGTGAATGGACTACCCAGCACTTCACGGAATCCGGTAACTTGGGCACCCCTCCTGGGTCAACCTGTACCCCTTACGAGTGCAGCGAATAGCCCGCCAATCATAGAGTGAAGCCCCCTCCGTCTCAATGCCATGAGATGCGGGCTTGTTTCCCTCGAGAACCCGGCTATCCGTGCAACCCTCCGCGGGGTAATCCTAGTACAGAAAGTAAAATATACATACAACGGGTACATCGACCGCAACCTGGTCGTGCCCCAAAATAATAATACAAACAGGCAGTGACGGCAGTCCACATATCGGACGCTCGCCCCGCAATATCAAATATACATAATACAACAAAACTGTACTACCACTGCAACCAGGCTAACCCCTATGACCGATCCGCAACATCACAGCAATACATAGAACATCAACGTGAAAGTCACGTTTGCAAATCCGTCTAACCGGGCTATAGCAGTTAGACAGGATTTACCGATCAAGTGACATTCACGGTCGCAGATATAATGTAAATACTGTGAAATAATGTGTTTAAAATATTCGATCGATCAAATTTTAACAAGTGGGCCCCAAGTACTACTGTAGCACATCAAGAAATTCTGGGCCCAAAATTAATATTCCAAAACTCCTATTTTCAGCCCAGAGACCCTCTGTAAAAATTTGATGCACTGAACATTATATATTGCGGCGGAACCGCGGCCCAAGCATGGGTTTGGCCGCGGTTCCGCGGTGGGATAGTGGGTTCGTGCAACCAAATTTTCACAGAATGCTGATATGTCCCTGCACAGTATTCTGCAACACCCTGAAAAAATTTTCGAGCGAGAAAAAAAATCGACAGAAAACTGATGTGAAGAAAAATACGGTTTTTGGAAAATTGTTCGATCGGAAATGTAAAACACATTAGACAAAGCTAGACTATGTTAATGGCAAGTCTCTGATACCACTGTAAGTGCACGGCGGCGCCCCGGCCTCCATCCCGAGGCCAAGTGCAGAAGCGGTGATTTACTTTAATTTTTCAAACCGGCACCACCGCGCACTAAATACCCGTATCGGGCCATTAAGTAGTCCTAGCTATCTACAAGATAGAGAAGAGAGATATACCGACTGATCCGAGTCCTCCGGTCTTCTCGTCGTCGTCCCGATCTCCCGCGGAAACTCCGGTCGTCGCCTCCTCGCCGGAAGGGCACCACATCGCCTGCATCTTTTACGGGCTCCCACCTCTATACCGAGGCAACTCGGGCATGAAGCTGGCGAGTCGATGTGCCCAAGGTTTGCTTTAGAATGTGTAGTGCTCATGTCTCATTTTGGGGTTTATGGAATTGCCTTATTGGTGGAGGAAATGATATGAGCTTATGGAGATGGAACATGTGGGATTTTACAAAGCTAGAAGAACAAAAATCCCACCCCAAGAGTTTGGGACAGCCCCCATGAGCTTGGCCGGCCATTACAATGGTGAGGGGAGAGTGAGTGTATCAATGAGGGAGTGTGTGAGTGAGCCAAAAGAAAATGAGAGTCTCTCATAATCCAAGAGAGAGAAAAGAGATAATGAGAAGAAATAATCACAAGGAAAATCCAACACTCAACCACAACCATCATAACCAAACATCATCATCAAGCATGATGACTTCAAAAAGGTCAAGCCATCATGAATCGTCATGAACAAGGAAGTCAATATGATGGTGGAACTATTATGATAAAATAATATGCAAAGACCACCCTCCAAATTGCTTATTTGCACAAATGCAAATAAGCCCTCCTCCACCAATCTTCGGCCAATGACAGATACAATGGAAAATGGCCAAAGCGGAAAACAAACTGGCAACTCCAGAAAACTGGTCCCGTAATAAATTACTGGAAAAACCCCGATACTGTGTATACACACCGGCATCTGTATTCCGACCGAATACAAATACAATGAGACAAATCTACACTGTACTATACTAGGATCCGGCTTAAACCAAAGCCGGCTAGTAATATCCGTCCGATCCTGATCCGTGCAATACCGCACGTATCTGATCGAACCCAGCTATATCTCCATACGGCCTCTACAGCGTTTCGCCCGAAAGCTTGAGTAACTGAATGTGGGGGACTCTAAAGATTCGTCAACACCTTGGTTGTGGATTTAACCACTAGCAAGTCAGAGGTATAAGCCAATACGTAACGGGCCACCAGTTATTGACCAAAAGGGACGTCGATGAGCGAACTCATCCTGACACCCTACTGAGCCTGTCAGTGACAATATCCGTACAGTCCGATCCGTTCGTCTATGAGCATCGCATGGCGGGCCTAGGGGGTTGGTAAAAGTCAGACCCCCAAAAGCGGTACAAGTCGTGTCGGAGTGTAGCCCAGAACACCATGAGATACTACTGGAATACCTACCAGTAAATCTCCTGCCTCGGCCGAGGGCTTTGTGTAAGGGCTCTCCTAGACACAGCGTGACCTCACCCCCAATACCGGGAGAGACGAACCCCTGAAGATCCGCTCACTGCCTCCATGTGGCTCGGGACTGTACCCAACTAAAACCTGTTTGCACGTCTCCTTTGAGCGTGGTAGGGTAGTAATCAAAGTTCAGTGGGAACTCACACGAGACAAATGACGATCCCCAGGTCGATGAACTAACCTGTACACATGTCACCAGGGAACTGCTATCTGATGTCAGGTATAAGACCAACTAGCATGTTCCCGGCGAGTCCTGTCCGGTGTACTCATAACCCAATGAGCACCTGTATACATCTTAGGTGATCCAACTGACACCAGTGGCTTGTGAGACCGGCCACCGCTCCTCGACGGGGTCTCGACTGTATACACTAGTCTACACTGGAGAATCGATGCCCTGTCTCGAAACTCTCACGACTAGGGACCTTTTAAGGATGAGCATATAGACTACCAGCTCCCACGTATATGATTGCCCTCATACTGCTGGCAGTCAAGCAAGAATCTTAAGGGCTCTATCAACGTGTAATAGCGACCTGTCAGGTCACCTAAAGCAGTACACGATGATAAAGGTAAACCAGATAGCATACTATCATCTCGAGTAAGACTGTCCTACCGGGATTTATCCTCTCTCAATCATTGCAATCACGTGCCTGTGATCCAATAATTGACTCTGAGGGCACTATCTCCAACAACCCACACGACCCTTAATATAGTCAACAAAGTAGCATGACTATCCTAATCCAATCGCATCAAATGCTTATACAGATAAGCATTAATCAGCTACAGCACACTACGCCTTAACATAGTCAACAAACGTAGCACAAATACTAAGTAGTACTTATCTGAAATGACGGAGGGCTACGACAGGTTTTAAGATAATCCTTTGCATAATGAACTTGATATCGTCGTAGAATTGAGTGATTTTGAAAAGGAGTTCTTTTGAGGATTTTACTAGTTTTGCTAAAGAGGTCACTCCCGGTGAAGGGATCTCGGCTCTTTCCTTATCGAATAAGGTGCAGAGTATTTCACAAATACCACTATGCAAAGCAAAAACTATAAAAGCAATCAAAAGACAAACCGAGTGTATAGCATCTGCTAGTTTCGCTACAGAGGTCACTCCCGATGAAGTGATCTCGGCTCTTTCCTTATCGAATAAGGTACTGGATGTTCTATAAGGAACACCGCTATGCAAAGCAACAACTAGAGCTACCAGTTTTTAAAACATGTTTCTACAATATCTTTAGGTTTCTTTTATTTCATTAATCTCATTAATGAAGTCCCATCATTTTATGTTACCTAAACATCACAGATAAATACAACGTACGCTTATGCCATCCGCATTCGCCTCGATGTCTCCTCGTGCACCGTTAGGTTAAGTAACTAACATCAGAGCGTGGCAGGGCTAGCGCGGATGTAAAACATAAGCAATGTCTATATAATATATCACATATACTATATCATGTATTCATCTCGTCATATCAAATGATCACATCACAGATATCGCAGCAAAAGAAACATATGAAATATTGGATATACTGGGAGGTCTGTATTTTATTGCGAGTATGTATAAAACACGGATTCCACGGTCGCGATGAATAGCCAATCCCACACCCCTAGACCCCTACAAGAGCGGCAAGCAACCCAACCAATTCTAGAGTTAGGACACTCGGTCTCGACTCCTCGAGATGGTCTCCCACTGGACCCTAAAACCCGGTTACTTGAGCTCCCCACCTTGGGTCTATCCTAATGCGGAAAAGTAAATAATATACAATGGTGACATCATCCTCAACCCGGAAGTGCCCCAAAAAAAGAATATTACATACAATGAATTTTACATGAATCAAAATAAAAATCCTCATCTCATATAAAACCCCCGGCTATTCGAAACACGACGATCCAATATAACATATCACAGCAACACATAACATCACATGTCCTCAACGTAAGTAAATATGCGTATCCCAATTGTCGTTGACATATAGCAATGAAACCGGCGATACACCACATATTACACTTACGGCCGCAGAAAAAAAACCGAAAAACTACAAAGTTGGAATCCACAACCACCTTCGACATTGCATGCCTAACAAAATAAGTTCCTTAGACATCGCATGCCTAACAATTATAAACAACGCATTTTAGTCTCAATATCGAAAACACATTTCAATATCAAGTCGTGCAATTCAACAAGATTCCCGATATCCAGATCGAATGCTCGTCGGAAACTTTAGTAGACGGCCGCACCCCCCGATGCCGTCGACGAAATGCGCTAAGGCAGAACACCGCTGCCGCGAGCACCCGAACGGATGCTTTTGGTGACGGGATTCTCCTACAGTCACTTAGTCGGGGATATGGTGTGTGGCTATATATTAAGTTTACCCGGCGAGTATCCACGTACGCTACGTTATTGCAACGGACTTTTGATCGCATCAAAATCCCGTGGCAACCGATCGTCTGAGAATAAACTGCTAGATTTATAACATTCAAATTAGTTATTTCATAACTACATGTGGATTCCAAATATTGTATCACGTTACAGAAAATGTTAGACGATGTTAAATATTACGATCGAATCAACAAACACCCAAAATTTCCTTATTCGCTCAACACTTGAACTTAGTTTAAAAGCATCCATCACATGCCACAGTACCAATGGACCAGTGTAACACCTTAGGATGTGTTTAGTGACTAATTATATTTAAATAATGGGTTTTTAATAAAAAGTTTACCAAATTGTGTTTTAAATATTTTTCCTAATTTAATAAATATTTTTCTAGAATTTTCCTAGGCTTGCACACACATGTGCATGTAAACTAGGGTTTTTAAATAAGATAACACCATGATTAGTAACCATGGTGGGTTAATCATGAGATTAAGTCTTTTGGGTTTTAATTAAGTTTAATTAGTTAATTAATAGTTGCTTTAATTTGAATTTCTTTGGGGTGTTGACTTGGTGAGAAAGAGAGAGAATGCATCATGGCTTAAGCCATGCTTGCAATTAATGAAGAGAGAGAGAGTGAGGGGTTGACATTGGTGGTTATGATTTCCTCACATTTGTTTTGTTCTTTCTCACAACTTCACTCACACACACACACCCTTACCTCACAGCAGCAGCAGCAGCAAGCATTCACAGCAGCAGCAGCAGCAAGCATTTCAGCAGCAGCAACAGCACCAGTATCAGCAGTTAGCAGCAGCAACAGCCCCAACTCCAGCTGCAGCTCCTTCCCTTCATTTCTTCTTCTTCCTCCAGCTCCCCAGGGTCGAGTGTGGGGTATATTTTCTAAACTTACTCCCTAACTTACTTGTTTAGTGTAGTTTTGCTTCGGTTAGTGGTTATTAATGCGATTTAGTGCGATATGAGGTGTTTAGGGAGAACCTTGGCCAAGTGATGTGTGTTTTGGTTTCAGTAGGTTGATAGAGTGTTGTTAAGGCCATTTAAACCCAGCTTAAACCCCAATTGCACTAAAATACCACCAGATCCCTATTTGATGCAAATTCATCGTTTTTAAGCAAAATTTGAGTGTCTGAAAACTGCTATCGACCCGTTGAGTTCAGATTAATTTTGAGAGGACTGTAGTATAGTTGTTAGGTGCTGATACCCTAGGTATAACCCGACCCCCAAATTCCGTCCAGTGGCCGCCGAAAAATTCGATATGGCCGCAATTTGCGCCCAGATGGGTAGGGTTTGGGTTGGGGTTTGGTCCTATGGGTGTCTGCTGATGTGTGGAGATTTATGATATATATATTTTTGTAAATTAAGTTCTGTATAAAAATCTGGGACTAAATACCTATTTTTCCGTATTTCTAAACCTTCGCGATACGCGTGATACGTGTGTGGGTTTGGGGTTTCTGCGTATCGCGACGCGTCAGGGTAGTTTCAGGCGCGTGATCACACGTTTTAGCGTATCGCGCACACGCACGATTGGTTTACGACACGGGTTTCTAGTTGGACCGTAATATCACGTTTTTGTGAAATTGAGCTTATGTGTTATATATGTTATGTGATTCTAGGTTCGCAGGCTAGTGAGACAGACGCTGCGAAGAAGGGCAAGCAAGTCGTCGGCTACACTTAGCGCGAGACTTCGGTGAGTAGATTTAACATCTACGGGGATATCGCCCGCATGGCGTTATGCGTCAGGGCTGATAGGACCTTATTATTATATGTCGCATTAACCACATGGACTGTCATTGCCTATTACATTCCTTGCTGTATGTATACTTAGAATTGATAGAACACCGCACCATTACTAACAGTTCATATTGCACGAGCACTATTATGCATGTTACACTCACACCGTTAGTAATTGCCATGACACACTCACTATAGAACTGCCATGATTATATTGCTGTAGTTTATCTTACATATGATTGGATATGATTTCCTGGAAATTGGGAGCCGCATAATATCTTTAAAAACGGAAACTATTTTTAAGAAAGCGGCTTTCCCTTATACCTATATCATGGATTGATTTTATAGCACATCGCATTGGATTTACTTCTTGGTGTTGGATTTTCATGTGATTTCTGTTTTTGAGGACCGTGGGATTATTTAAGAAAAGATGCACTATTTTGAAAAACCCGGTGCCTCGTGATATGATATTTTGGTGCGTCCACAACGCGTTTTCTCGGTGCCGAGACGTGTGCTTGAAACCCGATTCGAGGAGTGGATGATCCGTTTGTGGGTTTGTGGTGGGCCCGGTATGGTTCCCCTCTGTAAGATGATCGATGGGTTTTGCTGATTGAGCCTGGAGGCGGGTGAGTACCTACCGGTGATTGGTTGGACCTGGCGGTTATCCGGAGGATACCGACTAGAGTCAAGAGATGGATGCGGGATGACCCGTACTGCCGGGGCCGAGGGCCAATACCGCAGACAGACCCCGTGGGCTAATCCGGACTGACGGAGTCCGGTATATGAGGATTTGCGTGTCGATACTGGACACGAGTATTTTATGATATTTGAGTGCCGATGTTGGGCACTCGTGATTTCATAGAGATGTACAGGATTTAAGGGCCGATGGGAGTGCCGGCGCCTGAGTTTGTTTGGGATTTGGGTGCAGCTCGAGGCACCGACTATTTTTTCCATGTTGACATTTCCATGTAGATGTTATTTATCCCATGCTCAGTATTGATTACCATGTATCTCATCCTGTAGTATTTACCTGATAGACCACTTGCATGACTATTGCATCCACTGTTTGTCATGTATTGATATCATCTGCTGGCATTAGTAGAGCAGCGCTGTACGTGCATCCTCGCGATTACCTTTATATGTTATCTCTATTCACGAGTTGGCAACTCACCCCCGTTGTGCCACAGTATTTGCAGGTTGCCCTTGGGAGTAGTCTCGGCTGGCTGTTTACCGCATCTTTTGGCACAGATACCATTTCCGAGGCGTGTTAGCCTTTTTTCTATTAGGTGGGTTTTGTACGGTATCTGTTATCCTTCAGTTGTACATTGATGTATCTAGTATTCTCCATCTACCTTTCTGTTTTGGCTTAGAGACAGTTGTGAGGACGATGTGTATGATTTTGTACTCTGGTGTCGAGCTCGCATCTGAGCCGACTTTATTTTTTCTTATGCAGTCTTACCTCATATGATATTTGTCCTTGCCTTACTGCTTATTCTTCGCTATGGCGTCGTATATCATATTGTAATGCTCTATTCATTTCACATGTTATTTCTACTACACCTTGCCTTTACCCGACTTGCGAGAAAAATGTTTTTAAAGGAAATGTTACCAAAATTATAAAAAAATATAACTCTTGAACTTAAAAAGGAGTTCTACTAAGTTAATTAAAGTTTCCTAGACATGTATAACTGTTTTTATAAAATGTTTTAATCACTCTTTATTTTTCGGTTTTGGTCTCTGGGTTCGGCTTACTTAGCCGCGTTACGCCTGTAGACGTTGCGTGGTTAAGTGCCGGTCACGAGTCGAAACTCTAGGGTCTTGACAAAGTTGCTATCAGAGCGTAAGTTTTACCTTCGGAGTGTAGGATGACCCTGGTATGATGGAGTAGGTAGTTGCAGCAGGGTAGCGTAGCGTGTGTATATTCCGTGGCATATTCACGACACGGTACTCCGCCCACGCGACCTTAGGACTTATTGATTTAAATTCCTTCTTGAATACATACATTCCTGCGATTCAATTTCCGTAATCTCATCGGATCCTACTTTCCTTTTCAGCCACTATGCCGCCAAAGACTATTAGGGCACAGAGAGCGGCCGCGAGGGCCGAGATTCGAGTTGACTCGTCCGAGACGAGGACTGATCCGGGCAGTGCACCCGTTGTACCTGAGCAGACTGTCCCTCCTATGACAGATCAGATCGCTACGCTAGGGGCTAGTATGCAAGAGATGCGCCAGATGATAGGATCGCTAGTCGAGACACTTCGAGCACAGCGAACAAAAGTAGCTCCACCCGCCGCAGGTACCGCGATGGTACCGATCGCACAGCCGGTTGCCCCTGCAGCCACGGAGGTGATTACTGTATCCCCGGCAACGGCGCCATTTGATTGGTGTCAAAAACATGTAATTACCGCAATCAGAACGGCGTCGCTTCGCACCTAGCCGGTGAGTACGGGTCGATCCACAGAGACGGGTAAATTCCTTTTATGTGTCTTAACGAGTTGATTCTATTTGTCGTTTTGGTTTTATAAAAATCTAGATCTCAAACTTAATTAATCTAATTTAAATTCTTGCTAGGGTTAGGCTTAGAGGAAGTTTTGGAGATTGATGTTTCCTTACCGCTTTCAATGCCGTATTTTAGATCCATTAGGTGTTATAGTAATTATCGATAAAGTGGATACGAATCTTTTGGGAAGATGTTTTCTTCCTCTAGATTCGTATCCTTCCTTTATAGTTAATTACCCTAACCCCCATGGAAAACGCGCGCAACCGGGCCTTTATACTGCGGTTCACCGTTACCTCGAGGGGTAGGGTGCCGCAGGGAGCGGTTGTGCGCGCATGCATGGAGTTCTTAATGGGATAGTTTAATATGGCATTGAAAGGGGTGAGAGATTTCATCTCTCAACCCTTTCCCTAAGGCTAACCCTAACAAGCGAGGAGACTACTCGCTCATTAGGGGATGAAATAACATTAAAAGAATAAAAGAAAAACACTTACTAATGGTGATGGCTCTCTCCAAGCGATAAAGAACAGATCTGAATGTCACTTCCAGAATTTCTGAATTTTATTTATTGAAAAGAGGCATAGCATTTTACAGATCTAAAACTACAATTTATAGGAAAATAGGAAACCTAGGGCTACAGGCTCTCGCACATGCGCAATTACAGATTTGCCCACGAAAAATCCTCACAATTTAACCGTCGCAGCGATACAGAAATTTTCCACCGACACGTGTTCCTCATGGCCGCGGAACCGCGGCGCCAGGCTGGGTTTGGCCGCGGATCCGCGGCCCAATAAAGGAGTTGGGCTCTGAACTTTTGTGGGCTTTCTTCTGGGCTTCTTGGCTTTCTGTTTTTATATGTATTTTCTCTGTTGGACTTCTGGATCTTCTCCAGATTTTTAGTGAAGACTTGTATTGGGCTTTTTAACCGTTTCACTTGACTTTTTGGACCTTGCACTGTTCTTCAACTAGGCTTGACTAGGATCCGTCTACTTGTTGGTCAAAAGTCCCCTTTGTTGTTGTTTTGTGTCTTTTTCACTGTATTTTCTCCAGAAACCTGTATCCTGTAATATGCAACAAACGTGCGTCAAGAGTACCTGTTTATTTATAAAAGAGTAAGAAATAGGGGAATGAATAATGCAATATTATAGTCTGAACAAATACCCCCAAACTTACCTTTTGCTCGTCCTCGAGCAAACTTATTATTTTATTCTCTAAAAAATCCTAACCGCACTTTCGCAGGGAAACGCGATTGCACTGAGCACGTGCAACAAGCCGTTAAACCTCTAGGTGTCCCTAGTAGGAGGAGTGTTGTCTCCTGAGGGTTTTCAGCGGATACTACCCACAAAATCCTATCAACTCGGCCCATTGACATTTGTTTTCCAATTAGGTTTTCTAATAAGGAATTATATTATCTTCTACTTGTAAATTATCCACCCATATTCTTCACGCTTCCTCATTATTTAACCTAAGATTATATATGTTATGTAGACCTACTTAGCTTTCGGCATTTCCTAAGTTTTCCTTCTAGGGTTCCATCTCCACTTAGGAATTTCTATCAACTCTACTAAAGATATAAGTTCTATTCTTCATTCCTCTCTCTCATCTAAATTCCAATCACATACCCCTACGTGTGTGTATAAGTCACCCCTACACTTGGAAATTCAAATTAAGCAATCAACCCCTTGTCCATTGTCCAAAGTACTAATTAGTTGGTGAATTTAAATGAAATTTGCTTACACATCCTTCATGCGACCGTTAATACTTCTTGAGGTACCAACGACCGATTACAAAATGCGTTTGCACTTTAAAGCATACTTCCTAGTCTTTGCAACACCCAAGGCCTTAGCAGTGACTCCCAAACCAGTTGGTCTAAGGCACTAGGTGATGAAGCACTCTCGCTAAATATTTTTCTATTTTTGCAGCCTTAAGTAATCAAAAAAACCAGTGTCCATTTTTTTTTTCTTTATTCACACTTTTTCATACTAAAGACTTTAGACAAGAGCCTTTCAAGGTCTCTTCTACTATTCCAAGTTTCAAGGTGCGTGATTGTGCAAATTGTAGGGTAGACGTTTTCAGAATCTAGACTTAAGCTAGGAACTATTTTTCAAACTTATACTCTAATAAGAACATCAATAATCTTCCCTTGTTTCGACTTAGCCCAAAAAGTAAACCCAAAATTTGCCTATTTCTAAATAAACTTCAAGGCATATACTTTCTACTGTTAAACTTTAAGGAAGGTTATTTTTAGGGTTTTTAATTCACCAAGTCTAAGATCTAGTTTTTCCTAACTAGTTAACCTATTTGTCAAACTCTAGTCAATTAGCCAAAATTGAATACAATAATTTTTATAATTTTTCAAATTTTTCAAATTTTTATGGGTTTTCAAATAAGTATGCAAATGCAAAGATATGTACAAATGAATGCGAAGGAAGAAGACGTACCGAGCATACCCCCAAACTTGAACTTGACAGTGTCCTCACTGTCATGCTAAACCAAGAGGGTCAAAACACCGATACTCCCCTGTTTATTTATTTATAATTTTTTTTTATGTTTTGAAATTTTTTTTTTATTTTTTTATAGAAAAAAAAACAAAAGGATATATACATATATACAAAGGTTCCTCCCAAACTTAAGCTTGGCCTTACACAAGCCAAAGGTTAGCACCAACCATTCAAAGATCTTATCGTGGTAATGGTATAGTTGGTGCAAGAATAGGGTGCGGAGGAAAGAAATGAGAAACACGCGAGACAGTGTGGGAAGAGGGGTAGAATACGGTCTCGGTGGGGGAGAAGAAAGATGGAAAGAAGAAAGAAGTGAAGTGCGATCTTGAGGGTGTAAATTGAGTGAATAAATTAGCGCAATATGTGATGACCGATGTGTTAAAAGCGATTGCGCTAACCTATCAACTCGTCGTGCAATGGGGTCAAATCCCTCAAGATTCGCAAGAAAACATGGGTACGCCGAACTTGGTATAGGAGATGAAAGCGTAACAGTCATTTGTTCGGTCGGATCAGTAGGAAGGAGGGAGGGTGATATAACAGTCAAAGGTTCAGGAGGCTGAACTGGAAAATCCGACACATCAAATAAAAATGGTTCAACCTCGATATTATCCTCAAGACTCTCCTCAGTACTATCCTCACTATTTAATTCATCCATGCCATTATCATCAAAATCTAGATGCATATGAGATTCGGGGGAAACATTTAATAACTCAGGATGATGATTTGAACATAAAATTTCTATTAAATCGACAGGTTCATCATCCGAAATATTCCCGGCTTCTATATCCTCAATCAAGTGGAAATCAATTTCTTTAGACACTTTATCCACATCATGGATATTTATCAATGTAGGTTCTAGAGTGGAGGTGTAAAGATCGAAAGGATTAGGTACGGTTTCACTCGAAAGGGGTTCCTCACAATTTGGCAAATCAAACACTACAAAATCGCACAACTCATTTTTATTTTCAACTGGTGAATCATTTGGAACAATCGATGGAAAACCGGAGTTGTGGGTTTCAATTGGGTAAGGGTAGGTTTGATTTGAAAATCCTCTCTCATTCTCACTCTGTCCCACTGCCGCCTTATACATTGAAAAATTCGGAGCTAGCGGGACACTAGCTACCGGTTCACTAGGTTGCGTAAGGGCGGCCATGGATGCTTCCATTGTCCTCATCATTTTATTTGTTGCAGCAATATATGCTTCCAACGACTCTTCCAAACTAGACTTAGGTGGTGAGGGGGTTTCAGTAAAAGATTCACAATTGGTTGGGTATGTGAAACTCCCTAATGGCTGTGTCGAAACAATGTCTAGTGAAGGTGGGAAGGTCGGGTATGATGGGTAGGAAGTGGGTGGTAAGACAGGAGTAGGGTCGACATATGGATGAGAAGGTGAATAATCGTGTGGATCCCTAAAACTAGATGAGTGGAGAGGGGTGAAAGATCGACTGCGAGATTGAGCAATATGCTAAGCAATGGACATCGGCCTAGGAGTTACAGCAGGACTTGGAAAAGTGGTGTCAACATATGTAGGTGGTAAAGGTTGACTAGGTTGACACAAAGTGGGTTGAAAAGTCAAACTGTTTTTCCTAGACTCCTCTATGTGATCTTTCAGAGATTTTTTAGGAATGGAGGGATCGTTTTTAAATTGACCGAACACATTGACAAACGACGCAAAGTTAGGTTCGGGATACCAAAATTCGGCAAGTGATTTTTTATGTGGGGTACCCATGATAGAAGAATGCAAGGATTTCTTAGCGACAAAATTTTTGCAAGTTTTTAAAAGATTTTTCCTTTTTTTTTTTTATTTATGTGAGAGTTTTGCAAATAGGTTTTAGAACATAGGACTCGTTACACAAAAGTATCAACCACACATGCACAATCAGGCCTAGATCTAGGGTCGCCTAGGTCTGCTAGACAGCTCCTAACTAGGGCTAGAGATAGGACCTCAAACCGCCTCTTCACGGACAAATACGGCCAGGTAAGTGGGAAGGAACCACCACTACAGTGGGCCTAATTAATAACCACTAGCCTAGACACCGCAAAGTCGGTTAGGATAAACGGCTGATGCCTACCCTAGTCCTTTTCCTATTGAGCTCGCTGTCCTTAGGTCTGAGTCTAATCTTTTTTTAATTAATTGTGGTCGATACAAAAATGCTTAGGTGTTTTCTGGGGTCCTGGGAAGGGTGATGAAATCCCCACCCAATCTGAGTTTGGTCAATTAGCCCCTTAGAATCCGGTTAAATTATGCAAAACAAATAAAATTTCACTTGCATTCAATTTTTAGCGCGGCGCAAAGAAACCTGCAGAAAATCTGTTATCGAGAAGGGGGAGAAAGATTTTTTACGCAAAGAAATCCTGCAGAAAGATTTTAACAGTGGATATATGGAGGTTACAGAGGGAAGGAAAAGAGAACAAACAGAGCAGATTTGAGATGCTGACGTGGCCATATGAGCGCGGATCCACGGCGAGGAGGCCTAGTTTGCGGCGGAAGAGCGGTCGGGAAGTGGGGTCAGGCTCTGGAAAAAATTCTACTGTTCTGTTCTTGTAACTCTTCTCTGTTCTTATGTACCAAATTTTGATTTGCCCTCTGTAAAATTCCAGATCCACGATTCTTCGCTGTTCTGCAAGATTCAAACAATACACCCTTCAAACAGATCAAGTTTGATAATTTTTTTTAATTTTTTATATTTTCAGACTTTTATAATTTTTAAAATTTATATCAACCCGAAAATTCACAAAAAAGAAAGATTACGCCGTCCCCGGCAACGGCGCCATTTGATTGGTGTCAAAAACATGTAATTACCGCAATCAGAACGGCGTCGCTTCGCAGCTAGCCGGTGAGTACGGGTCGATCCACAGAGACGGGTATATTCCTTTTATGTGTCTTAACGAGTTGATTCTATTTGTCGTTTTGGTTTTATAAAAATCTAGATCTCAAACTTAATTAATCTAATTTAAATTCTTGCTAGGGTTAGGCTTAGAGGAAGGTTTGGAGATTGATGTTTCCTTACCGCTTTCAATGCCGTATTTTAGATCCATTAGGTGTTATAGTAATTATCGATAAAGTGGATACGAATCTTTTGGGAAGATGTTTTCTTCCTCTAGATTCGTATCCTTCCTTTATAGTTAATTACCCTAACCCCCATGGAAAACGCGCGCAACCGGGCCTTTATACTGCGGTTCACCGTTACCTCGAGGGGTAGGGTGCCGCAGGGAGCGGTTGTGCGCGCATGCATGGAGTTCTTAATGGGATAGTTTAATATGGCATTGAAAGGGGTGAGAGATTTCATCTCTCAACCCTTTCCCTAAGGCTAACCCTAACAAGCGAGGAGACTACTCGCTCATTAGGGGATGAAATAACAATAAAAGAATAAAAGAAAAACACTTACTAATGGTGATGGCTCTCTCCAAGCGATAAAGAACAGATCTGAATGTCACTTCCAGAATTTCTGAATTTTATTTATTGAAAAGAGGCATACAATTTTTAGATCTAAGATTACAATTTATAGGAAAATAGGAAATCTAGGGTTACAGACTCTCGCACTTGCGCAATTACAGATTTAACCACGAAAAATCCTAACACCAGAACCGTCGCAACAACCCAGAGATTTTCCACCGACACGGGAGCTTGATGGCCGCGGATCCGCGGCGCCAGGTAGGGTTTGTCCGCGGATCCGCGGCCCAATAAAGGAGTTGGGCTCTGAGCTTTTGTGGGCTTTCTTCTGGGCTTCTTGGCTTTCTGTTTTTATATGTATTTTCTCTGTTGGACTTCTGGATCTTCTCCAGATTTTTAGTGAAGACTTGTATTGGGCTTTTTAACCGTTTCACTTGACTTTTTGGACCTTGCACTGTTATTCGACTAGGCTTGACTAGGATCCGTTTACTTGTTGGTCAAAAGTCTCTTTTTCTGTTGTTTTGTGTCTTTTTCACTGTGTTTGCTCCAGAAACCTGTATCCTGTAATATGCAACAAACGTGCGTCAAGAGTACCTGTTTATTTATAAAAGAGTAAGAAATAGGGGAATGAATAATGCAATATTATAGTCTGAACAGCACCGATACAGCCGAGAACCCCCATTCCTTCATTGATAGGATGGCCCGGATATGCCGTTCCCTCAGATGCGCGGATACGAGATGGGTCGAGTTCGCGAGCTTTCGCCTAGAAGGTCTTGCGCAGAAGTGGTGTGATTCAGTTGAGAAGGGTAGAGCAGCAGGTCTTCCTCATTTGACCTGGACGGAGTTCGTGACAGTATTTCTAGCCCGTTTCCTTTCCCAGAGTGTTAGGGATGCCCGAGCATGCAAATTTGAGTCCTTGCGCCAGATGCCAAGGATGACAGTGGCAGAGTATGACGTGCTGTTTACAGAGCTAGCAGCTTATGCCCCGTATTTAGTGGCTACCGAGGAGTTGCGAGTCAAGAGATTTGTTCGAGGCTTGCTTACACCATTGTTCCTTGCGATCAGCGCGCAGCACTACGAGACTTACGCAGCAGCTGTAGATGCAGCCTTATTGGTCGAGGAGCGCCTGGCTGAGACTTCGGCAGTTCCAGAGCCGAAGAGAGTTCGTACTAGTATATCCGCACTGAGACAGACTTTCAGACGCCGCGACAGGTATCGTTCAGGTATGGGGAGTGGCAGAGATTCAGGACCGGGCCAGATGTTTAGTTCGTATCCACGAGAGGGTCAGCAGTCGCCGCGGGGTTGCTTTAGATGCGGCAGCCTACTTCACCTCGTTAGAGATTGTCCCGAGACACACCGGAGGGAGGCGGCAGCACTGCATGTTACTTTACCACCTTCACCACCCCAGAGGGCATTGCCTGTTGTACCTACAGTTGCTCCGCACCAGACTCATACACAGAGAGGTTGTGGGCGTGGAGGAGTTGCTCAGAGAGGGCGAGATGACCGCGGCAGAGGGCAGTCAGTTACCAGTGGAGGACAGGTATGGGTCTTTGCTTTGACGCATCAGGACGCGCAGGCGTCCAATGCGGTGGTTTCAGGTATCCTTCCTGTATGTATAGTTGATGCACACATATTGTTCGATCCCGGATCCACGCACTCGTACGTATCCACACACTTCGTGCCGAGTGTTCAGTTGATAAAACTGCACATTTGTATTACATTTTTCCTACCATTTTCATATTAAAAATGGACTTTAATATAATATATTATACATATGAGGGTTTATGTGTTAAAACACACTTCTCTGGTATCTTTCTTAACTCCTTCTCTCTCTTCTCAAATCCAATAAAATCTATTTTCTGCAGGATTCTTTGCAAAATATCGCCGCTCAAAAATCTTTTTGCAAAGTTTTGTTTTTCGGATTGTTTTGCATATTTTAATACGGATTTTTAAGGGGCAAAAACCAAATCAAGATTAGATGGGGATTTCATCACCCTTCCTAAGCCCCACAAATCACAAACCGAGCATATAGATCAACCCTTCATTAATTTAAAAAAAAATCTAGACCAGACACTAAGGACTGTCGCTCTCAATAAGGACAGAGGAAGGTCATGGGTTGTAACACCTGGGGTTAGGGTTAGTAGTAATTAATTGTTAATGTGTGGTTTTTGGTAAAAGTTTACCAAAACGGGTTTCTAGTAATTTATCTAGTTTTATGGTTATTGTAGTAGAATTTTATCTCGACCGCACACACTTGTGCATGATAACTAGGGTTAAGCTTAGGGTGACCTAGTTTGGGTGTGCATGGTGGGTTGACCATATTTGGCCAACCATGATGGGTTAGGCCTTTGGTTAAGATAATTGAGTTGGTTATAATCTAATTATGTTTAATTAAAGGTCTTTGGATTTGTCCAAGGGGGTTTAGGGTTAGGTTGACTTGCTTGTTGTGAAAGAGAGAGAGATGTGATGGTTGTCATGCTAGCTTTTGTTTAGAGGGAGAATGATGGCTTTAAGGTTGTGTCACACCGTTTCAACTCAAACCCTTTTGCATGTCTCCTCACACTCACACCTCTCACTCACACACTCACATTAGCCTAATTATCATCATTTCAACCACAATTCAGCCATAAAACTGCAGCAGCAGTTGCACAACAGCCCCTCCCAACTTCTTTAAACAACACACACACCCACACCCACACCTTCACCTAATACACAACCCCACACCACTATTACTTCAGCATCTTCTTCACTTGCTGATACAACAGCAACTCTGAAGATAATTCACAAACAAAACAGCAGCCCAGCAGCCCGTTTGCAACCAACAGCAGCACAGCTGAAGCCCCAAACAATAGCAATAACAGCCACCAAAACCTGCAACAGCAGCCCCTTTACATCAGCCAATACCAACACATCAGCCCCCACATCCACCCATCAGCACACTTCAGCCCTCAACATCAACACATCATCCCACACTAACACATCAGCCACCCCAACACATCAGCTATATCAGCACATTTCTGCCCCCTGCATCAGCAGCAGCTAAACCTGCATCAACAACCAGAAGAAAAGAATAGCCACAGCAGCAACTCCATTTCAAAACAAACCCACACCATCCTCATACAACAACCCTTCACAACACCAAAACCACAAAACTCACACAAAACAACATCAGCAGTGGCTGCTGCTCAACAGAAAAAGAAAGAAGAAAATTTGAAGCAGCAGCTGCAGCCACTGAAACAGCAACAAGGAGCAGATCAGCTGAAGGAACAACACCCCACCAGCAACCACACACTCCTCTTCACCTTGATCTTCTCTTCTCCTTCGTCATAGGATTCCTTGAGGTATAATCTCACAACCCAACTCGTATCCTGCCTAGTTCTAGTTATTTAGCTGAAGGTTTACTGTTTTATCTATAATCTAGTGCTAGTTTAGGGATTTTGAGTGAGAATTGGCCAAGAGATGGTTTTGCATGGTAGTATAGTCTAATTAGGAGTGTGTGAGGCCAGTTTAACCAAGAAACCCCAGATTTCTAGTTAGAATACCAGATTTGTGATACTTTGCGTAAATCAGCATTTTTATCGACTTATAGGCCTTTCTGGAGACTGCTACAACCCGGGACCTCCTAAGATAAAATTGACATGGCAGTGAGATATGCAGGAGGATAGTAACCAGTACCCAAAACCCTAGCCCAAACCACCAAACCCCGGCCGCAGTTTTATTCCCCCTTGCCACAATTTGCGGCCAGACCAGGGTGGAGCTGCCTCCTTTTTCGTGCACAGTCCTATTTCAAGTAAACTTGACCCCCTGTATGTCTAGTTTTGACTGTTTCCAGTTAGGGTAAAATCTGGGTTGATTTTCATGAGTTGGCATATGATTTGCGACTTGTTTAGCATGGATTTGTGTTACTTGGTGATTCGTGACTGTCGGGTGGCGTTTGAACGCCAACGGCAGCGGGTTGTTGACTGTGTTCGCACGTAAGACAATAGGTTTTTACTTATTGCCGTAACGTGCACCATTTTGGTTTCCAACATGGTTTTCATGAGTTTTAGCATGTGATATTCTTGTAGGTACTCACGTGATGTCGGAGCGTTGGAGATGCAAATGGAGACAACGACACCGGCACGCTTAAAGCAAGGTGAGTAGATTTATTTCTACGGGGAGAAGTCGGGTGGATGGCGTATAGCACCCCCGCAGTCCGAAGTGATGTATACGGATGCGTATACACACTTATAAATATTATATGTTGTTCGGGAAATGATTGATGTTTAATTGGATATTGGTATACTGGATTGGGAAATGTTACGAACCCTAGGGTAGTGGGTGCACTACACATACATAAACATATAAATACACACATATACCTACTTGCATACATCCTTGTTTCATATATGGTTATGGGATTCGTTAGGGATATATATTCACTTGGGTATGAGGCTACTTGTTTATTTACGGATTTGAGGATGATACTTAGGATTGGTGTGAGTCGATGGTTTGATATGAGATCATGATGTCGGTGATATGATAAAATCCATAATTAAGATGCACCTTGATACTTTAGAGAATTTTGGGAATGATGATGCCATAGTAATAGTGATATATATATTTTAGATGATCGACATGTGATTATGATACGAGATAGGATGTGATATGATATGATAGGATATTTGTGATAGGCCGCCTTGGGCGATGTATACTCTTGTGATGATATATGAGGATAGTATCGATTTACACTAGACGGTCGATCAGTAGTCAGATCTTGATTATGTTGATGGTGTTGGCATTGTACTAGATATATGTCAGTACCCAGATTATGATGATCTTGATAAAAAGAATATTGGATGAATGACATGATAAATGTGATATTGACTCGTACCCGGATTTGGGGATGCCGTACGACGGATTTACGTACGAGCTATATGTTGATGTTTGATCCGCCTACTTGACTTGGGATATAACTGATTATAGAGATATGGTATCGGATGTGATATGATCGAGGCGGGATCACCGACTATATATGTGTATATTTGTTTATCGACTCAGAGGTTAGGCGGTTTCCCTTACCTACTGTTAGCTTTAGCTCGGCCTTTTTGTGGTGTAGCTATATGACTCTTATGACGTTAGATGAAGTTTAGGGATCATGGTGTTCAGTATTTCAGTTCTCGCATATTATTATTGTTGCTCTGCATCGCATACTGTTGTGATTCATATTCTATTATTGATATCCCGCTGCTAGGACACCAGCACCATTACCGATGATGCGTATGTACCACGTACACTTATTTGCCGGCTCACACACATCTTCATCGGTAATTGCCATGTCACGAACACTTAGAAAATACTATTGCTTGATTTAGCTTGTAGCTAGTAGTGACATGATATTAGTATGCTTGCCTTTGATATTAGCTTGACATTGTAGTTATTACCTGTCACTTCATGCATATTGTTGTTCATTATATACTGCATTCATGGATTCTCATGCTTATATTCATGGTTTTACATGCTATTGATGATTCGGATTTCCATGATGTATGAGTCGTCCACTATGAGTTTGCTGATAGATTTCGAGACCCGATTCGAGGAGTGGAGGAGCCGTTTCGGGTACATGGTGGGCCCGGTGCGGTATCCTGGGGCAAGAAGATCGCAGGAGATGGCGTTGAGCCTGGCAGGGGAGCACGACCGACCGGTGATATTACCCGACACGTCGGATATCCGGAGGATACCGTCGTAGTCATGAGATGGATGGTAGGGGCCGATCTGGACTGACGGCGCCCTGGATTTATGATTGAGATAATGAGGTTTGAGATATTGAGGTACAGAGATTGTGATACAGAGACATCGAGATATTGAGGTTATATTTTGTGCCGATGCTAGGCACTGTTTTATGCTGATTTCATTATGATACCTCATTTTAAAAATACAGAAATCTCACAAAGTTATGAAAGCAGTTTTCTTCAGTACATGCATTCTGTTTCATGCGTTCATACATCATTCATATGATATATATTGCCACTTGATGCACTGGCACAGACACATGGGTTTACACTTGGGTTAGATATTTACACTAGCCATGGTTAGAGATTACTGGTTATATATTTGAGGATTAAATTTATATTGATCGTATGACCTAGGATTGCGTCATACATGCGAATTTCTGTTCGTAGATCTTTTTCTACTCACGAGTTGGCAACTCACCCCCGTTGTGCCCCAGTTTCTTGCAGGTGTTGCCGTACGTATTTCATTACGGCTTTGCGGGCACTGTACCTTTCGGGTGACTTGCTAGTAGGTGGGTTATTGTATCTTACCCATCATTATACCTTGTATATTATATTCCAGTTGTATCTAGAAGTTCCATCAACCAAACATGTATGTATTTTTGAGATAGAGACCAGTAATGTTATTCCTTTGACCATAGAGTCGCGTGTTATATTTCTTTAAGTTTCTTGCTGGATGAGTTCTTTTCTGTTGTGATCCTCGCCTTTAGGCGTTGTATATTATGTGCAAACATGTTGATTTGATATGGTTCTTCCTATTCTCTACTACTTCTCTTGGTTTGGATTTCTGGGTTTCGTCTTACTTAGCATACGTACGCCTTGAGACGTTCGTAGTCTAAGTGCCGGTCTTGATCCGTACTTTCGGGTCGTGACAAAGTTGGTATCAAAGCGTTAGGTTTTACCTTCGGAACGTAGGATGACCCTTGGTTGATGGAATATGTGACTAAAGTAGAGTGACGTACCGTTGGTATGTTCCGCGGCATATTTACGACACGCCACTCCACTAAGGAGCCTTAGGATGTACATTTCTTTGTTCAGTATCATATTCCTTCCTGATCTAGCCTCATCGGTAGCAGTTATGGATTTGCTGCCACGATTACGGGCAGGGAGAGCTATGGCTAGAGTTACGGTCAGCATGGGCTCGTTACGAATGAGGACTAACCAGAGCATAATTCTGGAGACACACGATTGCAGAGATGTATCTTGATTGTGTTTTGCGCCACGAGCGTTGGATGGATCGCTGCATGAGATTACTCGGACATGCCGATCAGCACCAGAGGATTGAGCCACTGACAGAAGCCAGCCAGATGTTAATGACCGATGGTGTATTGCTTACTCCTGACGATTGAGGCACTATTCAGCGTATAGACGAGCGAGCCAGTTATTGCTACGAACGATGAGATATCGCCCCAGATGTTGGAACTATTGTAGTACGAGATTGTACTAAGAGATGATAGAAGGTCGCTAGTCAGCGAGGGTGAACGACTGGGACATATGGATCGTTCTCTACCCCGATGCGAGGTCATCAAATAGATTGATTCCAGCTAGAGACGACTTCACGTGGAGACGTTGAGAGTCGACAGAGACGATCGAATGTCAGAAACCTATTATTCCGAGTTTAAAGTATTCGAAAAGACATGCAGGCAATTCTATGGTCCCTCTAGAAGAATGAAACCCTAACTCGACTTAATGACCGTACGAAAGCCTTTGAACCTTAGGGTTTGCGGCAGTTCTGCGGCGCCATTAGTGAGGCTTGGGTTTGCCCTTCTACGGCTGGACCACCGATACTGTAATATGTACTCGATACTATTATACTGTACCCAAGATGTTGAGCTCTTAGGGGATTATGAGGTTTTGACGACTTGATCGGATGGCTCGACTTAATTCGGATGCTAGATGGTGAGATACATTTCTTGGGAGACTCCAGATACGAGGATAGCTATTGGAGCTCAGTCCATGCAGCCACGACGAGGCGGGTCCGAAGCAGTCGACATTAGGGAAAAATGGAGTAAGAGGTTCGTACAAGATCTGGATATGATGACGTTCCCCTCCACTGACATCAGAGATGCGATGCGCATGCCGAGGCAGAATATTGGATATACCTTCCAGAAGGAGTCGCGCTGAGTATGCAGCCATTTCGAAGCAAGAAGCAGACATGGTAAAGGACGATGACTCCCGGACAATTGGCAGAGATGAGGCTTGGAAGAGACCTTGAGCAGGATTCCTTCCAGGACACCGCTGCAATGATATTTGCACCCAGGATCAGATGTGTCGCATACATTCAGAAAGCCAGAGGCCGACGCCAGTGGCATGCTGCTTCACGAGTGGTCGCGATGATTAACCGAGAGATGACCAGAGGAGTGCCAGAACGGATCATCCCCGTTAGCACACCTGACAGGGCCGATGAGCCGATGGATCGAGAGATTGGTAATTCACAGAGAAGACTTGGACCCAGGAGTGGTCATGTTACGCACACCAGCAGGCCAGAACTCAGGATCGTCGATGAGATATGTTATGAGTGAACACGACAGTTGCCAGAGATTCGTGGAGGATGTGCTTGAGCGGGACTATTCCGCCATACTCGATTTCGAGATTTGGGGCAATTTATTCGCATGACTGATTTGATGATCAGGGGATACGGTGATTTGGGACTAGACTGTGCATACCAGATGCCGAGGAACTGCAACGTGAGATCCTTGAGGAGGCACCTCGATCGGTGTACAGTGTTTATCCGGGTTCCACCAAGATGTACCACGATAAGAGAGATGTTTACTGGCGAGATGGAATGAAGAGGGACACCACAGATTTCGTGTCGAGATGCCTGACTTGCTAGCAAGCCAAGGCCGAGCACCAGAGACCAATAGGTGAACTTCAGCCGTTACCCATTCCGGGGTAGAAATAGGAACAGATTTCGATGGATTTCGTTATGGGTCTACCCAGGACTAAGCAAGGGTACGACTCCATTTGGGTGATCGTGGATCATTTGGCAAAAGCGGCTCGCTTCCTGCCAGTGAAGACGACTTTCGGATTGCTCAGTACGCCCAGATTTATATCAACGAGATTATACGACTGCATGGAGTCCCGACGTGTATCATGTCCGACAAAGGCACCCAGTTTACCGGCCGACTACGGCAGAGGCTTCAAGAGGCTTGGGGCACTCGTTTAAGTTTCAGCACGACATTTCATCCGCAGGACGACGGGCAGTCAGAGCGGACTATTTAGACTCTCGAGGACTTGCTCCGAGCATGCATATTAGACTTTGGTGGTAGCTGAGATCATCATTTACCCTTGATGGGGTTCACCTACAGCAACAACTCCCAGGACACTATTCAGATGGCACATTTCAAGGCCTTGTAATGGGAGGAGATGCAGACCGCCCGTCTGTTGGACAGAGCTCAGTGAGAGTAGTACCTTGGGGCCACAAATTGTACAGGAGACGGCCGAGAAGATACATCTGATTCGAGACAAGGTAAAGACAGCTCAGAGCAAGCAGAGATCGTATGCTGACAGGTGCCGCCGCAGATTAGAGTTCGCAGTGGTGATGACATTTTGTCTAAGGGTCTCTCCGATGAAGAGAGTGATGAGGTTGGGACGGAAGGGGGAAGCTTAGCCCCAGATTCATAGGTCCCTTCGAGGTCCTCGAACGTGCGGCACTGTAGCATATCGTTTGGCTCTTCCACCCGACTTTTCAGATGTTCACCCCACCTTCCACGTGTAGATTCTTTGCAGATACCTATATGACCCTTCGCACATGATTCAGCATCAGACCATTCAGCCCGAGCGCGATCTTACATTCACCGAGCAGCTAGTCGTGATATTAGACCGATAAGTGAAGAAACATAGGCTGAGTGTCTTGCTATCAGTAAGGATACTTTGACGCAGCTCGAATGGTGAAGAGGTCACTTGGGAGGCCCAGGGTGAGATGCGAGAGAAGTTCCCTCGTCTTTTTGAAGGTATGCGTTGCTTTATATTTTAAAATTCGGGGACGAATTTTCTTAAGGGGGGAAGACTGTAACACCTGGAGTTAGGGTTAGTAGTAATTAATTGTTAATGTGGGGTTTTTGGTAAAAGTTTACCAAAACGGGTTTCTAGTAATTTATCTGGTTTTATGGTTATTGTAGTAGAATTTTATCTCGACCGCACACACTTGTGCATGATAACTAGGGTTAAGCTTAGGGTGACCTAGTTTGGGTGTGCATGGTGGGTTGATCATGTTTGGCCAACCATGATGGGTTAGGCCTTTGGTTAAGATAATTGAGTTGGTTATAAGCTAATTAGGTTTAATTAAAGGTCTTTGGTTTTGTCCAAGGGGGTTTAGGGTTAGGTTGACTTGCTTGTTGTGAGAGAGAGGGAGAGATGTGATGGTTGTCATGCTAGCTTTTGTTTAGAGGGAGAATGATGGCTTTAAGGTTGTGTTACACCATTTCAACTCAAACCTTTTTGCACGTCTCCTCACACTCACACCTCTCACTCACACACTCACATTAGCCCAATTATCATCATTTCAGCCACAATTCAGCCATAAAACTGCAGCAGCAGCTGCAGAACAGGCCCCCAACTTCTTTAAACAACACACACACCCACACCCACACCTTCACCTAATACACAACCCCACACCACTATTACTTCAGCATCTTCTTCACTTGCTGATACAATAGCAACTCTGAAGATAATTCACAAACAAAACAACAGCCCAGCAGCCCCTTTGTAACCAACAGCAGCACAGCTGAAGCCCCAAACAACAGCAATAACAGCCACCAAAACCTGCAACAGCAGCCCCTTTACATCGGCCAATACCAACACATCAGCCCACACATCCACCCATCAGCACACTTCAGCCCTCAACGTCAACACATCAGCCCACACTAACACATCAGCCACCCCAACACTTCAGCTACATCAGCACATTTCAGCCCCCTGCATCAGCAGCAGCTAAACCTGCATCAGCAACCAGAAGAAAAGAACAGCCACAACAGCAACTCCATTTCAAAACAAACCCACACCATCCTCATACAACAACCCTTCACAACACCAAAACCACAAAACTCACACAAAACAACATCAGCAGTGGCTGCTGCTCAACAAAAAAGGAAAGAAGAAAATTTCAAGCAGCAGCTGCAGCCATTGAAACAGCAACAAGGAGCAAATCAGTTGAAGGAACAGCACCCCACCAGCAACCACACACTCCACTTCACCTTGATCTTCACTTCTCCTTCGTCCTAGGATTCCTTGAGGTATAATCTCACAACCCAACTCGTATCCTGCCTAGTTCTAGTTATTTAGCTGAAGGTTTACTTTTTTATCTATAATCTAGTGCTAGTTTAGGGATTTTGAGTGAGAATTGGCCAAGAGATGGTTTTGCATGGTAGTATAGTCTTATTAGGAGTGTGTGAGGCCAGTTTAACCAAGAAACCCCAGATTTCTAGTTAGAATACCAGATTTGTGATACTTGGTGTAAATCAGTATTTTTGTCGACTTATAGGCCTTTCTGGAGACTGCTACAACTCGGGACCTCCTAAAATAAAATTGACATGGCAGTGAGATATGCAGGAGGATAGAAACCAGTACCCAAAACCCTAGCCCAAACCACCAAACCCCGGCCGCAGTTTTATTCTTCCTGGCCACAATTTGCGGCCAGACCAGGGTGGAGCTATCTCGTTTTTCGTGCACAGTCCTATTTCAAGTAAACTTGACCCCCTGTATGTCTAGTTTTGACTGTTTCCAGTTAGGGTAAAATCTGGGTTGATTTTCATGAGTTGGCATATGATTTGCGACTTGTTTAGCATGGATTTGTGTTACTTGGTGATTCGTGACTGTCGGGTGGCGTTTGAACGCCAACGGCAGCGGGTTGTTGACTGTGTTCGCACACAAGACAATAGGTTTTTACTTATTGCCGTAACATGCACCATTTTGGTTTCCAACATGGTTTTCATGAGTTTTAGCATTTGATATTCTTGTAGGTACTCACGAGACGTCGGAGCGTTGGAGATGCAAATGAAGACAATGACACCGGCACGCTTAAAGCAAGGTGAGTAGATTTATATCTTCGGGGAGAAGTCGGGTGGATGGAGTATAGCACCCCCGCAGTCCGAGGTGATGTATACGGATGCGTATACACACTTATAAATATTATATGTTGTTCGGGAAATGATTGATGTTTAATTGGATATTGGTATACTGGATTGGGAAATTTTACGAACCCTAGGGTAGTGGGTGCACTACACATACATACATACATACATACACACATATACCTACTTGCATACATCCTTGTTTCATATATGGTTATGGGATTCGTTAGGGATATATGTTCACTTGGGTATGAGGCTACTTGTTTATTTACGGATTTGAGGATGATACTTAGGATTGGTGTGAGTCGATGGTTTGATATAAGATCATGATGTCGGTGATATGATAAAATCCATAATTAAGATACACCATGATACTTTAGAGAATTTTGGGAATGATGATGCCATAGTAATAGTGATATATATATTTTAGATGATCGACATGTGATTATGATACGAGATAGGACGTGATATGATACGATAGGATATTTGTGATAGGCCGCCTTAGGCGATGTATACTCTTGTGATGATATATGAGGATAGTATCGATTTACACTAGACTATCGATCAGTAGTCAGATCTTGATTATGTTGATGGTGTTGGCATTGTACTAGATATACGTCAGTACCCAGATTATGATGATCTTGATAAAAAAATATTTGATGAATGACAAGATAAATGTGATATTGACTCGTACCCGGATTTGGGGATGTAGTACGACGGATTTACGTACGAGCTATATGTTGATGTTTGATCCGCCTACTTGACTTGGGATATAACCGATTATAGAGATATGATATCGGATGTGATATGATCGAGGCGGGATCACCGACTATATATGTGTATATTTGTGTATCGACTCAGAGGTTAGGCGGTTTCCCTTACCTACTGTTAGCTTTAGCTCGGCCTTTTTGCGGTGTAGCTATATGACTCTTATGACGTTAGATGCAGTTTAGTGATCATGGTGTTCGGTATTTCAGTTCTCGCATATTATTATTGTTGCTCTGCATCGCATACTGTTGTGATTCATATTCTATTATTGATATCCTGCTGCTAGGACACCAGAACAATTACTGATGTTGCGTATGTACCACGTACACTTATTTGCCGGCTCACACACATCTTCATCGGTAATTGCTATGTCACGAACACTTAGAAAATACTATTGCTTGATTTATCTTGTAGCTAGTAGTGACATGATATTAGTATGCTTGTCTTTGATACCAGCTTGACATTGTAGTTATTACCTTTCACTCCATGCATATTGTTGCTCATTATATACTGCATTCAAGGATTCTCATGCTTATATTCATGGTTTTACATGCTATTGATGATTCGGATTTCCATGATGTATGAGTCGTCCACCATGAGTTTGCTGATGGATTTCGAGACCCGATTCGAGGAGTGGAGGAACCGTTTCTGGAACATGGTGGGCCCGGTGCGGTACCCTGGGGCAAGAAGATCGCAGGAGATGGCGTTGAGACTGGCAGGGGAGCACGACCGACCGGTGATATTACCCGACACGTCGGATATCCGGAGGATACCGTCGTATTCATGAGATGGATGGTAGGGGCCGATCTGGACTGACGGCGCCCTGGATTCATGATTGAGATAATGAGGTTTGAGATATTGAGGTACAGAGATTGTGATACAGAGACATCGAGATATTGAGGTTATGTTTTGTGCCGATATTAGGCACTGTTTTATGCTGATTTCATTATGATACCTCATTTTAAAAATACAGAAATCTCACAAAGTTATAAAAGCAGTTTTCTTCAGTACAAGCATTCTGTTTCATGCATTCATACATCATTCATATGATATATATTGCCACTTGATGCACTGGCACAGACACATGGGTTTACACTTGGGTTAGATATTTACACTAGCCATGGTTAGAGATTACCGGTTATATATTTGAGTATTATATTTATATTGATCGTATGACCTAGGATTACGTTATACATGCGATTTTCTGTTCGTAGATCTTTTTCTACTCACGAGTTGGCAACTCACCGCCGTTGTGCCCCAGTTTCTTGCCGGTGTTGATGTACGGATTTCATTACGGCTTTGTGGGCACTGTACCTTTCGGGTGACTTGCTAGTAGGTGGGTTATTGTATCTTACCCATCATTATACCTTGTATATTATATTCCAGTTGTATCTAGAAGTTCCATCAACCAAACATGTATGTATTTTTGAGATAGAGACCAGTAATGTTATTCCTTTGACCATAGAGTCACGTGTTATATTTCTTTGAGTTTCTTGCTGGATGAGTTCTTTTCTGTTGTGATCCTCGCCTTTAGGCGTTGTATATTATGTTCATACAGGTTGATTTGATATGGTTCTTCCTATTCTCTACTACTTCTTTTGGTTTGGATTTCTTGGTTTCGGCTTACTTAGCATACGTACGCCTTGAGATGTTCGTAGTCTAAGTGCCGGTCATGATCCGTACTTTCGGGTCGTGACATGGGTGATCTATCGCTTATCCGCATTACTTTTGTGGTGCCTAGACAAGTGTGTCAAAGGCTAGTGGTTTTTAATTAGGCCCACTACTATGGTTCCTTCCCACTTACCTGGCACTTACCTAGCTACAAGGGTAGTACAGAGGCGGTAGAGGATTGATCTTGCGGCTTGTCCTTTGGAAGTCTAGGAGTGGTCTAGAGACTGGACCTAGGTAACCATAGTTCTAGGGTTGTGCATTTTTATGTGATTTGTCTTAATCCGTCATTTTTCAAAACAAACCCATTACTTTCTCTTCTTTTTACCCCTTCCCCCTTCTTCTCTTCTTATAATGGGTGACCTAAACAGAATAACACTTGCCGAGCTTTGCTGTCCACAACCAGGTATCTCTTGTTTTCGTAATCCCTTCGGTATACCGTCCGGCTCTTCTATGTCCTTAAAAGATCATATAGAACAGGCAGGAAGAAACAGTTGGCCACCTCAGTCTAGGTCTTATCAACCGTATCCTAATCTGACACCTATTTCAGTTCATACCCAAAGTGAGGAAGCCCCTAGACGAATGTCCATTGCTAAGCACATAGCTAGGTCTAGAGGCCAAAGTTTCAACCCGGACCAATATCAACCATCACAACCACTGTCCAGAGTAGAGTTTGATATGCGGTTTGTATATAGCCAACCGACCAACCCATATCAATATTCTTCTTATCATAATATTGATCCTACTCCTACCCAAGTTCAGCAACCATTCTGTTCCTATCAATCCAATCTGACTTTTCCACCTACTCTAGACAGTTCTTCTAATCAGTCATTTGGGAGTTTTAATTATCCACAGGAATTTCAATCTTATACTGAAACCCCTTATCAACCCAAGACTAGTCTGGAGCAGACATTAGAAAAATTTATAGAACCGACGAATCAAATTATGAAGGATTTGGGTAGTAAGACAGAACTGTACACCCTTCCTAATCAAACCTCCCCATTCCAAACTGAAATCCACAACTCCAGTTTCATAGATTCATCAAGTACAATGTCTGATAAGTTGTGTGATTTTGTAGTGTTTGATTTACCCAACTGTGAAGGGTCCATTTTAAGTGAAACCATACCCAACCCTTGTGATCTCTACACCTCCACTCTTGAACCAAAACTGATTGAAAACCATACTTTTGATGAGGAGTTTGAGAATTTTAACCTTCACTTGAATGAGGTGATTGACATTGGGGATATATTGATTGATGAACCCGAAATTTTGGATGATTTTGTCCCACCAATTATTCAAATCCTTTCACTTCCTTTTGGTCATCATCTTGAGCCTTTAATCCTTCCCGAATCCCAAATATGTCTTGAAGTTGATAAAGGTATACCCGAAGATCAGACCGAAATACAGCCTCCATCTTCCATATCTGGTTCAGCAACACTCTACACACCAATTTGTTTACCCATTTCACCTTCTACTTTCTCCGGTTCTTCTTCTGTTCCTATAGTTTCAGTGAGTTTTGATAAATCACAATCTGTTAATTCAAGTTCAATAATACCAGAAATTCAACTTGATTTAGATATTTTTGAAAATGAGGTAGATGAGTTTTTCGAGTCCTCTACCTCAATAATTTTTTATGAATCAAATAGAATAAATTCTGGCACAAAACTCTTTGACAACAAAATGTTCAATCACACCATTGATAAAAGTTTTGAAGAACTTTTTGCTGACAAACTTGAATTTTTAGACAATACGGATTTTGTGATTGATCAATCTCCACCTATAGAGGTTCAACCGTCACCATTCCTTCTTCCTGATCATTCGCATTCCTCCTCATTCATTCTTTTCTCTAAATTCAAACCCTTTTCAGACCACCTCTTATCTCTTCCCCGCTTTTTCTTGACTCGATACAATGCATTCTTCCACCAACCTATACGATATACTGATAAAATCTTTGAATGGTTGGTGTTGACTTTTGGTCTTTGTAAAGTCTTACTTTGACCAAATGACTCACCCCCTCTTAAAATGTTTCATATTGTCTAACTCATGTTTGAGGGGGGTATATTTTTGGCTCTTGATCATAACTTTTGTCCTCAAATTTGTGATCAAAAAATAAGTTTGGGGGAGGATTTTCACTTTCATAGATTCTTGCCCCTATTAATAATTTCCTCCCAAGTCTACAGGTTTTTGAGCTTAACGGATGACATCAGTGAGGACACTGCTGCAAACAGGTTTGGGGGAAGTTTGTGCTTATTTACACATCAAGTTGCATCATATTTTGCATAAGCACAACATTTTCAAAAAAAAAATTTAAATTTTTTTTTCTTTTATAACGAAAGAGTAGAAAGTGAAAAATTACATCTAAAAGATAGGAATAGTTTAAGAAAACCAAGAAAATTAGAAGTTTTCTTAAACGAACTAGTAATAAATAGTTATGAGCTGTTGTCCCAAGGGTTAGTTAAATGAAGGAAGTCACTAATCTGAGGATAAAAATAAGTCTGAAAAATAGTTTCTATTCTGGAAGCCAAACATTTGAATGTTGATACCCTACTATATGCACTTACACACGTCTTGAAACTCGGAATAGTAGAAAATACCTTGAAATGCTCTTGTCTAAAAGCCAAAGTATGAATGAAAAAAATGAAGAAAATATAAAAATGGTGAAAAGAAAAAAATAAACACTGGTTTTTTTATCGCCAAGGGAGCAATAAAAAAAATATAGCGAAGGTGCCTCTTCACCTAGTGCCCTAAGGCCAACTGGTCTGGGAGTCACTGCTAAGTCTTAGGTGGTGCAAGACGAGGAAAATATTATCACCTAATCAGCAAGCACACGAGTAATCGGTCTGTTAGTACCTCAAGAAGTATTAACGGTCGCATGAAAATGTTTGAGCAAATCTTAATATTCATCAAAATAAAAAGTACTAAGGTAGATAGACAAGAGTATGATAGCTTGAATTGAATTCTCCGAGTATAGGGATGTCCATTTCACACACGTGGGGTTATATGATCAATGTTTGGATGAAAGGTAGGAATGAAGAATAAAGACGATGTTTTATTGAGGGATGATGTGATTTCTAACATTTTTTCATGACTATTAAGACAGGGCTCATGACAACTGAAAAGCTAGTATAGTTGGAAACTCTTCTTTTCAACGCCTTTCTTTTATGGTTCTTATCTTTATATGTAAATTTCACCATCTTTCTTTTGTTATTGGATTTTATGGGTGTAATCCGCTGAAAACCCTCAGGAGACAACACTCCTCCTACTAGGGACACCTAGAGGTTTAACGGCTTGTTACACGTGCTAAGTGCAGTCCTGTCTGCCTACGAAAGTGTGCTTAGTTTTCTCCTTTCTTTTTCTCCTCTTAAATAAACTAGTTTGCTCGGGACGATCAAAGATAAGTTTGGGGGTATTTGTTCAGTTGATAAAACTGCACATTTGTATTACATTTTTCCAACCATTTTCATATTAAAAATGGACTTTAATATAATATATTATACATATGAGGGTTTATGTGTTAAAACACCATTTTCCATGTGTTAATATATTTTATTTATCATTTGGTAGGAAAATGTATGAAAATAAATCCATTGACCAAATCCTATTAGAAATAAGCCTACTAAATATTATTTGAGATTATTGTGCAGAATTTTCCAAGTTGTTATGCAGAATATATCAAAGAAATCAAGCTGTTGAAGAAGACTTGCCTAATTAAGAAGCAAAACTTGGAGACCAAGTCTGGAAGCAACCGAGAGAAGATTTCTGAAATCTAAAGCTGCCTAGGATTGCCACATGTCACAATTACAAAGCCCAAGAAAAATGATGAAATGATCTCCACCATTAGCCGCGGAACCGCGGCCAAACCCCCTTGTTGGCCGCGGATCCGCGGCCTTCTAGAAAGATCGATTGCTAAACTTTTGGGAGATCAATCTTGGCTGAATTTTACCAAGTTTCCAACTAAATGATTCTGGCTTTGCACTATAAAAGGGCACCGAGAGCCTCTTGGAAAAGTTATCAAGCCGAAAAGATCACGAAGCTCCCGATGCTCACGCATCCAGGCTGATCATCGACTGTTCGACTACCTCCTTAGGAAAGATCGAGAAGCAACTAGTTTGTAATCATTTTCTACGGATTAAAGTGTAGTTTGTTCAAGTTGATTAATAAAGGTAGTTATTTTATTTAATTGTTTTTTTTACATTATGTTTTCCCTTTCTTTCTTTTCATCTTCTTCTCCCAACATGCGCGAGTAATTCTCCGCTTGTTAGGGTTCGTAGGATTAGGGTAGGCTAATGGACGATGAAAATAATTAAACCCTTTTTAAGTCCTATAAAGTTTAGGAACTTTATCAAAAGAATCATTAACATCCTAATCGGGCGCGCTAGCAATTCTTTGCTAATTCCAACCGCGATTAGAGATTAGATTAATGATTGTTTTGGTAAAGGCTAGATATGAACGGAGTTTCGTGTCGAGAGAAGGGTTAAGAGTGGGATTCCTTTTCCCTCCAGAAACCCTAATCTACACACATCACCGTCGTTCTAGTTCTAAATCTATTTATGGATAAAAATGGTAACTTTTAATTAATCGTCCATAACTACTAAATCCTAACGAACCCTATAAGCCTTCTTATTATATTAATTACATCTTTGAAATAATCTAGATCTATATTTTACATTCTTGTTTAACGTAGATCTAGAAATCTTTCTATAAAATTCTTTATCCCTCCTCTCTTTCTCAACACATCTAAAGTAAAAGTAAAAGGTTCCACGTTTCCCAGAGGACGACCCATACTCATCTCGGTCTAGCTACGTGCGACACCGTTATTGATTGCGGTTAAACTACAAACACTTTTTTCGTATCAATCACCGAGTTTGGGTAGAGAGTCCGGTTTGCTTGATCAGCCGCTTGTGGTGACCACTACTGTGGGAGAGTCGTTTGTTGCTAGGTACGTGTTCCGATCCTATACCGTCTCTATTGGGGAGAGAGAGTTTCTTGTCGACTTGATCCTTCTGGAGATATTGGACTTCGACGTTCTTTTGGGCATGGATTGGTTAGCCACGTGCTATGCTTCTGTGGACTGCCGCGAGAAGACAGTTAGATTCTGTTTCCCCGGCGAGTCGGTTTTTGTTGTGTTGGGAGACCGTGGTGCCGCCCCTCACAGTGTGATTTCTTTTTTTCATGCTGGACAGCTTTTGAGGAAGGGATGCCAGGGATTTCTCGCCTATGTTTGCGATGCTCGCGCTACGGAGTTTCCATTGGATCAGGTTCCGGTTGTTAGCGAGTTTCTTGATGTGTTCCCTGCCGAGCTTCCTGGGTTACCGCCCGAGCGTGACATTTCCTTCTGTATTGATTTGGTTCCTGGCTCAGGGCTTATTTCCATACCGCCTTATCGGATGGCCTCGGAGGAACTTAGAGAATTGAAGGGTCAGTTGCAAGATTTGCTGGATAAGGGACTTATTCGACCCAGTGTTTCTCCTTAGGGTTCTCCAGTCGTGTTCGTCAAGAAGAAGGACGGCAGTTTGCGTCTGTGTATCGACTACCGCCAGCTGAACAGGGTGACAGTGCGGAACAGGTATCCTTTGCCGCGCATCGACGATTTGTTCGACCAGCTTCAGGGGGCAGGGTACTTTTCGAGGATCGATTTATGATCGGGATATCATCAGCTGCGGGTTCGACAGGAGGACATTCCCAGGACAGCTTTCCATACGCGCTACGGCCATTATGAGTTTCTGGTGATGTCGTTCGGACTCACCAATGTGCCAGCAGCATTCATGGACTTGATGAACCGTATTTTCCGGCCATATTTGGATCTATTCATCACAGTCTTCATTGACGATATCTTGGTGTATTCCCGGAGTAGTGAGGAGCACGAACAGCACCTGCGGATTACATTGCAGACCTTGAGGGAGCACCAGCTTTATGCGAAATTATCCAAGTGTGCTTTCTAGCTAGGCAGCGTAGACTTCTTGGGGCACGTGATTTCACGAGACGGTATATCTGTAGACCCGAGAAAGATCGAGGTCGTTCAGCGTTGGCCCAGACCCACATCGGTTACGGAGATTCGCAGCTTTTTAGGGTTGGCCGGTTACTACAGGCGCTTTGTGCAGGACTTCTCCCATATTGCTACACCGTTGACCGGATTGACCCAGAAGGGAGTTCCTTTCGATTGGACGGAGGAGTGCGAGCACAATTTTTAGCAGCTACAGACTCGGCTGACGACGGCACTGGTGTTATCTTTACTTTCCGGATCGGGCGGATTTGTGGTATTTTGTGATGCTTCTCGAGTGGGGCTAGGGTGCATACTGATGCAGCATGACAGGGTGATCACGTATACCTCGCGACAATTGAAGAAACATGAACAGAACTACCCCACTCACGATTTGGAGATGGCTGCAGTGGTCTTTGCACTTAAGATCTGGTGACATTACCTATACGGCGAGTCGTGCCAGATATTCACGGATCACAAGAGTCTAAAATACATATTCCAGCAGCGGGACCTGAACCTTCGACAACGCCGATGGATCGAGTTAGTGAAGGATTACGACTGTGAGATCTTATATCACCCGGGCAAGGCGAATGTAGTGGCGGATGCTTTGAGCTGGAGGCCCGGGAGTAGTCTATCTTGTTTGAGCGCAGTACAGGGGCAGTCGTCGGCAGATTGGCAGATATTATGCGACAGCCGGGTACAGTTTGAGTTCATGACGATTGGAGGACAGATAGCGCATGTCCGTGCACGCCCACAGTTGATCGATCGTATACATGAGGCACAGCTCAGTGATGACCGATGTTCAGAGATCATGGCACAGATTGGACATGGCCGATTTTCCAAGTTCGTGATCGATGATCAGGGGATACTATGATTTGGGACTAGACTGTGCGTACCAGATGCTGAGGGACTGAGGCGTGAGATTCTTGAGGATGCACATCGATCGGTATATAGTGTTCATCCTGGTTCCACCAAGATGTACCATGACATGAAAGGTGTTTACTGGTGGGACGGAATGAAAAGAGATATCGCAGATTTTGTGTCGAGATGCCTGACTTGTCAGCAAGTCAAGGCTGAGCACCAGAGGCCCGCGGGAGAGCTACAGCCGTTACCCATTCCGGAGTAGAAATGGGAGCAGATCTTTATGGACTTCATTGTGGGTTTACCTAGGACTAGTCGGGGGTATGACTCCTTCTGGGTGATCGTGGATCGTTTGACGAAAGCGGCTCACTTCCTACCAGTGAAGATGACTTTCGGATTTACTCAGTATACCCAGATCTACATCGACGAGATTGTGCGAGTACACGGAGTCCCGACGTGTATTGTGTCCGACAGAGGCACCCAGTTTACCAGCCGATTATGGCAGAGGCTTCAGGAGGCTTTGGGCACTCGCTTGAGTTTCAGTACAGCATTTCATCCGCAGACCGACGGGCAGTCAGAGCGGACGATTCAGACTCTCGAGGACATGCTCAGAGCATGTGTATTAGATTTTGGAGGTAGCTGGGATCATCAC
This sequence comes from Agapanthus africanus, assembly GCA_030015575.1. NCBI lineage: Eukaryota > Viridiplantae > Streptophyta > Magnoliopsida > Asparagales > Amaryllidaceae > Agapanthus > Agapanthus africanus. The sequence goes on along the minus strand of JASDDO010000016.1, from coordinate 304,981,775 downwards.
TTGCCCTTAGTAGAGTTCTCCTACAATAACAACTACCAGGAGACCATTCAGATGGCACCATTTGAGGCTCTTTATGGGAGGAGATGCAGGTCGCCCACCTGTTGGACAGAGCTCAGTGAGAGCAGTATCTTAGGGCCACAGATTGTTGAGGAGACGACCGCGAAGATCCAGTTGATTCGCGATAGGATGAGAGCAGCCCAGAGTAGGCAGAGATCTTATGCGGACCGTCGGCGACGCAGACTTGAGTTTTCTGCTGGTGATCATGTTTTCTTGAGGGTCTCCCCGATGAAAGGTGTGAAGAGGTTTGGGAAGAAGGGGAAGCTCAGTCCCAAATATGTGGGCCCTTTTAAGATCCTCGAGCGTGTTGGTGCAGTAGCATACCGATTAGCCCTTCCGCCCAGTTTTCCAGATGTGCACCCCGTATTTCATGTCTCGATGCTCCGTAGATATCTTCATGATCCTTCGCATGCGATTCAGCACCCGACGATCCAGCTTGAGCGCGATCTTTCCTATGCAGAACAGCCGGTGATGATCTCGGATCGACAAGTGAAGAAATTGAGATCGAAGGACATCCCATCAGTCAAGATACTTTGGCGTGGTCAGGGCCGTGAGGAGGTCACTTGGGAGACCGAGAGCGAGATGAGGAAGAATTATCCCCGTCTTTTCGATGGTGCGTATAGTTAGATTTTGAAATTCGGGGACGAATTACTTTAAGGGGGAGAGATTGTAACACCTTAGGATGTGTTTAGTGACTAATTATATTTAAATAATGGGTTTTTAATAAAAAGTTTACCAAATTGTGTTTTAAATATTTTTCCTAATTTAATAAATATTTTTCTAGAATTTTCTTAGGCTTGCACACACATGTGCATGTAAACTAGGATTTTTAAATAAGATAACACCATGATTAGTAACCATGGTGGGTTAATCATGGGATTAAGTATTTTGGGTTTTAATTAAGTTTAATTAGTTAATTAATAGTTGTTTTAATTTGAATTTCTATGGGGTGTTAACTTGGTGAGAAAGAGAGAGAGTGCATCATGGCTTAAGCCATGCTTGCAATTAATGAAGAGAGAGAGAGAGTGAGGGGTTGACATTGGTGGTTATGATTTCCTCTCATTTGTTTTGTTCTTTCTCACAACTTCACTCACACACTCACACACACCCTTACCTCACAGCAGCAGCAGCAAGTATCCACAGCAGCAGCAGCAGCAAGCATTCACAGCAGCAGCAGCAAGCATTTCAGCAGCAGCAATAGCACCAGTAGCAGCAGTTAGCAGCAGCAACAGCCCCAACTCCAGCTGCAGCTCCTTCCCTTCACTTCTTCTTCTTCCTCCAGCTCCCTAGGGTCGAGTGTAGGGTATATTTCCTAAACTTACTCCCTAGTTTACTTGTTTAGTGTAGTTTTGCTTCGGTTAGTGGTTATTGATGCGATTTAGTGGGATATGAGGTGTTTAGTGAGAACCTTGGCCAAGTGATGTGTGTTTTGGTTTCAGTAGGTTGATAGAGTGTTGTTAAGGCCATTTTAACCCAGCTTAAACCCCAATTGCACTAAAATACCACCAGATCCCTATTTGATGCAAATTCATCGTTTTTAAGCAAAATTTGAGTTTCTGAAAACTGCTATCGACCCGTTGAGTTCAGATTAAACTTGAGAGGACTGTAGTATAGTTGTTAGGTGCTGATACCCCAGGTATAACCCGACCCCTAAATTCCGTACAGTGGCCGCCGAAAAATTCGATCTGGCTGCAATTTGCTGCCAGATGGATAGGGTTTGGGTTGGGGTTTGGTCCTATGGGTGTCTGCTGATGTGTGGAGTTTTATGATATATATATTTTTGTAAATTAAGTTCTGTATAAAAATCTGGGACTAAATATCTGTTTTTCCGTATTTCTAAACCTTCGCGATACGCGTGATACGTGTGTGGGTTTGGGGTTTTTGCGTATCGCGACGCGTCAGGGTAGTTTCAGGCGCGTGATCACACGTTTTAGCGTATCGCGCACACGCGCGATTGGTTTACGACACGGGTTTCTAGTTGGACCGTAATATCACGTTTTTGTGAAATTGAGCTTATGTGTGATATATGTTATGTGATTCTAGGTTCGCAGGCTAGTGAGACGGACGCTGCGAAGAAGGGCAAGCAAGTCGTCGGCTACACTTAGCGCGAGACTTCGGTGAGTAGATTTAACATCTATGGGGATATCGCCCGCATGGCGTTATGCGTCAGGGCTGATAGGACCTTATTATTATATGTTGCATTTACCTCATGGACTGTCATTGCCTATTACATTCCTTGTTGTATGTATACTTAGAATTGATAGAACGCCGCACCATTACTAACGGTTCATATTGCATGAGCACTATTATGCATGTTACACTCACACCGTTAGTAATTGCCATGACACACTCACTGTAGAACTGCCATGATTATATTGCTGTAGTTTATCTTACATATGATTGGATATGATTTTCTGGAAATTGGGAGCCGCAAGATATCTTTAAAAACCGAAACTATTTTTAAGAAAGCGGCTTTCCCTTATACCTGTATCATGGATTGATTGCATAGCACATCGCATTGGATTTACTTCTTGGTGTTGGATTTTCATGTGATTTCTGGTTTTGAGGACCGTGGGATTATTTAAGAAAAGATGCACTATTTTGAAAAACCCGGTACCTCGTGATATGATATTTTGGTGCGTCCACCACGCATTTTCTCGGTGCTGAGACGTGTGCTTGAAACCCGATTCGAGGAGTGGATGATCTGTTTGCGGGTTCGTGGTGGGCCCGGTATGGTTCCCCTCAGCAAGATGATCGATGGGTTTTGCCGATTGAGCCTGGAGGCGGGCGAGTACCTACCGGTGATTGGTTGGAACTGGCGGTTATCCGGAGGATACCGACCAGAGTCGAGAGATGGATGCGGGATGACCCGTACTGCCGGGGCCGAGGGCCAGTACCGCAGACGGACCTCGTGGGCTGATCCGAACTGACGGAGCCCGGTATATGAGGATTTGCGTGTCGATTCTGGACACGAGTATTTTATGATATTTGAGTGCCGATATTGGGCACTCGTGATTTCATAGAGATGTACAGGATTTAAGAGCCGATGGGAGTGCCGGCGCCTGAGTTTGTTTGGGATTTGGGTGCAGCCCGAGGCACCGACTATTTTTTCCAAGTTGACCATGTAGATGTTATTTATCCCATGCTCAGTATTGATTACCATGTATCTCATCCTGTAGTATTTACCTGATAGACCACTTGCATAACTATTGCATCCACTGTTTGTCATGCATTGATATCATCTGCTGGCATTAGTTGAGCAGCGCTGTACGTGTATGCTCGCGATTACCTTTATATGTTATCTCTATTCACGAGTTGGCAAGTCACCCCCGTTGTGCCACAGTATTTGCAGGTTGCCCTTGGGAGTAGTCTAGGCTGGCTGTTTACCGCATCTTTTGGCACAGATACCATTTCCGAGGCGCGTTAGCCTTTTTGCTATTAGGTGGGTTTTGTACGGTATCTGTTATCCTTCAGTTGTACATTGATGTATCTAGTATTCTCCATCAACCTTTCTATTTTGGCTTAGAGACAGTTGTGAGGACGATGTGTATGATTTTGTACTCTGTTGTCGAGCTCGCATGTGAGCCGACTTTATTTTTTTTATGCAGTCTTACCTCATATGATATTTGTCCTTGCCTTACTGCTTATTCTTCGCTATGGCGTCGTATATCATATTGTGATGCTCTATTCATTTCACATGTTATTTCTACTACACCTTGCCTTTACCCGACTTGCGGGACAAATGTTTTTAAAGGAAATGTTACCAAAATTATTAAAAAATATAACTCTTGAACTTAAAAAGGATTTCTACTAAATTAATTAAAGTTTCCTAGACATGTATAACTGTTTTTACAAAATGTTTTAATCACTCTTTATTTTTTGGTTTTGGTCTCTGGGTTCGGCTTACTTAGCCACGTTACGCCTGTAGACGTTGCGTGGTTAAGTGCCGGTCACGAGTCGAAACTCTCGGGTCTTGACAACCAGCCATAGAAGGGTCAAACCAACGCCTCATATGTGGCAACGCCGAACTACCACAAACCCTAAGATTTAGAGGTGGTTCTGACGGTCACATAATCGAGTTAAGGTTTTCGTTCTTCTAGAGGTTCCACCGCGTTACTTGCACAATATTTGAATGTTCTTTAACTAAGGAAAAATCCAACACTTGGAAATTTTCCGGCAGGAGAAAAAGTGAGTTATTGATATCCTTTCAAACTTTTTAACACTGTCTATACAAACTGAAACAAAGCTAGAATTGCGAATACGAAACACTCCGAATTAGTTAATGCAGTAAATTAACATCACATTTAATTTTAGCAGAAATAAACAATACCTAATGTACCAAACCCTAGGGACTAGAACACCACCCAAAACTAGAGCTCAAAACCCTCTTGGGGGCCGGTCTGCTCAGATTCCCTAGCCATGTGCTCAGCCAAAATCCGTGGGTCCAGGTTTGGGGTATGTTCACTATGTATCTCATACATGATTCTACACTTGTTTGCAAAATTTTTAGAGCTCATTTTAAAATCGACAGAAACTAGGGTTTTCCATCAGGTATTTCGGAGTTGTTTCGGTTTCGTAATCCTACACTTATCCGTATAATTCTCTAATTAGGTTCTGATACCACTGTTGGGTTACCTACAAAGGCAGCAAGGTTTCAGGTGGCATCTCACATGCCAATTTCAAAATTTGCCATAATAGATAACACTAAACCTAGGATCTTTAACAAGAGAATCAAACCAAATAAGCATGTTAACAACTTAACATCTAAGAGTTAGGGATTACAACCTTTGTATTCCGTTCCTTCGCTTCATAAGCTCCGATTTGAGCTCCTTTCGCTGCGATCATCAAGTACCCGGACTCTAGAAAGGTTCCTTGAAGAGAATGATGCACCCATTCTTGAAGACTTCACTAATCCAAGATGATCTACCTTAAAGAATCTCAAACCCAAGCTCTTACTTCACTAATCAAGTATTACTGAAGCAAACACCCTAATCTAAGTGGCTAGAATAGATGAAGATGATGAAGTAGGAATTTTACTCTCTTTTATTTTCAATTTCTCACTTTAAATCATCACAAACAAAAATCAAGCAAGCTTTTTGAGAGCTTGAAGAAGATGAAGAACAAAGTGATGAATGAATTATTGTTGAGGTTAGAAATGCAACCAAGGTTAAGTATGTGTTATGGCTAACTCATGTAGAAAATAAACCATAGGCTAGGGTTAAAGTTGGGTTAACAAATATCAAGCTAGAAACAAAGAGGGTGGACTTTGTCAAAGGTCATGAAGCTTCCTCAAAGCTCATTCAAAAGAAAATCCACACAATTTGAATTATTCCATAATAAAATGTTAACCTAAGTTTAAAACCCTAACATGGTTTAAACCCTGGTTGCATTTGTAACCCTAACATGTTACAATATTATATATCATATACACAATATTCTGTAAAAAAATAAAATAATACAATTAACATATATCACATATACATCAATGCATTATCCAAGTGAGAAAAAGAATCTTTAAAGCGAGCTTATATTAGTTAATGTAATGTAATATATCACTTATATAATTATACATTAAATTATCGAATCAACACTTGATCCGATAATCCGGCCATATTACATATAACCGACTAATATAACAAGTAACCTTTCATCGAATCAACACTTGATCCGTTGACCCAGCTATATCACAAATACCTGGCCGATATCATATCTCGAGAATCGAATATGGTATCACATACACGTATTATTCTCGGTCCCGCACATATCACATAAGTGCTCCTACTCCTTTTTGCCTGAGCCAGGAAACCTCTGTGTAGGACTCTAAAGAATCGTCAATATGCCAGCAGTAGGTGATGATCATATTAAACACCCACAAGCTGCAAGCGGTCAGCTAAACGTAACAGCCACCCAGGTATTGAGCGATTAGAAGATCAACAAGAAAGCCTGTACTTTCTCCTGTAAATCCAAACATTAACACTCTCGTACAGTCCGGTCTCTTCGTCTGATTTGTCGCATATCCAGTCTAGGGGTGGTAAACGTCAGACCCCAGTAACCGATAAGTCGTGTCGATATGAGGTCCATAACGGTTCGAGAAACTACTGATAACACTTACAAGTAAATCTCAATAACCCTGACCAGGGATTTTCAGTTATAGCTAATTGAACACAGCGCAACATCAACTCCCGATACCGGGAGAGACAAAACCCCTCCTATCGCTCATTGCCTCCATGTGATTCGGGACTGTACCCAAAAGCCACAGTTTTGAACGTTCTCTTGAACATGGAAAGGTGGTAATCAAAGCACAGTGGAAATCACATAAGACTCTATGACGATCTCGGGTCTACAGACTAACCTGTACCAGTGTCACCAGAGAACTGCCATCTGACATGAGGTATAATACCATCTGGGAGTTCTCGGCGAGTCTGTCCAGTGTATCCAGTCTCCACTGAACACTCGTATACTGTCTCTGATGTCAAACACCAATGGATATGGGGTCATCCATCGTCCATCAAGATTGGTCGAGAACCTATACGCTAGTCTACTCTGGTATATCGATGCCTTGTCTCGATACACCTACGACTAGGAATATTTGAAGGTTGTACTTAGCGACTACACTGTCCCCACTAGTATGATCTGCATCATAGTCCTGGTAGTCAAGTACATCCTAAGGGCTTTATCAACATGTAACATAAAGACAATCAGAGTACATGTTAAGATAAAGAGCAACCAGATAGCATACTATCATGTCGAGTAAGAAAGTCCTCCCTATATATATCCAAGCATCCACTACAATATATATCACATGTACAGTAATGGCCTCTAAGGCATACTATCACTAACAGTCCCTTCAAAAGAAGCTAGTCAACTTTACCGATCTCGTATCGGTGCACCACAACGAATTAAATATCTTAGCCATCATACCCCTGAATGACTACGAACCCTATGGTCCATCTATACTCGTAAACATCGGCAACTTTTAACTTCATAAACTCTTGAAGCAACACCTCTATAATCTCAGCAACGGTTGGTACAACTGTCTGAACAGTAGGCAACACAACGATCTTCAGAGTAGGGTAAACATCATGCCTCCAGGTCCGGCTAGTCTTCAGCAACAACCCGACCCTCTGGTGCGGGTCCCAAAGAAGCCCGCTTCAAAGCTAGAATCTGATCAACAAAGGATAAACAACATGTTCCTATGTCACCGGAATATCACCCTGATCAATCCTCGTCCCAGACAAGTCTTCCCTGACCATGTGGCTAACCGCAGCCCTCTCAGCTTGCATAGACATGGTGACCGGAACAACCAACATTTACCAATGAGAATAGATCAACTAAACAAATAGAAAGAAAAACCTCAAGATATACATCCTAAGGTAACTTAGGCGGAGAATCATATCGTAATATGACGTGGAACATATGTACGGTACGTCATTTTACCCAGTACCTACTCCATCAACCAAACTCAACCTATGTAACGAAAGTTTGAGTATAAGACCCCCAAAGTTAAGTCTAAGTTCTATAAGCTCAAGCCTAGGTAACGAAAATATATGCCTAGTCTACATATAGTCAAACCTAGACTTGAACAAAGGTTAAACCAAACGTTCCGATACCAACTTTGTTACGACCCAAAAGTGGCACGTGATCGGCACTTAAATCACATGACATTAAAAGACGTCGACGCGGTCCGAGTAAGTCAAAAACCCAGAATCTACACCCTTTTTGAAAATATCGGAGGTGAGATTTAAAATGGTCATTAAATGTAATCAGTTTAAAATAAACATTTAAGTCTAAATGGGTATGTTTGAAAAGCATCTATAACGTTTTAAAATTTGGCGGCACCTCTTTTGTAAATTTTGAATAAAACCTGATGCAAGCACAAAATATAGAAGCATCCTAATGGGAGCTAGCTTCCATTCCCAAACGGAGGAGCAACCACGCAGATAATATACGACACCAAATGGCGAAGAAAAGAAAAGCAAAACAAAATCAACAATATAAAAAGGTCGACTCCAATGAGTACGACGCCCACAAACACACAAACTCTAATTCTCGCTTCTAAGTCCACAATATACACGTTTTGTGTCAATGGAGTTTTACTAGATACAAAAGAATATATATACAAGTGTGGGTATGATACAAAAGTAGCCCACCTATCAAAGCAATCACCGAAAAAGAAGTGTGTGCCACAAGCCATTGATGATCTGAGCGGTATAACTTGCAAGAAACCGGGGCATAATAGGGGTGAGTTTCCAACTCAGTAAATAAAAGTACATTACATGGTAGAAATCGAAATGCATAGCGATATCCTAGGTCATAAATATAATACTATCATATCCAGTAATAATATATATATGATAAGCATAAGTATCATAAATGCAACACTATCCATCATATGATCCCAAAATAGAACATATCATATGCAAATGACCTGTATCTAGGTATAAGTATAGGGTTACCTAGGATGGCAGCAAGGTTTCAGGAGGTATCGTCCATGCAGTTTTTAAATTTTTGTCGTTCTAAAGAACCCTAACTCTAGGATCTTTAATTATAGAATCATACGAAACAACAATGTTAACAGCTTAAAAACTAAGTGAATGCGGAATACAACCTTTGTAGACAAGTCCTGCACATCAAATGATCCATGTAGTGTTGGATATAGTGCCCTCAAAGTCAATTATTGGATCGCAGGTACGTGATTGCAATGATTGATGGAGGACCTATACCGATAAGACAGTCTTACTCGAGATGATAATATGCTATCTGGATTGTCTTTATCATCGTATACATGCTTTAGTTCACTATTGCATTATGATAGAGCCCATATGATTCTTGCTTGACTACCAGCAGTATGATAGCGATCATATACGTGGGAGATGGGGTTTGTAAGCACATCCTTAAAGTGTCCCTAGTCGTGGGAGTTTTGAGACTGGGCATCGATACTCCAGAGTAGACTAGTGTATAAAGTCGAGACCAAGACGAGGGGCGGTGGCCGGTCTCACAAGCCATTGGTGTTAGTTGGTTCACCTAAGATGTATACAGGTGCTCATTGGGTCATGGGTACACCGGACATGACTCGCCGGGAACATACTAGTTGGTATTATACATATCGTCAGATAGAAGTTCCCTGGTGACATGTGTACAGGTTAGTTTGTCGACCTGAGATCGTTATTTGCCTCGTGTGAGTTCCCACTGTGCTTTGATTTCTACCCTACCATGCTCAAAGGAGACGTGCACACAAGTATTTTTTGGGTACAGTCCCGAGCCACATGGAGGCAGTGAGCGGATCGTCGGGGATTCGTCTCTCCCGGTACTGGGGGTTGATGTCGCACAGTGCACGGGTGGCCATCACTAGAAATCATCGGCCGGGGTAGTGGAGAATTACTGATTTGTATCAGTAGTTTCTCAGGTGGTGATGAGCTTCATGCCGACACGATTTATTGCGTTTTTATGGGTCTGACTTTATCCACCCCCTACACTCGATATGCGATACTCTTTTGACGAACGGACCGGACTGTATGGATATTGTCACTGTTAGGCTCTGTAGGATTTATGGATGAGTTCGCTTGTCAGCTTCCCTTCCAATCAATACATAGGCAACCGTTACATACAGCTAGTACCTCTGACGTGCTGGTGGTTATACCCAGTGCCAGTATGTTGATGAGTCATTAGTGTCCCCCACAGACAGCTTCCCAAGTTCGGGCGAAATGTTGTAGAGGCCGTATGGTTTTATGGCAAGGTTCGGAAAATGCATGTGCGTTTTCGCACGTGTCAGATTTCGGACAGATAATACTGGTATGCTTTGGTTTAAGCCGGATCCGAGTATTATACTGTGTAGATATAATATCTTTGTCTCAGTTGCATTTGTATTCGGTCGTAATACAAATGCGGGTATGTTTATACTGATATGGGGTTATCCTAAAATTCGTTTCAGGATCACTTTTGGAAGTTGCCAGTTTCCAGTTTTCTATCACCCGTATTTAACATTCGGTTAAAAGCGGATTTATCTTTTCTTCTTGAGGGTGAGTCATAAGGTGAGTCATTAGTGGAAGCTTCTTGTTTTGGTGACAAGATTAGTGAGTCACCATTTTGCATTAATTGAATGATGAGGTATAATTAGTGAGTCACCTTTTCATTAATGATTTTTGTTCTTGCTTAGATATTTCCTCTATATCTTTTGTGAGAAGCTTTTCTAATGGTCACCACTTGCTCCTACACTCACCTCCCTCCTTCTATATATTTTCATTTGGTGGAGATGATGGTTGTTGTTCATTTGGTAAAAAGATTATGATAGTTTGGGATTCATGGAAATTAGATAGCTACAATTCTCATTTCATCCGATTCCAAAAGGCAACTTCATTAACCGTTCGTCCATAACTTTGGACGAAACGAGACAAAGTATTCTATTCATTCTCTACATCATCTTGGTCGTCTCTTTTAGCAAACTTGATGACCGAGTTGCCTCGGTTCAGAGGCGGGAGCCCGTTTAAAGATCCGTCGACGTGGTGCCACCTCGACGAGAAGATTGGAGATTCAGGGGATCGGAGCAGCCGCAACGAAGCGTGGGATGATGGTTGAAGACGGAAGGACTCGGATCGTTCGGTATAATATTTCTACCCGTTTTGTAGTTTGTTAGTTTAGCTTTAATGGCAGATCCGGGTTATAGTACACGATAGCGTCAGTTGTAAAAGTTTTTGTTCTGCATTTGGCGTCTATTAGACGGTTGGGGCGCTACTGTGGACTTACAGTGGTATCAGAGCCTCACCATTAAGCTTTACTAACTTGTGCTAACACGTTTAAAATATCGATTGAACCGATTTTCAAAAACTGCAATTTACATGTTCAAAGTTTCTGTCGATTTTTAACAGGGCCCAAAAATTATTTTGAACATACCAGAAAACAGAGCAGGTTTTTATTAGAAAACTGGTGAAATTTGGTGCCCCAATTCCACAGAACCGCCGCGGATCCGTGGCCCAAACAAGGGTTTGGCCGTGGATCCGCCGCAGTTTTGTAAGATTGGTACTACAATTTTCTATAATGAGTTCTTCTTGGGAAATTGTGGCTTCTGGAATATTTCGTTTGGGCCCAGGTTTTGTTAATGTACAGCAGATGTACGTGGTGCCCACTTCGAAAAATTTTGTCGATCGAAATTTTAAACTTGTTAGTATTCGGTACTTACTTTATATCTCCGACCGGGAATGTCATTCGAGCGGTAAACCGCGTCTAATTGTTATAGTTCTATTAGACGGGTTTGCGAACGTGACATTCGTGTTGATGTTCTGTATTGTGCTGTGATGTTGCGGATATGTCGTGGTGGATAGCAGTGTGCAATGGTAGTGCTGTTTGGATTTATTTGTACATTTGATATTGCGGAGCGAACATCCAACATGTGGACTGCCGTCACTGCCTGTTTGTATAATATTCTTTTGGGGCACGACCGGGCTGAGGTCGATGTACCCGTTGTATATTTTTTAATTTCTGTACTAGGTTTATCCCACGATGGAGTGCACGAATAGCTGGGTTCTGGAGGGCAACGGGTTCTTATCTCATGGTTTTGAGAGGCAGAGGGGCCTCGCTCTAAAATTGGCAGACTATTCGCCGCACTCGTAGGGGGTATAGGTTGACCGAAGGAGGGGTGCTCAAGTTACCAGATTCCCTGAAGTGCTGGGTGGTCCATTCACTATGCTGTAGGGGGCTGCCTCTCTTTAGGTTTTGGCGGCTAACTTGCCGCACCCGTAGGGGTTTAGGTTTCATTGCACAGGTTATCCTTACGACCAGGGGAACGTCGGGTTTTAGTAGCGGCTCTGTGAAATCCGGGGATCCTAAATTATCTGTATTGTTCTGTGATGCTTATTACTTTTCTGTAATGTTGCATATTATCACGCCTGGAGCGATTATTGTATATTGGTATATATTCTATTAGATGTTGTATATGTTTTACACCCGCACTAGTCCAGTCCCCGCTCTGTTGTTAGTTAAGTAACCTAACGGGTGATGACGGGACCCAGTGGCAAATGCGGATGGCATATATGTATATTTTATTTTCGTTCTTTTCTGGTGTGATTGATTGATGGGAATGCATTGATTCATATCAATGCAAGGTTAAAACAAACCTATAATTGATATTGTTGGAACAGTTTTAAAAAGGTGTTATTACAAAGACGTTTCCTTTTGTTTTGCAAAGAGGTATTCAGTTGGAATATCCTGTACCTCATTCGACGAGGCAAGGGCCGTAATCCCATCACCGGAAGTGACCTCTTGGGCAGAAGTTTGCGTCAGGGTAATAACTTACTACAGTCGTTTACAAGTTGCTTTACATTGCAGTATTCAGTTAGAATATCCTGCACCTCATTCCACGAGGAAAGAGCCGAGATCCCTTCACCGGGAGTGATTTAGCAAAGGTTTTCGCCACTATATTTTTATAAAAAACTATCACGTTCCTTCAATGAGATCAAGTTCATTACGTTAAAGGTTTTTTGCCAAAAACCAGCCGTAGCCCTCCGTCATTTCTTTTGGGTATTCAGTAGTATTCAAGCTATGCATACTTGGCCCTTAGTCAAGGCATAGTGTTTGGTAGCTGCTGGGTATTCATTTGTTGCATAGATAGATGAGTTGGTTTGGGACAGTCGTTCTGCCATTCTTGGCCCTTTGTCAAGGGCATGTGTGGGTGGGTTCAAATTGACCTGGATAGTGACGGATAGAACTTGGCATGTGACTTATGACATACTTGGCCCTTATCCAAGGTCATAAGAGTATGAGGCAAAAATCACATCGGGAGTTTCAAACATATAGGAAACTTGCCAGGCATGCGCATACCATCTGAAGTGTGATAACTTGAGTGGCTTCCATCAAGTTATCATGCGATGAAAGTTGGATCCCGATTCCCACTGATGAGTTGGTTTACTCTTCGGGTGATCCCAACTAATTTTTCTTTCAGGTTTGGAGGAGAATTTGAGATTACAGTGGGAGGTTTCCTGATTAGATAAAGTGATAACCATTCTGATCTAGGTTAGAGTGCACGCAGAGTGTTTCTTTTCTCTCTCTTTGGCAGCGACCTTTGACCGGCCCTAGACTATGACTCAGTGACCAAGTTGACCAAACCTTCTTAAAATACTGACTTTTGGATTGTCCGAGTTGCATAAGTCATTGCCGCTCCTTCTTTTACCCTTTGCATTTCTCAGAACACCTCTTATTACTACGGATATCCACTTCCCTTGGATTGATCCATCGTATGGTTATATACGAACTCAAAGGGACTTCTTCGAGGATGGATCTAGGTTCAAGAGAAATAGAATTGGTTTGTTCAGTTTTCTTTTGTTATCACCTTCTCTCAGGTTGCGAGGGCTCTTTAGTTCAGTTGTCTTTTGTTATCACCTATTACGCTTATTGGATAGTCTTATTCCAAACCATAGGCAGGTGCTGAAAGGTAGGGAATGAAGAAAACCAATTAGCCTAAGTAGGGTGTACAGAAGGTAATAACTAAAGACAAAATAAAGTGATTAGAAAGAGAGCAAAGAAAATTGCGACTGTTATCATTCACGACCAAACCACGTACTTCATCGCCACTTCTATTTCACCTTTAACGGAATAAGGCATTTTTCAGTAGTCTTTTATCATCACCTTCTCTCAAGTTACGAGTACTCCTAAGTATAGGAGGGTACACCTAATATGCTTACCGGATAGTCTTCTTCCAAACCATAGGCTGGTGCCGAACGGTAGGGAAGGAAGAAAACCACTTAGCCTAACGATGGTGTACAGAAGGTAATGAATAAAGACAAATAAAGAGATTTGGAGAGATGGAAAAGGAAATATACGGTTAAAGTCATGAATTGGATTATGGAAGAGGCATTACTAAGAATACCGGGATACCCCTACGAAACATTTTCATGTTTCAGTACATTGTTAATGGAAAATTGATTTCCCGATTAGATACTTACTGCAGGGTATGTATTTACTAGGTTTCATTCTCACATCTGTATGGTTTTACAGATGATGAGTGGGAGTAAGTGTAACGTTTTGAAAATCGTTTCGGTGAAATTTCGAAAAAATCGGTAGAATAAGGGGGTTTTCTGTAAAAAGTCAAAATACAAATATCTTATTATAAAAATTAAATATACATATTCTAGCTATGTAATTGCTATTTTTTGGTGTTTATTGAGCCGCTGGTGAAATTTCAAATTTTCTGAAAAAAAATTATTTTATTATTATTTTAAGTCGTCACTAATACATTTAATTAGGGAAAATTACAAATTGGAATGAGTTGAAACAAATTTTGTGCATCATAAAACATTAAATAAAATTTTATCATGTGGTTTTTGGAATGAAATCGTTTGCTAAAACGGTTTAGAAAATATGATAGAAAAAGACTTAAATTACGAAAATAAATAAATTAGAAATTGAGGTATGGTGTTTATCTTTTTTTTTGTGTTCACATACCCACTCATTTCACATATTTCCTCAAGTGGCCGAACCACTTGCTGTCCAATTACCCATGTCCTCATTTCTTTCCTCACAAACTTGAAGGAAAAAAAGAAGAAAAGAAACTAATAAAGAGCCAAGTATAGGTGCAATATGTGAGGCATGATTTCTTTGACTTAGAATTCCCCCCACACTCACATTTTCCCTCTTCTCCTCTTGCTGCTGAGCCTGCAGAACAGCAGCCCCCTCCTCTTTCAAAATTCTTCATTTTCATGCAAAACAACTCACTCAAAAATCCAAAGAAAAATCCACTAAAAATCAAGCAAAAATCCAAATCAAAATCCGACTCCTACCCATTTTAGCTTAGCCCGTATAGCATGGATCTTTGTGAAAAGAGAGCATTTTGGAAGGCCATGGATACTTGTAGATCTTCATATGTTTTGGGTATAATTCTAAACATTTTTGTTGCTTAATTTGTTACTAATTTCTTAAGCTAATTTAATTAAGTGTTAATTTGGATATGTGAGTTTAATTGCAAGTTTTGGAATTCAAGTTATGAATTTGAATGCAAGTTAGGGTTTTGTAAAATTGGTGTATGGTTGTGTGTTATATTTAGGCTTTTTGTCATGTTAATACAAGATTAGTAGCTAGTGCTAATGGTTAGTTTAAAAAAAAATTGTGTTAATGTGCTAATTTGCCTACTAGATTTTTGAATTTGGTTAAATACTTGGGATTAAAAATGTGTTTAGGTTTTTCATGACTTCATTAACTTTATTAAGTGTGGTTTAATGCTTTAGATCATGCAAATCTAAGCGAGATTGTAGTTTGTGCATTTTTGCTTTGAAATTGTTAAAAAAGGGTATTTTTGTAAACTAGAATATTAGGGTTTTTGGAATTTAATGAGATTAAATTCCGGAAATTGTTTCTATGACTTATTTAAGATATTTAATAAGTATATTGGCCGCTACATTCATTTAAACATCATGTTTTATACAAAAACGGCGAATTGTGCATGCTAGATTTCGGAAAAATGACTTTTTAAGTGAAATTGGGGTTTTTGTGAGTTTTAACCTAGTTTATATTAAAATTAGTGTTCGTGAATGTGCAAATGAGTGTGATTGGATTTTTCTCGATGGTTTGACGTTTGTACATCGACATCGAGGGTTGGTTTGACTATTCTTGCATGCGTAGGCGATAGGTTTGGACCTATGCGTGATACGCATGACGATTTGATTTTCGTATGCCGTTTTGATTTCGAATTTAGTTTTAATGCGATACGGTGCGTTATGATATGTAGGTACCCCATGCGGACTTCGAGACGACAAGCAAGCGCGTGGCAACGTCGGCACCGGCGAGCGAGGACCAGGTGAGTAGATTTATATCTACGGGGAGAAGTCGGGTGGATGGCGTATAGCACCCCCACAGTCCGTGGTGATGTATACGGATGCGTATACACACCAACAATTTATGATATGTTGTTAGGATTTATTATTGATGATTTTAGATGGATATTGGTGTTGGATTGGCGCATGGTTACGAAACCTTAGGTAGTGGTTGCACCACACATACACATACACCCATATCTGCATACATTCTTCTTTCATATGTGCGTACATGGGATTATATATTGATGTGTATATTTACACATGGGTATGGGACTATGTGTTTATATACTGGATTTGAGGATAGTAATTGGGATTTGAGATGAGTCGATGATATTGGGCTTGAGGCCAGAAGATCCGTGATGTGTTTTGGTTCGTATTGAGATATGACATGATGTTTTAGCGGGTCTTTTGACGTAGTGATTCTTACATGCATGCATACATAGATGGTATCAATATTGTACTAGACGTAGATCAGTTCCCCGATCATGATATTTGATAAAGAGGATATCAGATGAATAGTATGATGAATGTGATATTGACCCATACCCAGATTTGGGATGCCGTACGACGGATTTACGTACGAGCTATATTTTGATGATTGATCCGCACTCTTGACTTGGGATGTCTGGTTATGGATATTATATTTATTGAGGCGGGATCACCGACTGTATATATACAGGTATGTATATGTATCGACTCAGATGATAGGCGGTTTCCTTACCTGTAGTTCAGCTTGTTAGTTCAGCCGTATAGTTTAGTGTAGTTGTTAGATTAGATTAGACTCCTACCTATTTCAAAACTAGCGGATCGTGGGTATTTTAAAAGACAGGTCAAGGGATCTACGGATATTTCAAAAGACGTATCCTTTCTTAAAAACCACCGTAGCCCTATTTTAAAAACCCCGCGGTTCGTGTTATTTCAAATGGCACCATTTGTAGGACTTATATTAGATTAATGCAGATTAGTTATACTTGCGTCTAGTTTTCAGCTCCCGCTCATTTTGTGGTCCGCTTCGCATCGCATGCTTATTTTTATGTTTCATACTCCATTAGTGATATCATGCTGTTAGGACACCAGCACCATTACCGATGATGCATATGTACCACGTACACTTAATTGCCGGCTCACACACATCTTCATCGGTAATTGCCATGTCACGTACACCTTAGAAAATATTATTGTTTAACTTAGCTAGATAGCTAGTAGTTTGACATAATATTAGTGTACTTACCTTATATGCCAGCTTAGATATTGTAGTTATTACTTATCACTTCATGCATACTGTTATTCATCGTTATGCCGCATTCATGGATTCTCATGCATATATTCACTATTTTACGTGTTATTGAGGTTTTGGATTCGGATTTCCGTGAGATTTTCTGGATTTGGAGGAAAACCGCAAAAACATAAATAAACCTTTTCTCTCTTTTAAAATAAAAAGTGCGGTTTTCCAATGATGTATGAATCATCCACCATGAGTTTGCTGATGGATTTCGAGACCCGATTCGAGGAGTGGAGGAACCGTTTCGGGTACATGGTGGACCCGGTATGGTACCCCGGGGCAAGATGAATGTGGTGTTGACGTTGAGCCTGGCAGGGGACAGATTACCTACCGGTGATATTACCTGACGCGTCGGATATCCGGAGGATACCGTCGTGGTCTTGAGATGGATGGTAGGGGCCGGTCTGGACTGACGGCGCCCTAGATATTGAGATTGAGACATTGATATTTCGAGACAGTGAGATTTATGTTTTATGTCGATGCTAGACACTGTTGATACTGATTCCATTATGATACCTCAGTTTAAAAATACGAAGGAAATCTCACTAATTTATGAAAACAGTTTCTTCATTTACATGTATTCTGTTTTCATGCATTCATACCTCATTCATATGATATATTGCTACCTGAGGCACTGACACGGGCACATGAGATTTCACTCGGTTAGATATTACCCTAGCCATTGTTATAGGCTGCTTGTTATGTATATTTTGAGGATATATTATGATCATTGACCTAGGTTGCGTTATTTATGCGATTTCTGTGCGTAGATGTTTTTCTATTCACGAGTTGGCAACTCACCCCCGTTGTGCCCCAGTTTCTTGCAGGTTTGCCGTACAGGTTTCTTTACGGCGTTGCGGGCTCAGTTTCATTCGGGTGACTTGCTAGTAGGTGGGTTTTTCTTGTATCGTACCCATCATATTACCTTGTATAATATTATTCAGTTGTATCTAGTAAATTCCATCAACCAAACATGTATTTATTTTTGAGATAGAGACCCGTGAGGTCATTCTTTCGACCTTAGAGTCGCGCGTGTTATTTCTGTGGATTTCTGGTGGTTTTGAGTTTCCTTTTGAGTTTTGATCCTCGCCGTTGGCGTTGTATATTATTTTGCTTGTGTGGTTGTGACCGTCGATTGACGAAGAGCTAGCTCCCGCTTGGGGATGCCTTTTTCTTGATTTCGTATACTATTCATGTTGTATCCCGTTTGGGGGCCAGTATTTACAATGGAGACTCTGCCGAAATTTTCAGTAAAATTTTGATGTTTCTAAAAAACTGCATAATTCGGCTTATGCTATTGAAATTACTTGCTTTAAATTGGTTTTTCCTGCACTCTACTACTTTTCTTGGTTTGGATTTCTGGGTTTTCGGTTTACTTAGATTAGGTAAGTCTCGAGACGTTCGTAGTTTAGGTGCCGGTCATGTTCCTTACTTTCGGGCCGTGACAAAGTTGGTATCAGAGCGTTAGGTTTTAACCTTCGGAGCGTAGGATGACCCTTGGTTGATGGAATAGGTGACTAAAGTAGAGTGACGTACCGTTGGTATGTTCCGTGGCATATTTACGACACGCCACTCCACTTATGAAGCCTTAGGATGTACATTTCCTTGTTCAGTATTATATTCCTTCCTGATCTAGCCTCATCGGTACCAGTTTGGTTTTGCTGCTACGGTTACGGGCAGGGAGAGCTACGGCTAGAGTTGCGGTCAGCACAAGCTCGTCACGAACGAGGACTGACCAGGGCGAAATTCCGGCGACACACGATTGCAGAGATGTGTCTTTTTACTGTGATTCCGCGCCACGAGCGTTTGGCGGATCGCCTTTATGAGGTTACTCGGAGGTGCTGATCGACACTAGAGAATTGAGCCAATGATGGAGGCCAGCCAGATTTTGATGGCCGTTGGTGTGTTGCTTACTCCTGATGATTGAGGCACGGTTCAGCATGCAGACGAGTGAGCCAGTTATTGCTGCGAACGACGAGATATCGCCCCAGATGTTGGAGCTATTGCAGTATAAGTTGTAATAAGAGATGATAGAAGGTCGCTAGTCATCGAGGATGAATGACTAGGACATGTGGATCATTCGCCTACCCCGATGCGAGGTCATCAGATAGATTGATTCCAGCTAGAGACGACTTCACGCGGAGACGTTGGGAGTCGACAGAGACGATCGAATGTGAGAAACCTATTATTCCAAGTTTAAGGTAGTCGGAAAGACATGCAGGCAATTCTATGGTCCCTCTAGAAGAATGAAACCCTAACTCGACTTAATGACTGTGTGAAAGCCTTTGAACCATAGGGTTTGCGGCAGTTCTGCGGCGCCATTAGTGAGGCTTGGGTTTGCCCTTCTACGGCTGGACCACCGATGCTGTGGTATGTACTCGATACTATTAAACTGTGCCCAAGATGTCGAGCTCTTGGGGGATTATGAGGTTTTGACGAAATCGATCGAATGGTTCGACTTCAATCGGATGCTAGGTGGTGAGATGCATTCTTGGGAGACTCCCGATACGAGGATAGCCGTTGGAGCTCAGTCCATGCAGCCACGACGAGATGAGTCCAAAGCAGACGACATTAGAGAAAAGTGGAGTAAGAGGTTCGCACCAGATCTAGATGAGATGACGTTCCACTCGCCGACATCAGAGATGCGATGCGCATGCCGAGGCATGGTACTTGGACTTACCTTCCAGAAGGAGTCGCGATGAGTATGTAGTCGTTCCAGAGCAAGATGCAGATATAGGAAAGGATAATGACTTCTGGACAGTTGGCAGAGACGAGACATGGAAGAGACTGTAAGTAGGATTCCTTCTAGGACACTGCTGCAATGATACTTGCACCCAGGATCAGATGTATCAGGTACATTCAGAGAGCCAGAGGCCGACGCTAGTGATATGCTGTCTTACGAGTGGTCGTGATGATTGACTGAGAGATGACAAGAGACGTACCAGAACTGGATCATCCCCGTTAGCACACCCGACAGGGCCAATGAGCCGATGGACCGAAAGATTGGTAATTCACAGTGAAGACCCTGACCCAGGAGTGGTCATGGTTACGCACGCCAGCAGGACAGAGTTCATGATCATCGACAAGACGTCCTACTAGTGACCGCGATAGTTGGCCGAGATTCATAGAGGATGCACTTGAGCGATACTATTCCGCCATTATTGATTTCGATGTTTTGGGTGATTTATTCGCATGATTTGATTTTGATGATTGAGGATTTACGATTTTTGCACAGTGTTGCACTTGATATCGATTTCGTGCTTAGGTTTCACATGTATGTGATTTTACGGTTTTAGACATTTGAGTTGATTTTGTGCGTATGCACGCACACGAATTGGTTCCTGCACTCTGTATAGTTATTATATGCTTGCAGTGTGCACTGGACTTCGATTTCGATTGTGATACTCGATATTTGTTTTGTGCACCTTGTGCACCTGATTGATTTTGCGCACGTTCGGCGCTTGATATTGGATTTCATGATTTCGTGCACGATGGATGCACCTGATTTGGATTTTCGCGCATGTTGGGCGCATGTTTTGAAGGGTGATTTTGGTGCACACCAGAGGCACTAAATTGAGAATTTTTCGTGCATGTCAGATGCACCTGATTTTGCTGTCAGGCACACATGTTGCCTACGACAGATGTTTCGTGCACACCCGATGCACTTAGATGTTGTTTCTGTGCGCATGTATGGCACAATCATGGATTTTGATTTCCGTGCGCACCAGACGCACGTAGTATTCATGTGCATATTTTGGGATTGATTTCTTATAGAGCATTACGTTTTTATGATATTGCTATGTGTTTTCTTACTGAGCAGGACTAGTCAGAGGACAGTACCTGAATATATTTTGCATGCATTGATAGTTATTGAAGGGATTTTCAAAAAGCGAGCTATAGCCTCAGTATTTACCTACGTGTCCGATATGACACGAAATGTTTAAAACAAGGAGACCCTTCTAAATTGTTTCCAAAACGGCGGAACGTACATTTCAAACAAAGGTATATATGTATATAGTTATTTTCTTATGATAGACGTCCGCCACTGTGCAGTGTTATACGCGTTGCACAGCGACTTAAAGAGATTTGGCATGCATTTCCTTCAAATACTTACAGATATAGATTCGATGTTTACATGTATAGTTTCGAGTTATATCATATTGGTTTGATTTGGATTTGGCGTTGATGTCTTCTTCATGACTCCGATGATTGCGGGATGCTTGACGGAGTTTTGATTTGAGTTATATGCTCATTTTTCAAGCGCATGCGCTGCGCTACAATTTGTTTTAGGTATTTACAATTTCGGAGCCCCGACGACTTGATAGGTTTTCTTAGATGTTTTAGTATTTGGGGGAGTTTGAATTTAAATTCGGGGACCGAATTTCTTTAAGGGGGGAAGATTGTAACGTTTTGAAAATCGTTTCGGTGAAATTTCGAAAAAATCGGTAAAATAAAGGGGTTTTCTGAAAAAAGTCAAAATACAAATATCTTATTATAAAAATTAAATATACATATTCTAGCTATGTAATTGCTATTATTTGGTGTTTATTGAGCCGCTGGTGAAATTTCAAATTTTCTGAAAAAAATTATTTTATTATTATTTTAAGCCGTCACTAATACATTTAATTAGGGAAAATTATAAATTGGAATGAGTTGAAACAAATTTTGTGCATCATAAAACATTAAATAAAATTTTATCATGTGGTTTTTGGAATGAAATCGTTTGCTAAAACGGTTTAGAAAATAAGATAGAAAAAGACTTAAATTACGAAAATAAATAAATTAGAAATTGAGGTATGGTGTTTATCTTTTTTTTTTGTGTTCACATACCCACTCATTTCACATATTTCCTCAAGTGGCCGAACTACTTGCTGTCCAATTACCCATGTCCTCATTTCTTTCCTCACAAACTTGAAGGAAAAAGAAAAGAAAAGAAACTAATAAAGAGACAAGTATGGGTGCAATATATGAGGCATGATTTCTTTGACTTAGAATTCCCCCCACACTCACATTTTCCCTCTTCTCCTCTTGCTGCAGAGCCTGCAGAAAAGTAGCCCCCATCTCTTTCAAAATTCTTCATTTTCATGCAAAACACCTCACTCAAAAATCCAAAGAAAAATCCACTAAAAATCAAGCAAAAATCCAAATCAAAATCCGACTCCTACCCATTTTAGCTTAGCCCGTATTGCGTGGATCTTTGTGAAAAGAGAGCATTTTGGGAGGCCATGGATGCTTGTAGATCTTCATATGTTTTGGGTATAATTCTAAACATTTTTGTTGCTTAATTTGTTACTAATTTCTTAAGCTAATTTAATTAAGTGTTAATTTAGATATGTGAGTTTAATTGCAAGTTTTGGAATTCAAGTTATGAATTTGAATGCAAGTTAGGGTTTTGTAAAATTGGTGTATGGTTGTGTGTTATATTTAGGCTTTTTGTCATGTTAATAAAAGATTAGTAGCTAGTGCTAATGGTTAGTTTAAAAAAAAATTGTGTTAATGTGCTAATTTGCCTACTAGATTTTTGAATTTGGTAAAATACTTGGGATTAAAAATGTGTTTAGGTTTTTCATGACTTCATTAACTTTATTAAGTGTGGTTTAATGCTTTAGATCATGCAAATCTAATCTAGATTGTAGTTTGTGCATTTTTGCTTTGAAATTGTTAAAAAACGGTATTTTTGTAAACTAGAATATTAGGGTTTTTGGAATTTAATGAGATTAAATTCCGGAAGTTATTTCTATGACTTATTTAAGATATTTAATAAGTATATTGACCGCTACATTCATTTAAACATCATGTTTTATACAAAAACGGCGAATTGTGCTTGCTAGATTTTGGAAAAATGACTTTTTAAGTGAAATTGGGGTTTTTGTGAGTTTTAACCTAGTTTATATTAAAATTAGTGTTCGTGAATGTGCAAATGAGTGTGATTGGATTTTTCTCGATGGTTTGACGTTTGTACATCGACATCGAGGGTTGGTTTGACTATTCTTGCATGCGTAGGCGATAGGTTTGGACCTATGCGTGATACGCGTGCCGATTTGATTTTCGTATGCCGTTTCGATTTCGAATTTAGTTTTAATGCGATACGGTGCGTTATGATATGTAGGTACCCCATGCGGACTTCGAGACGACAAGCAAGCGCGTGGCAACGTCGGCACCGGCGAACGAGGACCAGGTGAGTAGATTTATATCTACGGGGAGAAGTCGGGTGGATGGCGTATAGCACCCCCGCAGTCCGTGGTGATGTATACGGATGCGTATACACACCAAAAATTTATGATATGTTGTTAGGATTTATTATTGATGATTTTAGATGGATATTGGTTTTGGATTGGCGCATGGTTACGAAACCTTAGGTAGTGGTTGCACCACACATACACACACACCCATATTTGCATACATTCTTTTTTCATATGTGCGTACATGGGATTATATATTGATGTGTATATTTACACATGGGTATGGGACTATGTGTTTATATACTGGATTTGAGGATAGTAATTGGGATTTGAGATGAGTCGATGATATTGGGCTTGAGGCCAGAAGATCCGTGATGTGTTTTGGTTCGTATTGAGATATGACATGATGTTTTAGCGGGTCTTTTGACGTAGTGATTCTTACATGCATGCATACATAGATGGTATCAATATTGTACTAGACGTGGATCAGTACCCCGATCAAGATATTTGATAAAGAGGATATCAGGTGAATAGTATGATGAATATGATATTGACCCGTACCCAGATTTGGGATGCCGTACGACGGATTAAGGTACGAGTTATATTTTGATGATTGATCTGCACTCTTGACTTGGGATGTCTGGTTATGGATATTATATTTATTGTGGCGGGATCACCGACTGTATATATACAAGTATGTATATGTATCGACTCAGATGATAGGCGGTTTCCTTAGCTGTAGTTCAGCCGTATAGTTTAGTGTAGTTGTTAGATTAGATTAGACTCCTACCTATTTCAAAACTAGCGGATCGTGGGTATTTTAAAAGACAGGTCAAGGGATCTACGGATATTTCAAAAGACGTATCCTTTCTTAAAAACCACCGTAGCTCTATTTTCAAAACCCCGCGGTTCATGTTATTTCAAATGGCACCATTTGTAGGACTTATATTAGATTAATGCAGATTAGTTATAGTTGCGTCTAGTTTTCAGCTCCCGCTCATTTTGTGGTCCGCTTCGCATCGCATGCTTATTTTTATGTTTCATACTCCATTAGTGATATCATGCTGTTAGGACACCAGCCCCATTACCGATGATGCGTATGTACCACGTACACTTAATTGCCGGCTCACACACATCTTCATCAGTAATTGCCATGTCACGAACACCTTAAAAAATATTATTGCTTAACTTAGATAGATAGCTAGTAGTTTGACATAATATTAGTGTACTTACCTTATATGCCAGCTTAGATATTGTAGTTATTACTTGTCACTTCATGCATACTGTTATTCATCGTTATGCCGCATTCATGGATTCTCATGCATATATTCACTATTTTACGTGTTATTGAGGTTTTGGATTCGGATTTCCATGAGATTTTCTGGATTTGGAGGAAAACCGCAAAAACATAAATAAACCTTTTCTCTCTTTTAAAATAAAAGGTGCGGTTTTCCTATGATGTATGAATCGTCCACCATGAGTTTGCTGATGGATTTCGAGACCCGATTCGAGGAGTGGAGGAACCGTTTCGGGTACATGGTGGACCCGGTATGGTACCCTGGGGCAAGATGAATGTGGTGTTGACGTTGAGCCTGGCAGGGGACAGATTACCTACCGGTGATATTACCCGACGTGTCGGATATCCGGAGGATACCGTCGTGGTCTTGAGATGGATGGTAGGGGCCGGTCTGGACTGACGGCACCCTAGATATTGAGATTGAGACATTGATATTTCGAGACAGTGAGATTTATGTTTTGTGTCAATGCTAGACACTGTTGATACTGATTCCATTATGATACCTCAGTTTAAAAATACAAAGGAAATCTCACTAATTTATGAAAACTGTTTCTTCATTTACATGTATTCTGTTTTCATGCATTCATACCTCATTCATATGATATATTGCTACCTGAGGCACTGACACGGGCACATGAGATTTCACTCGGTTAGATATTACCCTAGTCTTTGTAATAGGCTGCTTGTTATGTATATTTTGAGGATATATTATGATCATTGACCTAGGTTGCGTTATTTATGCGATTTCTATACGTAGATGTTTTTCTATTCACGAGTTGGCAACTCACCCCCGTTGTGCCCAGTTTCTTGCAGGTTTGCCGTACAGGTTTCTTTACGGCGTTGCGGGCTCAGTTTCATTCGGGTGACTTGCTAGTAGGTGGGTTTTTCTTGTATCGTACCCATCATATTACCTTGTATAATATTATTTAGTTGTATCTAGTAAATTCCATCAACCAAACATGTATTTATTTTTGAGATAGAGACCCGTGAGGTTATTCTTTCGACCTTAGAGTTGCGCATGTTATTTCTGTGGATTTCTGGTGGTTTTGAGTTTCCTTTTGAGTTTTGATCCTCGCCGTTGGCGTTGTATATTATTTTGCTTGTGTGGTTGTGACCGTCGATTGACGAAGAGCTAGCTCCCGCTTGGGGATGCCTTTTTCTTGATTTCGTATACTATTCATGTTGTATCCCGTTTGGGGGCCAGTATTTACAAAGGAGACTCTGCCGAAATTTTCAGTAAAATTTTGATGTTTCTAAAAAACCGCATAATTCGGCTTATGCTATTGAAATTACTTGCTTTAAGTTGGTTTTTCCTGCACTCTACTACTTTTCTTGGTTTGGATTTCTGGGTTTTCGGTTTACTTAGATTACGTATGTCTCGAGACGTTCGTAGTTTAGGTGCCGGTCATGTTCTGTACTTTCGGGCCGTGACAGTAAGTTATTGGGAATTAAGTGATCATCCTCATTATATCGGAATTCGTTGTAATTGGTGATATTTGAGGAAATCACCTGGGTACAGTTTTCAACCTACGATGCACAAGTTTTGAGTTATTCAACTCAGCGGACTTATACAGAGTATTGTATATTGTCTAGTGTCCGCCAGGACAAAGGGGTAGGTCCTCGTACTATGTTCTGTTTACTTATGACTTCTCTAGTTTTTAGACAAGTGTTTCGTAGAAATACAATGTCTATGTTTTGAAAAGTTGTGTGTATAAGAATAAAGTGCAGAACCAGGTATCGCAAGTATCGGGATTCTTCAAAGAGATTGAAGATGTAGATTCTTGTGATTAGTATTCAGTTGATAATAATGGTTTTGAGGAACTTGTTTCTTTTTCAGATTACTCATAATTGGATGTATTCCTAAGTTGAGTAATGCTGATTAGCCTCTCTCCATTAAGATGATATGCACTAGAGATAGTTGCATGGTTTGAATCTGGTTCCAGTTAAATTAGTGCCTCTATTTCTATATTGAATATAGAATGGTTCATATCTTAATGATGTTAAGGTAAGGGGAGTTGTCCAGCTTATGCTTAAAACCAGACACTGGATAACTCAAGGCACGTTTCTGTAATAGCTATTTGTGGGTTGACCGTGGTTTTGACGAGGGTTGACATTTCTACCATCTGGAAGATCAATTGTGATATTGTTCTTGACTCGCCACAATTTTTAGTAAAATGGATTTTTTTCATAAAACAGTAGTGGGAGTATGGTAGAACTGGAAGTGATTTCAGAACCGAAAACGATTACGGAAAATTTAATAGGACCTATATATTCAATCAGGTTTTGAAATTCCAATAGCCACCCCGCAAACATGGTGGGTAACCTTAGACACCCGAGAGGTACTCCGGTAGCCTCAAGGACAGTGACAGGGAGGTTATGGTTTACCCAGACTTGACACTACTGTTATTCCAGACTATGTGACCCTGCAGGAGGATAAGTATAGCGTCGTTCTAAACTAGCTTTAGAAGTGTACGTATATATTATTCTGCCAGAGGGTTGTCGTAGTCAGTGGGAGCAGCAGAATCATAGTGGGCAAATAGCTTATGTCTATTTATAGGCTTGAGCAGATATAAGGGAGATAAGATCATCTAATTTTGATGTAATAGTCATGGCTTTGACTTCATCAGAATAGGGGATGGATCTGTTAAGAAGATATTAGGGTGAGATGTCCTGGTATTTGGATGATATACACAGAGTAGGAAGTAAAATTCCTATACTACGATCGGTTGTACTTTGGTAGTCACACAGTTGTTTCTCCACAAAGGATATGGATATAATATCAGACATTCTCGTAATTAGATCTATGGTTTTAGATCTAGATTTGGGTAGTTTCCCAATGTGGATATTTTGACAGTATTCTAATGGTATTTAGAATAAATGACTCCTGGCATGGTGGTGTACCTGCATGTGATGGAGTCACCCTATCTAAAGGTGTCTTATAGACTAAAGAGGAGAGGGATGTGCATGATTGGCAGATCACTTGCTTAGGCAATTGAGTCAATCGTGAGATGTCAAGTACCACACCAGATGTTGTATTTGCACTAGTTGCGATAAGTTTATATTAATCCAATCCTAAAGAAATATAAGGAAGCAGTTTTAGAACATGAGTGTATATTCTACGGATTTGATGACGGCAGCCTCCTTCGGGAGACGGTTATCATTCCAGGCTTCCAAAGTGACATAGATGTCAGATTGATTGTCAGAGTTATAGTTTTCCCTTTGACGAGGGACAGTATTATGGACAGGTGGTCCAAGAGGATACTGTGGGAGGCATGGTGCTGGATACTGATTAGGTTCAGTTATCAATAAAGTCTAAGATGTTTAGATTTAGAGTTCATTTATGAACTAGGTCCCATCAGATATTCAGACACATTCTAAGACAGGTATTACTCGATTCTGGAGATGGTTTTCTCCGCGAACTTGAGATTAAGAGAGACATAGAAAGAAACATCAGAGCAGATCCATTCACTGAGGCTATTTCTCAAACACAAGAGTTTTACAAACTAGCTTTGTGAAACTGATTAGTAGAGAAGTTGGGTGTTTAGTATCACACGGGCCGCGAGTATGCGACATCGCAATAATTAGCCTTAAGTGCAAGTGGGAGATTGTTGGATATAGTGCCCTCAAAGTCAATTATTGGATCGCAGGTACGTGACTGCAATGATTGATGGAGGACCTATACCGATATGACAGTCTTGCTCAAGATGATAGTATGCTATCTGGATTGTCTTTATCATCGTATACATGCTTTAGTTCACTATTGCATGATGATAGAGCCCATAGGATTCTTGCTTGACTACCAGCAGTATGATGGCGATCATATACGTGGGAGCTGGGGTTTGAAAGCACATCCTTAAAGTGTCCCTAGTCATGGGAGTTTCGAGACAGGGCAGCGATACTCCAGAGTACACTAGTGTATACAGTTGAGACCCCGATGAGGGACGGTGGCCGGTCTCACAAGCCATTGGTGTTAGTTGGTTCACCGAAAATGTATACAGGTGCTCATTGGGTTATGGGTACACCGGACAGGACTCACCGGGAACATGCTAGTTGGTATTATACATATCGTCAGATAGTAGTTCCCTGGTGACATGTGTACAGGTTAGTTTGTCGACCTAAGATCGTCATTTGTCTTGTGTGAGTTCCCACTGTGCTTTGATTTCTACCCTACCACGCTCAAAGGAGACGTGCAAACAGGTATTTTTTGGGTACAGTCCCGAGCTATATAGAGGCAGTGAGCGGATCGTCGAGGATTCGTCTCTCCCGGTATTGGGGGTTGATGTCGCACAGTGCACGGTTGGCCATCACTAGAAATCCTCGGCCGAAGTAGTGGAGAATTATTGATTTGGATCAGTAGTTTCTCAGGTGGTGATGGGCTTCATGCTGACACGATTTATCGCGTTATTATGGGTCTGACTTTATCCACCCCCTAGACTCGATATGCGATACTCTTTTGACGAACGGACGGACTGTACGGATATTGTCACTGTTAGGCTCTATAGGGTTTATGGATGAGTTCGCTCGTCAGCTTTCCTTCCAATCAATACATAGGCAACCGTTACGTACAGCTAGTACCTCTGACGTGCTAGTGGTTATATCCAGTGCCAGTGTGTTGATGAGTCATTAGAATCCCCCACAGACAGTTTCCCAAGTTCGGGCGAAATGTTGTAGAGGCCGTATGGTTTTATGGCAAGGTTCGGAAAATGCACGTGCGTTTTCGCACGTGTCATATTTCGGACAGATAATACTGGTAAGCTTTGGTTTAAGCTGGATCTGAGTATTATACTGTGTAGATATAAAATCTTTGTCTCAGTTGCATTTGTATTCGGTCGTAATACAAATGCGGGTATGTTTATACTGATACGGGGTTATCCTAAAATTCGTTTCAGGATCACTTTTGGAAGTTGCCAGTTTCCAGTTTTCTATCACCCGTATTTAACATTCGGTTAAATGCGGATTTATCTTTTCTTCTTGAGGGTGAGTCATGAGGTGAGTCATTAGTGGAAGCTTCTTGTTTTGGTGACTAGATTAGTGAGTCACCATTTTGCATTAATTGAATTATGAGGTGTAATTAGTGAGTCACCTTTTCATTAATGATTTTTGTTCTTGCTTAGATATTTCCTTTTGATCTTTTGTGAGAAGCTTTTCTAATGGTCACCATTTGCTCCTACACTCACCTTCCTCCTTCTATATATTTGGCCGACCATTCATTTGGTGGAGATGATGGTTGTTGTTCATTTGGTAAAAAGATTATGATAGTTTGGGATTCATGGAAATTAGATAGCTACAATTCTCATTTCATCCGATTCCAAAAGGCAACTTTATTAACCGTTTGTCCATAGCTTTGTACGAAAAGAGACAAAGTATTCTACTCATTCTTTACATCATCTTGGTCGTCTCTTTTAGCAAACTTGACGACCGAGTTGCCTTGGTTCAGAGGCGGGAGCCTGTTTAAAGATCCATCGACATGGTGCCACCTGGATGAGAAGACTGGAGATCCAAGAGATCGGAGCAGCCGCAACGAAGCGTGGGATGATGGTTGAAGACCGAAGGACTCGGATAGTTCAGTATAACATTTCTACCCACTTTGTAGTTTGTTAGTTTAGCTTTAATGGCAGATCCGGGTTATAGTACGCGATAGCGCCAGTTGTAAAAGTTTTTGTTCCGCATTTGGCGTCTGTTAGACGGCCGGGGCGCTACTGTGGACTTACATGTAGAAGTCCCTTCACTGCAAGTAATGATCTCCCAAACTCTTGAGAGGATCCACAAGGTGAAAGATACAAATATGCTCGAAGTCTTCGAGGCCGAAGATGATCTACGTCGATGAGACTCAAGTTCATGCTACCTCTTCACTAAATTAGGGTTTAGTGAATCAAACACCCTAAAATAAATGGATAATAGTAGTAGAGGATGAAGTAAGAAATTGGCTCTCTTTTGTTTTCTTTTTCTCACAATATTTCATCACTTAGAAAAAACTAGCAAGCATTTTCTCAAATAAGGAAGAAGATGATGAATGAAAACTCTTGAGGTTAGAAATGCAACTATGGTGAGTATATCACATACACTTACCATTGTAGAGAATAAACCATGGTTTGTGGTTAATGGTTGGGTTAATAAATATCTTAAGCAAGACAAAATAGTGGACTAAGTCAATGAAACCTACAAGCTTTTCAAGCTTTGAGCCATGAAAAAATCTTCACTTAATTTGAATTTTCTTAATGATAAATAATACCATAACATAAACCCTAGCATGGTACAAGTCTCATACATACATGTTGTATGTGTAACCTAGCAAGACACACTAATAAATATCATATATATTTTGTGTGAATAAGAAAATAATACAATTAACATATATCACATATATGTTAAGTGTATCATTAAGTGAGAAAAATAAATACTTAAGTGAGCTAATATTAGTTAATATAATGTAATATATCAAATATATAATTATACATTAAATTATTAAATCAACACTTGATTTAATAATCCGGCTATATTACATATAAGACAAATATCAAATGTAACAACTTATCGAATCAGCACTTGATTCGATAACCCGGATATATCACATATAACCGACCGATGCTACAAATCGCGGGAATAGAATACGGTATCACATACACGTATTAATCTCGGTCCCGCACATATTACATATGTGCTCCTACTCCGTTTCATCTGAACCAGGAAACCTCTGTGCAGGACTCTAAAGACTCATCAATATGCCGGCAGTAGGTGATGATCATATCAAACACCCACAAGCCGCAAGCGGTCTGCCAAATGTAACAGTCACCCGGGTATTGAGCGATCAGAAGATCAACAAGCAAGCCTGCTCATACTCTTATGAATCCAATCAGTAACACCACCGTACAGTTCGGTCTCATCGTCAGATATGTCGCATATCATAGCCTGGGGGTGGTATAACGTCAGACCCCAATAGCCTGATAAGTCATGCCGGTGCAAGGTCCATAACAGTTTGAGAAACTATTGATAACACATACCAGTAGATCTCAGCAACCCTGGCCAGGGATTTCATGTTATGGCCAATCGAGTATAGCACAACATCAACTCTCAATACCGGGAGAGGCGATTCTCCTCCTATCGCTCATTGCCTCCACGTGACTCGGGACTGTACCCAAAAACCACCTTTTTGCACGATCTCTTGACCGTGGTATGGTGGAAATAAAAGCATAGTGGGAATCACACAAGACTCTATGACGATCTCGGGTCTACAGACTAACCTGTACCAGTGTCACCAGAAAACTGCTATCTGACGATAGGTAAAATACCATCTAGGAGTTGTCGGCGAGTCCTTTCAGTGTACCCAGTCTCCACTGAGCACCCATATAACCTCTCTGATGTCAAACACCAATGGATATGGGATCATCCATCGCCTATCACATAGGACGAGAAGCGCATACGCTAGTCTACTCTGGAGTATCGATGCCCTGTCTCGATACTCCCACGTCTAGGAACATTTGAAGGATGTATTTACTGACTACCATATCCCCATTAGTATGATCTGCATCATAATCTTGGTAGTCAAGTACTCATCATAAGGGCTTTATCAACATGTAATAGAGAGATAATAAATGTACATGTTAAGATAAAGTGCAACCAGATAGCATACTATTATGTCGAGCAAGAAAGTCCTCCCTATATATGTCCAAGCATCCACTACAATATACATCATATGTACAGTAATGGCCTCCAGGGCATACATATAACTAACAATCTCCCACTTGCAGTAAGGTCATTTGTTGCAGTATCTCATACTCAACTTCCTATAGAAGACTCTCTAGGGAAAGGCATTTGTGAGTGGATCCACCGTGTTATCCTTCATGTCTTCTTTCCTGATCTTGATCCCTTTGAGATCAACCATCTCCCTGATCAAGTGATACTTGCCTCAGAATATGTCTGGAACACTGATGGGACCGTTGTTCCTAGGCCAAAGCCTCAACTCCATTGTTATCACAATAACAGTTATTAGACACTCAATGGTAGGAACCATGTTCATCTCATGAACAAGAAAATCCCAGACAGCCACTTTGGCAGCATCATTGGTAGCAATGTATTCAGCCTTTATCGTTTAGTATGTCACGGTATCTAGCTTGGAACTCTTCCAGCATACCGTCCTTCTAGTAAGGGTAAAGACAATGCCTGTGATTGACTTTCATTCGAACTTATCACTCTGGAAGCTGGAACCAAGAACATTCTTTTAGTGCTTCTCAAGTACTTAAGAATGTCCTCCACAGCTATCCGGTGATTCTCTCAAGATCCTATTGATTCCTGATCACTACACCTAGTGAGTCATCTGTTAGTTATGTATATGCCCTAGAGGCCATTGTTGTACATATGATGTATATTATAGTGGATGCTTAGATATATATAGAGAGGACTTTCTTGCTCGATATGATAGTATGCTATCTGGTTGCTCTTTGTCTTAACATGTTGACTTGTATTGTGTTACTGTCTTGCTCTCACATGTTGATAAAGCCCTTAGGATATGTACTTGACTACTAGGACTATGAGGCAGATCATATTAGTAGGGCCAGGGTAGTCCGCAAGTACATTCTATAACTATTCCTAGTCAAGGGTGTATCGAGACAGGGCATCGATACTCCGGAGTAGATTAGCATATACGCATCATGTTCCATATGATGGGCGATGGATGATCCCACATCCATTGGTGTTTGACATCAAAAATGGTATACGGGTGCTCAGTGGAGACTGGGTACACTGAACAGGCTCGCCGAGAACCCCTTGTTGGTATTATACCTATCATCAGATAGCAGTTCTCTGGTGACACCGATACATGTTAGTCTGTAGACCCGAGATCGTCATAGAGTCTCGTGTCATTCCTACTGTGGTTTGATTTCCACCTTACTACGTTCAAGATAACGTGCAAACGGTGTCTTTTGGGTACAGTCCCGAATCACATGGAGGCAATGAGTGATAGGTGGGGTTTCGTCTCTCCCAGTATTGGGGGTTGATGTTGCGCTGTGTTCGATTGCCTATAACTGGAAGTTCCTAACCAGGGCTGATATGGAGATCTACTGGTAAGTGTTATCAGTAGTTTCTTGACCTATTATGAGCCTCACATCGACATGACTTATCGGTTACTGGGGTCTGACGTTAACCAATCCTAGACTGGATATGCGACATATCAGATGAAGAGATCGGTCCGTATGGTAGTGTTTACTGATTGGATTCGCAGGAGTATGTACAGGATTTCTTGTTGATCTTCTTGTCGCTCAATACCCGGGTGATTGTTACGTTTAGCTGACCGCTTGCAGCTTTTGGGTGTTTGATATGATCATCACCTACTGCCGGCATATTGACGAGTCTTTAGAGTCATACACAGAGGTTTCCTGGCTCAGGTGAAATAGAGTAGGAGCACATATGTGATATGTGCATGACCAAGATTGATACGTGTATGTGATACCATATTCTATTCCCGCGATATGTGATATCGGTCGGGTATATAAGATATAGCCGGGTTATCGGATCAAGTGTTGATTTGAAAAAATGATACATATTATATGCTCACTTAAGTATTTATTATTCTCACTTATTATACATTTAACATATATGTGATATATGTTTATTCTATTATTTTCTTTTGTTCACAAATGATATGTGTGTGTGTGTGTGTGTGTGTGATATATTATTAATGTGACATATTTGGTTATACATGCAACATGGGTGTATGAGACTTATACCATGCTATTAATAATGTTTGGATTTCTATTTACATCAAGTAATTCAAAATTAAGTGGAAATGACTCATGGTTAGAAGCTTGGAGAAGCTTGTTGATAACCATTAACTTAGTCCACCCTTTTTGTTTCACTTGAGATATTTTGTTAACCTAACCATTACACATACCCATGGTTAATTCTCTATATGAGTTAGTGGATAACATACACTCACCCTTGGTTGCATTTCTAACATCACTCTCATTCTCTCTTGATTGATCATCTCCTTCATCTCCTTCAAGCTTCTAGGTTTCGAGGAGACAAAGAAAAATAGTGAGAAATTAAATAATAAAGTGAGAAATATTCCTACTTCATCATCCTCTTCTATACTAGCCATATAGTTTAGTGTGTTGGCTTCACTAATTCATAATTTGTGAAGAGATAGCTTGAGTTTGTGTTTCCTCGAAGTAGATCATCTTGGATTTTGAAGTGTTCAAGCAAGCATGGATCATTCGACTGGTGGATCCTCTCAAGAGTCCTAGAGTTCCTGGATCGCAGCGAAGGGACTACTACTTGGAGCTTATGAAGCGAAGAAACGTACTACAAAGGTTGTAATCCCTAATCACTTAGTTGTAAAGTTGTTTACACGCAAAGTTAACTCTAATTCTCTAGTTCGATTACTTGGTTGGTTTGTTTAGCACCCCAAAATTTTAAAATAGTATGATTGATGCTTGCGAAACCTTGTTAAGGTGCTAAGCTAACCCTACAGTGGTATCAAGGCCTAGCTAGAGTATTAGGCATTGTCTAACAATGTTAGAATTCCGATCGAACTCCAAAAACCCAATTTGGACCCTCTTTCTGGAAATTTTTCCAAAAGTTGGATTTTTCCATGTTAAAAATATTTAGAAAAACATGCAGGGAATTCTATGAACACACATGAAGAACGAAACCCTAACTCGTCTAAGTGATCGCGGATCCGAGGCCAAAACATGGTTTTGGCGGCAGATATGCCGCGCCACTTTAAAGCCTTGGGTCGGGCATTCAACTGTAGGTCCGTATGAACTGTGGTATGTCTCTGGTTAACTTTAATAGTGCTCGAGTGTTGAGCTCTCTGGGAATATTGGGAATTCATTGAATCGATCGAATTTTCTAACTTCACCCAGCTATCTATGTTTGTGATACAATATGTGGAATTCATATAGCTAGGCATGAAATCCGTAATATGTGATATTTCGGGTTTATGATGTCTAAGATAATTGTGGATTCCAAATGTTGTAGTTTTTCACTTTCTTTTATGCGACCGTAAGTGTAATATGTGGTGTATCGCCGATTTCTTTGCTATACATCAACGACAATTAGGATACGCATATTTACTTAAGTTGATGACATGTGGTGTTATGTGTTGTTGTGATATGTTATATTAGATCGTCGTGATTAGAATAGCCGGGGGTTTTATGTGAGATGAGAGTTTTTATTTTCATTCATGTAAAATTCATTGTATGTAATATTCTTTTATTGGGGTACTTCCAGCTTGAGGATGATGTCACCATTGTTGTATATTATTTATTTTTCCGCATTAGAATAAACCCAAGATGGGGAGCACAAGTAACCGGGTTCTAGAGTCCAGTGGGAGACCAACTCGAAGAGTCGAGTCTGGGTCTCCTAACTCAAGAATTGGATGGGTTAATTGCCGCTCTCGTAGGGGTATAGGGATGTGGGTTTTGGCTATTCATCATGACCGTGGAATCCATGTTTTTACTGGCTTAAATAAAATACGGAATTCCTAGTATATCCAATATTTCATTTGTAATTCTTCTGCTGCTGATATTCTATGATATGATCATTTTATATGTGTGAGACGAATGCTTATACTATATATATATATATATATATGATATATAAATATTATTGCTTTCGTTTCTTCCGTGATACTTAGGAAGCATAAATGATGGAAATTCATTAATAAGATTAATGAAATGAAAAGAAACCTAAAAGATGTTGTAGAATCAAATTTTCAAAAAGGGTAACTCTAGTGCTTTGCATAGAGGTATTCCTTATAGAATATCCAGCACCTTATTCGATAAGGAAAGAGCCGAGATCCCTTCACCGGGAGTGACCTCTTTAGAGAAACTAGTAGATGATACAACACAATCGGTTTTTATTTTTGATTGCTTCTATAGTTCTTGCTTAGCATTGCGGTATTTGTGAAATATCCTGCACCTTATTCAAAAAGAAAAGAGCCGAGATCCCTTCACCGGGAGCGACCTCTTTAGCGAAACTAGTGTAAGCCTAAAAGACACTCCTTTTCAAAATCACTTGTTTCTACAGCGATCAAGTTCATTACACGAAAGGTTTTCTAAAAACCTATCTTAGCCCTCTGTCATTTCAGATAAGTACTGCTTAGTATTCGTGCTGCGTTTGTTGACCTTAGCCAAGGCGTAGTGTGCGGTAGCTAATTAGTGCTTATCTGCTGCATGAGATGCGATTGAGTTAGGATCGTCGTACGACTTTGTTGACCTTAGACAAGGGTCATACGGGCGGGTTTAATTCAATTAGGAAATAACGGGTTGAACTTGGATAGCGTTTATGATTTGTTGACCTTAACCAAGGTCATAAGTTGCTAAGGGCAAAATATTATCGGGAATTTCAAGTGTTGAAATTTGCAATGAGATTGCATACCTTCAATGAGATAGTTGGATCCCGATACCTACTGCGAGTAAGAGTTACTCCTGGGAGAGTTTTACACATGACAATTAGCCAATCAAGCAGGTGTCTAGAAAGGTGTTAACGGGGTTATGCCTCTGGAAAATGAGGTTTATTTTAATTAGGTCCGTGCGAAAGCACGGGGAACCTCCCTCAAAGTACGAACACTGGCCTGGCTGAAAGCTTGGCGAACTTGTAAAGTGTAATTAATCCGGGCTAATCTTACCTTTTAGGGTTTTAAGGAAGATTTGATAAAAACAGTGGGAGCCATCCTGATTAGATAAGATAATAACCAATCTAGTCTTGCAAGAGCATACGCTAAAGTGTTTCCTTCTCTCTCTTTCCAGGTGGCGACCATGTCAGGCCTTAACCAAGATAATAATATGGATATATTGATCGAACCCACTTGTTATATTGAGTAGGGGAATGTTGGTTCCGTTCTTTCTTATAATTATTATAAGACCGAACAGGAAATAAGGGAATATCCGGAATCCTACGACACCTATATGAAGAACAAACAGGATGATGCATCTTCTTCAGGTGTGTTTGTTATCGAGAACTGTTTCTCAGTTCACTTTACGTCTTGGGTATTAGATACCGGATCAGGATACCACATATGTAATATATTGCATAGGCTAAAGAGAGGTAGAGAACTGAGAATGAGTGAACATTCCGTAAAAGTAGGGAATGGTGCAGCCAAAGCAGTTGGCGAATATCATCTTGTATTACCAAGTGGCAATACATTGATTCTGAGTGAATGCTATTACATACCGAACCTGATATGCAACATTATATCAGTTTCTTTATTAAGTAAAGAAGCATATAATTTTGTAGTACAAGATAATGTTATGAATATC
The DNA here is from genome assembly GCA_030015575.1 of Agapanthus africanus. Classification (NCBI taxonomy): domain Eukaryota; kingdom Viridiplantae; phylum Streptophyta; class Magnoliopsida; order Asparagales; family Amaryllidaceae; genus Agapanthus; species Agapanthus africanus. The sequence continues at coordinate 304,943,901 of JASDDO010000016.1, read as the reverse complement.
TTCCTGAATTAAAAGTTGATTGGATCAGACTCATTAAATAATGACATATACTTTCTAAATCAAACTATAGTTCTTAATGTACAAAACACGCACAAGTGAAAGAGTTCAGAAATGAATGAATCTTTCTTGTGGCATTATAGAATAGGTCATATCAATGCGACACGACTAGCTAAGTTACATAAAGATGGATATTTGAATCCGTTCGAATTTTCATCTTATGACACTTGTCAGTCACATCTCAAAGGTAAGATGACCAAAACTCCATTTAGTGGACACGGGGAAAGAGTTACGGAACTCTTAGGACTGATACATAGTGATGTATGTGGTCCCATGTCTACATATGCCATGAATGGTTCCTCGTACTTCATTAAATTCACTGACGATCTATCAAGATACGGACATGTGTTCCTGTTGAAACACAAGTCTGAAGTTTTTGAGAAATTCCAAGAATATAAGCACGAAGTCGAGAACCAATCGGGTAAAAGTATTAAGATCCTTCGATCTGGTCAAGGAGGGGAATATTTAAGTAATGAGTTCCTGGACTATCTAGAAGAGAATGAGATTCTCTCTCGGCTTACTCCTCTATATACACCACAGCACAACGGTGTATCGGAGCGGAGGAATCGCACCCTATTAGATATGGTGCGCTCTATGATGCGCACCGCTGAGTTACCTATTTCCTTTTGGAGTTATGTGTTGGAAATAGCCGCATACCTATTGAATAGAGTTCCAACTAAATCGGTGCCTACCACTCCATATAAGATATGGAATGGGAAGAAACCATCTCTTAAACGAGTTAAGATAAGGGGTTGTCCGGCTTATGTTAAAACGCAAAATTCGCACAAGTTAGAGGCAAGATCAGTTCTTTGCAAGTTTGTGGGATATCCAAGCAATTCGTATGGATATCATTTCTACCTCAGTGAAGAGAAAAATGTGTTTGTTGCTCAACATGCCACCATTTTAGAAAAGGAATTTCTTGCAAAAGAGATTAGTGGCAATGAGGTAGAACTGGAAGATGTTACAGCAGCACAGGCTACAACTGACGATTTGGTGGAACCAGAAGATTCGATAGCTCCCAACGAATCTCAGCCGCTCTGCCGATCTAGTAGGGTTCCTTATCCACCTGAGAGATACTACGGTTTTCTCATTGATGGTGAAAGCGAGGACTGCATCATGGAAGATGAAGACCCAACTAGCTTCGAGCAGGCCATCATGAGTGGGGACTCTGTGAAATGGCTGGATGCAATGCAATCTGAGATGGAATCCATGTACACCAACAAAGTATGAACTTTAGAATTTGCTCCTGAAGGGGTAAAACCTATTAGGAGCAAATGGATCTTTAAGAATGGGGTGGATGGAAAAGTCGAGACATTCAAAGCTAGACTTGTTGCAAAGGGTTTTCGTCAACGACCAGGTGTGGTTTATGACGAAACCTTTTCTCCAGTGGCTATGCTTAAGTCCATCTGGATCTTACTTTCCATTGTTGCATACCATGACTTCAAAATCTGGCAAATGGATGTTAAGACCGCCTTTCTAAATGGAGATTTAGAAGAGTGCGTGTACATGACTCAGCTAGAGGGTTTTGTAGATAGTGGGAGCAGCGGAAAGGTTTGAAAGCTGCTTAAATCCTTCTACGGGTTAAAGTAAGTATCGCGGAGTTAGAACATCTGTTTTAATGTGGTAGTCAATGAGTTTGACTTCTTCAAGAACGTAGATGAACATTGTATATACAAGAAGGTGGCAGAGAGTAAGGTTGTCTTCCTCGTATTGTATGTGGATGACATACTATTGATACGAAATGATGTTCCTATGCTGCAATCGGTCAAGCTCTTCTTATCACAAAGATTATCAATGAAAGATCTAGGTGATGCCTCCTGCATCTTGGGAATTAAGATCTACAAAGATAGATATAAACGGATACCAGGATTGTCCCAATCCATGTATATTGACACCATCCTAAAGAGGTTTATTATGGAAGAATCCAAGCGTGGGAATTTAACCATGATCTATAGACTCACTCTTTCTAAAAAGATGTCTCCTAAGAATGATTTGGAGAGAGCTTGCATGCAAGGGATACCCTATGCTCCGGCAGTAGGCTCTATCATATACGCGATGCTATATACCAGACCCGATGTAGCATACTCAATAAGTATAGTGAGTAGGTATCAAGCAATTCCAGGAGAGAGTCACTGGACAGCAGTGAAGAACATTCTCAAGTACTTGATAAGGACTAAAGAGATGTTCTTGGTGTATAGTAACGGAGAACTCTAAGCGGAGTCCTTTACCAATTCGAGCTTCCAAAGTGATAAGGACGACTCTAAGTCGCGCTCGGGATTTGTCTTTACCCTCATTGAAGAGGCGGTTTGTTGGAAGAGTTCCAAATAGGAAATCGTTGCAGACTCGACGATGGAGACTGAATACATCGCTGCCAACGATGCTGCCAAAGAGGCTGTCTGGATGAAGAAGTTCATAAATGAACTTGGAGTGGTTCTGTCTATTGAGCATACAATACCTTTGTATTGTGATAACAATGGAGCTGTGGTTTTGGCCAAGGAACCCAGAGCTCATCTGAGATTCAAGCATATTCTGAGGCGGTATCACCTGATCCGGGAGATAGTTGATCACCTGCAGATCGAGGTAAGGAGAGTGGACACGAAGGAGAACACTGCGGATCTATTCATGAAGGTCATTCCCCAGATACAATTTGAGAGACTCTTCGGGATGTTGGGTATGAGATACTACAATAGCTGGCCTTAGTGCAAGTGGGAGATTGTTAGTTATGTATATGCCCTAAAGTCCATTGTTGTACATATGATGTGTATTATAGTAGATGATTGGATATATATAGAGAGGACTTTCTTGCTCGATATGATAGTTTGCTATCTGGTTGCTCTTTATCTTAACATGTTGACTTGTATTGTGTTACTGTCTTGCTCTCACATGTTGATAAAGCCCTTAAGATATGTAATTGACTACTAGGACTATGATGTAGATCATACTAGCGGGGCAAGGGTAGTCCACAAGTGAAGGGTTACACTAGAGCCCCGGCCAACTTCCATGACCAAATGCGGAACAAAAATTTTACTACGATAACAAACTTGGCGCTAGACTAGACCCTAAACCGGATCTTTCCCATAAACCTTGTTAGCACAAAAGAGTTCTATCTACTGTGATAGAAAGTTATACCTCAAGCTTGAACTCATTCTCTTCTTATGGTGATTTTCTTTGTTGTGAGCTCCTTGGAGTGGTTGTAGATGGCTCCTCCTCACCAGCTTCTCCACGTCAAAGAAGATCCACCGAAGGCCTCTACCTTGAGCTCTAACCTCAACAATGAAGTAACTAGGTACTTGGTGTGCTATACTAAGAACCCTAGAGTTTGTAGAGAAGTGTTTTGGTGGTTTGATCTCATAATACTCTTGATTTTCAACTCATGAAACAATAGAGCCTTGAGATTGGAAGAGAAGAGAGAGCAAGCAAGAGAGAGAATGTGTCATGATAAAATGAGGTGTATGCTCTCATCTGTGGAAAAAGAATAATGATAATTTTAATTAGGATAATTGTTATGGTTGATTTTGATTTGACCATTATCATGTCACAATTAATGCTAAGCAAAAAATATTTCATGCTTTACAAAAATACCTAAGTCAAAAAAAGTCAACAAGTCAAATGGTCAAACCAATTTACCGTGATACAATTATCTCTAATTAAAACTCATTAATAAATTTTCTCCATCTCATTATGGTTTTAATCATGTCAATGGTCAAAATCCTAATGAGGTTTCTCTGCCTCTGTCAACTGTATATACATACCCTCATTCGTGTTCCGAGGAACACGAATAGAATGAGACCGAACCAACCTAAAACCAAATACTAGGATCTGGCTTAAACCAAATCCCACTAGTATCAACTGCCCGAACACCAAACAGGCACAAGTGCACGTATGGGAACGGACCCTGTTGTAAAACCATATGACCTCTACTACATCACGCCCAAAGGTGAACAACCCTCTATGTGGGACTCTAAAGACTCGACACTACGCTGGTAGTGGGTTTAACCACAGGCCGCAAGTGGTACTAGCTGTACGTAATGGTCCTTAGGTAGATGTCGATAAGAAGACCGATGAGGTGAACCCATCCGATCTCCTACTGAGCCTGAATGTGACAATATCCGTACAGTCCGGTCTGTTCATCTAAAAGTATCGCATATCGGGCCTAGGGGTGGTAAACGTCAGACCCCTAATAGCGGTATAAGTTGTTAATGTATATGACCTAGAGGCCATTACTGTATCATACTGGTTTGTATATTACTTAATGGAAGCTTGGGATATTCACCTTGTATATACAATCTTGCTCAAAATAGTAGTATGCTACTTGGTTTGTTTCTACTTCAATGTGTACATGTGTTTATTTTATGATATCACCTATACGCATTAGTAGAGCCCTTAGGATCTTTGCTTGATTACCAGCGTTGTGATGGCAGTCACAGTAGTGGGGGCTGGGTAATCTATAAGCACATCCTTATGCAGGTCCCTAGTCGCAGGACTATCGAGACAGGGCATCGATACTCCGGAGTAGACTAGCGCATGCGTTTCTCATCCCAGTGTGGGAGACGGTCTATCCCACAGCCGTCAGTATGTCGTACTTGAGATAGTATGCGGGTGCTCGTTAGGTTACGAGTACACTGGACAGGACTCGTCGGGAACTGACTAGTTGGTTTTATACCCATCGTCAGTTATCAGTTCCCAGGTGACATGAGTACGGCTTAGTCCGCTGACTTGACACTGGCACTTCGCCTTGAGTGTGTTCCCACTGTACTTTGATTACTACCCTACCACGGCTCAAAGGAGTCGTGCAAACAGGTGGTAGTTGGGTGCAGTCCCGAAGCACTTGGAGACAGTGACGGTTAGACAGGATTCGTCTCTCCCAGCATTGGGGGTTGACATCGCGCTGTGTCTAGGAGAGCCATTACACGAGTAGTCCCTGGCAAGGGCAAGCGAGATATACTGGTAGGCTTCCAGTGTTATCTCAGGGCGTTTTGGGCTTCACTCCGACACGACTTGTGCCGCTATTAGGGGACTGACGTTTACCGCCCCCTAGGACCGCCATGCGATGTATCAGACGAACAAACCGGACTGTACGGAGACTGTCACATTCAGACTCAGTAGGAGTTCAGATGGGGTTCACCTCGTCAGTCTTCTTATCGGCATCTACCTGGGTGTTAGTGTATATGCCCTAGAGGCCATTACTGTATCATACTAGTATGTATATTACTTGATGGAAGCTTGGGATATTCACAGTTGTACAGACAATCTTGCTCAATATAGTAGTATGCTACTTGGTTTGTCTCTGCTTTAATGTGTACATGTGTGTTTATTTATTATATCACCTATACGCATTAGTAGAGCCCTTAGGATCTTTGCTTGATTACCGGCGTTGTGATGGCGATCACACTCGTGGGGGCTGGGTAATCTATAAGCACATCCTTATCAGGTCCCTGGTCGTTGGACTATCGAGACAGGGCATCGATACTCCGGAGTAGACTAGCGTATGCGCTTCTCATCCCAGTGTGGGAGACGGTTTGTCCCACAGCCGTTAGTATGTTGTACTTGGGATAGTATGCGGGTGCTCGTTAGGTTACGAGTATACTGGACAGGACTCGTCGGGAACTGTTGGTTGGTAATATACCTATCGTCAGTTATCAGTTCCCAGGTGACATGAGTACAGCTTAGTCCGTTGACTTGACACTATCACTTCGCCTCGAGTGTGTTCCCACTGTTCTTTGATTACTACCCTACCACGGCTCTGCTGAGTCGTGCAAACAGGTAGTAGTTGGGAGCAGTCCCGAAGCACTTGGAGGAAGTGACGGTTAGACAGGATTCGTCTCTCCCGGTATTGGGGGTTGACATCGCGCTGTGTCTAGGAGAGCCATTACACAAGTAGTCCCTGGCCAGGGCAAGCGAGATCTACTGGTAGGTTCCAGTGTTATCTCAGGGTGTATTGGGCTACACTCCGACACGACTTGTACCGCTATTAGGGGACTGACGTTCACCGCCCCCCTAGGCCCGCCATGCGATGTATCAGACGAACAGACCGGACTGTACGGAGACTGTCACATACAGGCTCAGTAGGAGTGCAGATGGGGTTCACCTCGTCGGTCTTCTTATCGACATCTACCTGGGGACCGTTACGTACAGCTAGTGCCGCTTGCGGTCTGTGGTTAAACCCATTGCCAGCGTAGTGTCGAGTCTTTAGAGTCCCACACAGAGAGCTATTCGCCTTTAGGCAAAATGAGTAGAGGTCGCATGGTTTTGCGATAGGGTTCGTTCGCATCCGCGCACTTGTGCACGTTTGCTGTCCGGACAGTTTATACTAGCGGGCTTTGGTTTAAGCCGGATCCTAGTATATGATTTGAGATTGGTTTTTCTCAGTGTATTCGTGTTCCTCGGATCACGAATGCGGGTGCGTATGCACAGTTGCTTGAGATTGAGGGAGAGGACCTTGTTTAGGGTTAATGACTATTGTCATTTTATTAACCCTATTGCTTTTGTGTGTATTATTGTTAATTGATAATTAGCTTAATTATTGTGCATGGTTGTTGTTGTTGACCTTTTGACTTCATTGACTTGTTGACCATGTTGACAACTTGACCATAATTATTTCATTTGGAAGATGCTCTTTGATCCTTGCAATTTGCATTAATATTGAAATGATAATGGTCACCTCTTGATTAAACCATGACAATTTTCTAGCTAATTATGGAATTAAAATATTACACACATATTAGTGAGAATGGCTCACTAATAATTCATTATCTCATATCATTTCTCTCTCTTGCTCATCCTCTCCCTCAAGCTCTCTCCCTCTCATGTGTTGAGAAACAAAAAGCTTGAGAAAAACCTTCACTTGATCTTCTCTACTCTCTTCTAGGGTTCAAGTCTTAGCATTTCTTGCACTCTAGTTACTCCTAGCTTGGAGTTGAAGCTAAAGGTCGAGGCTTTCGGGTGGATCCTTCTTTGACGAAAGAAGACAAGCAAGGTGAGGTCTTTCTACCATTCCGACGAGCAAGGAGAGAAGGACTTCGAGCTCAAGGTATAACCTTTCTACAACTTAGCTAGTTGTTAGTTTGCTTTAGCTAGTTTTTTGTTTAGCAAAGATCCTCACATGCTTGGTCCATATTGCCTAAGTCGATAAAAATCCGTTTTTATTATGTTTTCCGCCTCCCCGTAAGCACCGGGGTGGGCAACGTGGACCTAACAGTGGTATCAGAGCCTAACTAAACTTAAACTAGCTAGGTAGTGAAGTGTAACGAAGTTTCGAAACCGGAAAATCCAAAAACCAAACTTTGCAAAACCCTAGTTTCTGTTAATTTTTTTTCTGGCCAAAATGACATTTGTTATATACCACAAATTATCTCAGGGTTTTGTGTGAAAAACCACCAAATACGAACCAGAGAGGAGATCAGAGGAGCGCGGATCCGAGGCAAGAGGAAGCTCCTGCCGCGGAAGCGCGGCCGTCTTGTCCCCTCTCTGCATCGTTTTTGGTGCAGTGTGTTTCTGTGTTGGTTTAGGGATTTTTAGGATATGTTATATGTGCCCAGATTTTCCAGAACTAAAATTTACTTTTTGGGGGCCTATAAATCCGTATTTTTCCGGAACTTCACTACACTTTAACTATATCGGTTATATCTGTGATGCTTGTATGTATTGAACGTCGGCTAATCGCTATAAGTCGATTAGTCGGGGTTATACATCTCTGTGATCTGTTATTGTTATTGGTTTGTGGATATGAATGGATTGGATTGTCGCGGGTGAATAGCCGGGGTGGATGTGAGATGAGCTTTTGTTTTCTTTCATTCATTGTAGATGTAAATTGATGTAATAATATTATTTGTATGGCCGCACAACCGGGTCGGGGTTGTTGCCGTCATTGTATAATTCTTTTTACTGTTTTTGCTCCTAGGATAGACCCATAGAGGGGTGCACAAACTACCGGGTATCTCGAAGTGCCGAGTGGCCTACTCACGGTGGTGAGGGAGGTTGCTTCGCTTCGGGTGCTTGGCGGGTAGTTTGCCGCACCCGTAGGGGTCTTGGGTGGGGTATTGGCTATTCACCGCGACAGTTAGTTATGTATATGCCCTAGAGGCCATTGTTGTACATTTGATGTATATTATAATGGATGCTTGGTTATATATAGAGAAGACTTTCTTGCTCGCCATGATAGTATGCTATTTGGTTTCACTTTATCTTAACATGTTGACTTGTATTGGTTTACTTTTTTACTCTCACATGTTGATAAAGCCCTTAGGATCTGTACTCGACTACTGGACTATGATGAGATCATACTAGTGGGGCCGCGGTAGTCGATGAGTACATCCTATAACTGTTCCTAGTCGAGGGTATATCGAGACAGGGCATCGATACACCAGAGTAGACTAGCGTATACGCATCTTGACCTATATGATGGGCGATGGATGATCCCATATCCATCGGTGTTAGACATCAGAGATGGTGTACGGGTGCTCAGTGGAGACTGGGTACACTGGACGGACTCGCCGAGAACTCCCAGATGGTGATATACCACACGTCAGATGGCAGTTCTCCGGTGACACAGGTACAGGGTAGTCTGAAGACCCGAGATCGTCATAGAGTCTTGTGTGATTCCCACTGTGCTTTGATTTCCACCTTACCACGTCCAAGAGGGCATGCAAAACGGTGGCTTTTGGGTACAGTCCCGAATCACATGGAGGCAATGAGCGATAGGAGGGGATTCGTCTCTCCCGGTATAGGGAGTTGATGTTGTGCTGTGTTCGATTGGCTATAACTGGAAGTCCCTGGCCAGGGCTGATATAGAGATTTACTAGTAAGTGTTACTAGTAGTTTCTCGACCTGTTATGAGCCATACATCGACACGACTTATCGGTTACTGGGGTCTGATGTATACCACCCCTAGACTTGATATGCGACATATCAGACGAACAGACCGGACTGTACGGGAGTGTTACTGATCGGATTCACAGGAGAACGCACAGGCTAGCTTGTTGATCTTCTGATCGCTCAATACCTGGGTGGCTGTTACGTTTAGCTGACCGCTTGCAGCTTGTGGGTGTTTGATATGATCATCACCTGCTACCGGCGTATTGACGATTCTTTAGAGTCCTACACAGAGGTTTCTTGGCTCAGGCGAAACAGAGTAGTGGCACATATGTGATATGCGCAGGAACGAGAATAATGCGATATGGGATACCGTATTATATTCTCGTGATATTTAGATATGAACCGGGACATCGGATCAAGTGTTGATTCGATGAATCGGTACATGATATATTAGTCGGTTATATTCGATATAGCCGGATCGTCGGATCAAGTGTTGATTCGATGATTTAATATATAATAATATATATGATGTATTATTATATTAACTAATATTGGCTTACATTATTATTTCATTTTCTCGCGGGATGATACATTGATATATATGCGATATATGTTAATTGTATTATTTTCTTTTGTTGCAAATATATAATATATATGTGATATATATTATTGTGACATGATATGATTAATTGTTAAACATGTTTAAGGATGATTAATTGAGGTTAGGGTTTGATTAGGGTTAGTTGCTTCAAGTTGCTTCTAGAAGCATTTTCTTTTGTCATTGTGAAGATATTTATGGATGACACATTTATTAACCAAACCAAACCCTAACTATAGTTTATTCTCTACTCATTCTCATCCATTCATCCTTGACCATGGTTACAATTCAATCATATGATTCTTTCTATTCATCACAAAAGGTTTTTAATTTCATTATTGATTTTTTCATAATTTTCTTCTTCTTCTCTCTTGAAAAGCTTGCTAGAAAATCTTGAAGTGATGAAATAAAATGAGAAAATGATATTAAAAGAAAGAAAAATCACTACTCTCTCATACTCATCTCATCTAGCCCATGGGATTAGTGTGTTCTATTCTTTAGAGTGAGATAGCTTGAGTTCTTCGAAACCTCGACGTAGATCATCGGAGATTTGGAATACGACAAGCTAGAATGGATCGTTCGAGTCGTGGAGCCTCTCATGAGTCCGGGAGATCGTGGATCGCGGCAAAGGGACTTCTACTCGGAGCTTGTGAAGTGAAGGAGCGGACTACAAAGGTTGTAATCCCTCACACTTAGATAAAAGTTATCATCTTGCATATTAAACCCTAATTATCTAGCAAAGATCACGGCTTTGGGTTGTTCGGCACGTCTAAAATTTAATCCGGGCATGTTTGATGCCTTAAGAACCTTCACAAGAGTGCCTAGGAACACTACAGTGGTATCAGAGCCTAGCTAGAGCATTAGGCGATGTGTTTACGAAGTTAAAACTCCGATCGAACGCGTAACGACGAAAAAAAACCCTTCTCTGGAAATTTTTTAAAATTTGGGATTTTTCTGAATTAAAAATATGTAAAAAAATCAGCAGGCAATTATAAGAATTACCATAAAATCCGAGCCTCTAATTCCACCAAACTGCGGCGGAAGCGCGGCGCAAGCATGGCTAGCGCGGCTCTTCCGCGGCGGAACAGTAAGATCAGGACACGTGGCTTCATGGTAATTCCCGTAGGTACTTGCTGACCATTCTTGATATTTTTATTCTGTTCCAGGTGTTTAAAATTCTGGGGTTTGTTTTGTAATAGTAGACTCGATCGGAATATTTAAGTTCGTATTTCTTTCCGGATATTTAGAAACTGTTAAACTGGTTGAACGGATATCATTAACCCACTTTATTCCGGCACGACAAACTTTCAAGCGTTGAATTTTTATTGGGTTTAAATCTTTCGGAAAATTGTACAAGTTAAGCGGTGGACCCTCTAGAAGACAACAAACCTTAACTCGATTATGTGACCGTCTTGAACTGCCTTTTGAACCTTCGGGTTTGGGGCAGTACGGCGTGCCACATGTGAGGCGTTGGCTTGGCCCTTCTACGGCTGGATCACTGGTACTGTGACATATTCTGGGATTATTTGAACTCCGCTCAAGAGTTGAGCACTTCGGGAAATTTTGGGTGTTTGATTATCTGTTCAAATAGTTTAATACCGTATATTTATCTGGAATGTGATACAATATGTGGAATTCATAGAGTTAGGCATGAAATACGAAGTATGTGATATTTCGGATTTACGATGTCTAAAGTGATTGTGGATTCCAAATATTGTAGTTTTACACTTTCTTTTCTGTGACCGTAAGCGTAGTATGTGGTGTATCGTCGGCTTCGTTGCTATACATCAACGACAATCGGGATACGCATACTTGCTTACGTTGATGATATGAGATATTATGTGTTGCTGTGATATGTTATATTGGATCGTCGCGATCAGAATAGCCGGGGGTTTTATGTGAGATGAGGGTTTTTATTTTCATTCATGTAAAATTCATTTGTAATGTAATATTCATTTATTTGGGGCACTTCCTGGTTGCGGTTGCTGTCACCAGTGTATATTATTTACTTTTCCGCATTAGGTAGACCCAAGGAGGGGAGCACAAGTAACCGGGTTCTAGGGTCCAGAGGGAGGCCATCTCGAGGAGTCGAGACCGGGTCTCCTAACCCTAGAATTGACAGAGTTACTTTCCGCTCTCGTAGGGGTCTTGGGATGTGGGTTTGGCTATTCGTCGCGACCGTGGAATCCGTGTTTTATACAGGCTCGTATTGAAAACACGGACGTCCTAGTATATCCAATATTTCATATATGTTCTTCTGCTGCAATGTTCTGTGATGAGATCATATTACTGCCTGAGACGAATGCTTATACTATATATATATGCTGATATATAAATATTACTGCTTTCGTTTCTTCTGTGATGCTTAGGAAGCATAAGCTGATGGGATTTTTTTTAATGAGATTAATAAAAGAAAAGAAACCTAAAGATGTTGTAGAATCAAAAACTTTATAAAAAGGGTAGCTACAGTTTTGCTTTGCACAGTGATATATACGATATATCCTGCACCTTATTCGTTGAGGAAAGGACCGAGATCCCTTCACCGGGAGTGACTCCTTTAGCGAAACTGGCAGATGCTACAAAACGCGGTTTGTCTTTTGATTGCTTTAACTGTTTTGCTTTGCACAGCGGTATATATGATATATCCTGCACCTTATTCGATGAGGAAAGGGCCGACAATCCCTTCACCGGGAGTGACCCCTTTAGCGAAACTAAGAAAAGCCTCAAAAACACTCTTTTTCAAAAACTATATGATTCTACGACGATATCAAGTTCATTACGCTCAGGGTTTTTCTGAAAAACCTGCGTAGCCCTCCGTCATTTCAGATAAGTAATATTTAGTATTCGTGCTACGGTAGTTTGGCATGCGTCAAGGCGTAGCGTACGGTAGCTGATTATTACTTATCTGCAGCATGAGATGCGATTGGATTAGGGTATTCGTGCGGCGTTGTTTGGCATGCGTCAAGGGTCGTACGGGTGGGTTTAATTCAATCACGAAATGTACGGGTTGAACTTGACTAGTGCACTATGGGTTGTTTGGCATGCGTCAAGGTCATAGCACACTAGGGGTAAAAGCTTTATCGGGAATTTCAAGCGTTGAAATTTGCAATGAGATTGCATACCTCCTATGAGATAGTTGGATCCTGATACCCACTGCGAGTAAGAGTTACTCCTGGGAGAGTTTTACACAGGACAATTAGTCATTCAAGTAGGTGTCTAGAAAAGTGTTAACGAGGTTACGCCTCTGGGAAAACGAGGTTTACTAATTAGGTCCGTGCGAAAGCACGGGGAACCTCCCTCAAAGTACCGACACTGATCTGGCTGAAAGATTGACGAAATTGTAGGGTGTAATTAATCCCGGCTAATCTTACCTTTTAGGGTTTTAAGGTAGATTTGATAAAAACAGTGGGAGACATCCTGATTAGATAAGATAATAACCAATCTAATCTTGCAAGAGCATACGCTAAAGTATTTTCTTCTCTCTCTCTCCAGGTAGCGACCATTTCAGGCCATAATCAAGATAATAATATGGATGTATTGACTAAACCTGATTATTGTACTGAGCAAGGGAACGTTGGACCCGTTCTTTCTTATAAGAGTTATAAGACTGAACAGGAAACATGAGAATATCTAGACTCTCACGCCGCCCAAAAGAACATACATGTTGATGCATCTTCTTCAGGTGTGTTAGTTATTGAGAACTGTTTCTCAGTTCACCCTACGTCCTGGGTATTAGATACCGGATCAGGATCCCACATATGTAAACAGTTACATGGGCTATGTAAAGGTAGAGAACTGGGAAAAGGTGATCATTCCTTTCAAGTAGGGAACGGTGCAAGTATTGTAGCCAAAGCAGTTGGCGAATATCACCTTGTATTACCAAGTCGTAATACACTGATTCTAAATGAGTGCTATTATATACCGAACATGATGTGCAACATTATATCAGTTTCTTTATTGAATAAAGAGGGATATAATTTTGTAGTACAGGATAATGTTATGAACATATTCCTAGATCAAAAGTTGATTGCATCAGGCTCGTTACATAATGGCATATTCATTCTAAATCAGAATACAGTTCTAAATATACAAAACACACACAAGCGGAAAAGTTCAGATATGAACGAATCCTTCTTGTGGCATTGTAGACTTGGTCATATCAATGCGACACGACTGGCTAAGTTACATAAAGATGGTTATTTGAATCCGTTCGAATTATCATCTTATGATACTTGCCATTCATGTCTCAAAGGAAAAATGACCAAAGCTCCGTTTAGTGGACACGGAGAAAGAGTTACCGAACTCTTAGGACTGGTACATAGTGATGTATGCGGTCCCATGTCTACGCATGCCAGGAACGGTTCTTCCTACTTCATTACGTTCACTGACGATCTCTCTAGATTCGGACATGTATTCCTGATGAAACACAAGTCTGAAGCTCTTGAGAAATTCAGAGAATATAAACACGAAGTAGAGAACCAAACGGGAAAAAGTATTAAGATTCTTCGATCTGATCGAGGAGGTGAATACTTAAGCGGTGAATTCCTAGATTATCTAAAAGAGAATGGGATTCTCTCTCAGCGTACTCCTCCTTATACACCACAGCACAACGGTGTATCTGAGCGGAGGAATCGCACCCTATTAGATATGGTGCGCTCGATGATGAGTACAGCTGAGTTACCTATTTCCTTCTGGGGGTATGCGCTTGAGACAGCCATAGACCTATTGAATAGAGTTCCTACCAAATCTGTGCCTACCACTCCATATGAGATATGGAAAGGGAAGAGACCACATCTTAATTATATTAAGATATGGGGTTGTCCGGCCTATGTCAAAAGACAAAATCTGGACAAACTCGAGGCAAGATCAGTCTTATGTAAGTTTGTAGGATATCCCAGAAATTCACAAGGGTATATCTTCTACCACCCCGAGGAACAAAAGGTGTTTGTTTCTCGACATGCTACTTTCTTAGAAAAAGGTTTTCTTATGAAACAGAATAGTAGTATTGAGGTAGAACTGGAAGAGGTTCTAGCAACACAAACTATAACAGAAGACTTGGTTGAACCAGAGGATTCAGTAGTACCCGACGAACCCCAGCCTCTCCGCCGATCTAGTAGGGTGTCTCATCCACCTGAGAGATACTACGGTTTTCTCATTGATGGTGGAAGCGAGGATTGCATCATGGATGATGATGAACCGACTAGTTTCGAGCAGGCCATCACGAGTGGTGACTCTGTGAAATGGCTGGATGCAATGCGATCTGAGATGGAATCCATGTACACCAACAAAGTATGGATTTTAGAAAATGCTCCTGAAGGGGTAAAACCTATTGGGAGCAAGTGGATTTTTAAAAAGAAATTTGGTGTAGATGGAAAAGTTGAGACTTTCAAAGCTAGACTTGTAGCAAAGGGTTTTCGTCAACGTCCAGGTGTGGATTATGACGAAACCTTTTCTCCAGTAGCTATGCTTAAGTCCATCCGGATCTTACTTGCCATTGCTGCATATCATGACTACGAAATCTGGCAAATGGATGTTAAGACCGCCTTTCTAAACGGTGATTTAGAAGAGTGTGTGTACATGACTCAGCCAGAGGGCTTCGTAGATAGTGGGAGCAGCGGAAAGGTGTGCAAACTGCTTAAATCCATTTATGGGTTGAAGCAAGCATCGCGGAGTTGGAACATCTGTTTTGATGTTGTAGACAAAGAGTTTGACTTCATCAAAAATATAGATGAACCTTGTATCTATAAGAAGGTAGCAGAGGGTAAGGTAGTCTTCCTCGTATTGTACGTGGATGACATACTCTTGATAGGAAATGATATTCCTATGCTGCAATCAGTCAAGCTCTTCTTATCACAGAGATTCTCAATGAAAGATCTAGGTGATGCCTCCTGCATATTGGGAATCATGATCTATAGAGATAGATCTAAAAGGATACTGGGATTGTCCTAATCCAGGTACATTGACACCATACTAAAGAGGTTTAGTATGGAAGAATCCAAGCGTGGGAACCAACCCACGATCTCTGGACTCACTCTCTCCAAAGAGATGTCTCCCAAGACTGATTTGGAGAGAGCTCGCATGCAAGGGATACCCTATGCTTCGGCAGTAGGCTCTATCATGTATGCAATGCTATGTACCAGACCCGATGTAGCATACTCACTAAGTGTAGTGAGTCGGTATCAAGCAGATCCAGGAGAGAGTCATTGGACAGCAGTGAAGAACATTCTCAAGTACTTGCGAAGGACTAAAGAGATGTTCTTGGTGTATGGTAACGGAGAACTCCAGGTGGAGTCCTTTACCGATTCCAGCTTCCAAAGTGATAAGGACGACTCTAAGTCGCATTCGGGTTTTGTCTTCACCCTCAATGGAGGGGCGGTATGTTGGAAGAGTTCCAAACAGGATACCGTTGCAGACTCAACGATGGAGGCTGAATACATCGCTGCCAACGATGCTGCCAAAGAGGCTGTCTGGATCAAGAAGTTCATTAGTGAACTTGGTGTGGTTCCATCCATTGAGCATCCAATACCTCTGTATTGCGATAACAATGGAGCTGTGGCTTTGGCCAAGGAACCCAGGTCCCATCAGAAGTCCAGACATATTCTGAGGCGGTATCACCTGATCAGGGAGATAGTTGATCGCCGGGAGATCGAGGTCAGGAGAGTAGATACGAAGGACAACACTGCGGATCCATTCACGAAGGCTATTCCCCAGATACAGTTTGAGAGATTATTCGGGATGCTAGGTATGAGATACTACAACAGCTGGCCTTAGTGCAAGTGGGAGATTGTTAGTTATGTATATGCCCTAGAGGCCATTGTTGTACATTTGATGTATATTATAATGGATGCTTGGTTATATATAGAGAAGACTTTCTTGCTCGTCATGATAGTATGCTATTTGGTTTCACTTTATCTTAACATGTTGACTTGTATTGGTTTACTGTTTTACTCTCACATGTTGATAAAGCCCTTAGGATCTGTACTCGACTACTGGGACTATGATGAGATCATACTAGTGGGGCCGCGGTAGTCGATGAGTACATCCTATAACTGTTCCTAGTCGAGGGTATATCGAGACAGGGCATCGATACACCAGAGTAGACTAGCGTATACGCATCTTGACCCATATGATGGGCGATGGATGATCCCATATCCATCGGTGTTAGACATCAGAGATGGTGTACGGGTGCTCAGTGGAGACTGGGTACACTGGACGGACTCGCCGAGAACTCCCAGATGGTGATATACCACACGTCAGATGGCAGTTCTCCGGTGACACAGGTACAGGGTAGTCTGAAGACCCGAGATCGTCATAGAGTCTTGTGTGATTCCCACTGTGCTTTGATTTCCACCTTACCACGTCCAAGAGGGCATGCAAAACGGTGGCTTTTGGGTACAGTCCCGAATCACATGGAGGCAATGAGCGATAGGAGGGGATTCGTCTCTCCCGGTATAGGGAGTTGATGTTGTGCTGTGTTCGATTAGCTATAACAGGAAGTCCCTGGCCAGGGCTGATATAGAGATTTACTGGTAAGTGTTACTAGTAGTTTCTCGACCTGTTATGAGCCATACATCGACACGACTTATCGGTTACTGGGGTCTGATGTATACCACCCCTAGACTTGATATGCGACATATCAGACGAACAGACCGGACTGTACGGGAGTGTTACTGATCGGATTCACAGGAGAACGCACAGGCTAGCTTGTTGATCTTCTGATCGCTCAATACCTGGGTGGCTGTTACGTTTAGCTGACCGCTTGCAGCTTGTGGGTGTTTGATATGATCATCACCTGCTACCGGCGTATTGACGATTCTTTAGAGTCCTACACAGAGGTTTCTTGGCTCAGGCGAAACAGAGTAGTGGCATATATGTGATATGCGCAGGAACAAGAATAATGCGATATGGGATACCGTATTATATTCTCGTGATATTTAGATATGAACCGGGACATCGGATCAAGTGTTGATTCGATGAATCGGTACATGATATGTTAGTCGGTTATATTCGATATAGCCGGATCGTCGGATCAAGTGTTGATTCGATGATTTAATATATAATAATATATATGATGTATTATTATATTAACTAATATTGGCTTACTTTATTATTTCATTTTCTCGCGGGATGATACATTGATATATATGCGATATATGTTAATTGTATTATTTTCTTTTGATGCAAATTTATAATATATATGTGATATATATTATTGTGACATGATATGATTAATTGTTAAACATGTTTAAGGATGATTAATTGAGGTTAGGGTTTGATTAGGGTTAGTTGCTTCAAGTTGCTTCTAGAAGCATTTTCTTTTGTCATTGGGAAGATATTTATGGATGACACATTTATTAACCAAACCAAACCCTAACTATAGTTTATTCTCTACTCATTCTCATCCATTCATCCTTGACCATGGTTACAATTCAATCATATGATTCTTTCTATTCATCACAAAAGGTTTTTAATCTCATTATTGATTTTTTCATAATTTTCTTCTTCTTCTCTCTTGAAAAGCTTGCTAGAAAATCTTGAAGTGATGAAATAAAATGAGAAAATGATATTAAAAGAAAGAAAAATCACTACTCTCTCATACTCATCTCATCTAGCCCATGGGATTAGTGTGTTCTATTCTTTAGAGTGAGATAGCTTGAGTTCTTCGAAACCTCGACGTAGATCATCGGAGATTTGGAATACGACAAGCTAGAATGGATCGTTCGAGTCGTGGAGCCTCTCATGAGTCCGGGAGATCGTGGATCACGGCAAAGGGACTTCTACTCGGAGCTTGTGAAGTGAAGGAGCGGACTACAAAGGTTGTAATCCCTCACACTTAGATAAAAGTTATCATCTTGCATATTAAACCCTAATTATCTAGCAAAGATCACGGCTTTGGGTTGTTCGGCACGTCTAAAATTTAATCCGGGCATGTTTGATGCCTTAAGAACCTTCACAAGAGTGCCTAGGAACCCTACAGCGACCGTTTAATCTGCTTTACGTTGCAGGCTCGAACGCATTGCGGATTCCTTGTATATCCAATGTATTCATCTGTGATCTGTAATGTCTATCATTGCTATATATTTATCTATAATAACTATTTAGGCGTTGCTTATGTTTTACAGCCGCGCTAGCCTAGCCCCCGCTCTGTCGTTAGTTAAGTAACCTAACGGGTGATGACGGGGCCCCGTGGCGAATGCGAATGGCATAAGCGTACGTCATATTTTGGTTGTTTTCTGCAATGGTAGGATTAAATGATGGGACGCATTAAAAGAACTAATGCAAGAAAATAAACCTAAAAGACGTTGGAACAATTTTTCAAAAAGCTGTTATTGCAAGGACGTTCATTTTTGTTTTGGATAGCGGTATTCGGTTGTGAATGCCCAGCACCTCAGTCGACGAGGCAAGGGCCGAGATCCCTTCACCGGGAGTGACCCCTTGGACAAAAGTTTGCGTCAGGGTAATAACTTCACTATAGTCGATTATGCTTGCTTTGCATCGAGGTATTCAGTTTGGAATATCCTGCACCTCATTCGACGAGGAAAGAGCCGAGATCCTTCACAGGGAGTGACCTCTTTAGCAAAAGTTTTCGCCACTATATTTTCAAAAAGCGTGCAATCATGTTCCTTCAACGATATCAAGTTCATTACGTTAACGGGTTTTTCGCCAAAAACCCAGCCGTAGCCCTCCGTCATTTCGGATTAATATTATTCGGTATTCGTGCTGCGTTTGTTGACCTAGTCAAGGCGTAGTGAACGGTAGCTAAATAATATTTTTCTGTGGATTGCAAATGTGATTGGTTAGGACAGTCGTGCGGCCTTGTTGACCTAGTCAAGGGCACGTACGGGTGGGTCTAATGCAATCAGGATTATGACGGGTAGAACTTGTCTAACAGTTTATGGCTTGTTGACCTAGTCAAGGTCATGAACCGTTAGGGGCAAAAACGACATCGGGAGTTTCAAAAGAACTGAAACTTGCAGATTTAGCATACCTTCTGGAGTGTGGTGACTAGAGTGGATTCCATCTAGGTTATCACACAATGACAGTTGGATCCCGATCCCACTGATGAGTTGGTTTACTCTCGGGAGATTATTTCACTTAACGATCAATGCTATAAACCTAGTAGGTGTCTAGAAAGGTGCTAGCGGAGTTACGCCCCCAGGGAAAAGAGGTTCTTTAATTAAGGAACTTCGCGAAAGCGTTGGAAAACCTCCCTCGAAGTACCGACACTAGCCTGGCAGAAAGGTTAAGCAAGTATTGTGACGTGAATTAAAACCCGGCTAGTTCTTCTTTTAAAAAGGTTTTAAGAAGGATTTGAGGAAACAGTGGGAGACATCCTGGTTAGATAAATTAATAAACCAATCTAATCTTGCAAGAGCATACGCTGAGTGTTTCTTTCCTCTCTCTCCAGGCAGCAACCTTTTCACGCCCTAATCAAGATAATAAAATGTATCGCTTGACCGATCCGAATTCTTATTCGGGACTGGGGAAAGTTGGTTCAGCTCTAACTTGTGACAACAGTCATGAGTATGAGAATGGGAAAGAGGAAAATATGGACTTCCAGGATACCCAGTTGAAGAAGAAGCATGGTTTTGCATCTACTTCAGGTGTTCTTGTAATTGAGAACTGTTTTACGGTCAGCCCTACCTCCTGGGTACTTGATACCGGATCAGGATCTCATATCTGTAATTTATTACAGGGACTGAGAAAAAGTAGGAAAGTTGCACCGGGTGATATGTCGCTCAGAGTAGCGAACGGAGCACAAGTGTATGCGGCAGCCGTCGGTGAATATCACCTAGTATTGCCAAATGGCAAGACTATGATTTTGAACGATTGCTACTATGTACCCTCCATGGTTTGCAACATCATATCAGTGTCTTTACTCGATAAAGATGGATATAACTTTGTTCTTGAAAAGAATATCATGAACATTTACCTTCATAAGGTACTGGTTGCAGAGGGTACACTGTGTAATGGTATCTACGTTCTAAATCAGAATACAGTTCTCAATATACAAAACACACGCAAGAGGAAGAATTCAGATACGAATGAATCCTACTTGTGGCATTGTAGACTTGGTCATATCGGAGAGAAAAGACTGAGTAAGTTGCATAAAGATGGACTCTTGAATACGTTTGAGTTTTCATCTTATGGAACTTGTCAGTCTTGTCTCAAAGGGAAGATGACCAAATCTCCGTTCACCGGACATGGAGAAAGAGCAACCGAGCTCTTGGGACTCGTACATAGTGATGTATGTGGTCCGATGTCTATACATGCAAGGGGTGGGTTCTCGTACTTCATCACATTCACTGACGATCTCTCTAGGTTCGGATATGTGTATCTGATGAAACACAAATCTGAAGCTTTTGAGAAATTCAAGGAATTCAGAAACGAAGTAGAGAACCAGACAGGCAAAAGTATCAAGATCCTCCGATCTGACAGGGGAGGGGAGTACTTAAGCACGGAATTCCTAGATTACTTAAAAGAGAATGGTATTCTCTCTCAGCTTACTCCTCCTTATACACCACAGCACAACGGTGTTTCGGAGCGGAGGAATCGTACCCTACTGGATATGGTTCGCTCCATGATGAGTAATGCCGAGTTACCTCTTTCATTTTGGGGACATGCGCTGTTGACAGCAGCATACCTATTGAATGATGTTCCGTCTAAATCAGTGCCTAAGACTCCGTTCGAGATATGGAATGGAAAGAGGCCATATCTTAAAAGATCTAAGATATGGGGTTGTCCGGCTTATGTTAAATCGCATAAACCGGATAAACTAGAGGCACGGTCAGTTTTACGTAAGTTTGTGGGATATCCAAAGAATGGTTATGGATATCTATTCTACCACACCGAGGAACAGAAGGTGTTTGTTGCTCAGCATGCCGTTTTCTTAGAAACGGAGTTTCTTGCAAAAGAAATTAGTGGGAGCACGGTAGAATTGGAAGAAATTCAGCGACCACAAACTGAAACTGAAAATTTGACAGAACCTCAGGATTCAATATCCCCAGAAGAACCTCAGCCACTCCGCAGATCTGGTAGGATTTCTCATCCGCCCGAGAGATACTACGGTTTTCTCATTGACGGGGATCGAGAGGATTGCATCTTGGAAGAAGATGACCCTACCAGTTTCAGGCAGGCCATTATCAGTAGGGACTCTGATAAGTGGCAGGAAGCAATGCAATCCGAAATGGAGTCCATGTATGCCAATAAAGTGTGGACCTTGGATATTGCTCCACCTGGGGTAAAACCCGTTGGATGCAAATGGATCTACAAAAGGAAACTTAGTGTAGATGGGCAGGTGGAAACCTATAAAGCTAGACTCGTTGCAAAAGGTTTTCGTCAAAGACCTGGTTTGGACTATGACGAGACTTTTTCTCCGGTGGCTATGCTCAAATCCATTCGGATCCTACTTGCCATTGCTGCCTTCCATGACTATGAAATCTGGCAGATGGATGTTAAAACGGATTTCCTAAACGGTTGTTTGGAAGAGTGCGTTTACATGGATCAACCAGAAGGTTTCGTAGACAGTGGGAGCAGCGGAAAGGTGTGCAAGTTGCTTAAATCCATTTATGGATTAAAGCAGGCATCGCGGAGCTGGAACATCTGTTTTGATGAGGCAATCAAGGAATTTGATTTCATCAAGAACGAAGATGAACCCTGTGTATATAAGAAGATTGTAGGACGAACTGTCGTATTCCTAGTCTTGTACGTGGACGACATTCTTTTGATAGGAAATGACATTCCTATGCTACAATCGGTCAAGCTGTTTTTGTCACAAAGGTTCTCCATGAAGGACCTGGGTGATGCCTCATACATTCTGAGGATCAAGATCTATAGAGATAGATCCAAGAAACTGTTGGGACTTTCACAGTCCAGGTACATAGAGACCGTACTAAAGAGATTTAGTATGGAGGGTTCCAAGCGCGGTAACATACCCGCATTGCACGGAATTACCCTCTCCAAGAAGATGTCTCCTAAGACTGACGAGGAGAGGGTTCGCATGAGCACTATACCCTACGCTTCGGCGGTATGATCTATAATGTATGCGATGCTATGTACAAGACCAGATGTAGCTTACGCGTTGAGCACGGTAAGCCGGTATCAGTCAGACCCAGGGGAGGACCACTGGACAGCAGTGAAGAACATTCTCAAGTACCTAAGAAGGGCTAAGGAGATGTTCCTGGTTTACGGTAATGGAGACCTCAGGGTCGAGTCCTTTACCGATTCAAGCTTCCAGAGTGACAAAGATGACAGCAAGTCCATCTCGGGTTTTGTGTTTACCCTCAACGGAGGGGCGGTATGTTGGAGGAGTTCCAAGCAGGATACCGTCGCAGACTCGACGATGGAAGCTGAATACATTGCTGCAAGCGATGCCGCAAAAGAGGCGGTCTGGATTAAGAAGTTCATTAGTGAACTTCAGGTGGTTCCGTCCATTGTTGACCCAATACCTTTGTATTGCGATAACAATGGGGCTATAGCTTTAGCGAAGGAACCAAGGTCCCATCAGAAATCCAGGCACATCTTAAGGTGGTATCACCTGATCAGGGAGATCATTGATCGACAGGAGATCGAGGTGCGGAGAGTGGACACAAAGGACAACACTGCGGACCCATTCACGAAGGCTTTACCCCAGACTCAGTTCGAGCGGCTGATCGAGATGATAGGTCTTCGATACGCCAGTACATGGCCTTAGTGCAAGTGGGAGATTGTTAGTGTATATGCCCTAGAGGCCATTACTGTATCATACTAGTATGTATATTACTTGATGGAAGCTTGGGATATTCACAGTTGTACAGACAATCTTGCTCAATATAGTAGTATGCTACTTGGTTTGTCTCTGCTTTAATGTGTACATGTGTGTTTATTTATTATATCACCTATACGCATTAGTAGAGCCCTTAGGATCTTTGCTTGATTACCGGCGTTGTGATGGCGATCACACTCGTGGGGGCTGGGTAATCTATAAGCACATCCTTATCAGGTCCCTGGTCGTTGGACTATCGAGACAGGGCATCGATACTCTGGAGTAGACTAGCGTATGCGCTTCTCATCCCAGTGTGGGAGACGGTCTGTCCCACAGCCGTTAGTACGTTGCACTTGGGATAGTATGCGGGTGCTCGTTAGGTTACGAGTACACTGGACAGGACTTGTCGGGAACTGTTGGTTGGTAATATACCTATCGTCAGTTATCTGTTCCCAGGTGACATGAGTACAGCTTAGTCCGCTGACTTGACACTATCACTTCGCCTCGAGTGTGTTCCCACTGTTCTTTGATTACTACCCTACCACGGCTCTGCTGAGTCGTGCAAACAGGTAGTAGTTGGGAGCAGTCCCGAAGCACTTGGAGGCAGTGACGGTTAGACAGGATTCGTCTCTCCCGGTATTGGGGGTTGACATCGCGCTGTGTCTAGGAGAGCCATTACACAAGTAGTCCCTGGCCAGGGCAAGCGAGATCTACTGGTAGGTTCCAGTGTTATCTCAGGGTGTATTGGGCTACACTCAGACATGACTTGTACCGCTATTAGGGGACTGACGTTCACCGCCCCCTAGGCCCGCCATGCGATGTATCAGACGAACAGACCGGACTGTACGGAGACTGTCACATACAGGCTCAGTAGGAGTGCAGATGGGGTTCACCTCGTCGGTCTTCTTATCGACATCTACCTGGGGACCGTTACGTACAGCTAGTGCCGCTTGCGGTCTGTGGTTAAACCCACTGCCAGCGTAGTGTCGAGTCTTTAGAGTCCCACACAGAGAGCTATTCGCCTTTAGGCAAAATGAGTAGAGGTCGCATGGTTTTGCGACAGGGTTCGTTCGCATCCGCGCACTTGTGCACGTTTGCTGTCCGGACAGTTTATACTAGCGGGCTTTGGTTTAAACCGGATCCTAGTATATGATTTGAGATTGGTTTTTCTCAGTGTATTCGTGTTCCTCGGATCACGAATGCGGGTGCGTATGCACATTTGCTTGAGATTGAGGGAGAGGACCTTGTTTAGGGTTAATGACTATTGTCATTTTATTAACCCTATTGCTTTTGTGTGTATTATTGTTAATTGATAATTAGCTTAATTATTGTGCATGGTTGTTGTTGTTGACCTTTTGACTTCATTGACTTGTTGACCATGTTGACAACTTGACCATAATCATTTCATTTGGAAGATGCTCTTTGATCCTTGCAATTTGCATTAATATTGAAATGATAATGGTCACCTCTTGATTAAACCATGACAATTTTCTAGCTAATTATGGAATTAAAATATTACACACATATTAGTGAGAATGGCTCACTAATAATTCATTATCTCATATCATTTCTCTCTCTTGCTCATCCTCTCCCTCAAGCTCTCTCCCTCTCATGTGTTGAGAAACAAAAAGCTTGAGAAAAACCTTCACTTGATCCTCTCTACTCTCTTCTAGGGTTCAAGTCTTAGCATTTCTTGCACTCTAGTTACTCCTAGCTTGGAGTTGAAGCTAAAGGTCGAGGCTTTCGGGTGGATCCTTCTTTGACGAAAGAAGACAAGCAAGGTGAGGTCTTTCTACCATTCCGACGAGCAAGGAGAGAAGGACTTCGAGCTCAAGGTATAACCTTTCTACAACTTAGCTAGTTGTTAGTTTGCTTTAGCTAGTTTTTTGTTTAGCAAAGATCCTCACATGCTTGGTCCATATTGCCTAAGTCGATAAAAATCCGTTTTTTATTATGTTTTCCGCCTCCCCGTAAGCACCGGGGTGGGCAACGTGGACCTAACACTGGGGACCGTTACGCACAGCTAGTGCCGCTTGCGGTCTATGGTTAAACCCACTTCCAGCGTAGTGTCGAGTGTTTAGAGTCCCACACAGAGGGCTATTCGCCTTTGGGCAAAACAGAGTAGAGGTCGCATGGTTTTGCGACAGGGTTCGTTCTCATCCGCGCACTTGTGCACGTTTGGAGTCCGGACAGATATTACTAGCAGGCTCTGGTTTGAGCCAGATACTGGTATATGTTTTGGGGTTTCTTTTATCTCATAGTATTCATGTTCCTCGGAACAAGAATGCGGGTGTGTATGCACAGTTGATTGAGGCGGAGGAAGAGGATTTTCATTAGGGTTTCGGAACGGGTGTGTATGCACAGTTGACAGTCGTCTTTTTCCAAACCCTAATGAATTTATGATATATCAATTAATAATATTAATTAAATGAAATTCTGTCATGGTTGGGATGGTTGACTTGTTGACCAAGGTTGACTTGTTGACCATGGTTGAAACTTTGGCCATCATCATTACATATCAAAGATGCTCTTTGATTCTAGCAAAACCATTTAATTTGTGTAATGATAATTGTTATTTCAAACCATCCATCAACTATTTCATTTAGATTATTATTATTAATTTTGATAATTCATTTTCATATTATGTTATGGTTGTAAGAAAAAGGTTTCATTCTATCATAACTCTTCTCTCTTCTCTCTCCTCTCTTCTTCTTCCTCCTCCTCTAGTTCAAGGAGACTCCCTCTCATGTGTTGAGAAACCTCCTCCTTGAGATCAAAACACCCCAAAACCACTCTCTACTCACTCTAGGGTTAGAGGTCTAGCAAGCCAAAGATCCTAGTTCTCTCAAAGTTCGAGAAAGGAGCCCGAAGGTTGAACCCTCAGGTGGATCCATCTTTGATGGAAGAAGGCGACGAGGAAAGCACCATCCAACCCCTACAAAGGTTTCAAGAAGAAGGAGTTCAAGCTTAGGTATAACCTCCTTTCCAAGTAGCTAACTCTCTTTAGCATGATAGCTAGTTTAGTTTAGAAAAGATCCCGACTTCTGTTAGTCCATGTTGCCTAATGCGATAAAAATTTGTTTTTTATACCGTTTCCGCCTCCCCGTAAGAACCGGGGTTGGCAACGTGGACTTACAGTGGTATCAGAGCCTAACTAAACTTAAACTAGCTTGGTAGTAAAGTGTATGGAAGTTTGATCACAAAAATCGCAAAAACCTAAACTTCAAAACCCTAACTTTCTGTTGAAATTTTTTGTGTTCTAAAAATAAAAAGTTTTACTCCAAAAACCAGCTCAGGGTTTTGTGAAGACACCCACCAAAAACGGTCGCCTGAATCCTTTAAACCGCCGCAGTTCCGCGGCAATGGGTATACATTTGCCGCGGAACGGCCACCGTTTTGGCTTGTCTCGTGACCGGGTTTGGTGCAGTGTTCTTCTGGTAGGGTTTTGGGATTTTTAAGATGGTTTATTTGTGCCCAGGTTTTCCATAAAAGAAATTTGTTTTTGGGGGCCTATAAATCTGTAATTTTGGATCGAACTTCACTATACTTGGCAAATCGGTTATATCTGTGATGTTTATATATATTGAACATCGGCTAATCGCTATATGTCGATTAGTCGGGGTTATACATATCTGTGATCTGTGTTTGATGATGGTATGTGTATATGAATGCGTTGGACTATCGCGGGTGAATAGCCGGGGTGGATGTGAGATGAGTGTTTTCTTTTTCTTTCATTCATGTAATATGTAAATTGATGTAATATTATTTGTATGGCCGCACAACCGGGTCGGGGTTGTAGCCGTCATTGTATAATTCTTTTTACTGTTTTTGCTCCTAGGATAGACCCATGGAAGGGGTGCACAAACTACCGGTTATCTCGAAGTGCCGAGTGGCCTACTCACGGAATTGAGGGAGGTTGCTCCACTTCGGGTACTTGGCGGGTAGTTTGCCGCACTCGTTGGGGTCTTGGGTGGGGTTTTGGCTATTCACCGCGACCGTGTAATCCGTTTTTCGTTGCAGGCTCGAACGGATTGCGGATTCTTAGTATATCCAATGTATTCATCTGTGATCTGTAATGTCTATCATTGCTATATATATTTATAACTATTTAGGCGTTGCTTATGTTTTACAGCCGCGCTAGCCCAGCCCCCGCTCTGTCGTTAGTTAAGTAACCTAACGGGTGATGACGGGGCCCCGTGGCGAATGCGAATGGCATAAGCATACGTCATATTTTGGTTGTTTTCTGCAATGGTAGGATTAATTGATGGGACGCATTAAAAGAACTAATGCAATAATATCACGCATTAAAAGAACTAATGCAAGATAATAAACCAAGCAAAAGTCGTTGGAACACTTTCGAAAAACCACTCGGTTTTTTTCAAAACTAACTTTTAAATGCGGAGCTTGAGCCACTCCTTTTAAAAGCTATCTCGTTCCATCGATTATATGAAGTTCACTACGTTCACGGTTTTACCAAAACCATTCGTAGCCCTCCGTCGTTTCACATGAATAGTCAATAGTATTCAAGCTGTGTTTGTTGGCCAAAGTCAAGGCATAGTGATTGGTAGCTATTGGGTATTCATGTGCAGCATAGATAGATGCGTTGATTTGGAACAGTCGTACTGCCTTGTTGGCCAAAGTCAAGGGTAGGTACGGGTGGATTCAAATTAACCTGGAGAACGACGGGTAGAACTTAACATGTGACTTATGATTTGTTGGCCAAAGTCAAGGTCATAAGAGCATGGGGAAAAAATCCACATCGAGAGTTTCATAAGTACTGAAACTTGCTAGATTTGCATACCATTTGGAGTGTGATGATTCTGGTAGGATTCCTTCAGTTTCGTCACGCGATGATATTTGGATCCCGATCCTACTGTGAGTATATGCTACTCCTCGGGAAATTTCTCACTAAACGATCAATGCTATAAACCTAGTAGGTGCCTAGAAAGGTGTTAGCGGGGCTACGCCCCCAGGGAAAAGAGGTTCTTAAATTAAGGAACTTCGCGAAAGCATTGGAAAACCACCCTCGAAGTACCGACACTGGCCTGGCTGAACGGTTAAGCAAGTATTGTGCGGTGGGATTGATCCCGACTAATTCTTCCTTTATGGTTTGAGGAGGGATTCGAGAGACAGTGGGAGCCATCCTGTTTAGACAAACTAAAAACCGTTCTAAACTTGCAAGAGCATCGTGCTGAGTGTTTCTTCTCGCTCTCCTAATTGCAGCGACCAATCGACATGACTGGACTTAAGTTACTTCTAGATAAAAACATACTGACAGGGCCAAACTACAAAGATTGGCTCAGGAATGTCAAAATGGCAATCACTTACGACAAGCTGGGGTATCTTCTTATCACCAAAGCTCCCTACGTCCCAGGTCCCACCTCCAGCGTCGCGGATAAGGAAATCCGTAAGACTTGGGAGATTGATTGCGCGAAGGCCAAGTGCCTCGTGCTTGCCTCTATGGACAACGAACATCAGAGGAGGCACGAGAATATGGACCTAGAATCCATATTTCTCCATACAAAAGAACTGTATGGAGAGCAGTCTCGTATCGCAAGGTACGAAGTGTCGAAGAAGTTATTTTCGACAAGATTGGCCGTCGGATCATCGGTAGCGAAACACGTGCTTAACATGATTGGCTACATTGAGGAGCTCGCAGAACTTGGGACCACGTTGGAGAGTGAGCTCTATACAGACTCGATTCTCCAGTCCATTCCTTCCACTTACGCCCAGTTTATACTGAACTTCAACTTACAAGAAAAAGAAGTTGAACTTTCAGAACTCCTCAACATGCTGAGAAGCGCAGAGGGCACCCTACAGAAAGGTAGGGAAACATCCACTTTGTTTGTAGGAGGATCTTCTTCTTGGTCCAAGGCGAAAGCCAGGGGAAAGAAGAGGAAAGCCCCCGCCAAACCAAGGGGCAGTGTTAGTAAAGTGGATACGAAGGGAAAGGCGAAGGCAACAAAGATAGCGGGGAAGCTTGTGGGTAAAGAAGAATGCTTCTATTGTCATAAGAGTGGACACTGGAAGAAAGATTGCAGGGCTTGGAAGGCCAGGACACAGAAACTGAAGCAGGTTGCGGCTTCAG
The DNA here is from genome assembly GCA_030015575.1 of Agapanthus africanus. Classification (NCBI taxonomy): domain Eukaryota; kingdom Viridiplantae; phylum Streptophyta; class Magnoliopsida; order Asparagales; family Amaryllidaceae; genus Agapanthus; species Agapanthus africanus. The sequence continues at coordinate 304,914,600 of JASDDO010000016.1, read as the reverse complement.
CTTCAGGTGTGTATGTTATTGAAAACTGTCTTTCGATAAACACTACTTCCTGGGTATTGGATACCGGATCAGGATCTCATATCTGTAATTCTTTGCAGGCATTGAGAAATCGTAGGTTTTTGAAGGCAGGTGACATGACCCTCAAAGTTGCAAACGGAGCTAGCATGGATGCTAAGGCCGTGGGGGACTATCACCTGGGAATGACAGATGGACATGTTTTGGTTTTGCGCAATTGCTTTTTTGTACCCAACACAACTTGTAATATAATTTCTGTATCTTTGGTTTCTAAAGAAGGTTATGAATTTGCGTTTGTAAGTAATGTTGTAAACATTCACCTTAATCAAGTTCTGATTGGGTCAGGTACACTGAGCAATGGTATATACGTATTAAACCAACCACAGATTTTCAATATCCAGAATACACACAAAAGAAAGTCTCCAGATATCAATCAGACTTTCTTATGGCATTGTAGACTGGGTCACATCAATGAGAGAAGGTTAACTAAGTTACATACAGAAGATATTTGGATCCGTTCGAATATCAATCATATGCTACTTGTCAATCCTGTCTCAAAGGAAAGATGACAAAGACTCCGTTCACTGGACACGGAGTAAGAGCGAGCGAGCTCTTGGGACTCGTACACAGCGATGTGTGCGGTCCAATGTCTACACATGCGCGAAGCGGTTATTCTTACTTCATTACTTTTACGGATGTCTTTTCAAGGTACGGTTATGTCTTCTTAATGAAACATAAGTCCGAAGCCTTTGAAAAGTTCCAGGAATATAAAAATGAAGTAGAAAAACAAACCGGCAAAAGTATCAAGATTCTAAGATCGGATCGAGGTGGAGAATACTTAAGTGCCGAGTTCCTGAATTACTTAAAAGAGAATGAATTCTCTCTCAGCTTACTCCTCCATACACTCCGCAACATAACGGTGTATCGGAGAGAAGGAACCGGACCCTATTGGATATGGTACGGTCCATGATGAGTAACGCTGAGTTACCGCGATCATTCTGGGGGTATGCGCTAGAATCAGCTGCAAACCTTTTGAACCGAATTCCCACTAAGACTGTGCCTACCACACCATTTGAGATATGGTGTGGAAAGAGGCCCCATCTTAATCACATTAAGACATGGGGATGTCCAGTTTTTGTTAAAAAGCAGCATGCGGACAAACTCGAGGCACGCTCAGTACAGTGCAAGTTCGTGGGATATCCAAAGAACTCCAAGGGATATTTCTTCTACTGCGAAGAGGAACAAAAAGTTTTTGTTTCTCGTCATGCCTACTTCTTGGAAACTGAGTTTTTGGAAAACCAGATAAGTGGGAGCACAGTAGAGCTGGAAGAAATTCCATAACCACAGACTATTACTGACAGCTTAGTGGAACCAGAGGGTTCAAAAGAAAAGGACATTCCTACGCCGCTCCGCAGGAGTAGTAGGCAGTCTCATCCACACGAGAGATACTACGGTTTTCTCATAGACGGGGATAGAGAGGATTGCATCATAGATTATGATGAGCCTACTAGCTTCCAGCAGGCCGTTCAGAGCGTTGACTCGGTAAAATGGCTGGATGCAATGCGGACCGAAATGGAGTCCATGTACACCAACAAAGTATGGACGTTGGACATTGCTCCAGACGGGGTAAAACCCGTAGGATGCAAGTGGATCTTCAAAAGGAAGATTGGTAGACTTGTTGCAAAGGGTTTTCGCCAAAGACCTGGTTTGGACTATGACAAAACCTTTTCTCCAGTGGCTATGCTGAAATCCATTCGGATCCTTCTTGCCATTGCTGCCTTCCACGATTATGAGATTTGGCAGATGGACGTAAAAACCTCTTTTCTAAATGGAAATTTAGAGGAGTGTGTCTATATGGACCAGCCAGAGGGTTTCATTCAGAGTGGGAGCAGCGGAAAGATGTGCAAGTTGCTTAAGTCCATCTATGGACTAAAGCAGGCATCGCGGAGTTGGAACATCTGCTTTGATGAGACGGTCAAAGAATTTGGCTTTATCAAAAATCCAGATGAACCATGCATCTATAGTAGATTTGTAGCGAGAACTGTAGTATTCCTCGTTTTATACGTGGATGACATTCTCTTAATAGGAAATGACATTCCTATGCTACAATCTGTCAAGGGGTTCTTGTCGCACAGGTTCTCCATGAAAGACCTGGGTGATGCCTCATACATCCTGGGGATCCAGATCCATCGTGATAGATCCAAGAGGATATTAGGACTTTCACAGTCCAGGTACATCGACACCATACTGAAAAGATTCAGTATGGAAGATTCCAAGCGCGGTAACCTACCTTCTTGTCACGGGATCACCCTCTCTAAAGAGATGTCTCCTAAGACTGATTTGGAGAGGGATCCCATGTCTATTATACCCTACGCTTCTGCGGTAGGCTCTATAATGTATGCGATGTTGTGTACCAGACCGGATGTAGCTTATGCACTGAGTGTGGTAAGCCGGTATCAATCAAACCCTGGAGAGAAACACTGGATAGCGGTAAAGAACATTCTCAAGTACCTGAGAAGGACTAAGGAGATGTTCTTGGTGTATGGCGGAAAAGACCTCCAGATCGAGGCCTTTGCTGACTCTAGCTTCCAGAGTGACGAGGATGATTCCAAGTCCATGTCGGGTTTTGTCTTTACCCTCAATGGAGGGGCGGTGTGTTGGAAGAGTTCCAAACAGGAAACCGTTGCAGACTCGACTATGGAAGCGGAATACATCGCTGCATCTGATGCCGCAAAAGAAGCCGTCTGGATGAGGAAGTTCTTGAAAGAACTTCAGGTGGTTCCGTCCATTGTTGATCCAATACCTCTGTATTGCGACAACAACGGGGCTATAGCTTTAGCGATGGAACCCAGGTCCCATCAGAAATCCAGACACATCTTGAGGCGGTATCACCTGATCAGGGAGATCGTAGATCGCCAGGAGATTGAGGTTCGTAGGGTTGCTTCAGAAGAAAACACTGCAGATCCATTCACCAAGGCCTTGCCCCAGACTCAGTTCGAGCTGCTGATCGAGACGATAGGTCTTCAATACGTCAGTACATGGCCTTAGTGCAAGTGGGAGATTGTTAGTGTATATGCCCTAGAGGCCATTACTGTATCATACTGGTCTGTATATTACTTAATGGAAGCTTGGGATATTCACCTTGTATATACAATCTTGCTCAAAATAGTAGTATGCTACTTGGTTTGTTTCTACTTCAATGTGTACATGTGTTTATTTTATGATATCACCTATACGCATTAGTAGAACCCTTAAGATCTTTGCTTGATTACCAACATTGTGATGGCAGTCACACTAGTGGGGGCTGGGTAATCTATAAGCACATCCTTATGCAGGTCCCTAGTCGCAGGACTATCGAGACAGGGCATCGATACTCCGGAGTAGACCAGCACATGCGCTTCTCATCCCAGTGTGGGAGACGGTCTATCCCACAGCCGTCAGTACGTCGTACTTGAGATAGTATGCGGGTGCTCGTTAGGTTACGAGTACACTGGACAGGACTCATCGGGAACTGACTAGCTGGTTTTATACCTATCGTCAGTTATCAGTTCCCAGGTGACATGAGTACGGCTTAGTCCGCTTACTTGACACTGGCACTTCGCCTCGAGTGTGTTCCCACTGTACTTTGATTACTACCCTACCACAGCTCAAAGGAGTCGTGCAAACAGGTGGTAGTTGGGTGCAGTCCCGAAGCACTTGGAGGCAGTGACGGTTAGACAGGATTCGTCTCAGCATTGGGTGTTGACATCGCGCTGTGTCTAGGAGAGCCATTACACGAGTAGTCCCTGGCCAGGGCAAGCGAGATATACTGGTAGGCTTCCAGTGTTATCTCAGGGTGTTTTGGGCTTCACTCCGACACGACTTGTACCGCTATTAGGGGACTGACGTTTACCGCCCCCTAGGCCCGCCATGCGATGTATCAGACGAACAGACCGGACTGTACGGAGACTGTCACATTCAGACTCAGTAGGAGTTCAGATGGGGTTCACCTCGTCAGTCTTCCTATCGGCATCTACCTGGGGACCGTTACGCACAGCTAGTGCCGCTTGCGGTCTGTGGTTAAACCCACTGCCAGCGTAGTGTCGAGTCTTTAGAGTCCCACACAGAGGGCTATTCGCCTTTGGGCAAAACAGAGTAGAGGTCGCATGGTTTTGCGACAGGGTTCGTTCTCATCCGCGCACTTGTGCACGTTTGGAGTCCGGACAGATATTACTAGCAGGCTCTAGTTTGAGCCAGATACTGGTATATGTTTTGGGGTTGCTTTTATCTCATAGTATTCATGTTCCTCGGAACAAGAATGCGGGTGTGTATGCACAGTTGATTGAGGCGGAGGAAGAGGATTTTCTTTAGGGTTTCGGAACGGGTGTGTATGCACAGTTGACAGTCGTCTTTTTCCAAACCCTAATGAATTTATGATATATCAATTAATAATATTAATTAAATGAAATTGTGTCATGGTTGGGATGGTTGACTTGTTGACCAAGGTTGACTTGTTGACCATGGTTGAAACTTTGACCATCATCATTACATATCAAAGATGCTCTTTGATTCTAGCAAAACCATTTAATGTGTGTAATGATAATTGTCATTTCAAACCATCCATCAACTATTTCATTTAGATTATTATTTTTAATTTTGATAATTCATTTTCATATTATGTTATGGTTGTAAGAAAAAGGTTTCATTCTATCATAACTCTTCTCTCTCCTCTCTTCTTCTTCCTCCTCCTCTAGTTCAAGAAGACTCCCTCTCATGTATTGAGAAACCTCCTCCTTGAGATCAAAACACCCCAAAACCACTCTCTACTCACTCTAGGGTTTGAGGTCTATCAAGCCAAAGATCCTAGTTCTCTCAAAGTTCGAGAAAGGTGCCCGAAGGTTGAACCCTCAGGTGGATCCATATTTGACGGAAGAAGGCGACGAGGAAAGCACCATCCAACCCCTACAAAGGTTTCAAGAAGAAGGAGTTCAAGCTTAGGTATAACCTCCTTTCCAAGTAGCTAACTCTCTTTAGCATGATAGCTAGTTTAGTTTAGAAAAGATCCCGACTTTTGTTAGTCCATGTTGCCTAATGCGATAAAAATTTGTTTTTTATACCGTTTCCGCCTCCCCGCAAGAACCGGGGTTGGCAACGTGGACTTACATAAGTCGTGTCAGAGCATCGCGTTGCCGAACCGACGTTCCCCAGCCCCGAATAAGAATTCGGATCGGTCAAGCAATACATTTTATTATCTTGATTAGGGCATGAAATGGTTGCTACCTGGAGAGAGAGAGAAAAGAATCACTCAGCATGCTCTCTTGCAAGATTAGATTGGTTATTAATTTATCTAATCAGGATGGCTCCCAATGTTTCCTTAAATTCTTCTTAAAACCCTAAAAGAATAACTATTCAGGATTAATCGCACGTCACAATACTTGCTTAACCTTTCAGCCAGGCTAGTGTTGGTACTTCGAGTTTGGTTTTCCAATGCTTTCGTGAAGTTCCTTAATTACATAACCTCTTTTTCCTGGAGGCGTAGCCCCGCTAACACCGTTCTAGACACCTACTTGGTTTATAGCATTGATTGTTAAGTGAAATAATCTCCCGAAAGTAATCGAACTTATCAGTAGGATCGGGATCCAACTATCATTGTGTGATGACCTAGATGGAATCCACTCTAGTCACCACACTCCAGAAGGTATACTAAATCTGCAAGTTTCCTGTATGTTTGAAACTCCCGATGTGGTTTTTGTCCCTAACGGTTTATGACCTTGACAATGCCAACATATCATAAACTGCTAAACAAGTTCGGCCCGTCATTATCTTGATTAACTTAGACCCACCTACATATCCCTTTACAATACCAATATAGCTATGTGTCTGTCCTAAATAATCTGAAAATAAAGCTGCAAACAAGCAATACTCAGCTACCGATCACTATGCCTTGACAATGCCAAAATACGTAGATCAAATACTAAGTAATAATTATAGGAAATGACGGAGGGTTTCGGCTGGGTTTTTGGCGAAAAACCCGTTAACGTAATGAACTTGATATCGTTGAAGGAACCTGAGTGGTTTTACAAATATATAGTGGCAAAAACTTTTACTAAAGAGGTCACTCCCTATGAAGGGTCTCGGCTCTTTCCTCATCGATTGAGGTGCAGGATATTCCAAACTGAATATCACGATGCAAAGCATGAATAATCGACTATAGTGAAGTTATTACGTTGATGCAAACTTTTACTCAAGGGGTCACTCCCGATGAAGGGATCTCGGCCCTTGCCTTGTCGAATGAGGTGCTGGATATTCATAACCGAATACCACTGTGCAAAGCAAAAGAGAACGTCTGTAATGTCTGTTTTCAAAACTTGGTTCTAACAAAATCTTTTAGGTTTATTTTCTTGCATTAATCAAAATTAATGCGGTCCCATCAATATAACCAATCACACCAGAAAAGAAAGAAAATATGATGTACGTATATGCCATCCGCATTCGCCAGTAGGCCCCGTCATCACCCGTTAGGTTACTTAACTAACGACAGAGCGGGGGCTGGACTAGCGTGGGTGGAAAACATATACAACATCTACTAGTGTGTGTGTGTGTGTCTCAATATATATATACGACATTTGTCCCGGGCATGATAATAATCAATATCACAGAATCTCAGTCAACAATACATAATGGTGGATAATCTTGGAGCCCCAGGTTTCATTTGAGCCTCAAATAAAACCCGACGTTCCCTGTCGTGCAGATAGCCTGTGAAATGAAAACCTGGACCCCTACGAGCTCGGCAAGTTACCCATCAATCCCAGAAGCGAGGCAGCCCCCTTCAACAAAGTGAATGGGCCACCCAACACTTCACAGAATCCGGTAACTTGAGCGCCCCTCCATGGGTCATCCTATATCCCCTACGAATGCGGCGAATAGCCTACCAATTCTAGAAAGAAGCCCCCTCCGTCTCAACGAGATGCGGGCTTGTTGCTTTCTAGAACCCGGCTATCCGTGCACTCCACCGTAGGGTAATCCTAGTACAGAAAAAGAAAATAATATGTACAAATGGTGATATCGACCTCAACCCGGCCGTGCCCCAAAATTATATACAACCCAGCAAAAATGGCAATCCACATGTCGAACACTCGCCCGCAATAAAAAATGTACAAATGAATATAAACCGTGCTACTAACATTGCATCACATGCTATCCATCATGGATATCCAACCACAATCACAACATAAGCACAAAATATCAACGCGAATGTCACGTTCTCAAAACCTATCTAAATGAACATATAGCAATTAGACGAGTTTTACCGATCGAGTGACATTCATAGTCGCAGATAAAAGTGAATGTACTGTAAACTATTAAACAGTATCAAATTTAACGACTTCGAAACAGTTCAAATTGCCCCGTATAGAAAACAACAGAGAACCAAACTTAGGCAAAAATAAAACAATATCAGAAACCCAAACTACAAGAGACAAGATCACAGACCAAAACATGCCACATTCTGCCAAGAAAGATCCGAGATGGCCAGATTTTTGATGAAAGTGGCGGCCAAAATGTGCTGGAATTGTGTTGTTTTTGGTCAGTGTTCATCTCATAGTGCAAGGATCACTCTGCAGTTGTTTTAAAAAATTTTTTAAGCCTTTAAAAATTCAACAGAAACAGCAGTTCAGATTTCAGTGTTACGGACTTGTTTCGATTTTGTTGTTTTAACATTGTTTAAACACGCTAAACTAGGGTTTATGGGATTGATCTGATACCATGAAGGGTTACACTAGCGCCCCGGCCAACTTCCGTAGCCAAATGCGAAACAAAAATTTTACTACGATAACAAACTTAGCGCTAGAATAGACCCTAAACCGGATCTTTACCATAAACCTAGTTAGCACAAAAGAGTTCTATCTACTATGATAGAAAGTTATGCCTCAAGCTTGGACTCCTTCTCTTCTTATGGTGCTTCTCCTTGTTGTGAGCTCCTTGGAGTGGTTGTAAATGGCTCCTCCTCACCGACTTCTCCACATCGAAGAAGATCCACCCGAAGGCCTCTACCTTGAGCTCCAACCTCAACAATAAAGTAACTAGGGTGCTTGGTGTGCTAGACTAAGAATCCTAGAGTGAGTAGAGAAGTGTTTTGGTAGTTTGATCTTATAATGCTCTTGATTTTCAACTCATGAAACAATAGAGCCTTGAGAGAGGAAGTGGAGAGAGCAAGCAAGAGAAAGAATGTTTCATGATAAAATGAGGTGTATGCTTTCATATGTGGAAAAAGAATAATGATAATTTTAATTAGGATAATTGTCATGGTTGATGTTGATTTGACCATTATCATGTCACAATTAATGCTAAGCAAAAAACATCTCATGCTTAACAAAAATATCTAAGTCAACAAAAGTCAATAAGTCAAATGGTCAAACCAATTTACCATGATACAATTATCTCTAATTAAAACTCATTAATCAATTTTCTCTATCTCAATATGGTTTTAATCAAATCAATGGTCAAAACCCTAATGAGGTTTCTATGCCTCTGTCAACTGTATATACATACCCACATCCGTGTTTCGAGGAACACGAATAGAATGACACCGAACCAACCCAAAACCAAATACTAGGATCTGGTTTAAACCAAAGCCCACTAGTAACAACTGCCTGACCACCAAACACGTACAAGTGCGCGTATGTGAACGGACCCTGTCGTAAAACCATTAGACCTCTGTTACGTTTTGCCCAAAGGTGAACAACCCTCTGTGTGGGACTCTAAAGACTCGACACTACGCTGGCAGTGGGTTTAACCATAGGCCGCAAGCGGTATTAGATGTACGTAACGGTCCCCAGGTAGATGTCGATAAGAAGACCGATGAGGTGAACCCATCCAAACTCCTACTGAGCCTGAATGTGATAATCTCCGTAAATTTCGATCTGTTTGTCTATGAGTATCGCATATCGGGCCAATGGGGGTGGTAAATGTCAAAACACTAATAGAGGTATAAGTCGTGTCGGAGTGTAGCCCAGAACACCCTGAGAAACTACTAGAACACTTACCAGCAAACTCATTTGCCCTGGCCAGGGACTTTGTGTAATGGCTCTCCTAGACACAGTGCGATATCAACCCCCAATACCGGGAGAGACAAATCCTTTCTAACCGCCACTGCCTCCAAGTGCTTTGGGACCGCACCCAACAACTACCTGTTTGTACGACTCAATAGAGTCATGTTAGGATAGCAATCAAAGAACAGTGGGAACACACTTGAGGAAAAGTAGCAGTGTCAAGTCAACGGACGAAGTTGTACTCATGTCACCTGGGAACTACTAACTGATAATAGGTATAATACCAACCAAAAGTTCCCGACAAGTCCTGTCCAGTGTACTCGTAAACTAATGAGCACCTGCATACTATCTCCCGTACGACGTACTGATGGCTGTGGGACAGAACTGTTATTTATATGTATGCCCTAGAGGCCATTACTGTATATACGATGTATATTGTAATGGATGCTTGGACATATATAGGGAGGACTTTCTTGCTCGACATCATAGTATGCTATCTGGTTGTACTTTATCTTAACATGTACTCTGATTGTCTCTATGTTACATGTTGATAAAGCCCTTAGGATATGTACTCGACTACTGAGACTATGATGAGATCATACTAGTGGGGCCACAGTAGTCGACGAGTACATCCTATAACTGTTCCTAGTCAAGGGTGTATCGAGACAGGGCATCGATGCACCAGAGTAGGCTAGCGTATAAGCATCTTGACCCATATGATGGGCGATGGATGATCCCATATCCATCGGTGTTTAACATCAAGGATGGTGTACGGGTGCTCAGTGGAGACTGGGTACACTGGACGGACTCGCCGAGAGCTCCCAGATGGTATTATACCTCACGTCAGATGGCAGTTCTCCGATGACACTGCTACAGAGTAGTTTGTTGACCCGAGATCATCATGGAGTCTTGTGTGATTCCTACTGTGCTTTGATTTCCATCATACCACGTCCAAGAGGGTGTGCAAAAAGGTGGTTTTTGGGTACAGTCCCGAATCACATGGAGGCAATGAGCGATAGGAGGGATTCGTCTCTCCCGGTATAAGCAGTTGATGTTGCGCTGTGTTCGATTGGCTATAACTGGAAATCCCTGGCCAGGGTTGCTGAGATTTACTGGTAAGTGTTATCAGTAGTTTCTTGAATTGTTATAGACCTCATACTGACACGACTTATCAAGCTACTGCGGTCTGATATTTACCACCCCTAGGCGAGATATGCGACATATCAGATTACGAGACCGGACTGCACGGGAGTGTTACTGATTGGATTCATAGGAGAATGTACAGGCTTTCTTGTTGATCTTCTGATCGCTCAATACCTGGGTGGCTGTTACGTTTAGCTGACCGCTCGCAGCTTGTGGGTGTTTGATATGATCATCACCTACTGCCGGCGTATTGACGATTCTTTAGAGTCCTACATAGAGGTTTCTTGACCAGGCAAAACGGAGTAGGGGCATATATGTGATATGTGCAGGACCGAGGATAATGCGATATGAGATACCGTATTATATTCTCGCGATATTTGATATCAGCCGGGTCATTGGATCAAGTGTTGATTCGATGAATCGGTAAATGATATATTAGTCGGTTATATGCGATATAGCTGGATGGTCGGATCAAGTGTTGATTCGATGATTTAATGTATAATAATATATATGATATATTAAATTACATTAACTAATATAAGCTCACTAAAAGATTCTTTTTCTCACTCGGGTAATACATTGATATATATGCGATATATGCTAATTGTATTATTTTATTTTGTTACAACAAATATTATATATGTGATATATAATATTGTAACATGATATGATTACTAATGCAACATGTTTAGTGGAGATTAAACAAGGTTAGGGTTTGAATTGGGTCAGTTCTTTCATGAACATTCTAGAAGGTTTTTCTTTTGTCATGAGTTAAGATATTATGGTTGATATTTTGTAATGACTCATTCTTAACCCAACCCAAACCCTTAGCCCTAGTTAAATCTCTACATGAGTCTGCCTAGTCATAGTTAACCATGGTTGCATTATTCATCATTATTACATTTTCATTATTCATCACAAATGATTATTCTTCATCTTCTTCCTTAAGTTCTTCATGGAAAAGCTTTCTAGCTTTTTCAAAGGTGATGAAAATGAGTGAGAAATAAAAAAAATAGAGCTAAAATCCTACTTCATCATCATCATCTATTCTTGCCATTTAGATGAGGGTGTTCACTTTATTTTATGAGTGAGAGCTTGTGTTAATGAAACTTCAAGGTAGATCATCTTTGTTGTCGAAGATCGGAAGCAAGCTTACATCATTCTCTTCGTGGAGCCTCTCTAGAGTCCGGATGCATGATGATCGTAGCGATGGGACCTCAACACAGAGCTTTAGAAGTGAAGGACCAGATCTACAAAGGTTGTAATCCTTCTCACTTAGTGTTAAAGTGTTTAACATGCTTGTTTTCACCTAATCTCTAGTCTAAGATCTTGGTTTAGGGTTGTTCGGCACGTCTAAATTTTAAATCGGGCATGGTTGATACCTCGTAGACCCTTGTGAGAGTGCCTAGTAACCCTACAGTGGTATCAGAGCCAAGATAGAGTTTTAGGAGAAGTCTAGACGAAGTTTAAACTTCGATCGAACTCCGGATACCCGTAAAACCCTATTTTCTGGAAATTTTTCAAAAATGTTGTTTTTTCTTATTAAAAATACTCAAAAAAATCAGCAGGGTATTTTAGGAATTGCTGTGTAAAACGAGCCTCTAATACGACAAAAGAGCCGCGGAACCGCGGCCGTACTGTGTATTTAGCGGCGGTTCCGCGGCCATACTTTCGACTTTGGGTTTGGGCTTTGCACTGTAATAACCGTAAGTACTTCCTGATTCTTCTAGGAATTTTTAATTATACTCAAGAGTTGAGTTTTTTTGGGTTGTATTGGGAACTCGTTGATTCGATCGGATAATATAACTTCGTTTAGTTTGTCCGGATAATTTTTAGAACGTGTTAAAAAGTTCAAATGGATATCAATAACTCACTTTTTCCTCTGCCAGAAAATTTACAAGTGTTGGATTTTTCCGTAGTTTAAGAACGTTCTAAGTCGTGCAAGTAACGCGATGGACCCTCTAGAAGAACACAAACCTTAACTCGATTATGTGACCGTCTGAACCGCCTCTGAATCTTAGGGTTTGGGGCAGTACGGCGTGCCACATGTGAGGAATTGGCTTGACCCTTTTACGGCTGGACCATTGGTACTGTGGCATGTGATGGATGTTTTAAAACTAATTTCAAGTGTTGAGAACTATTTGGGAAAAGTTGGGTATTTGTTTATTCGATTGGAAAGTTTAACATTGTCTATTTATCTGGAATGTGATACAATATTTGGAATCCACATGAAGTTATGAGATAACTAATTTGAATGTTATAAATCTAGTAGATCAGTCTCAGATGATCGGTTGCCATAGAATTTTGATGTGATCAAAAGTCCGTCGCAATCACATAGCGTACGCGGATACTCGTCGGGTAAACTTAATAGACAGCCACTCCCCATAGCCCCGACCAAGTGACTGTAGAAGAACCCCGTCGCCAAAAGCATCTATTCGGGTGCACGCGGCAACGGTGTTCCGCCTTAGTGCACTTCGTCGACGGCATCCGGGGGTGCGGCCATCCACTAAAGTTTGCGACGAGCATTCGATCAGGATATCGGGAATCTTGTTGAATTGCCCAAATTGATATTGAAAAGAGTTTTCGATAAAGATGCTAAAATGCGGGGTTTATAATTGTTAGGCATGAGATGTCTAAGGAATTCATTTGGTTAGGCATGCGATATCTATAGAGGTTGCGGATTCCAACTGTTGTAGTTTTACACTTTCTTTTCTATGACCGAAAGTGTAGTATGTAGTTGTATCGCCGGTTTTCGTTGCTATACATCGACAACAATCGGTGTATGCATACTTACTTACGTTGATAACATGTGATGTTATGCGTTGCTATGATATGTTATATTGGATCGTCGTTTTTGAGTAGCCGGGGGTTTTATGTGAGATGAGGGTTTTTATTTTCATTCATGTAAAATTCATTTGTATGTAATATTCTTTTATTGGGGAACTTCCGGGCTGAGGATGATGTCACCATTGTATATTATTTACTTTTCCGCATTTGGTAGACCCAAGGCGGGGAGCACAAGTAACCGGGTTCTAGGGTCCAGTGGGAGACCATCTCGATGAGTCGAGACCGGGTCTCCTAACCCTGGAATTGGCAGAGTTTCTTGCCGCTCTCATAGGGGTCTAGGGATGTGGGTTTGGCTATTCGTTGCGACCGTGGAATCCGTGTTTTATACAGGCTCGTATTGAAAACACGGACGTCCTACTGTATCCAATATTTCATATATGTTCTTATGCTGCAATGTTCTGTAATGAGATCATATTACTGCCTAAGACGAATGTTTATATTATATATATGGGATATATATATTATATATTGTTGATTTCGTTTCATATCTGATGCTTGTGAAGCATATTAAAATGGGATTTCATTAATAAGATTAATGAAATAAAAGAAACCTAAGATGTTGTAGAAACTTGTTTAAAAATGTAGGGTTGGCCTAGCACCTTGTCAAGGGTGTGGTAGCATCACATATGCCATAATCAAAATTTTAGAGGTGCTAAGTTAACTCGACAAGAATCGAAACTAGAAGTTTTAGGGATTCATACAACTAAGCATCACATGCAAATGTAAAACTATCACTAAGAGTAGAGATTACAACCTTTGTGGATCTCCCTCGGTGACTCCTTGGCACTATAAGAGTTTGGAACGGATCGATGGAAGCCCTCCTTGTCCACGATGATCCACCCGAAGTCCCTTTGCCCAAAGCTCCTTGCCTTACTTGTTTCGCAAACGAAGTAGAGCAAACACCCTACACAAATCGGCTAGATGTGTGTAGTATGATGATGTGGTTTATATTCAACAATTGAAAATCCTTTCTTTTATCAACTTCACTCTAGAGGAAAAATCAAGAGAGGAAGAAGAAGATAATGGTGGCTAAACTTGAGCTTTTTATCATATCACATATGATAACTTGTTTTCACACCCTTGTTGTTTTTCACTCTTGTGTGTTGTTTCATATCACATATGAAGCTATTTATAGTGATGAGAAAGGAATAATCATCATTATTCCACCTCCACTATAATTATGGGTGCAAATTCTTTTCATAAAGAATTAAGCATGGGTGGAAATTCTTTTCATTAAGTTAAATAAAGTTTACCCACTAAAGAATAAAGGAGCATGTGTGTGTTTTCTTTACATTAACTTAAAATGAAAAGATATAAATAAAAGCTTCAATATAAGTCTTGCATTGCCACCATTCTTGTATCATCAACCATGATACTATGTATGTATGTATGTGTCCATGCACATCATCATGTGCATGCATGCATGCATACAAAAGGATTTAATTAAAGAATTAATCTAAATGTAATTTGTTAAATCAACACTTGATTTAGCAAACCGGTCATATCACATACGATCCGTCAAATAGAAAATGCCTGATTAATATACGTTATCACATAACCGTATTTAATCGGGTCCCGCGCATATCTCATATGCACACCACATCTTTTTGCCTGAGCAGGAAACTTCATTGTGGGACTCTAAGACTCGTCAATACGCCGGCAGTAGATGATGATCATATCAAACACCTACAAGCCGCAAGAGGTCAGCTAAACGTAACGGCCACCCGGGTATTGAAACGATCAGAAGAAAACCAGCGAAGCTGTAAAAACTCCCGTCGAGCCAACTGGAAACACTTACCGTACAGTCCGGTCTCTTCGTCTGATATGCTGCATATCGAGTCCAGGGATGGAATCGTCGACCCCAGTAACTCAATAAGTCATGCTGGTGTATGGCTCATAACAGATCGAGAAACTAATGATAACTCTTATCAATAAATCTCAGCAGCCCTGGCCAGGGACTTCATGTTATAGCCAATCGAGCATAGCACAACATCAACTCCCAATACCGGGAGAGACGAAACCCCTCCTATCGCTCATTGCCTCCATGTGCCTCGAGACTGTACCCAAAGACCACCTGTTTGCACGACTCAGTAGAGCCGTGGTAGGGTGGAGATCAAAGTATAGTGGGAGGACACACAAGACTCTATGACGATCTCGGGTCTACAGACTAACCTGTACCAGTGTTCCCTGAGAACTGCTATCCGACGATAGATATAATACCACATAGGAGTTCTCGACGAGTCCGTTCAGTGTACCCAGTCTCCACTGAGCACCCGCATACAATCTTTGGTGTCTCCTCACCAGATGGATATGGGATCATCCATCGCCTATCATATGGGACAAGAATGGTATACGCTAGTATACTCTGGAATATCGATGCCCTGTCTCGATACACCCTCGACTAGGAACAGTTCAAGGATATGCTTATAAACTACACGTGCCCCACTAGTATGATCCGCATCATAATCACAGTAGTCAAGCAAATATCCTTTGGGCTTTATCAACATGTGTAAATGATTAAATCTACATATCCAGATAAAGTAAACCAGATAGCGTACTATCATGTTGAGCAAGAAAGTCATCTATCTCCATAGATTATATGTCCAAGTTTCCACTATCCATATAATGGCCTTTAGGGCATACATATTACTAACAATCTCCCACTTGCACTAAGGCCAGTTATTGGCTTATCTCATACCCAACATTTCAAACAGTCGCTCATGCTGAGGCTGTGAAAGTGCCTTGGTGAATGGATCCGCTGTGTTATCCTTTGTATCTACTCTCCGAATCTCGATCTCCTGGCGATCTATTATCTCCTGGATCAGATGATATCGCCTTAGGATGTGTCTGGATTTCTGATGGGACCTTGGTTCTTTCGCTAATGCTATAGCTCCATTATTATCACAATACAATGGTATTGGATCAACAATGGTTGGAACTACTCCTAGTTCCGCAATGAACTTCTTCATCCAGACGGCTTCCTTAGCAGCATCACTTGCAGCAATATACTCAGCTTCCATCGTGGAGTCTGCAACGGTGTCTTGTTTGGAACTCTTCCAACTAACCGCTCCTCCATTTAGGGTAAATACAAACCCTGAGATTGATTTGTTGTCATCCTTGTCACTTTGGAAGCTTGAATCGGTAAAGGCCTCCAACTGGAGATCCTCATTACCATACACCAAGAACAATTCTTTAGTCCTTCGCAAGTACTTAAGAATGTTCTTCACTGCTATCCAATGTTTCTCCCCTGGGTTGGATTGATACCTGCTTACTACAGCCAGTGCATAAGCCACATCAGGGCGAGTACACAACATCGCATACATTATAGATCCTACGGCTGAAGAGTAGGGTATAGCGCTCATGCGAGCTCTCTCTTCATCAGTCTTCGGACAGAAGTCCTTGGAGAGAGTGATTCCATGACTAGCAGGCAAGGCACCACGCTTAGAATCTTCCATACTAAACCTCTTTAGAATGGTGTCTATGTACTTTGATTGGGACAGTCCCAACAACCTCTTGGATCTATCTCTATAGATCCTAATGCCCAAAATACGCGAGGCATCACCCAGGTCCTTCATGGAGAACTTTTGTGATAAAAATAGTTTGGCGGATTGTAGCATAGGAACATCATTTCCTATCAGGAGAATGTCGTCTACGTACAATACGAGGAATGTGACAATACTCCCTACAATCTTCTTATAAATACATGGTTCATCTTCATTTCTGATAAAATCAAACTCTTTGATTGTATCATCAAAGTAGATGTTCCAGCTCCTTGAGGCCTGCTTTAATCCATAAATGGATTTAAGCAATCTACATGCTTTCCCGCTGCTCCCACTATCAATGAAGCCCTCTGGCTGATCCATAAAAACGCATTCTTCTAAATCACCATTTAGAAATGCAGTTTTCACGTCCATCTGCCATATTTCATAATCATAGTGAGCAGCAATAGCAAGTAGGATCCTAATGGATTTAAGCATTGCTACTGGAGAGAAAGTTTCATCATAGTCCAAGCCTGGTCTTTGACGAAAACCTTTCGCTACAAGCCTTTCTTTATAGGTCTCCACCTGTCCATCTACACTAATCTTTCTCTTAAAGATCCATTTGCACCCAACGGGTTTTATCCCAGGAGGCGCAACGTCCAAAGTCCATACTTTGTTGGTGTACATTGACTCCATTTCGAATCTCATTGCTTCCAGCAATTTCACCGAGTCACCACTCGTGATAGCTTGCTGAAAACTAGTAGGGTCATCATCATCCATGATGCAATCTTCTCTATCACCATCTATGAGAAACCCATAGTATCTCTCTGGTGGGTGAGAAGTTCTACTAGACCTCCTGAGCGGCTGAGGTTCTTGAAGTTCTACTGCAACATCTGTTTCAACCAATTCCTCTTGAGTAATTTGTGTCTCTAGAACCTCTTCTAGTTCTACCACATTGCCATTAGTACTTTCCGTAAAGATCTCATTTTCCAAAAATGTGGCATGCTGAGCAATAAACACCTTTTGTTCCTCTTTGTGGTAGAATAGATATCCATACGAATGTTTTGGATACCCCACAAATTTACACAAGATCGATCGTGTCTCGAGTTTGTCTGGATTCTGCTTTTTAAAAAAAGCTGGACAACCCCAAATCCTAAACCGTTTAAGAGATGGTCTCTTTCCATTCCACATCTCATATGGAGTGGTAGATATGGTCTTGGTTGGAACCCTGTTCAATAGATACATTGCTGTCTCCAATGCATGTCCCCAAAAGGAAAGCGGTAACTCAGCATCACACATCATGGATCGTACCATATCCAATAGGGTACGATTCCTCCGTTCTGACACACCATTGTGTTGTGGTGTGTAAGGAGGAGTGAGCTGAGAGAGAATCTCATTCTCTTTTACGAAGTCTAGAAACTCTGTACTCAAATATTCTCCTCCTCGATCCGATCGAAGTTTCTTGATGCTCAAGCCTGTTTGCTTCTCTACTTCAAGTTTATACTCCTTGAATTTCTCGAAGGCTTCAGATTTGTGCTTTATCAAAAACACGTGTCCGAATCTTGAGAAATCATCAGTAAAAGTGATGAAGTATGAAAAACCACCTCTTGCCTGTGTAGACATTGGTCCGCATACATCACTATGTATGAGGCTTAAGAGTTCACCAGCTCTCTCTCCGTGTCCACTAAACGGAGTTTTGGTCATTTTACCTTTGATACAAGACTGGCAAGTCGCATAAGATTTATATTCAAACGGATTTAAATATCTATCTTTATGTAGCTTGTTTAGTCTTGTTTCATTAATATGACCAAGTCTACAATGCCAAATAAAAGCTTCATTTATATCTGAAAACTTTCTTTTAGTAGTATGTTGTATATTGAAAACTGTGTGTTGGTTCAGGATGTAAATACCGTTATTTAGTGTACCATACCCAATCAACTCTTGATTCAGGTTAATGTTCATAACATTATTTTGCAATATAAAATGATATCCTTCATTGTCCAACAAAGAAACGGATATTATGTTACACAGCATACTTGGTACTAAATAACACGGGTTCAAAACCAAAATACTTCCTGAAGGCAACCCTAGATGATACTCTCCCACGGATACAGCATGTATATTGGAACCATTTCCAACCCGCAGAGTATGATCTCCAATTTTTAAAACTCTACTATTTCTCAATCCCTGCATACAATTGCAGATGTGAGAACCAGAACCGGTATCCAATACCCAGGATGCAGAGTTTAAAGAAAAACAGTTTTCAGTTACAAACACACCTGAAGTGGAAGCATCAGCATGCTTCTTCTTCTTGAGATCAGTAAGATATGCAGCACAGTTGTGTTTCCAATGTCCTGACTTTTTACAGTAAAAACATTCTCCTTTTCCGCTTCCCACAACTCCGGCTTTGTCTTTCCCCTTTGCCTTTCTAACTCCACCTGTCTGTTTGATGGACTTCTTCTTTTTCTTTCCCTTGGCCTTAGCTTTTGGGAATGAAGAGGAAGATGGCCCAGCAAGCAGAGCGGGAGTCCTTGCCATTTTCAACGTGTTCTCTGCACTTCTCAACATATTGAGAAGTTTAGGCAATGATTTCTCCAAATCATTCATATTGAAATTCACTATGAACGGAGCAAAAGCAGGGGGGAGAGACTGTAGAACAATATCCGTATATTGCTCATTATCCATAGTCCATCCCAGTTCCTCAAGTTCTTCAATAAGACCAATCATTTTCAAAACTTGGTCTCCAACTGATGCACCAGGGGCCATTCGCATCTGAAACAGCTTTCTAGATGCCTCGTATCTCAAAGTACGAGATTGCTCTTCATACAACTCCTTTGTGTGAAGAAATATGGATTGCACATCCATATTCTCGTGTTGCTTCTGATGGACATTGTCCATAGAAGCGAGCGCGAGGCACTTGGCCGTGTTGCAGTCATTTTCCCAAGTTTTTCGGATCTCCCTATCCGCGATAGATGATTCAGGTCCTGGGACGGGTGGGGCTTCAGTATTGAGGACATATGATACCTTATCATATGAAAGTGCAATATTCATGTTCCTCAACCATTCTTTATAATTTGGTCCTGTCAGTTTATTTTTTTCGAGTAGTAGCTTAAGTCCTGACATCTTTAACTGCCATTCGGAGAGAGAAAAGGATACACTTAGCGAAATGCTCTAGCAAAGAATTAGATTGGTTATTATTTTATCTAATCGATGTCTCCCACTGCTTTTATCAAATTTTCTTTCAAAACCTGAAAAGAAAACTAGCCAGGAATAATTACATTCTACAGTTTCGCTAACCGGTTAGTCATTCTAGACACCCACTGGATTAGCTAATTGTAAAGTGCAAAACTCTCCTGGAAGTAACACTTACTCACAGTGAGATCGAGATCCAACTATCATATAGATGGTATGCAATCTCATTGCAAATTTCAACTCTTGAAATTCCCGATATGGTTTTTACCCCTAGTCACTTATGACCTTGGCTATGGTCAACATATCATAAGTACTAGTCAAATTCTACCCGTCATTTCGTGATTAACTAGACCCACCCATATGACCCTTGACTATGATCAACATAATCACATGAATGTCCTAACTAATCGCATCATATGCTTTGTAGGAAGACATCACTTATCTACCGTACACTACGCCTTGACTATAATCAACATACGCAGCACGAATACTAAGTACTCTGCTTCCTAAAATGATGGAGGGTTGCGGATGGTTTTTAAGAAAACCTTTAATGCTTTGAACTTGATCTCGTTGTAGAATCAAAACAATTAAGAAAAGGAGTGGCTTAAGCTCCGCATCTTTTTGAAACTTGCATTTTTCATAAAAAGCCGAGTTTGTTTCAAATCTGATTCTACAACATCATTAGGTTTCTTTTCTTTACATTAATCTCATTAATGTGATCCCATCATTTAAGTTCCTAAGCCATCACAGAATAGAACGTACACTTATACCATCCGCATTCGCCACAGTGTCCCGTTATGCACCGTTAGGTTACTTAACTAACGGCATAGCGGGGCGGGACTAGCGCGGGTGTAAAATATAAGCAACGTTTATTATATATCATATATATAATAATAATCCATTCGTCTCAGATACTAAGTAATCACATTACAGAATATCAACAGCAGAAGCATATAAAAGGATATCTAGGATGTCCGTATTTTGTATCGAGCCAACAATAGAAAATACGGATTCCACGGTCGTGATGAATAGCCAAGCCCACACCCCTAGACCCCTACGAGAGCGGCAAGTGATCCCGCCAATTCTAGAGTTTAGGAGACCCGGTCTCGACTCCTCGAGATGGCCTCCCACTGAACCCTAGAACCCGGTCACTTGTGCTCCCCTCCTTGGGTCTATCCTAATGCGGAAAAGTAAATAATATACAATTGATTTATACATGAATGAAAATAAAACTCTTATCTCAAATAAAAAACCCCGGCTATTCAGTCGCGACAATCCTACTCATCATATCTCAGCAACACATAATATCTCATATCATCAACGTAAGTAAGTATGCGTATCCCGATTGTCGTTGACGTATAGCAACGAAAACGGCGATACACCACATACTACACTTACGGTCGCAGAAAATAAAATGAAAAACTACAACATTTGGAATTCACAATCACCTTAGACATCATAAATTCGAAATATCACATACTTCGTATTTCATGCCTAACTATATGAATTCCATATATTGTATCACATTTCAGATAAAATAGACAATGTTAAACTTTTCGATCGAATAAACAAACACCCTAGATTTCCCTAATTGCACAACACTTGAGCCGAGTTCAAAAATTTCTAGAACATGTTTTTCGAAAGTTTTGAATTCGGGAAAAAATCCAACACTTGGAATTTTTCCAATACGGGAAAAATTGTGTTTCTAATATTCGTTCAAACATTTTAACACGTTCTAAAAAATCTGAAAATCTGAACGAAGTTAAACTTTTCCGATCGAATCACCAAATACAATATATCTCCAGAAAACTCAACACTTGAGTAATTTTAAAATATCTCAGAGGCATGTACTGATTTAATCAGGTATTACTGTATAAAATTTATTTCCTGATCCCTCTTTACGGCCGCAGATCCGCGGCCAATAGCATGCTATTGCCGCGGAACCGCGGCTCTTTTGGGAGATCATTGAATAGTTTTTATATAGTAATTCATAAAAAAGCCTGCTGAATTTTTTAAGAATTTTTAATTTGGAAAAATCCAATTTTGAAAAAATTTCCAGAGAACGGTTCAAATTGGTGTTTCGTGGTTCGATCGGACTTTTAACATCGCCTACGCATCGCCTAAAACTCTAGCCTGGCTCTGATACCACTGTAGGGTTGGCCTAGCACCTCGTTAAGGGTGTGGTAGCATCACATATGCCATAATCAAACTTTTAGAGGTGCTAAGTTAACTCGACAAGAATCGAAACTAGAAGTTTTAGGGATTCATACAACTAAGCATCACATGCAAATGTAAAACTATCACTAAGAGTAGAGATTACAACCTTTGTAGATCTCCCTCGGTGACTCCTTGGCACTATAAGAGTTTGGAACGGATCGATGGAACCCCTCCTTGTCCACGATGATCCACCCGAAGTCCCTTTGCCCAAAGCTCCTTGCCTTACTTGTTTCGCAAATGAAGTAGAGCAAACACCCTATACAAATCGGCTAGATGTGTGTAGTATGATGATGTGGTTTATATTCAACAATTGAAAATCCTTTCTTTTATCAACTTCACTCTAGAGGAAAAATCAAGAGAGGAAGAAGAAGATAATGGTGGCTAAACTTGAGCTTTCTATCATATCACATATGATAACTTGTTTTCACACCCTTGTTGTTTTTCACTCATGTGTGTTGTTTCATATCACATATGAAGCTATTTATAGTGATGAGAAAGGAATAATCATCATTATTCCACCTCCACTATAATTATGGGTGCAAATTCTTTTCATAAAGAATTAAGCATGGGTGGAAATTATTTTCATTAAGTTAAATAAAGCTTACCCACTAAAGAATAAAGGAGCATGTGTGGGTTTTCTTTACATTAACTTAAAATGAAAAGATATAAATAAAAGCTTCAATATAAGTCTTGCATTGCCACCATTCTTGTATCATCAACCATGATACTATGTATATATGTATGTGTCCATGCACATCATCATGTGCATGCATGCATGCATACAAAAGGATTTAATTAAAGAATTAATCTAAATGTAATTTGTTAAATCAACACTTGATTTAGAAAACCGGTCATATCACATACGATCCGTCAAATAGAAAATGCCTGATTAATATACGTTATCACATAACCGTATTTAATCGGGTCCCGCGCATATCTCATATGCACACCACATCTTTTTTCCTGAGCCAGGAAACTTCATTGTGGGACTCTAAGACTCGTCAATACGCCGGCAGTAGATGATGATCATATCAAACACCTACAAGCCGCAAGAGGTCAGCTAAACGTAACGGCCACCCGGGTATTGAAACGATCAGAAGAAAACCAGCGAAGTTGTAAAAACTCCCGTCGAGCCAACTGGCAACACTTACCGTACAGTCCGGTCTCTTCGTCTGATATGCTGCATATCGAGTCCAGGGATGGAATCGTCGACCCCAGTAACTCAATAAGTCATGCTGGTGTATGGCTCATAACAGATCGAGAAACTACTGATAACTCTTATCAATAAATCTCAGCAGCCCTGGCCAGGGACTTCATGTTATAGCCAATCGAGCATAGCACAACATCAACTCCAAATACCGGGAGAGACGAAACCCCTCCTATCGCTCATTGCCTCCATGTGCCTCGAGACTGTACCCAAAGACCACCTGTTTGCACGACTCAGTAGAGCCGTGGTAGGGTGGAGATCAAAGTATAGTGGGAGGACACACAAGACTCTATGACGATCTCGGGTCTACAGACTAACCTGTACCAGTGTTCCCTGAGAACTGCTATCCGACGATAGATATAATACCACATAGGTGTTCTCGGCGAGTCCGTTCAGTGTACCCAGTCTCCACTGAGCATCCGCATACAATCTTTGGTGTCTCCTCACCAGATGGATATGGGATCATCCATCGCCCATCATATGGGACAAGAATGGTATACGCTAGTTTACTCTGGAATATCGATGCCCTGTCTCGATACACCCTCGACTAGGAACAGTTCAAGGATATGCTTATAAACTACACGTGCCCCACTAGTATGATCCGCATCATAATCACAGTAGTCAAGCAAATATCCTTTGGGCTTTATCAACATGTGTAAATGATTAAATCTACATATCCAGATAAAGTAAACCAGATAGCGTACTATCATGTTGAGCAAGAAAGTCATCTATCTCCATAGATTATATGCCCAAGTTTCCACTATCCATATAATGGCCTTTAGGGCATACATATTACTAACAAAAAACTGGTAGCTCTAGTTCTTGCTTTGCATAGCGGTGTTCCTTGTAGAACATCCAACACCTTATTCGATAAGGAAAGAGGCGAGATCCCTTCACCAGGAGTGACCTCTTTACTGAAACTAGCAGATGCTACAAACTCGGTTTGTCTTTTGTTTGCTTCTATAGTTCTTGCTTTCCATAGTGGTATATATGATATACCCTGCACCTTATTCGGTGAGGAAAGAGCCGACAATCCCTACACCGGGAGTGACCTCTTTAGCAAAACTAGAAAAGGCTTCAAAAATATTCCATTTAAAATCACTCGATTCTACCACGATATCAAGTTCATTACGCAAAAGGTTTTCTTAAAAACCTGTCGTAGCCCTCCGTCATTTCAGATAAGTCTTACTTAGTATTCTTGCTACGTTTGTTGACCTCCGTCAAGGAGTAGTGTGCGGTAGCTAACTAGTATTTATCTGTTTATGCATGTGATGCAGATTTTTTTAGGGTAGTCGTGTGGCCTTGTTGACCTCCGTTAAGGGTCGTGCGGGTGGGTTTAATTCAATCAGGAAATGACGGGTAGAACTTGACTTGCAGCCTATAGTTTGTTGACCTCCGTCAAGGTTATAGGACGCTAGGGGTAAAATATTATTGGGAATTTCAAGTGTTGAAATTTGCAATGAGATTGCATACCTTCTATGAGATAGTTGGATCCCGATACCCATCGCGAGTAAGAGTTACTCCTGGGAGAGTTTTACATATTAAAATTAGCCGATCAAGTAGGTGTCTAGAAGGGTGTCAACGGGGTTACGCCCCTGGGAAAATGAGGTTTACTGTAATTTGGTCCATGCGAAAGCACGGGGAACCTCCCTCAAAGTGCCGGCACTGGCCTGGCTGAAAGATTGGCGAACTTGTAGCGTATAATTAATCCCGGCTAGTCTTTACTTTTAAGGTTTGAAGGAAGATTTGACTAAAACAGTGGGAGACATCCTGATTAGATATATTAGATAACCATTCTAATCTTGCAAGAGCATACGCTGAGTGTTTTCTTCTATCTATCTCCAGGTAGCGACCATATCACGCCTTAATCAAGATAATAATACGAATGAATTGACCAAACCCGCTTGTTATACTGAGCTGGGGAACGTTGGTCCCGCTCCAACTTATAATTGTTATAAGACAGAGCAGGAAATATGGGATTACCAGAATTCCCATGCCGCCCGAATGAAGAAAGTGCATGTTGATGCATCATCTTCGAGTGTGTTCATTACAGAGAACTGTTTCTCAGTATCTTTTACGTCCTGGGTATGAGATACCGGATCAGGATCCCGCAAATGTAATTTGTTACATGGGCTACAGAGAGGTAGAGAACTGAGAACGGGTGATAAATTTCATAAGATCGAAAACGGTGCAAGTGTTGCAGCCAAGTCTGTTGGTAGTTATCACCTTGTAGTAGAAAATACATTGATTCTGAACGAATGTTATTAGATACCGAACCTAATATACAATGTCATATCAGTCTCTTTATTAGTAAAGAAGGATATAATTTTGTATTGTTGGATAATGTTTTGAACATTTCCTATATCAAGAGTTGATCGGTTCAGGCTTGTTATCTAAAAGCATTGATGTTCTAAATCAAACTACAGTTCTTAGTATACAGAACACTCACAAGAGGAAGAGTTCAGAACTGAACGAATCCTTCTTGAGATATTGTAGACTAGGTCATATCAATATGACCCGACTAGCTGAAGTTACATTTAGATGTATATTTAAATTAGTTTGAATTTATATCTTATAAAACTTGCCGGTCATGTCACAAAGATAAGATGACCACAACTCTGTTTATTGGAAACAGAGAAAGAGTTAGTGAACATTTAGGATTGATACATTCTGATGTATGAAGGCCCCCTATCTACACCTGCCAAGACCAGTTCTTTGTACTTTATTATATCACTGATTATCTCTCAAGATTCAGACATATGTTTCTGTTGAAACACAAGTCCGAAGCTTTTGAGATATTCACAGAATATAAGTTAGAAGTAGAGAACGAAAAACGGGTATAAGTATTATGTCCTTTGATGAGATCAAGAAGGAGAATACTCGAGCACGAAATTCCTGGACTATTCTAAAGGAGAATGAGATTCTCTCTCAACATTACTCCTCCGTATACACCATAGCACGATGGTATATCAGGGCGGAGAAATAGCACCTTATGTGATATGGTGTGTTCTATGATAAGTACTACTGAGTTTCCTATTTCCTTTTGGGAGTTATGCACTTGAGAAGCTGCATACTTATTGAATAGGGTTCAAATCAAATCAGTTGCCTACCACTTCATATGTGATATAGAATGGGAAGAGCCCATATCTTAAGTAAGTTAAGATTTGGGGTTGTTCGGCCTATGTCTAAAAAGAAAAATCCGGACAAGCTCGAGGCAAAGTCAGATCTATGGAAGTTTGTTGGATATCCTAAGCATAAGCAAGGGAATATCTTCTACCTAACAGAGGAACAAAATATGTTTTGTTTCTCAACATGCCACCTTTGTGAAAGGGAATTTCTTGTAAAAAAAATTAGTAGTCATGAGGTAGAACTGGAAGCAGTTCCAGCTATACAAACTACAGCAGATGATTTGGTAGAACCAAAGGATTCAATAGAAACCAACGAACCTCAGCCTCTCCGCCGATCTAGTAGGGTTCCTCACCCACCTGAGAGATACTTCAGTTTCTCTATGACAGTGGGAGTGATGATTGCATCATGAGATGATGACCTGACTTGTTTCGAGCTGGCCATCAGGAGCGGGACTCTGTAAGAATGGCTGGATGCTTGGTGATCTGAGATGGAATCCTTATACACCAACAAAGTATGGACTTTGGTTGATTTATCTGAAGGGTTAAATCCCTATCAGGAGCAAGTATATCTTGAGAAGATTACTTGGTGTACATGGAAAAGTTGAGACTTTCAAAGCTATGCTTAAGTCCATCCAAATCCTACTTGCCACGGCTACATACCATGACTACGACATCTGGTGGTTGGGTGTCATGACTGCTTTTCTAAATAATGTTTTAGAAGAGAGCGTCTATAAGTATACAGCCAGAGGGCTTCGTAGACAGTGGGAGCAGCGGAAACATGTGCAAGATGTTTTATACGATAAAACAAGCATCGTGGAGTTGGAACATCTGTTTTGATGTGGTAGTCAAAGAGTTTGACTTCATCAAAATGGTAGATGAACCTTGTATATACAAAAGGTAGTAGAGAGTATGGTGGTGATTCTCGTAGAGTACGTGGATGACATACTCTTGATAGAGAAGGAGTTTCCTATGCTACGTTCGGTCAATCTCCGCTTATCACAAGGATTCTCCATATAGGATCAAAGCGATACCTCTTAAATCCTGGGTTCTGATCTATGAGATAGATATAATTAGATGTTAGGATACTCACTAGTTGTAGTGAGATGGTATCAATCGATTCTGAGGAGAATCACTGGAAAGGTTCGAGGGTGATAAGGACGACTGTATGTCAGTCGCAGGCATTGTTTTTACCCTCAGTGGAGGGACGGTATATTGGAAGAGTTCAAAGCTAGATACCGTGACATACTAGACGATTAAAGGCTAGATACATCGTTACCAAAGAGGCAGTCTGGATATATATAAGTTCAAGAGATAGACTTCGTTCCAACCATTGTGTGACAATAGAGTTGTGTCTTATGTCAAGGAATGCCCGTCCCATCAGAAATCCAGATATAATTCTTAGGCACTATCACCTGATCATGGAGATGGTTGATCTCCAAGGAGATCGAGGTTAGGAGAGTAGACATAGAGGACAACAGTGTGGATCCACTCACAAAGGCCTTTTTCCCTGTAAAGACTTTTATGGGATGGTTGAGTATAAGATACTTCAACCACAGCTAATTGTTGGGTATGTGATACCACAGCAGATGGCCCTAGTGCAAGTGGGAGATTGTTAGTTATATGTATGCCCTAGAGACCATTACTGTACATACGATGTATATTGTAATGGATGCTTGGACATATATAGGGAGGACTTTCTTGCTCGACATGATAATATGCTATCTGGTTGTACTTTATCTTAACATGTACTTTGATTGTCTCTATATTACATGTTGATAAAGCCCTTAGGATATGTACTCGACTACTGAGACTATGATGAGATCATACTAGTGGGGCCACGGTAGTCGACAAGTACATCCTATAACTGTTCCTAGTCAAGGGTGTATCGAGACAGGGCATCGATGCACCAGAATAGGCTAGCGTATAAGCATCTTAACCCATATGATGGGCGATGGATGATCCCATATCCATCGGTGTATGACATCAAGGATGGTGTACGGATGCTCAGTGGAGACTGGGTACACTGGACGGACTCGCCGAGAACTCCTAGATGGTATTATACCTCACGTCAGATGGCAGTTCTCCGGTGACACTGGTACAGAGTAGTCTGTTGACCCGAGATCGTCATAGAGTCTTGTGTGATTCCCACTGTGCTTTGATTTCCATCATACCACGTCCAAGAGGGCATGAAAAAAGGTTTCGTTTGGGTACAGTCCCGAATCACATGGAGGCAATTAGCGATAGGAGGGGATTCGTCTCTCCCGGTATAGGGAGTTGATATTGCACTATGTTTGATTGGCTATAACTGAAAATCCTTGGCCAAGGTTGCTGAGATTTACTGGTAAGTGTTATCAGTAGTTTCTCGAACTGTTATAGAACTCATATCGACACGACTTATCAAGCTACTGAGATCTG
Source organism: Agapanthus africanus (assembly GCA_030015575.1). Lineage (NCBI taxonomy): Eukaryota > Viridiplantae > Streptophyta > Magnoliopsida > Asparagales > Amaryllidaceae > Agapanthus > Agapanthus africanus. The sequence continues at coordinate 304,885,928 of JASDDO010000016.1, read as the reverse complement.
ACGTTTACCACCCTTAGGGGAGATATCCGACATATCAGACGACGAGACCGGACTGTACGGGAGTGTTACTGATTGGATTCGCAGGAGAATGTACAGGCTTGCTTGTTGATCTTCTGATCGCTGAATACCTGGGTGGCTGTTAGGTTTAGCTGACCGCTTGCAGCTTGTGGGTGTTTGGTATGATCATCACCTACTGCCAGCATATTGACGATTCTTTAGAGTTCTACACAGAGGTTTCTTGACTCAGGCAAAACGGAATAGGGGCACATATGTGATATGTGCAGGACCGAGGATAATACGATATGAGATATTGTATTATATTCTCGCGATATTTGATATCAGCCGGGTAATCAGATCAAGTGTTGATTCGATGAATCGATAAATGATATATTAGTCGGTTATATGCAATATATCCGGATTGTCGGATCAAGTGTTGATTCGATGATTTAATGTATAATAATATATATGATATATTAAATTGCATTAACTAATATAAGCTCACTAAAAGATTCTTTTTCTCACTCGGGTAATACATTGATATATATGCGATATATCTTAATTGTATTATTTTATTTTGTTACAACAAATATTATATATGTGATATATAATATTGTAACATGATATGATTACTAATGCAACATGTTTAGTGGAGATTAAACAAGGTTAGGATTTGAATTGGGTTAGTTCTTTCATGAACATTCTAGAAGGTTTTTCTTTTGTCATGAGTTAAGATATTATGGTTGATATTTTGTAATGACTCATTCTTAACCCAACCCAAACCCTTAGCCCTAGTTAAATCTCTACATGAGTCAGCCTATTCATAGTTAACCATGGTTGCATTATTCATCATTATTACATTTTCATTATTCATCACATATGATTATTCTTCATCTTCTTCCTTAAGTTCTTCATGGAAAAGCTTTCTAGCTTTTTCAAAGGTGATGAAAATGAGTGAGAAATAAAAAAAAATAGAGCTAAAATCCTACTTCATCATCCTCATTTATCCTTTCCATTTAGATAAGGGTGTTCACTTTATTTAATTAGTGAGAGCTTGTGTTAATGGAACTCCATGGTAGATCATCTTTGTTATCGAAGATCGAAAGCAAGCTTGCATCTTTCTCTCCGTGGAGCCTCTCTAGAGTCCAGATGCACGATGATCACAGCAAAGGGACCTCAACACGGAGCTTTAGAAGTGAAGGACTGGATCTACAAAGGTTGTAATCCCTTTCACTTAGTGTTAAAGTGTTTAATATGCTTGTTTTCACCTAATCTCTAGTCTAAGATCTTGGTTTCGAGTCGTTCGGCACGTCTAAATTTTAAATAGGGCATGGTTGATACCTCGTAGACCCTTGTGAGAGTGCCTAGTAACCCTACAAGACCATCTCCCCTGCTGGGATGAGAAGCTCATGTACCAGTCTACTCTGGAGTATCGATGCCCTGTCACGATAATCCTAGGACTAGGGACCTGTTTAAGGATGTTCTTATAGACTACCCAGCCCCCACTAGTGTGATCACCATCTCAACGCCGGTAGTCAAGCAAAGATCCTAAGGGCTCCGTCAATATGTATTAGCGATATGTTAAAAGAAACATATACAAATATTATGATAGATACAAACCAAGTAGCATACTACAATATCGAGCAAGACTGTCGTCAATCCATGTATATATCCCAAGCTTCCAAAATATAATATACAAACTAGTACTATACAATAATGGCCTCTAGGGCATACACATCCAACAACAAGTACATCCTATAACTGTTCCTAGTCGAGAGTGTATCGAGATAGGGCATCGATACTCCAGAGTAGACTAGCATATACACATAATAACCCATATGATGGGCGATGGATGATCCCACATCCATTGGCGTTTGATATCAAAGATGGTATACAGGTGCTCAGTGGAGATTGAGTACACTGAACGGACTCGCCGAGAACTCCTTGTTGGTATTATACCTATCTTCAGATAGAACTTTTCTGGTGATACTGGTACAAGTTAGTCTGTAGACCCAATATCGTCAAAGAGTCTTATGCGATTCCTACCGTGCTTTCATTTCCACCTTACCATGTTCAAGAGAACGTGCAAAATGGTGGCTTTTGGATACAGCCCCGAATCACATGGAGGCAATGAGCGATAGGAGGGGTTTCGTCTCTCCCTATATTGGGGGTTGATGTTGTACTGTGTTCGATTGGCTATAACTAGAAGTCCCTGGCCAGGGCTGATATGGAAATCTACTGGTAAGTGTTATCAGTAGTTTCTCGACCTGTTATGAGCCTCACATCGACACGACTTATCGGTTACCGGGGTCTGACGTTAACCACCCCTAGACTAGATATGCGACATATCAGACGAAGAGACCGGACTGTATGGTAGTGTTTACTGATTGGATTCACAGGAGTATGTACAGGCTTGCTTGTTGATCTTCTGGTCGCTCAATACCCGGGTAACTGTTACGTTTAGCCGACCACTTGCAGTTTGTGGGTTTTTGATATGACCATCACCTACTGCCGGCGTATTGACGAGTCTTTAGAGTCTTACATAGAGGTTTCCTGGCTCAGGCAAAACGGAGTAGGAGCACATATGTGATATATGCGGGATCGAGATTGATACGTGTATGTGATACCGTATTCTTTTCTCGCGATATGTGATATCGGCTGGGTATATGCGATATAGCCGGGTTATCGGATCAAGTGTTGATTCGATAAAATGATACATATTATATGCTCACTTACGTATTTATTATTCTCACTTATTATACATTTAACATATATGTGATATATGTTTATTGTATTATTTTCTTTTGTTCACAAATGATATATATGTGATATATATTATTAATGTGACATGTTTGGTTATACATGCAATATGGGTGTATGAGACTTACACCATGCTATTAATAATGTTTGTGTTTCTATTATATCAAGTATTTCAGAATTAAGTGGAAATGAATCATGGTTAGAAGCTTGGAGAAGCTTGTTGATAACCATTGACTTAGTCCACCCTTTTTGTTTCACTTGAGATATTTTGTTAACCTAACTATTACACATAGCCATGGTTAACTCTTTACATGAGTTAGTGGATGACATACACTCATCCTTGGTTGCATTTCTTACCTCACTCTCATTCTCTCTTGATTGATCATCTCCTTCAAGCTTCTAGGTTTTGATGAGACAAAGAAAAATAGTGAGAAATTAAATAATAAAGTGAGCAAAATTCCTACTTTATCATACTCTTCTATACTAGCCATATAGTTTAGTGTGTTTGCTTCACTAATTCATAATTAGTGAAGAGATAGCTTGAGTTTGTGTTTCCTCGAAATAGATCATCTTGGATTTCGAAGTCTTCAAGCAAGCATGGATCATTCGACTTGTGGAGCCTCTCAAGACTCCAGGAGTTCTTGGATCGCAGCGAAGGGACCACTACTCGGAGCTTATGAAGTGAAGGAACGGACTATAAAAGTTGTAATCCCTAATCACTTAGTTATAAAGTTGTTTACATGAAAAGTAAACTCTAATTCTCTAGTTCGATTACTTGGTTGGTTTGTTTAACACCCCAAAATTTTAAAATAGCATGATTGATCCATGCCAAAACCTTGCTAAGGTGCTAAGTTAACCCTACATCATCTACATTTGGTCTGGTACATAACATCGCATACATGATAGAGCCTACTGCCAATGCATAGGGTATCCCTTGCACGTGAGCTCTCTCCAAATCAATCTCGGGAGACATCTTTTTGGAGAGAGTGATCCATGAGTAAGTGGATGAACCACCACGCTTAGAATCTTCCATACTGAACCCTTTTAGTATAGTTTTAATGTACTTGGATTTGGGACAATCCCAACGTTCACTTAGATCTATCACCATAGATCATAATCTACAAGATGTAGTAGGTATTATCCAGATCTTCTATTAAGAATTTTCGTGATAAGAGGAGCTTGACTGAGTGTATCATAGGAAAAGAGTTTGTTATCTATATACAATACGTGTAAGAAAAACTCAATCTCTACATCCTTCTTGTATATATAAGGTTCATCTACCATTTTGATGAAGTCAAACTCTTTAACTGTCATATCAAAACAGATGTTCCAACTCCATGATGCTTGCATTGATCCTGATAGACTTAAGCATAGCTTTGAAAATCTCAACTTTTCCATTAACACCAATAATCTTATCAATTTGCTCCCAATGGGTTTTACCCCTTCAGGCGCAACATGAAAAGTCATACTTTGTTGGTGTACATAAATTCCATCTTTGATCGCATAGCATCCAGTAATTTCACAGAGTCTCCACTTGTGATGGCCTGCCTGAACCTAGTTGGGCCATCATCTAACATGATGCAATCCTCGCTCGTAATGTCATCGAGAAAACCGTAGTATCTCTCAAGTAGATAAGGAACCCTACCAGATTCGCGGAGAGGCTGAGGCTCGTTGGAGACTATTGAATCCTTTGGTTTCCCCAAATCATCAGCTGCTAGTTTGTCAAGCTGGAAGAACTTCAAGTTCTACCTTATGACCACTAATTTCTTCACAAGAAATTCCTTTTCTAAAAAGGTGGCCTGCTGAGAAACAAAACACCTTTAGCTCCTCGGTGTGGTAGAAGATATTCCCTCGCAAATATTTGGGATATCCTAGCAAACTTATACAGAACTGACCTTGTCTCGAGCTTGTCCAGACACTACTTTTCAACATAGGCCGGAAAACCCCATATCTTAACTCGTTTAAGACATGGTCTCTTCCCATACCATATCTCATATGGAGTGGTAGGCACTGATTTGGATAGAACCTCATTCAATAGGTGTGCAGCTTCTCAAGTGCATAACTCCAAAAGGAAACAGGTAACTCAGCAATACTCATCATAGAGCGCGCCATATCTCATAGGGTGTGATAACTCCGTCCCGATTGTTGGATATATCCGTGCCCCATAGGCCATTATTTGATAGTGGATGTATTTTTACGCGTATATATATATATATATATATATATATATATATATATATATATTCAGAGGACTTTCTTGCTCGACATAATAGTATGCTATCTGGTTACTCTTTATCTGACATGTTCACTTGATCATGCTTTTATTCATTTGTACATATTGATAAAGCCCTCAGGATATTTGCTTGACTACTGTGATTGCGATGCAGATCATACTAGTGGGACATATGTAGTTTATAAGCATATCCTGAAATGTTCCTAGTCGTTGGTATATCGAGACAGGGCATCGATATTCTAGAGTAGACTAGCGTATATAATACTGGACCCATGAGATGGGCGGTGGATGATCCCATATCCATTGGTGTTTGACACCGAGATTGTATACGGGTGCTCAGTGGAGACTCGGTACACTAGACGGGCTCGCCGAGAACTCCAATATGGTATTATATCTATCGTCGGATAGCAGTTCTCAGATGACACTGCTACAGGTTAGTCTGTAGACCCGAGATCGTCATAGAGTCTTATGTGTTCTCCCACTGTGCTTTGATTTCCACCCTACCACGGCTCTACTGAGTCGTGCAAACAGGTGGCTTTTGGGTACAGTCCTGAGACATGTGGTGGTAATGAGCGATAGGAGGGGTTTCGTCTCTCCCAGTATTAGGGGTTGATGTTGCGCTGTACTCGATTGGCTATATTAGCAAGTCCATGGTCAGAGCTGATGAGATTTACTGATAAATGTTATCGGTAGTTTCTCGAACTGTTATAGGCCATACATCAGCATAACTTATTGAGTCATTGGGTTCGATGATACCATCCCTAGACCCGATATGCAGCATATCCGACGGAGAGACCGGACTGTACGGTAAGTGTTACCGGTTGGTTCGACGGGAGTTTTGACAGGTTCGCTTGTTTTTCTTCTGCTCGCTCAATACTCGGGTGGCCGTTACGTTTAGCTGACCGCTTGCGGCTTATGAGTGTTTGATATGATCATCGCCTACTGCCGGCATATTGACGGGTCTTAGAGTCCCACAAAGGGGTTACCTAGCTCAGGCGAAATGATGTGGGGGTGTATATGGTGATATGCGCGGATGCCTGATTAAATACATGTATGAGATACCGCATGATAATTTGGCATTATCTTTTGGTCGGATCGTATGTGATATGACCGGTATATTAAATCAATTATTGATTTAATATTAATGACCATTAATCTTTTCACTTATAATTTTTTTTCTTTATTGTATGCATGAATGTATGTGTGTACGTATGTTGATATGAATGCATACATGTATGCATGCATGTGTCATGGTGATGATACATTGGAATTGGCTATACAAGACTCACAAGGTTTGGATATTTAATTATTTTGATTATTGATTAAAGAATTAATTAGGATTATATCATGGTTGCTTTATTTCTACACACTTCCATTATTGACTTTGACTTGAACAATGGTTTGATTACTACACTTAAACCATGGTTTAGTCTTTACACTTAACCAAGATTTAATCCCTACACTTATTCTTTAACCAAATATCAAAATATCTAGATATTTTCTAACCTTGGTTATGAGTGAGTGTGACCCTCTCTCATATATTCATTTTCATTTTATTATTTGGCATAAGAATTATCTTGAGCTTACTTAGCCTCTTCCTTCTTCTTCTTTCTCAAACCTTACTACCTCTTCATAAGTGAGTAAAGGAGATAAAAAGAAAAGTTTTTTAAGTGAGATTCAAACACACATCACCAATCTACACTAGTTTAGCCCACTAGTTTAGGTTGTTTTGCATCACTTCTACTTGTTCTAGTGAAGCAAGGAACTTGAGCTAAGGTACTCCACGGTGGATCATCATGGACAAAGAAGGACTCAAGCGGACCCGTCCAAACACCGAGTTGAACCAAGGGGTCTAGCAAGGAGGTCTACAAAGGTTGTATTTACTTTCACTTAGTGTTAGACTCTTCTTTTAATATGAGATACTATGTTGTCACTCTAAACTTCTTGTTTGATCCTAGATTAAGATTACTTAGCACCCAAAATTTTAATTGTAGCATGTGTGTTGCTGGCAAAACCCTACTCATGGTGCTAAGGAATCCCAACACCGATACCACCATTATGCTGTGGTGTACTCGAAGGAGTAAGATGAGAGAGAATCATATTCTCGTTTTAGAAACTCCAAGAACTCTATGTGCAAGTATTCTCCTTCTCGATCACATCGAAGTACTTTAATACTTGTACCCGTCTGGTTCTTCAGCTTATATTCCTTGAATTTCTCAAAAGTTTCAGACGCTTGTTTCAACAGGAACACATGTCCGAATCTTAAGAGATCGTCGATGAATATAATGAAGTATAAAGAACCAACCCTGGAATTTGTAGATATAGGACTGAATACATCGTCATGTATCTGTCCCAAGAGTTCAGTTACTCTCTCTCTGTTTTTAGCAAATGGAGTATTGGTCATTTTACCTTTGAGAAAAGACTGCCTAGTATCAAAAGATGAAAATACGAACAGATTCTTATATTCATCCTTATGTAACCAAGCTGGTCGTGTCGCATTGATATGACCTAGTCTATAATTCCACAAGAAGGATTCGTTCATTTCTGAACCAGTCCACTTGTGTGTGTTCTATATACTTTGAACTGTGGTTTGATTTAGTACATATATGCTATTATATTGTTGGGTTCCTATTGACGGCAGCAAGGTTTCGGGAGGCATCGTCGATGCCATTTTCAAAAATTGCCGTTTCAAGGAACTCTAGACAAGAATCGATAACTAGAAAACAATACGGAAACATAAGTAAACCTTTTTACTTCTAAGTGAAATAGAAATACTACCTTTGTAGATCGGTCCTTCACTTCTAAAGCTCCTTGTAGCAGTCCCTTCGCTGCAATCGTTGAACTCCTGGACTCTTGCATGGCTTCATGAGGGGACAGAGCGATCTTGCTCGAAGTCTTCGAGGCAGAAGATAATCTACGTCGAGCAAATACTAGGTCAAGCTTCTACTTCACTGACTAAAGGATTAGTGAAGCAAACACCCTATACTAAAGTGCTAATCTAGTAGAGGATGATGAAATAGGAAGTGGGCTCACTTTAGAATTATTTTTCTCACTTGTTTCAAACGCTAGTAAGCTTTTGGCTTGAGGAAGAAGATGAACAAATGAGAAGAGAATGAAAATAATGATCAAGTGAGAGAGTAAACCATGGGTGAGTGAGTATCAAATACAAACTCATGTAGAGACATAACCATAGCTAATTGTGATGGTTATGTTACTAAATATCTTAAGTAAAACAAAATCAATGGATTTAGTCAATGCATCCACAAGCTTGCGCTAGCTTCATGCATTAAACTAATATTCCACCAATATTTTTTTTAATTTAAATATTAAAACCCAATATCACAAATGGCATGGTGGAAGTCTTATACACCCATGTATGTTATATCAACAACCATGATACAAAAAGAGAACACAATTTAATATATATATATATATATATATATAATAAGTGTGCACATGTGAGAAAAAATGCTTAAGTGAGCAAATGTTAGTTAATGTAAATTAGTATATCAAATATACAATTATACACTAAATTATCAAATCAAAACTTGATTTAATAATCCGGCTATATCACATATAACCGACTAACATCCAATGTATCGACTTATCGAATCAACACTTGATTTGATAATCCGGCTATATCATATATAACCGACCGATACAAAAGTCGCGAGAATAGAATACGGTATCACATACACGCATTATTCTCGGTCCCGTACATATCATATATACGCTTCTATTTCGTTTTGCCTGAGCCAGTAAAAGCTCTATGTAGGACTCTAAAGACTCGTCAATACGCCGGCAGTAGGTGATGATCACATCAAACACCCACAAGCCGTCAGCGGTACTAGCTGGACGTAACGGCTACCTAGGTATTGAGCGATCAGAAGATCAGCATGCAAGCCCGCTCCAACTCCTGCAAAAGCCTGACGGCAACACTTGCCGTGCTGTCCGGTCTCCTCATCTGATATGTCGTATATCAAGTCTAGGAGTGGTAAACGTCAGACCCCAATAACCGATAAGTCATGCCGATGTGAGGCTCATAACGGGTCGAGAAACTACTGGTAATGTAAGTCCACGTTGCCATCCCCGGCACTTACGAGGAGGCGAAAACGGTATAACAATCAAAATTTTGTCATAAGGAGCAACATGGACTAAACAAGGTCGGGATCGTGTCTAAACTAAACTAGCAACCATTCAAAGGATCGTTAGCTACTCGGATGAAAAGATATACCTAACTTGAACTCCTTCTTCTCGAAACCTAGTAGAGGTTGATGGTTCTCTCCTCGTCGCCTTCTTCCGTCAAAGATGGATCCACCCGAGGGTTCAACCTTCGGGCTCTTTATCGAACTTAGAGTGAACTAGAATCTCCGGCTTGCTAAACCCTTGATCCTAGAGTGAGTAGAGAGTATCTTTAGGGTGTTTATCTTTCAAGGAGAGGGATTCTCAACACATGAGAAGGATTCTCCTTGAGCTTGAGGAAGAAGAAGATGAAATGAGGAGAGAGAGTCAATATGATAGAATGAGATCCTTTTTCTTTTGCAACCATAACAAAAAGAAAAAGATTTATCTAATTAATAATAATAATTCAAAATGAAATAGTTGATGGTTGTATTTGGAATGACCACTATCATAACTTCAATAAATGAATGTAAGCTAGAATCAAGGAGTATCCTTGCAAAGTAATGATGATGGTCAAACATTCAACCATGGTCAACAAGTCAACCATGGTCAACAAGTCAACAAAATCAACCATGACACAATTTCATTTAATCACTATTATTAATTGATATTTCATAAATCCATTAGGGTTTGGAAAAAGACGACTGTCAACTGTGCAAACGCACCCGTTCCGAAACCCTAATGAAAGACCTCTTCCTCTGCCTCAAACAACTGTGCATACACACCTGCATTCTCGTTCCGAGGAACATGAATACTGAGAGATAAAAGCAACCCCAAAACATATACCAGTATCTGGCTCGAACCAGAGCCTGCTAGTATAATCCGTCCGAACTCCAAACGTGCACAAGTGCGCGGATGAGAACGAACCGTGCCGCAAAACCATGCGACCTCTACTCAGTTTTGTCCAGAGGCGAATAGCCCTCTGTGTGGGACTCTAAAGACTCGGCACTGCGCTGGCAGTGGGTTTAACCACAGACCGCAAGCAGCACTAGCTGTGCGTAACGGTCCCGAGGTAGATGCCGATAAGAAGACCGACGAGGTAAAAACCCATCTAAACTCCTACTGAGTCTGAATGTGACATTCTCCGTACAGTCCGGTCTGTTCGTCTGATACATCGCATGTCGGGCCTAGGGGGCGGTAAACGTCAGTCCCCCAATAGCGGTACAAGTCGTGTCGGAGTGAAGCCCAAAACACCCTGAGATAACACTGGAAGCCTACCAGTATTTCTCGCTTGCCCTGGCCAGGGACTACTCGTGTAATGGCTCTCCTAGACACAGCGCGATGTCAACCCCCAATACCGGGAGAGACGAATCCTGTCTAACCGCCACTGCCTCCAAGTGCTTCGGGACTGCACCCAACTACCACCTGTTTGCACGACTCCTTTGAGCCGTGGTAGGGTAGTAGTCAAAGTACAGTGGGAACATACTCGAGGCGAAGTGGCAGTGTCAAGTCAGCGGACTAAGCTGTACTCATGTCACCTGGGAACTGATAACTGACGATAGGTATAAAAACCAACTAATCAGTTCCCGAAGAGTCCTGTCCAGTGTACTCGTAACCTAACGAGCACCCGCATACTATCTCAAGTACGACGTACTGACGGCTGTGGGACAGACCGTCTCCCACAATGGGATGAGAAGCGCATGCGCTAGTCTACTCCGGAGTATCGATGCCCTATCTCGATAGTCCTGCGACTAGGGACCTGCATAAGGATGTGCTTATAGATTATCCAGCCCCCACTAGCGTGACTGCCATCACAACGCTGGTAATCAAGCAAAGATCCTAAGGGCTCCACTAATGCGTATAGGTGATATCGCAAAATAAACACATGTACACATTGAAGTAGAAACAGACCAAGTAGCATACTACCATTTTGAGCAAGATTGTATATACAAGGTGAATATCCCAAGCTTCCATTAAGTAATATACAAACCAGTATGATACAGTAATGGCCTCTAGGGCATATACACTAACAATCTCCCACTTGCACTAAGGCCATGTACTGGCGTATCGAAGACCTATCATCTCGATCAGCCGCTCGAACTGAGTCTGGGGCAGGGCCTTGGTGAATGGATCTGCAGTGTTTTCTTCTGAAGCAACTCTCCGAACCTCGATCTCCTTGCGATCCACGATCTCTCTGATCAGGTGATACCGCCTCAAGATGTGTCTGGATCTTTGATGGGACCTGGGTTCCTTCGCTAAAGCTATAGCCCCGTTGTTGTCGCAATACAGAGGTATTGGATCAACAATGGACGGAACCACCTGAAGTTCTTTCAAGAACTTCCTCATCTAGACTGCTTCTTTTGCGGCATCAGATGCAGCGATATATTCCGCTTCCATCGTCGAGTCTGCAACGGTTTCCTGTTTGGAACTCTTCCAACACACCGCCCCTCCATTGAGGGTAAAGAAAAAACCCGACATGGACTTGGAATCATCCTTGTCACTCTGGAAGCTGGAGTCAGCAAAGGCCTCGATCTGGAGGTCTTTTCCGCCATACACCAAGAACATCTCCTTAGTCCTTCTCAGGTACTTGAGAATGTTCTTTGCCGCTATCCAGTGCTTCTCCCCAGGGTTCGACTGATACCGGCTTACTACACTCAGTGCATAAGCTACATCCGGTCTGGTACACAACATCGCATACATTATAGAGCCTACCGCAGAAGCGTAGGGTATAATAGACATGCGATCCCTCTCCAAATCAGTCTTGGGAGACATCTCTTTAGAGAGGGTGATCCCGTGACAAGCCGGTAGGTTACCGTGCTTGGAATCTTCCATACTGAATCTCTTCAGTATAGTGTCGATGTACCTGGACTGTGAAAGTCCTAATATCCTCTTGGATCTATCACGATGGATCCGGATCCCCAGGATGTATGAGGCATCACCCAGGTCTTTCATGGAGAACCTGTGTGACAAGAATCCCTTGACAGATTGTAGCATAGGAATGTCATTTCCTATTAAGAGAATGTCATCCACGTATAAAACGAGGAATACTACAGTTCTCGCTACAAATCTACTATAGATGCATGGTTCATCTGGATTTTTGATAAAGTCAAATTCCTTGACCGTCTCATCAAAACAGATGTTCCAACTCCGCGATGCCTGCTTTAGTCCATAGATGGACTTAAGCAACTTGCACACCTTTCCGCTGCTCCCACTCTGAATGAAACCCTCTGGCTGATCCATATAGACACACTCCTCTAAATTTTCATTTAGAAAAGCGGTCTTTACGTCCATCTTCCATATCTCATAGTCATGGAATGCAGCAATGGCAAGAAGGATCCGAATGGATTTCAGCATAGCCACTGGAGAAAAGGTTTCGTCATAGTCCAAACCAGGTCTTTGACGAAAACCCTTTGCTACAAGTCTAGCTTTATAGGTCTCAACCTGTCCATCTACACCAATCTTCCTTTTGAAGATCCACTTGCATCCTACCGGTTTTACCCCGTCTGGAGCAATGTCCAACGTCCATACTTTGTTGGTGTACATGGACTCTATTTCGGTCCGCATTGCATCCAACCATTTCACTGAGTCAATGCTCTGAACGGCCTGCTGGAAGCTAGTAGGCTCATCATAATCTATGATGCAATCCTCTCTATCACCGTCTATGAGAAAACCGTAGTATCTCTCGAACGGATGAGACTGCCTACTACTCCTGCGGAGCAGCGTAGGAATGTCCTGTTCATTTGAACCTACTGGCTCTTCCAAGCTTTCAGTAATAGCTTGTGGTTCTGGAATTTCTTCCAGTTCTATTGCGCTCCCACTTATCTGGGTTTCCATAAACTCAGTTTCCAAGAAGCGGGCATGTTGAGAAACAAAAACCTTTTGTTCCTCAGTGGAATAGAAAAGATACCCCCTGGAGTTCTTTGGGTATCCCACAAACTTACACTGTACTGAACGTGCCTCGAGCTTGTCCGCATGCTGCTTTTTTACAAAAGCTGGACATCCCCATATCTTAAGGTAGTTAAGACAGGGTTTCTTCCCACTCCACATTTGATATGGGGTGGTAGGCACAGTCTTGGTTGGGGCCTTGTTCAAGAGATATGCAGCTGTTTCTAGTGCATAACCCCAGAAAGATCGCGGTAACTCAGCCTTGCTCATCATGGAACGAACCATATCCAATAGGGTTCGATTCCTTCTTTCAGATACACCGTTATGTTGCGGAGTGTATGGGGGAGTACGCTGAGAGAGAATTCCATTCTCTTTTAAATAGTCCAGGAACTCGGCACTCAAGTATTCACCACCTCGATCCGATCTTAGAATCTTAATACTTTTGCCTGTTTGTTTTTCAACTTCATTCTTGTATTCTCGAAATTTCTCAAAGGCCTCGGACTTGTGCTTCATCAAGAAGACATGTCCATACCTAGAGAAATCATCTGTGAAAGTAATGAAGTATGAAAAACCGCTTCATGCATGTGTAGACATTGGACCACACACATCGCTGTGTATGAGTCCCAAGAGCTCGCTCGCTCTTACTCCGTGTCCAGTGAACGGAGTCTTTGTCATCTTTCCCATGAGACAGGATTCACAAGTGGCATAAGACTGATACTCGAACGGATCTAAGTATCCTTCTTTATGTAACTTAGTCAACCATGTCTCATTGATGTGACCCAGTCTACAATGCCATAAGAAAGTCTGATTGATATATGGAGACTTTCTTTTGTGTGTATTCTGGACATTGAAAATCTGTGGTTGGTTTAACACGTATATACCATTGCTCAGTGTACCTGACCCAATCAGAACTTGATTAAGGTGAATGTTTACAACATTACTTACAAACGCAAATTCATAACCTTCTTTTGAAACCAAAGATACAGAAATGATATTACAAGTTGCGTTGGGTACAAAAAAGCAATTACGTAAAACCAAAACATGTCCATCTGACATTTCCAGGTGATAGTCCCCCACGGCTTTAGCATCCATGCTAGCTCCGTTTGCAACTCTGAGGGTCATGTCACCTGCCTTCAAAACTCTACGATTTCTCAACGCCTGCAAAGAATTACAGATATGAGATCCTGATCTGGTATCCAATACCCAGGAAGTAGAGTTTATCGAAAGACAGTTTTCAATAACATACACACCTGAAGCTGAAGCCGCAACCTGCTTCAGTTCCTGTGTCCTGGCTTTCCAAGCCCTGCAATCCTTCTTCCAGTGTCCACTCTTGTGACAATAGAAGCATTCCTCTTTACCCACCAGTTTCCCCGCCATACTTGTTGCCTTTTCTTTTCCCTTCTTTTCCACTTTACCAACACCGCCCCTTGGTTTGGCGGGGGCTTTCTTCTTCTTTCCCTTGGCTCTCGCCTTGGACCTAGAAGAAGAAGATCCTCCTACAAACAAAGCGGGTGTTTCCCTACCTTTCTGTAGGGTGCCCTCTGCGCTCCTCAGCATGTTGAGGAGCTCTGAAAGTTCAACTTCCTTTTCTTGCAAGTTGAAATTCAGTATGAACTGGGCGTAAGTGGAAGGAAGGGACTGGAGAACTAAGTCCGTATAGAGCTCACTCTCCAACGTGGTCCCAAGTTCTGCGAGCTCCTCAATGTAGCCAATCATCTTAAGCACGTGTTCCGCTACCGATGATCCGACGACCAATCTTGCCGAAAACAACTTCTTCGACACTTCGTATCTTGCGATACGGGACTGCTCTCCATACATTTCTTTTGTATGGAGAAATATGGATTCTAGGTCCATATTCTCGTGCCTCCTCTGATGTTCGTTGTCCATAGAGGCAAGTACGAGGCACTTGGCCTTCGCACAATCAATCTCCTAAGTCTTACGGATTTCCTTATCCGCGACGCTGGAGGTGGGACCTGGGACGGGGGGAGCTTTGGTGGTAAGGAGATACCCCAGCTTGTCATAAGTGATTGCCATTTTGACATTCCTGAGCCAATCTTTATAGTTTGACCCTGTCAGTATGTTTTTATCTAGCAGTAACTTAAGTCTAGTCATATTGATTGGTCGCTGCAATTAGGAGAGAGAGAGAAGAAACACTCAGCACGATGCTCTTGCAAGTTTAGAATGGTTTTTAATTTGTCTAAACAGGATGGCTCCCACTGTCTCTCGAATCCCTCCTCAAACCATAAAGGAAGAATTAGCCGGGATCAATCCCACCGTACAATACTTGCTTAACCGTTCAGCCAGGCCAGTGTCGGTACTTCGAGGGAGGTTTTCCAACGCTTTCGCGAAGTTCCTTAATTTAAGAACCTCTTTTCCCTGGGGGCGTAGCCCCGCTAACACCTTTCTCGGCACCTACTAGGTTTATAGCATTGATCGTTTAGTGAGAAATTTCCCGAGGAGTAGCATATACTCACAGTAGGATCGGGATCAAAATATCATCGTGTGACGAAACTGAAGGAATCCTACCAGAATCATCACACTCCAAATGGTATGCAAATCTAGCAAGTTTCAGTACTTATGAAACTCCCGATGTGGATTTTTTTTTGCCCCATGTTCTTATGACCTTGACGAAGGTCAACAAATCATAAGTCACATGTCAAGTTCTGCCCGTCATTTTCCAGGTTAATTTGAATCCACCCGTATATACCCTTGACGAAGATCAACAAGGCAATATGACTGTTCCAAAATAACGCATCTATCTATGCTACATATGAACACCCAACAACCACCAATCACTATGCCTTGACGAAGGTCAACAAACACAGTTTGAATACTATTGAATATTCATACGAAACGACGGAGGGCTACGAATGGTTTTGGTAAAACCGTAAACGTAGTGAACTTGATATGATCGATGGAACGAGATAGCTTTTAAAAGGAGTGGCTCAAGCTCCGTATTTAAAAGTTAGTTTTGAAAAGAACCGAGTGGTTTTTCGAAAGTGTTCCAACGACTTTAGCTTGGTTTATTATCTTGCATTAGTTCTTTTAATGCGTGATATTCTTGCATTAGTTCTTTTAATGCGTCCCATCAATTAATCCTACCATTGCAGAAAATAACCAAAATATGACGTACGCTTATGCCATATGCATTCGCCACGGGGCCCCGTCATCACCCGTTAGGTTACTTAACTAACGACAGAGCGGGGGCTGGGCTAGCGCGGCTGTAAAACATAAGCAACGCCTAAATATAAAGCAATGATAGACATTACAGATCACAGATGAATACATTGGATATACTAGGAATCCGCAATCCTTTCGAGCCTGCAACGAAAAGCGGATTACACGGTCGCGGTGAATAGCCAAATACCCCACCCAAGACCCCTACGGGTGCGGCAAACTACCCGCCAAGTATCCGAAGTGGAGCAACCTCCCTCAACGCCGTGAGTAGTCCACTCGGCACTTCGAGATACCTGGTAGTTTGTGCACCCCTCCATGGGTCTATCCTAGGAGCAAAAACAGTAAAAAGAATTATACAATGACGGCTACAACCCCGACCCGGTTGTGCGGTCATACAAATAATAATATTACATCAATTTACATTTTACATGAATGAAAGAAAAGAAAACACTCGTCTCACATCCACCCCGGCTATTCACCCGCGACAGTCCAACGCATTCATATACACAAACCATCATCCATCACAGATCACAGAAATGTATAACCCCGACTAACCGTCATATAGCGATTAGCCGACGTTCAATACATACAATCATCACAGATATAACCAATATAGACAAAGTGTAGCGAAGTTCAAAAAAATACGGATTTATAGGACCCCAAAAGTAAATTTCTGTTCTGGAAAATCTGGGTACAAAAAAACCATCTGAAAAATCCCAAAACCCTACCAGAAGAACACTGCACAAAACCCAACCACATGATGAGCCCAAACGGCGGCGGTTCCGCGGCAAAGCCCTACCTATTGCCGCGGAACCGCGGCGCTTTGAAGGAATCATGGGGTCGTTTTTGGTGGGTGTTCTCACAAAACCCTGAGCCGATTTTAGGAGTACAACTTTTTAATTTTAGAGCACAAAAAATTTCAACAGAAACTTAGGGTTTTGTTTTTCCGGTTTTTGTGATTTTTCCGTTTTGAACTTCGATACACTTCGCTACCAAGCTAGTTTAAGTTTAGTTAAGCTCTGATACCACTGTAAGTCCACGTTACCATCCCCGGTACTTACGAGGAGGCGGAAACGGTATAACAATCAAAATTTAGTCACAAGGAGCAACATGGACTAAACAAGGTCGGGATCGTGTCTAAACTAAACTAGCAACCATACAAAGGAGCGTTAGCTACTCGGATGAAAAGTTATACCTAACTTGAACTCCTTCTTCTCGAAACCTAGTAGAGGTTGATGGTTCTCTCCTCGTCGCCTTCTTCCGTCAAAGATGGATCCACGTGAGGATTCAACCTTCGGGCTCTTTCTCGAACTTAGAGTGAACTAGAATCTCCGGCTTGCTAAACCCTTGATCCTAGAGTGAGTAGAAAGTGTCTTTAGGGTGTTTTTCTTTCAAGGAGAGGGATTCTCAACACATGAGAAGGATTCTCCTTGAGCTTGAGGAAGAAGAAGATGAAATGTGGAGAGAGAGTCAATATGATAGAATGAGCTCCTTTTTCTTTTGCAACCATAACAAAAAGAAAAAGATTTATCTAATTAATAATAATAATTCAAAATGAAATAGTTGATGGTTGTATTTGGAATGACCACTATCATAACTTCAATAAATGAATGTAAGCTAGAATCAAGGAGTATCCTTGCAAAGCAATGATGATGGTCAAACATTCAACCATGGTCAACAAGTCAACCATGGTCAACAAGTCAACAAAATCAACCATGACACAATTTCATTTAATCACTATTATTAATTGATATTTCATAAATCCATTAGGCTTTGGAAAAAGACGACTGTCAACTGTGCAAACGCACCCGTTCCGAAACCCTAATGAAAGACCTCTTCCTCTGCCTCAAACAACTATGCATACACACCTGCATTCTCGTTCCGAGGAACATGAATACTGAGAGATAAAAGCAACCCCAAAACATATACCAGTATCTGGCTCAAACCAGAGCCTGGTAGTATAATCCGTCCGGACTCCAAACGTGCACAAGTGCGCGGATGAGAACGAACCCTGCCGCAAAACCATGCGACCTCTACTCAGTTTTGCCCAGAGGCGAATAGCCCTCTGTGTGGGACTCTAAAGACTCGGCACTGCGCTGGCAGTGGGTTTAACCACAGACCGCAAGCGGCACTAGCTGTGCGTAACGGTCCCCAGGTAGATGCCGATAAGAAGACTGACGAGGTAAAAACCCATCTGAACTCCTACTGAGTCTGAATATGACATTCTCCGTACAGTCCGGTCTGTTCGTCTGATACATCGCATGTCGGGCCTAGGGGCGGTAAACGTCAGTCCCCCAATAGCGGTACAAGTAGTGTCGGAGTGAAGCCCAAAACACCCTGAGATAACACTGGATGCCTACCAGTATTTCTCGCTTGCCCTGGCCAGGGACTACTCGTGTAATGGCTCTCCTAGACACAGCGCGATGTCAACCCCCAATACCGGGAGAGACGAATCCTGTCTAACCGCCACTGCCTCCAAGTGCTTCGGGACTGCACCCAACTACCACCTGTTTGCACGACTCCTTTGAGCCGTGGTAGGGTAGTAGTCAAAGTACAGTGGGAACACACTCGAGGCGAAGTGGCAGTGTCAAGTCAGCGGACTAAGCTGTACTCATGTCACCTGGGAACTGATAACTGACGATAGGTATAAAAACCAACTAATCAGTTCCCGACGAGTCCTGTCCAGTGTACTCGTAACCTAACGAGCACCCGCATACTATCTCAAGTACGACGTACTGACGGCTGTGGGACAGACCGTCTCCTACACTGGGATGAGAAGCGCATGCGCTAGTCTACTCCGGAGTATCAATGCCCTATCTCGATAGTCCTGCGACTAGTGACCTGCATAAGGATTTGCTTATAGATTACCCAGCCCCCACTAGCGTGACTGCCATCACAACGCTGGTAATCAAGCAAAGATCCTATGGGCTCCACTAATGCGTATAGGTGATGTCGCAAAATAAACATATGTGCACATTGAAGTAGAAACAAACCAAGTAGCATACTACCATTTTGAGCAAGATTGTATATACAAGGTGAATATCCCAAGCTTCCATTAAGTAATATACAAACCAGTATGATACAGTAATGGCCTCTAGGGCATATACACTAACAGGTAACTCTTACCAGTAATTCTCTAAATCAGCCCTTGCTAGGGATTTCCTTGTTATGGCCAATTGAGCACAGCGCAACATCTACTCCCAACACCGGGAGAGAGGAAACCCCTCCTATCGCTCATTGCCTCCATATGACTCAGGACTGTACCCAAAAAGCACCGTTTTGCACGCCCTCTTGTACGTGGTAAGGTGGAAATCAAAGCACGGTGGGAATTGTTAGTGTATATGCCCTAGAGGCCATTACTGTATCATACTAGTTTGTATATTACTTAATGGAAGCTTGGGATATTCACAGTTGTATAGACAATATTTCTCAAAATGGTAGTATGCTACTTGGTTTGTTTCTACTTCAATATGTGCATGTGTTTCTTTTAGCATATCGCTTATACATATTAGTGGAGCCCTTAGGATCTTTGCTTGATTACCAGTGTTGTGATGGCAGTCACACTAGTAGGGGCTGGGTAATCTACAAGCATATCCTTATACATGTCCCTAGTCGTAGGATTATCGAGACGGGGCATAGATACTCCGGAGTAGACTAGCGTATACGCTTCTCATCCCAGTAGGGGAGATGGTCTGTCCCACAGCCATAAGTACGTTGTACTGGAGATAGTATGCGGGTGCTCATTAGGTTATGAGTACACTGGACGGGACTCGTCTGGAACTGTTGGTTGGTAGTATACATATCGTTAGATAACAGTTCCTAGGTGATAGGAGTACAGCTTAGTCCGTCGACTTGATATTGCTACTTCACCTCGAGTGTGTTCCCACTGTACTTTGATTACTACCCTACCACGGCTCAAACGAGTCATGCAAACAAGTAGTAGTTGGGTGCAGTCCCGAAGCCCTTGGAGGCAATAGCGGTTAGATAGGATTCGTCTCCCCCGGTATTAGGGGTCGATATCGCGCTGTGTCTAGGAGAGCCATTACACAAAGTCCCTGGCCAGGGCAAGCGAGAATTCCTGGTAGTGTTTCTAGTAGTTTCTCAGGGTGTTCTGGGCTACACTCCGGCATGACTTGTACCGCTATTAGGGGTCTGACGTTTGCCGCCCCCTAGGCCCGACATGCGATAATTATAGACGAACAGATCGGACTGTACAGAGATTGTCACATTCGGGCTCAGTAGGAGTTCGGATGGGTTTACCTCATCGGCCTTCTTATCGACATCTACCTGGGCACCGTTACATACAGCTAGTGCTGCTTACGGTCTGTGGTTAAACCCACAGCCAGCGTAGTGTCGAGTCTTTAGAGTCCCATACAGAGAGTTTCCCTGCACTGGGCGAAAGATGTAGAGGCCGTATGGTTTTACAGCAAGGCCACAATCACTTACGTGCACTTGTGCGCGTATGATGTTCGGGCAGACGATACTAGTGGGCTATGGCTTAAGCCGGATCCTAGTATTATATAGATGGATTAGTTTTGTCTTCTGTGTATTCACATTCTACGGAATGCGGATGCGGGTGTGTATGCACGGTTGTGAGGAGCAAAGAAGGAGGTGTCTCATTAGGGTTTTGACCTTTGATTCGGTCAAAACCATTATGAAGTAAGGAAATTATTTACTAATCTTTTCTAATGATAATTGTGTTATGGCTAATTGCTTTGACCATTTGACCATATTGACCATTTGACCTAGTTGACCATTATTGACTTGGACATTTCTTGAGAGCACTTGATCATTCTTATTCTTTTGGTTTTATTTTTGAGATGATAAGGGTCAAATCAAGTAGCCATCACACTTTATCATGATGAGAGATTAGTTAATGGTTTTTCTTATGCATCATTATCTCTTGCTCATTCTCTCTCATCCAAAAGAGAGCTCCCATGGTTCCTCCTTCTTTCTCCTCAATAGATTTTTCTATAGCTCTCATGTGTTGAGAAAAATAGAAACAAAATAGACAAATAAATCCATCTTCTTCTTCTACACCACCTAGGACATCAAGAATAGCAAACTTGTTGCCCTAGTTATCTCGGCTTGAGGTGGAGCTCCGACCACAGACTCTCGAGTGGATCGTCTTCGAATTTAGGAGGCCGCGGAAGTGACCAAGATCCGAATCGATCCTCGGATCTTGCACGGACGAGGAGAACAGCGGAGAGAAGACCCGAAGGATTTGTTGCATGAGGTATAATCTCCTAAGCATAATAGATAGAACCTCTAGTTGTTTATTAGAAATGGTTTGGCAAAGATACTCAAGTTTTAGTCTATGTTACCTTGTGTTAAAATTTATTTTTTACCTATTCCGCCTCCCCGTAAGTACCGGGGTGGGTAACGTTTACTTACAGTGGTATCAGAACCTCACTAAACCATTTCTAACTTGTTAGCAAAGTGTTAGAAATTCGATCGCCGGAGAAATCGCAAAAACACGTCAAAATTGCATGTTTTTTGTCGATTTTAAAAACTGGTCCAAAATTTTTTCCAGGGACATTAAAATATGTGCAGGCTTTTTTAAGAAGGCCCAAGAAAAACGAGATCGTGACTCGGTGAGACCGCCGTGGAAGCGCAGCGAAACATGTGTTTCGCCGTGGATCCGCGGCTGAGTCGACTCCGAGTCAGCTCGTTTTTCCTGCAAAATGTCTATCTTGCTGTTTTGTGATTTCTCTGATATTTTGTTTCTGCCCAGATTTTGTTAAGTATTGTGTTGTGCTTGAGGTAGATTCAAATCTGGTAATCGATCGAAATTCGAAGTATTTTAGCTAATCGGATCTTCTGTGATGTGATATATATACTGAACGTCTACTAATTGCTATATGTCGATTAGTGGGGGTTGTGAATATCTGTGATCTGTGATGTTGGTTTGTGTATATGAACTTGTTGGATTGTCGTGATGAATAGCCGGGGTTGTGAGATGATAGTTTTCATTTTTCATTCAATGTAAAATTTGTAATTTGATGTAATATTAGTTTATGGCCGCACATCCGGGTTAAGGTTGTAGCTGCTATTGTATATTATTTCTTTTACTGTTTTTTGCTCCTAGGATAGACCCAAGGAGGGGTGCACAAACTACCAGGTACTTTGAAGTACCGAGTAGCCTACTCACGTTGTTGAGAGAGGTTGCTTCACTTCGGGTACTTGGCGGGTAGTTTGCCGCACCCGTAGGGGTCTAGGGTGGGGTTTGGCTATTAATCGTGACAGTGTAATCCATCTTTCGTTGCAGGCTTGAACGAAACGCGGATTCCTAGCATATCCAATGTGTTCATCTGTGATCTGGAATGGCTATCATTGCATCTGATGAATGTATATATCTATATATGATATCTAGTAGGCGTTGCTTATGTTTTGCATTCGCACTAGTCCAGCCTCCGCTCTGTCGTTAGTTAAGTAACCTAACGGATGATGACAGGGCCCCGTAGAGAATGCGGATGGCATAAGCATATATTATATTTTCGTTGTTTTCTGCAATGGTAGGATTAATTGATGGGATACATTAAATTAATGCAAAGAAAACAAACCAAAGCCGAATCGTTGGAACAATTTCAAAACCACTCAGTATTTTCAAAACAGAAAAACTTTTAAAAACGCGGAGCTTAAACCACTCATTTTAAATGCTATCAGGTTCTTTCGATTATATCAAGTTCACTACGTTCACGGTTTTGCCAAAACCATTCATAGCCCTCCGTCATTTCGTATGAATATTCAATAGTATTCAAGCTATGTTTCTTGGCCTTAGTCAAGGTATAGTGATTGGTAGCTGTTGGATATTCATATGTTGCATAGATAGATGTGTTGGTTTGGGACAGTCGTATTACTTTGTTGGCCATAATCAAGGGTATATACGGGTGGGTTCAAATCAACCTGGACAATGACGGGTAGAACTTGACATGTGACTTATGATTTGTTGGCCTTAGTCAAGGTCATAAGAGTATGGGGCAAAAAATCCACATCAGTAGTTTCTAAGGAAATTAAAACTTGCTAGTGCTGCATACCATTTGGAGTTTGATAATATTGGTAGGATTCCTTCAGCATTATCATACATTGTTATTTGGATCCCGATCCAACTGTGAGTATCCGCTACTCCTCGGGAGACTTTTCACTTAACGATCAATGCTATAAACCAAGTAGGTGTCTAGAAAGGTGTTAGCGGGGCTACGCCGATAGGGAAAAGAGGTTATTTAATTAAGGAACTTCGCAAAAGCGTTGTAAAACCTACGTCGAAGTACCGACACCAGCCTGGCTGAACGGTTAAGCAAGTATTGTACGGTGAGAACAATCCCGACTAATTCTTCTTTTATGGTTTGAGGATGGATTCGAGAAACAGTGGGAGCCATCCTATTTAGATAAACTAAAAACCAATCTAAATTTGCAAGAGCATCATGCTAAGTATTTTCTTCTCTCTTTCTTAATTGCAGCGACCCAGTGACCAGACATAGGTTACATCTAGTTAATAAAATGACTGAATCTAACTGTTATGACTGGCAATGGTCTGTCCAGATGTCCATTACCCATGACAAGTTGGGACACCTCTTAACTAATCAAACCCCTGCCGTCACAGGACCAGTTTCCCTTGTCACGGATATTGATATCCGTAAGATATCGGAAAAATACTGTACGAATGCCAAGTGCCTCGTGTTGGCCTCAGTTGATGGTGCATACCAAAGGCAACACGAGAAGATGGACTTAGTTTCTGTCTTCCTCCATAACAAAGATTTATATGGAGAGCAATCTCGTATCGCAAGATACAAGACCTCGAACGAATTGCTTCAAGCGAGGTTGACTTCCGGGTCATCTGTAGGGGACAACGTCCTTACAGAGACTAGATATTTTGATGAGCTCACGGACCTGAACACCACGTTGAAGAACGGGTCAAATACTGACTTGATTCTACAGTTTCTACCCTCTACTTACACCATGAAGGAAACCAGGGAAGAAGAAGGAAAGGGAAGGGCAAAAGATTTGGGACTGGATGAAGTAAAGGAGGGACGTTCCTATTGTTATGGGAAAGGACATTAGCAGAAGGATTGCAGGGCTAGCAGAGCGAGTAGCCAGGATTCGAAGCATGTTGTGGCTTCGGCTTCGGGTGTGTTTGTAATAGAAAACTGTATGTCAATTAACTCTACTTCCTGGGTACTGGATACCGGATCAGGATCTCACATCTGTAATTCATTATAGGCTTTGAGAAACCGTAGAGTTATTAGGATAGGTGATATGACTCTCAGGGTTGCCAACGGAATGAGCGTGGACGCTGAATCCTTAGGGGAATATCACCTTGGATTGACAAGTGGGCAGATATTGATTCTGCGTAACTATTTGTATGTACCTAGTATGGCTTGTAATATCATATCTGTATCCATACTTTCTAAAGAAGGATATGATTTTACTTTTGTAAGCAATGTGGTCCACATTCACCTAAATCAAGTTCTTATTGGGTCAGGTACATTAGAAAACGGAATATACTTATTGAATCAAGCTCAGGTTTTCAGTTTCCAGAACACAATTAAAAGAAAGTCTCCAGAAAAAAATCATACATTCTTATGGCATTGTAGACTGGGTCACATTCATGAGACACGTTTAACAAAGTTACATAAAGAGGGATACTTGAATCCGTTCGAGTATCAGTCTTATGCTACTTGTGAATCTTCTCTCATAGGAAAGATGACAAAAACTCCGTTCACTGGACATGGAGTAAGAGCGACCGAGCTCTTTGGACTCATACACAGTGACGTGTGTGGTCCAATGTCTACACATGCGCGAAGTGGTTATTCTTATTTCATTACTTTTACGGATGATTTCTCTAGGTATGGAGATGTCTTCCTGATGAAGCATAAATCCGAGGCCTTTGAGAAATTTCGGGAATATAAGAATGAAGTAGAAAAACCAACAGGAAAAAGTATCAAGACATTGAGATCTGATCGAGGTGGTGAATACTTAAGTGCCGAGTTTCTGGACTACTTAAAAGAGAATGGAATTCTCTCTCAGCCTACTCGTCCATACACACCACAATACAACGGTGTATCGGAAAGGCAGAATCGAAATCTATTGGTTATGGTTCGTTCCATGATGAGTAAGGCTGAGTTACCGCGATCTTTCTAGGGTTATGCACTAGAAACAACTGCATATCTTTTGAACCAAGTTCCTACTAAGTCATTGCCTACGACACCATATGAGATGTGGAGTGGGAAGAAACCCTGTCTTAAACACTTTAAGACATGGGGATGTCCAGCTTTTGTCAAAAAGCAGCATGCGGACAAGCTCGAGGCACGATCAGTACAGTGTAAATTTATAGGATACCCAAAGAACTCCAAAGGGTATGTTTTCTATTATGCAGAGAAGCAAAAGGTCTTTTTTTCTCGTCATGCCCGCTTCTTGGAAACTGAGATTTTAGAAAATCAGATAAGTGGGAGCGCAATAGAACTGGAAGAAATTCCAGAACCACAAGCTATTACTGAAAGCTTGGTGGAACCAGAAGTTTCAGGAGAACCGGACATCCCAGCGCCACTCTGTAGGAATAGTAGGCAGTCTCATCCGCCTGAGAGATACTATGGTTTTCTCATAGATGGGGATCGAGAGGATTGCATCATTGAAAATAATGAGCCTACTAGCTTCCAGCAAGCCACTCAGAGCGGTGACTCGGTAAAATGGCTGGATGTAATGCGGACCGAGATGGAGTCTATGTGCACCAACAATGTATAGACTTTGGACATTGCTCCAGAAGGGGTAAAACCTGTAGGCTGCAAATGGATCTTCAGAAAGAAGATTGGTGTAGATGGGCAGATTGAAACCTATAATTCTAGACTTGTTGCAAAAGATTTTCGCCAAAAACCTTGTTTGGACTATGAAGAAACCTTTTCTCCAGTGGCTATGCTCAAATCCATTCAGATCTTTCTTGTCATTGCTGCATTCCACGATTATGAGATCTGGCAGATGGACGTAAAGACGGCTTTTCTAAATGGAAATTTGGAAGAGTGCGTCTATATGGATCAGTCCGAGGGTTTCATTCAGGGTGGGAGCAGCGGTAAAGTGTGCAAGTTGCTTAACTCCATTTATGGACTGAAACAGGCATCGCGGAGTTGGAACATTTGCTTTGATGATACTGTCAAAGAATTCGACTTTATCAAAAATCCGGATGAACCATGCATTTACAGTAAGATTGTAGGGAGAACTGTAGTATTCCTCGTCTTGTACATGGATGACATTCTCCTAATAGGAAATAACATTCCTATGCTACAGTCAGTCAAAGGATTCTTGTCACAGAGGTTCTCCATGAAGGACCTGGGCGATGCCAACTACATTCTGGGGATCCAGATCTATCATAATAGATCTAAGAGGATGTTGGGACTTTCACAGTCCAGGTACATCGACACCATACAGAAACGACTCTGTATGGAAGATTCAAAGCGCGGTAATCTACCGGCTTGTCAAGGAATCACCCTCTCCAAAGAGATGTCTCCCAAGACTGATTTGGAAAGGGCTTGCATGTCATCTATACCCTACGCATCTATGGTAGGCTTTATAATGTATGCGATGTTGTGTACCAGACCAGATGTAGCATACGCATTAAGCGTTGTAAGCCGGTATCAGTTGGAAAACCACTCTACCCAGGGGAGAAATACTGTATAGCAGTAAAGAACATTCTCAAGTACCTGAGAAGAACTAAGGAGAAGTTCTTGATGTATGGCGGAAAAGACCTCCAGATCGAGACCTTTGCTAACTCCAGCTTCCAGAGTAACAAGGATAACTCCAAGTCCATGTCGGGTTATGTCTTTCCCTCAATGGAGGGGCGGTTTGCTGGAAGAGCTCCAAGCAGGAAACTGTTGCTGACTCAACTATGGAAGCGGAGTACATAGTTTCTTGCGATGCCGCAAAGGAAGCTGTCTGGATGAAGAAGTTCCTCATGGAGCTTCAGGTGGTTCCTATAATTGTTGATCCAATACCGCAGTATTGTGACAACAACGATGCTATAGCTTTAGCGAAGGAACCCAGGTCCCATCAGAAGTCCAGACACATTTTGAGGTGGTACCATCTGATCAGGGAGATCGTAGATCGTCGGGAGATCGAGGTGATGAGAGTAGATTTAGAGAATAACACTGCAGATCCACTCACAAAGGCCATACCCCAGACTTAGTTCGAGCGGCTGATCGAGATGATAGGTCTTCGATACACTAGTACATGGCCCTAGTGCAAGTGGGAGATTATTAGTATATATGCCCTAGAGGCCATTACTGTATCATATTAGTTTGTATATTACTTAATGGAAGTTTGGGATATTCACAGTTGTATAGAAAATCTTGCTCAAAATGGTAGTATGCTTTTTGGTTTGTTTCTACTTCAATATGTGCATGTGTTTCTTTTAGCATATCGCTTATACATATTAGTGGAGCCCTTAGGATCTTTGCTTGATTACCAGCTTTGTGATGACAGTCACACTAGTGGGGGATGGGTAATCTACAAGCACATCCTTATACAGGTCCCTAGTCGTAGGATTATCGAGACAGGGCATCGATACTCCGGAGTAGACCAGCGTATACGCTTCTCATTCCAGTAGGGGAGATGGTATGTCCCACAGCCATTAGTACATCGTACTGGAGATAGTATGCGGGTGCTCGTTAGGTTACGAGTACACTGGACATGACTCATCGGGAAATGTTGGTTGGTAGAAAACCTATCTTCAGATAACAGTTCCCAGATGACAGGAGTACAGCTTAGTCCATCGACTTGACACTGCTACTCTGCCTCGAGTGTGTTCCTACTGTACTTTGCTTACTACCCTACCACGGCTCAAAGGAGTCATGCAAACAGGTAGTAGTTGGGTGCAGTCCCGAAGCACTTGGAGGTAGTAGCGGTTAGATAAGATTTGTCTCCCCTGATATTGGGGGTCGATATCGCGCTGTGTCTAGGAGAGCCATTACACAAAGTCCCTAGACAGAGCAAGCGAGAATTACTGGTAGTGTTTCCAGTAGTTTCTCAGGGTGTTCTGGGTTACACTCCAGCACGACTTGTACCGCTATTAGGGGTCTGACGTTTACCCCGCTAGGCCCGACATGCGATACTCATAGACGAACAGACCGGACTGTACGGAGATTGTCACATTCAGGCTCAGTAGGAGTTTGGATGGGTTTACCTCATCGGCCTTCTTATCGACATCTACCTGGGGACCGTTACGTATAGCTAGTGCCGCTTGCGGTCTGTGGTTAAACCCACTGCCAGCGTAGTGTCGAGTCTTTAGAGTCCCATACATAGAATTTCCCTGCACTGGGCGAAAGGTGTAGAGGCTATATAGTTTTACGGCAAGGCTACGATCACTTACGTGCACTTGTACGCATATGATGTTCGGGCAGAAGATACTAGTGGGCTTTGGTTTAAGCCTGATCCTAGTATTGTATAGATGGATTAGTTTTGTCTTCTGTGCATTCGCATTCTACGGAATACGGATGCGAGTGTGTATTCACGGTTGTAAGGAGCGAAGAAGGAGGTGTATCATTAGGGTTTTGACCGTTTATTCGGTCAAAACCATTATGAGGTGAGGAAATTATTTACTAATCTTTTCTAATGATAATTGTGTTATGGCTAATTGCTTTGACCATTTGACCATGTTGACCATTTGACCTAGTTGACCATTGTTGACTTGGACATTTCTTGAGAGCACTAGGTCCTTCTTATTCTTTTGGTTTTATTTCTAAGATAATAAGGGTCAAATCAAGTAGCCATCACACGTAATCATGATGAGAGATTAGTAAATGGTTTTTCTTATGCATCATTATCTCTTGCTCATTCTCTCTCATCCAAAAAAGAGCTCCCATGGTTCCTCCTTCTTTCTCCTCTCTAGATCTTTCTATAGCTCTCATGTGTTGAGAAAAAAAGAAACAAAATAGACAAACAAAACCATCTTCTTCTTCTACACCACCCAGGACATCAAGAATAGCAAACTTGTTGCCCTAGTTACCTCGACTTGAGGTGGAGCTCGGACTACAGACTCTCCGGTGGATCGTCTTCGACTTTAGGAGGCTGCGGAGGTGACCAAGATCCGGATCGATCCTTGCAGCTTACACGGACGAGGAGGACAGCGGAGAGAAGACCCGAAGGACTTGTTGCATGAGGTATAATGTCCTAAGCATAGTAGATAGAACCTCTAGTTGTTTGTTAGAAATGGTTTGGCAAAGATCCTCAAGTTTTAGTCTATGTTACCGTGTGTAAAAAATTTGTTTTTTACCTATTCCGCCTCCCCATAACTACCGGGTAGGTAACATAGACTTAAAGGAATCACACAAGACTCTATGATGATCTCGGGTCTACAGACTAACATGTACAAGTGTCACCAAAGAACTGCCATCTGATGTGAGGTATAATACCATCTAGGAGTTCTCGGCGAGTCCGTCCAGTGTACTCAGTCTCCACATAGCACCCGTATACCATCTCTGATGTCAAACACTAATGGATATGGGATCATCCATCACCCATCTCATGGGTCGAGAAGTGTATACGCTAGTCTACTCTGGTATATCGATGCGCTGTCTCGATACACCCACGACTAGGAACATTAAAGGATGAACTTATAGACTACCATGGCCCCACTAGTATGATCTGCATCATAGTCCTGGTAGTTAAGTACACATCCTAAGGGCTTTACCAACATGTAACCATAAGACAGTATCAAGAGACAAGTATACATGTTAAGATAAAGAGCAATCAGATAGCATACTATCATGTCGAACAAGAAATTCCTCTCTATATATGTCCAAGCATCCAATATAATATACATCATATGTACATTACTAGCCTCTAGGGCATACATACAACTAACAATCTCCCACTTGCTCTAGGGCGAGCTGCTATAGTATCTCATACCGAGCATCCCGAAGAGTCTCTTGAACTGTATCTGGGGAATTACCTTCGTGAGTGGATCTGTTGTGTTGTTCTTCGTGTCAACCCTCCTGACTTCGATCTCCCGGCGATCAACTATCTCCCGGATCAGGTGATACCGCATTAGAATATGCCTGGATCGCTGATGGGACCTGGGTTCCTTGGCCAAAGCCACCGCTCCATTGTTATCACAATACAAAGGTATTGGATCCTTAATGGATGGAACCACTCCAAGTTCAGTTAAGAACTTCTTGATCCAGATAGCCTCTTTGGCATCATCGTTGGCAGCGATGTATTCAGCCTCCATCGTCGAGTCTGCCACGGTTTCCTGCTTGGAACTCTTCCAGCATACCGCCCCTCCATAGAGGGTAAAGAAAAATCCCGAGTGCGACTTAGAGTCGTCCTTATCACTCTGGAAGCTCGAATTGGTAAAGGACTCCACTTGGAGTTCTCCATTACCGTACACCAAGAGCATATCTTTAGTCCATCTCAAGTACTTGAGAATGGTCTTCACTACCGTCCAGTGACTCTCTCCTGGATCTGGTTGATACCTACTAACTATACTTAGTGAGTACGGTATATCGGTTCTGGTACATAGCATCGCATACATGATAGAGCCTACTGTCGAAGCATAGGGTATCCCTTGCATGCGAGCTCTCTCCAAATTAGTCTTAGGAGACATCTTTTTGGAGAGAGTGAGTCTATAGATCGTGGGTAAATTCCCATGCTTGGATTCTTCCATACTAAACCACTTTAGTATGGTGTCAATGTACCTGAATTGGCACAATACCAGTATCCGTTTAGATCTATCTCTATAGATCTTAATTCCCAAGATGCATGAGGTATCACCTAGATCTTTCATTGACAATCTTTGTGATAAGAAGAGCTTGACCGAGTGGAGCATAGGAACATCATTTCCTATCAAGAGTATGTTATCCACATACAATACGAGGAAGACAACCTTACTCTCTGACACCTTCTTGTATATACAAGGTTCATCTACGTTCTTGATGAAGTCAAACTCTTTGACTACCACATCAAAACAGATGTTCCAACTCCTCAATACTTACTTTAACCCGTAAATGGATTTAAGCAGCTTGCACACCTTCCTGCTGCTCCCACTAGCTACGAAGCCCTCTGGCTGAGTCATGTACACGCTCTCTTCTAAATCACCATTTAGAAAGGCGGTCTTAACATCCATTTGCCAGATTTCATAGTCATGATATGCAGCGATGGCAAGCATGATCTGAATGGATTTAAACATAGCCACTGGAGAAAAGGTTTCGTCATAATCCACACCTGGTCGTTGACGAAAACTCTTTGCAACAAGTCTAGCTTTGAAAGTCTCCACTTTCCCATCTACACCAAGTTTTTTCTTGAAGATCCACTTGTCCCAATGTGTTTTACCCCTTCAGGAGCATCTTCCAAAGTCCATACTTTGTTGGTGTACATGGATTCCATCTTAGACCGCATAGCATCCAGCCATTTCACTGAGTCACCACTCATGATGGCCTACACGAAGTTAGTTGGGTCATCATCCTCCATGATGAAATCCTCGCTCCCACTATGCATGAGAAAACCGTAGTATCTCTCAGGTGGGTAAGGAACCCTACTAGATCGGTGGAGTGGATGGGGTTCATCGGGAACTACCAAATCCTCTGGTTCCACAACATTTTCTGTTATGGTTTGTATAGCTGGAACCTCTACCAGTTCTACCTCAGAGCCACTAATTTCTTTTGCAAGCAATTCCTTTTCTAAAAAGGTGGCCTGTTGAGCAACAAACACTCTTTGTTCCTCACTGTGGTAGAAGGTATACCCTCGTGAATGCTTAGGATATCCAACAAACTTACACAAAATAGACATTTCCTTAAGTTTGTCCGGTTTTTATCTTTTGACATAGGCCGGGAAACCCCATATTTTAACAAAATTAAGATATAGTCTCTTCCCCTCCCATATCTCATATGGGACGGTAGGCACAGATTTGGTAGGAACTCTATTCAGTAGGTATGCAGCTGTCTCCAGCGCATACCACCGGAAGGAAATAGGTAACTCGGCTATGCTCATTAATAGAGCGCACCAAATCTAATAGGGTGCGGTTCCTCCATTCCGATACATAGTTTTGTTGTAGTGTATATGGAAGAGTTAGCTGAGAGAGAATTCCATTCTCTTTTAGGAGGTCCAAGAATTCATTACTCAAGTATTCACCTCGTCGATCAGATTGAAAGATTTAATACTTTTCCCGGTTTGGTTCTCGACTTCTTGTTTATCTTCTCTAAATTTCTCAAAAGCTTCTAATTTGTGTTTCATCAGGAACACATATCCGAATCTAGAAAGTGTTGGAGATAGTGCCCTCAGAGTCAATTATTGGATCACAGGCACGTGATTGCAATGATTGAGGGAGGACCTGTCCCAGTAGGACAGTCTTACTCAAGATGATAGTGTTCTATCTGGTTTATCTTTATCATCGTGTACTGCTTTAGGTGACCTGACAGGTCGCTATTACACGTTGGTAGAGCCCCTAGGATTCTTGCTTGACCACCAGCAGTATGAGGGCGATCATATACGTGGGAGCTGGTAGTCTATAAGCACATCCTTAAATGGTCCCTAGCCGTGGGAGTTTCGAGACAGGGCATCGATACTTCAGAGTAGACTAGTGTATACAGTCGAGACCCCGACGAGGGGCGGTGGCCGGTCTCACAAGCCACTGGTGTCAGTTGGTTCACCTAAGATGTATACATGTGCTCATTGGGTTATGAGTACACCGGACAGGACTCGCCGGGAACATGCTAGTTGGTCTTATACCTGACGTCAGATAGCAGTTCCCGGGTGACATGTGTACAGGTTAGTTCATCGACCTGGGGATCGTCATTCGTCTCATGTGAGTTCCCACTGTACTTTGATTACTACCCTACCACACTCATAGGAGACGTGCAAACAGGTTTTAGTTGGGTACAGTCCCGAGCCACATGGAGGCAGTGAGCGGATCTTCAGGGGTTCGTCTCTCCCGGTATTGGGGGTGAGGTCGCGCTGTGTCTAGGAGAGCCATTACACGAAATCCTTGGCCAAGGCAGGAGATTTACTGGTAGGTATTCCAGTAGTATCTCATGGTGTTCTTGGCTACACTCCGACATGACTTGTACCGCTTTTGGGGGTCTGACTTTTACCAACCCCCTAGGCCCGCCATGCGATGCTCATAGACGAACTGACTGGAATGTACGGATATTGTCACTGACAGGCTCAGTAGGGTGTCAGGATGAGTTCGCTCATCGACGTCCCTTTTGGTCAATAGCTGGTGGCCCGTCACGTATGGCTAATACCTCTGACGTGCTAATGGTTAAATCCACAGCCATAGTATTGACGAGTCTTTAGAGTCCACCACACACACAGTTACTCAAGTTTCGGGCGAAACGCTGTAGATGCCGTATGGAGATATGGCAGGGTTCGATCAGATACGTGCGGTATTGCACGGATCGTGATCGGACGGATTTTACTAGCCGGTTTTGGTTTAAGCCGGATCCTAGTGTTAGGCAGTGTAGATTTTGTCTCTTTGCATTTGTATTCAGTGGGAATACAAATGCGGGCATGTATATGCAATCGAGGGGTTTTCCTGTAATTTATTACGGGATCAGTTTTTTGAGGTTTCCAGTTTGCATTCCGTTCCGGCCGGTTTTCCTTTGTTCCTTCACGGCCGGACTTTTCGATGGAGGGGGTTATTTGCAAGTTTGCAAATAACTTATTATGGAAGGGTTTATTGTATTACGAGGCATTATGATTGATAAAGCATCTTTGCTTTTCTTGTTCTCATGATGGTGCTATTAATGGTGATTAGAATGGATTGGAGTTGATTAGGAGTTGATGTGAGGTTTGCTTTGGATGTGATCACCTCTTACTTTTCCTACAATCACCTCCCTTCTTGTTTTTCTCTCCACCATTTTTCATATAGGGGCCGACCACAATTTGGGTGGAGGGTTGGTTCATTTTTGATGAGAGAAGATTTGTTCATATCATTTTGCATGCTTCACAAATTCATCCACCTCACTCCAAAGTCTATTGCTCATACCTCCATCAAAGGCAACCAAACCACAAAGAGACAAGGTTTTCTACAGTACAACCTACAGTACCCTTGGACGCGTCGGCTGGCCAACTTCGTGCCCGAGTTGCCTCGGTCCAGAGGTGGGAGCCCGTAAAAGAATCTGGCTACGTGGTGCCTTTTCGACGAGGAGGTGACGGACGGAGATTCCGCGGGAGATCGCAGTGGAGACGAAGACTGGAGGACATGGATCGCTTGGTATAGCTCTCTACCTCTTTCTCTTGATTGCTAGGATTAGTTTAATGGCCCGATCCGGGAATATAGTGCGCGGTGGTGCCGGTTATGAAAATTGAAGTATATCACCGCTTCCGCATTCCGGTGTCAGATTGACGGCCGGGGCGCCGCCGTGCACTTACAATGGTATCAGAGCCACACCATTAACCTAGCCTAGCTTGCTCTAGTGTGTTTACATCTTCGATCGAGCAAAATTCCAAAACCCGCTTTTTCAAAATTCATAGTTTCTGTTGAAATTTTTTTGGCTCCAAAAAATTTTTCAGGTTGTTGCAGAATACTGTGCATGGAAATATAAGCAATCTGTGAAAATTTGGTTGCGAGATCTCACCATACCGCCGCGGAACCGCGGCCAAACCCATGCTTGGGCGTGGTTTCGCCGTGCTTTTGACTCGTCAACGCACCAAATTTTTGCAGTGGGCTTTTGGGCTGAAAATAGGGGTTTTGGTATATTCCTTTTGGGCCCAGATTTTCTGTAAGTGCTACAGTAATGCTTGGGGGGCCACTTGATAAAATTTGTTCGATCGGATATTTTAAACATGCTAGTTCACAGTTTTTACATTATATCTGCGACTGTGAATGTCACTTGATCGGTAAATCCTGTCTAACTGCTATAGCCCGGTTAGACGGATTTGCGAACGTGACATTCACGTTGATGTTCTATGCTTATGCTGTGATGTTGCGGATCGGTCGTGGGAATAGCCTGGTTGCAATGGTAGTACAGTTTTTTTTATATATGTACATTTGATATTGCAGGGCGAGCGTCCGATATGTGGACTGTTGTCACTGCCTGTTTGTATTATTCTTTTGGGGCACGACCGGGCTGAGGTCGATGTACCCGTTGTATGTATATTTTACTTTCTGTACTTGGATTGCCCCACGGAGGGGTGCACGGATAACCGGGTTCTAAAGGGCAACAAGCCCGCATCTCATGGCGTTGAGACG
Organism: Agapanthus africanus; assembly: GCA_030015575.1. Classification (NCBI taxonomy): domain Eukaryota; kingdom Viridiplantae; phylum Streptophyta; class Magnoliopsida; order Asparagales; family Amaryllidaceae; genus Agapanthus; species Agapanthus africanus. The sequence continues at coordinate 304,850,580 of JASDDO010000016.1, read as the reverse complement.
GAGGGGGCTTCCCTCTAGAATCGGCGGGCTATTCGCCGCACTCGTAGGGGGTATAGGTTGACCCAGGAGGGGTGCCCAAGTTACCGGATTCCGTGAAGTGCTGGGTGGTCCATTCACGTTGCTGAAGGGGGCTGCCTCGCTTCAGGTTTTGGCGGGTAACTTGCCGCGCCCGTAGGGGTCTAGGGTTTACATTGCACAGGCTGTCCACACGACCAGAGGAACGTCGGGTTTCAGTAGCGGCTCTATGAAACCCGGGGATCCTAGATATCTGTATTATTCTGTGATGCTGTACATTTCTGTGATGTTGCTTTTTATCACGCCTTGAGCGAAATATTATATATTGATATATATACTAGTAGATGTTGTATATGTTTTGCATCCGCGCTAGTCCAGTCCCCGCTCTGTCGTTAGTTAAGTAACCTAACGGGTGATGACGGGACCCAGTGGCGAATGCGGATGGCATATACGTACATCATTATTTTCTTTCTTTTGTGGTGTGATCAATTGATGGGACTGCGTTGATTCGGATCAATGCAAGCTAAGCAAACCTATTCTGATGTTGTTGGAACAATTTTTCAAAAAGCTGTTATTGCAAGGACGTTCACTTTTGTTTTGCACAGTGGTATTCAGTTGGAATATCCTGCTCCTCAGTCGACGAGGCAAGGGCCGAGATCCCTTCACCGGGAGTGACCCCTTGGACAAAAGTTTGCGTCAGGGCAATAACTTCACTATAGCCGATTACTTTTGCTTTGCATCGTGGTATTCAGTTGGAATATCCTGCACCCCATCCTACGGGGAAAGAGCCGAGATCCCTTCACCGGTAGTGACCTCTTTAGCAAAGTTTTTCATCACTATATTTTTATAAAAAGTTATGCAGTTCCTTCAACGATATCAAGTTCATTACGTTAAAGGTTTTTCGCCAAAAACCAGCCGTAGCCCTCCGTCATTTGTTACGGGTATTATTTAGTATTCGTGTTGCGTTTGTTGACCTAATCAAGACGTAGTGTTCGGTAGCTAAGTGGTACTTGTTTGATGCATAAGTGGGATTGGTTAGGACAGTCGTGCGGCCTTGTTGACCTAGTCAAGGGCACGTACGGGTGGGTTTAACGCAATCCAGAATAATGACGGGTTGAACTTGACTGACGGTTTATAATTTGTTGACCTAGTCAAGGTCATAAGCCGCTTGGGGTAAAAATCACATCGGGAGTTTCTAAAGAAACTGAAATTTTCCAGGTATGCGCATACCTTCTGGAGTGTGGTGACGTGAGTGGATTCCGTCATGTTATGATGCGATGATAGTTGGATCCCGATTCCCACTGATGAGTTGGTTTACTTCTTGGGTGATCCCGACTAATTCTTCTTTTAGGTTTGGAGAAGAATTTGAGGTTACAGTGGGAGGTTTTCAGATTAGATAAATTGGTAACCATTCTGATCTAGGTTAGAGTGCACGCTGAGTGTTTCTTTTCTCTCTTTCGTTGGTAGCGACCATTGACCCGACCCTAGACTATGACTCAGTGACCAAGTTGACCGAACTTTCTTATAAGACTGGCTTTTGGATTGTCAGAGTTGCAAACATCATTGCCACTCCTACTTTTACCATTTTCTCCAGGACACCCCGTATTACTACGAACGTCCACTTCCATTGGACAAAACCATCGTATGGTTATATACGAACTCGAAGGAATTTATTCGAGGATGGTTTCCGGTTCTGGAGAAAACGGATAGGACTATTCAGTTGTCTTTTCCTTTTACCTTCTCTCAGGTTGCGAGCACTCCTTGGTTTAGGAGATAGTACACCTGTTATGCAAATTAGATAGTCTTCTTCCAAACCTTAGGCTGGTGCCGACCGGTAGGAAATGAAGAAAACCAATTAGCCTAAACGGTGTACAGAAGGTATTAAGTTAAGACAAAGAAAAGGATTAGAAGGAGGGCAAAGTAAATTGCGACTGATATTCACGACCAAACCAAGTATTTCATTACCACTCCCACTTCACCTTTGTATTTCTCCAGGACACTCCGTATCACTACGAAGATCAACAGATATTTGGATGCTCCATCGTATGGTTATATACGAACTCGAAAGGAACTTGTTCCAGTTCGGGGATGGATTCTTGTTCAGGAGAAATAGGAATAAGCTTTATTCAGTTTTCTTTTATCTTCACCTTCTCTCACATTGCGAGTGCTCCTAGGATTAGGACAGTACACCCATTATGCTGATTGGATAGTCTTCTTCCAAACCATAGGCTGGTGCCGAACGGTAGGGAAGGAAGAAAACCATTTGGCCTAAAGGGGTGTACAGAAGGTAATGACTAAAGACATATAAAGGGATTTGGAGTGCTGGCAAAGAGATATACGATTACAGTTGTGAATCTGGATAATGGAAGAGGCATTACTAGGAATACCAGGATACCCCATCGAAACATTTCGATGTTTCAGTTTCACTGTGTGCTGTTAAAAGAAAACTGATTTCCCAATTAGACACTTGCTCCAGGGTATGTATTTACCAGGTATGGTTCTCACATCCGTATGGTTTTACAGATGCTGAGTGGGAGTAAGCTATTGGGAATTAGGTGATCATACTCATTATATCAGGATTCGTTGTAATCGGTGATATTTGAGGAAGTCACCTGGGTTGTTTGCCGGACGACAGATATTTGGTTTTGAATATCCGTTGTTATGCACCAATTTCAAATTGATATTTATGTACGTCTATTTTTATAGAGTGAGATATACCTTTTTGGAATTATGTCGATGACATTTACCTATATCAGTGGATGGTTAGGTAAGGAGCATTAAACAGCGGTGTAATTCTTCATAACCATAGTACATTTTTCAACTTACGACACACAGTGAATGAGTCACTAGACTCAGGAGACTTATACAGAGTATTGTATATTGTCCAGTGTCCATTAGGACAGAGGGGTTGGTTCTCATACTATATTCAGTTTACTTATGACTTCTCTAGTTCTTAGACAAGTGTTTCGTAGAAACACAGGGTCTAAGTTTTGAGGAGTTATAGGTATAAGAATAAAGTAGAGAACCAAATATTGCAAGTATCGGGATTCTTCAAGGTGATCGAAGATGTAGATACTTGTGTATGGTATTCAGTTGATAGTAATGATTAAGAGAACTTGCTTCTCTTTCAGGTTAATCATAATTGGAAGCATTCCTAAGTTGAGTAACGCTGATCGACCTCTTTCCATTCACTTAACATGCACTGGAGACAGCTGCATGATTTGAATCTGGTTCAATTAAATCAGTGCCTCTGTTTTTATATTGGATATAGAACAGTTCATATCTTAACGATGTTAAGGTACGGGGAGTTGTCTGGCTTATGCTTAAAACCAGACACTGGACAACACAAGGCACGTTTCTGTAATGGCTGTTTGTGGGTTGACCCAGGCTATGACGAGGGTTGGCTTTCTACCATCTGGAAGTTCAATAGTGATATTGTTCTTGACTCGCCACATTTTTAAAAGAAATAGATTTTTTCAGAAAACAGTAGTGGGAGTATGGTAGAACTGGAAGTGATTCCAGAACCGCAAACAATTACTGAAGATTTGATAAGAACCTAAAGATTCAATCTGATTTGACATTCCATTGGCCACTCCGCAGATAAAGTGGGTAACCTCAGACACCCGAGAGATACTTCGGTATGCTCAAGGACGGTGACAGGGAGGTTCTTGTTTACCCAGACTTACCATTACTGTTGTTCCAGACTATGAGACCTGGCAGGAGGATAAGTATAGCGTCTTTCTAAACTAGTTTTAGAAGTGCACGTGTATATTATTCTGCCAGAGGGTTGTCGTAGTCAGTGGGAGCAGCGGAAGCATTGGTGGACAAGTGGCTTATGTCTATTTATAGACTAAAGCAGATATAGCGGAGATAGATCATCTATTTCTGTTGTGACAGTCATAGGTTTGACTTCATCAGAATAGGGGATGGATCTGTTAAGAAGGTAGTAGGGTGTGATGTCCTGGTATTTGGATGACATACACAGAGTAGGAAGCGATATTCCTATACTACGGTCGGTTATTCTTTGGTTGTCACACAATGGTTTCTCCACATAGGACTTGGATATTATATCAGACATTCTGGTTACTAGATCTATGGTTTTTGATCTAGATTTGGGTGGTTTCCCAATCTGGGTACTTAGACAGCATTCTATGAGTATTTAGAATGGACGACTCCTGGCACGGTAATATACCTGCAGGTAATGGAGTCACCCTCTCTAAAGGTGTCTTCTAGACTAAAGTAGAGAGGGATGTGCATGATTGGCAGATCACTTGCTTAGGCAATTGAGTCAATCATGAGATGTCAAGTACCACACCAGATATTGTTCTTACACTAGATGCAATAAGTTGACATTGATCCAATCCGGGAGAAACAGTCGGGAGCAGTTTTAGAACATAAGTGGATGTTCTAGGGATATGATAACGACAGCCTCATTCGGGAGACAGTTATCATTCCAGGCTTCCAAGGTGACCTGGACGACAAGGATGTTGTCAGAGTTATAGTTTTTCCTTCTGACGAGGGGAAGTATTTTGGACAGGTGGTCCAGATGAATACTGAGGGAAGGCATGGCGCAAGATACTGATTATGTTCAGTTGACGATACAGTCTTAGAAGTATGGATTTGGAGTTCATTTATGAACTAGGTCCCATCAGACATCCAGACATTCCAAGACAGGTATTGCTCATTTCGGGAGATGGCTTTCTCTGTGAACTTGAGATATAGAGAGACATAGAAAGAAACATCTGAGCGGATCCACTCACTGAGGCTATTCCTCGAACGCAATAGTTTCGTAAACGAGATTTGTGAGACTGACTAGTAGAGGAGTTGGGTGTTCGGTATCACACGGGCTGTGAGTATGCGACATCGCAATAATTAGCCTTGAGTGCAAGTGGGAGATTGTTGGAGATAGTGCCCTCAGAGTCAATTATTGGATCACAGGCACGTGATTGCAATGATTGAGGGAGGACCTGTCCCAGTAGGACAGTCTTACTCAAGATGATGGTATGCTATCTGGTTTATCTTTATTATCGTGTACTACTTTAGATGACCTGACAGGTCACTATTACACATTGGTAGAGCCCCTAGGATTCTTGCTTGACCACCAGCAGTATGAGGGCGATCATATACGTGGGAGCTGGTAGTCTATAAGCACATCCTTAAATGGTCCCTAGTCGTGGAAGTTTCGATACAGGGCATCGATACTCCAGAGTAGACTTATATATACAGTCGAGACCCCGACGAGTGGCGGTGGCCGGTCTCACAAGCCACTGGTGTCAGTTGGTTCACCTAAGATATATACAGGTGCTCGTTGGGTTATGAGTACACCAGACAGGACTCGCCGGGAACATGCTAGTTGGTCTTATACCTGACGTCAGATAGCAGTTCCCTGGTGACATGTGTACAGGTTAGTTCATCAACCTGGGGATCGTCATTTGACTCATGTGAGTTCCCACTGTACTTTGATTACTACCATACAACGCTCAAAGGAGACGTGCAAACAGGTTTTAGTTGGGTACAGTCCCGAGCCACATGGAGGCAGTGAGCGGATCTTCAGGGGTTCGTCTCTCCCGGTATTGGGGGTGAGGTCGCGCTGTGTCTAGGAGAGCCATTACACGAAGTCCTTGGCCAAGGCAGGAGATTTACTGGTAGGTATTCCAGTAGTATCTCAGGGTGTTCTGGGCTACACTCCGACACGACTTGTACCGCTTTTGGGGGTCTGACTTTTACCAACCCCCTAGGCCCGCCATGCGATGCTCATAGACGAACAGACCGGACTGTACGGATATTGTCACTGACAGGCTCAGTAGGGTGTCAGGATGAGTTCGCTCATCGACGTCCCTTTTGGTCAATAGCTGGTGGCCCGTCACGTATGGCTAATACCTCTGACGTGCTAGTGGTTAAATCCACAGCCATAGTATTGACGAGTCTTTAGAGTCTACCACACACACAGTTACTCAAGTTTCGGGCGAAACGCTGTAGACGCCATATGGAGATATGGCAGGGTTCGATCAGATACGTGCGGTATTGCACGTATCGTGATCAGACGGATTTTACTAGCCTGTTTTGGTTTAAGCCGGATCCTAGTGTTAGGCAGTGTAGATTTTGTCTCTTTGCATTTGTATTCAGTGGGAATACAAATGCGGGCATGTATATGCAGTCGAGGGGTTTTCCTGTAATTTATTACGGGATCAATTTTTGGAGGTTGCCAGTTTGCATTCCGTTCCGGCCGGTTTTCCTTTGTTCCTTCACGGCCGGACTTTTCGATGGAGGGGGTTATTTGCAAGTTTGCAAATAACTTATTGTGGAGGGGTTTATTGTATTATGAGGCATTATGATTGATAAAGCATCTTTGCTTTTCTTGTTCTCATGATGGTGCTATTAATGGTGATTAGAATGGATTGGAGTTGATTAGGCGTTGATGTGAGGTTTGCTTTGGATGTGGTCACCTCTTACTTTTCCTACCATCACCTCCCTTCTTGTTTTTCTTTCCACCATTTTTCATATAGGGGCCGGCCACAATTTGGGTGGGGGGTTGGTTCATTTTTGATGAGAGAATATTTGTTCATATCATTTTTCATGCTTCACAAATTCATCCACCTCACTCCAAAGTCTATTGCTCATACCTCCATCAAAGGCAACCAAACCCCAAAAGAGACAAGGTTTTCTAGACTACAACCTACAGTACCCTTGGATGAGTCGGCTAGCCAACTTCGCGCCCGAGTTGCCTTGGTCCAGAGGTGGGAGCCCGTAAAAGAATCCGGCTACGTGGTGCCCTTTTCGACGAGGTGGTGACGGACGGAGATTCCGCGGGAGATCGGAGTGGAGACGAAGACCGGAGGACACAGATCGCTTGGTATAGCTCTCTACCTCTTTCTCTTGATTGCTAGGATTAGTTTAATGGCCCGATCCGGGAATATAGTGCGCGGTGGTGCCTGTTATGAAAATTGAAGTATATCACCGCTTTTGCATTCCGACGTCGGATTGACGGCTGGGGCGCCGCCGTGCACTTACAGAAAGATCGTCAGTGAATGTAATGAAGTACGCAGAACCATCCCCGGCAATTGTAGACATGGGACCGCACATATCACTATGTATCAGTCCCAAGAGTTCAGTAACTCTTTCTCCATGTCCCATAAACGGAGTTTTGGTCATCTTGCCTTTTAGACATAACTGGCAAGTGTCATAAGATGAAAATTCAAATGGATTCAAATATCCATCCTTATGCAACTTAGCTAGCCGTGTCATATTGATGTGACCTAGTCTACAATCCACAAGGAAGATTCGTTCAGTTCTGAACTCTTCCTCTCGTGTGTGTTTGTTATGCTCAAAACTGTTGATTGATTTAGAACATAAATGGAATTGCACAACATGCCTGATCCAACCATCTTTTAGTTTAGAAAAATGTTTATAACAATATCCTGTAATACAAAATTATATCCCTCTTTACTTAATAAAGAAACCGATATAATGTTGCATATCAGGTTCGGCATGTAATAGCATTCATTCAGAATCAATGTATTACCAGTTGGTAATACAAGGTGATATTCCCCGACGGTTTTAGCTGCAACAATTTCATTATTTCCAACACTTATGTCTTTATCACCTTCTCCAAGTTCTCTATCTTTTCTCAGCCCATGTAACTGATTACATATATGGGATCCTGACCCGATATCTAATACCCAGGACGTATAACAAATGGAGAAACAGTTCTCTGTAACGAACACACCCGAAGAAAATGCATCAACATGTACTTTCTTCATTCAGGTGACATGGGAATCCTGGTATTCCCCTATATCCTATTCAGTCTTATAACTTTTATAAGAAAGAACGGAACCAATGTTCCCCAGCACAGTATAACATGCGGGTTCGGTCAATACATCCATATTATTATCTTGATTAAGGCATGATACGGTCGCTACCTGGAGAGAGAGAGAGAAGAAAACACTTTAGTGTATGCTCTTGCAAAATCAGTTGGTTATTATTTTTTCTAATCAGGATGGCTCCCACTGTTTTTATCAAATCTTTCTTCAAAACCTAAAAGGAAAGACTAGCCGGGATTAATTACACCCTACAATTTCACCAATCTTTTAGCCAGGCCAGTGTCGGTACTTTGAGGGAGGTTCCCCGTGCTTTCGCACGGACCTAATTAAAATAAACCTCTTTTTCCTAGAGGCATAACCCCGTTGACACCTTTCTAGACACCTACTTGATCAGCTAATTGTCCTGTGTAAAACTCTCCCATGAGTAATAATTACTCGCAGTGGGTAGCAGGATCCAACTATCTCATAGAATGTATGCAATCTCATTGCAAATTTCAACACTTGAAATTCCCGATAATATTTTGCCCCAAGCATCCCATGACCTTGACGGAGGTAAACAAACTATAGGGTGCAAGTCAAGTTCAACCCGTCATTTCTTGATTGAATCAAACCCACCCGCACGACCCCTGACGGAGGTCAACAAGGTCGTACGACTACCCTAATCCAATCTGCATCATATGCATAAGCAGATAAATACTAGTTAGCTACCGCACACTACGCCTTGACAGAGGTCAACAAACGTAGCACGAATACTAAGTAGTACTTATCTGAAATGACGGAGGCCTACGACAGGTTTTTCTGAAAACCTATTGCGTAATGAACTTGATATCGTTATAGAAACAAGTGAATTTTGAAAAGGAGTGTTTTTGAGTCTTTCATTAGTTTTGCTAAAGAGGTTATTCCCGGTGAAGGGGTTTCGGTTCTTTCCTCATCGAATAAGGTGCGGGATATATCATATATATCACTATGCAAAGCAAAACTCCAAAAGCAATCAAAAGAGTGTTGTAGCATCTGCCGGTTTTGCTAAAGAGGTCATTCCCGGTGAAGGGATCTCGGCTCTTTCCTCATCGAATAAGGTGCGGGATATATCATATATATCACTATGCAAAGCAAAAACTGTAGTTACCCTTTTTTTGAAAATTTGATTCTACAACATTTTTTAGATTTCTTTTCTTTCATTAATCACATTAATGAAGTCCCATTATTTAAGTCACCTAAATATCACAGATAAATACAACGTACACTTATGCCATCCGTATTCGCCTCGATGTCCCGTCATGCACCGTTAGGTTAGGTAACTAACGGCAGAGCTGGGTATGGTTAGCGCAGGTGTAAAACATAAGTAACGTCTATATAATATATCATATATATACTATATACAATATCCATCTCAACATATCAAATGATCACATCACAGATATTGCAGCAGAAGAAACATATGAAATAATGGATATACTAGGAGGTCCGTGTTTTATTTTGAGCCCCTATAAAATACGGATTCAATGGTTGCGATGAATAGCCGAACCCACACCCCTAGACCCCTACGAGAGAGGAAAGCAACCCTACTAATTCTAGAGTTAGAAGACCCGGACTCGACTCCTCGAGTTGGTCTCCCACTGGACTCTAGAACCCAGTTACTTGTGCTCTCCTCCTTGGGTCTATCCTAATACGGAAAAATAAATAATATACATCAATGGTGATATCAACCTCAACCCGGACGTGTCCCAATAAAAAATATTACATACATTTAATTTTACATGAATGAAAATAAAAACTCTCATCTGACATAAAACCCACAGCTATTCAAAACACGACGATCCAATATAACATATACATTATCACATAACATCACATGTCATCAAAGTAAGAAAATATGCATATCCCATTTGTCATTGATATATAGCAACGAAACCGGCAATACACCACATATTACACTTACGGTCGCAGAAAAACTAGACGATGTTAAACATTTCGATCGAATCAACAAACACCCACAATTACCCAGAAAGCCCAACACTTGAGCGTAGTTTAAAGTTATTCAGCATACGCCACAGTACCAATGGACCAGCCGTAGAAGGGCAAACCCAAGTCTCATTTGTGGCGCCACTAACTACAGTAAAACCTAAGGTTTAGTTGCAGTTACATGGTCACATCTCGAGTTAGGGTTTCATTCTTCTAGAGTGTCCATCGAATAACTTGCATGATCTTTGAAAACTTATTAACTACGAGAAAAATCCAACACTTAGAAAATTTCCCGGCAAGAGTTAAAGTAGGTATTTGACATCCTATTGAACTTTTTAACAACGTCTAAAGTATCCCGAAAACAGTTAAAATTACGACTACGAAACACTCCGAGTTGCCTTTGCATTGAGTTGATCATAACATGAAAAGTAGCAAAAATAAACAACACTTGAAACCCTAAATCACAGAGACCAGAGCATGGAAAAAAATTGGCATCAAAACACTCACTGGGGGCCGGCCTCCTCGGAAATTGTGGCCTTGTGCTCGGCCAAAATCCGAGCACATGGTCCCAATTTTCTTCCATGTTTATCTCACTGCCCAAGTATGATTCTGCACTTGTTTGAAAAAATTTTGGAGCTCGTTTTAAAATCGACAAAAACATGGTTTTAGGGTTTCAAGTTTCGAAGTTCGTTTCGTATTCGTAATCTAACATTATTCTTATAATTTTCTAGCTAGGCTCTGATACCACTATTGTGTTCCAAGCGACGGCAGGAAGGTTTCGGGAGGCATCGTCTATGGCATTTTGAAAAATTGTCGTTTCAAGGAACTCTATAGAAGAATCGATAACTAAAAAACAATACGGAAACATAAGTAAACCTTTTTACTTCTAAGTGAAATAGAAATACAACCTTTGTAGATCGGTCCTTCACTTCTAAAGCTCCTTGTAGTAGTCCCTTCGCTGTGATCGTTGAACTCCCAGACTCTTGCATGGCTTCATGAGGGGAAAAGAGCGATCTTGCTCGAAGTCTTCGAGGCTGAAGATGATCTACGTCGAGGGAATACTAGCTCAAGCTTCTACTTCACTAACTAAAGGATTAGTGAAGCAAATACCCTATACTAAAGTGCTAATCTAGTAGAGGATGATGAAATAGGAAGTGGGCTCACTTTAGAATTATTTTTCAAACAATACGTTCTCATTGGTTTCAAACCCTGGTAAGCTTTTGGCCTGAGGAAGAATATGAACAAATGAGAAGAGAATGAAAATAATGATCAAGTGAGAGAGTAAACCATGAGTGAGTGAGTATCATATACAAACTCATGTAGAGACATAACCATGGCTAATTGTGATGGTTAGGTTACTAAATATCTTAAGTAAAACAAAACCAATGGACTTAGTCAATGCATCCACAAGCTTCCACTAGCTTCATGCATTAAACTAATATTCCACCAATTTTGTTTTTACTTTAAATATTAAAACCCAATATCACTAATGGCATGTTGTAAGTTTTATACACCCATGTATGTTATATCAACAACCATGATACAAAAAGAGAACACAATTTAATATATATCATATATATATATATATATATATATTAAGTGTACACATGTGAGAAAAATGCTTAAGTGAGCAAATGTTAGTTAATGTAAATTAGTATATCAAATATACAATTATACATTAAATTATCAAATCTACACTTGATTTAGTAATCCGGCTATATCACATATAACCGACTAACATCCAATGTATCGACTTATCGAATCAACACTTGATTCGATAATCCGGCTATATCACATATAACTGACCGATATAAAAGTCGTGAGAATAGAATACGGTATCACATACATGCATTATTCTCGGTCCCGCACATATCACATGTGCGCTCCTATTTCGTTTTGCCTGAGCCAGTAAAACCTCTATGTAGGACTCTAAAGACTCGTCAATACGCCGGCAGTAGGTGATGATCATATTAAGCACCCACAAGCCGTCAGCAATACTAGATGCACGTAATGGCTACCCGGATATTGAGCAATCAGAAGATCAGCAAGCAAGCTCGCTCCAACTCCTGCAAAAGCCTGACGGTAACACTTGCCGTACAGTCCAGTCTCCTCGTCTGATATGTCGCATATCAAGTCTAGGGATGGTAAACGTCAAACCCTAATAACCGATAAGTCATGCCGATTTGAGGCTCATAACGAGTCAAAAACTATTGGTAACTCTTACAAGTAATTCTCTAAATAAGCCCTGGCCAGGGAATTCCCTGTTATAGCCAATCGAGCACAACGCAACATTAACTCCCAATACCGGGAGAGACGAAACCCCTCCTATGTATCGCCCAAAAAACACCGTTATGCATGCACTCTTGGATGTGGTAAGGTGGAAATCAAAGCACAGTGGGAATGACACAAGACTCTATGACGATCTCGGGTCTACAGACTAACCTGTACAAGTGTCACCAGAGAACTGCCATCTGACGTGAGGTATAATACCATCTGGGAGTTCTTGGTGAGTCCGTTCAGTGTACCTAGTCTCCACTGAGCACCTGTATACCATCTCTGATGTCAAACACCAATGGATATGGGATCATCCATCGCCCATCTCATGGGTCGAGAAGCGTATACGCTAGTCTACTCTGGTATATTGATGCCCTGTCTCGATACACCCACGACTAGGAATATTAAAGGATGAACTTATGGACTACCATGGCCCCACTATTATGATCTGCATCATAGTCCTGGTAATTAAGTATACATCCTAAGGTATTTACCAACTTGTAACCATAAGACAGTATCAAGAGACAAGTATATATGTTAAGATAAAAAGCAACCAGATACCATATTATCATGTCGAGCAAGAAAGTCCTCTCTATATATGTCCAAGCATCCAATATAATATACATCATATGTACAATACTTGCCTCTAGGGCATACATACAACTAACATATATAACGTGCCTGATCGATTCAACTTTTGATTCAGGAAAATGTTCATAACATTATCCTCCAATACAGAATTATATCCATCTTTAACTCATTAAAGAAACCGATGTAATGTTGTATATCAGGTTCGGTATGTAATAACATTCGTTAACAATCAATGTATTAATACAAGGTGATATTTGCCAACTGATTTGGGTGCAATATTTGCACTATTATCTACACTTTGAGATATATCACCCAATCTTTGTTCTCTACCTTTCTGTAGCCCATGTAACATATTACATATACAGGATCCTGATCCGGTATCACATACCAAGGATGTATCGAATACTGAGAAACAGTTCTCGGTAATGAACATACTCGAAGAAGATGCATCAACATGCACTTTCTTCGATTGGGTGGCATGGGAATCAGGATATTCCCCTATTTCCTGTTCGGACTTATAACTATTATAAGATAGTGCGGAACCAATGTTCCCTAGCTCAGTTTAATAAGCAGGTTCGGTCAATGAATCCATATTATTATCTTGATTAAGGCATGACATGGTCGCTACCAAGAGAGGGAGAGAATAAAACACTCTGTGTGCAGTTTTGTAAGATCAGATTGGTTATTATTATATCTAATCAGGATGGCTTCTACTGTTTTTATCAAATCTTCCTTCAAACTCTAAAAGGTAAGACTAGCCGGGATTAATTACACCCTACAAGTTCGCCAATCTTTCGGCCATGCCAGTATCGGTACTTTGAGGGAGGTTTCCCGTGCTTTTGGACGGACTTAATTAAAATAAACCTTCGTTTTCCCAGGGGCATAACTCAATTAACACCTTTCTAGAAACCTACTTGATCGGCTAATTGTAATATCCAAAACTCTCCCAGGAGTAACTCTTACTCGCAGTGGGTATCGGGATCCAACTATCTCATAGAAGGTATGCAATCTCATTGTAAATTTCAACTCTTGAAATTCCCGATAATATTATGCCCCTAACCTCCTATGATCTTGACAAAGGCCAACAAACCATAGGATGCTAGTCAAGTTCAACCCGTCATTTCCTGATTGAATTAAACCCACCCGCACGACCCTTGACAGAGGACAACAAGGTCGCACGACTACCCTAACCCAATCGTATCGTATGCTTAAGCAGATAAGCACTATTCAGCTACCGCACACTACGCCTTGAAAAAGGCCAACAAACGCAGCACCAATACTAAATACTACTTATCTGAAATGACGGAGGGCTATGATAGGTTTTTAAGAAAACCCTTTGCGTAATGAACTTGATATCGTTGTAAAATTGAGTGATTTTGAAAAGGAGTGTTTTAAGGCTTTTATTAGTTTCGCTAACGAGGTCACTTCCGGTGAAGGGATCTCGGCTCTTTCCTCATCGAATGAGGTGCAGGATATTTCACAAATACCATTATGCAAAGCAAAAATTATAGAAGCAATCAAAAGACAAACCGAGTGGGTTGTAGCATCTGCTAGTTTCGCCAAAGAGGTCACTCCAGGTGAAGGGGTCTCGGCTCTTTCCTTATCGAATAAGGTATTGGATATTCTATAAGGAACACTACTATGCAAAACAAAAACTAGAGCTAATAGTTTTCGAAACAAGTTTCTACAACATCTTTAGGTTTCTTTTATTTCATTAATCTTATTAATGCAGTCCCATCAAATTGTGCTTACCAAGCATCACAGAAGAAACGAAAGCAGCAATAGTTATTATATATCATATATATAATATAGGCATTTGTCTCAGAACAGATCATGTGATCACATCACAAAAAATTAGTAGCAGAAGATAATCATAGGAAATATTGGATATACAAGGATTTCCGTGTTTAATATCAAGCCAGTAATAAACACGGATTCTACGGTCGCAATGAATAGCCAAACCCACATCCTTAGACCCCTACGATGTTAGTTATATGTATGCCCTAGAGGCCATTACTATACATAGGATGTATATTGTAGTGGATGCTTGGACATATATAGGGAGGACTTTCTTGCTCGACATGATAGTATGCTATCTGGTTGCTCTTTACCTTAACGTGTACACTGATTGTCTCTCTGTTACAAGTTGGTAAAGCCCTTAGGATGTGTACTTGACTACATGGACTATGATGCGGATCATACTAGTGGGGACATGGTAGTCCATAAGTACATCCTTCAAGGTCCCTAGTCGTGCGTATATCGAGACGGGGCACCAATATACCAGAGTAGACTAGCGTATACCTTCTTGACCCATATAGATGGGAGATGGATGATCCCATATCCATTGGTGTTTGACATCAGAGATGATATACGGGTGCTTAGTGGAGACTGGGTACACTGGAAGGACTCGCCGAGAACTCCCAGATGGTATTATACCTCACGTCAGATGGCAGTTCTCTGGTGGCACTGATACAGGTTAGTCTGTAGACCCGAGATCGACATAGAGACTTGTGTGATTCCCACTGTGCCTTGATTTCCACCTTACCACATCCAAGAGGGCATGCAAAACGGTGGTTTTTGGGTACATACCCAAATCATATGGAGACAATGAGCGATAGGAGGGGATTCGTCTCTCCCGGTATAGGGAGTTGATATTGCGCTGTGTTCGATTGGCTATAACCGGAAATCCCTGGCCAGGGTTGCTGAGATTTGCTGGTAAGTGTTACCAGTAGTTTCTCGAACTGTTATAGACCTCATATCGACACGACTTATCGAGCTACTGGGGTCTGACGTTTACCACCCCTAGGCGAGATATGCGACATATCAGACGATCAGACCAGACTGTACGGTAAGTGTTACTGGTTGGATTCACTGGAGTGTGAGCGGACTTGCTCGTTGATCTTCTGATCGCTCAATACCCGGGTGGCCGTTACTTTTAGCAGACCGCTTACGGCTTTTGGGTGCTTGATATGATCATCATCTGCTGCCGGCGTATTGACGAGTTTTTAGAGTCCTACACAGAGGTTTCCTGGCTCAAGGGAAACGAAATAGGAGCGCATATAAGATATGTGCGGGACCGAGAATAATACCAGTATGTGATACTGTATTCTATTCTCGTGATTTGTATCATTGGAATGTTATAAGAGATATAGCCGGGTTATCGAATCAAGTATTGATTCGATACATTGATACACTAAATATTAGTCGGTTATATGCAGTATGACCGGATCATTAAATCAAGCATTGATTTAATGATTTAATGCATAATTATATATTTGATGTATTACTTTGCATTAACTAGTATTGGTTCACTTAAGATGGATTTTCTCACTTGATGTGCACATTATATATATATGATATTGTTTTGTGCATAAGTTTGTATCATATTTGATGATACATACAAACTTGGGTGTGTGTGTGCTTTAAACTATGATTAGGTTAATGGTTAGGGCTTCATTTACTCATTTATTTACTTTATTCTTTTTGGCAAAAGAAAATAAAATGGTGCCTTTTTGTTTTACACTTGAAGCTTCTTGAAGCTTTGAGAAGTTTTGACCATTTTTGTTTCTTTTGCTTAACCTAACCGTTCACCTAACCCTAGTTTATTCTCTACACTCAATCATGGTTGCTAAAATGATAAGAATCACTTTATTTTCTATGATTCATTATTCTTATCATATTCTTTTTCTTCTTCTTCCTTCAAGAAGAAGAAGAAACCTTACTAGCTTTAATGGTGCTATGAGGAAAAGAGTGAGAAATCCAAATCCAAAGTGAACTCACTTCCTATTTCTTCATCCTCTACCACTTGCCAAGTAGTATAGGGTGTTTTCTTCACAAGTTTCATGACTTGGTGAAGTTGGAGCTTGATCTTGTGTTGCCTCGACATAGATCATCTTCGGCATCGAAGTCGACGACCTAGCCTGATCATTTCTTCGACGAAACCATCGCTAGAGTCCGGGATCCGATGATCGCAATGGAGGGACATCATCACTGAGCTAAGGAAGTGGAGGACCGGATCTACAAAGGTTGTAGTCTCTTTCACTTAGCAGTAAAGTTGTTTACTAGCTTGTAGTTTCGCCTATTCTCTAGTTAACGATCTAGTTTAGGGTTTCTCGGCACCGGAAAATTTTGAATTTGGCATGGTTGATGCCTTGTGAGACCTCTTGTGTGTGCCTAAGAAACACTTGAGTCAGATTAAAAATACCCATAAAATAGTAACCACAGAGATAAGAATTACAGTGCAAAAAACCGTCCCTAATAAGCTTAACTTGCCGCGGAACCGCCGCCAAAGGTGGCTTATTGCCGCGGTTTCGCGGCCATCTTAAGCAATTGGGGGCTCGTTTTTCACCATAATTCTTATTTTTCCCTGCTGAATTTTTCAGGTATTTTTAATTCTGAAAAATCACAGATTTTAAAAAATGACCAGAAAGGGGTGTATTTTGTCGTATTTGGATTCAATCGGGGTTTTTAACTTCGTTATTGTTTTTCCGGGTAAATTTAGAAACTGTTAAAAAGGTTCGACAGGATATAAATACCCACTTTTTTTCCTGCCGGAAAATTTCCAAGTGTTGGATTTTTCAGTGGTTTAAGAACGTTCTAAGTAGTGCAAGTAACGCGATGGTCCCTCTAGAAGACAACAAACCTTAACTCGATTATGTGACCGTCTTGAACTGCTCTTTGAACCTTAGGGTTTGGGGCAGTATGGCGTGCCACATGTGAGGCGTTGGCTTGACCCTTCTACGGCTGGACAGTTGGTACTGAGGCATGAAGTGAATGTTTTTAAACTTATTTCATGTATTGAGCTGTTTCGGGAAAACTTGGGTGTTTGATTGTTCGATCGGAAACTTTAACATTTTCTATTTATCTGGAATGTGATAAAACATTTGGAATTCACAAGTAGTTATGAGATAACTGAATGAATGTTATAAACATAGCAGTTTAGTTTCACTTGATTGATTGCCACGGAATTTTGAAGCGATCAAAAGTCTGTCGCAATCACGTAGCGTACGCGGATAGGCGCCAGGTAAACATAATAGACTGCTACACCCCATATCCCCGACCATGTGACTGTAGGAGAACCCCGTCGCCGAAAGCATCCGTTCGGGTGCTTGCGGTTGCGGTGTTCCGCCTTAATGCACTTCGTCGACGGCATCGGGGGTGCGGCCGTCTACTAAAGTTTGCGACGAGTATTCGATCAGGATGTCGGGAATCTTGTTGAATTGCCCGACTTGATATTGAAAAGAGTTTTCGATAATGAGACTAAAATGCGGGGTTTATAATTGTTAGGCATGCGATGTCTAAGGAATTCATTTGATTAGGCATGCGATGTATAAAGAGTTTGCGGATTCCAACTGTTGTAGTTTTACACTTTCTTTTCTGTGACCGTAAGTGCAGTATGTAGTGGTATTGCTGATTGTCGTTGCTATACGTCGATGACAATCGGTGTATGCATACTTACTTACGTTGATGACATGTGATGTTATGTGTTGCTGGATATGTTATATTGGATCGTCGTGTTCGAATAGCCGGGGGTTTTTTTTATGTGAGATGAGTGTTTTTCATTTTCATTCATGTAAAAAACTTGTATGTAATATTCTTTTATTGGGCACTTCTAGGTTGCGGAAGATATCACCCTTTGTATATTATTTACTTTTCTGCACTAGGATAGACCCAAGGAGGGGAGCACAAGTAACCGGGTTCTAGAGTCCAGTGGGAGACCAACTCGAGGAGTCGAGTCCGGGTCTCTTAACTCTAGAATTGGTAGGGTTGCTTGCCGCTCTCGTACGGGTCTAGGGGTGTGGGTTTGGCTATTCATCGCGACCGTGGAATCCGTGTTTTATACTGGCTCGTATTGAAAACACGGACGTCCTGGTATATCCAATGTTTCATATGTTTCTTCTGCTGCGATATCTGTGATATGATCATGTGATATGTTCAGATAGATATTGTATATAGTATATATGATATATTATATAGACGTTGCTTATGTTTTACACCTGCGCTAGCCCTGCCTCGCTCTGGCGTTAGTCACCTAACCTAACGGTGCAGACGGGACATCAAGGCGAATGCGGATGGCATAAGCGTACGTTATATTTATCTGTGATGTTTAAGTGGACTTAAATGATGGGACTTCATTAATATGATTAATGAAAGAAAAAGAAACCTAAGATGTTGTGGAATCGAATTTAAAAAAAAAAAAACAGGTAGCTACAGTTCTTGCTTTGCACAGCGGTCTATATGATATATCCTGCACCTTATTCGATAAGGAAAGGGCCGACGATCCCTTCACTGGGAGTAACCCCTTTAGCAATAACTGGCAGATGCTACAACCCTCGGTCTGTCTTTTGATTGCTTCTATAGTTTCTGCTTTTCATAGTGATATATATGATATATCCCGCACCTCATTCGACGAGGAAAGGGCCGACGATCCCTTCACCGGGAGTGACCCCTTTAGCAAAACTAGAAAAGCCTAAAAAACACTCCATTTTAAAATCATTTAATTCTACAACGATATCAAGTTCATTACGCAATAGGTTTTCAGAAAAACCCGTCGCAGCCCTCCGTCATTTCAGATAAGTCCTACTTAGTATTCGTGCTACGTTTGTTGACCTCCGTCAAGGCGTAGTGTGCGGTAGCTAACTAGTATTTATCTGCTTATGCATATGATGCAGATTGGATTAGGGTAGTCGTGCGACCTTGTTGAGCTCCGTCAAGGGTCGTGCGGGTGGTTTTGATTCAATCAAGAAATGACGGGTTGGACTTGACTAGTAGCCTATGGTTTGTTGACCTCCGTCAAGGTCATAGGGTGGTAGGGGCAAAATTATCGAGAATTTCAAGTGTTGAAATTTGCAATGAGATTGCATACCTTCTATGAGATAGTTGGATCCCAATACCCGCTGCGAGTAAGAGTTACTCCTGGAATAGTTTTACACATTACAATTAGCCGATCAAGTAGGTGTCTAGAAAAAGGTGTTAACGGGGTTATGGCTCTGGGAAAACGAGGTTTATATTAATTAGGTTCATGCGATAGCACGGGGGACCTTCCTCAAAGCACCGACACTGGCCTGGCTGAAAGATTGGCGAACTTGTAGCGTGTAACTAATCCCGGCTAGTCTTTCCTTTTAGGGTTTGATGGAAGATTTGATAAAAACAGTGGGAGCCATCCTGATTAGATAAAATAATAACCAATCTATTCTTGCAAGAGCGCACGCTGAGTGTTTTCTTCTCTCTCTCTCTAGGTAGTGACCATATCACGCCTTAATCAAGATAATAATACGGATTATTGGCCGAATCCACTTGTTATACTGAGCTGGGGAACGTTGGTCCCGCTCCAACTTATAATTGTTATAAGCCAGAGCTGGAAATAGGGGAATACCAGGATTCCCATGCCGCCCAAACGAAGAAAGTGCATGAGATGCATCTCCTTTAGGTGTGTTCATTACAAAGAACTGTTTCTCAGTATCCTCTATGTCCTGGGTATTAGATACCGGATCAAGATCCCGTAAATGTAATCCGTTACATAGGCTACAGAAAGGTAGAGAACTGAGAACGGGCGATAAGTTTCATGAGACAGAAAACGGAGCAAGTGTTGCAGCCAAGTCTGTTGGTCACTGTCACCCTGTATTACCAATACATTGATTCTGAACAAATGCTATTAGATACCGAACCTGATATACAAAATCATATCAGTCTCTTTATTAGTAAAGAAAGGATATAATTTTGTATTGTTGGATAATGTTTTGAACATTTCCTATATCAAAAGTTGATCGGTTCAGGCATGTTATCTAAAAGCATTGACGTCCTAAATCAAACTACAGTTCTTAGTATACAGAATACACACAAGAGGAAGAGTTCAGATATGAACGAATCCTTCTTGAGGTATTGTAGACTAGGTCATATCAATGCGACCTGACTAGCCAAAGTTACATATAGATGCATATTTAAATTTGTTTGAATTTACATCTTACGAAACTTGTCAGTCATGTCACAAAGATAAGATGACCGTAGCTCTGTTTATTGGAAACAGAGAAAGAGTTAGTAAACTCTTGGGATGATACATGTTAATGTATGTAAGGTCCCCTGTCTACATATGCCAGGACCGGTTCTTTGTACTTCGTTACATTCTCTGATAATCTCTCAAGATTCAGACATATGTTCCTGTTGAAACACAAGTCCGAACCTTTTGAGATATTCACAGAATATAAGCTAGAAGTAGAGAACCAATACGGGTATAAGTATTATGTCCTTTGATGTGATCAGGGAGGAGAATACTTGTACATAGAATTCTTGGACTATTCTAAAGAAGAATGAGATTCTCTCTCAGCATTACTTCTCCGTATACACGATAGCACGATGGTATATCGGGGCGGAGCAATAGCACCCTATATGATATGGTGTGCTCTATGATGAATACTACTGAGTTTCCTATTTCCTTTTGGGAGTTATGCACTTGAGAAGTTGCATACCTATTGAATAGGGTTCCGATCAAATCAGTTGCCTACCACTTCATATGTAATATTGAAAGGGAAGAGACCATATCTTAAGTTTGTTAAGATTTGGGGTTGTCCGGCCTATGTCTAAAAGCAAAATCCGGACAAGATCGAGGCAAGGTCAGTTCTATAGAACTGGAAAGGTTCCAGCTATAAAAAACTGCAGCTGATGATTTGACAGAACCAAAGGATTCAATAGTCCCCGATGAACCTCAGCCTCTCTGCCGATCTGGTAGGGTTCCTCATCCACCTGAGAGATACTTCGGTTTCTCGATGACAGTGGGAGCGAGGATTGCATCATGAGATGATGACCCAACTAGTTTCGAGCTGGCCATCATGAGTGGGACTATGTAAGAATGGCTGGATGCTTAGCGATCTGAGATGGAATCCTTATACACCAACAAAGTATGGACTTTGGTTGCTTTATCTGAAGGGTTAAATACCCATCAAGAGCAAGTATATCTTGAGAAGATTACTTGGTGTACATGGAAAAGTTGAGACTTTCAAAGCTAGACTTGTTAAAGGTTTGCATCATTGACCGGGTATGGATCATGATGAAACCTTTTCTAAGGAACTATACTTAAGTCCATCCAGATCCTACTTGCCAAGGCTACATACCATGACTACAATATCTGGCGGTTGGGTGTCATGACTGTTTTTTTAAATGATGTTTTAGAAGAGAAAGTCTATAAGTACACAGTCAGAAGGCTTCGTAGACAGTGGGAGTAGCGGAAACGTGTGCAAGGTATTTTATGTGATGAAGCAGGCATCACGGAGTTGGAACATCTGTTTTGATGAGTTAGTCAAACAGTTTGACATGATCAAAATGGTAGATGAACCTTGTATATACAAAAAGGTAGTATGGAGTATGGTAGTGATCCTCGTAGAGTACGTGGATGACATACTCTTGATAGGGAAGGAGTTTCCTATGCTACACTCGGTTAATCTCCGCTTATCACAAGGATTCTCCATATAGGATCAAAGTGATACCTCCTAAATCCTGAGTTTTCATCCATGAGATAGATGTAATTGGATGCTAGGATTCTCACTAGTAGTAGTGAAAAGGTATCAATCGATCCTGGGGAGAATCATTGGAAAGGTTCCAGGGTGATAAAAACGACTGAATGTCAGTCACAGGCATTGTCTTTACCCTCAGTAAAGGGACGGTATGTTGGAAGAGTTCCAAGCTAGATACCATGGCATACTAGACGATTAAGGCTGCATACATTGCTACTTAAGATGCTACCAAAGAGGCTGTCTGGGTGTATATTAGTTCATGAGATGAACTCAGTTCCTCCCATTGTGTGACAATGGAGTTGTAGCTTATGCCAAGGAACGTCCGTCCCATCAGAGATCCAGACATATTCTAAGGCAGTATCACCTGATCATGGAGATGGTTGATCTCCAAGGAGATTGAGGTGAGGTTCGGAGAGCAGACTCAGAGGACAACACGGCGGATCCACTCACAAAGGCCTTTTCCCAGAGTGAGACTTTTATGGGATGGTTGAGTATGAGATACTACAACCACTGCTATCAGATGGCCCTAGTGCAAGTGGGAGATTGTTAGTTATATGTATGCCCTAGAGGCCATTACTATACATAGGATGTATATTGTAGTGGATGCTTGGACATATATAGGGAGGACTTTCTTGCTCGACATGATAGTATGCTATCTGGTTGCTCTTTACCTTAACGTGTACACTGATTGTCTCTCTGTTACATGTTGGTAAAGCCCTTAGGATGTGTACTTGACTACCTGGACTATGATGTGGATCATACTAGTGGGGACATGGTAGTCCATAAGTACATCCTTCAAGGTCCCTAGTCGTGGGTATATCGAGACGGGGCATCGATATACCAGAGTAGACTAGCGTATACCTTCTTGACCCATACAGATGGGCGATGGATGATCCCATATCCATTGGTGTTTGACATCAGAGATAATATACGGGTGCTTAGTGGAGACTGGGTACACTGGACGGACTCGCCGAGAACTCCCAGATGGTATTATACCTCACGTCAGATGGCAGTTCTCTGGTGACACTGGTACAGGTTAGTCTGTAGACCCGAGATCGTCATAGAGTCTTGTGTGATTCCCACTGTGCTTTGATTTCCGCCTTACCAAGTCCAAGAGGGCATGCAAAACGGTGGTTTTTGGGTACAGTCCCGAATCACATGGAGGCAATGAGGGATAGGAGGGGATTCGTCTCTCCCGGTATAGGGAGTTGATATTGCGCTGTGTTCGATTGGCCATAACCGGAAATCCCTGGCCAGGGTTGCTGAGATTTACTGGTAAGTGTTACCAGTAGTTTCTCAAACAGTTATAGATCTCATGTCGACACGACTTATCGAGCTACTGGGGTCTGACGTTTACCACCCCAAGGCGAGATATGCGACATATCAGACGATCAGACCGGACTGTACGGTAAGTGTTACTGGTTGGATTCACAGGAGTATGAGCGGACTTGCTCGTTGATCTTCTGATCGCTCAATACCCGGGTGGCCGTTACGTTTAGCAGACCGCTTGTGGCTTGTGGGTGCTTGATATGATCATCATGTGCTGCCGGCGTATTGACGAGTCTTTAGAGTCCTACACAGAGGTTTCCTAGCTCAAGCGAAACGAAATAGGAGCGCAAATGAGATATGTGCGGGACCGAGAATAATACCAGTATGTGATACTGTATTCTATTCTCGCGATTTGTATCATTGGACGGTTATATGAGATATAGCCGGGTTACCGAATCAAGTGTTGATTCGATACATTGATACACTAAATATTAGTCGGTTATATGCAGTATGACCGGATCATTAAATCAAACGTTGATTTAATGATTTAATGCATAATTATATATTTGATATATTACTTCGCATTAACTAGTATTGGTTCACTTAAGATGGATTTTCTCACTTGATGTGCACATTATATATATGATATAGTTTTTTGCACAAGTTTGTATCATGTTTGATGATACATGCAAACTTGGGTGTGTGTATGCTTTAAACTATGATTAGGTTAATGGTTAGGGTTTCATTTACTCATTTATTTACTTTATTCTTTTTGGCAAAAGAAAATAAAATGGTGGCTTTTTGTTTTACACTTGAAGCTTCTTGAAGCTTTGAGAAGCTTTGACCATTTTTGTTTCTTTTGCTTAACCTAACCGTTCACCTAACCCTAGTTTATTCTCTACACTCAACCATGGTTGCTAAAATGATAAGAATCACTTTATTTTCTATGATTCATTATTCTTATCATATTCTTTTTCTTCTTCTTCAAGAAGAAGAAACCTTACTAGCTTTAATGGTGCTATGAGGAAAAGAGTGAGAAATCCAAATCCAAAGTGAACGCACTTCCTATTTCTTCATCATCTACCAATTTCCAAGTAGTATAAGGTGTTTTCTTCACATGTTTCATGACTTGGTGAAGTTGGAGCTTGATCTTGTGTTGCCTCGACGTAGATCATCTTCGGTATCGAAGTCGACGACCTAGCCCGATCATTTCTTCGACGAAACCATCGCTAGAGTCCGGGATCCGATGATCGCAGCGGAGGGACATCATCACGGAGCTAAGAAAGTGGAGGACCGGATCTGCAAAGGTTGTAG
This sequence comes from Agapanthus africanus, assembly GCA_030015575.1. Taxonomy (NCBI): domain Eukaryota; kingdom Viridiplantae; phylum Streptophyta; class Magnoliopsida; order Asparagales; family Amaryllidaceae; genus Agapanthus; species Agapanthus africanus. Next base: position 304,825,829 of record JASDDO010000016.1, on the reverse strand, counting down.
TCTCTTTCACTTAGCAGTAAAGTTGTTTACTAGCTTGTAGTTTCGCCTATTCTCTAGTTAACGATCTAGTTTAGGGTTTCTCAGCACCGGAAAATTTTGAATTTGGTATGGTTGATACCTTGTGAGACCTCTTGTGTGTGCCTAGGAATCCTACATACGAGGGCGGCAACCAACCCTCCCAATTCTAGGGTTAGGAGACCCGGTCTCGACTCCTCGAGATGGCTTCCCTCTAGACCCTAGAACCCGGTTACTTATGCTCTCCTCCTTAGGTCTATCCTAATACGAAAAAGTAAATAATATACAATGGTGTTATCATCCTCATCCCGAAAGTGCCCTAATAAAAGAATATTACATACAAACTTTTACATGAATGAAAATGAAAAACTCTTATCTCACATAAAAAAACCCCGGCTATTCAAAAGCGACGATCCAATGTAACATATCACAGCAACACATAGCAACACATGTCATCAACGTAAGTAAATATGTGTATCCCAATTGTTGTTTATATATAGCAACAAAACCGGCGATATACCACATATTACACTTACGGTCGTAGAAAAGAAAGTGAAAAACTACAAAAATTGGAATCCGCAACCACCTTAAACATCATAAACCCAATGTATCACATACTTTTGATTTCATGCCTAACCAAATGAATTCCTTAGACATCGCATGCCTAACAATTATAAGCCCCACATTTTAGTCTTGATATCGAAAACACTTTCCAATAACTTGTCGGGTAATTCAACAAGATTCCCGATAACCTGATCAAATGCTCATCGGAAACTTTAGAGATGGCCGCACCCCCGATGCCGTCGACAAAGTGCACTAAGGAGGCACACCGCGGCCGCGAGCACCCAAATGGATGCTTTTGGCGATGAGGTTATCCTACAGTCACTTGGTCAGGGCTATGGGGCATGGCTATCTAGTAAGGTTACCCGGGGAGTATCCGCGTACACTACGTAATTATGACGGACTTTTGATCCACATCAAAATTCCATGGCAACCGATCAAATGAGACTAAACTGCTAGATTTATAAAATTCAAACTAGTTATCTCATAACTAATTATTTGGATTCAAAATATTGTATCACAATCATAGATAGCTAGACGAAGTTAAACTTTTTGATCGAATAAACAAACACCCAAACTTTCCAAAAGAGCTCAACACCTGTGCGCACTCAAAAAGTACTCAGAATATGCCACAGACCAGCAGTAAAAGGGTCAACTAATGCCTCACCTGTGGCACCGCTGAACTACTACAAACCTTAGGATTTGATGGTGGTTCTGACGGTCAGAGAATCGAGTTAGGGTAACGTTCTTCTAGACGGTCCATAGAATAACTTGCATGATTTTCTGAATATTTTAAACTAAGAAAAATCCAACACTTAGAAAATTTCCAGCAAGGGAAAATATGGGTTATTGATATCCGTTCGAACTTTTTATCACCGTTTAATATACTCGAAACAAAGTTAGATTTACGAATACGAAACAGTCCGAGTTGCCTATGCAGAAAATTAACATCAAATGCAATTTTGGCAAAAACAAACAACACCTGAAACCCCAAAATCCAGAGACTGGAACACTACCAAAATTTGAAACGAAAAGTCCAAAATTCACCTGAGGAGCTCGGAATTTTGCCTCTTGTGGCCGGCCAGATCAGGGTAAAAATGCTCCAATTTTGGTGGTGTTCATGTTATATCACATATAACATTCTGAAGTTCTTTAAAATAATTTTAGAGTACTTTTCAAATTCGACAGAAACCAGGTTAAAGGGTTTCACGTTTCGGATTCGTTTCGGTTTCGTAATCTAACAAACATCGTGTAATTCTCTAGCTAGGTTCTGATACCACTGTAGGGTTACTTAGGACGGCAACAAGGTTTTGGGAGGTATCGTCCATTCAATTTTTAAATTTTTGCCGTTCTAAAGAACCCTAACACTAGGATCTTTAACAAGAGAATCATACGAAACAACAACGTTAAAAACTTAACAACTACGTGAATGCGGAATACAACCTTTATAGACCGGTCCTTCACTTCAAATGATCCGTGTAGAAGTCCCTTCACTGCGAGTAATGATCTTCCGAACTCTTGAGAGGATCCACAAGATGAAAGATGCAAACTTGCTCGAAGTCTTTGAGGCCGAAGATGATCTACATCGAGGAGACTCAAGCTCATGCTACCTCTTCACTAAATTAGGGTTTAGTGAAGCAAACACCCTAAAATATATGGCTAATAGTATGATGATGAAGTAGGAAATGGGTTCTCTTTAGTTTTCTTTTTCTCACAAATTTCATCACTTAGAAAAAACTAGCAAGCTTTCTCACAAATGAGGAAGAAGATGATGAATGAAAAACACTTGAGGTTAGAAATGCAACCAAGGTGAGTATATCAAATACACTAACCATTGTAGAGAATAAACCATAGTGTGTGGTTAATGGTTGGGTTAATAAATATCTTAAGTAAGAAAAAAGAGTGGACTAAGTCAATGAAATCTACAAGCTTCTACAAGCTTTGAGCCATGACAAAATCTCCACTTAATTTGAATTTTCTTAATGATAAATAAAATCATAACATAAACCCTAGCACGGTACAAGTCCCATACATAAATTTTGCATGTGTAACCTAGCATGACACACTAATATATATCACATATATATTTTGTGTGAAAAAGTAAATAATACAATTAATATATATCACATATATGTTAAGTGTATCATTAAGTGAGAAAAATAAATACTTAAGTGAGCTAATATTAGTTAATGTAATTTAATATATCAAATATATAATTATACATTAAATTATTAAATAAAGACTTGATTTAATAATCCGGCTATATTACATATAACCGACAAATATCAAATGTAATAACTTATCGAATCAACACTTGATCCGATAACCCAGCTATATCATATATAACTTACCGATGTCACAAATCGCGAGAATAGAATACGGTATCACATACACGTATTAATCTCAGTCCCGCACATATCGCATATGTGCTCCTACTCCATTTCGTATGAACCATGAAATCTCTGTGTACGACTCTAAAGACTCGTCAATACGCCGGCAGTAGGTGATGATCATATCAAACACCCACAAGCTGCAAGCGGTCTGCCAAACGTAACGGCCATCTGGGTATTGAGCGATCAGAAGATCAACAAGCAAGCATGCTCATATTCTTGCGAATCCAATCAGTAACACTACCGTACAGTTCGGTCTTTTCGTCAGATATGTTGCATATCATAGCCTAGGGGTGGTATAACGTTAGACCCCAATATCCTGATAAGTCATGCCGATGCAAGGTCCATAACAGTTTGAGAAACCACTGTTAACACTTACCAGTAGATCTCACCAACCCTGCCCAGGGATTTCATGTTATGGCCAATCAAGCATAGCGCAACATTAACTCCCAATACGGGGAGAAACGAATCCCCTCGTATCGCTCGTTGCCTCCATGTGACTCGAGACTGTACCCAAAACCACCTTTTTGCACGATCTCTTGACTGTGGTATAATGGAAATCAAAGCACGGTGGGAATCACACAAGACTGTATGACGATTTGGGGTCTACAGACTAACATGTACCAGTGTCACCAGAGAACTGCTATCTGACGATAGGTATAATACCATATAAGAATTCTCGGCGAGTCCTTTCAGTGTACCCAGTCTCTACTGAGCACCCATATACCCTCCCTGGTGTCAAACACCAATGGATATGGCATCATCCATCGCCCATTACGTAGGTCGAGAAGTGCATACGCTAGTCTACTATGGAGTATCGATTGTTAGTTATGTATATGCCCTAGAGGCCATTGTTGTATATATGATATATATTATAGTGGATGCTTAGATATATATAGAGATGACTTTCTTGCTCGATATGATAGTATACTATCTGGTTACTCTTTGTCTCAACATGTTGACTTGTATTGTGTTACTGTCTTACTCTCACATATTGATAAGCCCTTAGGATGTGTACTTGACTACTAGGACTACGATGGAGATCACACTAGTCGGTCCAGGGTAGTCCACAAGTATATCCTATAACTGTTCCTAGTCTAAGGTGTATCGAGACAGGGTAACGATACTCCAGAGTAGACTAGCGTATACGCATCTTGACCCATATGATGGGTAATGGATGATCCCATATCCATTGGTGTTTGACATCAAAGATGGTATACAGGTGCTCAGTGGAGACTAGGTACACTGAACGGACTCACCGAGATCTCCTAGATTGTATTATACCTATTGTCAGATAGCAGTTCTCTGGTGACACTGGTACAGGTTAGTCTATAGACCCGAGATCGTCATAGAGTCTTGTGTGATTCCCATTGTGCTTTGATTTCCATCTTACCACGTTCATGAGAATGTGCAAAATGGTAGCTTTTGGGTACAGTGCCGAATCACGTGGAGGCAATGAGCGATAGGAGGGGTTTCGTCTCTCCCGGTATTGGGGCTTGATGTTGCGCTGTACTCGATTGGCTATAACTGGATGTCCCAGGCCAGGACTGCTATGGAGATTTACTGGTAAGTGTTATCAGTAGTTTATTGACCCATTATGAGCCTCACATCGACATGACTTATCGTTTACTGGGGTCTGACGTTTACCACCCCAAGACTGGATATGCGACATATCAGATGAAGAGACCAGATTGTACGGTAGTGTTACTGATTAGATTCGCAGGAGTATGTACATGCTTGCTTGTTGATCTTTTGATTGCTTAATACCCGGGTGGCTGTTACGTTTAGTTGACCATTTGCAGCTTGTGGGTGTTTGATAAGATCATCACCCACTGCCGGCGTATTGACGAGTCTTTAGAGTCCTACACAGAGGTTTCCTGACTCAGGAGAAACGGAGTAGGAGCACATATGTGATATGTGCGGGACCGAGAATAATACGTATATGTGATACCGTATTCTATCCTTGCGATATGTGATATCAGCCGGTTATATGTGACATAGCCGGGTCATCGGATCAAGTGTTGATTCGATGAAATAATACATTTTATATTAGTCAGTTATATGTTATATAGCTGGATAAGCGGATCAAGTGTTGATTCGATAATTTAATGTATAATTATGTATTTGAAATATTAAATTACATTAACTAATATATATGCTCACTTAAGTATTTCATTTTCTTACTTTGGATACATTTAACATATATGTGATATATGTTTATTGTATTCTTTTCTTTTGTTACAAAATTAAATATATATGATATGTATAATTTTAACATGCTAGGTTATACATGCAACTAGGGTTTATTAGATTCACACCATGGCTAGAGATTAGGGTTAGATTTTAATTATATTTTAATTAATTCAAAATTATGGATTTATGCTAAGATATTTTTCATAGTTGACTAAGTCCACCTTGTTGATATTTACTAAGATATTTGTTAACCTAACTTTAACCCTAACCAATGGTATATTCTCTACATGGTTAGCCATGACATATACTAACTCACTATGGTTGCATTTCTAACCTAAGATCATTATTCTTTCATCACTTCATCTTCTTCTTCCTCAAAAAGCTTGCTAGCTTTTTCCTTTGTGATGAAAGATTGTGAGAAAAAGAAAACTAAAGAGAGCAAAATTCCTATTTCATCATCCACTTCTATACTATCCTTATAGATTAGTGTGTTAGCTTCACTAATTCCATATTAGTGAAGTCATAGCTTGAGTTCATGTTTCCTCGAAGTAGATCATCTTGGATTTCGAAGTTTTCAAGCAAGCATGGATCATTCACCTTGCAGAGCCTCTCAAGAGTCCGGGAGTTCTTGGATCGCAGCGAAGGGACCACTACTTGGAGCTTGTGAAGTGTAGGAGAGGACTACAAAGGTTGTAATCCCTAATCACTTAGAAGTAAAGTCATTTGCTTTAAGTTTCCGCATGATTCTCTAGTTAAAGATCTTGTTTAGGGTTGTTTAAATAAGGCAAAATTTTAATTTGGCATCGATGATGCCACCCGAATCCTTGTTGCCGTGCTTAGGAACCCTACAGTGGTATCAGAGCCTAGCTAGAGAATTAGACGAATTGTATAGGATTACGAAACTGAAACAACTCCGAAACAGCTGTTTCAAAACCCTTGTTTCAAAATTTTTTTTTAAACAACTGGAGAATGTTGTATGTGATACAATATAAACACCGTAGAAATTTTAACCATTCCCCTCGGAATTAAGCCGGCCACATGAGCAATAAATCCGGCCAGATCGGCCATACTGCATAGTTCTGGGGTTGAAATGTGTACAGTGTTCCAGTCTCTAGGGTTTGGTGTTTCAGATGTTGTTTATTTTTGCTAAATTAGCATGTGATGTTAACTTTGTGCAATGGCAACTCAGAGTGTTTCGTATTCATAATTCTAGTTTTGTTTCGGGTTATTTAGACGGTGTTAAAAAGTTTGATCGGATATCAAATACCCGCTTTAACCTCTGCCGGAAAATTTTTCAAGAGTTGGATTTTTTTTCAAGTTAAAGAACATTCTAAGATCATGCAGTTAATGCGGTGGACCCTCTAGAAGAACGAAACCCTAACTCAATTTTGTGACCGTAAGAACAGCTGCCAAACCCTAAGGTTTGCGGTAGTTCCGCGGTGCCACAGGTAAGGCATTGATTGACCCTTCTATGGCTGGTTCATTGGTACTGTGGCATGCACTGAATATTTTTAAACTGCGCTCAATTGTTAAGCTTTTTAGGAAATTTTGGGCGTTTTTTGATTCGATCGGAATGTTTAACGTCGTCTAGCATTTTCTAGAATGTGATACAATATATGGAATTCATATAGTTAGGCATGAAATGCGAAATATGTGATATTTCGTGTTTACGATGTCTGAGGTGATTATGGATTCCAAATGTTGTAGTTTGACACTTTTTTTATGCGACCGTAAGTGTAATATGTGGTGTATCACCGTTTTCGTTGCTATATGTCAACGACAATTGTGATACGTATATTCACTTACGTTGATGGCATGTGATGTTATGTGTTGCTGTGATATCTTATATGTTAGTGTATATGCCCTAGAGGCCATTACTGTATCATACTAGTATGTATATTACTTGATGGAATCTTGGGATATTCACAGTTGTATAGACAATCTTGCTCGATATAGTAGTATGCTACTTGATTTGTCTCTGCTTTAATGTGTACACGTGTTTCTTTATTATATCACTTATACGCATTAGTAGAGCCCTTAGGATCTTTGCTTGATTACCGGCGTTGTGATGGCGATCACACTCGTGGGGGCTGGGTAATCCACAAGCACATCCTTATTCACGTCCTTAGTCATGGGATTATCGAGACAGTGCATCGATACTAATGAGTAGACTAGCGTATGCACTTCTCATCCCAGCACGGGAGACGGTCTGTCCCACAGCCGTCAGTACATCGTACTTGAGATAGTATGCGGGTGCTCGTTAGGTTACGAGTACACTGGACAGGACTCGTCGGGAACTGATGGTTGGTATTATACCTATCGTCAGTTATCAGTTCCCAGGTGACATGAGTACAGCTTAGTCCGCTGACTTGCCTCTGTCACTTCGCCTCGAGTGTGTTCCCACTGTTCTTTGATTACTACCCTACTATGGCTCTACTGAGTCGTGCAAACAGGTAGTAGTTAGGTGCAGTCCCGAAGCACTTGGAGGCAGTGACGGTTAGACAGGATTCGTCTCTCCCGGTATTGGTGGTTGACATCGCGCTGTGTCTAGGAGAGCCATTACACGAGTAGTCCCTGGCCAGGGCATGAGAGATATACTGGTAGGTTTCCAGTGTTATCTTAGGGTGTTCTGGGCTTCACTCCGACACGACTTGTACCGCTATTAGGGGACTGACGTTTACCGCCCCCTAGGCCCGCCATGCGATGTATCAGATGAACAGACCGGACTGTACGGAGATTGTCACATACAGGCTCAGTAGGAGTTCGGATGGGTTTACCTCATCGGCCTTCTTATCAACATCTACCTGGGGACCGTTACGTACAGCTAGTGCCGCTTGCGGTCTGTGGTTAAACCCACTGCCAACATAGTGTCGAGTCTTTAGAGTCCCACACAGAGAGTTTCCCTGCACTGAGCGAAACGTGTAAAGGCCGTATGGTTTTATGACAGGGCTGCGATCACTTACATACACTTGTATGCGTGTGGTGTTCGGGCAGGCAATACTAGTGGGCTTTGGTTTAAGCCGGATCCTAGTATTGCACGGATGGATTTGTTTTGTCTTCTGTGCATCCACATTCTACGGAATGCGGATGCAGGTGTGTATGCACAGTTTTCCGGAGCGATGAAGGAGGAGGTGCCTCATTGGGGTTTTGGCAGTTGGTTCGGCCAAAACCGTTATGTGGCAGGCTCATTAGGGTTTTGACAGTTGATTCAGTCAAAACCATTTTGAGGCGGACTCATTAGGGTTTTGGCAATTCGTTTGGTCAAAACCATTATGAGCCGCGGATATCGTTTACTAATCCTTTTAGTGATAATTTTATGATGGCAAATTGCATTGACCATTTGACCACCTTGACCTCTCTTGACTTTGTTGACCGGTTGGCCGTGTTGACCATTGACCTTCATGAGAGGTCTACACTCTTCTTTTCATTTTCTTTTTCTTTTTGATTATGATAATGGTCATTTCAATGTAGCCATCAACTTTATCCTGATAGGATTGGTAATGATGATTTAGTGCATTATTGAACCATGGTTCATTTTCTTTACCTCATATTTCTTTTCTCATTCTCTTTCTTGCTCTTTCTCATGAGAAGAAAAGAAATGCTCCATGGTTGCTAACTCCTTCTTCTTCCTCCTCTTGATTCATCTTTTGATCTCATGTGTTGAGATAAAAAGAATCCACATAGACAAACACCTCCATCTTTCTCTTCTACACATCCTAGGGCTTCTTGACTAGCAATCTCGTTGCCCTAGTTACCTCAGCTCGAGGTGGAGCTCGGTGTACATCTCTCGGGTAGATCGTCTTCGACTCAAGAAGGCCGCGGAGGTAAGTCCGGATCAACCCTCGGAGCATGGATGGACAAACGGCGCAGCGGAGTGAAGACCCGAAGGATCGGTATCGTGAGGTATAACTTCTACGGTATAGTAGTTAGCACCTCTCTTTGTTTGCTAGTTTCTAGTTTAACAAAGATCTGGCTTTTACGGTCCATGTTACCAAGTTTAGAAAAATTTTTGTTTTACCGTTTCCGCAACTCCGAAAGTACCGGGAGAGGTAACGTAGACCTAACAGTGGTATCAGAGCCTAGCTAAACATAAACTAGCAAGTTAGCAAAGTAACTAGAATTTCGACCAGACGAAAAACCGCAAAACACCCCGAAAAATTCAAGTTTCTGCCGATTTTTAGATCTGTTCAAAAATTAATAAATCATGCACTGAAAATCGGCTCAGGCTTTTTATAGAACACTGGAGAAATTCGATCCCCTAACTCAGTTAAAGCGCCGCGGAACTGCGGCATAAGCTTGCTTATGCCGCGGAACCGCGGCCGAGTTAACTCGGTTGTGGGTCTGCTTTCCTGCAGTGTTCTTATATGGGTATTTTGGGATTTTTAGAATATCATTTTTCTGCCCAGATTTTCCAGAAAGCAAAATTTGTTTTTGGGGATTAAAAATCCATATTTTTAGTCGATTTTCTATAGACTTTGGCTAATGGGTTGTATCTGTGATGTGATATATGTATTGAACGTCTACTAATCATTATACGTCGATTAGTGGGGGTTATACATATCAGTGATCTGTAATGCTGATGGTTTGTGTATATAAACTCGTTGGATTGTCGCGTATGAATAGCCGGGGTGGATGTGAGATGAGAGTTTCTTTTTCTTTAATTCATGTAAAAAATTTGTAAATTGATATAATATTATTTGTATGGCCGCACAACTGGGTCGGGGTTGTAGCCGTCATTGTATAATTCTTTTTACTGTTTTTGCTCCTAAGATAGATCCAAGGTGGGGTGCAAAAACTACCGGGTATCTCGAAGTGCCGAGTAGCCAACTCACGGGTTGAGAGAGGTTGCTTCGCTTCGGGTACTTGGCGGGTAGTTTGCCGCACCCGTAAGGGTCTAGGGTGGGGTATTGGCTATTCATCGTGACCGTGTAATCCGCTTTTCGTTGTAGGCTCGAACGAATCGCAGGTTCCTAGTATATCCAAAGTGTGCATATATGATCTGGATTGGCTATCATTGCTATATATCTATATATAATAACTATTTAGGCGTTGCTTATGTTTTTCAGCCGCGCTAGCCCAGCCCCCGCTCTGTCGTTAGTTAAGTAACCTAACGGGTGATGACGGGGCCCCTGGCGAATGCGAATGGCATAAGCGTACGTCATATTTTGGTTGTTTTCTGCAATGGTAGGATTTAAATGATGGGACGCATTAAAAGAACTAATGCATGAAAATAAACCTAAAAGACGTTATTGTAACAATTTTTCAAAAAGCTGTTATTGCAAGGACGTTCACTTTTGTTTTGCATCGAGGTATTCGGTTATAAATGCCTAACACCTCATTCGACGAGGCAAGGGCCGAGATCCCCTCATCAAGAGTGACCCTTTGGACAAAAAGTTTGCGTCAGGGTGATAACTTTACTATAGTCGATTATTCTTGCTTTGCATCGAGGTATTCATCTTATGAACGCCCAGCACCTTACTCGACGAGGAAAGAGCCGAGATCCCTTCACAGGGAGTGACCTCTTTAGCATAAGTTTTCGTCACTATATTTTCAAAAAAGTGTATCACGTTCCTTCAACGATATCAAGTTCATTACGTTAACGGGTTTTTCGCCAAAAACCCAGTCGTAGCCCTCCGTCGTTTCAGATTGATATTGTTTAGTATTCGTGCTACGTATTTTGTGCTCAGCTGAGGCGTAGTGTACGGTAGCTATGTAATATTTTTCCGTAGGGTACAAAGTGATTGGTTAGGACAGTCGTGCGGTCATTTTGGCTCAGTCAAGGACTCGTATGGATGGGTCTAATGCAATCAAGATAATGACGGGTTGAACTTGATTAGGATCCTTTGATATGTTGGCTCAGTCAAGGTCACTTGGGTCCTAGGGGCAAAAACCACATAGGGAGTTTCTAAAGAAACTGAAACTTGTAAATTTAGCATACCTTCTGGAGTGTGGTGACTAGAGTGGATTCCATCTAGATCATCACACAATGATAGTTGGATCCCGATCCCACTAATGAGTTAGATTACTCTCGGGAGATTATTTCACTTAACGATCAATGCTATAAACCTAGTAGGTGTCTAGAAAGGTGTTAGCGGGGCTACTCCCCCAGGGAAAAAAGGTTCTTAAATTAAGGAACTTCGCGAAAGCGTTGGAAAAGCTCCCTCGAAGTACAGACACTAGCCTGGCTGAAAGGTTAAGCAAGTATTGTGACGTGAATTAAATCCCGACTAGTTCTTCTTTTAAAAGGTTTTAAGAAAGAATTTAAGGAAACAGTGGGAGCCATCCTGGTTAGATAAACTAATAAACCAATCTAATCTTGCAAGAGTGCATGCTGAGTGTTTCTTTTCTCTCTCTCTCCAGGTAGCAACCATTTCACGCCCTAATCAAGATAATAAAATGTATCGCTTGACCGACCCGAATTCTTATTCGGGGCTGGGGAACGTTGGTTCGGCTCTAACTTGTGACAACAGTCATAAGTATGAGCAAGGGAAAGGGGATTGTATGGATTCCCAAGATACCCAGTTGAAGAAGAAGCATGGTTTTGCATCTACTTCAGGTGTTCTTGTAATTGAGAACTATTTTACGGTCAGCCCTACCTCCTCGGTACTTGATACCGGATTAGTATCTCATATTTGTAATTTATTGCAGGGACTGAGAAAAAGTAGGAAAGTTGCACCGGGTGATATGTCGCTTAGAGTAACGAACGGAGCACAAGTTAATGCGGCAGCCGTCGGTGAATATCACCTAGTATTGCCAAATGGCAAGACTATGATTTTGAACGATTGCTACTATGTACCTTCCATGATTTGCAACATCATATCAGTTTCTTTACTCGATAAAGATGGATATAACTTTGTTCTTGATAGAAATATCATGAACATTTACCTTCATAAGGTACTGGTTGCAGAAGGTACACTGTGTAATGGTATCTACGTTCTAAATCAGAAAACAATTCTCAATGTACAAAACACACGCAAGAGGAAGAATTCAGATACGAATGAATCCTACTTGTGGTATTATAGACTTGGTCATATCGGAGAGAAAAGACTGAATAAGTTGCATAAAGATGGACTCTTGGATGCGTTCGAGTTTTCATCTTATGAAACTTGTCAGTCTTGTCTCAAAGGGAAGATGACCAAATCTCCGTTCACCGGACATGGAGAAAGAGCAACAGAGCTCTTGGGACTCGTACATAGTGATGTATGTGGTCTGATGTCTATAAATGCAAGGGGTGGGTTCTCGCACTTCATCACATTCACTGACGATCTCTCTAGGTTCGGATATGTGTATCTGATGAAACACAAATCTGAAGCTTTTGAGAAATTCAAGGAATTCAGAAACGAAGTAGAGAACCAGATTAGCAAAAGTATCAAGATCCCCCGGTCTGATAGAGGAGGGGAGTACTTAAGCATGGAATTCCTAGATTACTTAAAAGAGAATGGTATTCTCTCTCAGCTTACTCCCCCTTATACACCACAGCACAACGGTGTATCGGAGTGGAGAAATCGTACCCTACCGGATATGGTTCACTCCATGATGAGTAATGCCGAGTTACCTCTTTCATTTTGGGGACTGTTTCCCCCAATCAGAGCAAGGCTCTGTTTGAATTTTAAAATTCAAATTTTGAAGCAACGCTTCAAATCTCGTGTGCTGCGCGTAACGCGTCACGTGTCAGAAGTTGATACGTCAGCGCAACGCCCAAGGCAGTGCGTCCAATCAGAGCAGGGATCTTTTAAAAACAAAAAGTAAAAGAAGCAACGTTCAGTTGCGCAAGCACTGCGCTGCGTGACACGTGTCTGCGCAGTTGCGCAAGCACAACTGCGCACACACAGTTGCACAAACGCTGCACTACCCGACACGTGTCTGCGTAGTTGCGCAAACACAACTGCGCAAGCACAGTTGCGCAAGCGCTGCACTGCGTGACACGTGTCTGTGCAGTTGCGCAAGCACAGCTGCGCAAGCGCTGCGCTGCGCGACACGTGTCACGCGCTTGGGGAGTTGCGCAAAACAGAATGGAGATTTAAAGAAATCTTTTCTGTTCGTGTTAAAACAAGAAGATTTTCTTCTGTAAAGCAGGGGCCTTTGGATCAAAGATCCAACGGTGGGGAAAATTTCCCAAATCACTCAGAAAAAGATCTCTGTAACAAATTTAACTAATTTATGAGCACTATAAAAAGGACCCCAGATCTCAATTCAAGATTATGAACATCTTGCTAAAAAAAAGAGAAGAAGGGAACTCTCAAGAACTCCTGAAGAACATAAAAAAAAGGTAAAAACCTTTAAAAGAAGAGAAAATTCTCTTATGAATAGATCATTGATCTAAGAACAAGATGATTGATCTTCAATAAATAAATAAATAAATAAAAATAAAAAAAATAAAAATAGTGCCTTGCACTTGATATGAACCTTTGGTTCTCTGAAATAAGGAAAAACTTGTTTTTCTTTCATCCAAATTTAGATCAAGGGATCAAAAAGTGCTTGGCACTTTTGTTCTTGAATCTAAAAAAATTCTTAGTGCTTTGCACAAATGCAGTGCATTACTTAAAGGGCCAGGCCCAAGTCAAAAAGACCTAACAGGCCTAAATAAATTGCAAAGCAATAAAAGGGCATAGCCCCATTTAAATTGATATCTGTTTGAGCAGAGCCCAAAATAAATGAACAGCCCTGGCACAGGTCTAACATACCAACAACAAATAAAAGTGTTGAATATTTCCAATTGGACTTAGCCTAATCGTGGCCATAAGTCCTCAAATTAAATTGATTGAGCAAAATTGCTCTCCTAAATCAATTTACATCCGGTTCGATGGTACATCTCCGAACTCCTTTGACATCCATCATTGTAATTCCTCAAACGACGTCAAAGAGGTGACGGGTCCCAACGACCACACATCAATATGGACTGCGGAATCCTTAAACCGATATACCGAAACATCCTTAAACTAATATCGGACCGAAACGTCCCTAAAACTAATATCGTACCGAAACGTCCCTAAACTAATATTGGACCGAGGCGTCCTTATACTAATACCGGACCGAAATGTCCCTAAACTAATAATGGACCACCACATCCCTAAACTGGCGATGGACCACTACGTCCCTAGACTGGCGATAGACCACCACGTCCACAAACTGGAACATGGACCACCACGTCCTTAAACTGGAACAATAGAGCCTCCAAATGCTCTTTTTCCAGATCTAAACGGTCCTGTTTAAGTTGATTTTAGCCCCAAACGCGGCTAACGTATCCTTAAACTTTCAAATGGACTATAAAACCCTAAATCAGCTTTGGCTCAAGGGTACATCTCCGAACTCCTCTAACACCTATCGTTGTAGTCCTTCAACGACGGCAGAGAGGCGACGAGTCCCGTTGGCCATATATTAAATGGATCACCCCGTTAAGTTGATCTTAGTCTCAAACAGGACTAACGTATCCTTAACGAACGTTTAAGTTGATCTTAGCCTCAACGCGGCTAACGTATCCTTAAATTAAAACACCAAACCCAAATCTAAGTAAATACGGATTTGGACTAATCCACGTCTTACGGGCGACGGCATTACTCAGTCTCCGTATACAATCCACGGGCAACCACAAACAAAACAAACACACACACGACATGAAGTGAAATTCTGGAGAAGGGGAAAGTGGCTACCGCGATGCGGTAGCGTAATTAACCGCAGGGGCTTACGCCTGTAGGGAAGAGCGTCCCCACAATCAAAAACCCCTCAAGCGAGGGGAATCTGACAAAGTCTGCTACATCGGCTGCATCCGTCTAAACCTTCGATACACGGCGCCATAAATCAACTTGGCTTCTTTGAAAACCTTCCAAGAGGAGGAGGAGAAACGTGCTCTAGCAGGCATTGGTACGCCCCACCCCCTTCTCCTTTTATAAGAAAAAATTTGTTATCTTTTCTGATGGTCAACCTAACGTTCTTCTTTTGTCTCTTTGCAGGGGCTATATCAGTTGATGCGGGGATCCTCCCCAAGCCTGTTACTGAAGTCCCGGTCTCGCAGAGGCTGCTGCAGGAGCCTCGACTTGACAAAACGACGAGGGATGCCTTGAAAAATCTGGAGGCATCCCTATTCACGGACGAAGACGCCTCAATTAAAGAGGCCCTAGTAGCATCCGTCTCGACGGCTCATGAGGAGAGGAAGCGGTTGAGACGAGAAGCAAAGGCGCGCAGAGCTGCTTTGGCCACGGGAGCGGGCCCTAGCATCATCCCTCGCGCTGATACTCCCTCTGAAGAGGCCCATGTTGCCCTATCTACTGCTCATAGGAAAGTAGCGCACGCGGTTCGAAGTGCAAATGATAAATCCTCTTCAGGTAGCATTTCTTTCAGAACCTTATTGTAAGAATTATAAGGCCATTGGTTCTTATGCATCCCATCTTGCAAGGCCAAGCCCGACCGAGGGGGAGGTGGAGACCTGAACCCTGGGAAACGGAGGAGGCGGTGCTTGCCGAACCCGAGCTGACGGTGAGCAACGTCGTTGGGGTTACGGGGCCTGAAACAGAGGTTGGGGGATCTGCAGCCGAGAGGGTCATTGATGCCAAACCTGAAGTGTCGGCAGATGAAATGATCGTCATAACCGAGCCAAGGGTAGTGGCGGGCGAGGCGCTTGAGGCTGGAGACCTCATGGTGACGATGGACGAGACAACCGTGACCGCAGAACCCGAGGGAGTAGCGGGTGAGGTGGCCATGATTCCTGAGGACGAGCTAACCGCTCCTTCTCAGGAATCTGGCAATGCTCCAATCATAGCCCTCCCCGCCTATGGTCCCCCGCCGTCTCCAGGGCATGCGAGCACAATAACGGTTCCCATCGAGTCGGGTGATGAGGCTACGGACGGTGGCCTCATGTCAATGGAGGAGGGAATTGCCTCAGTTTCGGCTGGCAGCTCGTCGGGTAAATTTCGAGTTTCTATCATTCTTTTTTCTATATCTTGTGATCTTTTATAACAAGTTTGTCTTTGTTTTTAACGCAGGTGCGGCCAGTGCCGATACTCCATTTCTCGAAGGAGCACCGTCAACTACTGCTTTGGCGGTGGTCACCTCCCAGCCTTCCCTTATGCCATCGCGGATGTTGGAAGGTATGGATTTGCGACTCATAAGTTTATCTTTTAAACGTGTAGCTTATATACTAACGTTGTACCACTGTGTCCTTTCAAGAGTGCTCTTTGATCATCTATACCAAGTGTTGCTCCCACACTTCTCCTTCCCATCCGAACTCGCTTCTCCCTCTAGTGGTGTCGGTGAGTATATTTTCATTTCTATGTCTTTCTTTTCCCCCTTTTTTAGCAATAGGATTATTTCTGACTTTTCCTCTTCCTTATTGTAGTGCCACAAATAAAAGGAGGGGACGCAAGTCCTGCCACGCCACCGGCCCTTCCGGCTTTGCCGTCCGTTGCAGCTGGTATAGTAAATTTCCTTTTTGATGACCCTTCAACATCTCTTGAACCATCGTTTAACCATGTTTTGTTTTGCAGCTATTGTTCCAGCTCCGGTCCCTCTTGAGTCTCGTGTCCTTTCACCGGCAGGCCCTTTCTTGAAACGTCTATCTTCAAAGGGTGTCGTGATGAGTTTGGGCTTGCTGAGCGGGTATATCGAAGAGCTTAACACGGACGCTCTCCCTTCTGCCGTAGATTTCGCTATGGAAGTTAACCCGATGTTGGCGGCGCTCGTAAACTTTCACAACGAAGGCGTCGTCGAATCTTGGGTTAACCACTGCAGAGAGATCGAGGCCTGCCTACATCGGTTGGAGTCGATGCGTCCTTCTCCTGAAGTTTTGGCCGTAAGCACCCAACGGACAGCTTGGCTCGAGCAAAGCGCTTCTTATTTCCGCCATTTGGAGCAGGAAGCAGCTTTACGGTTGAAGGAACGTCAGGAATCTTCAAGCGCAACTGTTCGCCTGCGCGCTGAAGTTAGGACGAATGCTGCCGAGGTGAAAGCTGTCTTTGAAGGCCTTCTGGAGCGTATCTCTAATGGGCTAGCACTGAAGCGGAAGCTTGATGCCACCGAGCGTGATGCCCGAGGCCATGAAGCAGCTCAGTAGGTCATTGGGGAACAGCTCGCATCATTCATGCAGCAGCGGGCTCAAGTAGAGGCCGAACTGGCGGTGGCGGCTGATCAAGAGAAGGCGTGGAAGGAAGCACGCGAGCAATTGATAGAGTAGTTCAAGAGGCTTCCTTCTCCCTGAATATTTTGTATTATTTACACACTTGTAATTTTTATATAGTATATATACATTCTTTGTTCTTTATACGATTCGCCTTGTATTTTGATTGAATTTATGAATAAAGATACACATTCCTTTTTGCAATGTCTTGTACTATTTCTTTGCTTTCTCCCTTTTCATCATGATATCTTCGATGAACCTAATTGGCCGATAACTTAATTTCTCCAAGAGATAGCGATGGCTTAGGCCGCAGGTTCAGATCTGCCGCCAAAGACTTTTCAACTCTATGAGCCGTGAGGGTCTCATAGAGACTTTTCTTCCTACAGATCGAGAGGATCTCGTAGGTGGGTTTTTCTCCTTAGGAATCGTGAGGATTCCTAAGTGTGGTTTTCTCTTATAAGTCGTAAGGATCCTATAAGAGAATTTTTCCCTCTTATGAGTCGAGAAGACCCGTAAGCGGTTGTTTCCCTCCTTGTCGAAACTCGACTTTGGAAAGTGATACCCGTGGATAGTATGCAAGAGACCATTTTAGATCGACTTGTAGGGTCCCATTGTTCAGGAAGCAAGTTTTTCAATCCCTGCTGCCTGAGGCTTCATCTTGCGAGTTGAGACGAATCGGGAATTTCCCACGGAGACACTAGTTTCTCTGCGAGCCGACGCGAATCAGGAGGCTCTCATCAAGGAGTGTTTGTATCCGTGAGTCGAGGAGTTTGCTAGGGATGATTTGTTTCCCAAGTGCCAAGTATTATTTGTTTCCTTGGTGTTTGAAACGAGTCGAGGATTTCCCGCGGAGGCGCTGGTGGCTCTGCGAGTCGACGCGGATCAGGAGGCTCTCGTCAAAGAGTTTGCTAAGGATTGTTTGTTTCCCAAGCGCCAAGGATTATTTGTTTCCTTGGGGTTTGAAACGAGTCGAGGATTTCCCACGGAGGCACTGGCGGCTCTGCGAGTCGACGCGGATCAGGAGGCGCTCGTTAAGGAGTGTTTGTATCCGAGAGTCGAGGAGTTTGCTAGGGATTGTTTGTTTCCCAAGCGCCGAGGATTATTTGTTTCCTTGGGGTTTGAAACGAGTTGAGGATTTCCCACGGAGGCACTGGCGGCTCTACGAGTCGACGCGGATCAGGAAGCTCTCGTCAAGGAGTGTTCGTATCCGTGAGTCAAGGAGTTTGCTAGGGATTGTTTGTTTCCCAAGTGCCATGGATTATTTGTTTCCTTGGGGTTTGAAATGAGTCGAGGATTTCCCACGGAGGCACTAGCGGCTCTGCGAGTGGACGCGGATCAGGAGGCTCTCATCAAGGAGTGTTTGTATCCGTGAGTCGAGGAGTTTGCTAGGGATTGTTTGTTTCCCAAGCGCCAAGGATTATTTGTTTCCATGGGGTTTGAAACGAGTCGAGGATTTCCCATGGAGGCACTGGCGGCTCTGCGAGTCGACGCGGATCAGGAGGCTCTCGTCAAGGAGTGTTTGTATCCGTGAGTCGAGGAGTTTGCTAGGGATTGTTTGTTTCCCAAGCGCCAAGGATTATTTGTTTCCTTGGAGTTTGAAACGAGTCGAGGATTTCCCACGGAGGCACTGGCGGCTCTGCGAGTCGACGCGGATCAGGAGGCTCTCGTCAAGGAGTGTTTGTATCCGTGAGTCGAGGAGTTTGCTAGGGATTGTTTGTTTCCCAAGCTCCAAGGATTATTTGTTTCCTTGGAGTTTGTAACGAGTCGAGGATTTCCCACGGAGGCACTGGCGGCTCTGCGAGTCGACGCGGATCAGGAGGCTCTCGTCAAGGAGTGTTTGTATCCGTGAGTCGAGGAGTTTGCTAGGGATTGTTTGTTTCCCAAGCGCCAAGGATTATTTGTTTCCTTGGGGTTTGAACCGAGTCGAGGATTTCCCATGGAGGCACTGGCGGCTCTGCGAGTCGACGCGGATCAGGAGGCTCTCGTCAAGGAGTGTTTGTATCCGTGAGTCGAGGAGTTTGCTAGGGATTGTTTGTTTCCTAAGTGTTAAAGGTTATTTGTTTCCTTAGGGTTTGAAACGAGTCGAGGATTTCCCACGGAGGCACTAGTGGCCCTACGAGTCGACGCGGATCAAGAGGCTCTTGTCAAGGAGTGTTTGTATCCGTGAGTCGAGGAGTTTGCTGAAGACACTGGTTTCTTCGGAGTTGGAATGAACCGTCGAGGTTTGGCTTTGTTTTCTGACGGAGTCTGTTGGGAAAGTATGGTTCCCTCTTTGCTTACGCCCTTGGATTGTATACAGGGATCGATGTGATCTTAACTGTAGGGCAAAAGTTTTATCGTCATTTTTTTTGTTTTATTTCCGCGATGCTCTATCATTTTAGCTTTTATATCGCGAAGGTCGCGATTGCCCAATCATTTTGGCTATTTTTCGCGGTGCCTTTCGGCTGTTTATTTTATTTTTACTCGCTGCTTTTTTTTATTGCGAGTTGCCCAATCATTTCGGCTATTTTGTGTGCATACGTTTTTACTTGCTGCTTTTTTTTATTACAAGTTGCCCCAGCATTTTGGCTATTTCGTATGCATGTGCGGCCTACTGGCTTTTCGCCGTAAACCTGAAACTAGACACCGATTTCGGCATCAGTATCGCTACAACTAGGATATTGCCAGAAGCGAATCATCATTTACCTCTGTCGTTGTCGAACAAGGGAGGCTTAGCGACCAGGGTTAAGTTCCTATCGACTAAGGCTTTTGACTTCATGAGCCGTAAGGGTCTCACAAAGGTATTTTTCCCTACAAGTCGTGAGGATCTTGTAGATGTATTTTCTCCTTAGGAATTGTGAGGGTTCCTAAGTGTTTTGTTCCTCTATAAGTCGTAAGGATCCTACAGGAGGGTTTTCTCCTTGTAAGTCGAGAGGATTTACAAGGGTTGTTCACCATGCAAACATATCCCTAGTCTCGGATGGGACTTGGTTAGGGAAATGTTTATTCGCGCCCGTGGATTGTATACAAGGGTCAATATTGGACCACTTGTAGGACAATGTCGAAAGTTGTGGGGGTTGCTTAAGCACAGGTTTAGGCCTCTGTAACTTAAGACTTTCAAATCTTACGAGCCGTAAGGCTCCCATAAGAGAGTTCTCCTTACGAGTCGTGAGGATCTCGCAAGTGTATTTTCTCCTTAGGAATCCTGGGGATCCCTAAGTGTGTTGTTCTCTTGTGAGTCGTAAGGATCTCACGCGGGTGGTTTCTCCTTAAAGGGTCGAGAGGACCCCATAAGTGTTTCTTAACGAGGTTGCGCCCTTTCGGGTTTTCACAAACACTCGCCGGTAGTCCTGCTGTTTTTACTCACGGAGCCCTTTCGGGTTTTCATCCGTGCCCATTTTGCTTATGGACATACCGTTTTTTTAATTATATTTATTTTATTTTTTTTATATATATTTTTATTTTATTTTTATTTTTATTCATCTTGTCATCCTAAGGATGCTGCGGTAGTAGTTTAAAGACGTTTCGGTCCATCATTAGTTTAAGGACTTTTCGGTCCATTATTAAGAAGGCTGGCTACTGCTTATAGAGCTTGAGCTTAGGAAGATAGCGAGCGGACCTAGTCGTCGTCATCTATCATTGACCTAGGCTGTGGCTCATTAAGCGTAGTATCTTTTTAGGAAGCGACCGTTTATCGGCCTGGAAGGCCTTTCACCGTGCATATCCATAAGCAGATAGGCCCCACCCTGGTAGACTTTATTTATGATGTACGGGCCTTCATAGTTTGGCTCGAATTTTCTCCGCTTGGCGCGATTGGAGATCATGGGCCTTTTGACTACTAGTACAAGTTCGCCTTGGCGGAATGTCCTCGGTCGGGTCAGTCTTTCATATGAGCACGTCATCTTCGCTTTGTAAGCTTCCAGATTTTGTTGCGCTGTGAGCCGGGTTTCATCAAGAGCGTCAAGCTCTTCAAACCGGAGGTGAGCATTTTCTTCATCCGTCAGCTCGTAGTGAACTGCCACTCGCAGAGAGGGTAACTCTATCTCGAGGGGGAGTACTGCTTCGGTGCCGAACACCAACGCGTAGGGCGTTGTGTTCGTGGCTGTCTTGAATGTAGTTCGATACGCCCAAAGGGCTTCTTGCAGTCTCTCGTGCCAGTCTTTCTTATTTCGTGACACCATTTTCTTTATAATTTTCGTCAAGGTCTTGTTGAAGGCCTCGGCGAGACCGTTAGCTCGTAGATTATAGACTGAAGAATACCTCCAGTCTATATTATGCTGCTGCGCGAAGCGACTGATCCTGTGGCTTCTGTAAGCTGGCCCGTTATCGGAGATGATCCGTCTCGGAGTTCCAAACCGATATATGACGTGCGTTTTGAAGAAATGGAGGATATTCTCCGTCTTCACTTCTCTCAACGGTACTGCTTCTGCCCATTTGGAGAAGTAGTCAGTCATCGCCAGGATGAAACGATGTCCCTTAGACGATGCTGGTTCGATGGGGCCGACTATGTCAGTTCCCCACATTTCGAACGGTCAGCTAGCCACCGTTGGATGTAATGGATTTGGATGCTGATGGATGAAGTCCCCATGAATTTGGCATGAGTGACATTGCTTCGCATATTCAAGGCAATCTTGAATCATCGTGGGCCAGTAGTAGCCCATCCGTTTGATCTTCAACTTCAACTTTGGGCCTGCTTGGTGAGAACCGCAGATTCCATCATGAACTTCCTGAACGACTCTTTTCGCTTCGTCCGGTCCTAAGAATCTCAGCCACAGAGAATCGAATGACCCGTTATATAGAGTATCATAGACGAAGGCGAAAGACAGAGCTCGTTTCATAAGCTGATGTCTTGCGGATGCATCTTCGGGCATTCGGTGGGATTTGAAGTAGTCTATAAAGACTTCCCTCCAGTCCTCAACCCTCTCATGGTCTTTTATTTGTAAGGTCATTTGTTCAGTCGCTCTTTTCTCTTCAGATGATTCCGGAGGTATTTCTGCTGGGGCGAGCATCCGATGACTTTGTACCATGATTCAAACATCATCGAGGTTCTCGTCAGCCATTTCTTTAGCAAGTTTGGCCAACGCGTCCGCTTTGCTGTTTTCTGCGCGCGGTATGTTCTCCAAAGTATAGGAGGGAATTTGGGTCAGCAGTTGTTGCACCTTTTCACCGTATTTTACCAATTCCGGTTTGCATATTTGGTAGTCGCCGTTTACTTGACTGACGACCGGCTGGGAATCTCCATATATGAAGAGGTTTTCAATTCCCATGTTGATGGCGATCTCGAGGCCTGCTATCAAAGCTTCATATTCGGCTTCATTATTCATCCTCGGCTCTGTTAAGGAGAAAGCGAAGCGCATTATTCCTCCTTGTGGGGTCACGAAGATAAGGCCTACTCCCGATTTGATCATTGGCGTACTTTGTTTGTGCTTTTTCATGGAAGATGCTCCATCGAAATAAAGCTCCCTACGGGTATCACCGCTGTCGATTGCGTCAAACGCATGTTTGTCTGGCAAATCGCAATTCAGAGGAGAATCGGCAGGTATCGGGTGCTCAGCAAGGAAGTCGGCGATGGCCTGGCCTTTCACTGCCTTGAGAGGTTGATATGTTATCGAGAACTCCATTAAGAGCAGGGCCCATTTAGCGAGTCGTCCCGTCAATATGGCCTTTGACATTAGATATTTGAGAGGGTCCACCTTTGAAATGAGACAGACTTCATGTGCTAATTCATAATGTCTAAGCTTTGTTATTGCGAAGATCAACACCAGGCAATGTTTTTCAATGGGGGAGTAGTTGCTTTCTGCCCCCAGTAGAACTCGACTTAGATAGTAGAGCGCTCATTCTTTTCCTTGGTCATTTTCCTGTGCCCATAATGCGCCTAAAGAACCTTCAAGGGCGGTCGTGTAAAGAATGAGAGGCTTTCCCTTAACTGGAGCAGCCAACACTGGAGGGTTTTGCAGGTACTGCTTGATCTCGTCCAGTGCGCCATGGCATTTGTGATCCCAAATGAATGGGGTTCCCTTCTTCATCAGGTGACTGTAGGGATGGCACTTTCCTGAAAGATTGGCTATAAACCGCCGTATGTATGCGAGCTTCCCTTGGAGAGATCGCAGCTGCTTAAGAGTTCTTGGCGGAGGCATTTCCATAATCGCCTTGATCTTGGACGGATCTATTTCGATACCTCGGTATCGAACGATGAATCCTAGGAATTTACCCGAGGAAACCCCGAATGCACACTTGAGCGGGTTCATCTTCAAGTTGTATTGCCGAAGGCGTTGGAATACGGTCTTCAGATGCTCAAGATGTTCCTCATATGATTTGGTTTTAACAACGAGGTTGTCGATATAGCATTCGACGATTTCGTGTATAAGGTCATCGAAGATCTTCGTCATGGCCCTTTAGTAGGTCGCACCGGTATTCTTTAAACCGAAGGGCATTACCTTGTAACAGAATATCCCCAAAGGAGTCCGGAAAGCCGTTTGTTTCTGGTCTTCAGGATGCATTTTTATTTGATTATACCCTGATGAGCCGTCCATGAAGGAGAAAATCTCATGCGTGGACGTATTGTCTATCATCAGTTCGGTGACTGGTACTGAGAAATCATCCTTCGGGCAGGCTTTGTTGAGATCCCGAAAGTCCATGCATATGCGCACCGTTCTATTTTTCTTCATCACAGGGACGATATTAGCAATCCATTCAGGGTATTGAACCTCCTGGATAAAGCCAGAGTCTATCAGCTTTTTGACTTCAGCGTTGATACTCATCTCGAGCTCGAGCCGCATTCTTCTCGGCGCTTGTTTAACTGGCTTGACACCCGGGGATATCGCCAGTCTATGTACAGCAACTTCTGGATCTAGTCCTGGCATCTCGGAATAGTTCCATGCGAAGCAATCTTTATGCTGTACAAGGACGTCCTTTAACGCAGCCACCCTCTCTTCAGACAGCAGCTCGCTGACAAATGTCGGTCGCGGATCGTTTATCGTCCCCAACTCAATTTTCTTGAGGTTATCTGTAGTGGTATGTATTCCATCCTCCAGTTCTTTCGGAGCTGGGGGAAATTCTGAGATCACCTCATCTTTGCTGTTTTCGAGGCACCAGGGAAGGCTGTCCATGTTCTCGGATTCTTCTTTTAGTATTGTTATCATGTGACAGGTACGAATTCGCTTCCAATCCCAATGTGGAACTGGTTTTTCTTTCGTGGCCTTGGGCTCGTGTTTTTGTGGTGGCGCTACCCTCCAGTTGTCGGATAGAGCGAACTTGCCAAGCTGATACTGATCTTCGACCCAATTCTTGAAGGTGAAGCTATCTTCAAGAGGATGACCTATTACTCGATAGTAAGAGCAATAGTCCGGGTATGAGACTTCGCCCGCTTGATCAGGGTATTTGGACTCTGGCAGTATGAGCATTTGATGTTTCAGAGCAAGATCAAGTATCTTCTTCGTCTTGTCCCGAGGAAACGAGTATGCTCGACCCATTTTCTTCATGAGGGATATCTCAATCACGCTCGACTCCCGTGTGCGTGGTTTCTTAGCTCTGCTTTGTTGTTGTTGAGAGCCTTTTTGGCCTTTCGACTTGTTTCTGCCTCCGCGTCGAGCCCTTTTTATAACAGGTTGACAGGGGGCAGCATTTTCGTCTTTTACGGCCTGTTGAAGGAAGCGTTACGTTTTGGCTTTCTCGTAGATTGCCATTTCACGATTGTGATCATCTCAGACTTTTTGACCCGCTTCCCTTATAAGCTTGTCCATTTGTTCTTCGAACGACGGACTGGGCACTTTTTCGTCAGGAACTTTTACTGGTCCAGGATTAGTGTCCTCCCATTGAGCATCCGCTTCTTCATCGAAATTATGCACGACGTAACAGTCGCGGAGCAGCTCTCGTTTCCTGGAGCGAATGTATCTGAGCCCGATCGTCTCCATCCTCCCATTAGGTAGCTTGCGCTGAGTTCCGGGAACGTTCCAGACCCTGTCATAGAATTTAGCCTTCCTAACGGTCTGTTTGAAGGGTATCCCTTGGCGCTTCAACAGCCGCTTCAAGCCTTCTGTATAATATCCGGGTAGACGAATGGGTTGAAGCCTGTCCAGCGTTGGATCTACTCCGTGCCAGATTTCTTTCTCCACTTTGTTTTCTTCAGAGCGGTAGAATAGGATTGCCTTCTCGCCTTTTCGTCCGGGAGGGATATAAAATGTCTACAATTCCTCTACACTGTCGGTGTCGAGTGCGTCCAGTTCTTTATAATGTTTAGGAGGCACCATGGCTACTTGCAGACTTTGCTCTTTATCAACAGAAGCTCGTATTGAAGGCCGAGCAGGGAATACAGCATGGACTTCATCCTCCGAATCACTACCAAAGACCAACGAGGGAGCGGATGGTCCCGGCTTGGTGTACTGGGGTGGACCCGAATAAATTATATCCTCTTCCTCCTCGGTATCACTGCCGAAGACAGGGATGGTTGCGTTAGTTTTTTTCTCTGGCTTGTGACACCTTTCCGTGTCTTCGAAACTCAGGAAGAAGTATTTGGCATCTTCATACTTGCGAACTTCATTCACGGAAAACGGATTTAATTCTCCTGCCACAGTGTACTCGAGACCATCCCTACAATATTTCATACACTGATGCTGTGTAGAAGGGATGATATTGTACTCGTGTAACCACGGTCGGCCGAGCAGAGCATTGTAGCATGTCTTAGCATCTATGACATGGAATTTAATATCTGTGACGAGCAACCCGAAGCGTAGCGTCAATATCACATATCCAATTTTTGATGATTGGGAGTCGAACCCGGAGATGGTGATCTTGTCTCGGGCGAGGTGTTCTCATGCAAATTTCCTTTAACACCCGCACATTGAGTAGATTAACAGACGATCCGTTATCGACCAAGATTTTACCTATCTTTATGTCATGGTAGTATCCTGAGAGATAAAGGGGACGATTGTGTTCGTACGTCCCGAGGAGAAGGTCTTCATCGCCAAAAGCAACGTCGGCCGTATGCACCTCTTCCAATTCATCCTTCATCTTTTCTTCGGCCAGGAAGGCTTGGAACTGGTCCGGATCTTGTAGCGCCTTAATCAAAGAATCCCTCGCCTCTTTTGATAGTAACAAGGCATCAAGAATGCTGAGTTGTGAGGGTAGCTTTCTCAGATGCGCCAAGACGTTGTAATCTACCTTATTTCTCTTCGGCGAGTTCTTGGCGGTTAACTCTTCCGCAACTCGGTCATCCAAGGCGATGTCTTCGGAGACCTTCTCTTTCCCTTTGTCTTTCTTGTTTAAAGGTCCGAGATTCTTTTCAGGTAGCGTCCGATTGCGTAGCTGGATATTCTCGCAAACCTTCGGTCCTCCTTCTTTTCCCGAAGTGGATTCTTTAAAGATGGGGCCAAGCACTAGCTCCTCATCAGAATCGCTCCCGAATGTAGGCACTTGTGATCCTCCGGCGTCAATCATGCAACAACCACCGGTAGTTCAGTTAAGCACTTTGATCGTTCCGCTCTGCTCTTGGTGAGCTTTGCGCTTTTCCCGCTTAAACTGTTGCCGGTGAGCAACATATCCTTGCCATCATCTATCGAAAGCTTTGCACTCTTCAGTGGGGTGCGATACCTTCCGATGATACAAGCAATAGGAGGGGTGGCTTTCCATTTCACCAGTAATGCTTTCCTGAGAGGATGGTAGCTTTATACCCATTGACACGGCTTTAGCAAACCTCTTCCTTATCTTGAACTTTCTTTTATCCGTGTTGGGTGTACTTTGTTCTAGCGGGAGTATCGCAATTCTTTCGTTAAGGCGCTGGCGTTTGGCCTTTTCAAATATAACCGCTTCGCGCTCCCGATCAGCTTTGCTTTTTAAGAACGCTTCATTGAGGAATGCATCAATCACTTCATCCGACAGCTCCGGAATTTTTGGTTCAGGATTTTCCCCCAGTATTCCAGCACAAGAAGTCTCCTCATCGTCTATGAACGAATGGGAAATCACATGGCAACTTGCCACATATTCTTTGGATTCATCCGACGAACTACCACCCTCATCTTCCTCTTGAAAGACGTGGTTGTGGAACTCTTGGAATGTAATGGGAGTCCGTGCCTTCTGGTTGTATTCCTCCAGCACGTCAATTTGTTTTTGCAAGTCTGTGCGTGTCACGACCCGCAGGGTACGGAACGTGACTGGCACTTAAGTTTACGAAACGTCTCAAGACGTCCGTAAAATAAGTAATCCAAAGCCCAGAAAACCAAAACCAAATAAGCAAAAGAGTGAATAAAAACCAATCAAATGAAAGCGAGTTTATTAAATAAGTCATATAACACCTTTTTAAAAACAATATCAATTTTTCCGAAAATTTCGGCAGAGTCTCCTTTGTAAATACATGCCCCCAAAATGGGTACAACAAGAATATATATAAATCCAACAAATATAGCATCCCCAAGCGGGAGCTAGCTCTTCGCCACAAGGTGGTCACAAATCCCACGCAATATAAAACAACAACATGCAAAATAATCATAAAGAAGAATGAGAAAAACAGCATGTCGACTCAAATGAGCTCGACTCCAAAATATAGCAAAAAGTCCACAAATCTCACAGTCTCATCTCTAGGTCAATATACAACAATACTGGTAGATACAGTAGATGGAGTACACTAGATACAAAGAATATACAAGGTGGTACAAAAATAATGATATAACCCACCTAAGAGCAAAACCTCGAGTCCAGGCAAAAGAGGCAAAAGAAACAAGAGCGCCCGCTGCTACTGTACTGACGGAGCGGACCTGCAAAAGGCTGTGGCACAACGGGGGTGAGTTGCCAACTCGTAAGTAATAAATAACATCTACACAGGCTATCGAAAGTATGCACACAAGCATCCTAGCATCTAAAATACAGCTAAGGCAGGACATAATAGCAGGTATGTATGCAATATGAATATACTAGCAGGTATGAATGCAATGTGAATCAACTCATGATTTGAATGTGTTAGTATAAGAATCACGTTTTTCCTTTAGGAATCTCTTTTGAAATACCAGCACAATACCACTAGAATCAACAAGAACCTGTGTCCAGAAACGACACCTCAAAACTATCACAAATCTCATATATCCATGTCATAGTGTCTCTGGCCTCAGCCATCCGGCTGACCCATCTCAAAATCACTATCTCATCATCTCGCGGCCACGGTCGGTATCCTCTGGATATCCGCCGTCCCAAACAGTCACCGGTTGGTAATCCATCCCCTGCTAGGGTCATCGTTAGCACCACGAGCTTCTTGCCCCGGGGTACCTTACCGGGCCCACCATGTACCCGAGACGGTTCATCCAACTTCTCGAAATGGGTCTCGAAAACTACAGCAAACTCATGGTGGACGACACTTACATCACTAGAAAACCGCAATTTACATATTTTAAAAATATAATAAGTTTAGAAATTTTGCGGCTCTCCCCCGAAATCCAGAAATATCATAAAATCTCAAGAAATCCTCATAAATGCATATGCCAATGATAATGAATGCATATGGTATCAATAATCAAGTTGCGATGTATGATTGATGGACCAGGCATGAACAAATAACATGATGAGGTACATGCACATGATTAGCAATCTTATGATTTCATTTTAAGGAATTAAAGGCAATAGCACAGGTTAAAGCATCAATTATAGTAAAAGGTTTCAAATTATAGGTTATCTGGTGTGGT
Organism: Agapanthus africanus; assembly: GCA_030015575.1. Taxonomy (NCBI): domain Eukaryota; kingdom Viridiplantae; phylum Streptophyta; class Magnoliopsida; order Asparagales; family Amaryllidaceae; genus Agapanthus; species Agapanthus africanus. The sequence continues at coordinate 304,796,916 of JASDDO010000016.1, read as the reverse complement.
GGCATGGCAATTACCAGGGCGTGTGTGTAAGCATGAATAGTGCTCGTGCTGCATATAAAAACCCTGGCAATGGTGCAGGTGTCCTATAGAATTGTTTCGCATATGTATGTCAATATAAGGCATGGATGTAGTAAATAATCATACAAGTATTACACCCCTAATTACTAACATTACTAAGAATCTTTTTAAGCTACTAAAACTATCGGGCGGCTTGCGCCATCCAATGATAGTCCCCCGTAGATGTTACATCTACTCACCGGAATCCCTAGCTAGTCACGTCCAATCACCGCTTTCCCCTTTCGTGCCGCGTCTGACGTCTCCACGACCGAACCTGGAATTTACATCAATACCAAACATAAGGTTACATACCATGAAACGACGTAATCCCAAACGAAAATACCAACGTTCACAAGCTAGGTACAACGTGCACAAGGTGCGCGGAACACACGCGAAAATCGCAAAAATCTATCTAAAACGTCGATTGGTCTCCTGGCCAAACTAAAACCTGACCACTCAAAAAACCGCACTCATACATCCTAAATGTCATAGGATAAGCCAATACAATCATAAAGATATCTAAAACAATTCATCACATAATTTTTATAACAAAACTAGTAAGCTAGAAATTTGCAATTTGGTGCAAACATCGACAATTAGCGATAAAATTAACCCAATCAAACACAAACACCCTAACTAACCCACTAGATAGCCACTACACTAATTTTAAACCATTAACTATGCTTCAAACCCTATATTCCACAACCAAACCCTTTCTTGATTTTTGTAATAAGCAATTACAATGAAATTTCATACAAGATTAACTTAGATTAGCATAATATGAAGCCACTTAAGCAAAGTAACCTTATAAATTGGTTAAGTAAACAACTAGATAGCAAAATAGATTTAATTAACTAATTAATGGTTTTCTAAACCCTAATTTAAAGTCAAGCCATGAACTAAAAAAACTAGATTAGAAATTAACACTAAAACAATTTCCAAAGTTCTAATTAGCACACCTAAGGAACAATGTAACCATATGATTAAAAGTTATACCTTAAATGTTCAATCCTAAGCTTTCTCAAGCCTCCCAAGACACCTCCTTTCTCCAAGATTTAAACCCATTTGGGCTTGAGAAGAGATAGAATAAGGTTTTGCTTGAAATTGTAAAGGAAATTGTTGATTTTTAATGGATTTTGATGGAATTTTTGTAGCAAAGAGGAAGGAAAAAAAAAGAAAAAAATGGAGGGGGGGATGAGCTGCTCTCGGCCAGCAGAGAAAGGAATGGGGAGAGAATGGTGTGGTGTACATGATTTTCTCCAAGTCAAACCATCCATGCCTCAAACACCATACCTAAATTAATATATTTTAATCAATTCTTCACTCCATTCACATGAGAAGAAGTTAAAAAGAGGGGGGAAAACGTGGGCAGCTGGTGGTGGTGGTGGGGCCGGCCAATATGGAGGGGGAGAGGATTTGAGTGATGGCACAAAAAAATTTTATGCAAAAAGACCCCCCACAAGTCCAAAATTGCAAGTTTAAGCTTAAATTCAATAAATTTCGTTTTCTATAATAAAAATTAGTTAAAACTTAAAATAAAATACTAAAAATTTATGTTACAACTAGATTCTAATTAACATGATTTTAAAGCTTAAATTCAGCCCATTTAAATTTGTATTTATCGCTAATTTAATGTATTTTCTTACCGGCTTAAAATAATATTTAAAAAATTGAAAAAATTAGGGAAAATTTTTAAACGACCAGAATTTCATAAGTAACTCATTTGCTACTAAAAACTAGCAATTACCTAACCAAATTAGGTATAATAAATTCTAAAGTGCAAAATAACAAAAAAGACGATTTACGGAAAAATACCACATTTTCACCGATTTTCGGGAAAACACCAAAACGACATTTCAAGGCGCTACAGTCTTCCCCCTTAAAGAAATTCGGTCCCCGAATTTTAAAATATGCAACTACGCGTACCTTCAAAAAGATGAGGGAATTTCTTCCGCATTTCTCCCTCGGCCTCCCAAGTGATTTCTTCGCTGCTCGGGCTGCGCCAAAGAACTTTCACGGACGGCAGGACCTTTGATCGAAGTTTCTTCACTTGCCGATCCAAAATCTCAACTGGCTCCACGGCGAGCGAAAGGTCGGGCTCGAGCTGAACTGTCTGATGCTGAATCGTGTGGGAAGGGTCATGAAGATAACGGCGTAGCATCGATACGTGGAAGACGGGATGAACATCCAAAAAACTGGGTAGGAGAGCCAAACGATACGCAACAGCGCCGACACGTTCGAGGATTTCAAAAGGACCTACGAATCTGGGGCTAAGCTTCCCCTTTCGCCCAAAACGCATCACGCCCTTCATCGGAGAGACTTTCAGAAAAACATGGTCGCCAACTGCGAACTCTAATCTGCGACGGCGCCTGTCTGCATAGGATTTCTGTCTGCTCTGAGCTGCTCTCATCCGGTATCGAATCAACTGTACTTTTTCGGTCGTCTCCTGTACGATCTGCGGTCCGAAGATACTGCTCTCGCTCAACTCGGTCCAATAAATAGGCGATCTACATCTCCTCCCATACAACGCCTCGAAAGGTGCCATCTGGATAGTATCCTGGAAGCTGTTGTTGTAGGAGAACTCCACTAGAGGTAAATGATGATCCCAGCTACCGCCGAAGTCTAAAACGCACGCTCTGAGCATGTCCTCGAGAGTCTGAATGGTCCGCTCTGACTGTCCGTCGGTCTGCGGATGAAATGTTGTGCTGAAGCTCAAACGAGTGCCCAAAGCCTCCTGGAGTCTCTACCATAGTCGGCTGGTAAACTGAGTGCCTCGATCTGACACAATACAAGTCGATACGCCATGTAGTCGCACGATCTCGTCAATGTAGAGCTGAGCATACTGAGCGAAGCTGAAAGTGGCCTTCACTGGTAGGAAGTGAGCCGCTTTCGTCAATCTATCCACGATCACCCAGATGGAGTCGTACCCTCGATTGGTCCTGGGTAGACCCACAACGAAGTCCATCGAAATCTGCTCCCATTTCCACTCTGGAATGGGTAACGGCTGTAGCTCTCCTGCGGGCCTCTGGTGCTTGGCCTTAACTTGCTGACAAGTCAGGCATCTCGAAACGAACTCCGTAATGTCCCTCTTCATCCCGTCCCACCAGTAGGTCTCTCTCATATCATGGTATATCTTGGTGGAACCGGGGTGGACACTATACACTGATCGGTGTGCCTCCTCAAGAATGTCGCGCCGCAATCCATCAGCATCTGGTATGCACAGTCTAGATCCATAGCGTAAAATCCCCTGATCGTCAATCACGAACTCAGAAAATCTGCCCTGTCCCATTTGTGCCATGATCTCTGAGCAACGGTCGTCACTGCGCTGTGCCTCATATATACGGTCAAGCAACTGTGGGCGTGCACGAACATGCGCGAGCTGTCCCCCTGTCTGAGTGAACTCGAACTCCACTTGGCTGTCGCATAAAATCTGCCAATCTGCTGACGACTGCCTCTGCACTGCGCGCAAACACGATAGACTACCCCCGGGCCTCCTACTCAACGCATCCGCCACTACATTCGCCTTGCCTGGGTGATATAAGATCTCGCAGTCGTAGTCTTTCACCAACTCCATCCAACTACGCTGTCTGAGGTTCAGGTCTCACTGCTGAACTATGTATTTTAAGCTCTTGTGGTCTGTGAATATTTGGCACGACTCGCCATATAGGTAATATCGCCAAATCTTCAATGCAAAGACCACTGCAGCCATCTCCAAATCGTGAGTAGGGTAGTTCTGTTCGTGCTTCTTCAACTGCCGAGAAGCATAAGCGATCACCCGACCATGCTGCATTAATACGCATCCTAATCCTACTCGCGAAGCATCACAGTAGACCACAAATCCGCCTGATCCCGAAGGCAAAGATAATACCGGCGCCGTAGTCAAACAAGTCCGTAGCTGCTGAAAACTGTGCTCGCACTCCTCTGTCCAAACGAAAGGAACTCCCTTCCGGGTCAAACCGGTCAAAGGTGCAGCTATACGGGAGAAGTCCTGAACAAAACGCCTGTAGTAGCCCGCCAGGCCTAGAAAACTACGGATCTCATAAACCGATGTAGGTCGGGGCCACTGCTGAACAGCCTCAATCTTCTTCGGGTCCACACATATGCCGTCTCTCGTAACCACGTGACCCAAGAATCCGACGCTGTCCAGCCAGAATGCACACTTGGAGAACTTTGCGAACAGCTGGTGCTCCCTCAGAGTCTGTAACGTAATCTGTAAGTGCTGCTCGTGCTCCTCTCTGCTCCGGGAGTACACCAAGATATCGTCGATAAACACAATGATGAACAAGTCAAGATACGGCCTGAATGTACGGTTCATCAAATCCATGAATGCTGCTGGGGCGTTGGTGAGTCCGAAAGACATCACCAAAAACTCATAGTGGCCATAGCGCGTGCGGAAAGCTGTCCTCGGTATATCCTCCTGTCGAACTCGCAGCTGATGGTATCTTGATTGCAAGTCGATCCTCGAAAAATACCCCGCACCCTGAAGCTGGTCGAACAAATCATCAATGCGCGGCAACGGATATCTGTTCCGCACGGTAACCTTGTTCAGCTGGCGGTAGTCGATACATAAGCGCAAACTTCCATCCTTCTTCTTGACAAACAGGACCGGAGCACCCCACAGAGAAACACTAGGTCGAATAAGCCCCTTATGTAACAAATCCTGCAACTGATCCTTCAGCTCTCGAAGCTCTGCCGGGGCCATCCGATAAGGCGGTATAGAAATAGGCCCCGAGCCGGGAATCAAATCAATGCAGAACTCAACATCGCGCTCAGGTGGTAGCCCAGGTAGCTCATCAGGGAAATCATCAGGGAACTCACAAACAACCAAGATCCGGTCCAACGGAACCTCTGCAGCTCGAGTATCACAAATATACGCTAAGAATCCCTGACATCCCTTCTGCAAGAGCTGACCAGCGCAAAGAGACGAAATCAAGCTGGGAAGGGTGACGTTGTGGTCTCCCTGAATAACAAGGACTGGCTCTCCCGGAAAGCTAAATCTGACTGCCTTCTCACGGCAGTCCACCGAAGCATAACAAGTGGCTAGCCAATCCATGCCCAGAAGCACATCAAAGTCCAACATATCGAGGAGAATCAAATTAACTTATGAATCCCTCTCCCCGATACGAACGGAACACAATCGAAATACAAAACAAGCGACAAACGATTCGCCTACCGGAGTAACAACAACAAGCGGATGATCTAACGAAGACGACTCACGGCCCAACATCGGTGCAAAGTGTGTAGAGACGTACGAATGTGTGGAACCTGGGTCGAATAAAACCCGTGCGTCGAAAGAACAAACTGGCAAGGTACCTGTCACAACGGTATTGGATGCCTGCGCATCCTGCGGTGTCAAAGCAAATACTCGGGCCTGTCCTCCAACGATAGCGGGCTGACCTCGACCTCGGCCTCTGCCTCCTCGTCCTCTCTGAACAGGACCGCCGCGTCCACGGCCTCTGGGTGCACCTAACTGGCATGGAGCATCGCCTGTGGTAGGAAGTAGGGCACTCTGAGGAGGGGGTGGTGATGGTGGTAGGGTCACATGCGGAACTGTTGATGCTCCCTGTCGTCTCGCCGGACAGTCTCTGACAAGATGGTGCGGACTCCCGCACCCCAAACACCCTGGCGATGGCTGCTGTCCCTGGGGATAAGAACCATATAACTGTCCCCGTCCAAATCTTCTGCCAGGCTTATCTCTCAGAAAGAATCTGGCGCGCTGCCTTTGAGACGGTACATCGGTGCGAATCCTTTTCGGCCCAGAAACGGCCGATGTCTGTGATATGCGTACCGCCGTATCCATAGAAGCTGAATAAGTGTCGTGGTGCTGGGCGCCAATGGCAAGATATAGCTGGGCATCAAGTCCCTGTACGAACCTCTTCACTATCTTCTCTTCGGTATCCACCAAATACGGAGCATATCGGGATAACTGTGTAAACTGGATGTCATACTCAGACACCGTCATCCCAGGTGTCTTGACTAAGGCCTCGAAGCTACGAGCTCTGGCGTCACGAACGCTCTCTGGGAGGAAACGAGCTAGAAAGACCGCTGTAAACTCGGCCCAAGTCATAGGCGGTAGACCTGCAGCTCGACCTCTCAAGACTGACTCCCACCATGTCTGCGCGAGACCCTCTAGTCAGAAACTCGCAAGCTCTACCCATCGATCATCCGAACATCTCAGCGAACGGCAGATCCTGGCTAAACTGTCAAGGAACGTCTGTGGGTCCTCCGCTGCCTCGGTGCCGGTGAATACTGGAGGTCTCAGCCTCATGAAATCCTGTAGCGAAACCGGAATGGTCACGGCGGTAGTAGTAGGAGCAGGTATCATAGTAGTCTGGGATGTAGTAAGTGCGTCATCCGGCCTCGGTGTACGACTGGCTGCAACTAGAGATCCTACCATCTGACGTAGCTCCTGCATGCCGCCCATCATCTGTCGCAACTCCTCCATACCAGTCTCGAGCCTATCCATACGGCCTGGGGAAGGTGGATTGGTCTGTCCCTTCGGCGTAGGCATACCACCCTGCTCAGTCCTAGTCTCGGACGAGCCAGCTCGAATCTCGTCTCGGGCGGCAGCCCTCTGTGCTCTGGTAGCCTTCGGCGGCATAGTGGCTGTTAGAAGAACAGGATGATAAGAACAGTGCAATAAGATCATAGGATACAAGGAATTGAAGAAGGAATTTTCAAGCAAGTATATCCTAAAGTCACTTAGGCGGAGTACCGTATCGCAAGTATGCCGCGGACATACACACTGTACGTTACCCTACTTAAGTCACTTACTCCATCTACCAAGGGTCATCCTACGCTCAAAAAGGTAAAACCTATCGCTCTGATACCAACTTTGTCACGACCCGTAGGGTACGGAACGTGACTGGCACTTAAGTTTACGAAACGTCTCAAGACGTCCGTAAAATAAGTAAGCCAAAGCCCAGAAAACCAAAACCAAATAAGCAAAAGAGTGAAGAAAAACAAATCAATTGAAAGTGAGTTTATTAAATAAGTCATATAACACCTTTTTAAAAACAATATCAATTTTTCCGAAAATTTCGGCAGAGTCTCCTTTGTAAATACATGCCCCCAAAATGGGTACAACAAGAATATATATAAATCCAACAAATATGGCATTCCCAAGCGGAAGCTAGCTCTTCGCCACAAGGCGGTCACAAAACCCACGCAATATAAAACAACAACATGCAAAATAATCATAAAGAAGCATGAGAAAAACAGCATGTCGACTCAAATGAGCTCGACCCCAAAATACAACAAAAAGTCCACAAATCTCACAGTCTCATCTCTAGGTCAATATACAACAATACTGGTAGATACAGTAGATGGAGTACACTAGATACAAAGAATATATAAGGTGGTACAAAAATAATGATATAACCCACCTAAGAGCAAAACCTCGAGTCCAGGCAAAAGAGGCAAAAGAAACAAGAGCGCCCGCCGCTACTGTACTGATGGAGCGGACCTGCAAAAGGCTGTGGCACAACGGGGGTGAGTTGCCAACTCGTGAGTAATAAATAACATCTACACAGGCTGTCGAAAGTATGCACACAAGCATCCTAGCATCTAAAATACAGGTAAGGCAGGACATAATAGCAGCATGTATGCAATATGAATATACTAGCAGGTATGAATGCAATGTGAATCAACTCATGATCTGAATGTGTAAGTATAAGAATCATGTTTTTCCTTTAGGAATCTCTTTTGAAATACCAGCACAATACCACTAGAATCAACAAGAACCTGTGTCCAGCAACGACACCTCAAAACTATCACAAATCTCATATATCCATGTCATAGTGTCTTTGGCCTCAGCCATCCGGCTGACCCATCTCAAAATCACTATCTCATCATCTCGCGGCCACAGTCGGTATCCTCCGGATATCCGCCGTCCCAAACAGTCACCGGTAGGTAATCCATCCCCTGCCAGGCTCATCGTCAGCACCACGAGCTTCTTGCCCCGGGGTACCTTACCGGGCCCACCATGTACCCGAGACGGTTCATCCAACTGCTCGAAACGGGTCTCGAAAACCACAACAAGCTCATGGTGGACGACACTTACATCACTAGAAAACCGCAATTTACATATTTTAAAAATATAATAAGTTTAGAAATTTTGCGGCTTTCCCCCGAAATCCAGAAATATCATAAAATCTCAAGAAATCCTCATAAATGCATATGCCAATGATAATGAATGCATATGGTATCAATAATCAAGTTGCGATGTATGATTGATGGACCAGGCATGAACAAATAACATGATGAGGTACATGCACATGATTAGCAATCTTATGATTTCATTTTAAGGAATTATAGGCAATAGCACAGGTTAAAGCATCAATTATAGTAAAAGGTTTCAAATTATAGGTTATCTAGTGTGGTGGGATGGCAATTACCAGGGCGTGTATGTAAGCATGAATAGTGCTCGTGCTGCATATAAAAAGCCTGGCAATGGTACAGGTGTCCTATAGAATGGTTTCGCATATGTATGTCAATATAAGGCATGGATGTAGTAAATAATCGTACAAGTATTACACCCCTAATTACTAACATTACTAAGAATCTTTTTAAGCTAATAAAACTATCGGGCGGCTTGCGCCATCCAACGATAGTCCCCTGTAGATGTTACATCTACTCACCGGAATCCCTAGCTAGTCACGTCCAATCACCGCTTTCCCCTTTCGTGCCGCGTCTGACGTCTCCGCGACCGAATCTGGAATTTACATCAATACCAAACATAAGATTACATACCATGAAATGATGCAATCCCAAACGAAAATACCAACGTTCACAAGCTAGGTACAACGTGCACAAGGTGCGCGGAATACACCCGAAAATCGCAAAAATCTATCTGAAACGTCGATTGGTCGCCCGGCCAAACTAAAACCTGACCACTCAAAAAACCGCATTCACACATCCTAAATGTCATAGGATAAGCCAATACAATCATCAAGATATCAAAAATAATTCATCACATAATTTTTATAACAAAACTAGTAAGCTAGAAATTTGCAATTTGGTGCAAACATCGACAATTAGAGATAAAGTTAACCCAATCCAACACAAACATCCAAACTAACCCACTAGATAGCCACTACACTAATTTTAAACCATTAACTATGCTTCAAACCCTATATTCCACAACCAAACCCTTTCTTGATTTTTGTAATAAGCAATTACAATGAAATTTCACACAAGGTTAACTTAGATTAGCATAATATGAAGCCATTTAAGCAAAGTAACCTTATAGATTGGTTAAGTAAACAACTAGATAGCAAAATAGCTTTAATTAACTAATTAATGGTTTTCTAAACCCTAATTAAAAGTCAAGCCATGAACTAAAAAAACTAGATTAGAAATTAACACTAAAACAATTTCCAAAATTCTAATTAGCACACCTAAGGAACAATGTAACCATATGATTAAAAGTTATACCTTAAAAGTTCAATCCTAAGCTTTCTCAAGCCTCCCAAGACACCTCCTTTCTCCAAGATTTAAACCCATTTGGGCTTGAGAAGACATAGAATAAGGTTTTGCTTGAAATTGTAAAGGAAATTATTGATTTTTAATGGATTTTGATGGAATTTTTGTAGCAAAGAGGAAGGAAAAAAAAAGAAAAAAAATGGAGGGGGGGATGAGCTGCTCTCGGCCAGCAGAGAAAGGAATGGGGAGAGAATGGTGTGGTGTACATGATTTTCTCCAAGTCAAACCATCCATGCCTCAAAAACCATACCTAAATTAATATATTTTAATCAATTCTTCACTCCATTCACATGAGAAGAAGTTAAAAAGAGGGGGGGAAACGTGGGCAGCTGGTGGTGGTGGTGGGGCCGGCCAATATGGAGGGGGTGAGGATTTGAGTGATGGCACAAAAAATTTTTATGCAAAAAGCCCCCCACAAGTCCAAAATTGCAAGTTTAAGCTTAAATTCAATAAATTTCGTTTTCTATAATAAAAATTAGTTAAAACTTAAAATAAAATACTAAAAATTTATGTTACAACTAGATTTTAATTAACATGATTTTAAAGCTTAAATTCAGCCCATTTAAATTTGTATTTATAGCTAATTTAATGTATTTTCTTACAGGCTTAAAATAATATTAAAAAATTGAAAAAATTAGGGAAATTTTTAAACGACCAGAATTTCATAAGTAACTCATTTGCTACTAAAAACTAGCAATTACCTAACCAAATTTGGTATAATAAATTCTAAACTGCAAAATAACAAAAAAGACGATTTACGGAAAAATACCACATTTTCACCGATTTTCGGGAAAACACCAAAACGACATTTCAAGGCGCTACAGTGCGCTTGTCACCAGGCTTCACGTGCTTCTTCGACTTCTTCTTCTTCTTTGAAGATTTCGACGGCTGGTTATGAATGTTTGGGCTACTTCCATCAATCTTTTGAGTCGGACGAGGCTTCAGCATTCCTTCAATAATTTGCGGCTCCAATAGGTTCTTCCACTTGATTACTGGACATGTCTGAAGATTGTTTAGCATCCTCTTCGTTTTAGCTGATAATACTATCTCCCACGGGGCTTCTTCAACGACGGAGCATGTTGCCCCCGGCGTATTCGTCCCTTTAGAGGTGTGGGGCTGTGGGGATTCACCTTCCATTTGTCAGATAGCGCAAATTTGCCCTGTCGGTACTGGTTTTCAAGCCAATTTTTGAAAACGTAGCAATCTTCGATCGGATGGCCTAGTACTCGATGATAAGGACAGTAGTTGGGCTCGTTGACATCACTTGGTTGCAACGGACGTTTTGGATCTGGCAAGTCTATGAGTCTGTTGCGTAATGCCAGCTCGAATAACCTTCTCGTTTTATCATGGGGGAACAAGTAAGGATGCCCTAGTCTCTCCTCAAGGTCTACGTACGGACGCGTATTACTTTGACGCACAACCGGCTTTGAATTGTTTGGTTGTTGTTGAGCGTTAGCGACAACGATCGCTTTTCCCTTCCCTTTGTAATTTCGGGAGTCCGGCTTTGGAAGAGGTGGTTTATGGCCCATCTGATCCATCTGCGCCAGCTTGTCAATCAAAGCCTGGAAGGTAGTTGGCTTGAAGAACATCATAAATTGCAAGATGGTTGCATGCGGATCACGGGTTCTAACAAACATTCCCACCGCAGGAGCTTCTTATATACGCTGCTCGCATTTTGACCATAAATTACGCCACCGTATAGCGTATTGGACCCATGTTTCGCCCGGCTTCACCCTAGCGTTAATCAATACCGTTATCGGGGTGCGCTCGCTGGCACTCGCAAAACGCTGAGTAAATAACAGCTCCATTTCTGCGAAGGTTTTGATAGAGTCGTTCGGGAGCTCAGAGTACCATTCGAACGCCGTATCTGATAAACTTCCAACAAACTGGCGAAGCAAAAGCTTGTCGTCACCGCCGGTGTTTCCGCAAAGTGCCCTGAACTGGGCAATATGCTGGTGGGGATTGCCAGTCCCCTTATATACTTGGAACTTGGGAATCGTGTAACCCGACGGGTACTTGATTTGGTCGTACCAGCTTGGATATGGCCGCCCCGTTTTTACGACCTGGCCGGCTGCTTCAGTCGCATGATGAACCCGTATTTGTTGGGCTATATACTCGTCCAAGTCAGTTTTAGAAATTGTATCCTCTTTAGCCGTTGACAAAGCTGGCAGAGGATTTAATGTCTCTCCCCTATCATCTCCAAGGACGATCGGGGGCTCTTCGGCCGGAGGATCTTGTTGTATCATCATCCCAATCATGTCTTGGAAGAGGAGGCCCATACGCTGTATGTTGGCTGCTTGTTCGGTAGCCTCTTTGTCCTTCTTCTCTAATATTCGGCGAAGGAACTCGGCGTCAGTCTCTTGTTCCTGACGTTCATCCGAAGACGTTTCAGGGTTCTCTTTTGGCCCTGTAAGTGCAGCCATAGCGTTCATCATCTCCTGGAGCTTCTGTTGCTGCTCCTAAGCCTTGGTCACTGACCGTGTAAGCGGTCTATGACCCATTGATGCACGGCTGTCTTCTTTTCCCGATGCCATGTAAACCGTATGAACTGTTATGCCCCCTGACTTGGGGTTTTTAGGTTCACCATTTTTAACCTTTGCCGCTGACGCGGGAGCTTTCTCTGGCTTCCTTCTTTTGTGGGCCGTTGAGGTTGAAGGAGCCGTTGAAGTGGGCATCCTACCAACTGCTGTCCCTTGCTGTTTAATGGGGCGGTCCTTGTCCTTTTCCACCTTTGCCCTTTTCTGGCGATGAAAGTGGTCTGGGTCAATCACGGAGTCTTGAACCCTCCGCCAAACCTTATATATTTTTGACGACAACCGTTGAGGGGGCTGTTCCTGCTTTGTCTCCGGAGCTCTCTCCATAGGTGGAGGAGATCTTTTCAATGTAGCAGTTGGAGAGTTCTTTCTCACCTTCCTCAGCAATTCAAAGCTGTTCCCAGTTGGAATAGCAGCGTTGACCTCCACCACTGGAGCAGGTCGAGTTAGCCCTGAGGGGGAGTTGCCCCCTGCCTTCCTCACTCGTTGCCAATGGCGACGTCGAGCACGGCGAGCCGTTGGGATTGACTCAGAGATTGAGATAGTTTCTTTTTGCCCCCTGTTTAAGTGTGGGGCGGTTGCCGGTGTCAACCTATTGAAGATTGATGTCTTCTGACCAGCAGGAGCAGGAGTGGGAATCATCAGTCTTGCAAAGACTGACTCTTTGACGGGAGAAGCCGCCTTAACGACTTCCGGAGCAGCAACCGTTGCCCTCCTTGGGACAGCCATTTTAGAGTTCTGATCTAACCTGGTGAAAACATGGGTTGTTGGTTTGGCATTGTGCGACCCGTTGACAGGTGTTGTCGTAGCAGCGAGCCGGTCGAAGACCGACTTTCTGTTCTCTTCCGGTGTAGGTATTGGCGCAGAGAAGCTTGTAGGTGAGATCATGGTCCCGAAGAACAGGCCAGTGGTGGCTTGGGTCATCTGGTCTACTGGCAGAGCGAGGAAGGAAGCCGCTTGGGGCCCATATGCTACACCTCCCGGTGAGGTGGAGCGTCCGTTGCAGTGGCATTTCGAGCAGTTGGTGCAGTTAAAGGCCATTGAATCTTGAGTTCTGCGCCAGGCAAAAGACCAAATCTTAGTAACTTGAAATCCGATGGCAACCATTTAACAAACCGCGATTGGTTCGCGAAGACAACACAAGAAGTGTGGAGTGGAAAGAGGAAGAGGTCCCACCGGGCGTGCCAGAATCTGTTCCCCTCCGAACGGCGGCCGAAACAGATGCCACTAGGGCCTCTTTGATTGAGGCGTCTTCGTCCGTGAATAGGGATGCCTTCAGATTTTTCAAGGCATCTTTCGTCGTTTTGTCAAGTCGAGGCTCCTGCAGCAGCCTCGACGAGACCGGGACTTCAGTAACAGGCTTGGGGAGGATCCCCGCATCAACTGATATAGCCATTGCAAAGAGACAAAAGAAGAAGGTTAGGTTGACCATCAGAAAAGATAACAAATTTTTTCTTATAAAAAGAGAAGGGGGTGGGGCGTACCAATGCCTGCTAGAGCACGTTTCTCCTCCTCCTCTTGGAAGGTTTTCAAAGAGGCGGCAATAGCCTCTTCGGTAGAGACACCTGTTGAAAATGGGGAAAATATTAGTCAAAGATAATGATAAAAAGTGCAATAAAGTGACGAAGAAAGCGGCTAATGGTTACCTGACTCGGCGAGTTTACTTAACATCGCTTCGAGCCTCGCCGATCGCTCCGAAGTTGCAAGGGAGGCCTCCAAATTGGTGTCTGCAGGGTCTACCAAGAAGCCCTCGTTGCTGCCATATTCACTTATTCCTTCGTTGAGAGGAGCCTCAGGCTCTAAGCTGAGGATCTCATCAAGGGAAAGGATGGACTTCTTCTTCTTTTGCCCGCCAGCTCTTGATGCACCCGGAATCGATTTGCGCTTGGCAGTCACCTTAGGGCGGTGGGTCCCGATATCTGCTCCTGCGCCGGACTCTAGCGATACTACATTAACCGTCTTTGTGGGAGCACGGGGCGCCGGTGGTGCATTCGCCATAGCAGGCAGTGGCAATCCACGCGGGGGGCTCAACACGCGTTGTCGATCGACTCCGGCATCTTTTAACGGAGGGATGACCGGTATCCTTGACTGCAAGGGGGCCTTGCTATCACTGCCAGGAGGCGCACCCCTACGGTCAACCAACATGCGCTTCTCCGTTAAGATAATTGGGCCCATCGCATGCGCATACCAGGCTACGTACGAATTGAGCATCTTAGGGGCACAGCTGGGTTCACTGATAAAGAAATAGGAACCTATGTTAAGCCGTGTGAAATGGTGCATTGCATTCTTTATCCCCTCTTGGCTGACCACGGGCTTTTCCAAGAAAGCTTCCATCGGGATCTCTTGGTTGTAGCTCGATTGCCGGGTAAATCGGTGCGGGTTATACCTCATAAACAGGGATGTCTCATTCTGCCTAAACACTAGATAGCCCGGCCAAATGGAGTACAGGTGGAGGATATCCCGAGCCTTCAATACAGAAGCCCCATCCTTAAAATCATCACGCAGTGGCACCACTGACTTAGTGGTCTCTGAGCCTATGGTTATGACCTTATCCAGAAAGGAAACCTTCGCTCCGACCAGATGTGGACAAAGGAGCAGCCCCCTAGACTCCCGCGGGGATGCAACCACAATTGAAGCCTCGACCAACCGCATGACTCTCGGGAGTCTGCATTTCTCAAAGAACGGGGGAGTCTTATGGGCACCAAACACCCCTTACACATGCATCTCCATCCAAGAAGTGAAATAGTGTATCGGGAAGTTAGCAGGCTATACCCCAGGCTCACTAGCGTCCGCCGCTACGCTAAGTCCATTGTAAAGGTAAGCCAGCCTGGTGATTCCTACCGATAACTGCAAACCAGCCACCATCCAATGCGCTGGGTAAAAGACGGAGGGCCGCATGAAGCGTAGGTGCATGGGGAGCGCAAAGCTGCATAGCCACAAGCCCAAGAACCCAATTAAAAAGGCCTCCTCATCCATGCCCGGGACGACGATTTCTGAGAAAGCGGCGATGGAAGCGCTAGGGAGATAAAAATCCCTCTGGTCATTTTCCGATATGGGTCGGCGGTC
Source organism: Agapanthus africanus (assembly GCA_030015575.1). Lineage (NCBI taxonomy): Eukaryota > Viridiplantae > Streptophyta > Magnoliopsida > Asparagales > Amaryllidaceae > Agapanthus > Agapanthus africanus. The sequence goes on along the minus strand of JASDDO010000016.1, from coordinate 304,781,776 downwards.
CAAGCCGAAACCAAAAGGGCCGTCAAGCTGGGCGAACTCTCACTCCGCTCTGATAGGAACTCCGGGTGAATGAAGCGTGCAATAAAATCTGCGAAACTGACGCCCCGGTCGCCCGATTCCAGATGGAGTCCTTTATAGATCTCCAACACCTTCACCAAGCCCGGATACTGATGCTGAATGGCGTTCTCCGGAGTCAAGTTAAACACCAGCGGCTTGGTGGCAAAGACGTATTCGTTAGGAGGAAGCAGCTCCTCGTAGTGCTCCCCCCTCATTGGTAGACCCGAAACTTCAGCAAACTCCTCCAAGGAGATAGAGACCTCCCTATCCGTCATCAGGAAGGTGTGGGTGGGGATATTCCATTGTTCAATGAAGGCCTTGATCCACCACGTTGGAGGAGAGGGATACTCGAAAAGCGAAACGTAGATGGCAGAATATAAACCAATCTTCGTTAGATGAGTCCTTTTCGCCGATAAGATGTACCGGGCCCACTGCAAATATCCGGCGGGCGGTCTCGGGATCAGTCCAATATTGTAAGCCTGTCCCCAAGGGCGTGCTTCACCCTGACAGATTCGCCTCCCCAGAATGTCTATTGCCGGCGGCGGCTGCACGGGGATGGCACCGATTACAGGCTGGAGGAGGTCATCAGAATTCTAATTTTTAACCTCCACGGCATACTTCACCAGGGGTTCGTCCGCATAGGGGATCGTAACTATGGGCTCAGACGGTGAGGCGAAACTGAAACTGCGACGACCTTGGATGATTTGACTGTACCACCTTCCCCACAGGTGGAGTTTTTTGCACTCGGGGTCATGATCTTTAATAAGAGCGAATGCCACCCGGTCCACTAGCGAATGGGGAACCCTCCTTCCGAGCGAACAAAGGGGAAAGACAAGTCGTCAGACATGTTTCCTGTAGAAAGACAAAAATAACCGTTAGTGTTCTAATGCTTGGCATTTTAAAAATCTTACTCCACACTGTGATGCAGTGGGTAGGGGACCAAAGGGGGACCCACAAAATCTGGATGACGATACATCATTTAATAAGACAACCCCATCATTAGATGAGACTGTCAATTAATAAAAAGGTTCCCAAAAGAATACCCTCATTGATGGGAGATCCCTAGAGACAAGGAGAAAATCTCCTCTTTTAGAGCAAAGCTCTGTCACAGAGTGACATTTGTCAAACTCTGGTCTCAGGGGAACAAGATTCCTTAAAAGAGCATAGCTCTGTGGTAATAATGAAAAGATCCATCAATTTTTTAACACTTAGAAGAATCAGAATTTTGGAATCTTGAAAAATCCATGAAAATTTATAAAAAAAAATTCTTCATTTTTCAGATCTAAAAAGATCTACATTTGATCCAAGAGCAAAGCTCTGTTCATGGGCTAAAACCCATGGACCAGATCTCTGTAAATCTGTAAGTTTTTTAGACCAAGGCTCTGTTGATGAAACCCCAAAGAGGTTCTCTTTAGATCAAAGATCTATAAGAGTAAGGCTCTGTTAATTAAATTTAATTTAATTTAAATTTTTTAGCTAGAGTGATTCTAAGTTCTGAACTTTAAAGTTCTTGGGAAGAAACAAGAGCAAGGTTCTGAGAGTTCTTAAGCAAGAGCAAGGCTCTGAATCAAAATTCTTGAAGTGGTAAAGAATTAAAGAACCAAGGGTCCTATTTATAGGCGCCTGCGCCCCTTCAACTTACCCCGTTTGATCCAACGGCCAGGATCTTGCCACCGCTGCACTCACGTTCGCGCCATGTGAGCGCAACGGTGGGGGGGCATTTGTTTTCCCCAATCAGAGCAAGGCATTATTTGAATTTTAAAAATTCAAATTTTGAAGCAACGCTTCAAATCCCGTGCGCTGCGCGCAACGCGCCACGTGTCAGAAGTTGATACATCAGCGCAACGCCCAAGGCAGTGCGTCCAATCAGAGCAGGCCTCTTTTAAAAACAAAAACTAAAAGAAGCAACGTTCAGTTGCGCAAGTGCTGCGCTGCGTGACACGTGTCTGCGCAGTTGCGCAAGCATAACTGCGCAAACACAGTTGCGCAAATGCTGCACTGCGCGACACGTGTCTGCGCAGTTGCACAAACACAGCAGCGCAAGCACAGTTGCGCAAGCGCTGCACTGCGCGACACGTGTATGCGCAGTTGCGCAAGCACAGCTGCGCAAGCGTTGCACTGCGCGACACGTGTCTGTGCAGGTGCGCAAGCGCTACGCTGCGTGACACGTGTCACGCGCTGAGGGAGTTGCGCAAATCAGAATGGAGATTTAAAGAAATCTTTTCTGTTCTTGTTAAAACAAGAAGATTTTCTTCTGTAAAGCAGGGGCCTTTGGATCAAAAATCCAACGGTGGGGAAAATTCCCCAAATCACTCAGAAAAAGATCTCTGTAACAAATTTAACTAATTTATGAGCACTATAAAGGACCCCAGACCTCAATTCAAGATCATCAACATCTTGCTAAAAAAAAGAGAAGAAGGGAACTCTCAAGAACTCCTGAAGAACATAAAAAAAGGTAAAAATCTTTAAAAGAAAAGAAAATTCTCTTATGAACAGATCATTGATCTAAGAACAAGATCATTGATCTTCAATAAATAAATAAAAATAAAAAAAATAAAAATAGTGTCTTGCACTTGTTATAAACCTTTGGTTCTCTGAAACAAGGAAAAACTTGTTTTTCTTTGATCCAAATTTAGATCAAGGGATCAAAAAGTGCTTGGCACTTCTGTTCTTGAATCTAAAAAGATTCTTAGTGCTTTGCACAAATGCAGTGCATTACTTATAGGGCCAGGCCCAAGTCAAAAAGACCTAACATGCCTAAATAAATTGCAAAGCAATAAAAGGGCAGAGCCCCATTTAAATTGATACTCTGTTTGAGCAGAGCCCAAAATAAATAAACAGCCCTGGCACAGGTCTAACAGACCAACATCAAATAAAAGTGTTGAATATTTCCAATTGGACTTAGCCCAATCGTGGACATAAGTCCTCAAATTAAATTAACTGAGCAAAATTGCTCTCCTAAATCAATTTACATCCGGTTCGAGGGTACATCTCTGAACTCCTTTGACATCCATCGTTGTAATTTCTCAAACGACGTCAAAGAGATGACGGGTCCCAACAACCACACATCAATATGGACTGCGGAGTCCTTAAACCGATAGACCGAAACGTCCTTACACTAATATCGGACCGAAACGTCCCTAAAACTAATATCGGACCGAAACGTCTCTAAACTAATATTGGACCGAGACGTCCTTAAACTAATACCGGACTGAAATGTCCCTAAACTAATAATGGACCACCACGTCCCTAAACTGGCGATGGACCACCACGTCCCTAGACTGGCGATGGACCACCACGTCCACAAACTGGAACATGGACCACCACGTCCCTAAACTGGAACAATAGAGCCTCCAAATGCTCTTTTTCCGGATCTAAACGGTCCTGTTTAAGTTGATCTTAGCCCCAAACGCGGCTAACCTATCCTTAAACTTTCAAATGGACCATAAAACCCTAAATCAGTTTTGGCTCAAGGGTACATCTCCGAACTCCTCTGACACCTATCGTTGTAATCCTTCAACGACGGCAGAGAGGCGACGAGTCCTGACGGCCATATATTAAATGGATCACCTCTTTAAGTTGATCTTAGTCTCAAACAGGACTAACGTGTCCTTAACGAATGTTTAAGTTGATCTTAGCCTCAACGCGGCTAACGTATCCTTAAACTAAAACACCAAACCCAAATCTAAGTAAATACGGATTTGGACTAATCCACGTCCTACGGGCGATGGCATTACTCAGTCTCCGTATACAATCCACGGGCAACCACAAACAAAACAAACACACACACAACACGAAGTGAAATTCTGGAGAAGGAGAAAGTGGCTACCGCGATGTAGTAGCGTAATTAACCGCAGGGGCTTGCGCCTGTAGGGAAGAGCGTCCCCACAATCAAAAACCCCTTAAGCGAGGGGGAATCTGACAAAGTCTGCTACATCGGCCGCATCCGTCTAAACCTTCGATACACGGTGCCATAAATCAACTTGGCCTCTTCGGAAAGGTAGACAGATAAAACCAAATAGCATCTGCCCCGAATCTCAGGCACAGACGTCCTAACGTCTCGGCCACCGTTCGGAGGGGAACAGGGACATGCGCTGTTGACAGCAGCATATCTATTGAACGATGTTTCGTCTAAGTCTGTGCCTAAGACACTGTTCGAGATATGGAATAGTAAAAAGCCATATCTTAAACGCATTAAGATATGGGGTTGTCCGGCCTATGTAAAAGTACAAATCCGGAAAAACTTCACGCATGTTCAGTTCTATGTAAATTTGTGGGATATCCTAAGAATTCCACAGGATATCTGTTCTACCACACCGAGGAACAGAAGGTGTTTGTATCTCGCCACACCACCTTTTTAGAGTGGCAATTTCTTGCAAAAGAAACAAGTGGGAGTTCGGTAGAACTGGAAGAAATTCAGCGACCACAAAATGAAACTGAAGATTTGACAGAACCTCAGAATTCAATAACCCCAGACGAACCTCAGCCACTCCGCAGATCTGGTAGGATTTCTCATCCGTCCGAGAGATACAACGATTTTCTAATAGACGGGGATCGAGAGGATTGCATCTTGGAAGAAGATGACCCTACCAGTTTCAGGCAGGCCATTATCAGTAAGGACTCTGATAAGTGGCAGGAAGCAATGCAATCCGAAATGGAGTCCATGTACGCCAATAAAGTGTGGACCTTGGATATTGCTCCACCTGGGGTAAAACCCATTGGATGCAAATGGATCTACAAAAGGAAACTTGGTGTAGATGGGCAGGTGGAAACCTATAAGGCTAGACTCGTTGCAAAAGGTATTCGTCAAAGACCTGGTTTGGACAATGATGAAACTTTTTCTCCGGTGGCTATACTCAAATCCATTCGGATCCTACTTGCCATTGCTGCCTTCCATGACTATGAAATATGGCAGATGGATGTTAAAACGGCTTTTCTAAACGGTTGTTTGGAAGAGTGCGTTTATATGGATCAGCCAGAAGGTTTCGTAGACAGTGGGAACAGCGGGAAAGTGTGCAAGTTGCTTAAATCCATTTATGGATTAAAGCAGGCATCACGGAGCTGGAACATCTGTTTGGATGAGGCAATCAAGGAATTTGATTTCATCAAGAACGAAGATGAACCTTGTGTCTATAAGAAGATTGTAGGACGAACTTGTAAATGCACGGCGGCGCCCCCGCCGTCAATCCGACGCCAAAATGCGGAAGCGAAAAACTTTAATTTTGCAAACTAGAAAACCGGCACCACCGCGCACTAAACACCCGGATCGAACCATTAACTAGTCCTAGCTAACTATAAGACGGGTTAGAGATATACCGAGTGATCTGAGTCCTCTGGTCTTCTCGTCGTCGTCCCGATCTCCTGCGGAATGTCCGGTCTCCACCTCTTCGCCGGAAGGGCACCACGTCGCCTGCTTCTATTACGGTCTCCCACCTCTATACCGAGGCAACACGGGCGCGAAGTTGGCTAGCCGACGAGTCAAAGATTTGTTGTAGACGTAGTGTAGAATCTATGTCTCATTAGGGTTTAGTTGCCATGGAGGATAGAGGAGGAGGTTAAAGAAAATTGGTGCTTTCAATTTTCTAGCAAGGAAATGAGATGATCAAAAATACACACAAAATGAACCTCTCTCATTTTTCCTCTCCCAATTAGTGTGGCCGGCCTCTCACTTTGGAAAATGATGGAGGGAAAACCTAATACAAGAAGGAGGTGAGTGTAGTAAAAGGTGGAGGTTGACCACATCCAAAAGGTAATGATAACCATGTCATCTCCAAATCTAATCAACTCTAATCACCATTTAATGCAAAAGGTTGATACAAAAGGAATCTCATCATGATGCCACATAATTACAAAGGACCCCCTCTACAAATACTAATTTGCACAATTGCAAATTAGTCCCTCCATCGGAAAGGTTCGGCCGGGAAAGAACAAAGGAAAACCGGCCGGAACGGAATGCAAACTGGCAACTCCAGAAAACTGGTCCCGTAATAAATTACAGGAAAAACCCCAATACTGTGCATACACACCCGCATCTATATTCCGACCGGATACAAATGCAATGAGACAAAATCTACACTGTACTATACTAGAATCCGGCTTAAACCAAAGCCGGCTAGTAATATCCGTCCGATCCTGATCCGTGCAATACCGCACATATCTGATCGAACCCTACCATATATCCATACGGCCTCTAGTACTAACCGTCCGATCCTGATCCGTGCAATACCGCACATATCTGATCGGACCCAGCCATATCTCCATACGGCCTCTACAGCGTTTCGCCCGAAAGCTTGAGTAACTGAATGTGGGGGACTCTAAAGACTCGTCAACACCTTGGTTGTGGATTTAACCACTAGCACGTCAGAGGTATAAGCCAATACGTAACGGGCCACCAGCTATTGACCAAAAGGGACGTCGATGAGCGAACTCATCCTGACACCCTACCGAGTCAGTCAGTGACAATATCCGTACAGTCCGGTTCGTTCGTCTATGAGCATCGCATGGCAGGCCTAGGGGGTTGGTAAAAATCAGACCCCCAAGAGCGGTACAAGTCGTGTCGGAGTGTAGCCCAGAATACCCTGAGATACTACTGGAATACCTACCAGTAAATCTCCTGCCTTGGCCAAGGACTTCGTGTAATGGCTCTCCTAGACACAACGCGACCTCACCCCCAATACTGGAAGAGACGAACCCCCGAAGATCCTCTCACTGCCTCCATGTGGCTCGGGACTGTACCCAACTAAAACCTGTTTGCATATTTCCTTTGAGCGTGGTAGGGTAGTTATCAAAGTACTGTGGGAACTCACACGAGACAAATGACGATCCTTAGGTCGATGAACTAACATGTACACATGTCACCAGGGAACTGCTATCTGACGTCAAGTATAAGACCAACTAGCAAGTTCCCGGCAAGTCCTGTCCGGTGTACTCATAACCCAATGAGCACCTGTATACATCTTAGGTGAACCAACTGACACCAGTGGCTTGTGAGACCGGCCACCGCCCCTCGTCGGAGTCTCGACTGTATACACTAGTCTACTCTGGAGAATCGATGCCCTGTCTCGAAACTCCCACGACTAGAGACCTTTTAAGGATATGCTTATAGACTACCAGCTCCCACGTATATGATCGCCCTCATACTGCTGGCTGTCAAGCAAGAATCCTAGGGGCTCTATCAATGTGTAATAGCGACCTATAAGGTCACCTGAAGCAGTACACAATGATAAAGGTAAACCAGATAGCATACTATCATCTCGAGTAAGATTGTCATACCGGGATAGGTCCTCCCTTAATCATTGCAATCACGCGCCTGTGATCCAATAATTGACTCTGAGAGCACTATCTCCAACAATCTCCCACTTGCACTCAGGGCTAATTATTGCGATGCCGCATACTCACAGCCCGTGTGATACCGAACACCCAACTCCCCTACTAGTCAGTCTCACAAAATCCGTTTGCGAAACTATTGCGTTCGAGGAATTGCCTCAGTGAGTGGATCCGCTTTGATGTTTCTTTCTATGTCTCTCTATATCTCAAACTCGCGGAGAAAGACATCTCCCGAAATGAGCAATACCTGTCTTAGAATGTCTGGATGTCTGATGGGACCTAGTTCATAAATGAACTCCAAATCCAAACTTCTTAGACTGTATCATCAACTGAACTTAATCAGTGTCCTGCGCCATGCCTCCCTCAGTATTTCCTTGGATCACCTGTCCAAAATACTGCCCCTCGTCAGAAAGAAAAATATAACTCTGACAACCTCCTTGTCGTCCATGTCACCTTGGAAGCCTAGAATGATAATTGTCTCCCGAATGAGGCTGTTGTTATCATATCCCTAGAACATCCACTTATGTTCTAAAACTGCTTTCGACTGTTTCTTCAGGATTGGATCAATATCAACTTATTGCATCTAGTGCAAGAACAACATCTGGTGTGGTACTTGACATCTTATGATTGACTCTATTGCCTAAGCATGTGATCTGCCAATCATGCACATCCCTCTCCCCTTTAGTCTGTAAGACACCTTTAGAGAGGGTGACTCCATCACTTGCAGGTACACTACCGTGCCAGGAGTCGTCCATTCTAAATACTCTTAGAATGCTGTCAAAGTACCCTGATTGGGAAACCACCCAAATCTAGATCTAAAACCAAAGATCTAGTAACCAGTATGTCTGATATAATGTCCAAGTCCTATGTGGAGAAACCACTGTGTGACGACCAAAGTATAACCGATCGTAGTATAGGAATATCCTTTCCTACTCTTGTGTATGTCATCCAAATACCAGGACATCACACCCTACTACCTTCTTAATAGATCCATCCCCTATTCTGATGAAGTCAAACCTATGACTGTCATGTCAGAAATAGATGATCTATCTCCGCTACATCTGCTTTAGTCTATAAATAGACATAAGCCACCTGTCCACCAATGCTTCCGCTGCTCCCATTGACTACGACAACCCTCTGGCAGAGTCATATAGACGTAAACTTGTAAAACTAGTTTAGAACGACGCTATACTCATCCTCCTGCCGGGTCTCACAGTCTGGAACAACAGCAATGGAAGTCTGGGTAAACAAGAACTTACCTGTCACCGTCCTTGAGGCTACCGGAGTATCTCTCAGGTGCCTGAAGTTACCCACCTCATCTGCGGTGTGGCCAATTGAATGTCAAACCAGGTTGAATCTTTAGGTTCCTGTGAAATCATCAATAATCGTTTATGGTTCTGGAATCACTTCCAGTTCTACCATACTCCCACTACTGTTTTCTGAAAAAATCCATTTTTATTAAAACTGTGGCGAGTCAAGAACAATATCACTATTGATATTCTAGATGGTAGAAAGTCAACACTCGTCATAGCCTGGGTCAACCCATAAACAGCCATTACAGAAACGTGCCTTGAGTTATCCAGAGTCTAGTTTTAAGCATAGGCCGGACAACTCCCCGTACCATAACATCGTTAAGATATGAACTGTTCTATATCCAATATAGAACCAGAGGCACTGATTTAATTGAACCAGATTCAAATCATGCAGCTGTCTCCAGTGCATGTCAACTAAATGGAAAGAAGCCGATCAGTGTTACTCAACTTAGGAATGCTTCCAATTATGAGTAAACTGAAAGAGAAGCAAGTTCTCTTAGTCATTACTATCATCTGAATACCATACACAAGTATCTACATCTTCGATCACTTTGAAGAATCCCGATACTTGCAATACCTGGTTCTCTACTCTATTCAAATACCTATAACTTCTCAAAATTCGGACCCTGTGTTTCCACGAAACACCTGTCTAAAAACTAGAGAAGTCATAAGTAAACCGAATATAGTACGAGGACCAACCCCACTGTCTTGATGGACCCTGGACAACATACAATACTCTGTATAAGTCCCTTGAGTATGATAACTCATTCACTGTATGTCGTAGGTTGAAAACTGTACTTATGGTTAAGAAGAATTACACCGCTGTTCAATGCTACTTACCTAACCATCCACTGATATAGGTAAATGTCATAGACATAACTTCAAAGGGTATATCTCACTCTTTAAAAATAGACGTACAGATATATCATTTGAAATTGGTGCATAACAGCGGATATTCAAAACCAAATGTCTGCCGTCCGGCAAACAATCCAGGTGGCTTTCTCAACTATCACTGATTACAACGAATCCCGATATAATGAGGAGGATCACCTAATCCCAAATAACTTACTCCCACTCATCATCTGTAAAACCATACAGATATGAGAATCATGCCTGGTAAATACATACCCTAGAGCAAGTGTCTAATCGGGAAATCAGTTTTCCTTTAACTGTACACAGTGAAACTGAAACATTAAAATGTTTCCTGGGGTTATCCTGGTATTCCTAGTAATGCCTCTTCCATTATCCAGATTCACAACTGTAACCGTATAATTCATTGCCATCTTTCCAAATCCCTTCATATGTCTTTAGTCATTACCTTCTGCACACCCCTTTAGGCCAAATGGTTTTCTTCCTTCCCTACCGTTCGGCACTAGCCTATGGTTTGGAAGAAGACTATCCAATAAGCATAATGGGTGTACTGTCCTAATCTTAGGAGCACTCGCAATGCGAGATAAGGTGAAGATAAAAGACAACCGAATAAACCTTATTCCTATTTCTCCTGAACCAGAATCCATCCCCGAACTGGAACAAGTTCTTTTCGAATTCGTATATAACCATACGATGGAATATCCAAATAACTGTGGATCTTCGTAGTGATACGGAGTGTCCTGGAGAAATACAAAGGTGATGTGGGAGTGGTAATGAAATACTTGGTTTGGTCATGAATATCAGTCGCAATTTACTTTACCCTCCTTCTAATCCCTTTCTTTGTCTTAACTTAATACCTTCTGTACACCGTTTAGGCTAATTGGTTTTCTTCATTCCCTACCGGTCGGCACCTGCCTATGGTTTGGAAGAAGACTGTCCAATTTGCGTAATAGGTGTACTGTCCTAATCCTAGGAACACTCGCAATGCGAGAGAAGGTAAAAGGAAAAGACAACTGAATAGTCCTATTCGTTTTCTTCAGAACCTGAAACCATCCTCCAATAAATCCCTTCGAGTTCGTATATAACCATACGATGGTTTTGTCCAATGGAAGTAGACGTTCATAGTAATACAGGGTGTCCTGGAGAAAAGGGTAACAGTAGGAGTGGCAATGAGGTCTGCAACTCTGACAATCCAAAAGCCAGTGTTAAAGAAGGTTCGGTCAACTTGGTCACTGAGTCATAGTTTTAGGGTCGGGTCAATGGTCGCTGCCAGAGAGAGAGAAAAGAAACACTCAGCGTGCACTCTAACCTAGAACAGAATGGTTACCAATTTATCTAATCTGTAAACCTCCCACTGTACCGTCAAATTCTCCTCCAAACCTAAAAGAAGAATTAGTCGGGAATACCCGAGGAGTAAACCAACTCATCAGTGGGAATCGGGATCCAACTATCATCGCATGATAACATGACGGAATCCGCTCACGGTGTCACACTCCAGAAGGTATGTGCATATCTGGCAAGTTTCAGTTTCTTTAGAAACTCCCGATGTGACTTTTTTTTACCCCATGCTCTTATGACCTTGACTTTGGCCAACAAATCATAAGTCACATGTCAAGTTCTACCCGTCATTCTCCAGGTTGTTTTGAATCCACCCGTACCTACCCTTGACTTTGGCCAACAAGGCAGTACGACTGTTCCAAACGAACGCATCTATCTATGCTGCATATGAATAACCAACAGCTACCAAACACTGTGCCTTGACTTTGACCAACAAACACAGCTTGAATACTATTGACTACCCATACGAAACGACGGAGGGCTACGAATGGTTTCTGGCGAAAACCTTTAATGTAATGAACTTGATATCGTTGATGGAATGGATACCTTTTTAGAAAATATAGTGACGAAAACCTTTAATAAAGAGGTCACTCCCGGTGAAGGGATCTCGGCTCTTTCCCCATAGAATGGGGTGCAAGATATTCCAAATGAATACCACGATGCAAAGAAAAAGTAATCGGCTATAGTGAAGTCAATGCCCTGACGCAAACTTCTGTCCAAGGGGTCACTCCCGGTGAAGGGATCTCAGACCTTACCTCGTCGACTGAGAAGCAGGATATTCCAACTGAATACCACGACGCAAAACAAAAGTGAACGTCCTTGCAATAACAGCTTTTTGAAAAGTGTTCCAACAACATCAATTAGGTTTGTTTTTAACTTGCATTGATCCGAATCAACGCAGTCCCATCAATTGATCACACCACAAAGAACGAAAATATACTGATGTACGTATATGCCATCCGCATTCGCCACTAGGTCCCGTCATTACCCGTTAGGTTAGCTAACTAACGACAGAGCGGGGACTGGACTAGCGCGGATGCAAAACATATATAACATCTACAAATATATATACCAATATATAATATTTCGCTCAAGGCGTGATAAAAAATGCAACATCACATAAATGTACAGCATCACAGAATAACACAGATATGTGGGATCCCCGGGTTTCACAGAGCCGCTACTGAAACCCGACGTTCCCCTGGTCGTATGGATAGCCTGTGCAATGAAATCCTAGATCCTTACGGGCGCGGCAAGTTACCCGCCAAAACCTGAAGCGAGGCAGCACCGTGAATGGACCACCCAGCACTTCACGGAATCCGGTAACTTGGACACCCCTCCTGGGTCAACCTGTACCCCCTACGAGTGCGGCGAATAGCCTGCCAATTCTAGAGTGAAACCCCCTCCGTCTCAATGCCATGAGATACGGGCTTGTTGCCCTCTAGAACCCGGCTATCCGTGCACCCCTCCGCGGGGTAATCCTAGTACAGAAAGTAAAATATACATACAACGGGTACATCGACTGCAACCTGGTCGTGCCCCAAAATAATAATACAAACAGGCAGTGACGGCAGTCCACATGTCGGACGCTCGCCCCGCAATATCAAATGTACATAATACAACAAAAATTGTACTAGCATTGCATCCAGGCTATCCCCACGATCGATCGGCAACATCACAGCAAAATCACAAAACATCAACGTGAATGTCACGTTCGCAAATCCGTCTAACCGGGCTATGGCAGTTAGACAGGATTTACCGATCAAGTGACATTCACGGTCGCAGATATAATGTAAAATACTGTGAAATAATGTGTTTAAAATATCTGATCGATCAAATTTACCAAGCGGGCTCCCAAGTACTACTGTAGCACATCAAGAAATTCTGTGCCCAAAATAACATTCCAGAAACCACATTTTCAACTCAGGAACATTCTGCAAAAGTTTAGGGGACTGAACAGTTAAAGTCGCGGCGGAACCGCAACCCAAGCAAGGGTTTGGCCGCGGTTCCGCGGTGGGTTGAACTGTTCACGAGCCCAAATTTTCACAGAACTCTTAGAATGTCCTACACATCATTCTGAAACAACCTGAAAAATTTTTGGACTTCAAAAAATTTCGACAGAAACTGATGTGAAGAAAAATACGGTTTTTGGAAAATTGTTCAATCGGAAATGTAAAACACATTAGACAAAGCTAGACTATATTAATGGCGAGGCTCTGATACTACTGTAAGTGCACGGCGGCGCCCCGGCCGTCAATCCGACGACAAAATGCGGAAGCGAAAAACTTTAATTTTGCATACTAGCAAACCGGCACTACCGCGCACTAAACACCCGGATCGAACCATTAACTAGTCCTAACTAACTACAAGACGGGTTAGAGATATACCGAGTGATCCGAGTCCTCCGGTCTTCTCGTCGTCGTCCCGATCTCCTGCGGAATGTCCAGTCTCTACCTCCTCGCCGGAAGGGCACCACGTCGCCTGCTTCTATTACGGGCTCCCACCTCTATACCGAGGCAACTCGGGCATGAAGTTGGCTAGCCGACGCGTCCAAGATTTGCTGTAGAAGTAGTGTAGAATCTATGTCTCATTGGGGTTTAGTTGCCATGGAGGATAGAGGAGGAGGTTAAAGAAAATTGGTGCCTTCAATTTTCTAGCAAGGAAATGAGATGATCAAAAATACACACAAAATGAAGCACTCTCATTTTTCCTCTCCCAATTAGTGTGGCCGGCCTCTCACTTTGGAAAATGGTGGAGAGAAAACCTAATACAAGAGGGAGGTGAGTGTAGTAAAAGGTGGAGAGTGACCACATCCAAAAGGTAATGATAACTATGTCATCTCCAAATCTAATCAACTCTAATCACCATTTAATGCAAAAGGTTGATACAAAAGGAATCTCATCATGATGCCACACAATTACAAAGGACCCCCTCCACAAATACTAATTTGCACAATTGCAAATTAGTCCCTCCATCGGAAAGGTCCGGCCGGGAAAGAACAAAGGAAAACCGGCCGGAACGGAATGCAAACTGGCAACTCCAGAAAACTGGTCCCGTAATAAATTACAGAAAAAACCCCGATACTGTGCATACACACCCGCATCTGTATTCCGACCGGATACAAATGCAATGAGACAAAATCTACACTGTACTATACTAGGATCCGGCTTAAACCAAAGCCGGCTAGTAATATCCGTCCGATCCTGATCCGTGCAATACCGCACGTATCTGATCGAACCCTACCATATATCCATACGGCCTCTAGTACTAACCGTCCGATCCTGATCCGTGCAATACCGCACATATCTGATCGGACTCTGCCATATCTCCATACGGCCTCTACAGCGTTTCGCCCGAAAGCTTGAGTAACTGAATGTAGGGGACTCTAAAGGCTCGTCAACACCTTAGTTGTGGATTTAACCACTAGCACGTTAGAGGTATAAGCCAATACATAACGGGCCACCAGCTATTGACCAAAAGGGACGTCGATGAGCGAACTCATACTGACACCCTACTGAGCCAGTCAGTGACAATATCCGTACAGTCCAGTCCGTTCGTCTATGAGCATCGCATGGCGGGCCTAGGGGGTTGGTAAAAATCAGACCCCCAATAGCGGTACAAGTCGTGTCGGAGTGTAGCCTAGAACACCCTGAGATACTACTGGAATACCTACCAGTAAATCTCCTGCCTTGGCCAAAGACTTCGTGTAATGGCTCTCCTAGACACAGCGCGACCTCACCCCCAATACTGGGAGAGACGAACCCCCGAAGATCCGCCCACTGCCTCCATGTGGCTCGGGACTGTACCCAACTAAAACCTGTTTGCACATCTCCTTTGAGCGTGGTAGGGTAGTAATCAAAGTACAGTGGGAACTCACACGAGACAAATGACGATCCTCAGGTCGATGAACTAACTTGTACACATGTCACCAGGGAACTGCTATCTGACGTCAAGTATAAGACCAACTAGCAAGTTCCCGGCGAGTCCTGTCCGGTGTACTCATAACCCAATGAGCACCTGTATACATCTTAGGTGAACCAACTGACACCAGTGGCTTGTGAGACCGGCCACCACCCCTCGTCGCTGTCTCGACTGTATACACTAGTCTACTCTGGAGAATCGATGCCCTGTCTCGAAACTCCCACGACTAGGGACCTTTTATGGATGTGCTTATGGACTACCAGCTCCCACGTATATGATCGCCCAAATACTGCTGACAGTCAAGCAAGAATCCGACGGGCTCTATCAATGTGTAATAGCGACCTGTAAGGTCACCTGAAGCAGTACACGATGATAAAGGTAAACCAGATAGCATACTATCATCTCGAGTAAAATTGTCATACCGGGGTAGGTCCTCCCTCAATCATTGCAATCACGCGCCTGTGATCCAATAATTGACTCTGAGGGCACTATCTCCAACAGAACTGTCATATTCCTAATCTTGTACGTGGACGACATTCTTTTGATAGGAAATGACGTTCTTATGCTACAATCGGTCAAGCTATTTTCGTCACAACGGTTCTCCATGAAGGACCTGGGTGATGCCTCGTACATTCTGGTGATCAATATCTATAGAGATAGATCCAAGAGACTATTGGGACTTTCGCAGTCCAGGTACATAGAGACCGTACTAAAGAGATTTAGTATGGAGGATTCCAAGCGCGGTAACATACCTGCATTGCAAGGAATTACCCTCTCCAAGAAGATGTCTCCTAAGACTGACGAGGAGAGGGTTCGCATGAGCACTATACCCTACGCTTCGGCGGTAGGATCTATAATGTATGCGATGCTATGTACAAGACCAGATGTACCTTACGCGCTGAGTGTGGTAAGCCGGTATCAGTCAGACCCAGGTGAGGACCACTAGACAGCAGTGAAAAACATTCTCAAGTACTTGAGAAGGACTGAGCAGATGTTCCTGGTTTACGGTAATGGAGACCTCAGGGTCGAGTCCTTTACCGATTCAAGCTTCTAGAGTGACAGAGGTGACAACAAATCTGTCTCGGGTTTTGTGTTCACCCTCAATGGAGGGGCGGTATGTTGGAGGAGTTCCAAACAGGATACTGTCGCAGACTCAACGATGGAGGTTGAATACATTGCTGCAAGCGATGCCGCAAAAGAGGCAGTCTGGATGAAGAAGTTCATTAGTGAACTTCAGGTGGTTCCATCCATTGTTGACCCAATACCTTTGTATTGCGATAACAATGGGGCTATAGCTTTAGTGAAGGAACCAAGGTCCCATCAGAAATCCAGCCACATCTTAAGCCGGTATCACCTGATCAGGGAGATCATTGATCGCCAGAAGATCGAGGTAAGGAGAGTGGACACAAAGGATAACACAGCGGACCCATTCACGAAGGCCTTGCCCCAGACTCAGTTCGAGCGGCTGATCGAGATGATAGGTCTTCGATTCGCCAGTACATGGCCTTAGTGCAAGTGGGAGATTGTTAGTGTATATGCCCTAGAGGCCATTACTGTATCATACTAGTATGTATATTACTTGATGGAAACTTGGGATATTCACAGTTGTATAGACAATCATGCTCGATATAGTAGTATGCTACTTGGTTTGTCTCTGTTTTAATGTGTACACGTGTTTCTTTATCATATCACCTATACACATTAGTAGAGCCCTTAGGATCTTTGCTAGATTACCGGCGTTGTGATGGCGATCACACTCATGGGGGCTGGGTAATCCACAAGCACATCCTTATTCACGTCCCTAGTCATGGGATTATCGAGACAGGGCATCGATACTCCGGAGTAGACTAGCGTATGCGCTTCTCATTCCAGCATGGGAGACGGTCTATCCCACAGCCGTCAGTAAATCATACTTGAGATAGTATGCGGCTGCTCGTTAGATTACGAGTACACTGGACAGGACTCGTCGGGAACTGCTGGTTGGTATTATACCTATCGTCGGTTATCAGTTCCCAGGTGACATGTGTACAGCTTAGTCCGCTGACTTGACACTGTCACTTCGCTTCGAGTGTGTTCCCACTGTCCTTTGATTACTACCCTACCACGGCTCTACTGAGTCGTGCAAACAGGTAGTAGTTGGGTGCAGTCCCGAAGCACTTGGAGGCAGTGACGGTTAGACAGTATTCGCCTCTCCCAGATTGGGGGTTGACACCGCGCTGTGTCTAGGAGAGCCATTACACGAGTAGTCCCTGGCCAGGGCAAGCGAGATATACTGGTAGGTTTCCAGTGTTATCTCAGGGTGTTCTGCGCTTCACTCCGACACGAATTGTACCACTATTAGGGGACTGACGTTTACTGCCCCCTAGGCCCGCCATGCGATGTATCAGACGAACAAACCGGACTGTACGGAGATTGTCACATACAGGCTCAGTAGGAGTTCGGATAGGTTTACCTCATCGGCCTTCTTATCGACATCTACTTGGGGACCGTTATGTACAGGTAGTGCCGCTTGCGGTCTATGGTTAAACCCACTGCCAGCATAGTGTCGAGTCTTTAGAGTCCCGCACAGAGAGTTTCCCTGCACTGAGCATTACGTGTAGAGGCCGTATGGTTTTACGGCAGGGCTGCGATCACTTACGTACACTTGTGTGCGTGTGGTGTTCGGGCAGGCAATACTAGGGGGCTTTGGTTTAAGCCGGATCCTAGTATTGCACGGATGGATTTGTTTTGTCTTCTGTGCATCCGCATTCTACGGAATGCGGATGCAGGTGTGTATGCACAGTTTTCCGGAGCGATGAAGGAGGAGGTGCCTCATTAGGGTTTTGGTAGTTGGTTCGGCCAAAACCGTTATTTGGCAGGCTCATTAGGGTTTTGACAGTTGATTCAGTCAAAACCATTTTGAGGTGGACTCATTAGGGTTTTGGCAATTCATTTGGTCAAAACCATTATGAGCCGCGGATATCATTTACTAATTCTTTTAGTGATAATTTTATGATGGCTAATTGCATTGACCATTTGATCACCTTGACTTCTCTTGACTTTGTTGACCGGTTGACCGTGTTGACCATTGACCTTCATGAGAGGTCTACACTCTTCTTTTTCTTTTTAATTATGATAATGGTCATTTCAATGTAGCCATCAACTTTATCTTGATAGGATTGATAATGATGATTTAGTGCATTATTGAACCATGGTTCATTTTCTTTAGCTCATAATTCTTTTCTCATTCTCTCTCTTGCTCTTTCTCATGAGAAGAAAAGAAATGCTCCATGGTTGCTAACTCCTTCTTCCTCCTCCTCTTGATTCATCTTTTGATCTCATGTTTTAAGAGAAAAAGAATCCACATAGACAAACACCTCCATCTTTCTCTTCTACACATCCTAAGGCTTCTTAACTAGCAATCTCGTTGCCGTAGTGACCTCGGCTCGAGGTGGAGCTCGGTGTATATCTCTCGGGTGGATTGTCTTCGACTCAAGAAGGCCGCGGAGGTGACCAAAGTCCGGATCAACCCTCGGAGCATGGATGGACAAACGGCGCAGCGGAGTGAAGACCCGAAGGACCGGTATCGTGAGGTATAACTTCTACGATATAGTAGTTAGCACCTCTGTTTGTTTGCTGGTTTCTAGTTTAGCAAAGATCCGGCTTTTACAGTCCATGTTACCAAGTCTAGAAAAATTTTTGTTTTACCGTTTCCGCAACGCCAAAAGTACCGGGAGAGGTAACGTGGACCTAACATTATATTGGATCGTCGTGTTTTGAATAGCCGGGGGTTTTATGTGAGATGGGAGTTTTTATTTTCATTCATGAAAAATTCATTCTTTGTAATATTCTTTTATTAGGGCACTTCTGGGTTGAGGATGATGTTACCATTGTTGTATATTATTTACTTTTCCGCATTAGAATAGACCCAAGGTAGGGAGCACAAGTAACCGGGTTCTAGAGTCCAGTGGGAGACCAACTAGAGGAGTCCAGTCCAGGTCTCCTAAATCAAGAATTGGTAGGGTTGCTTGCCACTCTCTTTGGGGTCTTGGGATGTGGCTTTGGCTATTCATCGCGACCGTTGAATCCGTTTTTTATACAAGCTCAAAATAAAACATGGACCTCCTACTATATCCAATATTTCATATGTTATCTTCTGCAGCTGATATTCTGTGATGTGATCATTTTATATGCGTAAGATGTATGCTTTATTATTGTATATATGATATGTAATAAACGTTGCTTATTTTTTGCACCCGCGCCAGTCTCGCCTCAGTATGCCGTTAGTTATGTAACCTAATGGTGCATAACGAGACACTGTAGCAAATGCTGGTGGCATAAACGTACATTGTATTTTCCTTTCTTCTGTGATGGGACATCATTAATAAGATTAATGAAAGAAAATGAAACCTAAAATATGTTGTAGAATCAAATTTTCAAAAAGGGTAGCTCTAGTTTTTGCTTTGCATAGCGGTATTCCTTGTAGAATATCCAGCACCTTATTCGATAAGGAAAGAGCCGAGATCCTTTCACCGGGAGTGACCTCTTTAGAGAAACTAGCAGATGCTACAACTCACTCGGTTTAGTTTTTGATTGTTTCTATAGTTCTTACTTTGCATAGAGGTATTTGTGAAATATCCTGCACCTTATTCGATAAGGAAAGAGCCGAGATCCCTTCACCGAGAGTGACCTCTTTAGCAAAACTACTAAAAGCCTCAAAAACACTCCATTTTAAAAATCGCTTGTTTCTACAATGATATCAAGTTCATTACACAAAACGTTTTCATAAATACCTGTCGTATCCCTCCGACATTTTAGACAAGTAATATTTATTATTCGTGCTACGTTTTTTGGCCTTCGTCAGGGCGTAGTGTGCGGTAGCTAGTTACTGCTTATCTATAGCATATGATGCGATTGGATTAGGGTAGTTGTATGGCTTTGTTGGCTTTCGTCAAGGGTCGTGCCGGTGGGTTTAATTCAATCATGAACGTACGGGTTGAACTTGACTAGCAGACTATGGTTTGTTGGCTTTCGTTAAGGTCATAGCACGTGAGGGGCAAAAGTATTATCGAGAATTTCAAGTGTTGAAATTCGCAATGAGATTGCATACCTTCTATAAGATAGTTGGATCTCGATACCTACTACGAGTAAGAGTTACTCCTGGGAGAGTTTTAC
This sequence comes from Agapanthus africanus, assembly GCA_030015575.1. Lineage (NCBI taxonomy): Eukaryota > Viridiplantae > Streptophyta > Magnoliopsida > Asparagales > Amaryllidaceae > Agapanthus > Agapanthus africanus. The sequence goes on along the minus strand of JASDDO010000016.1, from coordinate 304,761,797 downwards.
ACATGACAATTAGCTGATCAAGTAGGTGTCTAGAAAGGTGTTAATGGGGTTATGCCCCAGGGAAATGAGATTTATTATAATTAGGTCCGTGCGAAAGCACGGGGAACCTACCTCAAAATACCAGCGCTGGCCTGGCTGAAATATTGGCGAACTTGTAAGGTGTAATTAATCCCGTCTAGTCTTACAATTAGGGTTTTAAGGACGATTTGATAAAACTAGCGGGAGCCATCCTGATCAGATAAGATAATAACCAATCTAATCTTGCAAGAGCATTTGCTAAAGTGTTTTCTTCTCTCTCTCTTTCCAGGTAGCGACCATGTTAGGTCTTAATCAAGATAATAATATGGATGTATTGACTGAACCCTCTTGTTATACAGAGCAGGGGAACCTTGGTTCCGTTCTTTCATATAATTGTTATAAGAATAAGCTGGAAATAGGGAAATGTCCGGATTCCCACACCGCCCAAACGAAGAACAAACATGTTGATGCATCTTCTTCGGGTGTGTTTGTTATCGAGAACTGTTTCTCAGTTCACTCTACGTTCTGGATATTAGATACCGGATCGGGATCCCACATATGTAATATATTACATGGGCTACGGAAAGGTAGAGAAATGGGAGAGGGTGATCATTCCATAAGAGTAGCGAATGGTGGAAATGTTGCAGCCAAAGCAGTTGGCGAATATCACCTTGTGTTAGCAAATGGTAGTACATTGATTCTGAATGAATGCTATTACATACCGACCCTGATATGCAATCTTATATCAGTTTCTCTATTAAGTAAAGAATGATATAATTTTGTAGTACAAGATAATGTTATGAACATAATTCTGAATCAAAAGTTGATTGGATCAGGCTCGCTAAATAATGGCATATACGTTCTAAATCAAACTACAGTTTTTAATGTACAAAACACATACAAGAGGAAGAGTTCAGAAATGAACGAATCCTTCTTATAGCATTGTAGATTAGGTCATATCAATTCGACACGACTAGCTAAGTTACATAAAAATGGATATTTGAATCCGTTCCAATTATCATCTTATGAAACTTTCCATTCATGTCTCAAAGGCAAGATGACCAAAACTTCGTTTAGTAGACACGGAGAAATAGTTTCGGAACTCTTGGGACTGATACATAGTGATGTATGTGATCCAATGTCTACACATGCTAGGAATGGTTCCTCATACTTCATTACATTCACTGACGATCTCTCAAGGTACGGATATGTGTTCCTGTTGAAACAACAAGTCTGAAGTTTTTGAGAAATTCAAAGAATATAAGCATGAAGTCGAGAACCTAACGGGTAAAAATATTAAGATCCTTCGATTAGATCGAGTAGGAGAATACTTGAGCAATGAGTTCCTGAACTGTCTATAAGAGAATGGGATTCTCTCTCAGCTTACTCCCCCGTATACCCCATAGCACAAAGGTGTATCAGAGCGGAGGAATCGCACCGTATTAGATATGGTGCGCCTCTATGATGAGCACTGCTGAGTTACCTATTTCCTTTTAGGGGTATGCGCTTGAGACAGCCATATACCTATTGAATATGGTCCCTACCAAATCAGTGCCTACCACTCCATATGAAATATGGAAGGGGAAGAGACCATGTCTTAATTATGTTAAGATATGGGGATGTCCGGCCTATGTCAAAAGGCACAATCTGGACAAACTCGAGGCAAGGTCTGTTTTGTGCAAGTTTGTAGGATATCCCAAAAACACACAAGGGTATATCTTCTACCACACCGAGGAACAAAAGGTGTTTGTTCTTCGGTATGCCACCTTTTTAGAAAAGGAATTTCTTGCAAAGGAAATTAGTGGCGAGGAGGTAGAACTGGAAGAAGTTCCAGCTATACAAACTACGATAGAAGATTTGGTAGAACCGGAGGATTCAGTAGTTCCCGACGAACCTCAGCCGTTTCGCTGATCTTGTAGGGTTTCTCATCCACCTGAGAGATACTACGGTTTTCTCGTTAATGGTGGGAGCGAAGACCGCATCATGGAAGATGATGACATGACTAGCTTCGAGCAGGCCATCACGAGTGGGGACTATGTGAAATGGCCGGATGCAATGAGATCTGAGATGGAATCCATATACACCAACAAAGTATGGACTTTGAAAGTTGTTCCTGAAGGGGTGAAACCCATTAGGAGCAAATGGATCTTTAATAAGAAACTTGGTGTAGATGGAAAAGTCGAGACTTTCAAAGCTACACTTATTGCAAAGGGTTTTCGTCAACGAATAGGTGTGGATTATGACGAAACCTTTTCTCTAGAGGCTATGCTTAAGTCCATCCGGATCCTACTTGCCATTGCTGCATACCATGACTACGAAATCTGGCAAATGAATGTTAAGCCCGCCTTTCTAAATGGTGATTTGGAAGAGTGTGTGTACATGACTCAGCCAGAGAGCTTCGTAGACAGTGGGAACAGCGGGAAGGTGTGCAAGCTACTTAAATCCATCTACGGGTTAAAGCATGCATCGCGGAGTTGGAACATCTATTTTGATGTTGTAGTCAAAGAGTTTGACTTCATCAAGAACGTAGATGAACCTTGTATATATAAGAAGGTGGCAGAGATTAAGGTTGTCTTCCTTGTATTATACGTGGATGATGTTGGGATTCCTCAGCACCTAGCCTAGGGTTTGCAAGCATCACACATGTCACAACAAAAACTAAAGGGGGTGCTAAGGAATCAAACTAAAGATCATACTAGAAAACTAGGGTAACAAAACTTGTAAACCAACATTACAAAGAGAAGTGAATGAAAATACAACCTTTGTAGATCCGGTCCTTCACTTCTAAAGCTCCATGTTGACGTCCCTTCGCTGCGATCATCGTAGTCCCAAACTCTAGAATGGATTTCCCCAGAGAAATGATAAAGCTAGCACGTTGACTTCGAGGCCGAAGATGATCTACGTCGAGGTGACTCAAACTCAAGCTCCCTCTTCACTAGGTCAAGAAATTTGTGAAGAGAACACCCTAAACTAAATGGCTAGTAGTAGAGGATGATGAAATAGGAAATGGGTTCACATTAGATTTTGATTTCTCAATTTATTTCTCTAACACCTGAGTTTAGGGTTAATAGTAATTGTGTGTTAATGTGGGGGTTTTTGGTAAAAAGTTTACCAAAACGGGTTTCTAATAATTTATCTGATTTTATGGTTATTTTTGTAGAATTTTATCACGACCGCACACACTTGTGCACGTTAACTAGGGTTAAGCCTAGGGTTACCAAGTTTGGGTGTGCATGGTGGGTTAACTATGTTTAGCCCACCATGGTGGGTTAGGCCCTTGGTTAAGATAATTGAGTTGTTTATGAGCTAATTAGTTAATTAAGGGTGATTAGGGTCTAGGGTTGACTTGAGAAGGGATTTGATGGTTATCATGTAATCATGAAATGAGAGAGAGAGAGAGGGTTTTAAGGTTGTGTCACACCATGCCAATTTAAACCTTTTTGCATGTCTCCTCACATTATCTTACATTCCCTCATATCTCTCCTACTCACACACTCACATCAGCCCAAATATCATCATTTCAGCCACAAATCAGCCACCAAACCAACACCAATAGCTGCTACAGCAGCTGATATATCACCATCAGCCCAATCTCAGCTCATATCAGCACATTTCAGCCTCAGCTCAGCAATAAAACTGCAGCAGCTGCTGCACAAAAGCCCCTCCCCCCAACTTCAAGCCACACTCACACAACATCACTACACCCCACACTCCACCACAATTACTTCAACATCTTCTCCACCTGCTACTGCAACAGCAACACAAAAAATACTACACAACACTAAGTGAAACAACAACAGCAGCAGCTTCTGTAAGTTTCAGCCAGTTACAGCAAGTTGCAGATCAGCTCTTTTCCAGCCAAGTTTGCAGCACCAGGAGCTGTAGCAACAGCACACACCATCCTACTGCTTCTCTTCTCCTTCGTCTAGGGTTTCTAGAGGTATAAGCCCCTTAACCCGCCTCCTAATTGCTAAAATTATGGTTATCTAGCTTAGTTGGTGTTTATTGCATGGTTTAGTGGTAATTTTTGGTAATTTAAGGGAATTTTGGAAAAGTAATGGTTGTGATCGTTAGAGTAGCCCTATTCGGTGTTGTTGAGACTAGAACACCCAAGTTTGGTTCCATATTTCATAAAAACACCCGATTTATCCGACAGAGCGTAATTTAGCAGTTTTAGCGACTTTTTAGGCTCTATTAGATCTGCTGTTCGCCCGAGACCTTCAGAATAAAATTGGGAAAACTGTATCATGGTGAGACTAGTATACACACACACACAAAGCACGAAAACCCACCTCCTACTTGAGGCCGCCGGTTTGTTCGTTCTAGCCGCAATTTGCGGCCAGAGTAGGGGGTGGAGGGTTAAGTTTTGGTGTGTGGGGTTGTTCTGGGTAGCTTAGTCTGTTGGCTTCTGTAACTTTTTAAGTTGGGACCAGAAGCAAAATCTGGAGCTATAAACGTGTTTTCGATATTTTAAAGCTCGTGTGACACGCGTGTGATACGCGTGGTTCTGTGGCGCGCTGCGTGACACAGTGCGTCGATATAGGTTCTGGTGGGTTGTGCGCGTTGCGACGTGTCGTGTGCATGCGCGTTTAGTTTCACGCACGCGTATCCTTTTATCGATATATCGTGTTTTGCAGGATTTTTCCTTATATGGTGACTTTTGTAAATTCTATGTTCGTCGGTGGAGACTTCGAGCGCAGCAGAGAAAGAGAAGTAGGTGGTCGGACACACCTAGCGCGGGATCACGGGTGAGTAGATTTAACATCTACTGGGGACGATTGTTTGGATGGCGCGAGTCGCCCGATAGATTTAGTAAACTTGAAAATAGTAAACTTCGATATTTACTTGTGGCATTAGAATAATAATACTTGCATGATATTTGCTGCAGTTAGGATTTATATGTTGTACCCATATGCGCAAACTCACTCTGTAGGATACATGCACCATTACCAGGTTTTTATATGCAGCACGAGCACTATTCTTGTGTACACACACACCCTGTTAATTGCCATGTCACAACACTAGATAACTATTAATCGGAAACATGTTAATTGCTTAGACATGTGCTATTGAAATAAATATTTAAAATGAAATCATAAGAATTGCTATTCCCGTGCATATATATCACTATATCATTTGCTTATGCCTAGTATAAATCATACATTGCAAATTGATACCATATCCATTCATTATCATTGACATATGCACCCATGATGATTTCATGAGATTTTTGATATTTCTGGATTTCGGGGGAAAGTAGCAAGATTTCAAACTTATAATCTTTTAAATATAAAAGTTGCGGTTTTCTAATGATGTAAAGTGTCGTCCACTATGAATTTGCTGTGGTTTTCGAGACCGTTTCAAGGAGGTGGATGAACCGTCTCGGGTATATGGTGGGCCCGGTAAAGTACCCCGGGGCAAGAAGATCGCAGGAGATGGTGTTGAGCCTGGCTGGGGACGGATTACCTACCAGTGACTTCATTGGCATGGCGGATATCCAGAGGATACCGACCGTGGCCGCTAGATTAGGATATGGATATTTGGGATGGATCAGCCGATTGGCTGATGTCAGAGATACTTGACATGGATATATGAGATTTAGACAGTTTTGAGGTGTCGTTTCTGGACACGGATTTTATTGATTTCATAGATATTATGCTGATGTTTAAAAAGAGTTTCAAAAACAAAAGAAGGAACAATTCTTATACCTTCATGATGGAATCTTGAGTTGACTCATATAGCATACATACATGATAGTATATTCATGTGGCATACATACCTGTTAGTATATCCATGTGACATACATGCTTGTTAGTACACTGATGATGCATACATACCTGCTAGTACATATAGCCATACCTATTTTAGGGATGCTAGGATACTTGTGTGCATGCATGTGATAGCCTTAGTAGATGTTATTTATTACTCACGAGCTGGCAACTCACCCCCGTTGTGCCACAGCTTTTCTGCAGGTCTGTTCTTTCAGCACTGTAGCGGCAGACACTTTTGCCCATTTTTCCTGGACTCGAGGCTTTTGCTCATAGGTGGGTTGTTATCATTTTGTACCACCTTATATATGTTCATTGTATCTATAGTACTCCATCTGCTATTATTTCAGTTGTACCAGTTTATTTGGATTACTGTATATTGACCTAGAGGTGAGGTTGTGAGACTGATGGACTTTATGTTATTTGGGGTCAAGCTCACTTGAGTCGACATGTTATTTCTTGTACTTTCATGCTTACTTATACACATTGTATTTTATATTGCGTTGGATTTGTGACTGCCTTGAGACGAAGAGCTAGCTCTCGCTTGGGGATGCCATATTTCTGTTATTCACTTGTATTCCTGTTGTACCCATCGGGGGACTATTTTACAAAGAAGATTTTGCCAGAAATTTAGGAAAATGAAGTTGTTTTTAATAAAAAGAGACTTGATATGATTTAATGGAACAAAGTGTTTTAAAAATGGTTTTTCCTCCACTCTAATTCTTAATTGGGTTTGATTTCTGGGCTTCGGCTTACTATTTTACGGACACCTTAAGACGTTTCGTAACTTATGTGCCGGTCACGTTCCGTACTCTCGGGTCGTGACAAAGTTGGTATCAGAGCGATATGTTTTACTTTTCCGAGTATAGGATGACCATTAGTAGATGGAGTAAGTGACTTAAGCAGGGTAGCATAGCGTGTGTATGTTCCCGGCATACTTATGATACGGTACTACGCCTAAGTGACTTTAGGATATATTTACTTGAAATTCCTTCTTCAATTCCGTGTATCCTACGGTTCTATTTCACCGTTCTTATTGTCATGTTCCCTATACCAGTCACTATGCCGCAGAGGGCTACCAGAGCGCAGAGGGCTGCCGCCCGAGTCGAGATTCGAGCTGGTTCGTCCGAGACTAGGACTGAGCAGGGTGGTATGCCTTCGCCGCAGGGACAGACAGATCCGCCTTCCCCGGGCCGTATGGATAGGCTTGAGTTCGGTATGGAGGAGCTGCGACAGATGATGGGGAGTATGCAGGAGCTACGTCAGATGGTGGGATCCTTAGTTGGGGCTAGTCGTGCACCGAGGCCGGAGGACGTACCTACTACATCCCAGATTACTGTGACACCTGCTCCTACTACTACCACCGTGGCCATTCCGGTTTCACTACAGGAGTTCATGATGCTGAGACCTCCAGTCTTCCCGAGTACCGATGCAGCAGAGGACCCGCAGACGTTCCTTGACAGTTTGGCGAGGATCTGCTACTCGCTGAGATGTTCTGATGATCGATGGGTAGAGCTGGCAAGTTTCTGACTAGAGGGCCTCGCACAGATATGGTGGGAGTCAGTTCTGAGAGGTCGAGCTGCAGGTCTACCGCCCATGACTTGGACCGAGTTCACAGCAGTCTTTCTAGCCCGTTTCCTTCCGGAGAGCGTTCGTGATGCCAGAGCTCGTAATTTTGAGGCCTTGATCAAGACACCAGGGATGACGGTATCTGAGTATGACGTCCAGTTTACACAGTTGTCTCGATATGCTCCGTATCTGGTGGATACCGAAGCGAAGAGGGTGAAGAGATTCATACAGGGACTGGATGCCCAGCTATTCCTTGCCATTGGCCCCCAGCACTTCGATACCTATTCAGCGGCTATGGATACAACATTACGGATGGAGGCACGTATTTCAGCGACTTCGGCCGTTCCCAGGCCGAAGAGGATTCGTACCGGCACGCCAGATCAGAGGCAGCATGCTAGATTCTTTCCAAGAGATAGGGCCGGCAGAGGGTTTGGATGCGGTCAGCTGTATGGTTCGTATCCACAGGGACAGCAGGCGTCGCCAGGATGTTATGGGTGCGGGATTCTACACCATCATGTTTGAGATTGTCCGACGAAACGACAGGGAGCGGCGACAGTTCTGCATGTGACCCTACCACCATCACCGCCCCCTCCTTAGAGAGCTCTACCTCCTGCCACAGGCGATGCTCCACGCCAGTTAGGTGCACCCAAAGGACGTGGACGCGGCGGACCGATCCAGAGAGGACGAGGAGGTAGAGGCCGAGGCCGAGGTCAGCCCGCTATTGGAGGAGGTCAGGCCCGAGTATTTGTGTTGACACCCCAGGATGCGCAGGCATCCAATGCTGTCATGACATATACCTTATCAGTATGCTCTGTTGATGGACACATGTTGTTTGATCCCGGATCTACACATTCGTACGTTTCCACACACTTCGTGCCGAGTTTGGGTAGAGAGTCTGGTTTGCTTGATCAACCGCTTGTTGTGACCACTCCTGTGGGAGAGTCATTTGTTGCTAGGCACGTGTTTCGATCCTGTACCGTCCGTTTTGGCGAGCGAGAGCTGCCTGTCGACTTGATCCTTCTGGAGATGTTGGACTTCGATGTTCTTTTGGGCATGGATTGGTTAGCCATGTGCTATGCGTCGGTGGACTGCCACGAGAAGACATTTAGATTTTGCTTTCTGAGCGAGTCGGCTTTTATTGTGCAGGGGGACCGTAGTGCCGCCCCTCACATACTAATTTCTTCTCTTCACGCTGATCAGCTGTTGAGAAAGGGATGTCGGGGATTTCTACCCTATGTTTGTTATACTAGAGCTACAGATATTCCAGTGTACCAGGTTTCGATTGTATGCGAGTTCCCCGATGTTTTCCCTGATGTGCTGCCAGGATTGCCGCCTGAGCGTGATGTCGAGTTCTGTATTGATTTGATTCCCGGCTCGGGGTCTATTTCTATACCTCCCTATCGAATGGCCCCGACGAAGCTTAGAGAATTGAAGGTTCAACTGCACGATTTGTTAGATAAGGGACTTATTCGACCCAGTGTTTATCCATGGGATGCTCCGGTCCTGTTTGTCAAGAAGAAGGACAGAAGTTTGCGCTTATGCATAGACTACCGCCAGCTGAACAAGGTTACCGTGTGGAACAGATATCCGTTGCCATTCATTAATGATTTATTCGATCAGCTTCAGGGTGCGGGTTATTTTTCGAGGATCGACTTGCGATCAGGATACCATCAGCTGCGAGTCCGACAGGAGGATATACCGAAGACAGCTTTCCATACATGCTATGGCCACTATGAGTTTCTGGTGATGTCGTTCGGACTCACCAATGCCCCGGCAGCATTCATGGACTTGATGAACCGCACCTTCAGGCCGTATCTCGACTTGTTCATCATAGTGTTCATTGATGATATTTTGGTGTATTCCCGGAGCCGAGAGGAGCACGAGCAGCAATTGCGGATTACCTGTAACATTTCAAAAAAAAAAAGATAAACTAATAATTTTGGGAATTTTTATAATTTAATATTATTTTATTGAATATTTAAATATTTTGGTATTATTAAATACAAATAAATGGGAAAAAATTTAGAAAAATTATGGAAAATTCTAAAATAGGGTAAATTAGAGAATTATGCCATTTCTATGTTTAATTGATTAGTTATATGCTAATTTAGTGCTAATCACGATTAAAAATCGCTAATCGGTTTTTTAGTTTTTTTTGTGCAAAACATGCACATATCACTTTTTCACACTTGTGCATTTTCTTGCCATGGTTTCTCATTTGGGTTTACTATTTGAGTGAGAAGGAATTTAGAGAAAAGAAAAGAAAATGGGAAAAGAATAAAGAAATTGGTAGTTGGTGAGAATTAGAGGTATGGTCTCATTTGACTTAGGACTTAGCCATTTCCCTACTCTCATTTCCCTCCTTCTTCTCCCATTGCTACTGCTTCTCCTGCACCTCATTCTCCCTCCCCTCTTCAAGCTTCAAAACACCTCTAAAACAACTCCAAAATCCCACTCTCATTTCATTAAAAGTGTGCACAAGCTCAAGATCTACACTTTGGACTAAAGAAGCAAGGATTTCGGCCACTAGGGGCAACTCAAGAAAATTCTTGAGTTGCCAAATGAGGTATTTTCTGGATCATTAACTTAGTTTTAGCATTTTCTTTACCCCGATGTTATGATCGAACCGATATTGTGTGATTTGGTGACTTGAGGAAAAACCTAGTTAGGGTTGTGAAGAATTATGAGTTGTAATGTGAAATTGAGTTCAATAGAGGCTACACTAACAACCTAGTGTATGAATTGAGACCCTAACCTGAAGCTTAAACCCAGAATACGGATTTTAGAAACCGATATCAGAGAAATTGTGGAATCTGTGAAGGGTATATTGAATCTGCTATCACCCGAGACATCCTAAAATAAAATTGATTGAACAGTGAGATGTGCAGGCACCCTAGAACCACTACACAAGACCACAACCCCTAACTCATTTTCCCGGCCGCAGATTTATTCTGTTTGGCCGCAATTGGCGTCCTGGACCCCACCAAACTTGCTCGTTTTGGTTTTGGTGTTCCCTTATCAGTAGTTTAGACCCCTGGCATGTGTAGATTTGTATAATTTGACATAGGGTGAAATCTGGAATATATTTCCTAAGTTGCTATTTTGGATTCGTGTTTCCGTATTCCGTGTTTTTAATTCTTCATTTGTGTATTGTGTTTTACCTCGACTATTTGGCGTTTATACGACGATATAGAGGATTTATTGATGGTTTTGAAGGCGTGCCATAGGTTCTAACCTATAGGCCCCTTATCGTATCTTCTTGGGTTTCATGTACCGTTTTAGCTTTTATTTGGTTTTAATGCGCATATACGATACTTTGATATGTAGGTACCCATGAAGACTTCGGGACGACAAGCAAATGCGTGGTGACGTCGACAATGAAGATGCAAGGTGAGTAGTGTTGGAGATAATGCCCTCAGAGTCAATTATTGGATCACAGGCACGTGATTGCGGTGATTGAGGGAGGACCTATCCCGGTAGGACAGTCTTACTCGAGATGATAGTATGCTATCTAGTTTATCTTTATCATCGTATACTGCTTTAGGTGACCTGACAAGTCGCTATTACACGATGGTAGAGCACCTAGGATTCTTGCTTGACCACCAGCAGTATGAGGGCGATCATATACGTGGGAGCTGGCAGTCTATAAGCATATCCTTAAATGGTCCCTAGTCATGTGAGTTTCGAGACAGGGCATCGATACTCCAGAGTAGACTAGTGTATACAGTCGAGACCCCGACGAGGGGCGGTGGCCGGTCTCACAAGCCACTGGTGTCAGTTGGATCACCTAAGATGTATACAGGTGCTCATTGGGTTATGAGTACACCGGACAGGACTCGCCGGGAACATGCTAGTTGGTTATATACCAGACGTCAGATGGCAGTTCCCTGGTGACATGTGTGCAGGTTAGTTCATCGACCTGGAGATCGTCATTTGTCTCGTGTGAGTTCCCACTGTACTTTGATTACTACCCTACCACGGCTCAAAGGAGTCGTGCAAACAGGTTTTAGTTGGGTGCAGTCCCGAGCCACATGGAGGCAGTGAGCGTATCTTCAGGGGTTCGTCTCTCCCGGTATTGGGGGTGAGGTCGTGCTGTGTCTAGGAGAGCCATTACACGAAGCCCTCGGCCGAGGCAAGGAGATTTACTCGTAGGTATTCCAGTAGTATCTCAGGGTGTTCTGGGCTACACTCCGACACGACTTGTACCGCTTTTGGGGGTCTGACTTTTACCAACCCCCTAGGCCCGCCATGCGATGCTCATAGACGAACGGACCGGACTGTACGGATATTGTCACTGACAGGCTCAGTAGGGTTGTCGGGCTGAGTTCACTCACAGACGTCCCTTTTAGTCAATACCTGGTAGCCCGTTACGTATTGGCTTATACCTCTGACGTGCTAGTGGTTAAATCCACAACCAAGGTGTTGACGAGTCTTTAGAGTCCCCCACATTCAGTTACTCAGCTTTCGGGCGAAAGGTTGTAGAGGCCGTATGGAGATATGGCAAGGTCCGATCAGATACGTGCGGTATTGCACGGATCAGGATCGGACAGTTTGTACTATAGGCCGTATGGATATATGGCAGGGTTCGATCAGATACGTGTGGTATTGCACGGATCAGGATCGAACAGATATTACTAGCCGGTTTTGGTATAAGCCGGATCCTAGTATAGTACAGTGTAGATTTTGTCTCATTGCATTTGTATTTCAGTCGAAATACAGATGCGGGTGTGTATGCACAGTATCGGGGTTTTCCTGTAATTTATTACGGGACCAGTTTTCTGGAGTTGCCAGTTTGCTTTTCGTTTCGGCCGATTTCCATTGTTCCGTTCATTGGCCGAAGATTGGTGGAGGAGGGCTTATTTGCATTGTTGCAAATAAGCATTTGTGGAGGGGGTCTTTGCTTATATTTGTATCATGATGGTTTTCATGATAAGCACCATCACTTGACTTCTTCTTCTCATGATGGCTTGACTTTTTGAAGCCATCATGCATGAGATGATGGTTGCCTTTGAGTGTTGAGTTTTTGTGGTGATCATCACTTTTCATCATTGCATTCCACCCACCCCCTTGGCTTTTCTCTCTCTCTCTCCAATCACACATGGGAAAGGAGGGGGCCGGCCACTTGATAGATGCATGAGGGAAATGCTTCTCTTGTGTGTGGAGAAAATATGATACTCTCATTCTTCTTGGTCTATCATTTTTTTTTCCTTCACCTCTCTCCAAGTTCTTCTTCCTCCACCAAGTGGCAAAGCTCCAAAAACCCCAAATGAGACTTCTTCTCTAGATATTCTACAGCATATCTTGGGCACGTCGAGTAGCCGGCTTCGTGCCCGAGTTGCCTCGGCATTGAGGTGGGAGCCCGTAAAAGAAGTAGGCGATGTGGTGCACTTCCGGCGACGAGGAGGAGACGGCATATTCCGCAGGAGATCGGGACGACGACGAGAAGACCGGAGGACTCGGATCTGTCGGTATACTTCTCTTCCCTATCTTGTAGTTAGCTAGGACTAGTTAGTGGTTCGATCCGGGTATTAGTGCGCGGCGGTTTGCCAGTTCAAGAAAATTAAAGTTTATCACCGCTTCCGCATTCCGGCGTCGGATTGACGGCCGGGGCGCCGCCGTGCACTTACAGTGGTATCAGAGCCTCGCCATTAACTTAGTCTAGCTTCGTTTGATGTGTTTGCATTTCCGATCGATCAAAAGTTCCAAAATCGCATTTTTGATCACATCAGTTTTCTGTTGGAAATTTTTGGTGTCGAAAATTTTTTCAGGTTGTATAAAATTGATGTACTGGAGATTACAAGGATACTGTAAAAATTCGACAGGTTCAGTCGACAGTGCAGGCGCGGAACCGCGGCCAAAACCCCCTTTGGGCCGCGTTTCCGCCGCGCACTGTTGAGATCTCTGCGCCCAATTTCTACAGTGTCTTTGTGGGCTTAAAATATAGGTTTTGGAATATTAAATTTGGGCCCATATTTTCTGTGAGTACTACAGTATTGCTTGGGGCCCACTTGTTAATTATTTGATCAATCGGAAAATTTTAAACACATTTTTCACAGTATTTACATTATATCTGCGACCGTGAATGTCACTCGATCGGTAAATCCGGTCTAACTGCTATAGCCCGGTTAGACGGATTTGCGAACGTGACTTTCACGTTGTTGTTCTATTTTTGCTGTGATGTTGCGGATCGGTCGTGGGGGATAGCCTGGATGCAATGCTAGTACAGTTGTGGTTGTAATATGAACATTTGATATTGCGGGGCGAGCGTCCGACATGTGGACTGCCGTCACTGCCTGATTGTATTATTATTTTGGGGCACGACCAGGTTGCGGTCGATGTACCCGTTGTATGTATATTTTACTTTCTGTACTAGGATTACCCCGCGGTGGGGTGCACGGATAGCCGGGTTCTAGAGAGCAACAAGCCCGCATCTCATGGCATTGAGACGGAGGGGGCTTCACTCTGGAATTGGCGGGCTATTCGCCGCACTCGTAGGGGGTACAGGTTGACCCAGGAGGGGTGCCCAAGTTACCGGATTCCGTGAAGTGCTGGGTGGTCCATTCACGGTGCTGAAGGGGGCTGCCTCGCTTCAGGTTTTGGCGGGTAACTTGCCGCGCCCGTAGGGGTCTAGGATTTCATTGCACAGGCTATCCACACGACCAGGGGAACGTCGGGTTTCAGTAGTGGCTCTGTGAAACCCGGGGATCCCAGATATCTGTATTATTTCTGTGATGCTGTTCATTCTCTGTGATGTTGCATTTCTTTCACGCCTTGAGCGAAATATAATATATTGGTATATATATTAGTAGATGTTGTATATGTTTTGCATCCGCGCTAGTCCAGTCCCCGCTCTGTCGTTAGTTAGCTAACCTAACGGGTAATGACGGGACCCAGTGGCGAATGCGGATGGCATATACGTACATCAGTATATTTTCGTTCTTTGTGGTGTGATCAATTGATGGGACTGCATTGATTCGGATCAATGCAAGTTTAAAAACAAACCTAATCTGATGTTGTTGGAACACTTTTCAAAAAGCTGTTATTGCAAGGACGTTCACTTTTGTTTTGCATCGTGGTATTCAGTTGGAATATCCTGCTCCTCAGTCGACGAGGCAAGGGCCGAGATCCCTTCACCGGGAGTGACCCCTTGGACAAAAAGTTTGCGTCAGGTCAATGACTTCACTATAGCCGATTACTTTTGCTTTGCACCGTGGTATTCAGTTGGAATATCCTGCACCCCATTCTACGGGGAAAGAGCCGAGATCCCTTCACCGGGAGTGACCTCTTTAGCAACGGTTTTCGTCACTATATTTTTAAAAGCTATCAGTTCCTTCAACGATATCAAGTTCTTTACGTTAAAGGTTTTCGCCAGAAACCATTCGTAGCCCTCCGTCGTTTCATATGGGTAGTCAATAGTATTCAAGCTGTGTTTGTTGGCCTTAGTCAAGGCACAGTGTTTGGTAGCTATTGGGTGTTCATATGCTGCATAGATAGATGCGTTGGTTTGGGACAGTCGTATAGCCTTGTTGGCCCTAGTCAAGGACTTGTACGGGTGGGTTCAAATCAACCTGGATAATGACGGGCAGAACTTGACATGTGACTTATGATTTGTTGGCCTTAGTCAAGGTCATAAGAACATGGGGCAGAAATCACATCGGGAGTTTCAAAAGAACTGAAACTTGCCAGATATGCGCATACCTTCTGGAGTGTGATACCGTGAGCGGATTCCGTCACGTTATCATGCGATGAGAGTTGGATCCCGATTCCCACTGATGAGTTAGTTTACTCCTCGGGTAATCCCGACTAATTCTTCTTTCAGGTTTGGAGGAGAGTTTGAGGTACAGTGGGAGGTTTCCAGATTAGATAAATTTGTTACCATTCTGATCTAGGTTAGAGTGCACGCTGAGTGTTTCTTTTCTCTCTCTCTTTGGCAGCGACCATTGACCCGACCCTAAGACTTTGACTCAGTGACCAAGTTGACCGAACCTTCTTAACACTGGTTTTTGGATTGTCAGAGTTGCAAACCTCATTGCCACTCCTACTTTTACCCTTTTCTCCAGGACACCCCGTACTATTACGAACGTCCACTTCCATTGGACAAAACCATCGTATGGTTAGATACGAACTCGAAGGGATTTATTCGAGGATGGTTTCCGGTTCTGGAGAAAACGGATAGGACTATTCAGTTGTCTTTTCCTTTTACCCTCTCTCAGGTTACGAGTACTCCTTGGTTTAGGGGTAGTACACCTATTACGCAAATTGGATTGTCTTTTTCCAAACCTTAGGCTGGTGCCGACCGGTAGGGAATGAAGAAAACCAATTAGCATAACGATGGTGTGCAGAAGGTATTAAGTTCAGACAAAGCAAGGGATTAGTAAGAGGGCAAAGTAAATTGCAACAGATATTCACGACCAAACCAAGTATTCCTTCGCCAATCCTAAATCATCTTTGTATTTCTCCAGGACACTCCGTATCACTACGAAGATCCACAGTTTATTGGATACTCCATCGTATGGTTATATACGAACTCGAAAGGAACTTGTTCCAGTTCGGGGATGGATTCTGGTTCAGGAGAAATAGGAATAAGATTTATTCGGTTGTCTTTTATCTTCACCCTCTCTCATTACGAGTGTTCCTAGGATTGGGACAGTACACCCATTATGCTTATTGGATAGTCTTCTTCCAAACCATAGGCTGGTGCCGAACGGTAGGGAAGGAAGAAAACCATTTGGCCTAAAGGGGTGTGCAGAAGGTAATGACTGAAGACATATGAAGGGATTTGGAGAGGTGGCAAAGAATTATACGGTTACAGTCATGAATCTGGAAGAGGCATTACTAGGAATACCGGGATACCCCATCGAAACATTTCAATGTTTCAGTCTCACTGTGTACTGTTAAAGGAAAGCTGATTTCCCGACTAGATACTTACTCCAGAGTATGTATTTACCAGGTATGATTCTCACATCTGTATGGTTTTACAGATGATGAGTGGGAGTAAGTTGTTGGGAATTGGGTGACCATCCTCATTATATCGGGATTCGTTGCAATCGGTGATATTTGAGGAAATCACCTGGGTTGTTTGCCGGTCGGCAAATATTTGGTTTTGAATATCCGCTATTATGCACCAATTTCAAATCGATATATCTGTACGTCTATTTTCATAGAGTGAGATATACTTTTTGAAATTATGTCTATGACATTTACCTATATCAGTGGATGGTTAGGTAAGGAGCATTAAACAGCGGTGTAATTCTTCTTGACCATAAGTACAGTTTTCAACCTACGACACACAGTGATTGAGTTATCAGACTCAAGGGACTTATACAGAGTATTGTATGTTGTCCAGGGTCCATCAGGACAGAGGGGTTGGTCCTCGTACTATATTCGGTTTACTTATGACTTCTCTGGTTTTTAGACAGGTGTTTCGTTGAAACACAGGGTCCGAATTTTGAGAAGTTATGGGTATTTGAATAGAGTAGAGAACCAGGTGTAGCAAGTATCGGGATTCTTCAAAGCAATCGAAGATGTAGATACTTGTGTATGGTATTCAGTTGATAGTAATGATAAAGAGATCTTGCTTCTCTTTCAGGTTGCTCATAATTGGAAGCATTCCTAAGTTGAGTAGCGATGATCGGCCTTCTTCCATTTAGTTGACATGCACTGGAGACAGTTGCATGATTTGAATCTGGTTCAATTAAATCAGTGCCTCTGTTCCTATATGGGATATAGAACAGTTCGCATCTTAACGATGTTAAGGTACGGGGAGTTGTCCGGTTTATGCTTAAAACCAGACACTGGACAACTCAAGACACGTTTCTGTAATGGCTGTTTGTGGGTTGACCCAGGCTATGACGAGGGTTGATTTTCTACCATCTGGATGAACAATAGCAATATTGTTCTAGACTCGCCACAGTTTTATTAAAAATGGATTTTTTTTTCAGAAAACAGTAGTGGGAGTATGGTAGAACTGGAAGTGATTCCAGAACCACAAACGATTACTGAAGATTTGATAAGGAACCTAAAGGTTCAATCTGGATTGACATTCCATTGGCCACTCCGCAGATATGGTGGGTAACTTCAGGCACCCGAGAGGTACTACGGTAGCCTCAAGGACGGTGACAAGGAAGTTCTTGTTTACCCACAATTACCATTGCTGTTGTTCCAGGCTGCGAGACCCGGCGGGAGGATGAGTATAGCGTCGTTCTAAACTAGTTTTAGAAGTGTACGTCTATATGACTCTGCCAGAGGGTTGTCGTAGTCAGTGAGAGCAGCGGAAGCATTGGTGGACAGGTAGCTTATGTCTATTTATAGACTAAAGCAAATGTAGCGGAGATAGATCATCTATTTCTGACGTGACAGTCATGGGTTTGACTTCATCAGAATAAGGGATGGATCTGTTGAGAAGGTAGTAGGGTGTGATGTCCTGGTATTTGGATGACATACACAGAATAGGAAGTGATATTCCTATACTACGATCGGTTATACTTTGGTCGTCACACAGTGTTTTCTCCAGATGGGACTTGGACTTTATGTCTGACATACTGGTTACTAGATCTATGGATTTAGATCTAGATTTGGGTGGTTTCCCAATCAGGGTACTTAGACAGCATTCTAAGAGTATTTAGAATGGACGACTCCATGCACGGTAGTGTACCTGCAGGTGATGGAGTCACCCTCTCTAAAGGTGTCTTACAGACTAAAGTAGAGAGGGATGTGCATGAATGACAGATCACTTGCTTAGGCAATTGAGTCAATCGTGAGATGTCAAGTACCACACCAGATGTTGTTCTTGCACTAGATGCAATAAGTTGACATTGATCCAATCCTGGAGAAACAGTAGGAAGCAGCTTTAGAGCATAAGTGAATGTTCTAGGGATATGATAACGACAGCCTCATTCGGGAGACAGTTATCATTCCAGGCTTCCAAGGTGACATGGACGGCAAGGAGGTTGTCAGAGTTATAGTTTTTCCTTCTGATGAGGGGCAGTATTTTGGACAGGTGGTCCAAGGCAATACTGAGGGTGGCATGGCGTAGGATACTGATTAAGTTCAGTTGACGATACAGTCTAAGAAGTTTGGATTTGGAGTTCATTTATGAGCTATGTCCCATCAGACATCCAGACACATTCTAAGACAGGTATTGCTCATTTCGGGAGATGGGTTTCTCCGCGAACTTGAGATATAGAGAGACATAGAAAGAGACAACAAAGCGGATCCACTCACTAAGGCTATTGCTCGAACGCAATAGTTTCGCAAACGAGCTTTCTGAGACTGACTAGTAGAGGAGTTGGGTGTTCGGTATCACACGGGCTGTGAGTATGCGACATCGCAATAATTAGCCTTGAGTGCAAGTGGGAGATTGTTGGAGATAATGCCCTCAGAGTCAATTATTGGATCACAGGCACGTGATTGCGGTGATTGAGGGAGGACCTATCCCGGTAGGACAGTCTTACTCGAGATGATAGTATGCTATCTGGTTTACCTTTATCATCGTATACTGCTTTAGGTGACCTGACAAGTCGCTATTACACGATGGTAGAGCCCCTAGGATTCTTGCTTGACCACCAGCAGTATGAGGGCGATCATATACGTGGGAGCTGGCAGTCTATAAGCATATCCTTAAATGGTCCCTAGTCATGTGAGTTTCGAGACAGGGCATCGATACTCCAGAGTAGACTAGTGTATACAGTCGAGACCCCGACGAGGGGCGGTGGCCGGTCTCACAAGCCACTGGTGTCAGTTGGATCACCTAAGATGTATACAGGTGCTCATTGGGTTATGAGTACACCGGACAGGACTCGCCGGGAACATGCTAGTTGGTCATATACCAGACGTCAGATGGCAGTTCCCTGGTGACATGTGTGCAGGTTAGTTCATCGACCTGGGGATCGTCATTTGTCTCGTGTGAGTTCCCACTGTACTTTGATTACTACCCTACCACGGCTCAAAGGAGTCGTGCAAACAGGTTTTAGTTGGGTGCAGTCCCGAGCCACATGGAGGCAGTGAGCGTATCTTCAGGGGTTCGTCTCTCCCGGTATTGGGGGTGAGGTCGTGCTGTGTCTAGGAGAGCCATTACACGAAGCCCTCGGCCGAGGCAAGGAGATTTACTCGTAGGTATTCCAGTAGTATCTCAGGGTGTTCTGGGCTACACTCCGACACGACTTGTACCGCTTTTGGGGGTCTGACTTTTACCAACCCCCTAGGCCCGCCATTCGATGCTCATAGACGAACGGACCGGACTGTACGGATATTGTCACTGACAGGCTCAGTAGGGTTGTCGGGCTGAGTTCACTCACAGACGTCCCTTTTAGTCAATACCTGGTAGCCCGTTACGTATTGGCTTATACCTCTGACGTGCTAGTGGTTAAATCCACAACCAAGGTGTTGACGAGTCTTTAGAGTCCCCCACATTCAGTTACTCAGCTTTCGGGCGAAAGGTTGTAGAGGCCGTATGGAGATATGGCAAGGTCCGATCAGATACGTGCGGTATTGCACGGATCAGGATCGGACAGTTTGTACTATAGGCCGTATGGATATATGGCAGGGTTCGATCAGATACGTGCGGTATTGCACGGATCAGGATCGAACAGATATTACTAGCCGGTTTTGGTATAAGCCGGATCCTAGTATAGTACAGTGTAGATTTTGTCTCATTGCATTTGTATTTCAGTCGAAATACAGATGCGGGTGTGTATGCACAGTATTGGGGTTTTCCTGTAATTTATTACGGGACCAGTTTTCTGGAGTTGCCAGTTTGCTTTTCGTTTCGGCCGATTTCCATTGTTCCGTTCATTGGCCGAAGATTGGTGGAGGAGGGCTTATTTGCATTGTTGCAAATAAGCATTTGTGGAGGGGGTCTTTGCTTATATTTGTATCATGATGGTTTTCATGATAAGCACCATCACTTGACTTCTTCTTCTCATGATGGCTTGACTTTTTGAAGCCATCATGCATGAGATGATGGTTGCCTTTGAGTGTTGAGTTTTTGTGGTGATCATCACTTTTCATCATTGCATTCCACCCACCCCCTTGGCTTTTCTCTCTCTCTCTCCAATCACACATGGGAAAGGGGGGGGCCGGCCACTTGATAGATGTATGAGGGAAATGCTTCTCTTGTGTGTGAAGAAAATATGATACTCTCATTCTTCTTGGTCTATCATATTTTTTTTTCCTTCACCTCTCTCCAAGTTCTTCTTCCTCCACCAAGTGGCAAAGCTCCAAAAACCCCAAATGAGACTTCTTCTCTAGATATTCTACAGCATATCTTGGGCACGTCGAGTAGCCGGCTTCGTGCCCGAGTTGCCTCGGCATTGAGGTGGGAGCCCGTAAAAGAAGTAGGCGATGTGGTGCACTTCCGGCGACGAGGAGGAAACAGCACATTCCGCAGGAGATCGGGACGACGACGAGAAGACCGGAGGACTCAGATCTGTCGGTATACTTCTCTTCCCTATCTTGTAGTTAGCTAGGACTAGTTAGTGGTTCGATCCGGGTATTAGTGCGCGGCGGTTTGCCAGTTCAAGAAAATTAAAGTTTTTCACCGGTTCCGCATTCCGGCGTCGGATTGACGGCCGGGGCGCCGCCGTGCACTTACAAGTAGATTATATCTACAGGGGGAAGTCGGGTGGATGGCATATAGCACCCCCGCAGTCCGTAGTTGATATATTATATATGATAGTTAGGTGTACTATGGATAGTGTAGGGTTAGAAGTGACTAGTGTAGTTCATAGCCGCGAACCCTAGAATAGATTTACACCTACATGCACACCCTTGCATATTCATTATACTTGCACTGTGTTTGATGATATTGGATGACATTGGAGATGAGTCGATGATGTGGGCTTTGTGCCGCGAGATCGGTGATTTGATGTGATTCGTATTTGGGATACGATACATGATCTCTAGCGGGCCTTGGGGCATGTGCTTGCACACGCAATACATTGATGGTATCGATTTGTACTAGACTTAGACTAGTACCCCGGATTATGTGATATGATGATAGTGATACCTGATATCTAATGAGAGGAATGTGATTTTGACCCTTACCCGGCTATTGGGATGCCGTACGACGATTTACCGTACGAGCCTATATTGATGATAGATCCGCACTCATGACTCGAGGATGTCTTACGATATATTGTATCGTACGCGATATTATTGAGGCGGGATCACCGACTATTATATCTATATATATCGACTCAGATTTAGGTGGTTTCCATACCTCTCCCGTTTGACTTGATACTTAGGTCTGTAGTTTGCATAGTAGATTCGTCACTGTGGTGTTGATTATTTGATTTCCGCATATTCATTCTATTCGCATTGCTTGCATATGTTTATTGCTATATTGTTATCATGTTGCTAGGACACCAGCACCATTATGGATGATGCGTATGATCCACGTACACTATTTGCCGGCTCACACACTTCATCATCGATAATTGCCATGCCACTACACTGTAGTACTGTTGCATCCATGATATGATTCTTGCATGGCATATTGTACACCTATACCTGTATACATACATAGATGATTCTGACTTGATTAGAGATCTGGGAACCGCAAGAAATTCTTCAAAAATTGATTCATTTTAAAAGGAGCGGTTTCCCTCGACATGTGCACATTATTATTCCATGTTACATGACTTTTGATATTCTCACCTTTATTTACATGTCGCATATATCATGTTTTGATTATACGCATTGAGTTATGTTGTTTCCATGATATTTCTGGATTTGGGAACCGTGGGTATTTCAAAAGAGAATGTATAATTGTTTTAAAAACCCGGTTACCCATGATATGATATTTCAGTGCGTCCACCATGTGTTTTCTCGGTGCTGAGAGCGACATGTGAAACCCGATTCGAGGAGGCGGATGAGGCCGATTGCGAGTACATGGTGGACCCGGTATGGTACCCCGGGGCGAGAATGGTTTCGCAATGTAGTAGACAGTGAGCCTGGCAGAGAGACTACTACTTACCGGTGATTGGTTGGACCTGGCGGTTATGCAGAAAATACTGACCAGAGTCGATAGATGGATATGGGCGTACTGCCGGGGCCGAGGGCCGATTCCGCAGACATAGCCCATGGGCTGATCCAGACTGTCGGAGCCCGATAGATGAGGATTTACGTGTCGATACTAGGCACGGGTTTCATGATGTTTTCCATGATTTGATTATATCCTCATATTTGCATGCATAGCGTTTATTGTCATTGGGTGACGGGCGGACGGGTTCCACGTTTATTGTCATTGGGTGACGGGTGGATGGGTTCCACGTTTATACAGACTTGATCACATACAGATTGGATTTACATTGATCATACTTCACTTGTATATATAACAGGGTATGAGGGCGCTGTTATATATATCCTTACACCAATATTAGTGGAATGGGACGCTAATATATGTGTATTGATATCCATTTGATACTTCTTCATATTTACTTCATGCAGACATACCTTATACTGATGACATGTTATTACCTGAGTACTTGGCACTACATACATGTTTAGATGTTACATTGCCACCTTATCATGCTTCAGACGTACTCTTGTGGTTTATATTACTGATTGTTGACTTAGGATTATGTCTTGCATTCGGGTTCTGCTTGTAGATATTTCTATTTACGAGTTGTCAACTCACCCCCGTTGTGCCACAGTTCTTGCAGGTTTTTGCCGTACAGGTTTCATTGCGGCATTTCTGGCACACTACTTCCTTGCGGGTGAATTGCTTTTGGTAGGTGGATTCTTTTGCATCAAGAACCACCATTGTACTTGTATTATTCATTGTATCTAGAATTTCCATCAACCAAAGCTTGTATATTGTTTCAGACTTAGACATTAGTGATGTATTTTTTGACCTTAGAGTCGTGCTTAGTAGTATTGCGGTTTTCATGCTTATTGAGTTCCTTTTTGGTTTTGACCCTCGCCATTCGGCGTTGTATATTATATTGCTTGTGTGGTTGTGACCGTCGATTGACGAAGAGCTAGCTCCCGCTTGGGGATGCCTTTTATCATTGCATATATATATATATATATATATTGTTCTTGTTATACCCCGTTCGGGGCCAGTATTTACAAAAGAAACTCAGCCGAAATTTTTAGAAAAGACTTACATTTTTTTAAAAATGCATATTCGGCTTAGTTATTTAAAAACCTAGATTTCAAACATGTTTTTCTTCACTTCTTTAAACCAGTTTCTTTACTTACTCTTAAAAATGGTTTTAGATTTCTGGGCTTTTGGCTTACTTGGATCAGATGGAGTACTATAAACTTCATATGGTTCAAGGGCCAGTCACGTGCTCTTTCGGGTCGTGACGTTACCTTGCAGACCTTGAGGGGGCACCAGCTTTTCGCAAAATTTTCCAAATGTGCATTCTGCTTGGACAGCGTTGGTTTCTTGGGTCACGTGATTACGAGAGATAGCATATGTGTGGACCCGAAGAAGATTAAGGCTATTCAGCACTGGCCCAGATCGACATCGGTCACGGAGATCCGTAGTTTTCTAGGCTTGGCTGGCTACTATAGGCGATTCGTTTAAGATTTCTCCCGTATTGCTGCACCTTTGACCGGTTTGATCCGAAAGGGAGTTCCTTTCGTTTGGACGGAGGAGTGTGAGCATGGTTTTCAGCAGCTACGGACTTGTTTGACTACGGTACTGGTTCTATCTTTGCCTTCAGGATCAGGAAGATTCGTGGTTTATTGTGATGCTTCATGGGTGGGGCTAGGATGCGTATTAATGCAGCATGACAGGGTGATCGCGTATGCTTCACGGCAATTGAAGAAACATGAACAGAACTACCCCACTCATGATTTGGAAATGGCTGCAGTGGTCTTTGCACAGAAGATATGGCGACATTACCAATATGGCGAGTCGTGCCAAATATTCACTGACCACAAGAGCTTGAAGAATATATTTCAGCAGCGAGACCTGAATATGAGACAGCGTCGTTGGATGGAGCTGGTGAAAGACTACGATTGCGAGATCTTGTACCACCCGGGCAAGGCAAATGTAGTGGCGGATGCTTTGAGCAGGAGGCCCGGGGGTAGTCTATCTTATTTGCGTGCAGTGCAAAGGCAGTCGTCAGCAGATTGGCAGATTTTATGTGACGGCCGAGTTGAGTTTGAGTTCACTCCGACAGGGGGACAGCTTCCGCATGTTCGTGCACGTCCGCAGTTACTTGACCGCATTCGTGAGGCACAGCCCAGGGATTACCGACTTTCAGAGATTATGGAGCAGATTAGGCAGGGCAGAGATTCCAAGTTCGTGATCGACGATCAAGAGCACTATGATTTGGGACTCGATTGTGCGTACCAGATTCGGAGGGACTGCGACGTGAGATTCTTGAGGAGGCGCATAAATCTACATACAGCATTCATACAGGTTCCACCAAGATGTACCATGACTTGAGAGATGTCTATTGGTGGGACGGGATGAAGAGGGATGCCACTGACTTCGTATCGAGAGGCTTGACTTGTCAGCAAGTCAAGGCCGAGCACCAGAGGCTAGCAGGAGAATTGCAGCCTTTGCCCATTCCAGAGTGAAAATAGGAGCAGATTTTGATGGACTTCGTTGTGGGTCTACCCAGGACTAGTCGAGGGTACGACTCCATTTGGGTGATCGTAGATCGATTGACGAAAGCGGCTCACTTCCTGCCAGTGAAGACCACTTTCAGTTTCGCTTAGTATGCCCAGATTTACATCGACGAGATCATGTGGTTAGATAGCATACCGACTTGTATAGTATCAGATCGAAGCACCCAGTTTACCAGCCGATTATGGCAGAGACTTCAGGAGGGTTTGGGCACTCGTTTGAGCTTCAGCACTGCATTTCATCCGCAGACCGATGGACAGTCAGAGCGGACTATCCAGACTCTCGAGGACATGCTCAAAGCATGCATTTTAGACTTTGGTGGTAGCTGGAATCGTCATTTACCTCTAGTGGAGTTCTCCTACAATAACAGCTTCCAGGATACTATTCAGATGGCACCTTTCGAGGCCTTGTATGGGAGGAGATGTAGATCGCCTGTATGTTGGACTGAGCTGAGCGAGAGCAGTATTTTTGGGCCGCAGATCATGCAGGAGACGACCGAGAAAGTACAGTTGATTCGAGACCAGATGAGAGCAGCTCAGAGCAGGCAGAAATCGTATGCAGACAGGCGCCGTCGCAGATTAGAGTTCGCAGTTGGCGATCATGTTTTTCTGAGAGTCTCTCCGATGAAGGGCAAAATGCGATTTGGGCGAAAGGGAAAGCTTAGCCCTAGATTCGTAGGTCCTTTCGAGATCCTCGAGCGTGTCGGCGCTGTTGCATATCTTTTGGCTCTTCCACCCAATTTTTCAGATGTTCACCCCATCTTCCACGTGTCGATGCTACACAGATATCATCATGACCCTTCCTACACGATTCAACATCAGATCGTTCAGCTTGAGCCCGACCTTTCGTTCACCGTGCAGCCAGTTGAGATATTGGATCGGCTGGTGAAGAAACTTCGATCAAAGCTCTTGCCGTCTGTGAAGGTTCTTTGGCGCAGCCCGAATAGTGAGGAAATCACTTGGGAGGCCGAGAGAGAGATGCGGAAGAAATCCCCTCATCTTTTTGAAGGTACGCATAGTTGCATATTTTAAAATTCGGGGATGAATTTTCTTAAGGGGGAAAGACTGTAACACCTGAGTTTAGGGTTAGTAGTAATTGTGTATTAATGTGGGGTTTTTGGTAAAAAAAGTTTACCAAAACGGGGTTCTAATAATTTATCTGGTTTTATGGTTATTTTTGTAGAATTTTTTCTCGACCGCACACACTTGTGCACATTAACTAGGGTTAAGCCTAGGGTTACCAAGTTTGGGTGTGCATGGTGGGTTAACCATGTTCAGCCAACCATGGTGGATTAGGCCCTTGGTTAAGATAATTGAGTTGTTTATGAGCTAATTAGTTAATTAGGGGTGATTAGGGTCTAGGGTTGACTTGAGAAGGGATTTGATAGTTATCATGTAATCATGAAATGAGAGAGAGAGAGAGGGGGTTTTAAGGTTGTGTCACACCATGTCAATTCAAACCTTTTTGCATGTCTACTCACATTATCTTTCATTCCCTCATATCTTTCTCTCACTCACACACTCACATCAGCCCAACTATCATCATTTCAGCCACAAATTAGCCACCAAACCAACACCAATAGCTGCTACAGCAGCTGATATATCACCATCAGCCCAATCTCAGCTCATATCAGCACATTTCAGCCTCAGCACAGCAATAAAACTGCAGCAGCAGCTGCACAATAGCCCCCCAACTTCAAGCCACACTCACACAACATCACTACACCCCACACTCCACCACAATTACTTCAACATCTTCTACACCTGCTGCTTGCAACAGTAACACAAAAATACTACACAACACCAAGTGAAACAACAATAACAGCAGCTTCTGTAAGTTTCAGCCCGTTACAGCAAGTTGCAGATCAGCTCTTTTCCAGCCAAGTTTGCAGCACCAGGAGCTGTAGCAACAACACACACCCTACTACTGCTTCTCTTCTCCTTCATCTAGGGTTTCTACAGGTATAACCCCCTTAACCGGCCTCCTAATTGCTAAAATTATGGTTATCTAGCTTAGTTGGTGTTTATTGCATGCTTTAGTGGTAATTTTAGGTAATTTAAGGAAATTTTGGCAAAGTAATGGTTGTGATGGTTAGAGTAGCCCTATTCGGTGCTGTTGAGACTAGAACACCCAAGTTTGGTTCCAGATTTCACAAAAATACCCGATTTATCCGACTTGGCGTAATTTAGCAGTTTTAGCGACTTTTTAGCCTCTATTAGATCTGCTGTTGGCCCGAGACCTTCAGAATAAAATTGGGAAAACTGTAGCATGGTGAGACTAGTATACACACACACAAAGCACGAGGACCCACCTCATACTTGAGGCCGCCGGTTTATTCGTTCTGGCCACAACTTGCGGCCAGAGTAGGGGTGGGGGGTTAAGTTTTGGTGTGTGGGGTTGTTCTGGGTAGCTTAGTCTGTTGGCATCTGTAAGTTTTTAAGTTGGGACCAGAAGCAAAATCTAGAGCTATAAACGTGTTTTCGATGTTTTAAAGCTTGTGCGACACGCGCGTGATACGCGTGGTTCTGCGGCACGCTGCGCGACACAGTGCGTCGATGTAGGTTTTGGTGGGTTGTGCGCGTCACGACGTGTCGTGTGCACGCGCGTTTAGTTATATCGTGTTTTGCAGGATTTTTCCTTATATGGTGACTTTTTTAAATTCTAGGTTCGCCGGCAGAGACTTCGAGCACATCGGAGAAAGGGAAGCAGGTGGTCGGACACACCTAGCGCGGGATCATGGGTGAGTAGATTTAACATCTACGGGGGACGATCGTTTGGATGGCGCGAGTCGCCCGATAGATTTAGTAAACTTGAAAATAGTAAACTGCGATATTTACTTGTGATATTAGAATAATAATACTTGCATGATATTTGCTGCAGTTAGGATTTATATGTTGTACCCATATGCGCAAACTCACTCTGTAGGACACATGCACCATTACCAGGTTTTTATATGCAGCACGAACACTATTCTTATACACACACACACCCTGGTAATTGCCATGTCACAACACTAGATAACTATTAATCGGAAACATGTTAATTTCTTAGACCTGTGCTATTGCAATAAATATTTAAAATGAAATCATAAGAATTGCTATTCCTGTGCTTATATATCACTATATCATTTGCTCATGCCTAGTATAAATCATATATTGCAAATTGATACCATATGCATTCATTATCATTGACATATGCACCCATGATGATTTCATGAGATTTATGATATTTCTGGATTTTGGGGGAAAGCCGCAAGATTTCAAGCTTATAATCTTTTAAATATAAAAGTTGCGGTTTTCTAGTGATGTAAAGTGTCATCCACCATGAGTTTGCTGTGGTTTTCGAGACCCGTTTCGAGGAGGTGGATGAACCGTCTCGGGTACATGGTGGGCCCAGTAAGGTACCCTGGGGCAAGAAGATCACAGGAGATGGCGTTGAGCCTGGCAGGGGACGGATTACCTACCGGTGACTTCATTGGCACGGCGGATATCTAGAGGATACCGACCATAGCCGCTAGATTGGGATATGGATATTTGGGATGGATTAGCGGGATGGTTGAGGCCAGAGATACTTGACATGGATATATGAGATTTAGACAGTTTTGAGGTGTCGTTTCTGGACACGGATTTTATTGATTTTATGGATATTATGCTGATATTTAAAAAGAGTTTCAAAAACTAAAGAAGGAACAATTCTTATACCTTCATGATGGGATCTTGAGTTGACTCATATAGCATACATACATGATAGTATATTCATGTGGCATACATACCTGTTAGTACATCCATGTGACATACATACTTGTTAGTACACTGATCATGCATACATACCTGCTAGTACATATAGCCATACCTGTTTTAGGGATGTTAGGATACTTTTGTGCATGTATGCGATAGCCTTAGTAGATGATATTTATTACTCACGAGCTGGCAACTCACCCCCGTTGTGCCACAGCTTTTCTGCAGGTCCGTTCCGTCAGCACTGTAGCGGCAGACACTTTTGCCCATTTTGCCTGGACTCGAGGCTTTTGCTCATAGGTGGGTTGTTATCATTTTATACCACCTTATATATGTTCATTGTATCTATAGTACTCCATCTGCTATTATTTCAGTTGTACCAGTTTATTTGGATTACTGTATATTGACCTAGAGACGAGGTTGTGTGACTGGTGGACTTTATGTTATTTGGGGTCGAGCTCACTTGAGTCGACATGTTATTTCTTGTGCTTTCATGCTTACTTATGCACATTGTATTTTATATTGCGTGGGATTTGTGACCGCCTTGAGGCGAAGAGCTAGCTCCCGCTTGGGGATGCCATATTTCTGTTATTCACTTGTATTCCTGTTGTACCCGTCGGGGGACTATTTTACAAAGAAGATTTTGCCGGAAATTTGGGAAAAGGAAGTTGTTTTTAATAAAAAGAGACTTGATATGATTTAATGGAACAATGTGTTTTAAAAATGGTTTTTCCTCCACTCTAATTCTTAATTGGGTTTGATTTCTGGGCTTTGGCTTACTATTTTACGGACGCCTTGGGACGTTTCGTAACTTAAGTGCCGGTCACGTTCCGTACTCTGCGGGTCGTGAAAATTTCTTCACTAAGAAAAATCTAGCAAGGTTTTCTTTTGGATGAAGAAGAATAAGAGGAAAGAATGAAAATGAGAAAAGAATAATGATCATTATGCAACTATGGGTGAGTAATTATCATCCACTAATCTTTGTAGAGACATAACCATGGTTAATTATAATGGTTTGGTTCATAAATATCTTAATCAAGACAAAATAAGTGGACTTTGTCAAAGATACTTCAAGCTTCATGAAGCTTCAAGCCATGGCAGAAGAAGCCACCATTTTGAATAATTAAGATAAATAAAAACCTAAATTATAATTAGAATGGTGTATATCACCCACCCACCCATATTTGAATGTATCATCTATCATGATACAAACATGTACACCATTATATATCGCATATACATTATGTGTACATTAAGTGAGAAAATAATTTTAAGTCAAGTAATACTAGTTAATGTAAAGTAATATATCAAATATATAATTATACATTAAATTATTAAATCAACACTTAATTTAATGATCCAGTCATATCACATATAACCGACTAATATCTAGTGTATCAATGTATCGAATCAACACTTGATTCGGTAACCCGGCTATATTGCATATAACGGACTGATGATACAAATCGTGAGAATACAATATCACATAATCGTATTATTCTCGGTCCTGCACATAACTCATATGCGATCCTATTTCGTTTCGTTTGAGCCAGGAAATCTCTGTGTAGGACTCTAAAGACTCGTCAATATGCCGGCAGTAGTTGGTGATCATATCAGTCACCCATAAGCCGCAAACGGTCTGCTAAACGTAATGGCCACCCGGGTATTGAGAGATCAGAAGATCAATGAGCAAGCCTGCTCACACTCCTGTGAATCCAATCGGTAACACTTAACGCACAGTCCGGTCTGTTCGTCTGATATGTCGCATATCTGGCCTTACGGTGGTAAACGTCAGACCCCAGTAGCTTGATAAGTCATGCCGATGTAAGGTCCATAACGAGCGTGAAACTACTGATAACTCTTACCAGTAAATCACATCAACCTTGGCCAGGGATTTCCAGTTATGGCCAGTCGAGTATAGCACAACATCAACCCCCAATACCGGGAGAGACGAATCCCCTCCTATCGCTTATTGCATCCATGTGACTCGGGACTGTACCCAAAAACCACCTGTTTTCACGACTCAGTAGAGCCATGGTAGGATGGAAATCAAAGCACAATGGGAGACACACAAGACTCTATGATGATCTTGGGTCGACAGACTAATCTGTACCAGTGTCACCAGAGAACTGTCATCTGACGTGAGGTATAATACCATCTGGGAGTTTTCGGCGTGTCCGTTCAGTGTACCTAGTCTCCACTGAGCACCCGTATACCATTTCTGATGTCAAACACCAAATGATATGGGATCAACCATCGCCCATCACATGGGTCGAGAAGATATACGCTAGTCTACTCTGGAATATCGATGCCCCGTCTCGATATTCCCGCGACTAGGAATATTGAAGGATGTACTCATGGACTACACAGGCCCCACTAGTATGATCTGCATCATAATCCTGGAAGTCAAGTACAAGTCCTAAGGGCTTTATCAACATGTAACAGAGAGACAATAAGTGTATATGTTAAGATAAAGAGCAACCAGATAGCGTACTATCATGTCGAGCAAGAAAGTCCTCCCTATATATGTCCCAGCATCCACTATAATATACATGTCATGTACAATAATGGCCTCTAGGGCATACATACAACTAACAGATGACATACTCTTGATAGGAAATGATGTTCCTATGCTGCACTCGGCCAAGCTCTTCTTATCACAAAGATTCTCAATGAAAGATCTAGGTGATGCCTCATGCATCTTAGGGATTAAGATCTATAGAAATAGATCTAAACGGATACTGCGATTGTCCTAATCCAAGTACATTGACACCATACTAAAGAGGTGTAGTATAAAAGAATCCAAGCGTAGGAATTTACCTAGGATCTTAGGACTCATTCTCTCCAAAGAGATATCTCCCAAGACTGATTTGGAGATAACTCGCATGCAAAGGATACCCTATGCTTCGGCAGTAGGCTCTATCATGTACGCGATGCTATGTACCAGACCCGATGTAGCATACTCACTAAGTGTAGTGAGTAGGTATCAAGCAGATCCTGGAGAGAGTCACTGGACAGCTGTGAAGAACAGTCTTAAGTACTTGAGAAGGACTAAAGAGATGTTCTTGGTGTATGGTAACGGAGAATTCCAGGTGGAGTCCTTTACCGATTCGAGATTCCAAAGTGATAAGGACGACTCTAAGTCGCACTCGGGATTTGTCTTTACCCTAAATGGAGGAGCGGTTTATGGGAATCGTTCCAAACAGGAAACAGTGGCAGACTCGACGATGGAGGCTGAATACATCGCTGCCAACGATGCTGCCAAAGAGGCTCTCTGGATGAAGAAGTTCATATCTAAACTTGGAGCGGTTCCGTCCATTGAGCATCCAATACCATTATATTGCGATAACAATGGATCTGTGGCTTTGGCCAAGGAACCCAGGTCCTATCAGAGATCCAGGCATATTCTGAGACGGTATCACCTGATCCGGGAGATAGTTGATCACCGGGAGATCGAAGCAGGAGATTTGATATAAAGGACAACACTGTGGATCCACACAAGAAGGCCATACACCAGATACAATTTAAGAGACTCTTCAGGATATTGGGTATGAGACACTACAACAGCTGGTCTTAGTGCAAGTGGGAGATTGTTAGTTATGTATATACCCTAGAGGCCATTGTTATACATATGATGTATATTATAGTGGATGCTTGGATATATATAGAGAGGACTTTCTTGCTCGATATGTTAGTATGCTATATGGTTACTCTTTATCTTAATATGTTGACTTGTATTGTGTTACTGTCTTGCTCTCACATGTTGATAAAGATTTTAGGATGTGTACTTGACTACTAAGACTATGATGGAGATCATACTAGTGGGTCCTGGGTAGTCCATAAGTACATCCTATAACTGTTCCTAGTCTAGAGTGTATCGAGACAGAGCATCGATACTCCAGAGTAGACTAGCGTATACGTATCTTGACCCATATGATGGGCGATGGATGATCACACATCCATTGGTGTTTGAAATCAAAGATAGTATACGGGTGCTCAGTGGAGACTGGGTACACTAAACGGACTCATGGAGAACTCCTAGATGGTATTATACCTATCGTCAGATAGCAGTTCTCTGGTGACACTACTATAGGTTAGTCTGTAGACCCGAGATCGCCATAGAGTCTTGTGTGATTCCCACCGTGCTTTGATTTCCACCTTACCACGTTCATAAGAACGTACAAAATGGTGGCTTTTGGGTAAAGTCCCGAATCACATGGAGGCAATGAGTGACAGGAGGGGTTTCGTCTCTCTCGGTAGTGGGGGTTGATGTTGCGCTTTGTTCGATTGGCTATAACTGGAAGTCCCTTGCCAGGGCTACTATGGAGATCTACCGGTAAGTGTTATCAGTAATTTCTCGACCCGTTATGAGCCTCACATCGACATGACTTATCGGCTACTGGGGTCTGACGTTTACCACCCCTAGACTGGATATGCGACATATCAGACGAAGAGACTGGATTGTACGGTAGTGTTACTGATTGGATTCGCAGGTGTATGTACTTGCTTACTTGTTGATCTTCTGAGCGCTCAATACCCGGGTGGCTGTTACGTTTAGCTGACCGCTTGTAGCTTATGGGTGTTTGATATGATCATCGCCCACTGCTAGCATATTGACGAGTCTTTAGAGCCCTACACAGAGGTTTCTCGCTTAGGCGAAACGGAGTAGGAGCACATATGTGATATGTGCGGGACCGAGAATAATAGGTGTATGTGATACCGTATTCTATCCTCGCAATATGTGATATCGACCGGCTATATATGATATAGCCGGGTCTTCGGATCAATTGTTGATTCGATGAAATGATAAATTTTATATTAGTCGGTTATATGTAATATAGCCGGATTATTGGATTGTGTTGATTCGATAATTTAATGTATAATTATATATTTGATATATTAAATTACATTAACTAATATATATGCTCACTTAAGTATTTCATTTTCTCACTTTGGATACATTTAACATATATGTGATATATGTTTATTGTATTCTTTTCTTTTGTTACAAAATTATATATATGTGATATGTATAATTGTAACATGCTATGTTATACATGCAACTAGGGTTTATGAGAGTCACACTATGGCTAGAGATTAGAGTTAGATTTTAATTATATTTTAGTTAATTCAAAATTGTGGATTTACGCTAAGATATTTTTCATAGTTGACTAAGTCCACTTTGTTGATATTTACTAAGATATTTGTTAACCTAACTTTAACCCTAGCCTATGGTTTATTCTCTACATGAGTTAGCCATGACATATACTAACTCACCATGGTTGCATTTCTAACCTAAGCTCATTATTCTTTCATCACTTCATCAACTTCTTCCTAAAAAAGCTTGTTAGCTTTTTCCTTTGTGATGAAAGATTGTGAGAAAAAGAAAACTAAAGAGAGCAAAATTCCTACTTCATCATCCTATTCTATACTATCCATATAGATTAGTGTGTTATCATCACTAATTCCATATTTGTGAAGTCATAACTTAAGTTCATGTTTCCTCGAAGTAGATCATCTTAGATTTCGAAGTCTTCAAGCAAGTATGGATCATTCACCTTGCGGAGCCTCTCAAGAGTCCGGGAGTTCTTGGATCGCAGCGAAGAGACCACTACTTGGAGCTTGTGAAGTGAAGGAGAGGACTACAAAAGTTGTAATCCCTAATCACTTAGAAGTAAAGTTGTTTTCTTTAAGTTTCCACATGATTCTATAGTTAAAGATCTTGTTTAGGGTCGTTTAAGCAAGACAAAATTTTAATTTGGTATGGATGATGCTACCCGAATCCTTGCTGCTGTGCTTAGGAACCCTACATCGATGCCTTGTCTCGATACTCCCACGACTAGGAACATTTGAAGGATGTACTTACCAACTACCCTGTCCCCACTAGTATGATCTGCATTATAATCCTAATAGTCAAGTACTCATCCTAAGGGCTTTATCAACATGTAATAGAGAGACAATAAATGTACATGTTAAGATAAAGTGCAACCAGATACCATACTATCATGTCTAGCAAGAAAGTCCTCCCTATATATGTCCAAGCATCTACTACAATATACATCACATGTACAGTAATGGCCTCTAGGGCATACATATAACTAACAATAAGCCTATAAGGTAGCCAAAATTATATATGTAAAACCTCTTCTTAAAAATAGCCTCAGAATACGTATGTCACGGCATAAAAGCAGATGCAATTGTATGAAGTATAATAGGTATCATATTTGAAGATATACGTCTTGCTATTTAGTAAAGAGTTTAAGAGGTTTACAGTTTTAAAGATCACAGTGTCATTCTAGACAGGTCAAAATAATGAGACTAAAGCTCATTTTAGAAACCCTTTTTATATGTAACAACGGTAAAACGGTATTCAGGTACTGTCACTCGGATCAGTCATGATCGGCTATAATAACTCACAACTATAACTGTATACCTCGTATGATAGCAACACATCAATATATGGGTGTCCAGTATCGACACCCTAAATTGGCAATCTTTCGTGTCCATGACCGACACGCAAATCCAGATATCGTCGAAACCATCTCAACATATGGTCGACCCTGATATCTTTAGCCCTAGTCAGTATCCCCTGGATATCCGCCATGCTTATCTCTATCTTCGGTATCGAGTGTCCTCGTTAGGCTCCCTGCCTCTAATGTTGCTTTCCTGCCCCTCGGTCTCGACCGGGTCCACCGTGTATCCGTCTGTTTACTCCCCCACTTAGCTCGGATAAGTAGCAAGTCCGTAACCGTATAACTCCCCCACTCGGTTTGGAATAAAACCAATCAGAAAACATTAAGCTCATGGTGTACGTTAACTCATCGTATCCAGAAATATCAGGTAAAGAATAAGGATAATTGCATAGATCATTCTGATGATATATTATATATACATATATAACAGCACCCCATACCAATGATATATATCATCGAAAGTAAAACATCCTGAAACCTCATAAGAATTGAATACGAATATCTATAGTACCGGTATTCACAATACTCAGCAAGTAATAAAGGTACAGTACGTAAGTATAGACATGCATGCAACAAACGTAACAAATCTGCTGTGTCATGGCAATACTAATGATATGTAGTGTAGCATACACATCTATGCTCATGCAGCATGTCAATCATTAGTATTTGTGAATGTGTTCAATAAGTGTTTAAAGAAGAAAGTAATTCCACCCATATCCGTAGAATATAATTAAAATCAGATATTTTCGGATATAAGAAATTCATATGCCTCATATCGGCATATATATACACATCACATGGTATAGCAGTCCTACAATGGCATAGCAGTACCAATAAGGTGTAGTGTAACAAATGCATCTGTGCTTATGCATTATAATATTCATTGGTAATTATGCGGTGTTATATCAGTGTTTTCGTATAACAGATAACGTATCACATAATTATTAACGTAACTAATTGTTATGAGCTCTACCGTTATCTTTGAAAATGGAACGAAACGTTGGTTTTGAAATAAGGAAGCTGCATTAAGTTAAAATAGGTATTCATTTTGGAAAAATCACATCGTCTCCTTGTCATTTATCATTTAAAATGGAAAACGAATTGTTGGAATTTAAAAGAGTATAACTCACTCAAACATAACATCCTAAGTCGGGATAATTTATGACTCCACGAATCTATAAGAAACTTACCCATAATCGACACACTAACTTTATCATCACAAGTACGGTATGATCCCTTATACTATATCCATCCAAAACCATATCCACATTGTACGAATATGTCGTCACGTACAAAACCATGTATTAAACTATATGCATATGAATAATCTACTAGATGCGAAATAACTTCAATACCACTAGCTAAGTTATCTAACATATCATTAGCAACTAAATAGAAAGCATAACTATCCTAGTTAACTGGTTGCGGGGGTGATATACGCCATCCACCCAACTTTCCCCATAGATATAAATCTATTCACCAACTTGTTGAGCTCATCGAATCTATCATTGCTTTGTCCATCCTTGCCGTCTCGGAAACTTCTGCGATCGTACCTATAATCGTAGCTATAGCATATCGGTGTAAATATTATATCAAAACCAAAATAGTGAGCTAAGCACCCATAGGTTAGAACCTACAGCTTACTTATTCCAAAAATGACAAGATACCCCTGATATTAACATACGAACATTAACATTTAGAGATGTTAGTTGTATGTATGCCCTAGAGGCCATTATTGTTTATTATAGTGGATGCTTGGACATATAGAGAGAAGACTTTCTTGCTCGATATGATAGTATGCTATCTGGTTGCTCTTTATCTTAACATGTAGACTTGTATTATGATACAGTCCTGCTCTCACATATTGGTAAAGCCCTTAGGATGTGTACTTGACTACCAGGATTATAATGGAGATCATACTGGTGGGGCCAGGGTAGTCCGTAAGTACATCCTTCAAATGTTCCTAGTCGTGGGAGTATCAAGACAAGGGCATCAATATTCCAGTATAGAATAGCGTATACGTTTCTTGACCTATATGATGGACGATGGATGATCCCACATCCATTGGTGTTTAACATCAAAGATCATATACAGGTGCTTAGTGGAGACTGGGTACACTGAACAAGACTCGCTGAGAACTCCTAGATGGTATTATACCTATCGTCAGATAGTAGTTCTTTGGTGACACTGGCACAGGTTAGTCTGAAGATCCGAGATCCTCATAGAGCCTTGTGTGATTCCCACTGTGCTTTGATTTCCACCCTACCACGTTTAAGAGAACATGCAAAGAGGTGGGTTTTGGGAACAGTCCAGAGTTGCATAGAGGCAATGAGCGATAGGAGGGGTTTCGTCTTTCTCGGTATTTGGGGTTGATGTTGCGCTGTGCTCGATTGGCCATAACAGGAAGTCCCTGGCCAGAGATGATTATGAAATTTACTGGTAAGTGTTATCAGTAGTTTCTCGACCTGTTATGAGCCTCATATCGGCATGACTTATCAAGCTATTGGAGTCTAACGTTTACCACCCCAGGCTAGATATGCGACATATCAGACGAAGAGACCGGACTGTACGGTAGTGTTACTTATTGGAGGAGTATGAGCAGGCATGCTTGTTGATCTTCTGATCGCTCAATACCTGGATGGTCGTTACGTGCAGCTAGTATCGCTGACGGCTTGTGGGTGACTGATATGATCATCGCCTGCTGTCGGCGTATTGACGAGTCTTTAGAGTCCTAAACAGAGGTTTCTTGGCTCAAGCGAAACGAAGTAGGAGCATATATATGATATGTGCGGGACTGAGATTAATACGTGCATGTGATACTGTATTCTAATCTTGCGATATGTGATATCGGTCGGTTATATGTGATATAGCCGGGTTATCGAATCAAGTGTTGATTCGATAAGTTGATACAAATGATATTAGTCGGTTGTATATGATATAGCCGGATTATTAAATAAAGTGTTGATTTAATAATTTAATATATAATTATATATTTGATATATTAACATGCATTAACTAATATTAGCTCACCTAAGAATTTCTTTATCTCACTTTTGCTTTTAATATATATGTGATATATATTAATTGTGTCATGATTGATGATACATCATACATCGGTGTATGAGACTCATACCATGCTTAAGATAACTAAAGGTTTTATTTATTTGAGGAAAAACAAAATTAGGTGGAAATTAAGCACATGGTTAGAAGCTTGGAGAAGCTTGAAGTAACCATTGACTTAGTTCACCAATTTTGTCTTACATTAGATATTTATTAACACAACCATTATCTTTAACCATGGTTAAGTCTCTACAAGAGATAGTATATGATATTATCTCACCCATGGTTGCCATTCACTCTCTCATCCATTATTGACTTCATCTTCTTCTTCATCTCCATTGAGCTCTCTTGCTTTTCTTGAGGTGAAGAAAATTAGTGAGAAAAATAATCCTAAAGTGGGAAAAAAATCTTACGTCATCAACCTATACTAGACTAGCCATTAAGTATAGATTATTTGCTTCACTAATTCCTAATTAGTGAAGAGGTAGCCTATGCTAGAGTCTCTTCGACGTAGATCATTTCCGGCCTCGAAGATTTCAAGCAAGCTTGTTCATTTCACCTTGTGGAGCCTTACTTGAGTCCGGGAGACCACTACTTGGAGCGAAGGGACTATTACACGAAGCTAATGAAGTGAAGGACCGGTCTACAAAGGTTGTATTCCTCATTCACTTAGTATAATGTTTGATTACATGCTAGTTTACTCACAATCCTCTAGTTAGATCCATGTGTTGGGGTTAGTTAGCATACTAATTTTTTTATAAAATGTCATGGTTGATGCCTTCCGAAACCTTCTAGTCATGCAAAAGAACCCTACATGAAAACCGTATCGAAATGTCGGAAACATAGATAAAACCCTTCTAGAACACTCCCAGATTTCTTTATATGAAATATGGGACAAATCAAACAATACAGTAGCCTTATATAATATCAAATAAAGCTACAGAAGAAAACTTAACACCCAATTCATACAGTAAACTGGCGGCTCCGGCCAAATAGAGGAAACCGCCAGGTGAAAGGTAGGTTTAGGGGATCGAGCTTTAGATATGGTCTTCTAGTGGCTTCACCATACCCTAGACTTGTTAGTTTTTCAAGTGGATTTATCTAGTAGTTCCAGATTCAATTTTAGCATCATAAATATCACAGAAGTTCTAGTTTATGATACTGCTTACTAAAACAGATATCAAACTGGATAGAACTTGCAGAAAAAGAAGGAGATATACCTATGGAGAGGGTGCACAAAGAAATCCTGCTCAAGAAGCACATGGTGGAAGCTCCTAGGGGTTGTAGTGGCTCTAGATTGATGATGTGAACAAATTTGATGAAGAGATTGATGGCTTTTCTCTTTTTGGATTGATGAACACTTGGAATTTTGGTGTTGGAGTTTGAAGGAGCTTGTTGTTTCAGTTTGTGAATGATAATGAGTATGTGTAGTTTGATGAGGTAGGTAGGTAGAGAAGGAATTACGTGGATGGTTGTAAGATAGTGGTGTAAGAGTTGAAGCATGGGTGGAGCGAGGAGAGTGAGTGTAAGGGTGTGTTGTATGTGAGGGTTTAACCTAGCTTAAACATATACCCACCCATTAACAAAATAATAACCTTTTTTCAAAAAAATAACTCCATGATACACCAAATCTAAATTCATGTTTTTAAAAGAATAAAACATTTATCATAATATTTAAATACCATAACCTTTTAATAAAATCTCATATCATAACAAAATAATTTAAATATCATTTTTTATATCACACACTTTTCTTCATTTTTACAAAAATAATTACATTTTTGCGGATATAAGTCCGATACAAAAATAATATTTGATATCATTTTTGTAAACTCATTATATTCATATTTAAAATTATAAATTAATATTTATAATTTTTCCAAAATGTTACAAGTGACCATCTCGGGCAGTGAGAACGGGTCACCTAACTCTAAAGTTGGTAGGATTGTTTGCCGCATTCGTAAGGGTCTAGGGGTATGGGTTCTAGGTTATTTATCATCACTGTGGAATCCGTATTTTCGTAAATGGCTTAAACAAAAATACGAAAATCCTAATATATCCTTTATTTCATTTGTGTTGCTTCCGCTCATTCTGTGTTTGGATATTATTGCGTGAGATGAATGTGATATATACTATATATATAAATAAATGTTGCTTATATGTAACACCTTAGAATGCGATTAGTCT
Organism: Agapanthus africanus; assembly: GCA_030015575.1. Classification (NCBI taxonomy): domain Eukaryota; kingdom Viridiplantae; phylum Streptophyta; class Magnoliopsida; order Asparagales; family Amaryllidaceae; genus Agapanthus; species Agapanthus africanus. The sequence goes on along the minus strand of JASDDO010000016.1, from coordinate 304,721,398 downwards.
TAATTAAGCGATAATGCAGGTTTTTAATAAAAGGATTACCAAAATAGTTTTCTCACATTTTATAAAGATTAATCAATATTTTATTATTATTTGTTTTGACTTGCACACACTTGTGCATGGTAACGTGGAGGTTAATTAGTTTCTTGTTAAGTAGCCATGGTACCCTAAATTAATTCATGCCATGTTAACCTTGCACTTAGCATTTCTTTTGTGAGATTTATCCATTTGTTTTGGAAAGGGGAGAGGTGGCAAGATAAGTCATGGAGGAAGCTTGCTTGCATTTGTTGAAGTGAGGGAGAGAGTAAGTGTAAGGATACACTCGCCCTACACACACCCTGTCATTCTTATCTCATTTCAATCTCTCATTCTTATCTCATTCTCAATTATTCTTCTTCTCCTCTTTCCTCAACTAAAACCCTCACCATTTCTTCACAAAAACCAAGCAAACCTTCATTAAACCTCACTAAAACACTTCTTAAGTCATGTTTTAGCCACTAAGATGACTTGGAGTTTGGAAAGTTAGGATGTTTTGAGCAAGTGTGGATAAGTATAATCTCTAAACTGTTAATTAGGTGTTTTTATTATTTTTTTGCATTGTAGTTGTTGTTTAGAACACTTAAAGTATAGTTTTGTGCACATATCATATTTTTAGTGTCATTATAGAGTCTCTGTGATCTGCTGTGACCCCGAGTGTATACTGGAAAATTTAGCAATATAGAAGTATAGTAATAGTGACACCGAGTGTACACTTGAAGCACGAACCCCACCTGATCGGTTTTGGCCGGCGAGAACATGAGGAAATTCGGCGAGCTCGGTTTTTCCGGAGACTACTGTGTTGTGGTTTTTAGGGTAGTTGTCTGCAGTTGTTTTAGAGTGTTTGGTACTGCTAGATTTTTATGTTTTGACAGTATACAAAATCTGTGATCGCTTTGCTTATTTCTAGTGTTAAGACTACGCGCATTACGTTATCCGACACGGTTCGTATACTTTGTGTAGCTGCTGCACTAGGGTTAGTTTCGGGGTGTCGCTACGCACGTTAACCACGAGACGAACACTTGAGAGTTTGATTGGAGTTGGTGTGTCGGTCAAATGTAGTTTGTACGTATTATTTGTCGATTTATAATGTGCACTTATTATGTTGTTGTATGATTTTAGGATCGCAGGCGGGGACTTTGGACGCCGCGAAAAAAGGAAACCAAGTGCTTGGCTTTACATAGTTCAAGATCGTCTGTGAGTAGATTTATCATCTACGGGAGAATCGCCCGTATGGCGTTATGCGTCGGGGCTAGATTCAATGATATGACCATTAGTTATAAGTATATGTACCTTGATTGTGCATGTGTACCATTGTTTTATATCTCATTTTCTTATTGCCTACGGACATAGTATTAATGAGAAACAACACTGTTACAGACGGTTCATGTTACGCGAGCACTAATTGTATGCTACACACACCGTCGGTAATTGCCATGATACGCACAACATATATACATATGTGATATTGTATTGGTTATTGACATTTAGACATTGATTCTTATTCCATTGCGTATATGAAATGTAGTATGCTTGCATACCTACATGCTTATACATATACCTTGTTATAGCTACATATTCACCTTTATATGATGTTGCATTGGATTTCGGAGAAATTGGGAAGCACATGATATATTTACAAACTTGACTCATTTAAAAGAGCAGTTTTCCTTGGATATGCTCATATTACTGTTTTATGTTGTATATATCATATTTTCTTGGATTTACGCATTGAGATACCGATTTCATGTGATTTATGGATTTGAGGACCGTGGTAGTATTTCAAGAATGTATACATTGTTTCGAAAACCTGGTTTCTCTTGATATGATATTTCAGTGCATCCACCATGAGTTTTCTCGGTTCTGAGACTTATATTAGAAACCCAATGCGAGGAGTGGATGAGGTCGTTTGTGGGTTCATGGTAGATCCGGTATGGTACCCCGAGGGAAGAAAGGTATGTCGATGGATTAGCCGATGAGCCTGGCAGAGGGACTACAACCTACCAGTGATAGTATTTGGACCCGGCGGTTATCCGAAGGATACCGACCAGAGTTATGAGATGGATATGGGCCGATCCCACAGATGGAGTCGAGGTATGATGATTTACGTGTCGATATTGGACACGCGTTTTCACGATGTTTTCGAGTGCCGATGTTGGGCACTCAGGTTCCATGAGACTTATAGGATATGAGGGCTGATCAGAGTGATGGCGCCTGAGGTATTAGGATTTGGAGTGTCGTTGATGGACACTGGTTTTTCCACGATGATGACTCAGTGATGATGATATGTTTTATCCTATACTCAGCATTCATTTGATATGCATTGTTTCATGTATTAGTAGTACCTGATAGAGCACCTTTCATGACTGTTGCATATACATATTGCCATATTATACTATCAGATTGTATGTGATAGATTATCACTGTACGTGCATACCTGTGATTACCTGCATGATGATGCATACTATTCACGAGTTGGCAACTCACCCCTTTTGTGCCACAGTGTTTTGCAGGTTGACCCTCAGAGTAGTCACGGCAAGGCTATCTTATCGTATCTTTTTGCTGCAGATACCGTTACGACTGGCTGTGAGTCGTTTTTCTATAGGTGGGTTTTGCGGTTATCTGATGATGTTTATTGTATATCTTATTGTATCTACTACTCTCCATATACCACTTCATGTATTGACTTAGAGACGAGATGTGAGAACGATATTGTATATTATTTTGTGACTCTGGGTGTCATGCTTATGTGAGCCAGATTTTATTATGCAGTTTTATCTTTTATGCTGTTTTCACTCTATATTGTCTATTTCTTCGATACGGCGTCGTATATCTGCATATGGTGGTTGTTTCCTCCTTTGGGCGTGGTTTGCTCCTGTTTGGGGATGCTTTATTTATATCACATGTTGCTTTACTTATATCTTATGTCTGTACCCATTTTGGGGCTAGTTTTTACAAAGGAGGTGCTGCCAAAATTTTTAAGAAAACAAAAATTAAACTTTAAATATTTTTACTTGAGATTCTAAAAAGTTTTTAACAATGTTCTTATCACTTACTAGTTTTGATGGTTTAGATTTCTGGGTTTTCGGCTTACTTAAATTGCGTTATGCCTGTAGACGTTACGTCGTTTAGGTGCCGTCACGTACCAAATTTCGGGTCATGACAAAGTTGGTATCAGAGCGCTAGGTTTTACCTTTCGGAGTGTAGGATGACCATGGTATGATGGAGAAGTGGCTTAAGCAGAGTAAAGTAGCATGTGTATGTTCCACAGTATACTTATGACACGATACTCCGCCTAAGTGAGATTAGGACATATTGCTTGAAATTCCTTCCGTGATTATATACATCCTTGTGATTCGATTTCTATGTCCTTATCGAATCTTGTTTCCATTTCCTGCCATTATACCGCCGAAGACTATGAGGGCTCAGAGAGCGGCCGCGAGAGCCGAGGTCAGGGTTGGCTCGTCCAAGACAAGGACTAACCAGGACGGTACTCTCGTTGTATAAGAGCAGACTGATCTGCCTTCCATAGATCGTATCACTAGGCTACAGGCAGATATACAGGAGTTGCGCCAGATAATGGGATCGTTGGTTGAGGTCAGTCGAGCACAGCGATAGGAGGTTGCCCCTGTTACCTAGTTATTCCTCGCTGTCAGCACACAAAATTGTGTCATGTATACAGCAGCAGTGGATGCAACCCTACTAGATGAGGAACGTCTTCTCGAGACATCGGTCGTTCCGAGACCGAAGAGGGCTTATACTGGTGTATCAGCCCAGAGGCAGATGTTTGGATGCCGCAGTAGATTTCGTTCAGGTCGCGAGAGTAGTAGAGGCTTGGGACGAGGTCGGTTGTTTAGCTCTTATTCCCAGGAGGGTCAGAAGTCATCGCCTCGATGTTTCCGGTGCAGGAGTTTCCATCACCTCGTTAGAAATTGTACTATGGTACGCCAGAGAAAGGCAGGTATACCATATGTTACATTACCACCTTCACCTCAAGGAGCGTTGCCTCTTGCGTCTGTTGTTGCTCCGCGTCAGACTTATGTTCAGAGAGGTCAGTCGCGGAGGGTTTGTTCAGAGAGGACAGGGTGGCAGAGGAGGAGGATAGCCAGTTGCAGGTAGAGGGCTTGCACGAGCATTTGCTTTGACTCATCAGGACATGCAGGCATCCAATGCAGTGGTTTCAGGTACTTTTTTTCATATGTTCTTTTGATGCATACATTTTGTTTGATTCGGGATCTATGCACTCGTATCTTTCTACACGCTCCGTACCGAGGTTGGCCGAGAGTCGTGTTTGCTAGATCAGCCGCTTGTCGTGATTATTCCTGTTGGTGATTCTTTTGCTGCGCGGCACGTGTTTCGGTCGAGTGCCAATCGGATAGGAGATGGAGATTCGTCCATCGATTTGATCCTTCTAGATATGTTGGACTTTGACGTTCTCCTGGGCATGGACTGGTTAGCTACGTGCTATTCGTTTATGGAATACCGTGAGAAGACAGTTAGGTTTTGTTTTCCCGGCGAGTCAGTTCTTGTTGTGCAGGGGGGCCATGGTGTCTCCCCTCACAGTTTGATTTCAGCCTTTTTCACTAGTCGGCCTTTGAGGAGAGGATGTTGGGGATTCATAGCTTCTATTCGTGATACCGGAGCAACAGTAGATTCATTGGATTTGGTTCTTATCGTGAGAGAGTTTCCCGACGTTGTTCCCGATGAGCCGGTGGAGCTTGGGGAGCTTAAGGATTAGCTGCAAGAGTTGCTTGATAGGGGGACTTGTACGTCCAAGTCTTTCGCCTTGGGGAGCTCCTGTTCTTTTCGTCAAGAAGAAGGACGGCAATTTGAGATTGTACATTGATTTTCGTCAATTGAACCGAGTTATGGTGCGGAATAGGTATCCTTTACATCGCATTGACGATTTGTTTGATCAGCTCCAGGGTGTGGGGCATTTTTCTAAGTTTGATTTGAGATCAGGTTATCATCAGTTGCGGGTTCGGAATGACGACGTTTCGAAGACTGCTTTTCGTACACGCTATGTGCATTATGAATTTTTGGTGGTGTCGTTTGGACTCACCAATGCCCTAGCAGCGTTCATGGACTTGATAAACCGGATTTTTAGGACGTTCCTCGACCAATTTATTATTGTGTTATTGATGACATACTGGTTTATTCTAAGAGTCGAGAGGAACATGAGAAGCACTTGAGGATTGCTTTGCAGACATTGAGAGAGCACCAGCTGTTTGCTAAATTCTCGAAGTGTTCCTTCTGGCTTAATAGTGTTGACTTTCTAGGTCATGTGGTTATAGGAGATGGTATTTGTATGGACCCGAGGAAGATCGAGACCGTACAGCTTTGGCCCAGACCTGTATCAGTGACAGAGGTCCGCAACTTTTTGGGCTTAGCCGGTTATTACCGCCGTTTCGTGTAGGTCTCGAGTATCGCTGCACCGCTGACCGGAAGGGGGTTCCTTTTCTTTAGACTGAGGCATGCGAGCTGAGTTTTCAGCAATTGAAGGCTCGGTTGACGACTGCACCAGTTCTATCTTTACCTTCTAGATCGAGCGGCTTTGTCGTTTACTGTGATGTTTTGCGAGTGGGGCTCGATTGTGTATTGATGCAACATGATAGAGTTATCGCTTATGATTTGAAAGGATACCTAGCGCCCCGGCCATCTCACTTGGCCAAATTCAGAACAAAAAATTTCTTATGAATAAAACTCGGTGCTAGACTAAACCCTAAAACCGGATCTTTCCATAAAACTAACTAGCTACACTAAGAGAGCTATCTACTATGATAGAAACCTCACCAAACGAACCAAGTCCTTCGGTCTCCTTTCTTCATCCTTAGCTCCTAGCAAGCGCCTTGAACATGCTTGAACTTCTTTCCTTGCTCCGTCGGTCCTCCAGGATCGAGCTTGTTCTCCGGCCTTTCTTGATCCTTGATGATCCACGAGTATGATCCATGGCTCTAACTCTTTGCAATATATCAGAAGAGCAACTAGAGAACTTTGGATTCTAGTCCAAGTAATCTAGGATGTAGTGGAGGGTGTCTAAGTGTTTGCTATCTCTTTTCTAACCTCTTCACTTGTTTCTCAACACATGAGAATGATAGTGAAGAGGAAGAAGATGAAGTTGGAAGAAAGCAAGAGGAGGGAGGAACTCATGAAAGATGAGAGCTCAAAGTGAAATGAAGCATGAAGTGAGAGAAAATCACACACCTTGGTTTTGCGTGTGAATTCTTTCAATAAGAAATTAACAACCATACTTCAATAGTAACTCCAAATGAATTATAAATTCATTTGTGAATTATTAAAGCATGGTCATCACCATTCCTCCCATACATTTTACTTTCCACCTCATTTCCAATTATCAAATAAAAGGAAAATACATAATGAGGTGGCCACCTTCTAGAAGGAAATCTGTATTAAATACGGATTTCAGTCTACTGTACAAATATACCGGTAATCAGATAAAAATCCGAATGCCCAAAAGAGATATAATAACACGAAGAACGTAATATTAGAATATATATATCGAAATACATATATATAAATTATTAAATCAGTACATGATTTAATAATCCGGCTCAAACCCGAGCCGGCTAGTATTACAAACTGTCCGATCGAAAATCCGAGTACCAAGTACATCAATCGATCGAACCCTGCACATATCCAATACGACTACTACATCTTTTTGCCTGGATCAGGGAAACCCTCTGTGTGGGACTCTAAAGACTCAACAGTACTCTGGCAGTGGGTTTAACCACAAGCACGTCAGTGGCACTAGCTGTACGTAACGGCTGCCCAGGTACCTGTCGAAAAGAAAGGCCGACGAGCAAACTCATCCGGATCTCCTATTGAGCCTATCCGTGACAATATTCGTACAGTCCGGTCTCTTCATCAAAGAGTATCGCATGCCGGGTCTAGGGGATGGTGAATGTCAGACCCTAACAACCCGATAAGTAGTGCCGATGTGGCTCAGGACCAATCCGGAAAACTACTAATCAACCTATCAGTAAATCCCAAGTGCCTTGGCCAAGGTCTTATGGTCCAGACCAATCGAATCACAGTGCGATATCGACTCGCTATACCGGGAGAGACAAATCCCCGACAATCGCTCACTACCTCTATGTGGTTCAGGACTGAACCCAACCAAAACCTGTTTGCACGACTCAGTACAGCCGTGGTAAGGTAATGATCAAAGCTCAGTGGGAACTCACACGAGACAAATGCCAATCTCGGGTCCAAAGACTAACCTGTATACATGTCACCTGAGAACTTCCTTCTGACGATAGGTATAGTACCATATAGAAGTTCTCGGCGATTCCGTTAAGTGTACTCACACCCAGTGAGTGCCTGTATACGATCTTAGGTGCATCAGACCAATGGCTGCGGGACCAACCATCCCCGACGGGGGTAGAAACGTATACACCAGTCTACTCTGGAGTACCAATGCCCAGTCTCAATACTCACGCGACTAGGGACCATTTAAGAATGTGCTTATGGACTACCCTGCTCCCACAAGTATGATCGCCATCACAACGCAGGTAGTCAAGCAAGATCCTAGGGGCTTTATCAACATGTAACCGCAATATATAATAACAAGTATGACATATACCATGTTAAGATAAAGACAAGCCACCATAGTATACTACCGTATCTAGTCTTTATCAATATGTGCAAAACCAGACCTAACAACAATACAAATAAATACACATATCCCGATAAAGAAAAGTCAAATAATATACTATAAAACTGAGCAAGATTGTTCTGTACATACATATCCCTAGTGTCCACATGTATACATATACAATATTGGCCTTTAGGGCATATACATCCAACAATCTCCTACTTGCATTAAAGGCTAGTGATTAGCGTACCGAATACCCAACGTCTGCTCTAAGGCTGGCTGCTGGCGTACCGCATACCTAACATCCTAAAAAGTCGCTCGAACTGTGCTTGAGGGAGTGCATTTGTAAATGGATCCGCCGTGTTGTCTTTCGTATCCACTCTCCGGACCTCGATCTCCTGGTGATCTACGATCTCCCTGATCAGGTGATATCGCCTTAAGATGTGCCTGGATTTCTGATGGGACCGTGGTTCCTTCGCTAAAGTTGTAGACCCATTGTTATCACAATACACTGGTATCGGATCAACAATGGACGGAACCACCTGAAGTTCAGCTATGAACTTCTTTATCCAGACCGCCTCTTTTGCGGCATCGCTTGCAGCAATGTATTCAGCCTTCATCGTCGAGTCTGTGACGGTATCCTGTTTGGAACTCTTCCAACATACCGCCCCTCCGTTGAGGGTAAACATAAAACCCGAGACAGACTTACTGTCATCCTTCTCACTCTGGAAGCTTGAGTCGGTAAAGTACTCGACCCTGAGGTCTCCAATACCGTAAATCAGGAACATCTCCTTAGTCCTTCTCAGGTACTTAAGAATGTTCTTTACTGTGGTCTAGTGTTCCTCACCTGGGTCTGACTGATACCGGCTCACCACGCTTAGAGTGTAAGCTACATCTGGTCTTGTACATAGCATCGCATACATTATAGATCCTACCGCCGAAGTGTAGGGTATAGTGCTCATGCGAACCCTCTCCTCGTCAGTCTTAGGAGACATCACCTTAGAGAGGGTGATCCCGTGCAATGCGGGTATATTACCGCACTTGGAATCTTCCATACTAAATCTCTTTAGTACGGTCTCTATGTACCTGGCTTATGAAAGTCCTAGTAGTCTCTTGGATCTATCTCTGAAGAACTTGATCCCCAGAATGTATAAGGCATCACCTAGGTCTTTCATAGAGAACCTTTGTAATAAGAATAACATGACCGATTGTAGCATAGGAATGTCATTTCCTATCAAAAAAATGTCTTCCACGTACAAGACTAGGAACAAGACAGTTCGTCCTACAATCTTCTTATAATTACATGGCTCATCTTCGTTCTTGATGAAGTCAAAGTCCTTGACTGTCTCATCAAAACAGATGTTCCGGCTCCGCGATGCTTACTTCCATCCATAAATAGATTTGAGCAGCTTGCACACCTTACCGCTGCTCCCACTGTCTAAAAAACCTTCTGGCTGATCCATATAAACGCACTCTTCTAAACTTCCGTTTAGAAAGGCCGTTTTCACGTCCATCTGCCAGATTTCATAGTTATGGAAGGCAGCAATGGAAAGTAGGATCTTAATGGATTTGAGCATAGCCACTGGAGAAACGGTTTCGTCATAGTCCACTACTGGTCTTTGACGAAAACCTTTTGCAACGAGTCTAGCCTTATTGGTTTCCACCTGCCCATCCACGCCAAATTTCTTCTTTTAGATCCATTTGCATCCAACGGGTTTTACCCTAGGTGGAGCAACTTCCAGGGTCTACACTTTGTTGGTGTACATGGACTCCATTTCAGTTTGCATAGCATCTAGCCACTTATCAGAGTCCCTGCCGATAATGGATTGTCTGAAACTAGTAGGATCATCTTCTTCCAAGATGCAATCCTCTCGATCACCATCTATGAGAAAACCGTAGTATCTCTCGGGCGGATGAGAAATCCTACTAGATCTGCGGAGTGGCTGAGGTTCGTCTGGGATTATTGAATCCTGAGGTTTGACTAAATCTTCAGTTATATTTTGTTCCTGTGGAATTTCTTCCAGTTCTACCGCACTCCTACTTGTTTCTTTTGCAAGAAATTGCCATTCTAAAAATGTGTCGTGGCGAGTGACTAACACCTTCTGTTCCTCGGTGTGGTAGAATAGATATCCCTTTGAATGTTTTGGATATCCTATAAACTTACATAAAACTGATCATGCCTCTAGTTTGTCCGGCTTCTGTGTTTTCACATAGGCCGGACAACCCCATATCTTAATGAATTTAAGACATGGTTTCTTTCCACTCCATACTTCATATGGAGTCTTAGGCACAGATTTAGACGGAACCTGATTCAATAAGCAGGCTGCCGTTTCAAGCGCAAATCCCCAAAATGAAAGAGGCAAAAACTCAGCACTACTCATCATGGAGCGAACCATATCCAATAGGATACGATTCCTCCGCTCCGATACACCGTTGTGCTGTGGAGTATATGGACGAGTAAGCTGAGAAAGAATACCATTCTCTTTTAGAATGTCCCTGAATTCCGTACTTAAGTACTCCCCCCTCTATCAGATCGGAGGATCTTAATACTTTTACCAATCTGGTTCTCCACTTCCTTTATGAATTCTTTGAATTTCTCAAAAGCTTCAGATTTGTGTTTCATGAGATACACATATCCGAACCTAGAGAGATCGTCAGTGAATGTGATGAAGTACGAGAACCCACCCCTTGCATGTATAGATATCGGACCACACACATCACTGTGTATGAGTCCTAAGAGCTCTGTTGCTTTTTCTCCATGTTCGGTGAACGGAGATTTGGTCATCTTTCCTTTGAGACAAGACTGACAAGTTTCATAAGATGAAAATTTGAACGTATTCAAGAGTCAATCTTTATGCAACTTACTTAGTCTTTTCTCTCTGATATGACCAAGTCTACAATGCCACAAGTAGGATTCGTTCATATCTGAACTCTTCCTCTTACGTGTGTTTTGTACATTGAGAACTGTGTTCTGATTTAGAACATAGATACCATTACACAGTGTACCTTCTGCAACCAGTACCTTATCAAGGTAAATGTTCATGATATTTCTATCAAGAACAAAGTTATATCCATCTTTATCAAGTAAAAAAACTGATATGATGTTGCAAAGCATGGAAGGCACATAGTACCAATTGTTCAAAATCATAGTATTGCCATTTGGCAATACTAGGTGATATTCACCGACGGCCGCAGCATTAACTTGTGCTCCGTTCCTTACTCTGAGGGACATATCGCCAGGTCTAACTATCCTACTTTTTCTCAGTCCCTGTAATAAATTACAGATATGAGATCCTGATCCGGTATCGAGTACCCAGGAGGTAGGACTGACCGAAAAACAGTTCTCAATAACAAGAACACCTGAAGAAGACGCAACATTATGTTTCTTCTTCGATGGGTTTATCAAGGAATTCAAACTTTCCTCTTTCCCATGCCCATACTCATGACTGTTGTCGCAAGTTAGAGATGAACCGACGGTCCCCTGCCCCGAATAAGAATTCGGATCGGTCAAGCGATACATTTTATTATCTTGATTAGGGCGTGAAATGGTTGCTACCTGGAGAGAGAGGGAAAACACTCAGCGTGCGCTCTTGCAAGATTAGATTGGTTATTTAATTTATCTAACGAGGATGGCTCCCACTGTTTCCTCAAATTCTTCTTCAAACCCTAAAAGAAGAACTGGTCAGGATTAATCGCATGTCACAATACATTCTTAACCTTTCAGCCAGGCCGGTGTTGGTACTTCGAGGGAGGTTTTCCAACGCTTTCGCGAAGTTTCTGTTAGTGTATATGCCGTAGAGGCCATTACTGTATCATACTAGTTTGTATATTACTTGATGGAAGCTTAGGATATTCACAGTTGTATAGAAAATCTTGCTCGAAATAGTAGTATGCTACTTGGTTTGTTTCTACTTTAATGTGTGCATGTGTTTCTTTTAGCATATCGCCTATACACATTAGTGGAGCCCTTAGGATCTTTGCTTGATTACCAGCGTTGTGATGGCAGTCATACTAGTGGGGGTTGGGTAATCTACAAGCACATCCTTATACAGGTCCCTACTCATAAGATTATCGAGACGGGGATATGCGCTAGAATCAGCTGCATACCTTTTGAACCGAATTCAAACTAAGACTGTGCCTACTACACCATATCAGATGTGGTGCGGGAAGAAACCCTATCTTAAGCACATTAAGACATGGGGATGTCCAGCTTTTGTCAAAAAGCAACATGCGGACAAACTCGAGGCACGCTCAGTACAGTGCAAGTTTGTGTGATATCCAAAGAACTCCAAGGGATATTTCTTCTATTGTGAAGAAGAACAAAATGTTTTTGTTTCTCGTCATGCCCACTTCTTGGAAACTGAATTTTTGGAAAATCAGATAAGTGGGAGCGCAATAGAACTGGAAGAAATTCCAGAACCACGAGCTATTACTGAAAGCTTAGTAGAACCAAAGGGTTCGAAAGAACAGGACATTCCTGTGCCGCTCCACAGGAGCAGTAGGCAGTCTCATCCGCTCGAGAGATACTACGATTTTCTCATAGACGGGGATAGAGAGGATTGCATCATTGATAATGATGAGCCGACTAGCTTCCAGCAGGCCATTCAGAGCGTTGACTCGGTAAAATGGCTGGATGCAATGCGGACCGAAATGGAGTCCATGTACACCAACAAAGTGTGGACTTTGGACGTTTCTCCAGAAGGGGTAAAACCCGTGGGATGCAAATGGATCTTCAAGAGGAAGATTGGTGTATATGGGCAGGTTGAGACCTATAAGGCTAGACTTGTTGCAAAGGGTTTTCGTCAAAGACCTGGTTTAGACTATGACGAAACCTTTTCTCCAGTGGCTATGATGAAATCCATTCGGATCCTTCTTGCCATTGCTGCCTTCCACAATTATGAGATTTGGCAGATGGACATAAAGACCGCTTTTCTAAATGGAAATTTAGAGGAGTGTGTCTATATGGACCAGCTAGAGGGTTTCATTCAGAATGGGAGCAGCGGAAAGGTGTGCAAGTTGCTTAAGTCCATTTATAGACTAAAGCAGGCATCGCGGAGTTGGAACATCTGTTTTGATGAGACGGTCAAAGATTTTGGCTTTATCAAAAATCCAGATGAACTATGCATCTATAGTAAAATTGTAGCACGAGCTGTCGTATTCCTCATTTTATACGTGGATGACATTCTCTTGATAGGAAATGACATTCCAATGCTACAATCTGTCAAAGGGTTCTTGTCACACAGGTTCTCCATGAAAGACCTGGGTGATGCCTCTTACATTCTGGGGATTCGGATCCATCGTAATAGATCCAAGAGGATATTAGAACTTTCATAGTCCAGGTAGATCGACACCATACTAAAAAGATTCAGTATGGAAGATTCCAAGCGCGGTAATCTACCGGCTTATCACGGGATCACCCTCTCCAAAGAGATGTCTCCCAAGGCTGATTTGGAAAGGGATCGCATGTCTATTATACCCTACTCTTCTGCGGTAGGCTTTATAATTTATGCGATGTTGTGTACCAGACCAGATGTAGCTTATGCACTGAGTGTGGTAAGCCGGTATCAGTCAAACCCTGGAGAGAAGCACTGCATAGCGGTAAAGAACATTCTCAAGTACCTGAGAAGAACTAAGGAGATGTTCTTGGTGTATGGCGGAAAAGGCCTCCAGATTGATGCCTTTGCTGACTCCAGCTTCCAGAGTGACAAGGAAGATTCCAAGTCCATGTCGGGTTATATCTTTACCCTTAATGGAGGGACGGTGTGTTGGAAGAGTTCCAAACAGGAAACCGTTGCTGACTCGACGATGGAAGCGGAATATATCGTTGCATCTGATGCCGCAAAAGAAGCCGTCTGGATGAGGAAGTTCTTGAAAGAACTTCTGGTGGTTCCGTCAATTGTTGATCCAATATCTCTGTATTGCGACAACTACAGGGCTATAGCTTTAGCGAAGGAATCCAGGTCCCATCAGAAATCCAGACACATCTTAAGGCGGTATCACCTGATCAGGGAGATCGTGGATTGCCAGGAGATCGAGGTTCGGAAGGTTGCTTAAGAAGATAACACTGCAGATCCATTCACGAAGGCCTTACCCCAGACTCAGTTCGAGCGGCTGATCGATATGATAGGTCTTCGATACGCCAGTACATGGCCTTAGTGCAAGTGGGAGATTGTTAGTGTATATGCCCTAGAGGCCATTACTGTATCATACTAGTTTGTATATTACTTGATGGATGCTTGGGATATTCACAGTTGTATAGACAATCTTGCTCGAAATAGTAGTATGCTACTTGGTTTGTTTCTACTTTAATGTGTGCATGTGTTTCTTTTAGCATATCGCCTATACACATTAGTGGAGCCCTTAGAATCTTTGCTTGATTACCAGCGTTGTGATGGCAGTCACACTAGTGGGGGCTGGGTAATCTAGAAGCACATCCTTATACAGGTCCCTAGTCGTACAATTATCGAGACGGGGCATCGATACTCCGGAGTAGACCAGCGTATGCGCTTCTCATCCCAGCATGGGAGACGGTCTGTCCCACAGCCGTCAGTACGCCGTACTTGAGATAGTATGCGAGTGCTCGTTAGGTTACAAGTACACTAGACAGGACTCGTCGGGAACTGTTGGTTGGTACTATACCTATCGTCAGTTATTAGTTCCCAGGATAACATGAGTACAGCTTAGTCCGCTGACTTGACACTGTCACTTCGCTTCGAGTGTGTTCCCACTGTACTTTGATTACTACCCTACCACGGCTCAAAGGAGTCATGCAAACAGGTACTAGTTGGGTGCAGTCCCGAAGCACTTAGAGGCAGTGACGGTTAGATAGGATTCATCTCTCCCAGTATTGGGGGTTGATATCGCGATGTGTCTAGGAGAGCCATTACACATAGTCGTCCCTGGCCAGGGCAAGCGAGATACACCGGTAGGTTTCCAGTGTTATCTCAGGATGTTCTGGGCTACACTCCAACACGACTTGTACCGCTATTAGGGGACAGACGTTTACCACCCCCTAGGCCCGTTATGCGATATTATCAGACGAACAGACCAGACTGTACGAAGATTGTCACATACAGGCTCAGTAGGAGTTCGGATGGGTTCACCTCATCAGTCTTCTTATCGGCATCTACCTGGGGACCGTTACGTACAGCTAGTGCCACTTGCAGTCTGTGGTTAAACCCACTGCCAGCATAGTGTCGAGTCTTTCAGAGGGTTATTCGCCTTTGGGCAAAACAGAGTAGAGGTCGCATGGTTTTGCGACAGGGTTCGTTCACATCCGCGCACTTGTGCATATTTGGTGTCCGGACAGTTATTACTAGCGGGCTTTGGTTTAAGCCAGATCTTAGTATATGTTTTGGGATTGGTTTTATCTCATTGTATTCGTGTTCCCCGGAACATGGATGCGGGTGTGTATGCACAGTTGACTGAGGCGGAGGAAGAGGATTCTCATTAGGGTTGATGACGGTTATCTTTTTCCAAACCCTAATGAATATGTGAAATATAATTAATAATGTTAATTAAAAGTAAATTGTGTCATGGTTAGGATTGTGGACTTTTTTACCTTGGTTGACTTGTTGACCAAAGTCGAAACATTGACCATAATCATTTCACACAAAGATGCTCTTTGATCTTAGCAAAACTCATTAAATGTGAAATGATAATGGTCTTATGATATCAACCATCACCTTTTTCCTTTTTTAATTAATATTGTTAATTATTAATTCACATATATGTGATATGGTTGTTATTTTTCTTCTCATTATCACTTGCATCTTCTCTCTCATCCATTGCTCTCCCTCTTCCTCTAGCTCAAGGAAAAATCCCTCTCATGAGTTGAGAACCATTTTCCTTTGAGATAAAACACCAAAACCACTCTCTACTCATCCTAAGGTTGAAGGTTTAGCAAACCTAACACTTTAGTTACCTCAAGTTCGAGGAAGGAGCTCAAGGTAGAGGCCCTCGGGAGGATCTTTCTTCGGCAAGAGAAGGCGACGAGGAGAACCATTCAACCCACTCCAAGGAGAAGAAGAGAATGAGTTCAAGACTAGGTATAACCCTCTAACTGAGTAGGTAAAGTTTGTAGTTAGTTGCTAGTGTGTTGTTTAGCAAAGATCCGGTTTCTAGTCCATGTTACCCTAACCTTAAAAATCTTTTTTCACTGTTTCCGCAACCCCGAAAGAACCGGGACAGGTAACGTGGACTTACAGTTCCTTAATTATATAACCTCTTTTCCCTGGAGGCATAGCCTCGCTAACACCTTTCTAGACACTACTTGATTTATAGCATTGATTGTTAAGTTGATAATCTCCCGAGAGTAATCCTACTCATCAGTGGGATCGGGATCCAACTATCATTGTGTGATGCACTAGATAGAATCCACTATAGTCACCACACTCCAGAAGGTTTGCTAAATCTGCAAGTTTCCTGTATATTTGAAACTCCCGATGTGGTTTCTGCCCCTAGGACCCAAGTGACCTTGACTAAAGATCAAAATGTTAAAGAGTCCTAGTCAAGTTCTACCCGTCATTATCTGGATTGCATTAGACCCACCCGTGCGAGCCTTGACTAAATATCAAAATGATCGCACGACTGTCCTAACCAATCGCATAAGCAACGGAAAAGCATTACATAGCTACCGAACACTATGCCTCGACTAAAGATCGAAATGCATAGCACGAATACTAAGCAATACCAATCAGAAATGACGGAGGGATACGGCTGGGTTTTTGATGAAAAACCCGTTAACGTAATGAACTTGATATCGTTGAAGGAACCTAACTGGTTATGTAATTATATAGTGGCGAAAACATCTGCTAAAGAGGTCACTCCCTATGAAGGGATCTCGGCTCTTTCCTCGTCGAATGAGGTGCAAGATATTCCAAACTGAATACCGTGATGTAAAGAAAAAAATAGTCAACTATATTAAAGTTATTACCCTGACGCAAACTTTTACTCAAGGGGTCACTCCCGGTGAAGGGATCTCGGCCCTTGCCTCGTCGAATGAGGTGCTGGATATTCCAAAATGAATACCACTGTGCAAAGCAAAAGAGAACATCTGTAATGTCAGTTTTTAAAATCTGGTTCCAACAACATCTTTTAGGTTTTTTTATCTTGCATTAATTAAAATTAATGCGGTCCCATCAATTTGTAACCTATCACACCAGAAAAGAACGAAAATAAAATGTACGTATATGCCATCCGCATTCGCCACGGGGCCCCGTCATCACCCGTTAGGTTACTTAACTAACGACAGAGCGGGGGCTGGACTAGCGCGGGTGCAAAACATATACAACATCTACTAGTATATATATATATGTATATATAACATTCATCCCAGGCATGATAATAAACAACATCACAGATAACAATACAGAATGGTGGATTATCTTGGAGCCCCGGGTTTCATTTGAGCTGCAAATAAAACCCGACGTTCCGGTCGTATGGATAGCATGTGCAATGAAAACATGTACCCCCTACGAGTGCGGTGAATAGCCCGCCAGTTCTAGAATGAAACCTCTTCCGTCTCAACGCCATGAGAATGAAGCCTCCTCCGTCTCGATTCCATGAGATGCAGGCATGTTGCCTTCTAGAACCCGGCTATCCGTGCACTCCGCCGTGGGGTAAGCCTAGTATAGAATATTTAAAAATATATATACAACCGGTGACATCGACCTCAGCCCGGTCGTGCTCCAACATAATATTCAAATGGCAAAGACGGCAGTCCACATGTCGGACGCTCGCCGCGCAATAACAAATGTACAGATGAATTATAAACTGTATTCTAACATTGCACCATATGCTATCCACCACGACAATCACAGCACAAGCACACAACATCAACGCGAATGTCACGTTCGCAAAACCCGTCTAAAAGAACATATAGCAATCAGACGGGTTTTACCGATCGAGTGACATTCCCGGTCGCAGATAAAAGTGAATGTACTGATAATAAAAATACGTATTTTAAAATTGCGATCGACTAAACTTTCCAAGTGGGCCCCAAGTATTAAACAAACATTGTAACAAATCTGGGCCCAAAAAGTAATCATTCCAGAAAACACAATTTCCAAAAACGGAGGCCCAGAACAAATTTGATCACGTGGGCCCCCAAAATGGCCGCGGATCCGCCGCCAATAGGGGTTTGAGCGGCGGACCCACGGCGGTTTAGAGAGCTCACGTGCCAAATTTTCTTCTGTAGTCTTAGAAAAGCCTGCATGATTTTCTGAGAGCAAAATATTGATTTTTGGAGCACTTTAAAAATTTACAGAAACATCATGTGAGGAAATGCAGTTTTTGAAAAATCCAGTCGATCGTTATTCTAAACACGATTTAACAAACTTGTATAGGTTTTATGGGTGGCTCTGATACCATGAAGGGTTACCCTAGCACCCTGGCCATCTCACGTGGCCAAATGCGAACAAAAAATTTCTTACGAATAAAACTTGGCGCTAGACTAAACCCTAAAACCGGATCTTTCCATAAAACTAACTAGCTACACTAAGAGAGCTATCTATTATGATAGAAACCTCATCAAACGAACCAAGTTCTTCGGTCTTCTTTCTTCATCCTTAGCTCCTAGGAAGCGCCTTGAACATGCTTGAACTTCTTTCCTTGCTCCGCCAGTCCTCCAGGATCGAGCTTGTTCTCCGGCCTTCCTTGGTCCTTGATGATCCACCCAGGGAGTCTGATCTATGGCTCTAACTCTTTGCAATATATCAGAAGAGAAACTAGAGAACTTGGGATGCTATTCTAAGTAATCTAAGATGTAGTGGAGGGTGTCTAAGTGTTTGCTATCTCTTTTCTATGCTCTTCATTTGTTTCTCAACACATGAGAATGTTAGTGAAGAGGAAGAAAATGAAGATGGAAGAAAGCAAGAAGAGGGAGGAACTCAAGAAAGATGAGAGCTCAAAGAGAAATGAAGCATGAAGTGAGAGAAAATCACACACCTTGGTTTTGTATGTGAATTCTTTCAATAAACAATTAACAACCATGCTTCAATAGTAACTCCAAATGAATTATAAATTCATTTGTGAATTATTAAAGCATGGTCATCACCATTCCACCCATTCCTTTTACTTTCCACCACATTTCCAATTTCAAATAAAAGGAAAATACATAATGAGGTGGCCACCTTTTAGAACTAAATCTGTAGTAAATACGGATTTCAGCCGACTGTACAAATATACCGTTAATCAGATAAAAATCCGAACTCCCAAAAGAGATAGAATAACACGAAGAACGTAATACTAGAATATATATATCGAAATATATATGTAAATTATTAAATCAATACCTGATTTAATAATCCGGCTCAAACCTGAGCCGTCTAGTATTACAAACTGTCCGATCGAAAATCCGAGTACCAAGTACATCAATCGATCAAACCCTGCACGTATCCAATACGGCTACTACATCGTTTTGCCTGGATCAGGGAAACCCTCTGTGTGGGACTCTAAAGACTCGTTAGTACTTTGGCAGTGGTTTAACAACAAGCACGTCAGCGGCACTAGCGGTACGTAACGGCTGCCCAGGTACCTGTCAAAAAGGAAGGCCGACGAGCAAACGCATCCGGATCTCCTACTGAGCCTATCCGTGACAAAATCCGTACAGTCCGGTCTCTTCGTCAAAGAGTATCGCATACCGGGTCTAAGGGATGGTGAACGTAAGACCCTAACAACCCGATAAGTCATACCAATGTGGCTCAGGACCAATCCGGGAAACTACTGATCAACCTATCAGTAAATCCCACGTGTCTTGGCCAAGGTCTTATGGTCCTGACCAATCGAATCACAGTGCGATATCGACTCTCTATACCAGGAGAGACAAATCCTCGACCATCGCTCACTGCCTCCATGTGGCTCGGGGCTGAACCCAACCAAAACCAATTTGCACGTCTCAGTAGAGCAGTGGTAGGGTAGTGATCAAAGCTCAGAAGGAACTCACACGAGACAAATGTCGATCTCAGGTCCAAAGACTAACATGTACACATGTCACCTGAGAACGTCCATCTGACGATAGGTATAGTACCATATGGAAGTTCTCGGCGAGTCCATCCAGTTTACTCACACCTAGTAAGCACCTGTATACGATCTTAGATGCATCAGACCAATGGCTGCGGGGCCAACCATCCCCGAAGGGGGTAGAAACGTATACACCAGTCTAATCTGGAGTATCAATGCCCAGTCTCGATACTCAAGCGACTAGGGACCATTTAAGAATTTGCTTATGGACTACCCTACTCCTACAAGTATGATCACAATCACAATGCAGGTAGTCAAGAAAGATCCTAGGGGCCTTATCAACGTGTAACCGCAATATGTAATAACGAGTATGACATATGCCATGTTAAGAAAAAAGACAAACACCATAGTATACTACCGTATCTAGTCTTTATCAATATGTGCAAAACCAGACATAACAACAATACAAATAAATACACATATCCCGATAAAGACAAGTCAAATAATATACTATAAAACTGAGCAAGATTGTTCTGTACATACATATCCTTAGTGACCATATGTATACATATACAATACTGGCCACTAGAGCATATACATCTAACTTAATTCCCGTCAGCTGAGGAAGCATGAGCAGAATTATCCTACTCATGATCTTGAGATAGCCGCGGTGGTCTTGTGCTTATGATTTGGAGACACCGCTTGTATGGGGAGTCATGTTAGATTTTCATAGACCACCAGAGCTTAAAGTACATCTTCCAGCAGCGAGATCTGATTTTGAGACAGCGCCGTTGGATAGAGCTTATGAAGGATTATGATTGTGAGATCCTTTATCACCCAGGCAAGGCGAATGTGGTAGCTGATGTTTTGAGTCGTAGGCCCGGGGGTAGCTTTTCCCAGTTGATCGCAGTTTAGAGATAGTCTTCTGCAGATTGGAAGTTCTTGTGAGATAGCAGAGTACAGTTTAAGTTCACCTCCACTGGGGGACAGCTTGCACATGTCCATGCCCGTCCACTTCTACTTAATCGTATTCGTGAGGTACAGCTCGCCGATGCCCGTTTTTCTGAGATTCTTGAGCATGTTCGGCAGGGTAGAGATTCGAAGTTCTTGATTGATAACCAGGGTGTGCTACGTTTCGGGACTCGTTTGTGTTTACCTGATACCGATGGGTAGAGATGCGAGATCCTAGAGCAGGCACATCAGTCAGCTTTTAGTGTTCACCCATGTCCTACCAAGATGTAACGTGACTTGAGAGATAGTTACGGGTGGGCAGGGATGAAGAGTGAAGTTTCTGATTTCGTTTCGAGGTGCCTGACTTTTCAGCGAGCTAAGGTAGAGCATTTATGACCGGCAAGAGAGTTGCAACCCTTACCATTCCGGAGTGGGAATGGGAGCAAATCTCCATGGATTTCGTTATGGGTATGCCTAGGTCTAGTCAAGGGTATGATTCCATTTGGGTGATTGTTGGCCGGTTAACGAAAGCTGCTCACTTCCTTCCAGTGAAGACCACTTTCGGTTATGCTCAGTATGCTCAATTGTATATTGATGAGTTTATGCGTTTGCATGGAGTTCCTTCAAGCATTGTACCCGATAGAGGCATCCAGTTCACTAGCCGTCTTTAGCAGAAGTTTCAGGAAGCCTTGGGTACCTGTTTGAGCTTTAGCACCGCTTTCCAACCGTAGACCGATGGTCAGTCAGAGCGGACTATACAGACTCTGGAGGATATACTTCGTGCGTGCGTGCGTGCTTAAATTTGTTGGCAGTTGGGATCGTCACTTGCCATTGATAGAGTTCTCCTACAATAACAGTTATCAGGAGATGATTCAGATGTCACCTTTTTAGGCTTTGTATGGTAATTAGTGTCGATCGCCAGTCTGTTAGACCGAACTCAGCGAGAGCAAGATTTTTGGACCCCGGCTAGTTCAAGAGACTACGGAGAAGATCCAGATGATTCAGGACAGGATGAGAGCAGCCCAGTGCAAACATAAGTCTTATCCCGACTATCTTCGTCGCAGGCTTGAGTTCGCAGTGGGGGATCATGTATTCCAACAGATTTCTCCGATGAAGGCCGTGATGAGATTTGGGAAGAAGGGAAAGTTAGTCCTATAATTGTAGGTACTTTTAAGATCCTTGAGCGAGTCAGTACCGTTGCCTATCGTTTGGCACTTCCGCCCAGTTTTTTGGATGTTCATCCCGTATTCCTTGTGTTGATACTTTGCAAATACCTTCATGACCCTTCTTACATGATTCAGCACCGGACCATTCATCTGGAACGCGATCTTTCGTTCACCAAGCAGCCGATAATTATATTGGATCGGCAGGTGGAGAAATTTCGGTCAAAGGTCTTGCCATCTGTGAAGGCTCTTTGGCATAGCCCGTCTAGTGAGGAGATCACTTGGGAGGCTGCGAGCGAGATGCAGAAGAAATTCCCTCATCTCTTTGAAGGTACGCATAGCAAAAATTTAAATTTAGGGACGAATTTCTTTAGGTGGAGATTTTAACAACATAGAATGCGATTAGTGTTAATTAAGCGATACTGCGGGTTTTTAATAAAAGGATTACCAAAATAGTTTTCCCAAATTTTATAAAGATTAATCAATATTTTATTATTATTTGTTTTGGCTTGCACACACTTGTACATGGTAAGATAGGGGTTAATTAGTGTTAACCTTATTAAGTAGCCATGGTACCCTAAATTAATTCATGCCATGTTAACCTTGCATTTAGCATTTCTTTTGTAAGAGTTATCCATTTGCTTTGGAAAGGGGAGAGGTGGCAAGATGAGTCATGGAGGAAGCATGCTTGCAATTATTGATGTGAGGGAAAGAGTAAGTGTAAGGATACACTCACCCTACACTCACCCCTCTCATTCTTATCTCATTTCAATCTCTCATTCGTATCTCATTCTCAATCATTCTTCTTCTACTCTTCCTTCAACTGAAACCCTCACCATTTCTTCACAAAAACCAAGCAAACCTTTATTAAACCTCACTAAAACACTTCCCAAGTCATGATCTAGCCACTAAGATGACTTGGAGCTTGGAAAATTAGGATCTTTTGAGCAAGTGTGGATAGGTATAACCTCTAAACTGTTAATTAGGTGTTTTTATTGTTGTGTTGCCTTATAGTTGTTGTTTATAACACTAAAGGTATAGTTTTGTGCACACATCATATTTTTAGTGTCATTATGGAGTCTCTGTGATCTGCTGTGACCTTGAGTGTATACTGCAAAATCTAGCAATGTAAAAGTATAGTACTAGTGACCCTGAGTGTACACCTCAAGCACGAACCCCGCCTGATTAGTTTTGGCCGGCGAGAACATGAGGAAATACGGCAAGCTTGGTTTTTTAAGGGACTGGGTTGTTGTGGTTTTTATGGTAGCTGTCTACAGTTGTTTTAGAGTGTTTGGTACTGCTAGATTTTTATGTTTTGACAGTTTACAAAATCTGGGATCACTTTTCCTATTTCTAGTATTACGACTACACGCGTTACGTTATCCAACACGGTTCGTGTATTTTGTGTAGCTGCTGCACTTGGGTTGGTTTCGGGGTGTCGCTACGCATGTTAGTCACGAGAAGAACACTTGAGAGTTTGATTAGAGTCGGTGCGTCAGTCAAACGTAGTTTGTACGTGTTATTGGTCGACTTCTAATGTGCACTTGTTATGTTGTTGTATGATTTTAGGATCGCAGGCGGGGACTTCGGATGCCACGATGAAAGGAAAGCAAGTGGTTGGCTTTACTTAGCTCAAGACGTCTGTGAGTAGATTTAACATCTACAGGGGAATCGCCCATATGGCGTTATGCTTCGGGGCTAGATTCAATGATATGATTATTAGTTATAAGTATATGTACCTTGATTGTGCATTTGTACCATTGTTGCATACCTCGTTTTCCTATTGCATACGGACATAGTATTAATAGGACATAACACTGTTACTGACGGTTCATGTTGCACGAGCACTAATTGTATTTACACACACCGTCGGTAATTGCCATGATACGCACAATATATATACATATGTGATATTGTATTGGTTATTGACATTTAGACATTGATTCTTATTCCATTGCGCATATGAAATGTAGCATCCATGCATACCTACATGCTTACACATATACCTTGCTATAGCTACATGTTCACCTTTATATGATGTTATATTGGATTTCGGAGAAATTGGGAATCGCATGATATATTTACAAACTTGACTCGTTTAAAAGAGCGGTTTTCCCTGGATATGCTCATATTACTGTTTTATGTTGCATATATCATATTTTCATGGATTTATGCATTGAGATACGGATTTTATGTGATTTATGGATTTGAGGACCGTGGTAGTATTTCAACAATGTATGCATTGTTTCGAAAACCCAGTTTCTCTTGATATGATATTTCAGTGCGTCCACCTTGAGTTTTCTCGGTTCTGAGACTTTTGTTAGAAACCTGATATGAGGAGTGGATGAGGCCGTTTGCGGGTTCATGGTGGACCCGATATGGTACTCCGAGGCAAGAAAGGTATGCCATGGATTAGCCGATGAGCTTGGCAGAGAGACTACTACCTACCGGTGATAGTATTTGGACTCGGCGGTTATCCGGATGATACCGACCGGAGTTATGAGATGGATCTAGGCCGATCCCGCAGATGGAGTCGAGATATGAGGATTTACGTGTCGATGTTGGACACGAGTTTTCATGATGTTTTCGAGCGCCGATGTTGGACACTCGGGTTTCATGTGACTTACATGATATGAGGGCCGATCAGAGTGAGGGCGCCTGAGGTATTGGGATTTGGAGTGTCGCTGATGGACACTGGTTTTTCCACGATGATGATGATATGTTTTATCCCATACTCAGCATTCATTCGATATGCTTTGTTTCATGTATTGGTAGTACCTAATAGAATACCTTTCATGACAGTTGCATATACATATAGCAATATTATACTATCAGATTGCATGTGATAGATTATCACAGTACGTGCATACCTATGATTACCTGCATGATTTTACTTACTATTCACGAGTTGGCAACTCACCTCCATTATACCACAGTGTTTTGCAGGTTGACCCTCAGAATAGTCGCGGCAGGGCTATCTTATCTTATCTTTTTGCAGCGGATACCGCTACGGCTGGCTGTGAGCCGTTTTGCTATAGGTGGGTTTTGCGGTTATCCGATGATGTTCATTGTATATATTATTGTATCTAGTACTCTCCATATACCACTTCATGTATTGACTTAGAGACAAGATGTGAGGACGATATTGTATATTATTATATGACTTTGGGTGTCGCGCTTGTGTTAGCCGACTTTTATTATACAGTTTTATCTTTTATGCTGTTTTCACTCTATATTGTGTATTTCTTCGCTACGGCGTCGTATATCTGCTTGTGGTGGTTATTTCCGTCTTGGGGCGTGGTTTGCTCCCATTTGGGGATACTTTATTTATATCACATATTGCTTTAATTATATCTTATGTTTGTACCCGTTTCGGGGTTAGTTTTTACAAAGGAGGTGCTGCCAAAATTTTTAAGAAAACAAAATTTAAACTTTAAAGATTTTTACTTGAGACTCCTAAAAGTTTTTAACAATATTTTTATCACTTACTACTTTTGATAGTTTAGATTTCTGGGTTTTCAGCTTACTTAAATAGCGTTACGCCTGTAGACGTTATGTGGTTTAAGTGTCGTCACGTACCTAATTTCAGGTCATGACATTATGTTTTGCATCCACGCTAGTCTTGTTCCCGTCTTATCGTAAGTCAAGTAACTTTACGGTGAAGACCCGGGAACTTGTGGCCAATGCGGATGGTATAAGCGTACATTCTATTTTTATTTCTTCTGCAATGATAAGGTTTATTGATGGGACCGCATTAATCCTAATTAATGCAAAGAAACAAATATAATATTTGAAATCTTTGGAAAATTATAAAACGACTCAGTTTTCTATAAAAACAACTTTTAAATGCGGAGCTTAAACCACTCCGTTTAAAGCTATTCGGTTCCTTCTATGATATCAAGTTCATTACGTTTACAGTTTTCGCAAAAACCTGCCGTAGCCCTCCATCATTTCAGATAGATATTTACTAGTATTCATGCTATGTGTTTTGACGTTTGTGATGACATAGTGTTTGTGTTGGATATAGTGCCCTCAAAGTCAATTATTGGATCGCAGGTACGTGATTGCAATGATTGAGGCAGGACCTATACCGATATGACAGTCTTGCTCGAGATGATAGTATGCTATCTGGTTTGTCTTTATCATCGTATACATACTTTAGTTCACTATTGCATGATGATAGAGCCCATAGGATTCTTGCTTGATTGCCAGCAGTATGATGGCTATCATATACGTGGGAGCTGGAGTCTGTAAGCACATCCTTAAAGTGTCCCTAGTCGTAGGAGTTTCGAGACAGGGCATCGATACTCCAGAGTAGACTAGTGTATACAGTCGAGACCCCGACGAGGGGTGGTGGCCGGTCTCACAAGCCATTGGTGTCAGTTGGTTCACCTAAGATGTAAACAAGTGCTCATTGGGTTATGAGTACACCGGACAGGACTTGCCGGGAACATGCTAGTTGGTATTATACATATCGTCATATTGCAGTTCCCAGGTGACATGTGTACAGGTTAGTTTGTCGATCTGAGATCGTCATTTATCTTGTTAGTTATATGTATGCCCTAGAGGCCATTACTATACATGTGTTGTATATTGTAGTGGATGCTTGGACATATATAGAGAGGACTTTCTTGCTCGACATGATAGTATGCTATCTGGTTACTCTTTACCTTAACGTGTATACTGATTGTCTCTCTGTTCATGTTGGTAAAGCCCTTAGGATGTGTACTTGACTACCTGGACTGTGATGTGGATCATACTAGTGGGGACATGGTAGTCCATAAGTACATCCTTCAAGGTCCCTAGTTGTGGGTGTATCGAGACGGGGCATCGATATACCAGAGTAGACTAGCGTATACCTTCTCGACCAATACAGATGGGCGAAGGATGATCCCATATCCATTAGTGTTTGACAACAGAGATGATATACGGGTGCTCAGTGGAGACTGGGTACACTGGACAGACTCGCCGAGAACTCCCAGATGGTATTATACCTTACGTCAGATGGCAGTTCTCTGGTGACACTGGTACAGGTTAGTCTGTACACCCGAGTTCGTCATAGAGTCTTGTGTGATTCCCACTGTGCTTTGATTTCCACCTTACCACGTCCAAGAGGGCATGCAAAACGGTGGTTTTTGGGTACAGTCCCGAGTCACATGGAGGCAATAAGCGATAGGAGGGATTTCGTCTCTCCCGGTATTGGGGGTTGATGTTGCGCTATGCTCGATTGGCCGTAACAGGGAAATCCTTGGCCAGGGCTGGTTTAGAGATATAGTGGTAAGTGTTACCAGTAGTTTCTCGACCAGTTATGAGCCTCATATCGGCTTGACTTATCGGTTATTAGGGTCTGACGTTTACCACCCCAAGACATGATATGCGACATATCAGACGAGGAGACCGGACTGTACGGTAGTGTCACTGTCAGGCTTTTTGCAGGAGTTGGAGCGGGCTTGCTTGCTGATCTTTTGATCGCTCAATACCCGGGTAGCCGTTACGTCCAACTAGTACCGCTGACGGCTTGTGGGTGCTTGATATGATCATCACCTATTGCCGGCGTATTGACGAGTCTTTAGAGTCCTACATAGAGGTTGTACTGGCTCAGGCAAAACGAGATAGGAGCGCATATGTGATATGTGCGGGATCGAGAATAATGCGTGTATGTGATACCGTATTCTATTCTCACGATGATTGTATCGATTGGTTGTATGCGATATAACCTAGTTATCGAATCAAGGATTGATTCGATAAGTCGATACATTGGATATTAGTCGGTTATATGCGATATGACCGGATCGTTAAGTCAAGTGTTGATTTAATGATTTAATGTATAATTATATATTTGATATATTACTTTACATTAACTAGTATTGGTTCACTTAAGATTGATTTTCTCACTTGATGTGCACAAGTTGTATATGTGATATATTTTTGTGCACAAGTTTGTATCATGTTTGATGATACATGCAAACTTGGGTGTGTGTGACTTATACTATATTTAGGTTAATTTTAAAGGTTTTTAATTCATTTGTAATTCAAAAATAGTGCTCATTTTTGAATTTGCTTGAAGCTTCATGAAGCTTTCAAGCATCTTTGACAAAGTCCACCATTTTTGTTTTGCATCAAATTTTCATTAACCTAACCATTCACCTAAACTCTAGTTTAGTCTCTACAATGGTTTATCTCACCCATGGTTGCATTATGATAGACATCACTTGATAATTCATTTCATTATGATTCTTATCATTTTTCTTCTTCTTCTTCTTCTTCTTCTTCTTCTTCTTCTTCTTGAAGAAAAAGAAAAGCTTGCTAGAAAATTATCAAGTGAAGATCCAAGTGAGAAATCAAAATCTAAAGAGTACCCACTTCCTATCTCACCATCCTCTACTAGACTAACACTTTAGTTTAGGGTGTTTGCTTCACTAATTCTATGGTTAATGAGGTAGAAGCTTGAGTCTGTATTCCCTCGACGTAGATCATCTTCGGCATCGAAGACTTCAAGCGATCCGGTTGCAATTTCTCATGGAGCCGTTCGAGAGTCCAAGAGTTGGATGATCGCAGCGAAGGGATGTCGTCACGGAGCTTTGGAAGTGGAGGACCGGATCTACAAAGGTTGTAGTCCCTTTCACTTTAGAGTAAAGTTGTTTACCTGTTATCTTTTTTGCCGAAACTCTAGTTAACGATCTTGCTTAGGGTTATGCGGCATAAAAAATTTTTAATCCGGCATGGTCGATGCCTTGTAGAGCCTCATTAGTGTGCCTAGTAACCCTACAGTAGTATCAGAGCCTAGCTAGAGCTTTAGGTGAAGTGTAGACGAAGTTAGAAACCCGATCGAACCCTGAAACCCCAATCGATACCTTTCTCTGTACATTTTCTAAAACTGTGGATTTTTGTGAATTAAAAATGCTCAGAAAAACAAGCAGGAAAAACTAAGAATTACTGTGAAGTACGGACATCTAACTCAAAAATTTGACCGCGGAACCGCGGCCAAAACAGGGGTTTGGCGGCGGTTCCGCGGCCAAAATTGTGAATTAGTCCCTAGAACTTCATATATTTATTCTTAGGTCCTTTCTTGTCATTTTTTTCTGGGAATTTTTTAATTCTACTGAAGTGTTGAGTTTTCTAGGGTTGTATTGGGGACTCGTTAATTCGATCGGATAATTTAACTTCGTTTATGTTTTTCTGGATATTTTAGAAACTGTTAAAAAGTTCGACCGGATATAAATACCCATTTTTTCCCTACCGGGAAATTTCCAAGTATTGGATTTTTCCGTGGTTTAAGAACGTTCTAAGTAGTGCAAGTAACGCAATGGACCCTCTAGAAAACAACAAACCTTAACTCGATTATGTGACCGTCTTGAACTGTCCTTTGAACCTTAGGGTTTGGGGCAGTACGGCGTGCCACATGTGAGACGTTGGCTTGACTCTTCTACGGCAGGACCGTTGGTACTGTTGCATTAAGTGAATGTTTTTAAACTTATTTCATGTGTTGAGCTGTTTAGGGAAAACTTGGGTGTTTGATTGTTCGATCGGAATGTTTAACATTTTCTATTTATCTGGAATGTGATACAATATTTGGAATTCACAAGTAGTTATGTAATAACTAAAATGAATGTTATAAACATAGCACTTTAGTTTCAAATGATCGGTTGCCACAGAATTTTGATGCGATCAAAAGTCCGTCGCAATCACGTAGCGTACGCGGATATTCGCCGGTAAACTTAATAGACAGCCATGCCCCATAGCCCCGACCAAGTGACTGTAGGAGAACCCCGTAGCCAAAAGCATCTGTTCGGGTGCTCGCGGCAGCGGTGTTCCGCCTTGGTGCACTTCGTCGATGGTATCGGGGGTGCGGCCGCCTACTAAAGTTTGCGACGAGCATTCGATCAGTTATTCGGGAATCTTGTTGAATTGCCCGACTAGATATTGAAAAGTGTATTCGATATAGAGACTAAAATGTGGGGTTTATAATTGTTAGGCATGTGATGTCTAAGGGATTCATTTGATTAGGCATGCGATGTCTAAAGAGATTGCGGATTCCAACTGTTGTAGTTTTACACTTTCCTTTCTGTGACCGTAAGTGTAGTATGTAGTGGTATTGCCGATTTTCGTTGCTATACGTCGACGACAATCAGTGTATGCATACTTACTTACGTTGATGACATATGATGTTATGTGTTGCTCGATATGTTATATTGGATTGTCGTGTTTGAATAGCCGTGGGTTTTATGTGAGAAGAGAGTTTTCATTTTCATTCATGTAAAATTCATTGTATGTAATATTCTTTTATTGGGGCACTTCCAGGTTGCGGAAGATGTCACCATTTGTATATTATTTACTTTTCCGCACTAGGGTAGACCCAAGGAGGGGAGCACAAGTAACCGGGTTCTAGGGTCCAATGGGAGACCAACTCGAGGAGTCGAGTCCGGGTCTCCTAACCCTAGAATTGGAAGGGTTGCTTGCCGCTCTCGTAGGGGTCTAGGGGTGTGGGTTTGGCTATTCATCGCGACAGTGGAATCCGTGTTTTATACAGGCTCAAAATAAAACACGGACGTCCTAGTATATGCAATGTTTCATATGATTCTTCTGCTGTGATATCTGTGATGTGATCATGTGATGTGCTGTGATAGATACTATATATAGTATATATGATATATTATATAGACGTTACTTATGTTTTACACCCGCGCTAGCCGTGCCCCGCTCTGCCGTTAGTTACCTAACCTAACGGTGCACGAGGGGACATCGAGGCGAATGCGGATGGCATAAGTGTACGTCGTATTTATCTGTGATGTTTAGGTGACTTAAATGATGGGACTTCATTAATGTGATTAATGAAAGAAAAGAAACCTAAAGATGTTGTGGAATTGAATTTTCAAAACCAGGTAGCTACAGTTCTTGCTTTGCATCGCGGTGTTCCTTGTAGAACATCCTGCACTTTATTCGATAAGGAAAGGGCCGAGATCCCTTCACCGGGAGTGACCCCTTTAGTAATGACTGGCAGATGCTACACCCCTCGGTTTGTCTTTTGAATGCTTCTATAGTTTTGCTTTGCACAGCGATATATATGATATATCCTGCACCTTATTCGATGAGGAAAGGGCCGACGATCCCTTCACCGGGAGTGACCCCTTTAGCAAAACTAGAAAAGCCTCAAAAACACTCTATTTCAAAAATCATTTGATTCTACAACGATATCAAGTTCATTACGCAATAGGTTTTCAGAAAAACCTGTCGTAGCCCTCCGTCATTTCAGATAAGTACTACTTAGTATTCGTGCTGCGGTAGTTTGGCATGCGTCAAGGCGTAGTGTACGGTAGCTAACTAGTGCTTATCTGCTAGCATACGATGCAATTAGATTAGGGTATTCGTACGGCGTTGTTTGGCACGAGCCAAGGGTCGTGCGGGTGGGTTTAATTCAATCAAGAAATGTACGGGTTGAACTTGACTAGCGGACTATGAGTTGTTTAGCATGCGTCAAGGTCATAGCACGCTAGGGGTAAAATATTATCGGGAATTTCAAGTGTTGAAATTTGCAATGAGATTGCATACCTTCTATGAGATAGTTGGATCCCGATACCCGCTGTGAGTAATTGTTACTCCTGGGAGAGTTTTACACATTACAATTAGCTGATCAAGTAGGTGTCTAGAAAGGTGTCAACGGGGTTACGCCTATGGGAAAACGAGGTTTACTATAATTAGGTTCATACGAAAACATGAGGGACCTCCCTCAAAGTACCGACACTGTTCTGGCTGAAAGATTGGCAAAATTGTAGCGTGTAATTAATCTCGGCTAGTCTTTCCTTTTAGGGTTTGAAGAAAGATTTAATAAAAACAGTGGGAGCCATCCTGATTAGATAAAATAATAACCAATCCGATCTAGCAAGAGCGCACGTAGGGTGTTTTCTTCTCTCTCTCTCCAGGTAGCGACCATATCACGCATTAATCAAGATAATAATACGGATATTTGACCGAACCCACTTATTATACTGAGCTGGGAAACGTTGGTCCCGCTCCAACTTATAATTGTTATAAGACAAAGCAGGAAATTGGGGATTACCAGAATTCCCGTGCCGCCCAAACGAAGAAAGTGCATGCTGATGCATCTTCTTCGGGTGTGTTCATTATAAAGAACTGTTTCACAATGTCCTTTACGTCCTGGGTATATGATACCGGATATGGATCCCGCATATGTAATCTGTTATATGGGCTACAGGTAGGTAAAGAACTGAGAACGGATGATAAGTTTCATGAGATAGAAAACGGTGCAAGTGTTGCAGCCAAGTCTGTTGGTCGCTATCACCCTGTATTACCATTACATTGATTCTGAACAAATGGCATTGATACCGAACCTGATATACAAAATCATATCAGTCTCTTTATCAATAAAGAAAGGATATAATTTTGTATTGTTGGATAATGTTTTGAACATTTCCTATATCAAGAGTTGATCGGTTCAGGCACGTTATCTAAAAACATTGACGTTCTAAATCACACTACAGTTCTTAGTATATAGAACACACACAAGAGGAAGAGTTCAGAAATGAACGGATCCTTCTTGAGGCATTGTAGACTAGGTCATATCAATGCGACCCGACTAGCGAAGTTACATTTAGATGCATATTTAAATTCGTTTGAATTTACATCTTATGAAACTTGCCGGTCATGTCACAAAGATAAGATGACCACAGCTCTGTTTATAGGAAACAGAGAAAGAGTTAGTGAACTTTTGGGATTGATACATGCTGATGTACGAAAGTCCCATGTCTACATATGCCAAGACCGGTTCTTTTTACTTCATTACATTCTCTGATGATTTCTCAAGATTCAGACATATGTTCCTGTTGAAACACAAGTCCGAACCTTTTGAGATATTCACAGAATATAAGTTAGAAGTAGAGAACCAAAATACGGGTATAAGTATTATGTCCTTTGATGTGATCAGGGAGGAGAATACTTGAGCACAGAATTCCTGGACTATTCTAAAGGAAAATGAGAATCTCTTTCAGCATTACTCCTCCGTATACACCATAGCACGATGGTATATCGGGGCGGAGCAATAACACCCTATTTGATATGGTGTGCTCTATGATGAGTACTACTGAGGTAACTATTTCCTTTTGGAGTTACGCACTTGAGAAGTTGCATACCTATTGAATAAGGTTCTAATCAAATCAATTGCCTACCACTTCATATGTGATATGGTAAGGGAAGAGCCCATCTCTTAAGTCAGTTAAGATTTGGGGTTGTCCAGCCTATGTCTAAAAAGCATAATCCGGATAAGCTCGAGGCAAAGTCAGAACTGTGAAAGTTTGTTGGATATCCAAAGCATACGCAAGGGAATATCTTCTGCATAACCGAGGAACAAAAATGTTTTGTTTCTCAACATGCCACCTTTGTGAAAGGGAATTTCTTGAGAAGAAATTATTGGACATGAGGTAGAACTGGAAAGAGTTCCAGCTATACAAACTACAGCAGATGATTTGGTAGAACCAAAGGATTCAGTAGATTCCAACGAATCTTAGCCTCTCCGCCGATCTAGTAGGGTTCCTCACCCACCTGAGAGATACTTTGGTTTCTCTATGACAGTGGGAGCGAGGATTGCATCATGAGATGATGACCCAACTAGTTTCGTGCTGGCCATCAGGAGTATGACTCTGTAAGAATGGCTGGATGCTTAGCGATCTGAGATGGAATCCTTATACACCAACAAAGTATGGACTTTGGTTGCTTTATCTGAAAGGTTAAATCCCCTTTAGGAGCAAGTATATCTTGAGAAGATTACTTGGTGTACATGGAAAAGTTGAGACTTTCAAAGCTAGTCTTGTTAAAGTTTTGCATCATAGACCAGTTATGGCTAAAGATGAAACCTTTTCTGGGGCCTATGCTTAAGTCCATCCAGATCCTACTTGTTACGGCGGCATACCATAACTACGATATCTGGTGGTTGGGTGTCATGACTGCTTTTCTAAAATGATGTTTTAGAAGAGAGCGTCTATAAGTACACAGCCAGAGGGCTTCGTAGACAGTGGGAGCAGCGGAAACGTGCACAAGATGCTTTATAGGATAAAGCAGGCATCGCGGAGTTAGAACATCTGTTTTGATGTGGTAGTCAAAGAGTTTGACTTCATCAAAATGGTAGATGAACCTTGTATATACAAAAAGGTAGTAGGGAGTATGGTGATGATCCTCGTAGAGTACGTGGATGACATACTCTTGATAGGGAAGGAGTTTCATATGCTACGCTCGGTCAATCTCCGCTTATCACAAGGATTCTCCATATAGGATCAAAGTGATACCTCATAAATCCTATGTTTTGATTTATAAGAAAGAAGTAATTGGATATTAGGATTCTCACTATTTGTAGTGAGATGGTATCAATCGATCCTGGGGAGAATCACTGGAAAGGTTCCAGAGTGGTAAGGACGACTGAATGTCAGTCATAGGCATTGTCTTTACCCTCAATGGAGGGATGGTATGTTGGATGACTTCCAAGCTAAATACCGTGGCATACTAGACGATTAAAGGTAAGATACATCGTTACCAAAGATGCTACCAAAGAGGAAGTCTGGGTGTATATTAGTTCATGAGATGAACTTCGTTCCTACCATTGTGTGACAATAGAGTTGTGGCTTATGCCTGGGAACGCCCATCCTATCAGTGATCCAGACATATTTTAAGCAGTGTCACCTGATCATAGAGATGGTTGATCTGCAGGTGATCAAGGTCAGGAGAGTAGACTCAGAGGACAACACGGCGGATCCACTCACAAAGGCTTTTTCCCAGAGAGAGACTATTATGGGATGGTTGAGTATGAGATACTACAACTACTGTTATCAGATGGCCCTAGTGCAAGTGGGAGATTGTTAGTTATATGTATGCCCTAGAGGCCATTACTATGTTGGAGATAGTGCCCTCAGTGTCAATTATTGGATCACAGGCACGTGATTGCAATGATTGAGGGAGGACCTATCCCGGTAGGACAGTCTTACTCGAGATGATAGTATGCTATCTGGTTTATCTTTATCATCATGTACTGCTTCAGGTGACCTTACAGGTCACTATTGCACGTTGATAAAGCCCCTAGGATTCTTGCTTGACTACCAGCAGTATGGGGTTGATCATATACGTGGGAGCTGGGGTCTATAAGCACATCCATAAAAGGTCCCTAGTCGTGGGAGTTTCGAGACAGGGCATCGATTCTCTAGAGTAGACCAGTGTATACAGTCGAGACCCCGATGAGGGGCGGTGGCCGGTCTCACAAGCCACTGGTGTCAGTTGGTTCACCTAAGATGTATACAGGTGCTCATTGGGTTATGAGTATACCGGACAGGACTCGCCGGGAACATGCTAGTTGCTCTTATACCTGACGTCAGATAGCAGTTCCCTAGTAACATGTGTACAGATTAGTTCCTCGACCTGAGATCGTCATTTGTCTCGTGTGAGTTCCCACTGTACTTTGATTACTACCCTACCACGCTCAAAGGAGACGGGCAAACAGGTTTTAGTTGGGTACAGTCCCGAGCCACATGGAGGCAGTGAGCGGATCTGCAGGGGTTCGTCTCTCCCGGTATTAGGGGTGAGGTCGCGCTGTGTCTAGGAGAGCCAAAACATGAAAAGTCCTCGGCCAAGGCAGGATATTTACTGGTAGGTATTGTTAGTTATATTTATGCCCTAGAGGCCATTACTATATATAGGATGTATATTGTAGTGGATGCTTGGACATATATAGGGAGGACTTTCTTGCTCGACATGATAGTATGCTATCTGGTTACTCTTTACCTTAACGTGTACACTTATTGTCTCTCTGTTACATGTTGGTAAAGCCCTTAAAATGTGTACTTGATTACCTGGACTATGATGCAGATCATACTAGTGGGGACATGGTAGTCCATAAGTACATCCTTCAAGGTCCCTAGTCGTGGGTGTATCGAGATGGGGCATCGATATACCAAAGTAGACTAGCGTATACCTTCTCGACCCATACAGATGGGCGATGGATGATCCCATATCCATTGGTGTTTGACATCAGAGATGATATACGGGTGCTCAGTGGAGACTGGGTACACTGGACGGACTCGCCGAGAACTCCCAGATGGTATTATACCTCACGTCAGATGGCAGTTCTCTGGTGACACGGGTACAGGTTAGTCTGTAGACCTGAGATCGTCATAGAGTCTTGTGTGATTCCCACTGTGCTTTGATTTCCACCTTACCACGTCCAAGAGGGCATGCAAAATGGTGGTTTTTGGGTACAGTCCCGAATCACATGGAGGCAATGAGCGATTGGAGGGGATTCGTCTCTCCCGATATAGGGAGTTGATATTGTGCTGTGTTCGATTGGTTATAACCGGAAATCCCTGGCCAGGGTTGCTGAGATTTACTGGTAAGTGTTACCAGTAGTTTCTCGAACTGTTATAGACCTCATATCGACACGACTTATCGAGCTACTGGGGTCTGACGTTTACCACCCCTAGGCGAGATATGCGACATATCAGACGATCAGACCGGACTGTACGGTAAGTGTTACTGGTTGGATTCACAGGAGTGTGAGCAGGCTTGCTCGTTGATCTTCTGATCGCTTAATACCCGGGTGGCCGTTACCTTTAGCAGACCGCTTGCGGCTTGTGAGTGTTTGATATGATCATCACCTACTGCATGTGTATTGACGAGTCTTTAGAGTCCTACACAGAGGTTTCCTGGCTCAAGCGAAATGAAATAGGAGTGCATATGAGATATGTGCGTGACCGAGAATAATACTAGTATGTGATACTGTATTCTGTTCTCGCGATTTGTATCATCGGTCGCTTATATGTGATATAGCCGGGTTACCGAATCAAGTGTTGATTCGATACATAGATACACTTGATACTAGTCGGTTATATGCGACATGACCGGATCATTAAATCAAGTGTTGATTTAATGATTTAATGTATAATTATATATTTGATATATTACTTTACATTAACTAGTATTGATTCACTCAAGATTGGTTTTCTCAATTGAAATGCACAAGTTGTATATGTGATATATTTTTTGTGCACTAGTTTGTATCATGTTTGATGATACATGCAAATATGGGTGTGTGTAAGCCTTAAACCATGTTTAGTTAATGGTTTAGAGTTTTTACTTGTTTATTTTTGTTATTTATTTATTTTAGCAAGAAATAAAATGGTGGCTTGTTTTGTTTCACACTTGAAGCTTCATGAAGCTTTGAAAGTCATAACCATTTTGTTTCTTTCCTTGACCTAACCATTTTAACTAAACCCTAGTTTATTCTCTACACTTGTTAACTCACCCATGGTTGCTAAATGATAAGAATCACTTGGATTTTGTTTTTGATTGTTATTCTTTTTCTTTCTTCTTCTTCATCTTCTTCATGAAGAAAAAGAAAAGCTTTCTTGTAAATTGTCAAGTGACGAAATCAAGTGAGAAACCTAAATCCAAAGTGAACCCACTTCCTATTTCTTCATCCTCTACCACTTGACATGTAGTATAGGGTGTTTTCTTCATAAGTTTCATGACTTGGTGAAGGTGGAGCTTGAGTTTGAGTTGCTTTGACGTAGATCATCTTCGGCATCGAAGTCAACGACCTAGCCCGATCATTTCTCCGACGAAACCATCGCTAGAGTCCGGAATCCCGGTGATCACAGCGAAGGGATGTCATCATGGAGCTAAAGAAGTGGAGGACCGGATCTACAAAGGTTGTATTTCCATTCACTTAGTAACAAAGTAGTAAGCTTGCTTTTCTTTTTCGCCTTACCTCTAGTAACCGATCTAGTTTAGGGTTTCTCGGCACCGGAAAATTTTAATTTGGCATGGTCGATACCTTGCGGAACCTCTTGAGTGTTCCTAGAAACCCTACAGTGGTATCAGATCCTAGCTAGAGCGTTAGGCGAAGTGTAGACGAAGTTAGAAGTCCGATCAAACCCGTAAACCCCGACAAAACCCTTCTCTGTACATTTTTCAAAACAGTGGAATTTTGTGAATTAAAAATGCTCAGAAAAACAAGCAGGAAAAACTAAGAATTACTGTGAAGTACGGTCCACTAAGTCAATAATTTGACCGCGGAACCGCGGCGAAACCATGTGTTTGGCGGCGGTTCCGCGGCCAAATTTTAGACTTAGTCCCTGAAATTTCATATATTTATTCTTAGGTTCTTTCTTGGCAATTTTTTATGGGAATTTTTTAATTCCACTCAAGTGTTGAGTTTTCTAGGGTTTTATTGGGGACTCGTTAATTTGATCGGATAATTTAACTTCGTTTATGTTTTTCCGGATATTTTAGAAACTATTAAAAAGTTCGACCGGATATAAATACCCAATTTTTCCCCTGCCGGAAAATTTTCAAATGTTGGATTTTTCCGTGGTTTAAGAACGTTCTAAGTAGTGCAAGTAACGCGATGGTCCCTTTAGAAGACAACAAATCTTAACTCGATTATGTGACCGTCTTGAACTGCCCTTTGAACCTTAGGCTTTGGGGCAGTACGGCGTGCCATATATGAGGCGTTGGCTTGACCCTTCTACGGCTGGACCGTTGGTACTGAGGCATGAAGTGAATGTTTTTAAAATTATTTCATGTGTTGAGCTGTTTCAGGAAAACTTGGGTGTTTGATTGTTCGATCGAAAAGTTTAACATTTTTCTATTTATCTTGAATGTAATACAATATTTGGAATTCACAAGGAGTTATAAGATAACTGAATGAATGTTATAAACATAGCAGTTTAGTCTCACTTGATCGGTTGCCACGGAATTTTGATGTGATCAAAATTCCATCGCAATCACATAGCGTACGCGGATACTCGCCGGGTAAACTTAATAGATAGCCATGCCCCATAGCCCCGACCAAATGACTGTAGGAGAACCCCGTCGCTAAAAGCATCCGTTCGGGTGCTCGCGGCTGTGGTGTTCCGCCTTAGTGCACTTCGTCGACGGCATCGGTGGTGCGGCCGCCTACTAAAGTTTGCGACGAGCATTCGATCAAAATGTCGGGAATCTTGTTGAATTGCCCGACTTGATATTGAAAAGTGTTTTCGATAATGATACTAAAATGCGGGGTTTATAATTGTTAGGCATGCAATGTCTAAGGAATTCAACTGATTAGGCATACGATGTCTAAAGAGTTTGCGGATTCCAACTGTTGTAGTTTTACACTTTCTTTTCTGTGACCGTAAGTGTAGTATGTAGTGGTATTGCCGATTGTCATTGCTATACGTCGACAACAATCGGTGTATGCATACTTACTTACGTTGATGACATGTGATGTTATATGTTGCAGGATATGTTATATTGGATCGTCG
Organism: Agapanthus africanus; assembly: GCA_030015575.1. Classification (NCBI taxonomy): domain Eukaryota; kingdom Viridiplantae; phylum Streptophyta; class Magnoliopsida; order Asparagales; family Amaryllidaceae; genus Agapanthus; species Agapanthus africanus. The sequence continues at coordinate 304,682,378 of JASDDO010000016.1, read as the reverse complement.
TGTTTGAATAGCCGGGGTTTTTATGTGAGATGAGTGTTTTTTATTTTCATTCATGTAAAAACTTGTATGTAATATTCTTTTATTGGGGCACTTCCAGGTTGCGGAAGATATCATTGTTGATGTATATGTAACGTTTTAGAAATCGTTATGAGAATTTGTCCGTTTTAGGGTAAGTTTGTCGGTATTTTCCGTTTTTACCCGACTGTGAACAAACGACCATATAGACTTACCAGCACCTAGTTTAGCTAAAATAAAGCTAGTGCGCAAGCTTTGGGAGTATATGGGACGTTTTGGTTCAATTTGAATTTTTCCCAATTTTAATATCATTTTAATGCGGTATTCAAATTTTGGGAAAATTCCTCTAAGCAACCTTTTCTTTAAAAATAATTGAGTTAAGCAATCCTTCTCACTTCACTTAGGATTAATGTGTGGATTTGAATTAAACTAGGATTTTAATGAAAAATAAAAGGAAAGAAAATGATGAAGATGCATGCATGTGTGTGTAGTGTGTGTATGCATTAACTTTGCATTAAATGATAGGAAATTGCTAGGAAAGCCTCATAAATCCTTCATCTTATCCCCTTGGCCGAGATTCCCTCTCCCTCCACTACCTTTACTCAATTCCTTTCTCATTTCTTATCAATTCTATCACAAAATCCTCAAAAATCCTAAAACACATCACAAAATATCATAAGCTTGGGATTTCTTGCTTCTTTGATCACTTGGAGTTGGGAAAAGCTTGGAGTTGTGAGCAAAGTTGTTAGGTTTATTCCCTCTACTGTTAAATTAGAGTTTTTGTGTGGTTTTGATCGTTAATTGTTGCGTTGAACGCAGTTTATATCGATTGAGGCGATATTGGGGTTTTTAAGTCTTTTTAGAACTGTTAATACCTGCTGTGACCTGGGAATTTTAGTGTCTGAATAAACAATTCTGGAGAGATGTGCTAGTGGACCTGAGACACTACCTGAGAGACGGAGGCCACCCGACCGGTCGGGGCCGGCGACCACTAAGGAGCGGACCGGCGACGCCGGCTAGGTAGTTGGGAGTTGGGGTGGGTCTTCTGTGGGTTGTTGTCTGCTGTTGTCTTGGGGTGTTTGGTACTGTTTACTTTGTTAGTAAATGCAGTATACAAAATCTGGGACCGATTACCTATAATCTAGTGTTTTGAGTCTGCGTGATACGTGTTGCGACACGAGTCGTGTGTTTGTGCTGCGATGTACTCAGTTTGGTATTGAGGTATCGTTGCGCGTGTTAGCTATTAGACGTGTACTCGTGAGTTGGTTTAGTGTGTTGGTGCATTTTTAAATACGTAGTTTTACGTTGTTTTGATTGATTCTGAGATATTCGCACTATTTCTTGTGTTTGTGAAATTATAACGTCGCAAGCGGGGAATTCAGACGCTGCGAACAAGGGGAAGCAGGTGGTCGGATTTTCATAGCTGGAGACCACATGTGAGTAGATTTAACATCTACGGGGAATCGCCCGTATGGCGCTATGCGTCGGGGCGAGTATGATATGTTAGCTGCACAGTAGTTGCACATTAGTTAGTTTCATATGAATGTCATTGCGTAGTATCATCTGATATATCTGACTCGTAGCTTTAGATATAACACATTACTGACGGTTCATGCCGCACGAGCACTAATTGTATGTTACACCCACATCGTCAGTAATTGCCATGACACACAAGCACCTACTTACGTAATACAGTAGTAAATAGGGATAGTGTGGTAGTAACCCTTATTCCATCTCACGTATACATTACTATAGCTACTTGTACATCAGGCACTCATATTGACATGTACACCATATTTTAGCGATAGTTGTATGTATCTCCAGTGGTATTTCATTGATATATGATATTGAGTTGTTGATCTTGACACTTATGACAGACATCATACATACTTGCTTACATATAGATACTTAAACCTTGCTATTGTTACATAATCAGTTTTATAGCATATATGTCGGTGGTATAGGACGCTGTATATATATGTATTCTGGATTCGAGTTTTTGGGAATTGCAAGTTATATTCTAAAAAGCTGGATTCAATTAAAGAGCGGTTTTCCCTTTATATGCTCATATTGATGTTTTATGTTGCATATATCAGTTTTACATGGATTTTACGCACTGAGATATGGATTTCATATGATTATGGATTTGAGAACCGTGGGATTATTTTCAAGAAACTAGATATATTGTTTGAAAACCCGGTTTCTCTTGATATGATATTTCAGTGCGTCAACCATGTGATTTCTCGGTTCTGAGATTTGACTTGTGATACCCGATTCGAGGAGCGGGAGGCACCGTCTGCGGGTACTTGGTGGACCCGGTATGGTACCACGGGGCGAGGGGTGATTTCGTGGTGTAGACGATAAGCCTGGCTGTGGGACCACTACCTACCGGTGATTGTATTTGGACTCGGCAGATATCATGGGGATACCGACCGGAGTGAGGTATGACATATCGTCAGGGCCAGTCGTGGTGACAGCGCTTGAGTTATGTGGATTTACGTGTCGATGTTAGACACGGGTTTTATGGATATTTCGAGTGTCGGTGTTGGACATTCAGGTTTTCCATGATTTTTACGTATCGTCGGTGGACATACGTGGGTGATATCCTTATATATATATACTTATAGATATATGTCTTCATGATGTTTCGGGTGTCGATGATAGACATTTAGGTTCTATGAGACTTACAGGATGTGAGGACCGATCTGTGGATGCGGTGCCTGAGGATTTGGGATTCGATGTGTCAGTGAGAGACACTGGTGTTTTTTCATGCGTATGATTTTGCATGAGATTTTATTGTATCATCCCACACACTCAAGATTATTTTTGATATGCATTGCTTCATGTAGTTGTAGTACCCTGATGATGTACCTTTACATGATTGTTACATATTCACTTATCATACTTATGCTATCTAATTACAAGTGCTAGATAGATCGCTGTTCGTGCATACCTGCGATTACAGTAGGATGTTAATTACTATTCACGAGTTGGCAACTCACCCCGTTGTGCCACAGTGTTTTGCAGGACTTACCCTCTGAGCAGTCGCGGCAGGGCAACTTATCATCACTACTTTTGCGGATACCGTTACTATTGGCAGTGAGGCCGTTACTTTTAGGTGGGTTTGCGGTTATCCGTTTGTACATTGTATATCTTTTTTATTGGATCTAGTATTCTCCATCTACCTCTGTTGTATATGACTTAGAGACGACTTGTGAGATTTCAGTGTTGTATTATATTGGTTTTGGGTGCCGTGCTCGCAGAAACCGGTTATGTTGAATATGTTTACTTCCTTATTAGTCGTTTCTTTGTTATTTCTTTGCTTTGGCGTCGTATACTTGTTGTGGTGTTTGTCTCCGCCGGTGGGCGTGATTTTTACTCCCAATTGGGATGCTTTATTTATTATCTGTGTTGTACCCGTTTTCGGGGCTAGTTTTTACAAAGGAGGTGCTGCCGAAATTTTCAAGAATGAAAAATAGAGTTAGAAATTTTAAATTGTGATTTCTAAAATATTTAAACTATGATTTCTCCGTTGATCCAGTTTTGGGTGGTTTAGATTTCTGGGTTTTCGGCTTACTTAAATTGCGTACGCCTGTAGACGTTACGTAGTTTAAGTGCCGGTTACGGGCCGACTTGCGGGTCGTGACAAAGTTGGTATCAGAGCGTTAGGTTTTACTTTTTGGAGTCTAGGATGACCTTGGTATGATGGAGTAGGTAGCTTAAGCAGAGTGACGTAGCGTGTGTATGTTCCGCGGCATACTTACGACACGGTACTCCGCCTAAGTGACCTTAGGACTTATTGATTGATGTTCCTTCCGTGATTGATATTCATTTTGGTGATTCGATTTCCGTTTCCTTATCGAATCTTGTTTCAATTTCCAGCCCATATACCGCCGAAGACCTACGAGGGCACAGAGACCGGCCGCGAGGGCCGAGGTCAGAGTTGACTCGTCTGAGGCGAGGACTGACCAGGCAGTACGCCTGTTGTACCGGAGCACATTGCTATGATTGGAGCTGGTATGCAGGATCTGCGCCAGATTGTGGGGACTTTGGTAGAGACCATCCGAGCGCAGGAGCAGGCAGTTGTTCCACCCGCTGCGGAGGCCACGATAGTACCTACAGTTCTGGTAGTCGCAGTTGCAGCTCTGGAGGTTATTGCTGTGTCGCTGACATATTTTATGAGGTTGAAACCCCCGGTGTTTACGGGCACAGATATTACCGAGGATCCGCAGTCATTCATCGACCGGATGGCCAGGATTTGTCGCTCATTTCGATGTTCCGACGAGAGGTGGATAGAGTTTGCCAGTTTTCGTCTGGAGGGTTTGGCCCAGAAGTGGTGTGAGTTGTTGGAGAGGGGCAGAGCCGCTGGTCTTGCTCCTATGACCTGGGATGAGTTTGTGACGTCGTTTCTTGCCCGTTTTCTTCCACCGAGTGTCAGGGATGCGCGAGCGCGCAGATTTGAGTCTTTACGTCAGACGCCGGGGATGACGGTGTCAGAGTATGATGTATTGTTTACTGAGCTGTTAGTGTATGCTCCGTACCTGGTGGCGACTGAAGAGATGAGGGTGAAGAGGTTTGTTCGAGGCCTGCTTACCCAGTTGTTCCTAACCATCAGCATTCAGCATTGCGACACGTATGCGGCAGCTGTTGATGCAGCTCTATTGGTGGAGGAGCGTTTAGCTGAGTCATCGGTTGTTCCAGAACCGAAGAGGACTCGTACGGATGTACCAGCACGGAGGCCGAGGTTTGTCCGTAGAGGCAGAGTTCCTTCAGACTCGGGGAGTAGTAGAGACGTGGGACGTGGCCAGTTCTTCAGTTCTTATTCCCAGGAGGGCCAGCGACCGTCTTATGGATGCTTCGGTTTTGGCAGTTTACATCATCTTGTTCGGGATTGTACCGTGGTGCGTCAGAGAGGGCCAGTAGTACCGCAGGTTACCTTACCACCTTCTCCGCCCCAAAGAGCGTTGCCTCTTATTCCTGTTGTTGCGCCGCGTCAGACTCCTGTTTAGAGAGGTCATGGTCGCGGGGGCTTTGTACAGAGAGGTCGTGGTGATAGAGGCAGAGGACAGCTAGTACCCGGTAGAGGTCAGGCTAGGGTGTTTGCCTTGACTCACCAGGACACTCAGGCGTCCAATGCCGTGGTCTCAGGTACTCTTTCTGTATGTTCTATTCATGCGCATATGCTTTTTGATCCGGGATCTACGCATTCGTATGTTTCCACGCACTTCGTGTCGAGGTTAGGCCGAGAGTCGTGTTTGCTGGATCAACCGCTGGTCGTGACTACTCCTGTGGGAGAGTCGTTTGTTGCGCATAGTGTGTTCCGATCTTGTGTTGTCCATGTTGGTGACAGAGATCTGTCCGTCGACTTGATCCTTTTAGAGATGTTGGATTTCGACGTTCTGCTGGGCATGGATTGGCTAGCTACTTGCTATGCGTCCATGGACTGCCGCGAGCGAGTCGGTGTTTGTTGTGCAGGGGGACCGTAGTGCCGCCCCTCACAGTTTGATTTCTGTTTTGTGCGCTAGTCGGCTTTTGAGGAGGGGATGTCGGGGATTCTTAGCGTTCATTCATGATACTGGAGCCACAGTGGAGTTGTTGGACCAGGTTTCTACCGTGCGAGAGTTTCCCGATGTTTTTCCCGATGAGTTACCTGGGTTGCCGCCAGAGCGCGACATTGAGTTTTGCATTGATCTGATTCCTGGCACGGAGCCTATTTCTATACCGCCTTATCGGATGGCTCCGGCAGAGCTTAGAGAGCTTAAAGATCAATTGCAAGAGTTGCTTGATTTGGGACTTGTGTGTCCGAGTGTTTCTCCGTGGGGAGCTCCTGTTCTGTTCGTCAAGAAGAAGGACGGCAGTTTGAGGCTGTGTGTGGATTATCGTCAGTTGAACCGTGTTACGGTGCGGAACAGGTATCCTTTACCCCGCATTGACGATTTATTTGATCAGCTCCAGGGTGCGAAACATTTCTCGAAGATTCATTTGCGTTCGGGTTATCATCAGTTGCGGGTTTGGAATGATGACATTCCGAAGACTACTTTTCGTACGCGCTATGGGCATTATGAGTTTTTGGTGATGTCGTTCGGACTCACCAATGCGCCAGCAGCGTTCATGGATCTGATGAACCGGATTTTCAGGCCGTTCCTCGACCAGTTCATTATAGTGTTTATTGATGACATACCGGTTTACTCTAGGAGTCGAGAGGAGCATGAGCAGCACTTAAGGATTACTTTGCAGATATTGAGAGAGCACCAGCTGTATGCTAAATTCTCAAAGTGCGCATTTTGGCTTGACAGAGTTGACTTCCTGGGTCATGTGGTGACTGGTGAAGGTATTCGTGTGGACCCGAGGAAGATCGAGGCTGTACAGCTTTGGCCCAGACCTGTATCGGTGACTGAGGTCCGCAGCTTTTTGGGCTTAGCTGGTTATTAACGCCGTTTTGTGCAGGGTTTTTCGAGTATCGCTGCACCGCTGACTGGACTGACCCGGACGGGGATTCCTTTTCTCTGGACTGATGCGTGCGAGCAGAGTTTTCAGCAGTTGAAGACTCGGTTGACGACAGCACCAGTTCTTTCTTTACCTTCTGGATCGGGGGGCTACGTTGTGTATTGTGATGCTTCTCGAGTGGGGCTCGGCTGTGTTTTAATGCAGCATGATAGGGTGATTGCATATGCTTCTAGGCAGCTGAAGAAGCATGAGCAGAATTACCCCACTCACGATCTTGAGATGGCAGCGGTAGTCTTTGCGTTGAAGATCTGGAGACACTACTTGTATGGAGAGTCGTGTCAGATCTTCACGGATCACAAGAGTTTGAAGTATATCTTCCAGCAGCGAGATCTGAACCTGAGACAGCGCCGATGGATGGAGCTAGTAAAGGATTATGATTGTGAGATCCTTTATCACCCGTGCAGGGCGAATGTGGTAGCTGATGCTTTGAGTCGTAGGCCCGTGGGTAGCTTGTCCCAGCTGAGCGCCGTTCAGTATCATTCTTCTGCAGATTGGCAGCTCTTGTGCGATAGTAGAGTGCAGTTTGAGTTCACCTCCACTGGGGGACAGTTTGCACATGTCCGCGCCAGTCCATTACTTGTTGATCGTATCCGTGAGGCGCAACCCAGTGATGCTCGTTTGTCTGAGATTCTTGAGCTTGTTCGACAGGGTACAGTTTCGGAGTTCATGATTGATGACCAGGGTGTGCTACGATGCGGGACTCGCTTGTGTGTACCAGATATTGATGGGTTGAGACGCGAGATCCTAGAGCAGGCACATCAGTCCTCCTTTAGCGTTCATCCAGGTTCCACCATGATGTACCGTGACTTGAGAGACTTCTACTGGTGGGAAGGGATGAAACATGATATTTCGGACTTCGTTTCGAGGTGCCTGACTTGTCAGCAAGTCAAGGCTGAGCATCAGAGACCTGCTGGAGAGTTACAGCCTTTACCCATTCCGGAGTGGAAATGGGAGCAGATTTCCATGGACTTCATTGTGGGTCTACCCAGGACCAGTAGAGGGTATGACTCCATTTGGGTTGTTGTAGACCGGTTGACGAAAGCGGCTCACTTCCTTCCAGTGAAGACCACTTTCGGCTATGCTCAGTACGCTCAGCTTTATATAGATGAGATTGTGCGTTTGCACGGTGTTCCCACATGCATAGTATCCGACAGAGGCACCCAGTTTACTAGCCGTCTATGGCAGAAGCTTCAGGAAGGTTTGGGTACAAGATTGAGTTTTAGCACCGCTTTTCATCCGCAGACCGATGGTCAGACGGAGCGGACTATTCAGACTCTGGAGGATATGATCCGTGCATGTGTGCTTGATTTTGGGGGCAGTTGGGATCATCACTGGCCATTGATTGAGTTCTCCTACAATAATAGCTTTCAGGAGACTATTCAGATGGCACCTTTTGAGGTTTTATATGGTAGGAAGTGTCGATCGCCAGTCTGTTGGACCGAGCTTAGTGAGAGTTTGGTTTTGGGACCCCAGCTTGTTCAGGAGACTACGGAGAAGATTCAGCTGATTCAGGACAGGATGAGAGCAGCCCAGTGCAGGCAGAAGTCTTATGCCGACCGTCGTCGTCGCAGACTTGAGTTCGCAGTGGGAGATCATGTATTCCTGAGGATTTCTCCGATGAAGGGCGTTATGCGATTTGGGAAGAGAGGGAAGCTCAGTCCCAGATTTGTAGGTCCTTTCGAGATCCTTGAGCGAGTGGGTTCTGTTGCTTATCGTTTAGCGCTCCCGCCTAGTTTTCCGGATGTTCACCTCGTTTTTCATGTGTCGATGCTTCGTAGATACCATCATGATCCTTCTCATATGATTCAGCACGAGACCGTTCAGCTTGAGAGCGATCTTTCTTTCATCGAGAAGCCGATAGTTATTTTGGATCGGCAGGTGAAGAAACTTCGGTCTAGGGTCTTGCCTTCTGTGAAGGTTCTGTGGCGTAGTCCTACTGGTGAGGAGATCACTTGGGAAATCGAGAGCGAGATGCGGAAGAAATTCCCTTATCTTTTTGAAGGTACGCTTAGTATGAAATTTTAATTCGGGGACCGAATTTATATAAGGGGGGAGATTGTAACGTTTTAGAAATCGTTATGAGAATTTGTCCGTTTTAGGGTAAGTTTGTCGGTATTTTCCGTTTTTACCCGGCTGTGAACAAACGACCATATAGACTTGCCAGCATCTAATTTAGCTAAAATAAAGCTAGTGCGCAAGCTTTGAGAGTATATGGGACGTTTTGGTTCAATTTGAATTTTTCCCAATTTTAATATTATTTTTATGCGGTATTCAAATTTTGGGAAAATTCCTCTAAGCAACCTTTTCTTTAAAAATAATTGAGTTAAGCAATCCTTCTCACTTCACATAGGATTAATGTGTGGATTTGAATTAAACTAGGATTTTAATGAAAAAGAAAAGAAAATAAAAGAAAAGAAAATGATGAAGATGCATGCATGTGTGTGTAGTGTGTGTATGCATTAACTTTGCATTAAATGATAAGAAATTGCTAGGAAAGCCTCACAAATCCTTCATCTTATCCCCTTGGCCGAGATTCCCTCTCCCTCCACTGCCTGTACTCAATTCCTTTCTCATTTCTTATCAATTCTATCACAAAATCCTCAAAAATCATAAAACACATCACAAAATATCATAAGCTTGGGATTTCTTGCTTCTTTGATCACTTGGAGTTGGGAAAAGCTTGGAGTTGTGAGCAAAGTTGTTAGGTATATTCCCTCTACCGTTAAATTAGAGTTTTTGTGTGGTTTTGATCGTTAATTGTTGCGTTGAACGCAGTTTATATCGATTGAGGCGATATTGGGGTTTTTAAGTCTTTTTAGAACTATTAATACCTGCTGTGACCTGGGAATTTTAGTGTCTGAATAAACAATTCTAGAGAGATGTGCTAGTAGACCTGAGACACCACCTGAGAGATGGAGGCCACTCCACCGGTCGGGGCCGGCGACCACTAAGGAGAGGACCGGCGACGCCGGCTAGGTAGTTGGGAGTTGGGGTGGGTCTTCTGTGGGTTGTTGTCTGCTGTTGTCTTGGGGTGTTTGGTACTGTTTACTTTGTTAGTAAATGCAGTATACAAAATCTGGGATCGATTAACTATAATCTAGTGTTTTGAGTCCGCGTGATACGTGTTGCGACACGAGTCGTGTGTTTGTGCTGCGATGTACTCAGTTTGGTATTGAATATCGTTGCGCGTGCCATTAGATTTGTACTCGTGAGTTGGTTTAGTGTGTTGGTGCGTTTTTAAATACGTAGTTTTACGTTGTTTTGATTGATTCTGAGATATTCGCACTATTTCTTGTGTTTGTGAAATTATAGCGTCGCAAGCGGGGACTTCAGACGCTGCGAACAAGGGGAAGCAGGTGGTCGGATTTTCATAGCTGGAGACCACATGTGAGTAGATTTAACATCTACGGGGAATCGCCCGTATGGCGCTATGCGTCGGGGCGAGTATGATATGTTAGCTGCATAGTAGTTGCACATTAGTTAGTTTCATATGAATGTCATTGCGTAGTATCATCTGATATATCTGACTCGTAGCTTTAGATATAACACATTACTGACGGTTCATGCCGCACGAGCACTAATTGTATGTTACACCCACATCGTCAGTAATTGCCATGACACACAAGCACCTACTTATGTAATACAGTAGTAGATAGGGATAGTGTGGTAGTAACCCTTATTCCATCTCACGTATACATTACTATAGCTACTTGTACATCAGGCACTCATATTGACATGTACACCATATTTTAGCGATAGTTGTATGTATCTCCAGTGGTATTTCATTTATATATGATATTGAGTTGTTGATCTTGACACTTATGACAGACATCATACATACTTGCTTACATGTAGATACTTAAACCTTGCTATTGTTACATAATCAGTTTTATAGCATATATGTCGGTGGTATGGGACGCTGTATATATATGTATTCTGGATTCGAGTTTTTAGGAATTGCAAGTTATATTCTAAAAAGCTGGATTCAATTAAAGAGCGGTTTTCCCTTTATATGCTCATATTGATGTTTTATGTTGCATATATCAGTTTTACATGGATTTTACGCATTGAGATATGGATTTCATGTGATTATGGATTTGAGAATCGTGGGATTATTTTCAAGAAACTAGATATATTGTTTGAAAACCCGGTTTCTCTTGATATGATATTTCAGTGCGTCCACCATGTGATTTCTCGGTTCTGAGATTTGACTTGTGATACCCGATTCGAGGAGCGGGAGGCACCATCTGCGGGTACATGGTGGACCCGGTATGGTACCCCGGGGAGAGTGGTGATTTCGTGGTGTAGACGATAAGCCTGGCTGTGGGACCACTACCTACCGGTGATTGTATTTAGACTCGGCGGATATCATGGGGATACCGACCGGAGTGAGGTATGACATATCGTCAGGGCCAGTCGTGGTGACAACGCCTGAGTTATGAGGATTTACGTGTTGATGTTAGACACGGGTTTTATGGATATTTCGAGTGTCGGTGTTGGACATTCAGGTTTTCCATGATTTTTACGTATCGTCGGTGGACATACGTGGGTGATATCCTTATATATATATATATATACTTATAGGTATATGTCTTCATGTTGTTTCGGGTGTCGATGATAGACATTCAGGTTCCATGAGACTTACAGGATGTGAGGACTGATCTGTGGATGCGGTGCCTGAGGATTTGGGATTCGATGTGTCAGTGAGAGACACTGGTGTTTTTCCATGCGTATGATTTTGCATGAGATTTTATTGTATCATCTCACACACTCAGGATTATTTTTGATATGCATTGCTTCATATAGTTGTAGTACCCTGATGATGTACCTTTACATGATTGTTGCATATTCACTTATCATACTTATGCTATCTAATTACATGTGCTAGATAGATCGCTTTTCGTGCATACCTGCGATTACAGTAGGTTGTTAATTACTATTCACGAGTTGGCAACTCACCCCGTTGTGCCACAGTGTTTTGCAGGACTTACCCTCTGAGCAGTCGCGGCAGGGCAGCTTATCATCACTACTTTTGCGGATACCATTACTATTGGCAGTGAGGCCGTTACTTTTAGGTGGGTTTGCGGTTATCCGTTTGTACATTGTATATCTTTTTGTTGGATCTAGTATTCTCCATCTACCTCTATTGTATATGACTTAGAGACGACTTGTGAGATTTCAGTGTTGTATTATATTGGTTTTGGGTGTCGTGCTCGCAGAAGCCGGTTATGTTGGATATGTTTACTTCCTTCTTAGTCGTTTCTTGTTATTTCTTCGCTTTGGCGTCATATACTTGTTGTGGTGTTTGTCTCCGCCGGTGGGCGTGATTTTTACTCCCAATTGGGATGCTTTATTTATTATCTGTGTTGTACCCGTTTTCGGGGCTAGTTTTTACAAAGGAGGTGCTGCCGAAATTTTCAAGAAAGAAAAATAGAGTTAGAAATTTTAAATTGTGATTTTTAAAATATTTAAACTATGATTTCTCCGTTGATCCCGTTTTGGGTGGTTTAGATTTCTGGGTTTTCGGCTTACTTAAATTGCGTACGACTGTAGACGTTACGAGTTTAAGTGCCGGTTACGGGCCGACTTGCGGGTCGTGACAGTAAATTATTTACTTTTCCGCACTAGGATAGACCCAAGGTGGAGGGCACACGTAACCGGGTTCTGGAGTCCAGTAGGAGACCAACTCGAGGAATCGAGTCCGAGTCTCCTAACTCTAGAATTCTTAGGGTTGCTTGCCTCTCTCGTAGGAGTCTAGGGGTGTGGGTTTGTCTATTCTTCGTGACCGTGGAATCCGTGTTTTATACTAGCCCGTACTAAAACAAGGACGTCCTAGTATATCCAATATTTCATATATGTTTCTTCTGCTGCGATATCTGTGATATGATCATTTGATATGCTGTGACGGATACTGTATGTAGTATGTATATGATATATTATATAGATATTACTTATGTTTTACACCCGCACTAGCCCTGCCCCGCTCTGCCGTTAGTTACCTAACCTAACGGTGCACGAGGGGACATCGAGGCGAATGCGGATGGCATAAGTGTACGTCGTATTTATCTGTGATGTTTAGGTGGACTTAAATGATGGGACTTCATTAATGAGATTAATGAAAGAAAAGAAACCTAAGATATTGTGGAATCGAATTTTCAAAAACAGGTAGCTACGGTTCTTGCTTTGCATCGCGGTGTTCCTTGTAGAACATCCTGCACGTTATTCGATAAGGAAAGGGCCGAGATCCCTTCACCGGGAGTGACCCCTTTAGCAATAACTAGCAGATGCTACACACTCGGTTTGTCTTTTGATTGCTTCTATAGTTCTTGCTTTGCATAGCGGTATATATGATATATCCTGCACCTTATTCGATGAGGAAAGGGCTGACGATCCGTTCACCGAGAGTGACCTCTTTAGCAAAACTTGAAAAGCCTAAAAAATACTCCATTTCAAAATCATTTGATTCTAAAACGATATCAAGTTCATTACGCAATAGGTTTTCATAAAAACCTGTTGTAGCCCTCCGTCATTTCAGATAAGTAGTAGTTAGTATTCGTGCTGCGTTTGTTGGCCTTTGTCAAGGCGTAGTGTGCGGTAGCTGACTAATGCTTATCTGCTTATGCATATGATGCATATTGTATTAGGGTAGTCGTGCGACCTTGTTGGCCTTTGTCAAGGGCCGTGCGGGTGGGTTTAATTCAATCAAGAAATGACGGGTTGAACTTGACTAGCATCCTATGGTTTGTTGGCCTTTGTCAAGGTCATAGGAGGTTAGAGGCAAAATTATCGGGAATTTCAAGTGTTGAAATTTGCAATGAGATTGCATACTTTCTATGAGATAGTTGGATCCCGATACCCGCTGGGAGTAAGAGTTACTCCTGGGAGAGTTTTACACATTACAATTAGCCGATCAAGTAGGTATCTAGAAATGTGTTAACGAGGTTACGCCTCTGGGAAAACGAGGTTTACATTAATTAGGTTCGTGCGAAAGCACGGGGGACCTCCCTCAAAGTACCAACACAGGCCTGGCTGAAAAATTGGCGAACTTGTAGCGTGTAATTAATCCCGGCTAGTCTTTCCTTTTAGGGTTTGAAGGAAGATTTGATAAAAACAGTGGGAGCCATCCTGATTAGATAAAATAATAACCAATCTATTCTTGGAAGAGCGCACGTTGAGTGTTTTCTTCTCTCTCTCTCCTGGTAGCGACCATGTCACGCCTTAATCAAGATAATAATACGGATGTATTGACCGAACCCGCTTGTTATACTGTGCTGGGGAAAGTTGGTCCCTCTCCAACTTATAATTGTTATAAGACAGAGAAATAGGGGAATACCAGGATTCCCATGCTGCCCAAACGAAGAAAGTGCATGAGATGGATCTCCTTCGGGTGTGTTCATTAAAAAGAGCTATTTCTCAGTCTTCTTTACGTCCTGGGTATATGATACTAGATCAGGATCCCGCATATGTAATCTGTTACATGGGCTAAGGTAGCGAACTGAGAACGGGTGATAAGTTTCATGAGAGAGAAAACGGTGCAAGTGTTGCAGCCAAGTCTGTTGGTCACTGTCACCCTGTATTACCAGTACATTGATTCTGAACAAATGCTATTAGATACCGAACCTGATATACAAAATCATATCAGTCTCTTTATTAGTAAAGAAATGATAAAATTTTGTATTGTTGGATAATGTTTTGAACATTTCCTATATCAAAAGTTGATCGGTTCAGGCACGTTATCTAAAAGCATTGACGTTCTAAATCAAACTACAGTTCCTTGTATACAGAACACACACAAGAGGAAGAGTTCAGAAATGAACGGATCCTTCTTGAGGCATTGTAGACTAGGTCATATCAATGCGACTCGACTAGCTTAAGTTACATATTAGATGCATATTTAAATCAGTTTGAATTTACATCTTATGAAACTTGCCAGTCATGTCACAAAGATAAGATAACCATAGCTCTGTTTATTGGAAACAGAGAAAGAGTTAGTGAACTCTTGGGACTGATATATGATGATGTATGTAAGGTCCCCTGTCTACACATTCCAGGATTGGTTCTTTATACTTCATTACATTCTCTGATGATCTCTCAAGATTCAGACATATGTTCCTGTTGAAACACAAGTCCGAACCTTTTAAGATATTCACAGAATATAAGCTAGAAGTAGAGAACCAATACGGGTATAAGTATTATGTCCTTTGATGTGATCAGGGAGGAGAATACTTGTGCATTGAATTCTGGGACAATTTTAAAGGAGAATGAGATTCTCTCTCAGCATTATTCCTCTGCATACACCACAGCACGACGGTGTGTCGGGGCGGAGCAATTACACCCTATTTGATATGGTGTGCTCTATGATAAGTACTACTGAGTTTCCTATTATCTTTTAAGGGGTTATGCACTTGAGAAGCTGCATACCTATTGAATTGGGTTCGAATCAAATCAGTGCCTACCACTCCATATAAGATATGGTATGGGAAGAGCCTATCTCTTAAGTAAGTTAAGATTTGGGATTGTCCGGCCTATGTCAAAAGCAAAATCCGGACAAGATCGAGGCAAAGGTTCCAGCTATACGAATTGCAGCTGCTGATTTGGTAGAACCAAAGGATTCAATAGTAACCGACGAACCTCAGCCTCTCCGCCGATCTAGTAAGGTTCCTCACCCACCCGAGAGATACTTCGGTTTCTCTATGACAGTAGGAGTGAGGATTGTATCATGAGATGATGACCCATCTAGTTTCGAGCTGGCCATCAGGAGTGGGACTCTGTAAGAATGGCTGGATACTTAGCGATCTGAGATGGAATCCTTATACACCAACAGAGTATGGACTTTGGTTGCCTTATCTGAAGGGTTAAATCCCCATCAGGAGTAAGTATATCTTGAGAAGATTACTTGGTGTACATGGAAAAGTTGAGACTTTCAAAGCTAGACTTGTTAAAGATTTGCATCATTAACCAGGTATGGATTATGATGAAACCTTTTCTAAGTACCTATGCTTAAGTCCATCCAGCTCCTACTTGCCACGGCTACATACAATGACTACGATATCTGGTGGTTGGGTGTCATGACTACTTTTCTAAATGATGTTTTGGAAGAGAGCGTCTATAAGTACATAGCCAGAGGGCCTCGTAGACAGTGGGAGTAGCGGAAACGTGTGCAAGATATTTTATGTAATAAAACAGGCATCGCGGAGTTGGAACATCTGTTTTGATGAGTTAGTCAAACAGTTTGACATCATCAAAATGGTAGATGAACCTTGTATATACAAAAAGGTAGTAGGGAGTATGGTAGTGATCCTCGTAGAGTACGTGGATAACATACTCTTGATAGGGAAGGAGTTTCCTATGCTATGCTCGGTCAATCTCCGCTTATCACAAGGATTCTCCATATAGGATCAAAGTGATACCTCCTAAATCCTGAGTTTTCATCTATGAGATGGATGTAATTGGATGCTAGGATTCTTACTAGTAGTAGTGAGATGGTATCGATCGATCCTGGGGAGAATCACTGGAAAGGTTCCAGGGTGATAAGGACTACTGTATGTCAGTCACAGGCATTGTCTTTACCCTCAGTGGAGGGACGGTATGTTGGAAGAGTTCCAAGATAGATACCGTGGCATACTAGACGATAAAGGCCGGATACATCGCTACTTAAGATGCTACCAAAGAGGCTATCTGAGTGTATATTGGTTCATAAGATGAACTAGGTTCCTACCATTGTGTGACAATGGAAGTGTGGCTTTGGCCCAGGAACCCTGGTCCTATCAGTGACCCAGACATATTCTAAGGTAGTATCACCTGATCATGGAGATGGTTGATCTCCAAGGGATCGAGGTTAGGAGAGTAGACTCAGAGGACAACACGGCGGATCCACTCACAAAGACCTTTTCCCAGAGAGAGACTTTTATGGGATGGTTGAGTATGAGATACTACAACCACTGCAATCAGATGGCCCTAGTGCAAGTGGGAGATTGTTAGTTATATGTATGCCCTAGAGGCCATTACTATACATAGGATGTATATTATAGTGGATGCTTAGACATATATAGGGAGGACTTTCTTGCTCGACATGATAGTTTGCTATCTGGTTACTCTTTACCTTAACGTATACACTTATTGTCTCTCTGTTACATGTTGGTAAAGCTCTTAGCATGTGTACTTGATTACCTGGACTATGATACGGATCATACTAGTGGGGACATGGTAGTCCATAAGTACAACCTTCAAGGTCCTTAGTCGTGGGTGTATTGAGACGGGGCATCGATATATCGGAGTAGACTAGCGTATACCTTCTCGACCCATACAGATGGGCGATGGATGATCCCATATCCATTGGTGTTTGACATCAGAGATGATATACGGGTGCTCAGTGGAGACTGGGTACACTGGACGGACTCGCCGAGAACTCCAAGATGGTATTATACCTCACGTCAGATGGCAGTTCTCTGGTGACACTGGCACAGGTTAGTCTGTAGACCCGAGATCGTCATAGAGTCTTGTGTGATTTCTACTGTGCTTTGATTTCCACCTTACCACGTCCAAAAGGGCATGCAAAATGGTGGTTTTTGGGTACAGTCCCGAATCACATGGAGGCAATGAGCGATTGGAGGGGATTCGTCTCTCCCGGTATAGGGAGTTGATGTTGCGCTGTGTTCGATTGGCTATAACCGGAAATCCCTGGCCATGGTTGCTAAGATTTACTGGTAAGTGTTACCAGTAGTTTCTCGAACTGTTGTAGACCTCATATCGACACGACTTATCGAGCTACTAGGGTCTGACGTTTACCACCCCTAGGCGAGATATGCGACATATCAGACGATCAGACCGGACTGTACGGTAAGTGTTACTGGTTGGATTCACAGGAGTGTGAGCAGGATTTCTTGTTGATCTTCCGATCGCTCAATACCCGGGTGGCCGTTACGTTTAGCAGACCGCTTGTGGCTTGTGGGTGTTTGATATGATCATCACCTACTGCCGGCGTATTGACGAGTCCTTAGGGTCCTACACAGAGGTTTCCTAGCTCAAGCGAAATGAAATAGGAGCGCATATGAGATATGTGCGGAACCGAGACTAATACTAGTATGTGATACTGTATTCTTTTATCGTGATTTGTATCATCGGTCGGTTATATGTGATATAGCCGGGTTACCGAATCAAGTGTTGATTCGATACATTGATACTAGTCGGTTATATGTGACATGACCGGATCATTAAATCAAGTGTTGATTTACTGATTTAATGTATAATTATATATTTGATATGTTACTTTACATTAACTAGTATTGGTTCACTCAAGATTGATTTTCTCACTTGAAATGCACAAGTTGTATATGTGATATATTTTTTGTACACTAGTTTGTATCATGTTTGATGATACATGCAAACATGGGTGTGTGTAAGACTTAAACCATGTTTAGTTAATGGTTTAGGGTTTTTACTTGTTTATTTATGTTATTTATTTATTTTGGCAAGAAATAAAATGGTGGCTTGTTTTGTTATACACTTGAAGCTTCATGAAGCTTTGAAAGTCATAACCATTTTGTTTCTTTCCTTGACCTAACCATTTTAACTAAACCCTAGTTTATTCTCTACACTTGTTAACTCACCTATGGTTGCTAAATGATAAGAATCACTTGGATTTTGTTTTTGATTATTATTCTTTTTCTTTCTTCTTCTTCATCTTCTTCATGAAGAAAAAGAAAAGCTTTCTTGTAAATTATCAAGTGAGAAACCAAAATCCAAATTGAACCCACTTCCCATTTCTTCATCCTCTACCACTTGCCATGTAGTATAGGGTGTTTTCTTTACAAGTTTCATGACTTAGTGAAGGTGGAGCTTGAGTTTGAGTTGCTTCGACGTAGATCATCTTTGGCATCGAAGTCAACGACCTAGCCCGATCATTCCTCCGACGAAACCATCGCTAGAGTCCGGGATCCTGGTGATCACAGCGAAGGGACGTCATCATGGAGCTAAAGAAGTGGAGGACCCGATCTATAAAGGTTGCATTTCCATTCACTTAGTAGCAAAGTAGTTTGCTTGCTTTTCTTTTTCGCCTTACCTCTAGTAACCGATCTAGTTTAGGGTTTCTCGGCACCGGAAAATTTTAATTTGGCATAGTTGATACCTTGTGGAACCACTTGAGTGTGTCGAGCGACCCTACAGGTATTCCTGTAGTATCTCAGGTTGTTCTGGGCTACACTCCGACACGACTTGTACCGTTTTTGGGGGTCTGACTTTTACCAACCCCATAGGCCCGTCATGCGATGCTCATAGACGAACGGACAGGACTGTACGGATATTGTCACTGACAGGCTCAGTAGGGTGTCAGGATGAGTTCGCTCATTGACGTCCCTTTTGGTCAATAGCTGGTGGCCCATCACGTATGGCTAATACCTCTGACGTGCTAGTGGTTAAATCCACAGCCATAGTATTGACGAATCTTTAGAGTCCACCACACACACACAGTTACTCAAGTTTCGGGCGAAACTCTGTAGAGGCCGTATGGAGATATGGCAGGGTTCGATCCGATACGTGCGGTATTGCACGGATCGTGATCGGACGGATTTTACTAGCCGGCTTTAGTATAAGCTGGATCCTAGTATTAGACAGTGTAGGTTTTGCCTCTTTGCATTTGTATTCAGTGGGAATACAAATGCGGGCATGTATATGCAGTAGCAGGGTTTTCCTGTAATTTATTACGGGATCAATTTTCTGAGGTGGCCAGTTTGCTTTCCGTTCCAGCCGGTTTTTCTTTGTTCCTTCACGGCCGGACTTTTGTGATGGAGGGGGTTATTTGCAAGTTTGCAAATAACTCATTGTCGAGGGGTTTCTTGCATATGCATAGATTATGAAAGGTTAAGCATCTTTGCTTTTTCATGATGGCTTGCTTTAATGTGATTAGAGTTGATTTGAATTGATTTGATCTTGTTATCATCACTTTGGGTTGTGGTCACCCTCTCCTTTTTCCTACCATCACCTCCCTTCATGTTTTGTATTTTTTTTTCCTCCACCATTTGTTCAAGAGGGGCCGGCCACTTTTGGTAGAGTGGAGAGAGAGGTTTCATTTTGAGTGAAGGAAAATGATTCATTACATTTCTAGCTTGCTTCAAAATTCCTCATCACTCTAAAGTTCATTCCATACCTTCATCCAAAGGCAACTAAACCCCAAAGAGACAAAGGTTCTATACTACAACCTACAGTACCCTTGGACGCGTCGGCCAGCCAACTTCGCGCCCGAGTTGCCTCAGTCCAGAGGTGGGAACATGTATACGAACCCGGCTACGTGGTGCCTTTCCGGCGAGGAGGTGACGAACGGAGATTCCGCAGGAGATCGGAGTGGAGATGAAGACCAAAGTACACAGATCGCTTGGTATAGCTTCTCTACTCTTTTCTTGTATGCTAGTAGCTAGGTTAATGGCCCGATCCGGGTATTTAGTGCGCAGTGGTGCCGGTTTGCTAGTTTGCAAAAGTTAAAGTAAATTTTCGTTTCCGCGTTTTGGCCTCGGGATGACGGCCGGGGCGCCGCCGTGCACTTACAGTGGTATCAGAGACTCGCCATTAACCTAGTCTAGCTTGGTCAAATGTGTTTAAAGTTTCGATGGAACAAATATTCCAAAACCATGTTTTTCCATGTAACAGTTTCTGTCGAAATTTTTTGGACTCTAAAAATTTTTCAAGTTGTTGCAGAAGTACATTTAGTGCATTATAAGCATTCTGTGAAATTTTGGTTGCATGATCCCAATTTTCCACCGCGGTTCCGCCGCAATATTGACTGTTCATGGCCCTAAAATTTTACAAAGAGCTCCTGAGTGTAAAATAGGGTTTTTGGAATATTATTTTTTGGGCCCAGATTTCTTTGAGTGCTACAGTGGTGCTTACTACTTGGTAAAATTTGATCGATCGAATATTTTAAACATATTAGTTCACAGTATTTACATTATATCTGCGATCGTGAATGTCACTTGATCGGTAAATCCTGTCTAACTGCTATAGCCCAGTTAGACGGATTTGCGAACGTGACATTCACGTTGATGTTCTGTGATTGTGCTGTGTTGTTGCGGATTGGTCTTGGGGATAGCCTGGTTGCAGTGGTAGTACAGTTTTGCTTTATATGTACATTTATTATTGCGGGGCGAGCGTCCGACATGTGGATTGCCGTCACTGCCTGTTTGTATTATTCTTTTGGGGCATGACCGGGATGAGGTCGATGTACCCGTTGTATGTATATTTTAGTTTCTGTACTAGGATTACCCCGTGGAGGGGTGCACGGATAGCCGGGTTCTAGAGGGCAACGGGCCCACATCTCATGGCATTGAGACCGAGAGGGTTTTACTCTAGAATTGGCAGGCTATTCGCCGCACTCGTAGGGGATATAGGATTAACACGGGAGGGGTGTCCAAGTTACTGGATTCCGTGAAGTGCTGGGTGGTCCATTCACGTTACTGAAGGGGGCTGCTTCGCTTCAGGTTTTGGCGGGTAACTTGCCGCGCCCATAGGGGTCTAGGATTTCATTGCACAGGCTATCCACACGACCAGGGGAACGTCGGGTTTCGGTAGCGGCACTGTGAAACCCGGGGATCCCAGATATCTATTTTATTTTGTGATGCTGATTACTCTCTGTGATGTTGCATTTTATCACGCCTTGAGCGAAAATTATATATTATATATATACTAGTAGATGTTGTATATGTTTTGCATCCGCGCTAGTCCAGTCCCCGCTCTGTCGTTAGTTAAGTAACCTAACGGGTGATGACGGGACCCAGTGGCGAATGCGGATGGCATATACGTACATCATTATTTTCGTTCTTTGTAGTGTGATCAATTGATGGGACTGCGTTGATTCGGATCAATGCAAGATAAAAAAAACCTATTCTGATATTGTTGGAACATTTTTCAAAAAGCTGTTATTTCAAGAGCGTTCTCTTTTGTTTTGCACAGTGGTATTCGGTTATGAATATCCAGCACCTCAGTCGACGAGGCAAGGGCCGAGATCCCTTCACCGGGAGTGACCCCTTGGACAGAAGTTTGCGTCAGGGCAATAACTTCACTATAGTCGTTTACTTTTCGTTTGCATCGTGGTATTCAGTTGGAATATCCTGCACCCCATCCTACGGGGAAAGAGCCGAGATCCCTTCACCGGGAATGACTTCTTTAGCAAAGGTTTTCGTCACTCTATTTTTAAAAAAGCTATATGTTCCTTCAACGATATCAAGTTCATTACGTTAAAGGTTTTCGCCAGAAACCATTCGTAGCCCTCCATCATTTCAGTTAAATATTCGGTAGTATTCAAGCTATGTATTTTGACCTCACGCCAAGGCATAGTGTTTGGTAGCTACCGGGTATTTATCTGTTGCATAGATAGATGCGTTGGTTTGGGACAGTCGTACTACTATTTTGGCCTACGTCAAGGGTATGTACAGGTGGGTTCAAATTAACTTGGACAATGATGGGTAGAACTTGACATGTGACTTATTATATTTTGACCTCACGCCAAGGTCATAAGAGCATGGGGCAAAAATCACATCGGGAGTTTCTAAAGAAACTGAAATTTGACAGATATGCGCATACCTTCTGGAGTGTGATAACGTGAGCGGATTCCGTCACGTTATCATGCGATGATAGTTGGATCCCGATTCCCACTGATGAGTTGGTTTACTCCGCGGGTGGTCTCGACTAATTCTTCTTTCAGGGAGGAGAATTTGACGGTACAGTGGGAGATTTCCAGATTAGATAAATTGGTAACCATTCTGATCTAGGTTAGAGTGCACGCTGAGTGTTTCTTTTCTCTCTCTCTTTGGCAGCGACCATTGACCCGACCCTAGACTATGACTCAGTGACCAAGTTGACCGAACCTTCTTATAAGACTGTCTTTTGGATTGTCAGAGTTGCAGACCTCATTGCCACTCCTACTTTTACCCTTTTCTCCAGGAAACCCCGTATTACTACGAAGGTCCACTTCCTTTGGACAAAACCATCGTATGGTTATATACGAACTTGAAGGTATTTATTCGAGGATGGTTTCCGGTTCTGGAGAAAACGAATAGGACTATTCAGTTGTCTTTTCCTTTTACCTTCTCTCAGGTTGCGAGTGCTCCTTGGATTCAGACAATACACCTATTACGCAAATTGGATAGTCTTCTTCCAAACCATAGGCAGGTGCCGACCGGTAGGGAATGAAGAAAACTAATTAGCCTAAACGGTGTATAAAAGGTATTAAGTTAAGACAAAGAAAGGGATTAGAAGGAGGGCAAAGTAAATTGCGACTGACATTCACGACCAAACCAAGTGTTTCTTTACCACTCCCACCTCACCTTTGTATTTCTCTAAGACACTCCGTATCACTACGAAGATCCACAGTTTATTTTGATACTCCATCGTATGGTTATATACGAACTCGAAAGGAACTTGTTCCAGTTCGGGGATGGATTCTGGTTCAGGAGAAATATGAATAAGGTTTATTCGGTTGTCTTTTATCTTCACCTTCTCTCGCATTGCGAGTGTTCCTAGGATTAGGACAGTACACCCATTATGCTTATTGGATAGTCTTCTTCCAAACCATAGGCTGGTGCCGAACGGTAGGGAAGGAAGAAAACCATTTAGCCTAAAAGGGTGTGCAGAAGGTAACGACTAAAGACATATAAAGGGATTTGGAAAGCTGGCAAAGAAATACACGGTTACAGTTGTGAATCTGGATAATGGAAGAGGCATTGCTAGGAATACTCGGATACCCCATCGAAGCATTTCAATGTTTCAGTTTCACTGTGTATTATTAAAAGAAAACTGATTTCCCAATTAGACACTTGCTCCAGAGTATGTATTTACCAGGTATGATTCTCATATCTGTATGGTTTTACAGATGATGAATGAGAGTAAGTTATTGGGAATTAGGTGATTATCCTCATTATATCAGAATTCGTTGTAATTGGTGATATTTGAGGAAATCGCCTGGGTTATTTGTCGGACGACAAATATTCGGTTTTGAATATCCGTTGCTATGCACCAATTTCAAATTGATATATCTGTACGTCTATTTTTATAGAGTGAGATATACCTTTTTGAAATTATGTCTATGACGTTTACCTATATCAGTGGATGGTTGGGTAAGGAGCAATAAACAGCGGTGTAATTCTTCTTAACCATAAGGACAGTTTTCAACCTACGACACACAGTGAATGAGTTATTAGACTCAAGGGACTTATACAAAGTATTGTATATTGTCCAGTGTCTATTAGGACAGAGGGGTTGGTCCTCGTACTATATTCGGTTTACTTATGACTTCTCTAGTTCTTAGACAAGTGTTTCGTAGAAACACAAGGTCCAAGTTTTGAGAAGTTATAGGTATATGAATAAAGTAGAGAACCAGGTATTGCAAGTATCGGGATTCTTGAAGGTGATCAAAGATGTAGATACTTGTATATGGTATTCAGTTGATACTAATGATTAAGTGAACTTACTTCTCTTTCAGGTTAGTCATAATTGGAAGCGCTCCTAAGTTGAGTAACGCGGATCGGCCTCTCTCCATTTACTTGACATGCACTGGAGACAGCTGCATGATTTGAATCTGGTTCAATTAAATCAGTGCCTCTGTTTCTATATCTTTCTATATCGGATATAGAACAGTTCATATCTTGACATTGTTAAGGTACGGGGAGTTGTCCGGCTTATGCTTAAAACCAGACACTGGACAACTCAAGGCACGTTTCTGTAATGGTTGTTTGTGGGTTGACCCGGGCTATGACGAGGGTTGACTTTCTACCATCTGGAAGATCAATAGTGATATTGTTCTTGACTCGTCACAGTTTTAATAAAAATGGATTTTTTCAGAAAACAGTAGTGGGAGTATGGTGGAACTGGAAGTGATTCTAGAACCGCAAATGATTACTGAAGATTTAATAAAGAACCTAAATATTCAATTTGATTTGACATTCCATTGGCCACTCCGCAGATATGGTGGGTAACCTCAGGCACTCGAGAGGTACTTCGGTATGCTCAAGGACGGTGACAGGGAGGTTCTTGTTTACCCAGAATTGCCATTGCTGTTGTTCCAGACTGTGAAACCCGGCAGGAGGATGAGTATATCGTCGTTCTAAACTTGCTTTAGAAGTGTACGTGTATATGACTCTGCCAGAAGCTTGTCGTGGTCAGTGGGAGCAGCGGAAGAATTGGTGGAAAAGTGGCTTATGTCTATTTATAGACTAAAGCAGATATAGCGGAGATAGATCGTCTATTTCTGATGTGACAGTCATAGGTTTGACTTCATCAGAATAGGGGATGGATCTGTTAAGAAGGTAGTAGGGTGTGATGTCCTGGTATTTGATGATATATACAGAGTAGGAAGTGAAATTCCTATACTACGATCGGTTATTCTTTGGTTGTCACACAGTGGTTTCTCTACATAGGACTTGGATATTATATCAGACATTCTGGTTACTGGAACTATAGTTTTAGATCTAGATTTGGGTAGATTCCCAATCTGGGTACTTAGACAGCATTCTATGAGTATTTAGAATGGACAACTCTTGGCACGGTAGTGTACCTGCTGGTAATGGAGTCACCCTCCCTAAAAGTGTCCTACAGACTAAAATAGAGAGGAATGTGTATGATTGGCAGATCACTTGCTTAGGCAATTGAGTCAATCATGAGATGTCAAGTACCACACCAGATGTTGTTCTTGCAGTAGATGCGACAAGTTGATATTGATCCAATCCTGGAGAAACATTAAGAAGCAGTTTTAGAACATAAGTGGATGTTCTAGGGACATGATAACGACAGCCTCCTTGGGGAGACGGTTATCATTCCAGGCTTCCAAGGTGACCTGGATGGCAGAGTGGCTGTCAGAGTTATAGTTTTCCCTCTGACGAGAGACAGTATTTTGGACAGGTGGTCCAGGAGGATACTAAGGGAGGCATGGCGCAGGACACTGATTAAGTTCAGTTGATGATACAGTCTAAGAAGTTTGGATTTGGAGTTCATTTATGAACTAAGTCCCATCAGATATCCAGACATTCTAAGACAGGTATTGCTCATTTCGGGAAATGGCTTTCTTCGCGAATTTGAGATATAGAGAGATATAGAAAGAAACATCAAAGCGGATCCACTCACTGAGGCTATTCCTAGAACGCAATAGTTTCGTAAATGAGCTTTGTGAGACTGAATAGTAGAGGAGTTGGGTGTTCGGTATCACACGGGCTGTGAGTATGCGGCATCGCAATAATTAGTCTTGAGTGCAAGTGGGAGATTGTTGGTGATAGTGCCCTCAGAGTCAATTATTGAATCACAGGCACGTTATTGCAATGATTGAGGGAGGACCTATCACGGTAGGAAAGTCTTACTCGAGATGATAGTATGCTATCTGGTTTATCTTTATCATCGTGTACTGCTTCAGGTGACCTTACAGGTCACTATTGCACATTGATAAAGCCCCTAGGATTCTTGCTTGACTACCAGCAGTATGAGGACGATCATATACGTGGGAGCTGGGGTCTATAAGGACATCCTTAAAAGGTCCCTAGTCATGGGAGTTTCGAAACAGGGCATCGATTCTCTAGAGTAGACTAGTGTATACAATCGAGACCCCGACGAGGGGCGGTGGCCGGTCTCACAAGCCACTGGTGTCAGTTAGTTCACCTAAGATGTATACAGGTGCTCATTGGGTTATGAGTACACCGGACAGGACTCGCCGGGAACATACTAGTTGGTCTTATACCTGACGTCACATAGCAGTTCCCTGGTGACATGTGTACAGATTAGTTCATCGACCTGAGATTGTCATTTGTCTCGTGTGAGTTCCCACTGTACTTTGATTACTACCCTACCACGCTCAAAGGAGACGTGCAAACAGGTTTTAGTTGGGTACAGTCCCGAGCCACATGGAGGCAGTGAGCGGATCTGCAGGGGTTCGTCTCTCTCGGTATTGGGGGTGAGGTCGCGCTGTGTCTAGGAGAGCCAAAACATGAAAAGTCCTTGGCCAAGGCAGGAGATTTACTGGTAGATATTCCAGTAGTATCTCAGGGTATTTTGGGCTACACTCCGACACGACTTGTACCGCTTTTGGGGGTCTGACTTTTACCAACTCCCTAGGCCCTCCATGCGATGCTCATAGATGAACGGACCGGACTGTACGGATATTGTCACTGACAGGCTCAGTAGGGTGTCAGGATAAGTTCGCTCATCGACGTCCCTTTTGGTCAATAGCTGGTGGCCCGTCACGTATGGCTAATACCTCTGACGTGCTAGTGGTTGAATCCACAGCCATAGTATTGACGAGTCTTTAGAGTCCAACACACACACAGTTACTCAAGTTTCGGACGAAACGCTGTAGAGGCCGTATGGAGATATGGCAGGGTTCGATCAGATACGTACGGTATTGCACGGATCGTGATCGGACGGATTTTACTAGCCAGCTTTGGTTTAAGCCAGATCCTAGTATTAGACAGTGTAGGTTTTGTCTCTTTGCATTTGTATTCAGTGGGAATACAAATGCGGGCATGTATATGCAGTAGCGGGGTTTTCCTATAATTTATTACGGGATCAATTTTCTGAGGTTGCCAGTTTGCTTTCCGTTCCAGCCGGTTTTTCTTTGTTCCTTCACGGCCGGACTTTTGTAATGGAGGGGGTTATTTGCAAGTTTGCAAATAACTCATTGTGGAGGGGTTTCTTGCATATGCATAGATTATGAAAGGTTAAGAATCTTTGCTTTTTCATGATGGCTTGCTTTAATGTGATTAGAGTTGATTTGAATTTATTTGATCTTGTTATCATCACTTTGGGTTATGGTCACCCTCTCCTTTTTCCTACCATCACCTCCCTTCATGTTTTGTATTTTTTTTCCTCCACCATTTGTTCAAGAGGGGCCGGCCACTTTTGGTAGAGTGGAGAGAGAGGTTTCATTTTGAGTGAAGGAAAATGATTCATTACATTTCTAGCTTGCTTCAAAATTCCTCATCACTCTAAAGTTCATTACATACCTTCATCCAAAGGCAACTAAACCCCAAAGAGACAAAGGTTCTACACTACAACTTACTGTACCCTTGGACGCATCGGCCGGCCAACTTTGCGCCCGAGTTGCCTCGGTCCAGAGGTGGGAGCCCGTATACGAACCCGGCTACGTGGTGCCTTTCCGACGAGGAGGTGACGAACGGAGATTCCGTAGGAGATCGGAGTGGAGATGAAGACCGAAGGACACAGATCGCTTGGTATAGCTTCTCTACTCTTTTCTTGTATGCTAGTAGCTAGGTTAATGGCCCGATCCAGGTATTTAGTGCGCGGTGGTGCCGGTTTGGTAGTTTGCAAAAGTTAAAGTAAATTTTCGTTTCCGCGTTTTGGCCTCGGGATGACGGCCGAGGCGCCGCCGTGCACTTACGTACTATACATGTGTTGTATATTGTAGTGGATGCTTGGACGCATATAGGGAGGACTTTCTTGCTCGATATGATAGTATGCTATCTGGTTACTCTTTACCTTAACGTGTATACTGATTGTCTCTCTGTTACATGTTGGTAAAGCCCTTAGGATGTGTACTTGACTACCTGGACTGTGATGTGGATCATACTAGTGGGGACATGGTAGTCCATAAGTACATCCTTCAAGGTCCCTAGTCGTGGGTGTATCGAGACGGGGCATCGATATACCAGGGTAGACTAGCGTATACCTTCTCGACCCATACAGATGGGCGATGGATGATCCCATATCCATTGGTGTTTGACATCGGAGATGATATATGGGTGCTCAATTGAGACTAGGTACACTGGACGGACTCGCCGAGAACTCCCAGATGGTATTATACCTTACATCAGATGGCAGTTCTCTGGTGACACTGGTACAGGTTAGTCTGTACACCCGAAATCGTCATAGAGTCTTGTGTGATTCCTACTGTGCTTTGATTTCCACCTTACCACGTCCAAGAGGGCGTGCAAAACGGTGGTTTTTGGGTACAGTCCCGAGTCACAAGGAGGCAATGAGCGATAGGAGGGGTTTCGTCTCTCCCGGTATTGGGGGTTGATGTTGCTGTAACGTTGTGAAAATCGTTTTGGTGAAATTTCGGAAAATCGGTAAAATAAGGGGGTTTTCAGTAAAAAGTTAAAATACAAATATCTTTATTTTAAAATTAAATATAAATATTCTAGTTATGTAATTGCTAGTATTTGGTGTTTATTGAGCCACTGGTGAGATTTCAAAATTTTTGAAAATTTTTCCGAAATTAATTATTTTAATATTATTTTATGCCGTCACTAATACATTTAATTCGGGAAAATTACAAACTGGAATGAGTTGAAACAAATTTTGTGCATCATAATAAATTAAACAAAGCTTTATCATGTGATTTTTGAATTGAAATAGGGTTAACCGGTGTTAAAAAATATCGAAGAAAAAGGCTTTTTCGGTGAAATTAGTGCAAATGGAGTGCGGTATAACTTTTATCTTGTCCCAAACAAAACCACACTCTCTTTTACTCCCTCACACTGTTTTTGGCTGACCTTGGAAGCCCCCTCTCACTTCATTCTTCAAGTGACTTCTAGAAATTAGGTTTTATGGAAAAATAAAAAGGAAAATGAATAAAGGTTGAAAAGACTTAATTGTTTGATATTTTTACGAAACCTTCTACACTTTTCTTCACCTTTTCTCACTCTTCTCTCTTTTCCTCACCTCATGGCCGGCCTCACCTCCATGGGCAGCCCCAAAATTTTCCCCCCTTCATTTTTGCATTAAAAATCATCAAAATTCATCAAAAATCCAATAAAAAAATCCACAAAATCCTAATAAATTCATACCCTCTATTCTTTGCTTTTCTTTACATGGATTTTTGGAGATGGAAAGCACTCATTTTGGAGACTCATTTTCATGTTTGGATTTTATGTTGTGGAGGTATAAATCTTTTTCTTTTGATTTATTTTTATTAGATATTTCTTTTAAGCATAATTAGATTTATTAAATTAATTCTATTTGCAAGTTTTAAAATTCAAGTTAGGCTTTGTAAATTCAAGTTGTGGTTTTATTAATTCATTAGGGTTATAATAACTAGTTTAACACTTTTGGAAAATGGAAAATCATGCATGGTTGTTATATTGTAAATTGTTATCCAAAATTGTTTAAATTAAATCATTTTGCCAAACTAGATTTCTATATATTATATATATTGGTGAGATAAATTCCAATTAATGTTTGTAAAATTAGATTGTTGTTTAAATGAGGATATTGACATGTTTAAGGAATGAAAAACTTAGTTTGGTCACTAGTTTCTTTTGATAACTAAAAAATACTAATAAAAATGCTATTTTTGCTAATTAGTTTTTGGAAATTCTTAAATAAATGAGATTTAAAATATAAATTATGGTTTCATTATAACATTATCATTATAAATTGTAGTTTAATTTATTAATTCATGAAAAATTAACTTTGTTGTGGAATTGTGGAATTTTTCTTGTAAGATGTTGAAAATTTATGAAAGTTGCAAACTAGGAATTTTGTATTAATACAAATTTGTGTAATAAAAATATAGTAATGGGTTTAGTTTGGTCACTAGTTTCTTTTGATAACTAAAAAATACTAATAAAAATGCTATTTTTGCTAATTAGTTTTTGGAAATTCTTAAATAAATGAGATTTAAAATATAAATTATGGTTTCATTATAACATTATCATTATAAATTGTAGTTTAATTTATTAATTCATGAAAAATTAAGTTTGTTGTGGAATTGTGGAATTTTTCTTGTAAGATGTTGAAAATTTATGAAAGTTGCAAACTAGGAATTTTGTATTAATACAAATTTGTGTAATAAAAATATAGTAATGGGTTGTATAGTCTAGTTATGCTATTTAATGAGTTTTATGACCATTGGTTTCATTTAAATGTCAAGTTTTGAAGAAAAACGGTAAATTGGCATTTTGGGGTTTTACGAAATTGGGCGATTTGATGAATTTTAGGGTTTCGATGAATTAAATAATGTTTTATATTATAAGTAATGAGTTTTAAAACTATGAATTGTTTGTTGATGTTTAACTCGATTAATCGGAGTTTGTACGCTGATATCGAGCGATATTTGGTTCTTTGGCATGAACGGGACATAGGTTTTAACCTATGCGCGTTCCATGTGTCGTTTTGACTTTTGTCCGTGATTTAGTTTACGATACAATATATGTTTGTGTATAGGTACCCCTCACGTGGACTGCGGGCGATGAAGAAGAGGATGGTGACACCGTCTTCGGCAGACATGGACCAGGTGAGTAGATGTATATCTACGGGGGGAAAGTCGGGTGGATGGCGTTTAGCACCCCCGCAACGTAGAATAGTAATAGTACTTATTGACATTAGGAAGCCAGATGTGACCCTAGATTCTTAATCAGTAGGACCCTAGTAATGACCCTAGGCTGGACTAGACTGATTTAAGAAGACCATACCAGAGAATGAATACCTTGGAAGAGATTCGTAGGTTTCAGGTAGATACACACACACGCACACACTGAAACTCGATGTGGTGTATACGTATATGTGTATATATATATATAGGACTAGGTATAGGTATATATATATACAACATGTATATAGGATACAATGATGTGATATGATACACGGGAATGAAACAGTATACTGGGCTTGATGCCATGATTCTTGGCTATACAGTCATATTAAAGTGTTAGCGGATCATTAGAGAATAAGATAATGAATAGGTATACATTAATTATAATGGGTGGTGATGATATTGAGGTACATGGGACTCTAAAATAGCACCCGGACTGTAACTTGTGACTGATCACGATATGATATATGTATGACTTGATTACGACATCATATAGGTGTGACTTGATGATGATATGATATAAGTGTGACTTAATCACAATATGATACATAAGACATGATATTTCTGAGGATAAATTAATGATGTATATTTATGATGGCAATGATATATGATTGATGTATGCGATTACAGTATAGCACCTTGATCATGACATGTGTTGATGATGATATTATACGAATGATGAGACACCTAGGAGATACTTGACCCGTACCCCGATATTGGGATGCCGTACGATGGATTTTACCGTACGAGGTATAGATATTATGATTGATCTGCACTCTAGATTCGAAGAAGCCGTACTACGTACGTGACGCTATTGAGGCTGGATGACCGACTATTAGAGATATGGATTCAGACCTTAGGTGGACTCTTGTTCCTTATTGACTAGTTTCTTAGGTTAAGTTCCTTAGGAGGTTAGATGGACACTAGTTTGGGTTTGATTCATATAGTGGTGGTTGTACTTGTATATCGCAGATGAGTGGTTATTCACATCCATCTTTACATTGATACTGTAATCATAATGTTGCATGTTCATACATATGTTTCTATATCAGTATAAAGCTCTGCCTGTTAGGACACCAGCACTATTACCGATGATGCGCATATTCCACGCACACTTATTTGCCGGCTCACACACTTCATTATCGGTAATTGCTATGTCACGTATACTTTAGATCATATTATCTTTTATTGATACAATAAGCTAACAGCTAGATCAATATAATATTGTGATTACTCTCTGGTGTTAGTATAGATGTGGTATTTATTACTTAGACATTTCATGCATTCGCATTTTCATGTTATCATGCAGTATTATGGGGCATATGCCGACACTTATCATATACTTACTCATGATTTTAGGATTTTGGATTTCTATGAGATTTCTGGATTTTTGGGGAAAACCGCAAGCATATATAAAAACTTCTCACTCTCTCCTCCTCTCTTTTTAAAATATAAGATGCGGTTTTCTCGTGATGTATGTGTCGTCCACCATGAGATTTCATGTTTTCTGTTAGATTTCGAGACCCGATTCGAGGAGTGGATGAACCGTCTCGGGTACATGGTGGGCCCAGTATGGTACCCCGGGGCAAGAAGATCGAGTTGTAGACGATGAGCCTGGCAGGGGAAGGCTACCTACCGGTGATGTCTGGCGCGGCGGATATCCAGAGGATACCGACCGTTGTCATGAGATTTGATGATATGGGCCGATCCGGACTGACGGAGCCCGAGATATTGAGACTATGAGACATTGAGATTAAGAGGTATTGAGACTTGAGATTTACATGCTTTGTGTCGATGCTTGACACGGATTTTCATGGATTTCATTGTTGATATTTCAGATTTCTATACACATTTTACTATGATAAAAGCTAAAGATTTCTTATACAGATATACCTAGATTTCAGGATTGGTTATTTTACATTCATGGTGCATGCATAGTCATTCATATGACATAGTACTATATGAGGCACTGACACGAGCACGGAGTATTTGCATTTACACGTAGCTTATTATCCTGTCGCACTTGATGACTAGGAGTATATTAGTATATTATTATGACCTAGGATAGCGTCGTGCATTCGATTTCTTTTCGTAGATGTCTTCTATTCACGAGTTGCCAACTCACCCTCGTTGTGCCAAATTTTATTACAGGTTGATGTACAGGGTTCCTTGGCAGTTGCTGGCACATCATTTTCATTCCGGGTGATTTGCACGGTAGGTTGGTTCATTTGTATCTGGACCGCCGTTGTATTTTTATTATTTCATTTGTATCTAGAAAACTCCATCAACCAAACTTGTATTACTTGATAGTTTACTGGATCAGTTGTTTATTTCGATCTTAGAGTCGCGCTTGTATTATTATGATATCTGGTGGTTTTGTTTTCTTTTGAGTTTTGAGCCTCGCCCTTTGGCATTGTATACTATTGTGCATTGATGTGGTTGTTTCCGCCTTTTGGCATAGAGCTTGCTCCCGTTTGGGGATGTTTTTTTATTGTTTGTATATATATTATACTTGTTGTACCCATTTGGGGCCAGTTTTTACAAAGGAGACTCTGCCGAAATTTTTAGGAAAATTTGCTGATGCTTTTAAACTTGTTTTCTTCAAGTTTTCTTTTACTTCTTCTTCTTTTTATGGTTTAGATTTCTGGGCTTCGGCTTACTTAGGTTACGTTGCGCCTCTAGACGCTTCGTAATCTAAGTGTCGGTCACGTTCCGTACTTTCGGGTCGTGACAGTTGCGCTATGCTCGATTGGCCGTAACAGGGTAGTCCTTGGCCAGGGCTGGTTTAGAGATATACTGGTAAGTGTTACCAGTAGTTTCTCGACCCGTTATGAGCCTCATATCGGCATGACTTATCGGTTATTGGGGTCTGACGTTTACCACCCCTAGACTTGATATGCGACATATCAGATGAGGAGACCGGACTGAACGGTAGTGTCACTGTCAGGCTTTTTGCAGGAGTTGGAGCGGGCTTGCTTGCTGATCTTCTGATCGCTCAACACCCGGGTAGCCATTATGTCCAGCTAGTACCGCTGACGGCTTGTGGGTGCTTGATATGATCATCACCTACTGCCGGCGTATTGACGAGTCTTTAGAGCCCTACATATAGGTTGTACTGGCTCAGGCAAAACGAGAAAGGAGTGCATATGTGGTATGTGCGGGATCCAGAATAATGCGTGTATGTGATACCGTATTCTATTCTCGCGATGATTGTATCGATTGGTTGTATACGATATAACCTAGTTATCGAATCAAGGATTGATTCGATAAGCCGATACATTGGATATTAGTCGGTTATATGCGATATGACCTGATCGTTAAGTCAAGCGTTGATTTAATGATTTAATGTATAATTATATATTTGATATATTACTTTACATTAACTAGTATTGGTTCACTTAAGATTGATTTTCTCACTTGATGTGCATAAGTTGTATATGTGATATATTTTTGTGCACAAGTTTGTATCATGTTTGATGATACATGCAAACTTGGGTGTGTGTGTGTCTTATTCTATATTTAGGTTAATGGTAAAGGTTTTAAATTCATTTTGTAATTCATAAATGGTGCTCATTTTTGAATTTTCTTGAAGCTTCATGAAGCTTTCAAGCATCTTTAACAAAGTCCACCATTTTTGTTTTGCATCAAATTTTCATTAACCTAACCATTCACCTAAACTCTAGTTTAGTCTCTACAATGGTTTATCTCACCCATGGTTGCATTATGATAGACATCACTTGATATTTCATTTCATTATGATTCTTATCATTTTTCTTTTTCTTCTTTTTCTTCTTCTTGAAGAAAAGGAAAAGCTTGCTTGGAAATTATCAAGTGAAGATCCAAGTGAGAAATCAAAATCTAAAGAGTACCGACTTCCTATCTCACCATCCTCTACTAGACTAGCACTTTAATTTAGGGTGTTTTCTTCACTAATTCTATGGTTAGTGAGGTAGAAGCTTGAGTCTGTATTCCCTCGACGTAGATCATCTTCGGCATCGAAGACTTCAAGCGATCCCGTTGCAATTTCTCATGGAGCCGTCCGAGAGTCCGGGAGTTGGATGATCGCAGCGAAGGGACGTCGTCATGGAGCTTTGGAAGTGGAGGACCAGATCTACAAAGGTTGTAGTCCCTTTCACTTTAGAGTAAAGTTGTTTACTTGTTATCTTTTTTGCCTAAACTATAGTTAACGATCTTGCTTAGGGTTATGCGGCATATAAAATTTTTAATCCGGCATGGTCGATGCCTTGTAGAGCCTCATTAGTATGCCTAGTAACCCTACATGTCTCGTGTGAGTTCCCACTGTGCTTTGATTTCTACCCTACCACGCTCAAAGGAGACGTGCAAACAGGTATTTTTTAGGTACAGTCCCGAGCACATGGAGGCATGAGCGGATCGTTAGGGATTCGTCTCTCCCGGTATTGGGGGTTGATGTCGCACAGTGCACAGGTGGCCATCTCTACAAATTCTCGGCCGAGGTAGTAGAGAATTACTGATTTGGATCAGTAGTTTCTCAGGTGGTGATAGGCTTTATACCGACACGAATTATCGCGTTATTAGGGGTCTGACTTTATCCACGCCCTAGACTCGATATGCGATACTCTTTAGACGAACGGACCGGAGTGTACGGATATTGTCATTGTCAGGCTCAGCAGGGTTTCCGGATGATTTCGCTCGTCAGCATCCCTTCCAATCAATGCATAGGCAACCGTTATGTACAGCTTGTACCTCTGATGTGCTAGTGGTTATACCCAGTGCCAGTGTGTTGATGAATCATTAGATCCCCCACAGACAGTTTCCCAAGTTCGGGCAAAACGTTGTAGAGGCCGTATGGTTTTATGGCAGGGTTTGGAAAATGCACGTGCGTTTTCGCACGTGTCATATTTCGGGCATAAAATACAGGTAGGCTTTGGTTTAAGCCGGATCCGAGTATTATACTGTGTAGATATAATATCTTTGTCTCAGTTGCATTTGTATTCGGTCGTAATACAAATGCGGGTATGTTTATACTGATACAGGGTTATCCAGAAATTCGTTTCAGGATCACTTTTGGAAGTTGCCAGTTTCCAGTTTTCTATCGCCCGTCTTTAACATTCGGTTAAAAACGGATTTATCTTTTCTTGATGAGTGTGGAAGGTTCTAGAAGCATCTATATGGTGACTAGGATGATGAGGTAGCTAGTGATTCATTTGTTCTTT
This sequence comes from Agapanthus africanus, assembly GCA_030015575.1. Taxonomy (NCBI): domain Eukaryota; kingdom Viridiplantae; phylum Streptophyta; class Magnoliopsida; order Asparagales; family Amaryllidaceae; genus Agapanthus; species Agapanthus africanus. The sequence continues at coordinate 304,646,363 of JASDDO010000016.1, read as the reverse complement.
AAATGTTCATTTAATGTTTTTTGATGACAAGGTTAGGTAATTCATTGTTGCATTAATTTGATGCAAGGTGTTATCTTTGACTCATGCTTTTCTTTATGTGCTAATGGTCACCCCCCTCTCCTACACTCACCCCCCACCTCTTCAAGTAGTGGCCGGCTCTTCATGGTTGGATGAGGGATTTTCATTTGGGAAAAAGATTATAGAATTTGGTTCATGAAAATTAGAATAGCCGATTTCTAATTTACCCGATTCAAATGGCAAGTTCATTAACCGTTCGTCCATGGCTTTGGACGAAGCGAGACAAAGTGTTCTACTCATTCTCTACATCAATCTTGGTCATCTCTTTTCGCAGACTTGATGAACGAGTTGCCTCGGTTCAGAAGCCGGAGCCCGTTTAAAGATCCGTCGACGTGGTGCCACCTGGATGAGGAGACTGGAGATTCAGAAGATCGGAGCAGCCACAACAAAGCGTGGGATGATGGTTGAAGACCGAAGGACTCGGATCGTTCGGTATAACATTTCTACCCACTTTGTACTTTGTTAGTTTACCTTTAATGGCAGATCCGGGTGATAGTACACGATAGCGCCAGTTTGTAAAAAGTTTTTGTTCCGCATTTGGCGTCTGTTAGACGCCCGGGGCGGTACCGTGGACTTACAGTGGTATCAGAGCCTCGCCATTAAGCTTTATTAACTTGAGCTAACACGTTTAAAATATCGATCGAACCGATTTTCAAAAAATACAAATTTTCTGTTCAAACTTTTTGTCGATTTTTAATCTGGTCTAAAAATTATTTTGAGCATCACAGAATATTGAGCAGGCTTTTCTAAGACAACTGATGAAATTTGATCAAGTGACCGTAATTTTCCACCTCGGATCCGCGGCCCAAACCAAGGTTTGGCCGCGGATCCGCCGCCATATGTTGCGATCACTAAACCAAATTTCAACAGTGTGTTCTACATTGAAAATTGTGGTTTCTGGAATAGTTCTTTTGGGCCCATATTTTGTTACTGTACAACAAATGTACGTGGGGCCCACTTTGGGAAGTTTTGTCGATCGAAATTTAAATGTGTTAGTTTACAGTACTAACTTTATATCTCCGACCGTGAATGTCATTCGAGCGCTAAATTGCGTCTAATTGCTATAGTCCTTTTGGACGGGTTTGCGAACGTGACATTCGCGTTGATGTTCTGTGTTGTGCTGTGTTGTTGCGGATATGTCGTGGTGCATAGCAGTATGCAATGGTAGTGCTGTTTGGATTTATTTATATTTTTAATATTGCGGGGTGAGCATCCAACATGTGGACGGCTGTCTCTGCCTATTTGTATAATATTCTTTTGGGGCACGACCGGGCTGAGGTCAATGTACCCGTTGTATATATTTTCTTTTATGTACTAGGATTACCCCGCGACGGAGTGCACGGATAGCCGGGTTCTAGAGGGCAATGGGTCCGTATCTCATGGTTTTGAGAGGCAGAGGGACCTCACTAAAGAATCGGCAGACTATTCGCCGCACTCGTAGGGGGTACAGGTTGACCCAAGGAGTGGTGCTCAAGTTACCGGATTCCGTGAAGTGTCGGGTGGTCCATTCACTATGCTGTAAGGGGGCTGCCTCGCTTCAGGTTTTGGCGGGTAACTTGCCGCACCCGTAGGGGTCTAGGTTTCATTGCACAGGCTATCCACACGACCAAAGGAACGTCGGGTTTCAGTAGCGGCTCTGTGAAACCCAGTGATCCTAGATTTTCTGTATTGTTCTGTGATGCATATTACTTTTCTGTAATGTTGCATATTATTACGCCTGGAGCGATTATTGTATATTAGTATTTATATTATTAGACGTTTATGTTTTACACCCGCGCTAGTCCAGTCCCCGCTCAGTCGTTAGTTAAGTAACCTAACGGGTGATGATGGGACACAGTGACGAATGCGGATGGCATATACGTACATTTTATTTTTCGTTCTTTTCTGGTGTGATTAATTGATGAGAATGCGTTGATTCTTATCAATGCAAGAAAAACAAACCTATATTTGATGTTGTTGGAACAATTTTTAAAGGTGTTATTACAAAAACATTTCCTTTTGTTTTGCATAGTGATATTCGGTTGGAATATCCTGCACCTCATTCGACGAGGCAAGGGCTGATATCCCTTCACCGGGAGAGACTCCTTGGGCAGAAGTTTGCGTCAGGGTAATAACTTCAATATAGTCGATTACAAGTTGCTTTTGTTGGATATAGTGCCCTCAGAGTCAATTATTGGATCGCATGTACGTGATTGCAATGATTGCGGAGGACCTATACCGGTAGGACAGTTTTACTCGAGATGATAGTATGCTATCTGGTTTGCCTTTATCAGTCATGTACAGGTTCAGGTGACTGATCACTGTTACACTTTGATAGAGCCCTTAGGATCTTGCTTTACTACCAACAGTATGATGGCGATCATATACATGAGAGTTGGGTGGTTTATATGCATATCCTTAATTGTGGTCCCTAGTCGTGGGAGTTTCGAAACAGGGCATCGATACTCCGGAGTAGACTAGTGTATACAGTCGAGACCCCGACGAGGGGCGATGGCCGGTCTCACAAGCCACTGGTGTCAGTTGGATCACCTAAGATGTATACAGATGCTCATTGGGTTATGCGTACACCGGACAGGACTTGCCGGGAATCTGCTAGTTAGTACTATACCTATCGTCAGATAGCAGTTCCCTGGTGACATGTGTACAGGTTAGTTCATCGACCTGAGATCGTCTTTTGTCTCATGTGAGTTCCTACTGTACTTTGATTTCTACCCTACCACGGCTCAAAGGAGTCGTGCAAACAGGTAGTTTTTGGGTACAGTCTCGAGCCACATGGAGGCACGTGAGCGGATCGGCAGGGGATTCGTCTCTCCCGGTATTGGGGGCGAGATCGCGCTGTGTCTAGGAGAGCCATTACACAAAGCCCACGGCCGTGGCAGGAGATTTACTGGTAGGTACTCCAGTAGTATCTCAGGGTGTATTTAGGCTATACTCCGACACGACTTATACTGCTATTGGGGGTCTGACGTTACCACCCCCTAGGCGGATATGCGATACTCATAGACGAACGGACCGGACTGTATATATATTGTCACTGTTAGGCTCAGTAGGGTTTCCTGATGAGTTCGCTCATCGGCCTCCCTTGAGGTCAGTCCATGGGCAGCCGTTACGCACTGCTAGTGCTGCTGACGGCTTGTGGTTAAACCCACTGCCATGGGTACTGACGAGTCATTAGAGTCCCCCACAGACAGTTTCCCAAGTTCGGACGAAACGTTGTAGAGGCCGTAAGGTTTTATGGCAGGGTTCGGAAAATGCACGTGCGTTTACGCACGTGTAGGTTTTCGGACAGATGATACTGGTCGGCTTCGGTTTAAGCCGGATCCGAGTATTGTATTGAGTAAATATAATATCTTTGTCTCAGTTGCATTTGTATTCGTTCGTAATACAAATGCGGGTATATCTATACAGTTACGGGGTTATCCTGATATTCGTTTCGGGATCACTTTTGGAAGTTGCCAGTTTCCAGTTTTCTATCAGCCGCCTTTTAACATTCGGTTGAACACGGATTTATCTTTTCTTGGATAAGGATGAGTCGTGCTTCTAAAAGTTTCTAGAAATGGTGACTAGGATGATGAGGTGACTAATGAATCATCTTGACATTAATTGATGCATTAATGACTTGATGATGTATTATTATGACTCATGCTTTTCATTAATGGTTATGATAAGCTTAATGTTTATTATCACCTTCCTTCATTGCTCCTACACTCACCCTCCTCCTTCTATATATATGGCCGGCCCCCTCTTCTCTCTCACATGCTTTCTTGTTTCATTTGGTGAAAAGATTATAATAGTTTTGGGGTGCATGGAAATTTCATAGCCTCTTTCATTCCATCACCCGATAAAATGGCAACTTCATTAACCGATCGTCCACAGCTTTGGACGAAGTGAGACAAAGTAATCTACTCATTCTCTACATCATTCTTGGTTATCTCTTTTAGCAAACTTGACGACCGAGTTGCCTCGAGTCAGAGGAGGGAGCCCGTTTAAAGAATCGTTGACGTGGTGCCACCTGGACGAGAAGATCGGAGATCGACGAGATCGGAGCAACCGCAACGGAGCGTGGGATGAAGGTTAAAGAACGAAGGACTCGGATCGTTCGGTATAACCTTTCTACACTCTTTACAGTTTGTTAGTTTAGCAATAATGGCAGATCCGGGTTATAGTATACGATAGTGCCAGTTAAAAAGTTTTTGTTCCGCATTTGGCGTCTGTAGACGGCCGGGGCGCTACCGTAGACTTACAGTGGTATCAGAGCCTCACCATTATGCTATACTAACTTGTGCTAACGCGTTTAAAACATCGATCAAACCGAATTTCGAAAAACACAATTTTCAAGCTTATCAGTTTCTGTCGATTTTAAATGATGTCCTAAAATTATTTTGCATATCACAGAAGACAGAGAAAGGATATATAAGAATACTGGTGAAATTTGGTGACCCAAATCCACAGTACGGCCGCGGATCCGCGGCCCAAACCAGGGTTTGGCCGCAGATCCGCCGCCAGAATATGAGATTGGGGTACCAAATTTCTACAGTAGATTCTACTGAGGAAATTGTGGCTTTTGGGAATATTTTTTTTGGCCCAGATTTTGTTACTACACACCAGTTGTTCGTGGGGCCCACTTCGGGAAATTTAGTCGATTGAAATTTTAAATTTGTTAGTATACAGTATTTACATTATATCTCCGACCGGGAATGTCATTTAATCGGTAAACCGCGTCTGATTGCTATAGTTCTTTTAGACGGGTTTGCGAACGTGACATTCGCGTTGATGTTCTGTGTTGTGCTGTGTTGTTGCAGATTTGTCGTGGTGGATAGCAGTGTGCAATGATTGTACACTTTGGTTTTATTTATACATTTGATATTGAGGGGCGAGCGTCCAACAAGTGGACTACCGTCACTGCCTGTTGTATAATATTCTTTTGGGGCACGACCAGGTTGCGGTCGATGTACCTGTTGTACTATTATTTATTTCTGTACTAGGTTTACCCCACGACGGAGTGAACGGATAGCCGGGTTCTGGAGGGCAACAGGTCCGTATCTCATGGTTTTGAGAGGCAGAGGGGCATCACTCTAGAATTGGCAGACTATTCGCCGCACTTATAGGGGGTACAGGTTGACCCAAGGAGGGGTGCTCAAATAACCGGATTCCGTGAAGTGCTGGGTAGTCCATTCACTTTGCTGTAGGGGGCTGCCTCTCTTCAGGATTTGGTGGGTAACTTGCCGCACCCGTAGGGGTCTAGGTTTTCATTGCACAGGCTATCCAGACGACTAGGGGAACGTCAGGTTTCAGCAGCGGCTCTGTGAAACCCGGGGATCCCAGATTATATGTATTGTTCTGTGATGCTTATTAGTTTTCTGTAATGTTGCATATTATCACGTCTGGAGCGATTATTGTATATTGGTATATATACTATTAGATGTTTTATATGTTTTGCACCCGCGCTAGTCCAGTCCCCGCTCTGTCGTTAGTTAAGTAATCTAACGGGTGATGACGGGACCCAGTGATGAATGCGGATGGCATATACGTATATTTTATTTTCGTTCTTTTCTGGTGTGATTAATTGATGGGACTGCGTTGATTTTGATCAATGCAAAGGAAAACAAACCTGTTTGGAGTTGTTGGAACAATTTTAAAAAGTGTTATTACAAAGACGCTTCCTTTTGTTATGCATAGCGGTATTCGGTGTGAATATCCTGAACCTCATTCGACGAGGCAAGGGCTGATATCCCATCACCGGGAAAGACCCCTTGGGTAGAAGTTTTGCGTCAGGGTAATAACTACACTATAGTCGATTACAAGTTACTTTGCATCGCGGTATTCAGTGGAATATCCTGCACCTCATTCTACGAGGAAAGAGCCGAGATCCCTTCACCGGGAATGACCTATTTAGCAAAAGGTTTTCGCCACTATATTTTTATAAAAAGCTATCATGTTCCTTCAGCGATATCAAGTTCATTACGTTTAAGGTTTTTCGCCAAAAATCAGCCGTAGCCCTCCGTCATTTCTTTTGGGTATTCAGTAGTATTCAAGCTATGTATTTTGACCTAACGCCAAGGCATAGTGTTTGGTAGCTGCTGGGTATTCATTTGTTGCATAGATAGATGAGTTAGTTTGGGACAGCCGTTCTGCCATTTTGACCTTACGCCAAGGGCATGTGCGGGTGGGTTTAAACTGACAAGATAGTGACAGGTAGAACTTGGCATGTGACTTATGATATTTTGACCTAACGCCAAGGTCATAAGAGCATGGGGCAAAAATCATATCGGGAGTTTCTAAAGAAACTGAAACTTGCCAATTATGCGCATACCTTCTGGAGTATGAGTAACGTGGATGCATTCCATCACGTTATCATGCGATGAGAGTTGGATCCTGATTCCCACTGATGAGTTGGTTTACTCTTCGGGTGATCCCGATTGATTCTTCTTTTAGATTTGGAGGAGAATTTGACAGGACAGTGGGAGGTTTCCGGATTAGATAAATTGACTACCATTCTGATCTAGGTTAGAGTGCACGCAGAGTGTTTCTTTTCTCTCTCTTTGGCAGCGACCTTTGACCGACCCTAGACTATGACTTAGTGATCATGTTAACCGAACCTTCTTAAAATACTGGATTTTGGATTGTCTGAGTTGCATAAGTCATTGCCACTCCTTCTTTTACCCTTTGAATTTCTCGGAACACCCCGTATTACTACGGACATCCACTTCCATTGGATAGATCCATCGTATGGTTATATACGAACTCGAAGGGATTTCTTCGAGGATGGATCAAGGTTCAGGAGAAATCGAATTGGTTTATTCAGTTGTCTTTTATTATCACCTTCTCTCAGATTGCGAGGGCTCTTTGGTTTAGGAGAGTACACCTATTACGCTTATTGGATAGTCTTATACCAAACCATAGGCAGGTGCCGAAAGGTAGGGAATGAAGAAAACCAATTAGCCTAAGTAGGGTGTGCAGAAGGTAATATGTAAAGACAGAATAAAGGGATTAGAAAGAGGGCAAAGTAAATTGCGACTGTTATCATTCACGACTAAACCACGTACTGCATCGCCACTCCTATTTCACCTTTAATGGAATAAGGTATTATTCAGTTGTCTTTTATCATCACCTTCTCTCAAGTTATGAGTACTCCTTGGTTTAGGAGGGTACACCTATTATGCTTACTGGATAGTCTTCTTCCAAACCATAGGCTAGTCCCGAACGGTAGGGAAGGAAGAAAACCATTTAGCTTAACGATGGTGTACAGAAGGTAACGACTAAAGACAAACAAAGGGATTTGGAGAGGTAGGGAAGAAATATACGGTTAAAGTCATGAATTGGATTATGGAAGAGGCATTACTATGAATACCAAGATACCTCTATGAAACATTTTCATGTTTCAGTACATTGTTAAAGGAAAACTATTTTCCCGATTAGATACTTACTCCAGGGTATGTATTTACCAAGTTTCATTCTCATATTTGTATGGTTTTACAGATGATGAGTGGGAGTAAGTTATTGGGAATTAGGTGATCATCTTCATTATATCGGAATTCGTTGTAATTGGTGATATTTGAGGAAATCGCCAGGGTACAGTTTTCAACCTACGACGCACAGGTTTTGAGTTATTCAACTCAGCGGACTTAAACAGAGTATTGTATGTTGTCCAGTGTCCGTCAGGACAAAGGGGTTGGTCCTCGTACTATGTTCTGTTTACTTATAACTTCTCTAGTTTTTAGACAAGTGTTTCGTAGAAATACAGTGTCTAAGTTTTGAGAAGTTGTGGGTATAAGAATAAAGTAGAGAACCAGGTGTCATAAGTAACGGGATTCTTCAATGAGATCGAAGATGTAGATTCTTGTGATTGGTATTCAGTTGATAGTAATGGTTTTTGAGAAACTTGTTTCTTTTTCAGGTTACTCATAATTGGATATATTCCTAAGTTGAGTAATGCTGAGTAGCTTCTTTCTATTAAGTTGATATGCACTGGAGACAGCTGCATGATTGAATATGGTTCCAATTAAATAAGTGCCAATGTTTCTATATTGGATATAGAATGGTTCATATCTTAATGATGTTAAGGTACGGGGAATTGTCCAGCTTATTCTTAAAACCAGACACTGGATAACTCAGGGAACGTTTCTGTAAAGACTGTTTGTGGGTTGGCCCAGGCTATGACGATGGTTGACATTCTACCATTTGGAAGATCAATAGTGATATTGTTCTTGATCGCCACAGTTTTAGTAAAAATGGATTTTTTCAGAAAACAGTAGTGGGAGTATGGTAGAACTGGAAGAGATTCCAGAACCGCAAACGATTACGGAAAATTTAATAGGACCTAAAGATTCAATCAAGATTGACATTCCATTAGCCACTCCGCAGATTTGGTGGGTAACCTCAGACACGTGAGAGGTACTCCGGTAGCCTCAAGGACGGTGACAATGAGGTTCTTATCTACCAAGACTTGACACTACTGTTGTTCTAGGCTATGAGACCCGGCAGGAGGATAAGTATAGCGTCGTTCTAAACTAGTTTTAGAATTGCACGTGTATATTATTCTGCCAGAGGGTTATCGTAGTCAGTAGGAGCAGCGGAAGCATAGTGGACAAGTAGCTTATGTCTATTTATAGACTAGAGCGGTTATAACGGAGATAGATCATCTATTTTTGATGTGATAGTCATGGGTTTGACTTCATCAGAATAAGGGATGGATGTGTTAAGAAAGTAGTAGGGTGTGATGTCATGGTATTTGGATGACATACACAGAGTAGGAAGTAAAATTCCTATACTACGATCGGTTGTACTGTGGTCGTCACACAGTTGATTCTCAAGACAGGATATGGATATAATATTAGACATTCTAGTTTCTAGATCTATGGTTTTAGATCTAGATTTGGGACATTCTGGTTTCTAGATCTATGGTTTTAGATCTGGATTTGGGTAGTTTCCCAATGTGGGTACTTTGACTGTATTCTAATGGTTACTAGAATAGTTGACTCCTGGCATGGTGGTTTACCTGCTGGTGATGAAGTCACCCTCTCTAAAGGTGTCTTATAGACTAAAGAGGAGAAGGATGTGCATGATTGGCAGATCACTTGTTTAGGCAATTGAGTCAATCGTTAGATGTCAAGTACCACACCAGATGTTGTTTTTGCACAAGATGCCATAAGTTTGTATTAATCCAATCTTGGAGAAACATAAGGAAGCAGTTTTAGAACATAAGTACATGTTCTATGGATTTGATCCTCTGTCGGGAGGAGGTTATCATTCCAGGCTTCAAAGGTGACAAGGCTGACAGAGTGATTGTCAGAGTTATAGTTTTCCCTTTGATGAGGGACAGTATTATGGACAGGTGGTCCAAGAGGATATTTTGGGAAGCTTGGTGCTGGATACTGATTAAGTTCAGTGATCGATACAATCTAAGAAGTTTGGATTTGGAGTTCATTTATGAACTAGGTCCCATCAGATATCCAGACATATTCTAATACAGGTATTACTCAATTCGGGAGATGGCTTTCTCCGCGAACTTGAGATTTAGAGAGATATAGAAAGAAACATCTAGGCGGATCCACTCACTGAGGCTATTTCTCGAACACAATAGTTTTACAAACGAGCTTTGTGAAACTGATTAGTAGAGGAGTTGGATGTTCGGTTTCACACGGGCTGTGATTAGTCGACATCGTAATAATTAGCCTTAAGTGCAAGTGGGAGATTGTTGGATATAGTGCCCTCAGAGTAAATTATTGGATCGCAGGTACATGATTGCAATTATTGCGGAGGACCTATACCGGTAGGACAGTCTTACTCGAGATGATTGTATGCTATCTGGTTTGCCTTTATCAGTCGTGTACAGGTTCAGGTGACTGATCACTGTTACACTTTGATAGAGCCCTTAGGATCTTGCTTTACTATCAACAGTATGATGGCGATCATATACGTGAGAGTTGGGTGGTTTATATGCATATCCTTAATTGTGGTCCCTAGTCGTGGGAGTTTCGAGACAGGGCATCGATACTCCGGAGTAGACTAGTGTATACAGTCGAGACCCCGACGAGGGGCGGTGGCCGGTCTCACAAGCCACTGGTGTCAGTTGGATCACCTAAGATGTATACAGGTGCTCATTGGGTTATGAGTACACCGGACAGGACTCACCGGGAATCTGCTAGTTGGTACTATACCTATCGTCAGATAGCAGTTCCCTAGTGTCATGTGTACAGGTTAGTTCATCGACCTGAGGTTGTCATTTGTCTCGTGTGAGTTCCCACTGTGCTTTGATTTCTACCCTACCACGGCTCAAAGGAGTGGTGCAAACAGGTAGTTTTTGGGTACAGTCCCGAGCAACATGAAGGCACATGAGCGGATCGGCAGGGGATTCGTCTCTCCCGGTATTGGGGGCGAGATAGCGCTGTGTCTAGGAGAGCCATTACACAAAGCCCACGGCCGTGGCAGGAGATTTACTGGTAGGTACTCCAGTAGTATCTCAGGGTGTATTTAGGCTATACTCCGACACGACTTATACTGCTATTGAGGGTCTGACGTTGCCATCCCCCTAGGTGGATATACGATACTCATAGACGAACGGACCGGACTGTATATATATTGTCACTGTTAGGCTCAGTAGGGTTTCCTGATAAGTTCGCTCATCGGCCTCCCTTGAGGTCAGTCCATGGGCAGCCGTTACACACTGCTAGTGCCGCTGACGGCTTGTGGTTAAACCCACTGCCAGGGTACTGACGAGTCATTAGAGTCCCCAACAGACAGTTTCCCAAGTTCGGGCGAAACGTTGTAGAGGCCGTATGGTTTTATGGCAGGGTTCGGAAAATGCACGTGCGTATACGCACGTGTCGGTTTTCGGACAGATGATACTGGTCGGCTTTGGTTTAAGCCGGATCCGAGTATTGTATTGAGTAGATATAATATCTTTGCCTCAGTTGCATTTGTATTCTGTCGTAATACAAATGCGGGTATATTTATACAGTTATAGGGTTATCCTGAAATTCATTTCGGGATCACTTTTGGAAGTTGCCAGTTTCTAGTTTTCTATCAGCCGTCTTTTAACATTCGGTTAAAGACGGATTTATCTTTTCTTGGATAAGGATGAGTCGTGCTTCTAGAAGTTTCTAGAAATGGTGACTAGGATGATGAGGTGGCTAATGAATCATCTTGACATTAATTGATGCATTAATGACTTGATGATGTGTTATTATGACTCATGCTTTTCATTAATGGTTATGATAAGCTTAATGTTTATTATCACCTTCCTTCATTGCTCCTACACTCACCCTCCTCCTTCTATATATATGGCCAGCCCCCTCTTCTCTCTCACATGCTTGCTTGTTTCATTTGGTGAAAAGATTATTATAGTTTTGGGGTGCATGGAAATTTCATAGCCTCTTTCATTCCATCACCCGATAAAATGGCAACTTCATTAACCGATCGTCCACGGCTTTGGACAAAGTGAGACAAAGTAATCTACTTATTTTCTACATCATTCTTGGTCGTCTCTTTTAGCAAACTTGACGACCGAGTTGCCTCGAGTCAGAGGCGGGAGCCCGTTTAAAGAATCGTTGACGTGGTGCCACCTGGACGAGAAGATCGGAGATCGATGAGATCGGAGCAGCCGCAGTGGAGCGTGGGATGAAGGTTAAAGAACGAAGGACTCGGATCGTTCGGTATAACCTTTCTACACTCTTTACAGTTTGTTAGTTTAGCAATAATGGCAGATCCGGGTTATAGTATACGATAGCGCCAGTTAAAAAGTTTTTGTTCCACATTTGGCGTCTGTAGACGGCCGGGACGCTACCATAGACTTACAGCTTTGCATCGCGGTATTCAATTGGAATATCCTGCACATCATTGCATGAGGAAAGAGCCAAGATCCCTTCACCAGGAGTGACCTCTTTAGCAAAGGTTTTCGCCACTATATTTTTATAAAACGCTATCAGGTTCTTTCAACGAGATCAAGTTCATTACGTTAAAGGCTTTTTCGCCAAAAACCAGCCATAGCCCTCCGTCATTTCTTTTGGGTATTCAGTAGTATTCAAGCTATGTATTTTGACCTTCACCAAGGCATAGTGTTTGGTAGCTGCTGGGCATTCATTTGTTGCATAGATAGATGAGTTGGTTTGGGACAGTCATTCTGCCATTTTGGCCATCGTCAAGGGCATGTGCGGATGGGTTCAAATTGATCTGGATAGTGACGGGTAGAACTTGGCATGTAACTTATGACATTTTGACCATCGCCAAGGTCATAAGAGCATGGGGCAAAAATTATATCGGGAGTTTCTAAAGAAAATGAAACTTGCCAAGTATGCGCATACCTTCTGTAGTGTGATAATGTGAGTGGATTCTATCACGTTATCATGCGATAATAGTTGGATCCCGATTCCTATCGATGAGTTGGTTTACTCCTCGGATGATCCCGACTAATTCTTCTTTAAGGTTTGGAGGAGAATTTGATGTTACAGTGGGAGGTTTCCTGATTAGATAAAGTGATAACTATTCTGATCTAGGTTAGAGTGCACACAGAGTGTTTCTTTTCTCTCTCTCTCTCTTAGCAGCGACCATTGACCGACCCTAGACTATGACTTAGTGACCAAGTTGACCGAACCTTCTTAAATAACTGGCTTTTGGATTGTCTAAAGTTGCATAAGTCATTGCCGCCCCTTCTTTTACCCTTTGTATTTCTCAGAACATCCCGTATCACTGCGGATATCCACTTCCATTGGATAGATCCATCGTATGGTTATATACGAACTCGGAGGGACTTCTTCGAGGATGGATCCAGGTTCAGGAGAAATAGAATTGGTTTATTCAGTTGTCTTTTATTATCACCTTCTCTCAGCTTGCGAGGGCTCCTTAGTCTAGGAGAGTACACCTATTACGCTTATTGGATAGTCTTATTCCAAACCATAGGCAGGTGCCGAAAGTTAGTGAATGAAGAAAACTAATTAGCCTGAGTAGGGTGTGCAGAAGGTAATATGTAAAGACAAAATAAAGGAATTAGAAAGAGGGCAAAGTAAATTGCGGCTGTTATCATTCATGACCAAACCACATACTTCATCGCCACTCCTATTTCACCTTTGCTTTTTTCCCCAGTTCGGGAGAAATAAAATAAGGTATTATTCAGTTGTCTTTTATCATCACCTTCTCTCAAGATACGAGTACTCCATGGTTTAGGAGAGTACACCTACTATGCTTACTGGATAGTCTTCTTCCAAACCATAGGCTGGTGCCGAACGGTAGCGAAGGAAGAAAACCACTTAGCCTAACGATGGTGTGCAGAAGGTAATGAATAAAGACAAATAAAGGGATTTGGAGAGATGTCAAAGAAATATACGGTTAAAGTCATGAATTGATTTATGGAAGAGGCATTACTAGGAATACCAGGATATCTCTACGAAACATTTTCATGTTTCAGTTTAACTGTGCATTGTTAATTGTAAACTGATTTCCCAATTAGACCCTTGCTCCATGGTACGTATTTACCAGGTTTCATTCTCATATCTGTATGGTTTTTACAGATGATGGGTGGGAGTAAGTTATTGGGAATTTGGTAATTATCCTCATTATATCGGAATTCGTTGTAATTGGTGATATTTGAGAAAATCGCCTGGGTACAATTTTCAACCTACGATGCACAGGTTTAGAGTTATTCAACTCAGCGGACTTATACAGAGTATTGTATGTTGTCCAGTGTCTGTCAGGACAAAGGGGTAGGTCCTCATACTATATTCTGTTTACTTATAACTTCTCTAGTTTTTAAACAAGTGTTTCGTAGAAATACAATGTCTAAGTTTTGAGAAGTTGTGGGTATAAGAATAAAGTAGAGAACCAGGTGATCGAAGATGTAGATTCTTGTGATTGGTATTCAGTTGATAGTAACGTTTTGAGAAACTTGTTTCTCTTTCAAGTTACTCATAATTGGATATATTCCTAGGTTGAGTAATTCTGATTAGCCTCTCTTCATTAAGTTGATATGCACTGGAGACAGTTACATGGTTTGAATCTGTTTCTAATTAAATAAGTGCAAAGTTTCTATATTGGATATAGAATGCTTCATATCTTAACAATGTTAAGGTAAGGGGAGTTGTCCAGCTTATGTTTAAAACCGGACACTGGATAACTCAAGGCATGTTTCTGTAATGGCAGTTTGTGGGTTGACTCTGGCTTTGACGAGGGTTGATTTTCTACCATCTAGAAGATCAATAGTGATATTGTTCTTGACTCACTACAGTTTTTTAGTAAAATGGATTTTTTCAGAAAACAGTAGTGGAGGTATGGTAAAACTGGAAGTGATTCCAGAACCGCAAACGATTACGGAAAATTTATTAGAACCTATATATTCAATCAGGTTTGACATTCCAATAGTCACTCCACAGATATGGTGGGTAACTTCAGACACCTGAGAGGTACTCCGGTAGCCTCAAGGATGGTGACAGGGAGGTTCTAGTTTACCCAGACTTGACACTACTGTTGTTCCAGACTATGAGACCCGACAGAGGATAAGTATAGCGTCGTTCTAAACTAGCTTTAGAAGTGTACGTATATATTATTCTGCCAGAGGGTTATCGTAGTCAGTGGGAGCAGTGGAAGCATAGTGGGCAAGTAGCTTATGTCTATTTATAGACTTCAGCAGTTATAGCGGAGATAGATCATCTAATTTTGATGAGACAGTCATGGCTTTGACTTCATCAGAATAGGGGATGTATCTGTTGAGAAGGTAGTAGGGTGTGATGTCCTAGTATTTGGATAACATACACAGGATATGAAGTAAAATTCCTATACTACGATCGGTTATACTTTGATCGTCACACAGTTGTTACTCCACAAAGGACATAGATATAACATCAGACATTTTGGTTACTAGATCTATGGTTTTAGATCTAGAATTGGGTAGTTTCCCAATCTGGGTACTTTGACAGTATTCTAATGATATTTTGGAATAGATGACTCCTGGCATGGTGGTGTACCTGCAGATGATGGAGTCACCCTCTCTAAAGGTGTCTTACAGACTAGAGGAGAGAGGGATGTGCATGATTGGCAGATCACTTGCTTAGGCAATTGAGTCAATCGTGAGATGTCAAGTACCACACCAGATGTTGTATTTGCACAAGCTGCGATAAGTTTATATTAATCCAATCCTGAAGAAATATAAGGAAGCAGTTTTAGAACATGAGTGTATGTTCTATGGATTTGATGACGGCAGCCTCCTCCAGGTTTCAAGGGTGACATGTATGACAGAGTGATTGTCAGAATTATAGTTTTCCCTCTGACGAGGGACAGTATTATGGACAGGTGGTCCAAAAGGATACTGTGGGAGGCATGGTGCGCGATACTGATTAGGTTCAGTTATTAATACAGTCTAAGAAGTTTGGATTTGGAGTTCATTTATGAACTAGGTCCCATCAGATATCCAGACATATTCTAAGACACCTATTACTCGATTCGGGAGATGGCTTTCTCCGTGAACTTGAGATTAAGAGAGACATAGAAAGAAACATCAGGGCGGATCCACTCACTGAGGCTATTTCTCGAACACAATAGTTTTACAAACGGGATTTGTGAAACTGATTAGTAGAGGAGTTGGATGTTCGGTATCACACGGGCTGTGAGTATGCGACATCGCAATAATTAGCCTTAAGTGTAAGTGGGAGATTGTTGGATATAGTGCCCTTAAAGTCAATTATTGGATCACAGTTACATGATTGCAATGATTGAGGCAGGACCTATACCGATATGACTGTCTTGCTCGAGATGATAGTATGCTATCTGGTTTGTCTTTATCATCGTATACATGCTTTAGTTCACTATTGCATGATGATAGAGCCCATAGGATTCTTGCTTGACTGCCAGCAGTATGATGGCGATCATATATGTGGGAGCTGGAGTCAGACAGGCACATCCTTAAAGTGTCCCTAGTCGTGAGAGTTTCGAGACAGGGCATCGGTACTCCAGAATAGACTAGTGTATACAGTCGAGACCCCGACGAAGGGCGGTGGCCGGTCTCATAAGCCATTGGTGTCAGTTGGTTCACCTAAGATGTATACAGGTGCTCATTGGGTTATGAGTACACCGGATAGGACTCGTCGGGAATATGCTAGTTGGTATTATACATATCGTCAGACTGCAGTTCCCAAGTGACATGTGTACAGATTAGTTTGTCGACCTGAGATCGTCATTTGTTTCGTGTGAGTTCCCACTGTGCTTTGATTTCTACCCTACCACGCTCAAAGTAGACGTGCAAACAGGTATTTTTTAGGTACAGTCCCGAGCCACATGGAGGCAGTGAGTGGATCGTCGGGGATTCGTCTCTCCCGGTATTTGGGGTTGATGTCGCACAATGCACAGATGGCCATCACTAGAAATCCTCGGCCGAGGTAGTGGAGAATTACTGATTTGGATCAGTAGTTTCTTAGGTGGTGATGGGCTTCATACCGACATGAATTATCGCGTTATTAGGGGTCTAACTTTATCCACCCCTAGACTCGATATGCGATACTCTTTAAACGAACGGACCAGACTGTACAGATATTGTCACTGTCAGGCTCAATAGGGTTTCTATATGAGTTCGCTCGTCAGCTTCCCTTCCAATCAATGCATAGGCAACCGTTACGTACAGCTTGTACCTCTGACGTGCTAGTGGTTATACCCAATGCCAGTGTGTTGATGAATCATTAGAGTCCCTTACAGACAGTTTCCCAAGTTCGGGCGAAACATTATAGAGGCCGTATGGTTTTATGGCAGGGTTCGGAAAATGCACGTGCGTTTTCGTACGTGTCATATTTCGGGCATATAATACTGGTAGGCTTTGGTTTAAGCCGGATCCGAGTATTATACTATGTAGATATAATATCTTTATCTCTGTTGCATTTGTATTCAGTCGTAATACAAATGCGGGTATGTTTATACTGATACGGGGTTATCCTGAAATTCGTTTCAGGATCACTTTTAGAAGTTGCCAGTTTCCAGTTTTCTATCGCCCGTCTTTAACATTCGGTTAAAGACAGATTTATCTTTTCTTGATGAGTGTGGAAGGTTCTAGAAGCATCTAGATGGTGACTAGGATGATGAGGTGGCTAGTGACTCATTTGTGCTTTAAATGTTCATTTAATGTTTTTTGATGACAATGTTAGGTGATTCATTGTTGCATTAATTTGATGCAAGGTGTTATCTTTGACTCATGCTTTTCTTTATGTGCTAATAGTCACCTCCCTCTCCTATACTCACCCCCACCTCTTCAAGTAGTGGCCGGCCCTTCATGGTTGGATGAGGGATTTTCATTTGGGAAAAAGATTATAGAATTTGGTTCATGAAAATTAGAATAGCCGATTTCTCATTTACCCGATTCAAATGGCAACTTCATTAACCGTTCGTCCATGGCTTTGGACAAAACGAGACAAAGTGTTCTACTCATTCTCTACATCAATTTTGGTCATCTCTTTTAGCAGACTTGATGACCGAGTTGCCTCGGTTCAGAGGCGGGAGCCCGTTTAAAGATCTATCGACGTGGTGCCACCTGGACGAGGAGACTGGAGATTCAGGAGATCGGAGCAGCCGCAACAAAGCGTGGGATGATGGTTGAAGACCGAAGGACTCGGATCGTTCGGTATAACATATCTACCCACTTTGTACTTTGTTAGTTTAGCTTTAATGGCAGATCCAAGTTATAGTACACGATAGCGCCAGTTTGTAAAAAGTTTTTGTTCCGCATTTGGTGTTTGTTAGACGGTCGGGGCGCTACCGTGGACTTACAGTTTGGTAGCTAGTGGGTACTTATCTGTAGCATAGATAGATACATTAATTCATGACAACGCACAGCTATTTTGACCTACGCCTAGAGCTAGTACGAATGGGTCTAGATTAATTAGGACAATGACAGGTGAAACTTGACTTGCGACTTTGATGTTTTGACCTTCATCAAGGTCATAAGCGCTTAAGGCAAAAACCACATCGGGGGTTTCAAATATACGGGAAACTTGCTAGTCTTGCATAGCTTCTGGAGTGTGGTAGTTTTGGTTGGCTACCTTCAAAATTATCATACGATGATAGTTGGGTCCTGATCTTACTATGAGTATCAGCTACTCTTCGGGAAAGTTTTTCACTTTACAATTATCTTATCAAGTAGGTGTCTAAAAAGGCGTTTACGGGGTTATGCATAGGAAAATATGGTTATTTAATTGGGTCTATGCAAAAGCACGGGAGACCTCCTTCCGAAGTACCAACACTAGCCTGGTTGAAAGATAAGCAAACTTGTAGTGTGCGATTAACCCTGAACAATTCTTCTTTACGGTTTGAAGGGGAATTCGAGGAAATAGTGGGAGCCATCCTGTTTAGATAACCTAATAACCAATCTAAACTTTCCAGAGCATATGCTGATTGTTTGTTCTTTATGTCATAATTGCAGCGACCATCATAACTGGACTAAAGTTGCTACTAGATAAAAATATACCGACAGGGTCGAATTATTAAGATTGGCTATGAAATGTCCAAATAGCCCTTACTTATGACAAGGTGACATATGTTCTATGGCTAAAGCCCCCGTTGTCCCAGGTCTGGATTCCACAGCCATAGACATTGAGGTCTGTAAGACTTAGGATATTGATTGTGCAAAAGACAAGTGCATCGTGTTAGCCTCCATGGATAATGAACATCAAAGGTGGCACAAGAAGATGGACCTACTTTTCATCTTTTTCCATACCAAAGATTTATATAAAGAGCAATCTCATATCACAAAATACGAGACCTTGAGAAAATTATTTCAAGCGAGGTTGGCTATCGGTTCATCTGTTGGGGACCACATCTTGAAGATGATCAGACTTATTGAGGAGCTCTCAGACCTCAGGACAACGTTGGAGAACGATTTATATACTGACTTGATTGTACAGCCCCTGTAGGGTTATTTAGCACGGCAGAAAGGTTTTGGGAGGCATCGTCCATGTCGTTTTCAAATTCTTGCCGTTCTAAAGAACCCTAACCATAGAATCTTAACTAGAGATTTAAACAATAAGCATGCAAAAAACTTTACAAACTAAGTGAATAAGGAATACAACCTTTATAGACCGGTCCTTCACTTCAAATTCTCCGGGTAGAAGTCCCTTCACTGCAATGTGTTATCTCCAGAACTCTTGAGAGGCTCCATAAGGTGAAAGATGCAAACTTCCTTGAAGTTTTCGAGGCCAAAGATGATCTACGTCGAAGAGACTCAAGCTTATGCTACCTATTCTTTAAATTAGGGTTTAGTGAAGCAAACACCCTAAACTAAATGGCTAAAAGTATAGGATGATGAAGTAGGAAATGGGCTCTCTTTAGTTTTCTTTTTCTCATAATATTTTCTCACCTTAGAAAAAGCTAGCAAGATATTCATGAGGAAGAAAAAAATGAAGTGAGTGAACAATTGGAAACTCATAAGGTGAGAGAGTGAACAATGGGTGAGTTAATGTCATACCTTAACTCATGTAGAGAGTTAACCATAGGTAAGGATAATGGTTGGGTTAATAAATATCTTTAGCATGACAAAAAGAGTGGACTTGGTTATCCACAAGCTTTCTCAAAACTTCTAGCCATGACAAATTCCACCAATTTGTGATTACTTTGATAAATAAAAACCCTATATTATCAAAACTATTGTGTATGTCTCATACACCCATGTAGCATGTGGCATCAAGCATGACACAATAAAATGTATATCACATATATACTATATGCACACTAGTTAGAAAAAGAATACATAGTGAGAAAATATTAGTTAATGTAAGTTAATATTGTTGCGCCACGGCAGCGCCCCGGCCTCTTGCTCGAGGCCAAAATGCGGAATAAAAATTTTCCTTACTAGGAAACCGGCGCTACCGCGGACAAAGAAAAACCCGGATCGTTTACCATTAACCTAAGCTAGCTAACTAGAGAGGGGGTGAGAAGTATACCGAGTGATCCGAGTCCTCCGGTCTTCTCATCATCGTCCCGATCTCCCGCGGAAAGTGTTGCCTCCACATCGTCGCCTCCTCGCCGGAAAGGGCACCACATCGCCTTCTTCTTTTACGGGCTCCCGCCTCAATACCGAGGCAACTCGCGCATGAAGCCGGCAACTCGACATGCTCAAGATGTGCTGTAGAATGTGTAGTAGATTGTCTCACTTGGGTTTTGTTGCCATTTGAAGATGATGGAGGAAACAAGGATTAGAAAAATGGTGCTTGCATTTTTCTAGCATGAAAAAGAGATCAAGAAAGAAACTCTCAAGAATGAAGCTCTCTCTTCTTCTTCCTCTCTTTCTTTTTCCTTTTCTTCTCTCTTTCTTTTTTTTTCTTCTCTTTTCTAATAAAAAACTTATCATCTCTTGTGAGAGTGAGAATGGTGGAGGAAATAATATGAAGCATGAAGGGAGGTGAGTGTAGGGTAAAGAAAGTGGTGACCACATCAAGACATAATCATCACAAACTCACATCAACTCTAATCCACATCTTATCTTCATAAAGCATGAAATGAATGGTATCTAAAAAGGTTATCATAATAAATCATTTGCCAGAAAAACCTCCACAAAGTGTTATTTGCAAAACTGCAAATAACCCCCTCCATCAGAAAAGTCCGGCCGGGAAAGAACAAAGGAAAACCGGCCGGAACGGAATGCAAACTGGCAACTCCAGAAAACTGGTCCCGTAATAGATTACAGGAAAACCCTATACTGTGCATACACACCCGCATCTGTATTCCGTCCGGATACAAATGCAAAAGAGACAAAATCTACACTGTACTAAACTAGGACCGGCTTAAGCCAAAACCGGCTAGTAAAATCCGTTCGATCCTGATCCGTGCAATACCGCACGTATCTGATCGAACCCTGCCATATAATCATACGGCCACTAGTACAAACCTGTCTGATCCTGATCCGTGCAATACCGCACGTATCTGATCGGATCCTGCCATATCTCCATACGGCCTCTACAGCGTTTCGCCCGAAACTTGAGTAGCTGTAAGTGTGGTGGACTCTAAAGACTCGTCAATACTATGGCTGTGGATTTAACCACTAGCACGTCAGAGGTATAAGCCAATACGTGACGGGCCACCAGCTATTGACCAAAAGGGACGTCGATGAGGAAGCTCACCCCGACACCCTACTGAGCCTGTCAGTGACAATATCCGTACAGTCCGGTCCGTTCGTCTATGAGTATCGCATGGCGGGCCTAGGGGGTTGGTGAAAGTCAGACCCCCAAAAGCGGTACAAGTCGTGTCGGAGCGTAGCCCAGAACACCCTGAGATACTACTGGAATACCTACCAGTAAATCTCCTTGCCTCGGCCGAGGGCTTCGTGTAATGGCTCTCCTAGACACAGCGCGACCTCACCCCCAATACCGGGAGAGACGAACCCCTGAATATCCGCTCACTGCCTCCATGTGGCTCGGGACTGTACCCAACTAAAACCTGTTTGCACGACTCCTTTGAGCCGTGGTAGGGTAGTAATCAAAGCACAGTGGGAACTCACACGAGACAAATGACGATCTCAGGTCGATGAACTAACCTGTACACATGTCACCAGGGAACTGCTATCTGACATCTGGTATATGACCAACTAGCAGGTTCCCGGCGAGTCCTGTCCGGTGTACTCATAACCCAATGAGCACCTGTATACATCTTAGGTGAACCAACTGACACCAGTGGCTTGTGAGACCGGCCACCGCCCCTCGTCGGGGTCTCGACTGTATACACTAGTCTACTAATGGAGTATCGATGCCCTGTCTCGAAACTCCTACGACTAGGGACCTTTTAAAGATGTGCTTATAGACTACCAGCTCTCACGTATATGATCGCCATCATACTGCTGGCAGTCAAGCAAGAATCCTAG
The DNA here is from genome assembly GCA_030015575.1 of Agapanthus africanus. NCBI lineage: Eukaryota > Viridiplantae > Streptophyta > Magnoliopsida > Asparagales > Amaryllidaceae > Agapanthus > Agapanthus africanus. Next base: position 304,624,468 of record JASDDO010000016.1, on the reverse strand, counting down.
GGGCTCTATCAACGTGTAATAGCGACATGTCAGGTCACCTAAAGCAGTACACGATGATAAAGATAAACCAGATAGCATACTATCATCTCGAGTAAGACTGTCCTACCGGGATAGGTCCTCCCTCAATCATTGCAATCACGTGCCTGTGATCCAATAATTGACTCTGAGGGCACTATCTCCAACAAATATATCAAATATATAATTATACATTAAATTATCAAATCAACATTTGATTTAATAATCTGGCTATATCACATATAACCGACTAATATCATATGATCAAGTTATCGAATCAACACTTAATCCGATAACCCGGCTATATCTCATATAACCCACCGATATCACATATCGCGAGAATAGAATGCGGTATCACATACGTACTTAATCTCGGTCCCACACAAATCACATATGTGCCTCTACTTCGTTTCGCATGAACCAGGAAAGCTCTATGTAGGACTCTAAAGACTCGTCAATACGCCGAAAGTATGTGATGATCATATCAAACACCCACAAGCCGCAAGCGGTCTGCCAAACGTAAGGGCATCCGGGTATTGAGCGATCAGAAGATCAAAAAGCAAGCTTGCTCAAACTCCTGCAAATCCAATCAGTAGCACTACCGTACAGTCCCGTCTCTTCGTCTGATATGTCGCATATCACAGCCTGAGGGTAGTAAAACACCAGACCCCAATAGCCTGATAAGTCATGCCGATGCAAGGTCCATAACGGTTCAATAAACTACTGATAACACTTACCAATAGATCTCAGCAATCCTGGCCAGGGATTTCATGTTATGGCCAATCGAGTATAGTGCAACATCAACTCCCAATACCGGGAGAGACGAATCCCCTCCTATCGCTGATTGCCTCCATGTGACTCGAGACTGTACCAAAAAACTGTTGGAGATAGTGCCCTCATAGTCAATTATTGGATCACAGGTACGTGATTGCAATGATTGCGGAGGACCTATACCGGTATGACAGTCTTGCTCGAAATGATAGTATGCTATCTGGTTTGCCTTTATCAGTCGTGTACATGTTCAGGTGACTGATTGCATGTTACACTTTGATAGAGCCCTTAGGATCTTGCTTTACTACCAACAGTATGATGGCGATCATATACGTGAGAGTTGGGTAGTTTATACGCATATCCTTAATTGTGGTCCCTAGTCGTGGGAGTTTCGAGACAGGGCATCGATACTCCGGAGTAGACTAGTGTGTACAGTCGAGACCCCGACGAGGGGCGGTGGCCGGTCTCACAAGCCACTGGTGTCAGTTGGATCACCTAAGATGTATACAGGTGCTCATTGGGTTATGAGTACACCGGACAGGACTCGCCGGGAATCTGCTAGTTAGTATTATATCTACCGTCAGATAGCAGTTCCCTGGTGACATGTGTACAGGTTAGTTCATCGACCTGAGGTCGTCATTTGTCTCGTGTGAGTTCCCACTGTGCTTTGATTTCTACCCTACCACGGCTCAAAGGAGTCGTGCAAACAGGTAGTTTTTGGGTACAGTCCCGAGCCATATGGAGGCACGTGAGCGGATCGGCAGGGGATTCGTCTCTCCCGGTATTGGGGGCGAGATCGTGCTGTGTCTAGGAGAGCCATTACACAAATCCATGGCCATGGTAGGAGATTTACTGGTAGGTACTCCAGTAGTATCTCAGGGTGTATTGAGGCTTCACTCCGACACGACTTATACTGCTATTGGGGGTCTGACGTTACTAGCCCCCTAGGCAGATATGCGATACTCATTGACGAACGGACCGGACTGTATATACATTGTCACTGTTATGCTCAGTAGGGTTTCTGGATGAGTTCGCTCATCGGCCTCCCTTGAGTTTGCTCATCAGCCTCCCTTGAGGTCAGTCCGTGGGCAGCCGTTACGCATAGCTAGTGCCGCTGACGGTTTGTGGTTAAACCCACTGCCAGGGTACTGACGAGTCATTAGAGTCCCCCACAGACAGTTTCCCAAGTTCGGGCGAAATGTTGTAGAGGCCGTATGGTATTATGGCAGGGTTCGGAAAATGCACGTGCGTTTACGCACGTGTCGATTTTCGGACAGGTGATACTGGTCGGCTTTGGTTTAAGCCGGATCCGAGTATTATATTGAGTAGGTATAATATCTTTGTCTCAGTTGCATTTGTATTCGGTCGTAATACAAATGCGAGTATATTTATACAGTTTCGGGGTTGTCCTGAAATTCGTTTCAGGATCACTTTTGGAAGTTGCCAGTTTCCAGTTTTCTATCAGCCGTCTTTTAACATTTGGTTAAAGACGGATTTATCTTTTCTTGGATGAGAGTGAGTCGTGCTTCTAGAAGGTTCTAGAAGGTTCTAGATATGGTGAGGTGTCTTGTGACTCATGCTTTGATTTCTAAACATTCTTGTTTTGCTTAAGATCTTTATGCAAGATATTTAGTTTGTGTTCACATATGATATTTATCCTATGGTCACCCCCCTCTCCTACGGTCACCTCCCTCTTTGCTATAAGAGGCCGGCCCCCTCTCTCTCCTCATACTCTCTCTCACTTGAGTTTTCATTTGCTAGAAAAGATTATGATAGGTTTTATCGGTGTATGGAATTTCACAGTCCATTTCATTCCATCACCCGATTCCTTCGGCAACTTCATTAACCGATCGTCCACGGAATTGGACGAAGTGAGACAAAGTCATCTACTCATTCTCTACAACAATCTTGGTCGTCTCTTTTAGCAAACTTGACGATCGAGTTGCCTCAAGTCAGAGGCGGGAGCCCGTTTAAAGAATCGATCATGTGGTGCCACCTCGACGAAGGAATCGGAGATCGACGAGATCGGAGCAGCCGCAACGGAGCGTGGGATGATGGTTGAAGAACGAAGGACTCGGATCGTTCGGTATAACCTTTCTACACTCTTTACAGTTTGTTAGTTTAGCAATAATGGCAGATCCGGGTTAAAGTATACGATAGCGCCAGTTAAAAAGTTTTTGTTCCGCATTTGGCGTCTGTAGACTGCCGGGACGCTAGCGTAGACTTACAGTGGTATCAGAGCCTAACCATTTTGCTATGCTAACTTGTGCTAACGCGTTTAAAACATCGATCCGACCGGAAATCGAAAATTGCAAAATCCATGCCCGACAGTTTCTGTTGATTTTAAATGGTCTCAAAAATTAATTCTGTATGTCTTAAAAATCTGTGCAGGCTTTTCTAAGAATCACGACAAAATTTGGGCACGTGACTCCTCCAAGCAGCCGCGGAAACGCGGCCAAACCCATGGTTTGGCCGCGCATCCGCGGCCACGTGGTGAGCTCGTGCTCCTAAATTTTTCCAGTGGCTTCTCTGTTGGATTTTGGGATTTTTGGTAAATATCGTTTTGGCCCAGGTTTTGTTACTGTTCACCAGTAAGCAGTGGGGCCCACTTTTTGATATTTGGTCTTTGGTCGATCGAAATTTATACACGTTAGTTTACAGTGCTTACATTATATCTCCGACCGGGAATGTCATTTGATCGGTAAACCGCGTCTGATTGCTATAGTTCTTTTAGACGGGTTTGCGAACGTGACATTCGCGTTGATGTTCTGTGTTGTGCTGTGATGTTGCGGATTTGTCATGGTGGATAGCAGTGTGCAATGATAGTACAGTTTGTGTTTATATGTACATTTGATATTGCGGGGCGAGCGTCCAACAAGTGGACTGCCATCACTGCCTGTTGTATAATATTCTTTTGGGGCACGACCAGGTTGCGGTCGATGTACCTTTTGTACTATTTTCATTACTGTACTAGGTTTTACCCCGCGACGGAGTGCACGGATAGCCGGGTTCGGGAAAGCAACGGGTCCGCATCTCATGGCTTTGAGAGGCAGAGGGGCCCCACTCTAGAATTGGCAGACTATTCGCCGCACTCGTAGGGGGTACAGGTTGACCCAAGAAGGGGTGCTCAATTTACCGGATTCCGTGAAGTGCCGGGTGTTCCATTCACTATGCTGTGGGGACTGCCTCGCTTCAGGTTTTGGCGGGTAACTTGCCGCACCCGTAGGGGTCTAGGTTTCATTGCACAGGCTATCCACACGATAGGGGAACGTCGGGTTTCAGCAGCGGCTCTGTGAAACTCGGGGATCCCAGATATCTGTATTGTTCTGTGATGCTTATTACTTTTCTGTAATGTTGCATACTATCACGCCTGGAGCGATTATTGTATATTGGTTTATATACTATTAGATGTTGTATATGTTTTACACCCGCGCTAGTCCAGTCCCCGCTCTGTCGTTAGTTAAGTAACCTAACGAGTGATGACGGGACCCAGTGACGAATGCGGATGGCATATACGTACATTTTATTTTCGTTCTTTTCTGGTGTGATAATTGATGGGACTGCGTTGATTCTGATCAATGCAAAGTTAAAACAAACCTGTTTACAGTTGTTGGAAAAATTTAAAAAGTGTTGTTACAAAGACGTTTCCTTTTGTTATGCATAGCGGTATTCAGTGGAATATCCTGCACCTCATTCGACGGGGCAAGGGCCGATATCCCTTCACCGGGACTGACCCCTTGGGCAGAAGTTTGCGTCAGAGTAATAACTTCACTATAGTCGATTACAAGTTGCTTTGCATAGCGGTATTCAGTGGAATATCCTGCACCTCATTCCACGAGGAAAGAGCCGAAATCCCTTTACCGGGAGTGACCTCTTTAGCAAAAGGTTTTCGCCACTATATTTTAAAAAGCTATCAGGTTCCTTCAGCGATATCAAGTTCACTACGCTAAAGGTTTTTCGCCAAAAACCAGCCGTAGCCCTCCGTCACTTCTTTTGAGTATTCAGTAGTATTCAAGCTATGTATTTTAGCCAAAGTTAAGGCATAGTGTTTGGTAGCTGCTGGGTATTCAATTGTTGCATAGATAGATGAGTTAGTTTGGGACAGTCGTTCTGCCGATTGGCTAAAGTCAGGGGCATGTGCGGGTGGGTTCAAATTGACAAGATAGTGACGGGTAGAACTTGGCATGTGACTTATGACATTTTGACCAAAGCCAAGGTTATAAGAGCATGGGGCAAAAATTATATCGGGAGTTTCTAAAGAAACTGAAACTTGCCAAGTATGCGCATACCATCTGGAGTATGAGTAACGTGGATGCATTCCATCACGTTATCATGCGATGAGAGTTGGATCCCGATTCCCACTGATGAGTTGGTTTACTCTTCGGGTGATCCCGATTGATTCTTCTTTAGGTTTGGAGGAGAATTTGACAGGACAGTGGGAGGTTTCCGGATTAGATAAAGTGATAACCATTCTGATGTAGGTTAGAGTGCACGCAGAGTGTTTCTTTTCTCTCTCTCTCCTTGGCAGCGACCTTTGACCGACCCTAGACTGTGACTCAGTGACCAAGTTGACCGAACCTTCTTAAAATACTGGCTTTTGGATTGTCTGAGTTGCATAAGTCATTGCCACTCCTTCTTTTACCCTTTGCATTTCTCAGAACACCCGTATTACTACGGATATCCACTTCCATTGGATAGATCCATCGTATGGTTATATACGAACTCGAAGGGACTTCTTCGGGGATGGATCCAGGTTCAGGAGAAATAGAATTGGTTTATTCAGTTGTCTTTTATTATCACCTTCTCTCAGGTTGCGAGAGCTCCTTGGTTTAGGAGAGTACACCTATTACGCCTATTGGATAGTCTTATTCCAAACCATAGGCTGGTGCCGAAAGGTAGGGAATGAAGAAAACCAATTAGCCTAAGTAGGGTGTGCAGAAGGTAATATGTAAAGACAAAATAAAGGGATTAGAAAGAGGGCAAAGTAAATTGCGACTGATATCATTTACGACCAAAACCGCGTACTTCATCGCCGCTCCTATTTCACCTTTAAAAAGAATAAGGTAATATTCAGTTGTCTTTTATCGTCACCTTCTCTCGAGATGCGAGTACTCCTTGGTTTAGGAGGGTACACCTATTATGCTTACTGGATAGTCTTCTTCCAAACCATAGGCTGGTGCCGAACGGTAGGGAAGGAAGAAAACCATTTAGCCTAACGATGGTGTACAGAAGGTAACGAATAAAGACAAATAAAGGGATTTGGAGAGATGGCAATAAAATATACAGTTGAAGTCATGAATTAGATTATGGAAGAGGCATTACTATGAATACCAGGATACCCCTACGAAACATTTTCATGTTTCAGTGCATTGTTAAAGAAAAACTGTTTTCCCGATTAGACACTTACTCCAAGGGTATGTATTTGCCAGGTTTCATTCTCATATCTGTATGCTTTTACAGATGATGAGTAGGAGTAAGATATTGGGAATAAGGTGATCATCCTCATTATATCGGAATTCGTTGTAATTGGTGATATTTGAGGAAATCGCCAGGGTACAGTTTTCAACCTACGACGCACAGGTTATGAGTTGTTTAACTCAGCGGACTTATACAGAGTATTGTATGTTGTCCAGTGTCCATCAGGACAAAGGGGTAGGTCCTCGTACTATGTTCTGTTTACTTATAACTTCTCTAGTATTTAGACGAGTGTTTCGTAGAAATACAAGGTCTAAGTTTTGAGAAGTTGTGGGTATAAGAATAAAGTAGAGAACCAGGTATCACAAGTATCGGGATTCTTCAAAGAGATCGAAGATGTAGATTCTAGTGATTGGTATTCAGATGATAGTGATGGTTTTGAGAAACGTGTCTCTCTTTCAGGTTACTCATAATTGGATGGATTCCTAAGTTGAGTAATGCTGATTAGCCTCTTTCCATTAAGTTGATATGCACTGGAGACAGCTGCATGGATTGAATCTGGTTCCAATTAAATAAGTGCCAAAGTTTCTGTATTGGATATAGAATGGATCGTACCTTAAAAGAAATTAAGGTACGGGGAGTTGTCCAGCTTATGATTAAAACCAGACACTGGATAACTCAGGGCACGTTTCTGTAATGGCTGTTTGTGGGTTGACCCTGACTATGACGAGGGTTGATATTCTACCATTTGGAAGATCAATAGTGATATTGTTCTTGACTCGCCACAGTTTTAGTAAAAATGGATCTTTTTCAGAAAACAGTAGTGGGAGTATGGTAGAACTGGAAGTGATTCCAGAACCACGAACGATTACGGAAAATTTAATAGGACCTATATATTCGATCAGGTTTGACATTCCAATAGCCACTCCGCAGGTATGGTAGGTAACCTCAGACACCCGAGAGGTACTTCGGTAGGCTCAAGGACGGTGACAGGGAGGTTCTTATCTACCCAGACTTGACACTACTGTTGTTCCAGGATATGAGACCCGGTAGGAGGGTTGTCGTAGTCAGTGGGAGCAGCGGAAGCATAGTGGGCAAGTAGCTTATGTCTATTTATAGACTAGAGCAGTTATAGCGGAGATAGATCATCGAATTTTGATATGACAGTCATGGGTTTGACTTCAATCAGAAAAAGGGGATGGATCAGTTAAGAGGGTGGTAGGGTGTGATGTCATGGTATCTGGATGACATACACAGAGTAGGAAGTAAAATTCCTATACTACGATCGGTTGTACTGTGGTCGTCACACAGTTGTTTCTCCAGACAGGATATGGATATAATATTTGACATTTTGGTTTCTAGATCTATGGTTTTAGATCTGGATTTGGGTAGTTTCCCAATGTGGGTACTTTGACAGATATTCTAATGGTTTTTGGAATAGTTGACTCCTAGCATGGTGGTGTACCTGCAGGTGATGGAGTCACCCTCTCTAAAGGTGTCTTACAGACTAAATGGGAGAGGGATGTGCATGATTGGCAGATCACTTGCTTAGGCAATTGAGTCAATCATGAGATGTCAAGTACCACACCAAATGTTGTTTTTGCACTAGATGCAATAAGTTTGTATTAATCTAATCCTGGAGAAACATAAGGAAGCAGTCTTAGAACATAAGTACATGTTCTACGGATTTGATGACGGCAGCCTCCTTCGGAAGACGGTTATCATTCCAAGCTTCAAAGGTGACATGGTTGACAGAGTGATTTTCAGAGTTATAGTTTTTCCCGAAGAGGGACAGTATTATGGACAGGTGGTCCAAGAGGATACTGTGGGTGGCTTGGTGCCCGATACTGATTAGGTTCAGTGATCGATACAGTCTAAGAAGTTTGGATTTGGAGTTCATTTATGAACAAGGTCCCATCAGATATCCAGACATATTCTAAGACAGGTATTACTCAATTCGGGAGATGGCTTTCTCCGGAAACTTGAGATTAAGAGAGATATAGAAATAAATTTCTAAGCGGATCCACTCACTAAGGCTATTTCTCGAACACAATAGTTTTACAAATGGGCTTTGTGATACTGCTTAGTAGAGAAGTTGGATGTTGGTTTCACACGGGCTGTGAGTACGCAACATCGCAATAATTAGCCTTGAGTGCAAGTGGGAGATTGTTGGAGATAGTGCCCTCATAGTCAATTATTGGATCACAGGTACGTGATTGCAATGATTGCGGAGGACCTATACCGGTATGACAGTCTTGCTCGAAATGATAGTATGCTATCTGGTTTGCCTTTATCAGTCGTGTACATGTTCAGGTGACTGATTGCATGTTACACTTTGATAGAGCCCTTAGGATCTTGCTTTACTACCAACAGTATGATGGCGATCATATACGTGAGAGTTGGGTAGTTTATACGCATATCCTTAATTGTGGTCCCTAGTCGTGGGAGTTTCGAGACAGGGCATCGATACTCCGGAGTAGACTAGTGTGTACAGTCGAGACCCCGACGAGGGGCGGTGGCCGGTCTCACAAGCCACTGGTGTCAGTTGGATCACCTAAGATGTATACAGGTGCTCATTGGGTTATGAGTACACCGGACAGGACTCGCCGGGAATCTGCTAGTTAGTATTATATCTACCGTCAGATAGCAGTTCCCTGGTGACATGTGTACAGGTTAGTTCATCGACCTGAGGTCGTCATTTGTCTCGTGTGAGTTCCCACTGTGCTTTGATTTCTATCCTACCACGGCTCAAAGGAGTCGTGCAAACAGGTAGTTTTTGGGTACAGTCCCGTGCCATATGGAGGCACGTGAGCGGATCGGCAGGGGATTCGTCTCTCCCGGTATTGGGGACGAGATCGTGCTGTGTCTAGGAGAGCCATTACACAAATCCATGGCCATGGTAGGAGATTTACTGGTAGGTACTCCAGTAGTATCTCAGGGTGTATTGAGGCTTCACTCCGACACGACTTATACTGCTATTGGGGGTCTGACGTTACTAGCCCCCTAGGCAGATATGCGATACTCATTGACGAACGGACCGGACTGTATATACATTGTCACTGTTACGCTCAGTAGGGTTTCTGGATGAGTTCGCTCATCGGCCTCCCTTGAGTTTGCTCATCAGCCTCCCTTGAGGTCAGTCCGTGGGCAGCCGTTACGCATAGCTAGTGCCGCTGACGGTTTGTGGTTAAACCCACTGCCAGGGTACTGACGAGTCATTAGAGTCCCCCACAGACAGTTTCCCAAGTTCGGGCGAAATGTTGTAGAGGCCGTATGGTATTATGGCAGGGTTCGGAAAATGCACGTGCGTTTACGCACGTGTCGATTTTCGGACAGGTGATACTGGTCGGCTTTGGTTTAAGCCGGATCCGAGTATTATATTGAGTAGGTATAATATCTTTGTCTCAGTTGCATTTGTATTCGGTCGTAATACAAATGCGGGTATATTTATACAGTTTCGGGGTTGTCCTGAAATTCGTTTCAGGATCACTTTTGGAAGTTGCCAGTTTCCAGTTTTCTATCAGCCGTCTTTTAACATTTGGTTAAAGACGGATTTATCTTTTCTTGGATGAGAGTGAGTCGTGCTTCTAGAAGGTTCTAGAAGGTTCTAGATATGGTGAGGTGTCTTGTGACTCATGCTTTGATTTCTAAACATTCTTGTTTTGCTTAAGATCTTTATGCAAGATATTTAGTTTGTGTTCACATATGATATTTATCCTATGGTCACCCCCCTCTCCTACGGTCACCTCCCTCTTTGCTATAAGAGGCCGGCCCCCTCTCTCTCCTCATACTCTCTCTCACTTGAGTTTTCATTTGCTAGAAAAGATTATGATAGGTTTTATCGGTGTATGGAATTTCACAGTCCATTTCATTCCATCACCCGATTCCTTCGGCAACTTCATTAACCGATCGTCCACGGATTTGGACGAAGTGAGACAAAGTCATCTACTCATTCTCTACAACAATCTTGGTCGTCTCTTTTAGCAAACTTGACGATCGAGTTGCCTCAAGTCAGAGGCGGGAGCCCGTTTAAAGAATCGATCATGTGGTGCCACCTCGACGAAGGAATCGGAGATCGACGAGATCGGAGCAGCCGCAACGGAGCGTGGGATGATGGTTGAAGAACGAAGGACTCGGATCGTTTGGTATAACCTTTCTACACTCTTTACAGTTTGTTAGTTTAGCAATAATGGCAGATCCGGGTTAAAGTATACGATAGCGCCAGTTAAAAAGTTTTTGTTCCGCATTTGGCGTCTGTAGACTGCCGGGGCGCTAGCGTAGACTTACAAAAACCACCGTTTTGCACGATCTCTTGACCGTGGTAAGGTGGAAATCAAAGCACAGTAGGAATCACACAAGTCTCTATGAAGATCTCGGGTTGACAAACTCCAGTGTCACCAGAAAACTACTATCCGACGATAAGTATAATACCATCTAGGAGTTCTCGGCGAGTCCGTCCAGTGTACGTAGTTTCCACTGAGCACCCGTATACCTTCTCTGATGTCAAACACCAATAGATATGGGATCATCCATCGCCCATCATATGGGATGAGAAGCGCATACGCTAGTCTACTCTAGAGTATCGATGCCCTGTCTTGATACTCCTACAACTAGTAACAATTATAGGATATACTTATGGACTACCCTGGCCACTAGTATGATCTCCATCATAGTTCTAGTAGTCAAGGACACATCCTAAGGGCCTTATCAACATGTGAGAGCAAGATAGTATCACAATACAAATCTACATGTTAAGACAAAGAACAACCAGATAGCATACTATCATATCGAGCAAGAAAGCCCTCCCTATATATGTTCAATCATCCACTACAATATACATCACATGTACAGTAATGTAACACCTGAGTTTAGGTTTAGTGGTTGTGTGTTAATGTGGGGTTTTTGGTAAAAAGTTTACAAAAACAGGTTTTTAATAATTTATCTAGTTTTATGGTTATTTTAGTAGAATTTTATCTCGATCGCACACACTTGTGCACGTTAACTAGGGTTAAGACTAGGGTTGCCATATAATTGAGCTTGTAGGTTAACCATGTTTAAGATAACCACGGTGGTCTAACACACTTGATTAGGCTAATTAGTTTAATTAAGGGTTTTTGGTTTTATCCAAGGGTGTTTTAGGGTTTTGATTGACTTGCTTGTTGTGTGTGTGTGTGTGTGTGTGTGTGAGAGAGAGAGAGAGAGAGAGAGAGAAGTGATAGTTGTCATGCTAGCTTTTGTTTAGAGGGAGAATGATGGCTTTAAGGTTGTGTCACACCATTTCAATTGGGAAAACTGTGGTATGGTGATACTAGCATAGACACCCATACAAAGCACGGGGACCCACCTCATACTCGAGGCCGTCAGTTTATTCATTCTGGCCGCAAATTACGGCCAGAGTAAGGAGTGGGGGGTTAGGTTTTGGTGTGTGGGGTTGTTCTGGGAAGATTAGTGTGTTGGTACCTGTAACTTTTTAAGTTGGGCTCAGAGGCAATATCTGGAGCTATAAAACGTGTTTTCGATGTTTTAAAACTTGTGCGACACGCGCGTGATACGCGTGGTTCTATTGCGCGCTGCGCGACACAGCGCATCGGAGTAGGTTCTGGTGGGTTTGCGCGCGTCGCAACGTGTCATATGCACGCGCGTTTAGTTTCACGCACGCGTATCCTTTTTATCGATATATCATGTTTTGCAGGATTTTTCCTTATATGGTGACTTTTGTAAATTCTAGGTTCGCCGGCGGAGAATTCGAGCGCGGCGGAGAATTCGAGCGCGGCGGAGAAAGGGAAACAGGTGGTCGGACACACCTAGCGCGGGATCACGGGTGAGTAGATTTCACATCTACGGGGGACGATCATTTGGATGGCGCAAGTCGCCCGATAGATTTAGTAAACTTGAAAATAGTAAACTTTAACATTTACTTGTGACATGAGAATTAATAATACTTGCATGATAATTGCTGCAGTTAGGATCTATATGTTGTACCCCTATGCGCAAACTCATTCTGTAGGACAAATGCACCATTACCAGGTTTTTATATGCAGCACGAGCACTATTCATGTGTACACACACACCCTGGTAATTGCCATGTCACGACACTAGATAACTATAAATATGAAACATGTTAATAGCTTAGACCTGTGCTATTACAACAAATATTTAAAATGATATCGTAAGAATTGCTATTCCCGTGCGTATATATCATTATATCATTTGCTCATGCCTAGTATAAATCATACATTGCAAATTGATACCATATGCATTCATTATCATTGACATATGCACCCATGATGATTTCATGAGATTTATGATATTTCTGGGTTTCGGGAGGGAGCCACAAGATTTCAAACTTATAATCTTTTAAAATATAAAAGTTGCGGTTTTCTAGTGATGTAAAGTGTCGTCCACCATGAGTTTGCTGTGGTTTTCGAAACCCGTTTCGAGGAGGTGGATGAACTGTCTCGGTTACATGGTGGGCCCGGTAAGGTACCCGGGGCAGGAAGATCGCAGGAGATGGCGTTGAGCCTTGCAGGGGACGGATTACCTACCGGTGACTTCATTTGGCACGGTGGATATCCAGAGGATACCGACCGTGGCCGCTAGATTGAGATATGAATATTTAGGTTGGATCAGCCGGATGGCTGAGACCAGAGATACTTGACATGGATATATGAGATTGGGACAGTTTTGATGTGTCGTTGCTGGACACGGATTTTCTTGATTTCATGGATATTATGCTGATATTTGAAAAGAGTTTCAACAACAAAGAAAGAATAGTTCTTGTACTTACATGTTGAGATCTTGAGTTGACTCATATAGCATACATACATGTTAGTATATTCATGTGGCATACATGCCTGTTAGTACGTCCATGTGATATACATACTTATTAGTACACTGATGATGCATACATACCTGCTAGTACATATAGCCATACCTGTTTTAGAGATGTTAGGATACTTGTGTGCATGCATGCGATAGTCTTTGTAGATATTATTTATTACTCACGAGCGGGCAACTCACCCCCGTTGTGCCACAGCTTTTCTGCAGGTCCGTTCCGTCAGCACTGTAGCGGCGGACACTTTTGCCTCTTTTGCACTTTTTGCCTGGACTCGAGGCTTTTGCTCATAGGTGGGTTGTTATCATTTTGTACCACCTTATATATTCATTGTATCTAGAGTACTCCATCTACTATTATTTCAGCTGTACCAGTTTTATTTGGATAATTGTATATTAACCTAGGGGCGAGGTTGTGAGACTTGTGGATGATATGTAATTTTTGGGGTCGAGCTCACTTGAGTCAACATATTATTTTACCTGTGCTTTCATGCTTACTTATGCACATTATTATTTTACATTGCGTGGGATTTGTGACCGCCTTGAGGCGAAGAGCTAGCTCCCGCTTGGGGATGCCATATTTCTGTTATTCACTGATATTCCTGTTTGTACCCGTTGTGGGACTATTTTACAAAGAAGATTTTTCCGGAAATTTTGGGAAAAGGAAGTTGTTTTTAATAAAAAGAGACTTGATATGATTTAATAGGACAAAGTGCTTTAAATAAAAATGGTTTTTCCTCCACTCTAATTCTTAATTGGGTTTTGATTTCTGGGCTTCGGCTTACTTATCTTACGGACGCCTTAAGACGTTTCGTAACTTAAGTGCCGGTCACGTTCCGTACTCTGCGGGTCGTGACAAAGTTGGTATCAGAGCGATAGGTTTCACCTTTCCGAGTGTAGGATGACCCTTAGTAGATGGAGTAAGTGACTTAAGCAAGGTAGCGTAGCGTGCGTATGTCCGCGGCCTACTTGCGATACGGTACTCCGCCTAAGTGACTTTAGGATATACTTGCTTGAAATTCCATCTTCAATTCCGTGTATCCTACGATTCTATTGCATCGTTCTTATTGTCCTATTTCCTGTACCGGTCACTATGCCGCAGAGGGCTACTAGAGCGCAAAGGGCTGCCGCTCGAGACGAGATTCGAGCTGGCTCGTCCGAGACTAGGACTGAGCAGGGTGGTATGCCTACGCCGCAGGGACAGACTGATCCGCCTTACCCAGGCCGTATGGATAGGCTTGAGTCCGATTTGGAGGAACTGCGACAGATGATGGGGAGTATGTAGGAGCTATGTCAGATGGTAGGATCCTTAGTTACGGCCAGTCGTGCACCGAGGTTGGAGGACGTACCTGATACATCCCAGACTACTATGATACTTGCTCCTACTACTACCGTCGCGTCCATCCCGGTTTCACTACAGCAGTTCATGAGGCTGAGACCTCCAGTCTTCACGGGTACCGATGCAGCAGAAGACCCGCAGACATTCCTTGACAGTTTGGCCAGGATCTGTCGTTCGCTGATATGTTCTGATGATCGACGGGTAGAGCTTGCGAGTTTCCGACTAGAGGGCCTCGCACAGATATAAGGGGGAGTCAGTTTTGAGAGGTCGAGTTGCAGGTCTACCGCCCATGACCTGGACCGATTTCACAGCAGTCTTTCTAGCCCGTTTCCTTCCGGAGAGCGTTCGTGATGCCAGAGCTCGTAGTTTTGAGGCATTGATCAAGACTCTAGGGATGACGGTGTCTGAGTATGACGTCCAGTTTACACATTTGTCCCGATATGCTTCGTATCTGGTGGATACCGAAGCGAAGAGGGTGAAGATGTTCATACAGGGACTGGATGCCCAGCTATTTCTTGCCATTGGCGCCCAGCACTTCGATACCTATTCAGCGGCTATGGATACGGCGTTGCGGATGGAGGCACGTATTTCAGCGACTTCGGCCGTTCCTGGGTCGAAGAGGATTCGTACCGGCACGCCAGATCAGAGGCAGCATGCCGGATTCTTTCCGAGTGATAGAGCCGGCAGAGGGTTTAGACGAGGTCAGCTGTATGGTTCGTATCCACAGGGACAACAGGCGTCGCCAGGATGTTATGGGTGCGGGAGTCTTCACCATCGTGTTAGAGATTGTCCAGCGAGATGACAGGGAGCAGCGACAGCTCCACATGTAACCCTACCACCATCACCACCCCCTCCTCAGAGAGCTCTACTTCCTGCCACAGGCGATACTCCACGCCAGTTAGGTGCACCCAGAGGACGTGGACGCGGCGGACTGATCCATAGAGGATGAGGAGGCAGAGGCCGAGGCCGAGGTCAGCCCACTATTGGTGGAGGTCAGGCCCGAGTATTTGCGTTGACACCATTGGATGCGCAAGTATCCAATGCCGTCGTGACAGGTACCCTATCAGTATGTTTTGTTGATGCACACGTGTTGTTTGATCCCGGATCCACGCATTCATACGTTTCTACAGACTTCATGCCGAGTTTGGGTAGAGAGTCCGATTTGCTTGATCAGCCGCTTGTTGTGACCACTCCCGTGGGAGAGTCATTTGTTGCTAGGCACGTGTTCCGATCCTGTACCGTCCATATTGGCGAACGAGAGCTACCTGTCGACTTGTTCCTTCTTGAGATGTTGGACTTCGACGTTCTTTTGGGCATGGATTGGTTAGCCACGTGCTATGCGTCTGTGAACTGCCACGAGAAGACAGTTAGATTTTGTTTTCCCGGGGAGTCGGCTTTTATTGTGCAGGGGGACCGTGGTGTCCCCCTCACCTATTGATTTCTTCTCTTCGCGCTGATCAGCTGTTGAGAAAGGGATGTCGGGGATTTCTAGCCTATGTTTGCGATACTGGAGCTACAGATATTCCATTAGACCAGGTTCCGATTGTATGCGAGTTCCCTGATGTTTTCCCTGATAAGCTGCCAGGATTGCCGCCTGAGCACGATGTCGAGTTCTGTATTGATTTGATTCTCGGCTCGGGGCCTATTTCTATACCGCCTTATCGGATGGCCCCGACGGGGCTTAGAGAATTGAAGGTTCAGCTGCAAGATTTGTTAGATAAGGGACTTATTCCGCCCAGAGTTTCTCCATGGGGTGCTCCGGTCCTGTTTGTCAAGAAGAAGGACGGGAGTTTGCCCTTATGTATCGACTACCGCCAGCTGAACAAAGTTACCGTGCGGAACAGATACCCGTTGCCTCGCATTGATGATTTGTTCGATCAGCTTCAAGGTGCGGGTTATTTTTTAAGGATCGACTTGCGATCAAGATATCAGCTGCGAGTCCGACAGGAGGATATACCGAAGACAGGTTTTCATACACGCTATGGCCATTATGAGTTTCTGGTGATAACGTTTGGACTCACCAACTCCCCAGCAGCATTTATGGATTTGATGAACCGTGTATTCAGGCCGTATCTCGACTTGTTCATCATAGTGTTCATTGACGATATTTTGGTGTATTCCCGGAGCCGAGAGGAGAACGAGCAGCACTTGCGGATTACGTTGCAGACTCTGAGGGAGCACCAGTTTTTCGCAAAATTTTTCAGGTGTGCATTCTGGTTAGACAACGTTGGGTTCTTGGGTCACGTGATTACGACATATGGCATATGTGTAGACTCGAAGAAGATTAAGGCTGTTCAGCAGTGGCCCAGACCGACATCGGTTACGGAGATCCGTAGTTTTCTAGGCTTGGCTGGCTACTACAGGCAATTCGTTCAGGATTTCTCCCGTATTACAGCACATTTGACCGGTTTGACCTGGAAGAGAGTTCCTTTCATTTGGACGGAGGAGTGCGAGCACAGTTTTCAGCAGCTACGGACTTGTTTGACTACGGCGCTAGTATTATCATTGCCTTCAGGATCAGGCGGATTCGTGGTTTATTGTGACGCTTCACGGGTGGAGCTAGGATGCGTATTGATGCAGCATGACAGGGTGATCGCATATGCTTCGCGGCAATTGAAGAAACATGAACAGAACTACCCCACTGACGATTTGGAGATGGATGCAGTGGTCTTTGCACTTAAGATATGGCGACATTATTTATACGGCGAGTCGTGCCAAATATTCACTGACCATAAGAGCTTAAAGTATATATTTCAGCAGCGAGACCCGAATATAAGACAGCGTCGTTGGATGGAGCTGGTGAAAGACCATGACTATGAGATCTTGTACCACCCGGGCAAGGCGAATGTAGTGGCGGATGTTTTGAGTAGGAGGCCCGGGGGTAGCCTATCTTGTTTGCGCGCAGTGCAGAGGCAGTCGTCAGCAGATTGGCAGATTTTATGAGACATCCGATTTGAGTTCGAGTTCACTCCGACAGGAGGACAGCTTGCGCATGTTCGTACACGTCCGCAGTTACTTGACCGCATTCGAGAGGCACAGCCCAGTGATGATCATCTTTCAGAGATCATGGAACAGGTTAGGCAGGGTAGAGATTTCGAGTTCATGATCGATGATCAGGGAGTACTACGATTTGGGACTCGACTGTGCGTACCAGATTCGGAGGGACTGCGATGTGAGATTCTTGAGGAGGTGCATAGATCTACATACAGCGTTCATCCAGGTTCCACCAAGATGTACTGTGACTTGAGAGATGTCTATTGGTGGGACGGGATGAAGAGGGATGTCACTGACTTCGTATCGAGATGTCTGACTTGTCAGTTAGTCAAGACCGAGCACCAGAGGCCAGCTGGAGAGTTGTAGTCTTTGCCCATTCCGGAGTTGGCGAAAGCGTCTCACTTCCTGACAAAAGCGGCTCACTTCCTACCAGTGAAGACTACTTTCAGTTTTGCTCAGTATGCCCAGATTTACATCGACGAGATCGTGCGGTTGCATGGCGTACCAACTTGTATCGTATCAGACCGAGGCACCCAGTTTACCAGCCGATTATGGCAGAGACATCAGGAGGCTTTGAGTACTCGTTTGAGTTTCAGCACCGCATTTCATCCGCAGACCGACGGACAGTCAGAGCGGACTATTCAGACTCTCGAGGACATGCTCAGAGCGTGTGTTTTGGACTTTGGTGGTAGATGGGATCGTCATTTACCTTTAGTAGAGTTTTCCTACAACAACAGCTTCCAGGATACTATTCAGATGGCACCTTTCGAGGCCTTGAATGGGAGGAGATGTAGATCGCCCGTCTGTTGGACCAAGCAGAGCGAGAGCAGTATTTTTGGGCGCAGATCGTGCAGGAGACGACCGAGAAGGTACAGTTGATTAGAGATCGGATGAGAGCGGCTCAGAGCAGGCAGAAATCGTATGCAGACAGGCGCCGTCGCAGATTAAAGTTCGCAGTTGGCGATCATGTTTTTCTGAGGGTCTCTCCGATGAAAGGCGTGATGCGATTTGGGTGAAAGGGAAAGCTTAGCCCCAGATTCGTGGGTCCCTTCGAGATCCTCGAGCGTGTCGGCGCGGTTCCATATCGTTTGGCTCTTCCACCCAGCTTTTCAGATGTTCACCCCGTCTTCCACGTTTCGATGCTACGCAGATATCTTCATGACCCTTCCCACACGATTCAACATCAGACCGTTCAACTTGAGCCTGACCTTGTAAGTGCACGGCGGCGCCCCGGCCGTCAAAACGAGGCCAAAATGCGGAAACGATAATTTACTTTAACTTTTAAACTGGCACCACCACATACAAAAATCCCGGATCGGGCCATTAAACTAATTCTTGCTAACTAAAGAACGGGTAGAGAGATATACCGAGCGATCCGTGTCCTTCGATCTTCTCGTCGTCGTCCCGATCTCCCCGCGGAATCTCCGGTCTTCACCTCCTCGCCGAAACGGCACCACGTCGCCAGGTACTTTTATGGGCTCCCACTTCTGGACCGAGGCAACTCGGGCACGAAATTGGCGAGTTGACGTGCCTAAGATTTGCTATAGAATAGTGTAGTGCTATGTCTCATTTGGGGTTGTAGGAAGTTGCCTTTTTGAGATGGTGGAGGAATTAAGTTTTGGAGATGGAGCTAAATGGATTTTGTGCAATACAAAAGAACAAAAATCCACCTCCAAAATTTTTGGGACAGCCCACATACATGGCCAGCCTTGGCTTGTGAATGGAATGAGGAGGAAAACAAAATGGGGGGTGAGCTATCAACCATCAAGGAGAGAAAGAAAAAGGGTGATGATGATCAAAAATCATCACCACCAAAATCACACTCAACCATCATAATCCATCATCATCATCATGTCAAAAGATAAGCAATCAAGAACCATCATGATCCTAGAAGTCAATAGAGGGTGCAGCCATCATGAAGCAATAATATGCAAAGACCACCCTCCAAAATGCTTATTTGCACAAATGCAAATAAGCGCTCCTCCACCAACTTTCAGCCAAGGAAAGATACAAAGAAAAATGGCCGAAACGGAAAGCAAACTGGCAACTTCGGAAAAGTGATCCCGTAATAAATTACAGGAAAACCCCGCTACTGTATATACATACCCGCATTTGTATTCCGACCGAATACAAATGCAATGAGACAAAATCTACACTATACAATACTAGGATCCGGCTTAAACCAAAGCCCGCTAGTATAAACTGTCCGATCAGGATCCGTGCAATACCGCACGTATCTGATCGAACCCTGGCGTATCTCCATACGGCCTCTACAGCGTTTCGCCCGAAACTTGAGTAACTGTCTGTGGGGGACTCTAAAGACTCGTCAATACTATAGCTGTGGATTTAACCACTAGCACGTCAGAGGTATTAGCCATACGTAACGGGCTACCAGCTATTAACCAAAAAGGACGTGGATGAGCGAACTCATCCTGACACCCTACTGAGCCTGTCAGTGACAATATCCGTACAGTCCGGTCCGTTCGTCTGTGAGCATCGCATGGCGGGCCTAGGGGGTTGGTAAAAGTCAGACCCCCAAAAGCGGTGCAAGTCGTGTCGGAGTGTAGCCCAGAACATCCTGAGATAATGCTGGAATACCTACCAGTAAATTTCCTGCCTTGGCCAAGGACTTCGTGTAAGGGCTCTCCTAGACACAGCGCGACCTCACCCCCAATACCGGGAGAGACGAACCCCTGAAGATCCGCTCACTGCCTCCATGTAGCTCGGGACTGTACCCAACTAAAACCTGTTTGCACGTCTCCTTTGAGCATGGTAGGGTAGTAATCAAAGTACAGTGGGAACTCACACGAAACAAATGACGATCTCATGTCGATGAACTAACCAGTACACATGTCACCAGGGAACTGTTATCTGACGTCGGGTATAAGACCAACTAGCATGTTCCCGGCGAGTCCTGTCCGGTGTACTCATAACCCAATGAGCACCTGTATACATCTTGGGTGAACCAACTGACACCAGTGGCTTGTGAGACCGGCCATTGCCCCTCGTCGGGGTCTCGACTGTATACACTAGTCTACTCTGGAGAATCGATGCCCTGTCTCGAAACTCCCACGACTAGGGACCTTTTAAGGATGTGCTTATAACCCAGCTCCCACGTATATGATCGCCCTCATACTGCTGGTAGTCAAGCAAGAATCCTAGGGGCTCTATCAATGTGCAATAGTGACCTGCAAGGTCACCTAAAGCAGTATACGATGATAAAGATAAACCAGATAGCATACTATTATCTTGAGTAAGACTGTCCTACCGGTATAGGTCCTCCCTCAATCATTGCAATGACGTACCTGTGATCCAATAATTGACTATGAGGGCACTATCTCCAACAATCTCCCACTTGCACTCAAGGCTAATTATTGGGATGTCGCATACTCATAGCCCGTGTGATACCGAACACCCAACTCCTCTACGAGTCAGTCTCACAAAGCTCATTTGCGAAACTAATGCATTCGAGGAATAGCCTCAGTGAGTGGATCCGCTGTATGTTTCTTTTTATGTCTCCATATCTCAAGTTCGCGGAGAAAACCATCCCCCGTAATGAGCAATACCTGTCTTAGAATGTCTGGATATCTGATGGGACCTAGCTCATAAATGAACTCCAAATCCAAACTTCTTAGACTGGATTGTCAGCTGAACTTAATCAGTATCCTGCGCCATGCCTCCCTCAGTATCCGCCTGGACCACCTGTCCAAAATACTGCCCCTCGTAAGAGGGAAAACTATAACTCTGTCAGCCACTCTGCCATCCAGGTCACCTTGGAAGCCTGGAATGATAACCATCTCCTAAAGGAGGCTGCCGTTATCAAATCCATAGAACATCCACTTATGTTCTAAAACTTCTTCCTAACGTTTCTCCAGGATTGGATTAAATCGCCTGATTGCATCTCGTGCTAAAACATCTGGTGTGGTACTTGACATTTCATGATTGACTCAATTGCCAAAGCAAGTGATCTGTTAATCATGCACATCCCTCACTACTTTAGTCTATAAGACACCATTAGAGAGGGTGACTCCATCACTTGCAGGTACACTACCGTGCCAGAAGTCGTCCATTCTAAATACTCATAGAATGCTGTCAAAGTAACCAAATTGGGAAACTACCCAAATCTAGATCTAAAATCATAGATCTAGTAACCAGAATATCTGATATAATATCCAAGTCCTGTGTGGAGAAACCACTGTGTGACAACCAAAGTATAACCGATCGTAGTATAGGAACTTCACTTCCTACTCTGTGTATGTCATCTAAATACCACGACATCACACCCTACTACCTTCTTAACAGATCCATCCCCTATTCTGATGAAATCGAACCTATAACTGTCATATCAGAAATAGATGATCTATCTCCGCTATATCTGCTTTAGTCTATAAATAGACATAAGCCACTTGTCCACCATGCTTCCGCTGCTCCCACTGACTACGACAACCCTCTGGCAGAGTCATATACACGTACACTTCTAAAGCTAGTTTAGAACGACGCTATACTCATCCTCCTACCGGGTTTCGCAGCCTGGAACAACAGCAATGGCATGTCTGGGTAAACAAGAACCTCCCTGTCACCATCCTTGAGGCTACCGGAGTACCCCTCGGGTGCCTGAGGTTACCCACCGTATCTGCGGAGTGGCCAATGGAATGTCAAATCAGATCTAATCTTTAGGTTCTTATCAAATTTTCAGTAATCGTCTGCGGTTCTGGAATTACTTCCAGTTCTACCATACTCCCACTACTGTTTTCTGAAAAAATCCATTTTTGTTAAAACTGTGGCGTGTCTATAACAATATTACTATTGATCTTCCATATGGTAGAAAATCAACCCTCGTCATAGCCTGGGTCAACCCACAAACAGTCATTACAGAAACGTGCCTTGAGTTATCCAGAGTCGGGTTTTAAGCATAAGCCGGACAACTCCCCGTACCTTAACATCGTTAAGATACGAACTGTTCTATATCCAATACAGAAACAGAGGCACTGATTTAATTGAAACGGATTCAAATCATGCAGCTGTCTCCAGTGCATGTCAACTAAATGGAAAGAGGCCGATCAGCATTACCCAACTTAGGAGTGCTTCCAATTATGAGTAACCTGAAAGAGAAGCAAGTTCTCTTAATCATTACTATCAACTGAATACCATACACAAGTATCTACATCTTTGATCACCTTGAAGAATCCCGATACTTGCAATACCTGGTTCTCTACTTTACTCTTATACCTATAACTTCTCAAAAAATGGACCCTGTGTTTCTACGAAACACTTGTCTAAGACCTAGAGAAGTCATAAGTAAACAGAATATAGTACGAGGACCAACCCCTTTGTCCTAATGGACACTGGACAACATACAATACTCTGTATAAGTCCCTTGAGTCTAATAACTCATTCCCTGTGTGTCGTAGGTTGAAAACTGTACTTATGGTTATGAAGAATTACACCGCTGTTTAATACTCCTTACCTAACCATCTACTGATATAGGTAAATGTCATAGACATAATTTCAAAAAGGTATATCTCACTCTATAAAAATAGACGTACAGATATATTAATTTGAAATTGGTGCATAACAACGGATATTCAAAACCAAATATTTGCCATCCGGCAAACAACCCAGGTGACTTCCTCAAATATAACCAATTACAACGAATTCCAATATAATGAGAACAATCACCTAATTCCCAATAACTTACTCCCAATCATCATCTGTAAAACCATACAGATGTGAGAATCATACCTGGTAAATACATACCTTGGAGCAAGTGTCTAATTGGGAAATCAGTTTTCTTTTAACAGTACACAGTGAAACTGAAACATTAAAATGTTTCCTGGGGTTATCCTGGAATTCCTAGTAATGACTCTTCCATTATCAGATTCACAACTGTAACCGTATATTTCTATGTCATCTCTCCAAATCCCTTCATATGTCTTTAGTCATTACCTTCTGCACACCCCTTTAGGCCAAATGGTTTTCTTCCTTCCCTACCGTTCGACACCAGCCTATGGTTTGGAAGAAAACTATCCAATAAGCATAATGGGTGTACTGTCCTAATCCTAGGAGCACTCGCAATGCGAGAGAAGGTGAAGATAAAAGACAACCGAATAAACCTTATTCCTATTTCTCCTGAACCAGAATCCATCCCCGAACTGGAACAAGTTCCTTTCGAGTTCGTATATAACCATACGATGGAGTATCCAAATAAACTGTGGATCTTCGTAGTGATACGGAGTGTTCTGGAGAAATATAAAGGTGAAGTGGGAGTGGTAATGAAATACCTGGTTTGGTCATGAATATCAGTCGCAATTTACTTTGCCCTTCTTCTAATCCCTTTATTTGTGTTTACATAATACCTTCTGTACACCATCGTTAGGCTAATTGGTTTTCTTCATTCCCTACCGGTCGGCACCTGCCTATGGTTTGGCAGAAGACTATCCAATTTTCCTAATAGGTGTACTGTCCCCTAATCCAAGGAGCACTCGCAACTTGAAAGAAGGTAAAAGGAAAAGACAACTGAATAGTCCTATTCGTTTTCTCCAGAACCAGAAACCATCCTCGAATCTGGAACAAGTTCCTTCGAGTTCGTATATAACCATACGATGGTTTTGTCCAATGGAAGTGGACGTTCGTAGTAATACGGGGTGTTCTGGAGAAAAGGGTAAAAGTAGGAGTGGCAATGAGGTTTGCAACTCAGACAATCCAAAAGCCAGTCTTATAAGAAGGTTCGGTCAACTTGGTCACTGAGTCATAGTTTAGGGTCGGGTCAATAGTCGCTGCCAAAGAGAAAGAGAAAAGTAACACTCAGCGTGCACTCTAACCTAGATCAGAATGGTTACTAATTTATCTAATCAGGAAACCTTCCACTGTACCGTCAAATTCTCCTCCAAACCTGAAAGAAGAATTAGTCGGGATCACCCGAGAAGTAAACCAACTCATCAGTGGGAATCGGAATCCAACTATCATCGCATGATAACGTGACGGACTTCGCTCACGTTATCACACTCCAGAAGGAATGCGCATATCTGGCAAGTTTCAGTTTCTTCAGAAACTCCCGATGTGGATTTTTGCCCCATGCTCTTATGACCTTGACTTTAGCCAACATATCATAAGTCACATGTCAAGTTCTACACATCATTCTCCAGGTTAATTTGAACCCACCCGTACATACCATTGACTTTGGCCAAAATAGTAGTACGACTGTCCCAAACCAACGCATCTATCTATGCTGCATATGAATACCCAATAGCTACCAATCACTGTGCCTTGACTTTGGCCAACATACACAGCTTGAATACTATTGAATATCCATATGAAACGACGGAGGGCTACGAAAGGTTTCTGGCGAAAACCTTTAACGTAATGAACTTGATATCGTTGAAGGAACGGATAGCTTTTTAGAAAAATATAGTAACGAAAACCTTTGCTAAAGAGGTCACTCCTGGTGAAGGGATCTCGGCTCTTTCCCCGTAGAATGATGTGCGGGATATTCCAACTGAATACCATGATGCAAAGCAAAAGGCAATCGGCTATAGTAAAGTTATTGCCCTGACACAAACTTCTGTCCAAAGGGTCACTCCCGGTGAAGGGATCTCGGCCCTTGCCTCGTCGACTGAAGTGCTGGATATTCATAACCGAATACCACTGTGCAAAACAAAAGAGAACGCCCTTGCAATAACAGCTTTTTGAAAAATTGTTCCAACAACATCAGATTAGGTTTGTTTAGTTTGCATTGATCTGAATCAATGCAGTCCCATCAATTGATCACACCAATAAAGAACGAAAATAATGATGTACGTATATGCCATCAGCATTCGCCACTGGGTCCCGTCATTACCCGTTAGGTTAGTTAACTAACGACAGAGCGGGGACTGGACTAGCACGGATGCAAAACATATACAACATCTACTAGTATATATATATCAATATGTAATTTTCGCTTAAGGCATGATAAAATGCAACATTACAGAAATATACAGCATCACAGAACTATACAAATATCTGGGATCCCCGGGCTTCACAGAGCCGCTGCTGAAACCCGATGTTCCCCTGGTCATGTGGATAGCCTGTGCAATGAAATCCTACACCCGTACGGGCGCGGCAAGTTACCCGCCAAAACCTGAAGCGAGGCAGCCCCCTTCAGCACCGTGAATGGACCACCCAGCACTTCACGGAATCCGGTAACTTAGGTACCCCTCCTGGGTCAACCTGTATCCCCTACGAGTGCGGCGAATAGCCCGCCAATTCTAGAGTGAAGCCCCCTCCGTCTCAACGCCATGAGATGCGGGCCCGTTGCCCTCTAGAATCCGGCTATCCGTGCACCCCTCCGCGGGGTAATCCTAGTACAGAAAGTAAAATATACATACAACGGGTGCATCGACCTCATCCCGGTCGTGCCCCAAAAGAATAATATACAAACAGGCAGTGATGGTAGTCCACATGTCGGACGCTCGCCCCGCAATATCAAATGTACATAATACAACCAAATCTGTACTACCACTGCAACCAGGCTATCCCCCACGACCGATCTGCAACAACACAGCAATACACAGAACATCAACGTGAATGTCACGTTCGCAAATCTATCTAACCGGGCTATAGCAGTTAGACAGGATTTACCGATCAAGTGACAATCACGGTGGTAGATATAATGTAAATACTGTGAACTAATGTGTTTAAAATTTTCGATCGATCAAATTTTACCAAGTGTGCCCCCAAGGACTACTGTAGCACAAAAAGAAATTATGGGCCCAAAATGAATATTCCAAAACCCCTATTTCCAACCCAAAAGCCTACTGAAAAGATTTGATGCATTGCTCACACTTTACTGCCGCGGAACCGCGACCCCAACAGGGGTTTGGCCGCGGTTCTGCGGTCTCCTTAAGGAATCAATGCATCGAATTTCTCCAGAGTGCTTATAATTTCCTGCATCAACTCCTGCAACATACTGAAAAATTTTTGGAGTCCAAAAAATTTCGACAGAGAACTGATGCTTTTGAAAATGCAGTTTTGGAATTTTGTTCGATCGGAAATGCAAACACATTAGACAAAGCTAGACTGGGTTAATGGCATGGCTCTGATACCAGTGTAAGTGCACGGCGGCGTCCCGGCCGTCAAAACAAGGCCAAAATGCGGAAACGATAATTTACTTTAACTTTAAAACCGGCACCACCGCGCACAAAAATCCCGGATCGGGCTATTAAACTAATTCTAGCTAACTAAAGAACGGGTAGAGAGATATACCGAGTGATCCATGTCCTTCAGTCTTCTCGTCGTCGTCCCGATCTCCCCGCGGAATCTCCGATCTTCGCCTCTTCGCCGGAACGACACCACGTCGCAGGGTACTTTTACGGGCTCCCACCTCTGGACCGAGGCAACTCGGGCACGAAGTTGGCGAGTCGACGTGCCCAAGATTTGCTGTAGAATAGCGTAGTGCTATGTCTCATTTAGGATTGTAGGAAGTTGCCTTTTTTAGATGGTGGAGGAATTAAGTTTTGGAGATGGAGCTAAATGGATTTTGTGCAATACAAAAGAACAAAAATCCACCTCCAAAATTTTTGGGACAGCCCACATACTTGGCCGGCCTTGGCTTGTGAATGGAATGAGGAGGAAAACAAAATGGGGGGGTGAGCTATCAACCATCAAGGAGAGAGAGAGAGAAAAAGGGTGATGATGATCAAGAATCATCACCACCAAAATCACACTCAACTATCATAATCCATCATCATCATCATATCAAAAGATAAGCAATCATGAACCATCATGATCCTAGAAGTCAATGGAGGGTGCAACCATCATGAAGCAATAATATGCAAAGACCACCCTCCAAAATGCTTATTTGCACAAATGCAAATAGGCCCTCCTCCACCAACTTTCAGCCAAGCAAAGATACGAAGAAAAATGGCCGAAACGGAAAGCAAACTGGCAACTTCGGAAAAGTGATCCCGTAATAAATTATAGGAAAACCCCGCTACTGTATATACATACCCGTATTTGTATTCCGACCGAATACAAATGTAATGAGACAAAATCTACACTATACAATACTAGGATCCGGCTTAAACCAAAGCCCGCTAGTATAAACCGTCCGATCAGGATCCGTGGAATACCGCACCGTATCTGATCGAATCCTGCCATATCTCCATACGGCCTCAACGGCGTTTCTCCCGAAACTTAAGTAACTGTCTGTGGGGGACTCTAAAGACCCGTCAATACTATAGCTGTAGATTTAACCACTAGCATGTCAGAGGTATTAGCCATACGTAACGGGCTACCAGCTATTGACCAAAAGGGATGTCGATGAGCGAACTCATCCTGATACCCTACTTAGCCTGTCAGTGACAATATCCGTATAGTCCGGTCCGTTCGTCTATGAGCATCACATGGCGGGCCTAGGGTGTTGGTAAAAGTCAGGCTTCCAAAAGCGGTACAAGTCTTGTCGGAGTGTAGCCCAGAACACCCTGACATACTACTGGAATACCTACCAGTAAATCTCCTGCCTTGGCCAAGGACTTCGTGTAAAGGCTCTCCTAGACACAGCGCGACCTCACCCCCAATACAGGGAGAGATGAACCCCTAAAGATCCACTCACGGCCTCCATGTGGCTCGGGACTGTACCCAACTAAAACCTATTTGCACGTCTCCTTTGAGCGTGGTAGAGTAGTAATCAAAGTACAGTGGGAACTCACACGAGACAAATGACGATCTTGTCACGACCCGAAAGTACGGAACGTGATCGGCACTTAGATTACGAAATGTCTAGAGGCGCAACGTAACCTAAGTAAACCGAAGCTCAGAAATCTAAACCATAAAAGAAGAAGAAGAAGAAGAAGAAAACATGTAGAATACAAGTTTAAAAGCAACATCAAATTTTTCCAAAAATTTCGGCAGAGTCTCCTCTGTAAAAACTGGCCCCCAAACGGGCTACAACAGATATAATATGCATAAACAATAAAAAGCATCGCCAAACGGGAGCTAGCTCAACGCCAACAGGCGGAAACAACCACAACAAGCACAATAATATACAACGCCAAAGGGCGTGGCTCAAAACTCGAAAGAAAACAAATCCACCAAATCATAATAATACATGCGCGACTCTAAGGTCGAAATAAAAGACTGGTCCAATAAACTTATCAATTTATACAAGTATGGTTGATGGAGCTTTCTAGATACAAATGAAATAATACAGATACAATGGTGGTTCAGATACAAGTGAACCAACCTACCGTGCAAATCACCCGGAAGGAAATCATGTGCCAGCAATCTGCCAAGAAAACCTGTACATCGAACCTGTAATAAAATTTGGCACAACGGGGGTGAGTTGCCAACTCATGAGTAGAAGACATCTACAAAAAGAAATCGAATGCACGACGCTATCCTAAATCATAATAATACACTACTAAGTCCCAATCACCTAGTAATAGCAGGGTAATACTATGTGTAAAAGCAAATACTCCGTGCTCGTGTCAGTGCCTCATATAGTACTATGTCATATGAATGGATATGCATGCACCATGAATGTAAAATAACCAAATCCTGAAATCCAGATATGTCTGTATAAGAAATCTTTTAGCTGTTATTACAGTAAAATGTGTATAAGAATCTGAAATCTCAACAATGAAATCCATAGAAATCCGTGTCATGTATCGACACAAACATGTAAATCTCAAGTCTCATAGTCTCAATATCTCGGGCTCCGTCAGTCCGGATCAGCCCATATCATCAAATCTCACGACAACGGTCGGTATCCTCCGGATATCCGCCGCGCCAGATATCACCGGTAGGTAGCCTTCCCCTGCCAGGCTCATCGTCTACAACTCGATCTTCTTGCCCCGGGGTACCATACCGGGCCCACCATGTACCCGAGACGGTTCATCCACTCCTCGAATCGGGTCTCGAAATCCATCAGAAAACACGAAATCTCATGGTGGACGACACATACATCACGAGAAAACCGCATCTTATTTTTAAAAAGAGAGGAGGAGAGAGAGAAGTTTTTATATATATTCTTGCGGTTTTCCCCAAAAATCCAGAAATCTCACAGAAATCCAAATCTCAAAACCATGAGTAGTATATGATAAATGTCGGCATATGCTCATAATACTGTGCGATAACATGAAAATATGAATGCAGGAATGTCTAAGTAATGAATATCATGTCTATACTAACATCAGAGAGTAATCACAATATTATATCGGTCAAGTTGTTAACTGATTCTATCAATAAAAGATAATATAATCTAAAGTGTACGTGACATAGCAATTACCGATGATGATGTGTGTGAGCCGGCAAATAAGTGTGCGTGGAATATGCGCATCATCGGTAATGGTGCTGGTGTCCTAACAGGTAAGGTTTATACTGTTTATAGCAACATATGTATGAACATGCAACATTATGATACAATGCGAAAGTAAAGACGAATGTATATTACCTACTCATTTAATATACTAATACTACTACCACTATATGACTCGAACCTAACCTAGTGTCCATCTAACCTCCTAAGGAAAACTAAACCTAAGAACTAGTCAATAGAAATAAGAGTCTACCGAAGGTCTGAATCAATATCCCTAATAGTCAGCGATCCAGCCTTAATAGCGTCACTACATAGTACGGCTTCCTCGAATCAAGAGTGCGGATCAATCATCATATCCATGCCTCGTACGGTAAAATCCATCGCACGACATCCCAATATCGGGGTACGGGTCAAGTATCTCCTAGGTGCCTCATCATTCGTATAATGTCATCATCAACACATCTCATGATCAAGGTGCTAAACTGTAATCCCATACATCAATCATATATCATTGCCATCGTAATATGAATCAATAGTTTATCCTCAGAAATATTATGTCACATGTTTCATATTGTGATTAATTCATACTGAAATCATGTCGTCATCAAGTCACACCTATATGATATCGGCATCAGGTCACACCTATATAATGTCGTAATCAGGTTGTACATATATCATATCGTGATCAGTCACAAGTTGCAGTCCGGGTACTATTTTAGAGTCCCATGTATCTCAATATTATCACTACCCATTATAATTTATATATACCTGTTCATCATCTCATTCTCTAATGATCCGCTAACACTTAATACGACTGCATAGTCAAGAATCACGGCATCAAGCCCAGTTATACTGTTTCATCATACCTCAGATATCATATCGCATCAATGAATCCCATGTACGTGTTGTATATATATATATATATACCTATACCTAGTTCTATATATATATACACATGCACGTATACACCATGACGTGTTCCAGTGTGTGCGTGTGTGTTTCTATCTGAAACCTACGAACCTCCTCCAAGGTATTCATCCTCTGGTATGCTTTTCCTAAATCGGTCTAGTCCAGCCTAGGGTCATTACTAGGGTCCTACTCATTAAGAATCTAGGGTCACATCTGGTTTCCTAATATCAATAAGTACTATTCCTATTCTATGTTGCGGGGGTGCTAAACGCCATCCACCCGACTTCCCCCCGTAGATATACATCTACTCACCTGGTCCATGTCTGCCGACGACGGTGTCGCGATCCTCCTCTTCATCGCCCGTAGTCCACTTGAAGGGTACCTAAACGCAAACATATAAATAACATCGTAAACCGAATCACATACAAAAGTCAAACGATACAAGGAACAAGCATAGGTTAAAACCTATGTCCCGTCCACGCAAAAGAACCAAATACCGCTCGATATCGGCGTACAAACTCCGATGGATCGAGATAAACATCAACAAACAACTTGTAGTTTTAAAACACATTACTTATACTATAAAACATGATTAAATCCATCGAAACCCTAAAATCTATCAAACCGTCCAATTTCGTAAAACCCGAAAATGCCAGTTTACCGTTTTTCATCAAAACTTGACATTTAAATGAAACCAATGGTCATAAAACTCATTAAATAGCATAACTAGACTATACAAACTATTACTATATTTTTATTACACAAATTTATATAGATTTGAAATTTCTAGTTTGCACCCTTTAACAATTTTCAACATTTTTCAAGCAAAACACAACAATTCCACCACAAAACATGATTTTGCATAAATTAGTGACTTAAACCACAATTCATGATGATAATGATATAATGAAACCATAATTATATTTTTTAATCTCATTTATTTAGGAATTTCTAAAATCTAGTTTACAAAAATAACAATTTTTATCACAATTTATCAATTATCCATAGAAACTAGCAATCAATTTAAGTTTTCCATTCCACCAACAAGTTAAAACTCTTATTAAGACCAAAATATATTATTACAAATATTAATTGAGATTTATTTCACCAATAATTAGGTTTTATAGAAACCTAGTTAGCAAAAATTCCTAATTTAAACAATTTTCAATGAAAAATTTACAATTCAACAACCATGCAATATTTTCCAATTCTAAAAGTGTTAAACTAACTATTATAACCCTAAATAATTAAAAAAAATCATAACTTGAATTTACAAACCCTAACTTGAATTTTTAAAAAAAACATAGAATTAATTCATTAAATCTAATTAAGCTTAATTGAACATCTAATAACAATAAATCAAAAGAAAGAAATTATACCTACAAAAATATGAAATCCAAACAAGAAATGAGCCTCCAAAATGTATGCTATCCCACTCCAAAATCCATGTAAATATGAGCAAGAATAGAAGGGTAGAAAAATATATAGGATTTTGTGGAATTTTAATTGAATTTTTGATGTATTTTTGATGATTTTTGAATAAAAATGAGGTGGAAAATGTGGGGGGCAGCCATGGTGATGGGGAGGCCGGCCACAATAAGGGAAAAGGGAGAAACACATGAGAAATGGTCTAGAAACTTCTCCAAAATGTCATCATCTTAATGTCTTTTCATGCTTTATTCATTTTCTTTTAATTCTTTTCTAAAATAACTCAAGAAAGATCTAGAAACAAGGAAAAATTTGCAAATAAATTTTGCATGATACACACTAAATTCTAATATGCCATGGTTCATTTTTACAAATTAAAACCATTTAAATTTGTAATTTACACTAATTTAGTATAAAAATAAAGCTTATGTTAATATTTAAAATAATTAATTTAGGAAAAATATTTTATTAAACTAAAAATTTATAAGTGGCTAAATAAACACCATTTACTAGTAATTTCATAATTAAAATAGATATTTTTAAAATTATAATGAAAAACAATCCCGATTTGGTTTTACGAAAATTACATTTTACTTTACCGAAAATCCTAAAATTCACTTAAACACTTTTATTCATTTAATTATTTATTTAATTACTTTTAAAACGTTACAATCTTCCCCCCTTTAGGAAATTCGGTCCCCGAATTTAAATTAAAACTTCCCCTCCAAACACTAAAACGTTTAGCAAACACTCAAATCGTCAGGGCTCCGAAATTATCAATACATAACAAAAATCAACTCCGTCAGCATAATGCAATGATCGGAGTTATGGCGAGAATAAAATATCAAAACCCAATATGAAAACCATCTTAATATACCTCAATCTATAACTTATATATAGTGTGCATCATAGTAAAGCCGTTCAAATATCTGAATAAGGAAATATGCAAAAACCCCTTTTTGAAAATCGCCGTGTGATGCACGTGTCACGGCATAAGTAGCGGACGTTTATTTTTAAAAAATAGCTATATATATATATATATCCTTTATTTAACATACATGTCCCGCCTGGTTACTAAATCAAATAGTAATGGTTATGAAAACATACTGCTCAAACTGAAATCAATCCTAATCACATCGTAAAAATATCATGTGCGTCCGATGCGCACTGAAATCGAAACCAAATACAAATACCTCGAATACTCATAAAACAAAACTAAGTGCAACAGGTGTGCACCAAAAACATCTGTCATGTGCAACGGCGTGCACGACTCAATATCAGGTGCATCTAATCTGCACAAAACCCCGATTTAGTGCATTTGGTGTGCACAAAATCGTATCAAGTGCGCCAAGTATGCGCAAGAATCCTAATCAGGTGCACATGGTGCACGAAAACATACATCGAACATCAAAATCGAAATCACAGTACAAAAATGCACGAAAACTAGGTCAAAACATATGTCAAAATCCTGTGTAACCCCTATACACGAAATCAACTCAAAATCTCAAAATATGTAAAACCAAATCAAGTGTACTGGGTGTGTACTCAACAACATCAATACAACTGATATATGAAACACAAATAGAATGAAGGTACACACATGAAATACCAATCGTAGCACAAAATCCTCAAAATACTAAAATCCAATCAATGAAAATATGAAATTCAAATCACTAAATCACAATCGTAAACACTATCGTCAATGCGCGCCCCTTTCCTCTGATGTCGATTGCTTCGAACTCGTCTCTTCGTAGCTATGCAGACTGCGCTACCAACGGCAACACTCATATGTAGAGTCTCCCATGTAATCGATCCCTTCACCTGATATCCGGACTACATTAAACTTTTCGATCGATCCATCAAAATCCCATAATTCCCCGAGAGCTCAACGCTCAAGTACAGCTTAAAAATATCCGGTACAAACCCCAGCATCGATGATCCAGCCGTAGAAGGGCAAACACAAGCCTCACTAATGACACCGCGGAACTGCTGTAAACCCTAAGGTTCAAGGGCGTTCTCGTGGTCATTATGTCGAGTTAGGGTTTCATTCTTCTAGAGGGTCCATCGAAATACCTGCATGTTCTTCCGAATACTTTAAACTTGGGAAAATGGTTTCCTGATAATCATTCGAACCTTTTAACTTCATCCGGACAGCATGTGAATACCCTTCGTCCGCACGCTAAACAATGCTTCAATACTCAAGGATAACCAATACCCTAATGGTTATCACATTCGAGCCGCAGCTCCCTCTGCCAGTGTGTCCGTGGTAACAGAAACCGCCCTCCAACATTGACGAAGATAGATCAAAAGAACGAATGGAATACGGTGCAAACAAATGTACATCCTAAGGCTCCTTAAGCAGAGTAGCGTATCGTAAGTATGCCGCGGACCATACCCACGGTACGTTACTCTACCTAAATCGCCTACTCCATCAACCAAGGGTCACCTAGACTTATACAAGGTTAAACCTAGCGCTCTGATACCAACTTTGTCACGACCCGAAAGTACGGAACGTGACCGGCACTTAGATTACGAAACGTCTAGAGGCGCAACGTAACCTAAGTAAACCGAAGCCCAGAAATCTAAACCATAAAAGAAGAAGAAGAAGAAGAAAACATATAGAATACAAGTTTAAAAGGAACATCAAATTTTTCCAAAAATTTCGGCAGAGTCTCCTCTGTAAAAACTGGCCGCCAAATGGGCTACAACAGATATAATATGCATAAACAATAAAAAGCATCCCCAAACGGGAGCTAGCTCAACGCCAACAGGTGGAAACAACCACAACAAGCACAATAATATACAACGCCAAAGGGCGTGGCTCAAAACTCGAAAGAAAACAAATCCACCAAATCAGAATAATACATGCGCGACTCTAAGGTCGAAATAAAAGACTGGTCCAATAAACTTATCAATTAATACAAGCATGGTTGATGGAGCTTTCTAGATACAAATGAAATAATACAGATACAATGGTGGTTCAGATACAAGTGAACCAACCTACCGTGCAAATCATCCGAAAGGAAATCATGTGCCAGCAATCTGCCAAGAAAACCTGTACATCGAACCTGTAATAAAATTTGGCACAACGGGGGTGAGTTGCCAACTCATGAGTAGAAGACATCTACGAAAAGAAATCGAATGCACGACGCTATCCTAGGTCATAATAATACACTACTAAGTCCCAATCACCTAGTAATAGCAGGGTAATACTCCGTGTAAAAGCAAATACTCCGTGCTCGTGTCAGTGCCTCATATAGTACTATGTCATATGAATGGATATGCATGCACCATGAATGTAAAATAACCAAATCCTGAAATCCAGATATGTCTGTATAAGAAATCTTTTAGCTGTTATCACAGTAAAATGTGTATAAGAATCTTAAATCTCAACAATGAAATCCATAGAAATCCGTGTCAAGCATCGACACAAACATGTAAATCTCAAGTCTCATAGTCTCAATATCTCGGGCTCCGTCAGTCCGGATCGGCCCATATCATCAAATCTCACGACAATGGTCGGTATCCTCCGGATATCCGCCGCGCCAGACATCACCGGTAGGTAGCCTTCCCCTGCCAGGCTCATCGTCTACAACTCGATCTTCTTGCCCCGGGGTACCATACCGGGCCCACCATGTACCCGAGACGGTTCATCCACTCCTCGAATCGGGTCTCGAAATCCATCAGAAAACACGAAATCTCATGGTGGACGACACATACATCACGAGAAAACCGCATCTTATTTTTAAAAAGAGAGGAGGAGAGAGAGAAGTTTTTATATATATTCTTGCGGTTTTCCCCAAAAATCCAGAAATCTCACAGAAATCCAAATCTCAAAACCATGAGTAGTATATGATAAATGTCGGCATATGCTCATAATACTGTGCGATAACATGAAAATATGAATGCAGGAATGTCTAAGTAATGAATATCATGTCTATACTAACATCAGAGAGTAATCACAATATTATATCGGTCAAGTTGTTAACTGATTCTATCAATAAAAGATAATATAATCTAAAGTGTACGTGACATAGCAATTACCGATGATGATGTGTGTGAGCCGGCAAATAAGTGTGCGTGGAATATGCGCATCATCGGTAATGGTGCTGGTGTCCTAACAGGTAAGGTTTATACTGTTTATAGCAACATATGTATGAACATGCAACATTATGATACAATGCGAAAGTAAAGACGAATGTATATTACCTACTCATTTAATATACTAATACTACTACCACTATATGACTCGAACCTAACCTAGTGTCCATCTAACCTCCTAAGGAAAACTAAACCTAAGAACTAGTCAATAGAAATAAGAGTCTACCGAAGGTCTGAATCAATATCCCTAATAGTCGGCGATC
The DNA here is from genome assembly GCA_030015575.1 of Agapanthus africanus. Taxonomy (NCBI): domain Eukaryota; kingdom Viridiplantae; phylum Streptophyta; class Magnoliopsida; order Asparagales; family Amaryllidaceae; genus Agapanthus; species Agapanthus africanus. The sequence continues at coordinate 304,588,104 of JASDDO010000016.1, read as the reverse complement.
CAGCCTCAATAGCGTCACATACGTAGTACGGCTTCCTCGAATCAAGAGTGCGGATCAATCATCATATCCATGCCTCGTACGGTAAAATCCATCGCACGGCATCCCAATATCGGGGTACGGGTCAAGTATCTCCTAGGTGCCTCATCATTCGTATAATGTCATCATCAACACATCTCATGATCAAGGTGCTAAACTGTAATCCCATACATCAATCATATATCATTGCCATCGTAATATGAATCATTAGTTTATCCTCAGAAATATTATGTCACATGTTTCATATTGTGATTAAGTCATACTGAAATCATGTCGTCATCAAGTCACATCTATATGATATCGGCATCAGGTCACACCTATATAATGTCGTAATCAGGTTGTACATATATCATATCGTGATCAGTCACAAGTTGCAGTCCGGGTACTATTTTAGAGTTCCATGTATCTCAATATTATCACTACCCATTATAATTTATATATACCTGTTCATCATCTCATTCTCTAATGATCCGCTAACACTTAATACGACTGCATAGTCAAGAATAACGGCATCAAGCCCAGTTATACTGTTTCATCATACCTCAGATATCATATCGCATCAATGAATCCCATGTACGTGTTGTATATATATATATATATATATACCTATACCTAGTTCTATATATATATACACATGCACGTATACACCATGACGTGTTCCAGTGTGTGCGTGTGTGTTTCTATCTGAAACCTACGAACCTCCTCTAAGGTATTCATCCTCTGGTATGCTTTTCCTAAATCGGTCTAGTCCAGCCTAGGGTCATTACTAGGGTCCTACTCATTAAGAATCTAGGGTCACATCTGGTTTCCTAATGTCAATAAGTACTATTCCTATTCTATGTTGCGGGGGTGCTAAACGCCATCCACCCGACTTCCCCCCGTAGATATACATCTACTCACCTGGTCCATGTCTGCCGACGACGGTGTCGCGATCCTCCTCTTCATCGCCCGTAGTCCACTTGAAGGGTACCTAAACGCAAACATATAAATAACATCGTAAACCGAATCGCATACAAAAGTCAAACGATACAAGGAACAAGCATAGGTTAAAACCTATGTCCCGTCCACGCAAAAGAACCAAATACCGCTCGATATCGGCGTACAAATTTCGATGGATCGAGATAAACATCAACAAACAACTTGTAGTTTTAAAACACATTACTTATACTATAAAACATGATTAAATCCATCGAAACCCTAAAATCTATCAAACCGTCCAATTTCGTAAAACCCGAAAATGCCAGTTTACCGTTTTTCATCAAAACTTGACATTTAAATGAAACCAATGGTCATAAAACTCATTAAATAGCATAACTAGACTATACAAACTATTACTATATTTTTATTACACAAATTTATATAGATTTGAAATTTCTAGTTTGCACCCTTTAACAATTTTCAACATTTTTCATGCAAAACACAACAATTCCACCACAAAACATGATTTTGCATAAATTAGTGACTTAAACCACAATTCATGATGATAATGATATAATGAAACCATAATTATATTTTTTAATCTCATTTATTTAGGAATTTCTAAAATCTAGTTTACAAAAATAACAATTTTTATCACAATTTATCAATTATCCATAGAAACTAGCAATCAATTTAAGTTTTCCATTCCACCAACAAGTTAAAACTCTTATTAAGACCAAAATATAGTATTACAAATATTAATTGAGATTTATTTCACCAATAATTAGGTTTTATAGAAACCTAGTTAGCAAAAATTCCTAATTTAAACAATTTTCAATGAAAAATTTACAATTCAACAACCATGCAATATTTTCCAATTCTAAAAGTGTTAAACTAACTATTATAACCCTAAATAATTAAAAAAAATCATAACTTGAATTTACAAACCCTAACTTGAATTTTTTAAAAAAACATAGAATTAATTCATTAAATCTAATTAAGCTTAATTGAACATCTAATAACAATAAATCAAAAGAAAGAAATTATACCTCCAAAAATATGAAATCCAAACAAGAAATGAGCCTCCAAAATGTATGGTATCCCACTCCAAAATCCATGTAAATATGAGCAAGAATAGACGGGTAGAAAAATATATAGGATTTTGTGGAATTTTAATTGAATTTTTGATGTATTTTTGATGATTTTTGAATAAAAATGAGGTGGAAAATGGGGGGGGGCAGCCATGGTGATGGGGAGGCCGGCCACAATAAGGGAAGAGGGAGAAACACATGAGAAATGGTGTAGAAACTTCTCCAAAATGTCATCATCTTAATGTCTTTTCATGCTTTATTCATTTTCTTTTAATTCTTTTCTAAAATAACTCAAGAAAGATCTAGAAACAAGGAAAAATTTGCAAATAAATTTTGCATGATACACACTAAATTCTAATATACCATGGTTCATTTTTATAAATTAAAACCATTTAAATTTGTCATTTACACTAATTTAGTGTAAAAATAAAGCTTATGTTAATATTTAAAATAATTAATTTAGGAAAAATATTTTATTAAACTAAAAATTTATAAGTGGCTAAATAAACACCATTTACTAGTAATTTCATAATTAAAATAGATATTTTTAAAATTATAATGAAAAACAATCCCGATTTGGTTTTACGAAAATTACATTTTACTTTACCGAAAATCCTAAAATTCACTTAAACACTTTTATTCATTTAATTATTTATTTAATTACTTTTAAAACGTTACAATCTTCCCCCCTTTAAGAAATTCGGTCCCCGAATTTAAATTAAAACTTCCCCTCCAAACACTAAAACGTTTAGCAAACACACAAATCGTCGGGGCTCCGAAATTATCAATACATAACAAAAATCAACTCCGTCAGCATAATGCAATGATCGGAGTTATGGCGAGAATAAAATATCAAAACCCAATATGAAAACCATCTTAATATACCTCAATCTATAACTTATATATAGTGTGCATCATAGTAAAGCCGTTCAAATATCTGAATAAGGAAATATGCAAAACCCCCTTTTTGAAAATCGCCGTGTGATGCACGTGTCACGGCATAAGTAGCGGACGTTTATTTTTAAAAAATAGCTATATATATATATATCCTTTATTTAACATACACGTCCCGCCTGGTTACTAAATCAAATAGTAATGGTTATGAAAACATACTGCTCAAACTGAAATCAATCCTAATCACATCGTAAAAATATCATGTGCGTCCGATGCGCACTGAAATCGAAACCAAATACAAATACCACGAATACTCATAAAACAAAACTAAGTGCAACAGGTGTGCACCAAAAACATCTGTCATGTGCAACGGCGTGCACGACTCAATATCAGGTGCATCTAATCTTCACAAAACCCCGATTTAGTGCATCTGGTGTGCACAAAATCGTATCAAGTGCGCCAAGCATGCGCAAGAATCCTAATCAGGTGCACATGGTGCACGAAAACATACATCGAACATCAAAATCGAAATCACAGTACAAAAATGCACGAAAACTAGGTCAAAACATATGTCAAAATCATATGTAACCCCTATACACGAAATCAACTCAAAATCTCAAAATATGTAAAACCAAATCAAGTGTACTGGGTGTGTACTCAACAACATCAATACAACTGATATATGAAACACAAATAGAATGAAGGTACACACATGAAATACCAATCGTAGCACAAAATCCTCAAAATACTAAAATCCAATCAATGAAAATATGAAATTCAAATCACTAAATCACAATCGTTAACACTATCGTCAATGCGCGCCCCTTTCCTCTGATGTCGATTGCTTCGAACTCGTCTCTTCGTAGCTATGCAGACTGCGCTACCAACGGCAACACTCATATCAAGAGTCTCCCATGTAATCGATCCCTTCACCTGATATCCGGACTACATTAAACTTTTCGATCGATCCATCAAAATCCCATAATTCCCCGAGAGCTCAACGCTCAAGTACAGCTTAAAAATATCCGGTACAAACCCCAGCATCGATGATCCAGCCGTAGAAGGGCAAACACAAGCCTCACTAATGACACCGCGGAACTGCTGTAAACCCTAAGGTTCAAGGGCGTTCTCGTGGTCATTATGTCGAGTTAGGGTTTCATTCTTCTAGAGGGTCCATCGAAATACCTGCATGTTCTTCCGAATACTTTAAACTTGGGAAAATGGTTTCCTGATAATCGTTCGAACCTTTTAACTTCATCCGGACGGCATGTGAATACCCTTCGTCCGCACGCTAAACAATGCTTCAATACTCAAGGATAACCAATACCCTAATGGTTATCACATTCGAGCCGCAGCTCCCTCTGCCAGTGTGTCCGTGGTAACAGAAACCGCCCTCCAACATTGACGAAGATAGATCAAAAGAACGAATGGAATACGGTGCAAACAAATGTACATCCTAAGGCTCCTTAAGCAGAGTAGCGTATCGTAAGTATGCCGTGGACCATACCCACGGTACGTTACTCTACCTAAATCGCCTACTCCATCAACCAAGGGTCACCTAGACTTATACAAGGTTAAACCTAGCGCTCTGATACCAACTTTGTCACGACCCGAAAGTACGGAACGTGACCGGCACTTAGATTACGAAACGTCTAGAGGCGCAACGTAACCTAAGTAAACCGAAGCCCAGAAATCTAAACCATAAAAGAAGAAGAAGAAGAAGAAGAAGAAAACATGTAGAATACAAGTTTAAAAGCAACATCAAATTTTTCCAAAAATTTCGGCAGAGTCTCCTCTGTAAAAACTGGCCGCCAAACGGGCTACAACAAATATAATATGCATAAACAATAAAAAGCATCCCCAAACGGGAGCTAGCTCAACGCCAACAGGTGGAAACAACCACAACAAGCACAATAATATACAACGCCAAAGGGCGTGGCTCAAAACTCGAAAGAAAACAAATCCACCAAATCAGAATAATACATGCGCGACTCTAAGGTCGAAATAAAAGACTGGTCCAATAAACTTATCAATTAATACAAGCATGGTTGATGGAGCTTTCTAGATACAAATGAAATAATACAGATACAATGGTGGTTCAGATACAAGTGAACCAACCTACCGTGCAAATCATCCGAAAGGAAATCATGTGCCAGCAATCTGCCAAGAAAACCTGTACATCGAACCTGTAATAAAATTTGGCACAACGGGGGTGAGTTGCCAACTCATGAGTAGAAGACATCTACGAAAAGAAATCGAATGCACGACGCTATCCTAGGTCATAATAATACACTACTAAGTCCCAATCACCTAGTAATAGCAGGGTAATACTACGTGTAAAAGCAAATACTCCGTGCTCGTGTCAGTGCCTCATATAGTACTATGTCATATGAATGGATATGCATGCACCATGAATGTAAAATAACCAAATCCTGAAATCCAGATATGTCTGTATAAGAAATCTTTTAGCTGTTATCACAGTAAAATGTGTATAAGAATCTTAAATCTCAACAATGAAATCCATAGAAATCCGTGTCAAGCATCGACACAAACATGTAAATCTCAAGTCTCATAGTCTCAATATCTCGGGCTCCGTCAGTCCGGATCGGCCCATATCATCAAATCTCACAACAACGGTCGGTATCCTCCGGATATCCGCCGCGCCAGACATCACCGGTAGGTAGCCTTCCCCTGCCATGCTCATCGTCTACAACTCGATCTTCTTGCCCCGGGGTACCATACCGGGCCCACCATGTACCCGAGACGGTTCATCCACTTCTCGAATCGGGTCTCGAAATCCATCAGAAAACACGAAATCTCATGGTGGACGACACATACATCACGAGAAAACCGCATCTTATTTTTAAAAAGAGAGGAGGAGAGAGAGAAGTTTTTATATATATTCTTGCGGTTTTCCCCAAAAATCCAGAAATCTCACAGAAATCCAAATCTCAAAACCATGAGTAGTATATGATAAATGTCGGCATATGCTCATAATACTGTGCGATAACATGAAAATATGAATGCAGGAATGTCTAAGTAATGAATATCATGTCTATACTAACATCAGAGAGTAATCACAATATTATATCGGTCAAGTTGTTAACTGATTCTATCAATAAAAGATAATATAATCTAAAGTGTACGTGACATAGCAATTACCGATGATGATGTGTGTGAGCCGGCAAATAAGTGTGCGTGGAATATGCGCATCATCGGTAATGGTGCTGGTGTCCTAACAGGTAAGGTTTATACTGTTTATAGCAACATATGTATGAACATGCAACATTATGATACAATGCGAAAGTAAAGACGAATGTATATTACCTACTCATTTAATATACTAATACTACTACCACTATATGACTCGAACCTAACCTAGTGTCCATCTAACCTCCTAAGGAAAACTAAACCTAAGAACTAGTCAATAGAAATAAGAGTCTACCGAAGGTCTGAATCAATATCCCTAATAGTCGGCGATCCAGCCTCAATAGCGTCACATACGTAGTACGGCTTCCTCGAATCAAGAGTGCGGATCAATCATCATATCCATGCCTCGTACGGTAAAATCCATCGCACGGCATCCCAATATCGGGGTACGGGTCAAGTATCTCCTAGGTGCCTCATCATTCGTATAATGTCATCATCAACACATCTCATGATCAAGGTGCTAAACTGTAATCCCATACATCAATCATATATCATTGCCATCGTAATATGAATCATTAGTTTATCCTCAGAAATATTATGTTACATGTTTCATATTGTGATTAAGTCATACTGAAATCATGTCGTCATCAAGTCACATCTATATGATATCGGCATCAGGTCACACCTATATAATGTCGTAATCAGGTTGTACATATATCATATCGTGATCAGTCACAAGTTGCAGTCCGGGTACTATTTTAGAGTTCCATGTATCTCAATATTATCACTACCCATTATAATTTATATATACCTGTTCATCATCTCATTCTCTAATGATCCGCTAACACTTAATACGACTGCATAGTCAAGAATAACGGCATCAAGCCCAGTTATACTGTTTCATCATACCTCAGATATCATATCGCATCAATGAATCCCATGTACGTGTTGTATATATATATATATATATACCTATACCTAGTTCTATATATATATACACATGCACGTATACACCATGACGTGTTCCAGTGTGTGCGTGTGTGTTTCTATCTGAAACCTACGAACCTCCTCTAAGGTATTCATCCTCTGGTATGCTTTTCCTAAATCGGTCTAGTCCAGCCTAGGGTCATTACTAGGGTCCTACTCATTAAGAATCTAGGGTCACATCTGGTTTCCTAATGTCAATAAGTACTATTCCTATTCTATGTTGCGGGGGTGCTAAACGCCATCCACCCGACTTCCCCCCGTAGATATACATCTACTCACCTGGTCCATGTCTGCCGACGACGGTGTCGCGATCCTCCTCTTCATCGCCCGTAGTCCACTTGAAGGGTACCTAAACGCAAACATATAAATAACATCGTAAACCGAATCGCATACAAAAGTCAAACGATACAAGGAACAAGCATAGGTTAAAACCTATGTCCCGTCCACGCAAAAGAACCAAATACCGCTCGATATCGGCGTACAAATTTCGATGGATCGAGATAAACATCAACAAACAACTTGTAGTTTTAAAACACATTACTTATACTATAAAACATGATTAAATCCATCGAAACCCTAAAATCTATCAAACCGTCCAATTTCGTAAAACCCGAAAATGCCAGTTTACCGTTTTTCATCAAAACTTGACATTTAAATGAAACCAATGGTCATAAAACTCATTAAATAGCATAACTAGACTATACAAACTATTACTATATTTTTATTACACAAATTTATATAGATTTGAAATTTCTAGTTTGCACCCTTTAACAATTTTCAACATTTTTCATGCAAAACACAACAATTCCACCACAAAACATGATTTTGCATAAATTAGTGACTTAAACCACAATTCATGATGATAATGATATAATGAAACCATAATTATATTTTTTAATCTCATTTATTTAGGAATTTCTAAAATCTAGTTTACAAAAATAACAATTTTTATCACAATTTATCAATTATCCATAGAAACTAGCAATCAATTTAAGTTTTCCATTCCACCAACAAGTTAAAACTCTTATTAAGACCAAAATATAGTATTACAAATATTAATTGAGATTTATTTCACCAATAATTAGGTTTTATAGAAACCTAGTTAGCAAAAATTCCTAATTTAAACAATTTTCAATGAAAAATTTACAATTCAACAACCATGCAATATTTTCCAATTCTAAAAGTGTTAAACTAACTATTATAACCCTAAATAATTAAAAAAAATCATAACTTGAATTTACAAACCCTAACTTGAATTTTTTAAAAAAACATAGAATTAATTCATTAAATCTAATTAAGCTTAATTGAACATCTAATAACAATAAATCAAAAGAAAGAAATTATACCTCCAAAAATATGAAATCCAAACAAGAAATGAGCCTCCAAAATGTATGGTATCCCACTCCAAAATCCATGTAAATATGAGCAAGAATAGACGGGTAGAAAAATATATAGGATTTTGTGGAATTTTAATTGAATTTTTGATGTATTTTTGATGATTTTTGAATAAAAATGAGGTGGAAAATGGGGGGGGGGGCAGCCATGGTGATGGGGAGGCCGGCCACAATAAGGGAAGAGGGAGAAACACATGAGAAATGGTGTAGAAACTTCTCCAAAATGTCATCATCTTAATGTCTTTTCATGCTTTATTCATTTTCTTTTAATTCTTTTCTAAAATAACTCAAGAAAGATCTAGAAACAAGGAAAAATTTGCAAATAAATTTTGCATGATACACACTAAATTCTAATATACCATGGTTCATTTTTATAAATTAAAACCATTTAAATTTGTCATTTACACTAATTTAGTGTAAAAATAAAGCTTATGTTAATATTTAAAATAATTAATTTAGGAAAAATATTTTATTAAACTAAAAATTTATAAGTGGCTAAATAAACACCATTTACTAGTAATTTCATAATTAAAATAGATATTTTTAAAATTATAATGAAAAACAATCCCGATTTGGTTTTACGAAAATTACATTTTACTTTACCGAAAATCCTAAAATTCACTTAAACACTTTTATTCATTTAATTATTTATTTAATTACTTTTAAAACGTTACAATCTTCCCCCCTTTAAGAAATTCGGTCCCCGAATTTAAATTAAAACTTCCCCTCCAAACACTAAAACGTTTAGCAAACACACAAATCGTCGGGGCTCCGAAATTATCAATACATAACAAAAATCAACTCCGTCAGCATAATGCAATGATCGGAGTTATGGCGAGAATAAAATATCAAAACCCAATATGAAAACCATCTTAATATACCTCAATCTATAACTTATATATAGTGTGCATCATAGTAAAGCCGTTCAAATATCTGAATAAGGAAATATGCAAAACCCCCTTTTTGAAAATCGCCGTGTGATGCACGTGTCACGGCATAAGTAGCGGACGTTTATTTTTAAAAAATAGCTATATATATATATATCCTTTATTTAACATACACGTCCCGCCTGGTTACTAAATCAAATAGTAATGGTTATGAAAACATACTGCTCAAACTGAAATCAATCCTAATCACATCGTAAAAATATCATGTGCGTCCGATGCGCACTGAAATCGAAACCAAATACAAATACCACGAATACTCATAAAACAAAACTAAGTGCAACAGGTGTGCACCAAAAACATCTGTCATGTGCAACGGCGTGCACGACTCAATATCAGGTGCATCTAATCTTCACAAAACCCCGATTTAGTGCATCTGGTGTGCACAAAATCGTATCAAGTGCGCCAAGCATGCGCAAGAATCCTAATCAGGTGCACATGGTGCACGAAAACATACATCGAACATCAAAATCGAAATCACAGTACAAAAATGCACGAAAACTAGGTCAAAACATATGTCAAAATCATATGTAACCCCTATACACGAAATCAACTCAAAATCTCAAAATATGTAAAACCAAATCAAGTGTACTGGGTGTGTACTCAACAACATCAATACAACTGATATATGAAACACAAATAGAATGAAGGTACACACATGAAATACCAATCGTAGCACAAAATCCTCAAAATACTAAAATCCAATCAATGAAAATATGAAATTCAAATCACTAAATCACAATCGTTAACACTATCGTCAATGCGCGCCCCTTTCCTCTGATGTCGATTGCTTCGAACTCGTCTCTTCGTAGCTATGCAGACTGCGCTACCAACGGCAACACTCATATCAAGAGTCTCCCATGTAATCGATCCCTTCACCTGATATCCGGACTACATTAAACTTTTCGATCGATCCATCAAAATCCCATAATTCCCCGAGAGCTCAACGCTCAAGTACAGCTTAAAAATATCCGGTACAAACCCCAGCATCGATGATCCAGCCGTAGAAGGGCAAACACAAGCCTCACTAATGACACCGCGGAACTGCTGTAAACCCTAAGGTTCAAGGGCGTTCTCGTGGTCATTATGTCGAGTTAGGGTTTCATTCTTCTAGAGGGTCCATCGAAATACCTGCATGTTCTTCCGAATACTTTAAACTTGGGAAAATGGTTTCCTGATAATCGTTCGAACCTTTTAACTTCATCCGGACGGCATGTGAATACCCTTCGTCCGCACGCTAAACAATGCTTCAATACTCAAGGATAACCAATACCCTAATGGTTATCACATTCGAGCCGCAGCTCCCTCTGCCAGTGTGTCCGTGGTAACAGAAACCGCCCTCCAACATTGACGAAGATAGATCAAAAGAACGAATGGAATACGGTGCAAACAAATGTACATCCTAAGGCTCCTTAAGCAGAGTAGCGTATCGTAAGTATGCCGTGGACCATACCCACGGTACGTTACTCTACCTAAATCGCCTACTCCATCAACCAAGGGTCACCTAGACTTATACAAGGTTAAACCTAGCGCTCTGATACCAACTTTGTCACGACCCGAAAGTACGGAACGTGACCGGCACTTAGATTACGAAACGTCTAGAGGCGCAACGTAACCTAAGTAAACCGAAGCCCAGAAATCTAAACCATAAAAGAAGAAGAAGAAGAAGAAGAAGAAAACATGTAGAATACAAGTTTAAAAGCAACATCAAATTTTTCCAAAAATTTCGGCAGAGTCTCCTCTGTAAAAACTGGCCCCCAAACGGGCTACAACAAATATAATATGCATAAACAATAAAAAGCATTCCCAAACGGGAGCTAGCTCAACGCCAACAGGCGGAAACAACCACAACAAGCACAATAATATACAACGCCAAAGGGCGTGGCTCAAAACTCGAAAGAAAACAAATCCACCAAATCAGAATAATACATGCGCGACTCTAAGGTCGAAATAAAAGACTGGTCCAATAAACTTATCAATTAATACAAGCATGGTTGATGGAGCTTTCTAGATACAAATGAAATAATACAGATACAATGGTGGTTCAGATACAAGTGAACTAACCTACCTTGCAAATCACCCGGAAGGAAATCATGTGCCAGCAATCTGCCAAGAAAACCTGTACATCGAACCTGTAATAAAATTTGGCACAACGGGGGTGAGTTGCCAACTCATGAGTAGAAGACATCTACGAAAAGAAATCGAATGCACGACGCTATCCTAGGTCATAATAATACACTACTAAGTCCCAATCACCTAGTAATAGCAGGGTAATACTACGTGTAAAAGCAAATACTCCGTGCTCGTGTCAGTGCCTCATATAGTACTATGTCATATGAATGGATATGCATGCACCATGAATGTAAAATAACCAAATCCTGAAATCCAGATATGTCTGTATAAGAAATCTTTTAGCTGTTATCACAGTAAAATGTGTATAAGAATCTTAAATCTCAACAATGAAATCCATAGAAATCCGTGTCAAGCATCGACACAAACATGTAAATCTCAAGTCTCATAGTCTCAATATCTCGGGCTCCGTCAGTCCGGATCGGCCCATATCATCAAATCTCACAACAACGGTCGGTATCCTCCGGATATCCGCCGCGCCAGACATCACCGGTAGGTAGCCTTCCCCTGCCATGCTCATCGTCTACAACTCGATCTTCTTGCCCCGGGGTACCATACCGGGCCCACCATGTACCCGAGACGGTTCATCCACTCCTCGAATCGGGTCTCGAAATCCATCAGAAAACACGAAATCTCATGGTGGACGACACATACATCACGAGAAAACCGCATCTTATTTTTAAAAAGAGAGGAGGAGAGAGAGAAGATTTTATATATATTCTTGCGGTTTTCCCCAAAAATCCAGAAATCTCACAGAAATCCAAATCTCAAAACCATGAGTAGTATATGATAAATGTCGGCATATGCTCATAATACTGTGCGATAACATGATAATATGAATGCAGGAATGTCTAAGTAATGAATATCATGTCTATACTAACATCAGAGAGTAATCACAATATTATATCGGTCAAGTTGTTAACTGATTCTATCAATAAAAGATAATATAATCTAAAGTGTACGTGACATAGCAATTACCGATGATGATGTGTGTGAGCCGGCAAATAAGTGTGCGTGGAATATGCGCATCATCGGTAATGGTGCTGGTGTCCTAACAGGTAAGGTTTATACTGTTTATAGCAACATATGTATGAACATGCAACATTATGATACAATGCGAAAGTAAAGACGAATGTATATTACCTACTCATTTAATATACTAATACTACTACCACTATATGACTCGAACCTAACCTAGTGTCCATCTAACCTCCTAAGGAAAACTAAACCTAAGAACTAGTCAATAGAAATAAGAGTCTACCGAAGGTCTGAATCAATATCCCTAATAGTCGGCGATCCAGCCTCAATAGCGTCACATACGTAGTACGGCTTCCTCGAATCAAGAGTGCGGATCAATCATCATATCCATGCCTCGTACGGTAAAATCCATCTCACGGCATCCCAATATCGGGGTACGGGTCATGTATCTCCTAGGTGCCTCATCATTCGTATAATGTCATCATCAACACATCTCATGATCAAGGTGCTAAACTGTAATCCCATACATCAATCATATATCATTGCCATCGTAATATGAATCATTAGTTTATCCTCAGAAATATTATGTCACATGTTTCATATTGTGATTAAGTCATACTGAAATCATGTCGTCATCAAGTCACACCTATATGATATCGGCATCAGGTCACACCTATATAATGTCGTAATCAGGTTGTAGATATATCATATCGTGATCAGTCACAAGTTGCAGTCCGGGTACTATTTTAGAGTCCCATGTATCTCAATATTATCACAACCCATTATAATTTATATATACCTGTTCATCATCTCATTCTCTAATGATCCGCTAACACTTAATACGACTGCATAGTCAAGAATCACGACATCAAGCCCAGTTATACTGTTTCATCATACCTCAGATATCATATCGCATCAATGAATCCCATGTACGTGTTGTATATATATATATATATACCTATACCTAGTTCTATATATATACACACATGCACGTATATACCATGACGTGTTCCAGTGTGTGCGTGTGTGTTTCTATCTGAAACCTACGAACCTCCTCAAAGGTATTCATCCTCTGGTATGCTTTTCCTAAATCGGTCTAGTCCAGCCTAGGGTCATTACTAGGGTCCTACTCATTAAGAATCTAGGGTCACATCTGGTTTCCTAATGTCAATAAGTACTATTCCTATTCTATGTTGCGGGGGTGCTAAACGCCATCCACCCGACTTCCCCCCGTAGATATACATCTACTCACCTGGTCCATGTCTGCCGACGACGGTGTCGCGATCCTCCTCTTCATCGCCCGTAGTCCACTTGAAGGGTACCTAAACGCAAACATATAAATAACATCATAAACCGAATCACATACAAAAGTCAAACGATGCAAGTAACAAGCATAGGTTAAAACCTATGTCCCGTCCACGCAAAAGAACCAAATACCGCTCGATATCGGCGTACAAACTCCGATGGATCGAGATAAACATCAACAAACAACTTGTAGTTTTAAAACACATTACTTATACTATAAAACATGATTAAATCCATCGAAACCCTAAAATCTATCAAACCGTCCAATTTCGTAAAACCCGAAAATGCCAGTTTACCGTTTTTCATCAAAACTTGACATTTAAATGAAACCAATGGTCATAAAACTCATTAAATAGCATAACTAGACTATACAAACTATTACTATATTTTTATTACACAAATTTATATAGATTTGAAATTTCTAGTTTGCACCCTTTAACAATTTTCAACATTTTTCAAGCAAAACAAAACAATTCCACCACAAAACATGATTTTGCATAAATTAGTGACTTAAACCACAATTCATGATGATAATGATATAATGAAACCATAATTATATTTTTTAATCTCATTTATTTAGGAATTTCTAAAATCTAGTTTACAAAAATAACAATTTTTATCACAATTTATCAATTATCCATAGAAACTAGCAATCAATTTAAGTTTTCCATTCCACCAACAAGTTAAAACTCTTATTAATACCAAAATATAATATTACAAATATTAATTGAGATTTATTTCACCAATAATTAGGTTTTATAGAAACCTAGTTAGCAAAAATTCCTAATTTAAACAATTTTAAATGAAAAATTTACAATTCAACAACCATGCAATATTTTCCAATTCTAAAAGTGTTAAACTAACTATTATAACCCTAAATAATTAAAAAAAATCATAACTTGAATTTACAAACCCTAACTTGAATTTTTTTAAAAAACATAGAATTAATTCATTAAATCTAATTAAGCTTAATTGAACATCTAATAACAATAAATCAAAAGAAAGAAATTATACCTCCAAAAATATGAAATCCAAACAAGAAATGAGCCTCCAAAATGTATGCTATCCCACTCCAAAATCCATGTAAATATGAGCAAGAATAGAAGGGTAGAAAAATATATAGGATTTTGTGGAATTTTAATTGAATTTTTGATGTATTTTTGATGATTTTTGAATAAAAATGAGGTCGAAAATGGGGGGGGGGGAAGCCATGGTGATGGGGAGGCCGGCCACAATAAGGGAAGAGGGAGAAACACATGAGAAATGGTGTAGAAACTTCTCCAAAATGTCATCATCTTAATGTCTTTTCATGCTTTATTCATTTTCTTTTAATTCTTTTCTAAAATAACTCAAGAAAGATCTAGAAACAAGGAAAAATTTGCAAATAAATTTTGCATGATACACACTAAATTCTAATATGCCATGGTTCATTTTTACAAATTAAAACCATTTAAATTTGTAATTTACACTAATTTAGTGTAAAAATAAAGCTTATGTTAATATTTAAAATAATTAATTTAGGAAAAATATTTTATTAAACTAAAAATTTATAAGTGGCTAAATAAACCCCATTTAATAGTAATTTCATAATTAAAATAGATATTTTTAAAATTATAATGAAAAACAATCCCGATTTGGTTTTACGAAAATTACATTTTACTTTACCGAAAATCCTAAAATTCACTTAAACACTTTTATTCATTTAATTATTTATTTAATTACTTTTAAAACGTTACAGATCTCAGGTCGATGAACTAACCTGTACACATGTCACCAGGGAACTGCTATCTTACGTCAGGTATAAGACGAACTAGCATGTTCCCGGCGAGTCCTGTCTGGTGTACTCATAACCCAATGAGCACCTGTATACATCTTTGGTGAACCAACTGACACCAGTGGCTTATGAAACCGGACACCGCCCCTCGTCGGGGTCTCGACTGTATACACTAGTCTACTCTGGAGAATCGATGCCCTGTCTCGAAACTCCCACGACTAGGGACCTTTTAAGGATACGCTTATAGACCCCAGCTCCCACGTATATGATTGCCCTCATACTCTGGTAGTCAAGCAAGAATCCTAGGGGCTCTATCAACATGCAATAGTGACCTGCTAGGTCACCTAAAACAGTACGCGATGATAAACATAAACCAGATAGCATACTATCATCTTGAGTAAGACTATCCTACCAGTATAGGTCCTTCCTCAATCATTGCAATCACGTGCCTGTGATCCAATAATTGACTCTGAGGGCACTATCTCCAACAGACCTTTCGTTCACCGTGCAGCCAGTTGGGATATTGGATCGGCAGGTGAAGAAACTTCGATCAAAGGTCCTGCCATCTGTGAAAGTTCTTTGGCGCATCTCGAATGGTGAGGAGATCACTTGGGAGGCCGAGGGAGAGATGCGGAAGAAATTCCCTCATCTTTTTGAAGGTACGCCTAGTTATGTATTTTAAAATTCGGGGACGAATTTTCTTAATGGGGGAAGACTGTAACACCTGAGTTTAGGTTTAGTGGTAATTGTGTGTTAATGTAAGGTTTTTGGTAAAAAGTTTACCAAAACAGGTTTTTAATAATTTATCTGGTTTTATGGTTATTTTAGTAGAATTTTATCTCGACCGCACACACTTGTGCATGTTAACTAGAGTTAAGACTAGGGTTGCCATATAATTGAGATTGTGGATAAACCATGTTTAAGGTAACCATGGTGGTCTAACACACTTGATTAGGCTAATTAGTTTAATTATGGGTTTTTGGTTTTATCCAAGGGTGTTTTAGGGTTTAGGTTGACTTGCTTGTTGTGAGAGAGAGAGAGAGATGTGACGGTTGTCATGCTAGCTTTTGTTTAGAGGGAGAATGATGGCTTTAAGGTTGTGTCACACCATTTCAATTCAAAACTTTTTACTCTCACATCTTTCAACTCCCTCTCACTCACACCCTCACATCAGCCCCAAACAACACCAAAACAGCAACATCAGCTGCTACAAACTGCCCCAACTCCTTACATAACACTTCCCCCACGAACACACAACCCTTCCTTCAACAATACTTCAACCCCTGCTGCTGCTGCTACTACAGCAACACAAAAAAGAATACACAACACAAAGCAACAACAACAGCCTCAGCCTAATACAGCTTCAGCCAGAATCAGCAGTTGCAGCAACAGCTCTTGGAACTACAGTAGCACCAATTCAGCAGCACACACACTCCCTCCTTCTTCTCTTCTCCTTCATCTAGGGTCTCTAGAGGTATAACCCCTTAACCCGACTCCTATTTTCTAAAGTTCTGGTTATCTAGCTTAATTTAGTGTTTATTATATGTTTTAGTGGTAGTTTTGTGTAATTTAGGGGAGTTTTGGCAAAGTAGTGGTTGTGATGGTTAGAGTAGCCTTATTAGGTGCTGTTGAGACTAGATCACCCAAGTTTGGTCCCAGATTTCACACAAATGCCCAATTTATCCGACTTGGCATAATTTAACATATTTAGCGAATTTTTAGCCTCTGTTAAATCTGCTGTTGACCCGGGCCCTTCAGGATAAAATTGGGAAAACTCTGGTATGGTGAGACTAGCATAAACACCCATACAAAGTACGAGGACCCACCTCAAACTCGAGGCCACCGGTTTATTCATTCTGGCCGCAAATTACGGCCAGAGTAGGAGGTGGGGGGTTAGCTTTTGGCGTGTGGGGTTGTTCTGGGTAGATTAGTGTGTTGGTACCTGTAACTTTTTAAGTTGGGCGCACAGGCAAAATCTGGAGCTATAAATGTGTTTTCGATGTTTTAAAACTTGTGCGACACACGCGTGATACGTTTGGTTCTATGGCGCGCTGCACGACACAGTGCGTCGGAGAAGGTTCTGGTGGGTTTGCGCGCGTCGCAACGTGTCGTGTGCACACGCATTTAGTTTCACGCACGCGTATCCTTTTTATCGATATATCATGTTTTGCAGGATTTTTCCTTATATGGTGACTTTTGTAAATTCTAGGTTCGCCGGCGGAGACTTCGAGCGCAGCGGAGAAAGGGAAGCAGGTGGTCGGATACACCTTGCGCGGGATCACGAGTGAGTAGATTTCACATCTACGGGGGACGATCATTTGGATGGCGCAAGTCGCCCGATAGATTTAGTAAACTTGAAAATAGTAAACTTTAACATTTACTTGTGATATGAGAATTAATAATACTTGCATGATAATTGCTGCAGTTAGGATCTATATGTTGTACCCCTATGCGCAAACTCATTCTGTAGCACACATGCACAATTATCAGGTTTTTATATGCAGCACGAGCACTATCCATGTGTACACACACATCCTGGTAATTGCCATGTCACGACACTAGATAACTATAAATATGAAACATGTTAATTGCTTAGACCTGTGCTATTGCAATAAATATTTAAAATGATATCATAAGAATTGCTATTCCCGTGCATATATATATCATTATATCATTTGCTCATGCCTAGTATAAATCATACATTGCAAATTGATACCATATGCATTCATTATCATTGACATATGCACCCAAGATGATTTCATGAGATTTATGATATTTCTGGATTTCGGGGGGGAACCCCAAGATTTCAAACTTATAATCTTTTAAAATATAAAAGTTGCGGTTTTCTAGTGATGTAAAGTGTCGTCCACCAAGAGTTTGCTGTGGTTTTCGAGACCCGTTTCGAGGAGGTGGATGAACCGTCTCGGGTACATGGTGGGCCCGGTAAGGTACTCCGAGCCAAGAAGATCGCAGGAGATAGCGTTGAGCCTGGCAGGGGACGGATTACCTACAGGTGACTTCATTTGGCACGGCGAATATCCAGAGAATACCGACCGTGGCCGCTAGATTGAGATATGAATATTTGGGATGGATCAGCCTGATGGCTGAGACCAGAGATACTTGACATGGATATATGAGATTGAGACAGTTTTGAGGTGTCGTTGCTGGACACGGATTTTGTTGATTTCATGGATATTATGCTGGTATTTGAAAACAGTTTCAAAAACAAAGAAAGAATAGTTCTTGTACTTACATGTTGAGATCTTGAGTTGGCTTATATAGCATACATACATGTTAGTATATTCATGTGGCATACATGCCTGTTAGTACATCCATGTGACATACATACTTGTTAGTACACTGATGATGCATACATACCTGCTAGTACATATAGCCATACCTGTTTTAGAGACGCTAGGATAGGATACTTGTGTGTATGCATGTGATAGCCTTTGTAGATGTTATTTATTACTCATGAGCTGGCAACTCACCCCCGCTGTGCCACAGCTTTTCTGCAGGTCCGTTCCGTCAGCACTGTAGCGGCGGACACTTTTGCCTCTTTTGCACTTTTTTCCTGGACTCGAGGCTTTTGCTCATAGGTGGGTTATTATTATTTTGTACCACCTTATATATTCATTGTATCTAGAGTACTCCATCTACTATTATTTCAGCTGTACCGGTTTTATTTGGATTATTGTATATTGACCTAGAGGCGAGGTTGTGAGACTTGTGGATGATATGTTATTTTTGGGGTCGGGCTCACTTGAGTCGACATATTATTTTATTTGTGCTTTCATGCTTACGTATGCACATTGTTATTTTACATTGCGTGGGATTTGTGACCGCCTTGAGGCGAAGAGCTAGCTCCCGCTTAGGGATGCCATATTTCTGTTATTCACTGATATTCCTGTTTGTACCCATTGTGGGACTATTTTACAAAGAAGATTTTGCCGGAAATTTGGAAAAAGGAAGTTGTTTTTAATAAAAAGAGACTTGATATGATTTAATGGAATAAAGTACTTTAAATTAAAATTGTTTTTCCTCCACTCTTATTCTTAATTGGGTTTTGATTTCTGGGCTTTGGCTTACTTATCTTATGGACGCCTTGAGACGTTTCATAACTTAAGTGCCGGTCGCGTTCCGTACTCTGCGGGTCGTGACAAGTAATGGCCTCTAGGGCATATATATAACTAACAATCTCCCACTTACATTAAGGCCATATGGTGTAATATCCCATACCCAACAATTTAGCAGTGATTGTAGTATCTCATACTCAGCCATCCCAAAATCTCTCAAATAGTATTTGGGAAAGAAAGCCTTGGTGAGTTGATCCGTCGTGTCTATTCTCCTAACCTTGATCCATTGGAGATCAACCATCTTAATGATCAGGTGATACTTGCCTCAGAATATATCTGGATCGCTGATGGGACCGATGTTCCTAGGCCAAAGCTACAACTCCATTGTTGTCACAATAACAGTTATTGGACGCTCAATGGTAGAAACCTTATTCATCTCATGAACAAGAATTTCCGAGACAGCCACTTTGGTAGTATCGTTGGTAACAGTGTATTCAGCCTTTATCGTCTAGTATGTCATGGTATCTGGCTTGGAACTCTTCCAACATACCGTCCCTGCACTGAGGGTAAAGACAATGCCTGTGACTGACTTTCAGTTGTCCTTATAACTCTGGAAGCTCGAACCAAGAACTTTCTTTTAGTGCTTCTCAAGTACTTAAGAATGTCCTCCACAGCTGTCCAGTGATTCTCCCAAGATCCGATTGATTCCTGATCACTACACCTAGTGAGCCATCTACATCTAGTATGGATTGGGACACTCCCAACATCCACTTAGATCTATCACCATAGATCATAAACAACAAGATGTAGTAGGTATCATCCAGATCTTTTATGGAGAATCTCCATGATAAGAGGAGCTTGACCGAGTGTAGCATAGGAAACCATTTCCTATCAAGAGTGTGTCATCTACGTACAATACGTGTAAGACTCTCTACAACCTTCTTGTATATACAAGGTTCATCTACCATTTTGATAAAGTCAAAATCTTTAACTGCTACATCAAAACAGATGTTCCATCTTCACGATACTTGCTTTAATCCCGATGGACTTAAGTGTAGCTTTGAAAATCTCAAATTTTCAATCTACACCAAGAATCTTCTCAAGATCCATTTGCTCCCAATGGTTTTACCCTTTCAGTTGCAAAATTCAAAGTCATACATTGTTGGTGTACATGGATTCCATCTTTGATCGCATAGCATCCAACCATTTCATAGAATCCCCACTCGTGATGGCCTGCCTGAACCTAGTTGGGCCATCATCAACCATGATGCAATTCTCGCTCCCAATGTCACCAAGAAGACCGCAGTATCTCTCAAGTGGATGAGGAACCCTACCAAATTCACGGAGAGGCTGAGGTTCATTGGAGACTATTGAATTCTTTGGTTTTACCAAATTATCAGCTGTTAGTTTGTCTAGCTGGAACAACTTCCAGTTCTACCTCATGACCACAAATTTCTTCACAAGAAATTCCATTTCTAAAAAAGGTGCCATGCTGAGAAACAAAACACCTTTTGCTCCACAGTTAGGTAGAAGATATATCCTCACTAATGTTTGGGATATCCTAACAAACTTATACAGAACTGACCTTGACTCGAGCTTGTCCGAATTCTGCCTTTCAACATAGGCCGGACAACCCCATATCTTAACTCGTTTAATACATGGTCTCTTCCCATTCAATATCTCATATGTAGTGGTAGGCCCTGATTTGGATGGAACCCCATTCAATAGGTATGCATCTTCTCAAGTGCATAACACCAAAAGGAAATAGGCCACTCAGCAGTACTCATCATAGAGCGCACCATATCTCATAGGGTGCGATACCTCCGCCCCGATACACCGTTGTGCTGTGGTCTATACGAAAGAGTAAGCTGAGAGAGAATCACATTCTCCGTTTAGAAAATCTAGGAATTCCATGCACAAGTATTTGCCTCCTCGATCACATCGTAGGACTATAATACTTCTACACGTTTTGGTTTTCAACTTCCAGCTTATATTCCTTGAATTTCTCAAAAGTTTCAGGCTTATGTTTCAACAGGAACATATATCCGAATCTTGAGAGATGATCAGTGAATATAATGAAGTTCGAAGAACTAACCTTGGCATTTGTAGGCATAGGACCGTATACATCATCATGTATGCGTCTCAAGAGTTCAGCAACTCTTTCTCTGTTTCAGTAAACGGAGTATTGGTCATTTTACCTTTGAGACGAGACTGGCAAGTATCATAAGATGAAAATTCAAACAGATTCTCATATTAATCCTTATGTAACTTAGCTGTTCATGTCGCATTGATATGACCTAGTCTAGAATGCTTCAAGAAGGATTCGTTCATTTCTGAACTATTCCTCTTGTGTGTGTTCTAGATACTTTGAACTGTGGTTTGATTTAGAACATATATGTTATTATATAACATGCCTGATCGAATCAACTTTTGATTCAGGAAAATGTTCACAACATTATCCTCCAATACATAATTATATCCTTCTTCAACTGAATAAAGAAACTGATGTAATATTGTATATCAAGTCTGGCATATAATAACATTTGTTCAGAATCAATATATTAATACAAGGTGATATTTGCCAACTGACTTAGCTGCAACACTTGCACCCTTCTCTATACTTAGAGAAATATCACCCATTCTCAGTTCTCTACCTATCTGTAGCCCATGTAACATATTACTGTTAGTTATATGTATGCCCTAGAAGTCATTACTGTATATGTGATGTATATTGTAGTGGATGCTTGGACATATATAGGGAGGACTTTCTCGCTCGACATGATAGTATGCTATCTGGTTACTCTTTATCTTAACATGTACAGTAATTGTCTCTTTCTTACATGGTAATAAAGCCCTTAGGATGAGTACTTAACTACCAGGATTATGATGCGGATCATACTAGTGGGGCAGAGGTACTCGGCAAGTACATCCTTTAAATGTTCCTAGTCGTGGGAGTATCGAGACAGAACATCGATACTGCAGAGTAGACTAGCGTATACGCTTTTTGACCCATATGACGA
The DNA here is from genome assembly GCA_030015575.1 of Agapanthus africanus. Classification (NCBI taxonomy): domain Eukaryota; kingdom Viridiplantae; phylum Streptophyta; class Magnoliopsida; order Asparagales; family Amaryllidaceae; genus Agapanthus; species Agapanthus africanus. The sequence goes on along the minus strand of JASDDO010000016.1, from coordinate 304,565,407 downwards.
GCGATGGATGATCCCATATCCATTGGTGTTTGATATCAGAGAAGGTATACGGGTGCCCAGTGGAGATTGAGTACACTGGACGGACTCGCCGAGAACTCCTAGATGGTATTATACCTATCGTTAGGTAGCAGTTCTCAGGTGACACTGGTACAAGTTAGTCTGTCGACCTGTGATCATCATAGAGTCTTGTGTATCCCACTGTGCTTTGATTTCCACCTTACCATGGTCAAGAGATCGTGTAAAAAGGTGGTTTTTGGGTACAGTCCTGAGTCACATGGAGGCAATGAGCGATAGGAGCGGATTCGTCTCTTCTGGTATTGGGAGTTGATGTTGTGCTATGCTCGATTAGCCATAATATGAAATCCCTGGCCAGAGTTGCTGAGATCCACTAGTATATGTTATCAGTAGTTTCTCAAACAGTTATGGTCCTTTCATCAGCATGACTTATCAGGCTATTAGGGTCTGACGTTATACCAACCCAAGGCTGTGATATACGACATATTTGACGAAAAGACCGGACTGTATGGTAATGTTACTGATTGGATTCGCAGGACTTTGAGCAGGCTTACTTGTTGATATTCTGATCGCTAATACCTGGGTGGCCGTTACGTTTAGCAGACTGCTTGCGGCTTGTGGGTGTTTAATATGATCATCACCTACTGCCGGCGTATTGACAAGTCTTTAGAGTCCTACACAGAGGTTTCCTGGTTCATGCGAAATGGAGTAGGAGCACATTTATGATATGTGCGGGACCGAGATTAATGCGCATATTTGATACCGCATTCTATTCACGCGATATGTGATATCGATCGGTTATATGTGATATAGCCGGGTTATCGGATCAAATGTTGATTCGATAAGTTGATTCATATGATATTAATCGGTTGTATGTGATATAGATTCATATGATATTAGTTGGTTGTATGTGATATAGCCGGATTATTAAATCAAATTTTGATTTGATAATTTAATGTATAATTATATACCCGTAGGCTACAAATGGATCTTGAAAAAGAAGATTGGTGTAGATGGACAGGTTGAAACCTATAAGGCTAGACTTGTTGCAAAAGGTTCTCGTCGAAGACCTGGTTTAGACTATGATGAAATTTTTTCTCCAGTGTCTATGCTCAAATCCACTTGGATCCTTCTTGCCATTGCTGTCTTCCACGATTATGAAAGCTGGCAGATGGACGTAAAGACGGCTTTCCTAAATGGATATTTGGAAGAGTGTGTCTATATGGATCAGCCAGTGGGTTTCATTCAGAGTGATAGCAGCGAGAAAGTGTGGAAGTTGCTTAAGTCCATTTATGGACTAAAGAAGGCATCGCGGAGTTGGAACATTTGTTTTGATGAGATGGTCAAAGAATTTGACTTTATCAAAAATCCAGATGAACCATGCATATATAGGAAGATTGTAGACAAAACTTTGGTATTCCTCGTCTTGTACGTGGATGACATTCTCTTGAGAGGAAATGACATTCCTAGGCTACAATCAATCAAGGGATTCTTGTCATAAAAGTTCTCCATGAAAGACCTGGGTGATGCCTCCTAAATTTCAGGGATCTGGATCTATCGTAATAGATCCAAGAGGATGCTGGGACTTTCACAGTCTAGGTACATCGACACCATACTAAACGATTTAGTATGGAAGATTCTAAGCGCGGTAATCTACCAGCTTGTCACGGAATCACCCTATCGAAAGAGATGTCTCCCAAGACGGATTTGGAAAGGGCTCGCATGACATCTATACCCTACGCCTCTATGGTAGGATCTGTAATGTATGCGATGTTATGTAACAGACCAGATGTTGCATATGTTAGTTATGTATATGCCCTAGAGGCCATTATTGTACATATGATGTATATTATAATGGATGCTTGGATATGTATAAAGAGGACTTTCATGCTCGTCATGATAGTATGCGATTTGGTTTCACTTTATCTTAACATGTTGACTTATATTAGTTATTGTTTTACTCTCACATGTTGATAAAGCCCTTAGGATCTGTACTCGACTACTGGGACTATGATGAGATCATACTAGTGGGGCCACGGTAGTCGATGAGTACATCCTATAACTGTTCCTAGTCGAGGGTATATCGAGACAGGGCATCGATACACCAGAGTAGACTAGCGTATACGCATCTTGACCCATATGATGGGTGATGGATGATCCCATATCCATCGGTGTTTGACATCAAGGATGGTGTACGGGTGCTCAGTGGAGACTGGGTACACGGAACGGACTGGCCGAGAACTCCCACATGGTGATATACCTCACGTCAGATGGCAGTTCTTCGGTGACACTGGTACATGGTAGTCTGTAGACCCGAGATCGTCATAGAGTCTTGTGTGATTCCCACTGTGCTTAGATTTCCACTTTACGACATCCAAGAGGGCATGCAAAACGGTGGCTTTTAGGTACAGTCCCGAATCGCATGGAGGCAATGAGCGATAGGAGGGGATTCGTCTCTCTCGGTATAGAGAGTTGATGTTGTGTTGTGTTCGATTAGCCACAACCGGAAGTCCCTGTCCAGGGCTGATATAAAGATTTACTGGTAAGTGTTACCAGTAGTTTCTCGACCTGTTATGAGACTCACATCGACACGACTTATCGGTTACTGGGGTCGGAGGTATACCACCCCTAGACTTGATATGCGACATATCAGACGAAGAGACCGGACTGTACGGGAGTGTTACTGTTTGGATTCACAGGAGAATGTACAGGCTTGTTTGTTAATCTTCTAATCGCTCAATACCTGGGTGGCTGTTACGTTTAGCTGACCGCTTGCAGCTTGTGGGTGTTTGATATGATCATCACCTGCTACCGGCTTATTGACGATTCTTTAGAGTCCTACACAGAGGTTTCTTGACTCAGGCAAAATGGAGTAGGGGCACATATGTGATATGTTCATGACCGAGGATAATGTGATATGAGATACCATATTATAGTCTCGTGATATTTTCATATGAGCCGGGTCATCGGATCAAGTGTTGATTTGATGAATCGGTACGTAATATATTAGTCAGTTATATTCGATATAGCCGGATTGTTAGATCAAGTGTTGATTCGATAATTTAATGTATAATAATATATATGATATATTGCATTACATTATCTAATATTGGCTCGCTTTATTGTTTCATTTTCTCACCGGATAATACATTGATATATATACGATATATGTTAATTGTATTATTTTCTTTTGTTACAAATATATATTATATACGTGATATATAATATTGTAACATGATATGATTACTAATGCAACATGTTTAGTGGAGATTAAACAAGGTTAGGGTTTGATTTGGGTTAGTGCTTTCTTGATGTTTTTAGAAGGTTTTCTTTTGTTTTGAGCTAAGATATTATGGTTGATATTTTAAGTGACTCGTTCTTTAACCCAATCCAAACCCTTAACCTTAGTTAAATCTCTACATGGGTTAGCCTTGTCATAGTTGACCATGGTTGTATTTGTAATCATATATGTTTTTCATTATTCAACACAAAAGGATTTTCATTATTCATCTTCTTCTTCCTCCTTGCAAAGCTTTCTAGCTTTGAGTTTTGTGATGATTAGTGTGAGAATTTGAAAACAAAACAGAGCATAAATACTAGTTCACCATCCTCATCTAATCTAGCCAATTAGATTAGGGTGTTCACCTTATTAGAGAGAGAGAGAGAGAGAGCTTGAGTTATAGAAACTTTGAGGTAGATCATCGGAGAAAATGAAGACTACAAGCTAGCATGGATCGTTCGAGTTGTGGAGCCTCTCTTGAGTCCGGGAGATCATGGATCGCGGCGAAGAGACTTCTAGTCGGAGCTTATGAAGCGAAGGAGCGGACTACAAAGGTTATACTCCCTCACACTTAGTCGTAAAGATGTTTACTTCCATGTGTAATCCTAATTATCTAGCAAAGATCCCGGCTTTGGGTTGTTCAGCACATCTAAATTTTTATTCAGGCATGGTTGATGCCTTATTAACCCTTGTAAAAGTGCTTAGGAACTCTACAGTGGTATCAGAGCCTAGCTAGACTATTAGGCGACGTGTATACGAAGTTTAAAGTCCGATCGAACCTCGATACGTTGAAATTGAACCCCTCTCTGGAAATTTTGTAAAATTGTGATTTTTCCTGCATTAAAAATACTCAAAAAAATCAGCAGGAATTTATAATTATTACTGTGGAAAATTAGCATTTAATTCGTATGGACCGCCGTGGAACCACGATAATACCATGCTTGCACCACAGATCCGCGGCCGTACAGTTGAATTGGGCTTTGGTTTTGACACAGTAATATCCGTAGCTGTTATTGCATATTTCTAGGTATTTTTAGTCTGACTCAAGTGTTGAGTGTTCTGGGGATTATTTTGAATTCATTGATTCGATCGGATAGTTTAATTTCGTTCTGTTTTCCGGATATTTTAGAAAGTATGAAAATGTTCCAACGGATATCACTAACTCACTTTTTCCTGGCACGAAAAACTTTTAAGTGTTGAATTTTTCTTGAGTTTAAATTTTTCAGAAAAACGTGCAAGTAGCGTGGTGGACCCTTTAGAAGAACACAAACCTTAACTCTATTATGTGACTGTCTGAACCGCCTCAAAACCTTAGGGTTTGGGGCAGTACGGCGTGCCACATGTAAGGCATTGGCCTAACCCTTCTACGGATGGACCATTGGTACTGTGATATATTCCGGGATTGTTTGAACTCCGCTCAAGTGTTGAGCTATTTAGTAAATCTTGGATATTTGATTATTCGATCAGAATGTTTAATATTGTCTATTTATCTGGAATGTGATATAATATGTGGAATTCATATAGTTAGGCATGAAATGCAAAGTATGTGATATTTAGGATTTACGATATCTAAAGTGATTGTGGATTCCAAATGTTGTAGTTTTACAATTTCTTTTCTATGACCGTAACTGTAGTATGTAGTTGTATTGCCAGTTTTCGTTGCTATACATCAACGACGATCGGTGTATGCATACTTACTTACGTTGATGATATGAGATATTATGTGTTGCTGTGATATGTTATATTGGATCGTCGTGTTCTGAATAGCAGGGGTTTTATGTGAGATGAGGTTTTTTATTTTCATTCATGTAAAATTCATTTGTATGTAATATTCTTTTATTGGGGCACTTCCGGGATGAGGTTGATGTCACCAGTGTATATTATTTACTTTTCCGCATCAGGTAGACCAAAGGAGGGGAGCACAAGTAACTGGGTTCTAGGGTCTAGTGGGAGACCATCTCGAGGAGTCGAGACCGGGTCTCCTAACCCTAGAATTGGCAGTGTTACTTGCCGCTCTCGTAGGGGTCTTGGGATGTTGATTTGGCTATTCATCGCGACCGTGGAATCCGTGTTTTATACAGGATCATATTAAAACACGGACATCCTGGTATATCCAATATTTCATATATATTCTTCTGCTGCAATGTTCTGTGATGAGATCATATTACTGCCTGAGACAAATGCTTATACTATATATATTTGCTGATATAAAAATATTACTGCTTTCGTTTCTTCTGTGATGCTTATGAAGCATAAGCTGATGGGATATATTAATGAGATTAATAAAAAGAAAAGAAACCTAAAAGATGTTGTAGAATCAAAACTTTATAAAAAAAGGTAGCTACAGTTTTGCTTTGCATAGCGGTATATATGATATACCCTGCATCTTATTCGATGAGGAAAGAGCCGAGATCCCTTCACCGGGAGTGACCTCTTTAGCTAAACTAACAGATACTACAAAATCACTGTTTCATTTTTGAAACCTTCTATAGTTCTTCCTTTGCACAGCGGTATATATGATATACCCTGCACCTTATTCGATGGGGAAAGAGCCGAGATCCCTTCACCGGGAGTGACCTCGTTAGCGAAACTAGAAAAGACTAAAAAACACTCCTTTTCAAAAATCACTTGTTTCTACAACGATATCAAGTTCATTACGCTCATGGTTTTCTGAAAAACCTGCGTACCCCTCCGTTATTTCAGATAGATATTACTTTCTATTCGTGCTATGTTTGTTGACTTAGTCAAGGCGTAGTTTACGGTAGCTAAATAGTGTTTATCTGCTAAAGCATGAGATGTGATTGGATTAGGGTAGTCGTACGGCCTTGTTGGCTTAGTCAAGGGTCGTACGGGTGGGTTTAATTCAATCGGGAAATGTACAGGTTGAACTTGACTTGCGATTTTTGGTTTGTTGACTTAGTCAAGGTCATGGATCGCTAGGGGCAAAATATTATCGGGAATTTCAAGTATTGAAATTTGCAATGAGATTGCATACCTCCTATGAGATAGTTGGATCCCGATACCCACTGTGAGTAAGAGTTACTCCTTGGAAAATTTTACACAGGACAATTAGTCGATCAGTTAGGTGTCTAGAAAGGTGTTAATGGGGTTAGGCCTCTGGAAAAATGAGGTTTATTTTAATTAGGTCCGTGCGAAAGCACGGGGAACCTCCCTCAAGTACCGACACTGACCTGGCTGAATGATTGACGAAATTGTAGGGTGTAATTAATCCCGGATAATCTTACCTTTTAGGGTTTGAAGGAAGATTTGATAAAACCAATGGGAGACATCCTGATTAGATAAGATAATAACCAATCTAATCTTGCAAGAGCATACGCTAAAGTGTTTTCTTCTCTCTCTCTCCAGGTAGCGACCATGTCAGGCCATAATCAAGATAATAATATGGATGTATTGACTGAACCCGCTCATTATACTAAGCAGGAGAACATTGGTCCCGTTCTTTCTTATAAGAGTTATAAGACTGAACATGGAATAGGAGAATATCTGGATTCTCGCGCCGCCCAAACGAAGAACATGCATGTTGATGCACCTTCTTCGGGTGTGTTAGTTATTGAGAACTGTTTCTCAGTTCACCCTACGTCCTGGGTATTAGATACCGGATCGGGATCCCACATATGTAAATTGTTACGTGGGCTACGTAAAGGAGAACTGGGAAAAGGTGATCATTCCGTACAAGTAGGGAATGGTGCAAGTATTGCAGCTAAAGCAGTCGGCGAATATCACCTTATATTACGAAGTAGTAATACACTGATTCTGAATGAGTGCTATTATATACCGAACATGATTTGCAACATTATATCAGTTTCTTTATTAAGTAAAGAAGGATATAATTTTGTAGTACAGGATAATGTTATGAACATATTCCTAGATCAAAAGTTGATTGGATCAGGCTCGTTACATAATGGCAAATTCATTCTCAATCAAAATACAGTCCTTAATATACAAAACACACACAAGAGGAAAAGTTCTGAAATGAACGAATCCTTCTTGTGGCATTGTAGACTTGGTCATATCAGTGCGATACGGCGAGATAAGTTACATAAGGATGGATATTTGAATTCGTTCAAATTATCATCTTATGATACTTGTCATTCATGTCTCAAAGGTAAAATAACCAAAACTCCGTTTAGTGGACACGGAGAAAGAGTTACGGAACTCTTAGGACTGGTACATAGTGATGTATGCGGTCCTATGTCTACGCATGCCAGGAACGGTTCATCCTACTTCATTACATTCACTGACGATCTCTCAAGATACGGACATGTGTTTCTGATGAAACACAAGTCTGAAGCTTTTGAGAAATTTAGAGAATATAAGCACGAAGTTGATAACCAAACGGGTAAAAGTATTAAAATCCTTCGATCTAATTGAGGAGGAGATTACTTGAGCAATGATTTTCTGGATTATATAAAAGAGAATGGGATTCTCTCTCAGCTTACTCCTCTTTATACACCACAGCACAACGGTGTATCGGAGTGGAGGAATCACACCCTATTAGGTATGGTACGCTCTAGGATGAGTGATACTGAGTTACCTATTTCCTTTTGGGGGTATGCACTTGAGACAGCCATATACATATGGAATCTAGTTCCATCTAAATCTGTGCCTACCACACCATATGAGATATGAAGTGGGAAGAGACCATGTTTTAAACGAGTTAAAATATGGTGTTGTCCGGCCTATGTCAAAAGGCAAAATCCGGACAAACTCGAGACACGATCAGTTCTTTGCAAGTTTGTGAGATATCCAAAGAATTCTCAAGGATATTTTTTCTACCACGCAGAGGAACAAAAAGTGTTTGTTGCTCAACATGCCACCTTTTTGGAAAAGGAATTTCTTGCAAAAGAAATTAGTGGTAAAGAGGTGGAGCTGGAAGAGGTTCCGGCACCACAAACTACAATAGAAAATTTGATGGAACCAGAGAATTCGGTAGTACCCGATGAACCCCAGCCACTCCGCCGATCTAGTAGGGTTTCTTATCTAACTGAGAGATACTGCAGTTTTCTCATTGATGGTGGAAACGAGGATTGTATCATGGAAGATGATGACCCAACTAGTTTCGAGCAGGCCATCACGAGTGGTGACTCTGTGAAATGGCTGGATGCAATGTAATCTAAGATGGAATCCATGTACACCAACAAAGTATGGACTTTGGAAAATGCTCCTGAAGGGGTAAAACCCATTGGGAGCAAGCGGATCTTTAAAAAGAAAATTGGTGTAGATGGAAAAGTTGAGACTTTCAAAGCTAGACTTGTTGCAAAGGGTTTTCGTCAACGACCAGGTGTGGATTATGATGAAACCTTTTATCCAGTTGCTCTGCTTAAGTCCATTCAGATCTTACTTGCCATTGTTGCATACCATGACTACGAAATCTGGCAAATGGATGTTAAGACCGCCTTTTTAAACGGTGATTTAGAAGAGTGCATGTACATGACTCAGCCAGAGGGCTTCGTAGATAGTGGGAGCCGCGGAAAGGTGTGCAAACTGCTTAAATCCATTTATGGGTTAAAGCAATTATCGCGGAGTTAGAACATCTGTTTTGATGTTGACGTCAAAGAGTTTGACTTCATAAAAAATATAGATGAACCTTGTATTTATAAAAAAATTGTAGAGAGTAAGGTTGTATTCCTCGTATTGTACGTCGATGACATACTCTTGATATGAAATGATGTTCCTATGCTATAATTAGTCTAGCTCTTCTTATCACAAAGATTCTCAATGAAAGATCTAGGTGATGCCTCCTGCATATTTGGAATCATGATCTATAGAGATAGATCTAAACGGATACTGGGATTGTCCCAATCCAGGTACATTGACACCATACTAAAGAGGTTTGTATGGAAGAATCCAAGCGTGGGAACCAACCCATGATCTCTGGACACACTCTCTCCAAAGAGATGTCTCCCAAGACTGATTTAGAGAGAACTCGCATGCAAAGGATACCCTATGCGTCGGCAGTAGGCTCTATCATGTATGCGATGCTGTCTACCAGACCCGATGTAGCATACTCACTAAGTGTAGTGAGTCGGTATCAAGCAGATCCTGGAGAGAGTCACTGGACAGCTGTGAAGAACATTCTCAAGTACTTGCGAAGGACTAAGGAGATGTTCTTGGTGTTTGGTAACGGAGAACTCCAAGTGGAATCCTTTACCGATTCCAGGTTCCAAAGTGATAAGGACGACTCTAAGCCCCACTCGGGATTTGTCTTTACCCTCCATGGAGGGGCGGTATGTTGGAAGAGTTCCAAACAGGATATCGTTGCAGACTCGACGATGGAGGCTGAATACATCACCGCCAACGATGCTGCCAAAGAGGATGTCTGGATAAAGAAGTTCATTAGTGAACTTGGTGTGGTTCCATCCATTGAGCATCCAATACCTCTATATTGCGATAACAATGGAGCTGTGGCTTTAGCCAAGGAACCCAGGTCCCATCAAAAGTCCAGACATATTCTGAGGCGGTATCACATGATTAGGGAGATAGTTGATCACCGGAAGATCGAGGTCAGGAGAGTAGATACGAAGGACAACACTACGGATCCACTCACGAAGGCCATTCCTCAGATACAGTTTGAGAGATTATTCGGGATGCTTGGTATGAGATACTACATCAGCTGGCCTTAGTGTAAGTGGGAGATTGTTAGTTATGTATATACCATAGAGGCTATTGTTGTACATATGATGTATATTATAATGGATGCTTGGATATATATAGAGAGGAATTTCTTGCTCGACATGATAGTATGCTATTTGGTTTCACTTTATCTTTACATGTTGACTTATATTAGTTTACAGTTTTACTCTTACATGTTGATAAAGTCCTTAGGATCTGTACTCGACTACTGGGACTATGATGAGATCATACTAGTGGGGCCATGGTAGTCGATGAGTACATCTTATAACGGTTCCTAGTCGAGGGTATATCGAGACAGGGCATCGATACACCAGAATGGACTAGCGTATACGCATCTTGGACCATATGATGGGCGATGGATGATCCTATATCCATCGATGTTTGACATCAAGGATGGTGTACGGGTGCTCAGTGGGGAATGGGTATACAGGACGGACTTGCCGAGAACTCCCAGATGGTGATATACCTCATGTCAAATAGCAGTTCTCCGGTGACACTGGTACATGGTAGTCTGTAGACCCGAGATCGTCATAGAATCATGTATGATTCCCACTGTGTTTTGATTTTCACCTTACCACGTCTAAGAGGGCATGCATAACGGTGGCTTTTGGGTACAGTCCCGAATCACATGGAGGCAATGGGCGATAGGAGGGGTTTCGTCTCTCCCGGTATAGGCAGTTGATATTATGCTGTGTTCGATTGGCCATAATCAGAAGTCCCTGGCCAGGGCTGATATAGAGATTTACTGGTAAGTGTTACCAGTAGTTTCTCGACCGGTTATGAGCCTCACATCGACACGACTTATCGGTTACTGGGGTCTGACGTATACCACCACTAGACTTGATATGCGACATATCAGACGTCGTGACAGACTGTACGGGAGTGTTACTGTTTGGATTCACAGGAGAATGTACAGGCTTATTTGTTGATCTTCAGTTCGCTCAATACCTGGGTGGCTGTTACGTTTAGCTGACCGCTTGCAGCTTGTGGGTGTTTGATATGATCATCACCTGCTACCGGCGTATTGACGATTCTTTAGAGTCCTACACAGAGATTTCTTGACTCAGGCAAAATGGAGTAGAGGCACATATGTGATATTTGCATGACAGAGGATAATGCGATCTGAGATACCGTATTATATTCTCGCGATATTTTGATATGAGCCGGGTCATCGGATCAAGTGTTGATTCGATGAATCGGTACATGATATATTAGTCGGTTATATTCGATATAGCCGGATTGTCGGATCAAGTGTTGATTCGATAATTTAATGTATAATAATATATATGATATATTGCATTACATTATCTAATATTGGCTCGCTTTATTATTTCATTTTCTCACCGGATAATACATTGATATATATGCGATATATGTTAATTGTATTATTTTCTTATGTTATAAATATTTATTATATATATGATATATAATATTGTAACATGATATGATTACTAATACAACATGTTTAGTGGAGATTAAGCAAGGTTAGGGTTTTATTTGGGTTAGTGCTTTCTTGATGTTTCTAGAAGGTTTTCTTTTGTTTTAAGCTAAGATATTATGGTTGATATTTTAAGTGACTCATTCTTTAACCCAACCCAAACCTTTAGCCTTAGTTAAATCTCTACATGGGTTATCCTTATCATAGTTGACCATGGTTGCATTTGTAATCATATATCTTTTTCATTATTCATCACAAAAGGATTTTTCATTATTCATCTTCTTCTTCCTCCTTGCAAAGCTTTCTAGCTTTGAGTTTTGTGATGATTAGTGTGAGAATTTGAAAACAAAAGAGAGCATAAATACTACTTCACCATCCTCATCCAATATAGCCAATTAGATTAGGGTGTTCACCTCATTAGAGAGAGAGAGAGAGCTTGAGTTATAGAAATTTTAAGGTAGGTCAACGGAGAAGAGGAAGACTACAAGCAAGCATGGATCGTTCGAGTTGTGGAGCCTCTCTTGAGTTCGGGAGATCATGAATCGCGAAAAAGGGACTTCTACTCGGAGCTCATGAAGCGAAGTAGCGAACTACAAAGGTTGTAATCCCTCACTCTTAGTTGTAAAGATGTTTACTTTCATGTGTAACCTTAATTATCTAGCAAAGATCCCGGCTTTGGGTTGTTCGACACGTCTAAATTTTTATTCGGGCATGCTTGATGCCTTATTAACCCTTGTAAGAGTGCCTAGGAATCCTACAGCATATGCACTAAGCGTGGTAAGCTGGTATCAGTCAAACCCAGGAGGGAAGCACTGGATAGCAATAAAGAACATTCTCAAGTACCTGAGAAAGACTAAGGAGATATTCTTGGTGTATGGCAGAAAAGACCTCCAGATCGAGGCCTTTGCTGACTCCAACTTCCAGAGTGACAAGGATGATTCCAAGTCCATGTCAGGTTATTTCTTTACTCTAATGGAGGGGCGGTCTTGTTGGAGGTAGTGCCCTCAGAGTCAATTATTGGATCACAGGCACGTGATTGCAATGATTGAGGGAGGACTTATCCCGGTAGGACAGTCTTACTCGAGATGATAGTATGCTATCTGGTTTACCTTTATCATCGTGTACTGCTTTAGGTGACCTTACATGTCACTATTACACGTTGATAGAGCCCCTAGGATTCTTGCTTGACGGCCAGCAGTATGAGGGCGATCATATACGTCAGAGCTGGCAGTCTATAAGCACATCCTTAAAAGGTCCCTTGTCACGACCCGCAGGGTACGGAACGTGACTAGCACTTAGGTTACGAAACGTCTCAAGACGTCCGTAAAATAAGTAAGCCAAAACCCAGAAACCAAAACCAAATAACCAAAAGAGTGAAGAAAACCCAATCAATTGAAAGCGAGTTTATCAAATAAGTCATATAAACCCTTTTTTTAAAAACAATATCAATTTTTCCGAAAATTTCGGCAGAGTCTCCTTTGTAAATACTGGCCCCCAAAATGGGTACAACAAGAATATAAATGAATCCAACAAATATGGCATCCCCAAGCGGGAGCTAGCTCTTCGCCACAGGGCGGTCATAAATCCCACGCAATGTAAAGCAACAACATGCGAAATAATCATAATGAAGCATAAGAAAAACAGCATGTCGACTCAAGTGAGCTCGACCCCAAAATACAGCATAAAAGTCCACAAACCTCACAGTCTCATCTCTAGGTCAATATACAACAATACTGGTAGATACAGTTGATGGAGTGCTCTAGATACAAAGAATATACAAGGTGGTGCAAAAATAATAATATAACCCACCTAAGAGCAAAACCTCAAGTCCAGGTAAAAGAGGCAAAAGAGACAAGTGCGCCCGCCGCTACTGTACTGACGGAGCGGACCTGCAAAAGGCTGTGGCACAACGGGGGTGAGTTGCCAACTCGTGAGTAATAAATAACATCTACACAGGCTATCGAAAGTATGCACACAAGTATCCTAGCATCTAAAATACAGGTAAGGCAGGACATAATAGCAGGTAGGTATGCAATATGAATATACTAGCAGGTATGAATGCAATGCGAAACAACTCGTGATCTGAATGTGTAAGTATAAGAAATCATGTTTTTTTCCCTTTAAGAATCTCTTTTGAAATACCAGCACAATACCAATAGAATCAACAAGAACCTGTGTCCAGCAACGACACCTCAAAATTATCACAAATCTCATATATCCATGTCATCGTATCTCTGGCCTCAGCCATCCTGCTGACCCAGCTCAATATCAAAATCTCATCATCTCGCGGCCACGGTCGGGATCCTCTGGATATCCGCCGTGCCAAACAGTCACCGGTAGGTAATCCGTCCCCTGCCAGGCTCAACGTCAACACCACATTCATCTTGCCCCGGGGTACCATACCGGGCCCACCATGTACCCGTGACGGTTCCTCCACTCCTCGACACGGATCTTGAAAACCACAGCAAACTCATGGTGGACGACACTTACATCACTAGAAAACCGCAATTTACATATTTTAAAAATATAATAAGTTTAGAAATTTTGCGGCTTTCCCCCGAAATCCAGAAATATCATAAAATCTCAAGAAATCCTCATAAGTGCATATGTCAATGATAATGAATGCATATGGTATCAATAATCGAGTTGCGATGTGTGATTAATAGATTAGACATGAACAAATAATATGATGAAGCACATGCACATGAATAGCAATCCTACGATTTCATTTTAAGGAATTAAAGCAATAGCGCGAGTTTAAGTATCAATTATAGTAAAAGGTTTCAATTTAAAGGTTATCTAGTGTGGTGTCATGGCAATTACCAGGGTGTGTGTGTAAGCATGAATAGTGCTCGTGCTGCATATAAAAACCCTGGCAATGGTGCAGGTGTCCTATAACATGGTTTCGTATATGTATGTCAATATAGGGCATGAATGTAGCAAATAATCATACAAGTATTACACCCCTAATTACTAACATTACTAAGAATCTTTTTAAGGTACTAAAACTATCGCGCGACTTGCGCCATCCAACGATAGTCCCCCGTAGATGTTACATCTACTCACCGGAATCCCTGGCTAGCTGCGTCCAATCACTGCTTTCCCTTTTCGAGCCGCGTCTGACGTCTCCGCGACCGAACCTGGAATTAACATCAATACAAACATAAGGTTACAAATCAAGAACGACGCAATTCCCTAACGAAAATACCAACGTTCACTAGCTAGGTACAACGTGCACAAGGTGCGCGGAACATACGCGAAAATCGCAAAAACTGCAAAAATCGCCGATTTGGGACAAAAAGACTACAACCTAGCATAAACATCCAACCGCATAACTAGTTAACCACAATCATTTTAATTATAACACATACAATGCTTCAAATCACATTTTCCATAAACAAACCCTTTCTAGAATTTTATAACTAGCAATCTTAATCCAAACTATACATGAAAAATCTTAATTTAACACTAATTTATAGCCCAATTAGCAAGTTAACCTCTTAGATTAGGTTAGCAAAACAACTAGATAACAAAATAGATTTAATCAACTAAATAATGGTTTCTAAAACCCTAGTTAAACTCAAACCATTAACTAGAAAAAAAAACTAGATTAGGATTAACACTAATTTAACATTTCAAAGTTCAATTTTAACATAATACAACTAACAATTAACCATAGATTAGAAATTATACCTCCCAAGCCTAAACCCTTGGTTGCTCTAACCACTCAAGACACTTCTTTTCTTCAAGATTTGAACAAATTTAGGTTTGAGAGGAGGTGGAAAAAGGGTTTGCTTTGAATTTGTGAAAGAAATTTTGGATTTTGATGGATTTTTATGATAAAAATGAAGCAAAAAGGGAATGAGAATTAGGGAATTTTCATGGGCTGTTGGTGTAGAATTTCTGACCTGTTGAGGAGTGGGAAGAGGTGTGGGGGAGTTGAGGAAAGGTGTAGAGAAAGTTTCCAAGTCAAAAGACCAAGTCAACCAACAAAACCCATACCCAATTTAATATATTAAAACCCTTATCATATCATTTTGTTCAAATGAGATGGGGAAATTTTTTGTGGGCTTGCTGCTGAGGTGGGGCCGGCCTAGGGGTGAGGGAAGTGTGAATGGGGCTTTAGAAAAAAAAATTTATGCAAAAAGACCCCCTACAAGTCCAAAATTGCAAGTTTTAGCTTAAATTCAATAAATTTCGTTTTCTATAATAAAAATTAGTTAAAAATCAAAATAAAATACTAAAAATTTATGTTACAACTAGATTTTAATTAACATGATTTTAAAGCTTAATTTTAGCCCATTTAAATTTGTATTTATCGCTAATTTAATGTATTTTCTTACCGGCTTAAAATAATATAAAAAATTGAAAAATTAGGGAAAATTTTTAAACGACCAGAATTTCATAAGTAACTCATTAGCTACTAAAAACAAGCAATTACCTATCCATTTTAGGTACAATTAGCCCTATACTGCAAAATAACAAAAAAGACGGTTTTCGGAAAAATACCGAATTTTCACCGAATTTCAGGAAAACACCAAAATGACTTTTCAAGGCGTTACATCCCTAGTCGTGGGAGTTTCGAGACAGGGCATCGATTCTCCAGAGTAGACTAGTGTATACAGTCGAGACCCCGACGAGGGGCGGTGGCCGGTCTCACAAGCCACTGGTGTCAGTTGGTTCACCTAAGATGTATACAGGTGCTCATTGGGTTATGAGTACACCGGACAGGACTCGCCGGGAACATGCTAGTTGGTCTTATACCTGATGTCAGATAGCAGTTCTCTGGTGACATGTGTACAGGTTAGTTCATCAACCTGGGGATCGTCATTTGTCTCGTATGAATTCCCACTGTACTTTGATTACTACCCTACCATGCTCAAAGGAGACGTGCAAATAAGTTTTAGTTGGGTACAGTCCCGAGCCACATGGATGCAGTGAGCGGATCTTCAGGGGTTCGTCTCTCCCGGTATTGGGGGTGAGGTCGCGCTGTGTCTAGGAGAGCCATTACACGAAGTCCTTGGCCAAGGCAGGAGATTTACTGGTAAGTTTTCCAGTAGTATCTCAGGGTGTTCTGGGCTACACTCCGACACGACTTGTACTGCTTTTGGGGGTCTGACTTTTACCAACCCCCTTGGCCCGCCATGCGATGCTCATAGACGAACGGACCGGACTGTACGGATATTGTCACTGACCGGCTCAGTAGGGTGTCAGGATGAGTTCGCTCATCGACGTCCCTTTTGGTCAATAGCTGGTGGCCCGTCACGTATGGCTAATACCTCTGACGTGCTAGTGGTTAAATCCACAGCCATAGTATTGACAAGTATTTAGAGTCCAATACACTTACAGTTACTCAAGCTTTCGGGCGAAACGCTGTAGAGGCCGTATGGAGATATGGCAGGGTCCGATCAGATACGTGCGGTATTGCATGGATCAGGATCGGACGGTTAGTACTAGAGGCCGTATGGATATATGGCAGGGTTCGATCAGATACGTGAGGTATTGCACGGATCAGGATCGGACGGATATTACTAGCCGGCTTTGGTTTAAACCGGATCCTAGTATAGTACAGTGTAGATTTTATCTCATTGCATTTGTATTTTGGTCGGAATACAGATGTGGGTGTGTATACACAGTGTCGGGGTTTTTCCTGTAATTTATTACGGGACCAGTTTTCTAGAGTTGCCAGTTTGCTTTCCGTTTCGGCCATTTTCATTTGTATCGTTCATTGGCCGAAGATTGGTGGAGGAGGGCTTATTTGCATTTATGCAAATAAGCAATTTGGAAGGGGGTCTTTTCATATAATTGTATCATGATACTTGCACCATCATTACTTGACTTTCTTTGGTCATCATTGCTAGTCCTGTAGTGTCATGATGGCATGACTTTTTGGTGATGATGATGGATTATGATGGTTGTTTTGGAGTGTGGATTGGTTTGTGATCATTTCCCTTCATGATCATCTTTATTCCCTTGCATTATGATTGTGGTTCTATCATTCCATTCATCTCCCACTCTCATTCTCTTCTATCCCACCACATGTGGCCGGCCTTGCTCTTTGATGGGGCTGTCCCAATTTAGTAGTGGGGTATTTTTGCTCTTTTGGCTTGGAAAAATCCCCACAAGTTCCCTCTCCAAAAGCTTATATCTTTCCTCCACCATATGGCAATTCCTACAACCCCAAAATGAGACATGAGTTCCACACTACATTCTACAGCAAATCTTGGGCACGTCGACTTGCCAGCTTCGTGCCCGAGTTGCCTCGGTATAGAGGTGGGAGCCCGTAAAAGATGCAGGCGATGTGGTGCCCTTCCGGCGAGGAGGCGACGACCGGAGTTTTCGCAGGAGATCGGGACGACGACGAGAAGACCGGAGGACTCGGATTACTCGGTATATCTCTAACCCGTCTTGTAGTTAGCTAGATCTAGTTTAATGGCCCGATCCGGGTGTTTAGTGCACGGTGGTGCCGGTTTGCTAGTTTACAAAATTAAAGTTTTTCGCTTCCGCATTTTGGCGTCGGATTGACGGCCGGGGCGCCGCCGTGCACTTACAGTGGTATCAGAGCCTTGCCATTAACATAGTCTAGCTTTGTCTAATGTGTTTTACATTTCCGATCGAACAAAAATCCCAAAACCCGCGTTTTCATGCATATCAGTTTCTGTCGAAATTTTTTTGTCTCCAAAAATTTTTCAGGTTGTCTCAGAATGATGTGCAGGGAATTATAAGAATTCTGTAGAAATTTGATCACGTGATCGCTCCATACGACCACGGAACCGCGGCCAAACCCATGCTTGGGCCGCGGTTCCGCCGCAGTATACGCAGATTAGTGTGCCAAATTTTTACAGAGGCCTCCTGACTTGAAAATAGGGTTTTTGGAATATTAATTTTGGGTCCAGAATTTCTTGATGTGCTACAGTAGTACTTGGGGGCCCACTTGATAAAATTTAATTGATCGGATATTTTAAACACATTAGTTCACAGTTTTTACATTATATCTGCGACGGTGAATGTCACTTGATCAGTAAATCCAGTCTAACTGGTATAGCCCGGTTAGATGGATTTGCGAACGTGACATTCAAGTTGATGTTCTATGTATTGCTGTGATGTTGCGGATCGGTCGCGGGGGATAGCCTGGATGCAATGCTAGTACAATTTTTTGTTGTATTATGTACATTTGATTTTGCGGGGCGAGCGTCCGACATATGGACTGCCGTCACTGCCGGTTTGTATTATTATTTTGGGGCACGACCAGGTTGCGGTCGATGTACCCGTTGTATGTATATTTTACTTTCTGTACTAGGATTACCCCGCGGAGGGGTGCACGGATAGCCGGGTTCTAGAGGGCAACAAGCCCGCATCTCATGGCATTGAGACGGAGGGGGCTTCACTTTAGAATTGGCAGGCTATTCGCCGCACTCGTAGGGGGTACAGGTTGACCCAGGAGGGGTGCCCAAGTTACCGGATTCCGTGAAGTGCTGGGTGGTCCATTCACGGTGATGAAGGGGGCTGCCTCGCTTCAGGTTTTGGCGGGTAACTTGCCGCGCCCGTAGGGGTCTAAGATTTCATTGCACAGGCTATCCACACGACCAGGGGAACGTCGGGTTTCAGTAGCGGCTCTGTGAAACCCGGGGATCCCAGATATCTGTGTTATTCTGTGATGCTGTACATTTCTGTGATGTTGCATTTTTATCACACCTTGAGCGAAATATTATATATTGATATATATATATATACTAGTAGATGTTGTATATGTTTTGCATCCGCACTAATCCAGTCCCCGCTCTATCGTTAGTTAGCTAACCTAACGGGTAATGACGGGACCCAGTGGCGAATGCGGATGGCATATACGTACATCAGTATATTTTCGTTCTTTGTGGTGTGATCAATTGATGGGACTGCATTGATTCGGATCAATGCAAGTTAAAAACAAACCTTTTCTGATGTTGTTGGAACACTTTTCAAAAAGCTGTTATTGCAAGGACGTTCACTTTTGTTTTGCACAGTGATATTCGGTTATGAATATCCAGCACCTCAGTCGACGAGGCAAGGGCCGAGATCCCTTCACCGGGAGTGACCCCTTGGACAGAAGTTTGTGTCAGGGCATTAACTTCACTATAGCCGATTACTTTTGCTTTGCATCGTGGTATTCAGTTGGAATATCCTGCACCCTATCCTACGGGGAAAGAGCCGAGATCCCTTCACCGGGAGTGACCTCTTTAGCGAAGGTTTTCGTTACTATATTTTTCTAAAAAGCCATCCGTTCTTTCAACGATATCAAGTTCATTACATTAAAGGTTTTCGCCAGAAACCATTCATAGCCCTCCCTCGTTTCATATGGGTAGTCAATGAAGTCAATGCACAGTGTTTGGTAGCTGTTGGGTATTCATATGCAGCATAGATAGATGCGTTGGTTTGGGGCAATCCTATAGCCTTGTTGGCCAAAGTCAAGGGCTTGTGCGGGTGGGCTCAAATTAACCTGTAGAATGACGGGTTGAACTTGACATGTGACTTATGATATGTTGGCCAAAGTCAAGGTCATAAGAGCATGAGGTAAAAATCTCATCGGGAGTTTCTAAAGAAACTGAAACTTGCCAGATATGCGCATACCTTCTGGAGTGTAATACCGTGAGCGGATTCCGTCACGTTATCATGCGATGATAGTTGGATCCTGATTCCCACTGATGAGTTGGTTTACTCCTCGGGTGTTCCCGGCTAATTCTTCTTTTAGGTTTAGAGGAGAATTTGACGGTACAGTGGGAGGTTTCCAGATTAGATAAATTGGTAACCATTCTGATCTAGGTTAGAGTGCACGCTGAGTGTTTCTTTTCTCTTTCTCTTTGGCAGCGACCATTGACCCGACCCTAGACTATGACTCAGTGACCAAGTTGACCAAACCTTCTTTAACATTTGCTTTTGGATTGTCAGAGTTGCGGACCTCATTGCCACTCCTACTTTTACCCTTTTCTCCAGGACACCCCGTATTACTACGAACGTCCACTTCCATTGGAAAAAACCATCGTATGGTTATATACGAACTCGAGGGAACTTGTTCCAGATTCGAGGATGGTTTCCGGTTCTGGAGAAAACGAATAGGACTATTCAGTTGTCTTTTCCTTGTACCTTCTCTCAGGTTGCGAGTACCCCTTAGATTAGGGGATAGTACACCTATTACGCAAATTGGACAGTCTTCTTCCAAACCATAGGCAGGTGCCGACCGGTAGGGAATGAAGAAAACCAATTTGCCTAACGATGGTGTACAGAAGGTATTATGTAAAGACAAAGAAAGGGATTAGAAGGAGGGCAAAGTAAATTGCGACTGATATTCACGACCAAACCAAGTATTTCATTACCACTCCCACTTCACCTTTGTATTTCTCCAGGACACTTAGTATCACTACGAAGATCCACAGTTATTTGGATATTCCATCGTATGGTTATATACGAACTCGAAAGGAACTTGTTCCAGTTCGGGGATGGATTCTGGTTCAGGAGAAATAGGAATAAGGTTTATTCGGTTGTCTTTTATCTTCACCTTCTCTCGCATTGCGAGTGCTCCTAGGATTAGGACAGTACACCCATTATGCTTATTGGATAGTCTTCTTCCAAACCATAGGCTGGTGCCGAACGGTAGGGAAGGAAGAAAACCATTTGGCCTAAAGGGGTGTGCAGAAGGTAATGACTAAAGACATATGAAGGGATGTGGAGAGATGGCGAAGAAATATACAGTTACTGTTGTGAATCTGATAATGGAAGAGGCATTGCTAGGAATACCAGGATACCCCTACAAAACATTTTAATGTTTCAGTTTCACTGAGTGCTGTTAAAAGAAAACTGATTTCCTAATTAGACACTTGCTCCAGGGTATGTATTTACCAAGTATGATTCTCACATCAGTATGGTTTTACAGATGATGAGTGGGAGTAAATTATTGGGAATTGGGTGATCATTCTCATTATATCGGGATTCGTTGTAATCGGTGATATTTGAAGAAGTCACCTGGGTTGTTTGCCGGATGGCAAATATTTGGTTTTGAATATCCGTTGTTATGCACCAAAATTCAAATTGATATATCTGTATGTCTATTTTCATAGAGTGAGATATATCTTTTTGAAATTATGTCTATGACATTTACCTATATCAGTAGATGGTTAGGTAAGGAGCATTAAACGGCGGTGTAATTCTTCTTAACCATAAGTACAGTTTTCAACCTACGACACACAGTGAATGAGTTATCAGACTTAAGGGACTTATACAGAGTATTGTATGTTGTCCAGGGTCCATCTGGACAGAGGGGTTGGTCCTCGTACTATATTCGGTTTACTTATGACTTCTCTAGTTTTTAGACAGGTGTTTCGTGAAAACACAGGGTCCAAATTTTGAGAAGTTATAGGTATTTGGATAAAGTAGAGAACCAGGTATTGCAAGTATCGGGATTCTTCAAAGTGATCGAAGATGTAGATACTTGTGTATGGTGTTCAGTTGATAGTAATGATTAAGAGAACTTGCTTCTCTTTCAGGTTACTCATAAATGGAAGCATTCCTAAGTTGAGTAACGTTGATCGGCCTCCTTCCATTTAGTTGACATGCACTGGAGACAGCTGCATGATTTGAATCTGGTTCAATTAAATCAGTGCCTCTGGTTCTATATTGGATATAGAACAGTTCATACCTTAACATTGTTAAGGTACGGGGAGTTGTCCGGCTTATGATTAAAACCAAACACTGGACAACTCAAGGCATGTTTCTGTAATGGCTATTTGTAGGTTGACCCAGGCTATGACGAGGGTTGACTTTCTACCATAAGAAAGATCAATAGTGATATTGTTCTTGACTCGCTACAGTTTTAACAAAAATGGATTTTTCAGAAAACAGTAGTGGGAGTATGGTAGAACTGGAAGTGATTCCAAAACTGAAAATGATTACTGAAGATTTGATAAAGAACCTAAAGATTCAAGTTGATTTGATATTCCATTGGCCACTCCGCAGATACGGTGGGTAACCTCAGGCATCCGAGAGGTACTCCGGTAGCCTCAAGGACGGTGACAGGGAGGTTCTTTTTTTCCCATACTTACCATTGCTGTTGTTCCAGACTGTGAGACCCCGCAGGAGGATGAGTATAGCGTCTTTCTAAACTAGCTTTGGAAGTGTACGTCTATATGACTCTGCCAGAGGGTTGTCGTAGTCAGTGGGAGCAACGGAAGCATTGGTGGACATGTGGCTTATGTCTATTTATAGACTAAAGCAGATATAGCGGAGATAGATCATCTATTTTCTGATGTGACAGTCATAGGTTTGACTTCATCAGAATAGGGGATGGATCTGTTAAGAAGGTAGTAGCGTGTGATGTCCTGGTATTTGGATGACATACACAGAGTGGGAAAGGAAACTCCTATACTACGATCGGTTAAACTTTGGTTGTCATACAGTGGTTTCTCCACATAGGACTTGGATATCATATCAGACATTCTGGTTACTAGATCTATAGATCTAGATTTGGGTAGTTTCCCAATCTGGGTACTTAGACAGCATTCTACAAGTATTTAGAATGGACGACTCCTGGCATGGTAGTATACCTGCAGGTGATGGAGTCACCCTCTCTAAAGCTGTCTTATAGACTAAAGTAGAGAGGGATGTGGATGATTGGCAGATCACTTGCTTAGGCAATTGAGTCAATCATGAGATGTCAAGTACCACACCAGATGTTGTTCTTACAGTAGATGCAATAAGTTGATATTGATCCAATCCTGGTGAAACAGTCGGAAGCAGTTTTAGAACATAAGTGGATGTTCTAGGGATATGATAACGACAGCCTCATTCGGGAGACAGCTATCATTCCAGGCTTCCAAGGTGACCTGGACGACAAGGAGGTTGTCAGAGTTATAGTTTTCCTTCTGACAAGGGGCAGTATTTTGGACAAGTGGTCCAAGGCAATACTGAGGGAGGCATGGCGCAGGACACTGATTAAGTTCAGTTGACGATACAGTCTAAGAAGTTTGGATTTGGAGTTCATTTATGAGTTAGGTCCCATCAGACATCCAGACACATTCTAAGACAGGTATTGCTCATTTCGGGAGATAGTTTTCTCTGCGAACTTAAGATATAGAGAGACATAGAAAGAAACTTCAAGGCGGATCCACTCACTGAGGCTATTCCTCGAACGCAATAGTTTCGTAAACGAGTCTTGTGAGACTGACTAGTAGAGGAGTTGGGTGTTCGGTATCACACGGGCTATGAGTATGCGACATCGCAATAATTAGCCTTGAGTACAAGTGGGAGATTCTTGGAGATAGTGCCCTCAGAGTCAATTATTGGATCACAGGCACATGATTGCAATGATTGAGGGAGGACCAATCCCGGTAGGACAGTCTTACTCAAGATGATAGTATGCTATCTGGTTTACCTTTATCATCGTGTCCTGCTTTAGGTGACCTTACATGTCACTATTACACGTTGATAGAGCCCCAAGGATTCTTGCTTGACGGCCAGCAGTATGAGGGCGATCATATACGTAAAAGCTGGCAGTCTATAAGCACATTCTTAAAAGGTCTCTAGTCATGGGAGTTTCGAGACAGGGCATCGATTCTCCAAAGTAGACTAGTGTATACAGTCGAGACCCCGACGAGGGGCGATGGCCGGTCTCACAAGCCACTGGTGTCAGTTGGTTCACCTAAGATGTATACAGGTGCTCATTAGGTTATGAGTACACCGGACAGGACTCACTGGGAACATGCTACTTGGTCTTATACTTGACGTCAGATAGCAGTTCCCTGGTGACATGTGTACATGTTAGTTCATCGACCTGGGGATCGTCATTTGTCTCGTGTGAGTTCCCACTGTACTTTGATTACTACCCTACCACGCTCAAAGGAGACGTGCAAACAGGTTTTAGTTGGGTACAGTCCCGAGCCACATGGATGCAGTGAGCGGATCTTCAGGGGTTCGTCTCTCCCGGTATTGGGGGTGAGGTCGCGCTGTGTCTAGGAGAGCCATTACGTGAAGTCCTTGGCCAAGGCAGGAGATTTACTGGTAGGTATTCCAGAGTATCTCAGGGTGTTCTAGGCTACACTCTGACACGACTTGTACCGCTTTTGGGGGTCTGACTTTTACCAACCCCTAGGCCCGCCATGCGACGCTCATAAACGAACGAACCGGACTGTACGGATATTGTCACTGACAGGCTCAGTAGGGTGTCAGGATGAGTTCTCTCATCGACGTCCCTTTTGGTCAATAGCTGGTGGCCCGTCACGTATGGCTAATACCTCTGACATGCTAGTGGTTAAATCCACAGCCATAGTATTGACGAGTCTTTAGAGCCCACCACACTTATAGTTACTTAAGCTTTCGGGCGAAACGCTGTAGAGGCCGTATGGAGATATGGCAGGGTCCGATCAGATACGTGCGGTATTGCACGAATCAGGATCATACGGTTAGTACTAGAGGCCGTATGGATATATGGCAGGGCTCGATCAGATACGTGCGGTATTGCACGGATCAGGATCGGACGGATATTACTAGCCGGCTTTGGTTTAAGCCGGATCCTAGTATAATACAGTGTAGATTTTGTCTCATTGCATTTGTATTTTGGTCGGAATACAGATGTGGGTGTGTATACACAGTATCGGGGTTTTTCCTGTAATTTATTACGGGACCAGTTTTCTGGAGTTGCCAGTTTGCTTTCCGTTTCGGCCATTTTCATTTGTATCGTTCATTGGCCGAAGATTGGTGGAGGAGGGCTTATTTGCATTTGTGCAAATAAGTAATTTGGAAGGGGGTCTTCGCATATAATTGTATCATGATACTTGCACCATCATTACTTGACTTTCTTTGGTCATCATGGCTAGTCTTGTAGTGTCATGATGGCATGACTTTTTGGTGATGATGATGGATTATGATTGTTGTTTTGGAGTGTGGATTGGTTTGTGATCATTTCCCTTCATGATCATCTTTATTCCCTTGCATTATGATTGTGGTTCTATCATTCCATTCATCTCCCACTCCCATTCTCTCCTATCCCACCTCATGTGGCCGGCCTTGCTCTTTGATGGGGCTGTCCCAATTTGGTAGTGGGGTATTTTTGCTCTTTTGGCTTGGAAAAATACCCACAAGTTCCCTCTCCAAAAGCTTATATCTTTCCTCCACCATATGGCAATTCCTACAACCCCAAAATAAGACATGAGTTCCACACTACATTCTACAGCAAATCTTGGGCACGTCGACTTGCCAGCTTCGTGCCCGAGTTGCCTCGGTATAGAGGTGGGAGCCCGTAAAAGATGCAGGCGATGTGGTGCCCTTCCTGCGAGGAGGTGACGACCGGAGTTTCCGCAGGAGATCGGGACGACGACGAGAAGACTGGAGGACTCGGATCACTCAGTATATCTCTAACCCGTCTTGTAGTTAGCTAGATCTAGTTTAATGGCCCGATCTGGGTGTTTAGTGCGCGGTGGTGCCGGTTTGATAGTTTGCAAATTTAAAGTTTTTCGTTTCCGCATTTTGGTGTCGGATTGACAGCCGGGGCGCCGCTGTGCACTTACAGGTCTGTTGGAAGAGCTCCAAGCAGGACACCGTTGCTGACTCGACGATGGAAGCAGAGTATATCGCTACTTATGATGCCACAAAAGAAGCTATCTGGGTGAAGAAGTTCCTAACAGAACATCAGGTGGTTCCGTACATTGTAAATACAATACCTCTGTATTGTGAAAACAACGGCGCTATAGCTTTGACGAAGGAACCGAGGTCCCATCAGAAGTCCAGACATATTTTGAGGCGCTACCACCTGATCAAGGAGATCGTTGATCGCCAGAAGATCGAGGTGCGGAGAGTAGATACGGAGAACAACACTGCAGATCCACTCACGAAGGCCATCTCTCAGACACAGTTCGAGAGGCTAATCGAGATGATAGGTCTGCGATATGCCAATACATGGCCTTAGTGCATGTGGGAGATTGTTACTGTATATGCCATAGAGGCCATTATTGTATCATATTGGTTTGTATATTACTTAATGGAATTTTGGGATATTCACAGTTGTATTAACTGTCCTGCTCAAAATGGTTGTATGCTACATGGTTTGTTTCTACCTCAATATGTGCATGTGTTTCTTTTAGCATATCGCTTATACATATTGGTAGAGCCCTTAGGATCTTTTGCATGATTACCAGCGTTGTGATGGCTGTCACACTTGTGGGGGCTAGGTAGTCTATAAGAATATCCTTATACGGGTCCTCAGTCATTGGATTATTGAGACAGGGCATCGATACTCCAGATTAGACTAGTGTATATACTTTTCATCCCAGCAGGGGAGATGGTCTGTCCCACAGCCATTAGTACGTCATACTGGTGATAGTATGCAGGTGCTCATTGGGTTATGAGTACACCAGACAGGACTCATCAGGAATTGTTGGTTGGTATTATACCTATCGTCAGATAGCAGT
Organism: Agapanthus africanus; assembly: GCA_030015575.1. Lineage (NCBI taxonomy): Eukaryota > Viridiplantae > Streptophyta > Magnoliopsida > Asparagales > Amaryllidaceae > Agapanthus > Agapanthus africanus. The sequence goes on along the minus strand of JASDDO010000016.1, from coordinate 304,538,589 downwards.
TCCCACGTAACATGAGTACAGCTTAGTCCGTCGACTTGACACTGCTGCTTCGCCTTGAGTGTGTTCCCACTATACTTTGATTATTACCCTACTATGCTCAAAGGAGTTGTGCAAACAGGTAATAGTTGTGTGCAGTCCCGAAGCACTTGGAGGTAGTAGCGGTTAGATAGGATTCGTCTCTCCCGTTATTGGGGGTTGATATCGCGCTGTATTTGGAGAGCCATTACACAAAGTCCCTGGCCAGGGACAGCGAGATTTACTGGTAGGTACTCCAGTAGTTTCTCGGGCTGTAATGGGCTATGCTCCGACATGACTTATTGTACTATTAGGGGTCTGACGCTTGCCGCCCCCTTGGACCAATATGCGATACTCTTAGACGAACAGATCAGACTGTACGGAGATTATCACAGATAGGCTCAGTTGGAGTTCCGTTGAGTTATTCTCATCAGCTTTCTCGTCGATATATACCTGGGGCCGTTACGTACAGCTAGTGCCGCTTGTGACCTGTGGTTAAACCCACTACCAGCGTAGTGTCGAGTCTTTAGAGTCTCACACATAGGGTTTTCCTGCATCGGGCAAAAGATGTAGAGGTCGTATGGTTTTACGACAGGATTCGGTCATGTACGTGTACTTGTATACGGATGATGATACGTATGGACAATACTAATGGGCTTTGGTTTATGCCAGATCTTAGTATTGTATTGATGGATAGCTTTTTCGTCTCTTATGTATTCGTATTTTTCGGAATATGGATACGAGTATGTATATACAGACGAGGTGCGTTTTCGTAATTTATTCAAAGATGATTCTAGAAGATGATATGTCATATTTTTATTTTTCATTTTAGATTAAATGATAAATTAAATATGACATGGAGGAAATGAGGTGGATATTGCATGAAAATGAGCATGTCTTCATGTGACAATTGTTGGGTTTTAAGGCCATGACTCATTTGTTGTAACTTGAACCTATTTTAATTATTCATTAGTGATTTATTGGTGAGATAATTGATATGGTTCAGTTTGCAACAAAAGAGAAGAGAACTCCATTTCATTTTTTACTTCACTAGCTTTTCCAAAACCTATCATCTTCTTCCTCATACCCTAGAACACTCATGTGTTGAGTAACCTAGGATGAAAAGAGACATCCCAATCCATCTTCATACTCTACATTGTCTACGACATCTTGTGTAGCGAACATGATTCCCTAGTAGCTTCGGTTTAGGTAGGAGCTTGATGCACATTCTCTCGGGTGGATCGTCTTCGATTTGAGAAGGCCGACGAGGAGGCAGCGATCCAATACGATCCATTGAGTCGACGACGAGATGGAGTACAGCGAGGAATGAAGTCCCGAAGGACATGAACATGAGGTATAACTTCTGTACATGTAGTTAGATCTCATGTTCTTGTAGTTAGTAAAGGTTTAGCAACGATCTTGGCATATAGTCTATGTCACAAAGCTTTTGAAAATAGATTTTTGAAAATTCTGCCTCCCCGTGATCCCGTGGGGTGCATGGCATGGACTTACTGCACTCGTGCTAATCCAGCCCCTGCTCTGCCGTTAATTAAGTAACCTAACGGTGCATGACGGGGCCCTGTGGCGAATGTGGATGGCATAAGCGTATGTTCTATTTTCGTTTATTTCTTCAATGATGGGGTTAAAAGATGGGACTGCATTAATATTGTTTAATGAAAAGAAAAAAAAACAAAGTTAAATCGTTGGAAAAATTTCAAAACCAATAGGTTTTCTTGAAAAAAAACTTTTAAATGCGAAGCCTAAACCACTCCTTTTAAAATCCATCATGGTTCCTTCGACTATATCAAGTTCATTAAGTTCAAGGTTGTCACGCCCTGCTTTCCAGAGTGCGCTAACAATGACACGTGACATAGCTAACCATGCTATATGTGGCTAGGAAACATCCCTCCATAGTCACATTATGGATGTCTATAAGATATCAAGAACAGAAAAATATAAAACTAACATGTTAAGGATATGTATGCCCTAGAAGCCATTATTGTACATTGATGTATATTATAGTGGATGCTTAGACACATATATAGAGGACATTCTTGCTCGACATGATAGTATGCTATCTGGTTACTCTTTATCTTAACACGTACACTAAGTATTATTATACTGTCTCTCAGATACATGTTGATAAAGCCATTAAGGTGTTGGCTTAACTACCAGGACTATGATGCGGATCATGCTACTGGGACCTGGGTAGTCCACAACGACATCCTTTAATTGTTCCTAGTCGAGGGTATATCGAGACAGGGCATCGATATTCCACAGTAGATTAGTGTGTACATTTCTTGACCCTTTATGGGGGTGATGGTTGATCCTATAGCCATTAATGTTTGACATCAAAGATTGTGCACATGGGCTCATTAAAGAATGGGTACACTGAACAGGACTCGCTGAGAAGTCCTAGATAGTACTATACCTATGTCAGATAGTAGTTCTCTTGTGACACTGATACATGTTAGTCTGTGGACCCGAGATCGTCATAGAGTCTTGTGTGTTTCCCGCTGTGCTTTGATTCCCTCCCTACCATGGCTCAAAGGAGTTGTGCAAATAGGTGTATTTTGGGTACAGTCTCGAGTCATATGGACGCCATGAGCGATAGGAGGGGTTTCGTCTCTCCCGGTGTAGAGAGTTGATATTGCGCTATGCTCGATTGGCTATAATAAGAAGTCCCTAGCTAGGGCTGTTGATGATATGTACCGTTAAGTGTTATCAGTAGTTTCTCATACTATTATAGGCCACACATCGGCATGACTTATCAAGTTATTGGGGTCTGACGATTCCACCCCCAGACTCGATATGCGACATATCAGACGAAGAGACCGGACTGTACGGTAAGTGTTACTTATAGGCTTCATGGGAGTTTGGACAAGATTGCTTGTTAATATTCTAATCGCTCAATACCTGGGTAGCCGTTACGTCCAGCTAGTATTGCTAACGGCTTGTGGGTAACTGATGTGATCATTACCTACTGCTGGCGTATTAACGAGTCTTTAGAGTCCTACACAGAAGTTTCCTTGTTCAAGCAAAACGAAGTAGGGCACATATGCTGATATGTGCGGGGGTCTGATTAAATACGAGCATGTGATACTGTATTCTAAGCTGGCGGTTATTTGTTATCAGTTAGGTTATATGTGATATAACCGGATTATTGAATCAATTGTTGATTTGATAATGTGATATACAGATAAATGATATTAGTCGGTTATATGTGATCTAACCGGATTATTAAATCAAGTGTTGATTTAATAATATGATATATATTTATATTTGATATATTTATATATTAACTAATATTATAAGCTCACTAATTATTCTTCATAATATATATATATATATATATATATATATGATTATATGAAGCATAGCATGGATTTTCTATTTTTATGAAAATAGAAATTGATGTGGAAAATAGTGAGATATTTGTGGTATGGAGCAAAGCATGGCTTATTCTTTTTCATACTCATTTTCTTGCACTATGGAAGCATGGCTACAATTTTTAATTGTCGAAAATTGTATGCTTCAATAATATGTATGCTTTGAAGGGCTATTCTACATTTCATTCTTCACTTGAGTTATTTTCCTCACTTGAGCTCCTTGCTCTCTAGCTCTATCTACTTTCTTCACCTCCTCCTCCAAGCTCAATCCCTCACATGAGTTGTGAATCCTTGTGCTTGTGAGAACCCTAGTGAGCAAACAACACCCCTCTTTTACCATCCTACACTAGATTAGCACTTTGGTGTAGTGTGTTTCATAACTAAAAAGTTTATTGAAGAGGTAGCTTAGATTAGCGGATTTCGGGTGGATCATCTTCAGCACGAAGGTCATTAAAGCAAGTTCGTTCAACCTTCAAGTGGATCCCAGTGGAGTCGCGTGGACTACTATACGGAGCTTTAGAAGAGAATGACATGGACTACAAAGCTTGTAGCATCCTTTCTCTTAGTATAGTTTTTATGATATCATAGTTAAACCCTAATCATCTAATTTAAGATCTTAGTTAGTGTTGATTAGCACCCCGAATTTTTTTAAAATAGCATGCTTAATTCTAGTAAAACCCAGTGGTGGTGCTAACAAACACTTTCATGGTATCAGAGCCAAAGCTAGAAGATTATACGATGTAGCTAGAATTACGAAAACAAAACAACTCCAAAACTGAAACCCTAATCACCAAGTTTCTGTCGATTTTCAAATGGACTCTGAAATTTTTTAAACAAGTGCAGAACGTTGCATGTGTTGTAACTAGAACACCAGATGAAAACGGTAACAAAACTCATTATTTGGCCCGGCAAGAATCATCATTTGGCCAGCCTGGACGGTTCTGTGTTCTTGGAATGTTCTCATTTTTGTTTGGTGTTCTTTTGGATGTGTTTAGGGTTTCATGTTACTAGCCCAGTTTGCATGTGATGTCAACTTTTCAGTTGGGGCTATTCGGAGTGTTTCATGGTCGTAATTTTTACATCGTTTCGGGTTTAAGTTTGATATGTGATACAGTAGTTGGAATCCATATTAAATTAGTTTTGTTAAAACTAGTTTGTTTGTAAATCTAGCATGTTAGTCTCTATTGATCGATTGCCATGAAGTTTCGATTCTGATCGAAACTCCTTCGCAATCATGTATCGTACGTGAATACTCACCAGATAAATTTACTAGGTAGACATGCCCTATAGCCCCGACCAAGTGACTTTAGGCGAACCCCATTGCCAAGAGCATCCACTCGGGTGCTTGTGACTACGGTGTTCCGCCTAAGTGCACTTGGTCGACGGCATCAGGGGTGCGACCATCAACTAAAGTTCCCGATGAGTATTCGATCGGGTAGTCGGGAATCTTGTTGAATTACCCGACTAAGTTATTGAAAAGTGTTTTCAATATGAGACTAAAATACAGGATTTATAGGGTTAGACATGAAATCCGGAATATGAGATATTCCGGGTTTATGATGTCTGAGGAAATGCAGATTCTAATTATTATACTTTTTCATTTGTTTTCTGTGGCCAAAAGTGTAATATTTAGGGTATCCCAAATCTCGTTGTTATATTTCATCGACATTTGGGATACGCATATTTACTTATGTTGATGACATGTGATGTTATGTGTTGTTGTGATAGGTTATATTGGATCGTCGTGAATGAATAACCGGGAGGGTTTGCGTGAGATGAGAGTTTTTTAATTTTCATTCATGTAAAAAAATGTATGTAATATTCTTTTATTGAGACACTTCCGGGGTGAGGATAATGTCACCAATGATGTATATTATTTACTTTTCCGCATTAGGATAGACCCAAGCCGGGGAGCACAAGTAACCGGGTTCTAGAGTCCAGTGGGAGACCATCTCGAGGAGTCGAGACCATGTCTCCTAACTCTAGAATTGGCAGGGTTGCTTGCTGCTCTCGTAGGGGTCTAGGGATGTGGGTTTGTCTATTCATCACGAACGTGGAATCCGTGTTTTTCATTACTGGATGAATTTAAAACACGAACCTCCTAATATATCCAATATTTCATATATTGACTTCTGCTGCTTGGTTCTGTGATGTGATCATATAACTGCATGAGACGAATGCTATTATATATATGATATATAATAAACATTGCATATGTTTTGCACCCGTGCTAGTCCAGCCCCCGCTCTACCGTTAGTTAAGTAACCTAACGGTGCATGACGGGGCCCCGTGGCGAATTCCGATGGCATAAGCGTACGTTCTATTTTCGTTTCTTTTTCTGTGATGTTTAGGGAAACATTAAATGATGGGACTTCATTAATGAGATTAATGAAAAGAAAAGAAATCTAAAGATGTTGTAGAATCAAAAGTTTTTAAAAAAGGTAGCTTTAGTTCTTCCTTTGCATAGTGGTATTCCTTGATGAATATCCAGCACCTCATTCGATAGGGAAAGAGCCGAGATCCCTTCACCGGGAGTGACCTCTTTAGAAAAACTAGAAAATGCTACAACCCACTCGGTTTTGTTTTAATAGCTTCTCTAGTTCTTGCTTTGCATAGTGGTATTCCTTGATGAATATCCAGCACCTCATTCGATGAAGAAAAAGCCGACATCCCTTCACCGGGAGTGACCTCTTTAGCAAAACTAGCAAAATCTATAAAAACACTCCTTTTTCAAATCACTAGATTCTATAACGATATCACGTTCATTACGTTAAAGGGTTTCTTACAAACCAGCCTAGCCCTCCGTTATTTCAGATAAGTACTATTCGTGCTGCGTTTGTTGGCCTGCATCAAGGCATAGTGTACGGTAGCTGATTAGTTCTTATCTGCCGCATTTGATGTGATTGGATTAGGGTAGTCGTACGACGTTGTTTGGCCTGCATCAAGGGTCATACGGGTGGGTTTAATTCAATCACGAAATGAACGGGTTGAACTTGACTAGCGGCCTATGGTTTGTTAGCTCCGTTAAGGTCATAGGAAGCTATGGGTAAAAACAGATATTTGGAATTTCAAGTGTTGAAATTTTCCATGAGATTGCATATCTTCTATATGATAGTTGGATCCTGATACCCACTGCGAGTAAGTGTTACTCCTGGGATTGTTTTCCACTTTACAATTAGCCGATCCATTAGGTGTCTAAGAAAGGTGTGAATAGTGTTACACCCTTGCGGAAACAAGGTTATTTAATTTGTTCCTTGCGAAACGATGGGGAGACTCCCTCGATGTACCAATACCTGCCTGACCGAATGAATGGCGAACTTGTAAGATATAATTAATCCCGGCTAATCTTACCTTTTATGGTTTGAAGGAAGATTTGATAAAAACACTTGGAGCCATCCTGATTAGATAAAATAATAACCAATCTAATCTTGCAAGGGCGCACGCTAAAGTGTTTCCTTCTCTCTCTCTCTCTCTCTCTCTCTCTCTCGGTAGCGACCAATGACACGCCTTAACCAAGATAATAATACTGATGTATTGACCGAACCCATTTATTATACTGGGCTAGGTTCCACTCTATCTTATGACTGTCATAAGTCTAAGCAAGGAATAGGGGAATACCCAGATTCGCACGACACACGAATGAAGGAGCATACTTATGTATCTTCTTTAGGTGTGTTCGTTACTGAGAACTGTTTCTCAGTTTGCTCTACGTCATGGGTATTGGATACTGGATCAGGATCCTACATATGTAATTTTTTACATAGGCTGTATCAGTGTTATATGCCCTAGAAGCCATTATTGTTTAGTATTAGTTTGTATATTACATTTTGGAAGCTTGGGATATATACATAGATTTTATGACAGTCTTACTCTATATGGTAGTTGTAAGTGCACGGCAGGGCCCCGGCCATCATTCCGAGGCCAAAATGCGGAAATGAAACTTTTCTTTAACTTTAAAACCAGCGCTACCGCGTACTAAAAACCCGGATCGGGCCATTAACCTAATGCTAGCAAACTAGAAAATGGGTAAAGAGCTATACTGAGCGATCCTTTCCTTCAGTCTTCGGCCTAAATCCCAATCTCCTCGCGGAATCTCCGTTCTTCATCTCCTTGTCGGAAAGGGCACCACATCGCCGAGTTCTTTTACGGGCTCCCACCTCTGGACCGAGGCAACTCGGGCACGGAGTTGGCGAGCCGACGCGTCCAAGAATACTGTAGGCTAAGTGTAGAAAGGTTTGTCTCTAGGGGTTTTTGAAGTTGCCATAATAGATGTGGAGGATGAGATGAACTTTTGGAGATGAGCAATGTAATTTTAGCAAGCCAAATGAAATCAACACCAAAATGAAATTACCTCTCTCTTTCTCTCTAGAAAAATATGGCCGGCCTCTTTTAATTGAGGAGGGGAAAAAAGGAAATAAAGCAAGAGGAGAAAAGTGTATGATAAATATAAGAATATGTCACACCACATCTCATCCAAATCCTATCTCATTAATGCCAACCATGATGAATAAAGGGAATCAAAAGATGCTATACTCATCATAATAAACCATATGCCACAAAGAACTCTCCACAATTGCTAATTTGCACACATGCAAATAAGCCCCTCTCATCAGAAAAATCCGGCCATGAGGGAACAAAGGAAAACTGGCCGAAACGGAATACAAACTGGCAACTTCAAAAAGTCGATCCCGTAATAAATTACAGGAAAACCCCGCTACCGTATATACATACCCGCATTTGTATTCCGACCGAATACAAATGCAAAAAGACAAAATCTACACTGTACAATACTAGGATCTGGTTTAAACCAAAGCCCGCTAGTATTATCAGTCCGATCACGATTCGTGCAATACCGCACGTACAAGATCAAACCCTGCCATATATCTATACGGCCACTACAGCGTTTCGCCCGAAACTTGAGAAACTGTCTGTGGGGGACTCTAAAGACTCGTCAATACTTTGGCTGTGAATTTAACCACTAGCACGTCAAAGGTATTAGCCATACGTAACGGGCTACCAGGTATTGACCAAAAGGGACGTTGATGAGCGAACTCATCCTGACACCCTACTGAACCCGTCAGTGACAATATCCATACAGTCTGGCCCGTTCGTCTATGAGCATCTCATGGCGGGCCTAGGGGGTTGGTAAAAGTCAGACTACCAAAAGCGGTACAAATTGTGTCGGAGTGTAGCCCAAAACATCCTGAGATACTACTGGAATACCTACCAGTAAATCTCCTTCCTTGGCTAAGGACTTCGTGTAATGGCTCTCCTAGACACAGCGCGACCTCACCCCCAATACCGGGAAAGACGAACCTCTGAAGATCCACTCACTGCCTCTATGTGGCTCGGGACTGTACCCAACTTAAAGCTGTTTGCATGACTCCTTTGAACGTGGTAGGGTAGTAATCAAAGTACAGTGGTAACTCACACGAGACAAATGACGATCTCAGGTCGATGAATTAACCTGTACACATGTCACCAGGGAACTGCTATCTGACGTTAGGTATAAGACCAACTAGCATGTTCCCGGTGTAAGCCTACGGTAGCGTCCCGGCCGTCTAACAGACACCAAATGCGGAACAAAAACTTTTTAACTGGCGTTATCGTATATTATAACCCGGATCTGCCATTATTGCTAAAATAACAAACTATAAAGAGGGTAGAAAGGTTATACCGAACGATCCGAGTCCTTCGTTCTTTAACCATCATCCCACGCTTTGTTGCGGCTGCTCCGATCTCGTCGATCTCCGATCTGCTCATCCAGGTGGCACCACGTCAACGGGTCTTTAAACGGGCTCCTGCCTCTGACCCGAGGCAAAACGGTCATCAAGTTTGCTAAAAGAGATGACCAAGATTGATGTAGAGAATGAGTAGAATAGTTTGTCTCACTTCTTGATCTCACCCCCAATACTGGGAGAGACGAATCCACTACCGATCCGCTCACTTGCCTCCATGTGGCTCGGGACTGTACCCAAAAAATACCTGTTTGCACGAATCCTTTGAGCCGTAGTAGGGTAGAAATCAAGCACAGTAGGAACTCACACGAGACAAATGATGACCTCAGGTCGATGAACAAACCTGTACATATGTCACCAGGGAACTGCTATCTGATGATATGTATAATACCAACTAGCAGGTTCCCAGCGAGTCCTGTCCGGTGTACTCATAACCCAATGAGCACCTGTATACATCTTAGGTGATCCAACTGACATCAGTGGCTTGTAAGACCGGCCACTGCCCCTCGTCAGGGTCTCAACTGTATACACTAGTCTACTCCGAAGTATCGATGCCCTGTCTCGAAACTCCCACGACTAAGGACCATAATTAAGGATATGCTTATAAACCACCCAACTCTCACGTATATGATCGCCATCATACTGTTGGTAGTAAAGTAAGATCCTAAGGGCTCTATCAAAGTATAACAGTGATCAGTCACCTGAAGCTGTACACGACTGATAAAGGCAAACCAGATAGCATACTATCATTTCGAGTAAGACTGTCCTACCTGTATAGGTCCTCCGCAATCATTGAAATCACGTACCTGTGATCCAATAATTGACTCTGAGGGTACTATATCCAACAATCTCCCACTTGCACTTAAGGCTAATTATTGCGATGTCGACTACTCACAGCCCGTGTGAAACCGAACATCCAACTCCTCTACTAATCAGTTTCACAAAGCCTGTTTGTAAAACTATTGTGTTCGAGAAATAGCCTCAGTGAGTGGATCCGCCCTGATGTTTCTTTCTATATCTCTCTTAATCTGAAGTTCGCGGAGAAAGCCATCTCCCGAATCGAGTAATACCTGTCTTAGAATATGTCTAGATATCTGATGGGACCTAGTTCATAAATGAACTCCAAATCAGAACTTCTTAGACTGTATCGATCACTGAACCTAATCAGTATCCTGCACCATGCCTCCCACAGTATCCACTTGGACCACCTGTCCATAATACTGTCCCTCGTCAGAGGGAAAACTATAACTCTGACAATCACTCTGTCAACCTTGTCACCTTTGAAACCTGGAATGATAATCGTCTCCCGAAAGAGGCTGTCGTCATCAAATACGTAGAACATGCACTTATGTTCTAAAACTACTTCCTTATATTTCTCCAGGATTGGATTAATACAAACTTATTGCATCTAGTGCAAAAACAACATCTGGTGTGGTACTTGACATCCCATGATTGACTCAATCGCCTAAGCAAGTGATCTGCCAATCATGCGTATCCCTCTCCCCTTTAGTCTATAAGACACCTTTAGATGTTAGTTGTATGTATGCCCTAGAGGCCAGTATTGTACAGATGATGTATATTATATTGGATGCTTGGACATATATAGAGATGACTTTTTTGCTCAATATGATAGTATGCTATCTGGTTGCTCTTTATCTTCACATGTATACTAATCTCTTTAAACTGTCTTATAGTTACATGTTGGTAAAGCCCTTAGGATGTGTACTTGACTACCTGGACTATGATGCAGATCATACTAGTGGGGACATGGTAGTCCATAAGTACATCCTTCAAGGTCCCTAGTCCTGGGTGTATCGAGATGGGGCATCGATATACCAGTGTAGACTAGCGTATACGCTTCTCAACCCATGCGATGGGCGATGGATGATCCCATATCCATTGGTGTTTGACATCAGAGATGGTATACGGGTGCTCAATGGAGACTGGGTACACTGGACGGACTCGCCGAGAACTCCCAGATGGTATTATACCTTACGTCAGATGGCAGTTCTCAGGTGACACTTGAACAGGTTAGTCTGTAGACCCGAGATCGTCATAGAGTCTTGTGTGATTCCCACTGTGCTTTGATCTCCACCTTACCACGTCCATGAGGGCGTGCAAAACGGTGGTTTTTGGGTACAGTCCCGAGTCACATGGAGGCAATGAGCGATAGGAGGGGTTTCGTCTCTCCCTGTATTGGGGGTTGATGTTGCGCTGTGCTCGATTGGCCGTAACAGGGAAGTCCCCGGCCAGGGCTGATACAGAGATTTGCTGGTAAGTGTTACCAGTAGTTTCTCGACCCGTTATGAGCCTCACATCGGAACGACTTATCGGTTATTGGGGTCTGACGTTTACCACCCCTAGACTTGATATGCGACATATCAGACGAGGTGACCGGACTGTATGGGAAGTGTTGCCGATCGGCTCGACGGGAGTTGTAGCAGGTTCGCTTGTTCTCTTCTGATCGCTCAATACCCGGGTGGCCGTTACGTTTAGCTGACCGCTTGCGGCTTGGGGGTGCTTGATATGATCTTCACCCACTTCAGGCGTATTGACGAGTCTCAGAGTCCTACAATGGAGTTTCCTAGTCCAGGCGAAACGTTGTGGTGCGCGTATGCGATATGCGCGTGGACCCGATTAAAATGCGCGTATAGGATACCGTATATTGGTTGGGCGGCTTGCTTTTGATAGGGGTCATATGTGATATGGCCGGATTGATAAATCAAGTGTTGATTTATCAATTAACCATTATCTTCTCACTTGAAATCCTTTCTTGAGTATGTTGGATGTATGCATGCATGTATAGTTTCTTTATTGATTCATGCACATATGGATGTACATATACACATACATACATACATACATCCTTCATGGTTGTACATACATGAAAATGGTGGCAATATAAGACTCACACCATGGTTTTATTTATGGATTAAATTGCATTTGATTTAAAACAAAAAGGAAAAAGGAAAATGGATATTATTGATTTGTTTCTACACTCTTCTCTTGACCTAACCATTCTCACCCACCATTTGACCATGGGTTACTTTTCCTTTTGTTTTTTTAACTCAAGTTCAATAATATCCTAACCATGGTTTGATATGAGAAGAGAAAAATATATATTGATATATTTTCTATTTTCTTTTTAGAGTTGAACTTATCATCTTCTCAAATTGCCATCATCTTCTTCTTCCTCTCTCATTTTGCTCTCTAGTTCTTTGTAGTGAGCAATATACTCATCAAGATTGGATTTTGAAGTGAGAAAGAGAACCACAACACTATTCTACACAAGTCTAGCCCACTTGTTTAAAGTGTTAGCTTGATTTCGTTCACTTGATCGGATTAAGTTGCAAGCTTGGACAAAGCGGACTCCGGTTGGATCATCGGTGACATCGAGGAGTTCAAGCGGAGCTTTTTCAAACCCTAAGTAGCCGAGGAGTCTAGCGTAGGGAGCTACAAAGGTTTTACTCTCTAAACCCTAGCTTTCCTTTCATATGATGATGTGAAAAATTTGAAACCCTAATTGATTCTAGCAACGATTATTTGTTCGTTAACTTAGCACCCTAAAGGCTCCACTTTTGGTACATGTGATGCTTCCAAACCCTTCATGTGGTGCTAGGCTAACCTAACATTGGTATCAGAGCCAGCCTAGAACATTAGGCGACACCTTTACGAAGTTAAAACTCCGATCGAACCGAAAATACGGATTTTTGGGTGCTCTCTGGACTTTTTTCAAAATCTGGTTATTTTCAGACTTAAAAATATGTAAAAAAATTCAGCAGGTAAAAATAAGAATTACGGTATAAATTTTTTTCCATGAACTGTCTTTTCTGCCGCGGAAATGCGATCTAAGCTTGCTTGGGCCGCGATTCCGCGGCCGTACACCTCAGTCACTGTATAATTTTTATACTGTAATGCTTAATTCTTCTTGTATATTTTTTAGGGTATTTTTAATCTGTATTTAGTGCTGAAAAATTCTGGAGATGTTTTTGGACTCGTCGATTCGATCGGAATTTTCATTTCGTAGCTTTTCCGGGTAAATTAGAAAGTAGTGAAGTGTTTGAACGAGTATCATTTGCTCACTTTTCACGGGGTTTAAATATTTTGGAGATACGTGCAAGTTTTGTGGTGGTCCATCTAGAAGACAACAAACCTTAACTCGATTATGTGACCGTCTTGAACTGCCTTTTGAACCTTAGGGTTTGGGGCAGTACGGCATGCCACATGTGAGGCGTTGGCTTGACCCTTATACGGCTGGACCGCTACTACTGTGTCACACTCCAAGTTTTTGAACTTCGCTCAATTGTTGAGCTTTGGGGAATCTTGGGTATTTGATCGTTCGTTCAAAAACTTTAATACTGTCTAATTATCTGGAATGTGATGCAATGTGTGAAATTCATATTATAAGACATGAAATACGAGATATGTAATACTTCGCATTTACGATGTCTAAAGAGAATGTGGATTCTAGATATTGCAGTTTTACACTTTCTTTTCTGTGACCGTAAGTGTAGTATGTAGTGGTATTGCCGATTGTCGTTGCTATACGTCGACGACAATCGGTGTATGCATACTTACTTATGTTGATGATATGGGATATTATGTGTTGCTGAGATATGATGTGCAGGATTGTCGTGATTGAATAGCCGGGGGGATTTTATATGAGATGAGAGTTTTATATTTTCATTCATGTAAATTCAAATGTAATGTAACATTCTTTTATTTGGGGCACTTCCGGGTTGAGGTCGATGCCACCTGTATTGTATATTATTTACTTTTCTTCATTAGGATGGACCCAAGGAGGGGAGCATGGGTGACCGGGTTCTGGGGTTCAGTAGGAGGCCATCTCGAGGAGTCGAGACTGGGTCTCCTAAACTCCAGAGTTGGTAGGGTCGCTTGCCGCTCTCGTAGGGGTCCAGGGTGTGGGCTTGGCTATTCATCGCGACTGTGGAATCCGTATTTTCTATTTTGGCTAAATACTAAATACGGACATCCTAGTATATCCTACATTATATCTATGTTTCTGCTGCGATATCTGTGATGTGATCACTTGTTATGTTCTGACGGATACAGTATATAGTATATATGATATATTATATAGACGTTACTTATGTTTTACACCCGCACTAGCCCTGCCATGCTCTGTCGTTAGTTACCTAACCTAACGGTGCACGAGGGGACATCAAGGCGAATGCGGATGGCATAAGTGTACGTCGTATTTATCTGTGATGTTTAGGTGACTTAAATGATGGGACTTCATTAATGTGATTAATGAAAGAAAAGAAACCTAAAAGATGTTATAGAATCAAATTTTAAATAAAAAGGGTAGCTACAGTTTTGCTTTGCATAGCGGTATATATGATATACCATGCACCTTATTCGATGAGGTAAGGGCCGAGATCCCTTCACCGGGAGAGACCCCTTTAGCAAAAATTGGCAGATGCTACACACTCGGTTTGACTTTTGATTGCTCCTGTAGTTTCTGCTTTGCACAGTGATATATATGATATATCCCGCACCTCATTCGACGAGGAAAGGGCCGACGATCCCTTCACCGGGAGTGACCCCTTTAGCAAAACTAGAAAAACCTCAAAATCACTCCATTTCAAAACTTCACTTGATTCTACAACGATATCAAGTTCATTACGCAATAGGTTTTCAGAAAAACCTGTCGTAGCCCTCCGTCATTTCAGATAAGTACTAGTTAGTATTCGTGCTACGTTTGTTGACTATGTTAAGGCGTAGTGTGCGGTAGCTGATTAGTGCTTATCTGTATATGCATATGATGCGATTGGATTAGGGTAGTCGTGCGACTTTGTTGACTATGTTAAGGGTCGTGCGGGTGGGTTTAATTCAATCAGGAAATGACGGGTTGAACTTGACTAGCACTTATGATTTGTTGACTATGTTAAGGTCATATAGCTGCCAGGGGCAAAATATTATCGGGAATTTCAAGTGTTGAAATTTGCAATGAGATTGCATACCTTCTATGAAATAGTTGGATCCCGATACCCACTGCGAGTAAGAGTTACTCCTGGGAGAGTTTTACACATTACAATTAACCGATCAAGTAGGTGTCTAGAAAGGTGTCAACGGGGTTACGCCTCTGGGAAAATGAGGTTTACTTTAATTAGGTCCTTGCGAAAGCACGGGGAACCTCCCTCAAAGTACCGACACTGGCCTAGCTGAAAGATCGGCGAAGTTGTAGGGTGTAATTAATCCCGGTTAGTCTTTCCTTTTAGGGTTTGAAGGAAGATTTGATAAAAACCAGTGGGAGCCATCCTGATTAGATAAGATAATAACCAATCTGATCTTGCAAGAGCATACGCTAAAGTGTTTTCTTCTCTCTCTCTCCAGGTAGCGACCATGTCATGCCCTAATCAAGATAATAATATGGATGTATTGACCGAACCCGCATGTTATACTGTGCTGGGGAACGTTGGTTCTGTTCTTTCTTATAAGAGTTATAGGAATGAACAGGACATAGGGGAATACCAGGATTCCCATGCCACTCGAATGAAGAAAGTACATGTTGATGCATTTTCTTCGGGTGTGTTCGTTACAGAGAACTGTTTCTCCATTTGCCCTACATCCTGGGTATTAGATACCGGTTCAGGATCACATATATGTAATCAGTTACATGGGCTTAGAAAAGGAAGAGAACTTGGAGAAGGTGATAAAGACATAAGAGTTGGAAATGGTGCGATTGTTGCAGCTAAGACTATCGGGGAATATCACGTTACATTACCAATAGGTAATACATTGATTCTGAACGAATACTATTACATGCCGAACCTGATATGCAACATTATATCGGTTTCTTTGTTGAGTAAAGTGGGATATAATTTTGTATTACAGGATAATGTTATGAACATTTTCTGTAACCAAAAGTTGGTTGGATCAGGCACGCTGTGCAATGGCATTTATGTTCTAAATCAATCAACAGTTCTGAGTATAACAAACACACACAAGAGGAAGAGTTCAGATTTGAACGAATCCTTCTTGTGGCATTGTAGACTAGGTCACATCAATGCGACACGACTTGCTAAGTTGCATAAAGATGGATATTTAAAACCGTTCGAATTTTCATCTTATGACACTTGCCAGTCATGTCTCAAAGGCAAGATGACCAAAACTCCGTTTACAGGACACGGAGAAAGAGTTACCGAACTCTTGGGACTGATACATAGTGATGTATGCGGTCCCATGTCTACACGCCAGGGATGGTTCTTCGTACTTCATTACATTCACTGACGATCTCTCTAGATTCGGATATGTGTTCCTGATGAAACACAAATCAGAAGCTTTTGAGAAATTTAGAGAATATAAACAAGAAGTCGAGAACCAAACCGGAAAAAGTATTAAAGTCCTTCGATCTGATCGAGGAGGTGAATACTTGAGCAATGAATTCCTGGACTTCCTAAAAGAGAATGGGATTCTCTCTCAGCTGACTCCTCCATATACACCACAGCACAACGGTGTATCGGAACGGAGGAACCGCACCCTATTAGATATGGTGCGCTCTATGATGAGCACGGCTGAGTTACCTATTTCCTTCTGGGGATATGCACTGGAAACAGCAGCATACCTATTGAATCAAGTTCCATCTAAATCTGTACCTACCACAACAAATGAGATATGGAGTGGGAAGAGACCATATTTTAAATGAGTTAAGATATGGGGTTGTCCGGCCTATGTCAAAAGGAAAAATCCAGACAAACTCGAGGCACGGTCAGTTCTTTGCAAGTTTGTGGGATATCCTAAGAATTCCCAAGGATATCTTTTCTACCATGCTGAAGAAAAAAAGGTGTTTGTTTCTCAATATGCCACCTTTTTAGAAAAGAAATTTCTTGTAAAAGAAATTAGTGGCAAAGTGGTGGAGCTGGAAGAGGTTCCAGATACACAAACCGTAACTGAAGATTTAGTGGAACCAGAAGATTCGGTAGCTCCCAACGAACCTCAGCCTCTCCGCCGATCTAGTAGGGTTCCTCGCCAACCTGAGAGATACTAAGATTTTCTCATGGACGGTAGGAGCGAGGATTGCATCATGGAGGATAATGACCCAACTAGCTTCGAGCAAGCCATCACGAGTAGGGACTCAGTGAAATGGCTAGATGCTATGCGGTCTGAGATGGAATTCATGTACACCAACAAAGTATGGACTTTGGATGTTACTCCTGAAGGGGTAAAACCCATTGGGAGCAAGTGGATCTTCAAGAAAAAACTTGGTGTAGATGGAAAAGCAGAGACTTTCAAAGCTAGACTTGTTGCAAAAGGTTTTCGTCAAAGACCAGGTGTGGACTATGATAAAACCTTTTCTCCAGTGGCTATGCTTAAATCCATCCGGATCATGCTTGCCATCGCTGCATATCATGACTACGAAATCAGGCAAATGGATGTTAAAACCGCCTTTCTAAATGGTGATTTAGAGGAGTGCGTGTACATGACTCAGCCAGAGGGCTTTGTAGACAGTGGGAGCAGCGGGAAGGTGTGCAAGCTGCTTAAATTCATTTATGGATTAAAGCAAGCATCGCGGAGTTGGAACATCTGCTTTGACGTCGTTATCAAAGAGTTTGATTTCATCAAAAACCCAGATGAACCTTGTATCTATAAGAAGGTGGCAGAGAGTAAGGTTGTCTTCCTCGTATTGTACGTGGACGACATACTCTTGATAGGAAATGATATTCCTATGCTGCAATCGATCAAGCTCTTCTTATCACAAAGATTCTCAATGAAAGATCTTGGTGATGCCTCCTGCATATTGCGAATTAGGATCTATAGAGATAGATCCAAACGGATATTGGGATTGTCCCAATCCAGGTACATTGACACCATACTAAAGAGGTTTAGTATGGAAGAATCCAAGCATGGGAACTTGCACACGATCTCTGGAGTCACTCTCTCCAAAGAGATGTCTTCCAAGACTGATTTGGAGAGAGCTCGCATGCAAGGGATACCCTATGCTTCGGCTGTAGGCTCTATCGTGTACGCGATGTTATGTACCAGACCCGATGTAGCATACTCACAAAGTGTAGTGAGTAGGTATCAAGCTGATCCTGAAGAGTGTCACTGGACAGCTGTGAAGAGCATTCTTAAGTACTTACGAAGGACTAATGTATCGTAACAGAGAACTCCAAGTGGAGTCCTATACCGATTCGAGCTTCCAGAGTGATAAAGACGACTCTAAGTCGCAGTCGGGATTTGTCTTTACCCTTTATGGTGGGGCGGTTAGCTGGAAGAGTTCCAAGCAAGAAACCGTGGCAGACTCGACGATGGAGGCTGAATACATCGCTGCCAACGATGCTGCCAAAGAGGCTGTCTGGATCAAGAAGTTCATTACTGAACTTGGAGTGGTTCCATCCATTGAGCATCCAATACCTTTGTATTGCGATAACAATGGAGCGGTGGCTTTGGCCAAGGAACCTAGGTCCCATCAGCGATCCAGGCATATTCTGAGGTGGTATCACCTGATCCGGGAGATAGTTGATCGCCGGGAGATCGAGGTCAGGAGGGTTGACACGAAGAACAACACAGCGGATCTACTCATGAAGGCCATTCCCCAGATACAGTTTGAGAGACTCTTCGGGATGCTCGGTATGCGATACTACAACAGCTGGCCCTAGTGCAAGTAGGAGATTGTTAGTTGTATGTATGCCCTAGAGGCCAGTATTGTACAGATGATGTATATTATATTGGATGCTTGGACATATATAGTGATGACTTTCTTGCTCGATATGATAGTATGCTATCTGGTAGCTCTTTATCCTAACATGTATACTAGTCTCTTTAAACTGTCTTATAGTTACATGTTGGTAAAGCCCTTAGGATGTGTACTTGACTACCTGGACTATGATGCTGATCATACTAGTGGGGATATGGTAGTCCATAAGTACATCCTTCAAGGTCCCTAGTCGTGGGTGTATCGAGACGGGGCATCGATATACCAGTGTATACTAGCGTATACGCTTCTCGACCCATGAGATGGGCGATGGATGATCCCATATCCATTGGTGTTTGACATCAGAGATGGTATACGGGTGCTCAGTGGAGACTGGGTACACTGGACGGACTCGCCGAGAACTCCCAGATGGTATTATACCTCACGTCAGATGGCAGTTCTCAGGTGACACTTGTACAGGTTAGTCTGTAGACCCGAGATCGTCATAGAGTCTTGTGTGATTCCCACTGTGCTTTGATCTCCACCTTACCACGTCCATGAGGGCGTGCAAAACGATGGTTTTTGGGTACAGTCCCGAGTCACATGAAGGCAATGAGCGATAGGAGGGGTTTCGTCTCTCCCGGTATTGGGGGTTGATGTTGCGTTGTGCTCGATTGGCCGTAACAGGGAAGTCTCTGGCAAGGGCTGATACAGAGATTTGCTGGTAAGTGTTACCAGTAGTTTCTCGACCCGTTATGAGCCTCACATCGGCACGACTTATCGGTTATTGGGGTCTGACGTTTACCACCCCTAGACTTGATATGCGACATATCAGACGTGGAGACCGGGCTATATGGGAAGTGTTGCCGATCGACTCGATGGGAGTTGTAGCAGGTTCGCTTGTTCTCTTCTGATCGCTCAATACCCGGGTGGCCGTTACGTTAAGCTGACCGCTTGCGGCTTGGGGGTGCTTTTTATGATCATCACCCACTGCCGGCGTATTGACGAGTCTCAGAGTCCCACAATGGAGTTTCCTAGTCCAGACGAAACGTTGTGGTGCGCGTATGCGATATGCGTATGGACCCGATTAAAATGCGCGTATAGGATACCGTATATTGGTCGGGCGGCTTGCTTTTGATAGGGGTCATATGTGATATGGCCGGATTGATAAATCAAGTATTGATTTATCATTTAACCATTAGCTTCTCACTTGAAATCCTTTCTTGAGTATGTTAGATGTATGCATGCATGTATAGTTTCTTTATTGATTCATGCACATATGGATGTACATATACACATACATACATACATACATCCTTCATGGTTGTACATACATGAAAATGGTGGCAATATAAGACTCACACCATGGTTTTATTTATGGATTAAATTGCATTTGATTTAAAACAAAAAGGAAAAAGGAAAATGGTCATTATTGATTTGTTTCTACACTCTTCTCTCGACCTAACCATTCTCACCCACCATTTGACCATGGGTTACTTTTCCTTTTGTGTTTTTAACTCAAGTTCAATAATATCCTAACCATGGTTTGATATGAGAAGAGGAAAATATATATTGATATATTTTCTATTTTCTTTTTAGAGTTGAACTTATCATCTTCTCAAATTGCCATCATCTTCTTCTTCCTCTCTCATTTTGCTCTCTAGTTCTTTGTAGTGAGCAATATACTCATCAAGATTGGATTTTGAAGTGAGATAGAGAACCACAACACCATTCTACACAAGTCTAGCCCACTTGTTTAGAGTGTTAGCTTGATTTCGTTCACTTGATCGGATAAAGTTGCAAGCTTGGACAAAGCGGACTCCGGGTGGATCATCGGTGACATCGAGGAGTTCAAGCGGAGCTTTTTCAAACCTTAAGTAGCCGAGGAGTCTAGCGTAGGGAGCTACAAAGGTTGTACTCTCTAAACCCTAGCTTTCCTTTCATATGATGATGTGAAAAATTTGAAACCCTAATTGATTCTAGCAACGATTCTTTGTTCGTTAACCTAGCACCCTAAAGACTCCACTTTTGGTACATGTGATGCTTCCAAACCCTTCATGTGGTGCTAGGCTAACCCAACATTAGAGAGGGTGACTCCATCATCTGCATGTACACCACCTTGCCAGGAGTCAACTATTCAAAAACTATCAGAATATTGTCAAAGTACCCATATTGGGAAACTACCCAAATCTAGATCTAAAACCATAGATCTAGAAACCAGAATGTCATATAATATATCCATATCCTTTCTGGAGAAACAACTGTGTGACGACCAAAGTACAACCGATCGTAGTGTAGGAATTTTAACTCCTACTCTGTGTATGTCTCCATATACCATGACATCACACCCTACTACCTTCTTAAAAGATCCATCCCCTGTTCTGATGAAGTCAAACTTATGACCATCACATCAAAACTAGATGATCTTTCTCTGCTACATCTGCTCTAGTCTATGAATAGACATAAGCTGCTTGCCCACTATGCTTCCGCTGCTCCAACTGACTATGACAACCCTTTGGCAGAAAAATATATGCGTGTACTTCTAAAGCTAGTTTAGAATGACGCTATACTTAACCTCCTGCCGGGTCTCATAGTCTGGAACAACAGTAGTGTCAAGTCTGGGTAAACAAGAACCTCCCTGTCACCGTCCTTGAGGCTACCAAAGTATCTCTCGGGTATCTGAGGTTACCCACCATATATGCGGAGTGGCTATTGGAATGTTAAACCTGATTGAATATATAGGTCCTATTAAATTTTCCGTAATCGTTTGCGGTTCTGGAATCTCTTCCAGTTCTACCATACTCCCACTACTGTTTTTCTGAAAAAATCCATTTTACTAAAACTTGTGGCGAGTCAAGAACAATATCAATATTGATCTTCCAGATGGTAGAAAGTCAACCCTCGTCATAACCAAGGTCAACCCACAAACTACCATTACAGAAACGTGCCATGAGTTATCCAGAGTCTGGTTTTAAGCATAAGCTGGACAACTCCCCGTACCTTAACATCGTTAAGATATGAACCATTCTATATCCAATATAGAAACTTTGGCACTTATTTAATTGGAACCATATTCAATCATGCAGCTTTCTCCAGTGCATATCAACTTAATGGAGTGAGGCTAATCGACATTACTCAACTTAGGAATCCATCCAATTATGAGTAACCTGAAAGAGATACAAGTTTCTCAAAACTATTACTATCATCTGAATACCAATCACAAGAATCTACATCTTCGATCTCTTTGAAGAATCCCGATACTTATGACATCTGGTTCTCTACTTTATTCTTATACCAACAACTTCTCAAAACTTAGACCTTGTATTTCTACGAAACACTAGTCTAAAAACTAGAGAAGTCATAAGTAAACAGAACATAGTACGAGGACCTACCCTTTTTATCCTGATGGACACTGGACAGCATACAATACTCTGTATAAGTCTGCTGAGTTGAATAACTCAAAAAACTTGTGCGTCGTAGGCTGAAAACGGTACCCAGGCGATTTCCTCAAATATCACCAATTACAACAAATTCCGATATAATAAGGATGATCACCTAATTCCCAATAACTTACTCCCACTCGTCATCTGTAAAACCATACAGATATGAGAATTAAACCTGGTAAATATATACCTTTGGAGTAAGTATCTAATCGGGAAAACATTTTTTCTTTAATAATGCACTGAAACATGAAATTGTTTCGTAGGGGTATTCTAGTATTCCTAGTAATGCCTCTACCATAATCCAATTCATAACTATAACCGTATATTTCTTTGCCATCTCTCCAAATCGCTTTATTTGTCTTTAGTCGTTACCTTCTGCACACCATCGTTAGGCTAAATGGTTTTCTTCCTTCCCTACTGTTCGGCACCAGCCTATGGTTTGGAAGAAGACTATCCAGTAAGCATAATAGGTGTACCCTCCTAAACCAAGAGGTACTCGCAAATTGAGAGAAGGTGATGATAAAAGACAACTGAATAATACCTTATTCTTTTAAAAATGAAATAGGTATGGCGATGAAGTACGCGGTTTGGTCGTGAATGATAACATTCGCAATTTACTTTGTCCTCTTTCTAATCCGTTTATTTTGTCTTTACATATTACCTTATGCACACCCTACTTAGGCTAATTGATTTTCTTCATTCCCTACCTTTCGGCACCTGCCTATGGTTTGGAAGAAGATTATCCAATAAGCGTAATAGGTGTACTCTCCTAAACAAAGGAGCCCTCGCAACTTGAGAGAAGGTGATAATAAAAGACAACTGAATAAACCAATTCTATTTCTCCTGAACCTTGATCCATCCTCACAGAAGTTCTTTCGACTTCGTATATAACCATACGATGGATCTATCCAATAGAAATGGATGTCCGTAATAATACGGGGTGTTCTGAGAAATACAAAGGGTAAAAGAAGGAGCGGCAATGACTTATGCAACTTAGACAATCCAAAATCCAGAATTTTAAGAAGGGTCGGTCAACTTGGTCACTGAGTCATAGTCTAGGGTCGGTCAAAGGTCGCTGCCAAAGAGAGAGAGAAAAGAAACACTCTGCATGCACTCTATCCTAGATCAAAATGGTTATCACTTTATCTAATCAGGAAACCTCCCATTGTCCTGTCAAATTCTCCTCCAAACCTGAAAGAAGAATCAATCGGGATCACCCGAAGAGTAAACCAACTCATCAGTAGGAATCGGGATCCAACTCTTATCGCATGATAACGTGACGGAATCCACTCACGTTATCACACTCTAGAAGGTATGCGCATACTTGGCAAGTTTCAGTTTCTTTAGAAACTCCCGATATGATTTTTGCCCCATGCTCTTATGACCTTGGCGTTAGGTCAAAATGTCATAAGTCACATGCCAAGTTCTACCCGTCACTATCTTATCAATTTGAACCCACCCGTACATGCCCTTGGCGTTAGGTCAAAATGGCAGAACGGCTGTCCCAAACCAACTCATCTATCTATGCAACAAATGAATACCCAGCAGCTACCAAACACTATGTCTTGGCGTTAGGTCAAAATACATAGCTTGAATACTATTGAATACCCAAAAGAAATGACGGAGGGCTACGGCTGGTTTTTGGCGAAAAACCTTTAACTTAGTGAACTTGATATCGCTGAAGGAACCTGATAGCTTTTTATAAAAATATAGTGGCGAAAACCTTTTGCTAAAGAGGTCACTCCCGGTGAAGGGATCTCGGCTCTTTCCTCGTAGAATGAGGTGCAGGATATTCCACTGAATACCGCGATGCAAAGCAACATGTAATCGACTATAGTGAAGTTATTATCCTGACGCAAACTTCTGCCCAAGGGGTCATTCCCGGTGAAGGGATATCAGCCCTTGCCTCGTCGAATGAGGTGCAGGATATTCACACCAAATACCGCTATGCAAAACAAAAGGAAACGTCTTTGTAATAAAACTTTTTTAAATTGTTCCAACAACTCCAAATAGGTTTGTTTTTCTCTGCATTGATCAGAATCGACGCAGTCCCATCAATTAATCACACCAGAAAAGAACAAAAATAAAATGTACGTATATGCCATCCGCATTCGTCACTAGGTCCCGTCATCACCCGTTAGGTTACTTAACTAACGACAGAGCGGGGACTGGACTAGCGCGGGTGTAAAAAATATACAACATCTAATGGTATATATACCAATATACAATAATCGCTCCAGGCATGATAATATGCAACATTACAAAAAAGTAATATGCATCATAGAACAATACAGATAATCTGGGATCCCCGGGTTTCACAGAGCCGCTGCTGAAACCCGACGTTCCCCTGGTTGTGTGGATAGCCTGTGCAATGAAACCTAGACCCCTACGGGTGCAGCAAGTTACCCGCCAAAACCTAAAGTGAGGCAGCCCCCTACAACAAAGTGAATGGACCACCCAGCACTTCACGGAATCCGGTAACTTGAGCACCCCTCCTTGGGTCAACCTGTACTCCCTACGAGTGCGGTGAATAGTCTGCCAATTCCAGAGTAAGGCCCCTTTGCCTCTCAAAGCCATGATACGGACCCATTGCCCTCCAGAACCCGGCTATCCGTGCACCCCGTCGCGGGGTAAACCTAGTACAGAAATAAAAAATATATACAACTGGTACATCGACCTCAGCCCGGTCGTGCCCCAAAAGAATATTATACAAACAGGCAGTGACGGCAGTCCACATGTTGGACGCTCGCTCCGCAATATCAAATGTACAAATAAATCCGAACTGCACTACCATTGCACACTGCTATCCATCACGACAAATCCGCAATATCATAGCACAACACAGAACATCAACGCAAATGTCACGTTCGCAAACCCATCTAAAAGAACTATAGCAATCAGACGCGGTTTACCGATCAAATGACATTCACGGTCGGAGATATAATGTAAGTACTGTAAACTAACATGTTTAAATTTCGATCGACTAAATATCACGAAGTGGGCCCCACAAACATCTGCTGTACAGTAACAAAATCTGGACCCAAAAGATATATACCAAAAACCACAATTTCCAGAGAATAAGCCACTGTGCAAATTTGGAACAGAGATCACATAGATTGGCCGCGGATGCGCGGTCAAACCCTAGGTTTGACCGCGATTCCGTGGCGGTCTTGTTGAGTCACGTGCCCAAATTTGTACCACATGCTTAGAAAACCCTGCACAACTTTCTGTGATAGGCAAAATAATTTTTGGACTTGATTTAAAATCGACAGAAACTGTGAACTGAAAAATTATAGTTTTTGATATTCGGTCCGATCGATGATTTAAACGCGTTAGCACAAGTTAGTAAAGCATAATGGTAAGGCTCTGATACCACTGTAAGCCTACGGTAGCGCCCCGGCCGTCTAATAGATGCCAAATGCGGAATAAAATTTTTTTAACTGACGCTATCGTATACTATAACCCGGATCTGCCATTATTGCTAAAATAACAAACTGTAAAGAGGGTAGAAAGGTTATACCGAATGATCTGAGTCCTTCGTTCTTTAACCATCATCCCACGCTTTGTTGCGGCTGCTCCGATCTCGTCGATCTCCGATTCCAGATGGCACCACGTCAACAGATCTTTAAACGGGCTCCCGCCTCTGACCCGAGGCAACTCGGTCATCAAGTTTGCTAAAAGAGATGACCAAGATTGATATAGAGAATGAGTAGAATATTTTGTCTCACTTCGTCCAAAGCCGTGGACGAACAGTTAATGAAGTTGCCTCTCGAAATGAAATGGAATGAGAAATGAGTTATCAAATTTCCATACACCTTATACCATAGTCTTTTTCCAAAAATGAAATTAATCCCTCTCTCTCTCTCACTCACAAGGGGGCCCGCCAATATAAATCAAGAGGGAGGTGAGGGTAGGAACAAAGAGGGTGACCATAAGAATAAATATCATGAGAAAATATCCTAAGGTTAACAAGAAACTTTAATGCTAAAGCATGAGTCATTAAAAACCTAGTCATCATGTAATTAATGTAAACAATAGTTCATGAACCTAGTCACCATTCTAGAAGATTCTAGAAGCACGAATCACCCTCACGACTCACCAGAGTGACAGAAAGATATATTCGCATTTAACCGAATGTCAAATACGGAAATTGGAAACAGGAAACTGGCAACTTCAAAAAGCGATCCTGAAACGAATTTCAGGATAACCCTGTAACAGTATAAACATACCCGCATTTGTATTACAACCGAATACAAATGCAACTGAGACAAAGATATTATATCTACACAGTATAATACTCGGATCCGGTTTAAACCAAAGCCCACCAGTATTATCTGCCCGAAATATGACACGTGCATAAACGCACGTGCATTTTCCGAACCCTGCCATAAAACCATACGGCCTCTACAATGTTTCGCCCGAACTTGGGAAACTGTCTGTGGGGGACTCTAATGACTCGTCAGTACTCTAGCAGTGGGTTTAACCACAAGCCGTCAGTGGCACTAGCTGTGTGTAACGGCTGCCATGCACTGACATCAAGGGAGGCCGATGAGCGAACTCATCCGGAAACCCTACTGAGCCTAACAGTGACAATGTATATACAGTCCGGTCTGTTTGTCTATGAGTATCGCATATCTGCCTAGGGGGCTGGTAACGTCAGACCCCCAATAGCAGTATAAGTCATGTCGGAGTATAGCCTAAAAACACCCTTAGATACTACTGGAGTACCGACCAGTAAATCTCCTGCCATGGTCGTGGGCTTTGTGTAATGGCTCTCCTAAACACAGCGCGATCTCACCCCCAATACCAGGAGAGACGAATCCCCGGCCGATCCGCTCACTTGCCTCCATGTGGCTCGGGACTGTACCTAAAAACTACCTGTTTGCACGACTCCTTTGAGCCGCGGTAGGGTAGAAATCAAAGCACAGTGGGAACTCACACGAGACAAATGACGACCTCAGGTCGATGAACTAACCTGTACACATGTCACCAGGGAACTGCTATATGATGATATGTATAATACCAACTAGCAGGTTCCCGGCGAGTCCTGTCCGGTGTACTCATAACCCAATGAGCACCTGTATACATCTTAGGTGATCCAACTGACATCAGTGGCTTATGAGACCGGCCACCGCCACTCGTCGGGGTCTCGACTGTATACACTAGTCTACTCCGGAGTATCGATATCCTATCTCGAAACTCCCATGACTAGGGACCACAATTAAGGATATGCTTATAAACCACCCAACTCTCACGTATATGATCGCCATCATACTGTTGGTAGTAAAGCAAGATCCTAAGGGCTCTATCAAAGTGTAACAGTGATCAGTCACCTGAACCTGTACTCGACTGATAAAGGCAAACCAGATAGCGTACTATCATTTCGAGTAAGACTATCCGACCGGTATAGGTCCTCCGCAATCATTGAAATCACGTACCTGCGATCCAATAATTGACTCTGAGGGCATTATATCCAATAATCTCCCACTTGCACTTAAGGCTAATTATTGCGATGTCGACTACTTACAGCCCGTGTGAAACCAAACATCCAACTCCTCTACTAATCAGTTTCACAAAGCCCGTTTATAAAACTATTGTGTTCGAGAAATAGCCTCAGTGAGTTGATCCGCCCTGATGTTTCTTTCTATATATCTCTTAATCTCAAGTTCGCGGAGAAAGCCATATCCCGAATCGAGTAATACCTGTCTTAGAATATGTCTGGATATCTGATGGGACCTAGTTCATAAATGAATTCCAAATCCAAACTTCTTAGACTGTATCGATCACTGAACCTAATCAGTATCATGCACCGTGCCTCCCATAGTATCCTCTTGGACCACCTATCCATAATACTGTCCCTCGTCAGAGGGAAAAACTATAACTCTGACAATCACTCTGTCAACCTTGTCACCTTTGAAGCCTGGAATGATAATCATCTCCCGAAGGAGGCTGCCGTCATCAAATCCGTAGAACATGCACTTATGTTCTAAAACTGCTTCCTTATGTTTCTCCAGGATTGGATTAATACAAACTTATTGCATCTAGTGCAAAAACAACATCTGGTGTGGTACTTGACATCCCATGATTAACTCAATCGCCTAAGCAAGTGATCTGTCAATCATGCGTATCCCTCTCCCCTTTAGTCTGTAAGACACCTTTAGAGATGGTGACTACATAATCTGCAGGTACACCACCATGCCAGGAGTCAACTATTCTAAAAACTATCATAATATTGTCAAAGTACCCATATTGGGAATCTACCCAAATCTAGATCTAAAACCATAGATCTAGAAACCAGAATGTCATATAATATATCCATATCCTTTCTGGAGAAACAACTGTGTGACGACCATAGTACAAACGATCGTAGTGTAGGAATTTTACCTCCTACTCTGTGTATGTCTCCATATACCATGACATCACACCTACTACCTTCTTAACAGATCCATCCCCTGTTCTGATGAAGTCAAACTTATAACCATCACATCAAAACTAGATGATCTATCTCCGCTACATCTGCTCTAGTCTATAAATAGACATAAGCTACTTGCCCACTATGCTTCCGCTGCTCCAACTGACTATGAAAACCCTCTGGCAGAAAAATATATGCATGTACTTCTAAGGCTTGTTTAGAACGACGCAATACTTAACCTCCTGCCGGGTCTCATAGTCTGGAACAACAGTACTGTCAAGTCTGGGTAAACAAGAACCTCCCCGTCACCGTCCTTGAAGCTACCGAAGTATCTCTCGGGTGTCTGAGGTTACCCAGCATATCTGCGGAGTGGCTATTGGAATATCAAACCTGATTGAATATATACGTCCTATTAAATTTTCCGTAATCGTTTGCGGTTCTGGAATCTCTTCCAGTTCTACCATACTCCCACTATTGTTTTTCTGAAAAAATCCATTTTACTAAAACTTGTGGCGAGTCAAGAACAATATCACTATTGATCTTCCAGATGGTAGAAAGTCAACCCTCGTCATAGGTAGGGTCAACCCACAAACTGCCATTACAGAAACGTGCCCTGAGTTATCCATTGTCTGGTTTTAAGCATAAGCTGGACAACTCCCCGTACCTTAACATCGTTAAGATATGAACCATTCTATATCCAATATAGAAATTTTGGCACTAATTTAATTGGAACCATATTCAATCATGCAGCTGTCTCCAGTGCATATCAACTTAATGGAGAGAGGCTAATCAACATTACTCAACTTAGGAATCCATCCAATTATGAGTAACCTGAAAGAGAAACAAGTTTCTCAAAACTATTACTATCATCTGAATACCAATCACAATAATCTACATCTTTGATATCTTTGAAAAATCCCGATACTTATGACATCTGGTTCTCTACTTTATTCTTATACCCACAACTTCTCAAAACTTCGACCTTGTATTTCTACGAAACACTTGTCTAAAAACTAGTGAAGTCATAAGTAAACAGAACATAGTACGAGGACCTACTCTTTTGTCCTGATGGACACTGGACAGCATACAATACTCTGTATAAGTCCGCTGAGTTGAATAACTCAAAAAACTTGTGCGTCGTAGGTTGAAAACTGTACCCAGGCGATCAGCAGAATTCTCAAACTACGAAACCAACTTCTTTCGCACCGGGAGAACAAGATTCGGAATTTTCAACACAAGAAAATTGTAATAAGGTAATGAGCGTAGCGTACTTCTTATAGGTACGCTATAGCGCGCTACGGCTTGCAGCGCCAATGCCTGCTTTCTCAAATATCACCAATTACAACGAATTCCGATATAATAAGGATGATCACCTAATTCCCAATAACTTACTCCCACCCATCATCTGTAAAACCATACAGATATGAGAATGAAACCTGGTAAATATATACCCTTGGAGTAAGTATCTAATCCGGAAAATATTTTTTCTTTAACAATGCACTGAAACATGAAAATGTTTCATAGGGGTATTCTTGTATTCCTAGTAATGCATCTTCCATAATCCAATTCATGACTATAACCGTATATTTTTTTGCCATCTCTCCAAATCGCTTTATTTGTCTTTAGTCGTTACCTTTTGTACACCATCGTTAGGCTAAATGGTTTTCTTCCTTCCCTACCGTTCGGCACCAGCCTATGGTTTGGAAGAAGACTATCCAGTAAGCATAATAGGTGTACCCTCCTAAATGAAGAAGTACTCGCAAGTCGAGAGAAGGTGATGATAAAAGACAACTAAATAATACCTTATTCTTTTAAAAATGAAATAGGAGTGGCGATGAAGTACGCGGTTTGGCCGTGAATGATAACATTCGCAATTTACTTTGCCCTCTTTCTAATCCCTTTATTTTGTCTTTACATATTATCTTCTACACACCCTACTTAGGCTAATTGGTTTTCTTCATTCCCTACCTTTCGGCACCTGCCTATGATTTGGAAGAAGACTATCCAATAGGCGTAATAGGTGTACTCTCCTAAACAAAAGAGCCCTCGCAACCAGAGAGAAGGTGATAATAAAAGACAATTGATTAAACCAATTCTATTTCTCCTGAACCTTGATCCATCCTCGAAGAAGTCCCTTCGAGTTCGTATATAACCATACGATGGATCTATCCAATAGATGTGGATGTCCGTAGTAATACGGGGTGTTCTGAGAAATACAAAGGGTAAAAGAAGGAGCGGCAATAACTTATGCAACTTAGACAATCCAAAATCCAGTATCTTAAGAAGGTTCGGTCAACTTGGTCACTGAGTCATAGTCTAGGGTCGGTCAAAGGTCGCTGCCAAAGAGAGAGAGAGAAAAGAAACACTCTGCGTGCACTCTATCCTAGATCAGAATGGTTATCACTTTATCTAATCAGGAAAACTACCACTGTCCTGTCAAATTCTCCTCCAAACCTGAAAAAAGAATCAATCGGGATCACCCGAAGAGTAAACCAACTCATCAGTGGGAATCAGGATCCAACTCTCATCGCATGATAACGTGACGGAATCCACTCACGTTATCACACTCTAGAAGGTATGCGCATACTTGGCAAGTTTCAGTTTCTTTAGAAACTCCCGATATGATTTTTGCCCCATGCTCTTATGACCTTGGCGTTAGGTCAAAATGTCATAAGTCACATGCCAAGTTCTACCCATCACTATCTTGTTAATTTGAACCCACCCGTACATGCCCTTGGCGTTAGGTCAAAATGGCATAACGGCTGTCCCAAACCAACTCATCTATCTATGCAACAAATGAATACCCAGCAGCTACCAAATATTATGTCTTGGCGTTAGGTCAAAATACATAGCTTGAATACTACTGAATACCCAAAAGAAATGACGGAGGGCTACGGCTAGTTTTTGGCGAAAAACCTTTAACGTAGTGAACTTGATATCGCTGAAGGAACCTGATAGCTTTTTATAAAAATATAGTGGCGAAAACCTTTTGCTAAAGAGGTCACTCCCGGTGAAGGGATCTGGGATCTTTCCTCGTAGAATGAGGTGCAGGATATTCCACTGAATACCGCGATGCAAAGCAACATGTAATCGATTATAGTGAAATTATTACCTTGACGCAAACTTCTGCCCAAGGGGTCATTCCCGGTGAAGGGATATCGGCCCCTGCCTAGTCGAATGAGGTGCAGGATATTCACACCGAATACCGCTACGCAAAACAAAAGGAAACGTCTTTGTAATAACACGTTTTAAAATTGTTCCAACAACTCCAAATAGGTTTGTTTTTCTCTGCATTGATCAGAATCAACGCAGTCCCATCAATTAATCACACCAGAAAAGAACGAAAATAAAATGTATGTATATGCCATCCGCATTCGTCACTGGGTCCCGTCATCACCCGTTAAGTTACTTAACTAACGACAGAGCGGGGACTGGACTAGCGCGGGTGTAAAACATATACAACATCTAATGATATATATACCAATATACAATAATCGCTCCAGGAGTGACAATATGCAACATTACAAAAAAGTAATAAGCATCACAGAACAATACAGATAATCTGGGATCCCCGGGTTTCACAGAGCCACTGCTGAAACCCGACGTTCCCCTGGTTGTGTAGATAGCCTGTGCAATGAAACCTAGACCCCTACGGATGCGGTAAGTTACCCGCCAACACACGGCGGGTCCTTTCCAGTGTACTCATAACCCAATGAGCACCTGTATATATCTTAGGTGAACCAACTGACACCAGTGGCTTGCGAGACCGGCCACCGCCCCTCGTCGGGGTCTAGACTGTATACACTAGTCTACTCTGGAGTATCGATGCTCTGTCTTGAAAAATCCTACGAGTAGGGACCTTTTAAGGATGTGCTTATAAACCCCATCTCTCACGTATATGATCACCCTCATGCTGCTGGCAGTCAAGCAAGAATCCTAAGGGCTCTATCAACATGTAATAGCGACCTGGTAGGTCACCTAAAGCAGTACACGATGATAAAGATAAACCAGATAGCATACTATCATCTTGAGTAAGACTGTCCTACCGG
Source organism: Agapanthus africanus (assembly GCA_030015575.1). Taxonomy (NCBI): domain Eukaryota; kingdom Viridiplantae; phylum Streptophyta; class Magnoliopsida; order Asparagales; family Amaryllidaceae; genus Agapanthus; species Agapanthus africanus. The sequence goes on along the minus strand of JASDDO010000016.1, from coordinate 304,505,885 downwards.
TATAGGTCCTCTCTCAATCATTACAATCGCGTGCCTGTGATCCAATAATTGACTTTGAGGGCACTATATCCAACAATCTCCCACTTGCACTCAAGGCTAATTATTGCGATATCGCATACTCACAGCTCGTGTGATACCGAACACCCAACTCCTCTACTAATCAGTTTCACAAAACCCGTTTACGAAACTATTGCATTCGAGGAATGGCCTCAGTGAGTAGATCTGCTTTGATGTTTCTTTCTATGTCTCTCTTTATCTCAAGTTCGCGGAGAAAGTCATCTCCCGAAATGAGCAATACCTGTCTTAGAATACGTTTGGATGTCTGATGGAACCTAGCTCATAAATGAACTCCATATCCAAACTTCTTAGACTGTATCATCAACTGAACTTAATCAGTATCCAGCACCATGCCTCCCTCAGTATCCACCTGGATCACCAGTCCAAAATACTGTCCCTCGCCAGAGGGAAAACTATAGCTCTGACAGCCACTCTGTCATCCAGGTCACCTTGGAAGCCTGGAATGATAACTGTCTCCCGAATGAGGCTGTCGTTATCATATCCCTAGAACATCCACTTATGTTCTAAAACTGCTTCCGACCATTTCTCCAGGATTGGATAAATATCAACTTATTGCATCCCGTGCAAAACAACATCTGGTGTGGTACTTGACATCTCACGATTGACTCAATTGCCTAAGCAAATGATCTGACAATCGTGCACATCCCTCTCCCCTTTAGTCTGTAAGACTCCTTTAGAGAGGGTGACTCCTTCACCTGCAGGTATACTACCGTGCCAGGAGTCGTCCATTCTAAATACTCTAGAATGTTGTCTAAGTACCCTGATTGGGAAACCACCCAAATCTAGATCTAAAACTATAGATCTAGTAACTATAATATCTGAAATAATATCCAAGTCCCATATGGAGAAACCACTGTGTGACAACCAAAGTATAACCGATCGTAGTATAGGAATTTCACTTCCTACTCTGTGTATGTCATCCAAATACCAGGACATCACACCCTACTACCTTCTTAATAGATCCGTCCTCTATTCTGATGAAGTCAAACCTATGACTATTACATCAGAAATAGATGATCTATCTCCGCTATATCTGCTTTAGCTTATAAATAGACATAAGCCACCTGTCCACTATGCTTCCGCTGCTCCTACTGACTACGACAACCCTCTGGCAGAATAATATACACGTACGCTTCTAAAGCTAATTTAGAACGACGCTATATTCATCCTCCTGCCGGGTCTCACAGTCTGGAACAACAGTAATGGCAAGTCTGGGTAAGCAAGAACCTCCCTGTCACCGTCCTTGAGGCTACCGGAGTACCTCTCGGGTGCCTGAGGTTACCCATCATATCTACGGAGTAGCCAACGGAATGTTAATACAGATTGAATCTTTAGATTCTTATCAAATTTTCAGTAATCGTTTGCGGTTCTGGAATCACTTCTAGTTCTGCCATACTCCCACTACTGTTTTCTGAAAAAATCTATTTTTATCAAAACTATGGCGAGTCAAGATCAATGTTACTATTGATCTTCCAGATGGTAGAAAGTCAACCCTCGCCATAGCCTGGGTCAACCCATAAACAGCCATTACAGAAACGTGCCATGAGTTGTCCAGAGTCTAGTTTTAAGCATAAGCTGGATAACTCCCCGTACCTTAACAATGTCAAGATACGAACTGTTCTATATCCAATACAGAAACAGAAGCACTGATTTAATTGAACGAGATTCAAATCATGCAGCTGTCTCCAGTGCATGTCAACTAAATAGAGAGAGGCCGATCAGTATTACTTAACTTAGGAGTACTTCCAATTATGAGTAACCTGAAAGAGAAGCAAGTTCTCTCATTTATTACTATTAACTGAATACCATCCACAAGTATCTACATCTTCGATCACCTTGAAGAATCCCGATACTTGCAACACCTGGTTTTCTACTTTATTCATATACCTATAACTTCTCAATACTTGGACCTTGTATTTCTATGAAATACATGTCTAAGAACTAGAGAAATCACAAGTAAACATAATATAGTACGAGTACCAACCCATCTGTCCTCATAGACACTGGACAACATACGATACTCTGTATAAGTCGCCTGAGTCTAATAACTCATTCCCTATGCGTCGTAGGTTGAAAACTGTACTTTGGTTATGAAGAATTACACCGCTGTTTAATGCTCCTTACCTAACCATCCACTGATATAGGTAAATGTCACCGACATAATTTCAAAAAGTTATATCTCACTATATGAAAATAAACGTACAGATATATCAATTTGAAATTGGTGCATAACAACGGATATTCAAAGCCAAATATTTGCCGTCGGGCAAACAGCCTAGGCGATTTCTTCGAATATCACCAATTTCAACGAATTCCGATATAATGAGGTAAACCATCCAATTCCCAATAACTTACTCCCACTCATCATCTGTAAAACCATACAGATGTGAGAATCAAACCTGGTAAATACATACCCTGAAGCAAGTGCTAATTAAGAAATGAGTTTTCTTTTAACAGTACACAGTGAAACTGAATCATTGAAATGTTTCGTAAGGGTATCCGAGTATTCGTGGCAATGCCTATTCCATTATCCAGATTCATAATTGTAACCGTATATTTCTTTGTCATCTCTCCAAATTCCTTTATATGTCTTTAGTCATTATCTTCTGTACACCCTTTTAGGCCAAATGGTTTTCTTCCTTCCCTACCGTTTGGCACCAGCCTATGGTTTGGAAGAAGACTATCCAATAAGCATAATGGGTGTACTCTCCTAATCCTAGGAGTACTCGTAAGCTAAGAGAAGGTGATGGTAAAAGACAACCGAATAAACCTCATTCCTATTTCTCCTGAACCAGAATCCATCCCCGAACCGGAACAAGTTCCTTTCGAGTTCATATATAACCACACGATGGAATATCCAACTAACGGTGGATCTTCATAGAGATACGGAGTGTCCTGGAGAAATACAAAGGTGAAATAGGATTGGCGAAGAAATACTTGGTTTGGTCGTGAATAGCAGTCGCAGTTTACTTTGCCCTCCTTCTAATCCCTTTATTTGTCTTTACTTATTACCTTCTGTACACCACACTTAGGCTAATCGGCTTTCTTCATTCCCTACCATTCGGCACCAGCCTAAGGTTTGGAAGAAGACTATACAATAAGCGTAACAGGTGTACTATCCCCTAATCCAAGGAGCACTCGCAACCTGAGAGAAGGTAAAAGGAAAAGACAACTGAATAGTCCTATTCGTTTTCTCCAGAACCAGAAACCATCCTCGAATAAATTCCTTCGAGTTCGTATATAACCATACGATGGTTTTATCCAATGGAAGTGGACATTCGTAGTAATACGGGGTGTCCTAGAGAAAAGGGTAAAAGTATGAGTGGCAATGAGTTATGCAACTCAGACAATCCAAAAGCCAGTGTTTTAAGAAGGTTCGGTCAACTTGGTCACTGAGTCATAGTCAAGGGTCGGGTCATGGTCGCTGCCAAAGAGACAGAGAAAAGAAACACTCAGCGTGCACTCTAACCTAGATCAGAATGGTTATCACTTTATCTAATCAGGAAACCTCCCACTGTAACCTCAAATTCTCCTCCAAATCTGAAAGAAGAATTAGTCGGGATCACCTGAAGAGTAAACTAACTCATCAGTGGGAATCGGGATCCAACTATCATTGCATGATAACGTGATGGAATCCACTCACGTTATCACACTCCAGAAGGTATGCGCATATCTGGCAAGTTTCGGTTTCTTTAGAAACTCTCGATGTGATTTTTTGCCCCAAGCGGCTTATGACCTTGACTAGGTCAACAAACCATAAACCGCCAGTCAAGTTCAACCCGTCATTGTTCTAGATTGTATTAAACCCACCCGTACGTGCCCTTGACTAGGTCAACAAGGCCGCACGACTGTCCTAACCAATCCCACTTATGCAACAAACAAGTACCACTTAGATACCGAACACTACGTCTTGACTAGGTCAACAAACGCAGCACGTATACTAAATAATACCCGTAAGAAATTACGGAGGGCTACGACTGGTTTTTGGCGAAAAACTTTTAACGTAATGAACTTGATATCGTTGAAGGAACTGCATAGATTTTATAGAAATATAGTGGCGAAAACCTTTGCTAAAGAGGTCACTCCCGGTGAAGGGATCTCGGCTATTTCCCCGTAGAATGAGGTGCAGGATATTCCAACTGAATACCATGATGCAAAGCAAAAGTAATTGACTATAGTGAAGTTATTGCCCTGACGCAAACTTCTGTCAAGGGGTCACTCCCGGTGAAGGGATCTCGGCCCTTGCCTCGTCGACTGAGGTGCTGGATATTCATAACCGAATACCAATATGCAAAACAAAAGAGAACGTCCTTGCAATAACAGCGTTTTGAAAAATTGTTCCAACAACATCAGAATAGGTTTGTTTAGCTTTCATTGATCCGAATCAATGCAGTCACATCAATTGATCACACCAATAAAGAACGAAAATAATGATGTACTTATATGCCATCTGCATTCGCCATTGGGTCCAGTCATCACCCGTTAGGTTACTTAACTAACGACAGAGCGGGGACTGGACTAGCGCGGATGCAAAACATATACAATATCTACTAGTATATATATCAATACATAATAATCGCTCAAGGCGTGATAAAAATGCAACAACACAGAAATGTAATAAGCATCACAGAACAATACAGATATCTGGGGTCCCCGGGTTTCGTAGAGCCGCTACTGAAACCCGACGTTCCCCTGGTCGTGTGGATAGCCTGTGCAATGAAATCCTAGACCCCTATGGGCGCGACAAGTTACCCACCAAAACCTGAAGCGAGACAGCCCCATTCAACAACGTGAATGGACCACCCAGCATTTCACGGAATCCGGTAACTTGATCACCCCTCCTTGGGTCAACATGTACCCCTATGAGTGTGGCGAATAGCCCGCCAATTCTAGAGTGAAGCCCCCTCCGTCTCAACGCCATGAGATGCGGGCCCGTTGCCCTCTAGAACCCGACTACCCGTGCACCCCTCCACAGGGTAATCCTAGTACAGAAAGTAAAATATATAACGGGTACATCGATCTCAGCCCGGTCGTGCCCCAATAGAATAATATACAGACAGGCAGTGATGGTGGTCCACATGTCGGATGCTTTCCCCGCAATATCAAATGTACATATACAACCAAACTGTACAACCATTGAAACCAGGCTATCCACTACAACAAATCCGCAACATCACAGCACAACACAGAACATCAACGTGAATGTCACGTTCGCAAATCCGTCTAAAAGGGCTATAGCAGTTAGACAGGATTTACCGATCAAATGACATTCACGGTCGCAGATATAATGTAAATATTGTGAACTAACATGTTTAGAATTTTTCGATCGACTAAATTTACTGATGTGGGCCCCAAGCACAACTGTAGCACTCAAAATAAATCTGGGCCCAGAAAGACTATTCCAAAAATCCCAATTTCAACTCAAAAAGCAACTGCAGAAATTTGGTACGGCCCTGACACTTTCCTGCCGCAGAACCATGGCCAAAACAGGGGTTTTGCCGCGGTACCGCAGTCCTACTGACGCATCACTGTACCGAATTTTTACAGAAGCTTTAAAACCGCCTGCACGAATTTCTGAAACACTCAAATTAATTTTTCGAGCACAAAAAATTTCGACAAAAAACTGGACTTGAAAGTGGGCTTTTTAGAAAATCCGTTGGATCGAACTTTTAAACACACTAGAGCAAGCTAGACTAGGTTAATGGCGAGGCTCTGATACCAATCTAAGTGCACGGCAGTGCCCCGGCCGTCATTCCGAGGCCAAAATGCGGAAACGAAACTTTTCTTTAACTTTAAAACCGGCGCTACTGCGTACTAAAAACCCGGATCGGGCCATTAACCTAATGCTAGCAAACTAGAAAATGGGTAGAGAGCTATACCGAGCGATCCGTGTCCTTCGGTCTACGGCCTCCATCCCGATCTCCTCGCGGAATCTCCATTCTTCATCTCATCGTCGGAAAGGGCACCACATCGCCGAGTTCTTTTACGGGCTCCTACCTCTGGACCGAGGCAACTCGGGCATGAAGTTAGCGAGCCAACGTGTCCAAGAATACTGTAGGCTAAGTGTAGAATGGTTTGTCTCTAGGGGTTGTTGAAGTTTCCATAATAGATGTGGAGGTTGAGATGAACTTTTGGAGATGAGCAATGTAATTTTAGCAAGCCAAATGAAATCAACACCAAAATGAAATTGCCTCTCTCTTTCTCTCTAGAAAAATGTGGCCGGCCTCTTTTAATTGAAGAGGGAGAAAAAAAGGAAATAAAGCAAAAGGAGAAAAGTGTACGATAAACATAAGAATATGTCACGCCACATCTAATCCAAATCCAATCTCATTAATGCAAACCATGATGAATAAAGGGAATCAAAAGATGCTATACCGATCATAATAAACCATATGCCACAAAGAACCTTCCACAATTGCTAATTTGCACACTTGTAAATAAGCCCCTCTCATCAGAAAAATCCGGCCACGAAGGAACAAAGGAAAACTAGCCGAAATGGAATACAAACTGGCAACTTCATAAAGACGATCCCGTAATAAATTACAGGAAAACCCCGCGACCGTATATACATACCCGCATTTGTATTCCGACCGAATACAAATGCAAAGAGACAAAATCTACACTGTACAATACTAGGATCCGGCTTAAATCAAAGCCCGCTAGTATTATCCGTCCGATCATGATCCGTGCAATACTGCACGTATAAGATCGAACCCTGCCATATATCCATACGGCCACTACAGCATTTCACCCGAAACTTGAGAAACTGTCTGTGGGGGACTCTAAAGACTCGTCAATATTTTGGCTGTAGATTTAACCACTAGCATGTCACAGGTATTAGCCACACGTAACAGGCTACCAGGTTTTGACCAAAAGGGACGTCGATGAGAGAACTCATCCTGACACCCTACTGAGCCTATCAGTAACAATATCCATACAGTCCAGTCCGTTCGTCTATGAGCATCACATGGAGGGCCTAGGGGGTTGGTAAAAGTCAGACCCCTAAAAGCGGTACAAGTCGTGTCGGAGTGTAGCCCAGAACACCCTGAGATACTACTGGAATACCTACCAGTAAATCTCCTGCCTTGGCTAAGGACTTCGTGTAATGGCTCTCCTAGACACAGCGTGACCTCACCCCAATACCGGGAGAGATGAATCCCTGAAGATCCGCTCACTGCCTCCATGTGGCTCGGGACTGTACCCAACTAAAACTTGTTTGCACAACTCCTTTGAGCGTGGTAGGGTAGTAATCAAAGTACAGTAGGAACTCACACGAGAAAAATGACGATATCAGATCGATGAACTAACCTATACACGGTTAGTGTATATGTCCTAGGGGCCATTATTGTATCATACTAGCATGTATATTACTTAATGGAAGCTTAGGATATTCACAGTTGTAATGACAGTCTTGCTAAAAATGGTAGTATGCTACTTGGTTTGTGTCTACTTTAATATGTGCATATGTTTCTTGTAACGTATCACTTATACATATTAGTAGAGCCCATAGGATCTTTGCTTGATTACCAGCGTTGTGATGGCTGTCACACTAGTGGGGGTAGGTAGTCTATAAGCAACATCCTATAGTTGTCCCTAGTCGTAGGATTATCGAGACAGGGCATCGATACTCCGGAGTAGACTAGTGTGTACGCTTCTCATCCCAGTTGGGGAGATGGTCTGTCCCACAGCCATCAATACATCGTACTAGAGATAGTATACAGGTGCTCGTTGGGTTACGGGTACACCGGACATGACTCGCAGGAGAACTGACCGGATGGTATTATTCCTAACGTCAGATAGCAGTTCTCAGGTGACATGTGTGGAGATAGTCTGTTGACTTAAGGTCGTCATTTGTCTCGTGTGAGTTCCCACTGTGCTTTGATTACTACCCTACCACGGCTCAAAAAAGTCGTGCAAACAGGTTTTAGTTGAGTACAGTCCCGAGCCACATGGAGGCAGTGAGCGACTGTTAGGGATTCATCTCTCCCGGTATAGGGAGTTGATATCGCACTGTGATTGGTTGGCCATTACCATAAGTCCCTGGCCAGGGCTGATGGAGAACTACTGATAGACTGATCAGTAGATTCTCTAATGGTTTTGAGCCATATCGGCACGACTTGTACGGTTATTAGGGATCTGACGTTCTCCACATCCCTAGACAATATATGCGATACTCTTAGACGAACAGATCGGACTGCACGGATATTGTCACAGACAGGCTCAGTAGGAGTTCGGATGGGTTTCCTCATCGGTCTTCTTATTGATATCTACCTGGGGACCGTTAAGTATAGCTAGTGCCGCTTGCGTTCTGTGGTTAAACCCACTGCCAGCGTAGTGTCGAGTCTTTAGAGTCCCACACAGAGTGTTTCCCTGCTCTAGGCGAAACGATAAAGAGGTCTTATGGTTTTACGACAAGGGTTCGGACGTATACGCATTTAAACGCACGTACGACGTTCTGGCAATTTTTACTAGCCGGCTTTGGTTTAAGCCAGATTCTAGTATTGGGTTATTGGACTTATAAAGTCTAAAGTTTTTCCGTGTTTTCATGGATTGGAGGGGCGTTCTCGTAATTTTCCAGGAAGCTTCTAGAAGCATGGTGACTTGGGGGTTAAGGTGGCATAAGCATTTATTGCTTAATGACTCATTTGTGTAATTCATCCATGGAGTTAAATGAAGCATTTATTAGCTAATGACTCATATGATGAATAACACAAGGTGAATGCATCAACCATGATGATTAATCATTTAAATTATTTATTTGATAAAATGTTATGGTTGTTATATTCAAATGAGCTCATTATTCAATATCATTCTTATCATCACCTTCTCTCTCCTCAAGCTCTCTCATTCTTGAAACCCTAACCCTAACCTCTCATGTGTTGAGATCAAGGGTTAGCTAGACTAATTGATCCATAACCTCACTCTATATCCCCTAGGTAGTTTAGATTAGCACTTTGAGCAACCAAGTTATCTCAAGTTAGAGATCAAGCTTGGAGTAAGAGCTCTCAGGTGGATCGTCTTTGACTCGAGGAGGCCGTTGAGGTGCCTATGTTCCAAGGAGCCTACGAGGAGTGGAGGACAGCGATGAAGACCCGAAGGACAAGTAACGTGAGGTATAACTTCGAATCCGAGTAGTTAAACCTCTCGTAATTAGTTAGTAACGGTTTAGAAACGATTCATGCGCTCAAGTCCGTGTTACGAAGCTCTGATAATCATTTTTCATATATTCCGCCTCCCCGCAAGTTTGTAGGGTGCGTGACATGGACTTACAGTGGTATCAGAGCCAACTAAACAATTACTAGCTTGTTAGCAACTAATTAGAGTTTCGATCGACGGAAAAACACGAAAACTGAACCTCGGAACCCTAACAGTTTCAGTTAATTTTAAACTTGTCGAAAAAAATATGTGATATGTCTTAGAATTCACAGCAGGTAAATATAAGAAAACTGGGAAAATACGAGCTCTCAACTCGGTTAGATGGCCACGGATCCACGGCACAATAGTGCATTTGGCCGCGGATCCACCGCCGAGTCAACTCCGAGTTGATTCGGATTTGCGCAGTAATTCATATATTTTGGTGTTCTGTTTTCCAGTATATTCTGTTTCTGCACAGGTTACTTCTGTGCTGGTTTGCTTTTGGGGGTAGACACGGAAAATGATAGTCGATCGATGTTCTAAATTAATTGCTAATTGGGTTTTTATCTGTAAAGTTTAATGTGTTCGTAAACCTCCCCTAACTGCTAGTATGTCGGTTGGCAGGGGGTTGCACATTTCTGTAATGTTTATTGTTTGTGTATATGTACTTGATTGGAATGTTGTGATGTTTAGCCGGGGTTTGAGATGTGTTTTATATTCATTCATTCGATATAATTATAATATGATGTAATATTCTTTTGCTGGGTGCATCCAGGTTGCGGTTGTAGCCACCGTTGTAGTATTTCATTTTTACTGGTTTTGCTCCTAGGATAGACCCAAGGTGGGGTGCACAAACTACCGGGTACTTTGAAGTGTTTAGTGGCCTACTCACGTTGTTGAGGGAGACCGCTTCACTTCGGGTACTTGGCGGGTAGTTTGTCGTACCCGTAGGGGTCTAGGGTGGGGTAATGGCTATTCATCACAACTGTGTAATCCGTCTTTTGTTGCAGGCTCAAAACAATCGCGGATTGCTAGTATATCCAATAAAGTTCATCTGTGATCTGGAATGCCTATTATTGCGTCTGACGAATGTACAGTATCTATATATGATAGCTATTAGACGTCACTTATGTTTTACACCCGCGCTAGCCCAGCCCCCACTCTGTCGTTAGTTAAGTAACCTAATGGGTGATGACGGGATCCCGTGGCGAATGCGGATGGCATAAAAGGACGTAGTATTTTCTTTGTTTTCTGCAATGATAGGATAAATGATGGGACGCATTATTATAATGCAAAGAAAATATGCCAAAGTTCAATCGTTGGAACAAATTTAAAAGAAACCACTCGGTTATTTTAAAAGAGCAGAATTTTTAATTGCGGAGTTTTAACCACTCCTTTTAAAACGTATCAGGTTCCTTCGATTATATCAAGTTCACTACGTTCACGGTTTTGTCAAAACCATTCGTAGCCCTCCGTCATTTCATTTGGGTATTCAGTAGTATTCAAGCTATGTATTTTAGCCCTTAGTCAAGACATAGTGTTTGGTAGCTACTGGGGTATTCATTTGTTGCATAGATAGATGCATTGGTTTGGGACAGTCGTATTACTTTTCTTGACCCTTAGTCAAGAGTATATACGGGTGGGTTCAAATTAACCTGGATAATGACGGGTAGAACTTGACATGTGACTTATGACATATTGGCCCTTAGTCAAGGTCATAAGAGCATGGGGCAAAAATCCATATCGGGAATTTTTAAAGAAACTGAAATTTACAGAGAGATGCATACCATTTTGGAGTTTGATGAATGTTGGTAGGATTCCTTCAACATTATCATACGATGATATTTTGGATCCCGATCCTACTGTGAGTATATACTACTTATCAGGAGATTCGTCACTTAACGATCAATGCTATAAACCAAGTAGGTGCCTAGAAAGGTGTCAGCGGGGCTACGCCCCCAGAGAAAAGAAGTTCTTTAATTAAGGAACTTCACGAAAGCATTGGAAAACCTCCCTCGAAGTATCGACACTGGCATGGCTGAACGGTTAAGCAAGTATTGTACGGTGAGAATAGTCCTGGCTAATTCTTCTTTTATGGTTTGAGGAAGGATTCAAGAAACAGTGGGAGCCATACAGTTTAGATAAATTAAAAACCACTCTAAACTTGCAAGAGCATCATGCTAAAGTGTTTCTTCTCTCTCTCTCTTAATTGCAGCGACCCTGTGACCATGACTAGGTTACATCTAGATAACAATTTGACTGAATCTGACTTATATGACTGGCAAAGGTCTGTCCAGATGTCTATTGCCTATGACAAGTTGGACCACCCTATTACTACTCAAGATCCCGCCGTCCCAGGTCCAGTTTCCACCATCGCGGATAGGGATATCCGTCAGACAAGGGAAAAAGAAAAAGCAAAATCCAAGTGCCCCGTGTTGGCTTCAGTTGATGGTGTATACCAGAAGTAGCACGAGAAGATGGACTTTGTTTCCATCTTTTTCCATAACAAAGATTTATATGGAGAGCAATCTAATATCACAAGATATGAGACCTCGAACGAATTAATTCAAGCGTGGTTGGTTGTCGGGTCATCTGTAGGGGACAACGTCCTTACAATGACTAGCTATATTGATAAGCTCAAGGACCTGAAGACCACGTTGGAGAACGGGTCAGATACTGACTTGATTCTACAGTCTCTAACTTCTAGCCTGAAGGAAACCAGGGAAGTAGAAGGAAAGGGAAGGGCAAAAATTTCGGGACTGTATATAGTAAAAGAGGGACGTTCCTATTGTTATGGGATTAGGCATAGGCAGAAAGATTGCAGGGCTTTGGAAGCCAGTAGCCAGGATACGAAGCATGTTGTGGCTTCGGCCTCAAGTGTGTTTGTAATTGAGAACTGTTTTTCAATAAACTCTACTTCCTGGGTACTAGATACCGGAGCAGAATCTCATATCTGTAATTCATTACATGCTTTGAGAAACAGTAGAGTTATAAAGGTAGGTGATTGGTCTCTCACAGTTGCAAACGGAATGACTGTGAACGCTGAATCCGTGGGAGAATATCCCCTAGGTTTGACAAGTGGGCATATATTGATTCTACTTAACTGTCTGTATATACCAAGTATGACTTGTAATACCATATCAGTGTCCTCACATTCAAGAGAGGGATATGATTTTACATTCGTAAGCGATGTAGTTCACATCCACCTAAATCAAGTTCTGATTGGGTCCGGTACATTAGATAACGGTATATACGTATTGAGTCAAGCTCAGGTTTTCAATATCCAGAACACACTTAAAAGAAAGTCTCCAGAAATAAATCAGGCATTCTTATAGCATTGTAGACTAGGTCACATCAATCAGAGAAGGTTGACTAAGTTACATAGAGAAGGATATTTGAATCCTTTCGAATATCAATCTTATGCTACTTATGAATCTTGTCTCAAAGGAAAGATGTCAAAGACTCCGTTCACTGGACACGGAATAAGAGCAAGCGAGCTCTTGGGACTTGTACACAGTGACGTGTGCGGTCCAATGTCTACACATGCGCGAGGTGATTATTCCTACTTCATTACTTTTACAGATGATTTCTCTAGGTATGGATATGTCTTTTTAATGAAGCATAAATCCGAGGCCTTTTAGAAATTCCAAGAATACAAGAATGAAATGGAAAAACAAACATGCAAGAGTATAAAGACACTGAGATCTGATTGAGGTGGTGAATACTTAAGTGCCGAGTTCCTAGGTTACTTAAAAGAGAATGGAATTCTCTCTCAGCTTACTCCACCATACACACCACAACACAATGGTGTATCGGAAAGGAGGAATTGAACCCTATTGGATATGGTTCGTTCCATGATGAGTAACGCTAAGTTACCGCGATCATTCTGGGGATATGCACTAGAATCAGCTGCATATCTTTTGAACCAGGTTCCCACAAAGACTGTGCCTACCACACCATATCAGATGTGGAGTGGGAAGAAACCTTTTCTAAAACATTTTAAAACATGGGGATGTCCAGCTTTTGTAAAAAAGCAGCATGTGGACAAGCTCGAGGCATGCTCAGTACAGTGTAAGTTTGTGGGATATCCAAAGCATTCCAAGGGGTATCTATTCTATTACGCAAAGGAACAAAAGGTTTTTGTTTCTCGTAATGCCCATTTTCTAGAATATCAGTTTTTAGAAAAGGAAACAAGTGAGAGCAAAATAGAACTGGAAGAAATTCTAGAATCACAAACTACTACTGAAAGTATGGTAGAACCAGAGGTATCAGAAGAAAGGGACATCCCGACGCCACTCCGCAGGAGTAATAGGCGGTCTTATCCGCCCGAGAGATACTACGGTTTTCTTATAGACGGGGATAGAGAGGATTGCACTATTGACTATGAGGAGCCTACTAGCTTCCAGCAAGTCATTCAAAGCAGTGACTCTGCAAAATGGCTGGATGCAATGCGGACCGAAATGGAGTCCATGTACACTAACAAAGTATGGACTTTGGACATTGCTCCATATGGGGTAAAACCCGTAGGATGCAAATAGATCTTCAGAAAGAAGATTGGTGTAGATGGACAGGTTGAAACCTATAAAGCTAAACTTGTTGCAATGGGTTTCCGTCAAAGACCTGGTTTGGACTATGACGAAACCTTTTCTCCAGTGGCTATGCTCAAATCCATTCGGGTCCTTCTTGCTATTGCTGCATTCTACGATTATGAGATCTGGCAGATGGACCTAAAGACGGCCTTTCTAATTGGAAATTTCGAAGAGAGTGTCTATATGGATCAGCTAGAGGGATTCATTCAGAGTGGGAGCAGCGGTATAGTATGCAAGTTGCTTAAGTCCATTTATGGACTAAAGCAAGCAACGCGGAGTTGGAACATCTGTTTTGATGATGCTGTCAAAGAATTTGACTTTATCAAAAATCCAGATGAACCATGCATATACAGAAAGATTGTAGGGATAGCTGTAGTATTCCTCATCTTGTACATGGATGACATTCTCCTAATAGAAAATGATATTCCTATGTTACAGTCAGTCAAAGATTCTTGTCACAAAAGTTCTCCATGAAGGACCTGGGAGATGCCACCTACATTCTGCAGATCCAGATTTATCGTGATAGATCTAAAAGGATGTTGGGTCTTTCACAGTCCAGGTACATAGACACCATTTTGAAAAGATTCTATGCGCGGTAACCTATCGGCTTGTCACGGAATCACCCTCTCCAAAGAGATGTCTCGTAAGACTGATTTGGAAAGGGATCGCATGTCGATTATACCCTACGCTTCTGCAGTAGGCTCTATAATGTATGCGATGTTATGTACCAGACAAGATGTAGCATACGCATTGAGCGTAGTAAGCCGGTATCAAGCAAACCCAGGGGAGAAGCACTTGATAGCAGTAAAGAACATTCTCAAGTACCTGAGGAGGACTAAGGAGATGTTCTTGGTGTATGGCGGAAAAGACCTCAAGATGGAGGCCTTTGCCGACTCCGTCTTCCAGAGTGACAAGGATGACTCCAAATCCATGTCGGGTTATGTCTTTACCCTCAATGGAGGGGCGGTGTGTTGGAAGAGTTCCAAGCAGAAGACCGTTGCTGACTCAACAATGGAAGCGGAGTACATAGCTGCTTGCGATGCCGCAAAAGAAGCTGTCTGGATGAAGAAGTTCCTCACAGAACTTCAGGTGGTTCCTTCCAGTGTTGATCTAATACCTCTGTATTGTGATAACAATGGCGCTATAGCTTTAGCGAAGGAACCCAGATCCCATCAGAAGTCCAGACACATCTTAAGGCGGTATCACCTGATCAGGAAGATTGTACATCGCCAGGAGATCGAGGTGAAGAGATTAGAGATGGAGAATAACATTGCTGATCCATTCATAAAGGTCATTCCTCAGACGCAGTTCGAGAGGCTATTCGAGATGATAGGTCTTCGATATGCCAGCTCATGGCCCTAGTGCAAGTGGGAGATTGTTAGTGTATATGCCCTAGGGGCCATTATTGTATCATACTAGCATGTATATTACTTAATGGAAGGTTAGGATATTCACAGTTGTAATGACAGTCTTGCTAAAAATGGTAGTATGCTACTTGGTTTGTGTCTACTTTAATATGTGCATATGTTTCTTATAACGTATCACTTATACATATTAGTACAGCCCATAGGATCTTTGCTTGATTACCAGCGTTGTGATTGCAGTCACACTAGTGGGGGCTGGGTAATCTACAAGCAGCATCCTATACTTGTCCCTAGTCATAGGATTATCGAGACAGGGCATCGATACTCCGAAGTAGACTAGTGTGTATGCTTCTCAACCCAGTTGGGGAGATGGTCTGTCCTACAGCCATCAGTACGTCGTACTGGAGATAGTATACAGGTGCTCGTTGGGTTACGGGTACACCGGACAGGACTCGTAGGAAAACTGACTAGATGGTATTATACCTAACGTCAGATAGCAGTTCTCAGGTGACATGTGTGAAGATAGTCTGTTGACTTAAGGTCGTCATTTGTCTCGTGTGAGTTCCCACTGTGCTTTGATTACTACCCTACCATGACTCAAAGGAGTCGTGCAAACAGGTTTTAGTTGGGTACAGTCCCGAGCCACATGGAGGCAGTGAGCGACTGTTAGGAATTCGTCTCTCCCGGTATAGGGAGTTGATATCGCACTGTGATTAGTTGGTCATTACCATAAGTCCCTGGCCAGGGCTGATGGAGAATTACTGATAGACTGATCGGTAGATTCTCGAATGGTTTTGAGCCATACCGGCACGACTTGTACGGTTATTAGGGATCTGACGTTCTCCACCTTCCTAGACCATACATGTGATACTCTTAGACGAACAGACCGGACAGCACGGATATTGTCACGGACAGGCTCAGTAGGAGTTCGTATGGGTTTCCTCATCGTCCTTCTTATCAACATCTACCTGGGGACCGTTACATACAGCTAGTGCCGCTTGCGGTCTGTGGTTAAACCCACTGCCAGCGTAGTGTCGAGTCTTTAGAGTCCCACACAGAGAGTTTCACTGCTCCAGGCGAAATTATATTAAGGTCGTATGGTTTCACGATAAGGGTTCGGACGCATACGCATTTAAACACACGTACGACGTTCGGACAGTTTTTACTAGCCGATTTTGGTTTAAGCCAGATTCTAATATCGGGTTATTGGATTTATACAGTCTAAAGTTTTTCCGTGTTTTCACGGATTGGAAGGGCATTCTCGTAATTTTCCGGAAAGCTTCCAGAAGCATTGTGACTTGGGGGTTAAGATGGCATAAGCATTTATTGCTTAATGACTCATTTGTATGATTCATCCATGGAGTTAAATGAAGCATTTATTAGCTAATGACTCATATGATGAATCACATAAGGTGAATGCATCAACCATGATGATTAATCATTTAAGTTATTTATTTGATAAAATGTTATGGTTGTTATATTCAAATGAGCTCATTATTCAATATCATTCTTATCATCACCTTCTCTCTCCTCAAGCTCTCTCATTCTTGAAATCCTAACCCTAACCTCTCATGTGTTGAGATCAAGGGTTAGCTAGACTAATTAATCCATAACCTCACTCTATATCCTCTAGGTAGCTTAGATTAGTACTTTGAGCAACCTAGTTATCTCAGGTTAGAGATCAAGCTTCGAGTAGGAACTCTCGGGTGGATCGTGAAGGGTTAGCCAAGCACCTCGTCAAGGGTGTGGTAGCATCACATATGCCATAATCAAAATTTTATAGGTGCTAAGTTAACTCGATAAGAATCGAAACTAGAAGTTTTAGGGATTCATACAACTAAGCATCACATGCAAATGTAAAACTATCACTAAGAGTAGAGATTACAACCTTTGTAGATCTCCCTCGGTGACTCCTTGGCACTATGAAAGTTTGGAACGGGTCGATGGAAGCCCTCCTTGTCCACGATGATCCACCCGAAGTCCCTTTGCCCAAAGCTCCTTTCCTTACTTGTTTCGCAAACGAAGTAGAGCAAACACCCTACACAAATCGGCTAGATGTGTGTAGTATGATGATGTGGTTTATATTCAACAATTGAAAACCCTTTCTTTTTATCAACTTTACTCAAAAGAAAAATCAAGAGAGGAAGAAGAAGATAATGGTGGCTAAACTTGAGCTTTCTATCATATCACATTGATAACTTGTTTTCACACCCTTGCTCACAATTTCCCTTGTTGTTTTTCATTGTATGTTTCATATCACATATGAAGCTATTTATAGTGATTAGAAAGGAATAATCATCATTATTCCATCTCCACTATAATTATGGGTGCAAATTCTTTTCATAAAGAATTAAGCATGGGTGGAAATTCTTTTCATTAAGTTAAATAAAACTTACCCACTAAAGAATAAAGGAGCATGAGTGGGTTTTCTTTACATTAACTTAAAATGATAAATGTAAATAAAAGCTTCAATATAAGTCTTGCATTGCCACCATTCTTATATCATCAACCATGATACTATGTATGTATGTATGTGTTCATGCACATCATCATGTGCATGCATGCATGCATACAAAAGGATTTAATTAAAGAATTAATCTAAATGTAATTTGTTAAATCAACACTTGATTTAGCAAACCGGTCATATCACATACGATCCGTCAAATAGAAAATTCCTGATTAATATACGTTATCACATAACCGTATTTAATCGGGTCCCGCGCATATCACATATGCACACCACATCTTTTTGCCTGAACCAGGAAACTTCATTGTGGGACTCTAAGACTCGTCAATACGCCGGCAGTAGATGATGATCATATCAAACACCTACAAGCCGCAAGAGGTCAGCTAAACCTAACGGCCACCCGGGTATTGAAACGATCAGAAGAAAACCAGCGAAGCTGTAAAAACTCCCATCGAGCCAACTGGCAACACTTACCGTACAGTCCGGTCTCTTCGTCAGATATGCTGCATATCGAGTCCAGGGATGGAATCGTCGACCCCAGTAACTCAATAAGTCATGCTGGTGTATGGCTCATAACAGATTGAGAAACTACTGATAACTCTTATCAGTAAATCTCAGCAGCCCTGGCCAGGGACTTCATGTTATAGCCAATCGAGCATAGCACAACATCAACTCCCAATACCGGGAGAGACGAAACCCCTCCTATCGCTCATTGCCTCCATGTGCCTCGAGACTGTACCCAAAGACCACCTGTTTGCACGACTCAGTAGAGCCGTGGTAGGGTGGAGATCAAAGTATAGTGGGAGGACACACAAGACTCTATGACGATCTCGGGTCTACAGACTAACCTGTACCAGTGTTCCCTAAGAACTGCTATCCGACGATAGATATAATACCCCATAGGAGTTCTCGGCGAGTCCGTTCAGTGTACCCAGTCTCCACTGAGCACCCGTATACAATCTTTGGTGTCTCCTCACCAGATGGATATGGGATCATCCATCGCCCATCATATGGGACAAGAAGGGTATACGCTAGTCTACTCTGGAATATCGATGCCCTGTCTCGATACACCCTCGACTAGGAACAGTTCAAGGATATGCTTATAAACTACACGTGCCCCACTAGTATGATCCGCATCATAATCACAGTAGTCAAGCAAATATCCTTTGGGCTTTATCAACATGTGTAAATGATTAAATCTACATGTCCAGATAAAGTAAACCAGATAGCGTACTATCATGTTGAGCAAGAAAGTCATCTATCTCCATAGATTATATGTCCAAGTTTCCACTATCCATATAATGGCCTTTAGGGCATACATATTACTAACAATCTCCCACTTGCACTAAGGCCAGTTATTGGCGTATCTCATACCCAACATTTCAAACAGTCGCTCATGCTGAGGCTGTGAAAGTGCCTTGGTGAATGGATCCGCTGTGTTATCCTTTGTATCTACTCTCCGAATCTCGATCTCCTGGCGATCTACTATCTCCCGGATCAGATGATATCGCATTAGGATGTGTCTGGATTTCTGATGGGACCTTGGTTCTTTGGCTAATGCTATAGCTCCATTATTATCACAATACAATGGTATTGGATCAACAATGGTTGGAACTACTCCTAGTTCCGCAATGAACTTCTTCATCCAGACGGCTTCCTTAGCAGCATCACTTGCAGCAATATACTCAACTTCCATCGTGGAGTCTGCAACGGTGTCCTGTTTGTAACTCTTCCAACTAACCGCTCCTCCATTTAGGGTAAATACAAACCCTGAGATTGATTTGCTGTCATCCTTGTCACTTTGGAAGCTGGAATCGGAAAAGGCCTCCAACTGGAGATCCCCATTACCATACACCAAGAACAAGTCTTTAGTCCTTCGCAAGTACTTAAGAATGTTCTTCACTGCTATCCAATGTTTCTCCCCTGGGTTGGATTGATACTTGCTTACTACAGCCGTGCATAAGCCACATCAGGGCGAGTACACAACATCGCATACATTATAGATCCTACGGCTGAAGCGTAGGGTATAACGCTCATGCGAGCTCTCTCTTCATCAGTCTTCGGACATAAGTCCTTAGAGAGAGTGATTCCATGACTAGCAGGTAAGGCACCACGCTTGGAATCTTCCATACTAAAGCTCTTTAGAATGGTGTCTATGTACTTTGATTGGGACAGTCCCAATAACCACTTGGATCTATCTCTATAGATCCTAATGCCCAAAATGCGCGAGGCATCACCCAGGTCCTTCATGGAGAACCTTTGTGATAAGAAAAGTTTGACCGATTGTAGCATAGGAACATCATTTCCTATCAGGAGAATGTCGTCTACGTACAATACGAGGAATATGACAGTACTCCCTACAATCTTCTTATAAATACATGGTTCATCTTCATTTCTGATAAAATCAAACTCTTTGATTATATCATCAAAGCAGATGTTCCAGCTCCTTGAGGCCTGCTTTAATCCATAAATGGATTTAAGCAATCTACATGCTTTCCCGCTGCTCCCACTATTAATGAAGCCCTCTGGCTGATCCATAAAAACGCATTCTTCTAAATCACCATTTAGAAATGCAGTTTTCACATCCATCTGCCATATTTCATAATCATAGTGAGCAGCAATAGCAAGTAGGATCCTAATGGATTTAAGCATTGCTACCGGAGAGAAAGTTTCATCATAGTCCAAGCCTGGTCTTTGACGAAAACCTTTCGCTACAAGCCTTGCCTTATAAGTCTCCACCTGTCCATCTACACCAATCTTTCTCTTAAAGATCCATTTGCACCCAACGGGTTTTATCCCAGGAGGCGCAACGTCCAAAGTCCATACTTTGTTGGTGTACATTGACTCCATTTCGGATCTCATTGCTTCCAGCCATTTCACCGAGTCACCACTCGTGATAGCTTGCTGAAAACTAGTAGGGTCATCATCATCCATGATGCAATCTTCTCTATCACCATCTATGAGAAACCCATAGTATCTCTCTGGTGGGCGAGAAGTTCTACTAAACCTCCTGAGCGGCTGAGGTTCTTGAATTTCTACTGCAACATCTCTTTCAACCAATTCCTCCTAAGTAATTTGTGTCTCTAGAACCTCTTCTAGTTCTACCACATTGCCATTAGTACTTTCCGTAAAGATCTCATTTTCCAAAAATGTGGCATGCTGAGCAACAAACACCTTTTGTTCCTCTTTGTGGTAGAATAGATATCCATACGAATGTTTTGGATACCCCACAAATTTACACAAGATCGATCGTGTCTCGAGTTTGTCTGGATTCTGCTTTTTAACAAAAGCTGGACAACCCCAAATCCTAAACCGTTTAAGAGATGGTCTCTTTCCATTCCATATCTCATATGGAGTGGTAGACACGGTCTTGGTTGGAACCCTGTTCAATAGATACATTGCTGTCTCCAATGCATGTCCCCAAAAGGAAAGCGGTAACTCAGCATCACACATCATGGATCGTACCATATCCAATAGGGTACGATTCCTCCTTTCTGACACACCATTGTGCTGTGGTGTGTAAGGAGGAGTGATCTGAGAGAGAATCCCATTCTCTTTTAAGAAGTCTAGAAACTCTGTACTTAAATATTCTCCACCTCGATCCGATCGAAGTTTCTTGATGCTCAAGCCTGTTTGCTTCTCTACTTCAAGTTTATACTCCTTGAATTTCTCAAAGGCTTCGGATTTGTGCTTTATCAAAAACACGTGTCCGAATCTTGAGAAATCATCAGTAAAAGTGATGAAGTATGAAAAACCACCTCTTGCAAGTGTAGACATTGGTCCGCATACATCACTATGTATGAGGCTTAAGAGTTCACCAGCTCTCTCTCCGTGTCCACTAAACGGAGTTTTGGTCATTTTACTTTTGATACAAGACTGGCAAGTCGCATAAGATTTATATTCAAACGGATTTAAATATCCATCTTTATGTAGCTTGTTTAGTCTTGTTTCATTAATATGACCAAGTCTACAATGCCAAATAAAAGCTTCATTTATATCTGAAAACTTTCTTTTACTAGTATGTTGTATATTGAAAACTGTGTGTTGGTTCAGGATGTAAATACCATTATTTAGTGTACCATACCCAATCAACTCTTGATTCAGGTTAATGTTCATAACATTATTTTGCAATATAAAATGATATCCTTCATTGTCCAACAAAGAAACGGATATTATATTACACAGCATACTTGGTACTAAATAACACGGGTTCAAAACCAAAATACTTCCTGAAGGCAACCCTAGATGATACTCTCCCACGGATACAGCATGTATATTGGAACCATTTCCAACCCGCAGAGTATGATCTCCAATTTTTAAAACTCTACTATTTCTCAATCCCTGCATACAATTGCAGATGTGAGAACCAGAACCGGTATCCAATACCCAGGATGCAGAGTTTAAAGAAAAACAGTTTTCAGTTACAAGCACACCTGAAGTGGAAGTATCAGCATGCTTCTTCTTCTTAAGATCAGCAAGATATTCAGCACAGTTGCGTTTCCAATGTCCTGACTTATGACAGTAAAAACATTCTCCCTTTCCGCCTCCCACAACCCCGGCTTTGTCTTTCCCCTTTGCCTTTCTAACTCCACCTGTCTGTTTGATGGACTTCTTCTTTTTCTTTCCCTCGGCCTTAGCTTTTGGGAATGAAGAGGAAGATGGCCCAGCAAGCAGAGCGGGAGTCCTTGCCGTTTTCAACGTGTTCTCTGCACTTCTCAACATATTGAGAAGTTCAGGCAATGATTTCTCCAAATCATTCATATTGAAATTCACTATGAACGGAGCAAAGGCAGGTGGGAGAGACTGCAGAACAATATCCTTATATTGCTCATTATCCATAGTCCATCCCAGTTCCTCAAGTTCTTCAATAAGACTAATCATTTTTAAAACATGGTCTCCAACTGATGCACCAGGGGCCATTCGCATCTGAAACAGCTTTCTAGATGCCTCGTTTCTCAAAGTACGAGATTGCTCTTCATACAACTCCTTTGTGTGAAGAAAGATGGATTGCACATCCATATTCTCGTGTTGCTTCTGATGGACATTGTCCATAGAAGCGAGCGTGAGGCACTTGGCCGTGTTGCAGTCATTTTCCCAAGTTTTTCGGATCTCCCTATCCGCGACAGATGATTCAGGTCCTGGGACGGGTGGTGCTTCGGTATTGAGGACATATGATACCTTATCATATGAAAGTGCAATGTTCAAGTTCCTCAACCATTCTTTATAATTTGGTCCTATCAGTTTATTTTTCTCAAGTAGTAGCTTAAGTCCTGACATCTGTAACTGCCATTCGGAGAGAGAAAATGATACACTTAGCGAAATGCTCCAGCAAAGAATTAGATTGGTTATTATTTTATCTAATCGATGTCTCCCACTGCTTTTATCAAATTTTCTTTCAAAACCTGAAAAGAAAACTAGCCAGGAATAATTACATTCTACAGTTTCGCTATTCGGTCAGTCATTCTAGACACCCACTGGATTAGCTAATTGTAAAGTGCAGAACTCTCCTGGAAGTAACACTTACTCACAGTGAGATCGAGATCCAACTATCATATAGATGGTATGCAATCTCATTGCAAATTTCAATTCTTGAAATCCCCGATATGGTTTTTACCCGTAGTCACTTATGACCTTGGCTATGGTCAACATATCATAAGTACTAGTCAAATTCTACCCGTCATTTCGTGATTAACTAGACCCACCCATATGACCCTTGACTATGATCAACATAATCACATGAATGTCCTAACTAATCGCATCATATAATTTGTAGGAAGACATCACTTAGCTACCGTACACTATGCCTTGACTATAATCAACATACGCAGCACGAATACTAAGTACTCTGCTTCCTAAAATGACGGAGGGTTGCGGATGGTTTTTAAGAAAACCTTTAACGCTTTGAACTTGATCTCGTTGTAGAATCAAAACAATTAAGAAAAGGAGTGGCTTAAGCTCCGTGTCCTTTTGAAACTTGCATTTTTCATAAAAAGTCGAGTTTGTTTCAAATCTGATTCTACAACATCATTAGGTTTCCTTTCTTTACATTAATCTCATTAATGTGATCCCATCATTTAAGTTCCTAAGCCATCACAGAATAGAACGTACACTTATACCATCCGCATTCGCCACAGTGTCCCGTTATGCACCGTTAGGTTACTTAACTAACGGCATAGCGGGGCGGGACTAGCGCGGGTGTAAAATATAAGCAACGTTTATTATATATCATATATATAATAATAATCCATTCGTCTCAGATACTAAGTAATCACATTACAGAATATCAACAGCAGAAGCATATAAAAGGATATCTAGGATGTCCGTATTTTGTATCGAGCCAACAATAGAAAATACGGATTCCACGGTCGTGATGAATAGCCAAGCCCAAACGCCTAGACCCCTACGAGAGCGGCAAGTGATCCCGCCAATTCTAGAGTTTAGGAGACCCGTTCTCGACTCCTCGAGATGGCCTCCCACTGAACCCTAGAACCCGGTCACTTGTGCTCCCCTCCTTGGGTCTATCCTAATGCGGAAAAGTAAATAATATACAATTGATTTATACATGAATGAAAATAAAACTCTCATCTCAAATAAAAACCCCCGGTTATTCAGTCGCGACAATCCTACTCATCATATCTCAGCAACACATAATATCTCATATCAACAACGTAAGTAAGTATGCGTATCCCGATTGTCGTTGACGTATAGCAACGAAAACGGCGATACACCACATACTACACTTACGGTCGCAGAAAATAAAATGAAAAACTATAACATTTGGAATCCACAATCACCTTAGACATCATAAATTCGAAATATCACATACTTCGTATTTCATGCCTAACTATATGAATTCCACATATTGTATCACATTTCAGATAAATAGACAATGTTAAACTTTTCGATCGAATAAACAAACACCCTAGATTTCCCTAATTGCACAACACTTGAGCCGAGTTCAAAAATTTCTAGAACATGTTTTTCGATAGTTTTGAATTCGGGAAAAAATCCAACACTTGGAATTTTTCCAATACGGGAAAAAAATGTGTTTCTAATATTCGTTCAAACATTTTAACACGTTCTAAAAAATCTGAAAATCTGAACGAAGTTAAACTTTTCCGATCGAATCACCAAATACAATATATCTCCAGAAAACTCAACACTTGAGTAAGTTTAAAATATCTCAGAGGCATGTACTTATTAAATCAGGTTCTCTGTATCAAAAAATTTTCCCTGATCCCTCTGTACGGCCGCGGAACCGCGGCCAATAGCATGCTATTGCTGCGGAACCGCGGCTACTTAGAGAGATCATTAAAAAAAATTTATACAGTAACTCATAAAATTGCCTGCTGAATTTTTTAGGAATTTTTAATTTGGAAAAATCCAATTTTCAAAAAATTTCCAGAGAGCGGTCCAAATTGGTGTTTCGTGGTTCGATCGGACTTTTAACATCGCCTACGCATCGCCTAAAGCTCTAGCCTGGCTCTGATACCACTGAAGGATTAGCCTAGCACCTCGTCAAGGGTGTGGTAGCATCGCATATGCCATAATCAAAATTTTAGAGGTGCTAAGTTAAGTCGACAAGAATCGAAACTAGAAGTTTTAGGGATTCATACAACTAAGCATCACATGCAAATGTAAAACTATCACTAAGAGTAGAGATTACAACCTTTGTAGATCTCCCTCGGTGACTCCTTGGCACTATGAGAGTTTGGAACGGATCGATGGAAGCCCTCCTTGTCCACGATGATCCACCCGAAGTCGCTTTGCCCAAAACTCCTTGCCTTACTTGTTTCGCAAACGAAGTAGAGCAAACACCCTACACAAATCGGCTAGATGTGTGTAGTATGATGATGTGGTTTATATTCAACAATTGAAAACCCTTTCTTTTTATCAACTTCACTCAAAAGAAAAATCAAGAGAGGAAGAAGAAGATAATGGTGGCTAAGCTTGAGCTTTCTATCATATCACATATGATAACTTGTTTTCACACCCTTGCTCACAATTTCCCTTGTTGTTTTTCATTGTATGTTTCATATCACATATGAAGCTATTTATAGTGATGAGAAAGGAATAATCATCATTATTCCATCTCCACTATAATTATGGGTGCAAATTCTTTTCATAAAGAATTAAGCATGGGTGGAAATTCTTTTCATTAAGTTAAATAAAGCTTACCCACTAAAGAATAAAGGAGCATGAGTGAGTTTTCTTTACATTAACTTAAAATAATAAATGTAAATAAAAGCTTCAATATAAGTCTTGCATTGCCACCATTCTTGTATCATCAACCATGATACTATGTATGTATGTATGTGTTCATGCACATCATCATGTGCATGCATGCATGCATACAAAAGGATTTAATTAAAGAATTAATCTAAATGTAATTTGTTAAATCAACACTTGATTTAGCAAACCGGTCATATCACATACGATCCGTCAAATAGAAAATGCCTGATTAATATATGTTATCATATAACCGTATTTAATCGGGTCCCGCACATATCTCATATGCACACCACATCTTTTTGCCCGAACCAGGAAACTTCATTGTGGGACTCTAAGACTCGTCAATACGCCGGCAGTAGATGATGATCATATCAAACACCTACAAGCCGCAAGAGGTCAGCTAAACATAACGGCCACCCGGGTATTGAAACGATCAGAAGAAAACCAGCGAAGCTGTAAAAACTCCCGTCGAGCCAACTGGCAACACTTACCGTACAGTCCGGTCTCTTCGTCAGATATGCTGCATATCGAGTCCAGGGATGGAATTGTCGACCCCAGTAACTCAATAAGTCATGCTGGTGTATGGCGCATAACAGATTGACAAACTACTGATAACTATTATCAGTAAATCTCAGCACCCCTGGCCAGGGACTTCATGTTATGGCCAATCGAGCATAGCACAACATCAACTCCCAATACCGGGAGAGATGAAACCCCTCCTATCGCTCATTTCCTCCATGTGCCTCGAGACTGTACCCAAAGACCACCTGTTTGCACGACTCAGTAGAGCCGTGGTAGGGTGGAGATCAAAGTATAGTGGGAGGACACACAAGACTCTATGACGATCTCGGGTCTACAGACTAACCTGTACCACTGTTCCCTGAGAACTGCTATCCGACGATAGATATAATACCACATAGGAGTTATCGGCGAGTCTGTTCAGTGTACCCAGTCTCCACTGAGCACACGTATACAATCTTTGGTGTCTCCTCACCAGATGGATATGGGATCATCCATCGCCCATCATATGGGACAAGAAGGGTATACACTAGTCTACTCTGGAATATCGATGCCCTGTCTCGATACACCCTCGACTAGGAACAGTTCAAGGATATGCTTATAAACTACATGTGTCCCACTAGTATGATCCGCATCATAATCACAGTAGTCAAGCAAATATCCTTTGGGCTTTATCAACATGTGTAAATGATTAAATCTACATGTCCAGATAAAGTAAACCAGATAGCGTACTATCATGTTGAGAAAGAAAGTCATCCATCTCCATAGATTATATGTCCAAGTTTCCACTATCCATATAATGGCCTTTAGGGCATACATATTACTAACAGATCGTCTTTGACTCGAGGAGGCCGTTGAGGTGCCGATATTTCAAGGAGCCTACAAGTAGTGGCGGACAGCGATGAAGACCCGAAGGACAAGTAACATGAGGTATAACTTCGAATCCGAGTAGTTAAACCTCTCATAGTTAGTTAGTAACGGTTTAGAAACGATTCATGCGCTCAAGTCCGTGTTACGAACCTCTGATAATTGTTTTTCATATATTCCGCCTCCCCGCAAGTTCGTGGGGTGCGTGACATGGACTTACATACACATGTCACCAGGGAACTGCTATCTAACGTCAGGTATAAGACCAACTAGCATGTTCCCGACGGGTCATGTCCAGTGTACTCATAACCCAATGAGCACCTGTATACATCTTAGGTGAACCAACTGACACCAGTAGCTTGCGAGACTGGCCACCACCCCTCGTCGGGGTCTCAACTGTTTACACTAATCTACTCTGGAGTATCGATGCCCTGTCTCGAAAACTCTCACGACTAGGAACCTTTTAAGGATGTGCTTATAGACCCCGGCTCTCACGTATAAGATCTCCCTCATACTGCTGGCAATCAAGCAAGAATCCTAAGGGCTCTATCTACGTGTAATAGCGACCTGTCAGGACACTTAAAGCAGTACACGATGATAAAGATAAACCAGATAGCATACTATCATCTTGAGTAAGACTGTCCTACCGGTATAGGTCCTCCCTCAATCATTGCAATCACGTTCCTGTGATCCAATAATTGACTTTGAGGGCACTATATCCAACAGTAGTATGCTACATGGTTTGTTTCTATCTAAATATGTGTATATGTTTCTTTTAATATATCGCTAATACATATTGATAGAGCCTTTAGGATCTTTCCTTGACTAACAGCGTTGTGATGACAGTCATACTAGTGGGGGATGGGTATTCTATAAGCACATCCTTATACAGGTCCCTAGTCGTAGGATTATCGAGATAGTGCATCGATATTCCAGAGTAGACTGGTGTATACGATTCTCAATCCAACGGGGATGATGGTCTTTCCCATAGCCATTAGTATGGCGTACTGGAGATAGTATGCAAGTGCTCATTGGGTTATGAGTACACTGGACAGGACTCGTGGAGTACTGCTGGTTGGTACTATACCTATCATCAGGTAGCAGTTCCCAGGTGACATAAGTACAGCATAGTCCGTTGACTTGACACTGCTATATCGCCTCAAGTGTGTTCCCTGTTGGCTATAGTGCCCTCAAGTCAATTATTGGATCGCAGGTACGTTATAGCAATGATTGAGAGAGGACCTATACCGGTAGAACAGTCTTACTCAAGATGATAGTATGCTATCTGGTTTGTCTTTATCATCGTGTATATGCTTCAGGTGATATTACAGATCACTATTACATATTTATAGATCTCATAGGATCCATGCTTGACTACCAGCAGCATGATGTCGATCATATACATGAGAGTTGGGTAGTCTATAAGCACATCCTTAAAGTGTCCCTAGTCGTGGGAGTTTTAAGATTGGGCATCGATACTCTAAGAGTAGACTAGTGTATATGGATCGAGATCCCGACGAAGGGCGGTGGCCGGTCTCACAAGCCATTGGTGTCTATTGATTCACCTAAGATGTATACATGTGCTCATTGGGTTATGAGTACACCGAACGGACTCGCCGAGAACATGCTAGTTGGTACCATACCTATAATCAGATAGCATTTCCCTGGTGACATGTGAACAGGTTAGTCTATCGACCTTTGATCGTTATTTGTCTCGTGTGAGTTCCCACTGTGCTTTGATTACTACCCTACCATGGCTCAAAGCAGTCGTGCAAAAAGGTTTTAGTTGACTACAGTCCCGAGCCATATGGAGGCAGTGAGAGGATCGTCAGGGGATTCATCTCTCCTGGTATTGGGGGTTGATGTCGCGTTGTGCACGGATGGCCATCACAAAAAATTCTCGGCCGGGGTAGTCGATAATTACCGATCTAGGATCGATAGTTTCTCAGGTGGTGATAGGGTTTCATGCCGACACTAAATGTCAAGTTATTAGGGGTCTGAGTTTATCCACCCCCTAGAATCGATATGCGATACTCATAGACGAACAGACCGGACGATACGGATATTGTCACTGTCAGGCTCAATAGGGTTTCATGATGAGTTTGCTCGCCGTCATCCCTTTCGCTTAATATCTAGATAGCCGTTACGTATAGCTAGTGCCACTGACGTGCGTGTGGTTAAACCCACTGCCAGCGTATTGACGAGTCTTTAGAGTCCCACACGGAGGGTTTCCCTGGTTCGGGCGAAACATTGTAGAGGCCGTATGGTTTTATGGAAAGGTTCGATCATATACGTGCACTTGTGCACAGATCATGATCGGACGGATTATCCTGGTGGGTTTTTGGTTTAAGCCGGATCCTAATATTATATTATTGGATTATTTTCGGCTCGTTGTATTCGTATTCAATCGGAATATGGATGCGGGTATGTATATACGGATGAGGGGTATTCTTGTAATTCGTTACAAGATAACTTTAGGGTTGCCATTTCTTTTTCTTGTACTAAACATTTAGGGTTTTATATATGTTTAATATTGTTATGAGGTGGAAAGTGTGAGCATGAGTTTTGGCTTAGACTTTTGGTGTATGCACTTGTGAGTCATGGTGTGTGTCATGGTGTATGTCATAACAATGAGTCATAAGATGGCTTGGTGGTGGTTGTGAGATATTTATGAGCAATGAAGATATTTTATTGGATGAGGATTTTCTTTAGTTTCTATCTAATACCTCACAACTCCACTCACAAGAAAACAACAGAAACTTATTTTTCTTCACTTGCTCACACTCTTCACTTCACATAGCAACTTCTTCAACCTCTACCGAAACCCTCTCATGAGTTGAGAATCCTTGGGTGTTTTGAGACAAACTATTCACACACTCTCTCTACTTCATCTTGGGTATCTATGCTAGCAAATTAGATGCCCGAGTTGCTTTGGTTTTGAGCTCGGAGCACGTATTATTAATCCTCGACATGGATCCTCTTCGATGTGGGGACACAGGAGATCGAACTTGATCGAGGCAGCCGTGAAGATCTTACGACAGAGGTTGAAGACCGAAAGACACAGATCTATCAGTATAACCTCTCTAAACTCTTTTCCTAGAACTAGTATAGGGTTAATGGTACGATCTGTCGACTAGGGTTCCGTTAGCGCGGGTTTTAATAAGTTTTTATTCCATGTTTGGCCACGGATTGATGGCCGAGGCACTGGCGTAACCCTACATGGTATTAGAGCCAACCCATTAACCGCATATTAGTTAGTTTAGACGATGTTAAACTATCAAAACCGAAAAAATACCCGATGTATTCCTTTCTCTATCAATTTTTACCGTGTCTTCTAAAAATTTCTGAACAACTGCAGAAGACTACTATGATGACCACTAGACTACACCCCAAATACGAGCCACTTCCACCCTATTTGACCTGAGCACATCATGAGAAAATCCGGCCTGGTCGGTCCAGGATTTGAGTCTGGGTTTCGTATTTTGGGTGTGTGTTAGTCTCTGGAATATTGGTTTATTGGTATTGCTAGTCTAGCCCAGTTTGGATATGATTTTATCTAGTAGTTTGGGGCTATTCGGGGTTATTTCGAAGTCGATATTTCTAACATTGTTTAAAGTTTTCAGCACTGCATTTATATCTACGACCTTGAATGACATTAGAGCGGTACAACTTGTCTAATTGCTATAGTTCTTTTAGATGGGTTTGCGAACGTGACATTCACGTTGATGTTCTATGTTGTGCTGTATTTGTTGCGGAATCGTCGTGGTGGATAGCTTGGGTGCAATATTAGTACAGTTTAGTTTCATTTGTACATTTGATATCGCGTGGCGAGCGTCCGATATATGGATTGCCGTCACTGCCTGTTTGTATATTATTTTTTTGGGGCACGACCGGGTTGAGGTAGATGTCACCGTTGTACTTAATTTCTTTTCTGTACTAGGATTACCCCGCGATGGAATGCACGGATAGCCGGGTTCTGGAGGAAAACGGGTCCGCATCTCATGGCTTTGATACAGAGGGGGACTCACTCTAGAATTGGCGGGCTATTCGCCGCACTCGTAGGGGGTATAGGTTGACCCAAGGAGTGTTTCTTAAGTTACCTGATTCCGTGAAGTGCCGGGTGGCCCATTCGCTTTGATGAAGGGGGCTGCCTTGCTTCAGGTTTTGGCGGGTAACTTGCCGCACTCGTAGGGGTCTAGGTTTTCATTGCACAGGCTATCCACACGACCAGGAGAACGTCGGGTTTCACTTGCGGCTCAATAGAAACCCGGGGCTCCCAGATTATTTGTATTGCTCTATGATGCTTACCACTTTTCTGTGATTTTTCATTTATCACGCATTGAGCTATTATTATATATTGTTCTATATATACTAGTAGATGGTGTATATGTTTTTCACCCGCGCTAGTCCAGTCCTTGCTCTGTCGTTAGTTAAGTAACCTAACGGGACCCAGTGGCGAATGTGGTGGCATATACGTACATTATATTTTCGTTCTTTTCTGGTGCGATTAATTGATGGGACTGCATTGATTCTGATCAATGCAAAGAAAACAGACCTATTCAATGTTGTTGGAACAAATTTTCAAAAGCTGTTATTACAAGGACGTTTTCTTTTGTTTTGCACAGAGGTATTCGGTTATGAATATCCAGCACCTCATTCCACGAGGCAAGGGCTGAGATCCCTTCACCGGGAGTGACCCCTTGGGCAGAAGTTTGCGTTAAGGTAATAACTTCACTATAGTCGATTACTTTTTTCTTTGCATCGATGTATTCAATTGGAATATCCTGCACCTCATTCCATGAAGAAAGAGTCGAGATCCCTTCACCGGGAGTGACCTCTTTAGCAAAGGTTTTCGTCACTATATATTTATAAAAAACAATCTGGTTCCTTGAACGATATCAAGTACATTACCTTAAAGTTTTTTCGCCAAAAACAATTCGTAGCCCTCGGTCATTTCAGACAGGTAGCACTTAGTATTCATGCTATGTATGTTGGCCTTCGTCAAGGCTTAGTGTATAGTAGCTATTTGTTTCTTTTCTATTGCATAGATAGATGCGTTAGTTTGGGACAGTCGTACTACTATTTTGGCCTTCGTCAAGGGTATGTACGGATGGATTCAAATTAACCTGGACAATGACGGGTAGAACTTGACATGTGACTTATGATATGTTGGCCTTCGTCAAGGTCATAAGAGCATTAGGTAAAAATCACATCAGGAGTTCCAAACATACAGGAAACTTGCCAGGCATCCGTATACCTTCTGGAGTGTGATAACTTGAGTGGATTCCATTAAGTTATCATGCGATGATAGTTGGATCCCGATTCCCACTGATGAGTTGGTTTACTCCTTGGATGATTTTAGATGATCCTGACTAATTCTTGTTTCGGGTTTGGAGGAGAATTTGAGGATACATTGGGAGACATCCAGATTAGATAAAATGATTAACCATTCTGATATAGGTTAGAGTGCATGCTGATTGTTTCTTTTCTCTCTCTCTTTGGCAGCGACCATGTCCCGACCCTAGACTAGAACTCATAAACCCTGTTAACCGGACCTTCTTAAAACTCACTGGCTTTTGGAGTATCAAAGTTGCATTCTTCATTGCCACTCCTAATTTTACCCTTTGCATTTCTCCGGAACATTCCGTATCACTATGAAGATCCACTTTTATTGGATATGACCATCGTAAAGTTACATACGAACTCGAAGAAACTTATTTCAGATTCGAGGATGGTTTCCTGCTCTGGAGAAATTGAATAGGACTATTCAGTTGTCTTTTCCTTTTACCTCCTTTTAGGTTATGAGGGCTCCTAGAATTAGAAGAGAGTACACTTATTGCGCTTATTGGATAGTCTTCTCCCAAACCATAGGCAGCTGCCGAAAGGTGGGGAATGAAGAAAACCAATTAGCTTAAGTAAGGTGTACAGAAGGTAATAAGTAAAGACAAATAAAGGGTTTAGAAAGAGGAAAAAGTAAAATGAGACCGCTATCATTCACGATCAAACCGCGTAGCTCATTGCCACTCCTATTTCACCTTTGCATTTCTCTGGTTCATGAGAAATTGAATAGGATTATTCAGGTTCTTTTATCATTACATTCTCTCAAGTTGCGAGGGCTCCTTTGATTAGGAGGGTACACCTATTACGCTTATTGGATAGTCTTCTTCCAAACCATAGGCTGGTACTGAACGGCAGGGATGGAAGAAAACTAATTAGCCTAAGTGTGGTGTACAGAAGATAATGAATAAAGACAAATAAAGGGATTTGGAGAGACGACAATGAAATATACGGTTACAGTCAAGAATCTGGATAATGGAAGAGGCATTACTAGGAATACCCGGATACCCCTTCGAAACATTTTCATGTTTCAGTTTCACTATGCGTTGTTAATTGAAACCTGATTTCCCAATTAGATCCTTACTCCAGGGTATGTATTTACCAGACATGATTCTCATATCTGTATGGTTTTACAGATGGTGAGTGGGTGTAACTTATTGGGAATCAGGTGATTATATCCTCATTATATCGGAATTCATTGTAATTGGTGATATTTGGGGAAATCACCTGGGGTTTTGCCTGACGGTAAATATTTGGTTTTAAATATCCGTTGTTATGCACCAATTTCAAACTGATATATATGTACGTTTATTTCATAAAGTGAGATATAACTTTTTTAAATTATGTCCATGACATTTACCTATATCAGTTGATGGTTAGATAAGAAACATTCAACATCGGTGTAATTCTTCTTAACTATAGTACAATTTTCAACCTATGACGCACAGGGTTTGAGTTATTCAACTCAGGAGACTTATACAAAGTATTGTGTATTGTCCGGTGTCAATTAGGACAGAGGGGTTGGTACTCGTACTATATTCTGTTTACTTGTGACTTCTCTAGTTTTAAACAAGTTTTTCGTAGAAATACAAGGTCTAAGTTTTGAGAAGTTATAGATATAAGAATGAAGTAGAGAACCAGGTGTTGCAAGTATCAGGATTCTTCAAGGCGATTGAAGATGTAGATACTTGTGTTTGGTATTCAGTTGATAGTAATGGTTTTGAGTACTCGCTTCTCTTTTAGGTTACTCATATTTGTATGCACTCCTAGTTGAGTAATGATGATCGGCCTCTCTTCTTTTAGTTGACATGCACTGGAGACAGCTGCATGATTTGAATCTGGTTCCAATTAAATCAGTGCCTTTATTTCTATATTGTATATAGAATGGTTCATATCTTAACGAGGTTAAGGTATATGGAGCTGTCCGGCTTATGCTTAAAACAAGACTCTGGATAACTCAAGGCACGTTTCTGTAATGGCATTTTGTGGCTTATCCCAGGCTATGACGAGGGTTAACATTCTACCATCTAGAAGATCAATAGTGATATTGTTCTTGACTCGCCACATTTTTAGTAAAATTGATTTTTTCAGAAAACAGCAGTGGGAGTATGGTAGAATTGGAAGTGATTCCAGAACCACAAACGATTACTGAAAGTTTAATAGAACCTAAAGATTCAATCGGGTTTGATATTACATTAGCCACACCATAGATATGGTGGATAACCTCAGGCACCCGAGAGGTACTTCGGTATCTTCAAAGACGGTGACAGGGAGGTTCTTGTTTACCCAAACTTGACACTACTATTGTTCTAGACTATGAGACCGGGAAGGAGGATGAGTATAGTGTCGTTCTAAACTAGTTTTAGAAGTGCGCGTGTATATAACTCTGCTAGAGGGTTGTTGTGGTCAGTGGGAGTAACGGAAGTATAGTGGGCAAGAAGCGTATGCATATTTATAGACTAAAGCATGTATAGCGGAGATAGATCATCTATTTTTGATGTGACAGTCATAGGCTTTGACTTCATCAGAATAGGAGATGGATCTGTTAAGAAGACAGTAGGGTGGTATGTCCTGGTATTTAGATGGCATACACTTTGTAGGAAGTGAAATTCCTATACAACGATCGGTTACACTGTGGTTGTCATACAATGGTTTCTTCACATAGGATATGGATATTATATCTAGTATTCTGGTAACTAGATCTATGATTTTCGAACTAGATTTGGGTAGTGTCCCAATCTGGATACTTAGACAGTATTCAAAAAGTGTTTTAGAATGGACGACTCCTTGCATGGTGGTGTAACTACAGGTAAAGGAATCACCCTCTCTAAAGGTGTCTTACAGACCTAAAGGGAGAGGGATGGGCATGATTGGCATATTACTTGCTTAGGCAATTGAGTCAATCATGAGATATCAAGTACCACACCAAATTTTTTCTGGGGCTTTAGTTTATGGAAATATGATTTTTGTGATATATAGTTTTGTCCCAGATTCATTTGAGTGCTGGATTTGCACTTGGGGCCCACTTCGAGAAGTTTTGTCGATCGAAATTTTAAATACGTTAGTTCACAGTGCTTACTTTATATTTGCGACCGTGAATGTCACTCGAGTAGTAAATCTCGTCTAATTGCTATAGCTCTTTTAGACGGGTTTTGCGAATGTGACATTCACGTTGATGTTCTGTGTTGTGCTGTGATGTTGCAGATTTGTCGTGGTGGATTTCCTGGATGCAATGGTAGTATAGTTTGGTTATATTTGTATATTTGATATTGCGGGGAGAGCATCTGACATGTGGACTGTCATCACTGCCTGTTTGTATATTATTCTTTTAGGGCACGGCCGGGCTGAGGTCGATGTACCCGTTATATGTATTTTACTTTCTGTACTAGGATTACCCCACGGTGGGGTGCACGGATAGCCGGGTTTTAGTGGGCAACGAGCCCGCATCTCATGGCTTTGAGACGGAGGGGGCTTTACTCTAGAATTGGCAGGCTATTCGCCGCACTCATAAGGGGTATAGGTTGACCCAAGGAGGGGTGCTTAAGTTACCAGATTCCGTGAAGTACTGGGTGGTCCATTCACTTTGTTGAAGGAGGCTGCCTCGCTTCAGGTTTTGGCGGGTAACTTGCCCCACCCGTAGGGGTCTAGTATTTCATTGCACAGGCTATCCACAGGACCAGGGGAACGTCGAGTTTCACTTGCGGCTCAAAGGAAACCCGGGGATCCCAGATTATTTTTGCTGTTCTGTGATGCTTATTGCATTTCTGTGTTGTTACATTTTTATTACGCCATGAGCGATTATTATATATTGAAATATATACTGGTAGATGTTGTATATGTTTTACACCCGCGCTAGTCCAGTCCCCGCTCTTTCGTTAGTTAAGTAATCTAACGGGTGATGACGGGACCCAGTGTTGAATGCGGATGGCATATACATACATCATATTTTCGTTCTTTTGTGTTGTGATTAATTGATGGGACTGTATTGATTCGGATCAATGCAAGCTAAACAAACCTATTCTGATGTTGTTGGAACATTTTTCAAAGAGCTATTATTGCAAGGACGTTTTCTTTTGCGGATCCACGGCGCCACTTGAGAGGCTTGGGTCGGCCCTTCAGTTGCTGGTTCATAGGTACTGTGGTATGTATCTGGTTAATTTTAACTGTGCTCAATTGTTGAGCTCTCAGGGAATTTTTAGGAATTCGTTGTATCTGTCGAATTATCTAACTTCCCATAGTTATCTGTGATGATTATGTGTTGCTATGATATGTTATATTGGATCGTTATGTATAACACAATAGTTTTACAAACGAGCTTTATGAAACTGATTAGTAGAGGAGTTGGACGTTCAATATCACACGAGCTGTGAGTATGCGACATCGCAATAATTAGCCTTAAGTGCAAGTGGGAGATTGTTGGATATAGTGCCCTCAAAGTCAATTATTGGATCGCAGGTACGTGATTGCAATGATTGAGGAAAGACCTATACCGTTAGTACAGTCTTGCTCAAGATGATAGTATGCTATCTGGTTTGTTTTTATCATCGTATACATGCTTTAGTTCACTATTGCTTGTTGATAGAGCCCATAGGATTCTTGCTTAACTGCCAGCAGTATGATGGCGATCATATACGTGGGAGCTGGGGTCTATAAGCACATCCTTAAAGTGTCCCTAGTCGTGGGAGTTTCGAGACAGGGCATTGATACTCCAGAGTAGACTAGTGTATACAGTCGAGACCCCGATAAGGGGCGATGGCCAGTCTCACAAGCCATTGGTACAGGTGCTCATTGGGTTATGAGTACACCGGACAGGACTCGCTGGGAACATGCTAGTTGGTATTATACATATCGTCAGATAGCAGTTCCCAGGTGACATGTGTACAGGTTAGTCTGTCGACCTGAGATCGTCATTTGTCTCGTGTGAGTTCTCACTATACTTTGATTACTACCCTACCACGGCTCAAAGGATTCATGCAAATAGGTTTTTGTTGGGTACAGTCCCAAGTCACATGGAGGCAGTGAGCGGATCGTCGGGGATTCGTC
Organism: Agapanthus africanus; assembly: GCA_030015575.1. Lineage (NCBI taxonomy): Eukaryota > Viridiplantae > Streptophyta > Magnoliopsida > Asparagales > Amaryllidaceae > Agapanthus > Agapanthus africanus. The sequence continues at coordinate 304,468,254 of JASDDO010000016.1, read as the reverse complement.
TCTCCTGGTATTTGGGGTAAGATCGCGCTGTGTTTAGGAGAGCCATTACATGAAATCCTTGGCCAGGATAATCGAGATTTACTGGTAGGTATTCCTGTAGTATCATAGGGTGTTCTCGGCTACTCTCCGACACGACTTATACAGTTATTGGGGTCTGATGTTTACCAGCCCCCTAGGCCCTATATGCGATACGAATAGACAAACGGATCGGACTATACGGATATTGTCACTGTCAGGCTCAATAGGGTTTCAGGATGAGTTCGCTCATCAGCTTCCATTCCGATCAATACATGGGCAACCGCTACGTACAGCTAGTACCTCTGACGTGCTAGGAGTTATACCCAGTGCCAGTGTATTGATGAGTCATTAGAGTCCCCCACAGACAGTTTCCCAAGTTCGGACGAAATGTTGTAGAGGCCGTATGATTTTATGGCCGGGTTCAATCATATTCGTGCACTTGTGCACGGATCAGGATCGGACGGGTAATACTAGCGGGCTTCGGTTTAAGCCGGATCCTAGTATTATATTGTAGGAATATTTTTTGTCTCATTTGCATTCGTATTCGGTCGGAATACAAATGTGGGTATGTATTTACAGTTGAGGGGTAATCCCGTAATTCGTTACGTGATTACTTTCTGAGTTGCCATTTTCTTTTCCGGTCTAAAAACACCTTGTTTATTTATTCCGAGCTTTGACATTGACCTTGTCAATTCTTTGACCATTTTCCCCACAGCAATCACCCTATTCCCCACAGTGATTCATGGGCTGCGAGCATGGGTATGGGCATGGTGGTCGTGTGCAGTAGAAGGGGGGCTCTTGCAATTTCTTCAGCTTTAACTTGCAAGGGGTTTTCTATGGTGGCTATAAAAAAATGATGTGGTTGTGCATTTTTTTAAGGAGCTTGGGTATTCTCGTGAGTGATATATATATATATATATTAATTGATTCCTCCCATTTTGATTGATAACTTCACTTCATCAAAAGAAATCCCCAGAGAACTTCTCTCTTAGCCGAGCCTATTTTCTTTTGGGGAAGCTCATTTTTCTCTTTGCAAATCTTTTGCTCACTTCACAACGTCTCCTTGGCAACTCCATTTTACCTCTATCCAATCACTTGGGTGTCTTGAGTCAAAATATTCTACACACTCTCTACAACATTCTTGGACATGTCGGCTAGCAAACTTCATGTCCGAGTTGCTTCGGTTCGAAGCGGGAGCTCGTATAAAGATTCGATGACGTGGTGCCACTTTGACAAGCGAGATTAGGGAGCGGACTTCGTCAGCGCAGCAGCGGGGAGTTTGGTGCGGGGATTAAAGACCGAAGGATATGGATTGATCGGTATAATCTTTTAAACTCTTTTACAGTTTACTAGTTTACGGTTAATGGAACGATCCGGGCATTGGGTTGTGGTAGCGCCGGTTTTGTAAAAAGTTTTTGTTCCGTATTTGGCCTCGTTTAGACATCCGGGGCGCCGCCGCATCCCAAACAATTATAACCCACATCACCAATCTATATTAGTCTAGCCCACTAGTATAGATTGTTTGCTTCACCTTCATCTAGATCAAGTGAAACTAGGAGCTTGTGCCAAGGGAATCCGTGGTGGATCGTCGTGGACTTTGAAGATCTCAAGCGGACCGGTTCAAACTCAAGGTTGATCTAAAGAGTCAAAGAGGGAGGTCTACAAAGGTTGTATTTCTCCCCTCTTAATATTAGACACTTGATAGTATATGATACTTCTTGTTGTTACCCTAAATTTCTAGTTCGATTCATGAACGGTCTTGTTTAGCACCTTATAATTGTTAATATAGCATGTTTGATGCTTGCAAAACCTAGTCTAGGTGCTAACCAAACTCTACAGTGGTATCAGAGCCAGGCTAGAGCTTTAGAGTAACCTAGACGATGTTAAAATCTTCGAAAGAACGAAAACTGACACCCAAAGTAGTGCTCTCTGGAAATTTTTCAGAAGGCACCGTGGAACTGCTGTAAACCCTAAGGTTTAAAGGTTTTCACACGGTCATTATGTCGAGTTAGGGTTTCATTCTTCTAGAGGGTCCATAGAATTGCTTGCATGTCTTTCTGAATACTTTAAACTTGGTATATGGTTTCCTGACATTCGATCGTCTCTATCGACTCTCAATGAATCTGCGTGAAGTCGTCTCTAGCTGAAATCAATCTATCTGATGACCTCGCATCGGTCAAGCGAACGAACCACATATCCTAGTCCTTCACCCTTGGGTGGCTAGCGACCTTCCATCATATCTCTAAGTATATACTTATGTTGTAGTAGCTCTAACCTCTGGGCGTTACCTCGTCATTTGCAGCAGCAACTGGCTCATTCGTCTGTACGCTGAACAGCGCCTCAATCCTCCAGAAAAGGCGATACATTGGTGGTCATATCTAAATTGGTCTGCTCTAGATCTGAGTAAGACTCTCCACACAGGAAATCTTTAACTCAACTGGGCCTGCTCCAGCACATAAATCGGATGAATCGCCTTCGTCTCTCAAATTGGGGTAGACTAGCTATCATCTGTCTTATATGTGCCTGGAAGCTCCGGCGATCTCAGCTCGTAAGCTCCGGAAGTGACATCCCATCATCTCAGCAACAGCTGGGTCACCTGTCTGCATGGTAGGCGACATCATAATCTCTAAGGTATGATGTACATCAACAATCCTCTCGCAACTGGTAGCTCTAATAATGGCCCGATCATCCTGTGTAAAACCAAGCACTCGCCTCCATAAGATGTCACAATCATCAATACTAACTCGACACATTCCCATGTCACCAGAAAACACAATGGTCGGCCCTCATACCAGACGAGCTCGCCCCGGCCGCAACACTAGCAGCAGCTCAAACTACGCACAAACTATGTTGACCGGAACCTCAATCGAGTATCAAAGAGAGCATATCAACGGCATGAGAGGAAACGATAGATCCAGAATGGATACATGATCATAAGAAGGGACAACATCAATGAAAGTATGATCATGGAAACAAATTGAATCAAGGATCTCAAATGGATGTATAATCATGGATACGAAGAGAATCATAAATCTCAAAATAATGTACATCCTAAGATTTCTTAAGTGGAGTATCGTATCGTAAATATGCCGCGGAACATACGCACGGTACGTCACTCTACTCAAGCTACCTACTCCATCAATCAGGGTCAGCCTATGAAACGAAAGTTCGGGCCTAATACCCCCCCCCCTTTTCAAGTCTAAATTCCGTAAGGTCAAGCCTAGGTTCCGAAATACATACCGCCCTAGACTCCGCAAAGTCAAACATAGACTTGAAACAAGGTTAAACCTAGCGCTCTGATACCAACTTTGTCACGACCCGAAATATTAGCTCATGACCAGCACTTGAATCACGCCACGTCTAAAAGCGTAACGGAATTCAAGTAAGTTGAACCCCAGAAATCTAAACCTTTTAGAAAAATAAAGGAGGTGAGGTTCTGAAATAAGGTATATGAAATCAAGCTTTCTTAATGCATAGAAAAGGGACATGAATGATGCAAATGAATTTCCTAGTTTGAAAACATGTTTCATCTTTTTGAAAATTTTGGCAACACCTCCTTTGTATATTTTGATCCAAAACCACAAATACATAATAAGAATAATGGCATCCCCAAGCGGGAGCTAGCTCTTCGCCAACCGGCGGATCTCAACCAGGCAAGATAGCATAAATAAATATACGACGCCCAACGGCGAAGTTCACCACAAAAAGATAAAGAAATGAGCAAGACATAACCCCAAAAGTGAATATAAAACCCATCGCTCAAACCTCGCAACTGCAAGTCTCACTAAGTCTCATCACTTATACAATTACAACTTTTGATTGATTGATGGAGTTAACTAGATACAATATGAAATATAATACAAGAGTGGGTACGATACAAATGTCCCACCTACCAATGCAAAACACCCGAATGGAACTGTGTGCCAGCGAAGCCGCTACTGATTCAAGCGGTCAACCTGCAAGAACTGTGGCACAACGGGGGTGAGTTGCCAACTCGCGAATAGAAATATATCTACAAGAAATCAAATAAACAACGACTCCTAGGTCAACTATATCATAAGGTAATACTTTGATATCTAGGGTGACCGGGTCGTATAGGTGCCAACAAGGTAGTCACTACCTATGTGCATGCGAATAATATCCAACAATAATAATCAATGCATGTATATGGATCTCGTCCAACCATAATCAAGGTATGTATGCATGTGGATCTCGTCCACCCAAAATCAAGGTATGTATGCATGTGGATCTTGTCCACCCAAAATCAAGATATGTATACAAGTAAATATCATAAAGGAGTGTGCATGAAAGTATGAGGATATATATATATCAACGGTGTCCCTCCCGACACATCAAAATCATGGAACTTGAGTGCCTAGCATCGACACTCGAAAACATCATGAAAACCGTGCCCAGCATCGGCACGTAAATCCTCATATCTTGGGCCCCGTCAGTCCGGATGGGCCCATGGGCTCCATCTGCGGAATCGGCCCTCGGTCCCGGCAGTACGGGTCATCCCGTATCCATCTATCGACTCTGGTCAGTATCCTCCGGATAACCGCCAAGTCCAACCAATCACCGGTAGGTAGTGGTCCCTCTGCCAGGCTCATCGCCTACTGTGCGACAGATCCGTTCTCGCCCCGGGGTACCATGCCGGGCCCACTATATACCCGCAATCGGCCTCATCCGCCTCCTCGAATCAGGTTTCACATGTCGCTCTCAGAACCAAGAAAACACATGGTGGACGCACTGAAATATCATATCAAGAGAAACCGGGTTTTTAAAACAACACATAATCTCTTTTGAAATATCCACGGTTCTCAAATCCAAAAATCTCATGAAAACAACATATCTCAATGCATAAAATAATAGAGCATGATGTATGCGACATGTAAAAAGAAATGCGAGCATATCCATGTATCATGCAATATGGAATAGTGATATGACATATTAAGGGGACAACCGCTCTTTTAAAATGATTCCAGTTTTTAAAGTATGGCATGCGGTTCCCAATTTTACAATAAAACCGGTTATTTATGTAGGTACAATAAGTATATGTGCAAGTATGGACATACCATGTATGTGTGCACAAATATGAGTATACAATGTATATGTGCACAAGTATAGGTGTATCAAGGTATATGTACACCAATATGGATATACGAATGTGTATATCCGCAAGTATGAATGTATCAATGTATATGTCATGATGCAGCAACCCTACTGTGTAGTGACATGGCAATTATCGATAATGAAGTGTGTGAGCCGACAAATATGTGTACGTGCAACATAAGCATCATCGATAATGGTGCAGGTGTACTATCACAGGTATATGCGATGCAATAATAATATCATGAATGCAGCACAAGGTAAATCATCAGCTAAAAGCTATAAGGTATACGTAACTATCATATGTCCGAGTCGGTGAATCAATCAATTGGCATCTAGCCCAAAAACACCGCGTACGGTATAATCCATCATACGGCAACCTCTAGTCAAGGGTAAGGATCAATCATCAAGTCAACTCATCACGCACGGAATATCATCGTGCGGCGGCATTATACTAAAAGGGATCCTATCATTCTATACGACAAATGTGGGTACGACCTAATATCACATACGGCCTATCATCCATGATTCACAACTTTCTATATATATATATGACCCTACAAACCTATGTCCCAGGTCGCATCTGCAATAATCTCATATCAGGAGACTGGCAGGGTATAAATCATCTCGATCGACTCACATCCGTATACCATCATATCATATCATATCATCATATCATCAAATCGAATCTATATAAACATTCTATCTCTACTAAGTATAAATTGTTGGATATCTGTAAATCCGAGATCGTCATAGAGTCTTGTGTGTTCTCCTACTGTACTTTGATTGCCACCCTACCACGGCTCTACTGAGTCATCCAAACAGGTGGCCGTTGGGTACAGTCCCGAGACACACGAAGGCAATGAGCGATAGGAGGGGTTTCGTCTCTCCCAGTATTAGGAGTTGATGTTGTGCTGTGCCCGACTGGTTATATCAGTAAGTCCCTGGCCAAGGCTGCTGAGATTTACTGATAAGTGTTATCAGTAGTTTCTCGATCTGTTATAGACCATTCACCGGCACGACTTATTGAGTTATTAGGGTCAACGTGACCATCCCTAGGCTCGATATATAGTATATCTGACGAAGAGATCGGACTGTACGGTAGTGTTGCCGGTTGGCTCGACGGGAGTTGTAGCAGGTTCGCTTGTTTTCTTCTGATCGCTCAATACCCGGGTTGCCGTTACGTTTAGCTGACCGCTTGCGGTTTGGGGGTGATTGATATGATCATCACCCACTGCCGGCGTATTGATGAGTCTTAGAGTCCCACAAAGGAGTTACCTAGTCTAGGCGAAACGTTGTGGTGCGCGTATGCAATATGCGCATGGACTCGATTAAAATGCGCGTATGGGATACCGTACATTGATCGGGCGGCTTGCTTTTGGTGGGGTCATATGTGATATGGCCGGATTGTTAAATCAAGTGTTGATTTATCATTTAACCATTATTTTTCTCACTTAAAACCTTTTCTTGTATATGATGGATGTATGCATGCATGTATGTTTTTCTTTCTTTCTTTCTAGTTTCATGCAAATATGGATGTGCATACATACATACATACATCATCTATCATGGTTGATTACACATTGAAAATGATGGCAATATAAGACTCACAACATGGATAAATATATGAATTATTATTTGATTTTGTGTTTAAAACAAAATGGAAAAGGAAAGGATAATTCTTGACTTGTTTCTACATCCTTCTTTAACCTAACCATCCTCACCTACCATTAACCATGGATTAAACTTTCCTTCTATGTTTTAAACTCTAATTAAATAATAACTCAAATATTTAACCATGGTTTGATATGAGAAGAAATAAATATATAAGGATATATTTTCATTTCTTTTCATGAGTTATCTTTTTACTCTTGTTAAAAAGAAAGCCATCATCTTCTTCCTCCTTCACCATTTGCTCTCTAGTTTTTATAGTAAGCAAAACACACATCAAGAAAGGTTTTTGAAGTGAGAATTACAACCACAACATCATTCTACACAAGTCTAGCCCACTTGTTTAGAGTGTTATCTTCTTTTCTTCTCTTGGAAAATGAAGTCGATAGCTTGGACGAAGGAGCTTCGGGTGGATCGTCGTGAACACAAGAAGACTTCAAGAGGACCTTCCTCCAACACCCAAGAGGCCAAAGAGTCTAGGGAAAGGAGCTACAAAGGTTGTAGTCTCGAAACCCTAGTCTTTATTGCCTTTAACATTTAGAAACCCTAATTTTCTAGGATCGATCCCATGTATGCTTGCTTAGCACCATAAAAACTTGAACTTTAAGACATGTGATGCTTCTAAACTCTACATAGAGTGCTAGGTAAACCTAACATTGGTATCAAAGCCGACCTAGAACATTAGGCGACACTTTTACGAAGTAAAAATCCCGATCGGATCAAAATACGATTTTTCAAGACCTTCTCTGGACAAATTTTAAAATCTGACATTTTTCAGAATTAAAAATACTTTAAAAAATACAGCAGGAAGAACTAAAAAACACTGTGAAATTCGAAGCCCTGATCCTCACAAACCGCCGCGGAACCGCGGCAATTCCTTGCTTAGGCCGCGGCTCCGCGGCCGTACAGAGGCATCATTGCTTCCTGTTTGCACAGTAATTCTTCTAACTTCTTGTATATTGTTTTAGGTATGTTTAATCTGAATATAGTACTGTAAATTCTGGAGATGGTTTTGGACTCGTCGATTCGATCGGAATTTTCATTTCGTTACTTTTCCGGATAAATTAGAAAGTATTGAAGTGTTCGAACGAGTATCACTTTCTCACTATTCACGGGGTTTGAATATTTTGGAGATACGTGCAAGTTTTGTGGTGGACCCTCTAGAAGACAACAAACCTTAACTCGATTATATGACCGTCTCGAACTGCCCTTTGAACCTTAGGGTTTGGGGCAGTACAGCGTACCACATGTGAGGCGTTGGCTTGACCCTTCTACGGCTGGACCGCTACTACTGTCTCACACTCCGGGTTTTTGAACTCTGCTCAAGTGTTGAGTTTTAGTGAATCTTGGGTATTTGATCGTTCGTTCAAAAACATTAATACTGTCTATTTATCTGGAATGTGATGCAATGCGTGGAATTCATATTACGAGACATGATATACGAAGTATGTGATATTTCGCATTTACGATGTCTAAAGAGAATGTAGATTCCAGATATTGCAGTTTTACACTTTTTTTTCTATGACCGTAAGTGTAGTATGTAGTGGTATTGTCGATTGTCGTTACTATACGTCGACGACAATCGGTGTATGCATACTTACTTACGTTGATGATATGAGATATTATGTGTTGCTGAAATATGATGTGCAGGATTGTCGCGATTGAATAGCCGGGGTTTTTTATGTGAGATGAGAGTTTTATATTTTCATTCATGTAAATTCAAATGTGATGTAATATTCTTTTATTTGGGGCACTTCCGGGTTGAGATTGCTGCCACCAGTGTTGTATATTATTTACTTTTCCGCATTAGGATGGACCCAAAGAGGGGAGCACAGGTGACCGGGTTCTGGGGTTCAGTGGGAGGCCATCTCGAGGAGTCGAGACCGGGTCTCCTAAACTCCAGAATTGGTAGGGTCGCTTGCCGCTCTCATAGGGGTCCACGGTGTGGGTTTGGCTATTCATCGCGACTGTGGAATCCGTATTTTCTATTCTGGCTAAATACTAAATACGGACGTCCTAATATATCCCACATTATATCTATGTTTCTGCTGCCTGTGTTATGTGATTGTAGCGTTTTGAAAATCGTTTCGGTGAAATTTCGGAAAATCGGTAAAATAAGGGGGTTTTCTGTAAAAAGTCAAAATGCAAATATCTTAGTATAAAAATTAAATATACATATTCTAGCTATGTAATTGTTATTATTTGGTGTTTATTGAGCCGCTGGTGAAATTTCAAATTTTCTGAAAAAAATATTATTTTATTATTATTTTAAGCCGTCACTAATACATTTAATTAGGGAAAATTACAAATTGGAATGAGTTGAAACAAATTTTGTGCATCATAAAACATTAAATAAAATTTTATCATGTGGTTTTTGGAACGAAATCATTTGCCAAAACGGTTTAGAAATTATTGAAGAAAAAAAGCTTTTTTTTAGCGTAAATGGATGTTTGGGGTATTGTATTTATCATTTTTCATCACCCCACACCCGTACCCACATCCACACACTCCCATTTACTTCTCCCCTTGAAGAATTCAGCAGCCCCATTTTCATTTCCCCACTTGAATTTCAAAGGAAAGAAATGAAAGAAAAGGAAAGAAATGAAAGAAAAGAAAAGAAAATGGAGAAATGAGGTGGACCTTTGACCTTCCCACTTTCTCTACCTCCCTCTCTCTCCTCTCCCACTCCCATTCCAGCAGACCCTCCCCCCCTCCTACAGCTGCAACAGCCCCCCCCCATTTCCCTTCTCTTTTCTCTTCAAACTTCATCAAAAATTGCCTCAAATCCATCAAAAAAATTCCCAAAACCCAAATCCGACTCTTACCCATTTTAGTTTAGCCCGTATAGCATGGATCTTTGTGAAAAGAGAGCATTTTGGGAGGCCATGGATGCTTGTGGATCTTCAAATGTTTTTGGGTATAATTCTAAAACATTTTTGCTTAATTTGTTACTAATTTCTTAAAGCTAAACTACTTAAGTGTTAATTAGGCTTAACTTGCAAGTTTTGGAATTCAAGTTATGAATTTGAATGCAAGCTAGGGTTTTATAAAATTGGTGTATGGTTGTGTATTATATTTAGGCTTTTTGTCATGTTAATACAAGATTAGTAGCTTGTGCTAATGGTTAGTTTAAAAATGGTGTTAATTTGCTAATTTGCTTACTAGGTTTTTGAAATTGGTTAAATACTTGGGATTAAAAATGTGTTTAGGTTTTTCATGACTTCATTAACTTTATTAAGTATGGTTTAATGCTTTAGATCATGAAAATCTAAGCTAGATTGTAGTTTGTGTATTTTTGCTTTGAAATTGTTAAATTTTAGGTATTTTGTAAACTAGAATATTAGGGTTTCTGGAATTTAATGAGATTAAATTCCGGGAATTGTTTATATGACTTATTTAAGATATTTAATAAGTATATTGGCCACTACATTCATTTAAACGTCATGTTTTGTACAAAAACGGCGATTTGTGCTTGCTAGATTTTCGGAAAAATGACATTTTAAGTGAAATTGGGGGTTTTGTGAGTTTTAACCTAGTTTATATTAAAATTAGTGTTCGTGAATGTGCAAATGAGTGTGATTGGATTTTTCTCGATGTTTTGATGTTTGTACATCGACATCGAGGGTTGGTTGACTATTCTTGCATGCGTAGACGATAGGTTTGGACCTATGCGTGATACGCGTGCCGATTTGATTTTCGTATGCCGTTTCGATTTCGAATTTATTTTTAATGCGATACGGTGCGTTATGATATGTAGGTACCCCATGTGAACTTTGAGACGACAAGCAAGCGCATGGCGACGTCGGCACCGGCTTAGCGAGGACCAGGTGAGTAGATTTATATCTACGGGGAGAAGTCGGGTGGATGGCGTATAGAAACCCCGCAGTCCGTGGTGGTGTATACGGATGCGTATACACACCAACAATTAGTATATGTTATTTGGGATTAATAACGATGTTAGGATGGATATTGGTGTGTTGGATTACTTTAGTGTTGCGAACCCTAGGGTAGTGTTGCACTACACATACACACATACATACTTGCATACTTTCCTATTGATATGTGCTCATGGGATTCTTTATAGTTAAGTGTTCACATGGGTATGGGACTATGTGTTCACATACGGATTTGAAGATGATACTTGGGATTGAGCTGAGTCGATGAGATTTGTTTTGTGGTTGTGATATCCGTGATATGGCAGGATTCGTACTTGAGGTACGTCCTGGGGTTATAGCGGATCTTGGGGCGGCGATATGGGTGAATAGTATTATAAATAAAATGGTCGACATGTGATCGTGATATAAGATATGATATGCTAAGATATTGATATTAGGTCGTATCGGGCGATGTATACCCCTTGATGATGATATGTGCTGACGATATCGGTTTATACGAGATTGTCGATCAGTAGTCAGATCATGAGTATATTGAGGATATTAGTATTGTACAAGACATAGGTCAGTACCCTAGGCTATGATCTTGGATAAAGTGGATACCTGGGGAATAGTGTGAGGAATATGATATTGACCCGTACCCAGATTTGGGGATGCCGTACGACGGATTTACGTACGAGCTATATTTTGATGATTGATCCGCACTCTTGACTTGGGATGCCTGATTATAGATATGGCATCGGCTATGATATTATTGAGGCGGGATCACCGACTATACATATACAGGTAGGTATATGTATCGACTCAGATGATAGGCGGTTTCCTTACCTATAGTTTAGCTTGTTAGTTCAGCCGTATAGTTTAGTGTAGTTAGATTAGATTAGACTCCTACCTATTTCAAAACTAGCGGGTCGTGGGTATCTTAAAAGACAGGTCAAGGGAATCTACGGATATTTCAAAAACGACGTATCTTTTCATAAAAACACCGTAGCCCTATTTTCAAAACCCCATGATTCGTGTTCTTTCAAAAGGCACCATTTGTAGGACTTATATTAGATTAATACAGATTAGTTATAGTTGCGTCTAGTTTTCAGCTTCCGCTCATTTTTGTGGTCCGCTTCGCATCGCTTGCTTATTTTATGTTTTATACTCCATTATTGATATCATGCTGTTAGGACACCAGCACCATTACCGATGATGCGTATGTACCACGTACACTTAATTGCCGGCTCACACACATCTTCATCGGTAATTGCCATGTCACGTACACCTTAGAAAATATTGTTGCTTGACATAGCCTGTTAGCTAATAGTTAGACATGATATTAGTGTACTTGCCTTATATGTTAGTTGAGACATTGTAGTTATTACCTGCTACTTCATGCATACTGTTATTCATTGTTATGCCGCATTCATGGATTCTCATGCATATATTCACTATTTTACGTGTTATTGAGGTTTTGGATTCGGATTTCCATGAGATTTTCTGGATTTGGAGGAAAACCGCAAAAACTTATATGAACTGATTTCTCTCTTTTTAAAATAAAAAGTGCGGTTTTCCCATGATGTATGAGTCGTCCACCATGAGTTTGCTGATGGATTTCGAGACCCGATTCGAGGAGACGGATGAACCGTTTCGGGTACATGGTGGACCCGGTAAGGTACCCCGGGGCAAGAATCGCGTGATGATGACGATGTGAGCCTGGCAGGGGAGCACTACCTACCGGTGATATTACCCGACGCGTCGGATATCCAGAGGATACAGTCGTGGTCTTGAGATGGATGGTAGGGGCTGGTCTGGACTGACGGCGCCTTAGGTATTGTGATTGAGACTTTGAGATTGAGACTTGAGCTACATAGATTGTGACACAAAGATATCGAGGTATTTGGACACTTGTTTTGTGTCGATGCTGGGCACTGTTTTATGCTGATTTCATATATGGTACCTCATTTCGTTTAAAATACAGGAATCTCACTGATTTATGAAACCAGTTTTATTCAGTACATGCATTCTGTTCCATGCATTCATACCTCATTCATATGATATATTGCTACCTGAGGCACTGACACGGGCACATGAGTTTACACTCGGGTTAGATATTTACCCTAGCCATTGTTATAGGCTGCATGTTATATATTTTTTTGAGATAGGGACCAGTGTTGTTATTCTTTCGACCTTAGAGTCGCGCGTTATATTTCTGTGGATTTCTGGTGGTTTTGAGTTTCCTTTTGAGTTTTGATCCTCGCCGTTGGCGTTGTATATTATATGGCTTGTGTGGTTGTGACCGTCGATTGACGAAGAACTAGCTCCCGCTTAGGGATGCCTTTTTCTTGATTTCGTATACTATTCATGTTGTATCCCGTTTGGGGGCCAGTATTTACAAGGAGACTCTGCCGAAATTTTCAGTAAATTTTTGATGTTTTAAAAAAAACCGCATAATTCGGCTTATGCTTTTGAAACTACTTGCTTTAAGTTGGTTTTTCCTGCACTCTACTACTTTTCTTGGTTTGGATTTCTGGGTTTTCGTTTACTTAGATTACGTACGCCTCGAGACGTTCGTAGTTTAAGTGCCGGTCATGTTCCATACTTTCGGGTCGTGACAAAGTTGGTATCAGAGCGTTAGGTTTTACCTTCGGAGTGTAGGATGACCCTTGGTTGATGGAATAGGTGACTAAAGTAGAGTGACGTACCGTGGGTATGTTCCGCGGCATATTTACGATACGCTACTCCACTTAAGAAGCCTTAGGATGTACATTTCTTTGCTCAGTATTATATTCATTCCGATCTAGCCTCATCAGTACCAGTTATGGTTTTGCTGCCACGATTACGGGCAGGGAGAGCTACGGCTAGAGTTGCGGTCAGCACGAGCTCGTCATGAACGAGGACTGACCAGGGCGAAATTCCGACGACACTCGATTGCGGAGATGTGACTTTTTACTGTGTTTCCGCGCCACGAGCATTTGGCGGATCGCCTTTATGAGATTTCTCGGACGTGCCGATCAGTATCAGAGAATTGGGCCACTGACAGAGGTCATCAGATAAATTGACTCCAGCTAGAGACGACTTCACGCGGAGACGTTGGGAGTCGACAGAGACGATCGAATGTCAGAAACCTATTATTCAAAGTTTAAAGTAGTCGGAAAGACATGAAGGCAATTTTATGGTCCCTCTAGAAGAATGAAACCCTAACTCGACTTAATGACCGTGTAAAAGCCTTTGAACCTTCGGGTTTGCGGCAGTTCTACGGCGGCATTAGTGAGGCTTGGGTTTGCCCTTCTACTGCTGGACCACCGATGCTGTGGTATGTACTCGATACTATTAAACTGTGCCCAAGAGGTTGAGCTCTTGGGGGATTATGAGGTTTTGACGACTCGATCGGATGGCTCGACTTAAGTCGGATGCTAGGTGGTGAGATGCATTTCTTTGGAGACTCCCGATACGAGGATAGCCGTTGGAGCTCAGTCCATGTAGCCACGATGAGACGAGTCCGAAGCAGTCGACATTTGAGAAAGTGGAGTAAAGAGGTCCGTACAAAATCTGGATAAGACGACGTTCCGCTCCGCCGACATCAGAGATGTGATACGCATGCCGAGGCAGAGTACTGGATATACCTTCCAGAAGGAGTCGCGATGGGTATGCAGCCGTTCCGGAGCAAGATGCAGATATAGGAAAGGACGATGACTTCCGGACAGTTGGCAGAGACGAGACATAGAAGAGACCGTGAGCAGGATTCCTTCCAGGACACTGCTGCAATGATACTTGCACCCAGGATCAGATGTGTCACGTACATTCAGAGAGCCAGAGGCCGACGCCAGTGATATGCTGTCTCACGAGTGGTCGCGATGATTGACCGGGAGATGACAAGAGGCGTGCCAGAACGGGATCATCCCCGTTAGCACACCTGACAAGGCCGACGAGCCGATGGACCGAGAGATTGGTAATTCCCAATGAAGACCTTGACCCAGGAGTGGTCATTGTTACGCACACCAGCAGGCCAGAGTTCATGATCATCGATGAGACGTCCCATTAGTGACCGCGCCAGTTGGCCCGAGACTCTTAGAGGATGCGCTTGAGCGGTACTATGCCGCCATTATTGATTTCGATGTTTTGGGTGATTTATTCGAATGATCTGATTTTGATGATTGAGGATTTATGATCTTTGCACAGTGTTGCACTTGATATTGTTTTCGTGCTTGGGTTTCACATGTTTGTGATTTTACTGTTTTAGACATTTGAGTTGATTTTGTGCGTATGTACGCATACGAATTGGTTTTTGCACTCAGTATAGTTCACATATGCTTGCAGTGCAGTGATACGCATTTTGTGCACTTAGATGCACTGGACTTCGATTTCGATTGTGATACTCGATGTTTGTTTTATGCACCTTGTGCACCTGATTTGATTTTACGCATGTTCGGCGCTTGATATTGGATTTCATGATTTCGTGCATGATGGATGCCCCTGGTTTTGGGTTTTCGTGCATGATTGAGCGCAGATTTTGAGATACGATTTTGGTGCACACCAGATGCACTAAATCGAGATTTTTCGTGCATGTCAGATGCACCTGTTTTGCGGTCAGGCACACATGTTGCCTACGACAGATGTTTCGTGCACACCATATGCACTTAGATGTTGTTTCTGTGCGCATGTATGGCACATTCATGAATTTTGATTTCCGTGTGCACCAGACGCACGTAGGATTCATGTGCATATTTTGGGATTGATTTCGTATAGAGCAGTACGTTTTTATGATATTGCTATGTGTTTTCGTACTGACCAGGACTAGTCAGAGGACAGTACCTGAATATATTTTACATGTATAGTTTCGAGTTATATCATATTGAATTTCATTTCGGATTTGGACATTGTGTCTTCACCATGACTCCGAAGATTGCGGGATGCTGGATGGAGTTTTGATTCGAGTTATATGCTTATTTTTCATGCGCATGCGCTGCGCTACGATTTGTTTTATGTATTTATGATTTCGGAGCCCCGACGACTTGATGGTTTTGCTTAGATGTTTTAGTATTTGGGGGGAGTTTTAATTTAAATTCGGGGACCGAATTTCTTTAAGGGGGGAAGATTGTAGCGTTTTGAAAATCGTTTCGGTGAAATTTCGGAAAATCGGTAAAATAAGGGGGTTTTCTGTAAAAAGTCAAAATGCAAATATCTTATTATAAAATTAAATATACATATTCTAGCTATGTAATTGCTATTATTTGGTGTTTATTGAGCCGCTGGTGAAATTTCAAATTTTCTGAAAAAAATATTATTTTATTATTATTTTAAGCCGTCACTAATACATTTAATTAGGGAAAATTACAAATTGGAATGAGTTGAAACAAATTTTGTGCATCATAAAACATTAAATAAAATTTTATCATGTGGTTTTTGGAACGAAATCAATTGCCAAAACGGTTTAGAAATTATTGAAGAAAAAAGGCTTTTTTTTAGCGTAAATGGATGTTTGGGGTATTGTATTTATCATTTTTCATCACCCCAGACCCGTACCCACATCCACACACTCCCATTTACTTCTCCCCTTGAAGAATTCAGCAGCCCCATTTTCATTTCCCCTCTTGAATTTCAAAGGAAAGAAATGAAAGAAAAGAAAAGAAAATGGAGAAATGAGGTGGACCTTTGACCTTGAATTGACTTTGACTTCTCCCCCCCCACTTTCTCTACCTCCCTCTCTCTCCTCTCCCACTCCCATTCCAGCAGACCCTCCCCCCCTTCTACAGCAGCAACAGCCCCCCCCCCCATTTCCCTTCTCTTTTCTCTTCAAACTTCATCAAAAATTGCCTCAAATCCATCAAAAAAATTCCCAAAACCCAAATCCGACTCTTACCCATTTTAGCTTAGCCCATATAGCATGGATCTTTGTGAAAAGAGAGCATTTTGGGAGGCCATGGATGCTTGTAGATCTTCAAATGTTTTTGGGTATAATTCTAAAACATTTTTGCTTAATTTGTTACTAATTTCTTAAAGCTAAACTAATTAAGTGTTAATTAGGCTTAACTTGAAAGTTTTGGAATTCAAGTTATGAATTTGAATGCAAGTTAGGGTTTTATAAAATTGGTGTATGGTTGTGTGTTATAGTTAGGCTTTTTGTCATGTTAATACAAGATTAGTAGCTTGTGCTAATGGTTAGTTTAAAAATGGTGTTAATTTGCTAATTTGCTTACTAGGTTTTTGAAATTGGTTAAATACTTGGGATTAAAAATGTTTTTACGTTTTTCATGACTTCATTAACTTTATTAAGTATGGTTTAATGCTTTAGATCATGAAAATCTAAGCTAGATTGTAGTTTGTGCATTTTTGCTTTGAAATTGTTAAATTTTAGGTATTTTGTAAACTAGAATATTAGGGTTTCTGGAATTTAATGAGATTAAATTCCGGGAATTGTTTATATGACTTATTTAAGATATTTAATAAGTATATTGGCCGCTACATTAATTTAAACGTCATGTTTTGTACAAAAACGGCGATTTGTGCTTGCTAGATTTTCGGAAAAATGACATTTTAAGTGAAATTGGGGGTTTTGTGAGTTTTAACCAAGTTTATATTAAAATTAGTGTTCGTGAATGTGCAAATGAGTGTGATTGGATTTTTCTCTATGTTTTGACGTTTGTACATCGACATCGAGGGTTGGTTGACTATTCTTGCATGCGTAGACGATAGGTTTGGACCTATGCGTGATACGCGTGCCGATTTGATTTTCGTATGCCGTTTCGATTTCGAATTTAGTTTTAATGCGATACGGTGCGTTATGAAATGTAGGTACCCCATGTGAACATCGAGACGACAAGCAAGCGCGTGGCGACGTCGGCACCGGCTTAGCGAGGACCAGGTGAGTAGATTTATATCTATGGGGAGAAGTCGGGTGGATGGCGTATAGCACCCCCGCAGTCCGTGGTGGTGTATACGGATGCGTATACACACCAACAATTAGTATATGTTATTTGGGATTAATAACGATGTTAGGATGGATATTGGTGTGTTGGATTACTTTAGTGTTGCGAACCCTAGGGTAGTGTTGCACTACACATACACACATACATACTTGCATACTTTCCTATTGATATGTGCTCATGGGATTCTTTATAGTTATGTGTTCACATGGGTATGGGACTATGTGTTCACATACGGATTTGAAGATGATACTTGGGATTGAGCTGAGTCGATGAGATTGGTTTTGTGGTTGTGATATCCGTGATATGGCAGGATTCGTACTTGAGGTACGTCCTGGGGTTATAGCGGATCTTGGGGCGGCGATATGGGTGAATAGTGTTATAAATAAAATGGTCGACATGTGATCGTGATATAAGATATGATATGCTAAGATATTGATATTAGGCCGTATCGGGCGATGTATACCCCTTGATGATGATATGTGCTGACGATATCGGTTTATACGAGATTGTCGATCAGTAGTCAGATCATGAGTATATTGAGGATATTAGTATTGTACTAGACATAGGTCAGTACCCTAGGCTATGATCTTGGATAAAGTGGATACCTGGGGAATAGTGTGAGGAATACGATATTGACCCGTACCCAGATTTGGGGATGCCGTACGACGGATTTACGTACGAGCTATATTTTGATGATTGATCCGCACTCTTGACTTGGGATGCCTGATTATAGATATGGTATCGGCTATGATATTATTGAGGCGGGATCACCGACTATACATATACAGGTAGGTGTATGTATCGACTCAGATGATAGACGGTTTCCTTACCTGTAGTTCAGCTTGTTAGTTCAGCCGTATAGTTTAGTGTAGTTAGATTAGATTAGACTCCTACCTATTTCAAAACTAGCGGGTCGTGGATATTTTAAAAGACAGGTCAAGGGAATATACGGATATTTCAAAAACGACGTATCTTTTCATAAAAACACCGTAGCACTATTTTCAAAACCCCATGATTCGTGTTGTTTTAAAAGGCACCATTTGTAGGACTTATATTAGATTAATACAGATTAGTTATAGTTGCGTCTAGTTTTCAGCTTCCGCTCATTTTTGTGGTCCGCTTCGCATCGCTTGCTTATTTTATGTTTTATACTCCATTATTGATATCATGCTGTTAGGACACCAGCACCATTACCGATGATGCGTATGTACCACGTACACTTAATTGCCGGCTCACACACATCTTCATCGGTAATTGCCATGTCACGTACACCTTAGAAAATATTGTTGCTTGACATAGCCTGTTAGCTAATAGTTAGACATGATATTAGTGTACTTGTCTTATATGTTAGTTTAGACATTGTAGTTATTACCTGCTACTTCATGCATACTGTTATTCATTGTTATGCCGCATTCATAGATTCTCATGCATATATTCACTATTTTACGTGTTATTGAGGTTTTGGATTCGGATTTCCATGAGATTTTCTGGATTTGGAGGAAAACCGCAAAAACTTATATGAACTGATTTCTCTCTTTTTAAAATAAAAAGTGCGGTTTTCCCATGATGTATGAGTCGTCCACCATGAGTTTGCTGATGGATTTCGAGACCCGATTCGAGGAGACGGATGAACCGTTTCGGGTACATGGTGGACCCGGTAAGGTACCCCGGGGAAAGAATCGCGTGATGATGACGATGTGAGCCTGGCAGGGGAGCACTACCTACCGGTGATATTACCCGACGCGTCGGATATCCAGAGGATACAGTCGTGGTCTTGAGATGGATGGTAGGGGCTGGTCTGGACTGACGGCGCCCTAGGTATTGTGATTGAGACTTTGAGATTGAGACTTGAGCTACATAGATTGTGACACAAAGATATCGAGGTATTTGGACACTTGTTTTGTGTCGATGCTGGGCACTGTTTTATGCTGATTTCATATATGGTACCTCATTTCGTTTAAAATACAGGAATCTCACTGATTTATGAAACCAGTTTTATTCAGTACATGCATTCTGTTCCATGCATTCATACCTCATTCATATGATATATTGCTACCTGAGGCACTAACACGGGCACATGAGTTTACACTCGGGTTAGATATTTACCCTAGCCATTGTTATAGGCTGCATGTTATATATTTTTTTGAGATAGGGACCAGTGTTGTTATTCTTTCGACCTTAGAGTCGCGCGTTATATTTCTGTGGATTTCTGGTGGTTTTGAGTTTCCTTTTGAGTTTTGATCCTCGACGTTGGCGTTGTATATTATATGGCTTGTGTGGTTGTGACCGTCGATTGACGAAGAGCTAGCTCCCGCTTGGGGATGCCTTTTTCTTGATTTCGTATACTATTCATGTTGTATCCCGTTTGGGGGCCAGTATTTACAAGTAGACTCTGCCGAAATTTTCAGTAAATTTTTGATGTTTTAAAAAAAACCGCATAATTCGGCTTATGCTTTTGAAACTACTTGCTTTAAGTTGGTTTTTCCTGCACTCTACTACTTTTCTTGGTTTGGATTTCTGGGTTTTCGGTTTACTTAGATTACGTACGCCTCGAGACGTTCGTAGTTTAAGTGCCGGTCATGTTCCGTACTTTCGGGTCGTGACAGTGATATCTGAGACGAATGACATATTATATATATGATATATAGTAGACGTTGCTTATGTTTTACACCCGCGCTAGTCCCGTCCCGGTATGCCGTTAGTTAAGTAACCTAACGGTGCATAACGGAACATTGTGGCGAATGCGGATGGCATAAGCGTACGTGTTATTTTCGTTTCTTTTCTGTAATTGGCTTAAGGACTTAAATGATAGGATTACATTAATGTAATTAATGTAAAGAAAATAAACCTAAAAGGATGTTGTAGAATCGGATTTAAAAACACTCGGCTATTTATGAAAAAGCTACATTTCAAAACTGCGGAGCTTAAGCCACTCCTTTTGAAAACCATTTGATTCTACAACGATATCAAGTTCAAAGCATTAAAGATTTTCTTAAAAATCATCCGCAACCCTCCGTCATTTTAGGAAGTAGAGTACTTAGTATTCGTGCTACATTTGTTGACTACAGTTAAGGCGTAGTGTACGGTAGCTAAGTGATGTTTTCCTATATTTTATATGATGCAGATTAATTAGGACATTCTTATGACTTTGTTGACCATAGTTAAGGGTCATATGAGTGGGTCTAATTAATCAAGAAATGACGGGTAGAACTTGACTGGTACTTATGATTTGTTGAACTTAGTTAAGGTCATAAGTACTAGGGGTAAAAACCACATCGGGAATTTCAATAGTTGAAATTTGCAATGAGATTGCATGCTTTCCATGTGATGGTTAGATTCCGATCCCACTGTGGGCAATAGTTGCTCCTAGGAGAGTTTTACAATTTACAATCAGCTAACTCATTAGGTGTCTAGAAAGGTGTTAACAGGGCTCCGCCTCTGGGAAAATGAGGTTTACTCTAATTAGGTCCGTGCGAAAGCACGGGGAACCTCCCTCAAGTACCGACACTGGACTGGCTGAATGGTTAGCGAAGTTGTAGACTGTAATTAATCCTGGCTAGTTTTTCTTTTTAAGGTTTGAAAGAAAAACTCGATAAAAGCAGTGGGAAATATCGATTAGACAAGATAATAACCAATCTGATCTATGCAAGAGCTTTCGCTGAGTGTATTCTTTTCTCTCTCTTAATGGCAGATACTCATGACTGGACTCAAGCTTCTACTAGATAAAAACAAACCGAATGGGACCAATTATAAAGACTGGCTGAGAAATCTGAAAATAGCCTTGACTTATGATAAAGTATCATATGTCCTCACGGCTTCAGGCCCGCCCGTCCCAGGTCCAAAATCCTCAGTTGTGAACATTGAAGTCCGCAAGATATGGGACGCTGACTGTGCCACGGCCAAATGCCTCGCGCTTGCATCGATGGATAACACACATCAAAAGTAGCACGAGGATATGGACATTCACGGTATATTGCTCCATACAAAGGAGTTGTATGGAGAGCAATCCCGCGTATTACGATATGAAGCATCAAAGAAATTGTTTCAGATGCGAATGGCCCCTGGCACACCAGTAGGAGACCATGTTCTGAAGATGATAGCTCTTATAGAAAAGGTTGAGGACCTAGGATACACTATGGACAATGAACAATATATAGATATTATTCTGCAGTCTCTCCCCTCCACCTTTGCTCAATTCATAGTGAACTTCAACATGCACGACATGGAGAAGGAACTCCCTGAACTCCTTAACATGTTAAGGAGTGCAGAGAGCACTATGAAGTCAGCAAAATCTCCCGTTATAACTGTTGGACAGTCTTCCTCTTCTCGCCCAAAAGCTAAGGCCAAGGGAAAGAAAAAGAAGAAGCCCACCAATCCTAAGGGTGGAGTTAAAAAGGTGAAGGGAAAGGAAAAGTCCAAAGCTGGAGACTCGGGGAAAGGCGAATGTTTTCATTGCCACAAGACAGGACATTGGAAGCGCAACTGCACGGAGTACCTAAGTCTCAAGAAGAAGCATGGGGATGCTTCTGCTTCAGGTGCGTTTATGACAGAAAACTGTTTTTCAATAAACTCTGCTTCCTGGGTATTGGATACCGGTTCAGGTTCTCACATTTGCAATTCTATGCAGGGGCTGAGAAATAGCAAAGTTTTGAAGACAGGTGACCATACTCTCCTCGTTGGAAATGGTTCCAATGTACATACAGTCGCAGTAGGAGAGTATCACTTAGGGTTGCCATCTGGATGTATTTTGGTTTTGAATCCATGTTATTTTGTACCAAGTATGCTTTGTAATATAATATCTGTTTCTTTGTTAGACAATGAAGGATATAATTTTGTTTTGCAGAAAAATGTTATGAACATTCACCTGAATCAAATGTTGGTTGGGCATGGTACGCTTAATAACGAAATATATGTCCTAAATCAACACATAGTTTTCAGTATACAACACACTAATAAAAGAAAACTTTCAGAATAAAATGAAGATTTTCTTTGGCACTGTAGACTTGGTCATATTAACGAAACAAGACTAAACAAGTTACACAAAGATGGATATTTAAACTCTTTTTAATATAAATCTTATGCGGCTTGCCAGTCTTGTATCAAGGGTAAAATGACCAAAACTCCATTTACCGGACACGGAGAAAGAGCTACTGAGCTCCTATGCCTCATACACAGTGATGTATGTGGGCCAATGTCTACACAGGCTAGAGGCTGTTTTTCATACTTCATTATATTCACTGACGATTTCTCAAGATTCGGTCATGTATTTTTATTAAAGCACAAGTCCGAAGCTTTCGAGAAGTTCATTGAATATAAACAAGAAGTAGAAAAAAAAACCGGCTTGAGTATCAAGGTTCTTCGATCAGATCGAGGTGGTGAGTATCTCAGTACAGAATTTGCAAACTTCCTAAAAGAGAATGGGATTCTCTCTCAGCTCACTCCTCCTTACACACCACAGCACAACGGTGTGTCAGAACGACGGAATAGGACCCTATTAGGTATGGTCCGGTCCATGATGAGTGACACTGAGTTACCAGTCTCGTTTTGGGGGCATGCATTGGAGACTGCAGCGTTTCTACTAAACAGGGTTCCAACCAAAACCATGTCTACCACACCATATGAGATATGGCATGGGAAGAGACCATCTCTTAAGAGAATTAAGATTTGGGGTTGCCCGGCCTATGTTAAAAAGCAGAATCCGGACAAACTCGAGACACGGTCAGTCATGTGTAACTTTGTGGGATATCCAAAGAATTCTTATAGATATCTATTCTACCACAAAGAGGAACAAAAAGTGTTTGTTTCTCAGTATGTCACATTCTTAGAAAAAGAGTTTTTCACAGATAAAAATGATGGTAAGGTGGTGGATCTAGAAGAGGTTCTAGAAACACAAACTACAAATGACGATTTGGTTGAACCGGCTGTTGAAATAGAAACTGAGGAATCTCGACCACTCCGTAGGTCTGGTAGGACTTCTCGCCCACCAGAGAGGTACTACGGTTTTCTCATTGATGGTGACGGAGAAGACTGCATCATGGATGATGATGATCCTACCAGTTTTCAGCAAGCTATCACGAGTAGAGACTCTGTGAAGTGGCTGGATGCCATGAGATCCGAAATGGAGTCTATGTACACCAACAAAGTATGGACTTTGGACGTTGTACCCTCTGGGGTAAAACCTGTGGGGTGCAAATGGATCTTTTAAAGAAAGATTGGTGTAGATGGGCAGGTGGAGACCTATAAGGCAAGACTTGTGGCGAAGGGCTTTCGTCAAAGACCAGGTTTGGACTATGACGAGACTTTTTCTCCCGTAGCCATGCTTAAATCCATTCGGATCCTACTTGCTATTGCTGCTCACTACGACTATGAAATCTGGCAGATGGACGTTAAAACCGCATTTCTAAATGGAAATTTAGAAGAATGCGTTTATATGGATCAGCCAGAGGGCTTCATTGACAGTGGGAGCAGCGGGAAAGCATGTAAATTGCTTAAATCCATATATGGGTTAAAACAGGCATCACGGAGTTGGAACATCTGTTTCGATGATGTCATCAAAGAGTTTGATTTCATCAAAAATCCAGATGAACCTTATGTTTATAAGAAGGCTGTAGGGAGAGCTGTCACATTCCTCGTATTGTACGTGGATGACATTCTTCTGATAGGAAATGATATTCCTATGCTACAGTCGGTCAAATCTTTCTTATCACTGAGGTTCTCCATGAAGAACCCGGGTGATGCCACATACATTCTGGGCATAAGGATCTATAGGGATAGATCCAAAAGGTTATTGGGATTGTCCCAAACCAGGTACATTGACACCATCCTAAAAAGGTTTAGTATGGAAGACTTCAAGCGGGGTGCCTTACCCGCTTGCCATGGGGTCACTCTCTCCAAGGATTCTTGCCCAAAGACCGATGAAGAGAGAGCTCGCATGAGTGTTATACCCTATGCTTCGGCAGTAGGATCTATAATGTATGCGATGTTATGTACACGCCCAGATGTAGGTTACGCACTTAATGTTGTAAGCAGGTATCAATCTAACCCAGGGGAGAATCACTGGACAGCTATGAAAAACATTCTTAAGTACTTGCGAAGGACTAAAGAATTGTTCTTGGTGTATGGTAATGGAGATCTCCAAATGGAGTCCTTTACCGATTCGAGCTTCCAGAGCGATAAGGACGACAGCAAATCTATCTCTGGGTTTGTATTTACCCTCAATGGAGGGGCGGTAAGTTGGAAGAGTTCCAAACAGGATACCTTTGCAGACTCTACGATGGAAGCTGACTACATTGCTGCGAATGATGCCGCCAAGGAAGCCGTCTGGATGAAGAAGTTCGTCTCGGAGCTAGGAGTAGTTCCAACCATTATTGATCCAATACCTTTGTATTGTGATAATAATGGGGCTATGGCGTTAGCCAAGGAGCCCAGATCCCATCAGCGGTCCAGACACATCCTGAGGCGTTTTCATTTGATCCGAGAGATTGTAGATCGCCGCGAGATCGAGATTAGGAGAGTAGACACAAAGAATAACGCCGCGGATCCATTCACCAAGGCCCTCCCTCAGCCGCAGCATGAGCGACTTTTTGAGATGTTGGGTATGAGATACGCCAATAACTGGCCTTAGTGCAAGTGGGAGATTGTTGAATATATGTATGCCCTAGAGGCCATTATATGATAGTGGATGTATTTGTACATGTATATATATTCAGTATACATTCTTACTCGACATGATAGTATGCTATCTGGTTCTTCTTTATCTGACATGTTGATTTGATCATACTTTTATTCATTCATACATGCTAATAAAGCCCTGAGGATATTGGCTTGACTGCTGTGATTATGATGGAGATCAAATTAGTGGGACATCTGTAGTCTATAAGCATATCCTGGAAAGTCCCTAGTTGTAGGTATATCCAGACGGGGCATTGATATACCAGAGTAGACTAGCGTATATGATACTAGACCCATACGATGGGCGATGAATGTTCCCACATCCATCGATGTTTGACATCAAGATCATATACGGGTGCTCAGTGGTGACTGGGTACACTGGACGGACTCACCGAGAACTCCTATATGGAATTATATCTATCGTCGGATAGCATTTCTCAGGTGAAACTGATACAGGTTAGTCTGTAGACCCGAGATCGTCATAGAGTCTTGTGTGTTCTCCCACTGTACTTTGATTGCCACCCTACCACGGCTCTACTGAGTAGTGCAAACAGGTGGCCGTTGGGTACAGTCCCGAGACACACGAAGGCAATGAGCGATAAGAGGGATTTTGTCTCTCCCGGTATTGGGAGTTGATGCTGTGCCCGACTGGTTATATCAGTAAGTCCCTGGCCAGGGCTGCTGAGATTTACTGATAAGTGTTATCAGTAGTTTCTCGATCTGTTATAGACCATTCACCGGCACGACTTATTGAGTTATTAGGGTCGACGTGACCATCCCTAGGCTCGATATGCAGCATATCTGACGAAGGGACCGGACTGTACGGTAGTGTAGCCGGTTGGCTCGACGGGATTTGTAGCAGGATCGCTTGTTTTCTTTTGATCGCTCAATACCCGGGTGGTCGTTACGTTTAGCTGACCGCTTGCGGCTTGGGGGTGCTTGATATGATCATCACCCACTGCCGGCGTATTAACGAGTCTTAGAATCCCACAAAGGAGTTACCTAGTCCAGGCGAAACGTTGTGGTGCGCATATGCGATATGCGCATGGACCCGATTAAAATGCACGTATGGGATACCGTACATTGATTGGGCGGCTTGCTTTTGGTGGGTTCATATGTGATATGGCCGGATTGATAAATCAAGTGTTGATTTATCATTTAACTATTAGTTTTCTCACTTAAAACCTTTTCTTGTATATGATGGATGTATGCATGCATGTATGTTTTTCTTTCTTTATTTCTAGTTTCATGCACATATGGATGTGCATACATACATACATATATACATCATCTATCATGGTTGATTACACATTGAAAATGATGGCAATATAAGACTCACACCATGGATAAATATATGAATTATTATTTGATTTTGTGTTTAAAACAAAATGGAAAAGGAAAGGATAATACTTGACTTGTTTCTACATCCTTCTTTAACCTAACCATCCTCACCTACCCTTAACCATGGATTAAACTTTCCTTCTATGTTTTAAACTCTAATTAAATAGTAATTCAAACATTTAACCATGGTTTGAGATGAGAAGAAATAAATATATAAGGATATATTTTTATTTTTTTTCATGAGTTATCTTTTTACTCTTGTTAAAAAGAAAGCCATCATCTTCTTCCTCCTTCACCGTTTGCTCTCTAGTTTTTATAGTAAGCAAAACACACATTAAGAATGGTTTTTGAAGTGAGAATTACAACCACAACATCATTCTACACAAGTCTAGCCCACTTGTTTAGAGTGTTATCTTCTTTTCTTCTCTTAGAAAGTGAAGTCGATAACTTGGATGAAGGAGCTTCGGGTGGATCGTCGTGGACACAAGAAGACTTCAAGAGGACCTTCCTCCAACACCCAAGAGGCCAAAGAGTCTAGCGAAGGGAGCTACAAAGGTTGTAGTCTCGAAACCCTAGTCTTTATTGCCCTTAACATTTAGAAACCCTAATTTTCTAGGATCGATCCCATGTATGCTTGCTTAGCACTATAAAAACTTGAACTTTGTGACATGTGATACTTCCAAACTCTACATAGGGTGCTAGATAAACCTAACATAAATATCTAATCTAACAAACACACCCGAACCATACAATCAGATTTTTAAAGAAGTGAATCGTAGTTTTAAAAATAGGGGTTACGGTGTTTTTAAGGGAAAAGATATCATTTGAAAATTCGTAACATCCCTCAAGATATACATTTATAAGATACATACGATTCTTTGGTTTAGAAAAAGATATGGTTCGGATGACGCATCTATATCGACTATCTAGTCCTATAGAACCCTAAGCGGTAATATCGCTAAACGTCATTCTAAGGAAGTAGTAGTAGCATATCACACTTAACTATCCTCTAGTTTCTAATATGACTACATAGCTATCTATATTCCAACCCTAGTTTCCTAATCTAGGTTTCCTAACCATACTCTATAAATTGGTTTACCATCAGAAGTTTGCGGGGGTGCTATACGCCATCCACCCGACTTCCCCGGTAGATATAGATCTACTCACCTGGTCTTCACACGCCGAAATCGATGACGCCGCGCTTCTTCGCCTCGGAATCCATGCGAGAGTACCTACAATGATAAACAATCATAATACGTATTAAAAATCGATGCAGAAAACCGATACGGCGCACGGTGTGCTCATTGGTTAGAACCTATGGCCCAAACTTGCAAATCAATCAAACAACCACAGTTGTCGATGTACGAACACCCGACAACCAAATACAAATCCAAATATCAAGAAAGTGCATTTTAAAATACGGAAAAACATAGCCTAAAACACACCAAAATGCTCCCACATTTTCCCCAGGTGACAATTAGCCAAAACTGCACATAGGATGGGTCTAATTTAGTTCAAATGGAGCCATGGACCAAATCTGGAACCATTCTACCCTACTCTGGCCGTAAATTGCGGCCAGAATGAATATATCTGCGGCCTGGGGTTGTAGATAGGGGTTCGGGTCTCTGTGGTAGCTTCCTAAGTGCCTGCACGACTCCCAGTAATCCCAAAATCAATTCTAGTGTCCCCGGGTTGCTCCAGATTCCAAAATACCTTCACAGATCACACATTTATCCGATGTCGGGTTTCTAAATCTGTGTTTTGGGGTTTCTAAGGTCTGGTCTAGGTCACTAAACAGCACCTAAGTTTAGTTAACAGCTACTAGGCATCATCCAATACAAACCAACACTCAAACATTCACTTGGGTTTCCCAATGTCCACTAATCTTCACAAAACGACATCTAAACGTGATATCACACAAAACTAATCTAAAGGGAAGAAATTATACCTCATCTAGTCCACTCTAGGCAGCACTAACTTCCCAATGTCGTCAAAATCCCATTTTGCTCGGTCCATCGTGTAGAGGAGGGGATGGGGATAAAGTTTTGTGAAGGGGGTGTAGAGTTTTGCGGCATGGTTGGAGATAGATCTAGGGTTTTAGTGGAGGGTTGTGGAGTTGAGGAGATGAGGAAGAAGGAGGAAAATGGTGGGGGATTTGATAATGGGCAGCATCCCTCCC
Organism: Agapanthus africanus; assembly: GCA_030015575.1. NCBI lineage: Eukaryota > Viridiplantae > Streptophyta > Magnoliopsida > Asparagales > Amaryllidaceae > Agapanthus > Agapanthus africanus. The sequence continues at coordinate 304,439,458 of JASDDO010000016.1, read as the reverse complement.
TCTCTCTCTCTAATTCACACTCTCTTTCTCTCTCCAAAGCTCACCTAACCACTCATTATGTCTCCATTGACTTTTCCTTTAATCATTTCTCTTTTCTCTACACCAATAAACCCTAATATAAAGCCCAAATGAATGAAATGTGTAATAAAATGAAACATGTCATGGTGCACTAACCATGGAAACTGTAAAAACGCGGATTTGGCTTAATCGCGATTAGTAGTGCACTAATCGGGTTTTTATCGAAACTGCATATAACAAATTTTAAAATTCCCAAAACCTTTAATTATATACTTAAATGAATAAATCATTTTAATTTCCATTTATTTCACAATTATTGCTATATATTTATACCCTTTTTCGAAAACCCCAATTTCGCAAATCAGTAGTTTTTAGGAAAGGTATTATTTTAATATTAAATTCCCAAAAATAATATTTTATATTTTCTGAAATGTTACATTTGGGTAATTTCCCAATCTAGGTACTTTGACAACATTCTAAAGGTATTTTAGAATGAACGACTCCTGACATGGCGGTGTACCTGCAGGTGTTGGAGTCACCCTCTCCAAAGGTGTCTTACAGACTAAAGGAGAGAGGGATGTGCATGATTGGCAGATCACTTACTCAGGCAATTGAGTTGTTCATGAGATGTCAAGTACCACACCGGATGTTGTTTTTGCACTAGATACAATAAGTTGATATTAATCTAATCCTGGAGAAACGTTCGAAAGCAGTTTTAGAACATAAGTGGTTGTTCTAGGGATTTGATAACGACAGCCTCCTTCAGGAGACAGTTATCATTCCAGGCTTCCAAGCTGACCCGATGACAGAGTGACTGTCAGAGTTATACTTTTCCCTCTGACGAGGGGCAGTAGTTTGGACAGGCAGTCCAAGAGGATACCGAGGGATGCATGGCGCAAGATACTGATTAAATTCGATTGACGATACAGTCTAAGAAGTTTGCTGGATTTGGAGTTCATTTATAAAATGGGTCCCATCAGATATACAGACTTATTCTAAGACAGGTATTGCTCATTTCGGGAGATGGCTTTCTCAGCGAACTTGAGACAAAAAGAGACATAGAAACAAACATCATGGCGGATCCACTCACTGAGGCTATTTCTCGAACACAATAGTTTTACAAACGAGTTTTGTGAAACTGATTAGTAGAGGAGTTGGACGTTCAATATCACACGAGCTGTGAGTACGCGACATCGCAATAATTAGCCTTAAGTGCAAGTGGGAGATTGTTGGATATAGTTCCCTCAAAGTCAATTATTGGATCGCAAGTACGTGATTGCAATGATTGAGGGTGGACCTATACCGTTAGTACCGTCTTACTCAAGATGATAGTATGCTATCTGATTTGTCTTTATCATCGTGTACATGCTTTAGTTCACTATTGCATGTTGATAGAGCCCATAGGATTCTTTCTTGACTGCCAGCAGTATGATGGCGATCATATACGTGGGAGCTGGGGTCAATAAGCACATCCTTAAAGTGTCCCTAGTCGTGGGAGTTTCGTGACAGGGCATTGATACTCCAGAGTAGACTAATGTATACAGTCGAAACCCCGACGAGGGGCGATGGCCGGTCTCACAAGCCATTAGTATCAGTTGTTTCACCTAAAATGTATACAGGTGCTCATTGGGTTATGAGTACACCGGACAGGACTCTCCGGGAACATGCTAGTTGGTATTATACTTATCGTTAGATAGCAGTTCCCAGGTGAGATGTGAACAGGTTAGTCTGTCGACCTGAGATCGTCATTTGTCTCGTGTGAGTTCCCACTGTACTTTGATTACTACCCTACCACGGCTCAAAGGAGTCATGCAAACAGGTTTTAGTTGGGTACAATCCCGAGCCATATGGAGGCAGTGAGCGGATCGTCGGGGATTCGTCTCTCCCGGTATTTGGGGTGAAATCGCGATGTGTTTAGGAGAGCCATTACATGAAATTCCTGGCCAGGGTAATCAAGATTTACTGGTAGGGATTCCAGTAGTATCTCAAGGTGTTCTCGGCTACTCTCCGACACGACTTATATAGCTATTGGGGTCTGACGTTTACCAGCCCCTAGGCCCTATATGCGATACGCATAGATGAACGGACCGGACTGTACGGATATTGTCACTGTCAGGCTCAGTAGGGTTTCAGGATGAGTTCGCTCGTCAGCTTCCCTTCCGATCAATACATGGGCAACCGTTACGTACAGCTAGTACCTCTGACGTGCTAGTAGTTATATCCAGTGCCAGTGTATTGATGAGTCATTAGAGTCCCCCACAGACAGTTTCCCAAGTTCGGGCGAAACGTTGTAGAGGCCGTATGATTTTATGGCAGGGTTCAATCATATTCGTGCACTTGTGCACGGATCAGGATCGGACGGGTAATACTAGCGGGCTTTTGTTTAAGCCGGATCCTAGTATTATATTGTAGGAATATTTTTTGTCTCATTTGCATTCGTATTCGGTCAGAATAAAAATGCGGGTATGTATTTACAGTTGAGGGGTAATCCCGTAATTCGTTACGGGGTTACTTTCTGAGTTGCCATTTTCTTTTCCGGTCTTAAAACACCTTGTTTATTTATTCCGAGCTTTGACATTGACCTTGTCAATTCTTTGACCATTTTCCCCACAACGATCACCCCATTCCCCACAGTGATTCATAGGCATGGGCATGGGCATGGTGGCCGTGTGCAGTAGAAGGGGGCCCTTGCAATTTCTTCAGCTTTAATTTGCAAGGGGTTTTCTATGGTGGCTAAAAAAATGATGTGGGTATGCATTGTTTTTAAGGAGCTTGGGTTTTCCCGTGGGTGATATATATATATATATATATATATATATATATATATATATATATATATATATATTGTTGGAGATAGTGCCCTCAGAGTCAATTATTAGGTCACAGGTACGTGATTGCAATGATTGATGGAGGACCTATCCCGGTAGGACAGTCTTACTCGAGATGATAGTATGCTATCTGGTTTACCTATATCATCGTGTACTGCTTTAGGTGACCTGACAAGTCGCTATTACACGTTGATAGAGCCCCTAGGATTCTTGCTTGACCACCAGCAGTATGAGGGCGATCATATAAGTGGGAGCTGGAGGTCTATAAGAATATCCTTAAATGGTCCCTAGTCGTGTGAGTTTCGAGACAGGGCATCGATACTCCAGAGTAGACTAGTGTATACAGTCGAGACCCCGACGAGGGGCGGTGGCCGGTCTCACAAGCCACTGGTGTCAGTTGGATCACCTAAGATGTATACAGGTGCTCATTGGGTTATAAGCACACCGGACAGGACTCGCCGGGAACATGCTAGTTGGTCATATACCAGACGTCAGATGGCAGTTCCCTGGTGGCATGTGTGCAGGTTAGTTCATCGACCTGGGGATCGTCATTTGTCTCGTGTGAGTTCCCACTGTACTTTGATTACTACCCTACCACGGCTCAAAGGAGTCGTGCAAACAGGTTTTAGTTGGGTACAGTCCCGAGCCACATGGAGGCAGTGAGCATATCTTCAGGGGTTCGTCTCTCCCAGTATTGGGGGTAAGGTCGCGCTGTGTCTAGGAGAGCCATTACACGAAGTCCTTGGCCAAGGCAGGAGATTTACTGGTAGGTATTCCAGTAGTATCTCAGGGTGTTCTGGGCTACACTCCGACACGACTTGTACCGCTTTTGGGGGTCTGACTTTTACCAACCCCCTAGGCCCGCCATGCGATGCTCATAGACGAACGGACCGGACTGTACGGATATTGTCACTGACAGGCTCAGTAGGGTTGTCAGGCTGAGTTCGCTCACAGACGTCCCTTTTAGTCAATACCTGGTAGCCCGTTACGTATTGACTTATATCTCTAACGTGCTAGTGGTTAAATCCACAACCAAGGTGTTGATGAGTCTTTAGAGTCCCCCACATTCAGTTACTCAGCTTTCGGGCGAAAGGTTGTAGAGGCCGTATGGAGATATGGCAAGGTCCGATCAGATACGTGCGGTATTGCACGGATCAGGATCGGACAGTTTGTACTACAGGCCGTATGGATATATGGCAGGGTTCGATCAGATACGTGCGGTATTGCACGGATCAGGATCAGACAGATATTACTAGCCGACTTTGGTTTAAGCCGGATCCTAGTATAGTACAGTGGAGATATTGTCTCATTGCATTTGTATTTCGGTCGAAATACAGATGCGGGTGTGTATGCACAGTATCGGGGTTTTCCTGTAATTTATTACGGGACCAGTTTTCTGGAGTTGCCAGTTTGCTTTCCTTTTCGGCCGATTTCCGTTGTTCCGTTCATTGGCCGAAGATTGGTGGAGGAGGGCTTATTTGCATTGTTGCAAATAAGTGGTTGTGGAGGGGTTTTTTTGCATTTTTGTTTTATCATGATGGTTTCATGATGGAGCCCATCCCTTGACCTTTCATGCTTCATGATTGCTTGACTTTTTGTAGCAATCATGGTTGTTGATTACTTGTTTTGGAGTGTAGGTTATGGTTGTGATCATTGGATTCTTTCATTATCACTTGCTTGCATCATTGCATTCCACCCACCCCCTTGACCTTACTCTTTCTCTCTCCAATCACACCAAAAAGGGGGGGGCGGCCATTCCTTGAGAATGGATGGGGGTTCATTTCATTTGGTGTGGGATTTTTGTATCTTGAGCTTGGAGAAATCCCTACAACTCCCTCTCCAAAAAGTTCACTTCAATTCCTCCACAAAAGGCAATTCCACAAACCCCAAAATGAGACTTGCTCACTAGATATTCTACAGCAAACCTTGGGCACGTCGACTAGCCAGCTTCGTGCCCGAGTTGCCTCGGCATTGAGGTGGGAGCCCGTAAAAGAAGTAGGCGATGTGGTGCACTTCCGGCGACGAGGTGGAGACAGGACATTCCGCAGGAGATCGGGACGACGACGAGAAGACCGGAGGACTTGGATCAGTCGGTATATCTCTCTTCCCCATCTTGTAGTTAGCTAGGACTAATTAATGGTTCGATCCGGGTATTAGTGCGCGGCGGTTTGCCAGTTCAAGAAAAATTTAAGTTTATCACCGCTTCCGCATTTGGCCGTCGGATTGACGGCCGGGGCGCCTCCGTGCACTTACAGTGGTATCAGAGCCTTGCCATTAACTTAGTCTAGCTTGGTTTAATGTGTTTGCATTTCCGATCGATCAAAAAAATTCCAAAACCGTGTTTTTCCTATAGCATCAGTTTTTGTTGAAAATTTTTGGTCTCGAAAAATTTTTCAGGTTGTAAAACATTGATGTACTGGAGGTAACAAGCCCACTGTAGAAATTCGACGCAGTAATTCGACCACCAGAGCGCGGAACCGCGGCAATTACCCCCTTGGGCCGCGGTTCCGCCACGCAATGTTGTCCTTACTGTATCGAACTTCTTCAGTTGCTTTCTGGGATGAAAATAGGGGTTTTGGAATAATTACATTGGGCCCAGATTTTCTTGATGTGCTACAGTAGCACTTGGGGCCCACTTATTGTAATTTTGATTGATCGGATATTTTAAACACATTTTTCACAGTATTTACATTATATCTGCGACCGTGAATGTCACTTGATCGGTATATCCTGTCTAACTGCTATAGCCCGGTTAGACGGATTTGCGAACGTGACTTTCACATTGATGTTCTGTTTTTGCTGTGATGTTGCGGATCGGTCGTGGGGGATAGCCTGGTTGCAATGCTAGTACAGTTGTGGTTGTATTATGTACATTTGATATTGCAGGGCGAGCGTCCGACATGTGGACCGCCGTCACTGCCTGTTTGTATTATTATTTTGGGGCACGACCTGGTTGCGGTCGATATACCCGTTGTATGTATATTTTACTTTCTGTACTAGGATTACCCCGCGGAGGGGTGCACGGATGGCCGGGTTCTAGAGGGCAACGAGCCCGCATCTCATGGAATTGAGACGGAGGGGGCTTCACACTAGAATTGGCGGGCTATTCGCCGCACTCGTAGGGGGTACAGGTTGACCCAGGAGGGGTGCCCAAGTTACCGGATTCCGTGAAGTGCTGGGTGGTCCATTCACGGTGCTGAAGGGGGCTGCCTCGCTTCAGGTTTTGGCGGGTAACTTGCCGCGCCCGTAGGGGTCTAGGATTTCATTGCACAGGCTATCCACACGACCAGGGGAATGTCGGGTTTCAGTAGTGGCTCTGTGAAACCCGGGGATCCCAGATATCTGTATTGTTTCTGTGATGCTGTTCATTTTCTGTGATGTTGCATTGTTATCACGCCTTGAGCGAATATAATATATTGGTATATATATTAGTAGATGTTGTATATGTTTTGCATCCGCGCTAGTCCAGTCCCCGCTCTGTCGTTAGTTAGCTAACCTAACGGGTAATGACGGGACCCAGTGGCGAATGCGGATGACATATACGTATATCAGTATATTTTCGTTCTTTGTGGTGTGATCAATTGATGGGACTGCGTTGATTCGGATCAATGCAAGTTAAAAACAAACCTAATCTGATGTTGTTGGAACACTTTTCAAAAAGCTGTTATTGCAAGGACGTTCACTTTTGTTTTGCATCGTGGTATTCAGTTGGAATATCCTGCTCCTCAGTCGACGAGGCAAAGGCCGAGATCCCTTCACCGGGAGTGACCCCTTGGTCAGAAGTTTCCGTCAGGGCATTAACTTCACTATAGCCGATTACTTTTGCTTTGCATCGCGGTATTCATTTGGAATATCCTGCACCCCATTCTACGGGGAAAGAGCCGAAATCCCTTCACCGGGAGTGACCTCTTTAGCAACGGTTTTCGTCACTATATTTAAAAAAAAAAAAAAGCTATCAGTTCCTTCAACGATATCAAGTTCTTTACGTTAAAGGTTTTCGCCAGAAACCATTCGTAGCCCTCCGTCATTTCAGTTAGGTATTCGCTAGTATTCAAGCTATGTATTTTGACCTCACGCCAAGGCATAGTGATTGGTAGCTGCCGGGTATTTATCTGTTGCATAGATAGATGCGTTGGTTTGGGACAGTCGTACTACTATTTTGGCCTACGTCAAGGGTATGTACGGGTGGGTTCAAATTAACCTGGATAATGACGGGCAGAACTTGACATGTGACTTATGATATTTTGACCTCACGCCAAGGTCATAAGAGCATGGGGCAGAAATCACATCGGGAGTTTCAAAAGAACTGAAACTTGCCAGATATGCGCATACCTTCTGGAGTGTGATGACGTGAGCGGATTCCGTCACGTTATCATGCGATGAGAGTTGGATCCCGATTCCCACTGATGAGTTAGTTTACTCCTCGGGTGACCCCGACTAATTCTTCTTTCAGGTTTGGAGGAGAATTTGACGGTACAGTAGGAGGTTTCCAGATTAGATAAATTGGTAACCATTCTGATCTAGGTTAGAGTGCACGCTGAGTGTTTCTTTTCTCTCTCTCTCTCTGGCAGCGACCATTGACCCGACCCTAAGACTATGACTCAGTGACCAAGTTGACCGAACCTTCTTAAACACTGGCTTTTGGATTGTCAGAGTTGCAAACCTCATTGCCACTCCTGCTTTTACCCTTTTCTCCAGGACACCCCGTATTGCTACGAACGTCCACTTCCATTGGACAAAACCATCGTATGGTTAGATACGAACTCGAAAGAATTTATTCAAGGATGGTTTCCGGTTCTGGAGAAAACGGATAGGATTACTCAGTTGTCTTTTCCTTTTACCTTCTCTCAGGTTACGAGTACTCCTTGGTTTAGGAGATAGTACACCTATTACGCAAATTGGATAGTCTTCTTCCAAACCATAGGCAGGTGCCGACCGGTAGGGAATGAAGAAAACCAATTAGCCTAACGATGGTGTACAGAAGGTATTAAGTTAAGACAAAGCAAGGGATTAGTAAGAGGGCAAAGTAAATTGCAACAGATATTCAGGACCAAACCAAGTATTTCTTCGCCAATCCTAAAATCACCTTTGTATTTCTCCAGGACGCTCCGTATCACTACGAAGATCCACAATTTATTGGATACTCCATCGTATGGTTATATACGAACTCGAAAGGAACTTGTTCCAGTTCGGGGATGGATTCTGGTTCAGGAGAAATAGGAATAAGATTTATTCGGTTGTCTTTTATCTTCACCCTCTCTCATTACGAGTGTTCCTAGGATTGGGACAGTACACCCATTATGCTTATTGGATAGTCTTCTTCCAAACCATAGGCTGGTGCCGAACGGTACGGAAGGAAGAAAACCATTTGGCTTAAGGGGTGTACAGAAGGTAAAGACTAAATACATATGAAGGGATTTGGAGAGGTGGCAAAGAATTATACGGTTACAGGCGTGAATCTGGAAGAGGCATTGCTAGGAATACCAGGATATCCCATCGAAACATTTCAATGTTTCAGCTTCACTGTGTACTGTTAAAAGAAAACTGATTTCCCGATTAGATACTTACTCCAGGGTATGTATTTACCAGGTTTGATTCTCACATATGTATGGTTTTACAGATGATGAGTGGGAGTAAGTTATTGGGAATTGGGTGATCATCCTCATTATATCGGGATTCGTTGTAATCGGTGATATTTGAGGAAATCACCTGGGCTGTTTGCCGGTCGGCAAATATTTGGTTTTGAATATCCGCAGTTATGCACCAATTTCAAATTGATATATATGTACGTCTATTTTCATAGAGTGAGATATACCTTTCTGAAATTATGTCTATGACATTTACCTATATCAGTGTGTGGTTAGGTAAGGAGCATTAAACAGCGGTGTAATTCTTCTTAACCATAAGTACAGTTTTCAGCCTACGACACACAGTGAATGAGTTATCAGACTCAAGGGACTTATACAGAGTATTGTATGTTGTCCAGGGTCCATCTGGACAGAGGGGTTGGTCCTCGTACTATATTCGGTTTACTTATGACTTCTCTAGTTTTTTAGACAGGTGTTTCGCGGAAACACAGGGTCTGAATTTTGAGAAGTTATAGGTATTTGAATAAAGTAGAGAACCAGGTGTAGCAAGTATCGGGATTCTTCAAAGAGATCGAAGATGTAGATACTTGTGTATGGTGTTCGGTTGATAGTAATGATAAAGAAAACTTGCTTCTCTTTCAGGTTACTCATAAGTGGAAGCATTCCTAAGTTGAGTAACGCTGATCGGCCTCCTTCCATTTAGTTGACATGCACTAGATATAGCTGCATGATTTGAATCTGGTTCAATTAAATCAGTGCCTCTGGTCCTATATGGGATATAGAACAGTTCGTATCTTAACGTTGTTAAGGTACGGGGAGTTGTCCAGCTTATGATTAAAACCAGACTCTGGATAACTCAAGGCACGTTTCTGTAATGGCTGTTTGTGGGTTGACCCAGGCTGTGACGAGGGTTGACTTTCTACCATCTGGATGAACAATAGCAATATTGTTCTAGACTCGCCACAGTTTTATTAAAAATGGATTTTTTCAGAAAAACAGTAGTGGGGGTATGGTAGAACTGGAAGTGATTCCAGAACCACAAACGATTACTGAAAATTTGATAAGGAACCTAAAGATTCAATCCGGATTGACATTCCATTGGCCACTCCGCAGATAAGGTGGGTAACTTCAGGCACCCGAGAGGTACTCCGGTAGCCTCAAGGACGGTGACAGGGAAGTCCTTGTTTACCCAGGTTTGCCATTGCTGTTGTTCCAGACTGTGAGACCCGGCAGGAGGATGAGTATAGCGTCATTCTAAACTAGTTTTAGAAGTGTACGTCTATATGACTCTGCCAGAGGGTTGTCGTAGTCAGTGGGAGCAGCGGAAGCATTGGTGGACAGGTTGCTTATGTCTATTTATAGACCAAAGCAGATGTAGCAGAGATAGATCATCCATTTCTGACGTGACAGTCATGGGTTTGACTTCATCAGAATAGGAGATAGATCTGTTGAGAAGGTAGTAGGGTGTGATGTCATGGCATTTGGATGACATACACAGAATAGGAAAAGAAACTCCTATACTATAATCGGTTATACTTTGGTCGTCACACAGTGTTTTCTCCACATGGGACTTGGACTTTATGTCTAACATACCGGTTACTAGATCTATGGTTTTAGATATAGATTTGGGTGGTTTCCCTATCAGGGTACTTGACAGCATTCTAAGAGTATTTAGGATGGACGACTCCTGGCACGGTAGTGTACCTGCAGAAGATGGAGTCACCCTCTCTAAAGGTGTCTTACAGACTAAAGGGGAGAGGGATGTGCATGATTGGCAGATCACTTGCTCAGGCAATTGAGTCAATCATGAGATGTCAAGTACCACACCAGATATTGTTCTTGCACTAGATGCAATAAGTTGACATTAATCCAATCCTGGAGAAACAGTCGGAAGCAGTTTTAGAACATGAGTGGATGTTCTAGGGATATGATAACGACAGCCTCATTCGGGAGACAGTTATCATTCCAGGCTTCCAAGGTGACCTGGACAACAAGGAGGTTGTCAGAGTTATAGTTTTTCCTTCTGACGAGGGGCAGTATTTTGGACAGGTGATCCAAGGCAATACTGAGGGAGGCATGGCGCAGGATACTGATTAAGTTCAGTTGACGATACAGTCTAAGAAGTTTGGATTTGGAGTTCATTTATGAGCTATGTCCCATCAGACATCCAGACACATTCTAAGACTGGTATTGCTCATTTCGGGAGATGGGTTTCTCCGCGAACTTGAGATATAGAGAGACATAGAAAGAAACAACAAAGCGGATCCACTCACTGAGGCTGTTCCACGAACGCAATAGTTTCGCAAACGAGCTTTGTGAGACTGACTAGTAGAGGAGTTGGGTGTTCGGTGTCACACGGGCTGTGAGTATGCGACATCGCAATAATTGGCCTTGAGTGCAAGTGGGAGATTGTTGGAGATAGTGCCCTCAGAATCAATTATTAGGTCACAGGTACGTGATTGCAATGATTGATGGAGGACCTATCCCGGTAGGACAGTCTTACTCGAGATGATAGTATGCTATCTGGTTTACCTATATCATCGTGTACTGCTTTAGGTGACCTGACAAGTCGCTATTACACGTTGATAGAGCCCCTAGGATTCTTGCTTGACCACCAGAGTATGAGGGCGATCATATAAGTGGGAGCTGGGGGTCTATAAGCATATCCTTAAATGGTCCCTAGTCGTGTGAGTTTCGAGACAGGGCATCGATACTCCAGAGTAGACTAGTGTATACAGTCGAGACCCCGACGAGGGGCGGTGGCCGGTCTCACAAGCCACCGGTGTCAGTTGGATCACCTAAGATGTATACAGGTGCTCATTGGGTTATGAGTACACCGGACAGGACTCGCCGGGAACATGCTAATTGGTCATATACCAGACGTCAGATGGCAGTTCCCTGGTGACATGTGTGCAGGTTAGTTCATCGACCTGGGGATCGTCATTTGTCTCGTGTGAGTTCCCACTGTACTTTGATTACTACCCTACCACGGCTCAAAGGAGTCGTGCAAACAGGTTTTAGTTGGGTACAGTCCCGAGCCACATGGAGGCAGTGAGCGTATCTTCAGGGGTTCGTCTCTCCCGGTATTGGGGGTGAGGTCGCGCTGTGTCTAGGAGAGCCATTACACGAAGTCCTTGGCCAAGGAAGGAGATTTACTGGTAGGTATTCCAGTAGTATCTCAGGGTGTTCTGGGCTACACTCCGACACGACTTGTACCGCTTTTGGGGGTCTGACTTTTACCAACCCCCTAGGCCCGCCATGCGATGCTCATAGACGAACGGACCGGACTGTACGGATATTGTCACTGACAGGCTCAGTAGGGTTGTCAGGCTGAGTTCGCTCACAGACGTCCCTTTTAGTCAATACCCGGTAGCCCGTTACGTATTGGCTTATACCTCTGACGTGCTAGTGGTTAAATCCACAACCAAGGTGTTGATGAGTCTTTAGAGTCCCCCACATTCAGTTACTCAGCTTTCGGGCGAAAGGTTGTAGAGGCCGTATGGAGATATGGCAAGGTCCGATCAGATACGTGCGGTATTGCACGGATCAGGATCGGACAGTTTGTACTACAGGCCGTATGGATATATGGCAGGGTTCGATCAGATACGTGCGGTATTGCACGGATCAGGATCGGACAGATTTTACTAGCCGACTTTGGTTTAAGCCGGATCCTAGTATAGTACAGTGGAGATATTGTCTCATTGCATTTGTATTTCGGTCGAAATACAGATGCGGGTTTGTATGCACAGTATCGGGGTTTTCCTGTAATTTATTACGGGACCAGTTTTCTGGAGTTGCCAGTTTGCTTTCCGTTTCGGCCGATTTCCATTGTTCCGTTCATTGGCCGAAGATTGGTGGAGGAGGGCTTATTTGCATTGTTGCAAATAAGTGGTTGTGGAGGGGTTTTTTTGCATTTTTGTTTTATCATGATGGTTTCATGATGGAGCCCATCCCTTGACCTTCCATGCTTCATGATTGCTTGACTTTTTGTAGCAATCATGGTTGTTGATTACTTGTTTTGGAGTGTAGGTTATGGTTGTGATCATTGGATTCTTTCATCATCACTTGCTTGCATCATTGCATTCCACCCACCCCCTTGACCTTACTCTTTCTCTCTCCAATCACACCAAAAAGGGGGGGGGCGGCCATTCCTTGAGAATGGATGGGGGTTCATTTCATTTGGTGTGGGATTTTTGTATCTTGAGCTTGGAGAAATCCCTACAACTCCCTCTCCAAAAAGTTCACTTCAATTCCTCCACAAAAGGCAATTCCACAAACCCCAAAATGAGACTTGCTCACTAGATATTCTACAGCAAACCTTGGGCACGTCGACTAGCCAGCTTCGTGCCCGAGTTGCCTCGGCATTGAGGTGGGAGCCCGTAAAAGAAGTAGGCGATGTGGTGCACTTCCGGCGACGAGGTGGAGACAGGACATTCCGCAGGAGATCGGGACGACGACGAGAAGACCGGAGGACTTGGATCAGTCGGTATATCTCTCTTCCCCATCTTGTAGTTAGCTAGGACTAATTAATGGTTCGATCCGGGTATTAGTGCGCGGCGGTTTGCCAGTTCAAGAAAAATTTAAGTTTATCACCGCTTCCGCATTTGGCCGTCGGATTGACGGCCGGGGCGCCTCCGTGCACTTACATATATATTAATTGATTCCTTTCCATTTTGTTTGATAACTTCACTTCATCAAAAGAAATCCCCAGAGAACTTCTCTCTTAGCCGAGCCCATTTTCTTTTGGGGAAGCTTATTTTTTTATTTGCAAATCTTTTGCTCACTTCACAACATCTCCTTGGAAACTCCATTTTACCTCTATCCAATCACTTGGGTGTCTTGAGACAAAATATTCTACACACTCTCTACAACATTCTTGGATATGTCGACTAGCAAACTTCATGTCTGAGTTGCTTCGGTTCGAAGCGGGAGCCCGTATAAAGATTCGATGACGTGGTGCCACTTTGACGAGCGAGATCGGGGAGCGGACTTCGTCGGCGTAGCAGCGGGGAGTTTGGTGCGGAGATTAAAGACCGAAGGATATGGATCGATCGATATAATCTTTTAAACTCTTTTACAGTTTACTAGTTTACGGTTAATGGAACGATCCGGGCATTGGATTGCGGTAGCGCCGGTTTTGTAAAAATTTTTGTTCCGCATTTGGCCTCGTTTAGACGGCCGGGGCGCCGCCGCACCCCAAACAATTATAACCCACATCACCAATCTATATTATTCTAGCCCACTAGTATAGATAGTTTGCTTCACCTTCTTCTAGATCAAGTGAAGCTAGGAGCTTGTGCCAAGGGAATCCGTGGTGGATCGTCGTGGACTTTGAAGATCCCAAGTAGACCGGTTCAAACTCAAGGTTGATCTAAAGAGTCAAAGTGGGAGGTCTACAAAGGTTGTATTTCTCCCCTCTTAATGTTAGACACTTGATAGTATATGATACTTCTTGTTGTTACCCTAAATTTCTAGCTCGATTCATGAAAGGTCTTGTTTAGCACCTTATAATTTTTAATATAGCATGTTTGATGCTTGCAAAACCTAGTCTAGGTGGTAACCAAACTCTACAGTGGTATCAGATTCAGGCTAGAGCTTTAGAGTAACCTAGACGATGTTAAAATCTTCGAACGAACGAAAACTGACACCCAAAGTAGTGCTCTCTAGAAATTTTTCAGAATTTAGAATTTTTCATATTAAAAATACTCAGAAAATCATACAGGGTATTGTATGGACCCCCAAGAAGAACGAAGCCCTAACTCAACCTAACAACCGCGGAACCGTGGACAAAAGGGTCTTTTGGCGGCGGTTCCGCGACGCCGTTGGTGAGGCTTGGTCTGTGCCTTCTTGTGCTCACTCATATGTGCTTATGGCAGTCTCTGGTATATTTTAGCACTGCTCAAGTGTTGAGATTTTCTGAGAATTCTTTGGGTGATTGATCGATCAATCGAATGTTTTAACTATGCCTAGTTTTTGAGAATGTGACACAATAATTGGAATCTACACTAATTAGTTTTGTGAAAAGTAATTAGTTGCGTGTAAATCTAACATTTCGGTCTCGGGCGGAATCGGAAATCTTGTTGAATTATCCGACTTCTTTTGAAAAGGTGTTTTCATGAATGAGACCTAAATGTAAGATTTGCATTGTTAGGCATGAAATCCAGAATATGTGATATTCTGGGTTTATGATGTCTAAAAGCAGTGTCGATTCCAAATATTGTTGTTTAACATTCTATTCTGCGACCGTAAGTGTAGTATGTAGTGTATCTCCGGTTTCGTTGTTATACGTCAACGACAATTGGGGTACGCATACTTGCTTACGTTGATGGCATGTGATATTCTGTATTGCTGTGATATGATGTATAGGATCGTCGTGATTGAATGGCCGGGGGGTTTTATGTGAGATGAGAGTTTTTCTTTTCATTCATGTAAAATTCATTGTATGTAATATTATTTTATTCGGCCACTTCCGAGTTGAGGATGATGTCATCATTGGTGTATATTATTTCGGTGTATATTATTTACTTTTCCGCATTAGGATAGACCCAAGGTGGGGAGCACAAGTGACCGGGTTCTGGGGTCCAGTGGGAGACCATCTCGAGGAGTCAAGACTGGATCGCCTAACTCCAGAATTGGTAGGGTTACTTGCCGCTCTCGTAGGGGTCTAGGGGTGTGGGATTGGCTATTCATTACGATCGTGGAATCCGTATTTTTTATTGTTGGTTAAATACAAAATACGGATCTCCTAATATATCATATATTTTCATATATGTGCTTCTGTTGTTTATATTCTGTGATTTGATCACTTAATATGTTGAGACAAATAGAATATTATATATATGATATATAATAAACGTTGCTTATATTTTGCATCCGCGCTAGTCCCGCCCCGCTATGCCGTTAGTTAAGTAACCTAACGGTGCATAACGAGACACTGTGGCGAATGTGGATGGCATAAGCGTACGTTATATTTTCGTTTCTTTTCTGTGATGGCTTAAGGACTTAAATGATGGGACTACATTAATGAGATTAATGTAAAGAAAAAGAAACCTAAAAGTTATTGTAGAATCGGTTTTGAAACCTACTTAGCTTTTTATGAAAAAAAAAGTATCAAAAGATGCGAAGCTTAAACCACTTCTTTTAAAAACCATTCGATTCTACAACGATATCAAGTTCAAAGCGTTAAAGGTTTTCTTAAAAACCATCCGCAGCCCTCCATCATTTTAAGAATTAGAGTACTTAGTATATGTTCACTACAGCCAAGGTGTAGTGTACGGTAGCTAAGTGATGTCTTCCTACACAGCATATGATGCGATTAATCAGGACAGGCACATGATCATGTTGACCATAGCCAAGGGTCATGTGGGTGGGTATAATTAATCATGAAATGACGGGTAGAAGTTGACTAGTACTTATCATATGTTGACCATAACCAAGGTCATGAGTGCTAAGGGTAAAAACCATATCGGGAGTTTCAAAAGTTGAAATTTGCAATGAGATTGCATACCTTTTATATGATAGTTGGATCCCGATCCTACTGTAAGCAAGAGTTTCTCTCAGGAGAGTTTTCCACTTTACAATTAGCTAACACATTAGGTATCTAGAAAGGTGTAAACGAGGCTACGCCTCTAGGAAAACGAGGTTTACTTTAATTAGGTCCGTGCGAAAACACGGGGAACCTCCCTCAAAATACTAGCACTGGCCTGGCTGAACGGTTAGCGAAGTTGTAGACTGTAATTAATCCTGGCTAATTTTCTTTTTAAGGTTTGAAGGAAAATTTGATAAAATCAGTAGGAGACATCGATTAGATAAGATAATAACCAATCTGATCTTTAAAAGAGCTTTCGCTAAGTGTATTCTTTTCTCTCTCCTAATGGCAGTTACCAATGACTGGTCTTAAGCTTTTACTAGATAAAAATAAGCTGACCGGACCGAACTATAAAGACTGGCTGAGGAACATTAACATTGCTCTCACATATGATAAGTATCATATGTCCTCACTGCCAAATCCGTGCCCGTCCCAGGCCTTGAATCTTGTGTAGCGGATAGGGAAATCTGCAAGACTTGGGATATTGATTGTGCCACTGCCAAATGCCTCACACTTGCATCGATGAACAATGCACATCAGCAGCAGCATGAGAAGATGGGCATTCAATCCATCTTTCTCCATACAAAGCAGTTGTATGAGGAGCAATCTCGTACCCTCCGATATGAGGCATCTCGAAAGTTAGTTTCAGATGCAGATGGCTCCTGGCACACCAGTAGGTGACCATGCGTTGAAGGTGATAACTCTTATTGAAGAGCCGGAGAACCCTGGATAGGCGATGGAGAATGAGTAATATGTTGATATTGTTTTACAGTCTCCTCCATGCCTTTTCCCCGTTTATAGTGAACTTCAATATGCACAACATGGAGAAGTCACTATCTGAACTTCTCAATATATTAAGAAGTGCAGAGAGCACCCTCACTACCGCTAACACTCCCGCTCTTATTGCTGGGCCATCTTCCTTTTCTTTCCTAAAAGCTAAGGCTAAGGGAAATGCGAAGAAGAAGCCTATCAAGCCGAGAGGAGTAAAGAAGGCAAAGGGAAAAGACAGATCCAAGGGTGAAGAGTCAGGAAAAGGAGAATGTTTCTACTGCAAGAAGTCGGGACACTGGAAGTGAAACTATACTGAGTACCTGGATCTCAAGAAAAAGAAGCATGGTGATGCTTCCGCTTCAGGTGTGTTTGTGACTGAAAACTGTTTCTCTATAAACTCCGCTTCCTGGGTATTGGATACCGGATCGGGTTCTCACATCTGCAACTCTTTGTAGGGACTGAGAAATAGCAGAGTTTTGAAGACCGGTGATCACACTCTCCGAGTTGGAAATGGTTCCAATGTACATGCAATTTCAGTGGGAGAGTATCACCTGGGGTTGCCGTCGGGTTGTATATTGGTTTTGAACCCATGTTATTATGTATCTAGTATACTTTGTAATATAATATATGTTTCTTTGTTAGACAATGAATGATATCATTTTGTATTGCAGAATAATATTATGAACATTAACCTCAATCAAGAGTTGGTTGGGTATGGTACACTTAATAACGGGATATACGTCATAAATCAACACATAGTTTTCAGCATACAACACACAAATAAAAGAAAGTTTTCAGATATAAGTGAAGCTTTTCTTTGGCATTGTAAACTTGGTCATATTAATGAAACAAGACTAAACAAGCTTCAAAAAGATGGATATTTAAACTCTTTTGAATATAAATCTTATGCGACTTGTTAGTCATGTATCAAAGGTAAAATGACCAAAACTCCATTTACTGGACACGGAGAAAGAGCTACAGAGCTCTTAGGCCTCATACATAGTGATGTATGCGGGCCAATGTCTACACATGCAAGAGACGGTTTTTCTCACTTCATAACTTTTACTGATGATTTTTCAAGATTCGGTCATGTGTTTTTGATAAAGCATAAATATGAAGCTTTCGAGAAATTCAAGGAGTACAAACTTGAAGTAGAAAAACAGACTGGAAAGAGCATCAAGTTACTTCAATCGGATCGAGGTGGAAAGTATCTTAGTACAGATTTTTCGAACTTCTTACAAGAGAATGGGATTATCTTTCAGCTCGCTCCCCCTTACACACCACAGCACAACGGTGTGTCAGAACGGCGCAATCGAACCCTATTAGATATGGTACGATCCATGATGAGTGATACTGAGTTTCCCCTCTTCTTTTGGGGGCATGCATTAGAGACTGCAGCATATCTGTTGAACAGGGTTCCAACCAAGACTGTTTCTACCACTCCATATAAGATATGGTATGGGAAGAGACCATCTCTTATATGAGTTAAGATTTGGGGTTGTCCGGCTTTTGTCAAAAAGCAGAATCCGGAAAAACTCGAGACATGATCAGCCAAATGTATATTTGTGAGATATCCAAAACATTCGTTTGGATATCTATTCTACCATAAGGAGGAACAAAGAGTGTTTCTTTCTCAACATGCCACGCTTTTAGAAAATGAGATTTTTTCGAATGATTCAGATGGCAATGTGGTAGATCTAGAAAAAGTTCTAGAGATACAAGTTACAAATGACGACTTGGTTGAGCCTGATGTTGCAACAGAACCTTATGAACCTCAGCCACTCCGTAGATCTGGTAGGACTTCTCGCCCACCGGAGAGATACTACGATTTTCTCATTGATGGTGATAGACAAGATTGCATCATGGATGATGATGACCCTACCGGTTTTCAGAAAGCTATCACGAGTGGTGACTCTGTGAAGTGGCTGAATGCCATGAGATCCGAAATGGAGTCTATGTATACCAACAAAGTATGGAATTTGGAAGATATACCCTCTGGGGTAAAATCCGTAAGGTGCAAATGGATCTTTAAGAAAAAGATCGGTGTAGATGGGCAGGTGGAGACCTATAAGGCAAGGCTGGTATCGAAAGGTTTTCGTCAAAGATCAGGACTGGACTATGACGAAACCTTCTCTCCGATAGCCATGCTTAAATCCATTTAGATCCTACTTGCTATTGCTGCTCACTACGACTATGAAATCTGGAAGATGGACGGTAAAACTACATTCCTAAATGGTGATTTAGAAGAATACGTTTATATGGATCAGCCAGAGGGCTTCATTGATAGTGGGAGCAGCGGGAAAGCATGTAGGTTACTTAAATCCATTTATAGATTAAAGCAGGCATCATGGAGTTGGAACATCTGTTTTGATGATGTTATCAAAGGGTTTGATTTCGTCAAAAATCCAGATGAACCTTGTGTTTATAAGAAGACTGTAGGCAGTACTGTCGCATTCCTCATATTGTACGTAGATGACATTCTTCTGATAGAAAATGATGTTCCTATGCTACAGCCGGTCAAATCGTTCTTATCACGAAGGTTCTCCATGAAGGACCTGGATGATACCACGTACATATTGGGCATTAAGATGGATAGATCTAAAAGATTATTGGGATTGTCCCAAACCAGGTACATCAACACCATCCTAAAGAGATTTAGTATGGAAGACTCTAAGCGGGGTGCCTTACCCGCTTGCCATAGAGTCACTCTCTCCAAGGACTTTTGCCCAAAGTCCGATGAAGAGAGAGCTCGCATGAGCATTATTCCCTACACTTCAACCGTAGGATATATAATGTATGCGATGTTGTATACACGCAGCGATTTAGTTTATGCACTGCGTATAGTAAGCAGGTATCAGTCCAACCCAGGGAAGAAACACTGGGCAGCTATGAAGAACATTCTTAAGTACTTGCGAAGGACTAAAGAATTGTTCTTGGTGTATTGTAACGGATATCTCCAAATAGAGGCCTTTACCGATTCGAGCTTCCAGAGTGATAAGGATGATAGCAAATCAATTTCAGGGTTTGCATTTACCCTCAACGGAGGGGTGGTGTGTTCGAAGAGTTCCAAACAAGATACCGTTGCAGACTCTACGATGGAAGCTGAGTACATTGTTGCGAATGATGCTGCCAAGGAAGCCGTCTGGATGAGGAAGTTCATCTCGGAGCTAGGAGTAGTTCCAACCATTATTAATCCAATACCATTGTATTGTGACAATAATGGGGCTGTAATGTTGGCCAAAGAACCAAGGTTCCATCAGAGGTTCAGACACATCCTGAGGCGATATCATTTGATCCGGGAGATAGTAGATCGCCGCGAGATCGAGATTCGGCGAGTAGATACAAAGAATAACACTGCGGATCCACTCACCAAGGCCCTCCCTAAGCCGCAGAATGAGCAACTTTTTGAGATGTTGGGTATGAGATACGCCAATAATTGGCCTTAGTGCAAGTGGGAGATTGTTGGATATATGTATGCCCTAGAGGCCATAATTTGATAGTGGATGTATCGGTATGTGTATATATATATTCAGAGAACATTCTTGCTCGACATCATAGTATGCTATCTGGTTTTTTCTTTATCTTGACATGTTCATTTGATCATGCATATTACTCTTTTGGTACATGTTGATAAAACCCTTAGGATATTTACTTGACTACTCTGATTATGATGCGGATCATACTAGTGGGACATGTATAGTTTATAAGCATATCCTTAAAATTTTCCTAGTCGTGGCTGTATCGAAACAGGGCATCGATATTCCATAGTAGATTAGCGTATACGTTTCTTGTCACGTATAATGGGTGATGGATGATCCCATATCCATTGGTATGGTGACACCAAAGATTGTATACGAATGCTCAGTGGAAACTGGGTACACTGAACGGACTCGCCGAGAATTCCTATATGGTATTATATCTATCGTCGGATAGCAGTTCTCAGGTGACACCGGTACAGGTTAGTCTATAGACCCGAGATCGTCATAAAATCTTGTGTGTGCTTCTACTGTACTTTGATCTCCACCCTATCACGGCTCTACTGAGTCGTGCAAATAGGTGGATTTTAAGTATAGTCCCGAGGCACATGGATGCAATGAGCGATAGGAAGGGTTTCATCTCTCCCGGTATTAGGGGCTGATGTTGCGCTGTGCTTAGCTGGCTATAACAGGATGTCCCTGGCCATAGCTATTGAGATTTACTGATAAGTGTTAGTTTCTCGATCTGTTATAGATCATATACCGACATGACTTATTGAGTTATTGGGGATGAAGATTTCATCCCTAGACTCGATATGCAGCATATCTGATGAAGAGACCGGATTGACGGTAACGGTCGCATGTTGGCTCGACGAGAGTTTTGACAGGTCCGCTTGTTTTTCTTCTGATCGCTCAATACCTAGGAGCCATTACGTACAGCTAGTGCCGTTGACGGTTTGTAGTTATGTGATATGATCACTGCCTAGTGCTAGCGTAATGACGAGTCTTAGAGTCCAATAGAGGGTGTAACAACTCCAATTTTTGTATACCTAAATTTGATTTAAATTTGAAGTATACTTGGAGTATTAATGTTGTTGATAACACTTTAAGTATCTATTTCCCTACAATAATTACAAGAAGGAGCTTGTGGCTCATTGGTAATACCTTGCACTGCTGAACCAAGCCACCAGAGTTCGAATCCCATGCCCCACATTATTTTTAGTTTATTTTTCTTTAAAAATTCTTGGAAGCCCAACAATCCACAGGCCATAACTCCCAAATGTTTAACTGAACCCCAAAAACGGAATATGCCAAAGTCTTAGTCAGAGAACCCCGCACCCGACCATCGCCGAACCCGGCCGGGATCGGCCAACTCGGCCGGCCGGCCGGCCAAATCAGCCGGCGCCGCCGGCCGGAGTTGGTCGGACGGTCGGGGTCCCAAAATGAAAAGTGTGCCTTTTCGTATTCCTAAACCCCCTGTTAACTCCAAATTAATTGATCGGTTCACAAATGATAAATACTTCCTATTTAATACAAAATTTTAATGATTTTCTTTAAATTTTTACAAATTTTTTTAATAAACAAAAACTGTCACGCCCCGCTTCCCAGTGTACGGCGAAGGGGATGCGACGAGGTCCGCTACGTATGTACTCAGAAGTACATACGCTAAGCGTAGCTAAGCAATATAAAATAAATACACAAGAGACGAGAGTATAAAAGAACAGCAACTTTTATTTACTAACATTCTTTGTACAATACATGGAAAGGAAAATACAACCGAAATAAAGATGCCTAAACAGTGGCATAACAGGAAATGGAAAGTACTGAAAAGAAAAGTATATAATGAAATTATACTGCAGGGTCTTCGGCAAATTGCTCCAAGTCTTCTTGTGTTTGCTCAACTTCCGCCGGGTCCAGGTCACCTGATGACATTCAAAGAAGAAAGAAACAGAATGTCGTCAGCGAACAGATCGCTCGGTAAGTCCTAAAAGTAAAAGGGAAGTAGAGAAGACAGAATAAGAAGATACATTTTAAAGTGTAAACTATTGTTGTAATATTATGTTAACGCTGTTGTTTGCAGATTGGTACAGAAGGATGCCAGTGTATACGAGGGGGGTCTCTATATGATAGAGACCATGGTAAATGGAAAGTACAAGGAACCGTTAAGCCACGGTACAACAGCAATGGGATTCAGATTAGGTGTCTTAATCTGACCACCTCGTGCCACCTTTAACACCTTCCGTACCAATCTACCCCCTAAACCCCATAGTGTTTTAACAGTATTGTTGTATTGTATTGTGTAAGTTGGGTGACTGACCAAAACCATGATATCAGTAAACATGTTGTAACTGCATAATCAGGTAAATGGAATAACAGGATAATGGATGTATATCCATGGTTTGATTCAGTCAAATTGAATAGATTGTTAACTGGATTCAGGAATTCATGTATTCATATTGAATTGGAATATAAAAGAATATAGATTGACTTGAATCATATTCAAGTCAGAAATAGTCAAACTCTAACCCGAGTCAGACTAAAAGAAAGGTAATTTAGAGTTCTTTAATTGTTAGGGTCCTTATTGTAATTTATAAAACTTGAGGGGGTTTCATGAAAAAAGTACTTTTGTATAGTTTTCAAAATACACCTCAAGTATTTATTATTCGTCTTTATAGTTATAATGAGTGTGAATTTTTATTTGTGTTATTCTAGTGAATATATCCTAATAAAAGTATTAATTGATTTATTTGAAATTCATGGTATTTTAATGTAACTTTTAATCTTGTAATTTTAGAAAAAAGTGGAAACTTTATCTTATAATAAAATAGGTGTTTAAATGATAATTATATATATATATATATATTAATACAAGAATAATTTTAAATAAATATTTTATTTTCCAAAATCTCATTTTTCTTAAATACCGTATTTTAAACCTTTCGAGACCGAATGCTCCTTGCGGAGGTCTGAATCTCGCACTACTAGCCCGCAGGTACACGATGAACCGTACTATCCCTAACGGGTTCCCCAAAGGTGGGTTGTAGTAGCGGTTTGCAAAGATTTTATAAATACTATTTATTTAGAAAACGGTTTTATAATTATAAGGTATTTATTTGTAAATTTCCGTATTTTAGTTTTTAGGGTTTTCTAAGCCAACTAGCCTAGTTCTAAGGTCTAAATAATAAGTCATCAGAAGTCTCAAATCGCCTCTTCACCGCCAATTGTGGCCAGGTAAGTGCCAGATAAGTGGGAGGCTCTCCACTACAAGTAATAACCCTAATTAAGTAACCGCTTGCCTTAGACACACTTGTCTAGACACCACAAAGTCAGGTTTAGATAAACGATCGATGTCCATGACATATCGTATTTCCTTTTTAAGAGATTTTATTTTAAAATTGTATTCAACTTAGAATTTCAAGAAAGGTTTATAAAGAAAATGGTATTTTAGTTAAAAGTCTTGTATTTTCGTATTCTAAGTTTTGACGTTATCAATTAGGGTTATATTTGTGTGTGTGTAGAGGTAGATCATTACCTCGTGACTTATTTTAAGGTTTAGTGAAGTTTAGAGATTAAATATGATAAATTAAACATGAGGGTATTTAAGTGTAAGAATACCGTATTTGTAAAAGTTATCATTTCATGTGTGAAAACTCATTCAAATTGATTTTTACAAGTTTAGTGATCAAGATGAATATGTTTAGCAATGAGGGAATTGATTTTTAAAGAAAAATAAACTAAAAATAATGTGGGGACATGGGATTCGAACTCTGGTGGCTTGGTTCAGTAGTGCAAGGTATTACCAATGAGCTACAAGCTCCTTCTTGTAATTATTGTAGGGAAATAGATACTTAAAGTGTTATCAGCAACATTAATACTCCAAGTATACTTCAAATTTAAATCAAATTTAGGTATACAAAAATTGGAGTTGTTACAATCTACCCTGCTTAAAAAATTTCGTTCTCGAAATTTACAACTTTTATTTGAGGACTAGTTTACAAAAAGGTGCGGATATCTTGCACGTATTTCATCTTCCCTTTCCCACGTGGATTCTCCTGGAGTATCTTTTCTCCACATTATCCGGACCAAGTTAACTTCCTTGTTCCGAAGTGTCTTCTCTTTCCTGTCCAAGATTTCCACAGGTTGTTGCTCACAAGACAAATCGGGCTGTATAGTGAGCTCGGAATGATCAAGTACATAGCTGGGGTCACTCACATACCTTCTGAGTTGGGATATGTGGAACACGTTATGCACTCCTTCCAATGAGGGTGGAAGCGCTAAACGGTACGCCACTTCACTGACTCGTTCGAGTATGTCGAACGGTCCAATGTATCTCGGACTTAGCTTACCCCGTCTTCCAAATCGGATCACTCCGCGGTTCGGAGATATCTTCAAGAATACATGGTCTCCTGGCTGGAACTCCAAGTGTCGCCTCTTCGCATCAGCCCAGTGTTTCTGTCTATCTTGGGCTATGCGCATTCTTTCCCTGATAGTACGAACCACATCAACGGTCTCTACTATCAACTCTGGTCCAAGGAGTTCCCTATTTCCGATGTCATCCCAACTTAATGGTGATCGACACTTCCTTCCATATAATGCTGCAAAAGGTGCCATTCCTATACTTGCTTGGTAGCTGTTGTTGTATGCGAACTCCAAAAGATGCAGGTGATCTTCCCATGATCCTTTGAAGTCTAGTATACATGCTCTGAGCATATCCTATAAGATCTGAATAGTTCATTCTGACTGACCATCTGTTTGTGGATGAGAAGCCATGCAGAAGTTCAGACTTGTTCCCAAGCTAGCTTGCAGACTCTGCCAAAATTGCGATCGGAACCTGGTGTCACGATCGGAGACAATGCAGACCGGTACTCCATGAAGTCTCACAATTTTCTGTATGAGTTCAAGGATATCAGAGATAGTACATTATGAAGTGTTTAAATCTTAATTAGATTATTACCTCCATGTACTTCTTTGCTAGTGTCTCAGTTGACTGGCCAACTCGAAATCGGATAAAGTGAGCCGACTTTGTAAATCGATCCACAATGACCCATATCGCATCGTTACCCTTTGTGCTGCGATGAAGAGCAGTTACAAAGTCCATCGTGATGTGTTGACACTTCCATTCTGGAATTGGTAACGGTTGAAGTAGTCCAGCTGTCCTGTGATGTTCAGCCTTTACTTGCTGACACACCAAGCATTTTGCGATGCTTCTGGCTACTTCACGCTTCATTCCATGCCACCAATAATTCTGACGTAGATCTTTGTATATTTTGGTACCTCCAGGATGTACTGAATAGGGAGAGCTGTGGGCTTCTTTCATTAACTCTTCCCGAACAGGACCTTTTGGTACACACAATCTGGTGCCGTATCTCAAAGATCTGTCTTCATGGATGATGAAATCTGTTCTAAGTCCATTCTCCACTTGTTCTCTGATCTTTTTCAACTTAGCATCACTGGCTTGAGCTGCTTTGATCTGATTGACAATGGTTGATTGAACTTGTAGATTCATCAAACTTGAAGCATCACCTGGCATGACTAGTTCAATTTCCATCTGATGTAGGTCTTGTTGAAGCTTCCACTGGGCGGTGAGATTCATTGATAATGGTTGGCGACTAAGAGCATCAGGTACTACGTTCACCTTTCCTCGGTGATATTGCAAGTTGATGTCAAAGTCCGCCATGAGTTCTAACCATCTTCTCTGCCGCATATTCAACTCCTTCTGAGTAAACACAAACTTCAGACTTTTATGATCTGTGTAGATGTTCACTCGTTCACCAAGTATGTAGTGGCGCCAAATTTTGAGAGCAAAAATGACGGCTGCTAACTCCAGATCATGCGTCGGATAAACTTATTTTAAAAAGTTTAAGTTTTTTGAAATATCATAGATTTTAAATAAGTTTAACTTTTGATTTCAGAGTTTTTTGTATGATCTGGAGTATTTAAAAACTTTGATAACTTTTAAAATATCGACAGCAACAACTTCGTCGTAGTCTGAAATCAAGTCTGAAATCGGCAAGTCCCAAAAATAAGTCTGAAATCAATTTACGTTCACCTTTTCTGAAATAAACTTCACTAAACCTTAATCTCTGGTGTTGTCCCAAATCAAAGTCTTCATGAACCTAATGAACCAAGTTTTCCGGGAATATTTAGATAGGTTTGTTGTCATCTTTATCGACGACATCCTGGTATATTCTAAGATTCGGAAAGAGCATGCGGAGCACCTACGAATTGTCCTGGAAACTCTTCGACAACATAAGCTTTATGCCATGTACAGCAAGTGCGAGTTTTGGCTAAATCAAGTTGGTTTTCTTAGACATATCGTATCAGGAAAAGGAATTTCTGTGGATCCAGCAAAAGTTTCAGCAGTCAGCGAATGGCCTACAACAAAGTCAGTGAAGGATATTCGAAGTTTCTTGGGTTTAGCTGGATATTACAGAAGGTTTATTGAAGGCTTTTCGAAGATAGCAACACCTTTGACCAAACTCACACAAAAAGATGAAGAATTTGTGTGGTCAGAAGCATGCGAGCACGCTTTCGTAGAACTCAAGTCAAGACTGACATCAGCACCTATTCTCGTCAAACCGGATCAATCTAGAGGATTCGAAGTGCATTGTGATGCATCCTGTAAGGGATTAGGATGTGTTCTACACCAGCACGGTAAGGTTGTGGCTTATGCTTCAAGACAACTGAAAACTCATGAGCGTAATTATCCGACGCATGATCTAGAGTTGGCATCCGTCATCTTTGCTCTCAAGATTTGGCGCCACTACTTACTTGGTGAACGAGTGAACATCTACACATATCATAAAAGTCTGAAGTATGTGTTTACTCAGAAGGAGTTGAATATGCGGCAGAAAAGATGGTTAGAACTCATGGCAGACTTTGACATCAACTTGCAATATCACCCAGGAAAGGTGAACGTAGTACCTGATGCTCTTAGTCGCCAACCATTAGCAATGAATCTCACCGCTCAGTGGAAGCTTCAGCAAGACTTACATCAGATGGATATTGAACTAGTTAGGCCAGGTGATGCCTCAAGTTTGATGAATCTACAAGTTCAATCAACCATTGTCAATCAGATCAAAGCAGCTCAAGCCAGCGATGCTAAGTTGCAAAAGATCAGAGAACAAGTGGAGAATGGACTCATAATAGATTTTATCATCCATGAAGACGGATCTTTGAGATACGGCAGCAAATTGTATGTACCAAAAGGTCCTGTTCGGGAAAAGTTGATGAAAGAAGCCCATAACTCTCCCTAATCAGTACATCCTGGAGGTACCAAAATGTACAAAGATCTACGTCAGAATTATTGGTGGCATGGAATGAAGCGTGAAGTAGCCAGAAGTGTCGCAAAATGCTTGGTGTGTCAGCAAGTAAAGGCTGAATATCACAGGACAGCTGGACTACTTCAACCGTTACCAATTCCAGAATGGAAGTGGCAGCACATCACGATGGACTTTGTAACTGCTCTTCCTCGCAGCACAAAGGGTAACGATGCGATATGGGTCATTGTGGATCAACTTACAAAGTCGGCTCACTTTATCCCATTTCGAGTTGGCCAATCAACTGAGACACTAGCAAAGAAGTACATGGAGGTAATAATCTAATTAAGATTTAAACTCTTCATAATGTACTATCTCTGATACCCATGAACTCATACAGGAAATTGTGAGACTTCATGGAGTACCGGTCTGCATTGTCTCCGATCGTGACACCAAGTTCCGATCGTAATTTTGGCAGAGTCTGCAAGCTAGCTTGGGAACAAGTCTGAACTTCAGCACGGCTTATCATCCACAAACAGATGGTCAGTCGGAACAAACTATTCAGATCTTGGAGATATGCTCAGAGCATGTACGCTCGATTTCAAAGGATCGTGGGAAGATCACCTGCATCTTGTTGAGTTTGCGTACAACAACAGCTACCAAGCAAGTATAGGAATGGCATCTTTTGCAGCATTGTATGGAAGGAAGTGTCGATCACCATTAAGTTGGGAACATCGGAGATAGGGAACTCCTTGGGCCAGAGATGATAATAGCGACCATTGATGTGGTTCGTACTATCAAGGAAAGAATGCGCATAGCCCAAAATAGACAGAAACACTGGGCTGATGCGAAGAGGCGACACTTGGAGTTCTAGCCAGGAAACCATGTATTCTTTAAGATATCTCCGAACCGCGGAGTGATCCTATTTGGAAGACGAGGTAAGCTAAGTCCGAGATACATTGGACCGTTCGACATACTCGAACGAGTCGGAGAAGTGGCATACCGATTAGCACTTACACCCTCATTGGAAGGAGTGCATAACGTGTTCCACATATCCCAACTCAGAAGGTATGTGAGTGACCCCAGCCATGTACTTGATCATTCCGAGCTTATTATATAGCCCGACCTGTCTTGTGAGCAACAACCTGTGGAAATCCTGGACAGGAAAGTGAAGACACTTCGGAACAAGGAAGTTAACTTGGTCCGGATAATGTGGAGAAAAGACACTCCAGGAGAATCCACGTGGGAAAGGGAAGATGAAATACGTGCAAGATATCCTCACCTTTTTGTAAAGTAGTCCACAAATAAAAGTTGTAAATTTCGAGGATGAAATTTTTGTAAGGAGGGTAGATTGTAACAACTCCAATTTTTGTATACATAAATTTGATTTAAATTTGAAGTATACATGGGGCATTTAATGTTGCTGATAACACTTTAAGTATCTATTTTCCTACAATAATTACAAGAAGGAGCTTGTAGCTCATTGGTAATACCTTGCACTGCTGAACCAAGCCACCAGAGTTCGAATCCCATGCCCCATATTATTTTTAGTTTATTTTTCTTTACAAAATTCTTGGAAGCCCAACAATCCGCAGGCCATAACTCCTAAATGTTGAACTGAACCCTAAAAACGGAGTATGCCAAAGTCTTAACCAGAGGACCCCGCACACGACCGTCGCCGAACCCGGCCGGAATCGGCCAACTAGGCCGGCCGGCCGGCCGAATCGGCCGGCGCCGCCGGCTGGAGTTAGTCGGACGGCTGAATCCCAAAACGAAAAGTGTGGCTTTTGGTCTCCTATAACCCCCTGTTAACTCCAAATTATTATATCAGTTCCAGATTTCTTAATACACCATAATTACTAAAAATTTTTAATGATTTTCTTTAAATTTTTACAAATTTTTTTAATAAACAAAAGCTTTCACCTACCCTGCCCTAGCTACCCTATAAATAGACCCCTACCCCCTACCCTCTCATTCCAAAACCTTAGATTTACTCTCTTGAAATTTCCACAAGAAAAGTGTGTGTTGAAACGGAGTTCACGGCGAAGCGCTGACGGATTCCGGCGACGTTCTTTGAAGCAACCGGCGACAAAACAACACCTCGGCCATTTCTCTTATTCCTCTATACTCTTTAGAAGAGTTTGAAACCCGTAAGTCCCGTTCTTCTCTGTTTCTACTTCTCAAAATACGACTTTATAAAACCTGACGGAAATCGGAACAAACCGATTTCCGATTCGGTTTTTCTACAAAATTTCACTTGTCACCAATTCCATAACACCTAAACATATTCATGATGACTATTAAACACATAAAAATCAAATTGGACAAAGTTTCTCACATGAAATGATAACTTTCTTTTAATATCGTATTCTTTTCACAATAATACCATAAAGTTTATTTTTCTTCTTCTAATCAATGGGGTAGGTATAATCATAGATAGACGGTTGCTTGAGGATGTAGTTGAGATTAGGAGAAAAGGTGATAGAATTTTACTGGTTAAGCTTATTCTAGGTGGAGAGATCTTTAATGTTATTAATGCTTATGCACCACAGATAGGTCTTGATGACGCTAGTAAGCGTCTATTCTGGGAGGATTTAGACGAGGTGGTGCAAAGTATACCTAATGGAGAGAAGTTATTTATTGGTGGTGATCTTAATGGACATGTAGGTACTAGTCTTAGTGGGTTTGATACTATCCATGGAGGTTTTGGTTTCGGACAAAGGAATGAAGTAGGTGACTCGATTCTAAATTTTGCTTTATCTTATGACTTGATCTTAGCAAACACCTGGTTTAGGAAAAGAGAGTCCCACCTTATCACTTTTAGGAGCGGATCAAATGCTAGTCAAATAGACTTTTTTTTGACGAGAAGAATAGATAGAGGTTGTTGTATCGACTGTAAGGTAGTGCCTGGTGAGAGTGTAACTACTCAACATAGACTTTTAGTTCTAGATTTTCGATTTAGAAGAGAACCTAGGAAGATTAGACGTAAGGTAGAGCCTAAAATTAAATGGTGGCGATTGAAAGAAGGTAATCAAAAGGCTTTTATAGATCGTGTAGTACAAGAAGCGGATTGGCAGTCGGAAGATGATCCAGACAAAACATGGAACAAAATGGCTAGTTGTATCAAGAAAGTAGCTAGAGATCTACTTGGTGAGTCAAGAGGTGGTGCACCACCATCTAAGGACATATCATAGTGGAATGAAGATGTAAAGGCTGCTATTAAAATTAAAAGAGATTCTTATAAAGATTTGAAGAAAAGTAGAGATGTGGAGAGATTTGAGAAGTACAAAATGGCTAAAAAGGAAGTTAAGAAAGCTGTTCGGGAAGCTAAATCTAAGGTCTACAAGGAGGTGTACGAGAAATTAGACACTAAAGAGGCTGCAAATGATATATACCGGATTGCTCGAATGCGGGAAAGGAAGACTAGAGACTTATGTGCGGTGAAGTGTGTCAAAAATGAAAATCAGAAGGTTTTAGTTCGAGATGAGGATATCAAGGAAAGTTGGAGAGATTATTTTGACAAATTGTTCAATGAGAGCTTTACTAAGAATTTGGATGGACTTGTCATTCAATCTCAAGATATAAATCGTGATTTCATGCGTAAAATAAGACTTACTGAGGTTAAAGAAGCTTTGAACAGAATGGGTTTAAGAAAAGCGGTTGGTCCTGACGGGATTCCTATCGAGATTTGGAGATGCTTAGGAGAAATAGGCGTTAAATGGCTGACAGATCTGTTTAATAAGATTTGGCAGACAAAAAAGATGCCAAATGAATGGAGGAAAAGTATCCTTGTACCTATCTACAAGAATAAGGGTGACATTCAAAGTTGCTCAAACTACCGTGGAATAAAACTAATGTGTCACACCATGAAACTTTGGGAGAGAGTGATTGAACACAGGCTGAGGAAGGATATTAAGATAACAGAGAACCAATTTGGGTTCATGCCTGGACGATCGACGACAGAGGCGATTCATTTGTTTCGTCAACTTGTCGAGCGCTTTCGAGAGAGGATAAGAGATTTGCATATGATATTTATTGATTTAGAAAAAGCGTACGACAAGGTACCTAGAGAGGTATTATGGGGGACAATGATGAAAAAGGGGGTCCCCGTCAAGTATATTGACATAATCAAGGATATGTACGACGGAGTAGTGGCAAATGTCAGAACTTGCAGTGGCTTAACAAGTGATTTTCCGATTACTATTGGTTTACATCAAGGATCTGCATTAAGTCCTTTCCTGTTTACCATCGTGATGGATGAGCTTACTAGAACTATCCAAGATGAGGTCCCTTGGTGTATGTTATTCGCTGATGATATTGTTCTAGTAAATGAGACGAAAGCAGGGGTTAATGCCAAATTGGAATTATGGAGACAAACATTGGAATCTCGGGGATTCAGATTGAGCAGGTCCAAGACAGCATATATGCACTGCAAATTTAGTAGCCAGAGAAGTCAAAACCATATTGGTATAACATTGGAAAGGCAAGAGATATCACCGAGCGACCAGTTTAGATATCTAGGTTCCATCATCCAAAGGAATGGGGAGATCGATAGTGATGTTAATCAAAGGATCTAAGCTGGTTGGTTGAAATGGAGGAGTGCAACAGGGATTTTGTGTGATCGTAACTTTCCGTTAAAATTGAAAGGGAAGTTTTATCAGAGCGCTATTCGGCCTGCCTTATTATATGGTACAGAATGCTGGGCTCCTAAGAAGCATCATACACAGAAGATGCACGTAGCGGAGATGCGCATGCTTCGTTGGATGTGCGGTAACACTAGAAAAGACAAGGTGCGAAATGAGGATATTCATGCAAAAGTTGGTGTAGCACCCGTGGAGGAGAAGATGCGGGAAAACCGGCTTAGATGGTTTGGTCATGTGCGACGCAGACCTATGGAAGCACCGGTTCGACGAATAGATACTCTCGATATGGGTAATGGCAAAAGGGCAAAAGGGAGACCGAAGAAAACATGGATGGAGGTGATACGAAACGATATGGTTGCCAAAGGACTCAATGAAAGTATATTGTTCGATAGAAGTGAGTGGAGACAGAGGATTCATGTGCTGGACCCGGCGTGATTCTCATGTTGGTTCATGTAGCCTACCCCATATGCTTGGGATAAAAGGCTCAGTAGTTGTTGTTGTTGTAATCAATTCTCTCATTCCTAAACATGTTCATCTTGACCACTAAACTTGTAAAAATCAATTTGAATGAGTTTTCACACATGAAATGATAACTTTTACAAGTACCGTATTCTTACACTTAAATACCCTCATGTTTAAATTATCATATTTAACCTCTAAATTTCACTAAACCATAAAATAAGTCACGAGCTAATGACCTACCTCTACACACACACAAATATAACCCTAATTGATAACGTCAAAATATAGAATACGAAAATACAAGACTTTTCACTAAAATACCATTTTCTTTATAAACCTTTCCTGAAAGCTTTAAGTTGTACACAATTCTAAACAAAATCTTTTGAAAAGAAAGTACGATTTGTCATGGACATCGATCATTTATCTAAACCTGATTTTCTGGTGTCTAGGCAAGTGTGTCTAAGGAAAGTGGTTACTTAATTAGGGCCACTACTTGTAGTGGAGAGCCTCCCACTTACCTGGCACTTACCTGGCCGCAATTGGCAGTGAAGAGGCGATTTGAGGCTTCTAATGACTTATCGTTTAGACCTTAGAAATAGGCTAGTTGGTTTAGGAAACCCTAGAAACTAAAATACGGAAATTTACAAATAAATACCTTATAATTATAAAACCGTTTTCTAAATGAATAGTATTTATAAAATCTTTGCAATGCGCCACTACAACCCACCTTTGGGGAACCCGTTAGGGATAGTACGGTTCATCGTGCACCCGCGGGCTAGTAGTGCGAGATTCAAACCTCCGAAAGAAGCATTCGGTCTCGAAAGGTTTAAAATACGATATTTAAGAAAATGAGATTTTTGGAAAAATAAAATGGTTATTCTAAATTATTCTTGTATTAATATATATATATATAATTATCATTTAAACACCTATTTATTATAAGATAAAGTTTCCAATATTTTTCTAAAAATTACAAGATTAAAAGCTACATTAAAATACCATGAATTTCAAATAAATCAATTATTACTTTTATTAGGATATATTCACTAGAATAACACAAATAAAATTCACACTCATTATAACTATAAAGACGAATGATAAATACTTGAGATGTATTTTGAAAACTATACAAAAGTACTTTTTATATGAAACCCCCTCAAGTTTTATAAATTACAATAAGGACCCTAACAATTAAAGAACTCTAAATTACCTTTCTTTTAGTGTGACTCAGGTTAGAGTTTGACTCTTTCTGACTTGAATATGATTCAAATTAATCTATATTGTTTTATATTCCAACTCAATATGAATACATGAATCCCTGAATCCAGTTAACAATCTATTCAATTTGACTGAATCAAACCATGGATATACATCCATTATCCTGTTATTCCATTTACCTGATTATGCAGTTACAACATGTTTACTGATATCATGGTTTTGGTAAGTCACCCAACTTACACAATACAATACAACAATACTGTTAAAACACTATGGGGTTTAAGGTGTAGATTGATATGGAAGGTGTTAAAGGTGGCACGAGGTGGTCAGATTAAGACACCTAACCTGAATCCCATTGCTGTTGTACCGTGGCTTAACGGTTCCTTGTACTTTCTGTTTGCCCTGGTCTCTGGCATATAGAGACCCCCCTCGTATACACTGGCATCCTTCTGTACCAAGCTACAAACAACAGCGTTAACATAATATTACAACAATAGTTTACTCTTTAAAAATGTATCTTCTTATTCTGTCTTCTCTACTTCCCACTCACCTTTGGGTCTTACCGAGCGATCTGTTCGCTGACGACACTCTGTTTCTCTCTTCTTTGAATGTCGTCAGGTGACCTGGACACGGCAGAAGTTGAGCCAACACAAGAAGACTTGGAGCAATTTGCCGAAGACTCTGCAGTATAATTTCATTGTACATTTTTCTTTTCAGTACATTCCATTTCCTATTATGCCACTGTTTAGGCATCTTTATTTCAGTTGTATTTTCCTTTCCATGTATTGTACAAAGAATGTTAATAAATAAAAGTTGATGTTCTTTTTATACTCTTGTCTCTTGTGTATTTATTTTATATTGCTTAGCTACGCTTAGCGTATGTACTTCTGAGTACATACATAGCGGACCTCGCCGCGTCCCCTTCACCGTACACTGGGAAGCGGGGCGTGACACGCATGACCTGGAGTTGGCAGCCGTCATTTTTGCTCTCAAAATTTGGCGCCACTACTTACATGGTGAACGAGTGAACATCTACACAGATCATAAAAGTCTGAAGTATGTGTTTACTCAGAAGGAGTTGAATATGCGGCAGAGAAAATGGTTAGAACTCATGGCGGACTTTGACATCAACTTGCAATATCACCCAGGAAAGGTGAACGTAGTACCTGATGCTCTTAGTCGCCAACTATTATCAATGAATCTCACCGCCCAGTGGAAGCTTCAGCAAGACCTACATCAGATGGAAATTGAACTAGTCATGCCAGGTGATGCTTCAAGTTTGATGAATCTACAAGTTCAATCAACCATTGTCAATCAGATCAAAGCAGCTCAAGCCAGCGATACTAAGTTGCAAAAGATCAGAGAACAAGTGGAGAATGGACTCAGAACAGATTTCATCATCCATGAAGACGGATCGTTGAGATACGGCAACAGATTGTGTGTACCAAAAGGTCCTGTTCGGGAAGAGTTAATGAAAGAAGCCTACAGCTCTCCCTATTCAGTACATTCTGGAGGTACCAAAATGTACAAAGATCTATGTCAGAATTATTGGTAGCATGGAATGAAGCGTGAAGTAGCCAGAAGCGTCGCAAAATGCTTGGTGTGTCAGCAAGTAAAGGCTGAACATCACAGGACAGCTGGACTACTTCAACCGTTACCAATTCCAGAATGGAAGTGGCAACGCATCACGATGGACTTTGTAACTGCTCTTCCTCACAGTACAAAGGGTAACGATGCGATATGGGTCATTATGGATCGACTTACAAAGTCGGCTCACTTTATCCCATTTCGAGTTGGCCAATCAACTGAGACACTAGCAAAGAAATACATGGAGGTCATAATCTAATTAAGATTTAAACACTTCATAATGTACTATCTCTGATACCCATGAACTCATACAGGAAGTTGTGAGACTTCATGGAGTACCGGTCTGTATTGTCTCCGATCGTGACACCAGGTTCCGATCGCAATTTTGGCAGAGTCTGCAAGCTAGCTTGGGAACAAGTCTGAACTTCAGCATGGCTTATCATCCACAAACAGATGGTCAGTCGGAACGACCTATTCAGATCTTGGAGGATATGCTCAGAGCATATATGCTAGACTTCAAAGGATCGTGGGAAGATCACCTGCATCTTGTGGAGTTCGCATACAACAACAGCTACCAAGCAAGTATAGGAATGGCACCTTTTGCAGCATTATATGGAAGGAAGTTTCGATCACCATTAAGTTGG
The DNA here is from genome assembly GCA_030015575.1 of Agapanthus africanus. Taxonomy (NCBI): domain Eukaryota; kingdom Viridiplantae; phylum Streptophyta; class Magnoliopsida; order Asparagales; family Amaryllidaceae; genus Agapanthus; species Agapanthus africanus. The sequence continues at coordinate 304,403,376 of JASDDO010000016.1, read as the reverse complement.
GACGACATCGGAGATAGGGAACTCCTTGGACCAGAGATGATAGTAGCGACTGTTGATGTGGTTCGTACTATCAGGGAAAGAATGCGCATAGCCCAAGATAGACAGAAACACTGGGCTGATGCGAAGAGGCGACCCTTGGAGTTCTAGCCAGGAGACCATGTATTCTTGAAGATATCTCCGAACTGTGGAATGATCCGATTTAGAAGACGGGGTAAGCTAAGTCCGAGATACATTGGACCGTTCGACATACTCGAACGAGTCGGTGAAGTGGTGTACCGTTTAGCGCTTCCACCCTCATTGGAAAGAGTGCATAACGTGTTCCACATATCCCAACTCAGAAGGTATGTGAGTGACCCCAGCCATGTACTTGATCATTCCGAGCTCACGATACAGCCCGATTTGTCTTGTGAGCAACAACCTACGGAAATCCTGTGTAAGTCCATGTCACGCACCCCACTAACTTGCGGGGAGGCGGAATATATGAAAAACGATTTTCAAAGCTTCGTAACACGGACTTGAGCGCATGAATCATTATCTAAACCATTGCTAACGTTATACTAGAGGTTTAACTACTCGGTTCCGATGTTATATCTCACGTTACAAGTCCTTCGGGTCTTCATCGCTGTCCTCCACTCCTCGTAGGCTCCTTGGAACATCTGCACCTTCACGGCCTCCTCGAATCAAAGACGATCCACCCGAAAGCTCCTACTCCAAGCTTAATCTCAAAGTTGAGATAACTAGTTTGCTCAGATCGCTAATCTAAGCTGACTAGATGATATAGAGTGAGGTTAGGGATGTTTTAATCTATCAAACCCTTGATCTCAAGACATGAGTGGTTAGGGTTAGGGTTTCAAGAAGAGATGAACTTGAGGAGAGAGAAGGAGATGATGATAATGAAATGAATAATGAACTCATATGAATTTAGCAACCATAACAATAAATCAAATAAATAAAATAAATAATTTATCATCATAGTTAGATTCATTCATCTAGTGTGATTCATCATATGACTCGTGAACTTATTAATGAATCATTTAATGCAAAGGATGAATCACACAAATGAGTCATTAGGCATGTAATGCTCATGCCACCTTAACCCCTTAGTCACCACTCTTCTAGAAACTTCCCGACAAATTACGAGAACGCCCCTCCAATCCGTGAAAACACGGAAAAACTTTAGACTGTATAAATCCAATAACCCTATACTAGAATCTGGCTTAAACCAAAGCCGACTAGTAAAAACTGTCTGAACGTCGTACGTGCGTAAACGTACGTACGCGTTCGAACCCTTGTCATAAAACCGTACGACCTCTATATCATTTTGACTGGAGTAGGGAAACTCTCTGTGTGGGACTCTAAAGACTCGACACTACGCTGGCGGTGGGTTTAACCACAGACCGCAAGCGGCACTAGCTGTACGTAACGGTCCCCAGGTAGATGTCGATAAGAAGGCCGATGAGGTAAATCATCCGAACTCCCACTGAACCTGATGTGACAATCTCCGTACAGTCCGGTCTGTTCGTCTAAGACTATCGCAGATCAAGCCTAGGTGGCGGCAAGCGTCAGTCCCCTAATAGCTGTATAAGTCGTGTCGGAGCGAAGCCCAATACACCCTGAGAAGTTACTGGAACCTACCAGTATATCTCGTTTGCCCTGGTCAGGGACTTTGTGTAATGGCTCTCTGACACAGCGCGATATCATCTCCCAATACCGGGAGAGACGAATCCTATCTAACCACTACTGCCTCTAAGTGCTCGGGACTGCACCCAACTGCTACCTGTTTGCACGACTCCTTTGAGCCGTGATAGGGTAGCAATCTAAGAACAGTGGGACACACTCGAGGCGAAGTAGCAGTGTCAAGTCTGCGGACTATCCTGTACTCATATCATCTGGGAACTGTTAACTGACGATGGATATAATACCAACCAACAGTTCCCTGCGAGTCCTGTCCGGTGTACCCGTAACCTAACGAGCACCTGTGTACTATCTCCAGTACGACGTACTGATGGTTATGGGACAAACCATCTCCCTGACTGGGATAAGAAGCGTACACACTAGTCTACTCCGGAATATCGATGCCCTGTCTTGATAATCCTATGACTAGGGACCTGTATAGGATGTTGCTTATAGACTACTCAGCCCCCACTAGTGTGACTGCCATCACAACGCTGGTAATCAAGCAAAGAACTTATGGGCTCTACTAATATGTATAAGTGATACGTTATAAGAAACATATGCACATATTAAAGTAGACACAAACCAAGTAGCATACTACCATTTTCAGCAAGGCTGTATATATACATGTGAATATCCCAAGCTTCCATTAAGTAATATACAATCTAGTATGATACAATAATGGCCCCTAGGGCATATACACTAACAATCTCCCACTTGTACTAGGGCCATGAGCTGGCATATCGTAGACCTATCATCTCGAATAGCCTCTCGAACTGCGTCTGAGGAATGGCCTTAGTGAATGATCAGCAATGTTATCCTCCGTCTTTACTCTCTCTACCTCGATCTCCCGGCGATCTATGATCTCCCTGATCAGGTGATATCGCCTTAAGATGTGTCTGGACTTCTGATGGGACCTTGGATCCTTCGGTAAAGCTATAGCACCGTTGTTGTCACAATACAGAGGTATTGGATCAACACTGATAGGAACCACCTGAAGTTCTGTGAGGAACTTGTTCATCCAGACAGCTTCTTTTGCGGCATCGCAAGCAGCTATGTATTCCGCTTCCATTGTTGAGTCAGCAACGGTCTCCTGTTTGGAACTCTTCCAACAGACCGCCCCTCCATTGAGGGTAAAGACATAACCCGACAAGGATTTGGAGTCATCTTTATCACTCTGGAAGCCGGAGTCGGCAAAGGCCTCAATCTGGAGGTCTTTTCCGCCATACACCAATAACATCTCCTTAGTCCTCCTCAGGTACTTGAGAATGTTCTTTACTGCTATCCAATGATTCTCCCCTGGGTTGCTTGATACCGGCTTACTACGCTTAATGCGTATGCTACGTCTGGTCCGGTACATAACATCGCATACATTATAGAGCCTACCGCTGAAGCGTAGGGTATAATCGACATGCGATCCCTTTCCAAATCAGTCTTGGGAGACATATCTTTGGAGAGGGTGATTCCGTAACAAGCCGGTAGGTTACCGTGCTTAGAATCTTCCATACTGAATCTTTTCAATATGGTGTCTATGTACCTGGACTGTGAAAGTCCCAACATCCTCTTTGATCTATCACGATAGATCTGCATCCCCAGAATGTAGGTGGCATCACCCAAGTATTTCATGGAGAATTTATGTGACAAGAATCTTTTGACTGACTGTAACATAGGAATATCATTTCCTATTAGGAGAATGTCATCCACGTACAAGACGAGGAATACTACAGCTCTCCTTACAATCTTACTGTAAATCATAGTCATCTGGATTTTTAATAAAGTCAAATTCTTTGACAGCATCATCAAAACAGATGTTCTAACTCCGCGATGCCTGCTTTAGTCCATAAATGGACTTAAGCAGCTTGCATACTTTAACGCTGCTCCTACTTTGAATGAATCCTTTTGGCTGATCAATATAGACGCTCTCTTCTAAATGTCCATTTAGAAAGGCCGTCTTTACGTCCATCTGCCAGATCTCATAATCGTGGAAGGTAGCAATAGCGAGAAGGACCCGAATGGATTTCAGTATAGCCACTGGAGAAAAGATTTCATCATAGTCCAAACCCGGTCTTTGACGGAAACCCTTTGCAACAAGTCAGCTTTGTAGGTTTCATCTTGTCCATCTACACAAATCTTCTTTCTGAAAATCCATTTGCATCCTACGGGTTTTACCCCTTCTGGAGCAATGTCCAAAGTCCATACTTTGTTAGTGTACATGGACTCCATTTCGGACCGCATTGCTTCTAGCCATTTTACTGAGTTTCCGCTCTGAATGGCTTGCTGGAAGCTAGTATGGTCATCATTATCAATGACGTAATCTTCTCTATCCCCGTCTATGAGAAAACCATAGTATCTCTCGGGCGGATGAGACAGCCTACTACTTCTGCGGATAGGCGCTGGTATGTCCCTTTCTTCTGAAACCTCTGGTTCTACCACACTTTCAGTTGTAGTTTGTGGTTCTGGAATTTCTTCCAGTTCTATTTCGCTCCCATTTGTTTCCTTTTCTACAAACTGATGTTCTAGAAAATGGGCATTACGAGAAACAAAAACCTTTTGTTCCTCTGCGTAATAGAAATAATATCCTTTGGATTCCTTTGGATATCCCATAAACTTGCATTGTACTGATCGTACCTCGAGCTTGTCGACATGCTGCTTTTTAACAAAAGCTGGACATCCCCATATTTTCAAATGCTGAAGATGGGGTTTCTTCCCACTCCATATCTGATATAGCGTGGTAGGCACAGTTTTGGTAGGAGCCCGGTTCAAAAGGTATGCAGCTGATTCTAGTGCATAGCCCCAGAAAGATCGCGGTAACTCAGCCTTACTCATCATGGAACGAACCATATCCAATAGGGTTCGATTCCTTCTTTCCGATACACCGTTATGTTGTGGTGTGTATGGAGGAGTAAGCTGAGAGAGAATTCCATTTCTTTTAAGTAATCTACGAATTCGGCACTTAAGTATTCACCACCTCGATCAGATCTCAGTGTCTTGATACTTTTGCCGGTCTGTTTTTCTACTTCATTCTTGTATTCTTGGAATTTCTCGAAGGCCTCTGATTTATGTTTCGTTAAGAAGATATATCCATACCTAGAAAAATCATCCGTAAAAGTAATGAAGTAGGAATAACCACCTCGCGCATTTGTAGACATTGGACCGCACACGTCACTGTGTACGAGTCCCAAGAGCTCGCTTGCTCTTACTCCATGTCCAGTGAACGGAGTTTTTGTCATTTTTCCCATGAGACAAGATTTACAAGTAGCATAAGATTGATATTCGAACGGATTCAAATATCCTTCTTTATATAACTTAGTCAACCTTCTCTCATTGATGTGACCTAGTCTATAATGCCATAAGAAAGCCTGATTTGTTTCCGGAGACTTTCTTTTAAGTGTGTTCTGGACACTGAAAAGCTTGATTTAATACGTATATTCCGTTTTCTAATGTACCTGACCCAATCAAATCTTGATTTAGGTGGATGTGAACCACATCTCTTATAAAAGTAAAATCATATCCTTCCTTAGAAAGTGAGGATACAGATATGATATTACAATTCGTACCTGGTACATAAAAACATTTACGTAGAATCGGTATCTGCCCAGTTGTCATTCCAAGATGATATTCCCCTACGGATTCAGCATTCATGCTCATTCCGTTAGCAACTGTGAGGGTCATATCACTTATCCCGATAACCCTACGGTTTCTCAGAGCCTGTAATGAATTACAGATATGAGTTCCTGATCCGGTATCCAATACCCAGGAAGTAGGGTTAACTGACATACAGTTCTCTATCATAAACACACCCGAAGTCGAAGCCACAATATGCTTCGTATCCTGGCTACTCTCTTCTAAAGCCCTGCAATTATTCTGCCAATGCCCAATCCCATAACAATAGGAATGTCCCTCAATAGGGTGGTCCAGCTTGTCATAGGCAATGGACATCTGGATAGACATTTTCCAGTCATATAAGTCAGATTCAGTCAAATTATTATCTAGATGTAACCTATGTGTGGTCATAAGGTCGCTGCAATTTTAGAGAGAGAGAAGAAAACACTATTAGCATGATGCTCTTGCAAGTTTAGAGTGGTTATTAATTTATCTAAACTGGATGGCTCCCACTGTTTCTCGAATCCTTCCTCAAACCATAAAAGAAGAATTAGCCAGGACAATTCTCACTGTACAATACTTGCTTAACCGTTCAGCCAGGCTAGTGTCGATACTTCGAGAGAGGTTTTCCAACGCTTTCGCGCAGTTCCTTAATTAAAGAACCTCTTTTCTCTGGGGGGCGTAACCCTGCTGACACCTTTCTAGGCACCTACTTGGTTTATAGCATTGATCGTTAAATGACGAATCTCCTGAAAAGTAGTATATACTCACAATAGGATCGGGATCCAAAATATCATCGTATGATAATGTTGAAGGAATCCCACCAACATTCATCAAACTCCAAAATGGTATGCATCACTCTGCAAATTTCAGTTTCTTTAGAAATTCCCGATATAAATTTCTGCCCCATGCTCTTATGACCTTGGCTTTGGTCAAAATGTCATAAGTCACATGTCAAGTTCTACCCGTCATTATCCAGGTTAATTTGAACCCATCCGTATATACCCCTGACTTTGGTCAAATGATAATACGACTGTCCCAAACCAACTTATCTATCTATGCAACAAGTGAATACCCAGCAGCTACCAAACACTATGCATTGTCTTTGGCCAAAATACATAGCTTGAATACTACTGAATACCCAAATGAAACGACGGAGGGCTACGAATGGTTTTGGTAAAACCGTGAACGTAGTGAACTTGATATAATCGAAAGAACCTGATAGCTTTTAAAAAAGAGTGGTTAAAGCTCCGCAATTAAAAAATTCTACTCTTTTAAAATAACCGAGTGGTTTTCTTTTAAATTTGTTCCAACGACTTAATTTTGGTTTATTTTCTTTGCATTATAATAATGCATCCTATCTTTAATCTTATCATTGCAGAAAACAACGAAAATACAACGTCCTCTTATGCCATCCGCATTCACCACGGGGTCCCGTCATCACCCGTTAGGTTTCTTAACTAACGACAGAGCGGGGGCTGGGCTAGCACGGGTGTAAAACATAAGTGACGTCTAATAGCTATTTATATATAGATATTGTACATTCGTCAGACGCAATAATAAGCATTCCAGATCACAGATAAACTTTATTGGATATGCAAGTAATCCGCGTTTCTTTTGAGCCTGTAAGGAAAGACGGATTACACAGTTGTGATGAATAGCCATTACCCCACCCCAGACCCCTACGGTTACGGCAAACTACCCGCCAAGTACCAGAAGTGAAGCGGTCTGCCTCAACACTTCAAACTACCCGGTAGTTTGTGTACCCCACCTTGGGTCTATCCTAAGAGCAAAAACAATAAAAAGAAATAATACAACGGTGGCTACAACCGCAACCTTGATGTGCCCCGCAAAATAATATTACAACTTATTACATTTACATCGAATGAATTAATACAATAACCCATCACAAAACCCGGCTAATCACCACAACAATCCAATACAGTTCATATACACAAACAGTTATATATAACATCACAGATATGTGCAACCCCCTGCCAACCGACATACTAGCAGTTATGGGAGGTTTACGAACACATAAAACATTACAGATAAAGATCCAATTAGCAAATATCTTAGAATATCGATCGAATTCCTTTTTCCGTGTCTATCCCAAAAGCAAGTCAATACAGAGGCATCCTGGGCAGAAACAGTATATACAGGAAAACAAAACACAAAAAATTAAGAATTACTGTGAAACTCCGAGTCAACTCGGAGTTGACTCGGCCGTGGAATCGCGGCCAAAAGCACCATTTGGCCGCGGTTCCGCAGCCGTTTAGTCGAGTTGCTTCCTCGAATTTTCCCAGATGTCTTACAATTCCCTGCTGTGAATTTTAAGGTATGTCAAAATTTTTTCAGACACTTTTAAAATTAACAGAATCAAGGGATTTCCGAGGTTTCGTTTTCGCGTTTTCCGTCGATCGAACTTCTAATCATTTGCTAACAAGCTAGTAATGGTTTAGTTGGCTCTGATACCACTGTAAGTCCATGTCACGCACCCCACTAACTTGCGGGGAGGCGGAATATATGAAAATCGATTTTCAAAGCTTCGTAACACGGACTTGAGTACATGAATCATAATCTAAACCATTGCTAACGTTATACTAGAGGTTTAACTACTCGGTTCCGATGTTATACCTCACGTTACAAGTCCTTCGGGTCTTCATCGCTGTCCTCCACTCCTCGTAGGCTCCTTGGAACATCGGCACCTTCACGGCCTCCTCGAATCAAAGACGATCCACCCGAAAGCTCCTACGCCAAGCTTAATCTCAAACTTGAGATAACTAGTTTGCTCAAATCGCTAATCTAAGCTAACTAGGTGATATAGAGTGAGGTTAGGGATGTTTTAGTCTATCTAACACTTGATCTCAACACATTAGAGGTTAGGGTTAGGGTTTCAAGAAGAGATGAACTTGAGGAGAGAGAAGGAGATGATGATAATGAAATGAATAATGAACTCATATGAATTTATCAACCATAACAATAAATCAAATAAATAAAATAAATGATTTATCATCTTGGTTAGATTCATTCATCTAGTGTGATTCATCATATGACTCATTAACTCATTAATGAATCATTTAATGCAAAGGATGAACCACACAAATGAGTCATTAAGCATTTAATGCTCATGCCACCTTAACCCCTTAGTCACCACTCTTCTAGAAGCTTCCCGACAAATTACGAGAACGCCCCTCCAATCCGTGAACACGGAAAAACTTTAGACTATATAAATCCAATAACCCTATAATAGAATCTGGCTTAAACCAAAGCCGACTAGTAAAAACTGTCCGAACGTCGTACGTGCGTAAACGTACATACGCGTTCGAACCCTTGTCGTAAAACCGTACGACCTCTATATCGTTTCGACTGGAGCAGGGAAACCCTCTGTGTGGGACTCTAAAGACTCGACACTACGCTGGCAGTGGGTTTAACCACAGACCGCAAGCGGCACTAGCTGTACGTAACGGTCCCCAGGTAGATGTCGATAAGAAGGCCGATAAGGTAAATCATCCGAACTCCCACTGAGCCTTATGTGACAATCTCCGTACAGTCCGGTCTGTTCGTCTAAGACTATCGCATATCAAGCCTAGGCGGCGGCAAGCGTCAGTCCCTTAATAGCTGTATAAGTCGTGTCGGAGCGAAGCCCAATACACCCTGAGAAGTTACTGGAACCAACCAGTATATCTCGTTTGCCCTGGCCAGGGACTTTGTGTAATGGCTCTCTGAAACAGCGCGATATCATCTCCCAATACCGGGAGAGACGAATCCTATCTAACCACTACTGCCTCCAAGTGCTCGGGACTGCACCCACTGCTACCTGTTTGCACGACTCCTTTGAACCGTGGTAGGGTAGCAATCTAAGAACAGTAGGATACACTCGAGGCGAAGTAGCAGTGTCAAGTCTGCGGACTATCCTGTCATCATGTCATCTGAGAACTGTTAACTGACGATAGGTATAATACCAACCAACAGTTCCCTGCGAGTCCTGTCCGGTGTACCCGTAACCTAACGAGCACCTGTGTACTATCTCAAGTACGACGTACTGATGGTTATAGGACAATCCATCTCCCTGACTGGGATGAGAAGCGTACACACTAGTCTACTCCGGAATATCGATGCCCTGTCTCGATAATCCGACGACTAGGGACCTGTATAGGATGTTGCTTATAGACTACCCAACCCCCACTAGTGTGACTGCCATCACAACGCTGGTAATCAAGCAAAGAACCTATGGGCTCTACTAATATGTATAAGTGATACGTTACAAGAAACATATTCACATATTAAAGTAGACACAAACCAAGTAGCATACTACCATTTTCAGCAAAACTGTATATATACATGTGAATATCCCAAGCTTCCATTAAGTAATATACAATCTAGTATGATACAATAATGGCCCCTAGGACATATACACTAACATTCTGGACAGGAAAGTGAAGACACTTCGGAACAAGGAAGTTAACTTGATCCGGGTAATGTGGAGAAAAGATACTCCCGGAGAATCCACGTGGGAAAGGGAAGATGAAATGCGTGCAAGATATCCGCACCTTTTTGTAAACTAGTTCTCAAATAAAAGTTGTAAATTTCGAGGACGAAATTTTTTAAGGAGGGTAGATTATAACAACTCCAATTTTTGTATACCTAAATTTGATTTAAATTTGAAGTATACTTAGAGTATTAATATTGCTGATAACACTTTAAGTATCTATTTCCCTACAATAATTACAAGAAGGAGCTTGTAGCTCATTGGTAATACCTTGCACTGCTGAACCAAGCCACCAGAGTTCGAATCCCATGCCCCACATTATTTTTAGTTTATTGTTCTTTAAAAATTCTTGGAAGCCCAACAATCTACAGGCCATAACTCCCAAATGTTGAACTGAACCCTAAAAACGGAGTATGCCAAAGTCTTAGTTAGAGAACCCCACACCCGACCGTCACCGAACCCGGCCGGGATCGGCCAACTCGGCCGGCCGGATGGCCGAATCGACCGGCGCCGCCGGCCGGAGTTGGTCAGACGGTCGGGGTCCCAAAACGAAAAGTGTGCCTTTTCGTATTCCTAAACCCCCTGTTAACTCCAAATTAATTGATCGGTTCTCAAATGATAAATATATCCTATTTAATACAAAATTTTAATGATTTTCTTTAAATTTTTACAAATTTTTTTAATAAACAAAACTTTTCACCTACCCTACCCTAGCTACCTTATAAATAAACCCCTACCCCCTAACCTCTCATTCCAAAACCTTAGATTTGCTCTCTTGAATTTTCCATAAGAAAAGTGTGTTTTGAAACCGAGTTCACGGCGAAGCGCTGACGGATTCCGGCGACGTTCTTTGAAGCAACCGGCGACGAAACAACATCTCGGCCATTTCTCTAATTCCTGTATACTCTTTAGAAGAGTTTGAAATCCGTAAGTCTCATTCTTCTCTCTTTTCTATTTCTCAAAATATGAGGTCCGCTACCCAGTGTACGCCGTACAGATAATTATTCGTCTCGTTGCGTATATATGGATAATGTGGGCCAATTGTAACAACTCCAATTTTTGTATACCTAAATTTGATTTAAATTTGAAGTATACTAGGAGTATTAATGTTGCTGATAACACTTTAAATATCTATTTCCCTACAATAATTACAAGAAAGAGTTTGTAGCTCATTGGTAATACCTTGCACTGCTGAACCAAGCCACCAGAATTCGAATCCCATGCCCCACATTATTTTTAGTTTATTTCTCTTTAAAAATTCTTGGAAGCCCAACAATCCACAGGCCATAACTCCCAAATGTTGAACTGAACCCCAAAAACGGAGTATGCCAAAGTTTTAGTCAGAGAACCCCGCACCCGACCGTCGCCGAACCCGGCCGGGATCGGCCAACTAAGCCGGCAGGCCGGCCGAATCGGCCGGCGCCGCCGGCCTGAGTTGGTCGGACGGTCGGGGTCCCAAACGAAAAGTGTGCCTTTTCGTATTCCTAAACCCCCTGTTAACTCCAAATTAATTGATCGGTTCTCAAATGATAAATACATCCTATTTAATACAAAATTTTAATGATTTTCTTTAAATTTTTACAAATTCTTTTAATAAACAAAACCTTTCACCTACCCTACCCTAGCTGCCCTATAAATAGACCCCTACCCCTACCCTCTCATTCCAAAACCTTAGATTTACTCTCTTGAAATTTCCACAAGAAAAGTGTGTTTTGAAACCGAGTTCACGGCGAAGCGCTGACGGATTCCGGCGACGTTCTTTGAAGCAACCGGCGACGAAACAACATCTCGGCCATTTCTCTAATTCCTCTATACTCTTTAGAATAGTTTGAAACCCGTAAGTCCCATTCTTCTCTCTTTTCTATTTCTCAAAATACGACTTATGAAACCCGACGGAAATCAGAACAAACTGATTTCCGGTTCGGTTTTTCTACAAAATTTCACTTGTCACCAATTCCATAACACCTAAACATATTCATGATGACTCTTAAACACATAAAAATCAATTTGGACAAAATTTATCACATGAAACGATAACTTTCTTGTAATATCGTATTCTTTTCACAATAATACCATAAAGTTTATTTTTCTTCTTCTAATCAATTCTCTCATTCCTAAACATGTTCACCTTGACCACTAAACTTGTAAAAATCAATTTGAATGAGTTTTGACACATGAAATGATAACTTTTACAAATACCGCATTCTTACACTTAAATACCTTCATATTTAATTTATCATATTTAACCTCTAAACTTCACTAAACCTTAAAATAAGTCACGAGGTAATGACCTACCTCTACACACGCACAAATATAACCCTAATTGATAACGTCAAAACATAGAACACGAAAATACAAGGCTTTTCACTAAAATACCATTTTCTTTATAAACCTTTCTTGTAATTCTAAGTTGAATACAATTTTTAAAACAAAATCTCTTAAAAAGAAAATACGATATGTCATGGACATCGATCGTTTATCTAAACCTGAATTTGCGGTGTCTAGGCAAGTGTGTCTAAGGCAAGTGGTTACTTAATTAAGGCCACTACTTGTAGTGGAGAGCCTCCCACTTACCTGGCACTTACCTGGTCGCAATTGGCGGTGAAAAGGCGATTTGAGGTTTCTAATGACTTATCGTTTAGACCTTAGAAATAGGCTAGTTGGCTTAGAAAACCCTAGAAACTAAAATACGGAAATTTACAAATAAATACCTTATAATTATAAAACTGTTTTCTAAATGAATAGTATTTATAAAATCTTTGCAAATCGCCACTACAACCCACCTTTGGGGAACCCGTTAGGGATAGTACGGTTCATCGTGCACCCGCGGGCTAGTAGTGCGAGATTCAGACCTCCGCAAGGAGCATTCGGTCTCGAAAGGTTTAAAATACGGTATTTAAGAAAAATGAGATTTTGGAAAATAAAATATTTATTTAAAATTATTCTTGTATTAATATATATATAATTATCATTTAAACACCTATTTTATTATAAGATAAAGTTTCCACTTTTTTCTAAAATTACAAGATTAAAAGTTACATTAAAATGCCATTGTTTCGCCCAATCAGAGCAAAGCTCTGTTGAAATTCAAAATTCAAAATTTTGAAGCAACGCTTCAAATCCCGGGCGCAACGCCCCACGTGTCAGGCGCTGAAACGTCAGCACAGCGCCCAAAAAGGCGTACCCAATCAGAGCAAAGCTCTATTAAAGGAAGCACCGTTTCAGTTGCGCAAGCACTGCGCTGCGCGACACGTGTCAGCTCAGATGTGCTAGCGCAATGGCGCTGCGCCGTGCGCTGTGCGACATGTGTCAGCGCAGATGCGCTAGCGCAGTTGCGCTGCGCCGTGCGCGACACGTGTCACGCGCTGGGGCATCTGCGCCAAACAGAATTAAAATTCAAAGAAATCTTTCTGTTCTTGTTAAAACAAGAAGATTTTCTTCTGAAACCCTTGGATCAAAGATCCAATGGTGGGGAAAATTCCCCAAATCACTCAGAGAAAGATCTCTTTAACAAATTCAACAAACTTATGGGCACTATAAAAAGTACCCTAGGTCTCAGTTCAAAGGCATCAACATTTTTCTTGAAAAAAAGTCAACTTAAAAAAAACACAGAGAGAGAACTCTGAGAAAATTCAAAACAAAAAAGGTAAAAAACTTTTTTTTCCTTTCATGAACAGATCATAGATCTAAAAAAAGAAGATCAATGATCTTTGATAAAAAAAATATAATAATAATAATAATAATAGTGCTTTGCACTCTTGTGAACCTCTGGTTCTGTAAATGAAAAGAAAAGAAAAAATTTTATTTTTTTTCTTTAATTTAAATAGTGCTCTGCACTTCTGTTCTTGAATCTAAAAGATTCTTAGTGCTTTGCACTTTCAAACTGCGCTGTTGCGCTCTTTAGAGCGCGCCACGTGTCGCCAGCGCAGCAGCGCAGCGCACTGCGCCATTGCGCTTGCGCTCATCAGAGCATGACATGTGTCACCACCGTATGAGTTTGTGCCTTGCGCTCCTCAATTGGCGCAAAGCGCCTGACAAGCCACGTGGGGCAATGTCAGAACATTAAATGCAATGCATTATTGAAAGGGCAGAGCCCAATAAAAGTCTATCAGATCAAAATAAAATGCTATGCATTATCAAAAAGGGCAGAGCCCAATTAAAAAGGTCTAAATGGCTTAAAATAGATGCTCTGCATCATTAAAAAGGGGCAAAGCCCTAGTAAAAGGCCTAACAGGCCAAACGCAAACAAAACGTTGAATATTTTCAACTGGACTTAGCCCAATTTTGGCCGTAAGTCCTTAAATTAAATTGACCGAGCAAGATTGCTCCTCTAAATCAATTTACATCCGGTTTGAGGGTACATCTCCGAACTCCTTTGACATCCATCGTTGTAATTCCTCAACGACGTCAAAGAGGTGACGGGTCCCAACGACCACACATCAATTTGGACTGCGGGGTCTTTAAACTCGTGGACCGAGACGTCCTTAAACTAATATTCGTCCCTAAATGGGAATGTCGGACCGAAACGTCCTTAAAACTAATATTGGACCGAAACGTCCCTAAACTAATGACGGACCGAAACGTCCTTAAACTAATATTGGACCGAAACGTCCCTAAACTAATGACGGACCGAAACGTCCTTAAACTAATATTGGACCGAAACGTCCCTAAACTAATGACGGACCGAAACGTCCCTAAACTAATAATGGACCACTACGTCCCTAAACTGGCGACGGACCGAAACGTCCCTAAACTAATAATGGACCACTACGTCCCTAAACTGGCGATGGACCGAAACGTCCTTAAACTAATATTGGACCGGAACGTCCCTAAACTAATAATGGACCATCACGTCCCTAAACTGAAACAATAGAGCCCCCAAATGCTCTTTTGCCGGATCTAAACGGTCCCGTTTAAGTTCATCTTAGCCCCAAACACGGCTGACGCATCTCTAAACATTCAAATGGACTATAAACCCTAAATCAACTTCGGTTCGAGGGTACATCTCTGAACTCCTCTGACACTCATCGTTGTAATCCTTCAACGACGTCAGAGAGGTGACGAGTCCCGACGGCCATATATTAAACGAATCACGTTTAAGTTGATCTTAGCCTCAACGAGGCTAATGCATCCTTAAACTAAAATATCAAACCCAAATCTAAGTAAATACGGATTTGGACTAATCCACGTCCTACGGGCGACGGCATTACTCAGTCTCCGTATACAATCCACGGGCAACCACAAACAAAACAAACACACACGACACGAAGTGAAATTCTGGAGAAAGAGAAAGTGGCTACCGCGATGCGGTAGCGTAATTAACTGCAGGGGCTTGCGCCTGCAGGGAAGAGCATTCCCACAATCAAAAACCCCTCAAACGAGGGGGAATCTGAAAAAAAAAGTCTGCTACATCGGCCGCATCCGTCTAAACCTTCGATACACGGTGCCATAAATCAACCTGGCATCTTCAGAGAGGTAGACGGATAAAACCATATAGCATCTGCCCCGAATCTCAGTGACAGGGCTTCGCAGCCCTGTGCGCCGTCTTTCGGAGGGGAACAGATTCTGGCACGCCCGGTGGGACCTCTTCCTCTTTCCACTCCACACTTCGTGTGTCATCTTCGCGAACCAATCGCGGTTTGTTAAATGGTTGTCTTCGGATTTCAAGTTACTAAGATTTGGTCTTTTACCTGGCGTAGAATTCAAGATTCAATGGCCTCTAACTGCACCAACTGCTCGAAATGCCACTGCAACGGACGCTCTACCTCACCAGGAGGTGTAGCATATGGGCCCCAAGCGGCTTCCTTCCTCGCTCTGCCGGTAGACCAGGTGACCCAATCCACCACCGGATTGTTCTTTGGGACCATGATCCCACCTACAAGCTTCTCTGCGCCAATACCTGCACCGGAAGTGAGCAAAAAGTCAGTCTTCGACCGGATCACTACTACGACGGCCCCTATCAACGGGTCGCCCGTTACCAAACCAACAGCCTCCATTTTCGCCAGGCTAGATCAGAACCATAGAGTGGCCATCCCAAAGAGGGCAACGGCCGCTGCTCCGGAAGTCGTTAAAGCGGCTTCTCCCATCAAAGAATCGGTCTTTGCGAGATTGACGATTCCCACTCTTGCCCCTACTGGTCAAAGGGCATCAGTCTTCAATAGGCTGACATTGGCAGTCACCCCACACTCAAACAGGGGGCAAAAAGAAACTATCTCAATTTCCGAGCCAGTCCCAACGGCTCGTCGTGCGCGACGTCGCCATTGGCAACGAGTGAGGAAAGCAGGGGGCAACTCCCCCTCAGGGCTAACTCCACCTGCTCCAATGGTGGAGGTCAACGCTGTTGTTCCAACTAGGAACAGCTTTGAATTGCTGAGGAAGGTGAGAAAGAACTCTCCAATTGCTACATTGAAAAGATCTCCGCCTATGGAGAAAGCTCCGGAGACAAAGCAGGAACAGCCCCCTCAACGGCTGTCGTCAAAAATTTATAAAGTTTGGTGGAGGGTTCAAGACTCCGTGATTGACCGAGACCACTTTCGTCGCCAGAAAAAGGCAAAGGTGGAAAAGGACAAAAACCGCCCCATTAAATAGCAGGGGGCAACAATTGCTAGGATGCCCACTTCAACGGCTCCTTCAACCTCAATGGTCCACAAAAGAAGGAGGCCAGAGAAAGCTCCCGCGACAGCGGCAAAGGTCAAAAGTGGTGAACCTAAACGCCCCAAGTCGGGGGGCGTAACAGTTCATACAGTTTACATGGTATCGGGAAAAGAAGACAGCCGTGCATCAGCGGGCCACCGACCGCTCACCCGATCAGTGACCAAGGCTCAGGAGCAGCAACAAAAGCTCCAGGAGATGATGAATGCTATGGCCGCACTTACAGAGCCAAAAGAAAATCCTGAAACGACCTCAGATGAGCGCCAAGAGGAAAAGACTGACGCCGAGTTCCTTCGCCGAATATTGGAAATGAAGGACAAAGAGGCTGCTGAACAAGCGGCCAACATACAGCGTATGGGCCTCCTCTTCCAGGACATGATAGGGATGATGATACAACAAGATCCTCCGGCTGAAGAACCCCTGATCGTCCTTGGAGATGATAGGGGAGAGACATCAAATCCTCAGCCCACTTTATCGACGGCTAGAGAAGATACAATCGCTAAAACTGAGCTGGACGAGTACATAGCCCAGCAAATAAGGGTTCATCATGCGGCCGAGGCAGCCGGCCATGTCGTAAAAACGGGGCGGCCATATCCAGGCTGGTATGACCAAATCAAGTACCCGCCGGGTTACACAATTCCCAAGTTCCATGTCTACAAGGGGACCGGCAATCCCCATCAGCATGTTGCCCAGTTCAGGGCGCTTTGCGGTAACACCGGCGGTGATGACAAGCTTTTGCTCCGCCAGTTCGTTGGAAGTTTATCAGATACGGCGTTCGAGTGGTACTCTGAACTCCCTAATGATTCTATTAAAACCTTCGCGGAGATGGAGCTGCTATTTACCCAGCGTTTTGCAAGTGCCAGTGAACGTACCCCGATGACGGCACTGATTAACGCCAGGGTAAAACTCGGCGAGACATGGGTTCAGTATGCTATACGGTGGCGTAATCTATGGTTGAAGTGCGAGCATCGCATAGAAGAAGCTCCTGCGGTGGGAATGTTTGTTGGAACCCTTGATCCATAAGCAACCATCTCACAGTTTATGATGTTCTTCAAGCCGACTACCTTCCAGGCTTTGATTGACAAACTAGCGCAGATGGACCAGATGGGCCATAAACCCCCTCTCCTAAAGCCGGACTCCCGAAATGACAAAGGAAAGGGAAAAGCGATCGTTGTCGCTAATGCTCAACAACAACCGAACGACTCAAAGCCGGTTGCTCTTCCAAACAATACGCGCCCGTACGTACCCCTTGAGGATAGGATGGGATGTCCTTATTCCTTCCCCCGCGATAAAACGAGGAGGCTATTCGAGCTGGCGTTGCGCAACAGACTCATAAATCTGCTAGATCCAAAACGTCCGTTGCAACCAAGTGACGTCAACGAGCCTAATTACTGCCCCTATCATCGAGTGCTAGGACATCCGATCGAAGACTGTTACGTTTTCAAAAATTGGCTTGAAAACCAGTACCGACAGAGCAAATTTGCGTTATCTGACAAATGGAAGGTGAATCCCCCGCAGCCCCACACCTCTAAAGGGACGAATACGCCGGGGGCAACATGCTCTGTCATTGAAGAAACTCCGTGGGAGGTTGTACTATCATCTAAAACGAGAAAAATGCTAAATGATTTTCGGACATGTCCAGCGATCAAGTGGAAGAACCCATTGGAACCGCAGGTCATTGAGGGGATGTTGAAGCCACGTCCAACTTCAAAGACTAATGATGGGGGTTAAGGCACTTGCAGCCAGTCGTCAAAGTCTTCAAAAAGGAAGAAGAAGTCCAAGAAGCCCATGAAGCCTAGCGACAAGCGCACGGACTTGCAAAAACAAATTGACGCGCTGGAAGAGTACAACCAGAAAGCACGGACCCCCATTACATTTCAAGAGTTCCTCAACCACGTCTTCCAAGAAGAAGATGAGGGAGGTAGTTCGTCGAATGAATCCGAAGAACAGGTGGCAAGCTGCCATGTGATTTCCCATTCGTTCATAAACGATGAGGAGACTCCTCGTGCCGAAAAGCTGGGAGCAGATCCTACACTAAAAATTCCGGAGCCGTCGGATGAAATGATTGATGCGTTCCTAAATGAGGCGTTCTTAAAAAGCAAAGCTGATCGGGAGCACGAAGCGGTTATATTCGAAAGGGCCAAACGCCAGCGCCTTGATGAAAGAATTGCGGTACTTCCGCTGGAACAAAATACACTCACCGCGGATAAAAGCAAATTCAAGATAAGGAAGAGATTTGCTAAAGCTGTGTCGATGGGTATAAAGCTACCACCCTCCGAGGAAAGCATTACTGGTGAAATGGAAAACCACCCCTCCTATTGCTTGTACCATCGGAAGGTGTCGCGCCCCACTAAAGAGTGCAAAGCTTTCGATAAGTGGTGGCAAGGATATGTTACTCACCGGCAACAGTTTAAGCGGGAAAAGCGCAAAGCTCGCCGAGAGCAGAGCGGAACGATCAAAGTGCTTGATAAAACTACCGGTGGTTGTTGCATGATTGACGCCGGAGGATCACAAGTGCCTATATTTAGGAGCGATTCTGATGAGGAGTTAGAGCTTGACCCCCTCTTTAAAGAATCCACTTCGGGAAAAGAAGAAGGACCGAAGGTTTGCGAGAATATACAGCTACGCAATCGGACGCTACCTGAAAAGAATCTCGGACCCTTAAACAAGAAAGACAAAGGGAAAGAGAAGGTCTCTGAAGACATCGCCTTGGATGACCGAGTTGCAGAAGAGTTAACCACCAAGAACCCGCCAAAGAGGAATAAAGTGGATTACAATGTCTTGGCGCATCTGAGGAAGCTACCCTCACAACTCAGCATTCTCGATACCCTATTACTATCAAAAGAGGCGAGAGATTCTTTGATTAAGGCCCTACAAGATCCGGACCAGTTCCAAGCCTTCCTGGCCGAACAAAAGATGAAGGATGAATTGGAAGAGGTGCACACGGCCGACGTTGCTTTCGGCGATGAAGACCTTCTCCTCGGGACGTGCGAACACAATCGTCCCCTTTATGTCTCAGGATACTGCCATGACATAAAGATAGGTAAAATTTTAGTCGATAACGGATCGTCTGTTAATCTACTCAATGTGCGGGTGTTAAAGGAAATTTGCATGAGTGTCCAACACCTCGCCCGAGACAAGATCACCATCTCCGGGTTCGACTCCCAATCATCGAAAACTCTTGAATCTATGATATTGACGTTACGCTTCGGGTTGCTCATCACAGATATTAAATTCCATGTCATAGATGCCAAGACGTGCTACAATGCTCTGCTCGGTCGACCATGGTTACACGAGTACAATATCATCCCTTCTACACGGCATCAGTGTATGAAATATTGTAGGGATGGTCTCGAGTACACTGTGGCAGGAGAATTGAATCCGTTTTCCATGAATGAAGTTCGCAAGTATGAAGATGCCAAATACTTCTTGCCGAGTTTCGAAGACACGGAAAGGTGTCACAAGCCGGAGAACAAAACTGACGCCACCATCCCTGTCTTCGGCAGTGACACCGAGGAGGAAGAGGATATAATTTATTCGGGTCCATCCCAATCCACCAAGCTGAAACCATCCGTTCCCTCATTGATCTTCGGTAGTGATTCGGAGGATGAAGTTCATGCTGTATTCCCTGCTCGGCTTTCAATACGAGCTTCTGCTGATGAAGAGCGAAGTCTGCAGATAACCATGGTGCCGCTTGAACATTACAAAGAACTGGATGCACTCGACACCGACAGCGTGGAAGAATTGCAGACATTTTATATCCCTCCCGGACGAAAAGGCGAGAAGGTAATCCAATTCTACCGTTCTGAAGAAAACAGGGTAGAAAAAGAAGTCTGGCATGGCGTGGATCCCACGCTCGACAGGCTTCAGCCTATCCGCCTTCCCAGATATTATACAGAAGCCTTGAAGAGGCTGCTGAAACGCCAGGGGATATCCTTCAAACAGACCGTTAGAAAGGCCAAATTCTATGACAAGGTCTGGAACGTTCCCGGGACTCAACGCAAACTGCCTAACGGGAGAATGGAAACGAAAGGGCTTGGGTACATCCGGTCAATGAAACGAGAGCTACTAAACAGCTGTTACGTCATATGTGACTTCGATGAAGAAGCGGATGCTCAATGGGAAAACGCTAATCTTAAGCCAGTAAAAGTTCCTGATGAAAAATTGTCGGGTCCATCATTTGAAGAACAAATGGACAGGCTTATAAGGGAAGCTGGTCAAAAAGTCCGAGATGATCACAACCGCGAGACGGCCATCTATGAGAAAGCCAAGACGCAACGCCTTCTCCAACAGGCCGTGAAGGATGAAAATGCCGCTCCTTGTCCACCTGTTATAAAAAGGGCTCGACACTAAGGCAGAAACAAGTCGAAAGGCCAAAAAGGCGCTCAACAACAACAAAGCAGAGCTAAGAAACCACGCATACGAGAGTCGAGCGTTATTGACCTAGCCCTCATGAGGAAAATGGGTCGAGCATATTCATTTCCTCGGAACAAGACGAAGAAGATACTTGATCTTGCTCTAAAACATCAAATGCTTACACTGCCAGAGTCCAAACACCCTGAGCAAGCAGGCAAAGTCTCCAACCCAAATTATTGCTCTTACCATCGAGTAATAGGGCATCCGCTTGAAGATTGCTTCACCTTCAAGAATTGGGTTGAAGATCAGTATCAGCTTGGCAAATTCGCGTTGTCTGACAACTGGAGGGTAGCGCCGCCACAAAAGCACGAACCCGAAAACACAAGAACAGAACCAACTCCGCATTGGGATTGGAAGAAAATTCGCACCTGTCATATGATAACAATATTAAAAGAAGAGTCCGAGAACATGGACAGCCTTCCCTGGTGCTTCGAAAACAGCAATGATGAGGTGATCTCAGAATTTCCCCCAGCCCCGAAAGAACTGGAGGATGGAATACATACCACTGCAGATAACCTCAAGAAAATTGAGTTGGGGACGGTAAACGATCCGCGACCAACATTTGTCAGTGAGCTGCTGTCTGAAGAGAGGGTGGCCGCGTTAAAGGACGTCCTCGTACAGCATAAAGATTGCTTCGCATGGAACTATTCCGAGATGCCGGGACTAGATCCGGAAGTTGCCGTACATAGACTGGCGATATCCCTAGGTGTCAAGCCAGTTAAACAAGAACCGAGAAGAATGCGGCTCGAGCTCGAAATGAGCATCAACGCCGAAGTCAAAAAGCTTATAGACTCTAGCTTTATCCAGGAAGTTCAATACCCTGAATGGATTGCTAATATCGTCCCAGTGATGAAGAAAAATGGGACGGTGCGCATATGCGTGGACTTTCGGGATCTCAACAAAGCCTGCCCGAAGGATGATTTCCCAGTACCAGTCACCGAACTGATGATAGATAATACGTCCACGCATGAGATTTTCTCCTTCATGGATGGCTCGTCAGGGTATAATCAAATTAAAATGCAACCTGAAGACCAGAAACATACGGCTTTCCGGACTCCTTTGGGGATATTTTGTTACAAGGTAATGCCCTTCGGTCTAAAGGACGCCGGTGCCACCTATCAGAGGGCTATGACGAAGATTTTCGACGACCTTATACATGAAATCGTCGAGTGCTATATCGATGACCTTGTGGTTAAGAGCAAATCATACGAGGAACATCTCGAGCATCTAAAGACTGTATTTCGACGCCTTCGACAATACAATTTGAAGATGAATCCTCTTAAGTGTGCATTCGGGATTTCCTCGGGCAAATTCCTAGGGTTCATCGTCCGACACCGAGGCATCGAAATAGATCCGTCCAAGATCAAGGCGATTATGGAAATGCCTCCACCGAGAACTCTCAAACAGCTACGGTCTCTCCAAGGAAAGCTCGCATATATTCGGCGATTTATAGCCAACCTCTCCGGCAAGTGTCGCCCTTACATTCACCAGATGAAAAAAGGAACTCCATTCATCTGGAATCAAAAATGCCAAGGCACACTGGACGAGATCAAGCAATACCTACAGAACCCTCCAGTGTTGGCTACTCTAGTTAAGGGGAAGCCTCTCATCCTTTATACAACCGCCCTCGAAGGTTCTTTAGGCGCATTATGGGCACAAGAGAACGACCAAGGGAAAGAGAGAGCACTCTACTACTTAAGTCGAGTTCTACTGGGGGCAGAAAGCAACTACTCCCCCATTGAAAAGCACTGCCTGGCGTTGATCTTCGCAATAACAAAGCTTAGACATTACGCATTAGCATATGAAGTCCGTCTTATTTCGAAGGTGGACCCTCTCAAATATCTAATGTCAAAGGCCATATTGACGGGACGACTCGCTAAATGGGCCCTGCTCTTGATGGAATTCTCGATAACATATCAACCTCTCAAGGCAGTGAAAGGCCAGGCTATCGCCGATTTCCTCGCAGAGCATCCGATACCGGCCGATTCTCCTCTCAATTGCGAATTGCCAGACAAATACGCGTTTGACACTATCGATGGGAATGATACCCGATGGGAACTCTATTTCGATGGAGCATCTTCCATGAAGAAGCGCAAACAAAATACCCCTACAATCAAATCGGGGGTAGGACTCATCTTTATAACCCCATAGGGAGGGATAATGCGCTACGCGTTCTCCCTAACAGAGCCAAGGACAAATAACGAAGCCGAATATGAAGCTCTGATTGCAGGTCTCGAGATTGCCATCGACATGGGAATTGAAAAGCTCCTCGTATATGGAGATTCTCAACTGGTCGTCAGTCAAGTAAACGGCAACTACCAAACATGCAAGCCAGAGCTGGTGAAGTACGGTGAAAGGGTGCAACAATTGCTAACCCAAATCCCCTCCTATACTTTGGAGAGCATACCTCGCGCAGAGAATAGCAAAGCGGACGCGTTGGCCAAACTTGCTAAAGAATTGGCTGATGAGAACCTCGATGATGTCAGAATCGTGGTACAAACTCGTCGAGTGCTCGCCCTAGCAAAAATATCTCTGGAATCATCCGAAGAAAAGGGAGCGACTGAACAAACGACCTTACAAATAAAAGACTATGAGAAGGTTGAGGATTGGAGGGAAGTCTTTATAGACTACTTCAAGTCCCACCAAATGCCCGAAGAAGTGTCCGCAAGACATCAGCTCATGAAACGAGCTCTGTCTTTCACCTTCGTCAATGATACTCTATACAAGAGGTCATTCGATTCTCTGTGGCTGAGATGCTTAGGACCTGACGAAGCAGAAAGAGTCGTTCAGGAAGTTCATGATGGAATCTGTGGTTCTCACCAAGCGGGCCCAAAGATGAAGTTGAAAATTAAACGGATGGGCTACTACTGGCCCACGATGATCCAGGATTGCCTTGAATACGCGAAGCAATATCACTCGTGCCAAATTCATGGGGACTTCATCCATCAGCATCCCAATCCACTGCATCCAACAGTGGCTAGCTGGCCATTCGAAATGTGGGGAACTGACATAGTCGGCCCTATCGAACCAGCATCGTCCAAGGGACATCGTTTCATCTTGGCGACGACTGATTACTTCTCCAAATGGGCGGAAGCGGTACCATTGAGGGAAGTGAAGACGGAGAATATCCTCCATTTCTTCAAAAAGCATGTCATATACCGGTTTGGGACCCCGAGAAGGATCATCTCTGATAATGGGCCAGCCTACCGAAGTCATAAAATTAGCCGCTTCGCACAGCAGCACAATATAGACTGGAGATATTCCTCGGTCTATAATCCGCGAGCTAACGGTCTCACCGAGGCCTTCAACAAGACCTTAACAAAGATCATAAAGAAAACGGTGTCCCGAAATAAGAAGGATTGGCACGAGAGGCTGCAAGAGGCTCTTTGGGCGTATCGAACTACATTCAAGACAGCCACGAACACAACGCCGTACGCATTGATATTCGGCACGGAAGCAGTACTACCCCTCAAAATAGAGTTACCCTCTCTGCGAGTGGCAGTTCACCACGAGCTGACGGATGAAGAAAATGCTCACCTCCGGTTTGAAGAGCTTGACGCTCTTGATGAAACCCGGCTCATAGCGCAACAAAATCTGGAAGCTTACAAAGCAAAGATGACGCGCTCATATGAAAGACTGACTCGGCCAAGGACGTTCCGCCAAGGTGAACTCGTGCTAGTAGTCAAAAGGCCTATGATCCCTAATCGCGCCAAACGGGGAAAATTTGAGCCAAACTATGAAGGCCCGTACATCGTAGACAAGGTCTACCAGGGCGGGGCCTATTTACTCATGGACATGCACGGTGAAAGGCCTTTCAGGCCAATAAACGGTCGCTTCCTGAAGAAATACTACGCTTAATGAGCCACAGCCTAGGTTAATGATAGATGACGACGACTAGGTCCGCTCGCTATCTTCCTAAGCTCAAACTTTATCAGCAGTTGCCAGCCTCCATCACGGACCGAAATGTCCTTAAACTAATAGCAGACCGAAACGTCTTTAAACTACTATCGCAGCATCTTTAGGCTAGCGAGATTTTAAAAAAAACATATAAAAATAAAATAAAAGAAAAAACGGTATGTCCATAAGCAAAAAAAAGGGCACGGATGAAAACCCGAAAGGGCGCCGTAAGTAAAAACAGCAGGACTACCGGCGAGTGTTCGTGAAAACCCGAAAGGGCACGACCTCGTAAAAAAAAGAAGAAGAAGAAAATAAAAAGAAGAAAATAAAAAAAACGGTATGTCCATAAGCAAAATGGGCATGGATGAAAACCTGAAAGGGCTCCGTGAGTAAAAACAGCAGGACTACCGGCGAGTGTTTGTTAAAACCCGAAAGGGCGCAACCTCGTTAAGAAACACTTATAGGGTCCTCTCGACCCTGTACGGAGAAACCACTCGTGTGAGATCCTTACGACTCATAAGGGAACAACACACTTAGGGATCCTCACGATTCCTAAGGAGAAAATACACTTGCGAGATCCTCACGACTCGTAAGGAGAACTCTCTTATGGGACCCTCACGGCTCGTAAGATTTGAAAGTCTTAAGTTACAGAAACCTAAACCTGTGCTTAAGCAACCCCCACAACTTTTGACATTGCCCTACAAGTGGCTCAGCACTGACACTTGTATACAATCCACGGGCGCAAATAAACATTTCCCTAACTAAGTCCCATCTGAGACTAGGGATATGTTTGCATGGTAAACAACCCTTGTAAATCCTCTCGACTTACAAGGAGAAAACCCTCCTGTAGGATCCTTACGACTTACAGAGGAACAAAACACTTAGGAACCATCACGATTCCTAAGGAGAAAATACACCTACGAGATTCTCACGACTTGTAGGGAGAAATACCTTTGTGAGACCCTTACGGCTCATGAAGTCAAAAGCCTTAGTCGACAGAACCTTAACCCTGGTCGCTAAGCCTCCTTTGTTCGACAACGACAGAGGCAAATGATGATTCGCTCCTGGTGATATCCCAGTTCCAGCGGTGCTGATGCTGAAATCGGTGTCCAATTTTAGGTTTACAGCGAAAAGCCAGTAAGCCGCACATGCATACGAAATAGCCGAAATGATGGGGCAACTTGCAATAAAAAGCAGCAAGTAAAATGTATGCATGCAAAATAGCCGAAATGATTGGGCAACTCGTAATAAAAAGCAACGAGTAAAAATAAAATAAATAGCCGAAATGATTGGGCACCGCGAAAAATAGCCGAAATGATTGGGCAATCGCGACCTTCGCGATATGAAAGCTGAAATGATAGAGCATCGCGGAAATAAAACAAGAAAAATGATGATAATAAACCTTTAGCCCTACAGTTAAGATCACATCGATCCCTGTATACATTCCAAGGACGCAAATAAAGAGGGAACCATACTCTCCCAACAGACTCCGTCAGAAGACAAAGCCAAGCCTTGACGGTTCATTCCAGCCGAAGAAACCGGTGTCTTCAGCAAACTCCTCGACTCACGGATACAAACACTCCTTGACGAGAGCCTCCTGATCCGCGTTGACCGGCAGAGCCACCAGTGCCCCCGTGGGAATCCTCGACTCGTTTCAAACCCCAAGGAAACAAATAATCCTTGGCGCTTGGGAAACAAATAATCCCTGGCAAACTTCTCGACTCACGGATACAAACACTCCTTGATGAGAGCCTCCTGATCCGCGTCAACCCGCAGAGCCACCAGTGACCCCGTGGGAATCCTCGACTCATTTCAAACCCCAAGGGAACAAATAATCCTTGGCGCTTGGGAAACAAATAATCCCTGGCAAACTTCTCGACTCACGGATACAAACACTCCTTGATGAGAACCTCCTGATCCGCGTCGACCCGCAGAGCCACCAGTGCCCCCGTGGGAATCCTCGACTCGTTTCAAACCCCAAGGAAACAAATAATCCTTGGCGCTTGGGAAACAAATAATCCCTGGCAAACTTCTCGACTCACGGATATAAACACTCCTTGATGAGAGCCTCCTGATCCGCGTCGACCCGCAGAGCCACCAGTGCCCCCGTGGGACTCCTCGACTCGTTTCAAACCCCAAGGAAACAAATAATCCTTGGCGCTTGGGAAACAAATAATCCCTAGCAAACTCCTCGACTCACGGATACAAACACTCCTTGACGAGAGCCTCCTGATCCGCGTCGACCCGCAGAGCCACCAATGCCCCCGTGGGAATCCTCGACTCGTTTCAAACCCTAAGGAAACAAATAATCCTTGGCGCTTGGGAAACAAATAATCCCTAGCAAACTCTTCGACTCATGGATACAAACACTCCTTGACGAGAGCCTCCTGATCCGCATCGACCCGCAGAGCCACCAATGCCCCCGTGGGAATCCTCGACTCGTTTCAAACCCCAAGGAAACAAATAATCCTTGGCGCTTGGGAAACAAATAATCCCTAGCAAATTCCTCGACTCACGGATACAAACACTCCTTGACGAGAGCCTCCTGATCCGCGTCAACCCGCAGAGCCACCAGTACCCCCGTGGGAATCCTCGACTCGTTTCAAACCCCAAGGAAACAAATAATCCTTGGTGCTTGGGAAACAAATAATCCTTGGTGCTTGGGAAACAAATAATCCCTAGCAAACTCCTCGACTCACGGATACAAACACTCCGTGAAGAGAGCTTCCTGATTCGCGTCGGCTCGCTGAGAAACTAGCCTCTCCGCGAGCAAATTCCCGACTCGTCTCAATTTCTAAGAAGAAGTCTCAGGCAGCAAGGATTGAAAAGCTTGCTTCTTAAGCAATGGGGCCCTGCAAGTCAATCCAAAATGGTCTCTTGCATACTATTCACGGGTCTTACTCTCCGAAGTCGAATTTCGACGAGGAGGGAAACAACCGCTTACGAATCCTCTCGACTCGTAAGAGGGAAAATTCTCTTATAGGGTCCTTACGACTTATAAGAGAAAACCACACTCAGGAATCCTCACGATTCCTAAGGAGAAAATCCACCTGTGAGATCCTCTCGATCCGTAGGGAAAAAAGCCTCTATGGGACCCTCATGGCTTTTAGAGTCGAAAAGTCTTAGGCAGCAGAACTGAACCTGCGGCCTAAGCCATCGCTATTTCCTAAGGAAGTCGGAATACTCGTTCCAAACATCCATCAACCATGGTTATTAAGACAGCCTACTGAAAAAAAAAGAGAAAGAAGAAGATGACCGAAGGAAAATCCGATCTACATTTGATCTGGCGTTCATGACGCAATCATTTATGCGTGGGCAGAAGACTCAGGACAAGAAATAAGACAAGCTGAAATAAAAAGGGGGAGGGTTTCCATTCATAGTGCTAGAAAATTTCTTTTTACAATCATAAGAACAATAAATAAGAAACATTATTCAAATTATTACAACGGTATAACCTCAGATCCGGGGCACGGATTGAGGAAATCGAAAGTAAGGCCATCCAGAGTTCTTCTGGCCTTTCTAATTATTATTATGCGTAGTTTTTCGCGCTCCTCTGTGTCAAGATCATCGGCAAGCCCTCCTGGCCGTCGATAAGCAGCAACTATCGTCGTCTGCTGGAAGACTTGGTGTAGGATGTCAATGAGGCTGTTCCGCCGTTTCTTTAAGATCAGCCCTGTCAGGTACACTGAATGCACCTTGTCTTCGGTATCATCCAGCGCATTGAGCGGTAAGGCCTCATGAAGACCCGGAAGTGCTCTCCATATGGCTCCCAACACGACTTTCAAAAGGGCCAAACGACGAGGCAACAGCCAAAGACCGCTTGCGTTCAGACGACCCATGACTTCTGCACATTTAGCGTCTGTAAACTCCTGGTTTTGTTGACGACCCTGAGCGCGGATATCGTCGTAGGTAATGAACTCGTGCAAACTGTATAGATGCACCGCCGCCATTATGCCTGGAGGAAATATTACAGGAAGATCAGCAATAGAAAAACAATAATATACATAGAGGGCTAAATTCCTAGAGAGCAAAACTATGTTCAAGGATAAAATCCCCTGGACGAAAGCTCTGCTAGTTAAGATTAATCTAAGAATCGATTTTACCTAAAGTTTTTCTAAAAACTTTGAAAAAAAGGAGAAAGGCACCGGAGTTCTTGAAGGCAAGAACAAAGCTCTGAAGTTTTTGAAAATAAAAATCTGAAAGATGATAAGTATCTGTGGGGGACCAAAGGTCCTATTTATAGGCATCAAGTGCCTCTTCGACTTCCAAAAGTTGTCACGGCGGTTTACCCTAATCAGAGCGAAGCTCTGTTCAAATTCCGAGGCGGGAGATGAAGCAACGCTTCGTCTTTCCCCAATCAGAGCAAAGCTCTGTCTTGAAAATTAATTTAATGAAGCGACGCTTCAGATTATTTGCGCTGCGCAACGCGCCACGTGTCTGACGTAGACGCATCAGCGCAGCGCCCAAAGCAGCGCACCCAATCCGAGCAAAGCTCTGTTTTAAGCCTAATTAAATGAAGCAACGCTTCGAATTCTTTGCGCTGCGCAACGCGCCATGTGTCTGGCGCAAACGCATCAGCGCAGCACCCAAAGCAGCGCACCCAATCAGAGCAAAACTCTGTTTTAAGCCTAATTAAATGAAGCAACGCTTCGAATTCTTTGCGCTGTGCAACGCGCCATGTGTCTGGCGCAAACGCATCAGCGCAGCGCCCAAAGCAGCGCACCCAATCAGAGTAAAGCTCTGTTTTAAGCCTAATTAAATGAAGCAACGCTTCGAATTCTTTGCGCTGCGCAACGCGCCATGTGTCTGGCGCAAACGCATCAGCGCAGCGCCCAAAGCAGGGCACCCAATCAGAGCAAAGCTCTATTTCAAGCAAAATTAAAGGAAGCAACGCTTCAGCTGCGTATGTGCCGTGCGCTACACGACACGTGTCAGCGCAGATGCGTTAGCATAGTTGCGCTGCGCCGTGCGCTACACGACACGCGTCAGCGCAAGATGCGCTCACACAATTGCGCTGCGCCGTGCGACATGTATCATACTATGGAGCATTTGCGCCAAACAAAATTAAAGTTTTGAAGAAATCTTTTCTGTTCTTGTTAAAATAAGAAGATTTTCTTCTGTAAAACAAAAGCCCTTGGATCAAAGATCCGACGGTGGGGGAAATTCCGCCAAATTATTCAGAAAAGGGATTTCTTCAACAAATTGAACTTGCTTCTTAATTTGCAAGATGAAGCCTCAGGCAGCAGAGGTGGGAGAACTTGCTTCCTGAATAATGGGACCCTACAAGTCGATCTAAAATGGTCTCTTGCATACTATACACGGGTCTCACTCTCCAAAGTCGAGTTTCGATAAGAAGGGAAACAACCGCTTACGGGTCCTCTCGACTCGTAAGAGGGAAAAATTCTCTTGTAGGATCCTTACGACTTATAAGAGAAAACCACACTTAGGAATCCTCACGACTCCTAAGGAGAAAAAAACCCACCTACGAGATCCTCTCGACCCGTAGGGAGAAAAGTCTCTATGAGTCCCTCACGGCTCATAGAGTTGAAAAGTCTTAGGCAGTAGACTTGAACCTGCGGCCTAAGCCATCACTATCTCTCGGAGAAGTTAAGTTATCTGCCAATTAAGTTCATCAAAGATATCATGCTGAAAAGAAAAGGCGGGGAAATAGCACAAGATATTACAAAAAAATGTGCACCTTTTATTCATAAACTTGACTGGATACAGGATACATTATGTTAAAGAATAAAATATATATATATATATATATATATATATACATTCTTCTACCTACGAGTACGAACGATACAAAAATGGATAGCTACTGAGGAGGAAGTGTCTTTAGTAAATTCACAAGCTGCTCTTGCACTTCCTTCAGCGCTTCCTCTCGAGTAACAGCCGCAGCCACCTCCGCCTCCACCTGGGCCCGCTGCTGCAGAAAGGATGAAAGTTGCTCCTCCGCCGCCTTCTGGGCTGCTTCCTGGCTGGGTGCAGCTCGCTCGACAACGTCAAGTTTTTACCTCAATGATAACCCTTCGGAAAGACATTGTAAAAGGCCCTCAAAGATAACCTTCAGCCGTGCGGCGTTGGCCTCCACCCGAGAATGCAGTTGGGCAGACTTGCTCGAAGTCTCACCACGCTCCTTACGCCTTGAAACGACTTCTTGTTCAAGATGGCGGAAGTAAGGAGCGCTCTGCTCGATCCACGCTGTTCTTTGATTATTGGCAGCCAAGATCTCGGGAGCGAGACGCAGCGACTCCAACCGATATAGGCGACCCTCGATCTCCCTACAATGGTTAACCCAGGATGCAATGATGCCCTCATCATGAAAGTTCACGAGTATTGCTAGCATCGGATTAACTACCATAGCGAAGTCTGCAGCAGATGTACGAGTTTCAACATCGAGTTCCTCGACGTAGTCACTCAACATGCGCAGACTATTCGCGGCGCCTTTTGAAGGCAAACTCCTCAGATAAGGACCCGCCGGCATTGTAATGCAAGGCTCGAACGGCGCCGAGGCCGGAACGACAGCTAAAAAAAACAGGATGCGATCAAATAACAGTATAGAAAATAAAGAGAGGAAAGTTACCAACGTGATGGTCACTGTACCAGTTGAGACAGGTGACAGGGTCGGAAGGGTTGGTGGCGCAGCTGATCTTTTATCCCCTCCTTCAATCTGTAACACTGCAGTTGAGATAAAAAAAAAAGAGGTTAGAGGTAATTCCATCAATAAAAAAGAATGAAAGAAGAAAGATGTCAACGGGAATCATACTCACCAACGTCACCAGACGAAGAAGCAAGCTCGAATGGGAAAGAGAAGTGTGGGAGCAACATCTGATATACATGATCAAAAAGCACTCCTGAAAACACAACAGTGTGACTTTAGTACACAAATTATACGTCTGAAAGATAAGATTAATAAATCGTGAACACATACCTTCTAACATCTTCGAGGGTATGAGAGAGGGTTGAGAGGTGACCACCGCCAAGGCAGTCGTTGAAGGCGCTCCCTCGAGCAGTGGGGCATCGGCACTGGCTGCACCTGCATTTCGAAAAGGTGAACTTGTCAGAAAAGATGGTAAAGCAAAGAAAAATAACAACTTAGGGTTTATCTGAGGAGCTCCCGGCTGAAACGGAGGCGACTCCCTCCTCTATCGACATGAGACCACCGCCCGGTGGCCTCATCACCCAACTCGATGGGGACCGTCGTCGTGCTCGCAAGATCTGGAGACGGTGGAGGACCATAGACGGGGAGGTCTATGACTGGAGTATTGCCAGATTCCAGAGAAGGAGCGGTTGGCTCATCCTCGGGAATCATGGCCACCTCGCCCACTACTCTCTCAGGTTCAGTAGTCGCAGTTGTACCGTCCACCGTCACCATGAGATCGCCGGCCTCGAGCGCCTCATCCGCCACCGCCCTAGACTCAGTTATAATGATCATATCATCTGCCGCCACTTCAGGTTCGACATCAATGACCTTCTCGACGGTAGGCCCCTCGACCTCCACCTCAGGCTCCAAAGCCACAACGACGTTGCCCACCGTCGGCTCGAGTTCGGAAGGTACCGCCTCCTCTGTCCCTTTGGGATCGACGGTTTCCGCCTCCCCCTTGATCGGACTTGGCCCTGCAAGATAAAAGATGTAAGGACCAATGACATTAAAATCCTTGTAACAAAAACTCTGAGAGAAACATTACCTGAGGCGGATTTACCGTTTACGCTCCGAACTGCGTGCACCACCTCTCTGCGGGCAGTGGATAGGGCGACAGGGGCCTCTTCTGATGGAGTATCAGCACGAGGGGCAGTGCTGGGACCCGCTCCCATAGCCAAGGCAGCCCTGCGTGCCTTCGCCTCACGCCTCAGCCGCTTCCTTTCATCCCGGGCTGTCGTAATGGACCTTTGTGACGCCTCCTTTAAGGCATCGTCATCCTCGTTCAGGGATGCCTCCAGAGCCTTTAAAGCATCTCTCATCAGCTCTTCAAGACGAACCTCCTGCGGTGGCCCAGAGGAAGCAGGAACATCAGCAGCTGGTAGAACATCTGTGCCGCTTGGTGGGAACGGCGTTGAGGTTTCTGCAATAAAAGGGAGAGGTTAGACCGACCATGACGCAAGCGAAACGAAAACTTGATGAATCGAAACTTACTAAGGCCTATGGATGCTCTAAGACGTTCCTCCTCCTGGAAAGTCTTCAAAGAAGCGGCAATGGCTTCTTCATCAGTAATGCCTGTTTAAAAAAAGGGGGGAAACATTAGTTCAAAGCAATGAAGAAAATATGTTGTAATAAAGAAAAGATGACTAGTAGTTACCTGATTGCGCAAGCCTAGCTAGCCACGCGTCACGCCTCGCCAACCACGCTGATTCTTCGAGGGCAGCCTCCAAGTTTGTGTCGTCCGGCGGCGGCATCACTAATCCTTCGTTAGTCCCGTATTCGATCAGGCCCTCGGCATTGGGAGCATGGGGGGGGTTCCTGACCAAACAAGACATCCGCGGCGAAGAGCGACTTCTTTTTCTTTTGCCCTCCGACCCTAGGCTCGCGTGGGATGGACTTCCGCTTAGCAGCTACTTTGGGACGGCGGGTCCCGATGTCCGCGCCCACGCCAGACTCTGGAGAGAGTGCAACCATTGTCTCCACTGGAGCACGGGGTGCGGGAGGGGCATCGGTGATATCGGGGAGCGGCAACTCACGTGGAGGACTTTGCGCACGCGATGGTCTGCCCCCGGCATCTTTTAGAGGAGGAACCACCGGGGTCCTTGGCACTAAAGGAGCGTTACGGTTGGTGCCGGGAGGTGCTTCTTTACGGTCGATCAGCACTCGCCTCTCCTCCTTTATAACGGCCCCCGTCGCATGATTGTACCACTCTTTATATACATTAAGGAGTCGTGGAGCGCAGTAATGAAGAAACGAGAACTTGTGCTCAAGCGCATGAAGTGATGTAACGCGTTTTCCATCCCTTCTTCATTGGCAGCAGGTTCCAGTAAGAAAGCTTCCAAGGGTACCCCTTGATCATAGCCCAGTTGTTGCCGAAAACGATGCGGGTTATATCTCATAAAGATTGCTGCACCGCCCTGCCTAAAGACTAGGAAGCCCGGTCTGATAGAATACAAGTGGAGGGTCTCCCGGGCCGTCAACACTGAAACTCCATCCTTAAAGGAGTCCTGTAATGGTCGCGCCGCAGTGGCGGACGCTTTTCCAATGGTTAATACCTTATCAATGAAGGACATCCCGACTCCAACGGTGTGAGGGCGGAGCAATAAGCCTCTAGCATTCCGTGGTGAAGGGGTCACGATTGATGCGCCAATTAATTGAATAATACGAGGGAAACCACACCTGTCAAAGAACGGGGGCCTTTTATGCATGCCGAAGACACCCGCCGTATGTAGCTCGAGCCATGACATAAAGTAGTGCATCGGGAAGACCACGCGCAATGCCCCGAGCTCATTGGCATCCGCGGCTCGGCTGAGACCATGATATAAGTGCGCCAAGCCGGCGATCCCCACAGCCACCTTTACCCCGATGACCATTCGGTGGGCTGGATAAAAGACAGAAGGCCGCATGCGATGAGAGTGCATCGGGATCGCGAACCAACTCAGCCATAGTCCGAGAAATCCTAAGAAAAAGGCCTCCTCATCCATCCCAGGGGCTACAATTTCCGCAAAAGATATGGTAGGGAAGTCCGGAAGGAAGAAAGCCTTTTGGTCTATCTCCTTCGTCGGCAGGTTATCCAAACCTAGACCAAAAGGATCATCCAGGATAGCGGATTTGGCGGCTCCTGGCGAAATGACGCTCGGACGGAGGAAGCGAGCAATGAAGTCCTCAAAATTAACTCCTCGGCTCCCATGTTCGATGAAGAGGGACTCGTAGATGTTCAACACCTTGATCAGGCTCGAGAATTGGTGTTGAACAGCGTTTTCTGGCGTGATCCCCCTTACTATCGGCTTAGCACCGAAGACGTACTCATCTGTTGGGAGCAGCTCTTCATAGTGTTCCCCCAAGACTGGTAAGCCAGATACCTCCGTAAACTCCTCCAAAGAGATGGACACTTCCCTATCCATTGCTAGGAAAGTGTGGGTAGGAATATTCCACTACTCCAGGAAAGCCTTGAGCCACCAGGTGGGGAGTGTGGGATACTGGAAGAGAGAGACGTAAACCGCGGTGTACAGTCCTAATTTTATCAACTGCGACTTCTTCGTCGACAGGATGTACCGGGCCCACGGCAAATAGCCGATTGGATGGCGGGGGATCAGACCAAGGTTATATGATTGCCCCCAGGGTCTCGCCTCACCCTGACAGATACGACGTCCTAGGATATCCAAGACCATAGGACGTTGGACCAGAACCGCATCCATAGCCCGTTGAAGACAACTGTTCGCGGTCCAATCCACCATCTCCACGGCATACTGCACCGAGGGAGGGGTGGCGTAATGAATCGCCGTGATGGGCTCGGACGGCACCGCGCATGTGAAGCTGTGTCGACCCATAATGATCTGGTTATACCAAGACCCCCAAAGGTGGAGTTTCTTGTACTCTGGGTCGTACTCTCTAATCATGGTTAGGGCTTCACGGTCCAAGGGCGCCTCGGGAAATCCCTCCTCCGAGCGGACGAATGGGAATGAAGTGTCCAGAGACATGATCGCTGCAAAAGAACAGGTTTAGCCGTTAGTGTTGCAATTCCAACGTTTGGCGTCTAAAAAAAACATGCATTAATTAAATTAAATTAAATTTAATTAATTACACCACACAGCAGTGCAGTGAGTGGGGGACCAAAAGGGGACCCACAAAATATGGATGATAATACGTCAGTTAATAAGACAACCTCATCATTGGATGAGATTGTCAGTTGGCCCCCAGGAAAACATTTCCATTATATAAGAAAAAAAGGGGGAGAACCCCTAGAGACAAGGAGAAATCTCCTTTTTCAGAGCAATGCTCTGTCACAGAATGACACTTGTCAAATTCTGGTCTCAAAGGAATAAAATTCCTTAAAATAGCATAGCTCTATGGTAATAATGGAAAGGTCCATCAGAAAATTTTTACACTTAAAAGAAATAAAAAATTTTGAATCTTGAAAAGTCCACAAAAAACTTATGAAAAATTCTTCATTTTTCAGAGATTTATAGTTGATTCAAGAGCAAAGCTCTGTTCATGGGTTAGGACCCATGAACAAGATCTCTACAGATCTATGAGTTTTTGAGAGCAAAGCTCTGTTTATGAAACCCCAAAGGGATTTCTTAGATCAAAAGATCCATGAGAGCAAAGCTCTTTTTGGTTAAGATTGATTTAAATTAATTTAATTTAAGTTAATTTTACCTAAAGTTTCAAACTTTGGACATGAGCAAAGCTCAGAAGTTCTTAAGCAAGAGCAAAGCTCTGGATATAAAAATCTTAAAACGGTAAGATTTTTCTAAGGACCAAAGATCCTATTTATAAGGCGCTAGCGCCCCTTGAGCTCACCCCTTGATCCAACGATCAGGAGTTTTCCACCGCTGCACTCACGTGTGCACCACGTGAGAGCAACGGTGGGGGGGCATTTGTTTCGCCCAATCAGAGCAAAGCTCTGTTGAAATTCAAAATTCAAAATTTTGAAGCAATGCTTCAAATCCCGGGCGCAACGCGCCACGTGTCAGGCGCTGAAACGTCAGCGCAGCGCCCGAAAAGACGCACCCAATCAGAGCAAAGCTCTATTAAAGGAAGCACCGCTTCAGTTGCGTAAGCACTGCGCTGTGCGACACGTGTCAGCGCAGTGCACTGCGCGACACGTGTCAGCACAGTTACGCTGCGCCGTGCGCTGCGCGACACGTGTCACGCGCTGGGGCATCTTCGCCAAACAGAATTAAAATTCAAAGAAATCTTTCTGTTCTTGTTAAAACAAGAAGATTTTCTTCTGAAGCCCTTGGATCAAAGATCCAATGGTGGGGAAAATTCCCCAAATCATTCAGAGAAAGATCTCTTTAACAAATTCAACAAACTTATGGGCACTATAAAAAGGACCCTAGGCCTCAGTTCAAAGGCATCAACATTTTTCTTGAAAAAAAGTCAAGAACTTAAAAAAAAACACAGAGAGAGAACTCTGAGAAAATTCAAAACAAAAAAGGTAAAAAACTTTTTTTTTCCTTTCATGAACAGATCATAGATCTAAAAAAAGAAGATCAATGATCTTTGATAAAAAAAAATATAATAATAATAATAATAAAAATAGTGCTTTGCACTCTTGTGAACCTCTGGTTCTGTAAATGAAAAGAAAAGAAAAAATTTTATTTTTTTTCTTTAATTTAAATAGTGCTCTGCACTTCTGTTCTTGAATCTAAAAGATTCTTAGTGCTTTGCACTTTCAAACTGCGATGTTGCGCTCTTTAGAGCGCACCACGTGTCGCCGGCGCAGCGCACTGGCGCAGCACATTGCTCCATTGCGCTTGCGCTCATCAGAGCATGACACGTGTCACCACCGTATGAGTTTGCGTCTTGCGCTCCTCAATTGGCTCAAAGCGCCTGACAAGCCACGTGGGGCAATGTCAGAACATTAAATGCAATGCATTATTGAAAGGGCAGAGCCCTATAAAAGTCTATCAGATCAAAATAAAATGCTATGCATTATCAAAAAGGGCAGAGCCCAATTAAAAAGGTCTAAATGGCTTAAAATAGATGCTCTGCATCATTAAAAAGGGGCAAAGCCCTAGTAAAAGGCCTAACAGGCCAAACGCAAACAAAACGTTGAATATTTTCAACTGAACTTAGCCCAATTTTGGCCATAAGTCCTTAAATTAAATTGACTGAGCAAGATTGCTCCTCTAAATCAATTTACATCCAGTTTGAGAGTATATCTCCGAACTCCTTTGACATCCATCGTTGTAATTCCTCAACGACGTCAAAGAGGTGACGGGTCCCAACGACCACACATCAATTTGGACTGCGGGGTCTTTAAACTCGTGGATCGAGACGTCCTTAAACTAATATTCGTCTCTAAATGGGAATGTCGGACCGAAACGTCCTTAAAACTAATATTGGACCGAAACGTCCCTAAACTAATGACGGACCGAAACGTCCTTAAACTAATTTTGGACCGAAACGTCCTTAAACTAATGACGGACCGAAACGTCCCTAAACTAATGACGGACCGAAACGTCCCTAAACTAATAATGGACCACTACGTCCCTAAACTGGCGACGGACCGAAACGTCCCTAAACTAATAACGGGCCACTACGTCCCTAAACTGGCGATGGACCGAAACGTCCT
This sequence comes from Agapanthus africanus, assembly GCA_030015575.1. Classification (NCBI taxonomy): domain Eukaryota; kingdom Viridiplantae; phylum Streptophyta; class Magnoliopsida; order Asparagales; family Amaryllidaceae; genus Agapanthus; species Agapanthus africanus. The sequence goes on along the minus strand of JASDDO010000016.1, from coordinate 304,365,414 downwards.
TAAACTAATATTGGACCGGAACGTCCCTAAACTAATAATGGACCATCACGTCCCTAAACTGAAACAATAGAGCCCCCAAATGCTCTTTTGCCGGATCCAAACGGTCCCGTTTAAGTTGATCTTAGCCCCAAACACGGCTGACGCATCCCTAAACATTCAAATGGACTATAAAACCCTAAATCAACTTCGGTTCGAGGGTACATCTCTGAACTCCTCTGACACTCATCGTTGTAATCCTTCAACGACGTCAGAGAGGTGACGAGTCCCGACGGCCATGTATTAAACGAATCACATTTAAGTTGATCTTAGCCTCAACGAGGCTAACGCATTCTTAAACTAAAATATCAAACCCAAATCTAAGTAAATACGGATTTGGACTAATCCACGTCCTACGGGAGACGGCATTACTCTGTCTCCGTATACAATCCACGGGCAACCACAAACAAAACAAACACACACGACACGAAGTGAAATTCTGGAGAAGGAGAAAGTGGCTACCGCGATGCGGTAGCATAATTAACTGCAGGGGCTTGCGCCTGCAGGGAAGAGCGTTCCCACAATCAAAAACCCCTCAAACGAGGGGGAATCTGAAAAAAAAAAGTCTGCTACATCGGTCGCATCTGTCTAAACCTTCGATACACGGTGCCATAAATCAACTTGGCATCTTCAGAGAGGTAGACGGATAAAACCATATAGCATCTACCCCGAATCTCAGTGACAGAGCTTCGCAGCCCTGTGCGCCGTCTTTCGGAGGGGAACAGCCATGAATGTCAAATAAATCAATTAATACTTTTATTAGGATATATTCACTAGAATAACACAAATAAAAATTCACACTCATTATAACTATAAAGATGAATAATAAATACTTAAGGTGAATTTTGAAAACTATACAAATGTACTTTTTACATGAAACCCCCTCAAGTTTTATAAATTACAATAAGGACCCTAACAATTAAAGAACTTCAAATTACCTTCTTTTAGTCTGACTCGGGTTAGAGTCTGACTATTTCTGACTTGAATATGATTCAAGTCAATCTATATTCTTTTATATTCCAACTCAATATGAATACATGAATCCCTGAATCCAGTTAACAATCTATTCAATTTGACTGAATCAAACCATGGATATACATCAATTATCTTGTTATTCCATTTACCTGATTATGCAGTTACAACATGTTTACTGATATCATGGTTTTGGTCAGTCACCCAACTTACACAATACAATACAACAATACTGTTAAAACACTATGGGGTTTAAGGGGTAGATTAGTACGGAAGGTGTTAAAGATGGCACGAGGTGGTCAGATTAAGACACCTAACCTGAATCCCATTGCTGTTGTACCGTGGCTTAACGGTTCCTTGTACTTTCCATTTGCCCTGGTCTCTAGCATATAGAGACCCCCCTCGTATACACTGGCATCCTTCTATACCAAACTAAAAACAACAGCGTTAACATAACATTACAACAATAGTTTACACTTTAAAATGTATCTTATTATTCTGTCTTCTCTACTTCCCTCTTACCTTTGGGACTTACCGAGCGATCTGTTCACTGACGACATTATGTTTCTCTCTTCTTTGAATGTCGTCAGGTGACCTGGACCCGGCAGAAGTTGAGCCAACACAAGAAGACTTGGAGCAATTTGCCGAAGACCCTGCAGTATAATTTCATTGTACACTTTTCTTTTCAGTACTTTCCATTTCCTGTTATGCCACTGTTTAGGCATCTTTATTTCAGTTGTATTTTCCTTTCCATGTATTGTACAAAGAATGTTAGTAAATAAAAGTTGATGTTCTTTTATACTCTCGTCTCTTGTGTATTTATTTTATATTGTTTAGCTATGCTTAGCGTATGTACTTCTGAGTACATACGTAGCGGACCTCGTCGCATCCCCTTCGCCGTACACCGGGAAGCGGGGCGTGACAGGTATTGTTGGTGGCCCATGCAGGTCAGAGCTGTATGATTCTCTGTCATGCAGTTCTGGTCTGCGTGAACAACCTAAGCAATATAACACAAGAACCTGCAACTAAAACATTCTTTACAATTCATATTCCTTGAATCTTGCAAATCTCTATTTCTTGAATCTTATCATTTTAAGTATTTGAATTTGTCCTAACCCAAATTTTTCTTCAAGGTTATGGATTCCCCGAACAACACCAGCACCAACGTCAACAACACCCCTTCAGCACTACCTCTTACACCAGCTGTTCCTGCACCACCCATTGAGCAAACGATGCTATTTGAGGTGATCCGCAGTCTTCTCGAGGGACAGCAACAACTTCTGAACCGTCCTGAGACCGATGCACCGGGAGTAAAGCAATTCAGGGCTTTACATCCAAAGCAGTTCTCTGCTAAAGCAAGCCCACTTGAAGCGGAAGAATGGGCACAAAGCATCGAAGACGATCTGGCAGCAGCTCAAGTGCCAGATAATGCTTGGGTCCGTGTAGCAAGCCTACAGCTCACGGATAATACTCGCAATTGGTGGAAGGCGGAAAAAAGCCGTCTGGTACAGCCGATTGAATGGAAAACATTTCACGAGAAGTTCAACGCGAAATGCTTCCCTATGACTGCCAGGTTTGCAATGGAGCAGCAGTTTATTCATCTACAGCAAGGATCAATGTGGGATAAATCAGTAGATGAATACGATGCTGAATTCACCATGTTAAGCCGGTAAGATATGTCACAATAGTTCAATTTTTAATTATCACATACTACACAGCTAACACAATCTTTAAACAGATTCGCGGCACACTTGATACCGACGGACGAGATCAGAGCCCGTCGCTTTCAACAAGGTTTGGACACAGAGATTAAGGCTGCTCTAGCCACAGGAAAGTTTTTGACTCATGAGGAAGCTCTAGAAGCTGCCCACAGTTATGAGGCAGTAATAAAAGAGAGGGGCAGACCTTAGTCTGCAGGAGTCAAACGCCCTGCCAACCAGATGGCAGGTGGAGCCTCGTCCAGACTATCTTTCGTGCCAAGGCGACCCGGAGTACCAACCCATCGTCCTAGCCCAGCCTTTTGCATCTATTGCAAGAGAACTGGACATATGATGAAGGACTGCCGTCGAGCCAACCGCCTTTGCTTAGTCTGCGGTTCAGCTACTCACGGCATTGGGTCTTGTCCTCAAAGACAGAACCCAGTTGCTGCACCCAGGCCAGCAAATACCTATCCGCAGCGACCAGCTCTTCAGGCACCTGCTCCAAGACTTGCACTGCCTGCACCACCCAGGGGACCACAAGCTACACCACCTCCTCGACAGTTCCATCAGGCTCAAAGGAACGTTCCGAGGAATGCTCCTCAGGCCAGGAGGAATGTGCCAAAGCGCCAGGCTTTCATGATGTCTGTGGAAGAAGCTGAGGCCACTGGCCAAGTCATTACTGGTAAACTTCCTTCTCAAACTTATCTTTTAGTCTTGGTTACCTACACACTTTTCCTATACCTAAAACATATCCCATATACCTTAGGTACAATCCTAATAGCTTCACTACCTGCAGTTGCACTGTTTGATACTGGAGCATCCCACTGCTTTATGTCGCAACGGTTTGTCCGAACCCATGCGATTCCAGTCTCACCGCTAGTATCCAGCTGGAACGTCAGTTCCGGAAATGGTGTTCTAAAGGCAACTATGGGATACAGCATGTGTCCAGTCGTCGTCTGCAGTCGAGAGTTTTATGCTGACTTCAAGGTACTGGACATACCAAACTTCGATGCGGTTCTAGGAATGGACTGGCTTGGAACCTTTTATGCTACCATTGACTGTCGTCAAAGAAGGGTAGTATTCGAGATTCAAGACCATCCGGTCTTCTATTTCAAGAGTGGAGACCGTACACTGGAACAAAGTACCTACAAAGCAAAGCCAAGAGAAGCAGTAGTTGCAGCAGCTCAAGCAGAGGAAGAATCAAGACCGGAGGTAGTTCGAGAGTTCGATGATGTATTCCCTGACGATATATCAGGTTTGCCTCCCGATCGAGCTCTTGAATTCAGTATTGACTTAGTACCAGGAGCACAACCGATGATCAAAGCACCTTACAGACTAAGTCCGGAAGGTTTGAAGGAAGTCCGAACACAGTTTGACGAATTACTGGCGAAAGGATGGATTCGTCCCAGCACTTCAAGTTGGGGAGCACCTGAACTATTGGTAAAGAAGAAGGAAGGTTCATACAGAATGTGCATCGATTATAGGGCCTTGAACAAAGTCACTATAAAGAACAAGAATCCACTCCCGCGCATCGATGATTTATTCGATCAGCTAAGTGGATCTTGTGTCTTCTCTAAACTAGATCTCCCTTCAGGTTATCATCAAGTGAAGGTCAAGGAAGCTAATATTCACAAAACAGCTTTCAGAACTCGCTATGGACATTACGAATTTCTAGTAATGCCATTTGGAGTGACCAATGCACCCGCAATCTTCATGAACCTAATGAACCAAGTTTTCCGAGAATATTTAGACAGGTTTGTTGTCATCTTCATCGACGACATCCTGGTATATTCTAAGAATCGGAAAGAGCATGCAGAGCATTTACGAATTGTCCTGGAAACTCTTCGACAATATAAGCTTTATGCCAAGTACAGTAAGTGCGAGTTTTGGCTAAATCAAGTTGGTTTTCTTGGACATATCGTATCAGGAGAAGGAATTTATGTGGATCCAGCAAAAGTTTCAGCAGTTAGCAAATGGCCTGCACCAAAGTCAGTAAAGGACATTCGGAGTTTCTTGGGTTTAGCTGGATATTACAGAAGGTTCATTGAAGGGTTCTCAAAGATAGCAACACCCCTGACCAAGCTCACATGAAAAGTTGAAGAATTTGTGTGGTAAGAAGCATGCGGGCACGCTTTCGTAGAACTCAAGTCAAGACTGACATCAGCACCTATTCTCGTCATACCGGATCAATCTGGAGGATTCGAAGTGCATTGTGATGTATCCGGAAAGGGATTAGGATGTGTTCTACATCATCACGGTAAGGTTGTGGAAAACAACTGAAAACTCATGAGCGCAATTATCCGACGCATGATCTGGAGTTGGCAGCCGTCATTTTTGCTCTCAAAATTTGGCGCCACTACTTAGTTGGTGAACGAGTGAACATCTATACAGATCATAAAAGTCTGAAGTATATGTTTACTCAGAAGGAGTTGAATATGCGGCAGAGAAGATGGTTAGAACTCATGGCGGACTTTGACATCAACTTGCAATATCACCCAGGAAAGGTGAACGTAGCACCTAATGCTCTTAGTCGCCAACCATTATCAATGAATCTCACCGCCCAGTGGAAGCTTCAGCAAGACCTACATCAGATGGAAATTGAACTAGTCATGCCAGGTGATGCTTCAAGTTTGATGAATCTACAAGTTCAATCAACCATTGTCAATCAGATCAAAGTAGCTCAAGCCAGCGATGCTAAGTTGCAAAAGATCAGAGAACAAGTGGAGAATGGACTCAGAACAGATTTCATCATCCATGAAGAAGGATCTTTGAGATACGGCAGCAGATTGTGTGTACCAAAAGGTCCTGTTCGGGAAGAGTTAATGAAACAAGCCCACAGCTCTCCCTATTCAGTACATCCTGGAGGTACCAAAATGTATAAAGATCTATGTCAGAATTATTGGTGGCATGGAATGAAGCGTGAAGTAGCCAGAAGCGTAGCAAAATGCTTGGTGTGTCAGCAAGTAAAGGCTGAACATCACAGGACAGCTGGACTATTTCAACCGTTACCAATTCCAGAATGAAAGTGGCAACACATCACGATGGACTTGGTAACTGCTCTTCCTCGCAGCACAAAAGGTAACGATGCGATATGGGTCATTGTGGATCGACTTACAAAGTCAGCTCACTTTATCCCATTTCGAGTTGGCCAATCAACTGAGACACTAGCAAAGAAGTAAATGGAGGTAATAATCTAATTAAGATTTAAACACTTCATAATGTACTATCTCTGATACCCATGAACTCATACAGGAAATTGTGAAACTTCATAGAGTACCGGTCTGCATTGCCTCCGATCGTGACACCAGGTTACGATCGCAATTTTGGCAGAGTCTGCAAGCTAGCTTGGGAACAAGTCTGAACTTCAGCACGGCTTATCATCCACAAACAGATGGTCAGTCGGAACGAACTATTCAGATCTTGGAGGATATTCTCAGAGCATGTATGCTAGACTTCAAAGGATCGTGGGAAGATCACCTGCATCTTATGGAGTTCACATACAACAACAGCTACCAAGAAAGTATAGGAATGGCACCTTTTGCAGCATTATATGGAAGGAAGTGTCGATCACCATTAAGTTGGGACGACCTCGGAGATAAGGAACTCCTTGGACCAGAGATGATAGTAGCGACCGTTGATGTGGTTCGTGCTATCAGGGAAAGAATGCGCATAGCCCAAGATAGACAGAAACACTGGGCTGATGCGAAGAGGCGACACTTGGAGTTCCAAGACCATGTATTCTTGAAGATATCTCCGAACCGAGGAGTGATCCGATTTGGAAGACGGGGTAAGCTAAGTCTGAGATACATTGGACCGTTCGACATACTCGAACGAGTCGGTGAAGTGGCGTACCATTTAGCGCTTCCACCCTCATTGGAAGGAGAGCATAACGTGTTCCACATATCCCAACTCAGAAGGTATGTGAGTGACCCCAGCCATGTACTTGATCATTCCGAGCTCACTATACAGCCTGATTTGTCTTGTAAGCAACAACCTGTAGAAATCCTGGACAGGAAAGTGAAGACACTTCAGAATAAGGAAGTTAACTTGGTCCGGGTAATGTGGAGAAAAGATACTCTAGGAGAATCCACGTGGGAAAGGGAAGATGAAATGCGTGCAAAATATCCGCACCTTTTTGTAAACTAGTCCTCAAATAAAAGTTGTAAATTTCGAGGACGAAATTTTTTAAGGAGGGTAGATTGTAACAACTCCAATTTTTGTATACCTAAATTTGATTTAAATTTTAAGTATACTTGGAGTATTAATGTTGCTGATAACACTTTAAGTATCTATTTCCCTACAATAATTACAAGAAGGAGCTTGTAGCTCATTGGTAATAACTTTCACTGCTGAACCAAGCCACCAGAGTTCGAATCTCATGACCCACATTATTTTTAGTTTATTTTTCTTTAAAAATTCTTGGAAGTCCAACAATCCACAGGCCATAACTCCCAAATGTTGAACTGAACCTCAAAAATGGAGTATGCCAAAGTCTTAGTCAGAGAACCCCGCACCCGACCGTCGCCGAACCTGGCTGGGATCGGCCCACTCGGCCGGCGCCGCCGGCCGGAGTTGGTCGGACGGTCGCGGTCCCAAAACGAAAAGTTTGCCTTTTCGTATTCCTAAACCCCCTGTTAACTCCAAATTAATTGATCAGTTCTCAAATGATAAATACATCCTATTTAATACAAAATTTTATTGATTTTCTTTAAATTTTTAAAAAAAAATTAATAAACAAAACCTTTCACCTACCCTACCCTAACTACCCTATAAATAGACCCCTACCCTCTCATTCCAAAATCTTAGATTTACTCTCTTGAAATTTCCACAAGAAAAGTGTGTTTTGAAACCGAGTTCACGGCGAAGCGCTGACGGATTCCGGCGACGTCCTTTGAAGAAACCGGTGACGAAACAACATCTCGGCCATTTCTCTAATTCCTCTATACTCTTTAAAAGAGTTTAAAACCCGTAAGTCCCACTCTTCTCTCTTTTCAATTTCTCAAAATACGACTTATGAAACCCGACGGAAATCGGAACAAACTGATTTCCGAATCGGTTTTTCTACAAAATTTCACTTGTCAACAATTCCATAACACCTAAACATATTCATGATGACTATTAAACACATAAAAATCAATTTGGACAAAGTTTCTCACATGAAATGATAATTTTCTTGTAATATCGTATTCTTTTCACAATAATACCATAAAATTTATTTTCTTCTTCTAATCAATTCCCACATTCCTAAACATGTTCACCTTGACCACTAAACTTGTAAAAATCAATTTGAATGAGTTTTCACACATGAAATGATAACTTATACAAATACCGTATTCTTACACTTAAATACCCTCATGTTTAATTTATCATATTTAACCTCTAAACTTCACTAAACCTTAAAATAAGTCACGAGATAATGACCTAACTCTACACACACACAAATATAACCCTAATTGATAACGTCAAAAGTTAGAATACTAAAATACAAGACTTTTCACTAAAATACCATTTTCTTTATAAACATTTCTTGTAATTCTAAGTTGAATACAATTTTTAAAACAAAATCTCTTAAAAAGGAAATACGATATGTTATGGACATCGATCGTTTATCTAAACCTGACTTTGCGGTGTCTAGGCAAGTGTGTCTAAGACAAGTGGTTACTTAATTAGGGCCACTACTTGTAGTGGAGAGCCTCCCACTTACCTGGCACTTACCTGGCCGCAATTGGCGGTGAAGAGGCGATTTGAGGCTTCTAATGACTTATCGTTTAGACCTTAGAAATAGGCTAGTTGGTTTAGGAAACCCTAGAAACTAAAATACGGAAATTTACAAATAAATACCTTAAAATTATAAAACCGTTTTCTAAATGAATAGTATTTATAAAATCTTTGCAAAGCGCCGCTACAACCCACCTTTGGGGAACCCGTTAGGGATAGTACAGTTCATCGTGCACCCGCGGGCTAGTAGTGCGAGATTCAGACCTCCGCAAGGAGCATTCGGTCTCGAAAGGTTTAAAATACGGTATTTAAGAAAAATGAGATTTTGGAAAATAAAATATTTATTTAAAATTATTTTTGTATTAATATATATATAATTATCATTTAAACACCTATTTTATTATAAGATAAAGTTTCCACTTTTTTCTAAAATTACAAGATTAAAAGTTACATTAAAATACCATGAATTTCAAAGAAATCAATTAATACTTTTATTAGGATATATTCACAAGAATAACACATAAAAATTCGCACTCATTATAACTATAAAGACGAATAATAAATACTTGAGGTTAATTTTGAAAACTATACAAAAGTACTTTTTACATGAAACCCCCTCAAGTTTTATAAATTACAATAAGGATCCTAACAATTAAAGAACTTCAAATTACCTTCTTTTAGTCTGACTCGGGTTAGAGTATGACTATTTCTGATTTGAATATGATTCAAGTCAATCTATATTCTTTTATTCCAACTCAATATGAATACATGAATCCCTGAATCCAGTTAACAATCTATTCAATTTGATTGAATCAAACCATGGATATACATCCATTATCCTGTTATTCTATTTACCTGATTATGCAGTTACAACATGTTTACTGATATCATGGTTTTGGTCAGTCACCCAACTTACACAATACAATACAACAATATTTTTAAAACACTACGGGGTTTAAGGGGTAGATTGGTACGGAAGGTGTTAAAGGTGGCACGAAGTGGTCAGATTAAGACACCTAACCTGAATCCCATTGCTGTTATACCGTGGCTTAACGGTTCCTTGTACTTTCCGTTTGCCCTGGTCTCTAGCATATAGAGACCCCCTCATATACACTGGCATCCTTTTGTACCAAGCTACAAACAACAGCGTTAACATAACATTACAACAACCGCTTATACTTTGAAAATGTAACTTCTTATTCTGTCTTCTCTACTTCCCCCTTACCTTTGGGACTTACCGAGCGATCTGTTCGCTGACGACATTCTGTTTCTCTCTTCTTTGAATGTCGTCAGGTGACCTAGACCCGGCAGAAGTTGAGCCAACACAAGAAAACTTGGAGCAATTTGCCGAAGACCCTGCAGTATAATTTCATTGTACACTTTTCTTTTCAGTACCTTCCATTTCCTGTTATACCACTGTTTAGGCATCTTTATTTCAGTTGTATTTTCCTTTCCATGTATTGTACAAAGAATGCTAATAAATAAAAGTTGTTGTTCTTTTTAATACCCTTGTCTCTTATGTATTTATTTTATATTTCTTAAATACGGTTAGCATTTGTACTTCTGAGTACATACGTAGAGGACCTCGTCGCGTCCCCTTCGCCGTACACTGAGAAGCGGGGCGTGACAGCACATACGCAAGTTTTTAATTATCACATACTACACAGCTAACACAATCTTTAAACAGATTCGCGGCACACTTGATACCGACGGACGAGATCAGAGCCCGTCGCTTTCAACAAGGTTTGGACACAGAGATTAACGCTGCTATAGCCACAGGAAAGTTTTTGACTCATGAGGAAGCTCTAGAAGCTGCCCGCAGTTATGAGGTAGTGATAAAAGAGAGGGGCAGACCTCAGTTTGCAGGAGTCAAACGCCCTGCCAACCAGATGGCAGGTGGAGCCTCGTCCAGACCATTTTTCGTGCCAAGAAGACCCAGAGTACCAACCCATCGTCATAGCCCAGCCTTTTGCACCTACTGCAAGAGAACTGGACATATGATGAAGGACTGCCGTCGAGCCAACCGCCTTTGCTTAGTCTGCGGTTCAGCTACTCACGGTATTGGGTCTTGTCCCTAAAGACAGAACCCAGTTGCTACACCCAGGCCAGCAAATACATATCCGCAGCGACCAGCTCTTCAGGCACCTGCTCCCAGACTTGCACTTCCTGCACCACACAGGGGACCACAAGCTACACCACCTCCTCGACAGTTCCATCAAGCTCAAAGGAACGTTCTGAGGAATGCTCCTCAGGCCAGGAGGAGTGTGCCAAAGCGCCAGGCTTTCTTGATGTCTGTGGAAGAAGCTGAGGCCACTGGCCAAGTCATTACTGGTAAACTTTCCTTCTCAAACTTATCTTTTAGTCTTGTTTACCTACACACTTTCCCTATACCTAAAACCTATCCCATATACCTTAGGTACAATCCTAGTAGCTTCACTACCTGCACTTGCACTGTTTGATACTGGAGCATTCCACTGTTTTATATCGCAACGGTTTGTCCGAACCCATGTGATTCCAGTCTCACCGCTTGTATCCAGCTGGAACATCAGTTCCAGAAATGGCGTCCTAAAGGCAACTATGGGATATAGCATGTGTCCAGTCGTCGTCTGCAGTCGAGAGTTTTATGCTGACTTCAAGGTACTGGACATACCAAACTTCGATGTGGTTCTAGGAATGGACTGGCTTGGAACCTTTTATGCTACCATCGACTGTCATCAAAGGAGCGTAGTATTCGAGATTCCAGACCATCCGGTTTTCTATTTTAAAAGTGGAGACCGTACATTAGAGCCAAGTACCTACAAAGTGAAGCCAAGAGAAGCAGTAGTTGCGGCAGCTCAAGCAGAGGAAGAATTAAGACCGGAGGTAGTTCGAGAGTTCAACGATGTATTCCCTGACGATATATCAGGTTTGCCTCCCGATCGAGCTCTTGAATTCAGTATTGACTTAGTACCAGAAGCACAACCGGTGATCAAAGCACCGTACAGACTAAGTCAGGAAAGATTGAAGGAAGTCCGAACACAGTTAGATGAATTACTAGCGAAAGGATGGATTTGTCCCAGCACTTCAAGTTGGGGAGCACCTGTACTACTGGTAAAGAAGAAGGAAGGTTCATACAGAATGTGCATCGATTATAGGGCCTTGAACGAAGTCACTATAAAGAACAAGTATCATCTTCCGCGCATCGACGATTTATTGGATCAGCTAAGTGGATCTTGTGTCTTCTCTAAACTAGATCTTCGTTCAGGTTATCATCAAGTGAAGGTCAAGGAAGCTGATATTCACAAAACAGCTTTCAGAACTCGCTATGGACATTACGAATTTCTAGTAATGCCATTTGGAGTGACCAATGCACCCGCAATCTTCATGAACCTAATGAACCAAGTTTTCCAGGAATATTTAGACAGGTTTGTTGTCATCTTCATCGACGACATCCTGGTATATTCTAAGAATCGGAAAGAGCATGCAGAAGGTTTATTGAAGGCTTTTCGAAGATAGCAACACCTTTGACCAAGCTCACACGAAAAGATGAAGAATTTGTGTGGTCAGAAGCATGCTAGCACGCTTTCGTAGAACTCAAGTCAAGACTGACATCAGCACCTATTCTCGTCATACCGGATCAATCTGGAGGATTCGAAGTGTATTGTGATGCATCCGGTAAGGGATTAGGATGTGTTCTATATCAGCACGGTAAGGTTGTGGCTTATGCTTCAAGACAACTGAAAACTCATGAGCGCAATTATCCGACGCATGATCTAGAGTTGGCAGCCGTCATCTTTGCTCTCAAGATTTGGCGCCACTACTTATTTGGTGAACGAGTGAACATCTACACAGATCATAAAAGTCCGAAGTATGTGTTTACTCAGAAGGAGTTGAATATGCGGCAGAAAAGATGGTTAGAACTCATGGCAGACTTTGACATCAACTTGCAATATCACCCAGGAAAGGTGAACGTAGTACCTGATGCTCTTAGTCGCCAACCATTAGCAATGAATCTCACCGCTCAATGGAAGCTTCAGCAAGACTTACATCAGATGGAGATTGAACTAGTCATGCCAGGTGATGCCTCAAGTTTGATGAATCTACAAGTTCAATCAACCATTGTCAATCAGATCAAAGCAGCTCAAGCCAGCGATGCTAAGTTGCAAAAGATCAGAGAACAAGTGGAGAATGGACTCATAACAGATTTTATCATCCATAAAGACGGATCTTTGAGATACGACAGCAGATTGTGTGAACCAAAAGGTCCTGTTCGGGAAGAGTTGATGAAAGAAGCCCACAGCTCTCCCTAATCAGTACATCCTGGAGGTACCAAAATGTACAAAGATCTACGTCAGAATTATTGGTGGCATGGAATGAAGCGTGAAGTAGCCAGAAGTGTCGCAAAATGCTTGGTGTGTCAGCAGGTAATGGCTGAACATCACAGGACAGCTGGACTACTTCAACCGTTACCAATTCCAGAATGGAAGTGGCAGCACATCACGATAGACTTTGTAACTGCTCTTCCTCACAGCACAAAGGGTAACGATGCGATATGGGTCATTGTGGATCGACTTACAAAGTCAGCTCACTTTATCCCATTTCGAGTTGGCCAATCAACTGAGACACTAGCAAAGAAGTATATAGAGGTAATAATCTAATTAAGATTTAAACTCTTCATAATGTACTATCTCTGATACCCATGAACTCATACAGGAAATTGTGAGACTTCATGGAGTACCGGTCTGCATTGTCTCCGATCGTGACATCAGGTTCCGATTGCAATTTTGGCAGAGTCTGCAAGCTAGCTTGGGAAAGAGTGCATAACGTGTTCCACATATCCCAACTCAGAAGGTATGTGAGTGACCCCAGCCATGTACTTGATCATTCCGAGCTCACTATACAGCCCGACCTGTCTTGTGAGCAACAATCTGTGGAAATCCTGGACAGGAAAGTGAAGACACTTCGGAACAAGGAAGTTAACTTGGTCCGGGTAATGTGGAAAAAAGACACTCCAGGAGAATCCACGTGGGAAAGAGAAGATGAAATGCATGCAAGATTTCCTCACCTTTTTGTAAAGTAGTCCTCAAATAAAAGTAGTAAATTTCGAGGACGAAATTTTTATAAGGAGGATAGATTGTAACAACTCCAATTTTTGTATACATAAATTTGATTTGAATTTGAAGTATACATGGGGCATTTAATGTTACTGATAACACTTTAAGTATCTATTTCCCTACAATAATTACAAGAAGGAGCTTATAGCTCATTGGTAATACCTTGCACTGCTGAACCAAGCCACCAGAGTTCGAATCCCATGCCCCATATTATTTTTAGTTTATTTTTCTTTAAAAAATTCTTGGAAGCCCAACAATCCACAGGCCATAAAGTTGAACTGAACCCTAAAAACGGAGTATGCCAAACTCTTAACCAGAGAACCCCGCACCCGACCGTCGCCGAACCCGGTCGGGATCGGCCAACTCGGCCGGCCGGCCGGCCGAATCGGCCGGCGCCGCCGACCGGAGTTGGTCGGACGGCCGGGTCCCAAAACGAAAAGTGTGGCTTTTCGTCTCCCATAACCCCTTGTTAACTCCAAATTATTATATCAGTTCCAGAATATTAGATTTACTCTCTTGAAATTTCCACAAGAAAAGTGTGTGTTGAAACCGAGTTCACGGCGAAGCGCTGACAGATTCCGGCGACGTTCTTTGAAGCAACCGGCGACAAAACAACACCTCGGCCATTTCTCTTATTCCTCGATACTCTTTAGAAGAGTTTGAAACTCGTAAGTCCCGTTCTTCTCTCTTTCTACTTCTCAAAATACGACTTTATGAAACCCGACGGAAATCGGAACAAACCGATTTCCGATTCGGTTTTTCTACAAAATTTCACTTGTCACCAACTCCATAACACCTAAACATATTCATGATGACTATTAAACACATAAAAATCAAATTGGACAAAATTTCTCACATGAAATGATAACTTTCTTGTAATATCGTATTCTTTTCACAATAATACCATAAAGTTTATTTTTCTTCTTCTAATCAATTCCCTCATTCCTAAACGTGTTCATCTTGACCACTAAACTTGTAAAAATCAATTTGAATGAGTTTTCACACATGAAATGATAACTATTACAAATACCGTATTCTTACACTTAAATACCCTCATGTTTAAATTATCATATTTAACCTTTAAACTTCACTAAACCTTAAAATAAGTCACGAGGTAATGACCTACTTCTACACACACACAAATATAACCCTAATTGATAACGTCAAAACATAGAATACGAAAATACAAGACTTTTCACTAAAATACCATGTTCTTTATAAACCTTTCCTGAAATCTTTAAGTTGTACACAATTCTAAACAAAATCTTTTAGAAAGAAAGTACGATTTGTCATGGACATCGATCGTTTATCTAAACCTGATTTTGTGGTGTCTAGGCAAGTGTGTCTAAGGCAAGTGGTTACTTAATTAGGGCCACTACTTGTAGTGGAGAGCCTCACACTTACCTGGCACTTACCTGGCCGCAATTGGCGGTGAAGAGGCCATTTGAGGCTTCTAATAACTTATCGTTTAGACCTTAGAAATAGGCTAGTTGGCTTAGGAAACCCTAGAAACTAAAATACGGAAATTTACAAATAAATACCTTATAATTATAAAACCGTTTTCTAAATGAATAGTATTTATAAAATCTTTGCAAAGCGCCACTACAACCCACCTTTGGGGAAACCGTTAGGGATAGTACGGTTCATCGTGCACCCGCGGGCTAATAGTGCGAGATTCAGACCTCCACAAGGAGCATTCGGTCTCGAAAGGTTTAAAATACGACATTTAAGAAAATGAGATTTTTGGAAAAATAAAATGGTTATTCTAAATTATTCTTGTACTAATATATATATATAATTATCATTTAAACACTTATTTTATTATAAGATAAAGTTTCCATTTTTTTCTAAAAATTACAAGATTAAAAGTTACATTAAAATACCATGAATTTCAAATAAATCAATTAATACTTTTATTAGGATATATTCACTAGAATAACACAAATAAAATTCACACTCATTATAACTATAAAGACGAATGATAAATACTTGAGGTGTATTTTGAAAACTATACAAAAGTACTTTTTATATGAAACCCCCTCAAGTTTTATAAATTACAATAAGGACCCTAACAATTAAAGAACTCTAAATTACCTTTCTTTTAGTCCGACTCGGGTTAGAGTCTGACTCTTTCTGACTTGAATATGATTCAAGTCAATCTATATTCTTTTATATTCCAACTCAATATGAATACATGAATCCCTGAATCCAGTTAACAATCTATTCAATTTGACTGAATCAAACCATGGATATACATCCATTATCCTGTTATTCCATGTACCTGATTATGCAGTTACAACATGTTTACTGATATCATGGTTTTGGTCAGTCACCCAACTTACACAATACAATACAACAATACTGTTAAAACACTATGGGGTTTAAGGTGTAGATTGGTATGGAAGGTGTTAAAGGTGGCATGAGGTGGTCAGATTAATACACCTAACATGAATCCTATTACTGTTGTATCGTGGTTTAACGGTTCCTTATACTTTTCGTTTGCCCTGGTCTCTAGCATATAGAGACTCCCCTCGTATACACTGGCATTCTTCTGTACCAAGCTACAAACAACAGCGTTAACATAATATTACAACAATAGTTTACTCTTTAAAAATTTATCTTCTTATTCTGTTTTCTCTACTTCCCTCTTACCGAGCGATCTGTTCGCTGACGACATTCTTTTTCTCTATTCTTTGAATGTCGTCAGGTGGCCTAGACCCGGCAGAAATTGAGCCAACACAAGAAGACTTGGAGCAATTTGCCGAAAACCCTATAGTATAATTTCATTGTACACTTTTCTTTTCAGTACTTTCCATTTCCTGTTATGCCACTGTTTAGGCATCTTTATTTCAGTTGTATTTTCCTTTCCATATATTGTACAAAGAATGTTAATAAATAAAAGTTGATGTTGTTTTTATACTCTTGTCTCTTGTGTATTTATTTTATATTGCTTAGCTACGCTTGGCGTATGTACTTCTGAGTACATACGAAGCGGACCTCGTCGCGTCCCCTTCGCCGTACACTAGGAAGCGGGGCGTGACAGGTTTTGTTGGTGGCCTATGCAGGTCTCGAACCTGCGACCTTCGCGTTATCAAGTCTCACTAAACTTTAAACTTTTGTATGTACATACGTGACAATTGCGGCCAGGTAAGTGTCAGGTAAGTGGGAGGCTCTCCACTACAAGTAGTGGCCCTAATTAAGTAACCACTTGCTTTAGACACACTTGCCTAGACACCGCAAAGTCAGGTTTAGATAAACGATTGATGTCCATGACATATCGTATTTCCTTTTTAAGAGATTTTGTTTTAAAAATTGTATTCAACTTAGAATTACAAGAAAGGTTTATAAAGAAAATGGTATTTTAGTGAAAAGTCTTGTATTTTCGTATTCTAAGTTTTGACGTTATCAATTAGGGTTATATTTGTGTGTGTGTAGAGGTAGGTCATTATCTCGTGACTTATTTTAAGGTTTAGTGAAGTTTAGAGGTTAAATATGATAAATTAAATATGAGGGTATTTAAGTGCAAGAATACGATATTTGTAAAAGTTATCATTTCATGTGTGAAAACTCATTCAAATTGTTTTTTACAAGTTTAGTGATCAAAATGAATATGTTTAGTAATAAGGGAATTGATTAGAAGAAGAAAAATAAACTTTATGGTATTATTGTGAAAAGAATACGATATTACAAGAAAGTTATCATTTCATGTGAGAATTTTTGTCCAATTTGATTTTTATGTGATTAATAGTCATCATGAATATGTTTAAGTGTTATGGAATTGGTGACAAGTGAAATTTTGCAGAAAAAACTGAATCGGAAATCGGTTTGTTCCGATTTCCGTCGGGTTTAATAAAGTCGTATTTTGAGAAATAGAAAAGAGAGAAGAATGAGACTTACGGGTTTCAAACTCTTCTAAAGAGTATAGAGGAATTAGAGAAATGGCCGAGATATTGTTTCGTCGCCGGTTGCTTCAAAGAACGTCGCCAGAATCCGTCAGCGCTTCGCCGTGATCTCGGTTTCAAAACACACTTTTCTTCTGGAAATTTCAAGAGAGTAAATCTAAGGTTTTGGAATGAGAGGGTAGGAGGTAGGGGTCTATTTATAGGGTAGCTAGGGTAGGGTAGGTGAAAGGTTTTGTTTATTAAAAAAATTTGTAAAAATTTAAAGAAAATCATTAAAATTTTATATTAAATAGAATGTATTTATCATTTGAGAACCGACCAATTAATTTGGAGTTAATAGGGGGTTTAGGAATACGAAAAGGCACACTTTTCGTTTTGGGA
Organism: Agapanthus africanus; assembly: GCA_030015575.1. Classification (NCBI taxonomy): domain Eukaryota; kingdom Viridiplantae; phylum Streptophyta; class Magnoliopsida; order Asparagales; family Amaryllidaceae; genus Agapanthus; species Agapanthus africanus. Next base: position 304,347,612 of record JASDDO010000016.1, on the reverse strand, counting down.
CCCCGACCTTCCGACCAACTCCGGCCGGCGGCGCCGGCCGGCCGAGTTGGCCGATCCCGGCCGGGTTCGGCGATGGTCGAGTGCGGGATTCTCTGACTAAGACTTTGGCATACTCCATTTTTGGGGTTCAGTTCAACATTTAGGAGTTATGGCCTGTGGATTGTTGGGCTTCCAAGAATTTTTAAAGAAAAATAAACTAAAAATAATGTGGGGCATGTGATTCGAACTCTGGTGGCTTGGTTAAGCTGTGCAAGGTATTACCAATGAGCTACAAGCTCTTTCTTGTAATTATTGTAGGGAAATAGATACTTAAAGTGTTATCAGGAACATTAATACTCAAAGTGTACTTCAAATTTAAATCAAATTTAGGTATACAAAAATTTAGGTATAGAAAAATTAACTTTAATAGAGCTAAATATATTTAGGTATATTAAAGTTAATTTTTCTATACTCCAATTTTTGTATACCTAAATTTGATTTAAATTTGAAGTATACTTGGAGTATTAATGTTGCTGATAACACTTTAAGTATCTATTTCCCTACAATAATTACAAGAAACAGCTTGTAGCTCATTGGTAATACCTTGCATTGCTGAACCAAGCCACCAGAGTTCGAATCCCATGCCCCACATTATTTTTAGTTTATTTTTCTTTAAAAATTCTTGGAAGCCCAAAAATCCACAGGCCATAACTCCCAAATGTTGAACTGAACCCCAAAAACGGAGTATGCCAAAGTCTTAGTCAGAGAACCCCGCACCCGACCATTACCGAACCCGGCCGGGATCAGCCAACTCGGCCGGCCGGAGTTGGTCGGACGGTCGGGGTCCCAAAATGAAAAGTGTGCCTTTTCGTATTCCTAAACCCCCTGTTAACTCCAAATTAATTGATCGGTTCTCAAATGATAAATACATCCTATTTAATACAAAATTTTAATGATTTTCTTTAAATTTTTACAAATTTTTTTAATAAACAAAACCTTTCACCTACCCTACCCTAGCTACCCTATAAATAGACCCCTACCCCCTACCCTCTCATTCCAAAACCTTAGCTATACTCTCTTGAAATTTCCACAAGAAAAGTGCGTTTTGAAACCGAGTTCATGGCGAAGCGCTGACGGATTCCGGCAACGTTCTTTGAAGCAACCGGCGACGAAACAACATCTCGGCCATTTCTCTAATTCCACTATACTCTTTAGAAGAGTTTGAAACCCGTAAGTCCCATTCTTCTCTCTTTTCTATTTCTCAAAATACGACTTTATGAAACCCGACGGAAATCAAAACAAATCGATTTCCGATTCGGTTTTTCTACAAAATTTCGCTTGTCACCAACTCCATAACACCTAAACATATTCATGATGACTATTAATCACATAAAAATCAATTTGGACAAAGTTTCTCACATGAAATGATAACTTTCTTGTAATATCGTATTCTTTTCACAATAATACCATAAAGTTTATTTTTCTTCTTCTAATCAATTCTCTCATTCCTAAACATGCTCACCTTGACCACTAAACTTGTAAAAATCAATTTGAATGAGTTTTCACACATGAAATGATAACTTTTACAAATACCGTATTCTTGCACTTAAATACCCTCATGTTTAATTTATCATATTTAATCTCTAAACTTCACTAAGCCTTAAAATAAGTCACGAGGTAATGACCCACCTCTACACACACACAAATATAACCCTAATTGATAACGTCAAAAGTTAGAATACGAAAATACAAGACTTTTCACTAAAATACCATTTTCTTTATAAACCTTTCTTGAAATTCTAAGTTGAATACAATTTTTTTTTTAAAAATCTCTTAAAAAGGAAATACGATATGTCATGGACATCGATCGTCTATTTAAACCTGACTTTGTGGTGTCTAGGTAAGTGTGTCTAAGGCAAGTGGTTACTTAATTAGGGCCACTACTTGTAGTAGAGAGCCTCCCACTTACCTGGCCGCAATTGGCGGTGAAGAGGCGAATTGAGGCTTCTAATGACTTATCGTTTAGACCTTAGAAATAGGCTAGTTGGCTTAGGGAACCCTAAAAACTAAAATACGGAAATTTACAAATAAATACCTTATAATTATAAAACCGTTTTCTAAATGAATAGTATTTATAAAATCTTTGCAAAGCACCACTACAACCCACCTTTAGGGAACTCGTTAGGGATAGTACGGTTCATCGTACACCTGCGGGCTAGTAGTGCGAGATTCAGTCCTCCGCAAGGAGCATTCGGTCTCGAAAGGTTTAAAATACGGTATTTAAGAAAAATGAGATTTTGGAAAATAAAATATTTATTTAAAATTATTCTTGTATTAATATATATATAATTATCATTTAAACACCTATTTTATTATAAGATAAAGTTTCCACTTTTTTCTAAAATTACAAGATTAAAAGTTACATTAAAATACCATGAATTTCAAATAAATCAATTAATACTTTTATTAGGATATATTCACTAGAATAACACAAATAAAAATTCACACTCATTATAACTATAAAGACGAATAATAAATACTTGAGGTGTATTTTGAAAACTATACAAAAGTATTTTTTACATGAAACCCCCTCAGGTTTTATAAATTACAATAAGGACCCTAACAATTAAAGAACTTCAAATTACCTTATTTTAGTCTGACTTGGGTTAGAGTTTAACTATTTCTGACTTGAATATGATTCAAGTCAATCTATATTCTTCTATATTCCAACTCAATATGAATACATGAATCCCTGAATCCGGTTAACAATCTATTCAATTTGACTGAATCAAACCATGGATATACATCCATTATCCTGTTATTCCATTTACCTGATTATGCAGTTACAACATGTTTACTGATATCATGGTTTTGGTCAGTCACCCAATTTACACAATACAATACAACAATACTGTTAAAACACTACGGGGTTTAAGGTGTAGATTGGTACGAAAGGTGTTAAAAGTGGCACGAGGTGGTCAGATTAAGACACCTAACCTGAATCCCATTGATGTTGTACCGTGGCTTAACGGTTCCTTGTACTTTCCGTTTGCCCTGGTCTCTAGCATATAGAGACCCCCCTCGTATACACTGGCATCCTTCTGTACCAAGCTACAAACAACAGCGTTAACATAATATTACAACAATAGTTTACACTTTAAAATGTATCTTCTTATTCTGTCTTCTCTACTTCCCTCTTACCTTTGGGACTTACCGAGCGATCTGTTCGCTGACGACATTCAGTTTCTCTCTTCTTTGAATGTCGTCAGGTGACCTAGACCCTGCAGAAGTTAAGCCAACACAAGAAGACTTGGAGCAATTTACCGAAGACCCTGCAGTATAATTTCATTGTACACTTTTCTTTTCAGTACTTTCCATTTCCTATTATGCCACTGTTTAGGCATCTTTATTTCAGTTGTATTTTCCTTTCCATGTATTGTACGAAGAATGTTAGTAAATAAAAGTTGCTATTCTTTTATACTCGCGTCTCTTGTGTATTTATTTTATATTGCTTAGCTACGCTTAGTGTATGTACTTCTGAGTACATACGTAGCGGACCTCGTCGCGTCCCCTTCGCCGTACACTGGGAAGCGTGGCGTGACAAAGGGGTTTCCTAGCTTAGGAGAAAAGATGTGGGATGCATATGAGATATGCACAGGAGCTCGATTAAATGCGTGTATATGATACCGTATTTTAATCGGGCGTTTTCTATTGATCGGGTCATATGTGATATGACCGGTTTATTAAATCAAGCGTTGATTTAATATTGACCATTATCTCATTTACTTAAAACATTTTCTATTTGGATGTATACATGAATGTATGTATGTATATATATGATCATATGCATGCACACTTGCATTCATACATGTGTCATGGTTGTTGATACATGGAGATGGCAATGCAAGACTCACATGGTATAAATAGTTATATATATTTGTTATTGAGAAAAAGAAAATGATATTAAATCATGGTTGCTAAAATTCTATACTCTTCTTTACTTGACCTAATTAATAACCATGGTTTAATATCCTTTGTTCTTTAACTCATTAATAAAATATCTAGATATTTATTAACCATGGTTCTATGTGAGTGTGACTCTCATTTATATATTTTCTCTTCTCGTTTTATTTGAGGCATAATCACAAAAGAGCTCTAGCATAGCCATTCTCCTTCTTCTTCCTCCTTATTGCTCTCTAGCTTTTTTCAGAGAGTGAGAAACATAAAAAGAAAAGATTTTGAAGTGAGATTACAAGCCATTTCACCAATCTATATTAGTCTTTCACCTTCATCTAGATCAAGTGTAGGTAGGAGCTTGTGCCAAGGGACTCCGTGGTGGATCGTCGTGGACTTTGAAGATCTCAAGCGGACCGGTTCAAACTTAAGGTTGATCCAAGGAGTCAAAGTGGGAGGTCTACAAAGATTGTATTTCTCCCCTATTAGTGTTAGACATTTGATAGTATATGATACTTCTTTTTTTTACCCTAAATTTCTAGTTCAATTCATAAAAGCTCTTGTTTAGAACCTCAAAATTTTTAATATAGCATGTTTGATGCTTGCAAAACCTAGTCTAGGTGCTAACCAAACCCTACACCATGTACCCGCAAACGTTGCCAACCGCTCCATGAATCGGGTATGATCATAACTCAGAACCGAGAAAACTCATGGTGGACACCTCGAAATATCATATCAAGAGAAACCGTGTTTTTAAAACAATAGATAATTTCATTTGAAATATAATTGTGGTTCTCAAATCTAGAGATCTCATGAAAATAATATCTCAATGCATATAACCATAAAGTACGATGAATGCAATATAGAATAGTAATATAAGCATATCAAGTATATCATGAAAGCATATCCTATGATAGTACTAAACAATGAATGTAATTACGGTTATGAATAATATCATGATAAATCGATTCTACTGTGCAAGTGGCATGGCAATTACCAATGATGAATGTGTGTGAGCCGGCAAATTTGTGTAAGTGCAACATGTGCATCAACGGTAATTGTGCAGGTATATTAGCAAATGATATCATATAGTATTAAATACCGGAACGTGGTATGTACATCACAAGGGGTAATAACCTATACAACATGGACAACCAAAGGTATATCTATGTACACATGAACCATACGGTCACATTTAAAGATATGAATCGTAGTTTTGAAAGTGGGGGCTACGGTGATTTAAGGAAAAGACACCATTTGAAAATACATAGCATCCCTTGAGGTTTCCGTTTAAAAGATGCATACGATTCATCAGTTTTGGAAATCGGTATGGTCCAGGTGGCATCTTTACAACGGCGATCCCGCCTCATAACATCCGATATGACAATAATTCTTGATCATCATTCTCAAATCATTAGCACGGATTAATCATCCCGTAACTCATCTCGTATGGTAATCCATCATACGGTAACATCAAACATAATAGGGATTCTATCGTCTTATTCATCAATAAGGGTACGGATCTAAAATCTCGTACAGCATATCAATCTTAATCCTCATAAATACACACGCACGCACGCACGCACACACACACATATATCTTAAGTCGCATTTGTATAAACGCCATATCTTATTAATCTCAAGTCGTATCGATCTCGATCTCGTATCATACCATTATTAACTTATACTTGTCCTTTTTCAATTTTATATATCAAACTTCACATTCTTACATCAATCCTCATATATCAATCCAAATTATCCTTAGCTATCATATCCGTGATTTTATACATGGGTTTTTCTCCTAACTAGTTTATATATCAATAGTTGCGAGGGTGTTATACGCCATCCACCTGACTTCCCCATAGATATAAATCTACTCACCTGCTAAACTCCTCGCTTAGCCGAAGTTTTCTTCGTCTTGAAAGTCCACGCGAAGGTACCTACAATCAATACACAATCGCAATACTATTAAAATCAAGTCCGAAAAACCGATACGGCACAAAAATTGCTTATAGGTTAGAACCTATAGGTTACGTATGCAAAAGCAACCAAATAACCCTTACCGTTGGCATACAAACGTCCAACGATGAAATACAATATCAAATACCAAAACTAAGGATTCAAAAATCGCAAAACAAATTTCAGTAATAGAGGAAATCTCTCCCAAATTCTACCCTTGGTCAAATCAAGGTATTTGCATATAGGGTTGCTCTAGATATCACATAATCAAGCCATGTCCAAAATTCAATTTCACCACAAGTTGGCCGCAATTTGCGGCCCTAGGCAATAAATCTGCGGCTATTTAAAGATTCTTGGGTTTCGGGTTTCAGGTGGTGCTTCTAGGTTGCCTGCTCATCTCACAGTGAATGAAACTTATTTTATGGTAGTCTCGAGTCATCCCAGATTCCAATATACCGTCACAAACTGACAAATAATCGATGTCGGGAAATTCTAACTTCGAGTTTTTGGTTCTAATCTCTGGTCTTGGTCAGTAAAAATCATCACTCGGGTTTTGCAAACACCCACTACACCTCAATTTACCACTTATAAGTCAAGTTTCCCACTAAACAACAACTTGGAAAGTTCTAAGATTACAATCTAACTAATACGAACTCTAAACTAAAACTAGGATACACTAAATACAATAACTTAACTAAAAGTCTAGAAATATACCTCCCTTGCAACTGAAGAAAATTCTTGGGTTGCCTAAAGTCTCCAAAAACTAAACTTGTTTAATTCAAAGGGTTTAGGAAGAGCTTGTGCATCTTTTTAATGAAGGTGGCATGGAGTTTTGGTAATAAATTGGAGATGATATATGGAAGTAGAGAGAAGGAAGAGGAGAAGGAGATGAAGAAAATGGTGAAGAAATGAAGAAGGAAGAAGAAATATGAAGAAATCAAAGGTCTCTCTCTCTCTTACCCTCACTCTCTCACAAATATCTCTTATGTCTTCCACTCTTGCTCATATCATTGCTTTTCTTTTCTTTTCTCTTTTTCACAAAACTCACAAGTCACAAATAAACAACATGCAATAAAATGTAACATGACATGATGCACTAACCATGTAAAAATGTATAAATACGAATTTGGCCAAATCGTGATTAGTAGTGCACTAATCAAGTTTAACTTAAACTTGCAAATATTTAATTATAAAAATGCCAAAATCCAATAAATATCATTATAATAAATAAATCATTTCAATCTCCACTTATTTTCCAAATATTGGTATATAATATACCATTTTACGAAAAACCACTATTCGCAAATCGAATAGTTTTCGTGAAATATATTATTTTAATATTTAAATTCCAAAATAATATTTTATATTTCTGAAATGTTACAATCTTCCCCCTTAAATAAATTCGGTCCCCGAATTTAAATTTAAACCTAAATACTAAAATATTTCGATAATCAGCTCAAATCAATAGGGCTCCGAAATCATGGAAGACACGGAAATACTATAGCGCATCATGTGCGCATGGAAATGAGTGTGAAACTCAAAAATCAAACTCCGTCAAGCGTCACGTAATCATCGGAGTTACAATGGAGATACAGATCTCGAAATCCACTACTGAAATCCAATATACTATAGTCAAAATCATAATATGTATATAGTACGCATCCCTTTAAATTCCTATAAACACTAGATAAAACACATGCAACATCTTTCCCAAATCGCCGTGCTATGCGTAGCTCACGGCACAAATGGCAGACGATCATTTGTAAATTAGTAAATATATACTTATATATATTTTGCTCAAATTATACGTCCAGTCTTTTTGAAATATCCTAGAAGGTTCTTCTTGTAAAATTTCGTGTCACTCGCGAACACGTAGGAAATAGCAAGTGTTAGTTATATGTATGCCCTACAGGCCATTACTGTACATTAGATGTATATTGGAGTGGATGCTGGGACATATATAGGTAGGACTTTCTTGCTCGACATGATAGTACGCTATCTGGTTGCTCTTTATCTTAACATGTATACTTTCTGTCTCTCTGTTACATGTTGATAAAGCCCTTAGGATCTGTGCTCGACTTCCAGGACTGTGATGCAGATCATACTAGTAGGGCCTGGGTAGTCCATGAGTACATCCTTCAATGTTCCTAGTCGTGGGAATATCAAGACGGGGCATCGATATTCCAGAGTAGACTAGCGTATATCTTCTCGACCCATGTGATGGGCGATGGATGATCCCATATCCATTGGTGTTTGACATCAGAGATGGTATGTGGGTGCTCGGTGGAGACTGGGTACACTGAACAGACTCGTCAAGAACTCCCAGATGGTATTATACCTCACGTCAGATGGCAGTTCTCTGGTGACACTGGTACAGCTTAGTCTGTTGACCCGAGATCGTCATAGAGTCTTGTGTGTCTCCTACTGTGCTTTGATTTCCACCCTACCACGGCTCTACTGAGTCGTGCAAACAGGTGGTCTTTGGGTACATTCCCGATTCACATGGAGGCAATGAGCGATAGGAGGGAATTCGTCTCTCCCGGTATTGGGGGTTGATGTTGCGCTATGCTCGACTGGCCATAACTGGAAATCCCTGGCCAGGGTTGCTGTGATATACTGGTAAGAGTTATCAGTAGTTTCACGCTTGTTATAGACCTTACATCGGCATGACTTACCGAGCTACTGGGGTCTGACGTTTACCACCCCTAGGCGAGATATGCGACATATCAGACGAACAGACCGGACTGTACGGTAAGTGTTGCTGGTTGGATTCACAGGAGTGTGAACGGGCTTGCTCGTTGATCTTCTGATCGCTCAATACCCGGGTGGCCGTTACGTTTAGCAGACCGCTTGCGGCTTGTGGGTGTTTGATATGATCATCGCCTACTGCCGGCATATTGACGAGTCTTTAGAGTCCTACACAGAGATTTCCTGGCTCAAGCGAAACGAAATAGGAGCGCATATGAGATATGTGCGGGACCGAGAATAATACCAGTATGAGATGTTGTATTCTATTCTCGCGATTTGTATCATCCGACGGTTATATAAGATATAGCCGGGTTACCGAATCAAATGTTGATTCGATATATTGATACACTTGATATTAGTCGGTTATATGCAGTATGACCGGATCATTAAATCAAGTGTTGATTTAATGATTTAATGTATAATTATATATTTGATATATTATTTTACATTAACTAGTATTTGTTCACTTAAGATGGATTTTCTCACTTGATGTGCACATTGTATATATAATATAGTTTTGTGCACTAGTTTATATCATGTTTGATGATACATGCAAACTTGGATGTGTGTATGCTTTGAACCATGTTTAGGTTAGGGTTTTAATTTATTTATTCATTTATTTATTTATTCTTTTTGGCAAGAAATAAAATGGTGGCTTTCTTTGGATTTTATTTGAAGCTTCATGAAGCTTTGAAAAGTTCAACCATTTTGTTTTTTGCTTAACCTAACCATTTGCCTAAACCCTAGTTTATTCTCTACATGAGTTTACTAACCCATGGTTGCTATATGATAAGGCATCACTTGATTTTCTATTTGAATTATTCATTCATTTTCTTTTCTTCTTTTTCTTCTTCTTCTTCTTCTTGATGAAGAAAAGAAAAGCTTTCTTGAAAATTCCAAGTGATGAATCCAAGTGAGAAATCTAAATCCAAAGTGAACCCACTTCCTATTTCTTCATTCTCTATCACTCGCCATGTAGTAGAGTGTGTTATCTTCACAAGTTTCATAACCTAGTGAAGATGGAGCTTGAGTTTGAGTCGCCTCGACGTAGATCATCTTCGGCATCGAAGTCAACGACCTAGCCCGCCCATTTCTCCGATGAAACCGACGCTAGAGTCCGGGATTCCGATGATCGCAGCAAAGGGACGTCAACATGGAGCTAGAGAAGTGGAGGTCCGGATCTACAAAGGTTATAGTCTCTTTCACACTTAGTTAAAGTTGTTAACTTGCTAGTTTTTCGCCTATCCTCTAGTAACGATCTTGCATAGGATTCTTAGGCACATGAAATTTTTGAATTTGGCATGGTTGATCAGTTGTAGAACCTCATGGGTGTGCCTAAGAACCCTACAGTGGTATCAGAGCTTAGCTAGAGCTTTAGGCGAAGTGTAAACGAAGTTAGAAGTCCGATCGAACCCGGAATTCCCCGATTATACCCTTCTCTGTACATTTTTACAAACTGTGGATTTTTCCAAATTAAAAATGCTCAGAAAATTATACAGGAAAAACTAAGAATTACTGTGAAGTACGGACCCCTAACTCAAAAATTTGACCGCGGAACCGCAGCTAAACCAAGGGTTTGGCGGCGGTTCCGCGGCCAAAATTGTGAATTAGTCCCTGGAACTTCATATATTTATTTTTAGGTCCTTTCTTGTCATTTTTTTTGGGAACTTTTTAATTCCACTCAAGTGTTGAGTTTTCTAGGGTATTATTGGGGACTCGTTGATTCGATCGGATAATTTAACTTCGTTTATGTTTTTCTGGATATTTTAGAAACTGTTAAAAAGTTCGACCAGATATAAATACCCATTTTTTCTCCTGCCAGGAAATTTCCAAGTGTTGGATTTTTCTGTAGTTTAAGAACATTCTAAGTAGTGCAAGTAACACGATGGACTCTCTAGAAGACAACAAACCTTAACTCAATTATGTGACCGTCTTGAACTGCCCTTTGAACCTTAGGGTTTGGGGCAGTACGGCGTGTCACATGTAAGGCGTTGGCTTGACCCTTCTACGGCTGGACCGTTGGTACTGAGGCATGAAGTGAATGTTTTTAAACTTATTTCATGTGTTGAGTTGTTTCGGGAAAACTTGGGTGTTTGATTGTTCGAACGGAAAGTTTAACATTTTCTATTTATCCGGAATGTGATACAATATTTGGAATCCACAAGTAGTTATGAGATAACTGATTTGGATGTTATAAACATAGCAGTTTAGTCTTACTTAATCGGTTGCCACGGGATTTTGATGTGATCAAAAATCCGTCGCAATCACGTTGCATACGCGGATACTCGCCGGGTAAACTTAACAGACAGCTACACCTCATAGCCCTGACCAAGTGACCGTAGGAGAACCTGTTGGAGATAGTGCCCTCAGAGTCAATTATTGGATCACAGGCACGTGATTGCAATGATTGAGGGAGGACCTATCCCGGTAGGACAGTCTTACTCGAGATGATAGTATGCTATCTGGTTTACCTTTATCATCGTGTACTGCTTCAGGTGACCTTGCAGGTCGTAATTACACGCTGATAGAGCCCCTAGGATTCTTGCTTGACTGCCAGCAGTATGATGGCGATCATATACGTGGGAGCTGGTAGTCTATAAGCACATCCTTAAAAGGTCCCTAGTCGTAGGAGTTTCGAGACAGGGCATCGATTCTCCAGAGTAGACTAGTGTATACAGTCGAGACCCCGACGAGGGGCGGTGGCCGGTCTCACAAGCCACTGGTGTCAGTTGGTTCACCTAAGATGTATACAGGTGCTCATTGGGTTATGAGTACACCGGACAGGACTCGCCGGGAACATGCTAGTTGGTCTTATACCTGACGTCAGATAACAGTTCCCTGGTGACATGTGTACAGGTTAGTTCATCGACCTGGGGATCGTCATTTGTCTCGTGTGAGTTCCCACTGTACTTTGATTACTACCCTACCACGGCTCAAAGGAGTCGTGCAAACAGGTTTTAGTTGGGTACAGTCCCGAGCCACATGGAGGCAGTGAGCGGATCTTCAGGGGTTCGTCTCTCCCGGTATTGGGGGTGAGGTCGCGCTGTGTCTAGGAGAGCCATTACGCAAAGCCCTCGGCCGAGGCAGGAGGTTTACTGGTAGGTATTCCAGTAGTATCTCAGGGCGTTTTGGGCTACACTCCGACACGACTTGTACCGCTTTTGGGGGTCTGACTTTTACCAACCCCCTAGGCCCGACATGCGATGCTCATAGACGAACGGACCGGACTGTACGGATATTGTCACTGACAGGCTCAGTAGGGTGTCAGGATGAGTTCGCTCATCGACGTCCCTTTTGGTCAATAGCTGGTGGCCCGTCACGTATTGTCTAATACCTCTGACGTGATAGTGGTTAAATCCACAGCCATAGTATTGACGTGTCTTTAGAGTCCACCACACTTACAGTTACTCAAGCTTTCGGGCGAAACGCTGTAGAGGCCGTATGGAGATATGGCAGGGTCCGATCAGATATGTGCGGTATTGCACGAATCAGGATCGGACAGTTTTGTACTAGTGGCCGTATAGTTATATGGCAGGGTTCGATCTGATACGTGCGGTATTGCACGGATCAGGATCGAACGGATATTACTAGCCGGCTTTGGTTTAAGCCGGATCCTAGTTTAGTACAGTGTAGATTTTGTCTCATTGCATATGTATCCGGTAGGAATACAGATGCGGGTGTGTATGCACAGTATCGGGGTTTTCCTGTAATTTATTACGGGACCAGTTTTCTGGAGTTGCCAGTTTGCATTCCGTTCCGGCCGGTTTTCCTTTGTTCTTTCCCGGCCGGACTTTTCCGGTGGAGGGGGTTATTTGCAAGTTTGCAAATAACATTTGTGGAGGGGGTATCTTGCATATTGGTGGCATCATGATAGTTTTTCATGATGAGATCCTTTTTCTTTCTTTTCTTTGCTTTATGTGATTAGAATTGATAAGAATGGTTGATGTGAGCTTTGCTTTTGATATGGTCACCTCTTGCTTTATCCTACACTCACCTCCCTTCATGAGTTTTGTTAATGCCTCCATCATTCTCACATTGTAGTGGCCGGCCTCATATTTTGGGTGAGGAGGAGAGAAAAAGAGAGGAGTTCATTTGCATGAGAAAATTATTCACCTCTCATTTTTCTTGCTACACTATTTCTAGCTCCCTTCAATGTTCTTCATTCCTCCATCAAGGCAACATAACCCCAAAGAGACAAGCATCTTCTACACTACATTCTACAGCATTTCTTGGGCATGTCGACTTGCCGGCTTCATGCCCGAGTTGCCTCGGTATTGAGGCGGGAGCCCGTAAAAGACGCAGGCGATGTGGTGCCCTTCCGGCGAGGAGGCGACGATATGGAGACTAGACTTTCCGCGGGAGATCGGGACGATGACGAGAAGACCGGAGGACTCGGATCACTCGGTATACTTCTCTTCCCATCTCTTGTTAGCTAGCATTAGGTTAATGGTTACGATCCGGGTTTTTATTGTCCGCGGTAGCACCAGTTTCCAAGTAAGGAAAATTTTTGATTCCGCATTTTGGCCTCGGAAAGACGGCCGGGGCGCTGCCGTGGCGCAACATGGTATCAGAGCCACGCCATTAACCTTGCCTAGCTTGTTCTAGTGTGTTTTACATTTCCGATCGAACAAAATCCCAAAAACCATATTTCGTGTGCATCAGTTTTCTGTCGATTTTTTCCGAGCTCTAAAAATTTTTCAGGTTGTAAAAAACTAATGTACTGGAAATTCAAAGACATCTGTAAAAATTCGACACATTCAGTCGATAACTGTATCGCGGAACCGCGGCCAAACCCCCCCTTGGGCCGCGGTTCCGCCGCACATTTGTATCTTCACTGTGTCCAATTTTTCCAGTGGGCTTGTGGGCTAATTTTAGGGGTTTTGGGATATTAAATTTGGGCCCAAATTTTCTGTGACTGCTACAGTATTGCTTGGGGGCCCACTTGTTAATTGTTTGATCGATCGGATATTTTAAACACATTATTTCACAGTATTTACATTATATCTGCGACCGTGAATGTCACTTGATCGGTAAATCCCGTCTAACTGCTATAGCCCAGTTAGACGGATTTGCGAACGTGACTTTCACGTTGATGTTCTATGTTTATGCTGTGTTGTTGCGGATCGGTCGTGGGGGATAGCCTGGATGCAATGCTAGTACAGTTTTGTTGTTTTATGTACATTTGATATTGCGGGGCGAGCGTCCGATATGTAGACTGCCGTCACTGCCTGTTTGTATTATTCTTTTGGGGCACGACCTGGTTGCGGTCGATGTACCCGTTGTATGTATATTTTACTTTCTGTACTAGGATTACCCCGCGGAGGGGTGCACGGATAGCCGGGTTCTAGAGGGCAACGGGCCCGCATCTCATGGCATTGAGACGGAGGGGGCTTCACTCTAGGATTGGCGGGCTATTCGCCGCACTCGTAGGGGGTACAGGTTGGCCCAGGAGGGGTGCCCAAGTTACCGAATTCCATGAAGTGCTGGGTGGTCCATTCACGGTGCTGAAGGGGGCTGCCTCGCTTCAGGTTTTGGCGGGTGACTTGCCGCGCCCGTAGGGGTCTAGGATTTCATTGCACAGGCTATCCACACGACCAGGGGAACGTCGGGTTTCAGCAGCGGCTCTGTGAAACCCGGGGATCCCAGATATCTGTATTGTTCTGTGATGCTGTACATTTCTGTGATGTTGCTTTTTATCACGCCTTGAGCGAATATAATATATTGGTATATATATTAGTAGATGTTGTATATGTTTTGCATCCGCGCTAGTCCAGTCCCCGCTCTGTCGTTAGTTAAGTAACCTAACGGGTGATGACGGGACCCAGTGGCGAATGCGGATGGCATATACGTACATCAGTATATTTTCGTTCTTTGTGGTGTGATCAATTGATGGGACTGCGTTGATTCGGATCAATGCAAGATAAACAAACCTATTCTGATGTTGTTGGAACATTTTTCAAAAAGCTGTTATTGCAAGGACGTTCACTTTTGCTTTGCATCATGATATTCATTTGGAATATCCTGCTCCTCAGTCGACGAGGCAAGGGCCGAGATCCCTTCACCGGGAGTGACCCCTTGGACAGAAGTTTGCGTCAGGGCATTAACTTCACTATAGCCGATTACTTTTGCTTTGCATCGTGGTATTCAGTTGGAATATCCTGCACCTCATTCTACGGGGAAAGAGCCGAGATCCCTTCACCGGGAGTGACCTCTTTAGCAAAGGTTTTCGTCACTATATTTTTATAAAAGGCTATGCAGTTCCTTCAACGATATCAAGTTCTTTACGTTAAAGGTTTTTCGCCAAAAACCATTCGTAGCCCTCCGTCATTTCTTATGGGTATTATTTAGTATTCGTGCTGCGTTTGTTGACTCCGTCAAGGCGTAGTGTACGGTAGCTAAGTGGTGCTTGTTTGTTGCATAAATGGGATTGGTTAGGACAGTCGTGCGGCCTTGTTGACTCCGTCAAGGGCACGTACGGGTGGGTTTAATGCAATCCAGATAATGACGGGTTGAACTTGACTAGGACTCTTTGATTTGTTGACTCCGTCAAGGTCACTTGGGTCCTAGGGGTAAAAACACACATCGGGAGTTTCAAAAGAACTGAAACTTGCCAGGCATGCGCATACCTTCTGGAGTGTGGTGACTTGAGTGGATTCCGTCAAGTTATCATGCGATGATAGTTGGATCCCGATTCCCACTGATGAGTTAGTTTACTCCTCGGGTGACCCCGACTAATTCTTCTTTCAGGTTTGGAGGAGAATTTGAGGTACAGTGGGAGGTTTCCAGATTAGACAAAGTGATAACCATTCTGATCTAGGTTAGAGTGCACGCTGAGTGTTTCTTTTCTATCTCTCTTTGGCAGCGACCATTGACCCGACCCTGGACTATGACTCAGTGACCAAGTTGACCGAACCTTCTTAACACAGGCTTTTGGATTGTCAGAGTTGCAGACCACATTGCCACTCCTACTTTTACCCTTTTCTCCAGGACACCCCGTATTACTACGAACGTCCACTTCCATTGGACAAAACCATCGTATGGTTATATACGAACTCGAAGGAATTCGAGGATGGTTTCCGGTTCTGGAGAAAACGAATAGGATTATTCAGTTGTCTTTTCCCTTTTACCTTCTCTCAAGTTGAGAGTACTCCTTGGTTTAGGAGATAGTACACCTATTACGCAAATTGGATAGTCCTCTTCCAAACCTTAGGCTGGTGCCGACCGGTAGGGAATGAAGAAAACCAATTAGCCTAAAAGGTGTGCAGAAGGTATTAAGATTAAGACAAAGTAAGGGATTAGTAAGAGGGCAAAGTAAATTGCGACTGATATTCATGACCAAACCAAGTACTTCTTCGCCAATCCTAAATCACCTTTGTATTTCTCCAGGACACTCCGTATCACTACGAAGATCCCAAGTTTATTGGATGCTCCATCGTATGGTTATATACGAACTCGAAAGGAACTTGTTCCAGTTCGGGGATGTACTCTGGTCCAGGAGAAATAGGAATAAGGTTTATTCGGTTGTCTTTTATCTTCACCTTCTCTCGCATTGCGAGTGCTCCTAGGACTAGGACAGTACACCCATTATGCTTATTGGATAGTCTTCTTCCAAACCATAGGCTGGTGCCGAACGGTAGGGAAGGAAGAAAACCATTTGGCCTAAGGGGTGTGCAGAAGGTAATGACTAAAGACATATAAAGGGATTTGGAGAGGTGGCAAAGAATTATACGGTTATAGTTGTGAATCTGGATAATGGTAGAGGCATTACAAGGAATACCAGGATACCCCATCGAAACATTTCAATGTTTCAGTTCAGCTGTGTACTGTTAAAAGAAAACTGATTTCCCGATTGGGCACTTACTCCAGGGTATGTATTTACCAGGTATGATTCTCACATCTGTATGGTTTTACAGATGATGAGTGGGAGTAAGTTATTGGGAATAGGGTGATCATCCTCATTATATCGGGATTCGTTGTAATCGGTGATATTTGAGGAGATCATCTGGGCTGTTTGTCGGTCGGCAAATATTTGGTTTTGAATATCCGCTGTTGTGCACCAATTTCAAATTGATATATCTGTACGTCTATTTTCATAGAGTGAGATATACCTTTTGATATTATGTCGATGACATTTACCTATATCAGTGGATGGTTAGGTAAGGAGCATTAAACAGCGGTGTAATTCTTCTTAACCATAAGTACAGTTTTCAACCTACGACACACAGTGAAAGAGTTGTTAGACTCAGCGGACTTATACAGAGTATTGTATGTTGTCCAGGGTCCATTAGGACAGAGGGGTTGGTCCTCATACTATATTCTGTTTACTTTTAACTTCTCTAGTTCTTAGACATGTGTTTCGTGGAAATACAGGGTCTAAGTTTTGAGGAGTTATAGGTATTTGAATAGAGTAGAGAACCAGGTATAGCAAGTATCGGGATTCTTCAAAGTGATCGAAGATGTAGATACTTGTGTATGGTATTCAGTTGATAGTAATGATAAAGAGAAATTTCTTCTCTTTCAGGTTACTCATAATTGGAAGCATTCCTAAGTTGAGTAACGCTGATCGGCCTCCTTCCATTTAGTTTACATGCACTGGAGATAGCTGCATGATTTGAATCTGGTTCAATTGAATCAGTGCCTCTGGTTCTATATTGGATATAGAACAGTTCATATCTTAACGATGTTAAGGTACGGGGAGTTGTCCGGCTTATGCTTAAAACCAGACACTGGACAACTCAAGGCACGTTTCTGTAATGGCTGTTTGCGGGTTGACCCAGGCTATGACGAGGGTTGACTTTCTACCATCTGGAAGATCAATAGAGATATTGTTCTTGACTCGCCACATTTTTAAAAGAAATGGATTTTTAGAAAACAGTAGTGGGAGTATGGTAGAACTGGAAGTGATTCCAGAACCGCAAACGATTACTGAAGATTTGATAAGGAACCTAAAGATTCAATCTGGTTTGACATTCCATTGGCCACTCCGCAGATACGGTGGGTAACTTCAGGCACCCGAGAGGTACTCCGGTAGCCTCAAGGACGGTGACAGGGAAGTTCTTGTTTACCCACACTTGCCATTGCTGTTGTTCCAGGCCGCGAGACCCGGCAGGAGGATGAGTATAGCGTCGTTCTGAACTAGCTTCAGAAGTGTACGTGTATATGACTCTGCCAGAGGGTTGTCGTAGTCAGTGGGAGCAGCGGAAGCATTGGTGGACAGGTGGCTTATGTCTATTTATAGACTAAAGCAGATATAGCAGAGATAGATCATCTATTTCTGACATGACAGTCATAGGTTTGACGTCATCAGAATAGGGGATGGATCTGTTGAGAAGGTAGTAGGGTGTGATGTCATGGTATTTGGATGACATACACAGAGTAGGAAGTGATATTCCTATACTACGATCGGTTATACTTTGGTTGTCACACAGTTGTTTCTCCACACAGGACTTGGATATTATATCATACATTCTGGTTACTAGATCTATGGTTTTAGATCTAGATTTGGGTGGTTTCCCAATCTGGGTACCTTGACAGCATTCTATGAGTATTTAGAATGGACGACTCCTGGCACGGTAGTGCACCTGCAGTTGATGGAGTCACCCTCTCTAAAGGTGTCTTATAGACTAAAGGGGAGAGGGATACTCATGATTGGCAGATCACTTGCTTAGGCAATTGAGTCAATCATGAGATGTCAAGTACCACACCAGATGTTGTTCTTGCACTAGATGCAATAAGTTGACATTGATCCAATCCTGGAGAAGCAGTCGGAAGCAGTCTTAGGACATAAGTGCGTGTTCTAGGGATGTGATAACGACAGCCTCTTTTAGGAGACGGTTATCACTCCAGGCTTCCAAGGTGACATGGATGGCAGAGTGGCTGTCAGAGTTATAGTTTTTCCTTTTGACGAGGGGCAGTATTTTGGACAGGTGGTCCAAGGCAATACTGAGGGAGGCATGGCGCTGGGTACTGATTAAGTTCAGTTATCGATACATTCTAAGAAGTTTGGATTTGGAATTCATTTATGAGCTAGGTCCCATCAAATATCCAGACATACTCTAAGACAGGTACTGCTCTTTTCGGGAGATGGCTTTCTCCGCGAACTTGAGATATAGAGAGACATAGAAAGAAACATCCTGCGGATCCACTCACTGAGGCTATTCCTCGAACGCAATAGTTTCGCAAACGAGCTTTGTGAGACTGACCAGTAGAGGAGTTAGGTGTTCGGTATCACACGGGCTGTGAGTATGCGACATCGCAATAATTAGCCTTGAGTGCAAGTGGGAGATTGTTGGAGATAGTGCCCTCAGAGTCAATTATTGGATCACAGGCACGTGATTGCAATGATTGAGGGAGGACCTATCCCGGTAGGACAGTCTTACTCGAGATGATAGTATGCTATCTGGTTTACCTTTATCATCGTGTACTGCTTCAGGTGACCTTGCAGGTCGCTATTACACGCTGATAGAGCCCCTAGGATTTTGCTTGACTGCCAGCAGTATGATGGCGATCATATACGTGGGAGCTAGTAGTCTATAAGCACATCCTTAAAAGGTCCCTAGTCGTAGGAGTTTCGAGACAGGGCATCGATTCTCCAGAGTAGACTAGTGTATACAGTCGAAACCCCGACGAGGGGCAGTGGCCGGTCTCACAAGCCACTGGTGTCAGTTGGTTCACCTAAGATGTATACAGGTGCTCATTGGGTTATGAGTACACCGGACAGGACTCGCCGGGAACATGCTAGTTGGTCTTATACCTGACGTCAGATAGCAGTTCCCTGGTGACATGTGTACAGGTTAGTTCATCGACCTGGGGATCGTCATTTGTCTCGTGTGAGTTCCCACTGTACTTTAATTACTACCCTACCACGGCTCAAAGGAGTCGTGCAAACAGGTTTTAGTTGGGTACAGTCCCGAGCCACATGGAGGCAGTGAGCGGATCTTCAGGGGTTCGTCTCTCCCGGTATTGGGGGTGAGGTCGCGCTGTGTCTAGGAGAGCCATTACGCAAAGCCCTCGGCCGAGGCAGGAGGTTTACTGGTAGGTATTCCAGTAGTATCTCAGTGCGTTCTGGGCTACACTCCGACACGACTTGTACCGCTTTTGGGGGTCTGACTTTTACCAACCCCCTAGGCCCGACATGCGATGCTCATAGACGAACGGACCGGACTGTACGGATATTGTCACTGACAGGCTCAGTAGGGTGTCAGGATGAGTTCGCTCATCGACGTCCCTTTTGGTCAATAGCTGGTGGCCCGTCACGTATCGGCTAATACCTCTGACGTGCTAGTGGTTAAATCCACAGCCATAGTATTGACGAGTCTTTAGAGTCCACCACACTTACAGTTACTCAAGCTTTCGGGCGAAACGCTGTAGAGGCCGTATGGAGATATGGCAGGGTCCGATCAGATATGTGCGGTATTGCATGAATCAGGATCGGACAGTTTTGTACTAGTGGCCGTATAGTTATATGGCAGGGTTCGATCTGATACGTGCGGTATTGCACGGATCAGGATCGAACGGATATTACTAGCCGGCTTTGGTTTAAGCCGGATCCTAGTTTAGTACAGTGTAGATTTTGTCTCATTGCATTTGTATCCGGTAGGAATACAGATGCGGGTGTGTATGCACAGTATCGGGGTTTTCCTGTAATTTATTACGGGACCAGTTTTCTGGAGTTGCCAGTTTGCATTTCGTTCCGGCCGGTTTTCCTTTGTTCTTTCCCGGCCGGACTTTTCCGATGGAGGGGGTTATTTGCAAGTTTGCAAATAATATTTGTGGAGGGGGTATCTTGCATATTGGTGGCATGATGATAGTTTTTCATGATGAGATCCTTTTTCTTTCTTTTCTTTGCTTTATGTGATTAGAATTGATAAGAATGGTTGATGTGAGCTTTGCTTTTGATATGGTCACCTCTTGCTTTATCCTACACTCACCTCCCTTCATGAGTTTTGTTAATGCCTCCATCATTCTCACATTGTAGTGGCCGGCCTCATATTTTGGGTGAGGAGGAGAGAAAAAGAGAGGAGTTCATTTGCATGAGAAAATTATTCACCTCTCATTTTTCTTGCTACACTATTTCTAGCTCCCTTCAATGTTCTTCATTCCTCCATCAAGGCAACATAACCCCAAAGAGACAAGCATCTTCTACACTACATTCTACAGCATTTCTTGGGCATGTCGACTTGCCGGCTTCATGCCCGAGTTGCCTCGGTATTGAGGCAGGAGCCCGTAAAAGACGCAGGCGATGTGGTGCCCTTCCGGCGAGGAGGCGACGATATGGAGACTAGACTTTCCGCGGGAGATCGGGACGATGACGAGAAGACCGGAGGACTCGGATCACTCGGTATACTTCTCTTCCCATCTCTTGTTAGCTAGAATTAGGTTAATGGTTACGATCCGGGTTTTCATTGTCCGCGGTAGCACCAGTTTCCAAGTAAGGAAAATTTTTTGATTCCGCATTTTGGCCTCGGAAAGACGGCTGGGGCGCTGCCGTGGCGCAACAGAACCCCGTCGCCGAAAGAATCCGTTCGGGTGCTTGCGGCAGCGGTGTTCCGCCTTGGTGCACTTCGTCGACGGCATCGAGGGTGCGGCCGTCTACTAAAGTTTGCGACGAGTATTCGATCAGGATGTCGGGAATCTTGTTGAATTGCCCGACTTGATATTGAAAAGAGTTTTAAATAATAAGACTAAAATGCGGGGTTTATAATTGATTAGGCATGCAATGTCTAAAGAGTTTGTAGATTCCAACTGTTGTAGTTTTACACTTTCTTTTTCTGTGACCGTAAGTGTAGTATGTAGTTGTACCACCGTTTTCGTTGCTATACGTCGACGACAATCGGTGTATGCATACTTACATACGTTGATGACATGTGATGTTATGTGTTGTTGGATATGTTATATTGGATCGTCGTGTTTGAATAGCCGGGGGGTTTTTATGTGAGATGAGTGTTTTTTCTTTTTCATTCATGTAACAACTTGTATGTAATATTCTTTTATTGGGGCACTTCCAGGTTGCGGAAGATGTCACCGTTGATGTATATTATTTACTTTTCCGCATTAGGATAGACCCAAGGAGGGGAGCACAAGTAACCGGGTTCTAGGGTCCAGTAGGAGACCATCTCGAGGAGTCGAGTCCGGGTCTTCTAACCCTAGAATTGGTAGGGTTGCTTGCCGCTCTCGTAGGGGTCTAGGGGTGTAGGATTGGCTATTCATCACAATCGTGGAATCCGTGTTTTATTCAGGCTCAAAATAAAACACGGACGTCCTAGTATATCCAATATTTCATATGATATTTTCAGCTGCGTTATCTGTGATGTGATCATGTGATATGTTCAGATAGATATTATATATAGTATATATGATGTATTATATAGACGTTGCTTATGTTTTACACCCGCGCTAGCCCTGCCTCGCTCTGGCGTTAGTTACCTAACCTAACGGTGTAGACGGGACATCGAGGCAAATGCGGATGACATAAGCATACGTTATATTTATCTGTGATGTTTAGGTGGACTTAAATGATGGGACTTCATTAATGTGATTAATGAAAGAAAATAAACCTAAAAGATGTTGTGGAATCGAATTTCTTAAAAACAGGTAGCTATAGTTCTTGCTTTGCATCGCGGTGTTCCTTGTAGAACATCCTGCACCTTATTCGATGAGGAAAGGGCAGACGATCCCTTCACCGGGAGTGACCCCTTTAGCAATAACTGGCAGATACTACAACCCTCGATTTGTCTTTTGATTGCTTCTATAGTTTCTGCTTTGCACAGCGGTATATATGATATATCCTGCATCTTATTCGATGAGGAAAGGGTCGACGATCCCTTCAACGGGAGTGACCCCTTTAGCAAAACTAGAAAAGCCTCAAAAACACTCCATTTAAAAACCATTTGATTCCGCAACGAGATCAAGTTCAAAGCGTTAAAGGTTTTCTTAAAAACCATCCGCAGCCCTCTGTCATTTTAGGAAGTAGAGTACTTAGTATTCGTGCTACGTTTGTCGACCATAGCCGAGGCGTAGTGTGCGGTAGCTAAGTGATGTCTTCCTACACAGCATATGATACAATTAATTAGGACAGTCATGTGACTTTGTTGACCTTAGCCAAGGGTCATGTGGGTGGGTCTAATTAATCACGAAATGACGGGTAGAACTTGACTAGTGCTTATGATTTGTTGACCATAGCCAAGGTCATAAGTGCTAGGGGTAAAAACCTTTATCGGGAGTTTCAAGTGTTGAAATTTGCAATGAGATTGCATACCTTCTATATAATAGTTGGATCTCGATACCCACTGCGAGTAATTGTTACTCCTGGGAGAGTTTTGCACTTTGCAATTAGCCGATCAAGTAGGTGTCTAGAAAGGTGTCAACGGGGTTATGCCCCTGGGAAAACGAGGTTTATTATAATTAGGTCCGTGCGAAAGCACGGGGAACCTCCCTCAAAGTACCGACACTGGCCTGGCTGAAAGATTGGCGAACTTGTAGAGTGTAATTAATCCCGGCTAGTCTTTCCTTTTAGGGTTTGAAGGAAGATTTGATAAAAACAGTGGGAGCCATCCTGATTAGATAAAATAAATAACCAATCTAATCTTGCAAGAGCGCACGCAGAGTGTTTTCTTCTCTCTCTCTCCAGGTAGTAACCATATCACGCCTTAATCAAGATAATAATATAGATGTATTGACTGAACCCGCTTGTTTTACTGAGCTGGGGAACGTTGGTCCCGCTCCAACTTATAATTGTTATAAGACCGAGCAGGAAATAGGGGAATACCAGGATTCCCATGCCGCCCAAACAAAGAAAGTGCATAAGATGCATCTCTTTCGGGTGTGTTCATTTTAAAGAACTGTTTCTCAGTGACCTCTACGTCCTAAGTATTAGATACCGGATTAGGATCTCAAAAAAATGTAATCCATTACATGGGGTACAGAAAGGTAGAAAACTAAGAACGGGTGATAAGTTTCATGAGACAGAAAACGGTGCAAGTGTTGCAACCAAGTCTGTTGGTTACTGTCACCCTGTATTACTGAACAAATGCTTTTAGATACCGAACCTGATATACAAAATCATATCAATCTCTTTATTTATTAAAGAAGGATATAATTTTGTATTGTTGAATATTGTTTTGAACATTTCAAAAGTTGATCGGTTCAGGCACGTTATCTAAAAGCATTGACGTTCTAAATCAAACTACAGTTCCTACTATACAGAACACACACAAGAGAAAGAGTTCAGAAATGAACGATTTCTTCTTGAAGTATTGTAGACTAGGTCATATCAATGTGACCCGACTAGCTTAAGTTACATTTTAGATGCATATTTAAATCAGTTTGAATTTACATCTTGTGAAACTTGCCAGTCATGTCACAAAAATTAGATGACCATAGCTCTGTTTATTGGAAACAGAGAAAGAGTTAGTAAACTCTTGGGACTGATACATGATAATGTATGTGAGGTCCCCTGTCTACACATGCCAGGACCGGCTCTTTGTACTTCATTACATTCTCTGATGATCTCTCAAGATTCAGCCATATGTTCATGTTGAAACATAAGTCCGATACTTTTAAGATATTCACAGAATATAAGTTAGAAGTAGAGAACCATAAACCGGGTATAAGTTTTATGTCCTATGATGAGATCAGGGAGAAGAATACTTGTGCATAGAATTCCTGGACTATTCTAAAGGAGAATGAGATTTTCTCTCTCTTTATTACTCCTCTGAATACACCATAGCACAATGATGTATCAGGGCGGAGCAATAGCACCCTATATGATATAGTGTGCTCTATGATGAGTACTACTCAGTTACCTATTTCCTTTTGGGGTTGTGTACTTGAGAATATGCATACCTATTGAATTGGATTCCAATCAAATCAATGCCTACCACTCCATATAAGATATGGTATGGGAAGAGCCTGTCTCTTAAGTAAGTTAAGATTTGGGATTGTCTGGCCTATGTCAAAAGCAAAATCCGGACAAGATCGAGGCAAGCTCAGTTCTGTAGAACTGGAAAGGTTCCAGCTATACAAAACTGCAGCTGATGATTTGACAGAATCAAAAGATTCAATAGTCCCCGACGAACCTCAGACTCTCCGCCGATCTGGTAGGGTTCCTCATTCGCCTGAGAGATACTTCGGTTTCTCGATGACAGTGAGAGCGAGGAATGTATCATGAGATGACGACCCGACTAGTTTCGAGCAGGCCATCGAGAGTAGGGACTCTGTAAGAATGGCTGGATACTTAGAGATCTGAGATGGAATCCATATACACCAACAAAGTATGGACTTTAGTTGCTATATCTGAAGGGTTAAATCCCCATCAGGAGCAAGTATATCTTGAGAAGATTACTTGGTGTAGATGGAAAGGTTGAGACTTTCAAAGATAGACTTCTTAAAGGTTTTCGTCATCGACCAGGCATGGATAATGATGAAACCTTTTCTAGGGACTATGCTTAAGTCCATCCAGATCCTACTTGCCATTTTTATATACCATGACTACGATATCTGGTGGTTGGGTGCCATGACTGCTTTTCTAAAATGATGATTTAGAAGAGAACCTCTATAAGAACACAGCCAGAGAGCTTCGTAAACAGTGGGAGCAGCGGAAACGTGTGCAAGTTGCTTTACAGATTAAAGCAGACATCGCGGAGTTGGAACATCTGTTTTGATGTGGTAGTCAAAGTGTTTAACTTCATCAAAATGGTAGATGAACCTTATATATACAAAAAGGTAGTAGAAAGTAAGGTGGTTATCCTCGTATTGTACGTGGACAACATACTCTTGATAGGAAAAGAGTTTCCTATACTACGCTCGGTCAATCTCCTCTTATCACAAGGATTCTCCAAATAGGATAAAGGTGATACCTCCTAAATCCTAGGATTTGGATCTATAAGGATGTTAGGGTTCTCACTAGGTTTAGTGGGTTGGTATCAATCGATCCTGGGGAGAATCACTGGAAAGGTTCCAAAGTGATAAGGACGACTGAATGTCAGTCGCAGGCATTGTTTTTACCCTCAGTAAAGGGACGGTATGTTGGAAGAGTTCCAAGCTAGATACCGTGGCAAACTAGACGATAAAGGCTGGTAACATCGCTATTAAAGATACTACCAAAGAGGAAGTTTGGATGTATATTGGTTCATGAGATGAACTAGGTTCCGACCATTATGTGACAATGGAAGTGTGGCTTTGGCCCAGGAACCCTGGTCCCATCAGTGACCCAGACATATTCTGAGGCAGCATCACCTGATCATGGAGATAGTTGATCTCCAGGGTGATCAAGGTTAGGAGAGTAGACTCAGAGGACAACACGGCGGATCCACTGACAAAGGCCTTTTCCCAAAGAGAGACTTTTATGGGATGGTTGAGTATTTGATACTGCAACCACTGCTACAGATGGCCCAAGTGCAAGTAGGAGATTGTTAGTTATATGTATGCCCTAGAGGCCATTACTGTACATTAGATGTATATTGGAGTGGATGCTGGAACATATATAGGTAGGACTTTCTTGCTCGACATGATAATACGCTATCTGGTTGCTCTTTATCTTAACATGTATACTTTCTGTCTCTCTGTTACATGTTGATAAAGCCCTTAGGATCTGTGCTCGACTTCCAGGACTGTGATGCAGATCATACTAGTGGGGCCTGGGTAGTCCATGAGTACATCCTTCAATGTTCCTAGTCGTGGGAATATCGAAACGGGGCATCGATATTCCAGAGTAGACTAGTGTATATCTTCTCGACCCATGTGATGGGCGATGGATGATCCCATATCCATTGGTGTTTGACATCAGAGACGGTATGTGGGTGCTCAGTGGAGACTAGGTACACTGAACGGACTCGTCGAGAACTCCAAGATGGTATTATACCTCACGTCACATGACAGTTCTCTGGTGACACTGGTACAGCTTCGTCTGTTAACCCGAGATCGTCATAGAGTCTTGTGTGTCTCCCACTGTGCTTTGATTTCCACCCTACCACGACTCTACTGAGTCGTGCAAACAGGTGGTTTTTGGGTACAGTCCCGATTCACATAGAGGCAATGAGCGATAGAAGGGGATTCGTCTCTCCCAGTATTGGGGGTTGATGTTGCGCTATGCTCGACTGGCCATAACTGGAAATCCCTGGCCAGGGTTGCTGTGATATACTGGTAAGAGTTATCAGTAGTTTCACGCTTGTTATGGACTTTACATCGGCATGACTTATCAAGCTACTGGGGTCTGACGTTTACCACCCCTAGGCGAGATATGTGACATATCAGACGAACAGACCGGACTGTACGGTAAGTGTTGCTGGTTGGATTCACAGGAGTATGAGCGGGCTTGCTCGTTGATCTTCTGATCGCTCAATACCCGGGTGGCCGTTACGTTGAGCAGACCGCTTGCGGCTTGTGGGTGTTTAATATGATCATCGCCTACTGCCGGCGTATTGACGAGTCTTTAGAGTCCTACACAGAGGTTTCCTGGCTCAAGCGAAACGAAATAGGAGCACATATGAGATATGTGCGGGACCGAGAATAATACCAGTATGAGATGCTGTATTCTATTCTCGCGATTTGTATCATCAGACGGTTATATAAGATATAGCCTGGTTACCGAATCAAATGTTGATTCGATATATTGATACACTTGATATTAGTCGGTTATATGCAGTATGACCGGATCATTAAATCAAGTGTTGATTTAATGATTTAATGTATAATTATATATTTGATATATTATTTTACATTAACTAGTATTTGTTCACTTAAGATGGATTTTCTCACTTGATGTGCACATTGTATATATGATATAGTTTTGTGCACTAGTTTGTATCATGTTTGATGATACATGCAAACTTGGGTGTGTGTATGCTTTGAACCATGTTTAGGTAAATGGTTAGGGTTTTAATTTATTTATTCTTTCATTTATTTATTCTTTTTGGCAAGAAATAAAATGGTGGCTTTCTTTGGATTTTATTTGAAGCTTCATGAAGCTTTGAAAAGTTCAACCATTTTTTTTTTTGCTTAACCTAACAATTTGCCTAAACCCTAGTTTATTCTCTACATGAGTTTACTAACCCATGGTTGCTATATGATAAGGCATCACTTGATTTTCTATTTGAATTATTCATTCATTTTCTTTTCTTCTTCTTCTTCTTCTTGATGAATAAAAGAAAGCTTTTTTGAAAATTCCAAGTGATGAATCCAAGTGAGATATCTAAATCCAAAGTGAACCCACTTCCTATTTCTTCATCATCTACCACTTTCCATGTAGTAGAGTGTGTTATCTTCACAAGTTTCATGACCTAGTAAAGATGGAGCTTGAGTTTGAGTCACCTCGACGTAGATCATCTTCGGCATCGAAGTTAACAACCTAGCCCGCCCATTTCTCCGATGAAATCGATGCTAGAGTCTGGGATTCCGATGATCCCAGCAGAGGGACGTCAACATGGAGCTAGAGAAGTGGAGGACCGGATCTATAAAGGTTGCAGTCTCTTTCACTCTTAGTTAAAATTGTTAACTTGCTAGTTTTTCGCCTATCCTCTAGTAACGATCTTGCATAGGATTCTTAGGCACACGAAATTTTTGAATTTGGTATGGTTGATCTGTTGTAGAACCTCATGGGTGTGCCTAGGAACCCTACAGCAAGACTGTAGCTCCTTTTTTAAAATCTCTTGGTAAATTTTTTATGCATGCAAAAATATTCAGGAACTGTCCTCAGATCAGTCATGCTCGGTCACTACACAATATAGTACCCAATATCAAAACATGATGCTCATAAATAAAATCAGCCTAAAAAGGTGTATCCAACATCACGTGCGTCTGGCCACACAGAAAACCAAATCCAATAAAAATGCCACAAATATGCACAAAAGCAAAACTAAGTGCAGCGGTGTACACGAAAGCATCTGTCCAGTGCAATAGGTGTGGACGACAACAACATCAAGTGCATTTAGAGTGCATGAAAATCTAAATCAAGCGCAACAACCATGCACGAATAAAGTCTTCATCAAGTGCATCCAACATGCGCGAATAAAAATCCCAATCAAGTGCATCCAACCTACACGAATAAAAATCTCAATCAAGTGCATCCAGTATGCACAAAACCACATCTCATGCGCCCAATATGCGCGAAAATCCAAACCAAGAGCATCAGGTCTGTATAAAACATCTAGTGCAATAGTATGAACGATAACGAACGTCAAGTGTAGACGCGCACGAAAATACAAATATGGTGCAACAAATGCACGAAATACAAATATGGTGCAACAAATGCACGAATACTCATCAATATCTCAAATACGCACAGAAACAACTATTGGAGATAGTTCCCTCAGAGTCAATTATTGGATCACAGGCACGTGATTACAATGATTGAGAAAGGACCTATACCGTTAGAACAGCCTTGCTCAAGATGATAGTATGCTATCTGGTTTATCTTTATCATCGCGTACTGCTTTAGGTGACCTTACAAGTCACTATTGCACGTTGATATAGCCCATAGGATTCTTGCTTGACTATCAGTAGTATGATGGCAATCATATACGTGGGAGCTGGGGTCTATAAGCACATCCTTAAAAGGTCCCTAGTCGAGGGAGTTTCGAGACAGGGCATCGATACTCCAGAGTAGACTAGTGTATATAGTCGAGACCCCGACGAGGCGCGGTGGCCGGTCTCACAAGCCACTGGTGTCAGTTGGTTCATTTAAGATGTATACAGGTGCTCATTGAGTTATGAGTACACTGGACAGAACTCGCCGGGAACATGCTGGTTGGTCTTATACCAGACGTCAGATAGAAGTTCCCTGGTGACATGTGTACAGGTTAGTTCATCGACCTGAGATCGTCATTTGTCTCGTGTGAGTTCCCACTGTACTTTGATTACTACCCTACCACGCTCAAAGGAGACGTGCAAACAGGTTTTAGTTGGGTACAGTCCCGAACCACATGGAGGCAATGAGCGGATCTGCAGGGGTTCGTCTCTCCCGGTATTGGGGGTGAGGTCGCGCTGTGTCTAGGAGAGCCCTTACACGAATTCCTTGGCCAAGACAGGAGATTTACTGGTAGGTATTCCAGAAGTATCTTAGGGTGTTCTGGGCTACACTCCGACACGACTTGTACCGCTTTTGAGGGTCTGACTTTTACCAACCCCCTAGGCCCGCCATGCGATGCTCATAGACGAACGGACCGGACTGTACGGATATTGTCACTGACAGGCTCAGTAGGGTGTCAGGATGGGTTCGCTCATCGACGTCCCTTTTAGTTAATACCTGGTAGCCCATTACGTATGGCTAATACCTCTGACGTGCTAGTGGTTAAATCCGCAACCAAATTATTAACGAGTCTTTAGAGTCCCTTACAGACCGTTTTCTCAAGTTTCGGGCGAAACGTTATAGAGGCCATATGGAGATATGACAGGGTTCGATCAGATACGTGCGGTATTGCACGGATCATGATCGGACGGATAATACTAGCGGGCTTTGGTTTAAGCCGGATCATAGTATTATAGAGTGTAAATTTTGTCTCTTTGCATTTGTATTCAGTGGGAATACAAATGCGGGTATGTATATACAGTCACGGGGTTTTCCTGTAATTTATTACGGGATCAATTTTGTTGCCAGTTTACATTCCGTTCGGCCAGTTTTCCTTTATTCCTTCACGGCCGGATTTTTCTGATGGAGGGGCTAATTTGCATATTTGCAAATTAGCAATTGTGGAGGGTTTATTTGTAAATGAGGTATTATGATGGGTAAAGCATCTTTGCTTTTTCATTCATGATGGTTTTCATTTATGATATTGGATTTTTGTTGATGGTGGTGTGACCCTTTTACCTTATTATCTTCATATTCTCTTATAGTCACCTTCCTTCTCTCTTGTGCTCACCCCCCTTTAGTTTTTCCTCCTCCAATTTTAGAAAAGGGGCCGGCCACTTTAGGAAAAGGGAGGGGGATCCATTTTCTAGTATGAGGGAAAATCATTCATCTCATTTGCTTGCTTGCAAAATTCCTAACACCTCTCCAAAGTTCATTTTTCCTTCTGCATCAAATAGCAACTTCAACCCCAATAGAGACAAACTGTTCTATACTTCATCTACAGCATCCTTGGGCACGTCGACTCGCCAACTTCATGCTCGAGTTACTTCGGTCCAGAAGTGGGAGCCCGTAAAAGAACCCGGCGATGTGGTGCCCGTTCCGACGAGGAGATGAAGACCGGAGATTCCGCGAGGAGATCGGAGTGGAGGTCGAAGACCGAAGGACACGGATCACTCGGTATAGCTTCCTTCCCATTTTCTAGTATGCTAGAGTTAGGTTAATGGCCCGATCCGGGTTTTATAGTGCGCGGTGGTGCCGGTTTACAAGTTCTGTAAAAGTTTCGTTTCCGCATTTTGGCCTCGTTCAGACGGCCGGGGCGCCGCCGTACACTTATACTGGTATCAGAGCCATGCCATTAACCTAGTTTAGCTTGCTCTAACGTGTTTACAAGTTTGATCGAACGGATTTTCCAAAAAGCCGCATTTTTTGGTTCAGTTCTCTGTCAAATTTTTTTTGGCTCTAAAACTTATTTGGTATATTGGAAAAATACAAGCAGGGTTTTTTAAGCATTCTGTGATAATTTGGTCGCGTGACGTCACTATTCCGCTGTGGAACCGCTGCCAAACCCACGCATTGGCCGCGGTTCCGCCGCTACTTTAACTGTTCATTGGACCAAATTTTTACAGTAGGCTTCTGAGTTGAAAATGGGGGTTTTTGGTTCTGTTTGGGCCCAGATTTTCTTTGAGTGCTACAGTAGTGCTTGGGGCCCACTTCGGTAAATTTGATCGATCGAAAATTCTAAACATGTTAGTTCAGAGTATTTACATTATATCTGCGACCGTGAATGTCATTTGATCGGTAAATCTTGTCTAACTGCTATAGCCCTTTTAGACGGATTTGCAAACGTGACATTCATGTTGATGTTCTGTGTTGTGCTGTGATGTTGCGGATTGGTCGTGGGAGATAGCCTGGATGCAATGTTAGTACAGTTTTGTTTTATATGTACATTTGATATTGCAGGGCGAACGTCCGACATGTGGACTGCCGTCACTGCCTGTTTGTATATTATTCTTTTGGGGTACGACCGGGCTGAGATCGGTGTACCCGTTGTATATATATTTTACTTTCTCTACTAGGATTACCCTAAGGAGGGGTGCACGGATAGCCGGGTTCTAGAGGGCAACGAGCCCGCATCTCATGGCGTTGAGACGGAAGGGGCTTCACTCTAGAATTGGCGGGCTATTCGTCGCACTCGTAGGGGGTATAGGTTGACCTAGGAGGGGTACCCAAATTACCGGATTCCATGAAGTGTTGGGTGGTCCATTCACGTTGCTGATGGGGGCTGCCTCGCTTCAGGTTTTGGCGAAAGACTTGCCGCGCCCATAGGGGTCTAGGATTTCATTGCACAGGCCATCCACACGACCAGAGGAACGTCGGGTTTCAGTAGCGGCTCTATGAAACCCGAGGATCCCAGATATCTGTATTGTTCTGTGATACTGATTAAATTTCTGTGATGTTGCATTTTATCACGCCTTGAGCGAATATTATATATTGATATATATACTAGTAGATGTTGTATATGTTTTGCATCCGCGCTAGTCCAGTCCCCGCTCTGTCGTTAGTTAAGTAACCTAACGGGTGATGATGGGACCCAGTAGCGAATGCGGATGGCATATACGTACATCATTATTTTCGTTCTTTATTGGTGTGATCAATTGATGGGACTGCATTGATTCGGATCAATGCAAAATAAACAAACCTATTCTGATGTTGTTGGAACATTTTTCAAAAAGTTGTTATTGCAAGGACGTTCTCTTTTATTTTGCACAGTGGAATTCGGTTATGAATATCCAGCACCTCAGTCGACGAGGCAAGGGCCGAGATCCCTTCACCGGGAGTGACCGCTTGGACAGAAGTTTGCGTCAGGGCAATAACTTCATTATAGCCGATTACTTTTGCTTTGCATCGTGGTATTCAGTTGGAATATCCTGCACCTCATTCTACGGGGAAAGAGCCGAGATCCCTTCACTGGGAGTGACCTTCTTAGCAAAGGTTTTCTTAACTATATTTTTATAAAAGCTATCCGGATCCTTCAACGATATCAAGTTCATTACGTTAAAGGTTTTTCGCTAGAAACCATTCGCAGCCCTCCGTCATTTCTGAAAGGTAGCACTTAGTATTCATGCTATATATGTTGGCCTTCGTCAAGGCATAGTGTATGGTAGCTATTTGTTACTTTTCTGCAGTATAGATAGATGCGTTGGTTTGGATCAGTCGTACTGCCTTGTTGGCCAAAGTCAAAGGTATGTACGGGTGGGTTCAAATTAACCTGGATAATGACGGGTAGAACTTGACATGTGACTTATGATATGTTGGCCTTCGTCAAGGTCATAAGAGCATGGGGCAAAAATCACATGGGGAGTTTCTAAAGAAACTAAAACTTGCCAGATATGCGCATACCTTCTGGAGTGTGATAACGTGAGCGGATTCCGTCACGTTATCATGCGATGATAGTTGGATCCCGATTCCCACTGATGAGTTGGTTTACTCCTCGGGTGATCCCGACTAATTCTTCTTTCAGGTTTGGAGGAGAATTTGATGGTACAGTAGGAGGTTTCCTGATTAGATAAAGTGATAACCATTCTGATCTAGGTTAGAGTGCACGCTGAGTGTTTCTTTTCTCTCTCTCTCTGGCAGCGACCATGACCCGATCCTAGACTATGACTCAGTGACCAAGATTAACCGAACCTTCTTATAAGACTGGATTTTGGATTGTCAGAGTTGCAAACCTCATTGCCACTCCTACTTTCATCCTTTTCTCCAGGACACCCCGTATTACTACGAACGTCCACTTCCATTGGATAAAACCATCGTATGGTTATATACGAACTCGAAGGAATTTATTCGAGGATTGTTTCCGGTTCTGGAGAAAACGAATAGGACTATTCAGTTGTCTTTTTCTTTTACCTTCTCTCAGGTTGCGAGTGTTCCTTGGATTAGGACAGTACACCTATTACGCAAATTGGATAGTCTTCTTCCAAACCATAGGCAGGTGCCGACCGGTAGGGAATGAAGAAAACCAATTAGCGTAACGATGGTGTACAGAAGGTATTAAGTTAAGACAAATAAAGGGATTAGTAAGAGGGCAAAATAAATTGCGACTGCTATTCACAACCAAACTAAGTATTTCATTACCACTCCCACTTCACCTTTGTATTTCTCCAGAACACTCCGTATCACTACGAAGATCCACAGTTTATTTGGATACTCCATCGTATGGTAATATACGAACTCGAAAGGAACTTATTCCGGTTCGGAGATGGATTCTGGTTCAGGAGAAATAGAAATAAGGTTTATTCAGGTGTCTTTTATCTTTACCTTCTCTCGCATTGCGAGTGCTCCTAGGATTAGGACAGTACACCCATTATGCTTATTGGATAGTCTTCTTCCAAACCATAGGCTGGTGCCGAACGGTAGGAAAGGAAGAAAACCATTTGGCCTAAAGGGGTGTACAGAAGGTAATGACTAAAGACATATAAAAGGATTTGGAGAGATGAAAGAGGCATTACTAGGAATACCCGGATACCCCTACGAAACATTTCAATGTTTCAGTTTCACTGTGTACAGTTAAAAGAAAACTGATTTCCTAATTAGTCCTTACTCCAGGGTATGTATTTACCAGGTATGTTTCTCACATCTGTATGGTTTTACAGATGATGAGTGGGAGTAAGTTAGTAGGAATTAGGTGATCATCCTCATTATATCGGAATTCATTGTAATTGGTGATATTTGAGGAAATCACCTAGACTGTTTGCCGGACGGCAAATATTTGGTTTTGAATATCTGCTGTTATGCACCAATTTCAAATTGATATATCTGTACGTCTATTTTCATAGAGTGAGATATACCTTTTTTTGAAATTATGTCTATGACATTTACTTATATCAGTGGATGGTTAGGTAAGGAGCATTAAACAGCGGTATAATTCTTCTTAACCATAAGTATAGTTTTCAACCTACGACACACAGTGAATGAGTCACTAGACTCAGGGGACTTATACAGAGTATTGTATATTGTCCATTGTCCATTAGGACAGAGGGGTTGGTCCTTGTACTATATTCGGTTTAGTTATAACTTCTCTAGTTCTTAGACAGGTGTTTCGTAGAAACACAGGGTCCAAGTTTTGAGAAGTTATAGGTATATGAATAAAGTAGAGAATCAGGTGTTGTCGGGATTCTTCAAGGTGATCGAAAATGTAGATACTTGTGTATGGTATTCGGTTGATAGTATTGATTAAGAGAACTTGCTTCTCTTTCAGGTTACTCATAATTGGAAATACTCCTAAGTTGAGTAACGTTGATCGGCCTCCTTCCATTTAGTTAACATGCACTGGAGACAACTACATGATTTGAATCTGGTTCAATTAAATTAGTGCCTCTGTTTCTGTATTGGATATAAAACAGTTCATATCTTAACAATGATAAGGTACGGGGAGTTGTCCGGCTTATGCTTAAAACCAGACTCTGGATAACTCAAGGCACGTTTCTGTAATGGCTGTTTGTGGGTTGACCCAGGCTATGACGAGGGTTGACTTTCTACCATCTGGAAGATCAATAGTGATATTGTTCTTGACTCGTCACAGGTTTAATAAAAATAGATTTTTTCAGAAAACAGTAGTGGGAGTATGGTAGAACTGGAAGTGATTCCAGAACCGCAAACGATTACTGAAAATTTGATAGGAACCTAAACATTCAATCTGTATTGACATTCCATTGGCCACTCCGTAGATATGGTGGGTAACCTCAGCACCCGAGAGGTATTTCGGTATGCTCAAAGACGGTGAAAGGGAGGTTCTTGTTTACCCAGACTTGCCGATGCTGTTGTTTCAGACTGTGAGACCCGGCAGGAGAATGAGTATAGCGTCGTTCTAAACTAGCTTTAGAAGTGTACTGTCACGATCCGAAAGAGCACGTGACTAGCCCTTGAACCATATGAAGTCTATAGGACTCCATCTGATCCAAGTAAGCCAAATACCCAGAAACCTAAAACCATTTTAAGGAGTAAATAAGGAAAACTGGTTTTAAGAAGTAAAGAAATCATGTTTTGAAAATCAAAGTTTTTAAATAAGTAAGCCGATTATGCATTTTTAAAATGTGTAACCTTTCCTGAAAATTTCGGTAGAGTTTCCTTTGCAAAAACTGGCCCCGAACGGGGTACAACAAGAATAATATATGTGAAATGATAAAAGGCATCCCCAAACGGAAGCTAGCTCTTCGTCAATCGACGGTCACAACCACGCAAGCAATAATAATATACAATGCCCAAGGGCGAGGATTAAAACCCAAAAAGAAACTCAAAACAGCCAAAGAACTATAGTACTACAAGCACGACTCTAAGGTCGAAATAATACATCATTGTGCCTAAGTTTGAAACATTATACAGTTTTGGTTGATGGAATGACTAGATACATCTGAAAAGTACAAGTACAAGGGTGGTTCTGATACAAAAGAACCCACCTACCAAAACAAGTCACCCGTAGAAGCAGTGTGCCAGAGAAATCGCTATGGAATCTGTACGGTAAAAACCTGCAAGAACTGTGGCACAACGGGGGTGAGTTTCCAACTCGTGAATAGAAAATATCTACAAGCAGAGATCGAATGTATGACCCATCCTAAGTCAATACAATCAGATATAAAAACCTCAATATGAATAAGTCTGCAGAATGCCAAACTGGCAATGTAATCTCTATACATGAGTGTAGTACCAAGTGCTCGTGCCAGTGCCTCAGGTAATAGCATATCATAAATGTGAGGTATGATCAAGGTAATCAAATCTGCATGTACGTGGATCCCGTCCACTCGTCACCCAATGACAATAACCATAATGCATGTAAATATTATCAGCATATGCATGGAAATATGAGAATATAAACCACATGTGTCCCTCGCGACATGTAAAAATCATGGAACCGGAGTGTCCAGCATCGACACTCAAAAACATCATGAAAGCTGTGCCCAGCATCGGCATGTAAATCCTCATATATCGGGTTCCGTCAGTCCGGATCAGCCCATGGGCTCCGTCTGCGGAATCGGCCCTCGGCCCCAGCAGTACGCCCATATCCATCTATCGACTCTGGTCAGTATCCTCTGGATAACCGCTAGGTCCAACCAATCACCGGTAGGTACTCGCCACCCTGCTAGGCTCATCGTCTACTCCACGAAAAACATTTCTTGCCCCGGGAAACCATTCCGGGTCCAACATGTACCCGCAATCGGCCTCATCCGCCTCCTCGAATCGGGTTTCACATGTCGCTCTCAGCACCGAGAAAACACATGGTGGACGCACTGAAATATTATATCAAGGGTAACCGGGTTTTTAAAACAGTTACATATTCTCTTTTAAAACACCCACGGTTCCCAAAACTAGAAATATCATGGAAATAACATATCTCAATGCGTATAATCAGAAAGCATCATGTATGCGACATGTAAAAGAAAGGTAAGCATATCAGTATGTCATGCAAGGGTCATATCCTGAACGCAACAGTACTATAGTGTAGTGACATGGCAATTATCGATGAAGTGCAGGCGAGCAGTGTACGTGGAACATATACATCATCGATAATGGTGCCGGTGTCCTAGCAGCATGACTGTAGTATATCAACAACACAAGCGATGCAATGCAAATAGCATGAATATACGGAATCGAGTAATCAACGCAACAGTAAAGAACCTATCTCAATAAATATATCATGCAGCCTTGCCTTTTGGAATAAGAAGAATCAAGGTATTTGGTAAAATAAGGGCTACGGTGTTTTAAGAAAAGATATGTCATTTTAAAATATCCGTAGAATCCCTTTTGCCTATCTTTAAAATATCCCTGATTCGTTAGTTTTGAAATAGGTAAGACTCGGGTCTAGTCTAACGCCTACTATGCGAACTACGGACCCAACTATCAAGTCAATCGGGAGGGGTATGAAAACTACCTAAACCTGAGTCGATATACATATATATATATATATATATATATATATACAAAAGTCGGTGATCTCACCTCAATAGTATCATGTACGATACAGTATATCAGATACATCATCGAGTCATGAATGCGGATCTAACATCAATTTAAAGCTCGTACGGTAAATCGTCGTACGGCATCCCAATAGCTGGGTACGGGTCAATATCATATTCATCTCATCACATATCAGGTATCACAACCATCATATCACATAATCTAGGGTACAAGTCTAAGTCTAGTACCATCGATACTATCTATATAAATATGAATGCGGGGTAAAACACATGCCCAAAGGCCTGCTAAAACCATCATGTCGCATCTCAAATATGAACTCTGTCAAACCGCCGATCTCACGACCTCAAATCAATACTCATCGACTCATCTCAATCCCACGTACCATCCTCAAATCCCGTATATGAACACATAGTCCCATACCTATGTGTAGATATACACACCTCCATATGCGCACAGATAAATGAAAGAATGTATGTGTACGTGTATGTGTGGGTGCAACCACTACTCTAGGGTTCCGCACTATACTAAACCAATACATCCTTATCATCACTAATCCTTTATTACCACCAATAATCTTAAACAACACATAATAAATATATGTGTGTATACGTATTCGTATACATCACCACGGACTGCGGGGGTGCTATACGCCATCCACCCGACTTCTTCCCGTAGATATAAATCTACTCACCTTACTTCTC
Source organism: Agapanthus africanus (assembly GCA_030015575.1). NCBI lineage: Eukaryota > Viridiplantae > Streptophyta > Magnoliopsida > Asparagales > Amaryllidaceae > Agapanthus > Agapanthus africanus. The sequence goes on along the minus strand of JASDDO010000016.1, from coordinate 304,309,236 downwards.
ATGTGCCGATGCCGATGTCGCCATCTTCTTCTTCTTCGTCTCAACATCACGTAGGGTATCTACAAGTATATCACAATGCTAAAGCACATGAAAATCACATCGGAAACCAAAACAGCACACGCTACTCGCATAGGTAAAAACCTATCGTCTCGCATGTAAACACGATCAATATCCACTTGTCGTTGACATCCAAACGCCACCCGACAGAAACGAATCACCAATTACCAAAATTCATGCTAAAACAAGTCGTAAATCATGCACCAACATAGGAAAATCAACCCAGATTTTACACTAGAAGGAATCAGACAAAATTGCACATGCCATTGGTCAAGACTACTGGAAATAGGGCCACAGAACAAAAACGAGGGGGTTCCAACCTGCTCTGGCCGCAATTTGCGGCCAGAGGGATTAAATCTGCGGCCTCAACAAGGAATTAGGGGATAGGGCTTGGTGTGGTGGTTCCATGGTGCCTGCACATCTCACTATCAATTCAGTTTTATTTTAGGGGGTCTCAGGGTGATAGCAGATTCCTAAATACAATCACAGATTCACAGTTTTTCCCCGACATCGTCTCATAAATCCATATTCTGTGTTTTAGCTTCAGGTTTAGTTCAATCTACCATCACACCAGGGGTTCTAAAGTCACCAAAATCCTCAATTTCATCTTTAATTTCAGACTCACCTAAACCGTAACTTGAAGTTTCACAAATCCACCAAACGACACCATATAGACATGAAACTATAATTGATGCAATAAGAATTGAAATACTACTCTAATGGGTCCAAAAATTACCTCCTTTGGCAACTCAAGAAAATTCTTGAGTTGCTCAATGTCCTCCAAATCCAATCTTACTAGGTTCAATGTGTAGCTAGTGAGCTCGGGAACATTTTTTGTGAAATGGGAATAGGGTTTTGGGGTTGATTTCATGGTGGATCTAGGGTTTTTATGAAGAGGGAGAGAGAGGGAGAGGGCGCAGCAGCACCAGCAGCTCATGGAGAAGGGAGAGAGAAAATGAGAGGCAAAATGATGGGAGTATGGTTCAAAAAGGTGAAGGTTGACTTGGTCTCTCTCTTTCTCATAATGAAATCTTTCTTTTTATTTTCTTTTTCTTCTCCTTCTCACTCCATTGCAAACCCTAAGCAACCATATCCCCAAAACATGTAACAAGTGTGGAAAATGATATGTGCACATTTTTGCACAAAAATGCTAAAAATCCGATTAGCGATTTTTAATCGCGATTAGCACTAAATTAACACATAACTAATCATAAAATCTTTAAAATGGCATAATTCCATAAAATACCCTATTTTAGAATTTTCCATAATTTTTCCCCCATTTATTTTTATTTAATTATACCAGAATATTAAAATATTCATTAAAATAATATTAAATTATAAAAATTCCCAAAAATAATATTTTATTATTTTGAAACGTTACAATCTACCCCCCTTAAAGAAATTCGGTCCCCGAATTTAAATTTAAACCCCCAAATACTAAAATATTTCGATACAAATTCCAAGTCGTCGAGGCTCCAAATCATCAATACATAAAACATCATAGCGCAATGCGTGCGCATGAGTACTGAGCAGATAACTCAAAAGCAAAACTCCGTCAAGCATCCCGCAATCATCGAAGTTATGGTAAAAACACAAATGTCAAATCCAATACAAAACCAATATGATATAAATTAGAACTATACATGTAGACATCCAATCTATACATGTGAATAGCTGATGTAAATGCGTGCCAAATCTTTTTAAGTCACTGTACGATGCGCATAACACTGCACAGTGGCGGACGTCTTTCATAAGAAAATAACCATATATGTATATATCTTTTGTTTACTATGTACGTTCAGCCGTTTTGAAAACAATTTAGAAAGGTTTCCTTGTTTTTAAAACGTTTCGTGTCATATCGGACACGTAAGTATCTATGCTGAGACTATAGCTCGCTTTTTGGAAATCCCTTCGATAACTATCAATGCATGCAAAATATATCCAGGTACTGTCCTCTGACTAGTCCTGCTCAGTACGAAACGAATATCAAATATCATAAAAATGTACTGCTCCAAAAGGAATAAATCTCAAAAATGCACATAACACCACCCTGTGCATCTAGTGCGCACGGAAATCAAAATCCATATCTGTGCCATACAGGTGCACAAAACAACATCTAGGAGCAATGGGTGTGCACGAAGCATCTGTCATAGGCAACGTGTGTGCCTGACAGCCAAATCAAGTGTATCTGACATGCACGAAAAATCTCGATTTAGTGCATCTGGTGTGCACCAAAATCGTATCTCAAAACATGCACCCAACATGCGCGAAAATCCAAATCGGTGCATCCATCGTGCACGAATGAAAATCTAAACCATGCGCACTCAACATGCACGGAATCACCAAATCCAATAGAAAGCGCCGAACATGCGTAAGTCTAATCAAAAGCATGGAGTGCAAGAATCAATCATAAATATCAGGGTCAAAGTCGACGGTATACAATGCGGCTCAATCAAAATCAGGTGTACCGCGATGGAAAATCTCACAACCGTGTGCATCAGCATGCACAAATCAAATCAAAACACTAAAAGTGCATGAAAACTATGCTGGAAGCGTAAATCAAATCGCCGGCATAAAATAGACATGAAATCACAATCAATACCTCAAGAGTAATAACTATGCGCAAGGTATAAATACCCAGTAAGTGCAACCATGGTGCATGAAAACAAAAATCATGGTACTCAGTCATCAAGACTAAATCATGCGAATAGGTCGCCCAAAATACCGAAATCCAAAATGAAGGATACGTGATAGTCAAATCACAAAATCACAAATCATAAATCATAAATACCATCGTCGTTATATCCTCCTTCAAAGTCAAGAAGACGCCGGTACATCCAATGCTAGCGGCGCAAGATATCTACTCGCCTCTTGCTCGTGGCTGGCGTCCTCTGCCTCTCGTTTCTTATCTTCCCTGTGGATTAACAATCTCGCAATCCATCGGCTCATCGGTCCGGTCAGGTGTGCTAACGGGAACGATTCCATTCTGGCACTTTTCTGGTCATCTCTCGATCAATCCTCACGACCGCTCGTAAAGAAGCACATCTCTGGCGCCGACCTCTGGTCCTCTGAATGCACATCTGACCTTTAATCTTAACGAGGAGTAGTAACAGCTCGTCTGTATCATCGTCCATTTCGACGTCACGTCTCTGTCTGCGCACTGCAATGTCCTCGGCTATGGTCCATCCGAAGTCCCCCACGTAGACTCGAAATTACGAACTCGGTATCTTCATCACTCAGTAGAAGATATCTAGCCGAACACGTCCTCAGCGTGCATATCACATCTCTGATGTCAGCGGAGTGGAACGTCTTCTCGTCGAAATCTCGTACGAACTCTTTACTCCACTTGCTCCAATGTCGACTGATTTGGACTCGTCTACTCGTGGCTGCATGGATTAGCTCCAACGGCTATGATCGTATCTGGAATCTCCCAAGCAGTGTCCCATCACATGATATTCGAATGATGCCGAATCGTCCGATCGACTCGTCAGAACCTCATAATCCCCTAAGAGCTCAACATCTTGAGTACAGTTTAATATTATCGAGTATATACCACAGCATCGGTGGTCCAGCCGTAGAAGGGCGAACCCAAGCCTTACTAATGGCGCCGCGGAACTGCCGCAAACCCTAAGGTTCAAAGGCTTTCACACGGTCATTATGTCGAGTTCGGGTTTCATTCTTCTAGAGGGTCCATAGAATTGCTTGCATGTCTTTCCGAATACTTTAAACTTGGAAAATGGTTTCCTGACATTCGATCGTCTCAATCGACTCTCAACGAATCTGCATGAAGTCGCCTCTAGCTGGAAACAATCTATCTGATGACCTCGCATCGGGGTAAGAGAACGAACCACATGTCCTAGTCATTCATCCTCGGTGACTAGCGACTCACCATCATATCTCTAAGTATATGCTCAAGATGCAGTAGCTCCAACATCTGGGGCGATATCTCATCATTTGCAGCAGCAACTGGCTCATTCGTCTGTACGCTGAACAGCGCCTCAATCATCATGAATAAGTGATATATCAATGGTCATCACATCCTGGCTGGCCTCTATAAGTGGATCAATCCTCTGGTACCGATCGGTACACTCGAGAAATCTCGTAAAAGCGATCAGTCCAACGCTGATGGCACGAAAACACAATAAGACGATGCCTCTATATACAATCGTATGTCTCTGGAATCACGCCCTGGTTAGTCCTCGTCCACGACGAGCTCATGCTGACACAACTCGAGCCGTAGCTCACTCTGCCCGTGCAATCGTGGCAGCAAAACCATAACCGGTATCGATGAGGATAGATCATAGGAAGGAATATAATACTGTGCAAGGAAATGTACATCCTAAGATTTCTTAAGCAAAGTGGCGTGTCGTAAGTATGCCGCGGAACATACGTACGGTACGTCCCTCTACTCAAGCTACCTACTCCATCAACCAAGGGTCATCCTATGCGACGAAAGTTCGGGTATAATACCCCCTCGAATAAGTCTAAGTTCCGTAAGGTCAAGCCTATATATATATAAACACCCTAGGCTTCACATAGTCAAACTTAGACTCGAACCAAGGTTAACCTAGCACTCTGATACCAACTTTATCACGACCCGAAAGAGCACGTGACTGGCCCTTGAACCATATGAAGTCTATAGGACCCCATCTGATCCAAGTAAGCCAAAAGCCCAGAAATCTAAAATCATTTTAAGGAGTAAATAAGGAAAGCTGGTTTTAAGAAGTAAAAAAATCATGTTTTGAAAATCAAAGTTTTTAAATAACTAAGCCGAATATGCATTTTTAAAATGTGTAGCCTTTACTGAAAATTTCGGCAGAGTTTCCTTTGTAAAAACTGGCCCCGAACGGGGTACAACAAGAATAATATATGTGAAATGATAAAAGACATCCCCAAGCGGGAGCTACCTCTTCGTCAATCGACGGTCACAACCACGCAAGCAATAATAATATACAACGCCCAAGGGCGAGGATCAAAACCCAAAAAGAAACTCAAAACAGCCAGAGAACTATAGTACTACAAGCGCGACTCTAAGGTCAAAATAATACATCATTGTGCCTAAGTCTGAAACAATATACAGTTTTGGTTGATGGAATGACTAGATACATCTGAAAAGTACAAGTACAAGGGTGGTTCTGATACAAAAGAACCCACCTACCAAAACAAGTCACCCGTAGAAACAGTGTGCCAGAGAAGCCGCTATGGAATCTGTACGGCAAAAACCTGCAAGAACTGTGGCACAACAGGGGTGAGTTGCCAACTCGTGAATAGAAAATATCTACAAGCAGAGATCAAATGTATGACCCATCCTAGGTCAATACAATCAGATATAAAAACCTCAATATGAATAAGTCTGCAGCATGCTAAACTGGCAATGTAATCTCTATACATGAGTGTAGTGCCAAGTGCTTGTGCCAGTGCCTCAGGTAATAGCATATCATAAATGTGAGATATGATCAAAGTAATCAAATCTGCATGTATGTGGATCCCTTCCACTCGTCACCCAATGACAATAACCATCATGCATGTAAATATCATCAGCATATGCATGGAAATATGAGGATATAAACCACCTATATCCCCCACGACACGTATAAATCATGGAACCGGAGTGTCCAGCATCGACACTCAAAAATATTATGAAAGTTGTGCCCAACATCGGCACGTAAATCCTCATATATCGGGCTCCGTCAGTCCGGATTAGCCCACGGGCTCCGTCTGCGGAATCGGCCCTCAGCCCCAGCAGTACGCCCATATCCATATATCGACTCTGGTCAGTATCCTCCGGATAACCGCCAGGTCCAACTATTCACCGGTAGGTACTCGCCACCCTGCTAGTCTTATCGTCTACTCCACGAAAAACATTTCTTGCCCCGGGGAACCATACCGGGTCCACCATGTACCCGCAATCGGTCTCATCCGCCTCCTCGAATCGGGTTTCACATGTCGCTCTCAGCACCGAGAAAACACATGATGGACGCACTGAAATATCATATCAAGGGTAACCGGGTTTTTAAAACAGTTACATATTCTCTTTTGAAACACCCACGGTTCCCAAATCCAGAAATATCATGGAAACAACATATCTCAATGCGTATAATCAGTAAGCATCATGTATGCGACATGTAAAAGTGTAACACCCTAGGATGTGTTTAGTGACTAATTTATATTTTAATAGGTGATTTTGATAAAAAGGTTTACCAAATTGATTTTCAAATATTTTTCCCAATTTAATAAATATTTTTCTAGAATTTTATCAAGCTTGCATAAACTTGTGCATGTAAACTAGGAATAAAATTTGGGTTATACCATGTTTCACAACCATGGTGAATTAAACCCCTTGTTAAGACAAAAGTTTTTAATTAAGGTTAGGTTTGGTTTAATTATGAAAGAGGGGTTTAAAATATGTTGGTTGACTTGAGAGAGAGAGCATGGCAAGCCCATGCTTGCAATTAATATGGAGAGAGAGAGAGGAATGGGGGGGCTTGACCCTAAGCTTGCTTGCAACCCTCTCTCATTTTTCACTCATTCACTCTCTCACTCACACACTCACACACACACCAGCCCCAGCTCCAGAAGTTGCAGCAGCAGCAGCATCAAGCACCAGCACCAGAACAGCAACTGCATCAGCACTTCAAGCAGCAGCAGCTCATCCCCAGCTGCCCCAGCTCCATGTAGCAGCAGCCCCATATGTAGCAGCAGCACCAGTTTCAGCTCCACAACCCCAAAAACAACACAAACAACAACAATAAGCAGCAGCATCAGCAGTAGCAGTGGCAACAGCTTCTGTACAGAAGCAGTTCCTGTAGCAGCCTCTTCTTCTTCTCTTCTTCTCCTGGACCAGCGTAGTAGGGTCAAGCGAGGTATAAATTCTGAGCTTCACTTGCTTGTGTGCTAGAATTGTGAGTTGGTTTAGGTTTTAGTGTGTTGGTAGATGTTTATCACTAGACTTGGTGTTTTAGCAATATTGATGGTGATTAGTAAGATCTTTGTTTAAGTTAGGTTAATTTTAGTTAGACTAGGTTAGTTAGGAGCTATTGAGGCCAGGTAAACCTAGGTAACCCCAGTTTACACTAAAATACCCTGAACTTTCATGATGGTGCAAATTGTGACTTTTAAGCAAAAATTTAGCTTTCTGTTATCTGCTGTTACCCGGGTGACTTCAGGATAAAATTGAGTGGACCCCAGCTTACTAGTAACACCCTGACCCCACCACCAGAGCCCGACCCCACCACTCTCACCTTTGGCCGCCGAAATAATCTTTCTGGCCGCAATTTGCGGCCAGAACAGGGAGTTAGGAGTTAGAGTTTTCAGGGTTGGTGTCTGCTATGTTTTGTAGGTCTTTGGTATATGTAGTTTTGTAATATTGTAGCCTGGACAGAATCTGGAGCTATATGTCATTTTCTGGTGTTTTTAAGTTTGCGCGATACGCGCGATACGCGAGCGGGTTTGTGATTCAGCGTATCGCGGCGTATCGGACTGAGTCGTAGGCGCGTGCACACACGTTCCAGCGTATCGCACCCACGCGCGTTAATTCGCGATGCGAGTTTCATGTTTCGTTCGTTTTCACGTTTTGCGAGATTCTTGCTTATATAATTAGATCTCTTGTGTAAATTCCAGGTTCACAGGCGAGCACGTCAGACGTCGCCAGGAAAGGGAAGCAGGTGGTCGGCTATACTTAGCACGCGACCAGGTGAGTAGATTTAACATCTACGGAAAAATCGCCCGTATGGCGTTAAGCGTCAGGGCGTAATAGGAATTGTAGTCATGAGTGTCCTTTTAGATATACTGGTAGTATAGAACACTGCACTGTCACTAACGGTCCAAGTTGCACGAGCACGATCTATATGCTACACTCACACCGTTAGTGATTGCCATGCCACTCACAGAGTAGGATTGCTATAAACCGCATATTAAATTGATTCTGCCTACTTGATGTTGACGTGATTTGCCGCATACATCATACACATTCATTCTTGTAATATATATACCTTACACGTTCATACTTGTGACATATATCACACATATTCATACTTGTGTCATATACCTTACCTATATTCATACTCGGGCGCATATACATCATAGGCCTACATTAGTGCACATGTACCTGCTATATTCACTTTGCGTACTTATCCATTCTCACATCCATACCGTTACCACATTCATACGTTGCATTCATGGATGATATTTACTTGATTTAAAAACTGAGGGACCGCAAACGATATTTTCAAAACTGGACCTCTTAAACAGTGGTTTTTCCCATTCCTTAACTTGTAGTGTCATACGACACATTGCATTGATCTACGCATTGGATTTGATTTCTGTGATTTCTGGATTTGGGAACCGGAGTACTATTTTAAGAAAATACGCACTGTTTGAAAACCCGGTTTCCCTTGATATGATATTTTAGTGCGTCCACCATGAGTTTTCTTGGTTCTAGAGAGCTTGTGTGAGTATACCCGATTCGAGGAGAGGTAGGCACCGATTGCGGGTACATGGTGGACCCGGTACGGTACCCCGGGGCGAGAAGACTCGTATTGTTAGACGGTGAGCCCGGCGGAGGGACTACTACCTACCGGTGATTGGTTGGACCTGGCGGTTATCCGGAGGATACTGACCAGCGTAGCTTGATGGATACGGGACGACGCGTACTGCCGGGGCCGAGGGCCGATTCCGCAGACGGAGCCCGTGGGCAGATCCGATGGACGGACGCCCCATATTGGAGGATTTGCGTGTCGATGCTGGACACGGCTGTTTTTATGATATTTTGAGTGCCGGTGATGAGTACTCCCGATTCTTATGAGATTCCAGGATTGAGGACCGATATGGATGACGACGCTTGAGTTGTACTGGTTTTGGTGCATTGATTGATACCAGTTATTTTCCACGAGGATATTCCGTGTAGATATTGTTCTTTTCCATACTCAGCATTTAGAATTTGACATCTCATCCTGTAGTTAGTATACCTGATAGAGTACACATGCTTGCATATTATTGCGTATCTTGCTCATCACATATAGATGATTATTAGATAGTACTTGTTGCATGACATTGAGCATCTAGTTCTTCATTTAGATGTTTATTAGTTGGCATAGTTTAAAGTATCGCAGTACGTGCATACCTGCGATTACCTTTATATGTTATCTACTATTCACGAGTTGGCAACTCACCCCCGTTGTGCCACAGTGCTTGCAGGTTGCCCTTTGGAGTAGTCGCGGCTAGCTGTCTATCGCATCTTTTGACACAGATACCTTTGCTGAGGCGGGTTAGCCCTTTTGCTATTAGGTGGGTTTTGTACGGTATCTGTTTATCTTTCAGTTGTATATTGATGTATCTAGTACTCTCCATCTACCTTTCTGTATTGACTTAGAGACAGTTGTGAGGACGATGTATATGATTTGTATTCTAGTGTCGAGCTCGCATGTGAGCCGAATTTATTTCATGCAGTTTAACCTTTTATGATATTTGTCTTGTCTTACTGTTTATTCTTCGCTATGGCGTTGTATACCATATTGTGATGTTTTATTCATTTCGCACGTTATTTCTATTACACTCGCCTTTACCTGACTTGCGGGACAAATGGTTATAAAGGAAATGTTGCCAAAATTATTCAAAAATATCTTTTAACTTAAAAAGGATTTCTACTAAATTATATAAAGTTTCCTAAACATTTATAGCTGTTTTTACAAAAATGATTGAAACACTCTATATTTAATAGTTTTAATTTCTGGGTTTTCGGCTTACTTAGTCGCGTTACGCCTGTAGACGTTACGTGGCTAAGTGCCGGTCACGGGCCAAATTATCGGGTCGTGACAAAGTTGGTATCAAAGCGTAGGTTTTACCTTCGGAGTGTAGGATGACCCTGGTATGATGGAGTAGGTGGTTGCAGCAGAGTGGCGTAGCGTGCGTATGTTCCGCGGCATACTCGCGACACGGTACTCCGCCTAAGCGACCTTAGGACTTATTGGTTGAAATTCCTTCATTCTTTGCATGCCTTCTTGCGATTCGATTTCAGTATCCTTATCGAATCCTATTTTCCTTTTCAGCCACTATGCCGCCAAAGACTACTAGGGCGCAGAGAGCGGCCGCAAGGGCCGAGATTCGTGTTGACTCGTCCGAGACGAGGACTGATCCGGGCAGTATACCCGTCGTACCCGATCAGACTGCTCCTCCCATGACAGTGCAGATCGCCACGATAGGGGCCAGCATGCAGGAGATGCGCCAGATGATGGGATCGCTAGTTGAGACGCTTCGAGCGCAGCGACCAGAGGTAGCTCCACCCGTCCCAGAGACCGCGATGGTACCTACCGCACAGCCAGTTGCCCCTGCAGCCACAGAGGTGATTACAGTATCGCTATCAGAGTTCATGAGGCCGAAGCCTCCGGTCTTCACAGGCACAGACGCAGCCAAGGACCCGCGGTCTTTTATTGATAAGATGGCCCGGATATGTCGTTCCCTCCGATGCGCAGATGCGAGATGGGTCGAGTTCGCGAGCTTTCGCCTAGAAGGTCTTGCGCAGAAGTAGTGTGATTCAGTTGAGAAGGGCAGAGCGGCAGGTCTTCCTCCTATGACCTGGACGGAGTTCGTGACAGTATTCCTAGCCCGTTTCCTTCCCCAGAGTGTTAGGGATGCCCGAGCTCGCAGATTTGAGTCCTTGCGCCAGACGCCAGAGATGACAGTGGCAGAGTACGATGTGCTGTTCACCGAGCTATCAGTTTATGCTCCGTACATGTTATGGCCATTACGAGTTTCTGGTAATGTCATTCGAACTCACCAACGCGCCCGCAGCTTTCATGGATATGATGAACCGCATATTCAGGCCGTATCTTGACCTAATCATCATCGTATTCATCGACGGCATATTGGTGTATTCCCGGGGCAGAAAGGAGCACGAGCAGCACCTGCGGATCACACTACAGACTTTGAGGGAGCATCGGCTTTATGCAAAATTTTCGAAGTGCGCATTCTGGCTCGACAGCGTGGACTTTTTGGGTCACGTGATTACACGGGATGGTATATGTGTGGACCCAAGAAAGATAGAAGCCATTCAGAGTTGGCCCAGGCCTACATCCGTCACTGAGATACGCAGTTTTCTAGGATTGGCCGGTTACTATAGGCGATTCGTACAGGATTTTTCCCGTATTGCTGTACCCTTGACTGGATTGACCCGGAAGGGAGTTCCCTTCGATTGGACCGAGGATTGCGAGCACAGTTTTCAGCAGCTACGGACCTGTTTGACTACGGCGCCAGTTTTATCGTTGCCTTCAGGATCAGGCGGATTTGCAGTCTATTGCGACGCTTCACGAGTGGGGCTAGGGTGCGTATTGATGCAGCACAGCAGCGTGATCGCGTATGCTTCTCGACAGCTGAAGAAACATGAACAGAACTACCCTACCCACGATCTGGAGATGGCTGCAGTGGTCTTTGCACTTAAAATCTGGCGACATTACCTATACGGCGAGTCGTGCCAGATATTCACGGATCACAAGAGCCTCAAGTACATATTTCAGCAGCGAGACCTGAATCTCCGACAGCACCGATGGATGGAGTTGGTGAAGGACTACGACTGCGAGATCTTATATCACCCGGGCAAGGCTAACGTAGTAGCAGATGCTTTGAGTAGGAGGCCCGAGGGTAGTCTAGCGTGTTTGAGTGCAGTACAGAGGCAGTCGTCGGCAGATTGGCAGATATTATGCGACAGCCGAGTTCAGTTCGAGTTCACGCGGATTGGGGGACAGCTAGCATATGTTCGTGCACGCCCACAGTTGCTTGACCGTATATGTGAGGCACAGCGCAGGGATGACCGTTGCTCAGAGATCATGACACAGATTGGACAGGGCAGATTCTCCGAGTTTGTGATTGATGAGCAGGGGGTATTACGATTTGGGTCTAGACTGTGCGTACCAGATGCTGAGGGATTGCGGCGCGAGATTCTTGAGGAGGCACATCGATCGGTGTACAGTGTCCATCCCGGTTCCACCAAGATGTATCATGATATGAGAGAGACCTACTGGTGGGATGGAATGAAGAAGGACATCGCGGAGTTCGTATCGAGATGCCTGACTTGTCAGCAAGTCAAGGCCGAGCACCAGAGGCCCGCAGGAGAGCTACAGCCATTGCCCATTCCGGAGTGGAAATGGGAACATATTTCGATGGACTTCGTGGTGGGTCTACCCAGGACTAGGCGAGGGTATGACTCCATTTGGGTGATCGTAGATCGTCTGACGAAAGCGACTCACTTCCTGCCAGTGAAGACGACTTTCGGATTTACGCAGTACGCCTAGATTTATATCGATGAGATTTTACGACTACATGGGGTCCCGACCTGTATTGTGTCCGACCGAGGCACCCAGTTTACCAGCAGATTATGGCATAGACTTCAGGAGGCTTTAGGCACGCGCTTGAGTTTCAGCACGGCATTCCATCCGCAGACCGATGGACAGTCAGAGCGGACCATTCAGACTCTCGAGGACATGCTCCGAGCCTGCGTTTTAGACTTTGGTGGTGGCTGGGATCATCATTTACCCTTGATAGAGTTCTCCTACAACAATAGCTTCCAGGATACTATCCAGATGGCACCTTTTGAGGCTTTGTATGGGAGGAGATGTAGATCGCCGGTCTGTTGGACAGAGCTCAGTGAGGGCAGTATTTTGGGGCCACAGATAGTACAGGAGACGACTGAGAAGATACAGCTGATTCGAGACAGGATGAGGACAGCTCAGAGCAGGCAGAGATCGTATGCTGACAGGCGCCGCCGCAGACTAGAGTTCGCAGTTGGCGATCACGTATTTCTGAGGGTCTCTCCGATGAAGGGAGTGATGAGGTTTGGACGGAAGGGGAAGCTTAGCCCCAGATTCATAGGTCCCTTCGAGATCCTCGAGCGTGTGGGCGCGGTAGCTTATCGTTTGGCTCTTCCACCCGACTTCCCAGATGTTCACCCCGTGTTCCACGTGTCGATGCTTCGCAGATACCTGCATGACCCTTCGCACTTGATTCAGCATCAGGTCGTTCAGCTCGAACGCGATCTTACGTTCACCGAGCAGCCAGTCGTGATCTTGGACCGGCAAGTGAAGAAACTTAGATCGAAAGTCTTGCCATCAGTAAAGGTGCTTTGGCGCAGCCCGAATGGTGATGAGATCACTTGGGAGGCCGAGGGCGAGATGCGGAAGAAGTTCCCTCATCTCTTTGAAGGTATGCGTTGCTTTATGTTTTAAATTCGGGGACAATTCTTTTAAGGGGGGAAGATTGTAACACCCTAGGATGTGTTTAGTGACTAATTATATTTTAATAGGTGATTTTGATAAAAAGGTTTACCAAATTGATTTTCAAATATTTTTCCCAATTTAATAAATATTTTTCTAGAATTTTATCAAGCTTGCACAAACTTGTGCATGTAAACTAGAAATAAAATTTAGGTTATACCATGTTTCACAACCATGGTGAATTAAACCCCTTGTTAAGACAAAAGTTTTTAATTAAGGTTAGGTTTAGTTTAATTATGAAAGAGGGGTTTAAAATATGTTGGTTGACTTGAGAGAGAGAGCATGGCAAGCCTATGCTTGCAATTAATGTGGAGAGAGAGAGAGGAATGGGGGGGCTTGACCCTAAGCTTGCTTGCAACCCTCTCTCATTTTTCACTCATTCACTCTCTCACTCACACACTCACACACACACCAGCCCCAGCTCCAGAAGTTGCAGCAGCAGCAGCATCAAGCACCAGCACCAGAACAGCAACTGCATAAGCACTTCAAGCAGCAGCAGCTCATCCCCAGCAGCCCCAGCTCCATGTAGCAGCAGCCCCATATGTAGCAGCAGCACCAGCTTCAGCTCCACAACCCCAAAAACAACACAAACAACAACAATAAGCAGCAGCATCAGCAGTAGCAGTGGCAGCAGCTTCTGTACAGAAGCAGTTCCTGTAGCAGCCTCTTCTTCTTCTCTTCTTCTCCTGGACCAGCGTAGTAGGGTCAAGCGAGGTATAAATTCTGAGATTCACTTGCTTGTGTGCTAGAATTGTGAGTTGGTTTAGGTTTTAGTGTGTTGGTAGATGTTTATCACTAGACTTGGTGTTTTAGCAATATTGATGGTGATTAGTAAGATCTTTGCTTAAGTTTGGTTAATTTTAGTTAGACTAGATTAGTTAGGAGCTATTGAGGCCAGGTAAACCTAGGTAACCCCAGTTTACACTAAAATACCCTGAACTTTCATGATGGTGCAAATTGTGACTTTTAAGCAAAAATTTAGCTTTCTGTTATCTGCTGTTACCCGGGTGACTTCAGGATAAAATTGAGTGGACCCCAGCCTACTAGTAACACCCTGACCCCACCACCAGAGCCCGACCCCACCACTCTCACCTTTGGCCGCCGAAATAATCTTTCTGGCCGCAATTTGCGGCCAGAACAGGGGGTTAGGAGTTAGAGTTTTCAGGGTTGGTGTCTGCTATGTTTTGTAGGTCTTTGGTATATGTAGTTTTGTAATATTGTAGCCTGGACAAAATCTGGAGCTATATGTCATTTTCTGGTGTTTTTAAGTTTGCACGATACGCGAGCGGGTTTGTGATTCAGCGTATCGCGGCGTATCGGACTGAGTCGTAGGCGCGTGCACACACGTTCCAGCGTATCGCACCCACGCGCGTTAATTCGCGATGCGAGTTTCATGTTTCGTTCGTTTTCACGTTTTGCGAGATTCTTGCTTATATAATTAGATCTCTTGTGTAAATTCCAGGTTCACAAGCGAGCACGTCAGACGTCTCCAGGAAAGGGAAGCAGGTGATCGGCTATACTTAGCACGCGACCAGGTGAGTAGATTTAACATCTACGGGGAAATCGCCCGTATGGCGTTAAGCGTCAGGGCGTAATAGGAATTGTAGTCATGAGTGTCATTTTAGATATACTGGTAGTATAGAACACTGCACTGTCACTAACGGTCCAAGTTGCACGAGCACGATCTATATGCTACACTCACACCGTTAGTGATTGCCATGCCACTCACAGAGTAGGATTGCTATAAACCGCATATTATATTGATTATGCCTACTTGATGTTGACGTGATTTGCCGCATACATCATACACATTCATGCTTGTGATATATATACCTTACACGTTCATACTTGTGACATATATCACACATATTCATACTGGTTTCATATACCTTACCTATATTCATACTCGGGCGCATATACATCATAGGCCTACATTAGTGCACATGTACCTGCTATATTCACTTTGCGTACTTATCTATTCTCACATCCATACCGTTACCACATTCATACGTTGCATTCATGGATGATATTTACTTGATTTAAAAACTGAGGGACCGCAAACGATATTTTCAAAACTGGACCTCTTAAACAGCGGTTTTTCCCATTCCTTAACTTGTAGTGTCATACGACACATTGCATGGATCTACGCATTGGATTTGATTTCTGTGATTTCTGGATTTGGGAACCGGAGTACTATTTTAAGAAAATACGCACTGTTTGAAAACCCGGTTTCTCTTGATATGATATTTTAGTGCGTCCACCATGAGTTTTCTCGGTTCTAGAGAGCTTGTGTGAGTATACCCGATTCGAGGAGAGGTAGGCACCGATTGCGGGTACATGGTGGACCCGGTACGGTACCCCGGGGCGAGAAGACTCGTATTGTTAGACGGTGAGCCCGGCGGAGGGACTACTACCTACCGGTGATTGGTTGGACCTGGCGGTTATCCGGAGGATACTGACCAGCGTAGCTTGATGGATACGGGACGACGCGTACTGCCGGGGCCGAGGGCCGATTCCGCAGACGGAGCCCGTGGGCAGATCCGATGGGCGGACGCCCCATATTGGAGGATTTGCGTGTCGATGCTGGACACGGCTGTTTTTATGATATTTTGAGTGCCGGTGATGGGTACTCCCGATTCTTATGAGATTCCAGGATTGAGGACCGATATGGATGACGACGCTTGAGTTGTACCGGTTTTGGTGCATTGATTGATACCAGTTATTTTCCACGAGGATATTCCGTGTAGATATTGTTCTTTTCCATACTCAGCATTTAGAATTTGACATCTCATCTTGTAGTTAGTATACCTGATAGAGTACACATGCTTGCATATTATTGCGTATCTTGCTCATCACATATAGATGATTATTAGATAGTACTTGTTGCATGACATTGAGCATCCAGTTCTTCATTTAGATGTTTATTAGTTGGCATAGTTTAAAGTATCGCAGTACGTGCATACCTGCGATTACCTTTATATGTTATCTACTATTCACGAGTTGGCAACTCACCCCCGTTGTGCCACAGTGCTTGCAGGTTGCCCTTTGGAGTAGTCGCGGCTAGCTGTCTATCGCATCTTTTGACACGGATACCTTTGCTGAGGCGGGTTAGCCCTTTTGCTATTAGGTGGGTTTTGTACGGTATCTGTTTATCTTTCAGTTGTATATTGATGTATCTAGTACTCTCCATCTACCTTCCTGTATTGACTTAGAGACGGTTGTGAGGACGATATATATGATTTGTATTCTGGTGTCGAGCTCGCATGTGAGCCGACTTTATTTCATGCAGTTTAACCTTTTATGATATTTGTCTTGTCTTACTGTTTATTCTTCGCTATGGCGTTGTATACCATATTGTGATGTTTTATTCATTTCGCACGTTATTTCTATTACACTCGTCTTTACCTGACTTGCGGGACAAATGGTTATAAAAGAAATGTTGCCAAAATTATTCAAAAATATCTTTTAACTTAAAAAGGATTTCTACTAAATTATATAAAGTTTCCTAAACATTTATAGCTGTTTTTACAAAAATGATTGAAACACTCTATATTTAATGGTTTTGATTTCTGGGTTTTCGGCTTACTTAGTCGCGTTACGCCTGTAGACGTTACGTGGCTAAGTGCCGGTCACGGGCCAAATTATCGGGTCGTGACAAAAAGAAAGGTAAGCATATCAGTATGTCATGCAAGGGTCATATCCTGAACGCAACAGTACTTTAGTGTAGTGACATGACAATTATCGATGATGAAGTGTGTGAGCAGGCGAGCAATGTACGTGGAACATATGCATCATCGATAATAGTGCTAGTGTCCTAGCAGCATGACTGTAGTATATCAACAACACAAGCGATGCAATGCAAATAGCATGAATATGCGGAATCAAGTAATCAACGCAACAGTAAAGAACCTATCTCAATAAATATATCATGCAGCCTTGCCTTTTGGAATAAGACGATTCAGGGTTTTTGGTAAAATAAGGGCTACGGTGTTTTAAGAAAAAATGTGTCGTTTGAAAATATCCGTAGAATCCTTTTTGCCTATCTTTAAAATATCCCCGATTCGTTAGTTTTGAAATAGGTAAGACTCGGGTCTAGTCTAATGCCTACTATGCGAACTACGGACCCAACTATTAAGTCAATCGGGAGGGGTATGGAAACCACCTAAACCTGAGTCGATATACATATATATATGTTGGAAATAGTGCCCTCATAGTCAATTATTGGATCGCAGGTACGTGATTGCAATGATTGCGGAGGACCTATCCCGGTAGCACAGTCTTACTCGAGATGATAGTATGCTATCTGGTTTGTCTTTATCAGTCGTGTACATGTTCAGGTGACTGATTGCATGTTACACTTTGATAGAGCCCTTAGGATCTTGCTTTACTACCAACAGTATGATGGCGATCATATACGTGAGAGTTGGGTAGTTTATATGCATATCCTTAATTGTGCTCCCTAGTCGTGGGAGTTTCGAGACAGGGCATCGATACTCCGGAGTAGACTAGTGTGTACAGTCGAGACCCCGACGAGGGGCGGTGGCCGGTCTCACAAGCCACCGGTGACAGTTGGATCACCTAAGATGTATACAGGTGCTCATTGGGTTATGAGTACACCGGACAGGACTCGCCGGGAATCTGCTAGTTAGTATTATATCTACCGTCAGATAGCAGTTCCCTGGTGACATGTGTACAGGTTAGTTCATCGACCTGAGGTCGTCATTTGTCTCGTGTGAGTTCCCACTGTGCTTTGATTTCTACCCTACCACGGCTCAAAGGAGTCGTGCAAACAGGTAGCTTTTGGGTACAGTCCCGAGCCATATGGAGGCACGTGAGCAGATCGGCAGGGGATTCGTCTCTCCCGGTATTGGGGGCGAGATCGTGCTGTGTCTAGGAGAGCCATTACACAAAGCCCACGGCCGTGGCAGGAGATTTACTGGTAGGTACTCCAGTAGTATCTCAGGGTGTGATTGGGCTTCACTCCGACACGACTTATACTGTTATTGGGGGTCTGACGTTGCTAGCCCCCTAGGCAGATATGCGATACTCATTGACGAACGGACCGGACTGTATATACATTGTCACTGTTAGGCTCAGTAGGGTTTTCGGAGGAGTTCTCTCATCGGTCTCCCTTGAGTTCGCTCCTCGGCCACCCTTGAGGTCAGTCCGTGGGCAGCCGTTATACATTGCTAGTGCCGCTGACGGTTTGTGGTTAAACCCACTGCCAGGGTGCTGACGAGTCATTAGAGTCCCCCACAGACATTTTCCCAAGTTCGGGCGAAACGTTGTAGAGGCCGTATGGTTTTATGGCAGGGTTCGGAAAATGCACGTGCGTTTACGCACGTGTCGATTTTCGGACAGATGATACTGGTCGGCTTTGGTTTAAGCCGGATCCGAGTATTATATTGAGTAGGTATAATATCTTTGTCTCAGTTGCATTTGTATTCGGTCGTAATACAAATGCGGGTATATTTATACAGTTTCGGGGTTATCCTGAAAGTTGTTTCAGGATCACTTTTGGAAGTTGCCAGTTTCCAGTTTTCTATCAGCCGTCTTTTAACATTCTGTTAAAGACGGATTTATCTTTTCTTCAGATGGAGTGAGTCATCATTCTAGAAGGTTCTAGAAGTGATGAAGTGGCTTATGACTCATTTGTGTCATTAATGGTCATTAATGATGCAAGGTGAGTAGGTTTTATGTGATTGGTTCCATTTAATGTTAATTAGTGACTCATGCTTTCATGAAGGGTTAAGATAAGTATCATTTGATATGGTCACCACTTGGACTCTCCTACACTCACCTCCCTCCTTTGAAATAAAGTGGCCGGCCATCTTTTTTGAGTGAGAGAGATTGATTTTCATTTTGGGAGAGAATAGACTATGGTTTTGTGTGCATGGAAATTTCATTGCTTCTTTCATTTCCATCACCCGATTAAAATGGCAACTTCATTTACCGATCGTCCACGGACTTGGACGAAGTGAGACAAAGTCATCTACTCATTCTCTACATCAATCTTGGTCGTCTCTTTTAGCAAACTTGACGATCGAGTTGCCTCGAGTCAGAGGCGGGAGCCCGTTTAAAGAACCGATCATGTGGTGCCACCTCGACGAGGATATCGGAGATCGACGAGATCGGAGCAGCCGCAACGGAGCGTGGGATGATGGTTGAAGAACGAAGGACTCGGATCGTTCGGTACAATCTTTCTACACTCTTTACAGTATGTTAGTTTAGCAATAATGGCAGATCCGGGTTAAAGTATACGATAGCGCCAGTTTTAAAAAGTTTTGTTCCGCATTTGGCGTCTGTAGACTGCCGGGGCGCTAGCGTAGACTTACAGTGGTATCGGAGCCTAACCATTTTGCTATACTAACTTGTGCTAACGTGTTCAAAACTTCGATCGAACCGAAAAACCAAAATTGCAAAATTTCAACCCGACAGTTTCTGTTAATTTTAAACGGTGTCAAAATTGATTTCTGTATATCTTAAAAATCCGTGCAGGCTTTTCTAAGAACCACGAAGAAATTTGGGGTCGTGACTCCTCCAAGCTGCCGCGGAAGGGCGGCCAAACCCATGGTTTGGCCGCGCTTCCGCGGCCATGTGAGGAGCACGTACTCCCAAATTTTTCCAGTAGGTTCCGTGATGGTTTTTGGGGGTTTTGATATATATAATTTTAGCCCAGGTTTTGTTACTGTTCACCAGTAAGAAGTGGGGCCCACTTTTTGATAATTGGTCTTTGGTCGATCGTAATTTAAACACGTTAGTTTACAGTGCTTACATTATATCTCCGACCGGGAATGTCATTTGATCGGTAAACCGCGTTTAACTGCTATAGTTCTTTTAGACGGGTTTGCGAACGTGATATTCGCGTTGATGTTCTGTGTTGTGCTGTGATGTTGCGGATTTTGTCGTGGTGGATAGCAGTGTGCAATGGTAGTACAGTTTGAGTTTATTTGTACATTTGATATTGCGGGGCGAGCGTCCAACTTGTGGACAGCCGTCACTGCCTGTTGTATAATATTCTTTTGGGGCACGACCAGGTTGCGGTCGATGTACCTATTGTACTATTTTTCATTACCGTACTAGGTTTTACCCCGCGACGGAGTGCACGGATAGCCGGGTTCGGGAAAGCAACGGGTCCGCATCTCATGGCTTTGAGAGGCAGAGGGACCCCACTTCAGAATTGGCAGACTATTCGCCGCACTCGTAGGGAGTACAGGTTGACCCAAGGAGGGGTGCTCAATTTACCGGATTCCGTGAAGTGCCGGGTGTTCCATTCACAATGCTGTGGGGGACTGCCTCGCTTCAGGTTTTGGCGGGTAACTTGCCGCACCCGTAGGGGTCTAGGTTTCATTGCACAGGCTATCCACACGACAGGGGAACGTCGGGTTTCAGCAGCGGCTCTGTGAAACCCGGGGATCCCAGATTATCTGTATTGTTCTGTGATGCTTATTACTTTTCTGTAATGTTGCATACTATCACGCCTGGAGCGATTATGTATATTGGTTTATATACTATTAGATGTTGTATATGTTTTACACCCGCGCTAGTCCAGTCCCCGCTCTGTCGTTAGTTAAGTAACCTAACGAGTGATGACGGGACCCAGTGACGAATGCGGATGGCATATACGTACATTTTATTTTCGTTCTTTTCTGGTGTGATTAATGATGGGACTGCGTTGATTCTGATCAATGCAAAGTTAAAACAAACCTGTTTACAGTTGTTGGAACAATTTAAAAAGTGTTATTGCAAAGACGTTTTCTTTTGTTATGCATAGTGGTATTCAGTGGAATATCTTGCACCTCATTCGACGGGGCAAGGGCCGATATCCCTTCACCGGGACCGACCCCTTGGACAGAAGTTTGCGTCAGGGTAATAACTTCACTATAGTCAATTACAAGTTGCTTTGCATAGCGGTATTCAGTGGAATATCCTGCACCTCATTCCACGAGGAAAGAGCCGAGATCCCTTTACCGGGAGTGACCTCTTTAGCAAAAGGTTTTCGCCACTATATTTTAAAAAGCTATCAGGTTCCTTCAGCGATATCAAGTTCACTACGCTATAGGTTTTTCGCCAAAAACCAGCCGTAGCCCTCCGTCACTTCTTTTGGGTATTTAGTAGTATTCAAGCTATGCATTTTAGCCAAAGTTAAGGCATAGTGTTTGGTAGCTGCTGGGTATTCAATTGTTGCATAGATAGATGAGTTAGTTTGGGACAGTCGTTCTGCCGATTGGCCAAAGTCAGGGGCATGTGCGGGTGGGTTCAAATTGACAAGATAGTGACGGGTAGAACTTGGCATGTGACTTATGACACTTTGACCAAAGCCAAGGTTATAAGAGCATGGGGCAAAAATCATATCAGGAGTTTCTAAAGAAACTGAAACTTGCCGAGTATGCGCATACCTTCTGGAGTATGAGTAACGTGGATGCATTCCATCACGTTATCATGCGATGAGAGTTGGATCCTGATTCCCACTGATGAGTTGGTTTACTCTTCGGGTGATCCCGATTGATTCTTCTTTAGGTTTGGAGGAGAATTTGACAGGACAGTGGGAGGTTTCCGGATTAGATAAAATGATGACCATTCTGATCTAGGATAGAGTGCACGCAGAGTGTTTCTTTTCTCTCTCACTCTTTGGCAGCGACCTTTGACCGACCCTAGACTATGACTCAGTGACCAGGTTGACCGAACCTTCTTAAAATACTGGCTTTTGGATTGTCTGAGTTGCATAAGTCATTGCCACTCCTTCTTTTACCCTTTGAATTTCTCAGAACACCCGTATTACTACGGATATCCACTTCCATTGGATAGATCCATCGTATGGTTATATACTAACTCGAAGGGACTTCTTCGGGGATGGATCCAGGTTCAGGAGAAATAGAATTGGTTTATTCAGTTGTCTTTTATTATCACCTTCTCTCAGGTTGCGAGAGCTCCTTGGTTTAGGAGAGTACACCTATTACGCTTATTGGATAGTCTTATTCCAAACCATAGGCTGGTGCCGAAAGGTAGGGAATGAAGAAAACCAATTAGCCTAAGTAGGGTGTGCAGAAGGTAATATGTAAAGACAAAATAAAGGGATTAGAAAGAGGGCAAAGTAAATTGCGACTGATATCATTCACGACCAAAACCGCGTACTTCATCGCCACTCCTATTTTACCTTTAAAAAGAATAAGGTATTATTCAGTTGTCTTTTATCGTCACCTTCTCTCGAGATGCGAGTACTCCTTGGTTTAGGAGGGTACACCTATTATGCTTACTGGATAGTCTTCTTCCAAACCATAGGCTGGTGCCGAACGGTAGGGAAGGAAGAAAACCATTTAGCCTAACGATGGTGTACAGAAGGTAACGACTAAAGACAAATAAAGGGATTTGGAGAGACGGTAATAAAATATACGGTTGAAGTCATGAATTGGATTATGGAAGAGGCATTGCTATGAATACCAGGATACCCCTACGAAACATTTTCATGTTTCAGTGCATTGTTAAAGAAAAACTGTTTTCCCGATTAGACACTTACTCCAAGGGTATGTATTTACCAGGTTTCATTCTCATATCTGTATGGTTTTACAGATGATGAGTGGGAGTAAGATATTGGGAATTAGGTGATCATCCTCATTATATCGGAATTCGTTGTAATTAGTGATATTTGAGGAAATCGCCAGGGTACAGTTTTCTACCTACAACGCACAGGTTTTGAGTTGTTCAACTCAGCGGACTTATACAGAGTATTGTATGTTGTCCAGTTTCCATCAGGACAGAGGGGTAGGTCCTCGTACTATGTTCTGTTTACTTATAACTTCTCTAGTATTTAGACGAGTGTTTCATAGAAATACAAGGTCTAAGTTTTGAGAAGTTGTGGGTATAAGAATAAAGTAGAGAACCAGGTATCACAAGTATCGGGATTCTTCAAAGAGATCGAAGATGTAGATTCTTGTGATTGGTATTCAGATGATAGTGATGGTTTTGAGAAACATGTTTCTCTTTCAGGTTACTCATAATTGGATGGATTACTAAGTAGAGTAATGCTGATTAGCCTCTTTCCATTAAGTTGATATGCACTGGAGACAGATGCATGGTTTGAATATGGTTCCAATTAAATTAGTGCCAAAGTTTCTATATTGGATATAGAATAGTTCGTACCTTAAAAGAAATTAAGGTACGGGGAGTTGTCCAGCTTTTGCTTAAAACCAGACTCTGGATAACTCAGGGCACGTTTCTGTAGTGGCTGTTTGTGGGTTGACCCTGGCTATGACGAGGGTTGATATTCTACCATTTGGAAGATCAATAGTGATTGTTCTTGACTCGCCACAGTTTTAGTAAAAATGGATCTTTTTCAGAAAACAGTTGTGGGAGTATGGTAGAACTGGAAGTGATTCCAGAACCGCGAACGATTACGGAAAAATTTAATAAGACCTATACATTCAATCAGGTTTGACATTCCAAAAGCCACTCCGCAGGTATGGTAGGTAACCTCAGACACCCGAGAGGTACTTCGGTAGCCTCAAGGACGGTGACAGGGAGGTTCTTATCTACCCAGACTTGACACTACTGTTGTTCCAGGTTATGAGACCCGGTAGGAGGGTTGTCGTAGTCAGTGGGAGCAACGGAAGCATGGTGGGCAAGTAGCTTATGTCTATTTATAGACTAGAGCAGTTATAGCGGAGATAGATTATCTAATTTTGATGTGACAGTCATGGGTTTGACTTCAATCAGAATAGGGGATGGATCAGTTAAGGAGGTAGTAGGATGTGATGTCATGGTATCTGGATGACATACACAGAGTAGGAAGTAAAATTCCTATACTACGATCGGTTGTACTGTGGTTGTCACACAGTTGTTTCTCCAGACAGGATATGGATATAATATTTGACATTATGGTTTCTGGATCTATGGTTTTAGATCTAGATTTGGGTGGTTTCCCAAAGTGGGTACTTTGACAGATATTCTAATGGTTTTTAGAATAGTTGACTCCTAGCATGGTAGTGTACCTGCAGGTGATGGAGTCACCCTCTCTAAAGGTGTCTTATAGACTAAAGGGGAGAGGGATGTGCATGATTGGCAGATCACTTGCTTAGGCAATTGAGTCAATCATGAGATGTCAAGTACCATACCAGATGTTGTTTTTTGCACTAGATGCAATAAGTTTGTATTAATCCAATCCTGGAGAAACATAAGGAAGCAGTTTTAGAACATTAGTACATGTTCTATGGATTTGATAACGGCAGCCTCTTTCGGGAGACGGTTATCATTCCAGGCTTCAAAGGTGACATGGATGACAGAGTGATTGTCAGAGTTTTAGTTTTCCTTCTGACGAAGGACAGTATTATGGACAGGTGGTTCCAGAGGATACTGTGGGTGGCATGGTGCCGGATACTGATAAGGTTCAGTGATCCATACAGTCTAAGAAGTTTGGATATGGAGTTCATTTATGAACTAAGGTCCCATCAGATATCCAAACATATTCTAAGACAGGTACTACTCAATTCGGGAGATGGTTTTCTCCGCGAACTTGAGATTAAGAGAGATACAGAAAGAAACTTCTAGGCGGATCCACTCACCGAGGCTATTTCTCGAACACAATAGTTTTACAAACGGGCTTTGTGAAACTGATTAGTAGAGGAGTTGGATGTTCGGTTTCACACGGGCTGTGAGTAGTCGACATCGCAATATTAGCCTTGAGTGCAAGTGGGAGATTGTTGGAGATAGTGCCCTCATAGTCAATTATTGGATCGTAGGTACGTGATTGCAATGATTGCGGAGGACCTATCCCGGTAGCACAGTCTTACTCGAGATGATAGTATGCTATCTGGTTTGCCTTTATCAGTCGTGTACATGTTCAGGTGACTGATTGCATGTTACACTTTGATAGAGCCCTTAGGATCTTGCTTTACTACCAACAGTATGATGGCGATCATATACGTGAGAGTTGGGTAGTTTATATGCATATCCTTAATTGTGGTCCCTAGTCGTGGGAGTTTCGAGACAGGGCATCGATACTCCGGAGTAGACTAGTGTGTACAGTCGAGACCCCGACGAGGGGCGGTGGCCGGTCTCACAAGCCACTGGTGACAGTTGGATCACCTAAGATGTATACAGGTGCTCATTGGGTTATGAGTACACCGGACAGGACTCGCCGGGAATCTGCTAGTTAGTATTATATCTACCGTCAGATAGCAGTTCCCTGGTGACATGTGTACAGGTTAGTTCATCGACCTGAGGTCGTCATTTGTCTCGTGTGAGTTCCCACTGTGCTTTGATTTCTACCCTACCACGGCTCAAAGGAGTCGTGCAAACAGGTAGCTTTTGGGTACAGTCCCGAGCCATATGGAGGCACGTGAGCGGATCGGCAGGGGATTCGTCTTTCCCGGTATTGGGGGCGAGATCGTGCTGTGTCTAGGAGAGCCATTACACAAAGCCCACGGCCGTGGCAGGAGATTTACTGGTAGGTACTCCAGTAGTATCTCAGGGTGTGATTGGGCTTCACTCCGACACGACTTATACTGTTATTGGGGGTCTAACGTTGCTAGCCCCCTAGGCAGATATGCGATACTCATTGACGAACGGACCGGACTGTATATACATTGTCACTGTTAGGCTCAGTAGGGTTTTCGGAGGAGTTCGCTCATCGGTCTCCCTTGAGTTCGCTCCTCGGCCACCCTTGAGGTCAGTCCGTGGACAGCCGTTATGCATTGCTACTGCCGCTGACGGTTTGTGGTTAAACCCACTGCCAGGGTGCTGACGAGTCATTAGAGTCCCCCATAGACATTTTTCCAAGTTCGGGCGAAACGTTGTAGAGGCCGTATGGTTTTATGGCAGGGTTCGGAAAATGCACGTGCGTTTACGCACGTGTCGATTTTCGGACAGATGATACTGGTCGGCTTTGGTTTAAGCCGGATCCGAGTATTATATTGAGTAGGTATAATATCTTTGTCTCAGTTGCATTTGTATTCGGTCGTAATACAAATGCGGGTATATTTATACAGTTTCGGGGTTATCCTGAAAGTTGTTTCAGGATCACTTTTGGAAGTTGTCAGTTTCCAGTTTTCTATCAGCCGTCTTTTAACATTCTGTTAAAGACGGATTTATCTTTTCTTCAGATGGAGTGAGTCATCATTCTAGAAGGTTCTAGAAGTGATGAAGTGGCTTATGACTCATTTGTGTCATTAATGGTCATTAATGATGCAAGGTGACTAGGTTTTATGTGATTGGTTCCATTTAATGTTAATTAGTGACTCATGCTTTCATGAAGGGTTAAGATAAGTATCATTTGATATGGTCACCACTTGGACTCTCCTACACTCACCTCCCTCCTTTGATATAAAGCGGCCGGCCATCTTTTTTGAGTGAGAGAGATTGATTTTCATTTTGGGAGAGAATAGACTATGGTTTTGTGTGCATGGAAATTTCATTGCTTCTTTCATTTCCATCACCCGATTAAAATGGCAACTTCATTTACCGATCGTCCACGGACTTGGACGAAGTGAGACAAAGTCATCTACTCATTCTCTATATCAATCTTGGTCGTCTCTTTTAGCAAACTTGACGATCGAGTTGCCTCGAGTCAGAGGCGGGAGCCCGTTTAAAGAACCGATCATATGGTGCCACCTCGACGAGGATATCGGAGATCGACGAGATCGGAGCAGCCGCAACGGAGCGTGGGATGATGGTTGAAGAACGAAGGACTCGGATCGTTCGGTACAATCTTTCTACACTCTTTACAGTATGTTAGTTTAGCAATAATGGCAGATCCGGGTTAAAGTATACGATAACGCCAGTTTTAAAAAGTTTTGTTCCGCATTTGGCGTCTGTAGACTGCCGGGGCGCTAGCATAGACTTACAATATATATATATATATATATACAAAAGTCGGTGATCTCGCCTCAATAGTATCACGTACGATACAGTATATCATATAACATCCTCGAGTCATGAGTGTGGATCTAACATCAATATAAAACTCGTACAGTAAATCGTCGTACGACATCCCAATAGCTGGGTACGGGTCAATATCACATTCATCTCATCACATATCAGGTATCACTACCATCATATCACATAATCTAGGAGTACCATCGATACCATCTATATAAATATGAATGCGGGGTAAAACACATGCCCAAAGGCCCGTTAAAACCATCATGTCGCATCTCAAATACGAACTCTGTCAAACCGCCGATCTCACGACCTCAAATCAATACTCATCTCAATCACACATACCATCCTCAAATCCAGTATATGAACACATAGTCCCATATCTATGTATAGATATACACACCTCCATATGCGCACAGTATGTGTACGTGTATGTGTGGGTGCAACCACTACTCTAGGGTTTCACACTATACTAAACCAATACATCCTTATCATCACTAATCCTTTATTACCACCAATAATCTTAAACAACACATAATAAATATATGTGTGTATACGTATTCGTATACATCACCACAGACTGCGGGGGTGATATACGCCATCCACCCGACTTCTCCCCGTAGATATAAATCTACTCACCTTACTTCTCATTTGACGATGCCAATGTCGCCATCTTCTTCTTCTTCGCCTCAACATCACGTAGGGTACCTACAAGTATATCACAACGCTAAAGCACATGAAAATCACATCGGAAACCAAAATAGCACACGCTACTCGCATAGGTAAAAACCTATCGTCTCGCATGTAAACACGATCAATATCCACTTGTCGTTGACATCCAAACGCCACCCGACAGAAACGAATCACCAATTACCAAAATCCATGCTAAAACAAGTCGTAAATCATGCGCCAACATAGGAAAATCAACCCAGATTTTACCGTAGAAGGAATCAGACAAAATTGCACATGCCATGGGTCAAGTCTACTGGAAATAGGGCCACAGAACAAAAACGAGGGGGTTCCAAGCTGCTCTGGCCGCAATTTGCGGCCAAAGGGATTAAATATGTGGCCTCAAGAAGGAATTAGGGACTAGGGCTTGGTGTGGTGGTTCCATAGTAGCTGCACATCTCACTGTCAACTCAGTTTTATTTTAGGGGTCTCAAGGTGATAGCAGATTCCTAAATATGATCACAGATTCACAGTTTTTCCCCGACATCGTCTCATAAATCCGTATTATGTGTTTTAGCTTCAGGTTTAGTACAATCTATCCTCAAACCAGGGGTTCTAAAGTCACCAAAATCCTCAATTTCATCTTTAATTTCAGGCTCACCTAAACCCTAATTTGAAGTTTCACAAATCCACCAAACGACACCATATCGACATGAAACTAGAATTGATGTAATAAGAATTGAAATACTACTCTAATGGGTCCAGAAATTACCTCCTTTGGCAACTCAAGAAAATTCTTGAGTTGCTCAATGTCCTCCAAATCCAATCTTGCTAGGTTCAATGTGTAGCTAGTGAGCTCGGCAACATTTTTTGTGAAATGGGAATAGGGTTTTGGGATTGATTTCATGGTGGATCTAGGGTTTTTGTGAAGAGGGAGAGAGAGGGAGAGGGAGCAGCAGCAGCAGCAGCTCATGGAAAGGGGAGAGAGAAAATGAGAAGCAAAATGATGGGAGTATGGTTCAAAAAGGTGAAGGTTGACTTGGTCTCTCTCTTTTTCATCATGAAACCTTTCTTTTTCTTTTCTTTTTCTTCTCCTTCTCACTCCATTGCAAACCCTAAGCAACCATATTCCCAAAACATGTAACAAGTGTGGAAAATGATATGTGCACATTTTTTCACAAAAATGCTAAAATTCCGATTAGCGATTTTTAATCGCGATTAGCACTAAATTAGCACATAACTAATCATAAAAACTTTAAAATGACATAATTCCATAAAATACCCTATTTTAGAATTTTCCATAATTTTTTCCCCATTTATTTTTATTTAATTATACCAGAATATTAAAATATTCATTAAAGTAATATTAAATTATAAAAATTCCCAAAAATAATATTTTATTATTTTGAAACGTTACATGTACGTCTATATGACTCTGTCAGAGGGTTGTCGTAGTCAATGGGAGCAACGGAAGCATTGGTGGACAGGTGGCTTATGTCTATTTATAGACTAAAGCAGATATTGCGGAGATAGATCATCTATTTCTGATGTGACAGTCATAGGTTTGACTTCATCAAAATAGAGGATGGATCTGTTAAGAAGGTAGTAGAGTGTGATGTCATGGTATCTGGATGACATACACAGAGTAGGAAGTGATATTTCTATACTACGATCGGTTATAGTTTGGTTGTCACACAGTGGTTTCTCCACATGAGACTTGGATATTATATCAGACATTATGGTTACTGGATTTATGGTTCTGGATCTAGATTTGGGTAGTTTCCCAATCTGGGTACTTAGACAGCATTCTAAAAGTATTTAGAATGGACGACTCCAGACACGGTAGTATACCTACAAGTGATGGAGTCACCCTCTCTAAATGAGTCTTACAAACTAAAGGGGAGAGAGATATGCATGATTGGCAGATCACTTGCTTAGTCAATTGAGTCAATCATGAGATGTCAAGTACAACACCAGATGTTGTTTTTGCAGTAGATGCAATAAGTTGATATTGATCCAATCCTGAAAAAACGTTCGGAAGCAATTTTAGAACATAAGTGGATGTTCTAAGGATATGATAACGTCAGCCTCATTCGGGAGACAGTTATCATTCCAAGCTTCCAAGGTGACATGGATGACAGAGTAACTGTCAGAGTTATAATTTTCCCTCTGACGAGGGGCAGTAGTTTGGACAGGTGGTCCAGGCGGATATTGAGGGAGGCATGGCGCAGGATACTGATTAAGTTCAGTTGACGATACAGTCTGAGAAGTTTGGATTTGGAGTTCATTTATGAACTAGGTCCCATCAGATATCCAGACATACTCTAAGACAGGTATTGCTCATTTCGGGAGATGGTTTTCTCCGCAAACATGAGATAAAGAGAGACATAGAAAGAAACATTAGAGCGGATCCACTCAGTGAAGCTATTCCTCAAACGCATTAGTTTCGCAAATAGGTTTTGTGAGACTGATTAGTAGAGGTGTTGGGTGTTCGGTATCACACGGGCTGTGAGTATGCGATATCGCAATAATTAGCCTTGAGTGCAAGTGGGAGATTATTGGAGATAGTGCCCTCAAAGTCAATTATTGGATCACAGGCACGTGATTGCAATGATTGAGAGAGGACCTATACCGTTAGAACAGTCTTGCTCAAGATGATAGTATGCTATCTAGTTTATCTTTATCATCGCATACTGCTTTAGGTGACCTTACATGTCACTATTGCACGTTGATAGTGCCCCTAGAATTCTTGCTTGACTACCAGCAGTATGAGGGCGATCATATACGTGGGAGCTGGGGACTATAAGCAAATCCTTAAAACGTCCCTAGTTGAGGGAGTTTCGAGACAGGGCATCGATACTCCAGAGTAGACTAGTGTATACAGTCGAGACCCCGACGAGGGGCGGTGGCCGGTCTCACAAGCCACTGGTGTCAGTTGGTTCACCTAAGATGTATACAGGTGCTCATTGGGTTATGAGTACACCGGACAGGACTCGCCGGGAACATGCTAGTTGGTCTTATACTAGACGTCAGATAGCAGTTCCATGGTGACATGTGTACAGGTTAGTTCATCGACCTGAGATCGTCATTTGTCTCGTATGAGTTCCCACTGTACTTTGATTACTACCCTACCACGCTCAAAGGAGACATGCAAACTGGTTTTAGTTGGGTACAGTCCCGAGCCACATGGAGGCAGTGAGCGGATCTGCAGGGGTTCTTCTCTCCCGGTATTGGTGGTGAGGTCGTGCTGTGACTAGGAGAGTCCTTATACGAAGTCCTTGGCCAATGCAGGAGATTTACTGGTAAGTATTCCAGCAGTATCTCAGCGTGTTCTGGGCTACACTCCGACACGACTTGTACCGCTTTTGGGGGTCTGACTTTTACCAACCCCCTAGGCCCGCCATGCGATGATCATAGACAAACGGACCGGACTGTACAGATATTGTTACTGACAGGCACAGTAGGGTGTCAGGATGAGTTCGCTCATCGACGTCCCTTTTGGTCAATACCTGCTAGCCCGCTACGTATGGCTAATACCTCTGACGTGCTAGTGGTTAAATCCATAACCAAAGTATTGATGAGTCTTTAGAGTCCCCCACAGACCGTTTTCTCAAGTTTCGGACGAAACGCTGTAGAGGCCGTATGGAGATATGACAGGGTTCAATCAGATACGTGCGGTATTGCACGGATCATGATCGGACGGATAATACTAGCGGGCTTTGGTTTAAACTGGATCATAGTATTATATAGTGTAGATTTGTTTCTTTGCATTTGTATTCAGTGGGAATACAAATGCGGGTATGTATATACAGCCGCGGGGTTTTCCTGTAATTTATTACGGGATCAGTTTTCTGAAGTTGCCAGTTTGCATTCCGTTTCGGCCAGTTTTCCTTTGTTCCTTCACGGCCGGATTTTTCTGATGGAGGGGCTAATTTGCATATTTGCAAATTAGCAATTGTGGAGGGTTTATTTGTAAATGAGGGATTATGATAAGTAAAGCATCTTTGCTTTTTCATTCATGATGGTTTTCATTTATGAGATTGGATTTGTGTTGATGGTGGTGTGACCCTTTTACCTCATTATCTTCATATTCTCTTATGGTCGCCTTCCTTCTCTCTTGTGCTCAACCCCCCCTTAGTTTTTCCTCCTCCAATTTTAGAAAAGGGGCTGGCCACTTTAGGAAAAGGGAGGGGGATCCATTTTCTAGTATGAGGGAAAATCATTCATCTCATTTGCTTGCTTGCAAAATTCCTAACACCTCTCCAAAGTTCATTTTTCCTTCTCCATCAAATGGCAACTTCAACCCCAATAGAGACAAACTGTTCTACACTTCATCTACAGCATCCTTGGGCACGTCGACTCGCCAACTTCGTGCTCGAGTTGACTCGGTCCAGAGGTGGGAGCCCGTAAAAGAACCCGGCGATGTGGTGCCCGTTCCGACGAGGAGATGAAGACCGGAGATTCCGCGAGGTGATCGGAGTGGAGGCCGAAGACCGAAGGACACGGATTGCTCGGTATAGCTTCCTTCCCATTTTCTAGTTTGATATAGTTAGGTTAATGGCCCGATTCGGGTTTTATAGTGCGCGGTGGAGCCGGTTTACAAGTTCTGTAAAAGTTTCGTTTCCGCTTTTTGGCCTCGCTCAGACGGCCGGGGCGCCACCGTGCAGTTACAACAACATCGAGCGTGCCAAGGTGTTTAAAATCACCTGCGCAACTATATACACAAAACACGTATCAATGCACTGCAAGTATATGTGAGCTATACCGAGTGCAAAAATCAAATTGAGTGCGTACCACACGCATAAAAATCAAATCGATAGTATCGAAATCCACAATATCATAAGTACGTGTAGCCAAGGCACAAAACCGGTATCAAGTGCAATAGATATGCATAAATCATAAACCAACGCAATGGTGTATAAAACGTATATCAAGTGTAATAACTGTACACAAAAATGTAAATCTAAAATAGGTGCAGCCATGATGCATGAAAACAATATCATGAAACTCAATCATCGAAACTCAAATCCAAGCGATAAGAGTATGATACTCGGATCACAAAACGTAATCGCAATAAATGACATTGAGGTACACCTCCTACAATATCGAAAATGCCGGTGTGCCCAAACTGGCAGAGCAAGTCATCTACTTTCCTCCTACTTATGGTCTGGCCTTTTCGGTCTTTGGGTTCCCTGTTTCCTTTGTGGATTACAAATCTTACGATCCTTCTGCTTGTCGGCCCGGTCAGGTGTACTAACGAAACAGTCTTGCTCTAGAACTCCTCTGATCACCGTTTGGCCAATCATCATGACCACTCATAATGGCACATTACCGATGGCGGCATCTGGCCCTCTGAATATGCACGATATAACTGATCCTAGATTCGAATCCTTATCACAGCGGTGTCCTAGAAAGAGCCAACTCAAGGTCTCTTCCTATCTTTCATATGCCGAACTATACGAAGGTTGGCACCTTTGCTTAACTTTTTCTCATAACCGGATAGCTGCGTCCTTAGCACGGTTTTCCTCTAAAATTTGGCTGTATCTAACGCCTTTGCACACAAATAAATCCTCTAGCATTAACGGAGAGTAACAACCGCTCGTTAACATCTCGTACGAATCTCTTGTTCCACTCGTCTTTATTATCGTCCACTTCGAAGCCATCTCTTGCTATCTGCATAGCAATTCGTTCTCGACTACAGTCAATCCGGGGTCTCTCACATGGACTCGAAATACGAACTCGGTATCTTCACCACTCGGTAGAAGATATCTAGCCGAACTCGTCCAAATCATCGAAGGAATACACTTTATTTGTCCGTTCTTGATCAACTCACAACGTATCTGGGTGAGATTCTTCTATCTGAAACTGGTCAACTTACCGATCTCACATCGGGGTATCCAACGAACAACGTCTTCTCTTGCTCGATTTACTCTAGATCCAAGTAATATCCTTCAACTGGAATTATTCGACTCAACTGAACATGCGTCGCCACATCAAATCAGACGAATCATATCGGTCGCTTAACTCAAGATAGACTAGTTGTCTCCTTTCACATCTCTGCCTGAAAGCTCCAGCGGTTTCAGCTCATAAACTCTGGAAGCGACATCCCATCAATCTCAACAACAGCTGGGTCATTTGTCTGAACGGTAGACAATATCACGATCTCAGGGGTAGGATGTACATCAACAGTCCTATCAATCCGGTAGGCTCTATCAATGGCCCGATCATCCGGTGCAAAACTGAACTCTCGCCTCAAACGAGAGAGCTCAACGCAAAAACTATACCCACACGTTCCTATATCACCAGAAAATATCATGGTCAACCCTCGTCCGTGACGAGCTTGCCCCGACCGCATCCCTAGCACTAGCTCTCTCCGTGCTCAAACCATGGTGATAGGAAGCTCAAGCAGGTATCAATAAAGATAGATCAAAGAAACGAAAGAAATCAACAGATCCGAATGGATATGATCATAGGAACGAATAGAATCATAGACCTCAAGATATGCACATCCTAAGGTTACTTAAGTGGAGTATCGTATCGTAAGTATGCCGCGGAACATACGCACGATACGTCACTCTACTCAAATTACCCACTCCATCAATCAAGGTCAACCTATGAAACGAAAGTTCGGGTCTAATACCCCCAGTCAAATCTATGCTCCGTAAGGTCAAGCCTAGGTTCCGAAATATATGTGTCCTAGACTCCACATAGTCAAACCCAGACTCAAACGAAAGTTAAACTTAACGCTCTGATACCAAGTTTGTCACGACCCATAATTTAGCATGTGGCCAGCACTTAAATCACGCAACGTCTAAATGCGTAGCGTAAATCAAGTAAACCGAAGCCCAGAAAATCTAAACCTTTTTGTGGAAAATAGTGGTGGTGCAGTTTTGAAATAAAATTATAATGAATCATGAAAATGCAAGTAGATTATACTATTTGAAAACATGTTTCGTATTTTAAAATTTTGAGCAGCACATCCCTTATATATTTTGATCCAAAACCATATACATACTATAAAAAGGCATCCCCAAACGGGAGCTAACTTTTCGCCAACTGGCGGAAACACAACCACGCAACAACATATATACAACGCCCAACGGTGATGATCAACCCAGAAAGAACAATAAATAAGTAAGATATCCAAACCTCAAAGAAAGCGAACATATATCCATCGCTCTAAGTCTCGCAAATACAAGCCTGGCTAAGTCTACCAATATACAAAGTCTAGTTTCTGATTTGATGGAGTTCAACTAGATACAACAGAATAATAAGTACAAGAGTGAGCACGTCCAATATGTGTCCCACCTACCAAAGCAAAACATCCTGGAAGAAGCTGTGTGCCAGCAATACCGCTATTGATCCCAAGTGGTCAAACCTGCAAGAACTGTAGCACAACGGAGGTGAGTTGCTAACTTATGAGTAGAAAACATCAGCAGGTAGAAATTGAATAAAACAACGATTTCCTAGGTCATACTATATCATGAAGGTGATACTATGATATCTAGGGTGACCATGTATGCATATGTCAACAATCAAGTCAATGCAAATGTCATATATATAATAAACATCTGAATCATATGCATGCATGCAAGTGGATATCATCCACGTGTGTCCATCAACGACACAATCAATATCATAGAACCTGAATATCCAACATCGACACTCGAAACATCATGAAAACATATGTCTGTATGTATGAGCATATCAACTAACATGTGTCCATCAACGACACATCAAAATCATGGAAGCTAAGTGTCCAACATCGACACTCGAAATATCATGAAAACATGTGTCCAGCATCGACACGTAAATCCTCATATCTCAGGCGCCGCATACTCAGATCGGCCCTCATATCTATCTCATCGGAGGCGCCGCATACTCAGATCGGCCCTCATATCCATCTCATGACTCCGATCGGTATCCTCTGATAACCGCCGGGTCCAAAATATCACCGGTAGGTAGTGCTCCCCTGTCGGGCTCACCGCCTAACAATACGAGTCTTCTTGTCCTGGGGTACCTCAACGGATCCACCATGTACCCGCAGACGGTGCCTACCGCTCCTCGAATCGGGTATGCTCATAACTCATAACCGAGAAAACTCATGGTGGAAACCTCGAAGTATCATATCAAGAGAAACCGCGTTTTTAAAATAATACATAATTTCCTTTAAAATATAACTGCAGTTCTCAAATCCAGAGATCTCATGAAAACAGCATCTCAATGCATATAATCATAAAGTACGATGTAGTAATATAAGCATATCAAGTATATCATGTAAGCATATCCTATGATAGTACTGAACAATGAATGTACTTACGGTTATAAATAATATCATGATATATCGGTTCTACTATACAAGTGGTATGGTAATTACCGATGATGAATGTGTGTCAGCCGGAAAATCTGTATAAGTGCAACATGCGCATCAACGGTAATTGTACAAGTGTACTAGTAAATGATATCATATAGTATTAAATACCGGAACGTGGTATGTACATCATGAGGTGTAATATCCTACACAACATGGACAATCAAAGGTATATATATTTACACATGAACCATACGGTCACTTTTAAAGATACGAATCGTAGTTTTGAAAGTGGGGGCTACGGTGTTTTAAGGAAAAGACGCCATTTAAAGATACGTAGCGTCCCTTGAGATTTTCATTTAAAAGAAGCATACGATTCATCAGTTTTAGAAATCGGTACGGTTCAGGTGGCATCTTTACAACGGCAATCCTACCTCATAATATCCGATATGACAATAATTCTCAAACATCATTCTCAAATCACTAGCATGGATCAATCATCCCGTAACTCATCGTGTATGGTAATCTATCGTATGGTGATATCAAACAGAATAGGAATTCTATCGTCTAATTCATCAATAAGGATACGGATCTAAAATCTCGTACAGCATATCAATCTTAATCCTCATAAATATATATACACACATATATATATCTCAAGTCACATTTATATAAACGTCATATCTTATTAATCTCAAGTCGTATCGATCTCGATCTCATAACATACCATTATCAACTCATACTTGTTCTCTTTCAATTCTATATATCAAACTTCACATCCTTACATCAATCCTCATATATTAATCCAAATCGTCCTTAGTTATCATATCCGTGAGTTTATACGTAGGTTTTTCTCCAAACTAGTTTATATATCAATGGTTGCGGGGGTGCTATACGCCATCCACCCGACTTCCCCGTAGATATAAATCTACTCACCTGCTAAACTCCTCGTTTAGCCGAAGTCGATGTGTTTCGTCGTCTCGGAAGTCCACGCGAAAGTACCTACAATCAATAAACAATCGCAATACT
Source organism: Agapanthus africanus (assembly GCA_030015575.1). NCBI lineage: Eukaryota > Viridiplantae > Streptophyta > Magnoliopsida > Asparagales > Amaryllidaceae > Agapanthus > Agapanthus africanus. The sequence continues at coordinate 304,272,036 of JASDDO010000016.1, read as the reverse complement.
ATTAAAATCAAGTCCGAAAAACCGATACGGCACATGAATTGCTTATAGGTTAGAATATATAGGTTACGCATGCAAAAGTAACCAAATAACCCTCGACGTTGACGTACAAACGTCCAACGGCAAAATACAATATCAAATACCAAAACCAAGGATTCAAAAATCGCAAAACGAATTTCAGTAACAGAAGAAATCTCTCCCAGATTCTATCCTTGGTCAAGTTAAGACATTTTACATATATGGTTACTCTAGATATCACATAACCAAGCCACGGTCCAAAATTCAACACATTTCACCACAACTTGGTCGCAATTTGCGGCCCTAGGCAATAAATCCGTGTCTATTTAAAGGTGTTTGGGCCTCGGGTTTCAGGTGGTGCTTCTAACTTGCCTGCTCATCTCACAGTGAAAGGAACTTATTTTATGGTGGTCTCGGGTTATCCCAGATTCTAATATACCCTTACAAACTGACAAATAATCGATGTCGGAAAAGTCAAACTTCAGGTTTTCGGTTTTAATCTCTGGTCTTGGTCAGTAAAAATCATCACTCAGGTCTTGCAACACTACACCTCAATTTACCACTTACAAGTCTAGTCTCCCACTAAACAACAACTTGGAAAGTTCTAAGATCACAATCTAACTAATTCGAACTCTAAACTAAAACTGGGATACACTAAATACAATAACTTAACTAAAAGTCTAGAAATATACCTCCCTTGCAACTGAAGAAAATTCTTGAGTTGCCTAAAGTCTCCAAAATCTAAACTTGTTTGGTTCAAAGGGTTTAGGTTATGTATCTTTTTAATGAAGGCGGGATGGGATTTTGGTAATGAATGGGCGATGATACATGAAGGTATAGAGAAGGAGGAGGAGAAGAAGATGAAGAAAATGGTGAAGAAATGAAGAAGGAAGAAGAAATATGAAGAAGTCAAAGGCCACTCTCTCTTACGCTCACTCTCTCACAAATATCTCTTTTGTCTTCCACTCTCTCTCATATCTTTGCTTTTCTTTTCTTTTCTCTTTTTCACAAAACTCACAAGTCATAAATAAACAACATGCAACAAAATATAACATGATATGGTGCACTAACCATAGAAAAATGTAAAAATACGGATTTGGCCAAATCGTGATTAGTACTGCACCAATCAAGTTTAACTTAAACTTGCAAATACTTAATTATAAAAATGCCGAAATCTGATAAATGTCATTATAATAAATAAATTATTTCAATCTCCACTTATTTTCCAAATATTGGTATATAATTATACCATTTTACGAAAAACCTCTATTCGCAAATCGAATAGTTTTCGCGACATATATTATTTTAATATTTAAATTCCAAAATAATATTTTATATTTCTGAAATGTTACAAGAGTAAACTAGTGTATACTTATAGAGACCCCGATGAGGGGCGGTGGTCAGGTCTCATAAGCCATTGGTGTCAGATTGTTCGCCTAAGATAGTATATAGGTGCTCATTGGGTTATGAGTACACTGGACGGACTCGTCGGGAACATGCTAGTTGGTATTATACATATTTTCAGATAGTAGTTCCCAGATGACATGTGTACAAGTTAGTCCGTCGATCTGAGATCGTTATTTGTCTCGTGTGAGTTCCCGTTGTACTTTGATTACTATCCTACCATGGCTCAAAAGAGTCTTACAAACAGGTTTTAGTTGGGTACAATCCTGAGCCACATGAAGGCAGTGAGCGGATTGTCTGTGATTCGTCTCTCCCGGTATTGTGGGTCGATATTGCATTGTGCACGAATGGCCATCACTAGAAATCCTTGGCCAAGATAAATGAGAATTACTGATTTGGACCAGTAGTTTCTCAGGAGGTGATGGACTTCATACCGACACGAAATATCGCGTTATTAGGGATCTGATTTTATCCATCCCCCTAAACTCGATATACAATACTCTTAGACGAACAGATCTGATTGTACGGAGATTGTCACGGATAGGCTCAGTAGGTGTTCGGATGAGTTTGCTCATCGGCCTTCCTTTCGCTCAATGCCTGGGTAGCCATTACGTACAACTAGTGCAGCTGACGTGGTTATAGTTAAACCCACTGCCAGCGTATTGACGAGTCTTTAGAGTCCCACACAGAGTGTTTCCCTGGTTCGGGCGAAACGATTTAGAGGCTGTATGGTTTTACGGCAGGGTTCGATCATATACGTGCACTTGTGCACGTATCATGATTCAGACGGATAATACTAGTGGGGTTTGGTTTAAGCTGGATCCTAGTATTATATTATTGGATTATTTTCATCTCTTTGCATTTGTATTTTTTGAAATACGGATATGGGTATGTATATACGGATGAGATGTATTCTTGTAATTTATTACAAGATTGCTTCTAAAAGATGCCACCTCATTTAGTTTTAATCATTTAGGATTAAATGGTTAATGAGGTGGAGGATGAGGTGTTATTTGCATTTATGAAGCATGGCTCACTTGGTGACTCATGGGGTGACTCATGAAGTACCTCATGGGTGACTCATGCTTTGGTCACTTTTATGGCATACTTGATATTTGTGTTGTGAGATATTTTTATATGCTTCATTCTTGAGCTCACGACACTTAGCCATTTTTCTTTGATGGTTCACACCACACTCTCATCTCGTCATGCTTCATTCTTCTACCTTCACCCTAAAAGTCTCATGTATTGATAAACTTAGGGTGTTATTAGACAAATTAATCCATCATTAGACTCTACATCCTCTAGGTTATCTAGTTTGGAAAACTAGATACCTTACTTACCTCGATTATGAAGCTGGAGCTCGAATTACAAATCCTTAGGTGGATCATCTTCGGCCGAGGGAGACTGATGATCAAGCTTGATCATGGTGGTCACCAGGAGCTTAGAAAGATGGTAAAGACCGATGGATACGGACCATTCGATATAACCATTTAACTCCTTTTAGTTTTGCTAGCTTACAGTTTATGGTAGATATATATTATGAGGTTGTTCTAGCGCCAATTTAGAAAAATTTTGTTCCGCAAACGGCCATGGTAGATGGCCAGGGCGCTCGCATAACCCAATTGGTTGATTCCATAACTATTGGTGTTTGACATAAAAAATTGTACAAATGTGCTCATTAGAGAATGGGTACACCGAACAGAACTCACCGAGAACTTCTAGATGGTACCATACATATCGTTAGATAGCAGTTCTCTCATAACACCTGTACAGGTTATAGTCTGTAAACCGGAGATCGTTATAGTGTCTTATGTGGTCCCACTATGCTTTAATTTCCTCCCTACCATAGCTCAATAGAGTCATGTAAACAGGTGGATTTTGGATACAGTCCTGAGTTATATGGAGGCAGTGAGCGATAGGAGGGGTTTTGTCTCTCCCGGTATTGGGAGTTGATTTTGCGCTATGCTTGATTGGCTATAACAGCAAGTCCTTGGACAGGGCTGATGAGATTTACTGGTATGTGTTATCAGTAGTTTCTCGAACGATTATAGGCCACATATCGGCATGACTTATCAAGTTACTGGAGTCTGATAATTCCACCCCTACACTCGATATGCGACATATCTGAAGAATAGACCGGACTGTACAGTAAGTGTTACTTATAGGCTCTATGTGAGTTTGGACAAATTTGCTTGTTGATCTTCTATTCGTTCAATACCTGGGTAGCCGTTACGTCCAGTTAGTACCGTTGACGGCTTATGGGTGTCTGACATGATCATTACCTACTGCTGGCGTATTGAAGAGTCTTTAGAGTCCCACATAGAGATTTCATAGCTCAAGCGAAACGAAGTAAGACACGTATGGTGATATGTGCGGGAGCTTGATTAAATATGAGTATGTGATACCGTATTCTAATATAGGGATATTTGATATCAGTTAGGTTATATGTTATATAACCGGATTATTGAATCAAGTGTTGATTCAATGATTTGTTTTATGTATATATATGTGATATTGGCCGGTTATATATGATATGATCGGATTTTTGAATCAAGTGTTGATTTATTAACTAATATTGAATATAAACTGGTTATATGTGATATGATCGGATTATTGAATCAAGTGTTGATTTAATAATATGATATACATAAATATATGATATTAGTCGATTATATATGATATAACCGGATTATTGAATCAAATGTTGATTTAATAATTTAATATATATTTATATTTGATATACATATATATATATATATATATATATATATATATATATATATATATATATATATATATTAACTAATATTAGCTCACTTAAACATTTTCTTCTCTTTATACATAGTTGTATATACATGTGATATATATAAATATATGTATTTATATTTTGTATCATGATTGATGATATATAGAAGTAGGATGTATGAGAATTACACATGAAGTGAGATGAGTGGATAATGATTTAATTAATGAATTAAAAGGAAAAGGAAATGGGTCATTACTTGGAGATGCTTGTAGAAGCCTTGAGAAGTCATGACTCATCACTTCTCCTTCGGCATTATTCATTGATATTTACCACTATCTCATTCTCATTTAATCACTGCATTTCATGGTTGTCTCTCTCATCCAAGTTCATCTTCTTCTTCACTTGCTCTCTAATTTTTATTTTCTTGAGGTGAGAAAAGAAAAGAAAAGAAGAAATTAATGTGAGCAAAATTCATACTTCATCAACCTACTCTTCTAGCCTATTAGTTTAGGTTGTTTACTTCACTAGTTCCTTAATTAGTGAAGAGTGAGCTTGAGTGGGAGAGACTTCAAGGTGGATCATTTTCGGATTCGAAGACTACAAAATAAGCTCGTTCCTTTCTCAAGTGGAGTCAAAAAAGAGTTTTATGGACTACTACTTGGAGCATTAGAAATGAAGGACCGGTCTATAAAGTTTGTAAACCCTCATCACTTAGTGTAGAACTTGTTTTCTTGCTTCAAAACCTTAATTCTCTAGTTCGATTCTAGATTAGTATAGCTTAGACCTCTAGATTTTTTAAAATTGCATACTTAATACTTGTATAAACCTAATAGAGGTGCTAAGACATACTTTCATAGTGTGTACTACGTTATTAAACATGAAATGTGCGGCAGAATACAGAAACATGAGAATAATGGATATCAAGTGAAAATGAACAGTACGGTATATGTATCATGTCAGCAATCCACGCAATATGTATGCCATTACCTATCAGTCGCTAAGTCAAATTAAATCAATCGTTGGAAAGGATGCTCGTGTTTAATAAGGGTCTCGTGTATGCTCGAAACTACAGTCCACTGTTGTCCGGGACATAACCTTGCAGCCGTGCCGCTAGGCCCACGACCTAATATGTGTGTGTGTATCACTAATATCGAATGATCATTCTCTAAGCCACCGTACCTTGCTAAATACGAGTTCAATTCCAACTTGATTTTCCCTTTTTTCCAGGTCACACTAACTATACACATAGGATTATTTGTGTGTAAGCATGCGCCAAATCACGATCTTATTCACTTTCATTGTACTGTTCCTTTTTACGAATCAATCACTTATCACCGGCGTACTTGACACAACTAATCCAATACCACTCACGTTCGAAAATGCAAAATTCACTATAAATCACTATGAGTGTTCGCTATAAATCACTAAGAAGGTTCACTATCACTAAAGTTATCACGGTAATAGTCACCAAACAATGGTTACCTATATTCGTGTGATGATGATTACAATTTGGAACCAAATCACATTTATGAATGCCGAACAATGAAGTAATTGGCAATAGTGAGAATAATAATAATCGTGACAATCATGATTTCAAACGGTGCGTGACATTCATGTTGGTGAATAAGTTCCAATCACGAGTTATCAAATTATCATTAGCATGCGGTATAGGCAGTAGGGTATAAGTAATAAGAACCAGAAAGCATGTGAAAACAACATCTTGATCCTGATTGATAACATTAAGCCAAGCAGACGTCTTAGGGTATTGTAGTGAGTTTCCTATTACTGTTCCGTATAATTTCTTTGCGTATTGAAAATTCAACAAGAATAACACTTTATATTTCAATTGTAAGTTAGAATAATCAGAAAAGGGATGGGAACACTACTGGTTCTCTTGTGTTTGTCAATGCAGGGTTTGTCAATGGTCTAAAGCTCACTAAAGCTAGCTCTTTATTAACATAGCTGTGATCATGTCTCTAAAACATTAGCAAAAAAAAGAATTTTTAATGATATGCAACTCAACCAGGATTAATTTGTATGGCATAAATTGGTAGCACATAATCACTCTATTCAGTGCAAGAAGAACAAGGTACTACCATTGATGCAAATTAGACATGGCAATTAGGGAAGCATGACAAAGCCTAGAGTTAGCCTCTTTGAAGGGGAGATAAAACTGCTTAATAACCCAATAAAATTAGAATCGTATATAGTATAACAAATCATAAATCATTTCTTAAATTGATCCAGAATATACACAAATAAAAAGTTGATTTAAAAAAATGATAAGACAAATCTAAAGGTTATATGCAGTTACTACTGAAGATTGACATCAATACGAAGTAAAATTTGGGAACTAAATAATTAAGGAACACTGTACTACTAATAACTTAAATATTATCAATAGGCAAAACTATGTAAGATTACACAAATGTATAATTAAATATTTCACTAATATTATATACTGTATATATTTATACTTGTTTTTTTAGTATTAGTAAAATGAAGAGATACATGTACTTGTACTATTTACTGAATTGATATTTCGAAAAGAACAAGTACGATATATGCCATGATTTGCGAGTTGTTTGGGGCAACCGCACAGTGGGTGTTAGGCATATATATTAATGAGTCGTCACCGCGTTTTGTCGGCAACTCCGAGTTTAAAATTTTGGTTTGGACAATTCATCGAGCAGGTTACGTGCGTATTCATTTCAATCAAGAATTAGGTTTCAGCTGCTCAAACGGAGCGGAAATTGATTCCTACGGATTGCATATAATTCCTAATTGAGTTCTGACCTAATCCGCACAGTGGGTGTTAGAGCTGGGGGGAGCGAGGAGCTGCTCATGAAGGGTGGTGGAGGACGCCACGGCAAGGTTAAAGGCGACCATATGAAGGGAGATGGAGGAGGCTTTTTTAGGAAATGGGGGAGGCGCCATTGTAGATGAGGTTGGTGGGGACGGAGATAGGGCCCACCTTGTTGGTGAGAAGGCTCCACGCGTAGACTGAAATCGTCGCCATGATCGCAGAGATCCAGAAAGGAGCAGAAACCTTGATTTTAAGGAAGAAGATACAAATGGTAGATGAAATAATTTAAACAGTAATCGTTAAATTAAGCCACTAAACTAACATGAAACTAACAGAAAGTGGTTTTTTAGTTAACGCAGAAGATTTGGGTGTGTTATTTAAAAATAGCAAGTTGAGGGTGTATAATTTAGAAATATCAAAGGTTGGGGTTGCAAAAAGAACCTTGTTTTTCATTTTGCATATTTATGATATTTATCTTAATTAGAATGAATTTCCATGTAAGCCCTAATTCAATCTATAAATTAGGAAACTATTGAATAAAACATCGAGTTCTATCTTTTACAAATGTTGGTTATCATGTCTAACATTTTATTTGGCAAGATGTCGGTGCATAAAGATAGTTATAGTTTATATATTTTTAGTCAATGTCCAGACAAGTTCTAAATGGCACATGTTGATGGAATTTTCCGCATGTTGTTATTATATTTTCTTATTATCCATATATTTATTTCTTATTTATTTTTTATACATTATGTTAGAATAATGAATTATCTGATCCGGATCCAATAATCTAAAAAAAGAATATGAATACTTGAAATCAATATCTGACCGATTCGGATATGAATTTGAAAAGCAATATTTTAGAACCCTACGATCCGAATTCAAATACGGCAATCCTATAAATAGCAGATTTGGATATCTGAATAAATTACTACCAAACTCAATCGGTATCTACTACCCAATATTCATTACTAATAATTTAAAGCATTGCTAGTAAATGACATGTGAACATAACCCGTTTAAGTTATATACGGACAAATTTACTAGATTTTCTCTGAAGAAAGATGCAAATAATCTTTAATTGGAATTCTAAAACATTCCTCAGCCTGCAAAAAAACTTTTTATATCATTACTTTTTATATCTATCCAAAAATGTGAACATAACCCATTTAAGTTACTTAAATTATTTTATATTAGTTATATAAGCGAATTGAAATTTCTTTCACACAAAATTCAGTATACAGAGAGCTCTTTTTATAGCCTTGTTACACAAGTATAAGAAGATATGAGAAAAACAATAAAATAAGAAAGTTCCAAACAGATTCTGTTACAAACAGATTCTAACAGATTTTGTTACAAACAGATTCTAACTAATCTGAGAAATATTTTACTGTTCACTATTTTCAACACTCCCCCTCAAGTTGGTGCGTAGATGTTCATCATACCCAACTTGCTTATGAGTCTCTCGAACACTGTTTTAAATGGTCCCTTTGTAAAAATATCTGCAGTTTGTTCTTTTGTCAGAATGTAGGGGATAAAAATAGTACCGGTATCCAGTTTTTCCTTGATGAAGTGGCGGTCGACTTCAATATGCTTCGTTCTGTCATGCTGTACGGGGTTGTGTGCTATGCTGATGGCAGCTTTGTTGTCGTGGTATTGTTTTAGTGGCTGAGTTATAGGCTGCTTTATTTCCTGTAGTACACAATGAACCCACAGAACTTCACAAATGCCGTTGGCCATGGCTCGAAATTCTGCCTCCGCACTACTCCTTACCACGACACTTTGTTTCTTGCTGCGCCATGTAACTAGATTGCCCCACACGTACGTACAATACCCTGAAGTTGACTTCCTGTCTACGATAGAACCTGTCCAATCTGCGTCAGTGAATATTTCGACGCTGCGGGTCTCACCTTTTTTGAAGAATAAACCTCTTTCTGGTGCACCCTTTAAATACTTTAAAACTCTATATGCTGCATCAAGGTGCTCTTCTTGAGGTAAGTGCATAAATTAGCCTATCATACTCACTGCAAAGTTGATATCGGGACGTGTGTGTGAGAGATAGATCAATTTTCCCACTAACCTCTGGTATTGCGGAATGTCCACTGACGAGCTCTGTGTAAATTCTCCGAACTTTTTATTCGGATCTATCGGTGTCTCCGCAGGTTTGCAGTTTGTCATCCCTATTTCTTTGAGAAGATCGAGAACATACTTCCGTTGAGACACGACAATGCTTTTCTTAGTTCGAGCAATTTCCATACCTAAGAAATAGTTCAATTCTCCCAAGTCTTTTACTTTGAACTCTTTAGCGAGACTTCCTTTTAACTGGTTGACATCTTCCTCATCATCTCCTGTAACAATGATGTCATCAACGTAAACAATTATTATTGCAATTTTTCCATGTCTCGAGACTCTATAGAATATGGTGTGATCTACCTGAGCCTGACTGTATCCTTGCCCTTTCACAAACTGATGGGAACGTTCGAACCAAGCTCGTGAAGATTGTTTAAGACCGTAAAGTGATCTTTTCAATCTGCACACTTTGGAGCCGAACCCTTTTTCAAACCCCGGCTGAAGTTCCATGTACACTTCTTCATCCAGGTCTCCATTCAAAAACGCGTTCTTCACATCTAGTTGTTGAAGTCGCTAATCGAGATTTACTGCAACTGACAGCAAGATCCGGATCGTGTTTAGCTTAGCCACAGGTGCAAAAGTCTCCGTATAGTCGATCCCGTATGTTTGAGTGAACCCTTTAGCAACGAGCATCGCCTTATATCATTCTAGGGTTCCATCTACACGAAACTTTGGTGTGAATACCCATTTGCATCCTACAGTCTTCTTTCCTCTCGGCAGCTCCTCCATGTTCCAAGTCTGATTTTTCTCAAGTGTATTCATCTCCTCGAAAATCGCCTTTCTCCACTCTGGAGCTCTCATAGCATCCTGTACAGTTTTTGGAATCTCCACAACATACACATTAGAGGTAAAGGCTGAAAAACTGGGTGAGAGGTTATTTGAGGAAACAAATTTTGACATTGGATACAAGGGACGACTAGTACATGACCTTGTGGACTTTTGGAGGGCTATAGGAAGATCCGGCTCACTGTGATCCGATTCTGTTCTCGAATCGGATTCGTGGTGGGGCTGGATAGAGTCGGCCTCTGCTGTGGAGAAAGATCTATCTCAATTAAATGCTCCTGTTGCGTTTTTTCCAGACCTGTTTCACATTATTTCCTTTTGTAAGTTTTAATTTCCACATCAGCTTCTGGTGGATTTAAATCCACGGGGCAAGTTGTTTTAAGAGTCGGTGGTGCATTCCTATTTTTATGGGATTTTTCCGGATTTTCTAATAAAGGAACCAAGTTTTCAACAGACATATTTTCTTAGTTTTCAAGGACCTTTTTTTAAGTGTCCAGTGAATTTTCACTGTTTTGATTTGTCAGGTGTTCAAAAGACTGGTCTAAAATGTCATGATTTAAAAAATTTAGATCTTGTGAATTTGTATGTGGGATTAAATTGGGTGTTTTTGGGAGACTATTTTTTATGGAAACTGAGTCTTCACTATTTGTTTCCCCTTGAAGCGGCGGCTTAAAAAAGATTTATTTTCAAAAAACAACACATTCATTGTAATAAATATTTTATTTGATAAAGGATCAAAGCATTTATACCCTCTTTGATTCGTGGCGTAGCCAATGAAAACACATTTTTTCGATTTTGGATCAAGTTTGCCCCTAGTGGGGTTGTGATCGTGAACAAACACGGTACAACCAAAAATTTTCAAAGGCAGATCCGAGATTGTAAAGCGGTTTTGAAGGTAAAGGGATTTTAACAAGGCAACAGGTTTTTTAAAATTGAGAATTTTCGAGGGCATTCTATTAATAAGATAGATTGCTGTTAAAATTGCTTCATTCTATAATGTTTTTGGAACATGGTTGGTGAATAATAATACCCTAGCAATTTTAAGAATGTGTTTATTTTTTCTTTCAGCCACACCATTTTGTTGCGGTGTGTTAATACAAGAACTTTGGTGAATGATGCCTTTCTTTGCAAAAAAATCTCCTGAGGTTTCGTTAAAAAATTCTCGTCCATTGTCAATTCGAAAATTCTGAATTTTTGTGTTAAACTGTGTTTCAACCATGGCATAAAAGGTTCTGAAAACTTGTTCAATTTCTGATTTCTTCTTTAGCAAAAACACCCAAAAGACTCTAGTATGATCATCAATAAACGAAACAAACCATTTTTCCAAAGACAGATAAAACGCGGGATGGTCCCCAAATGTCACTATGGATTAAGGCAAACGGTGCTGAAGATTTATAAGGTCGAGGTGGATAAATTGCGTTTTTATGTTTGGCAAAAGCACATACTTCACATTGAAATTGATAAGGATTTTTATTCCGAAACAACTTTGGAAACAAATACTGCATATAATGGAAATTAAGATGCGCTAGACGAAAATGTAACATAATTAATTCATTGTCATGAGAAATAAATATGGACTGAGAACACAAACTAGATGCAGACTTATTGAGATGCGATCATTCTTCAAGCAAGTAGAGACCTCCACTGGTCCTAGCATTGCCAATCATCGTCCCCGAATCTAGAACTTGAATTTCACAATGAGAGAACATGAATTTAACTTGACACTTAAGGTCTTGAGTTAACTTTATAATGGAAATCAGATTGCAGGAAAGCTTTAGAACATCTAAAACATTAAGAAGGGTTAAGTAAGGAGAGATTATGATGGTTCCTTGGCCGGCTGTGGCAGAATACGAACCATCTGCAATTTTGACCCATTTGTTTCCTGCATAGGGTGTGTAAGTTGAAAATAATGTGAAGCAACTGGTCATATGATCAGTTGCTCCAGAGTTAAGAATCCAAGTGTCACGCCCCGCTTCCCAGAGTACGCTAGATTGGGCATGTGACATAGCCAACCATGCTACCTATGGGTAGGAAGTATCTATCCACAGTCACATTACGGCTGTAGAGATATCAAGAACAAGCTAAAACAATCTAAAACATGTCCATAATCCAGAATAACAAGAGTCAATAATAAATAAATGCGGAAGCAAATGATCCAATACAAATAACTGAAAGGTATATCCCATAATGCTGGCTCACATCAAGAAATGAATGCAGAAAATAAAACTAACACTAAACTCACAGCTCAGCCTGCTGGCTGAAATACTCCTGCTCGGTCTGCGACAGCGGTACAGAATCTGGGCCATGCAAAACCCAGACATCAGCGCGTCATGTCAACCAGTAATATAATATGAACAATGTAACAGGCAATGCAAAATAAACATGAATAAAGCGATAATGTGAAACAAGCAGTGCAGGGTAGTGTGCAGTAGGTAACTAAACTGTTCTATCAGGTTTTCTAGTCTAAAGTCTTTGAAATCAATTGATGAATCGTCGATGTAACTCAATAGTATCCCGTGCATGCCCGGGACCACGGTCAAGATCCTCGGGGCTGAATCCGAGACGTGCCGCTAGGCAGTAACAGGTAGCAGGATGGGCGAGTGATGTCAGCATCATCACTCCGGGGCTGGCCGAGCCCGTAAGACTGATCAGAACAGGTATCGAACTGTTGAGTTACAAGTCGGTTTCACCTTTGATTTCCCCATACCCCCAAGTTATGTATGTCAGGTCAGGTATTCAGTAATCAAGAACTAATGCCAACACAGGATCAGATAAAAGCAGATTTGTCTGGATAGACAACAGGAACGGTCTAGGAGGACTACATGTCAGGTTTGTTGGCATTAGGCACGAGATCAGGTAACAGGTCGGGTCATGGTACATCAGGTCAAGTCAACAGTATACGGTACCATGTCAGGTGTATCAATATATATATATATATGTGTGTGTAGCCATGTCAGGTCAAGATGTAAACAATATCGTGAGTGTGCTTCCAATCAGATATATAATCGAACAGGGTATTAACAACAGGAAATAAGCAATGAATTAAATAATAATAAGCAGTTTCATTCAATCACAAGAGTGCAGTAATACAGTGCTGCCGTTTAATTATATTAACAGGTTTGAGCACCCTTAGCGGTGCAATAGTTTAGGTATCGGTGCAATACAGTTATATCAAGCCTTTGAATACGAATGTCCGAATGTAATAGAACTACATGGGTAAGTGCTACCATCTATTAAACAGTAAAATGTGATTAAACAGGTAGACTTGGTTATTAGGTTAATAAAACCTTGAGTGCAACTACATGTATAAGTTGTTTAAAGAATGCAAACATAATTTGACCGGTTTAAGTTGTACATGAATATCTGATAGGCTAAACTGGAATAGAAGTACCATAGCAGTAAACCTAAATGTAATCTATCATGTACGGGGTTTATTAGGTATGAATAATTCGATGCGAGATTAAGTCTTAGGTTCGGAAATATAAAGGTACAGCGGAGCCTGATACGGTTAATTGGAACTCTACTGTTATCACTTCTAAATAGGGTTTTAATAAGAAAATAATCAATTTGGCATGCTACTAGGGCTAAACGGAAAGCAATGTATATAAGAGGATTTATTAACAATATACTATTAGATCACAGATAAATATTAGGGTAAGTTTAAAGTTTCGGTAGCATGTAAGCAAGTATCGAATACTTGCCTCGAACAAAAGACGATCACGAGAACGGAGGCGCGAACCCACACGACACGATAACAGCAAGGGCTCCACTGGGATCAAGGTGGTGCTCGGTCGACCTCCGGCTGCAGCGCTCGAGAAGTCGGCTGCTTGGGTACTGGATCTTGGGTCAGCAGCGAAAGGAAAATGGACGAGGTGAGAAGGATGATGGTGAGGTGAGGAGGTGCGGGCGACGATGGTGGCGCGGATGGCGATGACGAGGTGCTGCCGGCGACGGGTTGCGAGGGTGGAGGCTCGGGTAAACAAAGGAAGAGAGAGGAGATGGCGAGGAGAGGGAGACTCAGGTGAGGGGAACACGGCAAGGTAATGGTCGGCGGCGCAGGTGGTTGCCGGTGGCGACTCAGGCGACTGCAGAGAAGATTGTAGGTGGCTGTAGCTGTCGTGCAGGGTGCGCGGGGGAGAAAACAAGGGTTGAGGTTGAGAGGAGGAGGCGGAAGCGAGGGTGACGGTGACGTTGGTGCCGGCGTCGGGGCTGCGGCGACGACGGTGAAGATGGCTAGGGTTGAGGCTCGTGGTGGGTTTTTGTGCTCGCGTTTGAAAGAGATGAAGGAAAGGGGAATATATATATATATATATAAAGGAGAGAGAGAGAGTTATAGAGAGAGAGAGAGAGAAGGAGAGAGACAAAGACGGGATAGAGGTAAAGGAGAGGGGCCCATGGGGGTTAAATCCTTCGCGATTAGCTGGAGAAGTATGAAAAATATATTAAAAGATTTCCTAGATTACATAAACAGTGAAATATATATTTATAACAACGAAATATACTATGGTTAAAATATTATTAAATTTGGGATTTTGGCGCCAAATAAAACATTTCCAAATCGCGTCCGGATTGGGTCCAAAAATTCGAAATTTAAATAATAGGATTTTAAGCGGGTTCCAAATTTTGAAATTGAGTGTTTTATGATTAAAAAGCATACCCCCAAGACGGACACCTGTATGCGCGCGTAGCCGTCCAAACTCGCCCGTTTCACCGAACGGGACGAGAACACGAAGCACGGACGCTACCACGAGGCTAAGGGTGTCAAGTAGGCCAAGATGGATATTTTTAATTTTATTTTAGGTGCTAAAATTTGTTATATGCAGAAATGACTTTGCCAGATAAAATTTTACAGTAAGACCCAAACAAGCAAGATAAATGAAATGAGTACCACCTAATGCTCAAACAGTAACAGAAATTAGTAGTATTGGGCTTGGGTGTTACATTATACCCAACTAAAAAAAGAATTTCGTCCTCGAAATTCCAAGAATACAAAGATAGAAATTACAGAAAAAGGTGAGGAAACTTCTGCCGGATCTCATCTTCTCGTTCCCAAGTGCACTCTCCATGCGATCGAGTACCCCAAGAAACAAGCACAAGGGGGATAACCTTATTCTTGAGAACCTTTTCTCTTCGATCCATGATTTCAACCAGTCGCTCCTCAAAAGTCAAGTCTTCCCGTACTGTTAACTTCGAATGATCCAAAACGTGTGTTTCATCTCGAACATACCTTCGTAGTTGAGATACGTGAAACACATCGTGCATACCTGCCAAGGACTGCGGTAACGCCAAACGGTACGCTACCTCTCCAACACGCTCCAATATCTCGAAGGGTCCAACAAATCGAGGACTAAGCTTTCCTCGACTCCCAAAATGAATCACCCCTCTAGTCGGTGATATTTTCAAGAATACCAAATCACCCACGGTGAACTCTAGAGGTCTTCTCGCCGTGTCAGCCCAACTCTTCTGTCTGTCTTGAGCTGCCTTCATATGCTTTCTGATAGTGTTAACCTTCTCGACTGTCTGTACAACCAAATCTGGTCCCAATAATCTTCGTTCACCGACATCATCCCAACAAACAGGTGAACGGCATTTACGACCATACAACGCTTCAAACGGAGCCATCTGGATAGTTGCCTGAAAACTGTTGTTGTAAGAAAACTCCACCGAGTGTAGATGATCCTCCCACGAACCCTTGAAGTCCAACATGCATGCTCTCAACATATCTTCAAGAGTTTGGATCATTCTCTCTGACTGGCCATCAGTTTGAGGATGATAAGCTGTGCTAAACTTCAATCGAGTCCCCAAACTTTCCTGTTAACTCCTCCAGAAGTGTGATAAGAACCGAGTGTCCCGATCGGACACGATGCTCACCGGTACTCCATGCAATCTTACAATCTCCTGCATGTACCGCTCTGCCAAAGTCTCCGTTGATTGACCAACCCGGAAAGGAATAAAGTGAGCTGCCTTAGTCAACCGATCAACAATCACCCATACTGCATTATTGCCCTTTAGACTCCGCGGTAAAACCGTCACGAAATCCATGGTTATATGTTCCCACTTCCACTGAGAAATCGGAAGTGGTTGCAATAAACCAGCAACCCTTTGATGTTCAGCCTTAACTTGCTGACACACCAAGCACTTAGCCACAAAACGAGCAATCTCCTGTTTCATGCCTTCCCACCAGAAATGCTGTCGAATATCACGGTATATCTTTGTGCCTCCTGGATGTACAGAATAAGCTGAACTGTGTGCCTCCTTCATAAGCTCTTCACGAACATCTCCCTTTGGCACACATAAACGGCTACCATACCTCAACGGGCCATCTTCGTGGATCAGTAGATCTGTTCGTACTCCAGCTCCAACCTGCTCTCGAAACTTCTGCAGTCTAGGATCTTGCGATTATACTGCTTTAATTTTCTCAATCAAAGACGACTGCACTTGCAGCTGCAATAACTGTCCCGTAGAACGCGGTAGCACAACCTCCAAGTTAAATCTTCAAAAATCTGCAACGATCTCCTTCTGCGTAGTTAGCACCTGAATTGCTGGTAACCGACTAAGCGCATTCGGCACAATATTAACCTTCCCCGGATGGTACTTAAGATCAAGGTTGTAGTCAGCCATCAGCTCCAACCATCTACGCTGTCTCATATTCAGCTCCTTCTGTGTGAACACATACTTCAAACTCTTATGATCTATAAAAACTTCGACTCTCTCACCCAAAAGGTAGTGTCTCTAAATCTTCAAAGTGAAGATCACAGCCGCAAGCTCCAAGTCATGAGTTGGATAATTCTTCTCATGGGTCTTCAATTGTCTCGATGCGTATGCTACAACCTTCCCATGCTGCATCAAAACACATCCCAATCCTTTCCCAGATACGTCGCTGTGAATCACCAATCCTCCGGAATTGTCTGGCACGGTCAGAATTGGGGCGGTTATCAACTTCTGCTTCAACGTCTCGAAAGCTAACGCACACTTATCCGTCCATACAAAAGGTACCTCCTTACGCGTAAGCTTGGTCAACGGCTCTGCCAGACGAGCGAAGTTCTCCACAAATCTCCTATAGTATCCGGCTAATCCAAGAAAACTTCTTATCTCAGCGACATTCTTTGGAATCGGCCAATCTCGAACTGCTGCAATCTTTTCGGGATCGATGACGATTCCATTGCCCGACACAACATGCCCCAGAAACTTCACTTCCTCCAGCCAAAATTGGCACTTACTCATCTTCGCATACAATTTCTCCTGTCTCAATGTCTGCAGTGCGATCTTCAAATGCTCAGCATGCTCCTCAAAACTCTTCGAGTAAACCATAATATGAATACCACAATAAATTGGTCCAAGAACGGTGAAAAGATTCGGTTCATTAAGTCCATGAATACTGCCGGCGCATTCGTTACTCCGAAGGGCATTACTAGGTACTCGTAATGTCCATACCGAGTTCAAAACGCCGTCTTGCAAATATCTTCTATTTTCACTCGGACCTGATGATATCCGGATCGCAAATCCAGCTTCGAGAATACCCTCACGCCACTAAGCTGCTCAAAAAGTTCTCCAATGCGAGAGATCGGGTACTTGTTCTTAATAGTCACCCGGTTTAATTCTCGATAGTCGATGCACATTCTTCTCATGCCATCCATCTTCTTTACTAGAAGAACTGGAGCTCCCCAAGGCGAGTTACTGCTTCGAATCCAACCTTTCTCAAGCAATTCAACAACCTGTTTCTTAACTTCTTCCAACTCTACTGGTGCCATTGAATAATACGCTTTAGATACTGGCGCTGCACCAAGAATAAGATCAATTGCGAACTCCACATCTCGCTTTGGCGGTAAACCCGATATATCTTCATATACGTCCATAAAATCACGAACAACCGCCGGCTCTTCACTACTATCAACTTCCATTACTGTAAGAATATTGTTTGTCGGCCTAGCCCTAAACTCGACTGGCCCGACAGAACTGCTTCCTCTAGTGAAGGTAAACTCGGGATGTCCGGGAATCTGGAAAATTACTTTCTTTGCCCTGCAGTCAATGTGAGCGTGGAAAGTGCCAAGAAAATCTATTCCCAAGACGACTTCATAGCTGCCCGTATCTATCACCAAGAAATTTGCAAAGAGTTCCCGTCCGCACGCAACAACTGTACAATCTCTACACTCCCTACTAGCTATGATTTTCCCATTCCCAGTGTGTATGTCCCAGAAACTAGACAGGGTTGTGCGGGTAATCGAGTGTGTAGTTATAAATTTGGATGACATAAAACAGTGGGATACACCCGAATTAAATAATGCCAATGCGGGAAAACCATGAACGAGTAAAGTACCTAAAACCACTTCTCCTGATGCCTTGGCTTCCTCAGCTGTCAAGGTAAAAGCTCGAGCCTGATTAGGTCCTTGAGTCAGCTGTTTCTGCCCTTGGAACAGTCTCTGCGGAGGCTTCTGAATATCATCTCTCGTACAAAGCTTCGACGGACAGGCGCCAACTGCGTGATCAGCCGCTCCACAAACCAAACAAAGTCCCAGCCTTCTTCGACAATCCTTCTGCACGTGCCCGGGTAAACGGCAGTAGTCGCAAATCACGCTCTTTCTTCGATCAACAATCACAGGCTTCTTCATTGGTGCTACACCGCGACGGTCCACTGGAATACCCTTACGACCATGAGCTCGGTTAGGTACATATGCGGGCTTCCTGGCCGCAACTGCTGTCTCCTGCAAGCTCCCTTTCATCCCAGATAAACTCTGTTGTCCCGAGCTGCCGTAAGAACCTGTGAAAAAGTGGTCAAACCCAGGGAGACAATCTGCCTCTGGATGTCCACATCCAAGCTGCGCATGAACCTTCGTGCCCTGTCTGCTTCGTTGGCGACTAAAGGTCCAGCGAATTTGCTGAGTCTCGTCCACTCATCTGTATGCACGTCTACGGGTGCTCCATTCTGCCTTAACCCAATAAATTTCTCTTCCATTTCCTCTCGTGCAGTCCGCGGGAAGAACTTCTCCAGGAAACTCTTAGAAAAATCCGCCCAACTGATCGGCTTGGGCAAGCGGGTCTCTTCCACAAGCCACCACTCTCGGGCGTAGTCCACTAGCTGAATGCGTACCATATCAACTCTTTTGTCCTCTGGAATCTGTGCCGTAATCAGCAAATTCTCCGTGTCGACTAGCCACTGCTCGGCTGGCAACGGCTCCTCCAAACCAGTGAATGTAGACGGACACAAACGTCTGAAATCTCCACGGTCCGTACTGGTCAACTGGTTTAGCTCCAGTGTTGTTTACAGACTGCTGAACGATCTGAAAACCTTCCTGAAACGAATCTGCTTGTTGCTGGATCAGCTCGGTCTGCCTCTTCTGATTTTCCAGCATTTCTCTTATTACTCCCAGCATGGCGGCTTCATCTACACGCCTCTGGTACGTCTTGAAATTCTTATTTGCCATATTCCTCAAATCAAAAACACCCAAAATTTACATGATGATAGATTTAATATAGATCAAGGCAAGAACTCCAAGATACTTAAATAGAGTACCGCATTGTAACTATGCCGCGGTATCATAGCCACAATTACTTAACTCCACCCAAGTCGCCTAAGTCCTAGAGATAACAAGAAATCATGTTTTTCGAGTCGACATGCAAAGTAAGTTTGCATATCGTAAAAGATATAATCAGGAAGGATGTGATTCAAGAATGGTAAACGGCAAGGTGGCAGGACATGTTTCCTAAACACGGGTATTCTGATTCGTGTATTGGGTACAATACCTAACTACAAAAGAGTCAACCGGACTATCCTATGTCTCTGATACCAAAAGAACCATGTCATGCCCCGCTTCCCAGAGTACGCTAGATTGGCCACGTGACATAGCCAACCATGCTACCTGTGGATAGGAAGTATCCATCCACAGTCACATTACGGCTGTAGAGATATCAAGAACAAGCTAAAACAATCTAAAACATGTCCATAATCCAGAATAACAAGAGTCAATAATAAATAAATGCGGAAGCAAATGATCCAATACAAATAACTGAAAGGTATGTCCCATAATGCGGGCTCACATCAGGAAATGAATGCAGGAAATAAAACTAACACTAAACTCACAGCTCAGCCTGCTGGCTGAAATACTTCTGCTCGGTCTGCGACAGCGGTACAGAATCTAGGCCATACAAAACCCAGACGTCAGCACGTCATGTCAACCAGTAATATAATATGAACAATGTAACAGGCAATGCAAAATAAACATGAATAAAGCGATAATGTGAAACAAGCAGTGCAGGGTAGTGTGCAGTGGGTAATTAAACTGTTCTATCAGGTTTTCTAGTCTAAAGTCTTTGAAATCAATTGATGAATCGTCGATGTAACTTAATAGTATCCCGTGCATGCCCGGGACCACGGTCAAGATCCTCGGGGCTGAATCCGAGACGTGCCGCTAGGCAGTAACAGATAGCAGGATGGGCGAGTGATGTCAGCATCATCACTCCGGGGCTGGCCGAGCCCGTAAGACTGATCAGAACAGGTATCGAACTGTTGAGTTACAAGTCGGTTTCACCTTTGATTTCCCCATACCCCCAAGTTATGTATGTCAGGTCAGGTATTCAGTAATCAAGAACTAATGCCAACACAGGATCAGGTAAAAGCAGATTTGTCTGGATAGACAACAGGAACGGTCTAGGAGGACTACATGTCAGGTTTGTTAGCATTAGGCACGAGATCAGGTAACAGGTCGGGTCATGGTACATCAGGTCAAGTCAACAGTATACGGTACCATGTCAGGTGTATCAATATATATATATGTGTGTGTGTGTGTGTGTGTAGCCATGTCAGGTCAAGATGTAAACAATATCGTGAGTGTGCTTCCAATCAGATATATAATCGAACAGGGTATTAACAACAGAAAATAAGCAATGAATTAAATAATAATAAGCAGTTTCATTCAATCACAAGAGTGCAGTAATACAGTGCTGCCGTTTAATTATATTAACAGGTTTGAGCACCCTTAGCGGTGCAATAGTTTAGGTATCGGTGCAATACAGTTATATCAAGCCTTTGAATACGAATGTCCGAATGTAATAGAACTATATGGGTAAGTGCTACCATCTATTAAACAGTAAAATGTGATTAAACAGGTAGACTTGGTTATTAGGTTAATAAAACCTTGAGTGCAACTACATGTATAAGTTGTTTAAAGAATGCAAACATAATTTGACCGGTTTAAGTTGTACATGAATATCTGATAGGATAAACTGGAATAGAAGTACCATAGCAGTAAACCCAAATGTAATCTATCATGTACGGAGTTTGTTAGGTATGAATAATTCGATGCGAGATTAAATCTTAGGTTCGGAAACATAAAGGTACAGCGGAGCCTGATACGGTTAATGGGAACTCTACTGTTATCACTTCTAAATAGGGTTTTAATAAGAAAATAATCAATTTGGCATGCTACTAGGGCTAAAGCAATGTATATAAGAGGATTTATTAACAATATACTATTAGATCACAGATAAATATTAGGGTAAGTTTAAAGTTTCGGTAGCATGTAAGCAAGTATCGAATACTTGCCTCGAACAAAAGACGATCACGAGAACGGAGGCGTGAACCCACGCGACACGATAACAGCAAGGGCTCCACTAGGATCAAGGTGGTGCTCGGTCGACCTCCGAGATGACGGGGCGATGGTGGCTGCAGCGCTCGAGAAGTCGGCTGCTTGGGTACTGGATCTTGGGTCGGCAGCGAAAGGAAAATGGACGAGGTGAGAAGGATGATGGTGAGGTGAGGAGGTGCGGGCGGCGACGGTGGCGCGGATGGCAACGACGAGGTGCTGCCGGCGTCGGGTTGCGATGGTGGAGGCTCGGGTAAACAAAGGAAGAGAGAGGAGATAGCGAGAAGAGGGAGACTCAGGTGAGGGGAACACGGCGAGGCGATGGTCGGCGGCGCAGGTGGTTGCCGGTGGCGACTCAGGCGACTGCAGGGAAGATTGTAGGTGGCTGCAGCTGTCGTGTAGGGTGCGCGGGGGAGAAAACAAGAGTTGAGGTTGAGAGGAGGAGGCGGAGGCGAGGGTGACGGTGACGTTGGCGCCGGCGTCGGGGCTGCGGCGGCGACGGTAAAGGTGGCTAAGGTTGAGGCTCGCGGTGGGTTTTTGTGCTCGCGTTTGAAAGAGATGAAGGAAAGGGGAATATATATATAGGGGAGAGAGAGAGAGTTAGAGAGAGAGAGAAGAAGAGAGACAGAGACGGGATAGCGGTAAAGGAGAGAGGCCCACGGGGGTTAAATCCCTCGTGATTGGCTGGAGAAGTATGAAAAATATATTAAAAGATTTCCAAATTACATAAACAGTGAAATATATATTTATAACAACGAAATATACTACGGTTAAAATATTATTAAATTTGGGATTTTGGGGCCAAATAAAACATTTCCAAATCGCGTCCGGATTTGGTCCAAAAATTCGAAATTTAAATAATAGGATTTTAAGTTGGTTCCAAATTTTGAAATTGAGTGTTTTATGATTAAAAAGCATACCCCTAAGACAGACACCTGTATGCGCGCGTAGCTGTCCAAACTCACACGTTTCACCGAACGGGACGAGAACAGGAAGCACGGACGCTACCACGAGGCTAGGGGTGTCGAGTAGGCCAAGATGGATATTTTTAATTTTATTTTAGGTGCTAAAATTTGTTATATGCAGAAATGATTTTGCCAGATAAAATTTTACAGTAAGACCTAAACAAGCAAGATAAATGAAATGTGTATCACCTAATGCTTAAACAGTAACAGAAATTAGTAGTATTGGGCTCGGGTGTTACACCAAGGAAGTTGATTGATACATGAAAAAGAGATAGGGTGATTGTTATCGATTTGGGCTAAAGAACAGGAGGGTTGTGTTGACGGGTCTGCGGTGGAGTTAAAAAAACTTGTACATGTGCTCCAGTGGTTCCTTTGTGAATGAAAGCGATCCTGAGTTAATTCTTGACTCCTGAGACCATCGGACTCGATCTGCAAAACCTGTTTTTGTAAAGGACTCTGGCTGGTGTTCCGATCCCCTTGAGTTCCGAACCTGTATATTGGCTGATACACGGAGAATACTTCAGTCTCTGTGATGGAGGACATTATGGTTGGAAAAAAAAGAACTGGGATTTGTTTTGATTGAGGAAAAATGGTGATTTTTTATTTTTGGAGAAAGTTTTACCGCTCTGATACCATATAAGCGAATTGAACTTTCTTTCATACAAAATTCAGTATATAGAGAGGCTCTTTTTATAGCCTTGTTAAACAAGTATAGAAAGATATAAGGAAAACAATAAAATAAGAAAGTTCCAAACAGATTCTGTTACAAACAGATTCTAACAGATTCTGTTACAAACAGATTCTAACTAATCTGAGAAATATCTTACTGTTGAGTATTTCCAACAAGTTACAATTGTTTTATAACATTTGTTACTCAAATTATTTTTCATTGGTTACAATTATAAATCATTACTTTTTATATCTATCCAAAAATTATTTGCGTCTGATTCAATGAATATGGTTTTTATAATATTCGATTTGTACCCACATCTGATTTTCATCGGATATAGATAGTAGCTTTTGTTTCCACCAATTGTCAGTGTTCGTATTCATATCGAATAGGTATCGTTCACATCCCTAGTCATTCCTTTCTTTAAAGGTCAAAAGTTAATCTTAAACATCTGTTTTTGGACAAACATGACTTTCCATCTTGATATAAGATCCAAAACATAGATTTATGAAATTTTAATAGTACTGTATTTTTTAATCTTAGTAGCATACATTCTGAGATAGATACGGGATAATGATAATCTCGGAGTTGTGATTTCCCAAAAGTTTGAGCTATGATTCATTAGGATGCGATAATATTTCGATTGTTTAAGTATGAGTGCACAATAACAAAAAAAAATTGTCATTTTAGCTAGTATGTATTAAGAAAACGAATAATCAGTTTGTGTAATGCATAGATTACCAGTGTTGTAGCTCTTGCCACATGTTTGATGTATCTCTGCTATTATAACTCAAACTTATGAGAGTAACACAAAAAATCTCTTATTTTTTTAGTACAAAAACGAGAAAAATCCATATGAAAATTCTAGAGCAAGAGCATACCATATACATATAATTAGTTTTATACTCTTCAACAATTTTCAATACAAAATATCTTCTCTTTGGAAAATGAACAAACTTGGTAGAAAGGTCCCCGAACTAATGAGCATCAAAGAAGCACACAAAAATCATGACACATGATGATTTTTCCTCATCACACACGTGCATAACACGTGCATGATACTAGTAGAATATAAATTTGAGCACGTTTGGAAAAAAGTTCCACAAGTATTCTTGACGATCATGTATTGATCTACTCCAATGTTGATCCGAAAAGAATACATGAACGCGTGCATAGTTTTTTTCCCATTGACCCTAGAGGTCAAAGTTGTTAGATTACCATAAATCTTCATTTTGCATTCCATGATGAAAAGGAGAAAAATATTAAAATCACTTGCATTTTCGTATATGTAATTTTAACACCAGAAAGATAAAGAATAAGATGAACGGGGTCAATTGTCCAAGAAAGAGGTGCAAGATTGACGTTCGACCATCGGCGGGGATCTCTCCCCTACAGCATCGTCTCTACATTATTTTCAAGTTATAATACCTAACGTAAAATCCTTTGATTGCACCACATCAATCTTGAATAAAACATTGTTTATGTATAACCATTTGTAGTGTCCAATATTTATATCATGCACGAACATAATGTTGTTGATGCCTGAATGTAACCAACATTTGATTTAGCACCTTATGCAAGATTCTATCTAGTTATGGTGATGCATATGTATTTGAATGTGAAAAAGGTATGAAAAAGGTATTTGCAATAATAATGAAAATAATCATAAGGATAAAAAGGGTCTAAAGTGTGTACCTGTATGGTGCACGCTACAGAAAAGCTTAGGTATAAAGAATGCATGCATGGTCATATTGGTTGTCTGGTGGATTAAGATGCTCTATGCTGCCATCTTTCGAGTTGTAAATCCCAACATCGCGTACCATTTTCCTCTGATCATCATCCCAAAGTTCCAAAACATCGTCGGTGAAATAGATGGAGTCATGTTCGAGACCAGGCAAGTCTTTCACCGAAAACTACGCTGATTGCAAATTGCCTATAAAAATTATCTGTTCATCCAAACTCGTCACGGGAAACCAAGATCCATCTTCAAGGTCCAATCTCACTGTCAGGATTCTTCCAAGTCTAATCAAATCACTTTCCTCATCAGAATAAATATCCCTACAAATCTGCAGCAGATCCCTGGAGGAATCGGTGACAATGCAGTTATATGTAAAACATATTTATCGGTTCTCTTTGGAGGATCGCAGCTAAAATCAAGAGCTATGGCCCATCCGTGACAAGTAACACCGATGAAGCTGCCATCGTGATATATGATGTCGAAGAACTCACCCAACATGCTCCACTTATCTTCGCCTTGCCTGATAAACAGGGTCAAGTCCGCAAAGACGAAGGTGGCGACGACTACGTAGACGCTACCTAAGCTAGGGTCAAAGGAGAAGACTGCCTTGTGGAAAGAGACCTGTCGGAAATACTCCAAATCATGAGAGACAGGGGATTTGAAGGCATTGTAGACACGCGGTAGATGGACCAGCAGGTATTGTTCGATAGAACCGTCGGAATCAAGTATACATGGGTTCAATGTAATCAGTGAGTGGTGATGGGTGGGAGATGGATCTGGGACGGGGTCAAAGGGTTCAATAGGCTTACATTTGAGAACTGATCAACACCTACAAAGCATCCGAATTGACATCTGATTAGCTAGCTATTTCTGATCTGGGGCAAACAAGAGTTCCAACGAATGCTATTATGGGCTAAATTGAAAAGCATGCAGGATTCGCTTTGCTCGTGCCAGGGTGCGACAGGGGAGATGCTCTTTTCGTTGATTATCGAATATCAGCAAACTGAGGCAAATTGGAGGTAATCCATCGCGTAGTGACATGACCTGGATCATGCCAAGATGTTACCTTCCGTTGATTTGCTGATGGTGGCGATGGACGGCCGATGTTTGATCTGGAGGCAGGCTCCTGAAGCGTGTAGATCTCAATGGGTTTGAGGCTGTTGGCGCCGAGCTACCTGCAAGGAAGTCCCGGGATGGTTGTACCATCAAGGACCCTCCGGCGGTCAAGTTAGAGGGAGAATCCGAGCAGAGTAACGGCTTAGTGGAAGAGGGGTTTATATAGCGGTGGCAGCAGGCAGGACAGGCGTGAGAATCACGCCAGCCGTTACGCTCCCGATGTCACGCCCGTGTGATGAGCATGATCCCCATTAATGGCGAGACAGGCTCGTTAATGGGGGATCATGATGGCGTGGAACGTTGGATGTGGCCGGCGGATATCTCGCGCATGGCGAGCTTTGCGGGATAGAGGTTGCGCCTGTGAGCGGTGCCGTTAGTCGGTCGATGAGACCGGAGAAGATGACCTTGGCAGGAGAGCTCGCGGACGAGCGGGAGAGCCGAGCTATCTTCGTTCCGTGGTAGCTCGGAGATGAGCAGTAAGGCCGAGGAGGCCGATTGTGCTGGGGGCTCAGAGGTGAGCCAGCGCTTGTTTATGGGACGGGCACAGGAGTGGTCTAGTAGGCCATTGTAGGTCCTTTCTTGTGAGCTTTGGGACATGCCATCTATCACGTGTCATGATCTGGGAGGTCACCGATAGCGAGCATCATCATTAGCCCCCCACTCTCGTCCCGACCAGCTGACGGTTCGGGTCGAGAGTGGTCTGCCGGGTTACTCGAGGTGAGCTCCTTTCGAAGATATCGTCGGGCGTGTCCCCGGGTAACCTGCTGTATTTTCTGGATGACGCCAGCGGATCAGAGGAGAGATCTCTGCATTAAAGAGGGTGTGTCGGATCGTGTGTACGCTTACTGAAGCGACAGTCTACGTGTCCAGTGCTGGCTGGCTGATGCGGCGGGCCGCAGACCTCTGGCGTCTGAGGGGATATGCCAATGTGCATGCGACAGGTGGAGCGATCGTGGCCGTCGAGTATACTGAAGTCACAAGATCAGCCGTTTCGCGCAACAACACAACATAGACTGGAGATATTTCTCAGTTTATAATTCTCGAGCTAACGGTCTAGCCGAGGCCTTCAACAAAACCTTGACAAAGATCGTGAAGAAGACGGTGTCCCGAAACAAAAAGGACTGGCACGAGAGACTGCAAGAAGCTCTTTGGGCGTATCGAACTACGTTCAAGGCGGCCACGAACACAACGCCATACGCGTTGGTATTCGGCACAGAAGCAGTACTCCCCTCGAGATAGAGTTACCCTCTCTGCGAGTGACAGTCTATTACGAGCTGACGGACGAAGAAAATGCTCACCTTCGGCTAGAGGAGCTTGATGCCCTTGATGAAACATGGCTCATGGCGCAACAAAATCTGGAAGCTTATAAAGCAAAGATGACGCGCTCATATGAAAGATTAACCCGACCTAGGACATTCCGCCAAGGCGAACCGCCAAGGCGAACTCGTGCTAGTGGTTAAAAGGCCTATGATCCCCAATCGCGCCAAGCGGGGACAATTCAAGCCGAACTACGAAGGCCCATACATCATAGACAAGGTCTACCATGGTGGAGCCTATCTACTCATGGATATGCACGGTGAAAGACCTTTCAGGCCAATAAACGGTCGCTTCCTGAAGAAATACTACGCTTAATAGGTCAAGGCCTAGGTCAATGACAGATGACGACGACCATGTCCGCTCGCTATCTTGTGACCTTTCTCTCCCGAGATTATTGGAGCGCTAAATTACTTTGGACTAGTTCCGGGCCAGCTAGTGCCGAACTTCTGGAGGATTCTCCTCGGGTTCCTGGTCCGCTTGAAGTTGCAGATGATCCCCTTCAGTTTGTCCATCCTTATCTCCTCCCTTATTTACAAAAGTCACCCAGGCATTCGCGCGGGCGACCCGAGATGGGTTTACCTCTCTTTTAGGAAACAACGGGGGAATGCAGCCGGATCGGGTTTCTTTGTCTTGCCATCTTCTGTCACGCCCCGCTTCCCAGAGTACGCTAAATTGGGCACGTAACATAGCCAACCATGCTACCTGTGGGTAGGAAATATCCATCCACAGTCACATTACGGCTGTACAGATATCAAGAACAAAAAATATAGCTAACTAATACATGTCCATAAGCCAAAATAACATGAGTCCATAATAATAAAAATGCGGAAGCAAAAGATCCAATACAAAATAACTGGAATGTACGTCCCATAATGTGGGCTCACATCAGGAATAAAATGCAAGAAATAAATAACTAACTACTACAGATGCCTCACAGCTCAGCTTGCTGGCTGAAGTACTCCTGCTCGGACTGCAGCAAAGGTACGGAATCTGGGCTATGCAAAACCCAGACGTCAGCGCGTCATGTCATCAAGTAAAAAAATATGAACAGAGTAACAGGCAATGCAAATATAAACATGAATGAAAAGCAGGGTAACAGGAATATAAATCAGGCAGTGCAGGGTATTATGCAGTGAGTAAACTAAACTGTTCTATTGGGTTTTCTACTCTAAAGTCTTTGAAATCAAATTGATGAATTATCGATGTAACTCAATAGTATCCCGTGCATGCCCGGGACCACGGTCTACAGACTCTCAGGCTGAAACCGAGATGTGCCGCTAGGCAGTAAAAGATAGCAGGTACAGACGAGTGATGTCAGCATCATCACTCCAGGGCTGGCCTAGCCTGTAAGACTGATTAGAACAGGTATCGAACTATTGAGTTACAAATCAGGTTTCACCTTTGATTTCCCCATACCCCCAAGTATATATGTTCAAGTCAGGTATTCAGTAATCAAGAACTAATGCCAACACAGGATCATATAAGAGCAGGTTTGTCTGGATAGACAACAGGAACGGTCCGTGAGGACTACATGTCAGGTTTTGTTGGCATTAGACACGAGATCAAGTAACGGGTTAAGCCATGGTACATCAGGTCGAGTCAAGTAGTGTACGGTACCATGTCGGGTCAGGTGATATGTGTAGCAAGTCATGTCAGGGTATACCAGATATCATGTGGGTGCTCATAATCAACTAGCATGATCGTGGTTATAAGTAATTAAGCATGGTTATCAATAATATAATCTAAGCAATGAATTAAACAATAAAGCAGATTCAATTAATTAGCAGTATCGTTATCAGTTGTGGTTCAGAAACGGTTTCAACATTATATGAATAAAGGGTGACATTCATGGCCGTTAAATCATGTTAACCAATATTAAGAATTTCCAGGGATGCAATAATCTATAATTAGGTTCACTGGATGAAGTCACAGCTAAAACTGGTTTAAATGCGCACAAATGTCCGATGGATTAAAACTATAGAAATATACCATAGGCTATGTCAAAAATGTGATTAAACATATGATTGTGGTTATGAGATTTAACATTTAAATGTGATCATGTATGCAATAATTACCGTTCACGTTCTAGATCTAAAATAATATAAACCGATGCAAACGGAACATCGAAATGATATAAAACGATGCATGAGGTACTATATTTAAACTACAGGTATTAGAATATGTATAAAATGATTTAAATAGCATGTAGCAAGATTAACTTGCCTCGACGGGTTGCGGAACGGAAAACGGAACGTTACGCGTCGGCGGGAAAAAATAGCGACGCGCGCACGGTTCACGGAATGAACTCAAACGACGAACAGTGGAGTCACACGGGTCGCAGGTCTTCGCTGGGTCGTCGGGATCGTCACCGGCACGGTCGGATTCCGACAAACTAAGAAAAATAGTGAGTATATTCTAATGGAAAACGCATGGAAGAGAAGCAAGGAAAGGAAGGAAACGAATAGAGGGGATTGATGAGAGAACTCACTCACCGGATTGCAGGGGAAACAGCGTCGTCGGTGCGTCGTCGACGGAGCTCCGACGATGTACAGAAGCACCTTTCACAGAACAGCAAGGAATTTAGATAAAGAAGAAGAAAAGAAAGAAGAGGAGAGGGGTGAGAGAGAAAGGTTGCTCACAGGGTTTGAGAGACAGCTGTGATTGCAAGGCGGCAGTCGTCGGCAAGGACCCCCGGAAGAACGACGGCAAGGCAGCGCGTTCAAGGTTTTAGGGAATATCTCGGGTGCTCAGGTGCTAAGGTTCGGTGTAAGTTGAGGTTTAGATGAAAAGTTCAGGCGTTGCAGGGAGAGCAGAGGAGAGGGAGGAGGTTGTAATAGCGAGGGTGGCCGGCGGCGATGGGACGAGACGGTGCTGGGTTCAAGGCTGCAGTGGGTTTCACGGTTTAGTGGGCTTGCTTGAGGGAGGGATAAGGAGAAGAGATGATGGAGTTGAGGGCGATGAGGGAATGCAGGAGGTGTCGACGAGGAGAGAGAGGGACAGGGGAAAAGTTAGGGTTTAACCTAGATGGGTTTCTCGTAGCGGAGGTTGTATGGTTGTTAACAAAAAGAAGAAGAAGGAGAATACAGAAGGAGGTGACGAGATCCACGCGCAGTGACGAGAATCGAGGAGTGCACAGTATTCGCAAGGGGAGAGGGAAAGTGCAATAGGAGAGAGAAAGAAGAGAGAGGGAGATAGGGCTGTGTCGCTGAGGAAGAGAGAGAAAGAGAAAGGGAAAGAGAGAGAGGGGGAGATGTGTGGCCCGATGCTTTTAAAAGGGATTCTTTGATTGGCTGGAGAAAAGATAGAAGGAGGGAGAAGGAATTTGTGGGGCCGTGATAAAGAAATGAAGGGTTACGATTGGGCGAGGGTGACAGTTAGGGGAAAAATATAAAAAGATTCACCGGATTATAAATAAAGTCTCGCTGGCTAAAATTTGCCATAGGCTCTTGAAAAAAATATTTTGTCTGTTTAAAAAAGATTTAAATAAATAGAATTTGGCGAGGTGCAAAACATTTCCGAAATGCGTCCAGGTTGGGTCCAAAATTTTGAATTTGAAAAAAATGAAAATTATTAGCGGGTTCCAAAAATTAAAACGAAAGATTTTATAATTAAAAAGCATATCCCTAGGTACGGACGCACGTACGTGTGCGTAGCCGTCCAAACACGTCCGTTTCACTGAACGGGACGAGAACACGATACAAGGATGCCACCACAGGGTTAGGGATGCCGAGCAGGCCATGACAAGTATTTTAAATTATTTTTAAATGACTTAAATTGTTATATGCAGAAATATGAAATGTCGGGGTAAATGTATAACTAGCAACAGTCAAGCAAGACAAATGAAATAAATACCACACACCATATATATAATAACTGAAATTTATAGAATTGGGCTCGGTTGTTACATTATACCCAACTACAAAATGAATTTCGTCCTCGAAATTCCAAGAACACAAAAGATAGATGAAAAAATCAAACTACAAGAAAAGATGAGGGAACTTCTGCCGGATTTCATCTTCTCATTTCCAGGTGGACTCTCCATGCGAGCGATTACCCCACGAAACAAGTACAAGAGGGATAACCTTGTTCTTAAGAACATTTTCCCTTCGATCCACAATTTCAACCGGCCGCTCCTCAAAAGTCAAGTCTTCTCGTACCGTCAGCTCCGAATGATCCAATACATGTGTTTCATCCCGAACATAATTACGGAGTTGAGATACGTGAAACACATCGTGCACATTCGCCAAGGACTACGGTAACGCCAAACGATACGCTACCTCACCAACACGCTCCAAGATCTCAAAGGGTCCAACAAATCGAGAACTGAGCTTTTCTCGACTTCCAAAACGAATCACCCCTCTAGTCGGTGATATCTTCAAGAATACCAAATCCCCCACGGCGAACTCTAGAGGTCTTCTCGACGTATCTGCCAAATTCTTCTGTCGGTCTTATGCTGCTTTCATATGATTTCTGATAGTGTTAACTTTTTCAACTGTCTGAACAACCAAATTTGGTCCCAACAATCTTCATTCACCGACGTTGTCCCAACAAATAGGTGAACGACACTTGCGACCATACAAAGCTTCAAATGGAGCCATCTGAATAGTTGCCTGGAAATTGTTGTTGTAAGAAAACTCCACCAAATGCAGATGATCCTCCCAAGAACCCTTGAAGTCCAACATGCATGCTCTCAACATTTCTTCAAGAGTTTGGATCGTTCTCTCCGACTGACTATCAGTTTGAGGATGATAAGCTGTGCTAAACTTCAATCGAGTCCCCAAACTTTCCTGTAAACTCCTCCAGAAGTGTGATAAAAACCGAGTGTCACGATCGGGCATGATGCTTACCGGTACTCCATGCAATCTTACAATCTCATGTATGTACCGCTCCGCCAAAGTTTCTGTTGATTGACCAACCCGAAAAGGAATAAAATGAGCTGCCTTGGTCAAACGATCAACAATCACCCATACTACATTGTTGCCTTTTGGACTCCGCGGTAGAGCTGTCATGAAATCCATGGTTATATATTCCCACTTCCACTGAGGAATCGGAAGTGGTTGCAATAAACCAGCAACCCTTTGATGTTCAGCCTTAACTTGCTGACACACCAAGCACTTTGCCACAAAGCGAGCAATCTCCCGCTTCATACCTTCCCACCAGAAATGCTGTCGTAAGTCTCGGTACATCTTCGTGCCTCCTGAATGTACGGAATAAGCTGAACTGTATGCCTCCTTCATAAGTTCTTCACGAATATCACCCTTTGGCACGCACACACGGCTACCATACCTCATCGAACTATCTTCGTGGATCAATAAATCTGTTCGCAGTCCGGCTTCAACCTGTTCTTGAAACTTTTGCAATCTAGGATCCTGCGATTGCGCTACCTTAATGTTCTCGATCAACGACGAATGTACTTGCAGCTGCATCAACTGTCCCGAAGAATGCGGTAGCACAAC
Organism: Agapanthus africanus; assembly: GCA_030015575.1. Lineage (NCBI taxonomy): Eukaryota > Viridiplantae > Streptophyta > Magnoliopsida > Asparagales > Amaryllidaceae > Agapanthus > Agapanthus africanus. Next base: position 304,239,308 of record JASDDO010000016.1, on the reverse strand, counting down.
CTCCAAATCAAATGTTCGAAAGTCTTCAACGAGTTCTTTCTGTGTAGTCAACATCTGAATTGCTGGTAACTGACTGAGCGTATCCGGTACGACATTAACCTTCCCCGGATGGTACCTAAGATCAAGATCGTAATCAGCCATCAGCTCTAACCATCAACACTGCCTCATATTAAACTCCTTTTGCGTGAACACATATTTCAAACTCTTATGATCCGTGAAAACTTCAACACTTTCGCCCAAAAGGTAGTGTCTCCAAATTTTCAAAGCAAAAATCACAACCGCAAGCTCCAAGTCGTGAGTTGGGTAATTCTTCTCATGGGTTTTCAACTGTCTTGATGCGTACGCTACAACCTTGCAATGCCGCATCAAAACACATCCCAATCCTTTCCCAGATGCATCGCTATGAATCATCAATCCTCCAGAACTATCCGGCACAGTCAGAATAGGGGCGGTTATCAATTTCTGCTTCAACGTCTCAAAAGCTGACGCATATCTATTCGTCCATACAAAAGGTACCTCCTTGCGTGTAAGCTTGGTCAATGACTCCGCCAGACGAGCAAATTTCTCCACAAATCTTCTGTAATACCCGGTGAGTCCAAGAAAGCTTCTTATCTCCGCAACATTCTTTGGAATCGGCCAATCTCGAACTGCTGCAATCTTTTCTGGATCGACGGTGATTCCATCGCCATACACAACATGTCCCAAAACTTTACTTCTTCGAGCCAAAACTCGCACTTGCTCATCTTCGCATATAACTTCTCCTGTCTCAACATTTGCAGTGCGATCTTCAAATGCTCAGCATGCTCTTCAAAACTCTTCGAGTAAACTAGAATATCATCAATGAACACCACAATAAACAGGTCCAAGAATGGTGAAAAGATTCGGTTCATCAAGTCCATGAATATTGCTGGTGCATTCGTTACTCCGAAGAGCATCACTAAGTACTCGTAATGTCCATACTGAGTTCGGAACACCGTCTTGCAAATGTCCTCTGCTTTCACTCGGACCTGATGATATCTGGATCGCAAATCCAGCTTCGAGAATTGTAACGACCATATTGTCTAATAGCTAATAAAATATATTTTATTTATATTTCTACTATCAAATAATTATTTACGTGTTTCTTTTATATAATACTAATTTTTAAAGTAGTGTTAATAATTTTTAAAGCAGTAAATATGATTAAAGGAAATTTCTAAAATCTATTTATTATTTTTATAGGCTTAAAATGTTTTAGAAAGATTTTATAATACCTTAAAATAATCTACATATTTTTATTATCAATTAAAATAATTAATTCATAATTTAAAATATTTTAAAGATGAACTAGATATTATATAATTATTATAATTAGTTAACAATTTAGAAATAAATATACTAATTGTTTTTAGCCCAAAACTATTTTTATATTAAAGATAATAATAAAATATATTTTCTGGAATTTTTCCATAATTTTTTCGTAATTTTTACTATTTTTAACAAAATTTTCAAAGCCAGATCAATATTCTGCTATTTATTTATTTTTATTTAAAATTTTTAAAACCTTTTTAACCTGGACCGTTGGATCCAAGATCCAACGACCCAGATCTCTGCGGCGGCGCCCACGTGGCGATCCGCACCCGCGGACACGATCCAACCGTGTCGCGCCACGTGGCGACGAAGCGACGCGCTGTGGGCCGTTGGATGCAGATCCAACGGCCAGGAAGCAAGGGCGGCGGCTGCTAATGATTACGCAATCATTGCAGAAATGATTTGTGGCACAGATTTTGAGGTTTTTTTGGATTTTCTTGTTATTTTTGAACGCTATAAATAGACACCTTCAAACCTCATTTTCTCACAGCTCAGAACTCCAAAAATTCTGAAAAAATACCGGTGCCTTCGTATCGACGACGCCGACGCTACGGCTCCATCCAATCGCAGAGGAAAAATCGGGACATGGAGTTATTGAGGATTTAGTACGAGACTACGTTTTCAGCTGTTCAGCTTTCCGACTCAGACAAAAGGTAGGATCCGCCTCTCTCTTCTTTTCTTGTCACCTTCTTCTATCTAAATTCTAACTTCTAATCATCAACCCACATTTAAAATGTTATTATTATAATTGTGCATACCCTTTTTGCTTGTACCCTTAATCATGATAATGTTAACCCATATTTTTAAAACGGTGTTTAAATTTTATCTGTACACAATTATATTGCACACCCATAATACCTGGAATTTGATGTAACCCATGAATTGTCATTTCACCTCTGACATACCCACACTATAAATATGATCTCGAAATAGGTTACTTCCACAAGATACCCTCGTTTAAATATTATATTTTAAAGATATGTAAAATAAATATTTTAGATACAGCATACGTATATTTTACTTGCAAATATTTTTAAAACCCCCTCAACTTTTTAAGAAAGAAAATATTATTTAAATAACGATATCTTTTCAAATGGGAATATTTAGTATCTTTTAAAAGCTAATTTTTTAAAACCAATCTAAAATAAGGGAAAGTTTGTAGGCATCGATCGTTTATCTAAACCAGACTTTGTGATGTCTAGGCAAGTGTGTCTAAGGCTAGTGGTTATTAATTAGGCCCACTACTTACGTAGTGGAGTACCTTCCCACTTCCCTGGCACTTACCTAGCCACAATTGGCGGTGAAGAGGCGATTTGAGGATCTCATAACTTATCCATTTGAAATATTAGGAGCAGTCTAGATTTTTCAAATAAAAACCTTTTGTGAAAGATTTTCAAATAAACACCACAACCTTTTATCAAAATGATATTTTCTGTAAAATATTATGCTTTTCCAAATTAATAAATATCCCAAATATCATGATTTTTCTTAGAAGTAATAAAAGATATTTAAACCTTATTATTTTAACTAAGCTTTCACTAAAGGACACGAAGTACTTTATAAATTCTAGAATATAAAACGAGTGGTTATGGAAGGACATATTAAACGAGATCAATACACTTTCTAAAGTCTCCAGTTTATGACAACATAATATATACAAAACATGATACGGTTAGGGTTAGAATGCACGGACCTAGGTATGGAATACTTTATGAAGATCTCTGCAGGCAGGGTGAACAGTCCAATATATGCGCGACTATATAAATATGAAGATCCCGATATTTCAGGTGAACAGTCCAATATATGGGCGACTACAAATATGAAGATCCCGATATTCCTGGTGAATAGTCCAAAGTGTGGACGACTATATAAATATGAAGATCCCGATATTTCGGGTGAACAGTCTAAATGTGGGCGACTATATAATGTGGAAATTCCATGCCTAGAAGTATACGCACTAACTCTAATCCGTCCAAACCTTTATACTGAACCACGGGGATGGGTAGTTTGATTAGGCAAGGATAATTCGGAACTCGGATTCCCCTACTACTCGATCATGATCTCGGGAAGTGAAACGGTACATTTCACTTCCCCAGTTGTTGTTTCGTGACCACAACGGAATAATCTTGAGTATCCGGACCCTTATTTAACAAACTAATAGAAACTATTACCTTCATCTACATATAACTTACAACATATATAATTTACTCATAGTCACATATCCAATTTGTACTTAACCTCATACCTTTATACACATGTACATCATATTTATTATACACACCTGTTCATTTCTATACCGTTACTATCTTATGAGGCAATCCTACCCGAGTATAACTCGCTGACGGACCTTCCTTTTCTTTCTCTATCTTTGGAATGTCCGTCAGATAAGAATGAGTATTATAGCAAAGATCAAGGTGTGAAGCCAACTTATGAAGATTATGCAGACAGGACAATGAAAGATTAGATAATTTAATTTTTGTTGTTGCCCACATGTTAGGGCTTTTTGTTTCCCATTTGATATAAATAAACTACTTAGTTTATTTTACTTTTTCCTTTGGAATGTAATAAAGTTTGGTTAATGGAAATAAAATGCCTTTCGCTTTTATTATTTTTGTTTTTGTACACATCCTGCATATTAATTATTTATACGCTTAACGTAACTGTATTGAATAGACTATCTTCAATACAGTTAGGTTGCGGACCTTGCCACGTCTTCCTTCTCCTTCTTTTGGGAAGCGGGGGGTGACAAGAATACCCTCGCGCCACTAAGTTGCTCAAAAAGTTCGCCTATGCGAGGGATCGGGTACTTGTTCTTAATAGTCACCCGGTTTAATTCTCGATAGTCGATGCACATCCTTCTCGTGCCATCTTTCTTCTTGACTAGAAGAACTGGAGCTCCCCAAGGCGAGTTACTGCTTCGAATCCAACCCTTTTCAAGCAATTCGGCAACCTGTTTCTTAACTTCTTCCAACTCCATTGGTGCCATTGGATAATATGCTTTAGATACTGACGCTACACCAGGAATAAGATCAATTGCGAACTCCACGTCTCGCTTCGGCGGTAAACCCGATATATCTTCAAACACGTCTATAAAATCACAAACAACAGCTGGCTCTTCACTTTCATCAACCTCCATTGATGCAAGAATATAATTTGTCGGCCTAGCCCTAAACTCGACTGGCCCGACCGAACTGCTTCCTCCAGTGAAGGTAAACTCGGGATATCCGGGAATCTGGAAAATTATTTTGTTTGCCCTACAATCAATATGAGCGTGGAAAGTGCCAAGAAAATCCATTCCCAAGACGACTTCGTAGCTGCCCGTATCAATCACCAAGAAATCTATGAAAAGCTCTCGTCCGCAAACAACAACTGTACAATCTTTACATTCTCTACTAGATATGATTTTCCCATTCCCAGTGTGTATGTCCCAGAAACTAGACAAGGTCGTGCACGTAATCGAGTGTGTAGCTATAAACTTGGACGACATAAAACAATGGGATGCACCAGAATCAAATAATGCTAATGCGGGAAAACCATGAACGAGTAGAATATCTGAAACAACTTCTCCTGACGTCTTAGCTTCTTCAGCCGTCAAGGTAAAAGCTCGAGCCTGATTAGGTCCTTGAGTCAGCTGCTTCTGTCCCTGAAACGGTTTCTGCGGAGGCTTCTGAATATCATCCCTCGTACGAAGTTTCGACGGACAAACGTTGACAGTGTGATTTGCCGCTCCACAAACTAAACAGAGTCCCTGCCTCCTTCGACACTCCCTTTGCACGTGTCCAGGTAAATGGCAGTAATCACAAATCATGCTCTTTCTTCGATCAACGACAATATGCTTCTTCATCGGTGTTACACCACGACGGTCCACTGGAATACCTCTGCGACCATGAGCTCGGTTTGGTACAAATGCCGGCTTCCTTACCGCAACTGCTGTCTACTGTGAACTCCCAGTCTTCCTCGATAGGCTCTGCTGTTCTCGGGCTGTCGTAAGTACCTGTGAGAAAGTGGTCAAACCCAGGGAGACAATCTGCCTCTGGATGTCCATGTCCAAGATGCGCATGAACCTCCTTGCCCTGTCTGCATCGTTGGCAACTAAAGGTCCAGCAAATCTACTGAGCCTTGTCCATTCTGCTGCATGCACATCTACGGGTGCTCCATTCTGCTTTAGCCTGATGAACTTCTCTTCCATTTCCTCCCCTGCAGTCCGCGGGAAGAACTTCTCTGGGGAACTCTTCGAAAAATCCGCCCACTTGATCAGCTTGGGAAAGCGGGTCTCCTCCACAAGCCACCATTCACGGGCGTAGTCCACTAACTGAATGCGTACCACATCTACTCTTTTCTCATCTGAAATCTGTGCCGCAATAAGCAGGTTCTCCGTGTCAACTAGCCACTGCTCTGCTGGCAACGGCTCCTCCAAACCAGTAAATACAGACGGACCCAACCGCCTGAAATCTGCTACGGTCCCTACTCGATCAACTGGTTTAGCTTCAACCTTGTTCACAGACTGCTGAATGGTCCGCAAACCTTCCTGAAACGATTCCACTTGCTGCTGGATCAGCTCGGTCTATCTCTTTTGATTCTCCAGCATTCCCCGTATCTCTCCAAGCATGGCGGCTTCATCAACACGCCTCTGGTACATCTTCAAATTCTTGTCTGCCATATTCCTGAAATCAAAACACCCAAGATTAGCATGATAACAGATTCAAAATATAGATCAAGGCTAGAACTCTAAGTTACTTAAATAGAGTATTGCATTGTAACTATGCCGTGGTATCATAGCCACAATTACATAACTCCACCCAAGTCGCCTAAGTCCTAGAGATAACAAGGAATCGGGTTTCGAGTCGATATGCAAAAGAAGTTTGCACATCGTAAAAGATATAATCAGGAAGAACTTGATTCAAGAACGGTAAAATGGCAAGGTGGCAGGACATGTTTCCTAAACACGGGTATTCTGATTCGTGTATTGGGTACAATACCCAACTACAAAAGAATCAACCCGACTAACCTATGGCTCTGATACCAAAAGAACCATGTCACGCCCCGCTTCCCAGAGTACGCTAAATTGGGCATGTGACATAGCCAACCATGCTACCTGTGGGTAGGAAGTATCCATCCACAGTCACATTACGGCTGTAGAGATATCAAGAACAAAAAATATAGCTAACTAATGCATGTCCAGAAGCCAAGATAACATGAGTCAATAATAATAAAAGTGCGGAAGCAAAAGATCCAATACAAAATAACTGGAATGTACGTCCCATAATACGGGCTCACATCAGGAATAAAATGCAGGAAATAAAGAACTAACTACTACAGATGCCTCACAGCTCAGCCTGCTGGCTGAAGTACTCCTGCTCGGACTGCAGCAAAGGTACGGAATCTGGGCCATGCAAAACCCAGACGTCAGCACGTCATGTTATCAAGTAATAAAATATGAACAGAGTAACAGGCAATGCAAATATAAACATGAATGAAAAGCAGGATAACAGGAATATAAATCAGGCAGTGCAGGGTAGTGTGCAGTGAGTAAACTAAACTATTCTATTGGGTTTTCTACTCTAAAGTCTTTGAAATCAAATTGATGAATCATCGATGTAACTCAATAGTATCCCGTGCATGCCCGGGACCACGGTCTACAGACTTTCGGGCTGAAACCGAGACGTGCCGCTAGGCAGTAAAAGGTAGCAGGTACAGATGAGTGATGTCAGCATCATCACTCTAGGGCTGGCCTAGCCCGTAAGACTGATCAGAACAGGTATCGAACTGTTGAGTTACAAGTCAGGTTTCACCTTTGATTTCCCCATACCCCCAAGTATATATGTTCATGTCAGGTATTCAGTAATCAAGAACTAATGCCAATACAGGATCAGGTAAGAGCAGGTTTGTCTGGATAGACAACAGGAACGGTCCGTGAGGACTACATGTCAGGTTTTGTTGGCATTAGACACGAGATCAAGTAACGGGTCAAGCCATGGTACATCAGGTCGAGTCAAGTAGTGTACAGTACCATGTCGGGTTAGGTAATATGTGTAGCAAGTCATGTCAGGGTATACCAGATATCATGTGGGTGCTCATAATCAACTAGCATGATCGTGGTTATAAGTAATTAAGCATGGTTATCAACTATATAATCTAAGCAATGAATTAAACAATAAAGCAGATTCAATTAATTAGCAGTACCGTTATCAGTTGTGGTTCAGAAACGGTTTCAACATTATATGAATACAGGGTGACATTCATGACGTTAAATCATGTTAACCAATATTAAGAATTTCCAGGGATGCAATAATCTATAATTAGGTTCACTGGATGAAGTCACAGCTAAAACTGGTTTAAATGCGCACAAATGTCCGATGGATTAAAACTATAGAAACATACCATAGGCTATGTAAAAAATGTGATTAAACATATGATTGTGGTTATGAGATTTAACATTTAAATGTGATCATGTATGCAATAATTACCGTTCACGTTCTAGATCTAAAATAATATAAACCAATGCAAACGGAACATCGAAATGATATAAAACGATGCATGGGGTACTATATTTAAACTACAGGTATTAGAATATGTATAAAATGATTTAAATAGCATGTAACAAGATTAACTTGCCTCGACGGGTTGCGGAACGGAAAACGGAACGTTACGCGTCGGCGGGAAAAAATCGCGACACGTGCACGGTTCACGGAATGAACCCAAACGACGAATAGTGGAGTCACACGGGTCGCAGGTCTTCGCTGGATCGTCGGGATCGTCGCCGGCACGGTCGGATTCTGGCAAACCAAGAAAAACAGTGAGTATATTCTAATGGAAAACGCATGGAAGAGAAGCAAGGAAAGGAAGGAAACGAATAGAGAGGATTGATGAGAGAACTCACTCACCGGATTGCAGGGGAAACAGCGTCGTCAGTGCGTCGTCGACGGAGCTTCGACGATGTACAGAAGCACCTTTCATAGAACAACAAGGAATTTCAATAAAGAAGAAGAAAAGAAAGAAGAGGAGAGGGGTGAGAGAGAAAGGTTGCTCACAGGGTTTGAGAGACAGCTGTGATTGCAAGGCGGCAGTCGTTGGCAAGGACCTCCGGCAGAACGACGGCAAGACAGCGCGTTCAAGGTTTTAGGGAATATCTCGGGTGCTCAGGTGCTAGGGTTCGGTGTAAGTTGAGGTTTAGATGAAAAGTTCAGGCGTTGCAGGGAGAGCAGAGGAGAGGGAGGAGGTTGTAATGGCGAGGGTGGTCGGCGGCGATGGGACGAGACGGTGCTGGGTTCAAGGTTGCAGTGGGTTTCAGGGTTTAGTAGGCTTGCTTGAGGGAGGGATAAGGAGAAGAGATGATGGAGTTGAGGGCGATGAGGGAATGCAGGAGGTGTCGACGAGGAGAGAGAGGGACGAGGGAAAAGTTAGGGTTTAACCTAGATGGGTTTCTCGTAGCGGAGGTTGTATGGTTGTTAACAAAGAGAAGAAGAAGGAGAATACAGAGGAAGGTGACGAGATCCACGCGCGGTGACGAGAATCGAGGAGTGCACAGTATTTGCGAGGGGAGAGAGAAAGTGCGATAGGAGAGAGAAAGAAGAGAGAGGGAGAGGGCTGCGTCATTGAGGAAGAGAGAGAAAGAGAGGGAAAGAGAGAGAGGGGGAGATGTGGGGCCCGGTGCTTTTTAAAGGGATTCTTTGATTGGCTGGAGAAAAGATAGAAGGAGGGAGAAGGAATTTGTGGGGCCGCGATAAAGAAATGAAGGGTTACGATTGGGCGAGGGTGACAGTTAGGGGAAAAATATAAAAAGATTCACCGGATTATAAATAAAGTCTCGCTGGCTAAAATTTACCATAGGCTCTTGAAAAAAATATTTTGTCTGTTTAAAACAGATTTAAATAAATAGAATTTGGCGAGGTGCAAAACATTTCCGAAATGCGCCCAGGTCGGGTCCAAAATTTTGAATTTGAAAAAATGAAAATTATTGGCGGCTTCCAAAAATTAAAACGAAAGATTTTATAATTAAAAAGTATACTCCCAAGTACGGACGCACGTACGTGTGCATAGCCGTCCAAACACGTCCATTTCACTGAACGGGATGAGAACATGATGCAAGGACGCCACTGATTGGTGTGTTTTAGCGTGCTTGCGCTTTCTAAAAGATAGATCAAAAATATTTGTAACCGCAATCAAGAACGGCGTCGCTTTGCAGCTAGCCGGTGAGTACGGGTCGGTCCACAGGGATGTTGTGAATTTTCGATTCGTTCTTACGAGTTAATTCCGAAGGGTGTTCGGAGTTATTAAATCTAAAAACCTAATTATTCTAGTGCAATTAATTAAATCTATTCTTGCTAGGGCTAGGTTTAGGGATGATTTGGAAATGGCAGTAAATCTCAACGCTTTCTTTACCCGAATGAAGATCTGTGAGGAGTTATGGTAATTATCAATAAAGTGGATTAGATCCGTTCGGGAAGGTGTTCCTTCCTCTAGGTTCTTGTCCTTCCTTTAGAGATCCTTACCCTAACCTCCATGGAAAACGCGCGCAACCGGGCCTTTACACTACGGTGTCATCGTTACCTCGAGGGGTAGGATGCCGTAGGGCGCGGTATGTGCGTGTATGCATGGAGTCCTATTGAAAATATATTATGGGTAAGAAAGGGATGAGAGATCTCATCTCTCAAAATCCTTCCCCAAAGCTAAACCCTAAACAAGTTCCTAGGGCATGAAATTAAATCTACCTAGGGCAAAGAATTGAAATCTAAACTAGGGCGAGAAATTAAATCTACTTATAGATGCATCCCTCCAATCATCCATGCAGGTTTGTCAGATCTGAATTTCTGAATGAAAAAGAAACACCGATGCTCTCCATAAGAATTTGTATTTTTATTAAAAGGAGGCATAAAGTTTACAATGAATTAGAGTCCCTATTTATAGAAGATAGGAAACCCTAGGGTTACAATGACTTGCATGTTTGCATTTACAAAAATAGCCCTCTATGAAGACCGGTCAACAAAGCCACTGAATTTTGGTAAAAAATAATTCTCTTTTTTGTCTTCTTCTGGCCACGGAACCGCGGCAATGGTGGGCTTGGGCCGCGGTTCCGCGGCCCTTTAGTTGGTTCACATGCTGAAATTTCAGGGTTTTGTTCTTGGTCCTTTTTGGCTTCTGGTTCTTTGGTTCTTTTATAAATTGGGCTTCTACATTAGCTCCAGATCTTCAGTGAATAATTATGGTGAACTTTAACCGTTGCTTTGTGTTGACGTCTTGAACCTTGCTTTGTGAACTGTTTCTTATGTAGGCTTGATCAAGATCTTCTGTTCATTGGTTAAAATTCACTTTTTCATCGTCTTTACCTCGTTTTCACTGTTTTCTGTCCAAGAACCTGTAACCTGTAACATGTAGCAGACATGCGTCAAAAGCACCTGTTTTCATTGTAAAATGCATAAGAATGGGGAATATAAAATACAATATTATGGTGTGAACAAATACCCCCAAACTTATCTTTTGCTCGTCCTCGAGCAAACTTATTGTTTTATTCTCTACAAAAAACCTAACCGCACTTTCGCAGGGAAACGCGATTGCACTGAGCTCGTGCAACAAGCCGTTAAACCTCTAGGTGTCCCTAGTAGGAGGAGTGTTGTCTCCTGAGGGTTTTCAGCGGATTACACCCACAAAATCCTATCAATTCGGCCCATTAACTTTTGTTCTCCAATTAGGTTTTCTAACAAGGAATTCTATTATCGTCGACTCATAAATTATCCACCCATATTCTTCACACTTCCTCATTATTTAACTTAAGATTATATATATCCTGTGGACTTACTTAGCTTTCGGCATTTCCTAAGTTTTCCTTTTAGGGTTCCATCTCCACTTAGGAATTTTTATCAACTCTACTAAAGATACAAGTTCTATTCTTCATTCCTTTCTCTTATCTAAATCCCAATCACATATCCCCACGTGTGTGTATAAATCACCCCTACACTTGGAAATTCAAATCAAGCAATCGTACTCTCGTCCATTGTCCAAAGTACTAATTAGTTGGTGAATGAAATTTGCTTACACATCCTTCATGCGACCGTTAATACTTCTTGAGGTACCAACGACCGATTACAAAATGCGTTTGCACTTTAAAGCGTACTTCCTAATCTTTGCAACACCCAAGGCTTTAGCAGTGACTCCCAAACCAGTTGGTCTAAGGCACTAGGTGATGAAGCACCCTCGCTAAATATTTTTCTATTTTTGCAGCCTTAAATAATCACAAAAACCAGTGTCCATTTTTTTTTCTTTATTCACACTTTTTCATACTAAGGACTTTAGACAAGAGCATTTCAAGGTCTCTTCTACTATTCCAAGTTTCAAGGTGCGTGATTGTGCAAATTGTAGGGTATACGTTTTCAGAATCTAGACTTAAGCTAGGAACTATTTTTCAAACTTATACTCTAATAAGAACATCAATACTCTTCCCTTGTTTAGACTTAGCCCAAGAAGTGAAACCAAAATTTGCCTATTTCTAAGTAAACTACAAGGCATATACTTTCTACCGTTAAACTTTAAGGAATGTTATTTTTAGGGTTTTTAATTTACTAAGTCTAAGATCTAGTTGTTCCTAGCCAGTTGACCTATCTATCAAACTCAAGTCAATTAGCCAAAATTGAATACAATAATTTTTATAATTTTTGAAATTTTTCAAATTTTTATGGGTTTTCAAATAAGTATGCAAATGCAAAAAATATGTACAAATGAATGCGAAGGAAGAAGACGTACCGAGCATACCCCCAAACTTGAACTTGACAGTGTCCTCACTGTCATGCTAAACCAAGAGGGTCAAAATACCGGCACTCCCCTGTTTATTTATTTACATTTTTTTTTATTTTTAATGTTTTGAAATTTTTTTTTTATTTTTTTATTTAGAAAAAGAAAACAAAAAATATATACATATATACAAAGGTTCCCCCCAAACTTAAGCTTGGCCTTACACAAGCCAAAGGTTAACACCAACCATTCAAAAATCTTATCGTGGTAATGGTATAGTTGGTGCAAGAATGGGATGTGGAGGAAAGAAATGAGAAACACGCGAGACCGTGTGAAAAGAAGAATGGTAGAATATGGTCTCGGTGGGGTAGAAGAATGGCGAAAAGAAGAAGGAAATGGAGTACGATCTTGAGGGTGTAAATTGAGTGAATAAATTAGCGCAATATGTGATGACCGATATGTTAAAAGCGATTGCGCTAACCTATCAACTCGTCGAGAAATGGGATCAAATCCCTCAAGATTCGCAAGAAAACATGGGTACACCGAACTTGGTATAGGAGATGAAAGCGTGACGGTCATTTGTTCGGTCGGAACAATAGGAAGGACGAAAGGAAGTGAATTAGGGATAATATCATTCTTACCATAGTAAACTGTGTCGAACTGGAAAGATTCTATCAATGGTTCGAAACGACTGTAAGCAACCGAGTCTGAAGGATTAACTAACTCATCTGAAAATGCAAAGGACTCAAACTCGGGCGGTAAGACTTCAATATCGTCCGAAAAAGTGAAACACTCGTAAGTGCCATCGGCTGTGGGAACTGTGTCAGATTCAAAGGAAAAGTTTTCAAGCTCACAGTCGTCAAGCGTGACATGAAGTGTGGTCGGAACGATGGAAAAGAGGGAGGGTGATTTAAGTAAAGGTTCAAGAGGATGAATTGGAAAATCCGACACATCAAAGAAAAATGGTTCAACCTCAAAATGATCCTCACCACTCTCCTCAATATTATCCTCATAAATTTGCCTATCCATGCCAATATCATCAAAATCAAGACGCATATGAGATTCGGGAGAAACATTTAATAACTCGGGATGATGATTTGAACATAAAATTTCAATTAAATCGACAGGTTCATCATCCGAAATATTCCCGGCGTCTATATCCTCAATCAAGTGAAAGCCAATTTCTTTAGACACCTCCTCAAAAGCATGGATGTTTATCAATGTAGGTTCTAGAGTGGAAGTGTAAAGGTAGAAAGGATTAGGTGCGGTTTCACTCGAAAGGGGTTCTTCAAAATCTGGCAAATCAAACACTACAAAATCACACAACTCATTTTTATTTTCAACTGGTGAATCATTTGGGACAATCGATGGAAAACTGGAGTTGTGGGCTTCAATTGGGTAAGGGTAGGTTTGATTTGAAAATCCTCTCTCATTCTCACTCTGTCCAACTGCCGCCTCATACATTGAAAAATTTGGAGCTAGCGGGAAACTAGCTACCGGTTCAGCAGGTTGCATAAGGGCGGCCACGGACGCTTCCACATTCCTAACCATTTTATTTGTTGCTGCGATATACGCCTCCAACGCCTCTTCCAAACTAGACTTAGGTGGTGAGGGGGTTTCAGAAAAAGATTCAAAATTGGTTGGATATGTGAAACTCCCTAATGGCTGTGTCGAAACAGTGTCTAGTGAAGGTGGGAAGGTTGGGTATGACTGGTAGGAAGTGGGTGGTTGGGTAGGGATAGGGTCAACATATGGATAAAAAGGTGAATAATCGTGCGGATCCCTAGAACTAGATGAGTGGAGAGGGATGAAAGATCGACTGCGAGATTGAGCAATATGCTCAGCAATGGACATCGGCCTAAGCGTGACAGAAGGACTTGAAAAAGTGGTGTCAACATATGGAGGTGGTGAAGGTTGACTAGGTTGACTAGGTTGACACAAAGTGGGTTGAAAAGTCAAACTGTTTCTCCTAGACTCCTCTATGTGATCTTTCAAAGATTTTTTAGGCATGGAAGGATCGCCTTTAAATTGACCGAACACATTGACATATGACGCAAAATTAGGTTCGGGATACCAAAGTTCGGCTAATGATTTTTTATGTGGGGTACCCATGTTAGAAGAAAGTATGAAAGAAAGAAAGTTGGGTGATGGTGCAAGGATTTATTTGGGGCTAAAAAATTTTGCAAGTTCTATAAAATATTTTTCCTTTTTATTTTCATTTTTCATTGATTTTTTTTTCTTTCTCTTTATTTGGGACAATTTTGTTGCAAAAAGATTTTAGAGAAAAGATATGCAACAACAAAATATTTTATAGAAAAGATACGCAACGGCAAAATATTACTTGCAATTGGTTATTATTTGAAGCATATCACAAGAATCTTTATTTGGAAAAATTGTTGCAAAAAGATATTATAGAAAAGATATGCAACAACAAAATATTTCTTGCAATCAATTTAGTTCAAGCGGGGCCCAAAAATCCTGCACAATATCGTTATTTGGAAGGGAATATATTTTTAAGGTGCACAAAATCCTGCAGGCATTTCCAGAAAATATATTTCAAAATATACAGAAAAGGAACAGAAAATCTTACAGAAAATTTTTTAGAAGTAGTTGCCACCAGATCGCCGCCCTTCCGCGGCAAAATTGCTCTAACACCGTGTTTCCGCGCTCTTCTTGATGGCACAGATCCCCACAATTTTTTTGGTGCGACGAATCGTCAAGACGGCCGCGTTTCCGCGGCCTAAGGTGGGTATTGGCCGCGGAATCGCGGCGGGTTGGGGAGTTTGGGGCTTCAAAATTTTTCTGTTTCTCTGTTTTGAAAATCCCCCTCTGTTCCAATCTTTTGATTTCTGTTTCGCTTTCTGGATTTTTCCAGATCCGTCTCGATTGTTCCTGCAAGATTCACACAACAAAGTACCCTTTCCAAAAATAACAATTGATATATTTTTATAATTTTTTGGGTTTTTTAGATTTTTATGATTTTTTAAATTTTATGATTAACCCGAAATTACGAAAAGAAAATTCTACGCCATCCCCGGCAACGGCGCCATTTGATTTATGTGTTTTAGCGTGCTTGCGCTTTCTAAAAGATAGATCAAAAATATTTGTAACCGCAATCAAGAACGGCGTCGCTTTGCAGCTAGCCGGTGAGTACGGGTCGGTCCACAGGGATGTTGTGAATTTTCGATTCGTTCTTACGAGTTAATTCCGAAGGGTGTTCGGAGTTATTAAATCTAAAAACCTAATTATTCTAGTGCAATTAATTAAATCTATTCTTGCTAGGGCTAGGTTTAGGGATGATTTGGAAATGGCAGTAAATCTCAACGCTTTCTTTACCCGAATGAAGATCTGTGAGGAGTTATGGTAATTATCAATAAAGTGGATTAGATCCGTTCGGGAAGGTGTTCCTTCCTCTAGGTTCTTGTCCTTCCTTTAGAGATCCTTACCCTAACCTCCATGGAAAACGCGCGCAACCGGGCCTTTACACTACGGTGTCATCGTTACCTCGAGGGGTAGGATGCCGTAGGGCGCGGTATGTGCGTGTATGCATGGAGTCCTATTGAAAATATATTATGGGTAAGAAAGGGATGAGAGATCTCATCTCTCAAAATCCTTCCCCAAAGCTAAACCCTAAACAAGTTCCTAGGGCATGAAATTAAATCTACCTAGGGCAAAGAATTGAAATCTAAACTAGGGCGAGAAATTAAATCTACTTACAGATGCATCCCTCCAATCATCCATGCAGGTTTGTCAGATCTGAATTTCTGAATGAAAAAGAAACACCGATGCTCTCCATAAGAATTTGTATTTTTATTAAAAGGAGGCATAAAGTTTACAATGAATTAGAGTCCCTATTTATAGAAGATAGGAAACCCTAGGGTTACAATGACTTGCATGTTTGCATTTACAAAAATAGCCCTCTATGAAGACCGGTCAACAAAGCCACTGAATTTTGGTAAAAAATAATTCTCTTTTTTGTCTTCTTCTGGCCACGGAACCGCGGCAATGGTGGGCTTGGGCCGCGGTTCCGCGGCCCTTTAGTTGGTTCACATGCTGAAATTTCAGGGTTTTGTTCTTGGTCCTTTTTGGCTTCTGGTTCTTTGGTTCTTTTATAAATTGGGCTTCTATATTAGCTCCAGATCTTCAGTGAATAATTATGGTGAACTTTAACCGTTGCTTTGTGTTGACGTCTTGAACCTTGCTTTGTGAACTGTTTCTTATGTAGGCTTGATCAAGATCTTCTGTTCATTGGTTAAAATTCACTTTTTCATCGTCTTTACCTCGTTTTCACTGTTTTCTGTCCAAGAACCTGTAACCTGTAACATGTAGCAGATATGCGTCAAAAGCACCTGTTTTCATTGTAAAATGCATAAGAATGGGGAATATAAAATACAATATTATGGTGTGAACAGCCACCACAGGGTTAGGGATGCTGAGCAGGCCATGACAAGTAATTTAAATTATTTTTAAATGACTTAAATTGTTATATGCAGAAATATGAAATGTCGAGGTAAATGTATAACTAGCAACAGTCAAGTAAGACAAATGAAATAAATACCACACACCAGATATATAATAACTGAAATTTATAGAATTGGGCTTGGTTGTTACATCTTCTATCCATGGTTGGAAGAAGAAGTTTTTCTTTATTGGGCCGCGAGAGGGTGAGGACTGGCCCCTGTCCACCCAGTGGTCTAGAGATAGGTGCTGGCGGGGAAGTCCGTCCAACGATCCCAACGCAGTGAGAGTGGCGGAGTGGGAGCCCATTCCTCGGGTCGACGTGCTGCTTTCTGAGTGGGCCTTTAGTTGGGCTGGGTTCAGCCCCGTCCAGTTCGTCGATAAGTTAGGAGCTTGCGTTTGTCTTCATTTCTGTTTCTGTTGCTCATTCTATTGTATTTTGTCTTGTGTAGAACCCATGGACTTGAGCCACCTCCGAGCAGCCATGCGCAAGCCGAAGAAGGGATTGAAGGCTAGAGGTGCTAGCTTTTCTCGTCCGACATCTGTCCCGGTTCCCCCGTCAGCTGTCCCACCCCAGCGTTCGACTGCGAGTCGAGCCTTAGAACCCAGCCAGGCGCCGAGCAGAACACGGGTTCGGGGAAAGGATGCCCAGGCTTCGGAGATGGAGATCGGCTCTCCGCCGTCGCCCCTCAATAGGTTCCCCCGAACAGTTCCACGGACCCCATGTAACGACCATGTTTTCTAATACCTAATAAAATATATTTTATTTATATTTCTACTATCAAATAATTATTTACGCGTTTCTTTTATATAATAATAATTTTTAAAGTAGTGTTAATAATTTTTAAAGCAGTAAATATGATTAAAGGAAATTTCTAAAATCTATTTATTATTTTTATAGGCTTAAAATGTTTTAGAAAAATTTTATAATACCTTAAAATAATCTATATATTTTTATTATCAATAAAAGTAATTAATTCGTAATTAAAAATATTTTAAAGATTAACTAGATATTATATAATTATTATAACTATCTAACAATTTAGAAATAGATATACTAATTGTTTTTAGCCCAAAACTATTTTTATATTAAAAATAATAATAAAATATATTTATGGAATTTTTCCATAATTTTCCCATATTTTTTTACTATTTTTAACAAATTTTTCAAAGCCAAATCAATATTCTGCTATTTTATTTATTTTTATTAATTTTTAATCTAAATTTTTAAAGCCTTTTAATCTGAACCGTTGGATCACGAGATCCAACGGCCCAGAGCTCTGCGACGGCGCCCACGTGGTGATCCTCACCCACGGCGGCAGGCCAATCGCGTGGCGACGCGTGGCTTTGGGTGGCGTGATCTGCACCGTTGGACGCAGATCCAACGACTGAGATAAAAGGCGGCAACGGCTAATCATTGGCAATTAATTCTGAGATGATTGGACGCAGATTTTGAGAATTATTTTTGGATTTTCTTGTTACTTTTTGAACGCTATAAATAGACACTTTCAAACCTCAATTTCTCACACCTCAGAACTCCAAAAATTCTGAAAAAAATAACGGTGCCTTCATATCGACGACGCTGACGCTACGGCTCCATCTAATCACAGAGGAAAAATCGGGACGTGGAGCTGTTGAGAAATTAGCATGGGACTACGTTTTCAGCCCTTCGGCTTTCCGACTCAAACAAAAGGTAGGATCCGCCTCTCTCTCCTTTTCCTATCACCTTCTTATATCTCAATAACCTAGTTCCAACTTCTAATTCTCAACCCCCATTTAAAATGTTGTTATAATAATTGTGCATACCCTTTTTCCTTGTACCCTTAATCATGATAAAGTTAACCCATATTTTAAAACGGTGTTTAATTTCTTCTGTACATAGAAGTATATTGCACCCCCATAATACCCGGAATCTGATGTGACTCATAAATTGTCATTTCACCTCTGACATACCAATACTATAAAAATGATCTCGAAATAGGTTACTTCCACAAGATATCCTCGTTTAAATATTATATTTTAAAGATATGTAAAATAAATATTTTAGATACAGCATACGTATATTTTACTTACAGATATTTTTAAAACCCCCTCAACTTTTTAAGAAAGAAAATATTAAATTTAAATAACGATATCTTTTCAAATGGAATTTTTAGTATCTTATAAAAAGGTAATTTTAAAATAACACCAATCTAGGATAAAGGAAAAGTTGTAGATATCGATCGTTTATCTAAACCAGATTTTGTGATGTCTAGGAAAGTGTGTCTAAGGCTATTGGTTATTAATTAGGCCCACTACTTACGTAGTGGAGTACCTTCCCACTTACCTGGCACTTACCTAGCCATAATTGGCGGTGAAGAGGCGATTTGAAGACCCCATAACTTATCCTTTTGGAATATTAGGAGCAATCAAGATTTTCAAATAAAAACCTTTTGCAAAAGATTTTCAAATAAATACCACAACTTTGTATCGAAAGGATATTTTCTGAAAAACATCATGCTTTCCAAAATAATAAATATCCCAAATCTCATGGTTTTTCTTAGAAGCAATAAAAGATGATTAAACACTATTATTCTTTTTTACTAAGCATTTCCTAAGATGACACGAACTACTTTACAAATTCTAGAAAATAAAACGAGTGGTTGTGGAAGGCCATATTAAATGAGATCAAATACTCTTTCTAAAATTCCAGTGTATGACAACATGACATATACAAAACATGATACGGTTAGAGTTAGAATGCGCGGACCTAGGTATGGAATACTTTATGAAGATCCCTGCAGGCAGGGTGGCCAGTCCAATATATGGGCGACTACAAACATGAAGATCATATTCTGGGTGACCAGTCCAATATATGGGCGACTACAAATATGAAGATCCCGATATTCCGGGTGAACAGTCCAATATATGGGCGACTATACAATGTGGAAATTCCATGCCTAGAGGTATACGCACTAATTCTAATTCATCAAAACCTTTATACTGAACCACGGGGATGGGTAGTTTGATTAGGCAAGGATACTTCGAAACTCGGATTCCCCTGCAACTCGATCATGATCCCGGAAAGTGAAACGGTACATTTCACTTCCCCGGTTGTTGTTCCGTGGCCACAACGGAATAATCACGAGTATCCAGACCCTTGTTTAACAAACTAATACAAACTATTAACTTCATCTACACATAACTTACAACATATATAACCTACTCATAATCACATATCCAATTTGTACATAACCTTATACCTTTATACACATGTACATCATATTCATTATACACACCTGTTTGTTTCTATACCCTTACTATCTTATGAGGCAATCCTACCCGAGTATAACTCGCTGACGGACCTTCTTTTTGTTTCTCTATCCTTGGAATATCCGTCAGATAAGAATGAGCATTACAGCGAAGATCAAGGTGAAGTCAACTTATGAAGATTATGCAGACAAGACAATGGAAGATTAGATAGTTTTAATTTTTTTTGTTGCCCATATGTTTAGGGCTTTTTGTTTCTCCTTTGATGTAATTAAACTACTTAGTTTATTTTACTATTTCCTTTGGGATGTAATAAAGTTTGGTTAATGGAAATAAAACACCTTTCGCTTTTATTATTTTTGTTTTGGTACACATCCTGCATATTAAATATTTATACGCTTAACGTAACTGTATTGAATATACCACCTTCAATATAGTTAGGTTGTGGACCTTGCCACGTCTTCCTTCTCCTTCTTTTGGGAAGCGGGGCGTGACAGGTTTTTGTGGTGGTCCATGCAGGTCCTCTTGTGTACTAAAATAAAACCATTAACTGACTTATTATATTTGTGAATCTCATCCATCTATACTGATATCATAGTTTTCCTATGTCCCTTGTCCCTTCCTTGACATTCTGTACCCTGACCATGACCTTTCCTTTTGGTCATGACAAATCTTTCCAACGAGGATGACATGTCCGATATTACTTTGAAGTTACATCTGAAGATTCAGAAGACGAAGTCGTAGACTCTCAGGCGGTTGTCCCCATAAGGCACCGTGGTAATGGTCGTACTTTTCTTAGATCGAGGACCTATCACTACTTATTGAACTCTCATAATCGAGATTAATAAGTCTTTTCCTTTTCTTTGGCTGAATAAAATATGTAAGAACATTAAGGGCATGTCCTTACTTTTTGGTTGCACTCTCCATATTGAAGTTGGATAATAAAATCTTAGTTTCGAACAATAATCTCTCTTGTGTCTCTTGCTCTTCTTAGTCTCTCCATTGCATTAATTGTTGTTCTTTCATGCAAGTTATTTTGTCTCACCTCAGCCATTCTGATTCAGATCATCAATGGCTAGACGACACCATCACCGCAACCGAAGGGGAAACGGAGACAATAAAGCCACTGCTCATCAACAGCGATGCTACAAATGCTGCAAGGACTACTGGAGCAACAGCAGCAGCAGGCGGCTGCCTTACATCAAGAGCTACGCGAGAGTAGGCAGCAACAAGCAGAAGCGTTTAAGCAGGCACTAACCCCAGTTCCTTAAGGAGTGGCGGGAGTGAAACAGTTCAGATCACTCCACCCTAAGACTTTTTCAGGGAAGGAAAATCCTTTAGAAGCTGAAGAATGGCTTAAGCGAACAGTCAATGATCTCAGTGCCGCCCAAATCCCGAAGATGCATGGGTGAACATCGCTAAACTACAACTTACGGATAATACCAGGATATGGTGGGAGGCCGAGGAAAGCAGGTTGAAAGAGCCCGTCGACTGGAAAACATTCAAACGACAGTTCGACACTCAATATTTTCCCGCCGTAGCACACCTAAAAATGGAACGGGAGTTTGTACAGTGGTATAAATCGGTGGACGAGTACGTTTCAGAGTTTGCAAGGTTAAGTCGTTTCGTGCATCATCTGGTGGCAACCCCAGAACTTTATGCTAAGAGATTCCGACAAGGATTGGACCTGAAGACGCAGTCCTCAATGTCTTCTGCTACCTTATCAACTTATGATGAAATTTTAAAGACGGCACGAAACTTTGAAGACCTTCAGAGACGGATAAGGAAGGATGACCGTTTATCTGGCATTAAGCGACCAGCCAATCAAATTCTTGAAGGATCATCTTCCAGATTCAACGGGAGATCACAACCCCAGAGACCAGCATGACCAACTATCTTCGGAAAACCAGCCGTTACATGCAACCATTGTGGTAGGACCGGACACCACATGAGAGACTGTCGCATTTTGAACAAACTTTGCATAGTCTGTGTGTCTCCGGATCATGCCATTGGGGACTGTCCTCAGAGAGGGAGACAATCAGGCCCCGTCAACAAGCCAACTAATTATGTGACACCACGACAGGGAAACCAGCCACCTTCCGCCACTCGACCAACCGGCCAAGCAACAACACCAAAAGGACCACCCTTGCCATCATAGGAGCGTGTCTTTCAGCAAGCACAAAGGAATGGACCCAAACGTCAGACCTTCACCATGACGGCCGAGAAGATGGATGCCACGTGGAAAGATAACCGAAGTACTCTTTCTTTTCGCAACCTTTCTTCTGATACCATTCTTATTTATCTTTCGATGCAATTCTTAGTTGGACTCACCATAATTCCCCTAGTTTTCGTAATTTCGACTAGTTATAGCTCTCATGTTTTCCATCAATTCATATCTTTCCTTCAACTTCCAAACTTTTCCATCCGAAAGCAACTACCAATTTTATAATTTCCAATTCCTTATACCTAACCCTTCAAGACTTTCCATGCATCAAGTGATACACCAACTCGCGGGAGCGACACAGGCAGCAAAGAGGATTCCTGGTAGCGTTACTGATTTTCGTGCATAGTAGTGGCTACTCCTTTGAAAATTTCAAGTATGAAATTATTCTAAAGAGGGTAGATCGTAATTATCACAACCATTCTTGCAATTCTTAGCAAACCCAGAAGTTTAAACATCCACAACGATTTCCGGAGGAGTAACATGGTAATGTGATGTATCAGCGCGGCAATATAATCGCATATGCGTCAAGACAACTAACAATTTATGGATGCAACTATTCCTATCCAGAATCAGAACCGACGATGGTAAATGTTCATCTTGAAGACATAGAAACACTACTCTAAGGAGAACATGGGAATACGGATGGTTGAAACACATGAAGCGGATGAGAGAGGTCAAGTTTTTTATTGGAGAAGTACCGATCGATTGGGAAGACCCTGAAAATGGAGAATTTGTAAGATAATAGTAGAAAAAGTAGAGATGATGATTCAATGCAGCGAGCGAAGAAAGCTCAGCCCAATACTCATTTTCCGTTTAACATCTTGGAAGAAGACGGTGGGTTTATGTATAGCTTACTTTTGCTACTTTCGTTGGAGGAAACTCTAGTCATACTTTTGATCATTCCGAGATTATGGAAAGATTAGCATAACTTATGAGCAGCAACCGGTCAAAATACTAGAAGGATGAAAGCTTGAGCGACAAGACAATCCAGCTGGCCAGAGCTATATGAAGGAAGAACTACTAGGCAGACATACACGGAAGCGAGGAAATGGGATGAAAGTGCGAGACCAAAATATTTAACCGCGATAATCTTTTCTTAGTGATTTCTTCCTTTTCTTAACCTACCTTCTGAAATTTCGAGAACGAAATTATTTTAAGGAGGGTAGATTGTAACGGCCATGTTTTTTAATACCTAATAAAATATATTTTATTTATATTTCTACTATCAAATAATTATTTACGTGTTTCTTTTATATAATAATAATTTTTAAAGTAGTGTTAATAATTTTTAAAGCAGTAAATATGATTAAAGGAAATTTCTAAAATCTATTTATTATTTTTATAGGCTTAAAATATTTTAGAAAATTTTTATAATACCTTAAAATAATCTACATATTTTTATTAACAATAAAAGTAATTAATTCGTAATTAAAAATATTTTAAAGATTAACTAGATATTATATAATTATTATAACTAGCTAACAATTTATAAATAGATATACTAATTGATTTTAGCCCAAAACTATTTTTATATTAAAGATAATAATAAAATATATTTTCTGGAATTTTTCCATAATTTTCCCGTATTTTTTACTATTTTTAACAAATTTTTCAAAGCCAAATCAATATTCTGCTATTTTATTTATTTTTATTTTAAATTTTTAAAGCCTTTTAACCTGGACCATTGGATCACAAGATCCAACGGCCCAAAGCTCTGCGACGGCGCCTACGTGGTGATCCTTACCCACGGCGGCAGGCCAATCGCGTGGCGACGCGTGGCTTTGGGCGGCGTGATCTGCGCCGTTGGATACAGATCCAACGGCTGAGATAAAAGGCGGCGGCGGCTAATCATTGGCAATTAATTTTTAGATGATTGGGCGCAGATTTTGAGGATTATTTTTGGATTTTCTTGTTATTTTTTGAACGCTATAAATAGGTATCTTCAAACCCCAATTTCTCACACCTCATAACTCCAAAAATTCTGAAAAAAATACCGATGCCTTCGTATCGCCGACGCCGACGCTACGTCTCCATCCAATCGCAGAGGAAAAATCGAGACGCGGATCTATTGAGGAATTAGTATGAGACTACGTTTTCAGTCCTTCGGCTTTCCGACTCAAACAAAAGGTATGATCCGCCTCTCTCTCCTTTTCCTGTCACCTTCTTATATCTCAATAACCTAGTTCAAACTTCTAATCCTCAACCCCCATTTAAAATGTTGTTATAATAATTGTGCATAACCTTTTTCCTTGTACCCTTAATCATGATAAAGTTAACCCATATTTTAAAATGGTGTTTAATTTCTTCTGTACATAAAAGTATATTGCACACCCATAATACCTGGAATCCGATCTAACTCATGAATTGTCATTTCACCTCTGACATACCCATACTATAAAAATGATCTCGAAATACGTTACTTCCACAAGATACCCTCGTTTAAATATTATATTTTAAAGATATGTAAAATAAATATTTTAGATACAGCATAAGTATATTTTACTTACAAATATTTTTAAAACCCTCTCAACTTTTTAAGAAAGAAAATATTAAATTTAAATAACGATATCTTTTCAAAAGGAATTTTAGTATCTTATTAAAAGGTAATTTTAAAATAACACCAATTTAGGATAAAGGAAAAGTTGTAGGCATTGATCGTTTATCTAAACCAGACTTTGTGATGTCTAGGCAAGTGTGTCTAAGACTAGTGGTTATTAATTAGGCCCACTACTTACGTAATGGAGTACCTTCCCACTTATCTGGCACTTACCTAGCCACAATTGGCGGTGAAAAGGCAATTTGAGGACCTCATAACTTATCCTTTTAGAATATTAGGAGCAGTCAAGATTTTCAAATAAAAACCTTTTGCAAAAGATTTTCAAATAAATACCACAACTTTGTATCGAAAGGATATTTTTTGTAAAACGTCATGCTTTCCAAAATAATAAATATCCCAAATCTCATGGTTTTTCTTAGAAGCAATAAAAGATGATTAAACACTATTATTCTTTCTTACTAAGCATTTCTTAAGATGACACGAAATACTTTATAAATTCTAGAAAATAAAACGAGTGGTTGTGGAAGGCCATATTAAATGAGATCAAATACTCTTTCTAAAATTCCAGTTTATGACAACATGACATATACAAAATATGATACGGTTAGAGTTAGAATGCGCGGACCTAGATATGGAATACTTTATGAAGATCCCTGCAGGCAGGGTGACCAGTCCAATATATGGGCGACTACAACATAAAGATCCCGATATTCCGGGTGACCAGTCCAATATATGGGCGACTACAAACATGAAGATCCCGATATTCCGGGTGACCAGTCCAATATATGGGCGACTACAAATATGAAGATCCCGATATTCCGGATGAACAGTCCAATATATGGGTGACTATACAATGTGGAAATTCCATGCCTAGAGGTATACGCACTAACTCTAATTCGTCAAAACCTTTATACTGAATCACGGGGATGGGTAGTTTGATTAGGCAAGGATAATTCGGAACTCGGATTCCCCTACTACTCGATCATGATCCCGGAAAGTGAAACGGTACATTTCACTTCCCCAGTTGTTGTTCCGTGGCCACAACGGAATAATCACGAGTATCCGGACCCTTGTTTAACAAACTATTACAAACTATAACCTTCATCAACACATAACTTACAACATATATAACCTACTCATAATCACATATCCAATTTGTACATAACCTCATACCTTTATACACATGTACATCATATTCATTATACACACATGTTTGTTTCTATACCCTTACTATCTTATGAGGCAATCCTACCCGAGTATAACTCGCCGACGGACCTTCATTTTCTTTCTCTATCCTTGGAATGTCCGTCAGATAAGAATGAGCATTACAACGAAGATCAAGGTGAAGTCAACTTATGAAAATTATGCAGACAGGACAATGGAAGATTAGATAGTTTTAATTTTTGTTGTTGCCCACATGTTTAGGGCTTTTTGTTTCTCCTTTGATATAATTAAACTACTTAGTTTATTTTACTATTTCCTTTGGGATGTAATAAAGTTTGGTTAATGTAAATAAAACGCCTTTCGCTTTTATTATTTTTGTTTTGGTACACATCCTGCATATTAAATATTTATATGCTTAACGTAACTGTATTGAATAGACCACCTTCAAAACAGTTAGGTTGCGGTCCTTACCATGTCTTCCTTCCCCTTCTTTTGGGAAGCGGGGCGTGATACCCCAGCCTCCCCGATCTTGGTGGACGAGGGGTCCTCCGCTTTGAGGTGCCCTCGAGGCTTTCTGTCGCTGACAGCTTGCTATCGGACATGGAGAGGTCGGCCAGGGGCAAGATCCCTCGGGGGACTCTCAGGGCACAGATGGCGTCAATCGCCCAAGAGGCCGTGTTGGTTAGTGCCCGTACTTTACTTGACTTTTGCTTCAGATTCTTACCATTCGTGAGATTTGGTGCCTCTCCCATCTTCCTGACCCCCTCTGATTTCTTCAGGTTCTCCAGCATGTCGCCCTCATGGACAAGGAGATTACCGCGGCGATCGGAGCTGTGGGAGAGCTCTCATTGCTGGAGGAGAGCTCAAAGCGGGAGCTGGAGACGGCGATGGCGAGGGTCGCTGTCCTGGAGGGCGAGGTGGTGGCCGGGAAGTAGGAGATGGTGGTCGCGAAGGAGGAGGCTGCCAAGTGTCGCGAGGCCGCCCAGGCCACCGTGGCTAAGCTTCAGGACTCTAAGGTGCTCGTCGGCACCTTGAAGAAGTCGATGAGCACCCTCCGGAAGGAGATGGAGGCGGCAGTAGAGGGGTGAAGCGAGCCGACCTCAGAGCGGTGAAAGCGGTGGAGAACTTCCAGAAGTCGGAACATTTTTACACCATCCTAGTCTCGGCCACTACCGCCATCTGGCATGAGGCCTTTGATGCCGTCAAAGCTCGGATGCCGGAGTTCGTTGACGACGAGCTCCGAGCTGAATATCCTCGTAGGCATGACGAGCAGGGGGACGGCCCCAGGGGCGAGACCGAGGAAGAGATTCCCGGCGAGTGCGACGCCGAGGCTCTTGTGATGGGCGCTGAGCTTCCAAAGGCTGCGCCTGGCCCTGAGGCCTGAAGCCCCTCGTCTTCTTGTTTTATTTCTTTGTTATATCGGGAATTTTGTAGGCCTACGGGCATTTTGTAGGGCTGGGGAGCCAACAATACCCTTATAAAAGTTTTGACTTTATGAATAAAGACTTTTTGCAGTAGTATTTGAGTGTGTATTTTTTTTTGTCGGTAAACACTTGTAGTTGTATAGTACTGCCTTGGTGTTATGTTGGCTCTTCATCTAGCGATTACGCATCGGGTTGAATCTGTTCATTTGCCCAGTGTGTAAAGACGGTATCTCCATGGCCCTGAAGTTGAGGTAGAGATTGCTCAGACGTAACAGACTGGATGCCTCGTGGTGATGTCATGTTCCTAAGCGCGGGAGGCCCGGAGAGGCATGCTGAGGACGGGGACGAGCAGGGTAGCTGCTCGGTGCCTCTTGGTGAGGGCTTTGATCCTTAGCGCGGGAAGGGCCGTAAGTAGCCTACCAAGGACGGGCCGAGCAGGGTAGCTGCTCGGTGCCTCATGGTGAGGGCTTTGATCCTTAGCACGGGAGGGGTCGTAAGTGGCCTACCAAGGACGGGCCGAGCAGGGTAGCTGCTCGGTGCCTCATGGTGAGGGCTTTGATCCTTGGTGTGTTGGGGTAGGGAGCTACCAGCTAGGGATAACCGAGCAAGGGTGGGCCTGGTTGCCTCTTTTGAGAGCTTTTTATCCTTAGCGCGAGAGGGGCCGTAAGAGGCCTACCAAGGATGGCCGAGCAGGGTTGCTGCCCGGTGCCTCTTGGTGAGGGCTTTGATCCTTAGTGCGGGAGGGGCCGTAAGTGGCCTACCAAGGACGGGCCGAGCAGGGTAGCTGCTCGGTGCCTCATGGTGAGGGCTTTGATCCCTGGTTTGTTAGGGTAGAGAGCTACCAGCCAGGGATAACCGAGTAAGGACGGGCCCGGTTGCCTCTTTCGAGAGCTTTTTATCCTTAGCGAGGCCTGCTAAGGATGGCTGAGCAGGGTTGCTGCCCGGTGCCTCTTGATGAGGGCTTTGATCCTTAAGGATGGTCCGGGAAGGGTTGCTTCCCGGTGTCTATTGGTGAGGGCTTTGATCCCTGGTGTGTTGGGGTAGAGAGCTACTAGCCATGGATAATTGAGCAAGGGCGGGCCTGATTGCCTCTTGCGAGGGTTTTTTATCCTTAGCGCGGGAGGGGCCGTAAGAAGCCTACTAAGGATGGCCGAGCAGGGTTTCTGCCCGGTGCCTCTTGGCGAGGGCTTTGATCCTTAAGGATGGCTGAGCAGGGTTGCTGCCCCGTGCCTCTTGGCGAGAGCTTTGATCCCTAACGTTTTGGGGTAGGGGAGCTACCAGCCAAGGATAGCCGAGCAGGGTAGCCACTCAGCTGCCTCTTGATCAGGGCTTCGATCCCTGGCATTGTGGGGTGGGGGAGCTACCAGCCAGGGATAGCCGAGCAGGGTAGCAGCTTGGCTGCCTCTTAGTGAGGGCTTAGATCCCTGGCGTTGGAGGGGCTATAGGAGGCCTGCTAAGGATCGACCGAGCAGTGAAGCTACTTGGTTGCCTCTTGGCGAGGGCTTTATTTCCTGGCGTTGTGGGGGTAGGGGAGCTACCAGCCAGGGATAGCCGAGCAGGGTAGCTGCTCGGCTGCCTCTTGACGAGGGCTTTGATCCTTGGTGCTGGAGGGGCCGTAGGAGGCCTGCTAAGGATCGACCGAGCAGTGAAGCTTCTTGATTACCTCTTGGCGAGGGCTTTGATCCCTGGCATTATGGGTAGGGGAGCTACCAGCCAGGGATAGCCGAGCAAGATAGCTGCTCGGCTGCCTCTTCGTGAGGGCTTAGATCCCTGGCACTGGAAGGGCCGTAGGAGTCCTGCTAAGGATCGACCAAGCAGTGAAGCTGCTTGGTTGCCTCTTGACGAGGTGTCATGCCCCGCTTCCCAGAGTGTGCTAAGATCGACACGTGACAGAGCCAACCATGCTACCTGTGGGTAGGAAACATCCCTCCACAGTTATACTACAGCTGTCTATAAGATATCAAGAACAAAAAAATATAAACTATCTAGTACATGTCTATATGCCAGAATAAACGAGTCAAGAAATATAAATGTGCGGAAGCAACAAATCTAATAAACAGTAACATCTGGAAAATACGTCCTAAATATGGACTCACATCAGGAAATGAAAGCACGGAAATAAAACTAAACTAAACTAGATACTAACAGGATCCTCACTGCTCGGCCTGTCGGCTGAAGTACTTTTGGTCAGCCTACGACAAAGATAGAGGATCTGGGCCATGCAAATTCCAAACGTCAGTGCGTCTTAATATCAAGCGATAAAATATAATCAGGAGGTAACAAGATATGCATACATGAGTAGAAACAGTAATATGAATGTAACAAGTAAACACGGATGTGGAACAGTGAAGGGTATCAGTGTATGTGACGTGCGGTGATCCATCTAAACTGTGCTACTGGGTTAATTACTCTCAAGTCTTTGAAATCAATTTAATGAATCGTCGATGTAACTCAATAGTATCCCGTGCATACCCGGAACCACGGTCTAGACTCTCAGGGCTGAATCCGAGACGTATTGCTAAGCACAAATCAGGAAACATGTATAGACGAATGATGTCAGCAACATCATTTCAGGACTGGCCTACCCCCAAAACTGATCAGTATAAGCATCAAACTGTTGAGTTACAAGTCAGGTTTCATTATTGATTTCCCCTTACTCCCAAAGTTATGTGTTCAAGTCAGGTATTGATAAATCTGGAGCTAATGCCAACACAGGATCAAGCAGGTACAAGTTTGTCTATGCAGACAACAGGATACATCCGTCAGGACAACATGTCAGGATTGTTGGCATTAGAAATAGGATCGGGTAACATGTCAAGTAGTGGTATATCAGGTCATGATAGGTAGTGCACAGGTATCAAACGGATGCTCATAATAAAATATTAGCAAGTATGAGTGCACGATAAAAGTACGGATGCACAGGAAAACACGGATGCACAAATATCTATCAGGGATTACATCTACAACTTCATGACTACGCATGATACACATTATCAAGCATGGGGTGCTAATATAACAGTAACATGAAATGATATGATCTGGCATGCAACTAGATATATAATTAATGATATGGACGCGTACGGGTATCGAAAAACTGTAAAACAGTAACATGGATGTAGATTGCAGTGAATATGTGATATTTTTATTCATATGGATGCAAAATATATATCATAGCATGTAGCAAGGTAAACTTGCCTGAACGGATCTCACGACGGGTGTGTACGGCACGTTCGACATCCGGTAAACGTCGCAATATCTACATGGGCATACAGGATAGGACCAGGCAAAACAAGAATACGATCACGCTGGCTGGGGACGTCCACTGGGTCGCCTGGATCGTCGGCGACGAGCATGGCTCCGGCAATCACCGGGAAATGCGAATCCAAGAAAGTAAGAGAAGAAAAGAAGAAGAAGAAGAAGAAGAAGAAGAAGGAAGGGCTGGGGTTTAGTGTAGCTCTGGGTTTGGGTTCTAGGGTAGAGAAGAAGGCGAGGGGATGACAACGATGGGTCGTGGTTTTGCCAGCGAGATTTCACGGCGAAGCAGTGGGGGTTTTCTTGGGTTTGTGCAGGTGAAGCTCGGTTTCCTTTGGAAGATGAGAGAGGAGAACGAGGTGGTGGAGAGAGAGTGGAGGTGACTGTTCCCCCAATCAGAGCAAACCTCTTTTTAAAATTCAAATTTTAAAATGAAGCAATGCTTCATAGCAGCGCCAAGTATGCTGCACCCTAAGCAGTGCACCACATGTAAAGCACGTGTGCTCTAGCGCTAAGAGCGCTGCACTATAAGCAGCGCACCACGTGCAAGGCACGTGTGCGCTAGCGCTAAGTGCACTGCACTCTAAGCAGCGCACCACGTGTAAGGCACGTGTGCGCTAGCGCTGGAACTAAAAGCTCCCCATTGTCAGATCAAAGATCTAATAAAGATGATAAATCATCAATTAACCAGAATAAAATTCTGATAAGGAAAGATTCCTTAAAATCTTTCCAAATAAGAAGATTGTGCTCTGTAAATCAGAGTACCGTTGGATCAATGATCCAAAGGTGATTAAAAATCACCAAAATACAGAATAAATTCTGTATGGGAAACATTTTCCAATCTTGTTAAAAACAAAAAAATTGCCTTCTGTAAATCTGAAGCTCTTGGATCAAAGATCCAACGGTGGGGAAATCCCCAAATCAATCAGAGAAAAGATCTCCTTAACCGATTGAACAAATCAGCTCACCCTATATAAAGGCCCCAAGACTTCAAGTCTCATAAAGAAAAACAGAGAGAGGAATCCCCCATACACTTGGAGAAATCTTAGAAAGAAGAGCCAAGATCTCGGTAGAAGAAAAACTTTTCTTCATGGTAAAAAGAACAGAAAGACGAAATCGACTTATATAAAAAGAAGGATTCACTTCTTTCTTTAAGATCATAGATCTACAAGACCAAGGTCTTTTACAAAGAGATCAAAAAGATCTCATCATAAAATAAGAAGAAGAACATAATTTTTCTTACAGATCATAGATCTATAAGACTAAGGTCTTTTATACAAGGAGATCGTGGACATCTCATTATGAAATAAAGGAAGGGGAGAATAAGTCAATTCTCTTAGGATAACAGATCCATAAGGCAAAACATTTCATCAAAATAAGAGATTGAAATATCTCCTATAAAATAAGAACTTTTGTTCTTAGAATCTTGAGACAAAGTCTCTTACAAACGAGAATTTATTTCTCAGATCATAAAGTTGATCAAATAGCACTTTGCGCTCATAAAATAGCGCTTTGCGCTCATGGATTGGCGCTCAGCACCGAGCGCACCACGTGTGTTGGATATAGTGCCCTCAGAGTCAATTATTGGATCAGATGCATGTGATTGTAATGATTGAGGGAGGACCTATACCGGTAGGACAGTCTTACTCGAGAGATTTGTATACTATCTGGTTTGTCTTTATCATCGTGTACACGCTTTAGGTGACATTGTAGTTCATTATTACACGTTGATAGAGAATAGTATGCTACCGAGGTTTGTCTTTATCATCGTGTACTGGTTTAGATGACCTTACATGTCACTATTGCGCGTTCATAGAGCTCTTAGGATTCTTGCTTGCGGCCAGCAGTATGATGCCGATCATATACGTGGGAGCTGGGGTCTATAAGCATATCTTTAAAAGGTCCCTAGTCATTGGAGTTTTCGAGACAGGGTATCGATACTCCAGAGTAGAATAGTGTATACAGTCGAGACCCCGACGAGGAGCGGTGGCCTGTCTCACAAGCTACTGGTGTCAGTTGGTTCACCTAAGATGTATACAGATGCTCATTAGGTTATAAGTACACCTGACAGGACTAGCCGATAACATACTAGTTGGTATTATATCTGATGTCAGATAGCAGTTCCCTGGTGACATGTATACAGGTTAGTTCATCGACCTGAGATCGTCATTTGTCTCGTGTGAGTTCCCACTGTACTTTGATTACTACCCTATCACAGCTCAAAGGAGTCATGCAAACAGGTTTTAGTTGGGTACAGTCCCAAGCCACATAGAGGTAGTGAGCGGATCTGCAGGGGTTTCGTCTCTCCCGGTATTGGGGGTGAGATCGCGCTGTGTCTAGGAGAGCCATTACACGAAGTCCTTGACCAAGGCAGGAGATTTACTGGTAAGTATTACAGTAGTATCTCAGGATGTTCTGGGCTACACTCCGACACGACTTGTACCACTTTTGGGGGTCTGACTTTTACCAACCCCTTAGGCCCGCCATGCGATGCTCATAGACCAACGGACCGGACTATACGGATATTGTCACTGACAGGCTCAGTAGGGTGTCAGGATGAGTTCGCTCATCGACTTCCCTTTTGGTCAATACCTGGTAGCTCGTTACGTACGGCTAATACCTCTGACGTGCTAGTGGTTAAATCCATAACCAAACTATTGACGAGTCTTTAGAGTCCTCCACAGGCAGTTTCTCAAATTTCGGGCGAAACGTTGTAGAGGCTGTATGATATATGGCAGGGTCCGATCTTATTCGTGCGGTAGTGCACGGATCTTGATCGGACGGATCATACCAGTGGGCTTTGATTTAAGCCGAATCCTAGTATTAGATTTGTTGGATTACTTTAGTCTTGTCGCATTCATATTCAGTCAGAATGCGGGTGCAGGTATGTATATACAGGTGAGGGGTATCCTTATGATCCGTCACGAGTTTACTTTAGATGTTGCCGTATCTTTTTATTGTTGCAAACATTTGGATTAATATTTGTAAATGGAAATTGTGAGCTAGAATTCATCATGAAATGCATTTAATGTGACATGGACATATATTATGACTCATGGTCTCTTTTTATGTGTTAATGTCACATTAGATGATGGATTGGTGATGATTTGATAAGAAGAGAGAGAGGGGCTGCCATGAGGCTTGGCTTGGTCTTGTATTTTTCACATATCAATCTCTCTCATATTATCATTCCATCACAACAAAAGAAAAGAGATAGAAAACTTCTTCTTCCTCCTTTTTCTTCTCCAGCTCACAATCTCCATGAATAGCAATATCTCTAAACTCCATCCAAGCCATGGATGCAAGAGACAAAGTGATCACAAACATTCTTTATAACACCTTGGACACGTCGACTAGCACACTTCATGGCCGAGTTGCTTCGGACGAAGTGGGAGCTCGTAAAAAGACTCGTAGATGTGGTACCCTTTCCGACGAGGAGATCGAGACCGGAGTCGCCGTGAGGAGCTTGGGATGGTGGCCGAAGACCGAAGAACACAGATCGCTCAGTATAGCATTCTATCCCTTCTCTAGATAGCTAGTAGTAGGTTAATGGTTTGATCCGGGTTTATAGTCCGCAGTAGCGCCGGTTTCTAATTTAGAAAAAGTTTTTGTTTCCGCATTTTGGTCTCGGACTGACGGTCGGGGTGCTACCGTAGACTTACATGGTATCAGAGCCACGCCATTAACCTTTACTAGCTTGCTCTAACGTGTTTAGAACTTCAATCGAACGAAAATTTCA
This sequence comes from Agapanthus africanus, assembly GCA_030015575.1. Lineage (NCBI taxonomy): Eukaryota > Viridiplantae > Streptophyta > Magnoliopsida > Asparagales > Amaryllidaceae > Agapanthus > Agapanthus africanus. The sequence goes on along the minus strand of JASDDO010000016.1, from coordinate 304,205,166 downwards.
AAAACCGCATTTCCAATTTAACAGTTTCTGTCGAATTTTGTTTGTTGTCAAAAAATTATTTGGTATGTTGCAGAAAATCGTGCAGGCTGTTATAAGAATACTGTAGAAAATTGGTAGCATAAAGTCACTGTATAGCTGCGGAACCGCGGCCGTACCCCCACTTTGGCCGCGGTTCCGCCACAGAACAGCAACTTCTCTGCACCATTTCTGCTATAGTGATTTCTGTGTTGGAAATGGGGTTTCTAGTAATTTTTGTTTGGGCCCAGATTTTTTTGAGTACCGGGTATTGTGCTTGGGGCCCGCTTCGGGAAATTTTGTCGATCAAAAATTTTAAACATGTTAGTTCACAGTATTTACATTATATCTGCGACCGTGAATGTCATTTGATCGGTAAATCCTGTCTAATTGCTATAGCCCTTTTAGACGGATTTGCGAACGTGACATTTACGTTGATGTTCTGTGTTGTGCTGTGATGTTGCGGATTTGTCGTGGTGGATAGCCTGGATGTAATGGTAGTACATTTTTGTTGTATTTGTACATTTGATATTGTAGGGTGAGCGTCCGACATGTGGACTGCCGTCACTGCCTGTTTGTATATTATTCTTTTGGGGCACGACCGGGCTGAGGTCGATGTACCCGTTGTATATTTTACTTTCTGTACTAGGATTACCTCGCGGAGGGGTGCACGGGTAGCCGGGTTCTAGAGGGCAACGGGCCTGCATCTCATGGCTTTGAGACGGAGGGGGCTTCACTCTAAAATTGGCGGGCTATTCGCCGCACTCGTAGGGGGTACAAGTTGACCCAAGGAGGGGTGCACAAGTTACCGGATTCCGTGAAGTGCTGGGTGGTCCATTCACTTTGTTGAAAGGGGTTGTCTCGCTTCAGGTTTTGGCGGGTAACTTTCCGCATCCGTAGAGGTCTAGGGTTTCATTGCACATGCTATCCATACGACCAAGGGAACGTCGGGTTTCAGTAGCGGCTCTATGAAACCCGGGGATCCCAGATTATCTGTATTGTTTTGTGATGCTTATTACATTTCTATGATGTTGCATTTTATCACGCTTTGAGCGATTATTATATATTGATATATATACTAGTAGATGTTGTATTTGTTTTACACCCGCGCTAGTCCAGTCCCCGCTCTGTCGTTAGTTAAGTAACCTAACGGGTGATGACGGGACCCAGTGGCGAATGCGGATGGCATATACGTACATCGTATTTTCGTTCTTTTGTGGTGTGATTAATTGATGGGACTGCATTGATTCGGATTAATGCAAGCTAAATAAATCTATTCTGATGTTGTTGGAACAATTTTTCAAAAAGCTGTTATTGCAAGGGCGCTCTCTTTTGTTTTGCACAGTGGTATTCGGTTATGAATATCCAGCACCTCCGTCGACGAGGCAAGGGCCGAGATCCCTTCACTGGAAGTGACCCCTTGGACAGAAGTTTGCGTCAGGGCAATAACTTCACTATAGTCGATTACTTTTACTTTGCAACGTGGTGTTCAGTTGGAATATCTTGCACCTCATTCTACGGGGAAAGAGCCGAGATCCCTTCACCGGGAGTGACCTCTTTAGCAAAGGTTTTCGCCACTATATTTTTATAAAAGCTATCCAGTTCCTTCAACGATATCAAGTTCATTACGTTAAAGGTTTTTCGCCAAAAACCATTCGTAGCCCTCCGTCATTTCAGAAAGGCAGCACTTAGTATTCATGCTATGTATGTTGGCCTTCGTCAAGGTATAGTGTATGGTAGCTATTTGTTACTTTTCTGCTGCATAGATAGATGCATTGGTTTGGGACAGTCGTACTACTATTTTGGATTTCGTCAAGGGTATGTACGGGTGGATTCAAATTAACCTGGATAATGACGGGTAGAACTTGACATATGACTTATGATATGTTGGCTTTCATCAAGGTCATAAGAGCATGGGGTAAAAATCACATCGGGAGTTTCTAAAGAAACTGAAACTTGCCAGGTATGCGCATACCTTCTGGAGTGTGATAACGTGAGTGGATTCCATCACGTTATCATGCGATGATAGTTGGATCCCGATTCCTACTGATGAGTCGGTTTACTCCTCGGGGGATCCCGACTAATTCTTTTTTCAGGTTTGGAGGAGAATTTGAGATTACAGTGGGAGGTTTCCTGATTAGATAAAGTGATAACCATTCTGATCTAGGTTAGAGTGCACGCTGAGTGTTTCTTTTCTCTCTCTTTGGCAGCGACCATTACCCGACCCTATACTATGACTCAGTGACCAAGTTAATCGAACCTTCTTAAAACACTGGCTTTTGGATTGTCTGAGTTGCAAACCTCATTGCCACTCCTACTTTTACCCTTTTCTCCAGAACACCCCGTATTACTATGAACATCCACTTCCATTGGATAAAACCATCGTATGGTTATATACGAACTCGAAGGAACTTGTTCCAGATTCAAGGATAGTTTTCGGTTCTGGAGAAAACGAATAGGACTATTCAGTTGTCTTTTCTTTTTACCTTGTCTCAGGTTGCGAGTGCTCCTTGGATTAGGACGGTACACCTATTACGCTAATTGGATAGTCTTCTTCCAAACCATAGGCAGGTGCCGAACGGTAGGGAATGAAGAAAACCAACTAGCCTAACGATGGTATACAGAAGGTATTAAGTTAAGACAAATAAAGGGATTAGAAAGAGGGCAAAGTAAATTGCGACTGCTATTCACGACCAAAACCAAGTATTTCATCGCCACTCCTAATTCACCTTTGTATTTCTCCAGAACACTCCGTAACACTACGAAGATCCACAGTTATTTGGATACTCCATCGTATGGTTATATACGAACTCGAAAGGAACTTGTTCCAGTTCGGGGATGGATTCTGGTTCAGGAGAAATAGGAATAAGATTTATTCGGTTGTCTTTTATCTTTACCTTCTCTCGCATTGCGGGTGCTCCTAGAATTAAGACAGTACACCTATTACGCTATTAGATAGTCTTCTTCCAAACCATAGGCTGGTGTTGAACGGTAGGGAAGGAAGAAAACCATTTAGCCTAATGATGGTGTACAGAAGGTAACAACTAAAGACATATAAATGGATTTAGAGATATGGCAAAGAAATATACGGTTACAGATGTGAATCTGATAATGGAAGAGGCATTACTATGAATACCCGGATACCCCTACGAAATATTTCAATGTTTTAGTTTCACTGTGTATTGTTAAAAGAAAACTGATTTTCCAATTAGTCCTTTCTCCACGGTATGTATTTACCAGGTTTGATTCTCACAACTGTATGGTTTTACAGATGATGAGTGGGAGTGAGTTATTAGGAATTGGATGATCATCCTCATTATATCGGGATTTGTTGTAATTGGTGATATTTGAGAAAGTCATCTGGGTTGTTTGCCGGACGGCAAATATTTGGTTTTGAATATCCGCTGTTATGCACCAATTTCAAATTGATATATCTGTACGTCTATTTTTATAGAGTGAGATAATACCTTTTTGAAATTATGTCCATGACATTTACCTATATCAGTGGATGGTTAGGTAAGGAGCATTAAACAGCGGTGTAATTCTTCTTAACCATAAGTACAGTTTTCAACCTACGACACACAGGGAATGAGTTATTAGACTCAAAGGACTTATACAGACTATTGTATGTTGTCCCATGTCCATTAGGACAGAAGGGTTGGTCCTCGTAGTATATTCGGTTTACTTGTGACTTCTCTAGTTCTTAGACAAGTGTTTCGTAGAGACACAAGGTCCAAGTTTTGAGAAGTTATAGGTATATGAATAAAGTAGAGAACTAAGTGTTGTAAGTATAGGGATTCTTCAAGGTGATCGAAGATGTAGATACTTGTGTATGGTATTCAGTTGATAGTAATGGTTTTGAGAAACTTGTTTCTCTTTCAGGCTACTCATATCTGGATGCATTCCTAAGTTGAGTAATGCTGATCGACTTCCTTCCATTTAGTTGACATGCACTGGAGACAGCTGCATGATTTGAATCTGGTTCCAATTAAATCAGTGCCTCTGTTTCTATATTGGATATAGAACGGTTCATATCTTAACGATGTTAAGCTACGGGGAGTTGTCCGGCTTATGCTTAAAACCAGACTCTGGATAACTCAAGGCACGTTTCTGTAATGGCAGTTTGTGGGTTGACCCGGGCTATGACAAGGGTTGACTTTCTACCATCCGGAAGATCAATAGTGATATTGTTCTAGACTCGCCACAGTTTTAATAAAAATGGATTTTTTCAGAAAACAGTAGTGGAAGTGTGGTAGAACTGGAAGTGATTCCAGAACCGCAAACGATTACTGAAAATTTGATAAGAACCTAAAGATTCAATCTGATTTGACATTCCATTAGCCAATCCGCAGATATGGTGGGTAACCTCAGGCACCCGAGAGGTACTCCGGCAGCCTCAAGGACGGTGACATGGAGGTTCTTGTTTACCCAGACTTGCCATTGCTGTTGTTCCAGACTATGAGACCCGGCAGGAGGATGAGTATAGCGTCGTTCTAAACTAGCTTTAGAAGTATACGTTTATATGACTCTGCCAGAGGGTTGTCGTGGTCAATGGGAGTAGCGGAAGCTAAGTGGGGACTTGACACTACTGTTGTTCCAGGATATGAGACCCGGCAGGAGGATGAGTATAGCATCGTTCTAAACTAGCTTTAGAAGTGCACGTGTATATGATTCTGCCAGAGGATTGTCGTAGTCAGTGGGAGCAGCGGAAGCATAGCGGACAAGTAGCTTATGTATATTTATGGACTAAAGCAGATATAGCGGAGATAGATTATCTATTTCTGATGTGACAGTCATATGTTTGACTTCATCAGAATAGAGAATAGATCTATTAAGAAGGTAGTAGGGTGTGATGTCCTGGTATTTGGATGACATACACAGAGTAGAAAGTGAAGTTCCTATACTACGATCAGTTATACTTTGGTTGTCACACAGTGGTTTCTCCACATAGGATATAGATATAATATCAGACATTCTGGTTACTAGATTTATGGTTTTAGATCTAGATTTGGGAAGTGTCCCAATCTTGGTACTTAGACAGCATTCTAAAGGTGTTTTATAATGGATGACTCCTGGCACGGTAGTGTACTTGCAGGTGATGGAGTCACCCTCTCTAAAGGTGTCTTACAGACTAAAGGGGAGAGAGATGTGCATGATTGACAGATCACTTGCTTAGGCAATTGAGTCAATTATGAGATGTTAAGTACCACACCAGATGTTTTTGCACTAGATGCAATAAGTTGATATTGATCCAATCCTGGAGAAACATTCGGAAGGAGTTTTAGAACATAAGTGGATGTTCTAGGGATATGATAACGATAACCTCATTCAGGAGACAGTTATTATTCTAGGCTTCCAAGGTGACCTGGATGACAGAGTGGCTGTCAGAGTTATAGTTTTCCCTATGACGTGGGGCGGTATTTTGGACAGGTGGTCCAAGCGGATACTGAGGGAGGTATGGCACAGGATACAGATTAGTTTCAGTTGACGATATAGTCTAATAAGTTTGGATTTGGAGTTTATTTATGAACTAGGTCCCATCAGATCCAGACATATTCTAAGACAGGTATTGCTCATTTCGGGAGATGGTTTTCTCCGCGAACTTGAGATAAAGAGAGACATAGAAAGAAACATCGGGGTGGATCCACTATCTGAGGTTATTTATCGAACGCAATAGTTTCACAAACGAGCTTTGTGAGATTGATTAGTAGAGGAGTTGGGTGTTTGGTATCACATGGGCTGTGAGTATGCGACATCGTAATAATTAGCCTTGAGTGCAAGTGGGAGATTGTTGGATATAGTGCCCTCAGAGTCAATTATTGGATCGCAGGCACGTGATTGCAATGATTGAGGGAGGACCTATACCAGTAGGACAGTCTTACTCAAGAGCTTTGTATACTATCTGGTTTGTCTTTATCATCGTGTACATGCTTTAGGTGACATTGTAGTTCACTATTACACGTTGATAGAGAGTAGTATGCTACCATGGTTTGTCTTTATCATCGTGTACTGTTTTAGGTGACCTTATAGGTCACTATTGCGCGTTGATAGAGCTCTTAGGATTCTTGCTTGATGGCCAGCAGTATGATGACGATCATATACATGGGAGCTGGGGTCTATAAGCACATCCTTAAAAGGTCCCTAGTCGTGGGAGTTTTCGAGACAGGGCATCGATACTCCAGAGTAGACTAGTGTATACAGTCGAGACCCTGACAAGGGGCGGTGGCCAGTCTCACAAGCCACTGGTGTCAGTTGGTTCACCTAAAATGTATACAGGTGCTCATTGGGTTATGAGTACACCGGACAGGACTCGCCGGGAACATGCTAGTTGGTATTATATCTGACGTCAGATAGCAGTTTCCTGGTGACATGTATACAGGTTAGTTCATCGACCTGAGATCGTCATTTATCTCGTGTGAGTTCCCACTGTACTTTGATTACTACCCTACCACGGTTCAAAGAAGTAGTGCAAACAGATTTTAGTTGGGTACAGTCCCGAGCCACATGGAGGTAGTGAGTGGATTTGCAGGGGGTTTCGTCTCTCCCGGTATTGGGGGTGAGATCGCGCTGTGTCTAGGAGAGCTATTATATGAAGTCCTTAGCCAAGGCAGGAGATTTACTTGGAGGTATTCCAGTAGTATTTCAGGGTGTTCTGTGCTACACTCCGACACAACTTGTACCGCTTTTGGGGGTCTGACTTTTACTAACCCCCTAGGCCCGCCATGCGATGCTCATAGATGAACGGACCGGACTGTACGGATATTGTCACTGACAGGCTCAGTAGGGTGTCGGGATGAGTTCGCTCATCGACTTCCCTTTTGGTCAATACCTGGTAGCCCGTTACGTACGGCTAATATCTCTGACGTGCTAGTGGTTAAATCCACAGCTAAAGTATTGACGAGTCTTTAGAGTCCCCCACAGACAGTTTCTCAAGTTTCGGGCGAAAAGTTGTAGAGGCCGTATGATATATGGCAGGGTCCGATCTTATTCGTGTGGTAGTACACGGATCTTGATCGGACAGATCATACTAGTGGGCTTTGGTTTAAGCCAGATCCTAGTATTAGATTTGTTGGATTACTTTAGTCTCATCGCATTCGCATTCAGTCGGAATGCGGGTACAGGTATGTATATACAGGTGAGGGGTATCCTTATGATCCGTCACGAGTTTACTTTAGATATTGTCGTATCTTTTTATTGTTGCAAACATTTGGATTAATGTTTGTAAATGGAAAATGTAAGCTAGAATTCATCATGAAATGCATTTAATGTGACATGGACATATATTATGATTCATGGTCTCTTTTTATGTGTTAATGTCACATTAGATGATGGATTGCTGATGATTTGATAAGAAGAGAGAGAGGGGGGGCTGCCATGAGGCTTGGCTTGGTCTTGTATATTTCACATATCAATCTCTCTCATATTATTATTCCGTCACAACAAAAGAAAAGAGATAGAAAACTTCTTCTTCTTCCTTTTTCTTCTCTAGCTCACAATCTTCATGAATGGCTCTAACCTCCATCCAAGCCATGGATGCAAGAGACAAAGTGATCACAAACATTCTCTACAACACCTTGGACACGTCGGCTAGCACACTTCATGCCTGAGTTGCTTCGGACGAAGCGGGAGCCCGTAAAAAGACTCGTAGATGTGGTGCCCTTTCCGAGGAGATCGAGACTGGAGTTGCCGCGAGGAGCTTGGGATGGTGGCCGAAGACCGAAGAACACGGATCACTCGGTATAGCATTCTATCCCTTCTCTAGATAGCTAGTAGTAGGTTAATGGTTCGATACAGGTTTATAGTCCGCGGTAGCGCCGGTTTCCAGTTTAGAAAAAGTTTTTGTTTCCGCATTTTAGCCTCGGACTGACGGCCGGGGCGCTACCGTAGACTTACAACATGCTCCTCACGTGTACGCCACTGAACAGATAGCGCTTTGCGCTCATGGACTGGCGCTCAGGGCCGAGCACACCACATGCTCCTCACGTGTGCCTACCGAGCAGAAGCGCTCTGCGCTCTTTGATCGGCGCAAAGCGCTAAGCGTGCCACGTGCTCCGCACGTGTGTGCTAAAAGAACATAAATTGTTCTATAAGTAAAGCCCAGAGCTATGATGAATGCTCAACATTCAATAAAAGATAAAAATATTGTCAGAATTCAAATCAATGCACAGTATTGTCAAATGTTTAACATTTTAACTTAGTGGGCCGAGCCCAAGTTGGACATAAACCCCTCATTCAGATTAATTGAGCCCATATGCTCATGAATGTTTGATCTTAGTCCCAAATTAGACTACAGATCCCAACCAATATCGGTTCAAGGGTACATCTCTTCACTCCTCTGATATTTGTCGTTGTAATCCTTCAACGTCTTCAGAAAGGTGACGGGTCCCAACAACCATATATTCCATAGACTATGACGTCTTTAATCTAGACTGTAGAGTCTTTAAACCCATGGACTATGATGTCCTTAACCTTGGACTGTGGGGTCCTTAAGCCCAGGACTATGATGTCCTTAACCTCAGATTGTGGGGTCATTAAGCCCATGGACTATGATGTCCTTAACCTTGGACCGTAATATCCTTAAACTAATTCTCGACTGCAATGTCCCTAAACTAAACAATAGAGGCCAAATGCTCTCTTGTTGGATCTAAACGATCCCGTTAAGTTGATCTTGGTCTAAAATTAGACTAATGTATCCTTAACTAACGTTTAAGTTGATCTTAGTTTAAAATAAGACTAATGTATTCTTAAACCCAACCCCCAAACCCAAATCTAAGAAAATACGGATTTGGACTGATCCACGCCCTATGGGCAACAACATAAATTAGTCTCCGTATACAATCCACAGGAAACCAAAAACAAAACAAACATGCATGGCATGAAGTGACCATCTAGAGAAGGAGAAAGTGGTTACCACGATGCGGTAGCGTAATTAACTGCAGGGGCTTGCGCCTGTAGGGAAGAGCGTCCCCACAATCAAAAACCCCTCAATGAGGGGGAATCTGACGAAGTCTACTATATCGGCCGCATCCGTTTAAACCTCCGATATATGGTGCAATAAATAAACTTAGAATCTTCGGAGAGGTGGACGGATAGCACCCAACGTCCCGGTCGTATCCTTTTGGCGAGGAACAGATTCTGGCACGCCCGGTAGGACCTTTTCCTCTTTCCACTCCACACTTCATGTGTCGTGTTTTCCCGTGATCAAATAATCACGGTGTGTATGTTTGTGGTTGCCCTTAGGGGAGTGGATACTGAAGTCGGTGCTTCGTCTCTATGAAGCATGGCGTTTGTTCCCACCTTAGCAACACAGGCTCTGTCATATCTAGTGGAGTCAAGTACAGGCCACTTGCAGGCTCAAATCTCTGCAATCCGGCTCTTCAAGAAATCAACTGGCTTCTCTTTGGGTCGATGCTCCCACCTTCCACCCTCGGTACCTCAACGCCGATAGAGGAAGCCCAGAGAAAGTCTGTCGTCCACAGGCGGGCTCCCCAAGCAATAGCTTTGCCGACGGAATCAGTCCTCAAACAACTGGAACATGCTAAGGACCAAGGTCGACGCAAAGGGCAGAATAATCAAGCTCTCAAAGGAAACAAGGGGCAGGCTCGGCAAAATCCTGAAGCTAATCAAATCCCGGACGTAAGAAACGGTCGACGTCGATATCAGCGTCATACAAAATAAGCTGGGACAGTTCTCCATATGGTCCTGTTTCAACCCCAGTGGTGAATGTTGTTGTTCCAACAGCTTCAAATTGTTGTGAAGGGTCAGACAAATTTCTCCTACCGCAATTTTGAAGAAGTCTCTGCAGCCTATGGAGATCCCACGAGAGCAGAAACCAGTTCGCTCCCTAAAGAAACTTTCTTCATCTATATATAAAGTGTGGAAGTATGTGAAGGGGACTTACCCCAAGAAGGATCCTGATACAGCGGTTCCTCCCAAAACTAAAGCGGCTTTCCACAACAAGAGGCCCAATAAAGCTCAACTGCCCAAGGTTATGGATGACCTCTCTTGGTGGTTTGAAAACGATGATAGCGAGGTGATCTCAGAGTTTCCACCGGCACCAAAAGAGCTGGAAGATGGAATACATATTACTGCAGATAACCTCAGAAAAATCGACTTGGGGACGACAAATGACCCACGGCCGACGTTCGCCAGTGAGTTGTTGTCTGAAGAAAAGGTGGCTACGCTAAAAAACATACTCATGCAGTATAAAGACTGTTTCGCATGGAACTATTCAGAGATGCCCGGATTGGATCTAAAAATAGCCGTCCACAAATTGGCGATATCTCCGGACGTTAAACCAATCAAACAATCACCGAGAAGAATGCGTCTCGAGCTTGAGATGAGCATCAATACCGAGGTCAAGAAGCTAATCGATTCCGGCTTCATCCAAGAGGTTCAGTATCCCGAATGGATCGCCAATATATTTCCAGTGATGAAGAAAAATGGGACGGTGCGCATATGCGTAGAATTCCGGGATCTCAACAAAGCTTGCCCGAAGGATGACTTTCCAGTACCGGTCACCGAGCTGATGATAGATAATACGTCCACTCATGAAGTTTTCTCCTTCATGGACGGCTCATCGGGATACAATCAGATAAAGATGCATCCCGAGGATCAGAAGCATACCGCTTTTCGGACCCCTTTGGGCATATTCTGCTACAAGGTGATACCATTCGGTCTAAAGAACGCCGGTGCCACCTATCAGAGGGCCATGACGAAGATTTTCGATGACCTCATACATGAAATCGTCGAATGCTATATCGAAAACCTCGTATTTAAAAGCAAATCATACGAGGAACATTTAGAGTATCTGAAGATCATGTTTCAGCGCCTTCGAAAATATAACTTGAAGATGAACCCTCTCAAATGCGCTTTCGGAATTTCCTCGGGCAAGTTCCTAGGATTCGTCGTTCGACACCGGGGCATCGAGATAGACCCGTCGAAGATCAAGGAGATCATGGAAATGCCTCCGCTAAGAACACTCAAGCAGCTGCGGTCTCTCCAAGGAAAGCCGCATATATCCGGCGATTCATAGCCAATCTCTCCGGCAAATACCGTCCTTACAGTTACCTAATGAAGAAAAGGACTCCTTTCATCTGGGATCACAAATGCCAAAGCGCACTGGACGAAATCAAGCAATACCTGTAGAATCCTACGGTGCTAACCGCTCCGGTCAAGGAAAAGCCTCTCATTCTGTATACAACAGCCCTTAAAGGTTCCTTGGGCGCGCTATAGGCACAAGAGAATGACGAAGGAAAGGAGAGAGCCCTCTACTATTTGAGTCGAGTTCTTTTGGGGGAAGAAAACAATTACTCCCCATCGAAAAACACTGCCTGGCGTTGATCTTCACAATAATGAAGCTCAAGCACTATGCGTTGGCACATGAGCTCCATCTCATATCAAAGGTGGATCCTCTCAAATATTTGATGTCAAAAACCATATTAACGGGACGGCTCGCTAAATGGGCCCTCCTCTTAATGGAATTCTCGATAACATACCGACCCCTCAAGGCGGTAATAGGCCAGGCTATCGCCGACTTCCTCGCTGAGCATCCGATACTTGCCGATTCTCCTTTGAACTGCGAATTGCCTGACGAGCATGCATTTGACACGATCGACGGGGAGAATGATACCCGGTGGGAACTCTACTTCGATGGAGCATCTTCCATGAAGAAGCACAAATAAAGCACCCCCATAATCAAATCAAAGGTAGTCCTCATCTTTGTGATCCCATAAGGAGGGATAATGCGTTTTGCCTTTTCCTTGACAGAGCCGATGACGAATAATGAAGCCGAATATGAAGCTTTGATAGCAGGTCTTAAGATCGCTGTCGACATGGGAGTCGAAAGCCTCCTTATATACGGAGACTCCCAACTGGTCGTTAGTCAACTAAACGGCGACTATCAAATGTGCAAACCAGAGTTGGTAAAGTACGGCGAGAGAGTGCAGCAACTGCTGACTCAAATTCCTTCCTACACCCTGGAAAGCATATCGCGTGCGGAAAATAGCAAGGCAGATGCATTAGCTAAGCTCGCTAAAGAATTGGCCAACGAGAATCTCGATGACGTGAGGATCGTTGTGCAAAGCCTTCGGGTTCTTCCACCGGCAGAAATATCTCCGGAGTCGTCCGAAGAAAAGGGAGAGACCGAGGAAACGTCTGCACAAATAAAAGACGAGGAAAAGGCTAAGGATTGGAGAGAAGTTTTCATAGACTACTTCAAATCCTGTCGGACACTTGAAGATGCGTACTCAAGATATCAGCTCATGAAACGAGCTCTATCCTTCACCTTTGTCAATGATACTTTGTATAAGAGATCGTTCGACTCCCTGTGGCTAAGATTCCTAGGACCTGAAGAAGCAAGGAGAATCGTCTAAGAAACTCACGATGGACTCTGCGGTTCTCACTAAGTTGGGTCGAAGATGAAGCTGAAGATCAAACGGATGGGCTATTATTGGCCCACGATGATCCAAGACTGCCTCGAATATGCGAAGCAATACCACTCGTGCCAGATTCATGGGGACTTTATCCACCAGCATCCAAATCCACTACATCCAGCATTGGCTAGCTGGCCATTTGAAATGTGGGGAACTGACATAATCGAGCCCATCGAACCGGCATCATCCAGAGGACATCGGTTCATATTGGCGACAACTGATTATTTCTCTAAGTGGGCAGAAGCAATACCGCTAAGAGAAGTGAATACGGAGAATATCCTCCATTTCTTCAAGATACACGTCATTTACCGGTTCGGCACTCCGCGACGGATTATCTCCGATAACGGACCAGCCTACAGAAGCCATAAGATCAGTCATTTCGCACAACAGCATAATATAGACTGGAGATACTCTTCGGTGTATAATCCCCGAGCTAACGGTATAACTGAGGCTTTTAACAAGACCTTGACAAAGATCGTGAAAAAGACAGTGTCCAAGAATAAAAAGGACCGGCATGAGAGATTGCATGAAGCTCTCTGGGCGTATCGAACTATGTTTAAAATGAACACAAACACAACACCGTATGTATTGGTATTCAGCATAGAAGCGGTACTCCCCCTTGAGATAGAGTTACCCTCTCTACGAGTGGCGGTTCACTACGAGCTAATCGACGAAGAAAATGTTCACCTTCGGCTTGAGGAGCTCGACGCTCTTGATGAAACCCAGCTCATGGCGCAACAAAACCTGGAGGCTTATAAAGCAAAGATGACGCGCTCATACGAAAGATTGACTAGACCGAGAACATTCCGCCAAGGTGAACTCGTGCTAGTGGTCAAAAGACCTATGATTCCCAATCGTGCCAAACGGGGGAAATTCGAGCCAAACTATGAAGGTCCATACATCATAGACAAAGTTTGCCAGGGTGGAGCCTATCTACTCATAGACATGCATGGTGAAAGACCTTTCAGACCAATAAACGGTCGCTTCCTAAAAAAATACTACGCCTGACGAGTCATGGCTTAGGTCAACAATAGATGACGACGCCTATGTCCGCTCGCTATCTTCTTAAGCCCAAACTCTATAAGTAGTAGCCGGATTCGGACCGAAATGTCCTAAAACTAACAACGGACCGAAATGTCCTAAAACTAACAACGGACTGGAACGTCCCTAAACTAACGATGGACCACTATATCCTAAAACTGGCTATTGACCGAGACGTCTATAAACTACTACGGACCGCAGCATCCCAAGGCTGACAAAAAAATGGTACATCCATAAGCAAAATAGGCACGGATGAAAACCCGAAAGGGTTCCGTGAGTAAAAACAGTAGAACTACCGGCGAGTTTTGTGAAAACCCGAAAGAGCGCAATCTCGTTAAAATACACTTGCAAGGTCCTCTCGACCTTGTGAGGAGAAAATACCTGTGTGAGATCCTTACAACTCACAAGGGAGCAACATAGTTAGGGATCCCCATGATTCCTAAAGAGAAATTACACTTACGAGATCCTCATGACTCGTAAGGAGAATTCCCCTCTGAGACCTTCACGGCTCATAGGGTTCAAAAGCCTTAAGCTACAGGGATCTGAACATGTTCTTAAGCCATCACAATCTCCGATGCCGCCTTACAAGCGGTTCAATGCTGACCCTTGTATACAAACTACGGGCGCGAATAAACATTTCCTTAACAAAGTCCCACCTGCGACTAGGGATATGTTTACACAGTGGACAACCCTTGTAAGTCCTCTCGAGTTATAAAGAGAAAACACTCTTGTAAGATCCTTATGACTTATAAGAGACCATACATTTAAGACTCCTCATGATTCTTAAGGAGAAAACGCACCTATGAGATCCTTACAACTCGTAGAGAGAAATACCTTTATGAGACCCTTACGGCTCATGAAGTCAAAAAACCCTAGTCAACAGGATCCTAATCCTGTTTGCTAAGCCACCTTTGTTCGACATCGACAAAAGCAAATGATGATTCGCTCCTGGAAATATCCCAGTTGTAGTAATACTGATGCCTAAATTAGTATCAAATCCCAAACTCACAGCAAAAAGTCAGCGAGCCATAAATGCATATGAAATAGCCGAAATGATGGGGCAACTTGCAACAAAATCAGCAAGTAAAAATGTATGCCCACAAAATAGCCGAAATGCTAGGGCAACTCGCAATAAAAAGCAGCGAGTTAATAAAACAAATAGCCAAAATGATTGGGCACCGCGAAAAATAGCCGAAATGATTGGGTAATCGCGACTTTCGTGTTATAAAAGCTGAAATGATAGAGCATCGCAGAAAGAAAAAATATATAAAATAAAACTTTTTGCCCTACAGGTGAGATCATTTCGATCCCTGTATACAATCCAGGGGTGTTTCGCCCAATCAGAGCAAAGCTCTGTTGAAATTCAAAATTCAAAATTTTTGAAGCAACGCTTCAAATCTCGGGCGCAGTGCACCACATGTCAGGCGCTGATACGTCAGCGCAGCGCCCGAGAAGGCACGCCCAATCAGAGCAAAGCTCTATTTTTTAAGCAAAATTAAAGGAAGCGACGCTTCAGTTGCGCAAGCACTGCGCTGCACGACACGTGTCAGCACAGATGCGCTAGCGCAGTTGCGCTGCGCTGTGCGCTTTGCGCTGCGCGACACGTGTCAGCGCAGAGGCGCTAGCGCAGTTGCGCTGCGCTGTGCGACACGTGTCAGCGCAGATGCGCTAGCGCAGTTGCGCTAGCGCAGTTGCGCAGCGCTTTGCGCTGCGCGACACGTGTCACGCGCTGGGGCATTTGCGCCAAACAGAATGAATATTTTAAAGAAATCTTTCTGTTCTTATTAAAACAAGAAGATTTTCTTCTGTAAAACAGAAGCCATGGGATCAAAGATCCAACGGTGGGGAAATTCCCCAAATCACTCAGAGAGAATTTTTTTTAACAAATTAACTAATTTATGGGCACTATAAAAAGGACCCTAAGCCTCAATTCAAAGGTATCAACATTCTTCTAAAAAAAAGAGAGAGAACTCTGAAGAATTCCTTAAGAAAAAAAAGAAAGGTAAAAAAACCTTTAGAAAAAGAGAAAATTCTCTTAAAAAAAACAGATCATTGATCTAAGAACAAGATCAATGATCTTCAAGAAGAAGAAACTTAACTAATAATAGTGCTTTGCACTTGCTTATGAACCATTGGTTCCTTGAAAACAAAAAAAACTTGTTTTCCTTTGATTTAAAGCCAATCAAAAGATTTAACAGTGCTTTGCACTTGAAAAATTGCACTGTTGCGCTCCTGTGTTGGCGCAAGCCACCAGGGAGCGCCACGTGTCAGCAGCGCAACAGCGCAGCGCACTGACACAGCGCACTGCGCTGTTGCGCTTGCGCTCCTCAAATCGTGACACGTGTCACCACCACAAGCGCTTGCGCTCAATGATTGGCGCAAAGCGCCTAACAAATGCACTGCATTATTTACTAAAGGGCCAGGCCCAAATCAAAGAGGCCTAACAGGCCAAAACAAAACGCAATGCATTAAAAGGGCATAGCCCAAACAAGGCGGATGCTCTGCATCATTTATAAAAGGGCAGAGCCTAAACAAAATAAGAAATGCAGTGCATTGTTTAAAAAGGGGCAAAGCCCTAGCACAGGCCTAACAAGCCAAAGATAAAAAAACGTGGAATATTCCCAACTGGACTTAGCCCAATTTTAGCCGTAAGTCCTTAAATTAAATTGACTGAGCTCGACTGCTCTCTTAAATTAATTTATATCCGGTTCGAGGGTACATCTCCGAGCTCCTCTGACACTTATCGTTGTAATCCTTCAACGACGTCGGAGAGGCGACGGGTCCCGACGACCACATACGTCAATATGGACTGCGGGTCCTTAAACTCGTGGACCGAGACGTCCTTAAACTAATATTGGACCGAAACGTCCTTAAACTAATGTCGGACCGAAACGTCCCTAAACTAATATCGGACCGGGACGTCCCTAAACTAACGATGGACCGAAACGTCCTTAAACTAATATCGGACCGAAATGTCCCTAAACTAATAATGGACCACCACGTCCCTAAACTGGAACAATAGAGCCTCCAAATGCTCTATTGCCGGATCTAAACGGTCCCGTTTAAGTCGATCTTAGCCTCAACACGGCTAACGCATCCTTAAACTAAAACACCAAACCCAAATCTAAGCAAATACGGATTTGGACTAATCCACGTCCTACGGGCGACGGCATTACTTAGTCTCCGTATACAATCCACAGGCAACCATAAACAAAACAAACACACACGACACGAAGTGAAATTCTGGAGAAGGAGAAAGTGGTTACCGCGATGCGGTAGCGTAATTAACTGCAGGGGCTTGCGCCTGCAGGGAAGAGCGTCCCCACAATCAAAAACCCCTCAATCGAGGGGGAATCTGACGAAGTCTGCTACATCGGCCGCATCCGTCTAAACCTCCGATACACGGTGCCATAAATCAACTTGGCATTTTCGGAGAGGTGGAAGGATAAAACCATATAGCATCTGCCCCGAATCTCAGGCAAGACGGCCCCCACGTCGTCTCCGCCGCCATTCGGAGGGGAACAGATTCTGGCACGCCCGGTGGGACCTCTTCCTCTTTCCACTTGACACTTCGTGTGTCGTGTTCGTGAACGAATCGCGGTTTGCTATGGTTTCCTGTGGATTCAAAGTACTTAGATTTGGTGTCTTGCTTCGTGCAGAAAACTGAAGGTCAATGGCTCTAAACTGCACTACCTGTAACTGCAACTCTCGCTCCATCCCTGCTGGAGGAGTGACTTACGGGCCCCAAGCGGTCTCCCTTTTCAAGATACCAATGGAGCGGGTAACTCAAGCCACCGCTGGACTATTATTCGGGACCCTGCTCCCACCAATGAGCTTCAATGCCTCGATGACATTGCAAGAAGCCCCAAAGAAGTCGGTCTTTGATCGACTTACCACTGCCGTGGCCCCTCTCAACGGGTTGCCCAACTTCAATACCTCAATTTTCAACAGACTGGGTCAGAACGTCTACAAGCCCGTGATACCCGAAGCTGCCATCCCAAAGTGGATAGCCATCCCGGCTCAAACGGACGAAATCATTGGAAAGGCTCCTCCTTCCAAGAAGTCAGTTTTTACAAGGCAGGCCATTCCGGTTGCTGCTCCAAGCGAGGTCCTCAAAGCTGCTTCCCCTGCCCAGAGGGGGCACGAAGAAGTCACCCTTATAGCTGAAACAATCCATCTGCAAGACTCGCTCGACGTCGCCGCTAGCGCCGAGTGAGAAAGGCTGGGGGCAACTCCCCCTCTGGGATAACTCCGCCAGCTCCAACGGTGGGGATCGATGCTGCTGTTCCAACCGGGAACAGCTTTGAATTGCTAAACAAGGTGTGTAAAAACTCTCCTACTGTGGTGCTGAAGAGAACTCCTTCACCTGTGGAGAATACTCCAGAGAAGAAGCTGGAGCAGCTCCCTCAACGGCTGTCCTCTAAAATTTACAAGGTCTGGCGTCAAGTCCAAGACTCTGTAATGGATCAAGACTATCTCCGCCGACAGGAAAAGATGAAGGTTCGGCAGGAGAAGGACTACTCTATCAAGCCAGAAAAGGCGACAGCTACTTGGGTGCCCACTACAATGTCCCCCTCAACTTCGACCGCTCAAAAGAGAACGAGGTCAGAGAAGATCCCCGTGTCTTTGGCAAATCGCAAAGGCACCGAATCCAAACGCCTCAAGTCTGGGGGTATGGTGGTGCACACCGTTTATATGGCTCCTAGAAAGGAGGATAGCCGCACTTCGATAGCTCACCGACCGCTCACCCAATCTGTGACAAAAGCCTAGGAGCAGCAACAGAAGTTTCAAGAAATGATGACTGCAATGGCCGCACTCACCGGGCTAAAAGAAAGCTCGGAGATATCATCAGAACGGCGTCATGAACAAGAAACTGACGCTGACTTCCTACGGAGAGTCCGCAAAAAGAGAGATAGAGAAGCAGCAGAACAAGCTGCCAATATAAAACAAATAGTGCTTCTCTTCCAAGACATGGTAGGAATGATGTTACAACAGAACCCTCCAGCTGAAGACCCTCCGATCATTATTGAAGACGATAGAGGGGAGACATCTAATCCTCCTCCGGCTCTTTCAGCAGCCAAGGAGGAAACCATTTCCAAGGCCGCACTGGACGACTATATAGCTTAGCAAATACGAGCTCACCAGGCGAATGAAGCGGTTGGCCAAATTGTCAAGACTGGACGACCCTACCCAGGATGGTATGAGCAAATCAGTTATCAGCCGGGTTACACAATCCCCAAGTTCCATGTCTACAAGGGGACTGGCAATCCTCACCAGCATGTTGCCCAGTTCAGGGCGCTTTGCGGCAACACCGGCGGTGATGACAAGCTTTTGCTTCGCCAGTTTGTTGGAAGTTTATCAGATACGGCATTCGAGTGGTACTCTGAGCTCCTGAATGACTCTATTAAAACCTTCACGGAGATGGAGCTGCTGTTTACTTAACGTTTTGCAAGTGCCAGTGAACGTACCCCGATGACGGCACTGATTAACGCCAGGGTAAAACCCGGCGAGACATGGGTTCAGTACGCTATACGATGGCGAAATTTATGGTCGAAGTGCGAGCAGCGCATTGAAGAAGCTCCCGCAGTGGGTATGTTTGTGGGGACCCTCGATCCACAAGCGACTATCTCGCAGTTTATGATGTTCTTCAAGCTAATTACCTTTCAGGCTTTGATTGACAAGCTAGCGCAAATGGACCAGATGGGCCATAAACCCCCTCTCCCAAAGCTGGACTTCCGAAATGATAAAGGGAAAGGAAAAGCGATCGTCGTCGCTAATGCTCAACAACAACCGAGTGACTCGAAGCCGGTTGCTCGTCCAAATAACATGCGCCCGTACGTACCCCTTGAGGACAGGATGGGACGTCCTTATTCCTTTCCCCGCGATAAAACGAGGAGGTTATTCGAGCTGGCGTTGCGCAACAGACTCATAAATCTGCCGGATCCAAAACGTCCGTTGCAACCAAGTGACGTCAACGAGCCCAACTACTATCCTTATCATCGAGTACTAGGACATCCGATCGAAGACTGTTACATTTTCAAAAATTGGCTTGAAAACCAGTACCGACAGGGCAAATTTGCGTTATCTGACAAATGGAAGGTGAATCCCCCGCAGCCCCACACCTCTAAAGGGACGAATACGCCGGGGGCAACATGCTCCGTCGTTGAAGAAGCTCCTTGGGAGGTTGTACTATCAGCTAAAACGAAGAGGATGCTAAATGATCTTCGGACATGCCCGGCAATCAAATGGAATAACCCATTGGAGCCGCAAATTATTGAAGGAATGCTGAAGCCTCGTCTGACTCAAAAGATTGATGGAAGTGGCCCAAACGTTCATAACCAGCCGTCGAAATCGTCAAAGAAGAAGAAGAAGAGGTCGAAGAAGCCCATAAAGCCTAACGACAAGCGCACAGACTTGCAAAAACAAATTGATGCGCTGGAAGAATACAACCAGAAGGCACGGACTCCCATTACATTCCAAGAGTTCCTCAACCACGTCTTTCAAGAGGAAGAGGAGGGAGGTAGTTCGTTGGATGAATCCGAAGAATATGTGGCAAGCTGCCATATGATTTCCCATTCGTTCACAAACGATGAGGAGACTCCTCGTGCTGAAGAGCTGGGGGCAGATCCTGCACTAAAAATTCCGGAGCCGTTGGATGAAATGATTGACGCGTTCCTAAATGAAGCGTTCTTAAAAAGCAAAACTGATCGGGAGTACGAAGCGGTTATATTCGAAAGGGCCAAACGCCAGCGCCTTGACGAAAGAATTGCGATACTCCCGCTGGAACAAAATACACCCACCGCGGATAAAAGCGAATTCAAGATAGGGAAGAGGTTTGCTAAAGCCGTGTCGATGGGTATAAAGCTACCACCATCTGAGGAAAGCGTTACAGGTGAAATGGAAAACCACCCCTCCTATTGCTTGTACCATCGGAAGGTGTCGCATCCCACTGAAGAGTGCAAAGCTTTCGATAGATGGTGGCAAGGATATGTTGCTCACCGGCAGAAGTTTAAGCGGGAAAAGCGCAAAGCTCGCCGAGAGCAGAGCGGAACGATCAAAGTCCTTAACAGAACTACCGGTGGTTGTTACATGATTGACGCCGGAAGATCACAAGTGCCCACATTCGGGAGCGATTCTGATGAGGAGCTAGAGCTTGGCCCACTCTTTAAAGAATCCACCTCGGGAAAAGAAGAAGAACCGAAGGTTTGCGAGAATATCCAGTTACGCAATCGGACGCTACCTGAAAAGAATCTCGGACCTTTAAACAAGAAAGACAAAGGGAAAGAGAAGGTCTCCGAAGACATCGCCTTAGATGACCGAGTTGCGGAAGAGTTAACCGCCAAGAACCGCCGAAGAGAAATAAGGTAGATTACAACGTCTTGGCGCATCTAAGAAAGCTACCCTCACAACTCAGCATTCTTGATGCCTTGTTACTATCAAAAGAGGCGAGGGATTCTTTGATTAAGGCGCTACAAGATCCAGACCAGTTCCAAGCCTTCTTAGCCGAAGAAAAGATGAAGGATGAGTTAGAAGAGGTGCACACGGCCGACGTTACTTTTGGCGATGAAGACTTTCTCCTCGGGACGTGCGAACACAATCGTCCCCTTTATGTCTCAGGATACTGCCATGACATAAAAATAGGTAAAATCTTGGTCGATAACGGATCGTCTGTTAATCTACTCAATGTGCGGGTGTTAAAGAAAATTTGCATGAGTGTCCAACACCTCGCCCGTGACAAGATCACCATCTCCGGATTCGACTCCCAATCATCAAAAGCTCTTGGGTCTGTGATATTGACGCTACGCTTCGGGTTGCTCGTTACAGATATTAAATTCCATGTCATAGATGCCAAGACATGCTACAACGCTCTGCTCGGCCGACCATGGTTACACGAGTACGATATCATCCCTTCTACACAGCATCAGTGTATGAAATACTGCAGGGATGGCCTTGAGTACACCGTGGCAGGAGAACTAAATCCATTCTCCGTGAATGAAGTTCGCAAGTATGAAGATGCCAAATACTTCTTGCCGAGTTTTGAAGACACGGAAAGGTGTCACAAGCCGGAGAACAAAACCAATGCTACCATCCCTGTCTTCGGCAGCGATACCAAGGAGGAAGAGGATATAATTTATTCGGGTCCGCCCCAATACACCAAGCCGGGACCATCCGTTCCTTCATTGATCTTCGGTAGTGATTCGGGGGATGAGGTTCATGCTGTATTCCCCGCTCGGCTTTCAATACGAGCTTCTGCTGATGAAGAGCGAAGTCTGCAGATAGCCATGGTGCCGCTTGAACATTATAAAGAACTGGATGCACTCGACACCAACAGCGTGGAAGAATTGCAGACATTTTATATCCCTCCCGGACGAAAAGGCGAGAAGGCAATCCTATTCTACCATTCTGAAGAAAACAAGGTGGAAAAAGAAATCTGGCATGGCGCGGATCCCATGCTCGACAGGCTTCAGCCTATCCGTCTTCCCAGATATTATACAGAAGGTTTGAAGAAGCTGCTGAAACGCCAGGGGATATCCTTCAAACAGACCGTTAGAAAGGCCAAATTCTATGACAGGGTCTGGAACATTCCCGGGACTCAACGCAAACTGCCTAACGGGAGAATGGAAACAAAAGGGCTTGGGTACATCCAGTCAAAGAAACGAGAGCTACTAAACAGCTGTTACGTCATACATGACATCGATGAAGAAGCGGATGCTCAATGGGAGGACGCTAATCCTAAGCCAGTAAAAGTTCCTGATGAAAAATTGCCCGGTCCATCATTTGAAGAACAAATGGTCAGGCTTATAAGGGAAGCTGGTCAAAAAGTCCGAGAGGATCACAACCGCGAGACGGCCATCTACGAGAAAGCCAAGATGCAACGCCTTCTCCAACAGGCCGTGAAGGATGAGAATGCCGCTCCTTGTCAACCTGTTATAAAAAGGGCTCGACACGGAGGTAGAAACAAGTCGAAAGGCCAAAAAGGCGCTCAACAACAACAAAGCAGAGCTAAGAAACCACGCACACGGGGGTCGAGCGCTATCGAGATATTCCTCAGGAAGAAAATAGGTCGAGCATACTCGTTTCCTCGGAATAAGACGAGGAAAATACTGGGTCTTGCCCTAAAACATCAAATGCTTACACTGCCAGAGTCCAAACACCCTGAGCAAGCAGGAGAAGTCTCCAACCCAAATTATTGCTCTTACCATCGAGTAATAGGGCATCCTCTTGAAGATTGCTTCACCTTCAAGAATTGGGTTGAAGATCAGTATCAGCTTGGCAAATTCGCTTTGTCTGACAACTGGAGGGTAGCGCCGCCATAGAAACACGAACCCGAAGACACAAGAACAAAACCAACTCCACACTGGGATTGGAAGCGGATTCGCACCTGTCACATGATAACAATACTAAAAGAAGAATCCGAGAACATGGACAGCCTTCCCTGGTGCTTCAAAAACAGCAATGAGGAGGTAATCTCAGAATTTCCCCCAGCTCCGAAAGAACTGGAGGATGGAATACATACCACTGCGGATAACCTCAAGAAAATTGAATTGGGGACGGTAAACGATCCGCGACCGACATTTGTCAGTGAGCTGCTGTCTGAAGAGAGGGTAGCTGCGTTAAAGGACGTCCTTGTACAACATAAAGATTGCTTCGCATGGAACTATTCCGATATGCCAGGGCGAGATCCAGAAGTTGCTGTGCATAGACTGGCGATATCCCCGGGTGTCAAGCCAGTTAAACAAGCGCCGAGAAGAATGCGGCTCGAGCTCGAAATGAGCATCAACGCCGAAGTCAAAAAGCTGATAGACTCTGGCTTTATCCAGGAGTTTCAATACCCTGAATGGATTGCTAATATCGTCCCAGTGATGAAGAAAAATGGGACGGTGCGCATATGCGTGGACTTTCGGGATCTCAACAAAGCCTACCCGAAGGATGATTTCCCAGTACCAGTCACCGAACCGATGATAGACAATACGTCCACTCATGAGATTTTCTCCTTCATGGACGGCTCATCAGGGTATAATCAAGTAAAAATGCATCCGGAAGACCAGAAACCTACGGCTTTCCGGACTCCTTTGGGGATATTCTATTACAAGGTGATGCCTTTCGGTTTAAAGAACGCCGGTGCCACCTACCAAAGGGCCATGACAAAAATCTTCGATGACCTTATACACGAAATCTTCGAATGCTATATCGACGACCTCGTTGTTAAAAGCAAATCATATGAGGAGCACCTCGAGCATCTGAAGACCGTATTCCAACGCCTCCGGCAATACAACTTGAAGATGAACCCGCTCAAGTGTGCATTTAGGGTTTCCTCGGGTAAATTCCTGGGATTCATTGTTCGACACCGAGGTATCGAGATAGATCCGTCCAAGATCAAGGCGATTATGGAAATGCCTCCGCCAAGAACTCTTAAGCAGCTGCGATCTCTCCAAGGGAAGCTCGCATACATACGACGGTTTATAGCCAATCTTTCAGGAAAGTGTCGTCCCTATAGTCACCTGATGAAGAAGGGAACCCCATTCATTTGGGATCACAAATGCCAAGACGCACTGGACGAGATCAAGCAATACCTACAGAACCCTCCAGTGTTGGCTGCTCCAGTTAAGGGAAGACCTCTCATTCTTTACACAACCGCCCTTGAAGGTTCTTTGGGCGTGTTATGGGCACAAGAGAACGGCCAAGGGAAAGAGAGGGCACTCTACTACTTAAGTCGAGTTCTACTGGGGGAAGAAAGCAACTACTCCCCCATTGAAAAACACTGCCTGGCGTTGATCTTTGCAATAACAAAGCTCAGACATTACGCATTAGCACACGAAGTCCGTCTCATTTCGAAGGTGAACCCTCTCAAATATCTAATGTCAAAGGCCATATTGACGGGACGACTCGCTAAATGGGCCCTGCTCTTGATGGAGTTCTCGATAACATATCAACCTCTCAAGGCAGTAAAAGGCCAGGCTATCGCTGACTTCCTTGCTGAGCATCCGATACCGGCTGATTCTCCTCTCAATTGCGAATTGCCAGATAAACATGTGTTTGACGCTATCGATGGAAGCGATACCCGATGGGAACTCTATTTCGATGGAGTATCTTCCGTGAAAAAGCACAAGCAAAATACACCCATAATCAAATCGGGGGTAGGCCTTGTTTTCGTAACGCCACAAGGAGGGATAATGCGCTTTGCTTTCTCCTTAACGGAGCCGAGGACGAATGATGAAGCCGAATACGAAGCTTTGATAGCAGGCCTCGAGATTGCCATCGACATGGGAATTGAAAACCTCTTCGTATATGGAGATTCCCAGCTGGTCGTCAGTCAAGTAAACGGCGACTACCAAACATGCAAACCGGAATTGGTAAAATACGGTGAAAAGTGTTGGATATGTATGCCCTAGAGGCCTGTATTGTATAAGATACTAGGCATGTATATGTACAGAAACAATCTTTGCTCGAAATGATAGTATGCTATCTGGTTTATCTTTATCATAACATGTGATGTGTTGATGAAGCCCTTAGGACTATGCTTGACTACCAGGATTATGATGAGATCATACTGGTGGGACCTGGACAGTCTACAAGCATATCCTTCAATAGTTCCTAGTCGAGGGTATATCGAGACAGGGCATCGGTATTACCAGATTAGACTAGTGTGTACGTTTCTTGACCCTGGGGGCGATGGTTGATTCCACAACCATTGATGTTTGACATCAAAGATTGTGCACAGGTGCTCATTGGAGAATGGGTACACTGAACAGGACTCGCTGAGAACTCCTAGATGGTATATATACCTATTGTCAGATAGCAGTTCTCTAGCGACACTTGTACAGGTTAGTCTGTAGACCCGAGATCGTCATAGAGTCTTGTATGATTCCCACTGTACTTTAATTTCCTCCCTACCACGGCTCTATTGAGTCGTGCAAACAGGTGGATTTTGGGTACAGTCCCGAATCATATGGAGACAGTGAGCGATAGGAGGGGTTTCGTCTCTCCCGGTATAGGGAGTTGATGTCGCGCTATGTTTGATCGGCTATAACACCTAAATCCCTGGCCAGGGTTCTCAAGGTTTACTGATAAGTGTTATCAGTAGTTTCTCGAACTGTTATGAGCCATAAATCAGCATGACTTATAAAGTTACTGGGGTCTGACATTTACCATCCCTAGACTTCATATGCGACATATCAGACGAAGAGGCCGGACTGTACGGTAAGTGTTGCTTGCAGACTCGTAAGGGTTGTGATGAGTTCGCTCGTTGGCCACCTTTTCGTCATGTACCTGGGTAGCCGTTACGCACAGCTAGTGCCGCTGACGTGCTTGTGGTTAAACCCACTGCCAGCGTACTGTCGAGTCTTTAGAGTCCCACACAGAGAGTTCCCTCGTTCAGGCGAAATATGTAGAGGCTGTAAGTTGTTATGGCAGCCGTAAGCTGTTTACGGCAGGGTTTTGATTTTGTTCATGTAATTGTTACAGGAATAATAATCGGAAGGATAATACTGGTGGGCTTTGGTTTAAGCCGGATACCGGTATTATATTATTGGATTAATGGTATTCGTATTTTTCGGAATTCGGATGCGGGTATACAGTATACGGTATACGGAGGAGGGGTATTTTTGTAATTGTTACAAGAATACCTTCTAGAAGGTGCCACCTCATAATGACATAATAATGACATCATTTATTTTATGAAAATAAAATGAGGTGGAAATTAAAAGGTGCAAGCATGATGAGGTTGTTGTTATGGAATTACTATTGAAGCATGATACTAATTTATATAATGCATGCTTCAAATTATTTATCTTAGTGCTATATCTTTATTCATCATGCTTGAACACTTTCATTATGATAAACACTTACTCCTTCTCATCTCCTCCTTCTCCTTCTTCTTATAAATAGCTTCACATGAGATGTGAATGTTAAGTGAATCAAGAGAAAATTAAGAGAAAGAAATGCTATAGATTTCAAGCTAATCCAATACATTTATATTTACATAATCCTAGTGACCTATTCTAGCAAAATTGGTCTCTAGGTTAAACTCCTATAAAGAGTTTCTAGCTCGCACGATAATTCTCGGGTGGATCATCTAGGTCTTGGGTGGCCGGAGATCGAAGACATCGACAACATCTAAAGGAGCTAAGGAGTTCATCAAAGAGAAGACCCGAAGGACCGTATCATTGAGGTATAATCCCTAACATAGTAGATAAGATCTCTAGTTAGGTTTTTCTAGTTGTGGTTTAGACAAGATCTTCGGTTAAGTGCGTGTTGTATGCCAAGAAAATTTTCGTTCACCGCTTCCGCCGCGCCACAAAAGTTGTGGGAGCATGCAACATACACTAACATGGTATCAGAGCCTAACTAAACCACAATTAGATGTTAGCCAAAAGTTAGAAGCTCGATCGACAGTTTTTTCTCCCGAAAACTCGTATTCTGCCCTTGCTGCTGTCAGTTTTTGAAAGTGTTCCAAAATTAATTTGACATGTCTTAAAAATACATGCAGGGTTTTATAAGAACACTGTAGAAATTTGGACTCCTGACTCAACTAAAGCGCCGCGGATCCACCGCCAAACCCATGGTTTGGCCGCGGATACGCCGCCGAGTTGGGGCCACGTCGACTCGGATTTCTACAGTGCTCATATATTGAAGAATTAGGGTTTCTGGGATATAAAGAATTTTACAAAAGTGTTTGTACAGGAACATGTCAAGTGTTGGCATGGTTTAAAATTATCGATCGAAATTCTAATAGTGTTTGGCTAATCGGGTTTTCGTTTTTTGTGATATGTGTTTGAAACGTCCGCTAATTGCTATATGACGATTAGTGGGGGTTGCACATATGGATATCATGAGATGGTATGTGTATATGAATGTGTTGGATCGTCGTGATGAATGGCCGGGGGGTGTGAGAAGAGCGTTTTTTTTCTTTTCTTTCATTCCATGTAATTTGTAAAAAGCTATGTAATATTGTTTTAACGGGTACATCCGGGATGAGGTTGTAGCCACCGATGTATAATTTCTTTTTACTGTTTTTGCTCCTAGGATAGACCCAAGGTGGGGTGCACAAACTATCGGGTTTTCAAAGTGCCGAGTGGCCTACTCAATTGTTGAGGGAGGTTACTACACTTCGGGAATTTGGCGGGTAGTTTGCCGCACCCGTAGGGGTCAAGGGGGGGTTTGGCTATTCATCACGACCGTGGAATTCGTCTTCCATTAAAGGCTTGAATGAAATACGGAATTCCTAGTATATCCAATGCATTCATCTGTGATCTGAAATATTTATATTTATATATGAGATATATAATAAACGTTGCTTATGTTTTGCACCCGCACTAGTCCAGTCCCCGCTCTGCCATTAGTTAAGTAACCTAACGGTGCATGACGGGACCCAGTGACGAATGCGGATGGCATAAGCGTACGTTCTATTTTTTCGTTTCTTTTCTGTGATATTTAGGAAACGTAAATGGTGGGACTACATTAATGTGATTAATGATAAGAGAAAGAAACCTAAAGATGTTGTAGAATCAATTTTTTTAAGAAAAAGGGTAACTCTAGCTTTTGTTTTGCATAGCGGTATTCTTGAATATCCTGCACCTCATTCGATGAGGAAAGGGCCGAGATCCCTTCACCGGGAGTGACCCCTTTAGCAAAACTGGAAAATGTTACAAAGAACTCGATTTGATTTTATAGTTGATCTAACTTTGCTTTGCATCGTGGTATTTTCATATCCAGCACCTTATTCGATAAGGAAAGAGCCGAGATCCCTTCACCGGGAGTGACCTCTTTAGCAAAATTAGAAAGATACTACAAAACCATTCGATTTTTAAAACTGGAGCTTAAACCACTCCTTCCCACTCGATTCTACAACGATATCAAGTTCAAAACGTTAAAGGTTTTCATAAAAACCATCCGTTGCCCTCCGCCATTTTAGGAAGCAGAGTACTTAGTATTCGTGCCACGTTTGTTGACCATAGTTAAGGCGTGGTGTACGGTAGCTAAGTGGTGAATTCTTACAAAGCATTTGATGCGATCGATTAGGGCATTCTCATGACTTTGTTGACCATAGTTAAGGGTCATGTGGGTGGGTCTAAATCAATCACGAAATGGCGGGTTGAACTTGACTATTACTTATGATTTGTTGACCATAGTTAAGGTCATAAGTCACTAGGGGTAAAAATCATATCGGGAATTTCAAGAGTTGAAATTTGCAATGAGATTGCATACCTTCTATATGATAGTTGGATCCCGATCCCACTGTGAGTAAAAGTTACTCCCGGGAGAATTTTGCACTTTTTGGTTAGCAAACTTGAAGATTGCAATTTATCCTGGCTAGTTTTCTTTTTAGGTTTGAAGGAAAACTTGATAAAAAGCAGTGGGAGACAACAATTAGATAAGTAACCAATCTAATTATGAAAGAGCAATCGCTAAATGACTTCTTTTCTATCTCCTAATAGCAGATACCGATGTCGGGGCTTAAACTTTTATTAGACAAAAACAAACTCACTGGACCGAATTACAAAGATTGGCTAAGGAACGTGAATATTGCCTTGACATATGATAAGGTCGCATACGTCCTGACTACTCCAGCCCCTCCCAGCCCAGGCCCTGATTCTTCAGTTGCGGATAAAGAAATCCGCAAGAAATGGGATACAGACTGCGCAACAGCCAAGTGCCTCGCGCTAGCTTCTATGAACAATGAACATCAGAAGCAGCACGAGAAGATGGATGTCCAATCTATCTTTCTCTATACAGAGGAGTTTTATGGAGAGCAATCTCGTACTCTCCGATACGAGGCATCTCGAAAGTTGTTTCAGATGCGGATGGCTGCTGGCACGTCTGTAGGTGACCATGTATTGAAGATGATTGGACTTATCGAAGAACTTGAGGACCTGGGTTGGACCATGGAGAACGAGCAGTATATTGATATTGTTCTACAGTCCCTTTCCCCTGCTTTTGTTCAATTCATTGTAAACTTCAACATGCACAAAATGGAGAAGTCTTTACCAGAACTCCTCAATATGTTGAGGAGTGCAGAGAGCACGCTAAAGGTAGCGAAAACTTCCACTCTTATTGCTGGGCCATCTTCTTCCTCCATCCCGAAAGCCAAGGCCAAGGGAAAGAAGAAGAAGAAGAATCCCATCAAGCAGAGAGGCGGAGTGAAAAAGGCATCGGGAAGGGACAAAGGGGCTGCTCCGACAGGTCGTGGGGAATGTTTCCACTGCCACCAGACTGGGCACTGGAAGAGAAACTGTGTTAAATACTTGGCCGACCTCCAGAAGAAGAAGCATGGTGATGCTTCCACTTCAGGTGTGTTTGTAACAGAAAACTGTTTTTCAATTAACTCTGCTTCCTGGGTATTAGATACTGGGTCAGGATCTCACATCTGCAATTGTATGCAGGGGTTGAGAAATAGCAGGTTGTTGAAGAAAGGTGATCACACTCTCCGGGTTGGGAATGGTTCCTCAGTACATGCTACTGCAGTGGGAGAGTATCATATTGGTTTGCTGTCGGGTTCTATATTGGTTTTGAACCCATGTTATTTTGTACCTTCGATGTTATGTAATATTATATCTGTATCGTTGTTGGACAATGCTGGATATAATTTTGTATTGCAATCTAATGTTATGAACATTAACCTTAATCAAGAGTTGATTGGGTATGGAAAATTAAATAACGGGATATACATCCTAAATCAGCATACAGTTTTTCATATACAACACGGAAACAAAAGAAAGGTTTCAGACATAAATGAAGCTTTCATTTGGCATTGTAGACTTGGTCATATTAATGACACAAGACTAACCAAGCTACATAAAGATGGATATTTAAACTCGTTTGAATATAAATCTTATGCGACTTGCCAGTCTTGCATCAAAGGTAAAATGACCAAAACTCCGTTTACTGGACACGGAGAGAGAGCTACTGAACTCTTGGGCCTCATACATAGTGATGTATGTGGACCAATGTCTACACATGCTGGAGGTGGTTTTTCATACTTCATAACCTTCACTGATGATTTATCGAGATTCGGGCACGTGTTCTTGTTGAAACATAAGTCTGAAGCCTTTGAAAAGTTCAAGGAGTATAAATCTGAAGTAGAAAAACAAACAGGCTTAAGTATCAAGAAACTTCGATCGGATCGTGGAGGTGAGTATCTAAGCTCAGAGTTTCTTGATTTCCTAAAAGAGAATGGGATTCTCTCTCAGCTCACTCCTCCGTATACACCACAGCACAACGGTGTATCAGAAAGGAGGAATTGCACATTATTAGATATGGTACGATCTATGATGAGTGATGCTGAGTTACCAATATCATTTTGGGGGCACGGATTGGAGACTGCGATTTATCTATTGAATAGGGTTCCAACCAAAACCGTGTCTACCACTCCATATGAGATATGGTATGGGAAGAGACCATCTCTTAAAAGAGTTAAGGTATGGGGTTGTCCGGCTTATGTGAAAAAGCAGAATCCAGACAAACTTGAGACACGATCGGTTTTGTGTAAATTTGTGGGATATCCAAAACACTCGTATGGATATCTATTCTACCACAAGGAGGAACAAAGGGTGTTTGTTTTTCAGTATGCCACATTTTTAGAAAATGAATTTTTTACAAATGATACTGTTGGCAATGCGGTAGAACTGGAAGAAGTTCCAGATGCACAAACCATTACCGATGATTTGATTGAACCTGAGGTTTCAATAGAACCTGACACACCTCAGCCACTCCGTAGATCTAGTAGGACTTCTCGCCCACCTGATAGATACTACGGTTTTCTAATTGACGGCGATAGAGAAGATTGCATCATGGATGATGATGACCCTACTAGTTTTCAGCAAGCTATCACGAGTGGTGACTCAGTGAAATGGTTAGATGCCATGAGATCCGAAATGGAATCCATGCACACCAACAAAGTATGGACTTTGGAGGCTGCACCTTTTGAAGTAAAACCCATAGGGTGCAAATGGATCTTTAAAAGAAAGATTAGTGTGGATGGTCAGGTGGAGACCTATAAAGCTAGGCTGGTAGCAAAAGGATTTCGTCAGAGACCGGGCTTGGACTATGATGAAACTTTTTCACCAGTCGCGATGCTTAAATCCATTCGGATCTTGCTTGCTATAGCTGCTTACTATGATTATGAGATCTGGCAGATGGATGTTAAAACGGCATTTCTAAATGGTAATTTAGAAGAATGCGTTTTTATGGACCAGCCAGAGGGCTTCATTGATAGTGGGAGCAGTGGAAAAGCATGCAGGCTGCTTAAATCCATCTATGGATTAAAGCAGGCATCACGGAGTTGGAACATCTGCTTTGATGATACAATCAAAGAGTTTGGTTTTATCAAAAATGTGGATGAACCATGTATTTATAAAAGGATTGTAGAGAGTACTGTTACATTCCTCGTATTGTACGTGGACGACATTCTCTTGATAGGAAATGATATTCCTATGCTACAATCGGTCAAACTATTCTTATCGCAGAGGTTCTCAATGAAAGACCTGGGCGATGCCTCGTACATTCTGGGGATAAAGATCTATAGAGATAGATCTAAGAAATTATTGGGATTGTCCCAATCGAGATACATTGACACCATACTAAAGAGGTTTAGTATGGAAGATTCCAAGAGGGGTAATTTACCCGCTTGTCATGGGATCACCCTCTCCAAAGAGATGTCTCCAAAGACTGATGAGGAGAGGGCTCGCATGAGCATTATACCCTATGCTTCGGCAGTAGGATCTATAATGTATGCGATGTTATGTACTCGCCCAGATGTAGCTTATGCACTAAGTGCAGTAAGCAGGTATCAATCCAACCCAGGGGAGAAACACTGGACTGCCGTGAAGAACATTCTAAAGTACTTGAGAAGAACTAAAAAATGTTCTTGGTGTATGGTAACGGAAATCTCCAAATGGAGGGCTTTACCGACTCCAGCTTCCAGAGCGACAAGGATGATAGTAAGTCCATCTCAGGGTTTGTATTTACTCTAAATGGAGAGGCGGTATGTTGGAAGAGTTCCAAACAAGATACCGTCGCTGACTCCACGATGGAAGCTGAGTATATTGCTGCTAATGATGCCGCAAAAGAAGCGGTCTGGATGAGGATGTTCATTTCAGAACTTCAAGTGGTTCCATCCATTGCTAATCCAATACCTCTGTATTGCGATAACAATGGAGCCATGGCTTTGGCAAAGGAACCGAGGTCCCATCAGAAATCCAGACATATCTTGAGGCGATATCACCTCATCAGGGAGATAGTGGATTGCCAGGAAATCGAGGTGCGGAGAGTAGACACGAAAGACAACACAGCAGATCCATTCACTAAGGCTATCCCTCAAGTACAGTTTGAGAAACTATTTGAGCTGTTGGGCATGCGGTACGCCGGAAACTGGTTCTAGCCGGTACTTATTGCATTAATTACAGGCCTTAGTGCAATTGGGAGATTGTTGGATATGTATGCCCTAGAGGCCTGTATTGTATAAGATACTAGGCATGTATATGTACAGAAACAATCTTTGCTCGAAATGATAGTATGCTATCTGGTTTATCTTTATCATAACATGTGATGTGTTGATGAAGCCCTTAGGACTATGCTTGACTACCAGGATTATGATGAGATTATACTGGTGGGACCTGGACAGTCTACAAGCATATCCTTCAATAGTTCCTAGTCGAGGGTATATCGAGACAGGGCATCGGTATTACCAGATTAGACTAGTGTGTACGTTTCTTGACCCTGGGGGCGATGGTTGATTCCACAACCATTGATGTTTGACATCAAAGATTGTGCACAGGTGCTCATTGGAGAATGGGTACACCGAACAGGACTCGCTGAGAACTCCTAGATGGTATATATACCTATTGTCAGATAGCAGTTCTCTAGCGACACTTGTACAGGTTAGTCTGTAGACCCGAGATCGTCATAGAGTCTTGTATGATTCCCACTGTACTTTAATTTCCTCCCTACCACGGCTCTATTGAGTCGTGCAAACAGGTGGATTTTGGGTACAGTCCCGAATCATATGGAGACAGTGAGCGATAGGAGGGGTTTCGTCTCTCCCGGTATAGGGAGTTGATGTCGCGCTATGTTTGATCGGCTATAACACCTAAATCCCTGGTCAGGGTTCTCAAGGTTTACTGATAAGTGTTATCAGTAGTTTCTCGAACTGTTATGAGCCATAAATCAGCATGACTTATAAAGTTACTGGGGTCTGACATTTACCAGCCCTAGACTTCATATGCGACGTATCAGACGAAGAGACCGGACTGTACGGTAAGTGTTGCTTGCAGACTCGTAAGGGTTGTGATGAGTTCGCTCGTTGGCCACCTTTTCGTCATGTACCTGGGTAGCCGTTACGCACAGCTAGTGCCGCTGACGTGCTTGTGGTTAAACCCACTGCCAGCATACTGTCGAGTCTTTAGAGTCCCACACAGAGAGTTCCCTCGTTCAGGCGAAATATGTAGAGGCTGTAAGTTGTTATGGCAGCCGTAAGCTGTTTACGGCAGGGTTTTGATTTTGTTCATGTAATTGTTACAGGAATAATAATCGGAAGGATAATACTGGTAGGCTTTGGTTTAAGCCGGATACCGGTATTATATTATTGGATTAATGGTATTCGTATTTTTCGGAATTCGGATGCGGGTATACAGTATACGGTATACGGAGGAGGGGTATTTTTGTAATTGTTACAAGAATACCTTCTAGAAGGTGCCACCTCATAATGACATAATAATGACATCATTTATTTTATGAAAATAAAATGAGATGGAAATTAAAAGGTGCAAGCATGATGAGGTTGTTGTTATGGAATTACTATTGAAGCATGATACTAATTTATATAATGCATGCTTCAAATTATTTATCTTAGTGCTATATCTTTATTCATCATGCTTGAACACTTTCATTATGATAAACACTTACTCCTTCTCATCTCCTCCTTCTCCTTCTTCTTATAAATAGCTTCACATGAGATATGAATGTTAAGTGAATCAAGAGAAGATTAAGAGAAAGAAATGCTATAGATTTCAAGCTAATCCAATACATTCATATTTACATAATCCTAGTGATCTATTCTAGCAAAATTAGTCTCTAGGTTAAACTCCTATAAAGAGTTTCTAGCTCGCACGATAATTCTCGGGTGGATCATCTAGGTCTTGGGTGGCCGGAGATCGAAGACATCGACAACATCTAAAGGAGATAAGGAGTTCATCAAAGAGAAGACCCGAAGGACCGTATCATTGAGGTATAATCCCTAACATAGTAGATAAGATCTCTAGTTAGGTTTTTCTAGTTGTGGTTTAGACAAGATCTTCGGTTAAGTGCGTGTTGTATGCCAAGAAAATTTTCGTTCACCGCTTCCGCCGCGCCACAAGAGCTGTGGGAGCATGCAACATACACTAACAAAAAGGTGCAACAATTGCTGACCCAAATTCCCTCCTATACTTTGGAGAGCATACCACGCGCAGAAAATAGCAAAGCGGACGCGTTGGCCAAACTTGCTAAAGAATTGGCTGACGAGAACCTCGATGATGTCAGAATCGTGGTACAAAGTCGTCGAGTGCTCGCCCCAGCAAAAATATCTCTGGAATCACCCGAAGTGAAAGGAGTGACTGAACAAACGACCTTACAAATAAAAGACCATAAGAAGGTTGAGGATTGGAGGGAAGTCTTTATAGACTACTTCAAGTCCCACCAAATGCCCGAAGATGCGTCCGCAAGACATCAGCTCATGAAACGAGCTCTGTCTTTCGCCTTCGTCAATGATACTCTATACAAGAGGTCATTCGATTCTCTGTGGCTGAGATGCTTAGGACCTGACGAAGCAGAAAGTGTCGTTCAAGAAGTTCATGAAGGAATCTATGGTTCTCACCAAGCGGGCCCAAAGATGAAGTTGAAAATTAAACGGATGGGCTACTACTGGCCCACGATGATCCAGGATTGCCTTGAATATGCGAAGCAATGTCACTCGTGCCAAATTCATGGGGACTTCATCCATCAGCATCCGAATCCACTACATCCAACGGTGGCTAGCTGGCCATTCGAAATGTGGGGGACTGACATCGTTGGCCCTATCGAACCAGCATCGTCTAGGGGACATCGTTTCATCCTGGCGACGACTGACTACTTTTCTAAATGGGCAGAGGCAGTACCGTTGAGAGAAGTGAAGATGGAGAATATCCTTCATTTCTTCAAAATGCATGTCATATACCGGTTTGGAACTTCGAGACGGATCATCTCCGATAACGGGCCAGCCTACCGAAGTCATAAAATCAGCCGCTTCGCGCAGCAGCACAATATAGACTGGAGGTATTCCTCAGTCTATAATCCGCGAGCCAACGGTCTCGCCGAAGCCTTCAACAAGACCTTAACAAAGATTATAAAGAAAACGGTGTCCCGAAGTAAGAAAATCTGGCATGAGAAGCTGCAAGAGGCTCTTTGGGCGTATCGAACTACATTCAAAACGGCCACGAACACAACGCCGTACGCGTTGGTATTTGGGACGGAAGCAGTACTCCCCCTCGAGATAGAGTTACCCTCCCTACGGGTGGCAGTCCATTACGAGCTGACGGATGAAGAAAATGCTCACCTTCGGCTTGAGGAGCTTGACGCCCTTGATGAAACCCGGATCATAGCGCAACAAAACCTAGAAGCTTACAAAGCGAGGATGACGCGCTCATATGAAAGACTGACCCGACCGAGGACATTTCGCCAAGGCGAACTCGTGCTAGTGGTCAAAAGGCCTATGATCCCCAATCGCGCCAAGCGGGGAAAATTCGAGCCAAACTATGAAGGCCCGTACGTCATAGATAAAGTTTACCAGGGTGGGGCCTATCTACTCATGGATATGCACGGTGAAAGGCCCTTCAGGCCGATAAACGGTCGCTTCCTAAAGAAATACTATGCTGGATGAGCCACAGCCTAGGTCAATGATAGATGACGACGACTATGTCCGTTCGCTATCTTCCTAAGCTCAAGCTTTATAAAAAGTAGTCGGCCTTCAACATGACGGACCAAAATGTCCTTAAACCAACAACGGACCGAAATGTCCTTAAACTAACAACGGACCGAAATGTCCTTAAACTAATAGCAGACCGAAACGTCTTTAAACTACCATCGCAGCACCTTTAGGCAGAAGAGATAAAAAAAACTTATAAAAAAAAGAAATAAAAAAAACGGTATGTCCATAAGCAAAAAGGGCACGGATGAAAACCCGAAAGGGTGCCGTGAGTAAAAACAACAGGGCTACCGGCGAGCGTTCGTGAAAACCCGAAAGGGCGCGACCTCGTAAAAAAAAAGAAAAAAAAACGGTATGTCCATAAGCAAATAGGGCACGGATGAAAACCCGAAAGGGCGCCGTAAGTAAAAACAGCAGGGCTACCGGCGAGTGTTCGTGAAAACCCGAAAGGGCACGACCTCGTAAAAAAAAGAGAGAGAGAAAAAGAAAATATAAAGAATAAAAATAACGGTATGTTCATAAGCAAAATGGGCACGGATGAAAACCCGAAAGGGCTCCGTGAGTAAAAATAGCAGGATTACCGGCGAGTGTTTGTGAAAACCCGAAAGGGCGCAACCTCGTTAAAAGACACTTACAAGGTCCTCTCGACCTTGTAAGGAGAAACCACCCACGTGAGATCCTTACGACTCACGAGGGAGCAACACACTTAGGGATCCCCACGATTCCTAAGGAGAAAATACACTTGCGAGATCCTCACGACTCGTAAGGAGAACTCTCTTATGGGACCCTCACGGCTCGTAAGATTTGAAAGTCTTAAGTTACAGAGGCCTAAACCTGTGCTTAAGCAACCCCCACAACTTTCGACATTGCCCTACAAGTGGTCCTATATTGGCCCTTGTATACAATCCACGGACGCGAATAAACATTTCCCTAACCAAGTCCCATCCGAGACTAGGGATATGTTTGCATGGTGAAAAACCCTTGTAAATCCTCTCGACTTACAAGGAGAAAACCCTCCTGTTGGATCCTTACGACTTACAGAGGAACAAGACACTTAGGAACCCTCACGATTCCTAGGGAGAAAATTCACCTACAAGATCCTCACGACTTGTAGGGAGAAATACCTTTGTGAGACCCTTACAGCTCATGAAGTCAAAAGCCTTAGCTGACAGGACCCTAACCCTGGTCGCTAAGCTTCCTTTGTTCGACAACGACAGAGGCAAATGTTGATTCGCTCCTGGCAATATTCCAGTTGTAGCGGTACTGATGCCGAAATCGTTGTCTAATTTCAGGTTTACGGCGAAAAGCCAGTAGGCCGCACATGCATACGAAATAGCCGAAATGATGGGGCAACTTGCAATAAAAAAAAGCAGCAAGTAAAAATGTATGCATGCAAAATAGCCGAAATGACTGGGCAACTCGCAATAAAAAGCAGCGAGTAAAAATAAAATAAATAGCCGAAATGATTGGGCACCGCGAAAAATAGCCAAAATGATTGGGCAATCACGACCTTCACGATATAAAAGCTGAAATGATAGAGAATCGTGGAAATAAAACAAAAAAAATGATGATGATAAAACTTTGGCCCTACAGTTAAGACCACATCGATCCCTGTATACAATCCAAGGGCGTAAACAAAGAGAGAACCATACTTTCCCGATAGAATCCGTCAGAAGACAAAGCCGAACCTCGACGATTCATCCCAACTCCGAAGAAACCAGTGTCTTCAACAAACTCCTCGACTCACGGATACAAACACTCCTTGACGAGAGCCTCCTGATCCGCGTCGAGTCGCAGAGCCCCTAGTGCCTCCATGGAAATTCTCGACTCGTTTCAAACCCCAAGGAAACAAATAACCCTTGGTGCTTGGGAAACAAATAATCCCTAGCAAACTCCTCGACTCACGGATACAAACACTCCTTGACGAGAGCCTCCTGATCCGCGTCGACCCGCAGAGCCACCAGTGCCTCTGTGGAAATCCTCGGCTCGTTTCAAACCCCAAGGAAATAAATAATCCTTGGCGCTCGGGAAACAAATAATCCCTAGCAAACTCCTCGACTTACGGATACAAATACTCCTTGACGAGAGCCTCCTGATCCGCGTCGACTCACAGAGCCACCAGTGCCTCCGTGGGAAATCCTCGACTCGTTTCAAACCCTAAGGAAACAAATAATCCTTGGCACTCGGGAAACAAATAATTCCTAGCAAACTCCTCGACTCACGGATACAAACACTCCTTGACGAGAGCCTCCTGATCCGCGTCGACTCGCAGAGCCACCATTGCCTCCGTGGGAAATCCTCGAATCGTTTCAAACCCCAAGGAAACAAATAATCCTTGGCACTCGGGAAACAAATAATCCCTAGCAAACTCCTCGACTCACGGATACAATCACTCCTTGACGAGAGCCTCCTGATCTGCGTCGACTCGCAGAGCCACCAGTGCCTCCGTGGGAATCCTCGACTCGTTTCAAACCCCAAAGAAACAAATAATCCTTGGCGCTTGGGAAACAAATAATCCCTAACAAACTCCTCGACTCACGGATACAAACACTCCTTGACGAGAGCTTCCTGATTCGTGTCGACTCGCAGAGCCACCAGTGCCTCCGTGGGAAATCCTCGATT
Organism: Agapanthus africanus; assembly: GCA_030015575.1. NCBI lineage: Eukaryota > Viridiplantae > Streptophyta > Magnoliopsida > Asparagales > Amaryllidaceae > Agapanthus > Agapanthus africanus. Next base: position 304,166,118 of record JASDDO010000016.1, on the reverse strand, counting down.
CGTCTCAACTTGCAAGATGAAGCCTCAGGAAGCAAGGATTGAAAAGCTTGCTTCCTGAACAATGGGACCCTACAAGTCAATCCAAAATGGTCTCTTGCATACTATTCACGGGTCTCACTCTCCAAAGTCGAGTTTCGACAAGGAGGGAAACAACCGCTTACGAATCCTCTCGACTCGTAAGAGGGAAAATTCTCTTATAGGATCCTTACGACTTATAAGAGAAAACCACACTTAGGAATCCTCACGATTCCTAAGGAGAAAATCCACCTATGAGATCCTCTCGATCCGTAGGGAGAAAAGCCTCTATGAGACCCTCACGGCTCATAGAGTTGAAAAGTCTTAGGGCAGCAGATCTGAACCTGCGGCCTAAGCCATCGCTATCACTTGGAGAAATCTGGATGCTTACTCTGTTATCGATCGACCTTGCTTATTAACACGGCATACCGAGAATAAAAGAAAGAAAAAGCAAGGAAATAGTACAAGACATTACAAAAAAAATGTGTATCTTTTATTCATAAACTTGATTGAGTACATGATACATTGTGCTAAAGAATAAAAAATATATATACTTTTTTACAATTACAAACGACATAAAGAGGGATAGCTACTGAGGAGGAAGTGTCTTTAACAAATTCGCAAGCCGCTCTCGCACTTCCTTCAGCGCTTCCTCCTGAGTGGCTGCCGCGGCCACATCTGCTTCCACCTGGGCTCGCTGCTGCAAGAAGGATGAAAGTTACTCCTCTGCTGCCTTTTGGGCTGCTTCCTGGCTGGGTGTATCTCGCTCGACGATGTCAAGCTGTTGCCTCAATGATAACCCTTCGGAAAGACATTGCAGAAGGCCCTCAAAAACAACCTTCAGCCGTACAGCATTGGCCTCCACCCGAGCATGCAGTTGGGCAGACTTGCTCGAAGTCTCACCGCGTGATCAGTCGAAAATATTGTATATTTTAGCCGGCAATTTCCCCATCTTTTACATACATTTAGAAGTGTTCGGCATTCATATTCTACATATTAGCAAATCTGTCACAAAATATGAGATTGCATGTGTTAGACTTTTAAACCGACACTTTAAGGGAAATTAACCGCATTTCATGGCATCGCATCATTTCTATATTTGCGCAACACTTGTCTTGAGTCTGTGCAGGAAAATACGGAAGAAAAAGACCAAAGAGCTGATCAAATATTACGCCAATTAAATCATTTCAGATCTGGTAGCAGTGCAGAAGGAATTAGATAATTCTATATATCAAAACAAGGCCCATACAAAAGTACAAGCCCACAACAGAAGAATGAAAGCCCAAAGCTCCAACTTGGCCGCGCATCCGCGGCAATAGCCTCCTTATGCCGCGGAAGCGCGGCTCAGTAGTGACGTCATCTCCTCATTTTCAGTGCAAAGTTCTTCCAGCGGGACCCACACCTCATTGTGATACTTCAAATTACAGAATTATCTCGAAGCTACTGCCAGATCAGCAAAGAAGATTAAGAAGGCTAATCCTAATTAAGTTCATAATTAATCCTCTTCTAGAAGCTCCTCCTAACTAATCCTCATCTAGAACCTTCTCCCCTAACTAACTTTTGGAGGGAAATTTGAATTCCCTCAACAAACTTTTGGAGGGAAACTTAGAATTTGAAATCCTAGATCTAGGGTTAGTTATCTATAAATAGAGCCTAGATCTAAGGGTGGAGGTTGTTCACCATTAGTGGTTCTTTTAATCTTCATTAGTTAAATCAATCTTTCCCTCTTTCATCATCTTCTTCCACAAGTCTCGTGACAAGGCTTGTGCGAAACCCTAACCCTAATTCCACTCCAAATCCAAGATCTTGAGTACCAAATCAAGCGAGAAGCCTTCAACCTTTTAGGAGCCGAGCCGATCTTCAATCGGGCAAGTGATCCAAGCCGATCCGAGATCCACGGAGACGAGCGAAGCCAAGTCGACGATCAAGTTCTTCCTCTTGTAGTTTTTGAGCGAATGTAACTAAATTGTTGATATAAATAAAAGGTGAATTTCTTTAATCTTGCTTTCTTTTAATTCTTGCATCATGATTAGATCTCAATTTGTAATTGTTGCTCTTGTTGTGATGTTTGAGTAAAACTCCGCTCGTTAAGGAGTCGAGACGATTGTAGAATGATGATGTAACAAATATTAATACGATTTTTAAGTCCTACGAGTTTGTAAACCCTAGCAAGTTCAAGAATCGATGACCTAGTTTCATAGCGATGCTTTCTTGATTGCGATCGCTCGAAATTAGGGATCTACGATCGTTTCTTGAATTTACTAGAGGCTAGAATGTGAATGATATCGACGAAAGAACAAGGGATAAGATGAAACCCTAGTTTCACAAGAAATCCCTAATTCTCGGTCGATCATCATCGATCTAGTATCAATTCATCGAAGGATAAGAATACGTAATTGTAAGATTACATCACATCTATAGATCCGATCGATTCCTACGAGCCTCTTTTCGATTCTTGAGATTTGGTTTGGAAAAATCAACAAACGATCAATTCTTGATTCTATCTTTTAATGCTTTCTTAGATCTAGTTTTTTTCTCATTCTTGAACATCAACTATAAATCTTGAATTGTTTTGTTTTCTTTCTTTAAAAATTCAACTCATCTAATTCAAAAGACGAACGATTACACTTTCCCTGTGGACGATCCGCACTCACATACAATCTACAATCCGACACCGTAGTTGATTGCGGTCAAATAATTTTTGGTTGTGATTTCTTTACAATTCCATACTACACATCGAGAATTCTTTTCAATCAAATGGCGCCGCTGCCGGGGACTATTTGATTCGATTTATTACAATCACAGAATTTATAACAATCAAATGGCGCCGTTGCCGGGGATAGTGCGCTAATAGTTCGTATTTTGAAATTTGAGTTGAACAATTTATTCTATAATAATTTTTAGATCAAAATTCGTGCAAACACTAATACGTGTTTTGTGATTTGATTGCGAGGAAATCTGGGATCATTGGAGCTGGAGAAAAATTTTTCTGAAAATTCCAGAGGACTCAGGAGCTGAACAGAAGCTCTCTGCAAAATTCTTGTGCAGTGATCTTACCATCAAAGCGCGGAAGCGCGGCAAAGTACCCTAATCCGCGGCGGATCCGCCGCAGTTATAGCCCCTCTCTGCGGCAATTTTTCTCTGTAAGTCCTCTGCTTTCTTATCTTCTTCTTTCTCTGCTCCAACTAATATTTTGTGCAGGTTTCTTTGCAAATAAATTGCAGCGCCGCAAAGCAAAATAAAATTTGTGCGTGTTTTGATTCTTGTGGTTGTTGCATATTAATACGGAATTTAAGGGGCACGGCCAAATTCAAATTAGGTGGGGATTTCATTACCCTTCCTAGGCCCCGAAAATCGCAAAACTTGCATCCGCATTTACCCTCATTAATTACAAGAAATCTAGAGATGACTCTAAGGACCGTCGCGCTCAATTAGGACAGAAGAAGGCCGTGGGTAATTCATTGCTTATCCGCGTTTTCTTGTGGTGCCTAAGGCGAGTGTGTTTAAGGCTAGTGGTTTTTAATTAGGCCCACTACTTACGTAGTGGAGTACCTTCCCACTTACCTGGCACTTATCCGGCCACAGGGGAACAAAGAGGCAGTGGAGGATTGATCCTGCGACTTGTCTTTAGGCAGTTAGGAGCGGTCTAGAGCTTTGACCTAGGTGACCACTAAAATTAGGGTTTTGTGTGTTGCATTTGTTTTGTTGCATCATATTTTTCAAAAATCCGTATCAATTTTCAAAACAAACACCGCATTCATTCTTTCCCCTAATTATAAATTCACGCTGCCACTTGTACTAACCCTTTTAGTGCAAGATAGGCTGGACAACAGGTTTCTAGTGCCCGTTAGTCCGCGTTTCCCTTATCGACCCTAAAGTCAGTATTTATACACTTACCTTTCTTTACCCACCACCTCACCCACATCGATGGATCCACCTCCATCGAACTTCTTTTCCACTACTTTGCCGCCGTCCGTTGGTGCGCAGATTCCACCTCGCATTTCTCTCCAAGAGAGATGCTATCCAACACGAGGCCCCCTTTCCACCTGTCTTTCCACACCACCAGCCAACGGGGAAAATTTTCAAATAAAACCCCAATACATCAACCTTCTACCAAAATTTCACGGTCTCGAGTCTGAAGACGCATACGTGTTTATCACGAAATTTGAAAATGTATGCGCAATGATGGGTACTTCACAGCTTTCTGTGGATGCTTTACGTATTCGTCTTCTCCCATTCACTTTGTGCGATTTAGCCGAGAAGTGGCTATATAACACTACCGCACATTCCATTTCAAATTGGGACGAATTCGTTAAAGCATTTCTTAAGAAATTCTACCCACATCAAAAGACAGCTCGAGTCCGTAGCGAAATCTATCAATTCACCTAGCTTCCAAATGAAACATTTTCAAAATGTCTTGACCGCTTCAAGGATCTGTTAATCCAATGTCCACATCACGGCATCCCGAGATGGGAATTGTGCCGAATCATTTATGAGGGCATTACTCCTTACACAAGACAGTCCCTTGAATCCATGTGTCAAGGCAATTTTATGACCAAAAATGATGGGGAAGCCTGGAAATTTCTAGAAGATTTCGCTGAAAAATCTTTACAGTGGGAGGGTGTGAGTCAATCGTTTAGGGATGGCAATGATATTTCCATAGAAGTTAGAGCTGACATTTCAGCTATACAAAAGAAACTCGAGAATATGGAAAAATTCTTAGCTGCCCTAAGTCAAATATCACTCTCCAAAACTGTATGTGGTTGTTGTTCTGATCCGTCTCACTTGACGGAAGAATGTCCGTTTCAAGGTCCTCAGCATACAAATGCATCATTTCAAAGACCTAGAAACGATCCATCTTCCTCCACATATGATCAGGGTTGGAGGAATAACCCTAACTTTGCTTGGAACCAATCACAATTTCAAAACACGGTTCCAACCCAACACAATTTCCAAGGGGTCCCTCCACCACAACAGCACCCACCACTTCAATTGAGTCAGCACCCCTTCCAAGAACAAAATTTCCAAAATCCGGCCAACACTTTTGCACCACATGAAAACTTTTTGCAATTGACCGGTACAGATAATATCTCTGCACTAGCACAAACCTTGGATACTTTCATGAAACAATCCATCCAAGGGACGGCAAGTTTGCAATCTTCCGTCGAGAATGTAATGAAGATCATTATCTCTCAAAATGAAAACATCAAATCGATGGAAGAACAAATTGCACAACTAAAAGCCGAAATGAGTGCACGAGAGAAAGGAAAACTTCCAGCTCAACCTTTACCTAATTCTGGCTATTCACATCATGTGGATGAGATCACGTTGAGATCTGGAAGAGTGCTTGACACTCACGTTGGGGAAGAGTTTGATAATACTGATAAATCAATCAATAGAACCCCGGCTGAGACCTTTCCACACACTTCTTACCCCAGTTCTTCTACCCTACCATCTTCTTCCGAGCCTATTCTTCATTTCCCAAAAGGCTCTCCATTACAGCCCACTTCTTTTACCCCTCCACGGACGATCCCCACTTCTATTCCGGGATCGGTTCCACACCCACTTCCTTCTCCTATGATGGACCCAGCGCTTACTGCTAAAGCACCTTATCCGAATCGGTTAAGGGCTAATACACCGAGTCCACATATGGAGAAGATTATGAATATTTTTAAGCAAGTAAACACCAACATCCCTCTCCTAGATGCCATCTAACAAGTTCCTTCCTATGCGAAAACTCTTAAGAACTTGTGCACTAGGAAGAGGAAGAATCCAGTGCCCAGGAAGATTTTCATGGAAAAGACAATAGATACGGCTTTCCCCCAACAATTACCGAGGAAACGTAAGGATCCTGGATATCCTACTATTTCCGTTTCTATTGGGGAAAAACACATTAACCGTGCTCTATTAGACCTTGGCGCTAGTGTTAACTTGCTTCCATACTCAGTCTATGAGCAACTAGGTATTGGAGAGTTGAAGCCAACCAATTCCACTCTCCAGATGGCTGACCGATCAATCACTAAACCTAGGGGTGAACTGGAGGATGTGTTAATAAAAATCGGAGAATTTATATTCCCGGTAGATTTTATTGTAATTGATACACAGCCTGTAGCGAACCCACGGAATCAAATTCCAGTGATTTTAGGTCGCCCCTTTTTGGCCATTTCCAATGCTATTATCAACTGTCGTAATGGTTCTATGACCCTATCTTTCGGGAATAGGTCAATTGAATTGAACATTTACAAGTTGGGAAGTGTACCCTCCGAACCTATTGCTCAGGCATGTTCTGTCGACTTAATGGATGTCGACAGCAGCGAATTTGATGATCCTCCTGATATTGATCTAGACTCTTTTCATATGTTATTGTTTGACCCAACTATGTATCTTACACATACGGACTCTTCCACTGAGATGTCCGGGTCAACAATTAACACTGATTATGAACTGTTCTTAGAGTCTGAAGATCACCCTGCACTTTGTGATGACATTATTCACCGGGGTATTAATGGAACTTCTGAGGAGATCTTCGCTGATAAACTCGCATTTTTGAATGACAAGGGTGTTGAGATGAATCATCTACCAATCAATGAAATTAAACCTCCACCCCTTCTTTTGACTTGTAAAAAGAATGCGAGCAATCCATCACATTCACTGCATCGTCTCTCCAAAATGAGACGCACACACATTCTATTCCACCACTTAACATTTCCCCACTTCTTCTTCTTCCACCAACCAGAGCATTGTATTGATAAAATTTTTGAATGGTTGGTGTTAACATTTGGTCTTTGCAAAGCTTGGCATCGACCAATGATTCTTGACCCCCACTTATGATTTTAAAAGATTTACATTGCATAACTCAAGTTTGGGGGGGTATATGTTTTTCTGGCTCCTAAAAAAAAAATTTTTACAAAATGTTGAGCCAAAAATAAGTTTGGGGAAGGGTCTTCACTTAAATATTTTGCCTCCACTAATAAATTCCTCCCAAGCTTATAGGTTTTTCGAGATTTAGCAGATGGCAACAGTGAGGACACTGTTGAAAACAAGTTTGGGGGAGGTTTGTGCTTATTTTCGCATCATTTGCATCATACATTGCATAAGCACAAAACATTTCTTTAAAAAAAAACTATAAAAATTTAAAAAATTTCAAAATTATAAAAATATTTTTTGTACATAAATAAGATAATAAAAGATTAGATAGTGAACAATTACATCCATGAGATTAGAAAAATTTAAGAAAACTAAGAAAATTAGAAGTTTTCTTATACGAACTAATAATAAGTAGTTATGAGCCGTTGTCCCAAGGGTTAGTAAGATGAAGGACGTCACTAATCTGAGGATAAAAATAAGTCTGAAAAATAGTTTCTATTCTGGAAGCCAAACATTTTGAACGTTGCTACCCTGCTATTCGCACTTACACACATCTTAAAGCCTGGGATAGTAGAGGATACCTTGAAATGCTCTTGTCTTAAAGCCAAAAGTATGAAAAGAAAAAAATATGTTTTAAAGTGGTGAGAAAAATGGATACTGGTTTTGTTATCACCGAGGGCAATAAAAATATATAGCAAAGGGTGCTTCTTCACCTAGTGCCCCAAGGTCAACTGGTCTGGGAGTCACTGCTATGCCTAAGGTGGTGCAAGACTAGGAAAATACACCAAGTTAGAAAGCACATTAGTAATCGGTCGGTTAGTACCTCAAGAAGTATTAACGGTCGCATGAAAGTGTGTAAGCAATCTCGTTTATCAAAAAGTACTGAGGTCGATGGGCAAGAGTATGATAGCTTGAATTGAATTCTCCGGGTGTAGGGATGCCTTTACACACACGCAGGGTGATATGATCGATGTTTGGAATAAAGATAGGAATGAAGAATAAGACGATGTTTTATTGAGGGAGGACGTGATTTCTGACATTTTTCATGACCACTAAGATAGGGCTCATGACAACCGAAAAGCTAGCTTAGTTGGAAACCCTAATTTTCAAAGTCTTTCTTTTACAATTCTTTTCTTTAAATGTAATATTCATGATCTTTCTTTTATTATTGGATTTTGTGGGTGCAATCCGCTGAAAACCCTCAGGAGACAACACTCCTCCTACTAGGGACACCTAGAGGTTTAAAGGCTTGTTGCACGTGCTCAGTGCAATCGTGTTGCCTACGAAAGTGTGCTAGTTAGTTTTTCTCTTTCTTCATTTTCTCCTTCTCTTTTTCTTTAATAAAACATTCGCTCGAGACGATCGAAATTAAGTTTGGGGGTATTTGATCAGTCGAAAATATTGTATATTTTAGCCGGCAATTTCCCCATCTTTTACATACATTTAGAAGTGTTCGGCATTCATATTCTACATATTAGCAAATCTGTCATAAAATATGAGATTGCATGTGTTAGACTTTTAAACCGACACTTTAAGGGAAATTAACCGCATTTCATGGCATCGCATCATTTCTATATTTGCGCAACACTTGTCTTGAGTCTGTGCAGGAAAATACGGAAGAAAAAGACCAAAGAGCTGATCAAATATTACGCCAATTAAATCATTTCAGATCTGGTAGCAGTGCAGAAGGAATTAGATAATTCTATATATCAAAACAAGGCCCATACAAAAGTACAAGCCCACAACAGAAGAATGAAAGCCCAAAGCTCCAACTTGGCCGCGCATCCGCGGCAATAGCCTCCTTATGCCGCGGAAGCGCGGCTCAGTAGTGACGTCATCTCCTCATTTTCAGTGCAAAGTTCTTCCAGCGGGACCCACACCTCATTGTGATACTTCAAATTACAGAATTATCTCGAAGCTACTGCCAGATCAGCAAAGAAGATTAAGAAGGCTAATCCTAATTAAGTTCATAATTAATCCTCTTCTAGAAGCTCCTCCTAACTAATCCTCATCTAGAACCTTCTCCCCTAACTAACTTTTGGAGGGAAATTTGAATTCCCTCAACAAACTTTTGGAGGGAAACTTAGAATTTGAAATCCTAGATCTAGGGTTAGTTATCTATAAATAGAGCCTAGATCTAAGGGTGGAGGTTGTTCACCATTAGTGGTTCTTTTAATCTTCATTAGTTAAATCAATCTTTCCCTCTTTCATCATCTTCTTCCACAAGTCTCGTGACAAGGCTTGTGCGAAACCCTAACCCTAATTCCACTCCAAATCCAAGATCTTGAGTACCAAACCAAGCGAGAAGCCTTCAACCTTTTAGGAGCCGAGCCGATCTTCAATCGGGCAAGTGATCCAAGCCGATCCGAGATCCACGGAGACGAGCGAAGCCAAGTCGACGATCAAGTTCTTCCTCTTGTAGTTCTTGAGCGAATGTAACTAAATTGTTGATATAAATAAAAGGTGAATTTCTTTAATCTTGCTTTCTTTTAATTCTTGCATCATGATTAGATCTCAATTTGTAATTGTTGCTCTTGTTGTGATGTTTGAGTAAAACTCCGCTCGTTAAGGAGTCGAGACGATTGTAGAATGATGATGTAACAAATATTAATACGATTTTTAAGTCCTACGAGTTTGTAAACCCTAGCAAGTTCAAGAATCGATGACCTAGTTTCGTAGCGATGCTTTCTTGATTGCGATCGCTCGAAATTAGGGATCTACGATCGTTTCTTGAATTTACTAGAGGCTAGAATGTGAATGATATCGACGAAAGAACAAGGGATAAGATGAAACCCTAGTTTCACAAGAAATCCCTAATTCTCGATCGATCATCATCGATCTAGTATCAATTCATCGAAGGATAAGAATACGTAATTGTAAGATTACATCACATCTATAGATCCGATCGATTCCTACGAGCCTCATTTCGATTCTTGAGATTTGGTTTGGAAAAATCAACAAACGATCAATTCTTGATTCTATCTTTTAATGCTTTCTTAGATCTAGTTTTTTTCTCATTCTTGAACATCAACTATAAATCTTGAATTGTTTTGTTTTCTTTCTTTAAAAATTCAACTCATCTAATTCAAAAGACGAACGATTACACTTTCCCTGTGGACGATCCGCACTCACATACAATCTACAATCCGACACCGTAGTTGATTGCGGTCAAATAATTTTTGGTTGTGATTTCTTTACAATTCCATACTACACATCGAGAATTCTTTTCAATCAAATGGCGCCGCTGCCGGGGACTATTTGATTCGATTTATTACAATCACAGAATTTATAACAATCACCGCGCTCCTTACGCCTTGAAATGACTTCTTGTTCGAGATGGCGGAAGTAAGAAGCGCTCTGCTCAATCCACGCTGCTCTTTGATTGCTGGCGGCCAAGGTCTCGAGAGCCGGACACAGCGACTCCAACTGATGCAGGCGGGCCTCGATCTCCTTGCAATGGTGCGATGATACCCTCGTCATGAAAGTTCACGAGTATCACCAGCATCGGGTTAACCGCTGTAGCAAAATCCGCAGCTGAAGTAGGGGTCTCGACGTCAAGTTCCTCAATGTAATCGCTCAACATACGCAAGCTGTTCGCGGCGCCTTTCGAAGATGGGCGTCTTAGGTAAGGACCTGCTGGCATTATGATGCGAGATTCGAAGGGCGCCGAGACCGGAACGACAGCTGAAAAGAAACAAGATGTGATCAGATAACCGTTCAGAAAATGAAAAAGGGGGGAGTCATCAGTGTGACAGTCACTATACCAGTCGAGACAGGTGGCAAAGTCGGAAGGGCCGGGGGCGCAGCTGGTCTTTTATCCCCTCTTTCAATTTGTAGCACTGCAGTCGAGATAAGAAAAAGGGGTTAGAAGTAATTCCATCAGTAAAAAAAAGAGAAGAGAAAGAAAGATGTCAATGGAAATCATACTTACCAACGCTACCAGAAGAAGAAGCAAGTGCGGACGGGAAGGAGAAGTGTGGGAGCAACATCTGATATACATGATCGAAGAGTACTCCTGAAAAGACACCACGACATGACCTTAGTACCCAAATTACACGTATGAAGTACAGGATTAAAGAATTACAAACCTATACCTTCCAACATCTTAGATGGTATGAGAGAGGGTCGAGAGGTGGCAACCGCCAAGGCAGTCGTGGAAGGCGTTCCCTCAAGCAGTGGGGCATCGGCACTGGCTGCACCTGCATTACGAAAAGGTGAACTTGTCAGAAAAGGTTGTAAAGTAAAGAAAAGTAGCAACTTAGGATTTTACCTGAAGAGCTCCCGGCTGAAACGGAGACGACTCCCTCCTCTATTGACATGAGGCCGCCACCCGTGGCCTCATCGCCCGATTCGATGGGAACTGTCGTCGTGCTCACGCGGCCAGGAGATGGCTGAAGATCGTAGACAGGGAGGGCAATGATAGGAGCATTGCCAGACTCTTGAGAAAGAGTGGCTAACTCTTCCCCAGGAGTCGCACCCATCTCACCCGTTCCGTCTGCGGGATCTTCGATCCCCACCGGCTCATCCACCGTCACTGCAAGAGCGTCGGCCTCAAGTGCCTCGTCCGCCACTACCTTGGGCTCAGTTGGAATAATCATTTCATCTGCCGCCACTTCAGGCTGGGCATCAATGACCTTCTCGGCTACAGATCCCTCAACCGCCACCTCAGGTTCCGAAGTCTCAACAACGTTGCCCACCGTCGGCTCGGGTTCAGCAGGCGCCGCCCCTTCTGTTTCCCTGGGTTCAACGGTTTCCGCTTCACCCTTGGTTGGACTTGGCCCTGCCAGATAATATATATAAGAAGACCGTTGGCATTATAATTCTCACAATGGGAATTCTGAAAGAAATGTTACCTGAAGTGGACTTGTCATTTGCGCTACGAGTGGCATACGCTACTTGTCTGTGAGCAGTGGATAGGGCGACGGGAGCCTCTTCGGAGGGAGTATCGGCCCGAGGGACAGTGCTTGGGCCCGCTCCCGTAGCTAAAGAAGCCCGGCGCGCCTCCGCTTCACGCCTCGTGCGTTTCCTTTCCTCCCGGGCCATTGAGACGGACCTCACCATAGCCTCTCTCACTGAGGCATCCTCGTATGTATACAGGGATGCCTCCAGGCTCTTCAAGGCATCCCTTGTCGACTTATTAAGTCGAGGCTCTTGCAGCAGCCCCGACGAGATCGGAGCTCCAGCGACAGGTTCCAGGAGGATCTCCTCATCGACTGGTATAACCCCTATAGAGAAACAAAGGAAGAATGTTAGATTGATCATCGAAAAAGATAACGAAATTCGGAGGGGTAGGACATACCGGCGCCCGCTAAAGCGCGCTTCTTTTCTTCCTCCTGGAAGGTTTTCAAAGAGGCAGCAATAGCTTCTTCGGTAGAGACACCTGTTGAAAATGGGGAAGGGTATTAGCCAAGAATAAGGAAAAATGCGATGAAATAATGAAGAAAGCAGCTAATAACTACCTGAATTAGCAAGTTTATTCAACCATGCCTCAAGCCTTGCTGCTCGCTCAGAAGCCGCAATGGCGGCCGCCAGGTTGGTGTCTGCGGGGTCTACAACGAAGCCCTTATTGCTGCCATATTCACTTATTCCTTCGGAAAGAGGGGCCTCAGGCTCTAAGCTAAGAATCGTGTCAAGGGAAAGGAGCGACTTTTTCTTCTTCTGCCCCCCAACCCTAGGTGCACGCGAGATCGATTTACGTTTGGCAGCCACCTTGGAACGGCGGGCCCCGATGTCTGCACCTACGCCAGACTCTGGCGAAACTGCAACCACTGTCTCCACTGGAGCACAGGGAGCTGGGGGTGCCTCCGCAATATCAGGAGGCGGCAATCCACGCGGAGGACTCTGCACACGCGAAGGTCCTGCTTTGGCGTCTTTTAAAGGTGGGATTACCGGGGTCCTTGGCACCAAAGGAGCGTTGCGATCGCTACCTAGAGGTGCACCCTTGCGGTCGATCAACAACCGCCTTTCCTCCTTTATAACCGCCCCCGTCGAATGACTGTACCATTCTGTGTATACCCTGAGCAGTCGTGGGGTGCAGGCCGGCTCGCTGATAAAAAAGAGGGAACCCGTGTTTATACGCATGAAGTGATGCAGCGCTCTCTCCATCCCTTCTTCGGTCGCAGCAGGTTCCGATAAGAAAGCCTCCAGCGGTACCCCTTGATTATAACTCAGCTGCTGGGCGAAACGATACAGATTATATCTCATGAAGATCGCTTCCCCATTTCGCCTAAACACCAAGAAGCCCGGTCTGATGGAATATAAGTGAAGAGTCTCCCGGGCCGTTAAAACCGAGGTTCCATCTTTGAAAGTGTCTTGCAATGGCCGAACGGCAGTGGTGGACGCTTTTCCGATGGTCAACACCTTATTAATGAAAGACACACCGGCTCCGACGGTGTGAGAGCGAAGGAGTAGACCCCTGGCATCTCGTGGCGACGGATTCACAATCGACGCGCTAATCAGCTGTATGATGCGAGGGAAGCTGCATCTTTCAAAGAACGAAGGCCTTTTATGCATGCCAAAAATGCCCGATGTGTGTAGCTCGAGCCATGACATAAAATAGTGCATCGGGAAGACGACGTGCAGTACCCCGGGCTCGTTAACATCCGCTGCTCGGCTGAGTCCATGATATAAGTGTGCCAATCCAGCGATCCCGACGGCCACCTTGACCCCGATAACCATCCGATGGGCTGGATAGAAGACAGAGGGCCACATGCGATGGGAGTGCATTGGGATCGCAAACCAGCTCAGCCACAACTGAGAAATCCTAAGAAAAATGCCTCCTCGTCCATCCCGGGGACCGCAATTTCTGCAAAAGGGGTAACCGGGAGATTCGGAAGAAAGAAACCCTTTTGGTCTATTTCCTTCACCGGCAGGTTATCCAAACCTAGACCGAAAGGGTCATCCAAAGTGGCAAACTTGGCAGCCTCTGATGAGAGGACGCTTGGGCGAAGGAACCGAGCGATGAAATCTTCAAAGTTAACCCCCCGACTCCCATGTTCGATAAAAAGAGATTCATAAATGTTCAACACCTTGATCAAACTCGGGAATTGGTGTTGAACAGCGTTTTCCGGCGTGATCCCCCTTACCATCGGCTTAGCACCGAAGATGTACTCATCTGTTGGGAGCAGCTCCTCATAGTGCTCCCCCAAAACTGGTAGGCCGGATACCTCCGTGAACTCCTCCAAAGAGATGGACACTTCCCTATCCATTGCTAGGAAAGTGTGGGTAGGAATATTCCACTGCTCCAGGAAAGCCTTGAGCCACCAGGTGGGGAGCGTGGGATACTGGAAGAGAGAGACGTAGACCGTGGTGTACAACCCTAATTTTATCAACTGCGACTTCTTTGTCGACAGGATGTACCGGGCCCACGGCAGGTAACCAATCGGGTGGCGGGGGATCAGACCGAGGTTGTATGATTGCCCCCAGGGTCGTGCTTCACCCTGACAGATACGGCGTCCTAGGATATCCAAGACCATAGGACGCTGAACCGGTATCGCATCTATGGCAGGTTCTAGAAATCCCTTTGATGTCCAATCCTTCATTTCCACGGCGTACTGTACCGGGGGTGAGCTGGCGTAATGAATCGCCGTTATGGGTTCTGACGGCACCGCGCATGTGAAGCTTCGTCGGCCCATGATGATATGGTTATACCAAGACCTCCAAAGATGGAGATTATTGTACTCCGGGTCGTATTGTTTAATCATGGTCAGGACTTCGCGGTCCAAGGGCGCCTCGGGAAATCCCTCCTCTGAGCGGACGAACGGGAATGAAGTGTCTAGAGACATGATCGCTGCAAAAAGAACAATTTACCCGTTAGTGTTGTAATTCCGACGTTTGGCGTCTAAAAAAAAAAGAGAAAATGCATTAATTAAATTAAAATTAATTAATTACACAACACAGCAGTGCAGTGAGTAGGAGACCAAAGGGGGACCCACAAAATCTGGATGACAATACGTCAGGTAATAAGACAAACTCATCATTGGATGAGGTTGTCAGTTGGTCCCCAAGAAAACATTCCTATTAATAAAGAATCCCTAAAGACAAGGAGGAAATCTCCTCTTTTAGAGTAAAGCTCTGTCACAGACTGACACTTGTCAAACTTTGGTCTCAAGGGAATAAGATTCTTTAAAAAAAGAGCTTAGTTCTGTGGTGATAATAAAAAAAAAACTTGTTTAAAACTCCTAAAGAGATTAAAACATTTTTTGAAGACTCTTAGAAGTTCTTCATTTTTGGACCAAAAAAGATCTATTTTGGATCCATGAACAAGATCTTTTCAGATCTATGGATTCATGAGAGCAAAGCTAGCTCTTGATGAAACCCCAATGGGATCACTTTAGATCAAAAGATGAGAGCAAAGCTCTTTGGTTAAGATAATTAATTTGATTTAAATTAATTTTTACCTAAAGTTTCTAACTTTGGGAAGGAGCAAAGCTCTGAAGTTCTTAAGAAAGAGCAAAGCTCTATTGAAATAAAAAATCTTTAAAACGGTAAGATTTTTCTAAGGACCAGAGGTCCTATTTATAGGGCGCTTGCACCCCTTGAGCTCACCCCTTGATCCAACGATCAGGAGTTTGCCACCGCTGCACTCATGTGTGCGCCACGTGAGCGCAACGGTGGGGGGGCATTTGTTTCGCCCAATTAGAGCAAAGCTTTGTTGAAATTCAAAATTCAAAATTTTTGAAGCAACGCTTCAAATCTCGGGCACAGCGCACCACATGTCAGGCGCTGATACGTCAGCGCAGCTCCCGAGAAGGCGGGCCCAATCAGAGCAAACCTCTATTTTTTAAGCAAAATTAAAGGAAGCGACGCTTTAGTTGTGCAAGCACTGCGCTGCACGACACGTGTCAGCGCAGATGCGCTAGCGCAGTTGCGCTGCGCTGTGCGCTGCGCGACACGTGTCAGCGCAGATGCGCTAGCACAGTTGCGCTACTCTGTGCACTGCGCGACACGTGTCACGCGCTGGGGCATTTGCGCCAAACAGAATGAAGATTTTAAAGAAATCTTTCTGTTCTTGTTAAAACAAGAAGATTTTCTTCTGTAAAATAGAAGCCATGGGATCAAAGACCCAACGGTGGGGAAATTCCCCAAATCATTCAGAGAGAAATTTCTTTAACAAATTAACTAATTTATGGGCACTATAAAAAGGACCCTAAGCCTCAATTCAAAGGCATCAACATTCTTCTAAAAAAAAGAGAGGGAACTCTGAAGAATTCCTTAAGAAAAAAAAGAAAGGTAAAAAAACCTTTAGAAAAAGAGAAAATTCTCTTAAAAAAACAGATCATTGATCTAAGAACAAGATCAATGATCTTCAAGAAGAAGAAACTTAACTAATAATAGTGTTTTGCACTTGCTTATGAACCATTGGCTCCTTGAAAACAAAAAAAAACTTGTTTTCCTTTGATTTAAAACCAATCAAAAGATAAAACAGTGCTTTGCGCTTGAAAAATTGCACTGTTGCGCTCTTGTGTTGGCGCAAGCCATTAGGGAGCGCCACGTGTCAGCAGCACAACAGCGCAGCGCACTGACACAGCGCACTGCGCTGTTGCGCTTGCGATCTTCAAATCGTGACACGTGTCACCACCACAAGTGCTTGCGCTCAATGATTGGAGCAAAGCGCCTAACAAATGCACTGCATTATTTACTGAAGGGCCAGGCCCAAATCAAAGAGGCCTAACAGGCCAAAACAAAACGCAATGCATTAAAAGGGTAGAGCCCAAACAAGGCGGATGCTCTGTATCATTTATAAAAGGGCAGAGCCCAAACAAAATAAGAAATGCAGTGCATTGTTTAAAAAGGTGAAAAGCCCTAGCACAGGCCTAACAAGCCAAAGATAAAAAACGTGGAATATTCCCAACTGGACTTAGCCCAATTTTAGCCGTAAGTCCTTAAATTAAATTGACTGAGCACGACTGCTCTCTTAAATTAATTTATATCCGGTTCGAGGGTACATCTCCGAGCTCCTCTGACACTTATCGTTGTAATCCTTCAACGACGTCGGAGAGGCGACGGGTCCCGACGACCACATACGTCAATATGGACTGCGGGGTCCTTAAACTCGTGGACCGAGACGTCCTTAAACTAATATTGGACCGAAACGTCCTTAAACTAATGTCGGACCGAAACGTTCCTAAACTAATATTGGACCGAGACGTCCCTAAACTAATATCGGACCGGGACGTCCCTAAACTAACGATGGACCGAAACGTCCTTAAACTAATATCGGACCGAAATGTCCCTAAACTAATAATGGACCACCACGTCCCTAAACTGGAACAATAGAGCCTCAAAATGCTCTATTGCCGGATCTAAACGGTCCCATTTAAGTCGATCTTAGCCTCAATACGGCTAACGCATCCTTAAACTAAAACACCAAACCCAAATCTAAGCAAATACGGATTTGGACTAATCCACGTCCTACGGGCGACGGCATTACTCAGTCTCCGTATACAATCCACGGGCAACCATAAACAAAACAAACACATACGACACGAAGTGAAATTCTGGAGAAGGAGAAAGTGGTTACCGCGATGCGGTAGCGTAATTAACTGCAGGGCCTTGCGCCTGCAGGGAAGAGCGTCCCCACAATCAAAAACCCCTCAATCGAGGGGGAATCTGACGAAGTCTGCTACATCGGCCGCATCCGTCTAAACCTCCGATACACGGTGCCATAAATCAACTTGGCATCTTCGGAGAGGTGGAAGGATAAAACCATATAGCATCTGCCCCGAATCTCAGGTAAGACGGCCACCACGTCGTCTCCGCCGCCATTCGGAGGGGAACAAGGGGCACAAACAAAAAGTGAACCATACCTGTAACATTTTCAAAAATATAAAATATTAATTTTGGGAATTTTTATTATTTAATATTATTTTATTGATTATTTTAATATTAAATCTATAATTAAATGCAATTAAATAGGAAAAATGTTAGAAAAATTATGAAAAATTATGGAAAATTCTAAAATAGGGTAAATTAGTGAATTTTGACATTTTTAAGTTTCTGTGATTAGTTTGACACTAATTTAGTGCTAATCGCGATTAAAATCGCTAATCGGGTTTTTTGGCAATTTTGTGCAAAACTTGCACATATCATTTTCTCACCCTTGTGCATTTCTTCCATGATATTTAGGGTTTCTAGTTATGTGAGAAGGGTTTTGATTAGAAAAGAAAAGAAAAAGAGAAAAGGAAAATGAAATTAGAAATGAGAGTAGGTGAGAGAGAGGTATGGGGCATTCTTGACTTCAACCCTTAGCCAATTTCACTCATTCTCCCCCCACTCCTTCTTCAGTTGCTGCTGCTGCTGCCCTAGCCCATTCCTCCCCTCTTCAATTCCTCTTTTTCATCTCAAAAACAACACCAAAACCCCAATCTCCTTTCATTAAAAGTGTGCACAAGCTTGAGATCTACAAGATGGACTAAGAAAGCATGGATTTTGGCCACTGGGGGCAACTCAAGAAAATTCTTGAGTTGCCAAATGAGGTAATTTCTGAACCATTGTCTTAGTTTTAGCATTTCCTATACCCCTATGCAAGTTGTTAATCGATATTGTGTGAGATAATGGACATGATGAAAACCTAGTTAGGGTTTGAGGGAAACTTGAGTTGTAATGTGAAATTGAGTTCAAGTGAGGTTATATAAACACCCTAGTGCATGAATTGGAACCCAAAACCTGAAGCTAGAACTAGAAATACGGATTTTAGAAACCGATGTCGGGGAAAATGTGAAATCTGTGAGGGTTAAATGGAATCTGCTATCACCCCGAGAACCCTAAAATGATTTTGAGTGGGAATTGAGATGTGCAGGCAGGATAGAGGCAACACCCCAAACCCTAGCCCCCAACTCCCTATTCCGGCCGCCAAATTCCCTATTTTGGCCGCCAATTGCGGCCTGGGTCCCACCTCCTTGGCTCGTATTGGTTCTGTAGCTTCTACATTGTTAGTTTAGGCCCCTGGTATATATAGTTTTGTATAAAGTGACCTAGGGTGAAATCTGGGACATATTTCAAGAGTTGCTGTTTTGGATTTTTGTTTCCGTATTCCGTATTTTCATTTCTGCATTGGTTTGTTTCGTTTTACCTCGACTATTTGGCGTTTATACGACGATATAGAGGATTTATTGATGGTTTTGAAGGCGTGCCATAGGTTTTCACCTATAGGCCCCTTATCGTGTCGTTTTGGACTTCGTATGCCGTTTTAGCTTTGATTTGGTTTTGATGCGATGCGATACGTGTGTTATGTGTAGGTACACCGCGACGATCCGAGACGATGCGGAGGATGACAGTGACGTCGACACCGACACGCAGGACACAGGTGAGTAGATTAATCTACAGGGGGAAGTCGGGTGGATGGCGTATAGCACCCCCGCAGTCCGTGGTGTGGTATACGAATACGTATACCCACGTATATTTATTATGTGTTGTTAGGATCATTGATATGAATAATGGTTTTATTGATGATGAGATATATGGTTTGGGTATAGTACGAACCCTAGGTAGCGATTGCACATACTTACACACATACTTACATACCTACATTCACACCCTTGCATACTACTCATACTTGCAGTGTTTGATGATTTGGGATGACTTTGGAGATGAGTCGATGATGTGGACTTTGCGCCGCGAGATCGGCGAGTTGATATTGATTCATATATGGGATATGATTTGTGTTTCTTGCGGGCTTGGGATATGTGTACCCCGCATGCATACTTCATTGATGGTATCGATTGTACTAGACATAGAGTAGTACCCCAGACTATTTGATCTGATGATAGTGATACCTACTATGTGATGATACAGTGAGATGTTGAACCCTACCCAGCTATTGGGGATGCCGTACGATGATTTACCGTACGAGCCGATATTGATGATAGATCCGCACTCATAACTCGAGGATACCTTACGATATGACATTGAGGCGGGATCACCGACTATATATATATATATATCGACTCAGAGGTTAGGCGGTTTCCTTACCTGTAGTTCAGTCGTATAGTTAATATAGTTGTTAGAGTAGATGGGACTTCTTACCTATTTCAAAAACTAACGAATCGTGGGTATTTTTAAAGACAGCTCAAGGGAATCTACGGATATTTCAAAAACGACTTATCTTTTCATAAAAACACCGTAGCCCCTATTTTCAAAACCCCATGATTCGTGTTATTTCAAAAGGCACCAATTGTAGGACTTATTTTAGAGTAACCTGGATTAGTGTTGGTTACGTCTAGTTTGAGCTCCCACCCCCTTTCTGTGGTTCGCTTTGCATCGCATTTATATACTATGTTTCATGCTCCAGTATTAATATCATGCTGATAGGACACCAGCACCATTATCGATGATGCATCTGTTCCACGTACACTTGTTGCCGGCTCACACACTCATCATCGATAATTGCCATGTCACTACACTGTAGTACCATTACATTCATTATATGATTCTTACATGACATGATGATGTACATACCTTCTTTACATGTAGCATACATCATGGATTGATTGCATAACACATCGCATTGGATTTATTTCTTGATGTTGGATGTTCATGTGATTTCTGGATTTGGGAACCGAGGATGTCTTTAAAAGAGAATACATTATTGTTTTAAAAACCCGGTTACCCTTGATATGATATTTGGTGCGTCCACCATGTGTTTTCTCGGTGCTGAGAGCGACATGTGAAACCCGAATCGAGGAGGCGGATGAGGCCGATTGCGGGTACATGGTGGACCCGGTAAGGTACCCCGGGGCAAGAAGACGTGGTGATGACGATGAGCCTGACAGGGGGAGATTGCCTACCGGTGACTTTACCCGACGCGTCGGATATCCGGAGGATACCGTCGTGGTCTGAGATTTATGGTAGGGGCCGGTCTGGACTGACGGCGCCCTAGATATGATGGTTGAGACTTTGAGATATCAGGATATTGGGATTTCGTTTGTGCCGATGCTAGGCACAGTTTTATGCTGATTTCATTATGGTACCTCATCTTTTAAAATACAGGGAAATCTCACTAAAGTATGAAAACTGTTGTTTCATGTGAATGTATTCTGTTTTCACGCATTCATATCTCATTCATATGCTATATTGTTATCTGAGGCACTGACACAGACACATTGAGATTGCACTCGGGTTAGATATTTACCCTAGCCTTGCTATAGGCTGCATGCTTTATATTGAGGATTTTTATACCGATCGTTGACTTAAGATTATGTCTTGCATTCGGTTTCTGCTTGTAGATGTTTCTATTCACGAGTTGGCAACTCACCCCCGTTGTGCCACAGTTCTTGCAGGTTCTGCCGTACAGGTTCCTTTGCGGTATTTCTGGCACACTACTTCTTGCGGGTGACTTGCTTTTGGTAGGTGGGTTCTTTCGCATCAAGAACCACCATTGTATTTATTTATTTCATTGTATCTAGAAATTTCCATCAACCAAAACTTGTATATTCTTTCAGACCTAGACTTTAGTGTTGTATATTTCGACCTTAGAGTCGCGCTTAGTAGTATTGCTGGTTTCTGTTGCTTTTGAGCTTTCTTTTGATTTTGATCCTCGCCACTTGGCGTTGTATATTGTTATATCATGTGTGACTGTGACCGTCGATTGACGAAGAGCTAGCTCCCGCTTGGGGATGCCTTTTCATTGCTTATATATTGTTATTCATGTTGTACCCCATTCGGGGCCAGTTTTACAAAGGAAACTCTGCCGAAATTTCTAGAAAAGACTGTACCGTTTTTTAAAATGCACATTCGGCTTAGTTATTTATAAACCTTGATTTCAACGTGTTTTCTTCACTTCTTTAAACCAGTTTTCTTTATTTATTCTTCAAAATGGTTTTAGATTTCTGGGCTTTTGGCTTACTTGGATCAGATGGAGTCCTATAGGCTTCATATGGTTCGAGTGCCAGTCACGTGCTCTTTCGGGTCGTGACAAAGTTGGTATCAGAGCGCTAGGTTGACCTTGGTTCGAGTCTAAGTTTGACTATGTGGAGCCTAGGGCGTTGTTTATATACGGAACTTAGGCTTGACCTTACGGAACTTAGACTTGGTCGAGGGGGTACTAAACCCGAACTTTCGTCGTTTTAGGATGACCCTTGGTTGATGGATTAGGTGACTAAAGTAGAGTGACGTACCGTTGGTATGTTCCGCGGCATACTTACGACACGCCACTCCGCTTAAGGAACCTTAGGATGTGCATAGTTCTTGAGATCAGTGATTCTTTTCATATCCAGGATTATTCATCCATTTGAGATCCCCGATTCTATTAGTTTCATGATCATACCTTCATTGATGCTGTTCCTCCCTATGATCATGTATCCACTCTGGATCTGTTGTTTCCTTTCTTGCCATTGATGCGCTCTTCTTGATACTCGATTGAGATTCCTGTCACCATGGTTGAGCGCAGTTGGGCTGCTGCTAGGGTTACGGCCGGTGTGAGCTCGTTTGGTACGGGGGCCGACCGTTGTGTTTTCTGGTGACATGGGAATGTCTCGAGTTAGTGTTGGTGATTGTGACCTCTAGTGGAGGCGAGTGCTTGGTTTTGCACCGGATGATCGGGCCATTGTTAGAGCTGCCAGTTGAGAGAGGACTGTTGATGTACAGCGTGCCTCAGAGGTTGTGATGTCGCCTACCGTGCAGACAGATGGACCAGCTGTTGCTGAGATTGACAGAATGTTGCTTTCGGAGCTTACGAGCTGAGATTGCCGGAGCTGTTAGGCAGATGAGACAGATGATAGCTAGTCTACCCGATTTGAGAGACGAAGGTGATTCGTCCGATTTTGCGCCAGAGCGTGCCCAGTTGAGTTGAAGATTTCCAAGGTTGAGAGTCTTACCCAGATCTAGAGCAGACCGATTCAGAGATGACCGCCTATGTATTGCCCTTCCTGGAGGATTGAGGCATTGTTCGGCGTACAGGCGTATGAGCCAGTTGCTGCTGTAAATGATGAGATGTCGCCCAGATGGTTGGAGCTGTTGTAGCGTGAGCATATACTCAGAGAGAGGATAGCGAGTCGCTAGTCACCTGAGGATGAATGACTAGGACATGTGGTTCGTTCGTTACCGATGCGAGGACATCAGATAGATTGTTTCCAGCTAGAGACGACTTCACGCAGGTTCGTTGAGAGTCGATTGAGACGATCGAATGTCAGGAGCCATTTTCCAAGTTTAAAGTATATGGAAAGACATGCAGGTGATTCTATGGACCCTCTAGAAGAATGAAACCCTAACTCGACTAATGACCGTGTGACAGCCTTTGAACCTTAGGGTTTACGGCGGTTCCGCGGCGCCATCAGTGAGGCTTGGGTTTGCCCTTCTACGGCTGGACCACCGACGCTGTGGCATGTACTCGATACTATTAAACTGTACCCGAGATGTGAGCTCTTGGGGGATTATGAGGTTCTGACGAGTCGATCGGATGGTTCGACATCTTTCGGATATCGTGATGGGATACTGCTTGGGAGACTCCAGAGACGAGGATAGCCGTCGGAGCGCAGTTCGTGTAGCCACGATGAGACGAGTCCGGATCAGTCGACATTTTTAGCAGAGTGAAGAAAAGAGTTCGCACGAGATTTCGATGGGATGACATTCCACTCCGCTGACATCAGAGATGTGATATGCACCCCGAGGCGTGGTATATGGATATATCTTTCGGAAAGAAGCGCGACAAGTATGCAGCCGTTCCGGAATAAGCTTTAGCTTCAGTAATGGATGACGACTTCCCGGCAATTCGGCAGGATTGAGATTTAAGAAAGGAACCTCGACAGGACTTTTCCGGAATACGACACGAGAAGACCTGGACCCAGGAGTGGTCATGATTGCGCACACCTAGCAGGCCAGAGTTCGGCATTGTCGACAAGGTAGTTGACCAGGAGCGGATAAAGGAACTTACCCAGATGCGTTGCGAATTGAGCAAGGACAGTCGAGAGATGAGTATTCCTCCGATGGTTGAGACGTGTTCCCGAGGATCTGTTCGACCAGACAGCTTCTACAGGATGATGAAGCTACAGAGTACGCGATTTCGAGTCCGTGCGAGAGACTTCAGATTGACCGGTTTCCGAGAAATGTTGTGCTGAGGACACAGATGCCCTTTGAGCGAGAAGAGGTAGTACAAGAGAGCCAGCATCTGTACAGATCGGCATAGGCATGATTGGAAGAGACCTTGAGCTGGATTCCTTCCAGGACATTGCTGCAATGATGTTTGCACCCAGGATCAGATGTGTGACGTGCATTCAGAAAGTCAGAGGCCGACGCCAGTGATATGCTGCCTTACGAGTGGTCGTGAGGTTTGACCGAGAGGTGACCAGAGAAGTACCAGAACGGAATCGTCCCCGTTAGCACACCTGACAGGGCCGATGAGCCGATTGACCGCGAGATAGGAAATCCGCAAAGAAGATAAGGACCCAGAGTCAGAGGACGCCAGACCGTGAGCAAGAGACAAGTAGATATCCTGCGCTGCTAGCAGTGGATGCACCGACTCCTTCTCGACCTTGAAGGATGAATTTACCGACGACGGTACTTATGTTTTGTGATTTTGTGATTCGATTATCACGTATCCGTCATTATTGGATTTCGGTATTTTGGGCGTTCTGTTTGCATGATTTAGTTTTGATGATTGAGTTTCCTGATATTTGTTTCATGCACCCACTGGATATTTATATATTTCACGCATAGTTATTACATTGAGATATTGATTGAGATTTCATGCCTATCGTATTCAGTGATTTGATTTGCACTTCCAGCGTAGCTTTCATGCACCTTTAGTGTTTTGACATACGATTCTAGTGCACACCAGATGCACTGAATCGGGATTCTTCGTGCATGTTATATGCACCTGATTTGGTTGCTGTCAGGCATGCACGTTGCCTACGGCAGATGTTTCGTGCATACCCGTTGCACATAGTTGTTGTTCTATACACCTGTTTGACACATGTTTGGATTTTGATTCCTTGCGCACCAGACGCATAGGATATTCCTATATATGCATTTTGAGGATGGATTTCTAGTATGGCAGTACATTTTATGATATTCTCTCTGTATTGATATTTTCGGAGCCCCGACAAAATTGGATTTTTCTGAAATGTTTTGGAAATTGAGGGGGGGATTAAATTTAAATTCGGGGACCGAATTTCTTTAAGGGGGGTAGATTGTAACATTTTCAAAAATATAAAATATTAATTTTGGGAATTTTTATTATTTAATATTATTTTATTGATTATTTTAATATTAAATCTATAATTAAATGCAATTAAATAGGAAAAATGTTAGAAAAATTATGAAAAATTATGGAAAATTCTAAAATAGGGTAAATTAGTGAATTTTGACATTTTTAAGTTTCTGTGATTAGTTTGACACTAATTTAGTGCTAATCGCGATTAAAATCGCTAATCGGGTTTTTTGGCAATTTTGTGCAAAACTTGCACATATCATTTTCTCACCCTTGTGCATTTCTTCCATGATATTTAGGGTTTCTAGTTATGTGAGAAGGGTTTTGATTAGAAAAGAAAAGAAAAAGAGAAAAGGAAAATGAAATTAGAAATGAGAGTAGGTGAGAGAGAGGTATGGGGCATTCTTGACTTCAACCCTTAGCCAATTTCACTCATTCTCCCCCCACTCCTTCTTCAGTTGCTGCTGCTGCTGCCCTAGCCCATTCCTCCCCTCTTCAATTCCTCTTTTTCATCTCAAAAACAACACCAAAACCCCAATCTCCTTTCATTAAAAGTGTGCACAAGCTTGAGATCTACAAGATGGACTAAGAAAGCATGGATTTTGGCCACTGGGGGCAACTCAAGAAAATTCTTGAGTTGCCAAATGAGGTAATTTCTGAACCATTGTCTTAGTTTTAGCATTTCCTATACCCCTATGCAAGTTGTTAATCGATATTGTGTGAGATAATGGACATGATGAAAACCTAGTTAGGGTTTGAGGGAAACTTGAGTTGTAATGTGAAATTGAGTTCAAGTGAGGTTATATAAACACCCTAGTGCATGAATTGGAACCCAAAACCTGAAGCTAGAACTAGAAATACGGATTTTAGAAACCGATGTCGGGGAAAATGTGAAATCTGTGAGGGTTAAATGGAATCTGCTATCACCCCGAGAACCCTAAAATGATTTTGAGTGGGAATTGAGATGTGCAGGCAGGATAGAGGCAACACCCCAAACCCTAGCCCCCAACTCCCTATTCCGGCCGCCAAATTCCCTATTTTGGCCGCCAATTGCGGCCTGGGTCCCACCTCCTTGGCTCGTATTGGTTCTGTAGCTTCTACATTGTTAGTTTAGGCCCCTGGTATATATAGTTTTGTATAAAGTGACCTAGGGTGAAATCTGGGACATATTTCAAGAGTTGCTGTTTTGGATTTTTGTTTCCGTATTCCGTATTTTCATTTCTGCATTGGTTTGTTTCGTTTTACCTCGACTATTTGGCGTTTATACGACGATATAGAGGATTTATTGATGGTTTTGAAGGCGTGCCATAGGTTTTCACCTATAGGCCCCTTATCGTGTCGTTTTGGACTTCGTATGCCGTTTTAGCTTTGATTTGGTTTTGATGCGATGCGATACGTGTGTTATGTGTAGGTACACCGCGACGATCCGAGACGATGCGGAGGATGACAGTGACGTCGACACCGACACGCAGGACACAGGTGAGTAGATTAATCTACAGGGGGAAGTCGGGTGGATGGCGTATAGCACCCCCGCAGTCCGTGGTGTGGTATACGAATACGTATACCCACGTATATTTATTATGTGTTGTTAGGATCATTGATATGAATAATGGTTTTATTGATGATGAGATATATGGTTTGGGTATAGTACGAACCCTAGGTAGCGATTGCACATACTTACACACATACTTACATACCTACATTCACACCCTTGCATACTACTCATACTTGCAGTGTTTGATGATTTGGGATGACTTTGGAGATGAGTCGATGATGTGGACTTTGCGCCGCGAGATCGGCGAGTTGATATTGATTCATATATGGGATATGATTTGTGTTTCTTGCGGGCTTGGGATATGTGTACCCCGCATGCATACTTCATTGATGGTATCGATTGTACTAGACATAGAGTAGTACCCCAGACTATTTGATCTGATGATAGTGATACCTACTATGTGATGATACAGTGAGATGTTGAACCCTACCCAGCTATTGGGGATGCCGTACGATGATTTACCGTACGAGCCGATATTGATGATAGATCCGCACTCATAACTCGAGGATACCTTACGATATGACATTGAGGCGGGATCACCGACTATATATATATATATATCGACTCAGAGGTTAGGCGGTTTCCTTACCTGTAGTTCAGTCGTATAGTTAATATAGTTGTTAGAGTAGATGGGACTTCTTACCTATTTCAAAAACTAACGAATCGTGGGTATTTTTAAAGACAGCTCAAGGGAATCTACGGATATTTCAAAAACGACTTATCTTTTCATAAAAACACCGTAGCCCCTATTTTCAAAACCCCATGATTCGTGTTATTTCAAAAGGCACCAATTGTAGGACTTATTTTAGAGTAACCTGGATTAGTGTTGGTTACGTCTAGTTTGAGCTCCCACCCCCTTTCTGTGGTTCGCTTTGCATCGCATTTATATACTATGTTTCATGCTCCAGTATTAATATCATGCTGATAGGACACCAGCACCATTATCGATGATGCATCTGTTCCACGTACACTTGTTGCCGGCTCACACACTCATCATCGATAATTGCCATGTCACTACACTGTAGTACCATTACATTCATTATATGATTCTTACATGACATGATGATGTACATACCTTCTTTACATGTAGCATACATCATGGATTGATTGCATAACACATCGCATTGGATTTATTTCTTGATGTTGGATGTTCATGTGATTTCTGGATTTGGGAACCGAGGATGTCTTTAAAAGAGAATACATTATTGTTTTAAAAACCCGGTTACCCTTGATATGATATTTGGTGCGTCCACCATGTGTTTTCTCGGTGCTGAGAGCGACATGTGAAACCCGAATCGAGGAGGCGGATGAGGCCGATTGCGGGTACATGGTGGACCCGGTAAGGTACCCCGGGGCAAGAAGACGTGGT
Source organism: Agapanthus africanus (assembly GCA_030015575.1). Lineage (NCBI taxonomy): Eukaryota > Viridiplantae > Streptophyta > Magnoliopsida > Asparagales > Amaryllidaceae > Agapanthus > Agapanthus africanus. The sequence continues at coordinate 304,138,167 of JASDDO010000016.1, read as the reverse complement.
GATGACGATGAGCCTGACAGGGGGAGATTGCCTACCGGTGACTTTACCCGACGCGTCGGATATCCGGAGGATACCGTCGTGGTCTGAGATTTATGGTAGGGGCCGGTCTGGACTGACGGCGCCCTAGATATGATGGTTGAGACTTTGAGATATCAGGATATTGGGATTTCGTTTGTGCCGATGCTAGGCACAGTTTTATGCTGATTTCATTATGGTACCTCATCTTTTAAAATACAGGGAAATCTCACTAAAGTATGAAAACTGTTGTTTCATGTGAATGTATTCTGTTTTCACGCATTCATATCTCATTCATATGCTATATTGTTATCTGAGGCACTGACACAGACACATTGAGATTGCACTCGGGTTAGATATTTACCCTAGCCTTGCTATAGGCTGCATGCTTTATATTGAGGATTTTTATACCGATCGTTGACTTAAGATTATGTCTTGCATTCGGTTTCTGCTTGTAGATGTTTCTATTCACGAGTTGGCAACTCACCCCCGTTGTGCCACAGTTCTTGCAGGTTCTGCCGTACAGGTTCCTTTGCGGTATTTCTGGCACACTACTTCTTGCGGGTGACTTGCTTTTGGTAGGTGGGTTCTTTCGCATCAAGAACCACCATTGTATTTATTTATTTCATTGTATCTAGAAATTTCCATCAACCAAAACTTGTATATTCTTTCAGACCTAGACTTTAGTGTTGTATATTTCGACCTTAGAGTCGCGCTTAGTAGTATTGCTGGTTTCTGTTGCTTTTGAGCTTTCTTTTGATTTTGATCCTCGCCACTTGGCGTTGTATATTGTTATATCATGTGTGACTGTGACCGTCGATTGACGAAGAGCTAGCTCCCGCTTGGGGATGCCTTTTCATTGCTTATATATTGTTATTCATGTTGTACCCCATTCGGGGCCAGTTTTACAAAGGAAACTCTGCCGAAATTTCTAGAAAAGACTGTACCGTTTTTTAAAATGCACATTCGGCTTAGTTATTTATAAACCTTGATTTCAACGTGTTTTCTTCACTTCTTTAAACCAGTTTTCTTTATTTATTCTTCAAAATGGTTTTAGATTTCTGGGCTTTTGGCTTACTTGGATCAGATGGAGTCCTATAGGCTTCATATGGTTCGAGTGCCAGTCACGTGCTCTTTCGGGTCGTGACAATACCTTCCCATCGGGCTCCATCAGAGAGAGAGCCAGACCTCGACGGTTGATAGACACCAGAGAGAGCAAATCCTGGTCCCGAAGAACACGGCTAATGTCAATCCTGACCCCGTGGGAAATGCCCAGAGCAAAGCCTAGTCCTGAAGAACACGACTAATGTCAATCCTGACCCCGTAGGAAACGCCCAGAGCAAATCCTGGTCCTGAAGAACACGGCCAATGGCAATCCTGACTTCGTAGGAAACGCCCAGAGCAAATCCTGGTCTCGAAGAACACGGCCAATGTCAATCCTGACCCCGTAAGAAACGCCCAGAGAAAATCCTGGTCCCGAAGAACACGGCCAATGTCAATCCTGACCACGTGGGAAACGCCCAGAGCAAATCTTGGTCGTGTAGAACAGGGCTAATGTCAATCCTGACCCCGTGGGAAACGCCCAGAGCAAATCTTGGTCGCGTAGAACAGGGCTAATGGCAATCCTGACCCCGTAGGAAACGCCCAAAGCAAATCCTGGTCCCGAAGAACACGGCTAATGTCAATCCTGACCCCGTGGGAAATGCCCAGAGCACCTCCTGGTCCTGAAGAACACGGGTAATGTCAATCCTGACCCCGTGGGAAACGCCTGGAGCAAATCATGGTCCCGAAGAACACGGCTAATATCAATCCTGACCCAGTGGGAAACGCCCAGAGCACCTCCTGGTCCCAAAGAACACGGCTAATGTCAATCCTGACCCTGTGGGAAACACCCAGAATAAATCCTGACTTCGTGAAATGCGGATAAAGTCAACCCCTAACCTCGTGAAATGCGGATAAGGTCAACTCCCGACTCCGTGAAATGCAGATAAGGTCAACCTTCTGACCCCGTGAAATGTGGATAAGGTCAACCCCTGACTCCGTGAAATGCGAATAAGGTCAACCCTTGACCCCGTGAAATGCGGATAAGGTCAACCCCTGACCCCGTGAAATGCGGATAAGTTCAACCCCCTGACCCCGTGAAATGCGGATAAGGTCAACCCCTGATCCCATGAAATGCGGATAAGGTCAACCCCCTGACTCCGTGAAATGCGGATAAGGTCAACCCTCTGACCCCGTGAAATGAGGATAAGGTCAACCCCTGACTCCGTGAAATGTGGATAAAGTCAACCCCTGACTCCGTGAAATGCGGATAAAGTCAACCCTCGCCTTTCCCGTCAAAGCAATTCTTTGATTCGGGAGCAAGTCAACTCATCAATCACTTACGGGTCTTCTCGACTTGTAAGGAGGAAAATTCCCTCGGGAGATCCTTACGACTCTCAACAGAAAACGTACTTAGGAATCCTCGCGATTCCTAAGGAGAAACTACACCTGCGAGATCCTCTCGACTCGTAAGGGAGAAAAGTCTTTATGAGACCCTCACGGCTCATAAAGTTGAAAAGTCTTGGGTGGCAAATCCTAACCCTGTCTCCCAAGCCATCATTGTCTCGCAGAAAGGTCAAGGTAGATTTTCTACAGGCCACACTTTCCTGAGTCAAATATCGACAAGAAAGGAAGCAACCACTTATGAGTATTTTCGACTTGTAAGGAGAAAATTCTCTTATGAGATCCTCACGACTCTCAAGAGAAAACGCACTTAGGAATCCTCATGATTCCTAAGCAGAAAATACACCTACGAGATCCTCTCGACTCGCAGGGAGAAAAGTCTTTATGAGACCCTCACGGTTCATAAAGTTGAGAAGTCTTAGGCAGCAGACCTGAACCTGCTTCCTAAGCCATTGCTACCCTACAAGAAGGCCAAGATGAAATGTTCACTTATTATCTACAGGCCGCACGTGCTAAAATCACATGGCAACGACACAGCAAAGAGAAGAAAGCAACAATAGAACAAAAACGTGTAGCTTTTATTCATGAATTCAATCGAGTACAAATTGAATCATATGAAAGAATAAAAAATGGATACATGTTATTCGAAAAAATTACAAGTGTTCAATTTATACAAAACAGTTACTGAGAACGAAGCGTCTTCTATAAATCAGCTAGCTGCTCGCGCACTCCTTTCAACGCCTTCTCATGATCGGCCGCCGCGGCCAGCTCTGCTTCAATTCGAGCCCTTTGCTGCAAACACGATGAAACCTTCTCATCGATTTCCCATTGGGTAGCTTCACGACTCTGTGTAACCCGCTCAATAGAGTCGAGTTTCCGCCTCAATACCAGCCCGTCCGAAATACATCGCTGCAAGTTGTCGAAGATGGCTCTCAGTTGCGTGGCATTCATTTTAACTTGGGCGCGCAGCCGGACAGATTCTTCAGAAGCCTCCTCGTGTTCCTTTCGCCTCAAGGTTGCTTCTTGCTCAAAATGGCAGAGGAAGGGCACGCTCTTCTCAACCCACGCATCCCGTTGGGAGTTCAAAGCCTGAATCTTAGGAGCAAGGCGCCTAAGCTCAAGCTCATGCAGGCAGACCTCAATCTTCCTGCAGTGGTTAACCTAAGACTCAACGACGTCTTCATTATAGAAGTTCACAAGCGTCGTCAGTATTGGATTAATCTCTGCAGCAAAATCTGCAGCGAATGTAAGGGCCTCCGCGTTAAGCTCCTCGATGTAATCGCTCAACATATGCAGACTGGTCACGGCGCCTTTTGAAGATGGACGTCTAGAAAATGGCCCTGTTGGCATTATGATTCGAGACTCGAACGGAGCTGAGTCAATGTCACCACTGCAAAACAAATCATAGTCAAATGACGACTCAAGAAATAGAGGAAATACACGAACAATAGAGTCTATTATACCGGCTGCAACAGGGGGCAGAGCTGGGAGTACCGGTGGTGCGACGATACCCTCGTCCCCTTCTTCAATTTGTAAGGCTACAAGTAATGCAAAGAAGAATTAGCAATGACATGGCTGCCCGTTAAAGAAAAGACGTCGGTTAGAAAAAATACTCACCGACACTAGCGGGCGAACTAATCTCCGACTGGAAGGAGAAGTGCGGGTTCAGCACCTAATATAGGTGATCAAAGAGAACTCCTGCAAGATTACGATGATACATAGTCGGTACACAGAAGATGTTGTCCCTGATTTAATCTAATCATAAACCCATACCTTCCAGCATTTAAGAGGAGATAAGAAGAGATGAAGGGGCAATGACCGTCAAAACAGCAACTAGTGGTGCTTCTTCAGGTATCGCAACCTCGGCGCTTACCACACCTACATTTGAAAGGAACAAAATATCATTAGAAAGGATTGCAAAATGAAAAGAATGCAGCGACCCGAGACCTACCAGACAGGTCATCAGCCAGAACTGTGACGGGAGTATCGCCAAGCATCACGACTTCTTCGATCTTATTTGGGGGGATAGTTTCACCGCCCGTAGCTTCGTCCCCTGATTCCATGAGAGCCGTCGTGACACTTGCGATGCCAGGCGATGACAGGGAACCGCAAGCGGAAAGAGCGGCAATGGGAGCAGTCCCGGATTCCTGAGAAAGAGTAACCGTGCTCAGTGGTTGTTGTCATCTCACCCGCCACCTCCTCACCAGGACTTGGCCCTGCAAGATAAGATATATGAGAACCTGAAGATTAAAACTTTGACAAAAGGACTCGGTGTTACGTTACCTTGGGTCAGCCTTTCAATTGCTTCCCAAGTCGCACGTGCCGCCGGTCTGTGAGTGGTAGACAGGGTGACCGGAGCACCCTCTGAAGAAGCAGGGACAGGAAAGGTAGCGCTCGAGCCGGCACCTACAGCCAAGGCGGCATTACGTTCTCTTGCTGCACGCCTATTGCGCTTCCTTTCTACCTGGGCCGTGGGAGCCGAGCTTTTTAAGACCTCCGACAAGGAGACGACATCGTCCGAGCCAGGAGCTACCTCTAGAGCCGTTGTGGCGTCTGTCATCGGTTGCTTAAGTGAAGCTTCTTTCGGCAATACTGGCGGAACTGTGACTTCGGTAGTCGGCCTTGGAAGCGTCTCCGCACCGCCCTGCGAAGTCGGTACCGCACCTGGGATAACCTTAGCAGAGGTAGTCCCTGCAATAAGATGAAAAGGAGGGGTCAGATTACCCATAAGAAACGGGAATGGAGACACGGTGAACCGAAATGTACCGATGCCTAAGGATGCACGAAGCCTTTCCTCCTCCTCAAAAGTCTTAAGAGATGCTGCGAGAGCTTCTTCCGTGGAGATGCTTGTTGAAGAAGAGGTGTCAGTCAAGGCATGATAATAAAAAACGTAACAACAAAAAGATACGACTGAAGTTTACCTGACTGTGCAAGGATGGTCAGTTCTGCTTTATGGCTTGCTAATCGCTCGGAAGTTGCAATAGCAGCCTCGAGGTCGGTATCATCCAGTGCCATGAATAAGCCTTCGTTGGTCCCATATTCGCTCAGGCCCTTGCTGTAAGGAGCATGAGACTCCTGGCCCAGTACAACGTCTGCAGAAAGAATCAACTTCTTCTTCTTCTTCTTCTGCGAGTGAGTACCGACTGCCGGTAACACGAGTTTGCGTTTAGTGGGCAATTTCGGGCGGCGAGTCCCAATCTCCGCACTCAAGCCGGACTCAGGAGACACCACAGCTGGCCCTTCAACGGGAGCACGGGGTATCGGTAGCTCAGTCATATCACGTGGCGCCACAACCACAGCAGCTTCCCTCAAGGGAGGACGGACAATGGTCCGTTGCTTCAAAAGAATAGCGGGGTTACCAACCGGGGCAGTGCCCTTGTGATCAAGTAGAAATCGCTTTTCTTCCCTAATGATGGCACCCATCGAATGTTGATACCATGCCACATACACGTTCAGGGCCTTTGGAACGCGGCTCGGTTCACTAATGAAGAAGCTGGACCCTGTGTTTAGGCGCATAAAATGATGCAGCGCGCTCCGGATACCCTATTCGGTAGCAGCGGGTTCTGCCAAGAAAGCCTCAAGAAGGACACCATGATTGTAGCTTAATTGCTAGGCAAAATGATGCGGGTTGCATCTCATGAACAACGCCGCATCATTCTGCCTAAATACGAGAAAGCTTGGCCTGATGGGGTATAGATGAAGAATCTCCCGAGCTTTCAAGACAGAGGCCCCGTCTTTAAAAATGTCCTGCAATGGCAGCATCGTTTTCGTGGATTCCTGGACGACGGTCAAAATTTTATCGGTGAAGGACATACCATCTCCAATTGTGTGTGGACGAATGAGAAAACCCTTAGCTTCCCGCGGTGTTGGATTTACGATGGATGCATCGACTATCCGCATGATCCGAGGGAACTTACATTTATCATAAAAGGAAGGCCTTCTGTGGATACCGAAGACGCTAAGCACGTGCAACTCGAGTCACGAGGTGAAATAATGCATTGAGAAGTTGGTAGGCTGCAACCCTGGCTCAGTAGTATCCGCTGCCAAGCTGAGGCCATGATACAAATGGGCTAACCCGGCGATCCCAACGACCACTTGTATCCCAGCAACTATTCGGTGAGCTGGATAAAAAACGGACAGCCTCATATGGCGAGGGTGCATCGGAAGCGCAAACCAGCTCAGCCATAACCCGAGAAACCCCAAAAAGAACGTTTTTTCGTCGATCCCAGGAGCCGCCAGCTCTGCAAAAGGGACGACCGGGGTGTCAGGGAGAAAGAAATTCTTCTGATCCGCCTCCGCCGTTGGCAGGTTGCCTAAACCTAAGCCAAAAGGATCATCAAGTTTGGCGAACTTCGCGGATTCCTTCAATAGTACTCCCGTACGGAGAAAACGGGCAATAAAATCGGTGAAATTAACCCCACGGCCTCCGGATTCGAGAAAGAGGCTTTGATAGATATTCAACACCTTTATCAAACTTGAGAATTGGTGTTGAGTGGCGTTCTCTGGGGTAAAGACCCATTACCACTGATCTGGTGGCAAAAATATACTCATCCGGAGGAAGCAGCTCCTCGTAATGTTCTTCCCTAACGGGTAAACCAGAGACCTCGGCAAATTCCTCTAAAGAAATGGAGACTTCTCGATCCAATAAGAGGAAGGTATGGGACAGAATGTTCCACTGTTCCAAAAATGCCTTAACCCACCATGTAGGCGGTGTAGAATACTGGAACAAAGAAGCGTAGATCGCAGGGTACAATCCGAGTTTTAGCAGCCATGACTTCTTCGCCGATAAGATGTATCGGCCCTACTGCAGATATCCGGCCGGGTGACGGGGAGTTAGTCCTATGTTGTATGGTTGTCCCCAAGGGCACGACTCGCCCTAACATATACGTTTTCCTAGAGTGTCCAAAGCCACCGGCGGCTGCACAGGTATTGCGGCCATAGAAGGCCGAAGGAGAACCTCTGAAGTCCAATTCACCTCCTCCACAGTATAGTTTATCGAGGGTGCATCTGCATAAGGGATTGCCGAAATAGGATCCGGAGGTGTTGCGCAAGAAAAGCTCCGCCGACCCATGATGATTTGGTTGTGCCATGTTCCCCATAGATGAAGATTCTCGTGCTCCGGGTCGTGGTCTTTGATCAGCGCAAAAACCACTCGGTCTATGGGCGCTTCGGGGAATCAGCCTTCCGAACGGGAAAGAAGTGTCGAAAGACATAGTACCTGCGGAGAAAAGAATAAATTTTTAGCCACCGATGCTACAGTTTAAGTTCTGTCACTAGATATTTTAAATCTGTACCACACTGCAATGCACTAAAAAAGGACCAAGGAGGACCCACATAATCTATATGACAGTTCATCATTAATAAGAACAGTCTCATCATTTGATGAAAATGCAGTGCTCTGTGATAGAATGACACCTGTCAGATTCTAATGATGAAGAAATAAAATTCCACAAGAAAATTCTAAGTGCCTTGCTCTGAAAAAGTGATGAGATAACCCATCAGAAAGCTTAAAGTAAAGTTTTAATGAATTAAAAATTCCATGACCTTCAAGATCCACGAACAAACTCTAAGATTTCTTCATAAGAAATTAATAAATCTGCATGATTTGAAGAGAGCAAAGCTCCATTAATAGGTTAAGAAACCCCAAGAAAGATCTCTTTAGATCTATGATTCCAAGAGAGCAAAGCTCTGTTAATGAAACCCTAAAAAAGGGTTTTCTTTAGATCAAAAATCTATGAAGAGCAAAACTCTGTTAATGGGTGAAACCCTAGATTATTAAAGAATTTAATCATTACCTAAATTTTGACAGAGTTCTGTCCTTAAGAAAATTCTTAAGATGAAGTGCTATACTCTGAGGGAGAATAAAAATTCTCAGAAAGTAAGAAGATGAACAGAAATCATCTCAAGGACCAAAGGTCCTATTTATAGGCACTGAGATACCGTTTCAACTTCTAAGTTGATCCAAGGGCACAGATGCTGCCACCGCGGCACTTACATATAGGCTATGTGAGCGCAACGGTGGGGGGCATTTGTTTCGCCCAATCAGAGCAAAACTCTGTTCAAAATTCAAATTTTAAAATGAAGCAATAATTCATAGCAGCGTCAAGTGCGCTGCGCCCTAAGCAGCGCACCACGTGTAAAGCACGTACACGCTAGCGCTAAGAGCACTGCACTATAAGCAGCACACCACGTGCAAGGCACGTGTGCTCTAGCGCTAAGTGCGCTGTACTCTAAGCAGCGCACCACGTGCAAGGCACGTGTGCGCTAGCGCTAAGAGCGCTGCACTTAAGCAGCGCACCACGTGCAAGGCACTAAGTGGGCTAGCGCTAAGTGCGCTGCACTTTAAACAGCGCACCACGTGCAAAGTACGGGTGCGCTTGCGCTGGAACTAAAAGCTCCCCACCGTCAGATCAAAGATCCAATAAAAATGATAAATCATCAATTAACCAGAATAAAATTCTGTTAAGCAAAGATTCCTTAAAATCTTTCCAAAAAAGAAAATTGTGCTCTGTAAATCAGAGCACCGTTGGATCAATGATCCAAAAGTGATTAAAAATCACAAAAATATAGAATAAATTCTGTATGGGAAAGATTTCCCAACTTTGTTAAAAACAAGAAAATTGCCTTTTGTAAATCAGAAGCTCTTGGATCAAAGATCCAACGGTGGGGAAATCCCCAAATCAATCGAAGAAAAGATCTCCTTAACCGATTGAACAAATCAGCTCGCCCTATATAACGGCCCGAAGACTTTAAGTCTCATATAGAAAAACAGAGAGAGGAACCCCCCATACACTTGGAGAAATCTCAGAAAGAAGAGTCAAGCTCTCGGTAGAAGAAGAACTTTTCGTCAACAGAAAGACGAAATCGTCTCATATAAAAAGAAGGATTCACTTCTTTCTTTAAGATCATAGATCTACAAAACCAAGGTCTTTCATAAAGAGATCAAAAAGATCGCATCATAATATAAGAAGAAGAACATAATTCTTCTCACAGATCATAGATCTATAAGACTAAGGTTTTTTATACAAGGAGATCATGGACATCTCATTATAAAATAAAGGGGGGGGAGAATAAGTCAATTTTCTTAGAATCACAGATCCATAAAGGCAAAACCTTTTATCAAAATAAGAGGTTGAAACATCTCTTATAAAATAAGAACTTTTGTTCTTAGAATCTTGAGACAAAGTCTCTTACAAACGAGAATTTATTTCTCAGATCATAAAATTGATAAAATAGCGCTTTGTGCTCATAAAATAGCACTTTGCGCTCATGGATTGGCACTCAGCACCGAGTGCACCATGTGCTCCTCACGTGTGCGCCACTGAACAGATAGCGCTTTGCGCCCATGGACTGGTGCTCAGCGCCGAGCGCTTTGTGCCCATGGACTAGCACTCAGCGCCGAGCACACCACGTGCTCCTTACATGTGCGCTACCCAGCAGAAGCGCTATGCGCTCTTTGACCGGCGCAAAGCCCCAAGCGCGCTACGTGCTCTGCACGTGTGCGCTAAAAGAACATAAATTGTTCTATAAGTAAAGCCCAGAGCTATGATGAATGCTTAACATTCAATAAAAGACAAAAATATTGTCAGAATTCAAATCAATGCCCAGCATTGTCAAATGTTTAACATTTTAACTGAGTGGGTCGAGCCCAAGTTGGACATAAATCTCTCATTCAGATTAATTGAGCCCATATGCTCATGAATCTTTGATCTTAGTCCCAAATTGGACTACAAATCCTAACCAATATCGGTTCAAGGATACATCTCTTCACTCCTCTGATATTTGTCATTGTAATTCTTCAACGTCTTCAGAGAGGTGACGGGTCCCGACAATCATACATTCCATAGACTATGACGTCTTTAAACTGGACTGTGGAGTTTTTAAACACATGGACTATGATGTCCTTAACCTTGGACTGTGGGGTCCTTAAACCCATGGACTATGATGTCCTTAATCTCAGATTGTGGGGTCCTTAAACCCATGGACTATGATGTCCTTAATCTCGTATTGTGGGGTCTTTAAGCCCATGGACTATGCTATCCTTAACCTTGGACCGTAATGTCCTTAAACTAATTATCAACCGCAATATTCCTAAACTAAACAATAGAGCCTAAATGCTCTCTTGTTGGATCTAAACGATCCCGTTAAGTTGATCTTGGTCTAAAATTAGACTAACGTATCCTTAACTAACGTTTAAGTTGATCTTAGTTTCAAATGAGACTAGCGTATCTTTAAACCCAACCCCCAAACCCAAATCTAAGAAAATACGGATTTGGACTAATCCACGCCCTACGGGCGATAACATAAATTAGTCTCCGTATACAATCCACGGGCAACCAAAAACAAAACAAACACACACGACACGAAGTGACCATCTAGAGAAGGCGAAAGTGGTTACCGCGATGCGGTAGCGTAATTAACTGCAGGGGCTTACGCATACTGGAAAGAGCGTTCCCATAATCAAAAACCCCTCAATGAGGGGGAATCTGACGAAGTCTGCTACATCGGCCGCATCCGTTTAAATCTCCGATACATGGTGCCATAAATCAACTTGGCATATTCGGAGAGGTGGAAAGATAGCACCAAATAGCATCTGCCCCCGAAATTCAGGCCCTGACGTCCCAACGTCCCTGTCGCGTTCTTTCAGCGGGGAACAGCGACAACGAGGTGGTCGGAGCTCCGGCGAGGCAGTGGGCAGAGGCTGTGGCATGGGTTCATGGATTCTAGAGTTGGGTTTGGTTTGCACGGGAAAAGGAGCTCGGGGTTGTCCTAGGGGTGTTGGTGAGGAGGAGGAAGGGTCGTGGTGATGGGGATGGTGACGATGAGAAAAGGTCGACGACGGTGAGGGGGTCAACAACGGCGAGGTACGTGGGTTCTGGGTTCTTGGGTTGGGCTGCAGCGGGGTTTGCAGGGTGGCACGCGTGGGAAAGGAGAGGTGAGGACGAGGGTGAAGACGAGGTCGGGATATGGGGATGCCGGCGAGGGTGGAGACAGCGACAGCGACGAGGTTGCAGGGTCGGGGACGGGTTCTCGTGCGGGAGAAATGCATGGGTTGTAGAGAGGGGAGAAGGAGAAGAGGTGGTGGTAGGGTCGGAGAGGAGGTTAGAGAGAGAGGCGAAGGCGAGGTCAAGAGTTAGGCGGCGACGGCGACGTGGGATGAGGCGCGGGTTCGAGTTTCGTGGTGCAGAGAGGCGGGAAAAAGAAATAAAGAAGAAGAAGAAGAAGAGAGAAGAGAAAGAGTGTTCTGAAAATATATTATTTTGTTAAAAATATATATAAACGATTATCAGTATTTATATAGTGAATATAATATTGAATTTATTTGAGATTTTGGGTAAAACAAAAAGAGTCCAAAACACGCCCGGGTCGGGTCTAAAATTATGGTTTGAAAATATGGTTAATATACGTGTTAACCAAAACTAAAATATGATATCCGGGTAACGAAAATGCATACCCCCAAGAATGGATACATGCAGCGTACACGTAGCTATCCAAACGAGTCTGTTTCACTGAACTGAACGAGAACACGATGTACGGATGCTACCACAGGGTCAGGGGTATGATGCAGGCTATGCTAGATATTTTTAAAATATTTTATTTGATTATATTTGTATTATTAAAAAAATGCAAATGCCAGATATAATGTAAGTGAACAGGATAAACAACATGAAAGTGCACGGATCCTCATAACTAGCAGGGATGGATCATAAATAGGAATCAAGACGGGTTTCCATCATGCGGATCGGGTCGGATGCAAATACGGATACCAGTTACACTATTCGCACCCAAAACACAATAAATCAAGAAATGGTCATAAATAAAGAAATACCCAAAAATAGAACTGGTGTAAATAAACTAGGGTGTTACACGAGGGCTTTGATCCCTGGCGTTATGGGTAAGGGAGTTATCTGCCAGGGATAGCCGAGCAAGGTAGCTGCTCGGCTGCCTGTTCGTGAGGGCTTAGATCCTTAGCGCTGGAGGGGCCATGGGAAGCCTGCTAAGGATTAACTGAGCAGTGAAGCTTCTTGGTTGCCTCTTGGTGAGGGCTTTGATCCCTGGCGTTATAGGTAGGGGAGCTACCAGCCAGGATAGCTGAGCAGGGTAGCCGCTCGGCTGCCTCTTCGTGAGGGCTTCGATCCCTGGCGCTGGAGGGGCCGTAGGAGGCCTGCTAAGGATCGACCGAGCAGTAAAGCTGCTTGGTTGCCTCTTGGCGAGAGCTTTGATCCCTGGTATTGTGGGGTAGGGGAGCTATCAGCCAGGGATAGCCGAGCAGGGTAGCCGCTCGGCTGCCTCTTAGTGAGGCCTTCGATCTCTGGCGCTGGAAGGGCCGTAGGAAACCTGCTAAGGATCGACCAAGTAGTGAAGCTGCTTGATTGCCTCTTCGCGAGAGCTTTGCTCCCTGGTGTTATGGGTAGGGGAGCTACCAGCCACGGATAGCCGAGCAGGATAGCCGCTCAGCTGCCTCTTCGTGAGGGCTTAGATCCTTAGCGCTGGAGGGGCCATGGGAGATCTGCTAAGGATTGACCGAGCAGTGAAGCTTCTCGGTTGCCTCTTGGCGAGGGCTTTGATCTCTGCCGTTGCATGGTAGGGGAGCTACCAGCCAGGGATAACCTAGCGGGGACCCTCAACGGAGGCCTGCTAAGGACCGATCGAGCAGTGAAGCTGCTCGGTTGCCTCTTGACGAGGGCCTCGGAGTTGAACTGTGGGGTGCCCAACGAGTCGGAGAAGGTACTGTCCCGGGAGATTTTCGGCCATGGGATATAGTGAGGTGGTGGTCGGCAGTTCCGACGTGTGCGGAGTCTTTTCTCCCCCTATAGGCGTCCCGTTTTCAAGGTGGAGGAGCGGCGACCTGGGGAAGCTGCCCTGCCGTTTGGACACGGATCAGCACCTCTACGACAGACGCGAGTTAGTCTATCTGGCCGGCCAGGGCGTTGATGGCATTCGGCGGAGGAGGTTCTTCCGTGCCTCCGTTGAGGGGGGCGACGGTTGGTGTTGAGATCGTCGTGATGATCGCTTGCCATTAGAGTAAGATTGGAAGATGAACTTTTTTTTGTAGAATCAAGGGTTCCCACAGACGGCGCCAGCTGACATGACCTAGATCACGCCAAGATGTTACCTTCCGTTGATCTGCTGATGGCGGCGATGGACGGCTGACATTTATCTGGAGGCAGGTTCCTGAAGCGTGTGGATCTCAATGAGTTTGAGGCTGTTGGCGCCGAGCTACCTGCAAGGAAGTCCCGGGGTGGTTGTACCACCGAGGACCCTCCGACGGTCAAGTTAGAGAGAGAATCCGAGCAGAATAACGGCTTAGTGGAATAAAAAATGGCTTACTTGAACTGTCTGGAAGATGGGTTTATATAGCGGTAGCAGCAGGCAGGGCAGGTGTGAAAATCACGCTGGCCGTTATGCTCCCGACGTCACGCCCGTGTGATGAGCGAGATCCCCATTAATGGCGAGACAGACTCGTTAATGGGGGATCGTGATGGCGTGGAACGTGGGATGCGGCCGGCGAATATCTCGTGCATGGCGAGATTCGCGGGATGGCGGTTGCGCCTGTCAGCGGTACCATTGGTCGTTCGATGAGACCGAGGAAGATGACCTCGGTAGGAGCGCTCGCGGACGAGCGGGACAGCCGAGGTATTTTCATTCCGTGGTAGGCCGAAGACGAGCTGTGAGGCTGAAGAGGCCGAATGTGCTGGGGGCTCAGAGATGAGCCAGTGCTTGTTTGTGGGATGGGCACAGGAGTGGTCTGGTCGGCCACTGTAGGTCCTTTCTTGTGACCTTTGGGACACGCCATCTGCCACGTGTCATGATCTGAGAAGTCACCAATATCGAGCATCATCAGTAAAGACGCTCGGCAATGAAGCCAATGTGATCGGAAGGGAGATCCGCCAAGTCTCGATCGGCCATCTCCAATATGGAGAAGACTAGGGTTAGCGTTTTATTTGGGACAGATCCGATGATGGAGGGAGGAGAAAGGAGAGACAAGAGATTAAACTGAAACCCTTTTCTACCCTGACAATGTTTTTATATGCAACACTCTATTAGACAAAAAAATTTAATCAATCTGAAGAATTTTTCCTTAAATAAGGAAGCTTCTGGCGCTTAATTGCTAAATAATGGTTTAATGTTCATCAGCTTTGCATTTATTTACCTTATTGGATTTTTCACTGCACTTAGATATTTTAAAATACAAACCGTATGGATTTTGTTTAAAATAAACGACAGATTTGAGGGTCAATTAAAAAGAGCAAAGTATTAACGATTTGTATTTTAGAATATATTAGTGCAGTGAGAATTATTTAGCAATTAACCCATGATTCTCAGTTGGTACTTGACACAGGATTTGAATGATTTGATAAAATTCAGAAGGGTTGTTTTCTCCTTTCTGTTTTTTTCCTCCAAAATGTTTTCTATGAATCCTTTTTAAAATAAATAGATTTTCTCTTTTATATGTTATATCTTTATCTATCAAAACTAGGTGGTTGACGATCATGATTTCAAATTGGACTCACATATTCTAAGTACAACATAATTCTGAGATTTAATTCTCTACTATTTATATTCATAAACATATAGTATCACTTTTAAAATCTAATAAAATCATTTTTAAGTTCTCTACTACTTTTGTGTTGTCTCAACTATCTCAACTATTATAATGCTAAATAAGAGGTTAAGTGGGAAAAAAAACGCTATATATAAATTCTCTATATTAGAAATCACATCCATCTTTGGTGGTCAACTACCTTTGTCTTTAAAACTTATCATATCATTTAAAAAATAAAATTCTAACTGGTCAATTGATTAATAAGCATTCATTTGCATATGCATAATAGGTGCATCACACATGCATAGTAAGGTCTATCTAATCTAATGTAGTATTATAACCCAAGAGAAACCTTTAATTTTATACTACATAGGCTTTGGTGATGTGTCATAAAAATGACTTAACTACCAATTAATTGTTAAGGAAAAAAAACAATCTATATCAACCACTTCTTTTGTCACCAACTCGGCATATCTCGTTGACATCAATTTTCTCTAGATTGATCTTTGTGGTTGATTTACCAAAAAATCATTTCAATTATGAAAGTTTATTTGAGTTTTCCGATCTTTTTAGTTTGATTTTTCTTGCCCAGAATGTCATGTTATCAAATTGATTACAAAATTGAAGACATTCCCTTTTACCATGTAAAGACAGAGATAAATAATTTAAAAAGCGAGAAATATGAAAAGAAAAGAAAAATCACTAACCTCCAATTTTAATCATTCAAATTATCTACCAACCAAAAATCTTCATTAAAAGGAAAATAAAATCTTTAGATTGCTTCAACATCTTATGCAGAAACAAAAAAAAAAAATCTTTTATTTTGTCAATCATGTTCAAGCAAAGCCATTTAAATTTGGTTGTTCCGGCCAACTTAAGAAGTCAATCTTTTGGTGTAAAATGTTCCATATAAAAACATGCTCTGACTGGAAAAGTTTCAGTTTAAAACTCTCTTCTCTTTCCTCCCTCCTCTACCCCAAATTTAAAACCCTAACATTATCCTCACATAGGCAATGGTCGAACGAGACTGGGCGGATCTCCCTTTCGATCTCAACGGCTCCATGGCCCAGCGTCTCTACGCCATGGATTAACCTCCAATTTGCATCGTTCGTTGTATTTGGCAATCAAGGAAAAGACCATCTCTCCTATCGCCCCATGATGCTTCTCAATTTAGCCGATAACATCTCCTCGAACACGGCGAGCAAAGCGAGTCCTGCATGCTTCTCAATTTAGCCGATAACAGCATCAGATGTCAATTCGGATTCCTTGTTGCTCTCGATCGGTTCTTCAATGTAAGCCTCCTTAAACCCTTTGACCCGATTGCAGTTCCATCTCCCTCCTATCACCACTCTCACCGATTAGGTCGAACCCATAATTGATTCTGATGGTTCTATAAAAGAATACCTGTTCCATCCACAACATATCTGTTACGATGGATCCAAACACCCCGTCCCCAACGATTTGGATTATTTCCGAAAAATCTTTTTCCAAGTAGGTAGTCTTCTCTGCCAACCCTATAGCTTAGGACCACCTACTTTGTGATCGATGTGCGACTATTCCAAAATGCATACAAGCCACATGGACATTTACAACAAAGTTCCAAAATAAAAAATAAATAGAAACAAAGTTGTTTTTGAGTCAAAGCCTAAGATGGCCAAGTGCCCAATCATGATTGCGAGGCGAAATGAGACTCGATAAATACGGGGTCCGGTTTTATCTAGTCCTAACATGTACTTAGGCATCTAACAAATACCCCGCAAAGTGCACTGTCAATGCGGCGGATAAAAGCCCATTCGCCTGTAGATGGGGCCCGCCGACCGCATGAAGACTGAAGAAAACGAACGGATCTTTTTCGAGTAATGAAAATCCTTTAAAATACGTTTAGTTACATATTTTTAACGAACGGATCTATATATTTAGTTTTCATTACACATTCGAATTCATTAGTTACATTTTTTTTTATTGCCCCTCAAGTGTTAAAAATATTCTTAGTATTATATTATTTTAAGTAACATACAAACAAAAGCGGGGATAGCTCAGTTGGGAGAGCGTCAGACTGAAGATCTGAAGGTCGCGTGTTCGATCCACGCTCACCGCAGATTTCTAAACTTTTTTTTCCAATTCAGGCTACATCCGACCCGACCTGTAAGTAATGGCTTATTTGTCTCTCATCTCTCCTTCTTTCTCTCAATCAATTTTGCGGTATGATTAGGGTTTTGTTGAATTATTAACGGTAATTATATTCTCCTTTTACTTGTAATTAATCATTTATAACCTGAGAAAAATGTGATTTTTGTTCCCTTTCAATTGTCCTTGGTTTTGAATGCGAACAAAAAAGTTGACATTTTGTTTCTCAGGGATTCATAGGGCATTTCTTTAAAAAAAAATTTAATGTTTTGATATTTATTCATGAACATACACTGCTTTATTTAATATTTACTCATGAAATTAATACGAAAGGGTAAAGAGAGCAATTTGAGTAAAGAGTTGAGATTGATCAAATGAAAAGGGAAAAAAAACATTTTTCTAAAGCCGTGTGCAGATATATAAGAATTGAAGAAAAAGGAGTACTTTGTTTAGCTTCAAAATCGATAACAAATTAACAATAATGGTTCTGCAATTTATATTTTTATCATTATCATATGTTGTTTGTTATTGCTCTTGACCTTGTTTTGTGCCTTTGAGGGAGAATCTGTCAGTTTCCTCCTTATAGACTTTTTCTCACCAACATAGAATTTAGAAGATGCCAATTGCTCATCGAGGATTCTGGAAGCTTGTCTATAATTTCTCCAACCAAGAATTGGCATTGATTACGGTTGATGACTCGACCTTGTGCTAACACAGACCTTGGTCCAAACTTTCATGGAGGTTATTTTGATGGAACAAGTTTTTGGATGCTAATGTTGACGACCACGATGAACTCAGGCATTTTTGTTAGATTGTTAGTTTATTGAACGAGCTAGTCATACATGCTACTTTCTTATTTCCCAAACACTTGAATTATTTGTAAACAATTCCGAGGTCTCCAAACATCCAAGTGCTGTTGGTACTCGGAGAATCATCGTCTCACATCTTATTTTCATGCTATATAGCGGATTTGACTAAGATTTGACTAAGAACCCACTTGATGGAGGCCTGGATCTCCTTCAGATGTTATCTTCCGTTGATCTCTTCGCGTGTTGACAGACGGCTGGGATTTGATCTGGAGGTCGACTCCTTTTAGCGCGTGGACCTCAATGAGAGACAATGATCAAGTTAGTCCCGGGATAGTTGTGCCACCGAGGACCCTCAGATGATCAAGTTAGTGGTGCAAGTTGGGCAGAGTGGCGGCTTAGTGGAAAGAATTGCATATCTCGATCGTCTGAGAGAGAGGTTTATATAGTGGAAGCAATGGGCAGGCAGACGCGAGAATCATACCGGCCGTTGCGCCCCTGACTATTAGTTATATGTATGCCCTAGAGGCCATTGTTGTATATATGATGTATATTATAGTGATGCTTGGACATATATAAAGAAGACTTTCTTGCTCGTCATGATAGTATGCTATCTGGTTGCTCTTTGTCTTAATATGTTGACTTATATCAGAATACTGTTTTGTGATTACATGTTGATAATCTCTTAGGATGACTACTTGACTACTGGGACTATGATAAAGATCATACAAGTAGGGCCAGTGTAGTCCACGAGTACATCCTATAATTGTTTCTAGTCGAGGGTGTATCGAGACAAGGCATCGATACTCCAGATTAGACTAGCGTATACGTATCTTGACCCATATGATGGGCGATGGATGATCCCACATCCATTGGTGTATGACATCAAGGATAGTATTCGGGTGCTCAGTGGAGACTAGATACACTGAACGAACACGCCGAGAACTCCTTATTGGTATTATACCTATCGTCAGATAGCAGTTCTCTAGTGACACTGGTACATGTTAGTCTGTAGACCCGAGATCGTCACAGAGTCTTGTGTGATTCCCACTGTGCTTGATTTCCACCTTATCACGTTCAAGAGAACGTGCAAAATGGTGGCTTTTGGGTACAGTCTCGAATCACATGGAGGCAATGAGCGATAGGAGAGGTTTCGTCTCTCCCGATATTGGGAGTTGATATTGCGCTGTGTTCGATTGGCTATAACTGGAAGTCCCTGGCTAGGGCTGATATGGAGATCTACTGGTAAATATTATTAGTAGTTTCTCGACTGGTTATGAGCCTCAAATCAATACGACTTATCGGTTACTGGGGTATGACGTTTACCACCCTTAGAATGGATATGCGACATATCAGACGAAGAGACCGGACTGTACGGTAGTGTTACTAATTGGATTCGCAGGAGTATGTACAGGCTTTCTTGTTGATCTTCTAGTCGCTCAATACCCAGATGACTATTACGTTTAGCTGACCGCTTGCTGTTTGTGGGTGTTTGATATGATCATCACCTACTGCCGGCGTATTGACGAGTCTTTAGAGTCCTACACAAAGGTTTCCTGGCTTAGGCGAAACGGAGTAGGAGCACATATGTGATATGTGCGAGACCGAGATTGATACGTGTATATGATACCGTATTCTATCCTCGCGATATATGATATCGGCTAAGTATATGTGATATAACCGAGTTATCGGATCAAGTGTTGATTCGATAAAATGATACATATTATAAAATATATGCTCACTTAAGTATTTATTATTCTCACTTATGATACTTTTAACATATATGTGATATATGTTTATTGTATTGTTTTCTTTTGTTCAAAAATGATATATATGTGATATATATTATTTAATGTGACATGTTTGGTTATACATGCAATATGGGTGTATGATACTTACACCATGCTATTAATAATGTTTGGGTTTCTATTTATATCAAGTAATTCAAAATTAAGTGGAAATGACTCATGGTTAGAAGTTTGGAGAAGCTTGTTGATAACCATTGACTTAGTCCACCCTTTTTTGTTTCACTTGAGATATTTTGTTAACCTAACTATTACACATAGCCATGGTTAACTCTCTACATGAGTTAGTGTATGCTATATACTCACCCAAGATTTCATTTCTAACCTCACTTCAATTATTTTTCATCACTTCATTTTCTTCTTCCTCATTGCAAAAGCTTTCTAGTTTTTGCTCTTGTGATGAAAGATTGTAAGAAAAAGAAAACTTAAGAGAGCAAAATTTCTATTTCATTATCCTCTTCTATACCATCCATATAGATTAGTGTGTTAGTTTTACTAATTCCATATTAGTGAAATCATAGCTTGAGTTCTTGTTTCCTCGAAGTAGATCATCTTGGATTTCGAAGTCTTCAAGCAAGTATGGATCATTCGACTTGTGGAGCCTATCAAGAGTCCGGGAGTTCTTAGATTGCAGCGAATGGACCACTACTCGGAGTTTATGAAGCGAAGGAACGGACTATAAAGGTTGTAATCCCTAATCACTTAGAAGTAAAGTTGTTTTCTTTAAGTTTCCATTTGTTTCTCTAGTTAAAGATCTAGGTTTAGGGTTGTTTAAGCAAGGAAAATTTTTAATTTGGCATGGACGATACCACCGAAACCTTGTTGCCGTACTTAGGAACCCTACAGTGGTATCAGAGACAAGCTAGAGAATTAGATGGATTGTGTAGAATTACGAAACCGAAACAACTCCGAAACACCCGAATCAAAACTCAAGTTTCTATTGAAATTTTTCAGGTGTCAATTTTTTTTTAAAACAGTTGCAGAATGATATATGAGATACATAATGAACACTGTACAAAATTCACCCCTTCTCTCGGAATTTGGCCGGCCACATGGCAAAAAAATCCGTCCTGCTTGTATTTTTAGAGGAGTGAGGGGTTGGGTTTTGGGTGGTGTTCTGGGGTTTGGTACTTCATGTGTTGTTTGTATTTGCTAAATTGCATGTGATATTAATTTGCTGCATTAACTATTCAGAGTGTTTCGAATTCATAATTCTAATGTTATTTCGGGTATTTTAGACAGTGATAAAAAGTTTGAACGGATATCAATAACTCACTGTTTCCCTTACCGGAAATTTTCCAAGTGTTGGATTTTTCCTTAGTTTAAAACTTTCAGAAAATCATGCAAGCGATTCTATGAACCCTTTAGAAGAACGAAACCTTAACTCGATTCTGTGACCGTCAGAACCGCCACTAAACCCTAGGGTTTGTGGTAGTTCAGCGGTGCCACAGGTGAGGCATTGGTTGACCCTTCCATGGATGGTTCATAGGAGCTGTTGCATGTTCTGGGGACCTTTTAAACTCCGCTCAACTGTTAAGCTGTTTGGAAATTTTGGGTGTTTGTTTATTCGATCGGAAAGTTTAATATCGTCTAGTTATCCGAGATTGTGATATAATAAGTGAATTGATTTGATGCGTGCAAGCTTGACATTTCGGTCTCGGGTGAAATCGGGTATCTTGTTGAATTACCCGATTTCTTTTGAAAAGTGTTTTTATAGATGAGACCTAAATGTAAAATTTCCATTGTTAGGCATGAAATACTAAATATGTGATATTTCGGGTTTATGATGTCTAAGAGCAGTGTCGATTCCAATTGTTGTAGTTTTTTCACTTTCTTTTCTGCGACCATAAGTGTAATATGTGGTGTATCGCCGATTTCGTTGCTATACATCAATGACAATTGTGATACACATATTTACTTACGTTGATGACATGCGTTGTTATGTATTGCTGTGATATGATATATTGGACCGTCGTGATTGAGTGGCCGGGGGTTTTATATGAGATGAGAGTTTTTTTTTTAATTTTCATTTATGTAAAATTCATTGTATGTAATATTCTTTTATTGGGGCACTTCTGGGTTGAGAATGATGTCACCATTGTATATTATTTACTTTTCCGCATTAGGATAGACCCAAGGAGGATAGTACAAGCAGCCAGGTTCTAGGGTCCAGTGGGAGGCCATCTCGAGGAGTCGAGACCGGGTCTCCTAACCCTAGAATTGGGAGGGTTACTTACCGCTCTCATAGGGGTCTAGGGATGTGGGTTTGGCTATTCATCGCGACCGTGGAATCCGTGTTTTATACAGGCTCAAAATAAAACACGGACCTCCTAGTATATTCGATATTTCATATGTTATCTTCTGCTGCTGATATTCTGTGATGTGATCATTTTATATGCCTGAGACGAATGCTTTGTTATTGTATATATGATATATAATAAACGTTGCTTATGTTTTGCACCCGCACTAGTCCCGCCCCGCTATGCCGTTTGTTAAGTAACCTAACGGTACATAACGGGACAATGTGGCGAATGCGGATGGCATAAGCGTACGTTGTATTTTCGTTTCTTCTGTGATGCTTAGGAAGCTTAAATGATGGGATTTCATTAATGAGATTAATGAAAGAAAAGAAACCTAAAATATGTTGTAGAATCAAATTTTCAAAAAGGGTAGCTCTAGTTTTTGCTTTGAATAGCGGTATTCCTTGTAGAATATCCAGCACCTTATTCGATAAGAAAAGTGTCGAGATCCCTTCACCGGGAGTGACCTCTTTAGTGAAACTAGCAGATGCTACAACTCACTCGGTTTTGTTTTTGATTGCTTCTATAGTTCTTGCTTTGCATAGCGGTATTCCTTATAGAATATCCTGCACCTTATTCAATATGGAAAGAGCCGAGATCCCTTCACCGGGAGTGACCTCTTTAGCGAAACTAGTAAAATGCTCAAATACACTCCTTTTCAAAATCATTTGTTTCTACAACGATATCAAGTTCATTACGCTCATAGTTTTCATAAAAATCTGCGTAGCCCTCCGTCATTTCAGATAAGTAATATTTAATATTCGTGCTACGGTAGTTTGGCCTACGTCAAGGCGTAGTGTACGGTAGCTGATTATTACTTATCTGTAGCATAAGATACGATTGGATTAGGGTATTCGTACGGCGTTGTTTGGCCAGCGTCAAGGGACGTAAGGGTGGGTTTGATTCAATCAGGAAATGCACGGGTTGAACTTGACTAGCGGACTATGGGTTTCTTTAATTAGTGTTGAACAGCACGTGATGCCTCCTTCGTAAATTTTCCTGATTTTAAATCAGGAAACAGAGTTGTTTGGACTGCGTCAAGGTCATAGGATGCTAGGGGCAAAAATATTATCGGGAATTTAAAGTGTTGAAATTTGCAATGAGATTGCATACCTTCTATGAGATAGTTGGATCCCGATACCCACTGCGAGTAAGAGTTACTCCTGAGAGACTTTTACACATCACAATTAGCCGATCAAGTAGGTTCTAGAAAGGTGTTAATTGGGTTATACCTCTGGGAAACCGAGGTTTATTTTAATTAGGTCCGTGCGAAAGCACGGGGAACCTTCCTCAAAGTACCAACATTGTCCTGGCTGAAAGATTGGCGAACTTGTAAAGTGTAATTAATCCCGGCTAGTCTTACCTTTTAGGGTTTGAAGGAAGATTTGAGAAAAGCAGTGGGAGCCATCCTGATTAGATAAGATAATAACCAATTTAATCTTGTAAGAGTATACGCTAAAATGTTTTCTTCTCTCTCTCTTCAGGTAGCGACCATTTCAGGCCTTAATCAAGATAATAATATGGATGTATTGACTAACCCGCTTGTTATACTGAGCAGGAGAACGTTGGTTTTGTTCTTTCTTATAATTGTTATAAAACTGAACAGGGAATAGGGACATATCCGGATTCTCACGCTACCCAAATGAAGAATAAGCATGTTGATGCATCTTCTTCGGGTGTGTTAGTTACCGAGAACTATTTCTCAGTTCACTCTACGTTCTGGGTATTAGATACTGGATCGGGATCACACATATGTAATATGTTACATGGGCTAAAGAAAGGTAGAGAACTGGGAGAGGGTGATCATTCCGTAAGAGTAGGGAATGGTGCAAATGTTGCAGCCAAAACAGTTGGCGAATATCACCTTGTATTGCCAAATGATAATACATTGATTCTGAACGAATATTATTACATTCCGACCCTGATATGCAATCTTATATCAGTTTCTTTATTGATTAAAGAAGGATATAATTTTATAGTACAGGATAATGTTATAAACATCTTCCTGAGTCAAAAGTTGATTGGATCAAACTCGTTAAATAATGGCATATACATTCTAGATCAAACCACAGTTCTTAATGTACAAAACACACACAAGAGGAAGTGTTCAGAAAAGAACGAATCCTTCTTATGGCATTGTAGACTAGGTCATATCAATGCGACACGACTAG
This sequence comes from Agapanthus africanus, assembly GCA_030015575.1. Taxonomy (NCBI): domain Eukaryota; kingdom Viridiplantae; phylum Streptophyta; class Magnoliopsida; order Asparagales; family Amaryllidaceae; genus Agapanthus; species Agapanthus africanus. The sequence continues at coordinate 304,113,951 of JASDDO010000016.1, read as the reverse complement.
CTAAGTTACATAAGGATAGATATTTGAATCCGTTCGAATTTTCATCTTATGACACTTGCCAGTCATGTCTCAAAGGCAAGATGACCAAAACTCCGTTTAGTAAACACGGAGAAAGAGTTACGGAACTCTTGGGACTGATACGTAGTGATGTATGCGGTCCCATGTCTACACATGCCAGGAATGGTTCTTTGTACTTCACTATATTCACTGACGATCTCTCAAGATACGGACATGTGTTCCTGTTGAAACACAAGTCTGAAGCTTTTAAGAAATTCAAAGAATATTAGCATGAAGTAGAGAACCAAACGGTTACAAGTATTAAGATCCTTCGATCTGATCAAGGAGGAGAATACTTGAGCAATGAGTTCCTGGACTATCTAAAAGAGAATGAGATTCTCTCTCAGCTCACTCCTCCCTATACACCACAACACAACGGTGTATCAGAACGGAAGAATCGCACCCTATTAGATATGGTGCGCTCTGTGATGAGCACTACTGAGTTGCCTATTTCCTTTTGGGGGTATGCACCGGAGACAGCTGCAGACTTTTTGAATATGGTTCCCATCAAATCTATGCCAACCACTCCATATGAGATATGGAAAGGAATGAGACCATATCTTAATTACGTTAAGATATAGGGTTGTCCGGCATATGTGAAAACACAAAATCCAGACAAGCTCGGGGCAATGTCAGTTCTGTGCAAGTTTATATGATATCCCAAATATTCACGAGGGTATATCTTCTACCACTCCGAGGAACAAAAGGTGTTTGTTTCTCGACATGCCATCTTTTTAGAAAAGGGTTTTCTTATGAAATAAATTAATGGCAATGAGATAGAACTGGAAGAAGTTCCAGTAGCACAGACTACAACTGACGATTTGGTAGAACCAGAGGATTTGATAGTTCCCAACGAACCCCAGCCTCTCCGCCGATCTAGTAGGGTTCCTTATCCACCTGAGAGATACTACGGTTTTCTCATAGATGATGGAAGCGAGGACTGCATCATGGAATATGATGACCCGACTAGCTTCGAGCAGGCCATCACGAGTGGGGACTCTGTGAAATGGCTGGATGCAATGCGATCTGAGATGGAATCCATGTACACCAACAAAGTATGGACTTTGGAAGTTGCTCCTGAAGGGGTAAAACCCATTAGGAGCAAATGGATATTTAAGAAGAAACTTGGTGTAGATGAAAAAGTTGAGACTTTCAAAGCTAGACTTGATGTAAAGAGTTTTCGTCAACGACCAGGTATGGATTATGACGAAACCTTTTCTCCAGTGGCTATGCTTAAGTCCATCTGGATCTTACTTGCCATTGCTGCATACCATGACTACAAAATATGGCAAATGGATGTTAAGACCGCCTTTCTAAATGGTGATTTAGAGGAGTGCGTATACATGACTCAGCCAGAGGGCTTCGTAGACAGTGGGAGCAGCGGAAAGATGTGCAAGCTGTTTAAATCCATCTACGGGTTAAAGCAGGCATCGCGGAGTTGGAACATCTATTTCGATGTGTTAGTCAAAGAGTTTGACTTCATCAAAAACGTAAATGAACCTTATATTTACAAGAAGGTGGCAGAGAGTAAGGTTGTCTTCCTCGTATTATACGTGGATGACATACTATCACGCCCCGCTTCCCGGTATACGGCGAAGGGGACGGGACTGGTCCGCTACATATTTACTCTGAAGTAAATACGCTAAGAGTATCTAAGCAATATAAAAGTAAGAACAAGAGACAAGAGATATAAACTGAACAACAACTTTATTCATTAACATTCTTTTATACAATGCATGAAAGGTAAATACAAAAAATAATGCCTAAACAATGGCATAACAGAAATGAAAAGTACTGAATGGAAAGTGCACAATGAACCAGAGCTTAGGGTCTTCACTGAATTGGTCCAAGTCTTCAGCAGTGAGCTTGATCTCTGATGTGTCCAGATCATCTGACGACATTCAAAGAAGAAAGAAAGAGAATGTCGTCAGCGAACAGGTTGCTCGGTAAGTCCCAAAGATAAGGGAGAAATAGAATAGACAGAGAGAGAGAGCGTGTGTGTGTAAATTTTAAAGTTATATTTGATTGTTATAATGTTTTATTTAGTGTTAACGCTGTTGTTTGTAGCTTGGTACAGAAGGATGCCAGTGTATACGAGAGTAGTCTCTATATGCCAGAGACTAAAGGCAAATGGAAGTATAAGGCTCCGTTATACAACCCGGAACAACGGCAATTGGATTCATGTTAGGTGTCTTAATCTTGCAGTCTCGTACCACTTTTAACACCTTCCGTACCAATCTATCCCTTAAACCCTGTGTTATCTTGATTGTATTGTTGTATTGTAAATTGTATTGATTGTATAATTAGACGACTGACCGAAACTATGATATCAGTAAACGGATGTAACTGTAGAATCATGTAAATAGAATAACTGGAGAACCATGTAAATGGAATGTATATCCATGGTTCGGTTCAGTCAAGTTGTATAGATTGATAAATTGAATATATGAAATAATGGATTCATGGATTCGTGTTGAATTGTAATACTGTAGATTGTAGATTGTAGATTGTACTTGAATCATATTCAAGTCAGATTATAATGAGACTCAATCTGAGTCAGATAATTAGAAAAATAAATTGAAGTCTCGATTGTTTTGATGTTATCGGTAACCGCTGCACATGGACGGCAGGATTTGTGTCTTTTTCAAAGATGATTACCATGTTGTAACACCGTTTTTTGATTGTCTACCTTAGATAAGCAAGCACCCCATTTCTCTGGCTCCCTGAGGCTCAAGAGATTGGTCCCGCTTAAACCTATGTTTACTAGGGTCCTTAGGGTAATTTATAGAACTTGAAGGGGTTTTACATAAAAATACTTTGTATAGTTTTCAAAATACACCCCAAGTATTTATTATCGTCTTTAAAGTTGTAATAAATGTAGATTTTAAATTTGTGACAATTCTAATGAGAATATCCTAAATTCATAATAAAAGGTATTTATTTGTAATATTGGTTTTGTATGGAATTCATGGTATTTTAGTGTAAAATTGATTCTTGTGATATTTTTAGCAAAAGGTGGAATATTTATAATACTTCAAAATAGATATTTTTTTATGTTACATATACATATATTTATATGAAAATAATTTTTGTATATATTTATAATATTCTAGAAATCTCGTTTTCTGAAGATATCGTATTTTAAATCTTTCAGGACCGAATGCTCCTTGCGGAGGTCTGAATATCGCACTACTAAGCCTGAGGATGTGCGATAATGCACACCATCCCGAACGGGTTCCCTAAAATGGGTTGTAGTGGCGCTTTACAAAGATTGTATAAATACTAAATCCTTTAGAAAACGGTTTTATTATGTAAATGATATTTATTTGCAATGATGTCGTTTTCCCATATTCTATATTCCTAAGAGTATTGTGCTATGTTGCATATGAGTGTGTGAGGAGGTGGGTCATTATCTTGTGATCTACTTAAAGGTATAACAAGTTTTGTGATGTTAAATGTAGAATTGAAACTATGTGGTATTTAAATGAAAAAATATGGTAAAATGAAATAGCAATTATTTTTATGATATGAAACTTGATCAATTTGGTTGATTAATGTTTAATAGTAAACATGAAAGGGTTTAAGCATAATTGTATTAAAGAAAAGTGAAGTTTTATAAAGAAACCGAATCGGAAATCGGATTTGTTCCGATTCCGTCGGGTTTTGTAATTCCGTATTTTTTAGAAAGAAAAGAAAGATAGAAATGGGGACTTACGGGTTTAGGACAACCAGGAGAGGGAGAAGGATCGGGAGGAGTTGCCGGTGCGTCGTTTCGTCGCCGGGAGCTCCTAAAATCGTCGTCGGAAAATCCGCCGGAGCTTCGCATTTCGCTCATTTCGATTGCACACTAGGGTTTCTAATGATTTCTTGAGAGTTGGCTGTTAGTGTTTATGCCCTAGAGGCCATTATTGTATCATACTAGCTTCTATATAACTTAATGGAAGCTTAGAATATTCACAGTTGTATTGACAGTCTTGCTAAAAATGGTAGTATGCTACTTGGTTTATGTCTACTTTAATATGTGCATATGTTTCTTGTAACGTATCGCTTATACATATTAGTAGAGCCTTTAGGATCTTTACTTGATTACCAGCGTTGTGATGGCAGTCACACTAGTGGGGGCTGGGTAGTCTATAAGCAACATCCTATACAGGTCCCTGGTCGTAGGATTATTGAGACAGGGCATCGATACTCCGGAGTAGACTAGTGTATACGCTTCTCATCCCAGCATAGGGAGATGGTCTGTCCCACAGCCATCAGTACGTCGTACTGGATATAGTATGCAGGTGCTCGTTAGGTTACAGGTACACCGGACAGGACTCGCCAGGAACTGCATGTTGGATTTATACCCATCGTCAGATAGTAGTTCCCAGGTGACATGAGTACGGCTTAGTCCGTCGACTTGATACTGCTACTTTGCCTCGGGTGTGTTCCCACTGTACTTGGATTACTACCCTACCACAGCTCAAAGGATTCGTGCAAACAGGTAGTAGTTAGGTGCAGTCCCGAAGCACTTGGATGCAGTGGCGGTTAGACATGATTCGTCTCTCCCGGTATTGGGGGTTGATATCGCGCTGTATATGGAGAGCCATTACGCAAAGTCCCTGGCTAGGGAAAGCGAGATTTACTGGTAGGTTCTAGTAGTTTCTCAAGGTGTAATGGGCTTCACTCCGACACGACTTATACCGCTATTAGGGGTCTGACGTTTACCTCTCCCTAGGTCCGATATGCGATAGTCTTAGACGAACAGACCGGACTGTACGGAGATTATCACATCAGGCTCAGTAGGAGTTCGGATGGGTTCTTCATCGTCCTTCTTATCGACATCTACCTGGGGACCATTACGTACAGCTAGTGCCGCTTACAGTCTGTGGTTAAACCCAATGCCAGCGTAGTGTCGAGTCTTTAGAGTCCCACACAGAGAGTTTCCCTGCTTTGGGCGAAACGATATAGAGGTCGTATGGTTTTACGACAGGTTTCGGACGCATACGTGTTTTTACGCACGTATGATGTTCGGACATTTTTTACTAGCGGGCTTTGGTTTAAGCCAAATTCTAGTATCGGATTATTGGATTTATACAGTCTAAAGTATTTTCGTGTTTTCATGGATAGGAGGGGCGTTCTTGTAATTTGTCGAGAAACTTCTAGAAGGTTGATGACATGGAGGCTAAGGTGGCATTTGCATTTATTGGATTAATGAGTCATGGTGTGATTCATCCATGGAGTTAATGATGCATTTATGATTTAAATGACTCATGAGATGAATCACTATGTGAATTAATGAAGCATGATGACATATTATTATTTGTTATTCATTTAATAATATGATATGCTTCATATGTTCATAATGATATCATTATTCCAAAAGGATACTCATTCTCACCTTCTCTCTGCTCAACCTCTCTCTCTTCAAACCCTAAGCCTAACCTCTCATGTGTTGAGATCAAGGGTTAGCAAGACTTATTAATCCATAATCCTACTATATATCCTCTAGGTTGCTTTGATTAGCACTTTTAGTAACCTAGTTATCTCAAGTTAGAGGTCAAGCTTGGAGTAGTAGCTCTCGGGTGGATCGTCTTTGACTCGAGGAGGCCGTTGAGGTGCTGACGTTCCATAGAGCCTACGAGGTGTGGAGGACAGTGATGAAGACCCGAAGGACAAGTAACGTGAGGTATAACTCCGAATCCGAGTAGTTAAACCTTTCGTAGTTTGCTAGCAATGGTTTAGACACGATCCGTATGCTCAAGTCCGTGTTACGAAGTTTTGATAATTGTTTTTCATATATTCCGCCTCCACACAAGCTCGTGGGGTGCGTGAAATGGACTTATATCGGTTCGGAGTTTTGGGGTGAGAGGGTAGTGTGTAAGGTTGGTATTTATAGGGTTAGGGTAGGTGAAGAGTTTAAATTAAAAAATGTAAAAATAATGTGATAAATTGTAATAAAATGGAATAAATGGGGTATTAAGAGCTCTCTGGAAATGATCTGGGGAACTGAAGTGTGGAGGGGGTACAGAAGACAAAAAGTCACAAACTTGGTGTTGGGGACTCGGTCGTCCGACCGAGTCCGGCCGGCGGCGCCGGCCGGAGTCGGGCCGAGTCAGGCAGTGGGGAAGTGGGGAGTCGTCTCATGTGGTCACTGGTACTTTTACATTATGGGGTGTAGTGGGATTTTTTTGAGAAACACACGTGTAAACTGTTGGTATTCTAAAATACAAAATAAAACAATATTAAAAATAATATGGGGCATGGGATTTAAACTCTGGTGGCTTGGTTCAGCAATGCAAGGTATTACCAATGAGCCACAAGCTCCTTCTTATAATTAAACTACTAATTAATTACTTATCTTGTGCTTAGACAATAAATACCCCTTTACGGATTTTGAAATATATTTTGTAAAAACTTGTATTGGAAATTTGGGGTTGTTACACATACTCTTGATAGAAAATGATGTTCCTATGCTGTACTCGGTCAAGCTCTTCTTATCACAAAGATTCTTAATGAGAGATCTAGATGATGCCTCCTGCATTTTGGAGATTAAGATCTATAGAGATAGATCTAAACGGATACTGGGATTGTCCCAATCTAGGTACATTGACACCATACTAAAGAGGTTTAGTATGGAAGAATCCAAGCGTGGGAATTTTTCCACGATCTCTGGACTCACTCTCTCCAAAGAGATGTCTCCTAAGACTGATTTAAAGAGAGCTCGCATGCAAGAGATACCCTATGCTTCGGCAGTAGGTTCTATCATGTACGTGATGCTATGTAGCAGACCCGATATAGCATAATCACTAAGTGTAGTAAGTAGGTATCAACCAGATCCTAGAGAGAGTCACTGGACAACTGTGAAGAACATTCTCAAGTACTTGAGAAGGATTAAGGAGATGTTTTTGGTGTATGGTAACGGAGAACTTCAGGTGGAGTCCTTTACCGATTCGAGCTTTCAAAGTGATAAGGATTACTCTAAGTTGCACTCGGGATTTGTCTTTACCCTGAATGGAGGGACGGTATGTTGGAAGAGTTCCAAACAAGAAACCGTGGCAGACTCGACGATGGAGGCTGAATACATCGCTGCCAAAGAAGCTGTTTGGATGAAGAAGTTCATAATTGAACTTGGTGTGGTTCCTTCCATTGAGCATCCAATACCTTTGTATTGTGATAACAATAGAGATGTGGTTTTGGCCAAGGAACTTAGGTCCCATCAAAGATCCATGCATACTCTGAGGAGGTATCACTTGATCCGGGAGATAGTTGATCGCCGGGAGATCGAGGTCAGGAGAGTAGGCACGAAGGATAACACTGCGGATCCATTCACGAAGGCCATTCCCCAGATATAGTTTGAGAGATTCTTCGGGATGTTGGGTATGAGATACTACAACATCTGGCCTTAGTGCAAGTGGGAGATTGTTAGTTATATGTATGCCCAAGAGTCCATTGTTGTACATATGATGTATATTATAGTGGATACTTGGACATATATACAGAGGACTTTCTTGCTCGTCATGATAGTATGCTATCTGGTTGCTCATTGTCTTAACATGTTGACTTATATCAGAATACTGTTTTGTGATCACATGTTGATAAAACCCTTATGATGACTACTTGACTAATGGGACTATGATGATGTAATATTTCAGAAAATATAAAATATTATTTTTGGAATTTAATATTAAAATAATATATTTCGCCAAAACTACCCGATTTGTGAAATTGGGGTTTTCGTAAAATGGTATAAATATATACCAATATTTGTGAAATAATTGGAAATTAAAATGATTTATTCATTTAATAATATATTTGTTGGATTTGGAATTTTCACAATTAATTATATGCAATTTAAATAAAAATCCGATTAGTGCACTGCTAATCGCGATTAAGCCAAATCCGTGTTTTTACAGTTTTTCATGGCTAGTGCACCATGTCATTTTGCATTTTGATTGCATGTTGTGTTCTTGTGTTGTTTTTGAGGTATTATATGGTTTGGGTTTTAAAAAAGAAAAGAAAAAGAGAAAAGGTTAAAAAGTGAATTATTAGAGAGAGAGAGTGTGTGGGGAATAACTTAAGTGAGAGTGAGGGTGAGAATAAGAGACAGAAGAGAGAGAGAGAGAGAAAGGGGGCTGCCATATCCTCACCCCATTTGTTCTTCATCTTCTTCTTCTTCCTCATCTCCCTCCACCTTCAACCCCAAGATCCATCTCAATTCCCTCACCAAAACCCTATACTCCTTTCACAAAATATGATCCCCACTTCATCCTCTATACATTGGACCAAGAAAAGTTGGATTTTGATGATCTTGGGCATCTAGGGTTTTTGCTTGGCTACATCCATGAGGTATAATTCCTTTCTTTTGGTTAGTTTAAGTTTCTTAGTATTCGAGTTAGTTTAGAATGTGTTTAAGGTGTGGGTTTGTGAAACTTGGAAATTCAAGAGAAGGGTTTGGGTGTTGGTGTGGAATGTTGATGTGTAGTGTCTTGCACAAGACTTGAGCGGTGTTTTTACTGGCCTAGAATAGAAAATACGGATTTAGGAATTGATCCATGTCGGTTTTGTGTTAAATTATGAGCCTACAGGGAATCTGGGGCAATCCGGAGAGTTTTTGAGAAAAGCAAACAATACCAGAAAACTAGTTAGTGCCATAGGAGACCACCCTGACCAGACGAGCCCCGACAGAGACCTCTGGGCCGAGCTGGCCGGATTTTAAGGCCATGTGGCCGGCCAAATTGTGATGGTTGGGGTCTAGGTTGGTCCAGTAGCTCACATAATCCCTATACAACACCTTATCTTACTAGTTTAGCTCCAATTGACCTGAGTCAAAATCTGGGAGCACATTGGTGTGAGTTTTGGATATGTTTTCCATATTTTGAATGCTTGGTTTTGATATTTGGATTTGTATTTGGTTGTTGGGCGTTTGTATGTCAACAACAAGGGTTGTTTGGTTTTTTTTGCATGCGTAGGCTATAGGTTTTAACCTATGAGCACACCGTGTGCCGTATTGGTTTCTGGATTCGATTTTAATAGCGCTGCAACTATGTATTTATTGTAGGTACCTTCGCGTGGATCCCGAGGAGACAGAGCATGGAGTCATCGACTTCGGCAAGTAAGGATCAAGGTGAGTAGATCTATATCTACGGAGGAAGTCGGGTGGATGGAGTATAGCACCCCTGCAACTTTTTTTGATGGAAACTGATTTATAGGATACAGTCATAGAAACCTAGATTTGGAAACTAGGGATATGGTTAAAAAGATAGTTAGAGATGATATGAATGATGGCATATATATATATATATATATATATATATATATATATATATATCGAGATATAAGATGAAAGCTAATAGGGATAGGACGCTTTGACATGATAGGACAGAATTAATGTCTCGAATTGATATATAAGAATATGAAAAGTGAATGTGAATCATGACTTGTAGATATGTAATTATAAGAGGATAAGTAAGAGATTTATAGTAGTATGAGATGAGCTTTATAAGATAGGATACATATATGTAAATGACTTGATGATGTGATATGATGATTTGATTGACATGGCGGTATACGGAGGAGAGTCGATATGAGAGGATTGATACCTTTGCCGGTCCCCTGATATGAGATTGTTATGGATGCGACCTGGGATATAGGTATATAGATATATATGTTGTGAATCATGAGTAATATGCCTTACGAGACGTTAGGTCTATACCCTCAGTATCATATAGGTTGATAGGATCCCTGATGGTTTAATGCCGTCGTACGATGATTTACAATACGTGATGAGTTTTATGATGATTGATTCATATCCTTGACTAGAAGATGTCGTACGATAGATTATACCGTACGTGATGTTGTGAGGCTGGATGCCGATTGTTAGATTCACCGACTCGGTCATGTTAGATACGTATACCTTATAGTTTTTAGCTGACGATTTACTTATACTACATTCATGCTATTCTCATTGCATTGCATATACCTGTGCTAGTACACCTACACCATTATCGATGATGCGTATGTTACACTTACACTGATTGGCCGACTCACACACTTCATCATCGATAATTGCTATGTCACTACACAGTAGATTTGCTGCATCATGATATGACTCCTTGCATGATTTACTTGCTATATTCACATCATTATTCCATGTTGCATGATATACGAATATGCTTACATTCAATTATATATCACATACATCATGCTTTACGATTATACGCATTGAGTTATGCTATTTTCATGAGATTTCTGGATTTAAGAACCGTGGTTATTTCAAAAGAAGGTATGTATTGTTTTAAAAATCCGGTTTCTCTTGATATGATATTTCAGTGCGTCCACCATGCGTTTTCTCGGTTCTGAGATGTGTGATATGTGAAACCCGATTTGAGGAGTTGGATGATCCGTTTGCGGGTTCATGGTGGATCCGGTATGGTACCCCGGGGCGAGAACGGATTGTTGTGCAGTAGACGATGAGCCTGGCAAAGGGACTAGTACTTACCGGTGATTGGTTGGACCTGGCGGTTATCCGGAGGATACCTACTGTAGTCAAGAGATGGTTATGGGCCGACCCGTTCTGCCGGAGCCCGAGGGTTGATCCCGTAGACGGAACCCGTGGGCCGATCCGGACTGACGGAGCCCGAGATATATGAGGATTTACCAGTCGATGTTGGACACGGGTTTCATGATGTTTCGAGTGTCGATGCTGGACACTCAGGTTCCATGATTTTGATGTGTCGCAAGGGACACACATTGATTTATATTCTCATACTTTCATGCATATGCTTTCATGATATTTACATGCATGATGTTGTTGTGTTATTGGTTGACATGTGGATGGGATCCACATGCATACAGGCACTGATGATATGGTTAGATAATATCCACATGCATATAGACATTGATTATTGTTGGCACATACGTAGATATGGTCATCCTAGATATCATAGTATTACCTTTATGATACAGTTGACCTAGGAAATCATTGTTTTATTCGATTTCTACCTGTTAATATTTTCTACTTACGATTTGGCGACTCACCCCCGTTGTGCCACAGTTCTTGCAGGTTGGCCGCATGGATCAGTAGCGGTATCGCTGGCACACAGCTGCATTCGGGTGTTTTTCTTTGGTAGGTGGTACATGTTGGATCGTACCCCTCTTGTATTATTATTCATTTTGTATCTAGTCAACTCCATCAACCAAAACTAGTATTTGTATATTAAGTAAAGATTTAGTGAGACTTGTGGTTGCGAGACTTAGAGCGAGAGTTTATTCCGCTACTTGTGGTTTTGATGTCTTGCTTTATTATCTTTTGTGGTGATTTTCGCCGTTGTGCATCGTATACATATATTTTGTCTTGCGTGGTTGTGAATCCGCCGATTGGCGAAGAACTATCTCCTGCTTGGGGATGTCTTTATATCATCTCATGTATTTGTGATTTTGGATCAAAATATACAAAGGAGGTGCTGCCCAAATTTTTAAAAGACGAAACATCTTTTCAACTAGTAAAATTTACTTGCATTTTCTTATCCCATTACTTATGTATTTAAGAAAACTTATGATTTTCATCATATCTTTATTTCAAAACTTCACCTCTTTATTTTCTTAAAAAGGTTTAGATTTCTGGGCTTCGGCTTACTTGAATTACGTTACGCCTTTAGACATTGCATAGTTTAAGTGCCGGTCACGAACAATATTTTCGGGACGTGACAAAGTTGGTATCAGAGCGCTAGGTTCAACCTTGGTTCGAGTCTAGGTTTGACTATGTGGAGTCTGGGGCGTAATATCTTTCGGAACCTAGGCTTGACCTTACGGAACTTAGAATTAAACATGGGGGGTATTAGACCCGAACTTTCGTTTCATAGGTTGACCCTGATTGATGGAGTAGGTAGCTTGAGTAGAGTGACGTATCGTACGTATGTTTCGTGTCATATTTACGATACGATACTCCACTTAAGAAACCTTAGGATATACATATTTTTAAGAATTGTGATTCTCATCGTCCCCACGATTATACATCCATTTGAGATTCTTGATTCTATTTGTTCCATGATCATACTCTCACTGATTCCGTTCCTCCTTATGATCATGTACTCATTCTGGATCTATTGATTCCTTTTATTCCGTTGATCTATTTTCGACGATACATGCTTGGGTTCCTGTCACCATGGTTTGAGCGCAGATTGAGCTGCTGCTAGTATGTGGTCAAGGCGAGCTCGTTATGGACGAGGACTGACCATTGTGTTTTCTGGTGACATGGGGACATCTCGAGTTAGTGTTTGTGTTGTGACCTCATATTGGAGGCGAGTGTTCGGTGTTGCACCGTATGACCAAGCCATTGATAGAGGCTGCCGGATTGTGAGAGGATTGTTGATATACAGCCTACCTCAGAGTTGTGATGTCGTCTACCGTGCAGACAGATGACCTAGCAGTTACTGAGATTAATGGGATTTCGCTTCCAAAGCTTACGAGCTGAGATCGCTGGAGCTTTCAGGCAGAGATGCGACAGGTGATAGCTAGTCTATCCTGAGTTGAGAGACGAATGTGATTCGTCAGATTTGATGCGCCGATACAGGCCCAGTTGAGTTAAAGAATTCCAGTATGGAGAATCTTATTTAGATTTAGAGTAGATCGACCCAGAGAGGACGTTGTTCGTCGGATGATCCAATAGGAGATCAGTAAGTGATCAGCTTCAGATAGAGGACCTCACCCAGATGCGTTGTAAGTTGATGAAAAACAGACGAGTATTGAGTGTTCCTCCGATGGTTGGGATGAGTTCCCGAGGACGTGTTCGGCTAGATATCTTCTACAGAGTGATGAAGATACTGTTGCGCCACGGCAGCGCCCCGGCCGTCTACTCGAGGCCAAAATGCGGAATTAAAATTTTTCTTAACTTTTAAACTGGCGCTACCGCGGACAATAAACCCGGATCGAACCATTAACTAGATCTAGCTAACTAAAAGATGGGGAAGAGATATACCGAGTGATCCGTGTCCTCCGGTCTTCTCGTCGTCGTCCCGATCTCCCGCGGAAACTCCGGTCGTCGCATCCTTACCGGAAGGGCACCACATCGTCTGCATCTTTTATGGGCTCCCGCCTCTATACCGAGGCAACTCGGGCACGAAGCTGGTAAGGCGACGTGCCCAAGATTTACTGTAGAATATAGTGTAGAGGCTATGTCTCTTTTGGGGTTTTGTTGCCTTTGAAGATGATGGAGGAATCAAGATAAGGAAAAATGGTGCTTGCATTTTTCTTAGCATGATATGAGATCAAGAAAATGCCACACTCCAAAATGAAAACTCTCTCATCCTCTCACTCTCATGTGGCCGGCCTCTAACAAGGAAAATGGTGGAGGGATCAACATAATACAAGAGGGAGGTGAGTGTAGTAAAAGGTAGAGGGTGACCACATCCTAAAGCCATCAAAACAAAGTCATGTCATCTCTCATCAAGTCCTAATCCATTCTAATCACCATTAAAGCAAAAGAAAAGATGGAAAAAGAATATAAAGATGATGGTCATATCATAATCTCTCAAATGCAAGAAACCCCTCCACAATAAGTTATTTGCAAAATTGCAAATAACCCCCTCCATCGGAAAAGTCCGGCCGGGAAATAACAAAGGAAAACCGGCCGGAACGGAATGCAAACTGGCAACTCCAGAAAACTGGTCCCGTAATAAATTACAGGAAAACCCCGATACTGTGCATACACACCCGCATCTGTATTCCGACCGGATACAAATGCAATGAGACAAAATCTTCACTGTACTATACTAGGATCCGGCTTAAACCAAAGCCGGCTAGTAATATCCGTCCGATCCTGATCCGTGCAATACCGCACGTATCTGATCGAACCCTGCCATATATCTATACGGCCTCCAGTACTAACCATCCGATCCTGATCCGTGCAATACCGCACGTATCTGATCGGACCCTGCCATATCTCCATACGGCCTCTACAGCGTTTCGTCCGAAAGCTTGAGTAACTGTCTGTGTGGTGGACTCTAAAAACTCATCAATACAATGGCTGTGGATTTAACCACTAGCACGTCAGAGGTATTAGCCATACGTGACGGGCCACCAGCTATTGACTAAAAGGGACGTTGATGAGCGAACTCATCCTGACACCCTACTGAGCCTGTCAGTGACAATATCCGTACAGTCCGGTCCGTTCGTCTATGAGCATCGCATGGCGGGCCTAGGGGGTTGGTAAAAGTCAGACCCCCAAAAGCGGTACAAGTCATGTCAGAGTGTAGCCCAGAACACCCTGGGATACTACTGGAATACCTACCAGTAAATCTCCTGCCTCGGCCGAGGGCTTTGTGTAATGGCTCTCCTAGACACAGTGCGACCTCACCCCCAATATCGGGAGAGACGAACCCCTGCAGATCCGCTCACTGCCTCCATATGGCTCGGGACTGTACCCAACTAAAACCTGTTTGCACGACTCCTTTAAGCCGTGGTAGGGTAGTAATCAAAGTACAGTGGGAACTCACACGAGACAAATGACGATCCCAGGTCGATGAACTAACCTGTACACATGTCACCAGGGAACTGCTATCTGACGTCAGGTATAAGACCAACTAGCATGTTCCCGGCGAGTCCTGTCCGGTGTACTCATAACCCAATGAGCACCTGTATACATCTTAGGTGAACCAACTGACACCAGTGGCTTGTGAGACCGGCCACCGCCCCTCGTCGGGGTCTCGACTGTATACACTAGTCTACTCTGGAGAATCGATGCCCCTGTCTCGAAACTCCCATGACTAGGGACCTTTTAAGGATGTGCTTATAGACTACCAGCTCCCACGTATATGATCGTCCTCATACTACTGGCAGTCAAGCAAGAATCCTAGGGGCCCTATCAACGTGTAATAGCGACCTGTAAGGTCACCTGAAGCAGTACACGATGATAAAGATAAACCAGATAGCATACTATCATCTTGAGTAAGACTGTCCTATCGGGATAGGTCCTCACTCAATCATTGCAATCACGTGTCTGTGATCCAATAATTGACTCTGAGGGCACTAACTCCAACAATCTCCCACTTGCACTCAAGGCTAATTATTGCGATGTCGCGTACTCACAGCCCGTGTGATACCGAACACCCAACTCCTCTACTAGTCAGTCTCACAAAGCTCGTTTGCAAAACTATTACGTTCAAGGAATAGCCTCAGTGAGTGGATCCGCTGTGATGTTTCTTTCTATGTCTCTCTATATCTCAAGTTCGCGGAGAAAACTATCTCCCGAAATGAGCAATACCTGTCTTGGAAAGTCTGGATGTCTGATGGGACCTAGCTCATAAATGAACTCCAAATCCAAACTTCTTAGACTGTATCATCAACTGAACTTAATCAGTATCCTGCGCCATGCCTTCCCTCAGTATCCACCTGGACCACCTGTCCAATATACCGCCCCTCGTCTGAGGGAAAACTATAACTCTGACGGCCACTTTGCCGTCCAGGTCACTTTGGAAGCCTGGAATGATAACCGTCTCCTAAAAGAGGCTGCCGTTATCAAATCCCTAGAACATTCGCTTATGTTCTAAAGCTGCTTCCTAATGTTTCTCCAGGATTAGATTAGTATCAACTTATTGCATCTACTGCAAGAATAACATCTGGTGTGATACTTGACATCTCATGATTGACTCAATTGCCTAAGCAAGTGATCTGCCAATCATACACATCCCTCTCTACTTTAGTCTATAAGACACCTTTAGAGAGGGTGACTCCATTACCTGCAGGTACACTACCGTGCCAGGAGTCGTCCATTCTAAATACTCATAGAATGCTGTCAAAGTACCCAGATTGGGAAAACACCCAAATCTAGATCTAAAACCATAGATCCAGTAACCAGAATGTCTGATATAATATCCAAGTCCTATATGGAGAAACCACTGTGTGACAACCAAAGAATAACCGATCGTAGTATAGGAATATAACTTCCTACTCTGTGTATGTCATCCTAATACCAGGACATCACACCCTACTACCTTCTTAACAGATCCATCCCCTATTCTGATGAAGTCAAACCTATGACTGTCACATCAGAAATAGATGATCTATTTCCGCTATATCTGCTTAAGTCTATAAATAGACATAAGCCTCTTGCCCACTGTGCTTCCGTTGCTCCCACTGACTACGACAACCCTCTGGCAGAGTCATATAGACGTACACTTCTAAAGCTAGTTTATAATGACGCTATACTCATCCTCCTGCCGGATCTCACAGTCTGGAAAAACAACAACGGCAAGTCTGGGTAAACAAGAACCTCCCTGCCACCGTCCTTGAGCATACCGAAGTACCTCTCGGGTGCCTGAGGTTACCCACTTTATCTGCGGAGTGTCCAATGGAATGTCAAATCAAATTGAATCTTTAGGTTCTTTATCAAATCTTCAGTAATCGTTTGCGGTTCTGGAATCACTTCCAGTTCTACCATACTCCCACTATTTTTTTTCTGAAAAAATCCATTTTTATTTAAAACTGTGGCGAGTCTAGAACAATATCACTATTGATCTTCTAGATGGTAGAAAGCCAACCCTCATCATAGCCCGGGTCAACCCACAAACAGCCATTACAGAAACGTGCCTTGAGTTGTCCAGTGTCTGGTTTTAAGCATAAGCCGGACAACTCCCCGTACCTTAACAATGTCAAGGTATGAACTGTTCTATATCCAATACAGAAACAGAGACACTGATTTAATTTAACCAGATTCAAATCATGCAACTGTCTCCAATGCATGTCAACTAAATGGAAGGAGGCCGATCAGCGTTATTCAACTTAGGAGTATTTCCAATTATGAGTAACCTGAAAGAGTAGCAAGTTCTCTTAAACATTACTATTAACTGAATACCATACACAAGTATCTACATCTTCGATCACCTTGAAGAATCCCGATACTTGCAATATCTGGTTCTCTACTTTATTCATATACCCATAACTTCTCAAAACTTGGACCTTGTGTTTCTACGAAACACAAGTCTAAGCGCCAGAGAAGTCACAAGTAAACCGAATATAGTACGAGGACCTTCCCCTCCGTCCTAATGGACACTGGACAATATACAATACTGTGCATAAGTCCCCTGAGTCTGATAACTCATTTCCTGTGTGTCATAGGTTGAAAACTGTACTTATGGTTAAGAAGAATTACACCACTGTTCAATGCTCCTTACCTAACCATCCACTGGTATAGGTAAATATCATAGACATAATTTCAAAAAGGTATATCTCACTCTATAAAAATAGACGTACAGATATATCAATTTAAAATTGGTGCATAACAACGGATATTCAAAACCAAATATTTGCCGTCCGGCAAACAACCCAGGTGACTTTCTCAAATATCACCAATTACAACGAATTCCGATATAATGAGGATGATCACCTAATCCCAATAACTTACTCCCACTCATCATCTGTAAAACCATACAGATGTGAGAATCAAACCTGGTAAATACATACCCTGGAGCAAGTGTCTAATTGGGAAATCAGTTTTCTTTTAAAAGTACACGGTGAAACTGAAACATTGAAATGTTTCGATGGGGTATCCCGGTATTCCTAGTAATGCCTCTTCCATTATCCAGATTCACAACTGTAACCGTGCATTTCTTTACCACCTCTCCAAATCCTTTTATATGTTTTTAGTCATTACCTTCTGTACACCCTCTTAGGCTAAATGGCTTTCTTCCTTCCCTACCGTTCGGCACCAGCCTATGGTTTGGATGAAGACTATCCATTAAGCATAATGGGTGTACTGTCCTAATCCTAGGAGCACTCGCAATGCGAGAGAAGGTGAAGATAAAAGACAACTGAATATACCTTATTCTTATTTCTCCTGAACCAGAATCCATCCCCGAACTGGAACAAGTTTTTTTCGAGTTCGTATATAACCATACGATGGAGTGTCCAATAAACTGAGGATCTTCGTAGTGATACAGAGTGTCCTGGAGAAATTCAAAGGTGAAGTGGGAGTGGTAAAGAAACACTTGGTTTAGTCGTGAATATCAGTCGCAATTTACTTTGCCCTCCTTCTAATCCCTTTCTTTGTCTTAACTTAATACCTTCTGTACAACGTTTAGGCTAATTGGTTTTCTCCATTCCCTACCGGTCGGCGCCAGCCTATGGTTTGGAAGAAGACTTTCCAATTTGCATAATAGGTGTACTATCTCCTAAACCAAGGAGTACTCGCAACCTGAGAGAAGGTAAAAAGGAAAAGACAACTGAATAGTCCTATTCGTTTTCTCCAGAACCAGAAACCATCCTCGAATAAATCCTTCGAGTTCGTATATAATCATACGATGGTTTTGTCCAATGGAAGTGGACGTTCATGGTAATACGGGGTGTCCTGGAGAAAAGGGTAAAAGTAGGAGTGGCAATGAGGTCTGCAACTCTGACAATCCAAAAGCCAATGTTAAGAAGGTTCGATCAACTTGGTCACTGAGTTATAGTCTTAGGGTCGGATCAATGGTTGCTGCCAGAGAGAGAGAAAAGAAACACTCAGCGTGCACTCTAACCAAGATCAGAATGGTTACCAATCATCTAATCTGGAAACCTCCCACTGTACCGTCAAATTCTCCTCCAAACCTGAAAGAAGAATTAGTCGGGATTACCCGAGGAGTAAACCAACTCATCAGTGGGAATCGGGATCCAACTATCATCGCATGATAACGTGACGGAATCCGCTCACGGTATCACACTCCAGAAGGTATGCGCATATCTGGCAAGTTTCAGTTTCTTTAGAAACTCCCGATGTGATTTTTTACCCCTAGTACCCAAGTGACCTTGACACAGTCAACAAATCAAAGAGTCCTAGTCAAGTTCAACTCTTCATTATCCTGGATTGCATTAAACCCACCCGTACGAGCCCTTGACATAGTCAACAAGGCCGCACGACTGTCCTAACCAATCCCATTAATATGCTACAAACAAACACTACTTAGCTACCGCACACTACGCCTTGACACAGTCAACAGACGCAGCACGAATACTAAGTAATACTTGTAAGAAATGACGGAGGGCTACGTCTAGTTTTTGGCGAAAAACATTTAACGTAATGAACTTGATATCGTTGAAGGAACTGCATAGCTTTTTATAAAAATATAGTGACGAAAAAACTTTGCTAAAGAGGTCACTCCCGGTGAAGGGATCTCGGCTCTTTCCCCGTAGAATGAGGTGCAGGATATTCCAACTGAATACCACGATGCAAAGCAAAATTAATCGGCTATAGTGAAGTTATTGTCCTGACGCAAACTTTTGTCCAAGGGGTCACTCCCGGTGAAGGGATCTCGGCCCTTGCCTCGTCGACTGAGGAGCTGGGTATTCATAACCGAATACCACTGTGCAAAATAAAAGAGAACGCCCTTGCAATAACAGGTTTTGGAAAAGTGTTCCAACAACATCAGATTAGGTTTGTATTTAGCTTGCATTGATCCGAATCAACGCAGTCCCATCAAATGATCACACCACAAAGAACGAAAATAATGATGTACGTATATACCATCCGCATTCGCCACTGGGTCCCGTCATCACCCGTTAGGTTACTTAACTAACGACAGAGCGGGGACTGGACTAGCGCGGATGCAAAACATATACAACATCTACTAATATATATACCAATATATTATATTTCGCTCAAGGCGTGATAAAAATGCAACATCACAGAAATGTACAGCATCACAGAACAATACAGATATCTGGGATCCCCGGGTTTCACAGAGCCGCTACAGAAAACCGACGTTCCCCTGGTCGTGTAGATAGCCTGTGCAATGAAATCCTAGACCCCTACGGGCGCGGCAAGTTACCCGCCAAAACCTGAAGCGAGGCAGCCCCCTTCAGCACCGTGAATGGACCACCCAGCACTTCACGGAATCCGGTAACTTGGGCACCCCACCTGGGTCAACCTGTACCCCCTACGAGTACGGCGAATAGCCCGCCAATCCTAGAGTGAAGCCCCCTCCGTCTCAATGCCATGAGATGCGGGCTTGTTGCCCTCTAGAACCCGGCTATCTGTGCACCCCTCCGCGAGGTAATCCTAGTACAGAAAGTAAAATATACATACAACGGGTACATCGACCGCAACCTGGTCGTGCCCCAAAGTAATAATACAAACAGGAAGTGACGGCAGTCCACATGTCGGACGCTCGCCCCGCAATATCAAATGTACATAATACAACAAAAACTGCACTAGCATTGCATCCAGGCTATCCCCCACGACCGATCCGCAACATCACAGCAATACACAGAACATCAACGTGAATGTCACGTTCGCAAATCCGTCTAACCGGGCTATAGCAGTTAGACAGGATTTACCGATCAAGTGACATTCACGATCGCAGATATAATGTAAATACTGTGAACTAATGTGTTTAAAATATCCGATCGATCAAATTTACCAAGTGGGCCCCCAAGCAATACTGTAGCACTCACAGAAAATCTGGGCCCAAACAAAGTATAGAAAAACCCCTATTTTCAGCCCACAAGCCCACTGCAAAAAAATGGTGACTTGAATCCAGATTCCTGCGGCGGAACCGCGGCCAAAGAGGGGTTATGGCCGCGGTTCCGCGGTCGTACGGAAGGATCAGGGCACCAAATTTTTTCAGTGTTCTTGGGATTCTCTGTACATCATTCTGAGACAACCTGAAAAATTTTTGGACTAAAAAAAATTTCGACAGAAACTGATAGTACTTGAAAATGCGGTTTTGAGATTTTGTTCGATCGAAAACGTAAAACACATTAGGCAAAGCTAGACTATGTTAATGGCAAGGCTCTGATACCATGTTGCGCCACGGCAGCGCCCCGGCCGTCTACTCGAGGCCAAAATGCGGAATTAAAATTTTTCTTAACTTTTAAACTGGAGCTACCGCGGACAATAAACCCGGATCGAACCATTAACTAGATCTAGCTAACTAAAAGATGGGGAATAGATATACCGAGTGATCCGTGTCCTCCGGTCTTCTCGTCGTCGTCCCGATCTCCCGCGGAAACTCCGGTCGTCGCCTCCTTGCCGGAAGGGCACCCCATCGTCTGCATCTTTTACGGGCTCCCGCCTCTATACCGAGGCAACTCGGGCACGAAGCTGGCAAGTCGACGTGTCCAAGATTTACTGTAGAATGTAGTGTAGAGGCTATGTCTCTTTTAGGGTTTTGTTGCCTTTGAAGATGATGGAGGAATCAAGATAAGGAAAAATGGTGCTTGCATTTTTCCTAGCATGATATGAGATCAAGAAACTGCCACACTCCAAAATGAAAACTCTCTCATCCTCTCACTCTCATGTGGCCGGCCTCTAACAAGGAAAATGGTGGAGGGATCAACATAATACAAGAGGGAGGTGAGTGTAGTAAAAGGTAGAGGGTGACCACATCCTAAAGCCATCATAACAAAATCATGTCAACTCTCATCAAGTCCTAATCCATTCTAATCACCATTAAAGCAAAAGAAAAGATGGAAAAAGAATATAATGATGATGGTCATATCATAATCTCTCAAATGCAAGAAACCCCTCCACAATAAGTTATTTGCAAAATTGCAAATAACCCCCTCCATCGGAAAAGTCCGGCCGGGAAAGAACAAAGGAAAACCGGCCGGAACGGAATGCAAACTGGCAACTCCAGAAAACTGGTCCCGTAATAAATTACAGGAAAACCCCGATACTGTGCATACACACCCGCATCTGTATTCCGACCGGATACAAATGCAATGAGACAAAATCTACACTGTACTATACTAGGATCCGGCTGTCACGACCCGAAAGAGCACGTGACTGGCCCTCGAACCATATGAAGTCTATAGGACTCCATCTGATCCAAGTAAGCCAAAAGCCCAGAAATCTAAAACCATTTAAGGAGTAAATAGAAAAAAACTAGTTTTAAGAGGTAAAGAAAACATGTTTGGAAATCAAGTTTTTAAATAACTAAGCCGAATATGAATTTTTAAAAGGTGAAATTTTTCCTGAAAATTTCGGCAGAGTTTCTTTTGTAAAAACTGGCCCCGAACTGGGTACAACAAGAACAATATATATATCATGATAAAAGGCATCCCCAAGCGGGAGCTAGCTCTTCGTCAATCGACGGTCACAACCACATAAGCAACAACAATATACAACGCCAAAGGGCGAGGATCTAAACTGAAAAGAACTCAAAAACAGCCAGAAAACCGCAATACTACAAGCGCGACTCTAAGGTCGAAATAATACAACACAGAAGTCTGAGTCTGAAACAATATACAAGTTTTGGTTGATGGAAATTCTAGATACAATGGATAATATAAATACAATAGCGGTTCTGATACAAAAGAACCCACCTATCCAAGCAAATCACCCATAAGGGAGCAGTGTGCCAGAAATGCCGCTATGGAATCTGTACGGCAAACCTGCAAGAACTGGGGCACAACGGGGGTGAGTTGCCAACTCGTGAATAGAAAATATCTACAAGCAGAGATCGAATGCATGACCCATCCTAGGTCAATACGATCAGATATAAATAAACCTCAATATGAATAAAGCTGAAGCATGCTAAACTGGCAATGTAATCTCTATACATGAATGTAGTGCCAAGTGCTCGTGCTAGTGCCTCAGGTAATAACATGTCATGAATATGAGGTATGAATGCATGAAAACAGAATACATGTAAATGAAGAAACTGTTTTCATAATTTAGTGAGATTTCCCTTGTATTTTTAAAATGAGGTATCATAATGAAATCAGCATAAAACAGTGCCTAGCATCGGCACAAAACGTAATCCCAATATCTCGATATCTCTGTATCACAGTCTCTGTACCTCGAAATCTCGAAATCTCAATGTCTCAATCATAATATCTAGGGTGCCGTCAGTCCAGACCGGCCCCTACCATCCATCTCAAGACCACGACGGTATCCTCTGGATATCCGACGCGTCGGGTAAAATCACCGGTAGGTAGTGCTCCCCTGCCAGGCTCACATCGTCATCATCACGCGCTTCTTGCCCCGGGGTACCGTACCGGGTCCACCATGTACCCGAAACGGTTCATCCGTCTCCTCGAATCGGGTTTCCAAATCCATCAGCAAACTCATGGTGGACGACTCATACATCATGGGAAAACCGCACTTTTTATTTTAAAGAGAGAAAAGAAGTTTATATAAGTTTTGCGGTTTTCCCCCAAATCCAGAAAATCTCATGGAAATCCGAATCCAATCCTCAATAGCATGTAAACAGTGCATATAGGCATAAAAATCCATGAATAATAACATGCATGATGTAACAAGTAATAATTACAATGTCTAATCTAGCATATAAGGCAAGTACACTAATATCATGTCTAAATTATTAGCTAACAACCTATGTCGATGCAATAATATTTTCTAAGGTGTACGTGACATGGCAATTACCGATGAAGATGTGTGTGAGCCGGCAAGTAAGTGTACGTGGTACATACGCATCATCGGTAATGGTGCTGGTGTCCTAACAGCATAACATCAATAATGGAGTATGAAATATAATATAAGCATGCGATGCGAAGCGAACCACAATAATGAGCGGAAGCTGAATACTAGACGCAACTATAACCAATCTGCATTAATCTAATATAACCTCTACAAATGGTGCCTTTTGAAATAACACGAATCATGGGGTTTTGAAAATAGGGGCTACGGTGTTTTTATAAAAAGATACGCCTTTTGAAATATCCGTAGGATCCCTTGGGCTGTCTTTTAAAATACCCACGATTCGTTAGTTTTTGAAATAGGTAGGAGTCTAATCTAATCTAACAACTATCCTAAACTATACGGCTGAACTAACAAGCAGAGCTACAGGTGAGGAAACCGCCTAACATCTGAGTCGATACATATACATACATGTATATATATTAGTCGGTGATCCCGCCTCAATAATATCATATCCGATACCATATCTATAATCAGACATCCCAAGTCAAGAGTGCGGATCAATCATCAAAATATAGCTTGTACGTAAATCTGTCGTACGGCATCCCAAATCTGGGTACGGGTCAATATCACATTCATCATACTATTTATCTGGTATCCTCTTTATCAAATGTCATGATCGGGGTACTGATCTACGTCTAGTACAATATTGATACCATCTATGTATGCATGCAGGTGTAAGAATCACTACGTCAAAAGACCCGCTAAAACATCATGTCGTATCTCAATACGAACCAAATCACATCACCGATCTCCTGGCCTCAAGCCCAATCTCATCGACTCATCTCAAATCCAGTATATGAACATATAGTCCTATACCCATGTGAACACATAAATATATGATCCCAAATACGCACATATAAAAGAAAGAATGTATGCAAGTATGTGTGTGCGTGCGTGTGTGAGTGCGACCACTACTCTAGGGTTTCGCAACTACACTAAACCAATCCAAAAATACCAAATGTCCATCTTATCATCAATAATATCAATGATCCTAACAACACATAATAAATATACGTGTGTATACGTATTCGTATACAACACCACGGACTGCGGGGATGCTATACGCCATCCACCCGACTTCTCCCCGTAGATATAAATCTACTCACCTGTATCCTGCGTGTCGGTGTCGATGTCACCGTCATCTTCTGCATCGCCTCGGATCGTCGCGGGGTACCTACACATATCACACGTATCGCATCGCATCAAAACCAAAACAACACTTGAAACGATACGCTAAAACCAATACGATACGCTAAAAGGCCTATAGGTTAGAACCTACGGTTAGCCTTCGCAAAACAACCCGGAATCACTCGATATAGACGTACAAACGTCACACGATCGAGATAACACACAAATACCAAAATCTAGAAATCAAGATATGCAAAACCAAATCTACATTCAAAGCAGCAACCCAAGGAAATGATCCCAGATTTCGTCTCAGACCAAATCAGGGCAAATAAACAACTCTAGGGTGCTATGCAGGGTGTATATGATCTACAGAAGCAACTTGGGCATGCAACTCTACAGGGTGGCCGGCCACACCCCCTATAAAACCGGCCTGGCCGGTCCAGGCAGTGAATTGGGTGGTCGTCTGCCTAGGGTGGTCTCCTGGGGTCTCAATTAGGTCCCTGGTGTTGCTTAATTCTCCTGAAAAAGTCCCAGTGTGTTCCAGATTTTCCTGCAAGTTCCAAGTTATCAAAAACCGACATGAAAGTCCCATAATTCCGTATTTTTGGGTTTCCAGTGGGGTTGTTCTGGGTTTCTAGTCAATATAGGGTCTAAGGTCACCTTTTAAGCCCAATTGCAAGGTCAAAACTCAAAATTACCCTAATCCTCTCTAGTTTTGTCCAAAGTGCACCAATTCACACGATATCGATATGAAACTTGAATTAAAGCTTAAGCACAAGAATTAACACTCTAATTGTGAAGAAATTACCTCACAAGACCCTCATGAATCCTCAACAGCACCAAAACACCACCTTTCTTGGTCCATAGCATAGATCTTGGGCTTGTGTGCAATTTTTGTGAAATGAGTGTGAGGTTTTGAGATAGTTTTTGAGATGAAGTGAGAGGATTTTGTGGAGGGGAGAATGGGCAGTAGCAGCAGCAGCAGCAGCTCAAGGAAGAGGGAGGGAAGATGAGGGAAATGGCTAAGGTGTTAGTCAAGGTGAACCCCATACCTCTCTCTCACCAACCCCATTCTTTTCTCTTTTTCTTTTTCTTTTCTTTTCCTTTTTCTTTTAATCCATTTACTTCTCACACTAATAGTGATCCCAAAATAAAACCATGGCAAGAAAATGTAACACAAGTTCAGAAATGATATGTGCACATTTTGCACAAAAAGCCAAAAATCCGATTAGCGATTTTTAATCGCGATTAGCACTAAATTAGCATCTAACTGATCACAAACACTTAAAAATGGCATAATTCCAATAAATAACCCATTTTAGAATTTTCCATAATTTTCCGTAATTTTTTTTCATTTATTTATATTTAATTATAAATTTAATATTAAAATAATCAATAAAATAATATTAAATTATAAAAATTCCCAAAAATAATACTTTATTATTTTGAGATGTTACACCGGCTTAAACCAAATCCGGCTAGTAATATCCGTCCGATCCTGATCCGTGCAATACCGCACGTATCTGATCGAACCCTGCCATATATCTATACGGCCTCGAGTACTAACCGTCCGATCCTGATCCGTGCAATACCGCACGTATCTGATCGGACCCTGCCATATCTCCATACGGCCTCTACAGCGTTTCGCCCGAAAACTTGAGTAACTATCTGTGTGGTGGACTCTAAAGACTCGTCAATACAATGGCTGTGGATTTAACCACTAGCACATCAAAGGTATTAGCCATACGTGACGGGCCACCAGCTACTGACTGAAAGGGACGTCGATGAGCGAACTCATCCTGACACCCTACTGAGCCTGTCAGTGACAATATCCGTACAGTCCGGTCCGTTCGTCTATGAGCATCGCATGGCGGGCCTAGGGGGTTGGTAAAAGTCAGACCCCCAAAAGCGGTACAAGTCGTGTCGGAGTGTAGCCCAGAACACCCTGAGATACTACTGGAATGCCTACCAGTAAATCTCCTGCCTCGGCCGAGGGCTTTATGTAATGGCTCTCCTAGACACAGCGCGACCTTACCCCCAATACCGGGAGAGACGAACCCCTGCAGATCCGCTCACTGCCTCCATATGGCTCGGGACTGTACCCAACTAAAACCTGTTTGCACGACTCCTTTGAGCCGTGGTAGGGTAGTAATCAAAGTACAGTGGGAACTCACACGAGACAAATGACGATCCCAGGTCGATGAACTAACCTGTACACATGTCACCAGGGAACTGCTATCTGACGTCAGGTATAAGACCAACTAGCATGTTCCCGGCGAGTCCTGTCCGGTGTACTCATAACCCAATGAGCACCTGTATACATCTTAGGTGAACCAACTGACACCAGTGGCTTGTGAGACCGGCCACCGCCCCTCGTCGGGGTCTCGACTATTTACACTAGTCTACTTTGGAGAATCGATGCCCCTGTCTCGAAACTCCCACGACTAGGGACCTTTTAAGGATGTGCTTATAGACTACCAGCTCCCACGTATATGATCGCCCTCATACTGCTGGAAGTCAAGCAAGAATCCTAGGGGCCCTATCAACGTGTAATAACGACCTGTAAGGTCACCTGAAGCAGTACACGATGATAAAGATAAACCAGATAGCATACTATCATCTTGAGTAAGACTGTCCTATCGGGATAGGTCCTCTCTCAATCATTGCAATCACGTGCCTGTGATCCAATAATTGACTCTGAGGGCACTAACTCCAACAGATACCGAGTTCGTGATTTCAAGTCCGTGTGAGAGATTTTGGATTGACCGTAACGAGAACATTTGCAGTACGCAGATAGTATGACGTGACGTCGAAATAGATGATGATAAAGACGAGTGGAACAAAAGGTTCGTGCGAGATGCTGACGAGTTGTTGTTATACCCCGTTGAGATTAGAGATCGGATGTGTATACAGAGGCGTTAGGATACGGCCAGTTCCCGAGGAAATGTTGCACTGACAACGCAGATGTCCAGAAAGTGAGAAAAGATTATGTAAGAGTATTAGCCTCCATATAGTTCTGCATAGGCGAGATCGGAAGAGACCTTGAGCAGGTTCCTTCCAGGACACTGCTGCGATAAGATTTGCACCGAGGATCAGATGTGTCACGTATATTTAGAGGATCAGAGGTCGACGCCAGTGACGTGCTGCTTTATGAGTGATCATATTAATTGGCCGAAAGTTGACCAGAGAAGTGCCAGAGCGGAATCGTTTCCGTTAGCACATCTGACCGGGCCGATGAGCTGATAGATTGGGAGATTGGTAATCCATAGAGAAATGAGGAACCAGAGACAGAGGATGCCAGACTATGAGTATGAGGGGCAAGTAGATGATCTTGCTCCGCCAGTTTTGGGCGCACCGACATTTTTCGACATTGAAGGAGGTGTACTTCAATGTCATTTGTTGCGATTTGCGTTTATGATCCGAGTATTACGCTTATATCACTTGGATTTGAGTTTTGATGATTGAGTTTCATGATATTGATTTCATGCACCATGGCTGCACCTATCGGGTATTTACATTTTTGTGCATAGTTATTGCACTTGATATATATTTTATACACCGTTGTGTTGGTTTATGTTTTGTGCATATCTATTGCACTTAAGATCGGTTTTGTGCCTTGGTTGCACGTGTTTATGATTTTGTGGATTTCATACGAATGATTTGATTTTTGTGCATGTGGTACGCACTCGATTTGATTTTTGCACTCGGTATAGCTCACATGTGCTTGCAGTGCATTGATACGTGTTTTGTGCACGCAGTTATGATTTTATACCCCTTGATACACTCGGTGTTTCTTTTTATTTGCATTTGAGTTATTGATGAGTTTTTGTGCATTGTTGCACCAGATTCGATATTTCGTGCACTGGATGCACGGGATTCGTATTTCGTGCACTGGATGCACCGGATTTGTATTTTGTGCATTTGTTGTATTAGATTTGCATTTCATGTATTTGTTACACCAGATGAGTATTTCGTGCACTGCTTGTACTAGATTTTCACTCCGCACATTGGTTGTACCCGATTTATGTATTTGAGCATTTGTTTCACTAGACTTATATTTTTGTGCGCGTTGCACTTGATATTCATTTTTCGTGTGCTTTACCGCACTGGGCATTTATTTGGACTTGACGCGCTTGGGTTGGATTTTTGCGCATATTAGGCGCTTGATATTGGATTTTGTGCGCATCGGATGCACCTGAGTGCGATTTCATTCGTGCATGTTGGATGCCCTTGATTTAGATTCCCTTGATTTAGATTTTTATCCATGCATATTGGATGCGATATCAATCATGCATGTTGGATGCACTAGACTTAGATTTATTCATGCATGTTGGATGCACTTGATTTAGATTTCATTTTTGCATGACAGATACACTTGATTTGGATTTTTGTGCATGTTGGGTGCATGATATAAGATGTGATTTTATACACACCGGATGCACTCGATTAGGATTTTCATTCGTGCATGTTAGTTGCGCTGGATCGAGATTTTCATGCACTATAAATGCACTTGATATTATTGTCATGCACACCCATTGCACTGGAAATATGCTTTCGTGCACACCCGTTGCACTTAGTTTTGCTTTTGTGCATATTGTGTCACTTGCATTTGGATTTGATTTCCGTGTGCACCAGACACACATGATTGTTGGATACGCCTTTTGAGACTGATTTTTCTCTTGAGCACTTTGTTTTCATGATGGGCACTATGTTACGTAATAGCCGAACAAGACTGATTTAAGGACAGTACCTGAGTACCCTGCATGCATTAAAAGTTTAACAAGAGGTTTTCGAAAAGGAGCTATAGTCTCGTTATTTCTTACGTGTCCGTGAGCGACACGAACATTTACAAAGAAAAACCTTTTGGGATATTTTAAAAGGATGGGATGTATATTTGAAGAAAACATATATGAACGTATACTTAGTACTTTACAAATGAGCGTCCGTCACTTGTGACGTGAGTTACGCATCACAAGGCGATTTAGAAAAGATTTTGCATGTGCTTTATTCAGTTTTAAGATTTTTCCAAGGATGCATACTATATATGTATTATAGTATTTGACTAGTATATATTGGATTTCAGTAGTGGATTTCGAGATCTGTATCTCCATTGTAACTTCGATGATATGCGTGAAAATCTGACGATTTGCGTGACGCTTGACGGAGTTCGATTCAGAGTTTTGTACTCGTTTTTAGGCGCATACGATGCGCAGTGTTATTTCTGTATCTTCCGTAATTTCGGAGCCTCGTTGATTGAGATGATTATTGAAATGTTTTAGTATTTGGGGGTTTAAATTTAAATTCAGGGACCGAATTTATTTAAGAGTGGAAGATTGTAACATTTCAGAAAATATAAAATATTATTTTTGGAATTTAATATTAAAATAATATATTTTGCGAAAACTACCCGATTTGCGAAATTGGGGTTTTCGTAAAATGGTATAAATATATACCAATATTTGTGAAATAATTGGAGATTAAAATGATTTATTCATTTAATAATATATTTTTTGGATTTGGCATTTTCACAATTAATTATATGCAGTTTAAATAAAAACCCGATTAGTGCACTGCTAATCGCGATTAAGCCAAATCCATATTTCTACAGTTTTCCATGGCTAGTGCACCATGTCATTTTGCATTTTGGTTACATGTTGTGTTCTTTTGTTGTTTTGGGGGCATTATGTGGTTTGGGTTTTAAAAAAGAAAGGAAAAAGAGAAAAGGTTAAAAAGTGAATTATTGGAGAGAGAGAGAGTGGGGAATAGCTTAAGTGAGAGTGAGGGTGGTGATTAGTCGAAAATATTGTATATTTTAGCCGGCAATTTCCTCATCATTTGCATTCATATAGAAGTGTTCGGCATTCATATTCTACATATTAGCAAAACTGTCGCAAAATATCAGATTACATGTATTAGACTCTAAAACCGACAATATACAGGAAATTGACTACATTTCATGGCATCGCATCATCCCTACATTTGCAACACTTGTTTTGAGATCTGTGCAGGAAAATCCAGAAGAAAGGCCAAAAATGTACAGGGTACTGATAAAACGTTACGACAACTCAATGCTTTCAGATCTGGTATCAATCAAAAAGGGAAAATACAAATCATCATATCAGAAGAAGCTCCAAATGTCAACCAAAGACCACAGAAGAATCCCCAAGCTCCAAGCCTCCAACATGGCCGCGGAACCGCGGCCGGAGCCTGCTTGCGCCGCGGTTCCGCGGCCATCTTGCCACGTCACCTCCTAAATTTTAGTGGACAATGTTTCTCTCAGTGGCTAAAGATCAAAAAGACACTCCAAGTTCCAGAAGACTCCAGAGACTTTTGCCAGATCAGCAAGCTTTGGGATCAACACTAAACTAGCCTAACATTCTAGAAACTTCTTCCTAAACCCTAGCTTAAACCCTAAGCTAAGCCTGACAAACTACTTCTAGAAGTCTTTCAACAAACTTTTGGAGGGAACTCAAGAGGCTTAGGGTTTGGGTGTTCTATAAATAAGACCCTAGGCTCAATGTATCCAAATTATTCAATCTTGGAAATTCAATACTATTGAATCAATCCATTAGTTCATTCTATCTCTTTCTTCATCTTCTTTTTCCACAAGTCTAGTGAGAGGACTTGTGTGAAACCCTAACCCTAAATCCCAATCAAAAGCCAAGATCCTGAGTACCCATTCAAGCAAGAAGCCTTGCAACCTTTTACGAGCCAAGCCGGTCTTCAACGGAGCAAGTGGTCAAAGCCGATCTGCGACTCACGGAGCCGAGCGACGCCAATTCAACAAATTAGATTCTTCCTCTTGTAGTTCTTGAGCGATTGTAATCAAAGTGTTGATATAAATAAAAGGTGATATTCTTTTATCTTGTTTTCTTTAAATTCTTGCATCATGAATCAATCTAAATTTCTAGTTATAATTCTTGTTGTGATGTTTGAGTAATACTCCGCTCATCGAGGAGTTGAGACGATCACTAGAATGATGTTGTAATATATCTGAAAACGATTCTTGATTCCTACGAGTTTTGTAAACCCTAGCAAGTTCAAGAACCGACGACCCATTTCGTTGCGATGCTTTCTTGATTGATATCACTCGAAATTGGGAAGTTACGATCGTTTCTTGAAATTGCTAGAGGCTAGAATGTGAATGATATCGACGAAAGAACAAGGGTTAAATGATGAAACCCTAGTTTCACGAGAAAGCCCTAACTCTCGTCGATCATCATCGATCTAGTATCAATTCTTTGAAGGACAAGAACACGTTATCTTTAGATTACATCACGTCTATAGATCCGATCGACTCCTACGAGCCTCATTTAGATTCTTGACATTTTGGTTGGAAAAATATTATCAAAACCCAATTCTTGATTGTTTATCAGTTTCTTGATTCTTGATTAAACATCGTGACACCTGAATCAATTGATAAATTCTTGAATCATGTTTTATTTTCTTTTCAATTAACTTTTCGATTCAAACAAATCAAATATAGAAACGAATCGCACAATCCCTATGGACGATCCGCACTCGCTTACGATTTACAATTGACACCGTAGTTGATTGCGGTCAAAATATTTTTTGGTTGTGAAGTTCTTTATAAATTTTCTGAATACCGACACAAGAAACAGTTTCAATCAAATGGTGCCGTTTTAGGGGACCTTTTGAATTGATTCATACTACACAACAGGAAAATCTATCAATCAAAATGGCGCCGTTGCCGGGGATCGCGCGCTAATTCGTTTTATATCAAAGTTTGAATTGAAAGAATTATTCCATTGTTATTTTGAGATCAAAATTCGTGCAAACCCTAAACAATTTGTTGTGTTTTATTGCAAGGAGATCTGGAGCATGCTTGAAATTGATAAAAAATTTTAGAAAATTCCAGAGAACTTAGGAAGTATACAGTAGATTGCTGGTGAAATTTGGTGCAGTGTTCCCAATATTTGTCCGCGGAAGGGCGGCACTAAGAGGCTTTTGCGGCGGAACCGCGGCCCTTTGAAGGGTTCTCTGTACAATTTTTCTTCAGGTGATTTCTTACCTTCTCCTCTCTCCTCTTTTTAGCTCCAACTAACAATTTTCTGCAGGATTCTTTGCAAAGAATAGCAGCTCGCAAATTGCAAAATTAAATTTGTGCGTGATTTTGTTTCTTGGTTGTTTGCATTCAAAATACGGATATTAAGGGGCACGGCCAAATCCAAATTAGGTGGGGATTTCATCACCCTTCCTAGGCCCCGAAAACCACCAAACTTGCATCCGCATTGACCTACATTAACTAAAAGAAATCTAGAGATGACTCTAAGGACTGTCGCGCTCAATTAGGACAGAAGAAGGCCGTGGGTAATTCATTGCTTATCCGCGTTTTCTTGTGGTGCCTAAGGCGAGTGTGTCTAAGGCTAGTGGTTTTTAATTAGGCCCACTACTTACGTAGTGGAGTACCTTCCCACTTACTTGGCACTTATCCGGCCACAGGGGAACAAAGAGGCAGTGGAGGATTCTATCCTGCGACTTGTCTTTTGGCAGTTAGGAGTGGTCTAGAGCCGGACCTAGGTGACCACTAGATTCTAGGGTTTGTGTGCTGCATTTGTTGTGTCGCATCATTTTTAAAAAAAAAAATCCGTCCCGTTTTCAAAAGCAATCACCGCATTCATTCATTTACCCCTAATTAGAAGTCAACGCTGCCACTTGTACTAACCCTTTTTAGTACAAGATAGGCTGGACATGGGATTCTAGTGCCCGTTTAGTCCGCGTACCTTTTATCGACTTCAACGTCGATATTTCTCCATTTACCTTTCCTTTACCCACTACCACACCCACACCGATGGATCCACCTCCATCCAACTTCTTTAACCCTAATCTGCCGCCGTCCGTTGGTGCGCAGAATCCACCCCGCATCTCTCTCCAGGAGAGGTGCTATCCACTTAGAGGTCCTCTTTCGACCTGCTTATCCACACCACCAGCCAATGGGGATAACTTTGAGATTAAGCCCCAGTATATCAATCTTTTACCCAAATTCCACGGACTCGAGACTGAGGACGCATACATTTTCATTACCAAATTTGAAAACGTATGCGCAATGATGGGTACGTCACAACTTTCAGTGGATGCGATGCGTCTACGACTTCTTCCATTTACATTGTGCGATATAGCCGAGAAGTGGCTATATAACACTACCGCACACTCTATTACGAATTGGGAAGAATTCGTCGCTGCATTCCTTAAGAAATTTTACCCAATCCAAAAGACAGCTCGAATCCGTAGCGAACTGAATCAATTTTCCCAGCTCCCTACCGAACCATTCTCTAAATGCTTTGAACGTTTCAAGGATCTTTTGGTTCAGTGTCCTCATCACGGCATCCCGAGATGGGAGCTTTGCCGAATCATTTATGAGGGCATTAACCCAAGCACTAAACAGAGCCTTGAAAACATGTGTCAAGGTACTTTTATGACCAAGGATGATGGGGAAGCTTGGAAGTACTTAGAAGAGTTCGCTGAAAAATCACTACAGTGGGAGAGTAGAACCCAACCATTGAATAGGGGTAGCGTACACCAAATAGATGTGTCTATAGGCGTTCGAGCTGAGATGGCAGCAATGTAAAAGAAGCTCGACGCTATGGAACACAAATTTTCTGCAGCCTCCCTAAACCCAATGTCGCTCCCCAAAACTGTTTGCGGGTGCTGTTCTGATCCGTCTCATCTAACGGAAGAATGTCCATTAAACTCGGCGTTTCAAGGTCACGAGCATTCTAATGCCGCATTTCAACGACCTCGAAACGATCCATATTCTTCCACGTACAATCAGGGTTGGAGGAACCACCCGAATTTTGCTTGGAACCAAAACCAATCTTAAAACACGGTTCCAAACACGAATAATTTTCAAAGGGCTCTTCCTCCACCACAACAGCAACCCCTTCAATTCACTCAGCACCCCTACCAGTCACAAAATTTCCAAAACCAGGGCAACACTCCTGCACAGTCTAATCCTATGCAGTCCTGTTCTGACAAGTTTTCTCAATTCACTCAAACCATGAAATCACTTTTATCAAATTTCATAGAGGTTTCGACTGAGGTTAGATCTTCCGTCAGTGAGATAAAGAAAAACTCAGCGTCTCAAGCTGAGAGTATCAGATCGATGGAAGCTGAAATCGCACGCCTAAAAGCCGAAATGAGTGCTAGAGAAAAAGGGAAACTCCCTCTCAACCCCTATAGAATCCTAGGCATTACAATGTAAATGACATCACAACGTTGAGATCGGGAAAAGTGCTGAACAATCATGTCGGGGAAGATATTGATGATACTGAAAATCATATCAACACCCCGGCTGAGACCTTTCCACACACACACACTTCTCCTTCTGATCCTTCTTCTTCTACCATACCATCTTCTCGTGAGCCTATTCTCCATTTCCCATTAGGCTCGACACCTTCTCCCAACCCTTATAGTTCTCCACAGACGGTCCCCACACCTCTTTTGGGACCTCGTCTACCCCCTCTTCCTTCTCCTATGATGGACCCAGCGCTTATTGCGAAAGCTCCTTACCCGAACCGGTTAAGGGGTAATAGAACGAGTCCTCATATGGAGAAAATTATAGAAATGTTCAAACAGGTTAACATCAATATCCCTCTCCTAGATGCGATTCAACAAGTCCCCGCATATGCGAAAATTCTTAAGGACTTGTGCACTAGGAAGAGGAAGACTCAAGTGCCAAAGAAGGTCTTTATGTCTAATAATATTAGCACTGCTTTTATTCCCCAGCTACCAAAGAAACGGAAGGACCCAGGATGTCCTACAATATCGATTTCGATTGGGGGTAAAAACATAAATCGTGCTCTTTTAGACCTTGGTGCGAGTGTTAACCTGCTCCCTTATTCTGTCTATGAGCAATTAGGGATTGGAGAGCTGAAACCTGCTCACTGCACTCTCCAGATGGCAGACCGATCTATCACCAAACCAAGGGGTGAATTAGAGGATGTGTTGATAAAGGTCGGGGAATTTGTTTTCCCTGTAGACTTCATTGTGCTCGACACACATCCTGTAGCAAACCCCCGGGGCCAAATTCCGGTGATCCTAGGTCGTCCTTTCCTTGCCACTTCCAACGCTGTTATAAACTGTAGAAATGGTTCAATGAATTTATCATTTGGAAATATGACCATTGAACTAAACATCTACAAAGTTGGAAGTCAGCCATCAGAACCCTCTGCTTATATTTTAGATGTGTGCTCTGTCCATGAGATCGCTCCCGATAGTTGTGGAGCCGAGGAACTTTGCTTTACTGATCTCGATGACATTACCACATCTCTGTTTGACTTTACACAAGATCTTAGT
The DNA here is from genome assembly GCA_030015575.1 of Agapanthus africanus. Lineage (NCBI taxonomy): Eukaryota > Viridiplantae > Streptophyta > Magnoliopsida > Asparagales > Amaryllidaceae > Agapanthus > Agapanthus africanus. The sequence continues at coordinate 304,078,052 of JASDDO010000016.1, read as the reverse complement.
GAGGACACTTTACCTACACTTGAGTCCAGCACTTCTGACTTTTCTCCACCCGAGTCTGTATCTTTCACAGGCTCTGAGCTTCTTTGTAAATCCAAAAATCACTCAATGATACCTCCTTCTATCATTTCTCCGCCCGAATTAGATCTCAAAGTTTTACCCTCTCATCTGAAATATGCTTATTTAGGTGAGAAGGAGTCTTTACCGGTCATAATTTCCGCTTCTCTAGCATTAGAGCAAGAGAATGCACTTTTATCGGTATTGAGATCTAACAAAGAGGCGTTTGGTTGGAGTATGGCGGACATCAAAGGGATTAGTCCCTTGATAGTTGTGTAAGTGCACGGCGGCGCCCCGGCCGTCGACCCGACGGCCAAACGCGGAAACGGTGATAAACTTTAATTTTGCGGACTAAGCAAACCGGCACCACCGCGCACTAAACTCCGGATCGTAACCATTAACAAGTCTAAGCTAACAAGAGGATGGGTTAGAAATATACCGACTGATCCGAGTCCTCCGGTCTTCATCTCTACTCCGATCTCCTCGCGGGAACTCCGGTCGTCGCCTCCTCGCCTGTAGGGCACCACATCGCCTGTAGCTTTTACGGGCTCCCACCTCAATACCGAGGCAACTCGGGCGCGAAGTAGGCTACCCGACGCGTCCAAGATATGTTGTAGGAAGTGTAGTGTAGATGATGCTAGTCTCATTTGGGGTTTGTAGTTTCCTTGATGGAGGAATGGAGAATAGAAAAATGGTGCTTGCATTTTTCTAGCAAGAAAATGAGATCATGAATGAAACTCTCAAGATGAAGCTCTCTTCTTCTTCTTCTCTCTTTCTTTTTCTCTCATGAAAAACTTATCATTCCTTATCAAATAAATGGTGGAGGAAAGAATGTATATGAAGCATGAAGGGAGGTGAGTGTAGGAAGTGAAAAGAGGTGACCACATCCTAGACAAGAAAACATCAACCATGCTTACATCTTAATCACATCATATCTCATTAATGCAAAAGCATGGATGAAAGATATCATAATCAACACAATAGCAAGAAACCCCCTCCACAAAAGTTATTTGCACAATTGCAAATAACCCCCTCCATCGGAAAAGTCCGGCCGGGAAAGAACAAAGGAAAACCGGCCGGAACGGAATGCAAACTGGAAACTCCAGAAAACTGGTCCCGTAATGAATTACAGGAAAACCCCGATACTGTGCATACACACCCGCATCTGTATTCCGACCGGATACAAATGCAATGAGACAAAATCTACACTGTACTAAACTAGGACCGGCTTAAGCCAAAGCCGGCTAGTAATATCCGTCCGATCATGATCCGTGCAATACCGCACGTATCTGATCGAACCCTGCCATATAACTATACGGCCACTAGTACAAACCGTCCGATCCTGATCCGTGCAATACCGCACGTATCTGATCGGACCCTGCCATATCTCCATACGGCCTCTACAGCGTTTCGCCCGAAAGCTTGAGTAACTGAAAGTGTGGTGGACTCTAAAGACTCGTCAATACTATGGCTGTGGATTTAACCACTAGCACGTCAGAGGTATAAGCCAATACGTAACGGGCCACCAGCTATTGACCAAAAGGGATGTCGATGAGCGAACTCATCCTGACACCCTACTGAGCCTGTCAGTGACAATATCCGTACAGTCCGGTCCGTTCGTCTATGAGTATTGCATGTCGGGCCTAGGGGGTTGGTAAAAGTCAGACCCCCAAAAGCGGTACAAGTCGTGTCGGAGTGTAGCCCAGAACACCCTGAGATACTACTGGAATACCTACCAGTAAATCTCCTGCCTTGGCCAAGGTCTTCGTGTAATGGCTCTCCTAGACACAGCGCGACCTCACCCCCAATACCGAGAGAGACGAACCCCTGAAGATCCGCTCACTGCCTCCATGTGGCTCGGGACTGTACCCAACTAAAACCTGTTTGCACGACTCCTTTGAGCCGTGGTAGGGTAGCAATCAAAGTACAGTGGGAACTCACGCGAGACAAATGACGATCCCCAGGTCGATGAACTAACCTGTACACATGTCACCTGGGAACTGCTATCTGACGTCAGGTATAAGACCAACTAGCATGTTCCCGGCGAGTCCTGTCCGGTGTACTCATAACCCAATGAGCACCTGTATACATCTTAGGTGATCCAACTGACACCAGTGGCTTGTGAGACCGGCCACCGCCCCTCGTCGGGGTCTCGACTGTATACACTAGTCTACTCTGGAGAATCGATGCCCTGTCTCGAAACTCCTATGACTAGAGACCTTTTAAGGATGTGCTTATAGACTCCAGCTCTCACTTATATGATCGCCCTCATACTGCTGGCAGTCAAGCAAGAATCCTAGGGGCTCTATCAACGTGCAATAGCGACATGTCAGGTCACCTAAAGCAGTACACGATGATAAAGGTAAACCAGATAGCATACTATCATCTCGAGTAAGACTGTCCTACCGGGATAGGTCCTCCCTCAATCATTGCAATCACGTGCCTGTGATCCAATAATTGACTCTGAGGGCACTATCTCCAACAATCTCCCACTTGCACTCAAGGCTAATTATTGCGATGTCTCATACTCACAGCCCGTGTGATACCGAACACCCAACTCCTCTACTTGTCAGTCTCACAAAATCCGTTTGCGAAACTATTGCGTTCGAGGAATAGCCTCAGTGAGTGGATCCGCCTAGAAGTTTCTTTCTATGTCTCTCTATATCTCAAGTTCGCGGAGAAAACCATCTCCCGAAATGAGCAATACCTATCTTAGAATGTCTGGATGTCTGATGGGACCGAGCTCATAAATGAACTCCAAATCCAAACTTCTTAGACTGTATCGTCAACTGAACTTAATCAGTATCCTGCGCCATGCCTCCCTCAGCATTGCCTTGGACCACCTGTCCAAAATACTGCCCCTCGTCAGAAGGAAAACTATAAATCTGACAACCTCCTTGTCGTCCATGTCACCTTGGAAGCCTGGAATGATAACTGTCTCCCGAATGAGGCTGTCGTTATCATATCCCTAGAACATCGACTTATGTTCTAAAACTGCTTTCGACTGTTCCTCCAGGATTGGATCAATATCAACTTATTGCATCTAGTGCAATAACAACATCTGGTGTGGTACTTGACATCTTATGATTGACTCAATTGCCTAAGCAAGTGATCTGCCAATCATGCGCATCCCTCTCTACTTTAGTCTATAAGACACCTTTAGAGAGGGTGACTCCATCACCTGCAGGTACACTACCGTGCCAGGAGTCGTCCATTCTATATACTCTTAGAATGCTGTCAAAGTACCCTGATTAGGAAACCACCCAAATCTAGATCTAAAACCATAGATCTAGTAACCAGTATGTCTGATATAATGTCCAAGTCCTTTGTGGAGAAACCACTGTGTGACGACCAAAGTATAACCGATCGTAGTATAGGAATATCATTTCCTACTACCTTCTCAACAGATCCATCCCCTATTCTGATGACGTCAAACCTATGACGGTCACATCAGAAATAGATGATCTATCTCCGCTACATCTGCTTTAGTCTATAAATAGACATAAGCCTGATGTCCACCAATGCTTCCGCTGCTCCCACTGACTACGACAACCCTCTGCCAGAGTCATATAGACGTGCACTTCTAAAACTAGTTTAGAACGACGCTATACTCATCCTCCTGCCGGGTCTCGCAGCCTGGAACAACAACAATGGCAGTTGTGGGTAAACAAGAACTTCCCTGTCACCGTCCTTGAGGCTACCGGAGTACCTCTCGGGTGCCTGAAGTTACCCACCTTATCTGCGGAGTGGCCAATGGAATGTCAAATCAGATTGAATCTTTAGGTTCCGTATCAAATCTTCAGTAATCGTTTGCGGTTCTGGAATCACTTCCAGTTCTACCATACTCCCATTACTGTTTTTGAAAAAATCCATTTTTAATAAAACTGTGGCGAGTCTTGAACAATATTTCTATTGATCTCCCAGATGGTAGAAAATCAACCCTCGTCATAGCCTGGGTCAACCCACAAACAGCCATTACAGAAACGTGCCTTGAGTTATCCAGAGTCTGGTTTTAATCATAAGCCGGACAACTCCCCGTACCTTAACAATGTTAAGATATGAACTGTACTATATCCAATATAGAACCAGAGGCACTGATTTAATTGAACCAGATTCAAACCATGCAGCTATCTCCAGTGCATGTCAACTAAATGGAAGGAGGCCGATCAGCGTTACTCAACTTAGGAATGCTTCCAATTATGAGTAACCTGAAAGAGAAGTAATTACTATAAACTGAATACCATACACAAGTATCTACATCTTCGATCACTTTGAAAAATCCCGATACTTGCTACACCTGGTTCTCTACTCTATTCAAATACCTATAACTCCTCAAAACTCAGACCCTGTGTTTCTAGGAAACACATGTCTAAGAACTAGAGAAGTTAAAAGTAAACAGAATATAGTACGAGGACCAACCCCTCTGTCCTAATGGACACTGGACAACATACAATCCTCTGTATAAGTCCACTGAGTCTAACAACTTTTTCACTGTGTGTCGTAGGTTGAAAACTGTACTTATGGTTAAGAAGAATTACACCGCTGTTTAATGCTCCTTACCCAACCATCCACTGATATAGGTAAATGTCATCGACATAATATCAAAAGGTATATCTCACTCTATGAAAATAGACGTACAGATATATCAATTTGAAATTGGTGCACAACAGCGGATATTCAAAACCAAATATTTGCCGACCGGCAAACAGCCCAGGTGATCTCCTCAAATATCACCGATTCCAACGAATCCCGATATAATGAGGATGATCACCTAATTCCCAATAACTTACTCCCACTCATCATCTGTAAAACCATACAGATGTGAGAATCATACCTGGTAAATACATACCCTGGAGTAAGTGTCTAATCGGGAAATCAGTTTTCCATTAAAAGTACACAGTGAAACTGAAACATCGAAATGTTTCGTTGGGGTATCCTGGTATTCCTAGTAATGCCTCTACCATTATCCAGATTCACAACTATAACCGTATAATTCTTTGCCACCTCTCCAAATCCCTTTATATGTCTTTAGTCATTACCTTCTGTACACCCCTTTAGGCCAAATGGTTTTCTTCCTTCCCTATCGTTCGGCACCAGCCTATGGTTTGGAAGAAGACTATCCAAAAAGCATAAAGGGTGTACTGTCCTAATCCTAGGAGCACTCGCAACGCGAGAGAAGGTGAAGATAAAAGACACCTGAATGTACTTTATTCCTATTTCTCCTGAACCAGGGTCCATCCCCGAACTGGAACAAGTTCCTTTCGAGTTCGTATATAACCATACGATGGATTATCCAATAAACTGTGGATCTTCGTAGTGATACGGAGTGTCCTGGAGAAATACAAAGGTGATTTAGGATTGGCGAAGAAATAGTTGGTTTGGTCGTGAATATCAGTCGCAATTTACTTTGCCCTCTTACTAATCCCTTGCTTTGTCTGAACTTAATACCTTCTGTACACCGTTTTAGGCTAACTGGTTTTCTTCATTCCCTACCGGTCGGCACCAGCCTATGGTTTGGAAGAAGACTATCCAATTTGCGTAATAGGTGTACTACTCCTAAACCAAGGAGTACTCACAACATGAGAGAGGGTGAAAAGAAAAGACAACTGAATAATCCTATCCGTTTTCTCCAGAACCGGAAACCATCCTCGAATTCCTTCGAGTTCGTATCTAACCATACGATGGTTTTGTCCAATGGAAGTGGACGTTCGCAGTAATACGGGGTGTCCTGGAGAAAAGGGTAAAAGTAGGAGTGGCAATGAGGTTCGCAACTCTGAAAATCCAAAAGCCAGTGTTAAGAAGGTTCGGTCAACTTGGTCACTGAGTCATAGTCTAGGGTCGGGTCAATGGTCGCTGCCAGAGAGAGAGAAAAGAAACACTCAGCGTGCACTCTAACCTAGATTAGAATGGTTATCACTTAATCTAATCTGGAAACCTCCCACTGTACCTCAAATTCTCCTCCAAACCTGAAAGAAGAATTAGTCGGGGTCACCCGAGGAGTAAACCAACTCATCAGTGGGAATCGGGATCCAACTCTCATCGCATGATAACGTGACAGAATCCGCTCACGGTATCACACTCCAGAAGGTATGCGCATATCTGGCAAGTTTCAGTTCTTTTGAAACTCCCGATGTGATTTTTGCCCCATGCTCTTATGACCTTGACTTTGGCCAACAAATCATAAGTCACATGTCAAGTTCTGCCCGTCATTCTCCAGGTTAATTTGAGTCCACCCGTACAAGCCCTTGACTTTGGCCAACAAGGTTATACGACTGCCCCAAACCAACGCATCTATCTATGCTGCATATGAATAACCAACAGCTACCAAACACTGTGCCTTGACTTTGGCCAACAAACACAGCTTGAATACTATTGACTACCCATATGAAATGACGGAGGGCTACGAATGGTTTCTGGCGAAAACCTTTAACGTAAAGAACTTGATATCGTTGAAGGAACGGATAGCATTTTAGAAAATATAGTGACGAAAACCTTTACTAAAGAGGTCACTCCTGGTGAAGGGATCTCGGCTCTTTCCCCGTAGAATGGGGTGCAGGATATTCCAACTGAATACCACGGTGCAAAGCAAAAGTAATCGGCTATAGTGAAGTTAATGCCCTGACGCAAACTTCTGTCCAAGGGGTCACTCCCGGTGAAGGGATCTCGGCCTTTGCCTTGTCGACTGAGGAGCAGGATATTCCAAATGAATACCACGATGCAAAACAAAAGTGAATGTCCTTGCAATAACAGCCTTTTGAAAAGTGTTCCAACAACATCAGAATAGGTTTGTTTAACTTGCATTGATCCGAATCAATGCAGTCCCATCATTTGATCACACCAATAAAGAACGAAAATATACTGACGTACGTATATGCCATCCGCATTCGCCACTGGGTCCCGTCATCACCCGTTGGGTTAGCTAACTAACGGCAGAGCGGGGACTGGACTAGCGCGGATGAAAAGCATATACAACATCTACTAATATATATACCAATATATAGTATTTCGCTCAAGGCGTGAAAAGAAATGCAACATCACAGAAATGTACATCATCACAGAACAATACAGATATCTGGGATCCCCGGGTTTCACAGAGCCACTACTGAAACCCGACGTTCCCCTGGTCGTGTGGATAGCCTGTGCAATGAAATCCTAGACCCCTACGGGCGCGGCAAGTCACCCGCCAAAACCTGAAGCGAGGCAGCCCCCTTCAGCGCCGTGAATGGACCACCCAGCACTTCATGGAATCCGGTAACTTGAGCACCCCTCCTGGGTCAACCTGTACCCCCTACGAGTGCGGCGAATAGCCCGCCAATCCAAAAGTGAAGCCCCCTCCGTCCCAATGCCATGAGATGCGGGCTTGTTGCCCTCCAGAACCCGGCTATCCGTGCACCCCTCCGCGGGGTAATCCTAGTACAGAAAGTAAAATATACATACACCGGGTACATCGACCGCAACCAGGTCGTGCCCCAAAAGAATAATACAGACAGGCAGTGACGGCAGTCCACATGTCGGACGCTCGCCCCGCAATATCAAATGTACATAATACAACAGCACAGTACTAGCATTGCATCCAGGCTATCCCCACGACCGATCCGCAACATCACAGCAAACACATAGAACATCAACGTGAAAGTCACGTTCGCAAATCCGTCTAACCGAGCTATAGCAGTCAGACCGGATTTACCGATCAAGTGACATTCACGGTCGCAGATATAATGTAAATACTGTGAAAAATGTGTTTAAAATTTTCCGATTGACCAAAAATTAACAAGTGGGCCCCCAATCAAAACTGTAGCACTCACAGAAAACCTGGGCCCAATTTTAATATTCCAAAACCCATATTTTAAGCCCAGAAAGCCTCTGTAAAAAATTGGTGCAGTGATCTCCACAGTGTGCGGCGGAAGGGCGGCGGAATGGGGGTTTCTGCGGCGCTTCCGCGCTCCAACTGTGGATTCACTTCATCGAAATTTTACAGAGTTCTTAGAATTTCCAGTACATCAATATTTTACAACCTGAAAAATTTTTCGAGACCAAAATATTTCAACAGAAACTGATGTGAACAAAAAATGCAAGTTTTGGAATTTTGGTCGATCGGAAATGCAAAACACATCAAACGAAGCTAGAAGAAGTTAATGGCGAGGCTCTGATACCACTGTAAGTGCACGGCGGCGCCCCGGCCGTCGACCCGACGGCCAAACGCGGAAACGGTGATAAACTTTAATTTGCGGACTAAGCAAACCGGCACCACCGCGCACTAAACTCCGGATCGTAACCATTAACAAGTCTAAGCTAACAAGAGGATGGGTTAGAAATATACCGACTGATCCGAGTCCTCCGGTCTTCATCTCTACTCCGATCTCCTCGCGGGAACTCCGGTCGTCGCCTCCTCGCCTGTAGGGCACCACATCGCCTGTAGCTTTTACGGGCTCCCACCTCAATACCGAGGCAACTCGGGCGCGAAGTAGGCTACCCGACACGTCCAAGATATGCTGTAGGAAGTGTAGTGTAGATGATGCTAGTCTCATTTGGGGTTTGTAGTTGCCTTGATGGAGGAATGGAGAATAGAAAAATGGTGCTTGCATTTTTCTAGCAAGAAAATGAGATCATGAATGAAACTCTCAAGATGAAGCTCTCTTCTTCTTCTTCTCTCTTTCTTTTTCTCTCATGAAAAACTTATCATTCCTTATCAAATAAATGGTGGAGGAAAGAATGTATATGAAGCTGAAGGGAGGTGAGTGTAGGAAGTGAAAAGAGGTGACCACATCCTAGACAAGAAAACATCAACCATGCTTACATCTTAATCACATCATATCTCATTAATGCAAAAGCATGGATGAAAGATATCATAATCAACACAATAGCAAGAAACCCCCTCCACAAAAGTTATTTGCACAATTGCAAATAACCCCCTCCATCGGAAAAGTCCGGCCGGGAAAGAACAAAGGAAAACCGGCCGGAACGGAATGCAAACTGGCAACTCCAGAAAACTGGTCCCGTAATGAATTACAGGAAAACCCCGATACTGTGCATACACACCCGCATCTGTATTCCGACCGGATACAAATGCAATGAGACAAAATCTACACTGTACTAAACTAGGACCGGCTTAAGCCAAAGCCGACTAGTAATATCCGTCCGATCCTGATCCGTGCAATACCGCACGTATCTGATCGAACCCTGCCATATAACTATACGGCCACTAGTACAAACCGTCCGATCCTGATCCGTGCAATACCGCACGTATCTGATCGGACCCTGCCATATCTCCATACGGCCTCTACAGCGTTTCGCCCGAAAGCTTGAGTAACTGAAAGTGTGGTGGACTCTAAAGACTCGTCAATACTATGGCTGTGGATTTAACCACTAGCACGTCAGAGGTATAAGCCAATACGTAACGGGCCACCAGCTATTGACCAAAAGGGACGTCGATGAGCGAACTCATCCTGACACCCTACTGAGCCTGTCAGTGACAATATCCGTACAGTCCGGTCCGTTCGTCTATGAGTATCGCATGTCGGGCTTAGGGGGTTGGTAAAAGTCAGACCCCCAAAAGCGGTACAAGTCATGTCGGAGTGTAGCCCAGAACACCCTGAGATACTACTGGAATACCTACCAGTAAATCTCCTGCCTTGGCCAAGGTCTTCGTGTAATGGCTCTCCTAGACACAGCGCGACCTCACCCCCAATACCGAGAGAGACGAACCCCTGAAGATCCGCTCACTGCCTCCATGTGGCTCGGGACTGTACCCAACTAAAACCTGTTTGCACGACTCCTTTGAGCCGTGGTAGGGTAGCAATCAAAGTACAGTGGGAACTCACGCGAGACAAATGACGATCCCCAGGTCGATGAACTAACCTGTACACATGTCACCTGGGAACTGCTATCTGACGTCAGGTATAAGACCAACTAGCATGTTCCCGGCGAGTCCTGTCCGGTGTACTCATAACCCAATGAGCACCTGTATACATCTTAGGTGATCCAACTGACACCAGTGGCTTGTGAGACCGGCCACCGCCCCTCGTCGGGGTCTCGACTGTATACACTAGTCTACTCTGGAGAATCGATGCCCTGTCTCGAAACTCCTATGACTAGGGACCTTTTAAGGATGTGCTTATAGACTCCAGCTCTCACTTATATGATCGCCCTCATACTGCTGGCAGTCAAGAAAGAATCCTAGGGGCTCTATCAACGTGCAATAGCGACATGTCAGGTCACCTAAAGCAGTACACGATGATAAAGGTAAACCAGATAGCATACTATCATCTCGAGTAAGACTGTCCTACCGGGATAGGTCCTCCCTCAATCATTGCAATCACGTGCCTGTGATCCAATAATTGACTCTGAGGGCACTATCTCCAACAAGTTGAACATCATATACATATGATGGATGATGCCAGACCAACCCGAGAACCACAGAGACGGTTGAATCCCGTCATGAAGGAAGCTGTAATGAAAGAGATCGTCAAATGCTTAGATAATGGTATTATATACCCCATCTCCGATAGCCAGTGGGTGAGTCCTATACATGTTGTTCCTAAGAAATCCGGCATCACTGTTATAACCAATAAGGCGAATGAGTTGATTCAGACACGCGCCCAAACTGGGTGGCGTGTATGTATCGATTATAGAAAACTCAACGCTGCTACGAGGAAAGACCATTTTCCTCTACCATTCATTGATCAGATGCTGGAACGCTTAGCAGGACGAGAATATTATTGGTTTATGGACGGATACTCAGGCTATAATCAGGTCCCCATCGCCAAAAAGGATCAAGATAAAAACCACTTTTACTTGTCCTTTTGGTACCTTTGCTTACAGTCGCATGCCCTTTGGGTTATGCAATGCTCCCTCTACCTTTCAGCGGTGTATGATGGGGATATTCTCTGATATGGTAGAGAATTTTCTGGAGATTTTTATGGAATACTTCTCGATTTTTGGAGACTCTTTTTCCGATTGCCTAGCAAATTTTGACGCTGTTCTTGCTCGTTGCAAAGAGAAGAACTTGACTTTGAACTGGGAAAATGACATTTTATGGTCCAAGAAGGAATTGTTCTTGGACATGTCATTTCACAGAAAGGCATTGAGGTTGACAGAGCTAAAGTAGATGTCATTCAAAACCTCCCTCATCCCAAAAGCGTCAAAGATATTCACTCTTTCCTTGGCCATGCGGGCTTTTATAGGAGATTCATTAAGGACTTTATCAAAATTGCTAGACCTTTAACTCTTCTCCTGGCCAAGGATATGACCTTCCATTTTGACTCGGATTGCGAGACAGATTTCGACTCACTTAAACACTCACTCATTTCAGCCCCCGTTTTATCATCACCAAACTGGGACTACCCCTTTGAGCTGATGTGTGACGCATCTGACTTTGCAGTAGGTGCAGTCTTAGGATAGCACATCGAAAAGATGCCACACGTGATTTACTATGCAAGTAAGACCCTGAATGATGCGCAAATCAATTATACAACCACAGAAAAAGAACTATTAGAGGTTGTATTTGCATTAGAAAAATTCAGGCCTTACTTAATTGGCTCACCTATAGTTGTGTATACTGACTATTCCGCTTTAAAACATCTTCTGGCGAAGAAAGATGCAAAAGGTCGACTAATACGTTAGATCCTTCTGTTATAAGAATTCGATTTTGTTATCAAAGATAAGAAAGGATGTGAAAACGTAATAGCTGACCACCTTTCACGCATCATTTCTCCTCCTGTGACCCTGCCGATCAATGACTCGTTCCCTGATGAACAACTCTTGAGCGTATCCAATGAACCATGGTTCAGGGATATTGTGAACTATCATGCCACGGGACTGATACCCAGCGATTGGTCAAAACAGGACAAATACCGTTTTCTATCCCAAGTAAAACACTTTTACTGGGATGAACCCTATTTGTTTAAATATTGTCCTGATCAGATCATTCGCCGGTGTGTCCCGAATGAAGAGTTCAATAGTGTTCTTTCTTTTTGTCATGATCAGACCTGTGGGGGTCACTTTGGTCCTAAAAAAACAGCGGAAAAGGTTTTGCAATGTGGATTTTATTGGCCGACCTTATTCAAGGACGCATTTGACTATTGCAAAACCTGTATACTATGTCAGTATACGGGTAGAATATCCCGGAGAAATGAAATGCCTCAGCAACCCATCTTGGTTGTTGAAATATTTGATATTTGGGGCATAGATTTTATGGGTCCTTTTCCCAACTCCTGTGGGAACTTGTACATATTGCTGGCGGTTGATTATGTCTCCAAATGGGTAGAAGCCATTCCATGTCGCACTAATGACAAGAAAGTTGTCATTAAGTTCTTAAAAGAGAATATCCTCTCGCGATTTGGACACCCACGCGCTATTATTAGCGATAATGTGACACACTTCTGCAACAGGTCTTTCGAGACTCTGATGCGGAAATATTCAATCAACCACCGACTTTCTACACCCTATCACCCCCAAACAAGCGGGCAGGCTGAAATCTCAAACAGACAAATCAAACTTATCCTGGAGAAAACTGTTGCTAAAAATAGAAAAGACTGGTCGACCAAACTGACGGATGCTCTTTGGGCATTCAGAACTGCATATAAAACCGACCTAGGAATGTCTCCATATAGGATAGTGTTTGGAAAAGCATGTCATTTACCCGTCGAGGTAGAGCATAAAGCATTGTGGGCCATTAAAGAAATAAATTTTGATTTAAACCTTGCTTGCAACTTTCGGAAGCTGCAACTAAATGAGCTAAGCGAACTTCGCGATGAAGCTTATGATAACGCTGTAATCACAAAGAATAGGACTAAGGTTTTTCACGATAAAAACATTTTGAGGAAAACATTTTCACTTGGTCAACAAGTCCTTCTTTATGATTCACGATTACACCTTCATGCGGGTAAGCTCCGATCTCGATGGAAGGGACCTTTTGTTGTGCGGTCTGTATACCCGCACGGGGCAGTAGAGATTGAAAATGTTAAAAACGGCACCTTTTTCAAAGTTAATGGACATAGACTAAAGCCGTATTTTTCCACTGACCCCACGGAGGAGCTCTTGTTCTTACAAGAGCCAGTTTATTTGGATTAAAATTCCTCCGTCTCACCTTCATATCCAGTATATCATTGCATCATTTTCTGAATGGAGGTGAGTGAAACGAATAAGTTTAGGGGAAGTTCTTCACTTATATATTTTGCCTCCACTAATAATTCCTCCCAGACTTACAGGTTTTGTAGATATAACTGTCGGCAACAGTGAGGACACTGTAAAAAACAAGTTTGGGGGAGGTTTGTGCTTATCTTTGCATCATTTGCATATCATCTGCGTAAGCACAAAACATTTCTTTTAAAACCTATAAAAAATTGAAAAATTTTCAAAACCCATAAAAATTTAAAAATTTTCAAGTATAAAAATAATTTTAATATTTACACCTTTTTGTATATAAATAAGATAATAAAAGTTTAGATAGTGAAAAATTACATCCATGAGATTAGAAAAATTTAAGAAAACTAAGAAAATTAGAAGTTTTCTTATACGAACTAGTAATAAGTAGTTATGAGCCGTTGTCCCAAGGGTTAGTAAGATGAAGGACGTCACTAATCTGAGGATAAAAATAAGTATGAAAAATAGTTTCTATTCTGGAAGCCAAACATTTTGAACGTTGATACCCTGCTATTCGCACTTACACACGTCTTAAAGCCTGGGATAGTAGAGGATACCTTGAAATGCTCTTGTCTTAAAGCAGAAAGTATGAAGGAAATAAAAAAAAAGTGAATAAAAAAATATATAAAGTGGTGAGAAAAATGGACACTGGTTTTGTTATCACCGAGGGCAATAAAAATGTATAGCGAGGGTGCTTTTTCACCTAGTGCCCTAAGGCCAACTGGTCTGGGAGTCACTGCTATGCCTGAGGTGGTGCAAGATGAGGAAAATACACCAAATAAGCAAGCACATGAGTAATCGGTCGGTTAGTACTTCAAGAAGTATTAACGGTCGCATGAAAGTGTGTGAGCAATCTCATCTAAATATTCATTAATTAAAATGTACTGAAGCTGATGGGCAAGAGTGTGATAGCTTGAATTGAATTCTCCGGGTGTAGGGATGTCTTTACGCACACGCAGGGTTATATGATCGATGTTTGGAAAACAGATAGGAATGAAAAATAAGACGATGTTTTATTGAGGGAGGACGTGATTTCTGACATCTTTTCATGACTATTAAGATAGGGCTCATGACAACCGAAAAGCTAGCTTAGTTGGAAACCCTAATTTTCAAGGTCTTTCTTTTATAATTCTTTTCTTTAAATATAATATTCATGATCTTTCTTTTATTATTGGATTTTGTGGGTGCAATCCGCTGAAAACCCTCAGGAGACAACACTCCTCCTACTAGGGACACCTAGAGGTTTAAAGGCTTGTTGCACGTGCTCAGTGCAATCGTGTTGCCTACGAAAGTGTGCTAGTTAGTTTTTTCTCTTTCTTTATTTTCTCCTTCTCTTTTAAAAAAAAAACAGTTCGCTCGAGACGATCGAAATTAAGTTTGGGGGAATTTGATTAGTCGAAAATATTGTATATTTTAGCCGGCAATTTTCTCATCATTTGCATTCATATAGAAGTGTTCGGCATTCATATTCTACATATTAGCAAAACTGTCGCAAAATATCAGATTACATGTATTAGACTCTAAAACCGACACTATAGAGGAAATTGACTACATTTCATGGCATCGCATCATCCCTACATTTGCACAACACTTGTTTTGAGATCTGTGCAGGAAAATCCAGAAGAAAGGCCAAAAATGTACAGGGTACTGATAAAACGTTACGACAACTCAATGCTTTCAGATCTGGTATCAATCAAAAAGGGAAAATACAAATCATCATATCAGAAGAAGCTCCAAATGTCAACCAAAGACCACAGAAGAATCCCTAAGCTCCAAGCCTCCAACATGGCCGCGGAACTGCGGCCAGAGCCTGCTTGCGCCGCGGTTCCGCGGCCATCTTGCCACGTCACCTCCTAAATTTTAGTGGACAATGTTTCTCTCAGTGGCTAAAGATCAAAAAGACACTCCAAGTTCCAGAAGACTCCAGAGACTTCTGCCAGATCAGCAAGCTTTGGGATCAACACTAAACTAGCCTAACATTCTAGAAACTTCTTCCTAAACCCTAGCTTAAACCCTAAGCTAAGCCTAACAAACTACTTCTAGAAGTCTTTCAACAAACTTTTGGAGGGAACTCAAGAGGCTTAGGGTTTGGGTGTTCTATAAATAAGACCCTAGGCTCATTGTATCCAAATTATTCAATCTTGGAAATTCAATACTATTGAATCAATCCATTAGTTCATTCTATCTCTTTCTTCATCTTCTTCTTCCACAAGTCTAGTGAGAGGACTTGTGTGAAACCCTAACCCTAAATCCCAATCAAAAGCCAAGATCCTGAGTGTTGGAGATAGTGCCCTCATAGTCAATTATTGGATCGCAGGTACGTGATTGCAATGATTGAGGAGGACCTATCCCGGTAGGACAGTCTTACTTGAAATGATAGTATGCTATCTGGTTTGCCTTTATCAGTCGTGTTCATGTTCAGGTGACTGATTGCATGTTACACTTTGATAGAGCCCTTAGGATCTTGCTTTACTACCAACAGTATGATGGCGATCATATACGTGAGAGTTGGGTAGTTTATATGCATATCCTTAATTGTGGTCCCTAGTCGTGGGAGTTTCGAGACAGGGCATCGATACTCCGGAGTAGACTAGTGTGTACAGTCGAGACCCCGACGAGGGGCGGTGGCCGGTCTCACAAGCCACTGGTGTCAGTTGGATCACCTAAGATGTATACAGGTGCTCATTGGGTTATGAGTACACCGGACAGGACTCGCCGGGAATCTGCTAGTTAGTACTATACCTATCGTCAGATAGCAGTTCCCTGGTGACATGTGTACAGGTTAGTTCATCGACCTGAGGTCGTCATTTGTCTCGTATGAGTTCCCACTGTGCTTTGATTTCTACCCTACCACGGCTCAAAGGAGTCGTGCAAACAGGTAGCTTTTGGGTACAGTCCCGAGCCATATGGAGGCACGTGAGCGGATCGGCAGGGGATTCGTCTCTCCCGGTATTGGGGGCGAGATCGTGCTGTGTCTAGGAGAGCCATTACGCAAAGCCCTCGGCCGAGGCAGGAGATTTACTGGTAGGTATTCCAGTAGTATCTCAGGGCGTTCTGGGCTACACTCCGACACGACTTATACTGCTGATGGGGGTCTGACGTTACTAGCCCCCTAGGCGGATATGCGATACTCATTGACGAACGGACCGGACTGTATATACATTGTCACTGTTAGGCTCAGTAGGGTTTTTGGAGGAGTTCGCTCATCGGTCTCCCTTGAGTTCGCTCCTCGGCCACCCTTGAGGTCAGTCCATGGGCAGCCGTTACGCATAGCTAGTGCCGCTGACGGTTTGTGGTTAAACCCACTGCCAGGGTGCTGACGAGTCATTAGAGTTCCCCACAGACAGTTTCCCAAGTTCGGGCGAAACGTTGTAGAGGCCGTATGGTTTTATGGCAGGGTTCGAAAAATGCACGTGCGTTTACGCACGTGTCGATTTTCGGACAGATGATACTGGTCGGCTTTGGTTTAAGCCGGATCCGAGTATTATATTGAGTAGGTATAATATCTTTGTCTCAATTGCATTTATATTCGGTCGTAATATAAATGCGGGTATATTTATACAGTTTCGGGGTTATCCTGAAAGTCGTTTCAGGATCACTTTTGGAAGTTGCCAGTTTCCAGTTTTCTATCAGCCGTCTTTTAACATTCGGTTAAAGACGGATTTATCTTTTCTTCAGATATGAGTGAGTCATCATTCTAGAAGCTTCTAGAAGTGATGAAGTGGCTAATGAGTCATCTTGGCTTTAATGGTGCATTTATTAAGTGATGACTATGTTAATATGAGTCATGCTTTGATTTTAACCATTTTCTTGTTTAGCTAAAGATCTTTATGCTTGATATTTCTTCATGATATTTATCATATGGTCACCCCCCTCTCCTACGGTCACCTCCCTCTTCACTATAAGAGGCCGGCCCCTCTCTCTCTCTCATGGTGGTTGATTTTCATCGGTTAGAAAAGATATGATAGTTTTGGGGTGTATGGAATTCACAGTTCATTTCATTCCATCACCCGATTTCCACGGCAACTTCATTAACCGATCGTCCACGGATTTGGACGAAGTGAGACAAAGTCATCTACTCATTCTCTACGTCAATCTTGGTCGTCTCTTTTAGCAAACTTGACGATCGAGTTGTCTCGAGTCAGAGGCGGGAGCCCGTTTAAAGAACCGATCATGTGGTGCCACCTCGACGAGGAGATCGGAGATCGACGAGATCTGAGCAGCCGCAACGGAGCGTGGGATGATGGTTGAAGAACGAAGGACTCGGATCGTTCGGTATAACATTCCTACACTCTTTACAGTTTGTTAGTTTAGCAATAATGGCAGATCCGGGTTAAAGTATACGATAGCGCCAGTTTAAAAGTTTTTGTTCCGCATTTGGCGTCTGTAGACGGCCGGGGCGCTAGCGTAGACTTACAGTGGTATCAGAGCCTCACCATTTTGCTATACTAACTTGTGCTAACGCGTTTAAAATATCGATCCGACCGAAAATCGAAAAACACAAAAATCCTAGCCGACAGTTTCTGTTGATTTTAAACGGTGTCAAAATTGATTTCTGTATATCTTAAAAATCAGTGCAGGGTTTTCTAAGACATCTGAGAAAAGACGGTCACGTGATCCCACTAAAGCGCCGCGCTTCCGCGGTCAAACCTAGGGTTTGACCGCGGAACCGCCGCGCTTCAGAGGGAACAGTGCACCAGTTTTTCTCAGTTGGCTTTATTTGGGATTTTGTGATTTTTGGTATATATCATTTACGCCCAGGTTTTGTTACTGTTCACCAGTAAGCCGTGGGGCCCACTTTTTGATATTTGGTCTTTGGTCGATCGTAATTTAAACACGTTAGTTTACAGTGCTTACATTATATCTCCGACCGGGAATGTCATTTGATCGGTAAACCGCGTTTGATTGCTATAGTTCTTTTAGACGGGTTTGCGAACGTGACATTCGCGTTGATGTTCTGTGTTGTGCTGTAATGTTGCGGATTTGTCGTGGTGGATAGCAGTGTGCAATGATAGTACAGTTTGAGTTTATTTGTACATTTGATATTGCGGGGCGAGCGTCCAACTTGTGGACTGCCGTCACTGCCTGTTGTATAATATTCTTTTGGGGCACGACCAGGTTGCGGTCGATGTACCTATTGTACTATTTTTCATTACTGTACTAGGTTTTACCCCGCGACGGAGTGCACGGATAGCCGGGTTCGGGAAAGCAACGGGTCCGCATCTCATGGCTTTGAGTGGCAGAGGGGCCCTACTTCAGAATTGGCAGACTATTCGCCGCACTCGTAGGGGGTACAGGTTGACCCAAGGAGGGGTGCCCAAGATTACCGGATTCCGTGAAGTGCCGGGTGTTCCATTCACTATGCTATGGGGACTGCCTCGCTTCAGGTTTTGGCGGGTAACTTGCCGCACCCGTAGGGGTCTAGGTTTCATTGCACAGGCTATCCACACGACAGGGGAACGTCGGGTTTCAGCAGCGGCTCTGTGAAACCCGGGGATCCCAGATTATCTGTATTGTTCTGTGATGCTTATTACTTTTCTGTAATGTTGCATACTATCACGCCTGGAGCGATTATGTATATTGGTTTATATACTATTAGATGTTGTATATGTTTTACACCCGCGCTAGTGCAGTCCCCGCTCTGTCGTTAGTTAAGTAACCTAACGAGTGATGACGGGACCCAGTAACGAATGCGGATGGCATATACGTACATTTTATTTTCGTTCTTTTCTGGTGTGATCGAATGATGGGAGTGCGTTGATTCTGATCAATGCAAAGTAAAACAAACCTGTTTGAGTTGTTGGAACAATTTTAAAAGGTGTTGTTGCAAAGACGTTTCCTTTTGTTATGCATAGCGGTATTCAGTGGAATATCCTGCACCTCATTCGACGGGGCAAGGGCTGATATCCCTTCACCGGGACTGACCCCTTGGGCAGAAGTTTGCATCAGCGTAATAACTTCACTATAGTCGATTACAAGTTGCTTTGCATAGCGGTATTCAGTGGAATATCCTGCACCTCATTCCACGAGGAAAGAGCCGAGATCCCTTTACCGGGAGTGACCTCTTTAGCAAAAGGTTTTCGCCACTATATTTTAAAAAGCTATCAGGTTCCTTCAGCGATATCAAGTTCACTACGCTAAAGGTTTTTCGCCAAAAACCAGCCGTAGCCCTCCGTCACTTCTTTTGGGTATTCAGTAGTATTCAAGCTATGCATTTTAGCCAAAGTTAAGGCATAGTGTTTGGTAGCTGCTGGGTATTCAATTGTTGCATAGATAGATGAGTTAGTTTGGGACAGTCGTTCTGCCGATTGGCCAAAGTCAGGGGCATGTGCGGGTGGGTTCAAATTGACAAGATAGTGATGGGTAGAACTTGGCATGTGACTTATGACATTTTGACCAAAGCCAAGGTTATAAGAGCATGGGGCAAAAACTATATCAGGAGTTTCTAAAGAAACTGAAACTTGCCGAGTATGCGTATACCTTCTGGAGTATGAGTAACGTGGATGCATTCCATCACGTTATCATGCGATGAGAGTTGGATCCTGATTCCCACTGATGAGTTGGTTTACTCTTCGGGTGATCCCGATTGATTCTTCTTTAGGTTTGGAGGAGAATTTGACAGGACAGTGGGAGGTTTCCGGATTAGATAAAATGATGACCATTCTGATCTAGGTTAGAGTGCATGCAGAGTGTTTCTTTTCTCTCTCTCTTTGGCAGCGACCTTTGACCGACCCTAGACTATGACTCAGTGACCAGGTTGACCGAACCTTCTTAAAATACTGGCTTTTGGATTGTCTGAGTTGCATAAGTCATTGCCACTCCTTCTTTTACCCTTTGCATTTCTCAGAACACCCGTATTACTACGGATATCCACTTCCATTGGATAGAGCCATCGTATGGTTATATACGAACTCGAAGGGACTTCTTCGAGGATGGATCAAGGTTCAGGAGAAATAGAATTGGTTTATTCAGTTGTCTTTTATTATCACCTTCTCTCAGGTTGCGAGAGCTCCTTGGTTTAGGAGAGTACACCCATTACGCCTATTGGATAGTCTTATTCCAAACCATAGGCTGGTGCCGAAAGGTAGGGAATGAAGAAAACCAATTAGCCTAAGTAGGGTGTGCAGAAGGTAATATGTAAAGACAAAATAAAGGGATTAGAAAGAGGGCAAAGTAAATTGCGACTAATATCATTCACGACCAAAACCGCGTACTTCATCGCCGCTCCTATTTCACCTTTAAGAAGAATAAGGTATTATTCAGTTGTCTTTTATCGTCACCTTCTCTCTATTGCGAGTACTCCTTGGTTTAGGAGGGTACACCTATTATGCTTACTGGATAGTCTTCTTCCAAACCATAGGCTGGTGCCGAACGGTAGGGAAGGAAGAAAACCAGTTAGCCTAACGATGGTGTACAGAAGGTAACGACTAAAGACAAATAAAGGGATTTGGAGAGATGGCAATAAAATATACGGTTGAAGTCATGAATTGGATTATGGAAGAGGCATTGCTATGAATACCAGGATACCCCTACGAAACATTTTCATGTTTCAGTACATTGTTAAAGAAAAACTGTTTTCCCGATTAGACACTTACTCCAAGGGTATGTATTTACCAGGTTTCATTCTCATATCTGTATGGTTTTACAGATGATGAGTGGGAGTAAGATATTGGGAATTAGGTGATCATACTCATTATATCGGAATTCGTTGCAATTGGTGATATTTGAGGAAATCGCCAGGGTACAGTTTTCTACCTACGACGCACAGGTTTTGAGTTGTTTAACTCAGCGGACTTATACAGAGTATTGTATGTTGTCCAAGTGTCCATCAGGACAAAGGGGTAGGTCCTCGTACTATGTTCTGTTTACTTATAACTTCTCTAGTATTTAGCCAAGTGTTTCGTTGAAATACAAGGTCTAAGTTTTGAGAAGTTATGGGTATAAGAATAAAATAGAGAACCAAGTATCACAAGTATCGGGATTCTTCAAAGAGATCGAAGATGTAGATTCTTGTGAATGGTATTCAGATGATAGTGATGGTTTTGAGAAACGTATTTCTCTTACAGGTTACTCATAATTGGATGGATTCCTAAGTTGAGTAATACTGATTAGCCTCTTTCCATTAAGTTGATATGCACTGGAGATAGATGCATGGATTTGAATATGGTTCCAAATTAAATTAGTGCCAAAGTTTCTATATTGGATATAGAATAGTTCGTACCTTAAAAGAAATTAAGGTACGGGGAGTTGTCCAGCTTATGATTAAAACCAGACACTGGATAACTCAGGGCACGTTTCTGTAATGGCTGTTTGTGGGTTGACCCTGGCTATGACGAGGGTTGATATTCTACCATATAGAAGATCAATAGCGATATTGTTCTTGACTCGCCACAGTTTTAGTAAAAATGGATCTTTTTCAGAAAACAGTAGTGGGAGTATGGTAGAACTGGAAGTGATTCCAGAACCGCGAACGATTACGGAAAAATTTAATAGGACCTATACATTCAATCAGGTTTGACATTCCAATAGCCACTCCGCAGGTATGGTAGGTAACTTCAGACACCCGAGAGGTACTTCGGTAGCCTCAAGGACGGTGACAGGGAGGTTCTTATCTACCCAGACTTGACACTACTGTTGTTCCAGGATATGAGACCCGGTAGGAGGGTTGTCGTAGTCAGTGGGAGCAACGGAAGCATGGTGGGCAAGTAGCTTATGTCTATTTATAGACTTGAGCAGTTATAGCGGAGATAGATCATCTAATTTTGATGTGACAGTCATGGGTTTGACTTCAATCAGAATAGGGGATGGATCAGTTAAGAAGGTAGTAGGGTGTGATGTCATGGTATCTGAATGACATACACAGAGTAGGAAGTAAAATTCCTATACTACGATCGGTTGTACTGTGGTCGTCACACAGTTGTTTCTCCAGACAGGATATGGATATAATATTTGACATTTTGGTTTCTAGATCTATGGTTTTAGATCTGGATTTGGGTAGTTTCCCAATGTGAGTACTTTGACAGATATTCTAATGGTTTTTGGAATAGTTGACTCCTAGCATGGTGGTGTACCTGCAGGTGATGGAGTCACCCTCTCTAAAGATGTCTTACAGACTAAAGGGGAGAGGGATGTGCATGATTGGCAGATCACTTGCTTAGGCAATTGAGTCAATCATGTGATGTCAAGTACCACACCAAATGTTGGTTTTGCACTAGATGCAATAAGTTTGTATTAATCCAATCCTGGAGAAACATAAGGAAGCAGTTTTAGAACATTGGTACATGTTCTGCGGATTTGATAACGGCAGCCTCTTTCGGGAGACGGTTATCAATCCAGGCTTCAAAGGTGACATGGATGACAGAGTGTTTGTCAGAGTTTTAGTTTTCCCTCTGACGAGGGACAGTATTATGGACAGGTGGTTCCAGAGGATACTGTGGGTGGCATGGTGCCGGATACTGATTAGGTTCAGTGATCCATACAGTCTAAGAAGTTTGGATATGGAGTTCATTTATGAACTAAGGTCCCATCAGATATCCAGACATATTCTAGGACAGGTACAACTCAATTCGGGAGATGGCTTTCTCCGCGAACTTGAGATAAAGAGAGATACAGAAAGAAACTTCTAGGCGGATCCACTCACCGAGGCTATTTCTCGAACACAATAGTTTTACAAACGGGCTTTGTGAAACTGATTAGTAGAGGAGTTGGATGTTCGGTTTCACACGGGCTGTGAGTAGTCGACATCGCAATATTAGTCTTGAGTGCAAGTGGGAGATTGTTGGAGATAGTGCCCTCATAGTCAATTATTGGATCGCAGGTACGTGATTGCAATGATTGAGGAGGACCTATCCCGGTAGGACAGTCTTACTTGAAATGATAGTATGCTATCTGGTTTGCCTTTATCAGTCGTGTTCATGTTCAGGTGACTGATTGCATGTTACACATTGATAGAGCCTTTAGGATCTTGCTTTACTACCAACAGTATGATGGCGATCATATACGTGAGAGTTGGGTAGTTTATATGCATATCCTTAATTGTGGTCCCTAGTCGTGGGAGTTTCGAGACAGGGCATCGATACTCCGGAGTAGACTAGTGTGTACAGTCGAGACCCCGACGAGGGGCGGTGGCCGGTCTCACAAGCCACTGGTGTCAGTTGGATCACCTAAGATGTATACAGGTGCTCATTGGGTTATGAGTACACCGGACAGGACTCGCCGGGAATCTGCTAGTTAGTACTATACCTATCGTCAGATAGCAGTTCCCTGGTGACATGTGTACAGGTTAGTTCATCGACCTGAGGTCGTCATTTGTCTCGTATGAGTTCCCACTGTGCTTTGATTTCTACCCTACCACGGCTCAAAGGAGTCGTGCAAACAGGTAGCTTTTGGGTACAGTCCCGAGCCATATGGAGGCACGTGAGCGGATCGGCAGGGGATTCGTCTCTCCCGGTATTGGGGGCGAGATCGTGCTGTGTCTAGGAGAGCCATTACGCAAAGCCCTCGGCCGAGGCAGGAGATTTACTGGTAGGTATTCCAGTAGTATCTCAGGGCGTTCTGGGCTACACTCCGACACGACTTATACTGCTGATGGGGGTCTGACGTTACTAGCCCTCTAGGCGGATATGCGATACTCATTGACGAACGGACCGGACTGTATATACATTGTCACTGTTAGGCTCAGTAGGGTTTTCGGAGGAGTTCGCTCATCGGTCTCCCTTGAGTTCGCTCCTCGGCCACCCTTGAGGTCAGTCCATGGGCAGCCGTTACGCATAGCTAGTGCCGCTGACGGTTTGTGGTTAAACCCACTGCCAGGGTGCTGACGAGTCATTAGAGTTCCCCACAGACAGTTTCCCAAGTTCGGGCGAAACGTTGTAGAGGCCGTATGGTTTTATGGCAGGGTTCGAAAAATGCACGTGCGTTTACGCACGTGTCGATTTTCGGACAGATGATACTGGTCGGCTTTGGTTTAAGCCGGATCCGAGTATTATATTGAGTAGGTATAATATATTTGTCTCAGTTGCATTTATATTCGGTCGTAATATAAATGCGGGTATATTTATACAGTTTCGGGGTTATCCTGAAAGTCGTTTCAGGATCACTTTTGGAAGTTGCCAGTTTCCAGTTTTCTATCAGCCGTCTTTTAACATTCGGTTAAAGACGGATTTATCTTTTCTTCAGATATGAGTGAGTCATCATTCTAGAAGCTTCTAGAAGTGATGAAGTGGCTAATGAGTCATCTTGGCTTTAATGGTGCATTTATTAAGTGATGACTATGTTAATATGAGTCATGCTTTGATTTTAACCATTTTCTTGTTTAGCTAAAGATCTTTATGCTTGATATTTCTTCATGATATTTATCATATGGTCACCCCCCTCTCCTACGGTCACCTCCCTCTTCACTATAAGAGGCCGGCCCCCCTCTCTCTCTCATGGTGGTTGATTTTCATCGGTTAGAAAAGATATGATAGTTTTGGGGTGTATGGAATTCACAGTTCATTTCATTCCATCACCCGATTTCCACGGCAACTTCATTAACCGATCGTCCACGGATTTGGACGAAGTGAGACAAAGTCATCTACTCATTCTCTACGTCAATCTTGGTCGTCTCTTTTAGCAAACTTGACGATCGAGTTGCCTCGAGTCAGAGGCGGGAGCCCGTTTAAAGAACCGATCATGTGGTGCCACCTCGACGAGGAGATCGGAGATCGACGAGATCTGAGCAGCCGCAACGGAGCGTGGGATGATGGTTGAAGAACGAAGGACTCGGATCGTTCGGTATAACATTCCTACACTCTTTACAGTTTGTTAGTTTAGCAATAATGGCAGATCCGGGTTAAAGTATACGATAGCGCCAGTTTAAAAGTTTTTGTTCCGCATTTGGCGTCTGTAGACGGCCGGGGCGCTAGCGTAGACTTACACTGAGTACCCATTCAAGCAAGAAGCCTTGCAACCTTTTACGAGCCAAGCCGGTCTTTAACGGAGCAAGTGGTCAAAGCCGATCCGCGACTCACGGAGCCGAGCGACGCCAATTCAACAAATTAGATTCTTCCTCTTGTAGTTCTTGAGCGATTGTAATCAAAGTGTTGATATAAATAAAAGGTGATATTCTTTTATCTTGTTTTCTTTAAATTCTTGCATCATGAATCAATCTAAATTTCTAGTTATAATTCTTGTTGTGATGTTTGAGTAATACTCCGCTCGTCGAGGAGTTGAGACGATCACTAGAATGATGTTGTAATATATCTGAAAACGATTCTTGATTCCTACGAGTTTTGTAAACCCTAGCAAGTTCAAGAACCGACGACCCATTTCGTTGCGATGCTTTCTTGATTGATATCGCTCGAAATTGGGAAGTTACGATCGTTTCTTGAAATTGCTAGAGGCTAGAATGTGAATGATATCGACGAAAGAACAAGGGTTAAATGATGAAACCCTAGTTTCACGAGAAAGCCCTAACTCTCGTCGATCATCATCGATCTAGTATCAATTCTTTGAAGGACAAGAACACGTTATCTTTAGATTACATCACGTCTATAGATCCGATCGACTCCTACGAGCCTTATTTAGATTCTTGACATTTTGGTTGGAAAACTATTATCGAAACCCAATTCTTGATTGTTTATCAGTTTCTTGATTCTTGATTAAACATCGTGACACCTGAATCAATTGATAAATTCTTGAATCATGTTTTCTTTTCTTTTCAATTAACTTTTCGATTCAAATAAATCAAATATAGAAACGAATCGCACAATCCCTGTGGACGATCCGCACTCGCTTACGATTTACAACTGACACCGTAGTTGATTGCGGTCAAAATATTTTTTGGTTGTGAAGTTCTTTATAAATTTTTTGAATACCGACACAAGAAACAGTTTCAATCAAATGGTGCCGTTTTAGGGGACCTTTTGAATTGATTCATACTACACAACAGGAAAATCTATCAATCAGGTGGGAATATAAGAGAGAGAGAGAGAGAAAGGGGGGTGCCATATCCTCACCCCATTTGTTCTTCATCTCCTTCTTCCTTATCTCCCTCCATCTTGAACCCCAAGATCCATCTCAAT
The DNA here is from genome assembly GCA_030015575.1 of Agapanthus africanus. Lineage (NCBI taxonomy): Eukaryota > Viridiplantae > Streptophyta > Magnoliopsida > Asparagales > Amaryllidaceae > Agapanthus > Agapanthus africanus. The sequence goes on along the minus strand of JASDDO010000016.1, from coordinate 304,051,791 downwards.
TCCCTCACCAAAACCCTATACTCCCTTCACAAAAGATGATCCCCACTTCATCCTCTACACATTGGACCAAGAAAAGTTGGATTTTGATGACCTTAGGCATCTAGTGTTTTTGCTTGGCTACATCCATGAGGTATAATTCATTTCTTTTAGTTAGTTTAAGTTTCCTAGCATTCGAGTTAGTTTAGAATGTGTTTAAGGTGTGGGTTTGTGAAACTTGCAAATTCAAGAGAACGGTTTGGGTGTTGGTGTGGAATGTTGATGTGTAGTGGCTGTCACAAGACTTAAGTGGTGTTTTTACTGGCCTAGAATAAAAAATACGGATTTAGGAATTAATCCATGTCGGTTTTGTGTTAAATTGTGAGCCTACAGGGAATCTGGGGTAATCCAGGGAGTTTCTGAGAAAATCAAACAATACCAGAGACCTAGTTAGGGCCATAGGAGGCCACCATGACCAGACGAGCCCCAATAGAGACCTCTGGGCCGAGCTGGCTGGATTTTAAGGCCATGTGGCCGGCTAAATTGTGATGGTTGGGGTCTAGGTTGGTCCAATAGCTCACATAATCCCTATACAACACCCTATACTTGCTAGTTTAGCTCTAATTGACCTGAGTCAAAATATGGGAGCACATTGGTGTGAGTTTTGGGTATTTTAAATGCTTGGTTTTGATATTTGGATTTGTATTTCGTTGTTGGGCGTTTGTACGTCAACAATAAGGGTTGTTTGGTTGTTTTTGCATGCGTAAACTATAGGTTTTAACCTATGAGCACACCGTGTGCCGTATTGGTTTCCGAATTCGATTTTAATAGCGTTGTGACTATGTATTTATTATAGGTACCTTCGCGAGACGGAGCATGGCGTCATTGACTTCGGCAAGTAAGGATCAAGGTGAGTAGATCTATATCTACGGGGAAGTCGGGTGGATGGCGTATAGCACCCCCGCAACTTTTTTGATGGAAACCGATCTATAGAATACAGTCGTAGAAACCTAGATTTGGAAATTAGGGATATGGTTAAAAAGATAGTTAGAGATGATATGAATGATGGCATATATATATATATATATATATATATATATATATATATATATATATATATATATCGAGATATGAGATGAAAGCTAATAGGGATAGGACGCCTTGACATGATAGGACAGAATTAATGTCTCGAATTGATATATAAGAATATGAAAAGCAAATGTAAATCACGACTTGTAGATATGTAATTATATGAGGATAAGTAAGAGATTTATAGTAGTATGGCATGAAATTTATAAGATAGGATATCTATATCTATCTATATATATATATATATATATATATATATATATATGACTTGATGATGTGATATGATAATTTGATTGATATGTCGGTATACGGAGGCGAGTCGATATGAGAGGATTGATACCTTTGCCGGTCCCCTGATATGAGATTGTTATGGAAGTGACATGGGATATAGGTATATAGATATATATGTTGTGAATCATGAGTGATATGCCGTACGAGACTTTAGGTCCGTACCCTCAGTGTCATATAGGTTGATAGGATCCTTGATGGTTTAATGCCGCCGTACGATGATTTACCGTACGTGATGAGTTTTATGATGATTGATCCATACCCTTGACTAGAGAATGTCGTGCAATAGATTATACCATATGTGATGTTGTGAGGCTAGATGCCGATTGTTAGATTCACCAACTCGGTCATGTTAGATACGTATACCTTATAGTTTTTAGCTGACGATTTACTTATGCTACATTCATGCTATTCTCATTGCATTGCATATACCTGTGCTAGTACATCTACATCATTATCGATGATGCGTATGTTACACTTACACAGATTGGCCGGCTCACACACTTCATCATCGATAATTGCTATGTCACTACACAGTAGATTTGCTGCATCATGATATGACTCCTTGCATGATTAACTTACTATATTCACATCACTGTTCCATATTGCATGATATACATATATGCTTACAATCTGTTATATGTCGCATACATCATGTTTTACGATTATATGCATTGAGATATGCTGTTTTCATGAGATTTCTGGATTTGAGAACCGTGGTTATTTCAAAAGAAAATATGTATTATTTTAAAAACCCGGTTTATCTTGATATGATATTTCAGTGCGTCCACCATGCGTTTTCTCGGTTTTGAGACGTATCATATGTAAAACCCGATTCGAGGAGTTGGATGATCCGTTTGCGGGTTCATGGTGGACCCGGTATGGTACCCCGGGGCGAGAATGGATTGTTGTGCAGTAGACGATGATCATGGCAGAGAGACTACTACATTCCAATGATTGGTTGGACATGGAGGTTATCCGGAGGATACCGACCGGAGTCGAGAGATGGTTATAGGCCGACCTGTTCTGCCGGAGCTCGAGGGCCGATCTCGCAGACGGAGCCAGTGGGCCGATCCAGACTGATGGAGTCCGAGATATATGAGGATTTACGTGTCGATGTTGGACACGGGTTTCATGATGTTTCGAGTGTCGATACTGGACATTCAGGTTTCACGATTTTGATGTGTCGTGAAGGACACACATTGATTTATATTCTCATACTTTCATGCATATGCTTTTATGATATTTACATGCATGATGCTTTTATGTCATTGTTTGAAACGTGGATGCATACAGGCATTGATGATATGGTTGGATGATATCCACATGAATATAAACATTGATTATTGTTGGCACATACGTAGATATGGTCACCCTAGATACCATAGTATTACCTTTATGATACAGCTGACCTAGGAAATCGTTGTTTTATTCGATTTCTACCTGTTGATGTTTTCTACTCACGAGTTGGCAACTCACCCCCGTTGTGCCACAGTTCTTGCAGGTTGTCCTCATGGACTAGTAGCGGCATCGCCGGCACACAGCTGCATTCGGCTGTTTTGTTTTGGTAGGTGGTACATGTTGGATCGTACCCCTCTTGTATTATTATTCATTTTGTATCTAGTCAACTCCATCAATCAAAATTAGTATTTGTATTTTAGTGAGACTTGTGGTTGCGAGACTTAGAGCGAGGGTTTATTCCGCTACTTGTGGTTTTGATGTCTTGCTTTATTATCTTTTGTGGTGATCTTCGCCATTGGGCGTCATATACATATATTTTGTCTTGCATAGTTGTGAATCCGCCGATTGGCGAAGAGCTAGATCTCGCGCGGGGATGCCTTTATATCATCTCATGTATTTGTGGTTTTAGATCAAAATATACAAAAGAGATGCTGCCCAAATTTTTAAAAGACGAAACATATTTTCAACTAGTAAAATTTACTTGCATTTTCATATCCCATTACTTATGTATTTAAGAAAACTTATGATTTTCACCATATCTTTATTTCAAAACTTCACCTCTTTATTTTCTTTAAAAAGTTTAGATTTCTAGGCTTCGGCTTACTAGAATTACGTTACGCCTTTAGACGAGGCGTAGTTTAAGTGCCGGTCACGAACAATATTTTCGGGACGTGACAGATGAAGATCATACTAGTGGAGCCAGGGTAGTCCATAAGTACATCCTATAATTATTCCTAATCGAGGGAGTATCGAGACAGGGCATCGATACTCGAGAGTAGACTATCGTATACATATCTTGATCCATATGATGGGCGATAGATGATCCCACATCTATTGGTGTATGACATCAAGGATAGTATACGGGTGCTCAGTGGAGACTGGGTATACTGAACGGACTCGCCGAGAACTTCTTGTTGGAATTATACCTATCATTAGATAGCAGTTCTCTGGTGACACTGGTACATGTTAGTTTGTAGACCCGAGATCGTTATAGAGTCTTATGTGATTCCCACTGTTCTTTGATTTCCACCTTACCACGTTCAAGAGAACGTGCAAAACAGTAGCTTTTAGGTACAGTCCCGAATCACATGGAGGCAATGAGCGATATGAGGGGTTTCTTCTCTCCCGGTATTGGGGGTTGATGTTACGCTGTGTTCGATTGTCTATAACTGGAAGTCCCTGGCCAGGGATGATATGGAGATCTACTGGTAAATGTTATCAGTGGTTTCTCGACTGGTTATGAGTCTCACATCGACACGACTTATCGGTTACTGGGGTCTGACGTTTACCACCCCTAGACTGGAGATGGGACATATCAGATGAAGAGACAGGACTGTACGGTAGTGTTACGATTGGAATCGCAGGAGTATGTACAGGCTTGCTTGTTGATCTTCTGGTCGCTTAATACCCGGGTGGCTGTTACGTTTAGCTGACCGCTTGCAGCTTGTGGGTGTTTGATATGTCATCACCTACTGCTGGCGTATTGACGAGTCTTTAGAGTTCTACACAGAGATTTCCTGGCTCAGGCAAAACGGAGTAGGAGCACATATATGATATGTGCGGGATCGAGATTGATACGTGTATGTGATACTGTATTCTATTCTCGCGATATGTGATATCGGCCGGGTATATATGATATAGCCGGGTTATCGAATCTAGTGTTGATTTGATAAAATGATACATATTATATGCTCACTTAAATATTTATTATTCTCATTTATGATACTTTTAACATATATGTGATATATGTTTATTGTATTATTTTCTCTTGTTCAAAAATGATATATATGTGATATATTATTTAATGTGACATGTTTTGTTATACATGCAACATGGGTGTATGAGACTTACACCATACTATTAATAATATTTGGGTTTCTATTTATATCAAGTAATTCAAAATTAAGTGGAAATGAATCATGATTAGAAGCTTGGAGAAGCTTGTTGATAACCATTGACTTAGTCCACCTTTTTGTTTCACTTGAGATATTTTGTTAACCTAACCATTACACATAACCATGGTCAACTATCTACATGAGTTAGTGCATGCCATATACTCACCCAAGGTTGCATTTCTAACCCCACTTCAATTATTTTTCATCACTTCATCTTCTTCTTCCTCATTGCAAAAGCTTTCTAACTTTTGATTTTGTGATGAAAGATTGTTAGAAAAAGAAAACTAAAGAGAGCAAAATTCTCACTTCATCATTCTCTTCTATACTAGCCATATAAATTAGTGTGTTAGCTTCACTAATTCCATATTAGTGAAGTCATAACTTGAGTTCGTGTTTTCTCGAAATAGATCATATTGGATTTCGATGTCTTCAAGTAAACATGGATCATTCGACTTGTGGGACCTCTCAAAAGTCCGTGAGTTGTTGGATCACAGCGAAGGGACCACTACTCGGAGCTTATGAAGCGAAGGAACGGACTACAAAGGTTGTAATCTCTAATCACTTAGAAGTAAAGTTGTTTGCTTTAAGTTTCCATTTGATTCTCTACTTAAAGATCTAGGTTTAGGGTTGTTTAAGCAAGGAAAAATTTCAATTTGGTATGGACGATACCACTCAGAACCTTGTTGCCGTGCTTAAGAACCCTACACTGACGTCACACCCGCGTGATAGGCGGGATCTCGCATTAATGGCGAGACAAGCTCGTTAATGGGGGATCGTGATGGCGTGGAACGTGGGATCATGATGGCGTGGAATGTGGGATCATGGGCGGCGGATATCTCACGCATGGCGAGACTCGCGGAGCCGTGGCGGAGGCGCCTGCGGGTCAGTCAGGGTTGAGACCGGTGAAGATAACCTCGGCGGGAGGCTCGGGCACGAGTGGGAGGCCGAGGCATCTTAGTTCTGTGACAGCTCGGAGGCGAGCCGGGGGTGTGGTCTGGAAGGTCACTAAAGATCGGGAAACTCCTCGATCCGGAATCCGAGGTGCGATCCCAACCGAAGTTCTTGATTCCTTCTTGTAGTTCTGGGACATGTCATCTGTCACATGTCTGTATCTGGAGAGTCACGATATCGAGCCTCATCACCACTAATTCAACGGTGAAAAAGTTATAGAATCTTATGAAATTTGATGTACCCATATTTTAGATGATAACGATGAAGATGATGTGTTCCGATCGTCGGAAAACACGACGGAGGGCATGTATTTTCGACGCCATAGAAAGAAATTCGTCTCTTTCCTCCATTATTCTCTTGTTATATATATATATAGAGAGAGAGAGAGAGAGATTAATGGAGGAAAGAGGCCATAGGAGGGGATTTCCTCCTATGGTGTAAAAAAAATACCACCTCCACCATTTTTTCCGACGATCGGCATCCATCATCATCATCGTTATCATCTAAGATGTGCGTACACCAAATTTCATGTGATTCCACAACTTTTTCACCGTTGATTTAGTGGGTTCAAAATTAACGGTTTACCGACAATAGAACTTTTTACATTGCTAAATCAACGGTGAAAAGTTATAGAATCACATGAAATTTGGTGTACCCACATCTTAGATGATATGAAGATGATAGGGGCCGATCGTCGAAAAATTTGGTGGAGGTTGTACTTTTTCCACGCCATAGAAGGAAATTTCCTCCTATGGCCTCTTTTCTCCCATTATTCTCATATATATATATATATATATATATAGAGAGAGAGAGAGAGAGAGAGGGGGGGGGCTATAAGCAGCCGGCCCCTTTACGGGAAGCGGCTGCTGCCCACGTGGAGCTTTCACAACCGTATGTACAAGCGATAGTGATCATATATCGAGAATGTCAAGCGGGTAGTTTTTACTCAAAGGGCAACGAAGTCCTACCAGCACATGATGCGCCGGTGGAGTTGAAAGTGCTTTAGGAGGTGTTCTTTGATAAAAATTAATATTAAACAATGAATTCATTTGATAGAAGTCTTCTAATACCACCTGGTTTTTAGGGATTTGTTGCATAATAATATGTATAAACAAAAAAATTAATTGATAGAAGCCCAACTTGACTCCAGTCTCCCCCAATTTCTTCTATCTTATCCCAAATCCTCGGCCATCGTCTCCGGATCCCAATTTCCTTCATGCAACTGGCATTGTCCTTTCAAGCGACAATCCTCCATTGTAAAACCTACAAGCTCGACCACTTGAAGACTCGGCGGTAGGTCTTTCGAGATTAGGGTCATCCATCCGCATGACTCGAGAGGTGCGCATCCTATTTCATCTTGGCTACCTCATCAAGCCATGAGCACTTCATAGCGAAGGCCGTCCTCAGCGGCAGCGCCTTCCTCGGCCCCATCCGCTCCCATGAAACCCTAGACATTATCCTCGGAAAGGTAAACCCTAATTTCTTTTTGCCATTTGATAAAAAAACTCTGCTTGACTTGACAAAATTGATTCGATTTTAGAACATGTTGCAAAGATTTACTCGCTCAGAAAGCTTAATGAAATTTCAGTATCAATCCAATCCAAACCTGATTAGGCTTTATAAGTCTAAGGTAAACCCTAATTTCTTTTTCACATTTTATTTATTCTATCAAAGTTAAAAATGAATTGAACAAGAGGTTGGTTCGATTTATTATGCCGCAAATTGTTGTATTCTTTTTTTGTTTTTGTTTTTGTTTTTTAGTTGGATATAAAATTATTGAAATAAATGATATATTGCAGAAGTTCATCCCAAAAGAGCCCCTCCAAGCAATAAACTGATGTACAAAAAGTGTTGTCATCTTAAAGAAGTTGGCGTTAGAATATGAAGAAGAACTAGCTCCGAGGAATTTTTCGTGAAATTGGCTTACGAAATTTTCAACAATTGGGGCAGCTGACTGTTACCAAGGAAGTGAGTGCACTGTTCTTCAGAGGATTTCAGCTGCTTTTGAAGGTTGAGAATTAAGAGCTTTCAGCCGGAACACTTCGATTTTTTTCGGCTATTTGGGAAGCTGAGAACTTATTGGCCTCTTGTTTTGTGATGTAATTGATGAATTTCTTTCTTGTTGTTTGTACTAGTTTTCATGTATAGGTTGCACTAGATTGTGTAATACTTCATTAGCTAATGAATGTAGAGGATCTTTCCACTATTTCTTACTCAAATAGAAAAAGATTGTATCGTATTCTCTTTAGTGTGTATGTGTTCTTGTTTATGAATTTTCTGCAAAGTGTTTGCGCTAATATGAAGGTGTTTGTGTTGGGTTATGCCAGCGTCTTGGCCATCTACCGTGACTGTTTGCGGAACAAATTTTTTCAAAACTGGTGCTTGAACAACCCTATAATCCGGATCTACCATAAACCTAAAGTTAGCAAACTATAAAGGAGTTTAGAATGGTTATACCGAATGATCCGAGTCGTTCGGTTTTCTACCATCTTCCTAAACTCCTAGAGGCCATCATGATCAAGTTTGATCGTCGATCTCTCTCCATCGAAGATGATCCACCTGAGGATTTGTAGTTCGAGCTTCAACCTCATAGCCGAGATAACTATGGTACTTAGTTCGCCAAACTAGATAGTCTAGAGGATGTAAAATCTAATGAAGGATTAATTTGTCTCAAAATATCCTAGGTTTCTCAACACATGAGACTTTTAGGGTGGAGGTAGAAGAAGAAGCATGAGGATGAGAGTGTGAAGCATCCATAGAAAAAAAAATGGCTAAGTGTTGTGAACAAAAAATGAATCAAGCCTCTCAAAATATCTCACCAAACAAACAAATATCAAGCATGCCACAATAGTAACTCATGAATCACCCCATGAGTCACCACAAAGCCAAGCTTTATATAAGCCAAAGAACTCCTCATCCCTCCACCTCTTTAACCATTTAATAAAATGGTTAAAACAAACAAATGAGATAGCATCTTCTAATGAATTACAAGAATACCCCTGATCCGTATATACATATCCGTATCCGTATTCCGAAAAATACGAATACAAAGAGACGAAAATAATCCATTAATATAATACTAGAATCCGGCTTAAACCAAAGCCCACTAGCATTATCCATCCAAATTATGATACGAACCCTGCCGTAAAACCATCTAACCTCTACATCGTTTCGCCCGAAATAGAGAAACCTTTTTTGTGGGACTCTAAAGAATCATCAATACGCTAGCAGTGGGTTTAACCACAAGCACGTCAGCGGCACTAGCTGTACGCAACGACTATCCGGGTATTGAGGCCGACGAGCAAACTCATCCGAACCCCTATTGAGCCTATCCGTGACAATTCCGTACAGTCCGCTCTGCTCGTCTGAGAGTATCGCATATCAAATTTAGGGGTAAAATTAGACCCCCTAATAACGCGATATTTCGTGTTGGTATGAAGCCCATCACCTATTGAAAAACTACTGATTCAAATCAGTAATTCTCAACTATCTTGGCCAAGCATTTCTGATGATGGTCACCCGTGCACCTCGCGACATCAGCCACCAATACTGAGCGAGACGAATCCTCGACGATCCGCTCACTGCCTTCATGTGGCTCGGGATTGTACCCATTTAAAACATGTTTCCACGACTCCTTTGAGCCGTGGTAGGGTAGTAATCAAAGCACAGTAGGAACTCACACGAGATAAATGATGATCTCAGGTCGACAGACTAACCTGTATTCATGTCACCTGGTAACTGCTATCTGACAATATGTATAATACAACCTAGCATATTCCCGGCGAGTCCGTCCAGTGTACTCATAACCCAATGAGCACCTGTATACTATCTTAGGTGACAAACAGACACAAATGGCTTGTGTGACCGGCCACCGCCCCTCGTCGGGGTCTCGATAAGTACACACTAGTCTACTCTGGAGTATCAATGCCCAGTCTCGATACTCCCTCGGTTAGGGATATTTAAGGATGTGCTTATAGACTACCCAGCTCCCATGTATATGATCGCCATCATAATGCCGGTAGTCAAGCAAGAATCCTATGGGTTCTATCAACATGTAATAGTGATCTATAATACCACATAATGCATGTACATGATGATAAAGAAAAACCAGATAGCATAATATCATTTTGAGTAAGACTGTTCTATCCGTATAGGTCCTCTCTCAATCATTATAATCGCATGCCTGCGATTACAATAATTGCCTTGATGGCACTATATCCAACAATATCCTATTTGCACTTAAGGCTAATTATTGCGGTGTCGCATACTCATAGCCCGTGTGATACCGAACACCCAACTTCTCTACTAATCAGTCCCATAAAGTGTAAGTCGATGTACAACACCCCAATACTTGTGGGGAGGCAGAATTTTTAAAAACCAACTTGTTTAAAGCGTAAATATCGACTAACCGCTTGAATCGAAGCTAAACAATAACTAACACAAAACATAGAAGTTCTACACTACTATGTGAAGGGATTATACCTAAAGAACCGTGTCCTTCGTCTTTACGAACTTCACCTCCTCCTCGGCCTTCTCAAAGTAGTAGACGATCCACCCGAGAGCTTTACTCCAAGCTTAGCCTCTAAACTTGAGGCAACTAGGTTTCTTTAAGTGCTAATCAAAGAAGCTAGGTGATATAGAGTGAGGGTTATGGTTTAATTAGTCTAACTAATCCTTGTACTCAACACATGAGAGGGGAGGATTAGGGTTTGAAGAGAGAGAGCTTGAGGAGAGAGAAGATGAACATGAATAATGAGATGAGAATAATAGTTATCATAATATATATCAAGCATTTTTATTTATCAAGAAAAGAATAGAAAATCATTTAACAACCATGCTTGATAAATATCAAGTGATGATTCATCTCCATGAGTCATTAAGCATTTATGATGCATTAATGACATGGATGAATCATCCATATGACTCACTAATCTCATTCAATGTATATGCCACCTTAACCCCCTTAGTCACCACCTTCTAGAAGCTTCTCGCACAATTACGAGAACGCCCCTCCTATCCGTGAAAACACGGAAAAACTTTAGACTGTATTAATCCAATAACCGGATACCGGTAACTGGCTTAAACCAAAGCCGACTAGTAAACACTGTCCGAACGACGTACGTGTGTAAACATACGTATGCGTCCGAACCCTTTGTCGTAAAACCATACGACCTCTATATCGTTTCGCCTGGAGTAGGAAACTCTCTGTGTGGGACTCTAGAGACTCGACTACTACGCTGGCAGTGGGTTTAACCACGACCGCAAGCGGCACTAGTTGTACGTAACGGCCCCCAGGTAGATGTCGATAAGAAGGCCGATGAGGAAACCTATCCGAACTCCTACTGAGCCTGCTGTGACAATCTCCATACAGTCCGGTCTGTTCGTCTAAGACTATCGCATATCCGGCCTAGGGGGCGGCAAGCGTCAGTCCCCTAAAAGCGGAATAAGTCGTGTCGGAGCGAAGCCCATTACACCCTGAGAAACTACTGGAACCTACCAGCAAATCTCGCTTGCCCTGGCCAGGGACTTTGCGTAATGGCTCTCTGACACAGCGCGATATCAACTCCCAATACCGGGAGAGACGAATCCTATCTAACTGCCACTGCCTCCAAGTGCTTCGGGACTGCACCGAACTGCTACCTGTTTGCACGACTCCTTTGAGCCGTGGTAGGGTAGCAATCTAAGAATAGTGGGAACACACTCGAGGCGAAGCAGCAATGTCAAGTCTGCGGACTATGCTGTACTCATGTCACCTGGGAACTATTAACTGACGACGGGTATAATACCAACCAACAGTTCCCCGTGAGTCTTGCCCGGTGTACCCGTAACCCAACGAGCACCTGTATACTATCTCCAGTACGACGTACTGACGGCTGTGGGACAGACCATCTTCCCAACTGGGATGAGAAGCGTACATACTAGTCTACTCCGGAGTATCGATGCCCTGTCTTGATAATCCTACGACTAGGGACCTGAATAAGGATGTACTTGTAGACTACCCAGCCCCACTAGTGTGACTGCCATCACAACGCTGGTAGTCAAGCAAGATCCTAAGAACTCTATCAATACGTATACTCACATATTAAGATAGAAAAACCAAGTAGCATACTACCATGTTTAGCAAGACTGTTATATACATGTGAATATCCCAAGCCTCCATTAAGTAATATACAAACTAGTATGATACAATAATGGCCCCTAGGGCATATACACTAACAATCTCCCACTTGCACTATGGCCATGTACTGGCATATCGAAGACCGATGATCTCGAGTAGCCTCTCGAACTGAATCTGAGGTAGGGCCTTCGTGAATGGATCAGCAATGTTCTCTTCAGTAGCGACTCTCCGTACCTCGATCTCCCGACGATCAATGATCTCCCTGATCAGGTGATACCGCCTCAAGATGTGTCTGGACTTCTGATAGGACCTTGGTTTCTTCGCTAAAGCTATAGCTCCGTTGTTGTCGCAATACAGAGGTATTGGATCAACTATGGTAGGAACCACCTGAAGTTCTGTTAGGAACTTCTTCATCCAGAATGCTTCTTTTGCAGCATCGCAAGCAGCAATATACTCCGCTTCCATAGTCGAGTCAGCAACAGTGTCCTGCTTGGAGCTCTTCCAGCACACCGCCCCTCCATTGAGGGTAAAGACATAACCCGACATGGACTTGGAATCGTCCTTATCACTCTGGAAGCCAGAATCGGCAAAGCCCTCTAACTTGAGGTCTTTTCCGCCGTAAACCAATAACATCTCCTTAGTCTTTCTCAGGTACTTGAGAATGTTCTTTACTGCTATCCAGTGATTCTCCCCTGGGTCAGACTGATACCGGCTTACCACGCTAAGTGCGTAAGCTACATCTGGTCTGGTACACAACATCGCATACATTATAGAGCCTACCGCAGAAGCGTAGGGTATAATCGACATGCGATCTCTTTCCAAATCAGTCTTGGGAGACATCTTTTTGGATAGAGTGATTCCGTGACAAGCCGGTAGATTACCGCGCTTAGAATCTTCCATACTGAATCTTTTCAGTATAGTGTTGATATACCTAGATTGCGAAAGTCCCAACATCCTCTTGGATCTATCACGATAGATCCGGATCCCAGAATGTAAGAGGCATCACCCAGGTCTTTCATGGAGAACCTGTGTGTGACAAGAATCCTTTGACAGATTGTAGCATAGGAATATCATTTCCTATCAGTAGAATGTCATCCACGTACAATACGAGGAATACGACATTTCTTGCTATAACTTTACTATATATGCACGGTTCATCTGGATTTTTGATAAAGTCATATTCTTTGACTGTTTCATCAAAACAGATGTTCCAACTCCGCGATGCTTGCTTTAGTCCATAAATGGACTTAAGCAACTTGCATACTTTCCCGCTGCTCCCACTCTGATTGAAACCCTCTGGCTGATCCATATAGACGCACTCTTCTAAATTACCATTCAGAAAAGCCGTCTTTACGTCCATCTGCCAGATTTCATAATCATGGAAGGCAGCAATTGCAAGAAGGATACGAATGGATTTGAGCATAGCCACTGGAGAAAAGGTTTCATCATAGTCCAAACCAGGTCTTTGACGAAAACCCTTTCTAACAAGTCTAGCTTTATAGGTTTCTACCTGCCCATCTACACCAATCTTTTTCTTGAAGATCCATTTGCATCCTATGGGTTTTACCCCACCTGGAGCAAAGTCCAAAGTCCATACTTTGTTGGTGTACATGGACTCCATTTCGCTTCGCATTGCATCTAGCCATCGTACCGAGTCGCCGCTCTGGATGGCCTGCTGGAAGCTAGTAGGTTCATCATCATCTATGATGCAATACTCTCTATCCCCATCGATGAGAAAACCGTAGTATCTCTCAGGCGGATGAGACGGCCTACTACTTCGGCGGAGGGGTGCGGGAATGTCCTGTTCATTTCGAACTACTGGTTCTACCAAACTTTCAGCAGTAGTTTGTGGTTCTGGAATTTCTTCCAGTTCTATTTCGCTCCCACTTGTTTCCTTTTCTAAAAACTGATGTTCTAGAAAATGGGCATTACGAGAAACAAAAACCTTTTGTTCCTCTGCGTAATAGAATAGATATCCCCTGGAGTTCTTTGGATATCCCACAAACTGACATTTTACCGATCGTGCCTCAAGCTTGTCCACATTCTGCTTTTTAACAAAAGCTGGACATCCCCATATCTTTATATACTTAAGATGGGGTTTCTTCCCACTCCACATCTGATATGGCGTGGTAGGCACAGTCTTGGTAGGAACCATGTTCAAAATATATTCCGCCGATTCTAGCGCATAACCCCAGAAAGATCGTGGTAACTCAGCATTACTCATCATGGATGGTACCATATCTAATAGGGTTCGATTCCGTCTCTCCGATACACCATTATGCTGTGGAGTGTATGGAGGAGTAAGCTGAGAGAGAATTCCTTTCTCTTTTAGGTAACCTAGGAACTCGGCACTTAAGTATTCACCACCTCGATCGGTTCTTAGTGTCTTGATACTTTTGCCGGTTTGGTTTTCTACTTCATTCTTATACTCTTGGAATTTTTCAAAAGCCTCGGATTTATGTTTCATCAGATAAATGAATCCGAACCTTGAATAATCATCCGTAAAAGTAATGAAATAGGAAAAACCACCTCTCGCATGTGTAGACATTGGACCGCATATATCACTGTGTACGAGTCCTAATAGCTCGCTCGCTCTTTCTCCATGTCCAGTGAATGGAGTCTTTGTCATCTTTCCTTTGAGACATGATTCACAAGTGGCATAAGTTTGATATTCGAACGGATCCAAATATCCTTCTTTATGTAACTTAGTTAATCTTGTCTCATTGATATGACCTAGTCTACAATGCCATAAGAAAGCCTTATTTCAATCTGGAGACTTTCTTTTTAGTGTGTTCTGGACATTGAAAATCTGGATTTGGTTTAAGATATATATACCGTTATCCAGTGTACCGGATCCAATCAAACTTTGATTAAGCTGGATGTTGACAACATCACTTACAAACGTGAAATCATAACCTTTATTTGATAATAAGGAAACAGATATGATATTATACGTCAAACTAGGTACACAAAAACAGTTATGCAAAACCAAAATGTGTCCATTGGTCAATCCTAGGTGATAATCCCCGACGGACACAGCTCCCACGCTAGCTCCGTTAGCAACCTTGAGGATCATATCACTTCCTTCAGCACTCTACAGTTTCTCAGTGCCTGCAATGAATTGCATATATGAGATTCTGATCCGGTATCTAATACCCAGGAAGTAGAGTTGATTGACAAACAATTCTCAATTACAAACACATCTGAAGTCGAAGCCACAGCTTGCTTCAATCCTTGGTTCTTGGCGATCCACGCCTTGCAATCCTTTTTCCAGTGCCCTTTCCTATGACAATGGAAGCACTCATCCTGAGCCACTACTGGTACCGGCAACTTTTTCTTTCCCTTTCCTACCACCTTACTAACACCTCCTCTAGGTTTGGTGGTGGCCTTATTCTTCCTTCCTTTTGCCTTAGCCTTGGACCCGGAAGAAGAAGTACCGCGAACAAACATAGTATGTGTTTCCCTTGCCTTCTGCAAGGTGCCCTCTGCACTCTTCAACATGTTAAGGAGTTCTGAAAGTTCAACTTCTTTTCTTTGAATGTTGAAGTTCAGTATAAACTGGGCGTAGATGATAGGAAGGGACTGGAGAATAAGGTCTGTATAGAGCTCATTATCCAAAGTCGTCCCCAGGTCTGCGAGCTCTTCAATGTAGCCAATCATCTTTAGGACATGTGCACCTACCGATGATCCGACAGCCAACCTCGATTGAAACAGCTTCTTTGAGGTCTCGTATCTTGCTATACGAGATTGCTCCCCATACAGATCTTTTGTATGAAGAAATATGGATTCAAGGTCCATATCCTCGTGCCTCCTCTGATGTTCATTGTTCATTGAGGCAAGCACGATGCACTTGGCTTTCGCGCAATCTAAATCCCAGGTTTTGCGAATTTCCTTATCCGCATTACTGGATTTGGGACCTGGGGCTTCAGGTGCCTTAGTGGTGAGGACATACCCCAATTTGTCGTAGGTCAAAGCCATTTTGACATTCCGCAGCCAATCTTTATAGTTTGGCCCCGTCAGTATATTTTTCTCTAAAAGTAACTTAAGTCCAGTCATTTTCAGGGTCGCTGCAATTAGGAGAGAGAGAAGAAAACACTTTAGCATGATGCTTTTGCAAGTTTAGAGTGGTTTTTAGTTTATCTAAACTGGATGGCTCCCACTGTTTTTCGAATCCCTCCTCAAACCAAAAAGGAAGAATTAGCCAGAACTATTTTCACCGTACAATACTTGCTTAACCGTTCAGCCAGGCTAGTGTCGATACTTCGAGGGAAGTTTTCCAACGCTTTCACGAAGTTCCTTAATTTAAGAACCTCTTTTCTCTAGAGGCGTAGCTCCGCTGACACCTTTCTAGACACCTACTTGGTTTATAGCATTGATCGTTAAGTGATAAATATCCTGATAAGTAGTATATACTCACAGTAGGATCGGGATCCAAATATCATCGTCTGATAATGTTGTAGGAATGCTACCAACATTCATCAAACTCAAAATGGTATGCATTTCTTTGCAAATTTCAGTTTCTTTAGAAATTCCCGATATAAGTTTTTGCCCCATGCTCTTATGACCTTGGCGTTTGGTCAAAATGTCATAAGTCATATGTCAAGTTCTACCCGTCATTATCTTGTCAATTTGAACCCATCCGTATATATCCTTGACGTTCGGCCAAAATGATTATACGACTGTCCCAAACTAACTCATCTATCTATGCAACAAATGAATACCCAGCAGCTACCAAACACTATGCCTTGGCGTTAGGTCAAAATACATAGCTTGAATACTACTGAATACCCAGATGAAATGACGGAGGGCTACGACTGGTTTTGGCGAAACCATGAACGTAGTGAACTTGATATAACCGAAGGAACCTGATAGATTTTAAAAGGAGTGGTTAAAGCTCCGCATTTAAAAATATCTGTTTTTAAAATAACCGAGTGGTTTCTTTTAAATTGTTCCAACGATTTAAACTTTGGTTTATTTTCTTTGCATTATAGATAATGCGTCTCATCATTAACCTATCATTGCAGAAAACAACTAAAATATGACGTCCTCTTATGCCATCCGCATTCGCCACTGGGTCCCGTCATCACCCGTTAGGTTACTTAACTAACGACAGAGCGGGGACTGGGCTAGCGCGGGTGTAAAATATAAGAGACGTCTAAATAGCTATAATATATATAGATATTTTACATTCGTCAGACGCAATAATATTCATTCCAGATCACAGATGAACTTTATTGGATTTGCAAGCAATCCGTATTTCTTTTGAGCCTGCAAGAAAAGACGGATTACACAGTTGTGATGAATAGCCATTACCCCACCCAAGACCCCTACGGGTACGGCAAACTACTCGCCCGGCAGTTTGTGCACCCCACCTTGGGTCTGTCCTAGGAGCAAAAATAGTAAAATGAAATAATACAACGGTGGCTACAACCGCAACCTGGATGTGCCCCGCAAAATAATATTACAACAAATTACATTTACATCAAATGAATTAAATAATAACCCATCACATAACCCCGGCTATACATCACAACAGTCCAACACAGTTCATATACACAAACAGATAAAATCCATTACAGAAATGTGCAACCCCCTGCCAACCGACATACTAGCAGTTAGGGGAGGTTTACGAACACATTATACAAACACAGATATAATCCAACAAGCAAATACTGTATAATTTCGATCGATTAAACACATTTAATTTTGCTCCAATACTTCTCTGTAAATCTGAAACCTGAGCAAAAATTAAAAAATTCCAGAAAATACCAAATATCACAGGGAACCAACACAGGAAAATTGGGCAGATGAATCGGCAACTCGGCGGCGGAATCGCGGCGGATCGGTGGGATCCGCCGCGGTTCCGCGGCGCTTTAGCCGATTCATGAGCCCAATTTTCTTGGGTGTTCTAATACTATCATTTAGGACTTTCTGAACCTCCCTGAAAAAATTTTGGACTTCATTTAAAAATCGACAGAAACTCATGATATCGGGGTTTTCCGGTTTTGTTTTTTCCGTTCGAAATTCATACAATTTTGCAAGTGAGTTATTTTTTGTTTAGCGAGGCTCTGATACCACTGTAAGTCGATGCACAACACCCCAATACTTGTGGGGAGGCGGAATTTTTAAAAACTAACTTGTTTAAAGCGTAAACATCGACTAACCGCTTGAATCGAAGCTAAACAATAACTAAAACAAAACATAGAAGTTCTACACTACTATGTGAAGGGATTATACCTAAAGAACCGTGTCCTTCGTCTTTACGAACTTCACCTCCTCCTCGGCCTTCTCAAAGTAGTAGACGATCCACCCGAGAGCTTTACTCCAAGCTTAGCCTTTAAACTTGAGGTAACTAGGTTTCTTCAAGTGCTAATCAAAGAAGCTAGGTGTTATAGAGTGAGGGTTATGGTTTAATTAGTCCAACTAATCCTTGTACTCAATACATGAGAGGGGAGGATTAGGGTTTGAAGAGAGAGAGCTTGAGGAGAGAGAAGATGAACATGAATAATGAGATGAGAATAATAGTTATCATAATATATATCAAGCATTTTTATTTATTAAGAAAAGAATAGAAAATCATTTAAAAACCATGCTTGATAAATATCAAGTGATGATTCATCTCCATGAGTCATTAAACATTTATGATGCATTAATGACATGGATGAAACATCCATATGACTCACTAATCTCATTCAATGTATATGCCACCTTAACCCTCTTAGTCACCACCTTCTAGAAGCTTCTCATGCAATTACGAGAACGCCCCTCCTATCCGTGAAAACACGGAAAAACTTTAGACTGTATAGATCCAATAACCGGATACCAGTAACTGGCTTAAACCAAAGCCGACTAGTAAAAACTGTCCGAACGACGTACGTGTGTAAACACACGTATGCGTCCGAACCCTTTGTCGTAAAACCATACGACCTCTATATCGTTTCGCCTGGAGTAGGAAACTCTCTGTGTGGGACTCTAGAGACTCGACTACTACGCTGGCAGTGGGTTTAACCACGACCACAAGCGGCACTAGCTGTACGTAACGGCCTCCAGGTAGATGTCGATAAGAAGGCCGATGAGGAAACCCATCCGAACTCCTACTGAGCCTGCTGTGACAATCTCCATACAGTCCGGTCTATTCATCTAAGACTATCGCATATCCGGCCTAGGGGGCGGCAAGCGTCAGTCCCCTAAAAGCGGAATAAGTAGTGTAGGAGCGAAGCCTATTACACCCTGAGAAACTACTGGAACCTACCAGCAAATCTCGCTTGCCCTGGCCAGGGACTTTGCGTAATGGCTCTCTGACACAGTGCGATATTAACTCCCAATACCGGGAGAGACGAATCCTATCTAACCGCCACTGCCTCCAAGTGCTTCGGGACTGCACCGAATTGCTACCTGTTTGCACGACTCCTTTGAACCGTGGTAGGGTAGCAATCTAAGAACAGTGGGAACACACTCGAGGTGAAGCAGCAGTGTCAAGTCTGCGGACTATGCTGTACTCATGTCACCTGGGAACTGTTAACTGACGACGGGTATAATACCAACCAACAGTTCCCCGTGAGTCTTGCCCGGTATACCTGTAACCCAACGAGCACCTGTATACTATCTCCATTACGACGTACTGACGGCTGTGGGACAGACCATCTTCCCAACTGGGATGAGAAGCGTACACACTAGTCTACTCCGGAGTATCGATGCGCTGTCTCGATAATCCTACGACTAGGGACCTGAATAAGGATGTGCTTGTAGACTACCCAGCCCCCACTATTGTGACTGCCATCACAACGCTGGTAGTCAAGCAAGATCCTAAGAGCTCTATCAATACGTATACTCACATATTAAGATAGAAAAACCAAGTAGCATACTACCATGTTTAGCAAGACTGTTATATACATGTGAATATCCCAAGCTTCTATTAAGTAATATACAAACTAGTATGATACAATAATGGCCCCTAGGGCATATACACTAACAGAAAGTACGTTTGTGAAACTATTGTGTTCGAGAAATAGCCTCAGTGAGTGAATCCGCTGCAATATTTTTATCTTTATCTCTCTCTTTATCTCTATTTCGCGGAGAAAGACTATCTTCCGAAATGAGCAATACCTGTCTTAGAATTTGTCTGGATGTGTGATGAGACCCAGTTCACAAATGAACTCCAAATCCAACAAACTTCTTAGACTGTATCATCCACTGAATTTAATCAGTATCCTGCGCTATGCCTTCACAGTATCCGCTTGGACCACCTGTCCAACATACTGCCCCTTAAAAGAGGGAAAACAATAACTCTGACAGCCACTCTGTCATCCAGGTCATCTTGGAAGCCTATGATAACCGCCTCTCGAAGGAGGCTGCAGTTACCATATACCTAGAACATTCACCTATGTTCATAATTGCTTCCCAATGTTTCTCCAGGATTGGATTAATATATACTTATTACAGCCTGTGCAGAATCAATATCTGGTGTTGTACTTGGCATCTCTTGATTGACTTAATTGCCTAAGCAAGTGATATGCCAATCATGCAAATCCCTCTTTTCATCAGTTTAGAAGACATCTCTTTAGAGAGGGTGACTCCATCACCTGCGGGTACACCACCACGCCAGGAGTCGTCTATTCTAACACACTTTAGAATAATGTCAAAATACCCGAATTGGGATACTTCCCAAATCTATGTCTAAAACCATAGATCTAGTTACCAGAATCCCTGATATTATATCCATATCCTATGTGGAGAAACCACCTTGTGACAACCACAATATAACCGATCGTAGTATAAGAAGATCTCTTCCTATCAAGTGCATGTTATCCAAATACCAGGACATCACTCTCTTCTACCTTCTTACCAGATCCATCTTTTATTCTGATGAAGTCAAACTCTATGACTGTTACATAAAAAATAGATGATCTATCTCCGTTATACCTTCTTTAGTTTATAAATAGACATAAGCTATTTACCCACTATACTTCTGCTGCTCCCACTGACTACAACTACCCTCTGGCAGAGTCATATACACATACACTTCTAAAGCTAATATAGAACGAAGTTATACTCATCCTCCTGCCAGATCTCATAGTCTAGAATAGCCGTAGTGGCAAGTTTGGGTAATCATAAACCTTCCTGTCACCGTCTTTGAGGAGACCGAAATACCTCTTGGGTGCCTGAGGTTACCCACCAAATCTGCGGAGTGGATAATGGATCGTCGAAACCATTTGAATCTTTAGGTTCTACTAAATTTTCAGTAATCGTTTGTAGTTTTAGAATCACTTCCAGTTCTACCATACTCCTATTAATGTTTTCTGAAAAGAATCCATTTTACTAAAACTGGTGGCGAGTTAAGAACAATATAACTATTGATCTTCCAGATGGTAGAATGGTATCCCTCGACTAAGCCCAGGATAACCCAGAAACTGCCATTCCTTAAACGTGTAAGTGCACGGCGGCGCCCCGGCCTCCATCCCGAGGCCAAATGCGGAAGCAATGGTTAACTTAAATTTTGCAAACTAGCAAACCGGCACCACCGCGCACTAAAAACCCGGATCGGGCCATTAACTAGTCCTAGCTAACTACAAGATGGGGAATAGAGATATACCGACTGATCCGAGTCCTCCGGTCTTCTCCTCGTCGTCCCGATCTCCCGCGGAATGTCCTGTCTCCACCTCGTCGCCGGAAGTGCACCACATCGCCTACATCTTTTACGGGCTCCCACCTCTATGCCGAGGCAACTCGGACACGAAGCTGGCTAGTCGACGTGCCCAAGGTTTGCTATAGAATGTGTAGTGAGCATGTCTCATGTCACGACCCGAAAGAGCACGTGACTGGCCCTTGAACCATATGAAGTCTATAGGACCCCATCTGATCCAAGTAAGCCAAAAGCCCAGCAATCTAAAACCATTTAAAGAGTAAATAAGGAAAACTGTTTTTGAAAAGTAAGGAAATCATGTTTGGAAATCAAAGTTTTTAAATAACTAAGCCGAATATGCATTTTTTAAAAATGTGTAACCTTTCCTGAAAATTTCGGCAGAGTTTCCTTTGTAAAAACTGGCCCCGAACGGGGTACAACAAGAATAATATATATGAAATGATAAAAGGCATCCCCAAGCGGGAGCTAGCTCTTCATCCATCGACGGTCACAACCACGCAAGCAATAATAATATACAACGCCAAAGGGCGATGATCAAAACCCAAAAAAAAAGAAACTCAAAACAGCCAGAAAACCGTAATACTACTAGCGCGACTCTAAGGTCGAAATAAAACAACACTGTTTTCTAAGTCTGAAACAATATACAAGTTTTGGTTGATGGAAATTCTAGATACAATAAATGATACATGAACAATGGCGGTTCTGATACAAAAGAACCCACCTATCCAAGCAAGTCACCCATAAGGAAGCAGTGTGCCAGAAATGCCGCTATGGAATCTGTACGGCAAAAACCTGCAAGGACTGGGGCACAACGGAGGTGAGTTGCCAACTCGTGAATAGAAAATATCTACAAGCAGAGATCGAATGCATGACCCATCCTAGGTCAATACGATCAGATATAAATAAACCTCAATATGAATAAAGCTGAAGCATGCTAAACTGGCAACGTAATCTCTACATGAGTGTAATGCCAAGTGCTCGTGCTAGTGCCTCAGGTAATAGCATGTCATGAATATGAGGTATGATCAATGTAATCAAATCTGCACACACGTGGATCCCGTCCACTCGTCACCCAATGACAATAACCATCATGCAAGTAAATATCATGAAACCTGTGCATGGAAATATGAGGATATAACCCACCCGTGTCCCTCGCGACACGTCAAAATCATGGAACCGGAGTGCCCAGCATCGGCACTCGAAAACATCATGAAAACTGTGCCCAGCATCGGCACATAAATCCTCATATATCGGGCTCCGTCAGTCCGGATCGGCCCGCGGGCTCTGTCTGCGGTATCGGCCCTCGGCCCCGGCAGGACGCCCAAATCTATCCATCGACTCTGGTCAGTATCCTCCGGATAACCGCCAGGTCCAACCAATCACCGGTAGGTACTCGCCCTCCTCCAGGCTCAATCGGCAAAGCTCATCGATCATCTTGCCGAGGGGAACCATACCGGGTCCACCATGTACCCGCAATCGGCTCATCCACTCCTCGATTCGGGTTTCACATGTCGCTCTCAGCACCGAGAAAACACATGGTGGACGCACTGAAATATCATATCAAGGGTAACCGGGTTTTTAAAGCAATGACATATTCTCTTTTGAAACACTCTCGGTTCCCAAATCCAGAAATATCATAAAAACAACATATCTCAATGCGTATAATCAAAAGCATGAAGTATGCGACATGTAAAGGAAGGTATGCCTATCATCATGTCATGCAAGGATTATATACTGAATGCAATAGTACTACAGTGTAGTGACATGGCAATTATCGATGATGAGTGTGTGAGCCGGCAACAAGTGTACGTGGAACATATGCATCATCGATAATGGTGCTGGTGTCCTAGCAGCATGACTGAAATATAACCACAGTACAAGCGATGCAATGCAAATAGCATGAATATGCGGAATCGAATAATCAATGCAAAAGTAAAGAATCTACACCAATCTGTACAAGTCATGCAGGGGTGCCATTTGAAATAAGACGAATCAGGGCTTTTGGAAAAACAAGGGCTACGGTGTTTTAAGAAAAGATACATCATTTGAAAATATCCGTATGACCCTTCTGCCTATCTTTAAAATATCCCCGATTCGTTAGTTTGAAATAGGTATGACTCGGTCCAGTCTAATGTCTACTAAGTAATCTAGACAGGAGGGGTAAGAAACCACCTAATCTGAGTCAATATATATAGATATGATAGTCGGTGATCCCGCCTCAATAACATATCGTAAGATATCCTCGAGTCATGAGTGCGGATCTATCATCAATATCGGCTCGTACGGTAGATCGTCGTACGGCATCCCAATAGCTGGGTAGGGGTCAATATCACAGTACCTCATCACATATCAGGTATCACTATCATCAGATCGCATAATCTGGGGTACTACTCTAAGTCTAGTACAAATCGATACCATCTATAAAAATATGAATGCGGGTAAAGCACATGTCCAAAGGCCCGCTAAAACTATCATATCGCACCTCGAAGACAAGCTATGTCACATCGCCGATCTCACGGCCTCACATCAAGTATCATCTCAAACCACGTATCATCCTCAAATCCCGTATATAAACACATAGTCCCATACCCATGTGTAGATATACGCACCATCATATGCACTCTAATAAATGAAAGAATGAATGCAAGTATGTGTGTAAATGTATGTGTGAGTGCAACCACTACTCTAGGGTTCACACTATACTAAACCAATATATTCTTATCATCAAAATATCATTATTACCATCAATAACCCTAAACAACACAATATAAATATTCGTGTGTATACCTATTCGTATACATCACCACGGACTGCGGGGGTGCTATACGCCATCCACCCGACTTCTCCCCGTAGATATAAATCTACTCACATTGCTTCTCGTGTGCCAAAGCCGATGTCGCTATCTTCACCTCTTTTGCCTCAACATCACGCGGGGTACCTACAAGTATATCACAATGCTAAAGCACATGAAAATCATATCGGAAACCAAAATAGCACACGCTACCCGCATAGGTAAAAACCTATCGACTCGCATGTAAACACAATCAAAATCTACTTGTCGTTGACGTCCAAACGCCACCCGACAGGAATGAATCACCAAATACCAAAATCCATGCTAAAACAAGTCCCAAATTATACACCAACATAGGAAAATCAACCCAGATTTCACCCTAGATGGAATCAGTCAAAACTAGACATACTCAGGGTCAAAACTAGAGGAAATGAGGGCATGTACAGAAAACGAGGCAATTCCTTAAAATACCTTATTTTAGAATTTTCCATAATTTTTCCCCATTTATCTGTATTTAATTATACCAGAATATTAAAATATTCATTAAAATAATATTAAATTATAAAATTTCCCAAAAATCATATTTTATTATTTTGAAGACGTTACATCTCATTTGGGGTTTAGGATGTTGCCTTTGGTGGATGGATTGAAGTGGTCTTGTGGAGATTGAACTAGTAGGATTTTACAAAGCCAAAGGAACAATAATCCCACCCTCACAAAATTTAGACAGCCACCATGGCTTGGCCGGCCACTCTAATGGGAAGGAGAGAATGAGAGTGAGTGTGTAGTGAAAATGAATGGAGCCCCCAATAATCCAAGTGAGAGAGAGTTCAAAATGATATCATGAAAGGAAATGATCAAAAACACAAACCTACACTCCACTATCATAATCCATCACCATCACCATGATAAAAGGTAAGCAATCATGAACCATCATGATTCATGATCCTAGAAGTCAATGGAGGCTAAGACATCATGATACAACAAAATGCAAAGACCCCCTCCATAAAAGCTTATTTGCACAAATGCAAATAAGCCCTCCTCCACCAATCTTCGGCCAATGAACGATACAAAGGAAATTGGCCGAAACGGAAAGCAAACAGGCAACTCCAGAAAACTGGTCCCGTAATAAATTACAGGAAAACCCCGATACTGTGCATACACACCCGCATTTGTATTCCGAAGAAATACAAAAGCAATGAGACAAAGTCTACACTGTACTATACTAGGATCCGGCTTAAACCAAAGCCGGCTAGTAATATCCGTTCGATCCTGATCCGTGCAATACCGCACGTATCTGATCGAACCCTGCCATATATCCATACGGCCTCTAGTACTAATTGTCTGATCCTGATCCGTGCAATACCGCACGTATCTGATCGGACCTTGCCATATATCCATACGGCCTCTACAGCGTTTCGCCCGAAAGCTTGAGTAACTGAATGTTGGGGACTCTAAAGACTCGTCAACACCTTGGTTGTGGATTTAACCACTAGCACATCAGAGGTATAAGCCAATACGTAACGGGCTACCAGGTATTGACCAAAAGGGACGTCTGTGAGCGAACTCAGCCTGACACCCTACTGAGCCTGTCGGTGACAATATCCGTACAGTCCGGTCCGTTCGTCTATGAGCATCGCATGGCGGGCCTAGGGGGTTGGTAATAGTCAGACCCCCAAAAGCGGTACAAGTCGTGTCGGAGTGTAGCCCAGAACACCCTGAGATACTACTGGAATACCTACCAGTAAATCTCCTGCCTCGGCCGAGGGCTTCGTGTAATGGCTCTCCTAGACACAGCGCGACCTCACCCCCAATAGCGGGAGAGATGAATGTAGGGTTCCCAGGCACTCTTGTGAAGGTTCATAAGGCATCAAACATGCCCGGATTAAATTTTAGACGTGCCTAACAACCCAAAGCCGGGATCTTTGCTAGATTATTAGGGTTTAACATGCAATAAGATAACTTTTATCTAAGTGTGAGGGATTACAACCTTTGTAGTCCGCTCCTTCACTTCACAAGCTCCGAGTAGAAGTCCCTTTGCCGCGATCCATGATCTCCTGGACTCATGAGAGGCTCCACGACTCGAACGATCCATGCTAGCTCGAAGTATTCCAAATCTCCGATGATCTACCTTGAAGTTGCTACGACTCAAGCTTTCTCACTCTTATGAGATGAACACACTAATCTCAAGGGCTAGATGAGATGAGGATGAGAGAGTAGTAATTTTGCTTTCTTTTTATATCATTTTCTCATATTTTATCATCACTTTAGGATTTTCAAGAGAGCTTCTTCAAGAGAGAAGAAGAAGAAGATAATGGAAAATGATAATATGAATTAATCCTTTTGTGATGAATAGAAAATAAAGTATATGATTGATATGTAAACCATGGTCAAGGATGAATGGATAAGAATGAGTAGAGAAACAACTAGGGTTAGGGTTTGGTTAGGTTAAAAGAATGTGTCATTCTAAATATCTTAAGAATGACAAAAGAAGAAAGCTTCTAGAAGGAACTTGAAGCATCCAACCCTAATCAAACCTTAACCTCAATTAATCATCCTTAAACATGTTTAACAATTAATCATATCATGTCACAATAATATATATCACATATATATTATATATTTGCAACAAAAGAAAATAATACAATTAACATATATCGCATATATATCAATGTATCATCCACTGAGAAAATGAAATAATAAAGCGAGCCAATATTAGATAATGTAATACAATATATCATATATATTATTATACATTAAATCATCGAATCAACACTTGATTCGACGATCCGGCTATATCGAATATTACCGACTAATATATTATGTACCGATTCATCGAATCAACACTTGATCCGATGACCCGGTTCATATCCATATATCGCGAGAATATAATACGGTATCCCATATCGCTTTATTCTCGTTCCTGCGCATATCACATATGCGCCACTACTCCGTTTCTCCTGAGCCAAGAAACCTCTGTGTAGGACTCTAAAGAATCGTCAATACGCCGGTAGCAGGTGATGATCATATCAAACACCCACAAGCTGCAAGCGGTCAGCTAAACGTAACAGTCACCCAGGTATTGAGCGATCAGAAGATCAACAAGCTAGCCTGTGCGTTCTCCTGTGAATCCAACCAGTAACACTCCCGTACAGTCCGGTCTGTTTGTCTGATATGTCGCATATCAAGTCTAGGGGTGGTATACGTCAGACCCCAGTAACCGATAAGTCGTGTCGATGTATGGCTCATAACGGGTTGAGAAACTACTAGTAACACTTACCAGTAAATCTCCATATCAGCCCTGGCCAGGGACTTCCAGTTATAGCCAATCGAACACAGCACAACATCAACTCCCTATACCGGGAGAGAAGAATCCCCTCCTATCGCTCATTGCCTCCAAGTGATTCGGGACTGTACCCAAAAGCCACCGTTTTGCACGCCCTCTTGGACGTGGTAAGGTGGAAATCAAAGCACAGTGGGAATCACACAAGACTCTATGACGATCTCGGGTCTTCAGACTACCCTATACCAGTGTCACCGGAGAACTGCCATCTGACGTGTGGTATATCACCATCTGGGAGTTCTCGGCGATTCCGTCCAGTGTACCCAGTCTCCACTAAGCACCCGTACACCATCTCTGATGTCTAACACCGATGGATATGGGATCATCCATCGCCCATCATATGGGTCAAGATGCGTATACGCTAGTCTACTCTGGCATATCGATGCCCTGTCTCGATATACCCTCGACTAGGAACAGTTATAGGATGTACTCATCGACTACCGCGGCCCCACTAGTATGATCTCATCATAGTCCCAGTAGTCGAGTACAGATCCTAAGGGCTTTATCAACATGTGAGAGTAAAACAGTAAACCAATACAAGTCAACATGTTAAGATAAAGTGAAACCAAATAGCATACTATCATGACGAGCAAGAAAGTCATCTCTATATATAACCAAGCATCCATTATAATATACATCATATGTACAACAATGGCCTCTAGGGCATATACATAACTAACAATCTCCCACTTGCACTAAGGCCAGCTGCTGTAGTATCGCATACCTAGCATCCCGAATAAGCTCTCAAACTGTATCTGGGGAATAGCCTTCGTGAATGGATCCGCAGTGTTGTCCTTCGTATCTACTCTCCTGACCTCGATCTCCAGGCGATCAACTATCTCCCTGATCAGGTGATACCGCCTCAGAATATGTCTGGACTTTTGATGGGACCTGGGTTCCTTGGCTAACGCCACAGCTCCATTGTTATCGCAATACAGAGGTATTGGATGCTCAATGGATGGAACCACACCAAGTTCACTAATGAACTTCTTGATCCAGACAGCCTCTTTGGCAGCATCGTTGGCAGCGATGTGTTCAGCCTCCATCGTTGAGTCTGCAACGGTATCCTGTTTGGAACTCTTCCAACATACCGCCCCTCCATTGAGGGTAAAGACAAAACCCGAATGCGACTTAGAGTCGTCCTTATCACTTTGGAAGCTGGAATCGGTAAAGGACTCGACTTGGAGTTCTCCGTTACCATACACCAAGAACATCTCCTTAGTCCTTCGTAAGTACTTGAGAATATTCTTCACTGCTGTCCAATGACTCTCTCCTGGATCTGCTTGATACCGACTCACTACACTTAGTGAGTATGCTACATCGGGTCTGGTACACAGCATCGCATACATGATAGAGCCTACTGTCGAAGCATAGGGTATCCCTTGCATGCGAGCTCTCTCCAAATCAGTCTTGGGAGACATCTCTTTGGAGAGAGTGAGTCCAGAGATCGTGGGTTGGTTCCCACGCTTGGAATCTTCCATACTAAACCTCTTTAGTATGGTGTCAATGTATCTGGATTGGGACAATCCCAGTATCCTTTTAGATCTATCTCTATAGATCATGATTCCCAATATGCAGGAGGCATCACCTAGATCTTTCATTGAGAATCTCTGTGATAAGAAGAGCTTGACTGATTGCAGCATAGGAATATCATTTCCTATCAAGAGTATGTCATCCACGTACAATACGAGGAAGACAACCTTACCCTCTGCTACCTTCTTATAGATACAAGGTTCATCTATATTTTTGATGAAGTCAAACTCTTTGACCACAACATCAAAACAGATGTTCCAACTCCGCGATGCTTGCTTTAACCCATAAATGGATTTAAGCAGCTTGCACACCTTTCCGCTGCTCCCACTATCTACGAAGCCCTCTGGCTGGGTCATGTACACGCACTCTTCTAAATCACCGTTTAGAAAGGCGGTCTTAACATCCGTTTGCCAGATTTCATAGTCATGGTATGCAGCAATGACAAGTAAGATCCGGATGGACTTAAGCATAGCTACTGGAGAAAAGGTTTCGTCATAATCCACACCTGGTCGTTGACGAAATCCCTTTGCTACCAGTCTAGCTTTGAAAGTCTCTACTTTTCCATCTACACCAAATTTCCTTTTAAAAATCCACTTGCTCCCAATGGGTTTTACCCCTTCAGGAGCATTTTCTAAAATCCATACTTTATTGGTGTACATGGATTCCATCTCAGATCGCATTGCATCCAGCCATTTCACAGAGTCACCACTTTTGATGGCCTGCTCGAAGCTAGTGGAGTCATCATCATCCATGATGCAATCCTCGCTTCCACCATCTATGAGAAAACCGTAGTATCTCTCAGGTGGACGGGAAACCCTACTAGATCGGCGGAGAGGCTGGGGTTCGTCGGGTACTACTGAATCCTCTGGTTCCACTAAATCTTCAGTTGTAATTTGTGTTTCTGGAACCTCTTCCAGCTCTACCTCTTTGCCACTAATTTCTTTTGCAAGAAATTCCTTTTCTAAAAAGGTGGCATATTGAGAAATAAACACTTTTTGTTCCTCGGCGTGATAGAAAATATATCCTTGAGAATTCTTAGGATATCCCACAAATTTGCAAAGAACTGATCGTGCCTCGAGTTTGTCTGGATTTTGTCGTTTGACATAGGCCGGACAACCCCATATCTTAACTCTTTTAAAATATGGTTTCTTCCCACTCCATATCTCATGTGGTGTGGTAGGCACAGATTTAGACGGAACTTGATTCAATAGGTATGCTGCTGTTTCAAGAGCATAACCCCAGAAGGAAATAGGCAACTCAGCCTCGCTCATCATAGAGCGCATCATATCTAAATAGGGTGCGATTCCTCCGCTCAGATACACCGTTGTGCTGTGGTGTATAAGGAGGAGTGAGCTGAGAGAGAATCCCATTTTCTTTTAGATAATCTAGGAACTCATTGCTTAAGTATTCACCTCCTCGATCAGATCGAAGAATCTTAATACTTTTGCCCGTTTGATTCTCTACTTCGTGCTTATATTCTCTGAATTTCTCAAAAGCTTCAGACTTGTGTTTCATCAGGAACACATGTCCGAATCTAGAGAGATCGTCAGTGAATGTAATGAAGTAGTGTCACGACCCGAAATTTGGCACGTGATGGCCCTAATACTACGCAACGCCTCCAGACGTAACGCAGTAAAAGAAAGCCAAAACCCAGAAATCTAAACCATAAAAATACGGAAAAGATAATAAAAGTTTTTGAAACATTTGAAATCACAACCCAAATTCTTTAAAAGAGTCCACTTTTTCTTTAAAATTTTGGCAGCACCTCCTTTGTAAAACAAGCCCCCAAAAAGGGTACAACATAAATATAAAGTAAAGCATCCAAAACGGGAGCAAAATCCACGCCCAACGGCGGAAAACAACACCACAATAGATATACGACGCCGTAGCGAAGAAATAAGAGACAAAAGAAAGGAAACTGTATAAAAATAACAAATCCACCATATATACAAAATCGTCCTCACAAAGTCTCTAAGTCACAACAACTGGTAGTAGATGGAGAGTACAAGATACAACGAATATACAATACAATCTCAGATAACCACAAAACCCACCTGGGCAAAACTGCACACTAACAGGCGAAGTGGTATCCGCAGCCAAAAGATGATAGATAAGTGAATAGCTTGCCTCGACTATTCTGGGGAAACACCTGCAATACCTGTGGCACAACGGGGGTGAGTTGCCAACTCGTGAATAGTAAATAACATATGCAGGTAATCGCAAGAATGTACGTACAGCATGAATCTAATATATGACATTTCAGTAATAACAGGTCATGAGTACGAAATAACGGAAAGTACACTAACAAGTACCACCAATATATAAGCAATAATGATATGACAACAGTATGCAATAATCATGCCCTGGGGATATGAGAAAGTAAATGTGCAACACTCATGAAAGGTACACTCACAGGTACTTCTAATACATGGAACAGTGCACAAGTATATAAAGATGAGGTATGGAGTGAAATATGTCATTCCCACGGAATCCTGACATCGTGGTAGGATCACAATCCAGCAAGACAAATCAAATCCCAATTCCTCAAATCAGCCCCCAAATTGGCTCTCATATCATCTAAGTGTCACATCTCCTCAACTGCACAATATCAAAAGTATCTCGCATATGTATCGAATGTACAACATCAAGTGGATCTCACATATCTAGTATGTACAATATCAGTATATCTCACATATATCAAATGTACAACAACAAGTGGATCTCACATCTCTCGTATGTACAATATCAGAATATCTCACATATATCAAATGTACAACAACAAGTGGATCTCACATATCTCGTATGTACAATATCAGGTATATCTCACATATATCAAATGTACAACAACAAGTGGATCTCACATATCTCGTATGTACAATATCAACATCCAATCCCAATGAATCTCTTAAGTCCCAAATCAAATCTCCAGCACAGTTCTAACATCCTAATATAATGTCATAATAAATATGATGAGGGCAATACACATATATTAGCGTCCCATTCCACTAATTTGGTGTAAGGGCATATATAACAGCGGCTCAATCCCCTGTTATATATACAAATGAGTAATTAGAAATATCATGAAACCAATGTGTCAAGCATCGACACAGAAATACTGATTCCATCAGGTGCTGTCTCCATGACTGGCCCCCTGATAAGTACGTATCATACGCTATCCCGAAAGCTCGAGTGCCTAGCTCTGACCCTCGCCTCTCGACGTATCCATACGCACATGACTCCCGTCGATATCCACTCGATAGCCGATGAGTCAATGGTCCTGTCACCGGAAAGTATGGTTCCCCTAAGCTTCATCGCCTCACTGCGACGTCGACTTACTGCGACAACGTTCTTGCTTCGGGGTACCTCCCGGCCCCACCATGTACCCGTACACGGATCCCTCCTTTCCTCGCGTAGGGTATATAAATCAGCACCGATAAATCTCATGGTGGATGCTATAATATCATATCAAGGAAAACCGGGTTTTTCAATTTATGCATAATTTCATGAACTACCACGGTTCCCAAATCCAGAAAACATCATGAAAAATCCATATAACAATGCGATAATCCATGAATAAAGTATACGCAATATGAAAACTGTAATGAAAGCGTATAAAGGAAAAGCATAGCATTCACCAGATATAAATGAACACATGAATGATATAGCAGAGATATAGGTATCTACCTATATGATGATGTGATATACCTACCAGGTATAAGTAAAGTATGAAATGCAAGTACACCTGTAGCTATGTCCTTAGGTGTGTATATACCTAATACTAATGGTACAAAACCCTATAGGTAAACAGGAACTAGCATATCAAAGTCTAAGTTATAAACGATCATAAATATGTATCAAAGTCACAATGTCCCTAACCAGACAATATCATTTCTAAATGTGGGTTGTGTATGACATGGCAATTATTGACGGTGTGTGTGGCATACAATCAGTGCTCTCGCAATCTGAGCCGTCAATAATAGTGCAGTGTCCTAAGGATACTAGTCCAAGCACAACTATCACTAAACAGAAAGGTAGATGCGCAATTCTAAACATGACATAGAATATGCGACAAAGGTAATTATTTCTAGCCCAGACGCATAACGCCATGCGGGCGATTCCCCTGTAGATGTTAAATCTACTCACCCACACTCCAAGCTAGATGAAGTCTACCACCTGAATCCCCCTGTGGCAGTGTCCGTAGTCTCTGCCTGCGAACCAGCAACATATAAACAACAAGCAAATATAATTAATAATAACTCTAAAACACGAATCAACTACACAAAACAACCTCTTAAGTGTCCGTATCGTGGCTAACGAGAGTAGCGACACGACGAAAACTTAAGAGTAAAACCACTAAAACAACACGACACGTGTCGTATCACGTATCGCGCGGACACAAAACACTAGAAACTACCTAATTGATCCCAGATTTTGCCTACTGTGAAAACTAAACAAACAAACAAGACCAGAAGAACCCAAACCATAGCAGACACCTACAGACAAAAACCCAAACCCTAACTCTTCACCATGGCCGGCGTCGCCGGCACCTCCTTTAGCCGTCGCCGGCCCTGGCCGGTGGCCTGGGGTCCATCTCGAGGGTGGTGCTCCAGGTCCCCTAGTACATCACTACCACTATGTTTAGTTTTCCAGTAAACTACCCGGGTCAAAGCAGATCCTAGAAACTACAATCCGACACTAAAATACGATATTTCACGACAAAACCTAATTTAAACATTCTAAACTGAAACTATTTAGCTAAACTACACTAAAAACACATAAAGAGCAGTAAAAGAATTTACCTACACAAAAGAAGCCAAAGATCCAAGCTTTAGAGCACTCCAAGTCAAGAAAATGAGAAGAAGTGAAGATTTTGATGAAGTTTGTGAAGAGATTTGGATTTGTGAAGGATTTGTAAAGGTTTAGTGAGGAAAAGAGAGGAAATAATGCACAAGGCAGGAGAGGGGAGAGTGAGCTCGGCCAAGGAAAGAGAGAGGAGAGAGAGAGAGGGAAATTTCCTAGCAAAACAATGCATTAAATGCAATTTAATGCATTCACACTCAATTCCACACATGCATGCACCTTCTTCTCAATTCTTTTCTTTTCTTTTTCCCCTTTAAACCTTGTCCACACAATCATAATGCTATATGGTTTAGTTTAAGTTAAGGAAAATATAAGAAGAGATGAAAAGAGAAGATTCCAAAAATGTGCAAACCGGATTAAAATAACATTAAAATTGGGAAAAATTCAAATTTGACCAAAACGTCCCATATACTCCCAAAGTTTGCGCACTAGCTTTATTTTATCAAAACTAGGTGCTGGCAAGTCGATATGGCCGTTTCATCACAATCGGTATAAAACTGAAAATACCGACGAATTTCACCCAAAAACAGAAACAAACACAAACCGAAATCTAGAACGTTACAATCTCCCCCCCTATAAAAATTCGTCCCCGAATTTAAAATTTTCACCAAGCATACCTTTAAGGAAAAGAGTACAAAACTCCTAAATCTCACTCGCAGCTTCCCAAGTGATCCCCTCACTATACAGCTACGTCCAAGAGAACTCTTCACAGATGGCAAGACCCTTGACCGAAGTTTCTTCACCTGCCGAACCATTTACACCAATGGCTACTGGTGAACGAAAAGATCGAGTCCAAACCAATGGTCTGTGCTGAATCATGTGAAAAAGCCATGAAGGTAATTGTAAAAATCCACACAAAGAAAACGGGGTGAATAATCGATAATCTGGGCGGAAGTGCCAAATTAAAGGCAACGAAAACTAACTCGCATAAAGGATCTCAAAAGAACCTAAAATCCTGGGATAAGCTTCCCAAAACTCAACATGTCATTCATCGGAAAGTCCGTAGGAATACATGATCTCCCACTGCGAACTCAAGTCTGCGACCAACATGGTCGGCATAAGACCTCTGTCTGCACTGGGCTACTATCATCCTGACCTGAACCAACTGGATCATCTCCGAAGTCTCTAGACTAGCTGAGGTCCAAAAACCCTACTACGCAGAGTCAGAAAACAGACTGGTGATCGACACGACCTGACTAAACCTAAAGGTTGCCAATTGAAATGTCTCCTGATAACAACTATCAAGGAAGTATCCTAACAATGGCGAGTGACGATCCCAACTGCCGCAAACAAAAGAACACAAACGCACAACAAGACAAACACCTTGAAACGAAACCTGAAATTTCTCTTTACACTCCTGTCCACCCGTAACTATCTCACAAGTCACGTCAAAGTTGGCGGAACTTGAATGAACAGAGAGAATTGACTGATGTGCTTGCTCTAGGATTTCACGTCTCTACCAGATGACATCAGGTACACAAACGCATTCCTAACTTAGCACAACCTTGTCACAATCACAGACTCCGAATCAACAGCAAGAACTGATGCAGTTGCTAACCGAATCTCCAACTGCCGAAAACTCCGTACACATGCCTCAGTTCAAAGAAAAGAACCTCCTTTCAGGTCTGTCCAGTTAACGGTGCAACAATACGCTAGTAATCCTGCACGAAACGGCGGTAAAAACCTGCTAAACCCAAAATCAAAGGACCTCTATCCGTACACAAGTCTGGGTCAAAGCTGTACGGTCACGATCTCCCTCGGAACCATACGAAACCGTCTCCCGTAACTACAAGACCTAGGAGTCAACACAAACAAGCCTGAAGGAACACTCCGAGAATCTAGCAAACAGCTGGGGCTCTCCCAATGTCTGCAAAACAAATTCTCAAGTGCTGCTCCTGTTCCTCAAGACATAAAGAATAGACCAGAATGTCTTCGAAACACAACAGCAACTGGTCGAGGAACGGCCTGAAGAAATCTGGTACATCATATCCACGAATGCTGCTAGGTCATTGGCGAGTCCAACGACACCACCAAAACACAAACTGCCCGTAGCACGCATAAAAATAGTATTCGGAATACC
Organism: Agapanthus africanus; assembly: GCA_030015575.1. Taxonomy (NCBI): domain Eukaryota; kingdom Viridiplantae; phylum Streptophyta; class Magnoliopsida; order Asparagales; family Amaryllidaceae; genus Agapanthus; species Agapanthus africanus. Next base: position 304,015,763 of record JASDDO010000016.1, on the reverse strand, counting down.
ACCATTCCGAACCCGCAACAATGATGACCGGATCCCAAACAAACTTAGAAAAAGTCTCGCACTCTGGAGCTGATCGAAGAAAAATCGTCAAAGCGAGGTAAATGATACCTAACCGCACCGTAAGCCGGTTCAATTGACGATCTATCAATCCACAACCGCAATCTGTCGTCTTTCTCCTTGACGAACAGAAAATAGGAGCTCCCAAAAGCGAAACACTCGGACACACAAACCTCCCAACAAACAACTCTGCAGCAAATCCTTAAGTTCCCTGATTTCGCTAGCTCTCCTGAAATATCGTCGGACAACTCTCGCACGATAAGTACCCGGTCTAACAAATCTACTGTGGTTCCGGTATCTCGAATGAACGCCAAGAATCCACGACATCTCCTCCAAAGCTGACTAGCGAAAAAGGCTGAATTCAAGCTGTGAGAGGCGGCACAACTATCCACCTGCACAACAAGAACTGACTCGCCGGAAAAACAATTCCTGACTGTTTCTACACGGTAGTCCACAGACGCCTAACACGTAGCTAACCAATCCATGCCCAGGAGAACGTCAAATCCAACATCTCTAGAAGGATCCAATGACGGCAAAATCTCCTCACCGATTGGCATACGACTGAAATACGTGTCGCGCAACAAAAGAATCGCTGACAGAAGTTAACACAACAAAACGGCTGATCTAACTAACACGATCCTCGTCCCAACCACGGCACAAAGTGCGAAAACCAACAAGTACATCAAAGAGAACATGAACAAGGATACCTGACAAATCTGCACTGGACGTCCGTGCGTCCGGATGAGTAGAAACAAACTCTCGTGTCTGCCTTCTACCCGAAACTGTCAGAACTCTTCCTCTGCCAGACTGACCTCTCTGAGCAAAACTTCCGCGTCCACGGCCTCTCTGAACTCTACCCTGACACGGCGCTAAGGAACAACCCCTTATGAAATGGTGAAGGCTCCCACATCGATAGCATCCAATATAACGCTGCTGACCCTCCTGGGGATAAGAGCTGAACGTCTGTCCACGTCCAGTTGGAGATAGTGCCCTCAGAGTCAATTATTGGATCACAGGCACGTGATTGCAATGATTGAGGGAGGACCTATCCCGGTAGGACAGTCTTACTCGAGATGATAGTATGCTATCTGGTTTATCTTTATCATCGTGTACTGCTTTAGGTGACCTGACATGTCGCTATTACACGTTGATAGAGCCCCTAGGATTCTTGCTTGACTACCAGCAGTATGATGGCGATCATATACGTGGGAGCTGGTAATCTATAAGCACATCCTTAAAAGGTCCCTAGTCGTAGGAGTTTCGAGACAGGGCATCGATACTCCATTAGTAGACTAGTGTATACAGTCGAGACCCCGACGAGGGACGGTGGCCGGTCTCACAAGCCACTGGGGTCAGTTGGTTCACCTAAGATGTATACAGGTGCTCATTGGGTTATGAGTACACCGGACAGGACTCGCCGGGAACATGCTAGTTGGTCTTATACCAGATGTCAGATAGCAGTTCCCTGGTGACATGTGTACAGGTTAGTTCATCGACCTAGGGATCGTCATTTGTCTCGTGTGAGTTCCCACTGTGCTTTGATTACTACCCTACCACGGCTCAAAGGAGTCGTGCAAACAGGTTTTAGTTGGGTACAGTCCCGAGCCACATGGAGGCAGTGAGCGGATCTTCAGGGGTTTGTCTCTCCCGGTATTGGGGGTGAGGTCGCGCTGTGTCTAGGAGAGCCATTACGCAAAGCCCTCGGCCGAGGCAGGAGATTTACTGGTAGGTATTCCAGTAGTATCTCAGGGCGTTCTGGGCTACACTCCGACACGACTTGTACCGCTTTTGGGGGTCTGACTTTTACCAACCCCCTAGGCCAGACATGCGATGCTCATAGACGAACGGACCGGACTGTACGGATATTGTCACTGACAGGCTCAGTAGGGTGTCAGGATGAGTTCGCTCATCGACGTCCCTTTTGGTCAATAGCTGGTGGCCCGTCATGTATTGGCTAATACCTCTGACGTGCTAGTGGTTAAATCCACAGCCATAGTATTGACGAGTCTTTAGAGTCCACCACACTTTCAGTTACTCAAGCTTTCGGGCGAAACGCTGTAGAGGCCGTATGGAGATATGGCAGGGTCCGATCAGATACGTGCGGTATTGCACGGATCAGGATCGGACAGTTTGTACTAGTGGCCGTATGGTTATATGGCAGGGTTCGATCAGATACGTGCGGTATTGCACGGATCAGGAACGAACGGATATTACTAGCCGGCTTTGGTTTAAGCCGGATCCTAGTATAGTACAGTGTAGATTTTGTCTCATCGCATTTGTATCCGGACGGAATACAGATGCGGGTGTGTATGCATAGTATAGGGGTTTTCCTATAATTTATTACGGGACCTGTTTTCTGGAGTTGCCAGTTTGCATTCCGTTCCGGCCGGTTTTCCTTTGTTCTTTCCCGGCCGGACTTTTCCGATGGAGGGGGTTATTTGCAAGTTTGCAAATAACACTTGTGGAGGGGGTTTCTTGCACTTGTGGCCTTATGATAGATTAAGAATCTTTGCTTTTCATGATGGCTTACTTTTTGAGATTAGAAATGAAATGAGGGTTGATTTGATTTAGTGATCATTTCTTTTTGGATGTGGTTACCACTACCTTTATCCTACACTTACCTTCCTTCTTGCATTAGGTTTTTCCCTCCACCATTTTCCATAACATGGGATGGCCGGCCAGTTTGGAAGGAGAGAGAAAAATGAGAGGTTTCATTTTGGTGTGAGGAATTCATTTTCATCTCATTCTTCTTGCTACTAAATTTCTCACTTCACTCCAAAGTTCTTCATTCTCCATAAGGGCAAAATAACCCCAAAGAGACAAGCATCATCTACATCACATTCTACAGCATTTCTTGGGCATGTCGACTTGCCGGCTTCATACCCGAGTTGCCTCGGTATTGAGGCGGGAGCCCGTAAAAGACGCAGGCAATGTGGTGCCCTTTCCGGCGAGGAGGCGACGATATGGAGACAAGACTTTCCGCGGGAGATCGGGATGATGAAGAGAAGACCGGAGGACTCGGATCACTTGGTATACTTCTCTTCCCATCTCTTGTTAGCTAGCATTAGGTTAATGGTTACGATCCGGGTTTTCATTGTCCGCGGTAGCGCCGGTTTAAAAGATAAGAAAATTTTGATTCCGCATTTTGGCCTCGGATAGACGGCCGGGTTCTGCCGTGGCGCAACATGGTATCAGAGCCACGCCATTAACCTTGCCTAGCTTGTTCTAGTGTGTTTTACATTTCCGATCGAACAAAATCCCAAAAACCACATTTCGTGTGCATCAGTTTTCTGTTGATTTTTTCCGAGCTCTAAAAATTTTTCAGGTTGTATAAAACTGATGTACAAGAATATCTAGGAATTGTGGAGAAATTCGAGACAGTGATCCCACAATGAGAGCGCGGAACCGCGGCAGAACCACCCTTGTTGCCGCGGTTCCACCGCAGTGTTGGTGGATCATTGTGTCCAATTTCTCCAGAGGGCTTCTGGCCTGTTTTTGGGGGTTTTAGAATATTAAAATTGGGCCCAGTTTTTCTGTGAGTGCTACAGTATTGCTTGGGGGCCCACTTGTTAATTGTTTGATCGATCGGATATTTTAAACACATTATTTCACAGTATTTACATTATATCTGCGACCGTGAATGTCACTCGATCGGTAAATCCCGTCTAACTGCTATAGCCCGGTTAGACGGATTTGCGAACGTGACTTTCACGTTGATGTTCTATGTTTATGCTGTGTTGTTGCGGATCGGTCGTGGGGGATAGCCTGGATGCAATGTTAGTACAGTTTTGTTTTATATGTACATTTGATATTGCGGGACGAGCGTCCGACATGTGGACTGCCGTCACTGCCTGTTTGTATTATTCTTTTGGGGCACGACCTGGTTGCGGTCGATGTACCCGTTGTATGTATATTTTACTTTCTGTACTAGGATTACCCCGCGGAGGGGTGCACGGATAGCCGGGTTCTAGAGGGCAACGGGCCCACATCTCATGGCATTGAGACGGAGGGGGCTTCACTCTAGGATTGGCGGGCTATTCGCCGCACTCGTAGGGGGTACAGGTTGACCCAAGAGGGGTGCCCAAGTTACCGGATTCCGTAAAGTGCTGGGTGGTCCATTCACGGTGCTGAAGGGGGCTGCCTCGCTTCAGGTTTTGGCGGGTGACTTGCCGCGCCCGTAGGGGTCTAGGATTTCATTGCACATGCTATCCACACGACCAGGGGAACGTCGGGTTTCAGCAGCGGCTCTGTGAAACCCGGGGCTTCCAGATATCTGTATTGTTCTGTGATGCTGTACATTTCTGTGATGTTGCATTCTTATCACGCCTTGAGCGAATATAATATATTGGTATATATATTAGTAGATGTTGTATATGTTTTGCATCCGTGCTAGTCCAGTCCCCGCTCTGTCGTTAGTTAAGTAACCTAACGGGTGATGACGGGACCCAGTGGCGAATGCGGATGGCATATACGTACATCAGTATATTTTCGTTCTTTGTGGTGTGATCAATTGATGGGACTGCGTTGATTCGGATCAATGCAAGCTAAACAAACCTATTCTGATGTTGTTGGAACACTTTTCAAAAAGCTGTTATTGCAAGGACGTTCACTTTTGTTTTGCATCATGGTATTCATTTGGAATATCCTGCTCCTCAGTCGACGAGGCAAGGGCCGAGATCCCTTCACCGGGAGTGACCCCTTGGACAGAAGTTTGCGTCAGGGCATTAACTTCACTATAGCCGATTACTTTTGCTTTGCATCGTGGTATTCAGTTGGAATATCCTGCACCTCATTCTACGGGGAAAGAGCCGAGATCCCTTCACCGGGAGTGACCTCTTTAGCAAAGATTTTCGTCACTATATTTTTATAAAAAGTTATCCAGTTCCTTCAACGATATCAAGTTCATTACGGTAAAAGGTTTTTCGCCAAAAACCATTCGTAGCCCTCCGTCATTTCAGATTAGTATTACTTAGTATTCGTGCTGCGTATGTCGTGCTTAGCCGAGGCGTAGTGTTCGGTAGCTATGTAGTGCTTTTCTGTTGCATGGATATGAGATTGGTTAGGACAGTCGTGCGGTCATTTTGGCTCAGTCAAGGATTCGTGCGGGTGGGTCTAATGCAATCAAGATAATGACGGGTTGAACTTGACTAGGATCTTTTGATATGTTGGCTCAGTCAAGGTCACTTGGGTCCTAGGGGTAAAAATCACATCGGGAGTTTCAAAAGAACTGAAACTTGCCAGGCATGCGCATACCATCTGGAGTGTAGTGACTTGAGTGGATTCCGTCAAGTTATCATGCGATGATAGTTGGATCCCGATTCCCACTGATGAGTTGGTTTACTCCTCGGGTGATCCCGACTAATTCTTCTTTCAGGTTTGGAGAAGAATTTGACGGTATAGTGGGAGGTTTCCAGATTAGATAAAGTGATAACCATTCTGATCTAGGTTAGAGTGCACGCTGAGTGTTTCTTTCTCTCTCTCTCTTTGGCAGCGACCATTGACCCGACCCTGGACTATGACTCAGTGACCAAGTTGACCGAACCTACTTAACACAGGCTTTTGGATTGTCAGAGTTGCAGACCTCATTGCCACTCCTATTTTTACCCTTTTCACCAAGACACCCCGTATTACTGCGAACGTCCACTTCCATTGGACAAAACCATCGTATGGTTAGATACGAACTCGAAGGAATTCGAGGATGGTTTCCGGTTCTGGAGAAAACGAATAGGATTATTCAGTTGTCTTTTCTTTTCACCTTCTCTCAGGTTGCGAGTACTCCTTGGTTTAGGAGATAGTACACCTATTACGCAAATTGGATAGTCTTCTTCCAAACCTTAGGCTGGTGCCGAACGGTGGGGAATGAAGAAAACCAATTAGCATAACGATGGTGTGCAGAAGGTATTAAGTTAAGACAAAGCAAGGGATTAGTAGGAGGGCAAAGTAAATTGCGACTGATATTCACGACCAAACCAAGTATTTCTTCGCCAATCCTAAATCACCTTTGTATTTCTACAGGACACTCCGTATCACTACGAAGATCCACAGTTTATTGGATACTCCATCGTATGGTTATATACGAACTCGAAAGGAACTTGTTCCAGTTCGGGGATGGATTCTGGTTCAGGAGAAATAGGAATAAAGTACATTCAGGTGTCTTTTATCTTCACCTTCTCTCGCATTGCGAGTGTTCCTAGGATTGGGACAGTACACCCATTATGCTTATTGGATAGTCTTCTTCCAAACCATAGGCTGGTGCCGAACGGTAGGGAAGGGAGAAAACCATTTGGCCTAAAGGGGTGTACAGAAGGTAATGACTAAAGACATATAAAGGGGTTTGGAGAGGTGGCAAAGAATTATATGGTTACAGTTGTGAATCTGGATAATGGAAGAGGCATTACTAGGAATACCGGGATACCCCATCGAAACATTTCATTGTTTCAGTTTCACTGTGTAATGTTAAAAGAAAACTGATTTCCCGATTAGATACTTACTCCTGGGTATGTATTTACCAGGTTTGATTCTCACATCTGTATGGTTTTACAGATGATGAGTGGGAGTAAGTTATTGGGAATAGGGTAATCATCCTCATTATATCGGGATTCGTTGTAATCGGTGATATTTGAGGAGATCATCTGGGCTGTTTGCCGGTCGGCAAATATTTGGTTTTGAATATCCGCTGATGTGCACCAGTTTCAAATTGATATATCTGTACGTCTATTTTCATAGAGTGAGATATACCTTTTGATATTATGTCGATGACATTTACCTATATCAGTGGATGGTTAGGTAAGGAGCATTAAACAGCGGTGTAATTCTTCTTAACCATAAGTACAGTTTTCAACCTACGACACACAGTGAATGAGTTATTAGACTCAAGGGACTTATACAGAGTATTGTATATTGTCCAGTGTCCATCAGGACAAAGGGGTTGGTCCTCGTACTATATTCGGTTTACTTATGACTTCTCTATTTTTAGACAGGTGTTTCGTGGAAACACAGGGTCCGAATTTTGAGAAGTTATAGGTATTTGGATAAAGTAGAGAACCAGGTATTGCAAGTATCGGGATTCTTCAAAGTGATCGAAGATATAGATACTTGTGTATGGTATTCAGTTGATAGTAATGATTAAGAGAACTTGCTTCTCTTTCGGGTTACTCATAATTGGAAGCATTCCTAAGTTGAGTGACGCTGATCGGCCTTTTTCCATTGAGTTGACATGCACTGGAGACAGCTGCATGATTTGAATCTGGTTAAATTAAATCAGTGCCTCTGGTTCTATATTGGATATAGAACAGTTCATATCTTAACGTTGTTAAGGTACTGGGAGTTGTCCGGCTTATGCTTAAAACCAGACACTGGACAACTCAAGGCATGTTTCTGTAATGGCTGTTTGCGGGTTGACCCAGGCTATGACGAGGGTTGACTTTCTACCATCTGGAAGATCAATAGAGATATTGTTCTTGACTCGCCACATTTTTTAAAAGAAATGGATTTTTCAAAAACAGTAGTGGGAGTATGATAGAACTGGAAGTGATTCCAGAACCGCAAACGATTACTGAAGATTTGATAAGGAACCTAAAGATTCAATCTGATTTGACATTCCATTGGCCACTCCGCAGATAAGGTGGGTAACTTCAGGCACCCGAGAGGTACTCCGGTAGCCTCAAGGACGGTGACAGGGAAGTTCTTGTTTACCTACACTCGCCATTGTTGTTGTTCCAGGCTGCGAGACCCGGCATGAGGATGAGTATAGCGTCGTTCTATTCTAGCTTTAGAAGTGCACGTCTATATGACTCTGCCAGAGGGTTGTCGTAGTCAGTGGGAGCAGCGGAAGCATTGGTGGACATCAGGCTTATGTCTATTTATAGACTAAAGCAGATATAGCGGAGATAGATCATCTATTTCTGACGTGACAGTCATAGGTTTGACTTCATCAGAATAGGGGATGGATCTGTTGAGAAGGTAGTAGGGTGTGATATCCTGGTATTTGGATGACATACACATAGTAGGAAAAGAAACTCCTATAATACGATCGGTTATATTTTGGTCGTCACACAGTGGTTTCTCCACATGGGACTTGGACATAATATCTGACATACTGGTTACTAGAACTATGGTTTTAGATCTCGATTTGGGTGGTTTCCCAATCTGGGTACTTAGACAGCATTCTAAGAGTATTTAGAATGGACGACTCCTGGCATGGTAGTGTACCTGCAGGTAATGGAGTCACCCTCTCTAAAGGTGTCTTACAGACTGAAGGGGAGAGGGATGTGCATGATTGGCAGATCACTTGCTTAGGCAATTGAGTCAATCATGAGATGTCAAGTACCACACCAGATGTTGTTCTTGCACTAGATGCAATAAGTTGACTTTGTTCCAATCCTGGAGAAACAGTCGGAAGCAGTTTTAGAACATAAGTGGATGTTCTAGGGATATGATAACGACAGCCTCATTGGGGAGACAGTTATCATTCCAGCCTTCCAAGGTGACATGGACGACAAGGAGGTTGTCAGAGTTATAGTTTTCCTTCTGACGAGGGGCAGTATTTTGGACAGGTGGTCCAAGGCAATACTGAGGGTGGCATGGCGCAGGATACTGATTAAGTTCAGTTGACGATACAGTCTAAGAAGTTTGGATTTGGAGTTCATTTATGAACTAGGTCCCATCAGACATTCAGACATTCCAAGACAGGTATTGCTCATTTCGGGAGATGGCTTTTCTCCGCGAACTTGAGATATAGAGAGACATAGAAAGAAACTTCACTGCGGATCCACTCACTGAGGCTATTCCTCGAACGCAATAGTTTCGCAAACGGGTTTTGTGAGACTGACTAGTAGAGGAGTTGGGTGTTCGGTATCACACGGGCTGTGAGTATGCGACATCGCAATAATTAGCCTTGAGTGCAAGTGGGAGATTGTTGGAGATAGTGCCCTCAGAGTCAATTATTGGATCACAGGCACGTGATTGCAATGATTGAGGGAGGACCTATCCCGGTAGGACAGTCTTACTCGAGATGATAGTATGCTATCTGGTTTATCTTTATCATCGTGTACTGCTTTAGGTGACCTGACATGTCGCTATTACACGTTGATAGAGCCCCTAGGATTCTTTCTTGACTACCAGCAGTATGATGGCGATCATATACGTGGGAGCTGGTAATCTATAAGCACATCCTTAAAAGGTCCCTAGTCGTAGGAGTTTCGAGACAGGGCATCGATACTCCATTAGTAAACTAGTGTATACAGTCGAGACCCCGACGAGGGGCGGTGGCCGGTCTCACAAGCCACTGGTGTCAGTTGGTTCACCTAAGATGTATACAGGTGCTCATTGGGTTATGAGTACACCGGACAGGACTCGCCGGGAACCTGCTAGTTGGTCTTATACCAGATGTCAGATAGCAGTTCCCTGGTGACATGTGTACAGGTTAGTTCATCGACCTAGGGATCGTCATTTGTCTCGTGTGAGTTCCCACTGTGCTTTGATTACTACCCTACCACGGCTCAAAGGAGTCGTGCAAACAGGTTTTAGTTGGGTACAGTCCCGAGCCACATGGAGGCAGTGAGCGGATCTTCAGGGGTTCGTCTCTCCCGGTATTGGGGGTGAGGTCGCGCTGTGTCTAGGAGAGCCATTACGCAAAGCCCTCGGCCGAGGCAGGAGATTTACTGGTAGGTATTCCAGTAGTATCTCAGGGCGTTCTGGGCTACACTCCGACACGACTTGTACCGCTTTTAGGGGTCTGACTTTTACCAACCCCCTAGGCCCGACATGCGATGCTCATAGACGAACGGACCGGACTGTACGGATATTGTCACTGACAGGCTCAGTAGGGTGTCAGGATGAGTTCCCTCATCGACGTCCCTTTTGGTCAATAGCTGGTGGCCCGTCACGTATTGGCTAATACCTCTGACGTGCTAGTGGTTAAATCCACAGCCATAGTATTGACGAGTCTTTAGAGTCCACCACACTTTCAGTTACTCAAGCTTTCGGGCGAAACGCTGTAGAGGCCGTATGGAGATATGGCAGGGTCCGATCAGATACGTGCGGTATTGCACGGATCAGGATCGGACAGTTTGTACTAGTGGCCGTATGGTTATATGGCAGGGTTCGATCAGATACGTGCGGTATTGCACGGATCAGGATCGAACGGATATTACTAGCCGGCTTTGGTTTAAGCCGGATCCTAGTATAGTACAGTGTAGATTTTGTCTCATTGCATTTGTATCCGGACGGAATACAGATGCGGGTGTGTATGCACAGTATAGGGGTTTTCCTGTAATTTATTACGGGACCAGTTTTCTGGAGTTTCCAGTTTGCATTCCGTTCCGGCCGGTTTTCCTTTGTTCTTACCCGGCCGGACTTTTCCGATGGAGGGGGTTATTTGCAAGTTTGCAAATAACACTTGTGGAGGGGGTTTCTTGCACTTGTGGCCTTATGATAGATTAAGCATCTTTGCTTTTCATGATGGCTTACTTTTTGAGATTAGAAATGAAATGAGGGTTGATTTGATTTAGTGATCATTTCTTTTTGGATGTGGTTACCACTACCTTTATCCTACACTTACCTTCCTTCTTGCATTAGGTTTTTCCCTCCACCATTTTCCATAACATGGGATGGCCGGCCACTTTGGAAGGAGAGAGAAAAATGAGAGGTTTCATTTTGGTGTGAGGAATTCATTTTCATCTCATTCTTCTTGCTACTAAATTTCTCACTTCACTCCAAAGTTCGTCATTCCTCCATCAAGGCAAAATAACCCCAAAGAGACAAGCATCATCTACATCACATTCTACAGCATTTCTTGGGCATGTCGACTTGCCGGCTTCATGCCCGAGTTGCCTCGGTATTGAGGCGGGAGCCCGTAAAAGACGCAGGCAATATGGTGCCCTTTCCAGCGAGGAGGCGACGATATAGAGACAAGACTTTCCGCGGGAGATCGGGATGATGAAGAGTAGACCGGAGGACTCGGATCACTTGGTATACTTCTCTTCCCATCTCTTGTTAGCTAGCATTAGGTTAATGGTTACGATCCGGGTTTTCATTGTCCGCGGTAGCGCCGGTTTAAAAGATAAGAAAATTTTGATTCCGCATTTTGGCCTCGGATAGACGGCCGGGGCGCTGCCGTGGCGCAACACGTCCTATGCCTCTGCTACTTCCATGACGTGCACGAAACCTGTCACGACGACTGAACCTCTGTCCCTGGACTGGCACACCTGTACAGGTCCTCCACTGTCCTGGAACTCGCAAAGTCTCTGGAATACGGGTCTCGTCGACTGGGGCTACATCCGCTGGTGCTACGTATGTGACAGACTGCTGCATGCTGATCCCAAGGAATAACTGAGTAACTGGGGTGACAACCTCCTGCCGCTACGCTCGAATGGCATCAACCAATGATCTCATCGTCTGACGCAAGTCCTGCATCTCTGTCACAATCCTAGCGAGCTGATCTGTCGAAGGCTGATCCGTCTGCACCTGTGCAACAAGAGTGCCATCCTGGTCAGTGCTCGTCTCACCCGAGCTAACTCTGACCTCGGCTCTCGCTGCATCACTCTGAGTCCTAATAGTCATCGATGGCAAGGCTATAAATAGAGATATGATTCGATAAGAACAAGGAAATCGAATCACAAGGATATGAATCATCAAGGAAGGAATTTCAAGCAATTTGTACTTAGGCACTTTAGGCGAAATACTGCATCGTGAGTATGCCGCAGACATACACACACTACGTTACTCCGCTTAGGTTACCTACTCCATCATACCAAGGTCATCCTACACTCCGAAAGGTAAAACCATGCTCTGATACCAACTTTGTCACGACCCGAAATTTGGCACGTGATGGCCCTAATACTACGCAACGCCTCCAGACGTAACGCAGTAAAAGAAAGCCAAAACCCAGAAATCTAAACCATAAAAATACGGAAAAGATAATAAAAGTTTTTGAAACATTTGAAATCACAACCCAAATTCTTTAAAAGAGTCCACTTTTTCTTTAAAATTTTGGCAGCACCTCCTTTGTAAAACAAGCCCCCAAAAAGGGTACAACATAAATATAAAGTAAAGCATCCAAAACGGGAGCAAAATCCACGCCCAACGGCGGAAAAAAACACCACAACAGATATATGACGCCGTAGCGAAGAAATAAGAGACAAAAGAAAGGAAACTGTATAAAAATAACAAATCCACCATATATACAAAATCGTCCTCACAAAGTCTCTAAGTCACAACAACTGGTAGTAGATGGAGAGTACAAGATACAACGAATATACAATACAATCTCAGATAACCACAAAACCCACCTGGGCAAAACTGCACACTAACAGGCGAAGTGGTATCCGCAACCAAAAGATGATAGATAAGTGAATAGCTTGCCTCGACTATTCTGGGGAAACACCTGCAATACCTGTGGCACAACGGGGGTGAGTTGCCAACTCGTGAATAGTAAATAACATATGCAGGTAATCGCAAGAATGTACGTACAGCATGAATCTAATATATGACATTTCAGTAATAACAGGTCATGAGTACGAAATAACGGAAAGTACACTAACAAGTACCACCAATATATAAGCAATAATGATATGACAACAGTATGCAATGATCAAGCACTGGGGATAAGAGAAAGTAAATGTGCAACACTCATGAAAGGTACACTCACAGGTACTCCTAATACATGGAACAGTGCACAAGTATATAAAGATGAGATATGGAGTGAAATATGTCATTCCCACGGAATCCTGACATCGTGGTAGGATCACAATCCAGCAAGACAAATCAAATCCCAATTCCTCAAATCAGCCCCCAAATTGGCTCTCATATCATCTAAGTGTCACATCTCCTCAACTGCACAATATCAAAAGTATCTCGCATATGTATCGAATGTACAACATCAAGTGGATCTCACATATCTAGTATGTACAATATCAGTATATCTCACATATATCAAATGTACAACAACAAGTGGATCTCACATCTCTCGTATGTACAATATCAATATATCTCACATATATCAAATGTACAACAACAAGTGGATCTCACATATCTCGTATGTACAATATCAGGTATATCTCACATATATCAAATGTACAACAGCAAGTGGATCTCACATATCTCGTATGTACAATATCAACATCCAATCCCAATGAATCTCTTAAGTCCCAAACCAAATCTCCAGCACAGTTCTAACATCCTAATATAATGTCATAATAAATATGATGAGGGCAATACACATATATTAGCGTCCCATTCCACTAATTTGGTGTAAGGGCATATATAACAGCGGCTCAATCCCCTGTTATATATACAAATAAGTAATTAGAAATATCATGAAACCAATGTGTCAAGCATCGACACAGAAATACTGATTCCATCAGGTGCTGTCTCCATGACTGGCCCCCTGATAAGTACGTATCATACGCTATCCCGAGAGCTCGAGTGCCTAGCTCTGACCCTCGCCTCTCGACGTATCCATATGCACATGACTCCCGTCGGTATCCACTCGATAGCCGATGAGTCAATGGTCCTGTCACCGGAAAGTATGGTTCCCCTAAGCCTCATCGCCTCACTGTGACGTCGACTCACTGCGACAACGTTCTTGCTTCGGGGTACCTCCGGGCCCCACCATGTACCCGTACACGGATCCCTCCTTTCCTCGCGTAGGGTATATAAATCAGCACCGATAAATCTCATGGTGGATGCTATAATATCATATCAAGGAAAACCGGGTTTTTCAATGTATGCATAATTTCATGAACTACCACGGTTCCCAAATCCAGAAAACATCATGAAAAATCCATATAACAATGCGATAATCCATGAATAAAGTATACGCAATATGAAAACTGTAATGAAAGCGTATAAAGGAAAAGCATAGCATTCACCAGATATAAATGAACACATGAATGATATAGCAGAGATATAGGTATCTACCTATATGATGATGTGATATACCTACCAGGTATAAGTAAAGTATGAAATGCAAGTACACCTGTAGCTATGTCCTTAGGTGTGTATATACCTAATACTAATGGTACAAAACCCTATAGGTAAACAGGAACTAGCATATCAAAGTCTAAGTTATAAACGATCATAAATATGTATCAAAGTCACAATGTCCCTAACCAGACAATATCATTTCTAAATGTGGGTTGTGTATGACATGGCAATTATTGACGGTGTGTGTGGCATACAATCAGTGCTCTCGCAATCTGAGCCGTCAATAATAGTGCAGTGTCCTAAGGATACTAGTCCAAGCACAACTATCACTAAACAGAAAGGTAGATGCGCAATTCTAAACATGACATAGAATATGCGACAAAGGTAATTATTTCTAGCCCAGACGCATAACGCCATGCGGGCGATTCCCCTGTAGATGTTAAATCTACTCACCCACACTCCAAGCTAGATGAAGTCTACCACCTGAATCCCCCTGTGGCAGTGTCCGTAGTCTCTGCCTGCGAACCTGCAACATATAAACAACAAGCAAATATAATTAATAATAACTCTAAAACACGAATCAACTACACAAAACTACCTCTTAAGTGTCCGTATCGTGGCTAACGAGAGTAGCGACACGACGAAAACTTAAGAGTAAAACCACTAAAACTGCACGACACGTGTCGTATCACGTATCGCGCGGACACAAAACACTAGAAACTACCTAATTGATCCCAGATTTTGCCTACTGTGAAAACTAAACAAACAAACAAGACCAGAAGAACCCAAACCATAGCAGACACCTACAGACAAAAACCCAAACCCTAACTCTTCACCATGGCCGGCGTCGCCGGCACCTCCTTTAGCCGTCGCCGGCCCTGGCCGGTGGCCTGGGGTCCATCTCGAGGGTGGTGCTCCAGGTCCCCTAGTACATCACTACCACTATGTTTAGTTTTCCAGTAAACTACCCGGGTCAAAGCAGATCCTAGAAACTACAATCCGACACTAAAATACGATATTTCACGACAAAACCTAATTTAAACATTCTAAACTGAAACTATTTAGCTAAACTACACTAAAAACACATAAAGAGCAGTAAAAGAATTTACCTACACAAAAGAAGCCAAAGATCCAAGCTTTAGAGCACTCCAAGTCAAGAAAATGAGAAGAAGTGAAGATTTTGATGAAGTTTGTGAAGAGATTTGGATTTGTGAAGGATTTGTAAAGGTTTAGTGAGGAAAAGAGAGGAAATAATGCACAAGGCAGGAGAGGGGAGAGTGAGCTCGGCCAAGGAAAGAGAGAGGAGAGAGAGAGAGAAATTTCCTAGCAAAACAATGCATTAAATGCAATTTAATGCATTCACACTCAATTCCACACATGCATGCACCTTCTTCTCAATTCTTTTCTATTCTTTTCTTTTCTTTTTCCCCTTTAAACCTTGTCCACACAATCATAATGCTATATGGTTTAGTTTAAGTTAAGGAAAATTTAAGAAGAGATGAAAAGAGAAGATTCCAAAAATGTGCAAACCGGATTAAAATAACATTAAAATTGGGAAAAATTCAAATTTGACCAAAATGTCCCATATACTCCCAAAGTTTGCGCACTAGCTTTATTTTATCAAAACTAGGTGCTGGCAAGTCGATATGGCCGTTTGATCACAATCGGTATAAAACTGAAAATACCGATGAATTTCACCCAAAAACATAAACAAACACAAAACGAAATCTAGAACGTTACAAGTAGGAAGAACCGTTCCTGGCATGTGTAGACATGGGACCGCATACATCACTATGTACTAGTCCTAAGAGTTCGGTAACTCTTTCTCCGTGTCCACTAAACGGAGCTTTGGTCATTTTTCCTTTGAGACATGAATGGCAAGTATCATAAGATGATAATTCGAACGAATTCAAATAACCATCTCTATGTAACTTAGCCAGTCGTGTCGCATTGATATGACCAAGTCTACAATGCCACAAGAAGGATTCGTTCATATCTGAACTTTTCCTCTTGTGTGTGTTTTGTATATTGAGGACTGTATTCTGATTTAGAATGAATATGCCATTATGTAACGAGCCTGATGCAATCAACTTTTGATCTAGGAATATGTTCATAACATTATCCTTTACTACAAAATTATATCCTTCTTTACTTAATAAAGAAACTGATATAATGTTGCACATCATGTTTGGTATATAATAGCACTCATTTAGAATCAGTGTATTACGACTCGGCAATACAAGGTGATATTCGCCAACTGCTTTGGCTGCAACATTTGCACCGTTCCCTACTAGAACGGAATGATCATCTTTTCCCAGTTCTCTACCTTTACGTAGCCCATGCAACTGTTTGCATATGTGGGATCCTGATCCGGTATCTAATACCCAGGACGTAGGGTGAACTGAGAAACAGTTCTCAATAACAAACACACCCGAAGAAGATGTATCAACATGCATGTTCTTTTGGGCGGCGTGAGAATCCAGATATTCTCCTGTTTCCTGTTCAGTCTTATAACTCTTATAAGAAAGAATGGGTCCAACGTTCCCTTGCTCAGTACTATAATCGGGTTCAGTCAATGCATCCATATTATTATCTTGATTATGGCATGACATGGTCGCTACCTGGAGAGAGAGAGAAGAAAACACTTTTAGCGTATGCTCTTGCAAGATTAGATTGGTTATTATCTTATCTAATCAGGATGTCTCCCACTGTTTTTATCAAATCTACCTTAAAACCCTAAAAGGTAAGATTAGCCGGGATTAATTACACCTTTCAACTTCGTCAATCTTTCAGCCAGATCAGTGTCGGTACTTTGAGGGAGGTTCCCCGTGCTTTCGCACGGACCTAATTAAAGTAAACCTCGTTTTCCCAGAGGCGTAACCTCGTTAACACTTTTCTAGACACCTACTTGAATGACTAATTGTCCTGTGTAAAACTCTCCCAGGAGTAACACTTACTCGCAGTGGGTATCGGGATCCAACTATCTTATAGGAGGTATGCAATCTCATTGCAAATTTCAACGCTTGAAATTCCCGATAATGCTTTTACCCCTAGCAACTTATGACCTTAACATAGTCAACAAATCATAATTGCTAGCCAAGTTCAACCCGTCATTTCCCGATTGACTTAAATCCACCTGCACGACCCTTAACATAGTCAACAAAGTCGTACAACTACCCTAATCCAATCACATCTCATGTTTCAACAGATAAGTACTAATTAGCTACCGCACACTACGCCTTAACATAGTCAACAAACGTAGCACGAATACTAACTAGTCTTTATCTGAAATGACGGAGGGCTACGCAGGTTTTTCTGAAAACCCTGAGCGTAATGAACTTGATATCGTCGTAGAATCAAGTGTTTTTGAAAAGAAGTGTTTTTGAGGCTTTTCTTATTTTCGCTAAAGGGGTCACTCCCGGTGAAGGGATCGTCGGCCCTTTCCTCATCGAATAAGGTGCAGGATATATCATATATACCGCTGTGCAAAGCAAAACACTAAAAGCAATCAAAAGACAAACCGCGTTTTGTAGCATCTGCCAGTTTTTCTAAAGGAGTCACTCCCGGTGAAGGGATCTCGGTCCTTTCCTCATCGAATAAGGTGCAGGATATATCATATATATCACTGTGCAAAGCAAAACTGTAGCTACCCCTTTTATAAAGTTTTGATTCTACAACATCTTTAGGTTTCTTTTCTTTTTATTAATCTCATTAATAAAATCCCATCAGCTTATGCTTCCTAAGCATCACAGAAGAAACGAAAGCAGTAATATTTATATATCAGCATATATATATATATTATAAGCATTCGTCTCAGGCAGTAATATGATCTCATCACAGAACATTGCAGCAGAAGAACATATATGAAATATTGGATATACTAGGACGTCCGTGTTTTCAATACGAGCCTGTATAAAACACGGATTCCATGGTCGCGACGAATAGCCAAACCCACATCCCAAGACCCCTACGAGAGCAGCAAGTAACACTGCCAATTCTAGGGTTAGGAGACCCGGTCTCGACTCCTCGAGATGGCCTCCCACTGGACCCTAGAACCCGGTTACTTGTGCTCCCCACCTTGGGTCTACCTTATGCGGAAAAGTAAATAATATACACTGGTGACAGCAACCGCAACCAGGAAGTGCCCCAAATAAAAGAATATTACATTACAAATGAATTTTACATGAATGAAAATAAAAACCCTCATCTCACATAAAACCCCCGGCTATTCAGAACGCGACAATCCAATATAACATATCACAGCAACACATAATATCTCATATCATCAACGTAAGTAAATATGCGCATCCCAATTGTCGTTGACATATAGTAACGAAACCGGCGATATCACATATTACACTTACGGTCACAGAAAAGAAAGTGTAAAACTATAATATTTGGAATCCACAATCACTTTAGACATCGTAAATGCGAAATATCACATACTTCGTATTTCATGCCTAACTTTATGAATTCCACATATTGTATCACATTCCAGATAAATAAACAGTATTAAACTTTTCGAACAGATAATCAAACACCCAAAATTTCCTAAACTGCTCAACACTTGAGCGGGGTTCAAATAATCCGAGAATATGTCACAGTACCGGTGATCCAGCCGTAGAAGGGTCAAGCCAACGCCTCACATGTGGCACGCCGTACTGCCCCAAACCCGAAGGTTCAAAAGGCAGTTCAAGACGGTCACATAATCGAGTTAAGGTTTGTTGTCTTCTAGAGGGTCCACCGCTTAACTTGTACAATTTTTTCGAAAGATTTAAACCCGATAAAAATTCAACGCTTGAAAGTTTTCCGTGCCGGGAAACAGTGAGTTAATGATATCCGTTCAACTAGTTTAACAGTTTCTAAATATCCGGAAAGAAATACGAATTTAAATATTCCGATCGAATCTACGATTACAAAATAAACCCCAGATTTTATCAACACCTGAAACAGATTAAAAATACCCAGAAGCATCAGCAAGCACCTACGGTCATTACCAGAAAAGCCACGTGTCACAATCCTATCAATCCGCCGCGGAACCGCCGCGCAAGCAAGCTTGCGCCGCGCTTCCGCGGCCGTTTGATCGAATTGGGGGCTCGGGCTTCTTGGTAATTCTTAGAATTCCCTGCTGAATTTTTTACATATTTTTAATTCTGAAAAATCCCAAAATTTAAAAAATTTCCAGAGAGGGGTCAAGTTCCGTCGTTTCGGGTTCGATCGGAGTTTTAACTTCGTAAACACAACGCCTAATGCTCTAGCTAGGCTCTGATACCACTGTAGGGTTCCCAGGCACTCTTGTGAAGGTTCATAAGGCATCAAACATGCCCGGATTAAATTTTAGACGTGCCGAACAACCCAAAGCCGGGATCTTTGCTAGATTATTAGGGTTTAACATGCAATAAGATAACTTTTATCTAAGTGTGAGGGATTACGACCTTTGTAGTCCGCTCCTTCACTTCACAAGCTCCGAGTAGAAGTCCCTTTGCCGCGATCCACGATCTCCCGGACTCATGAGAGGCTCCACGACTCGAACGATCCATGCTAGCTCGAAGTATTCCAAATCTCCGATGATCTACCTTGAAGTTGCTACGACTCAAGCTTTCTCACTCTTATGAGATGAACACACTAATCTCAAGGGCTAGATGAGATGAGGATGAGAGAGTAGTAATTTTGCTTTCTTTTTATATCATTTTCTCATATTTTATCATCACTTTAGGATTTTCAAGAGAGCTTCTTCAAGAGAGAAGAAGAAGAAGATAATGGAAAATGATAATATGAATTAATCCTTTTGTGATGAATAGAAAATAAAGTATATGATTGATATGTAAACCATGGTCAAGGATGAATGGATAAGAATGAGTAGACAAACAACTAGGGTTGGGGTTTGGTTAGGTTAAAAGAATGTGTCATTCTAAATATCTTAAGAATGACAAAAGAAGAAAGCTTCTAGAAGGAACTTGAAGCATCCAACCCTAATCAAACCTTAACCTCAATTAATCATCCTTAAACATGTTTAACAATTAATCATATCATGTCACAATAATATATATCACATATATATTATATATTTGCAACAAAAAAAAATAATACAATTAACATATATCGCATATATATCAATGTATCATCCACTGAGAAAATGAAATAATAAAGCGAGCCAATATTAGATAATGTAATACAATATATCATATATATTATTATACATTAAATCATCGAATCAACACTTGATTCGACGATCCGGCTATATCGAATATTACCGACTAATATATCATGTACCGATTCATCGAATCAACACTTGATCCGATGACCTGGTTCATATCCATATATCGCGAGAATATAATACGGTATCCCATATCGCATTATTCTCGTTCCTGCGCATATCACATATGCGCCACTACTCCGTTTCGCCTGAGCCAAGAAACCTCTGTGTAGGACTCTAAAGAATTGTCAATACGCCGGTAGCAGGTGATGATCATATCAAACACCCACAAGCTGCAAGCGGTCAGCTAAACGTAACAGCCATCCAGGTATTGAGCGATCAGAAGATCAACAAGCTAGCCTGTGCGTTCTCCTGTGAATCCAACCAGTAACACTCCCATACAGTCCGGTTTGTTTGTTTGATATGTCGCATATCAAGTCTAGGGGTGGTATACGTCAGACCCCAGTAACCGATAAGTCGTGTCGATGTATGGCTCGTAACGGGTCGAGAAACTACTAGTAACACTTACCAGTAAATCTCCATATCAGCCCTGGCCAGGGACTTCCAGTTATAGCCAATCGAACACAGCACAACATCAACTCCCTATACCGGGAGAGACGAATCCCCTCCTATCGCTCATTGCCTCCATGTGATTCGGGACTGTACCCAAAAGCCACCGTTTTACACGCCCTCTTGGACGTGGTAAGGTGGAAATCAAAGCACAGTGGGAATCACACAAGACTCTATGACGATCTCGGGTCTTCAGACTACGCTGTACCAGTGTCACCGGAGAACTGCCATCTGACGTGTGGTATATCACCATCTGGGAGTTCTCGGCGAGTCCGTCCAGTGTACCCAGTCTCCACTGAGCACCCGTACACCATCTCTGATGTCTAACACCGATGGATATGGGATCATCCATCGCCCATCATATGGGTCAAGATGCGTATACGCTAGTCTACTCTGGCGTATCGATGCCCTGTCTCGATATACCCTCGACTAGGAACAGTTATAGGATGTACTCATCGACTACCGCGGCCCCACTAGTATGATCTCATCATAGTCCCAGTAGTCGAGTACAGATCCTAAGGGCTTTATCAACATGTGAGAGTAAAACAGTAAACCAATACAAGTCAACATGTTAAGATAAAGTGAAACCAAATAGCATACTATCATGACGAGCAAGAAAGTCATCTCTATATATAACCAAGCATCCATTATAATATACATCATATGTACAACAATGGCCTCTAGGGCATATACATAACTAACAATGAACCCCTGAAGATACGCTCACTACCTCCATGTGGCTCGGGACTGTACCCAACTAAAACCTGTTTGCACGTCTCCTTTGAGCGTGGTAGGGTAGTAATCAAAGTACAGTGGGAACTCACACGAGACAAATGACGATCCTCAGGTCGATGAACTAACCTGTACACATGTCACCAGGGAACTGCCATCTGACGTCAGGTATAAGACCAACTAGCATGTTCCCGGCGAGTCCTGTCCGGTGTACTCATGACCCAATGAGCACCTGTATACATCTTAGGTGAACCAACTGACACCAGTGGCTTGTGAGATCGGCCACCACCCCTCGTCGGGATCTCGACTGTATACACTAGTCTACTCTGGAGTATCGATGCCCTGTCTCGAAACTCCCACGACTAGGGACCTTTTAAGGATGTGCTTATAGACCCCAGCTCCCACTTATATGATCGCCCTCATACTGCTGGTGGTCAAGTAAGAATCCTAGGGGCTCTATCAACGTGTAATAGTGACCTGTCAGGTCACCTAAAGCAGTACACGATGATAAAGGTAAACCAGATAGCATACTATCATCTCGAGTAAGACTGTCGTACCGGGATAGGTCCTCCCTCAATCATTGCAATCACGTGCCTGTGATCCAATAATTGACTCTGAGGGCACTATCTCCAACAATCTCCCACTTGCACTCAAGGCTAATTATTGCAATGTCGCATACTCACAGCCCGTGTGATACCGAACACCCAACTCCTCTACTTGTCAGTCTCACAAAACTCGTTTACGAAACTATTGCATTCGAGGAATAGTCTCAGTGAGTGTATCCGCCTTGATGTTTCTTTCTATGTCTCTCTATATCTCAAGTTCGCGGAGAAACCTATCTCCCGAAATGAGCAATACCTGTCTTAGAATGTCTGGATGTCTGATAGGACCTAGTTCATAAATGAACACCAAATCCAAACTTCTTAGACTGTATCATCAACTGAACTTAATCAGTATCCTGCGCCATGCCTCCCTCAGTATTGCCTTGGATCACCTGTCCAAAATACTGCCCCTCGTCGGAGGGAAAAACTATAACTCTGACAACCTCCTTGTCGTCCAGGTCACCTTGGAAGCCTGGAATGATAACTGTCTCCCGAATGAGGCTGTCGTTATCATATCCCTAGAACATCTACTTATGTTCTAAAACTGCTTCCGACTGTTTCTCCAGGATTGGATTAATATCAACTTATTGCACCTAGTGCAAGAACAACATCTGGTGTGGTACTTGACATCTCATGATTGACTCAATTGCCTAAGCAAGTGATCTGACAGTCATGCACATCCCTCTCCCCTTTAGTCTGTAAGACAGCTTTAGAGAGGGTGACTCCATCACCTGCAGGTACACTACCGTGCCAGGAGTCGTCCATTCTAAATACTCTTAGAATGCTGTCTAAGTACCCTGATTGGGAAACCACCCAAATCTAGATCTAAAACCATAGATCTAGTAACCAGAATGTCTGATATGAGATCCAAGTCATGTGTGGAGAAACTACTGTGTGACAACCAAAGTTTAACCGATCGCAGTATAGGAGTTTCCTTTCCTACTCTGTGTATGTCATCCAAATACCAGGACATCACACGCTACTACCTTCTCAACAGATCTATCCCCTATTTTGATGAAGTCAAACCTATGACTATCACATCAGAAATAGATTATCTATCTCCGCTACATCTGCTTTAGTCTATAAATAGACATAAGCCACCTTTCCTCCAATGCTTCCGCTGCTCCCACTGACTACGACAACCCTCTGGCAGAGTCATATACACGTACATTTCTAAAACTAGTTTAGAAAGACGCTATACTCATCTTCCTGCCGGGTCTCACAGTCTGGAACAACAGCAATGGTAAGTCTGGGTAAACAAGAACCTCCCTGTCACCGTCCTTGAGGCTACCGGAATACCTCTCGGGTGCCTGAGGTTACCCACGGTATCTGCGGAGTGGCCAATGGAATGTCAATCCAGATTGAATCTTTAGGTTCCTATCAAATCTTCAATAATCGTTTGTGGTTCTGGAATCACTTCCAGTTCTACCATACTCCCACTACTATTTTCAGAAAAAAATCCATTTTTAATAAAACTGTGGCGAGTCTAGAACAATATTACTATTGATCTTCCAGATGGTAGAAAGTCAACCCTCGTCATAGCCTGGGTCAACCCATAAACAACCATTACCTTGAGTTGTCCAGTGTCTGGTTTTAATCATAAGCCGGACAACTCCCCGTTCCTTAACAATGTTAAGGTATGAACTGTTCTATATCCAATATAGAACCAGAGGCACTGATTTAATTGAACCAGATTCAAATCATGCAGCTGTCTCCAGTGCATGTCAAGTAAGTGGAAAGAGACCGATTAGCGTTACCCAACTTAGGAGTGCTTCCAATTATGAGTAACCTGAAAGAGAAGCAAGTTCTCTTAATCATTACTATCAACTGAATACCGTACACAAGTATCTAAATCTTCGATCACTTTGAAGAATCCCGATACTTGCAATACCTGGTTCTCTACTTTATTCAAATACCTATAACTTCTCAAAATTCGGACCCTGTGTTTCCATGAAACACCTGTCTAAAAACTAGAGAAGTCATAAGTAAATCGAATATAGTACGAGGACCAACCCCACTGTCCTGATGGACCCTGGACAACATACAATACTCTGTATAAGTCCCTTGAGTCTGATAACTCATTCACTGTGTGTCGTAGGTTAAAAACTGTACTTATGGTTAAGAAGAATTACACCGCTGTTTAATGCTCCTTACCTAACCATCCACTGATATAGGTAAATGTCACAGACGTAATTTCAAAAAGGTATATCTCACTCTATAAAAATAGACGTACAGATATATCAATTTGAAATTGGTGTATGACAGCAGATATTCAAAACCAAATATTTGCCGTCCGGCAAACAACCCAGGTGACTTCCTCAAATATCACCGATTACAACGAATCCCGATATAATGAGGATGATCACCTAATTCCCAATAACTTACTCCCACTCATCATCTGTAAAACCATACAGATGTGAGAATCATACCTGGTAAATACATACCCTGGAGTAAGGACTAATTGGGAAATCAGTTTTCCTTTAACAGTACACAGTGAAACTGAAACATTGAAATGTTTCGATAGGGTATCATGGTATTCCTAGTAATGCCTCTTCCATTATCAGATTCACAACTGTAACCGTGTATTTCTTTGCCACCTCTTCAAATCCCTACATATGTCTTTAGTCATTACCTTCTGCACACCCATTTAGGCCAAAATGGCTTTCTTCCTTCCCTACCGTTCGGCACCAGCCTATGGTTTGGAAAAAGACTATCCAATAAGCATAATGGGTGTACTGTCCTAATCCTAGGAGCACTCGCAATGCGAGATAAGGTGAAGATAAAAGACAACCGAATAAACCTTATTCCTATTTCTCCTGAACCAGAATCCATCCCCGAACTGGAACAAGTTCCTTTCGAGTTCGTATATAACCATACGATGAAGTATCCAATAAACTGTGGATCTTCGTAGTGATACAGAGTGTCATGGAGAAATACAAAGGTGATTTAGGATTGGCGAAGAAATACTTGGTTTGGACGTGAATAGCAGTCGCAATTTACTTTGCCCTCTTACTAATCCCTTGCTTTGTCTTAACTTAATACCTTCTGCACACCATCGTTATGCTAATTGGTTTTCTTCATTCCCCACCGTTCGGCACCAGCCTACGGTTTGGAAGAAGACTATCCAATTTGTGTAATAGGTGTACTATCTCCTAAACCAAGGAGTACTCGCTACCTGAGAGAAGGTAAAAGGGAAAGACAACTGAATAGTCCTATTCGTTTTCTCCACAACCGGAAAACATCCTCGAATCTGGAACAAGTTCCTTCGAGTTCGTATATAACCATACGATGGTTTTGTCCAATGGAAGTGGACGTTCGTAGTAATACGGGGTGTCCTGGAGAAAAGGGTAAAAGTATGAGTGGCAATGAGGTTTGCAACTCTGACAATCCAAAAGCCAGTGTTTAAGAAGGTTCGGTTAATTTGGTCTCTGAGTCATAGTCTTAGGGTCGGGTCAATGGTCGCTGCCAAAGAGAGAGAGAAAAGAAACACTCAGCGTGCACTCTAACCTAGATCAGAATGGTTACCAATTTATCTAATCTGGAAACCTCCCACTGTACCGTCAAATTCTCCTCCAAACCTAAAAGAAGAATTAGTCGGGAACACCCGAGAAGTAAACCAACTCATCAGTAGGAATCGGGATCCAACTATCATCGCATGACAACGTGACGGAATCCACTCACGTTATTATACTCCAGAAGGTATGCGCATATCTGGCAAGTTTCAGTTTCTTTAGAAACTCCCGATGTGATTTCTGCCCCATGCTCTTATGACCTTGAGTTTGGCCAACATATCATAAGTCACATGTCAAGTTCAACCCGTCATTCTCCAGGTTAATTTGAGCCCACCCGTACATACCCTTGACTTTGTCCAAAATGGTAGTACGAATGCCCCAAACCAACGCATCTATCTATGCTGCATATGAATACCCAATAGCTACCAAACATTGTGCCTTGACTTTGGCCAACATATACAGCTTGAATACTATTGACCATCCATATGAAACGACGGAGGGCTACGAATGGTTTCTGGCGAAAACCTTTAACGTAATGAACTTGATATCGTTGAAGGAACGGATAGCTTTTTAGAAAAATATAGTAACGAAAACCTTCGCTAAAGAGGTCACTCCCGGTGAAGGGATCTCGGCTCTTTCCCCGTAGAATGGGGTGCAGGATATTCCAACTGAATACCACGATGCAAAGCAAAAGTAATCGGCTATAGTGAAGTTAATGCCCTGACGCAAACTTCTGTCCAAGGGGTCACTCCCGGTGAAGGGATCTCAGCCCTTGCCTCGTCGACTGAGGTGCTGGATATTCATAACCGAATATCACTCTGCAAAACAAAAGTGAACGTCCTTGCAATAACAGCTTTTTGAAAAGTGTTCCAACAATATCAGATTAGGTTTGTTTTTAACTTGCATTGATCCGAATCAATGAGTCCCATCAATTGATCACACCATAAAGAACGAAAATATTATGCCATCCGCATTCGCTACTGGGTCCGTCATTACCCGTAAGGTTAGCTAACTAACGATAGAGCGGGGACTGGACTAGCACGGATGCAAAACATATACAACATCTACTAATATATATATACCAATATATAATTTTCGCTCAAGGCGTGATAAAAATGCAACATCACAGAAATGTACAGCATCACAGAATAATACAGATATCTGGGATCCCCGGGTTTCACAGAGCCACAACTGAAACCCGACGTTCCTCTGGTCGTGTGGATAGCCTGTGCAATGAAAACCTAGACCCCTACGGGTGCGGCAAGTTACCCGCCAAAACCTGAAGCGAGGCAGCCCTCTTCAGCGCCGTGATGGACCACCCAGCACTTCACGGAATCCGGTAACTTGGGCACCCCTCCTGGGTCAACCTGTACCCCCTACGAGTGCGATGAATAGCCCGCCAATCCTAGAGTGAAGCCCTCTCCGTCTTAATGCCATGAGATGCGGGCTTGTTGCCCTCTAGAACCCGGCTATCCGTGCACCCCTCCGCGGGGTAATCCTAGTACAGAAAGTAAAATATACATACAACGGGTACATCGACCGCAACCTGGTCGTGCCCCAAAATAATAATACAAACAGGCAGTGACGGCAGTCCACATGTCGGACGCTCGCCCCGCAATATCAAATGTACATAATACAACAAAAACTGTACTAGCATTGCATCCAGGCTATCCCCCACGACCGATCCGCAACATCACAGCAAAATCACAAAACATCAACGTGAAGTTCACGTTCGCAAATCCGTCTAACCGGGCTATAGCAGTTAGACAGGATTTACCGATCGAGTGACATTCACGGTCGCAGATATAATGTAAATACTGTGAACTAATGTGTTTTGAATATCCGATCGATCAAATTTTAACAAGTGGGCCCCAAGTACTACTGTACCACATCAAGAAATTCTGGGCCCAAAATTAATATTCCAAAACCCATATTTTCACCCCAGAAGCCCACTGGAAAAATTCGACACACTGATCAGTCCGTACCGCGGCGGAACTGCGGCGCCAAGCGGGGTTTGGCCGCGGTTCCGCGCTCTCCTTGAGGGATCAGCGTCTCGAATTTCTCCATAGTTCTTAGAACTTCCAGTACATTAGCTTTTTACAACCTGAAAAATTTTTGGACTTCAAAAAATTTCGACAGAAACTGATGCTTGGGAAAAACGCGGATTTTGGAATTTTGTTCGATCGGAAATGCAAAACACATTAGACAAAGCTAGACTATGTTAATGGCGAGGCTCTGATACCGCTGTAAGTGCACGGCGGCGCCCCGGCCTCCATCCCGAGGCCAAACGCGGAAGCAATGGTTAACTTAAATTTTGCAAACTAGCAAACCGGCACCACCGCGCACTAAAAACCCGGATCGGGACATTAACTAGTCCTAGCTAACTACAAGATGGGGAATAGAGATATACCGACTGATCCGAGTCCTCCGGTCTTCTTGTCGTCGTCCCGATCTCCCGCGGAATGTCCTGTCTCCACGTCGTCGCCGGAAGTGCACCACATCGCCTACATCTTTTACAGGCTCCCACCTCTATGCCGAGGCAACTCGGGCACGAAGCTGGCTAGTCGACATGCCCAAGGTTTGCTGTGGAATGTGTAGTGAGCATGTCTCATTTGGGGTTTAGGATGTTGCCTTTGGTGGAGGGATTGAAGTGGTCTTGTGGAGATTGAACTAGTAGGATTTTACAAAGCCAAAGGAACAATAATCCCACCCTCACCAAATTTGGACAACCACCATGGTTTGGCCGGCCACTCTAATGGGAAGGAGAGAATGAGAGTGAGTGTGTAGTGAAAATGAATGGAGCCCCCCAATAATCCAAGTGAGAGAGAGGTCAAAATGATATCATGAAAGGAAATGATCAAAAACACAAACCTACACTCCACCATCATAATCCATCACCATCACCATGATAAAAGGTATGCAATCATGAACCATCATGATTCATGATCCTAGAAGTCAATGGAGGCTAAGACATCATGATACAACAAAATGCAAAGACCCCCTCCATAAAAGCTTATTTGCACAAATGCAAATAAGCCCTCCTCCACCAATCTTCGGCCAATGAACGATACAAAGGAAATTGGCCGAAACGGAAAGCAAACAGGCAACTCCAGAAAACTGGTCCCGTAATAAATTACAGGAAAATCCCGATAATGTGCATACACACCCGCATTTGTATTCCGACGAAATACAAAAGCAATGAGACAAAGTCTACACTGTACTATACTAGGATCCGGCTTAAACCAAAGCCAGCTAGTAATATCCGTTCGATCCTGATCCGTGCAATACCGTACGTATCTGATCGAACCCTGCCATATATCCATACGGCCTCTAGTACTAATTGTCTGATCCTGATCCGTGCAATACCGCACGTATCTGATCGGACCTTGCCATATATCCATACGGCCTCTACAGCGTTTCGCCCGAAAGCTTGAGTAACTGAATGTTGGGGACTCTAAAGACTCGTCAACACCTTGGTTGTGGATTTAACCACTAGCACATCAGAGGTATAAGCCAATACGTAACGGGCTACCAGGTATTGACCAAAAGGGACGTCTGTGAGCGAACTCAGCCTGACACCCTACTGAGCCTGTCGGTGACAATATCCGTACAGTCCGGTCCGTTCGTCTATGAGCATCGCATGGCGGGCCTAGGGGGTTGGTAATAGTCAGACCCCCAAAAGCGGTACAAGTTGTGTCGGAGTGTAGCCCAGAACACCCTGAGATACTACTGGAATACCTACCAGTAAATCTCCTGCCTCAGCCGAGGGCTTCGTGTAATGAATCTCCTAGACACAGCGCGACCTCACCCCCAATACCGGGAGAGACGAACCCCTGAAGATACGCTCACTGCCTCCATGTGGCTCGGGACTGTACCCAACTAAAACCTGTTTGCACGTCTCCTTTGAGCGTGGTAGGGTAGTAATCAAAGTACAGTGGGAACTCACACGAGACAAATGACGATCCTCAGGTCGATGAACTAACTGGTACACATGTCACCAGGGCACTGCCATCTGACGTCAGGTATAAGACCAACTAGCATGTTCCCAGCGAGTCCTGTCCGGTGTACTCATAACCCAATGAGCACCTGTATACATCTTAGGTGAACCAACTGACACCAGTGGCTTGTGAGACCGGCCACCGCCCCTCGTCGGGGTCTCGACTGTATACACTAGTCTACTCTGGAGTATCAATGCCCTGTCTCGAAACTCCCACGACTAGGGACCTTTTAAGGATGTGCTTATAGACCCCAGCTCCCACTTATATGTTCGCCCTCATACTGCTGGTGGTCAAGTAAGAATCCTAGGGGCTCTATCAACGTGTAATAGTGACCTGTCAGGTCACCTAAAGCAGTACACGATGATAAAGGTAAACCAGATAGCATACTATCATCTCGAGTAAGACTGTCGTACCGGGATAGGTCCTCCTTCAATCATTGCAATCACGTGCCTGTGATCCAATAATTGACTCTGAGGGCACTATCTCCAACAAAACGTGCATTGAGTTTGTCCAGATTCTGGTTTTAAGTATCAGCCGGACAACTCCATATACCTTAACATCGTTAAGATATGAATCCATTCTATATATCCAATATAGAAACAAATGCATTAATTTAATTGGAACCAGATTCAAAAATCATGCAACTGTTTTCAGTGCATACCAACCAAATGGAAGAAGTCCGTGCATCATTACTCATCCAGAAATGCATTCACGTATGAGTAACCTCAAAGAGAAGTTAGTTTTCAAAACTATTACTTACAACGGAATACCAAACATAAGTATCTACATTTTCGACCACCTTGAAGAATCCTGATACTTGCAATATATGGTTCTTTATTTTATTCTTATACCTATATCTTCTCAATATCTGGACCTTGTATTTCAATTTGTCCTAACGGACATTGGACAACATACAATACTTTGTATAAATCCACTGAGTTTAATAACTCAAACCCTATGCGTCGTAGGTTAAAAAATTAGACTATGGTTAAGAAGAATTACACCGCTGTTGAATGCTTCTTACCTGACTATCAACAGATGTAGGTAAATGTCATAAACATAATTTCAAAAATTTATATCTCACTTTATAAAATAAACATACAGATATATCAGTTTGAAATTGGTGCATAACAACGAATATTCAAAACCAATTAATTTGCCGTTAGGCAAAACCCATATGATTTTCTCAAATATCACCAATTATAAAGTATTCCAATATATAGAGGATCTAATCACCCAATTCCCAATATTTTACTCCCACTCACCATCTGTAACGCCATATAGATGCGAGAATCAAATCTGGTAAATACATACTCTAGAGTTAGAATCTAATTGGGAAAACGATTTTCAATTAACACCGTACAGTAAAACTGAAACATGAAAATGTTTCGAAGGGGTAAATGGGTATTCCTAGTAATGTCTCTTCCACTATCCAGATTCATGACTGTAACCGTATATTTCCTTTGCCCTCACTCCTATCCCTTTATATGTCTTTACTTATTACCTTCTGTATACCACACCTAGGCTAATTGATTTTCTTCCATCCCTACCCTTCGGCACCAGCCTAAGGTTTGGAAGAAGACTATCCAATAAGTGCAATAAGTGCACTCTCCTAATACTAGGAGCTCTCATAACCTGAGAGAATGTAAAGAGAAAAGACAACCGAATAATCCTATTCAATTTCTCCCGAACCGGAAACCATCCTCGAACTGGAATAAGTTCTTTCGAGTTCGTATGTAACTATACGATGACATACCTAAGCAATATGGATCTTTATAGTGATACGGAGTGTTCCGGAGAAATGCAAATGTGATATAGGAGTGGAAGGGGTATACATCGTTTCGTCGTGAATGATAACAGTCGCAATTTCCTTTGCCCTTTATGTAATCCCTTTATATGTCTTTACTTATTACCTTCTGTACATCACATTTAGGCTAATTGCTTTTCTTCCTTCCCTACCTTCCGGCACCTGCCTATAGTTTGGAAGAAGACTATCCAATAAGCACAATATGTGTACTCTCCTAATACCAGGAGCCCTTGCAAGCTGAGAGAAGGTAAAAATAAAAGACAACCGAATAATCCTATTCAATTTCTCCAGAACCAGAATCTATCCTCGAACTGGAACAAGTTCTTTCGAGTTCGTATGTAACTATATAATGGAATATCTAAGAAATATGGATTTTCGTAGTGATACGGAGTGTTATGGAGAAACGCAAAGGAGATGTAGGAGCGACAATGATATATGCGACTAAATGACAATCCAAAAGCCAAAGTGTATTTAAGAAGGTTCGGTTAACTTGGTTCATGAGTTTATAAGGTCAGGACATGATCGCTGCCAGAGAGAGAGAGAGAGAGAGAGAGAGAAGAAACACTCAGCATGCACTCTAACCTAAATCAGATTGGTTAAACACTTTATCTAACCAGGATGGCTCCCATTGTTTCCTCGAATTTTTCTTCAAACCTAAATAGGAGAATTATTCGGGATCATCTAAAATCACCCAAGGAGTAACACCTACTCATCGGTGGGAATGGGGATTCAACTATCATCGCATGATACTTGATGGAATCCACTTAAGTCACCACACTCCAGAAGGTATGTGCATGCCTGGAAAGTTTCCTGTATGTTTGAAACTCCCGATGTGATTTTTACCCCTAACGGTTTATGACCTCAACTAGGTCAACAAACCATAAACCGCAAGTCAAGTTCAACCCGTCATTTTCTTGATTGCATTAAACCCATCCACACGTGCCCTTGACTAGGTCAACAAGGCCGCACGACTGTCCTCACCAATCACATTTACAATGCACGGAAAAATACCACTTAACTACCGTACACTACGCCTTGACTAGGTCAACAAACGCATCACGAATACTAAACAATACTAATCTGAAATGACGAAGGGCTACAGTTGGTTTTTGGCGAAAAACCTTTAATGTAATGAACTTGATATCGTTGAAGGAACCGAGTGGTTTTACAAATATATAGTGGCGCAAACTTTTGCTAAAGAGGTCACTCCCTGTGAAGGGATCTCGGCTCTTTCCTCATTGAATGAGGTGCAGGATATTCCAAACTGAATACCTCGATGCAAAGCAAAAGAATCGACTATAGTGAAGTTATCACACTGACGTAAACTTTTGCCCAAAAGGTCACTCCCTATGAAGGGATCTCGGCTCTTGCCTCGTCGAATGAGCTGCTGGATATTCATAACCGAATACCACTATGCAAAACAAAAGGAAACGTCTGTAATGTCTGTTTTTAAAAACTTGGTTCCAACAACATCATATATTGGTTTGTTTTCCTTACATTAATCAGAATTAATGGAGTCCCATCAAGTAATCCATATCACACCAGAAAAGAACGAAAATACAATGTACGTATATGCCATCAAGGGGTCCCGTCATGCACCGTTAGGTTACTTAACTAATGGCAGAACGGGGGTTGGACTAGCACGTATGCCAAACATATACAACATCTACTAGTATATATATAAATATATATAACATTCGTCCCAGGCATGATATAAACAATATCACAGAATCTCAGCAAGCAACACAGAATGGTGGATAATCTTGGAGCCTCGGGTTTTATTTGATCCGAAAATGAGACCCGAAGTTTCCTGTCATGTGGATAGCCTGTGCAATAAAAACCCGGACCCCTACGAGCGCGACAAGTTACCCGCCAATCCCAGAAGTGAGGCAACCCCAATCAACAAAGTGAATGGGCCACCCAGAACTTCACGGTATCCGATAACTTGAGCACCCCTCCATGGGTCATCCTGTACCCCCTACGAGTGCGACGAATAGCCTGCTAATTTTAGAATAAGGCCCCCTCCGTCTCAATGCCATGAGATGCGGGCCTGTTGCCCTCTAGAATCCGACTATTCGAGCACTCCACCGCGGGGTAATCCTAGTACAGAAAATGAAGATAATATGTATAAGGGTGACACCGATCTCAACCCGGTCATGCCATAAACAAATAATATACAAACCGGCAGAGATAACATTCCACATGTCGGACGCTCGTCCCGCAATATCAAATATACAAATGAGTTTTAACTGTACAACTATCATTGCACCACTGTCTATCCACCATGACAATCCAACCACAACCTCAGCACAACACAGAACATCAACATGAATGTCATGTTCGCAAACCTGTCTAAAAGAACATTTAGACGAGTTATACCGCCCTAATGTCATTCATGGTCGCAGATAGTAATGTATGTACTGAAAACTTATAAACGGTGTAAAAATAGCGACTTCGAAATACTCTGTATTGCCCCTAAACCAAAGATAACATACTATGCAATCTGGGAAAAAACAAACAATACCCCAAAAAATATATTCAAGATTCCAGAACACACCCCAAAAATCAAGACCCAAGTCCCTTCAAAAACCGGCGACGCCGGGGATTTAGCCGTTCTTGTCGGCTATCTTAAGGAATTTGTGTCTCATTTTTGGACTGTGTTCTAGATGTCACAAGAATAGTCTTCTGCAATTGTTTAAAAAAAATTAGACGACTAATAAAAATCGACAGAAACTTGAATAATGTATCGTTTGTTTCGGATTCGCTATTTAAACATCGTCTAAAATTGCTAGCTTAGGGTTTATGGGTTGGCTCTGATACCATGTTGGGTTATACCGGTACCTTAGCCATCTACCGTGACCGTTTGCGGAAAAAAAAAATTCAAAACTGACGCTAGAACAACCTTATAACCCGAATCTACCATAAACCTAAAGCTAGCAAACTATAAAGGAGTTTAGAATGGTTATACCGAATGATCCGAGTCCTTCGGTCTTTTACCATCTTCCTAAACTCCTAGAGGCCACCATGATCAAGTTTGATCGCCAATCTCCCTCCATCAAAGGTGATCCACTAGAGGATTTGTAGTTCGAGCTCCAACCTCATAGCCGAGATAACTAGGGTACCTAGTTCGCCAAACTAGATAGCTTAGAGGATGTAGAATTTAATGATGGATTAATTTGTCTCCAAACACCTTAGGTTTCTCAACACATGAGACTTTTAGGGTGGAGGTAGAAGAAGAAGCTTGAGGATGAGAGTGTGAAGCATCCATAGAAAAAAATGATAAGTGTTGTGAACAAAGAATGAATCAATCCTCTCAAAATATCTCACTACACAAATAAATATCAAACATACCAAAATAGTAACTCATGAGTCATCCCATGAGTCACTACAAAGCCATGCTTCATATAAAGCCAAAGAACACCTCATCCCTCCACCTCATTAACCATTTAACAAAATGGTTAAAACAAACAAATGAGGTGTCATTTTCTAGAAGCATCTTGTATGAATTACAAGAATACCCCTCATCCGTATATACATACCCGTATCCGTATTCCAAAAAATACGAATACAAAGAGACAATAATAATCCAATAATATAATACTAGAATCCGGCTTAAACCAAAACCCACTAGTATTATCCGTCCGAATCATGATGCATGCATAAGTGCACGTATATGATCGAACCCTGCCGTAAAACCTTACGTCCTCTACATCATTTCGCCCGAAGCAGGAAAACCTTCTTTGTGGGACTCTAAAGACTCATTAATACGCTGGAAGTGGGTTTAACCACAAGCACGTCAGCGGCACTAGCTGTACGTAATAGCTACCTAGGTATTGAGCGAAAGGAAGGCCGACGAGCAAACTCATCCGAACCCCTACTGAGCCTATCCGTGACAATCTCCGTACAGTCCGGTCTGTTTGTCTAAGAATATCGCATATCGAGTTTAGGGGCTGGATAAAGTCAGATCCCTAATAACACAATACTTCGTGTCGGTATGAAGCCCATCACCAACGGAGAAACTACCGATCCAAATCAGTAATTCTCGACTATCTTGGCCAAGGATTTCTGGTGATGGCCACCCGTGTACCTCACGACATCAACCCCCAATACCGGGAGAGATGAATCCCCGACGATACGCTCACTGCCTCTATGTGGCTCGGGACTGTACCCAACTAAAATCTGTTTGCACGACTCCTTTAAGCCGTGGTAGGGTAGTAATCAAAATACAGTGGGAACTCACACGAGACAAATGATGATCTCAGGTCGATAGACTAACCTGTACACATGTTATCTGTGAACTGCTATCTGACAATAGGTATAATACCAACTAGCATGTTCCCGGCGAGTTCGTACAGTGTACTCATAATCCAGTGAGCACCTGTATACTATCTTAGGTGACAAACAAACACCAATGGCTTGTGAGACCGGCCACCGCCCCTTATCGAGGTCTCGATAAGTACACACTAATTTACTCTGGAGTATCAATGTCTAGTCTCGATACTCCCTTGACTAGGGACATTTAAGGATGTGCTTATAGACCACCCAGCTTCCACGTATATGATCGCCATTATAATGCTGGTAGTCAAACAAGAATTCTATGGGCTCTATCAACATTTAATAGTGATGTGTAATATCACATAATGTATGTACATGATGATAAAGACAAACCGGATAGGTTACTATCATTTTTAGTAAAACTGTTCTACCCGTATAGATCCTTCCTCAATAATCATAATCACCTACCTGCGATTACAATAATTGTCTTGGGGGCACTATAGCCAACATGTTGATTATAAATTTGCTTAAGAACCTGAGTTAGTTTTTGTTAAGAAATTTTGCAAATATAAGAAAATTTATGTAAGTGCCTTCTGAATATATTGGTAATTTAGTGAAGTAGAGTTCATTTTGTATGTAAACCAATATTCATCACTCGGCAACATATTGGCTTTTAATTAGTACCATGATCCTTCTCATCTATGTCAACAACATGAAACATCCTTCTATTCAAAACCTTAGTATTTGCTCTTAATCAATACCATGGCCATTCTCATTTATGTCAACAACCCGAAGCATCCTTGCATTCAAAACCTTAGCAAGAAGAAAGAAGTAAAAATCATGTCCAAAAACTAGACAAATCTGAAAGAACGAGTCTCAAGTTCACCGTTCTTTGTATATTTAATTGTATAAAAATACTCTGGCTCAGACATTTCATCAGAAAAAATCAAGTAAGAACACAAATACAGAGATTAAGGATTAAAGAGAACATAAGGAATCAAGAGGCTCAGGCATTCTATCAGAAAAATAAGGGCGCAACCATATATGCATAGCAATGACAGTCATTAAACGTTATTCAAAATAGCCATAAAAAGATATATGATCCAACATAATTACATTCAAACTTTCAAAACCATAATGAAAACAATTTTGAGTCGCACGCTCATTTCAACTCAAAAAGAAAATTTTAAGAATATAATAAGCAACTCACAGTTCTTCAAGATTCTTATCATTCCTAATTTATTTCACATTTAGTAGAACTCATACAAAGAAAATACGAGCTTAGATTCTTATTTCATCTTCTCTTGAAAAAAATCTCTAATATGTAATAAAAGAGATTCCTCTAATCAATGATCAATCTTTTCAAGTTTAGGCAAAAAAGTAAGTTGAATTGGTATACGTAATCTTTATGCAGAACTGATTGTCAGAATTAACTTTCGTCAACTGTTAAAAAATTGTTAAGTACATAAGATTTCAAGAAAAAAAGAACATAATCATAAATTACAAGTTTAGTGTAAATAAAATAAGACATACTCATAGCATATACCAATGTCACGACCCGGAAATGGCACGTGACAGGTACTTGGATCACGTGAAGTCTATAGGACCCCACCGTAATCTAAGTAAGCCGAAAACTAGAAATCTAAACTTTTTTTTTAAGAAAATAGTGGAGGTAAAGTTTTGAAAGAAATGAATAAATGAAATTAGGTTCTCTTTATAAATTAGAAACAAGTTTATAGAAAATACAAGTATATAGTATACTAAAGTTTGAAAATGTTTTCATCATTTGAAATTTGGGAAGCACATCCCTTGTAAATTTTGATCCAAAACCTGCACATAACAAGAATAATATAGGCATCCCCAAACGGGAGCTAGCTCTTCACCAATCGGTGGAAACACAACCATACAACAAGAATATACAACGCCCAAGGCGAATATCAATCACAGAAAAGAATAAAGAAAACCAAAAAAATCATCCAATCCAATATAAAGAATATATATACAAGTCTCGACTCTAAATCCAAAGAATATACAAATTGGTCTCTAGGTCTACCAAATATATATAGTCTGGTTGATAGAGCTTTTAACTAGATACAAAGAGTATAAAAGTATACAACAGTAGTTACGCTCTATACTGTAACCCACCTACCAATGCAAATCACCCAAAAGAAGTAATGTGCCAGTAAGCCACTACTGATCCGATCGGTCGATCCTGCAAGAAAACTATGGCACAATGGGGGTGAGTTGCCAATTCGTGAGTAGAAAATATTATCAGGCAGAAATCGAATGCATAACGATCTCCTGGGTCATGTCGTACTATAATAGTAATATCATATCGTGTGGTATCGAAGGTGATCTTGTATACATACATATATAAATATATAATGTCGTGCCTGTGTCAATATGTAATATAGTGTTATCCATATCGTATGTGTCTACACACACACCCACACCCACCCACCATCCACTGAGTGTCCATCAACGACACTCGAAATCATCATAAAATCCTGAATATCCAGTATCGACACTCGAAATCATCATAAATCCCATGTCGACATGTAAATCCCCATATCTCAGGCCCCGTCTCATCGGATCGGCCCTCATATCTCAGGCACCGTCTCATCAGATCGGTCCTCATATCCATTTGTCTCATATCACTCTGGTCAGTATCTTCCGGATATCCATCGAGTCCAATACTGTCACCGGTAGGTAGTGTTCTCCTGCCAGGCTCAACACCTTTCTATACGATCTTCTTGTCCTGGGGTACCGTACCGGGTCCACTATATACCCGCAGATGGTGAATTCTCACTCCTCAAATCGGGTAAACATCATAGTTCAGCACCGAGAAATCTCATGGTGGACGTCGAAATATCATATCAAGAGAAACAGTGTTTTTAAAAAAATTATATGTTAATAAATAATATCCGCGGTTTCTCAAATCCAGAAATATTATGAAAACAGAATCCCATAAAAACATGGCAGTAATAAAATAATATGTACAAACGCAGAATAACACTGTAATGCATAGTAAGTGTGTTCATATGAGCGTGCATGTAGTAAGGTAAAGAAATTGAAATAACTGAACAGTATGTGGCACTGGATACTAAACAGTAACAAAAATGCTAACAAATTATAAGGTGACATGGTGACATAGCGAGTTCTAACGTGTACATGGCATGGGAATTACCGATGATGTGTCTGTGAGCCGGCAAGAATGTATACGTGCAACATGTGTATCATCGGTAATGGTGCGTGTGTCCTAGCATATGAACTCACGTAAAGATAAGTGTATGAAGCGTAGTATATATATCGTAAATGAAAATAATGAGAGTGTATGCAGAAATAAGAAATCGTAACGCAAGCGTAATCAGAATAGAGAAATCATAAACGTGAATAGTATTAAAATACACAATTACATATGAGCTATACAGTTGTAGTTTAAAATAGTACGAGTCGTTGTTTTTAGAAAATAGGGGGCTACGATGTTTTTGAAAAAGATACCATTTGAAAAGGTATAGCGTCCCTTTGAAGTTATCATTTAAAAGTGCATAACGATTCATTAGTTTTGAAAATATGTATGGCTCTAAACATATCATAATTTCTACTATATGAATTTAAACAAGTTTTTCTCGAGTCGATATATAAGTCGACAATCCATCCTCATCATATCACGTACGGAATATCCATCGTACGATATCATCAAATCAATAGTACGGATCTATATTCCTGTACATCATCTCATATCATATCATCATATATCATCTCATGTCATCATATATCATATCTTATCACATCGTTTCATATCATCATATCGTATCATATCGACTCGTATCATCATATCGAATCATATCCTCATCTTATTGTATCATATCGTAACATATGTATTTATATACTTTTATAAGTAAATATAGCTCATAGGCTAAGAAAATAGAACTAAGGATATATATTTTTACAAGTATATTACTATCGTATTGTTAGTTGTATGTATGCCCTAGAGGCCATTATTGTACATGATTGTATATTATAGTGGATGCTTGGACATATATAGAGAGGACTTTCTTGCTCGACATGATAGTATGCTATCTGGTTGTTCTTTATCTTAACATGTAGACTTGTATTGTGATACTGTATTTCTCTCACATGTTGATAAAGACCTTAGGATGTGTACTTGACTACCAGGACTATGATGGAGATCATATTAGTGGGTCTAGGGTAGTCTATAAGTTCATCCTTTAATTGTTCCTAGTCGAGAGTGTATCGAGACGGGGCATCGATATTCCAGAGTAGACTAGCATATACGTTTCTTGACCCATTTGATGGGTGATGGATGCTCCCATATCCATTGGTGTTTGAAATCAAAAATGGTATACGAGTACTCAGTGGAGACTGGGTACACTGAACAGGACTTGTCGAGAACTCCTAAATGGTATTATTCCTGACGTCAGATAGTAGTTCTCATATGACACTGGTACAGATTAGTCTGTAGACCCGAGATCATCATAGAGTCTTGTGTGATTCCCATTGTGCTTTGATTTCCACCTTACCATGTTTAAGAGAGCATGCAAAATGGTGGTTTTTGGATACAGTCCCGAGTCACATGGAGGCAATGAGTGATAGGAGGGGATTCGTCTCTCCCGGTATTGGGGGTTGATGTTATGCTATGCTTGATTGGCCATAACAGGAAGTCCCTGGGCAGGGCTGTTTCTCCCAATCAGAGCAAAACTCTGTTCAATTTTTCAAAGTTTGAAATGAGCACCGCTTCATAAGAGTGCCAGCGCTCTGAGGCAGCGCTCACGTGCAAAGCACGAGTGCGCTAGCGAAAAGGGTGCCAACGCTCTGAAACAGCGCACATGTGCAAAGCGCAAAGATCGCCAGCGCTCTGAAGCAGCGCTCACATGCAAAGCACGAGTGCGCTAGCACTGAAACTAAATGTTCCCTACCGTCAGATCAAAGATCCAATAAAAATGATAAATCATCAATTGACCAGAATGAAATTTTGTTAAGGAAAGATTCCTCAAATTCTTTCCAAACAAAAAAATTGTGTACTGTAAATCAGAGCACCGTTGGATCAATGATCCAATGGCGATTAAAAATCACTAAAATACAGAATAAATTCTGTGCGGGGAAAGATTTCCTAATCTTGTTAAAAGCAAGAAGATTGCCTTCTGTAAATCAGAAGCCCTTGGATCAAAGATCCAACGGGGGAACATCCCCAAATCAATTAGAGAAAAGATCTCCTTAACCGATTGAACAAATCAGCCTTCACTATATAAAGGCCCCAAGACTTCAAGTCTCATATAGAGGAACCCCTTATGAATTTTGAGAAATCTCAGAAAGAAGAGCAAGCTCTCGGTAAAAGAAGAACTTTTCTTCAAGGTAAAAAAAACAGAGATAAGAAAAATCTCATTAAAGAAGAAGAACATGATTCTTCTCACAGATCATAGATCTATAAGACTAAGGTTTTTTTACAAAAAGAGATCATGAACATCTCATTATAAAAAGGGGGAGAATAATTCAATTCTCTTAGGATCATAGATCTATAAAAGCAAAGCCTTTCACTAAAATAAGAGATTGAAACATCTCCTATAAACTAAGAACTTTATTCTTAGAACTTTGAGACAAAGTCTTTTATAAACGAGGATTTATTTCTCAGATAATAAAACTGATCAGAAGCGCTTTTGTGCTCTTGGACTGGTGCACAGCGCCAAGCGCACTATGTGCTCCTCACGTGTGCGCCACTGAACAAATAGCGCTTCGCGCTCATAGACTGGCGCTAGCGCCAAGCACGCCACGTGTTCCTCACATGTGCGCTATATCACAGAAGCGCTTTGCGCTAATTAACTGGTGCTAGCGCCAAGCATGCCACGTACTCCTCACGTGTGCGCTATATCATAGAAGCGCTTTGCGCTCATTAACTGGCGCTAGCGCCAAGCGCGCCACGTGCTCCTCACGTGTGCGCTATATCCCAGAAGCGCTTTGCGCTCATTAACTGGCGCTTGCGCCAAGCGCGCCACATGCTCCTCACGTGTGCGCTATATCACAGAAGCGCTTTGTGCTCATTAACTAGCGCTAGCGCTAGCGCCAAGCGTGCCACGTGTTCCTCACGCGTGCGCTGATAGAACATAAACTGTTCTTTAAATAAAGCCCTAGAGTTATGATGAATACTCAGCATTCAATAAAAGACAGAAAGGCTGTCAGAACCTAAATCAATGCTCAGCATTGTCAAATGTTTAACATTTTAACTGAGTGAGCCGAGCCCAAGTTGGCCATAAACCTCTCATTCAGATTAATTGAGCCCATATGCTTATAAATCTCAGATCTTAGTCCCAATTGGACTACAGATCTTCCAACCAATATTGGTTCAAGGGTACATCTCTTCACTTCTCTGATATTTGCCGTTGTAATCCTTCAACGTCTTCAGAGAGGTGAAGGGTCCCAACAACCAGACATTCTACGGACTGTGGGGTCCTTAAACTCATAGACTATGATGTCCTTAACCCTTATGGACTGTGAGGTCCTTAAACTCACGGACTATGATGTCCTTAACCTTTATGGACTGTGGGGTTCTTAAACTGATGGACTATGATGTCCTTAACCTTGGACCGTAATGTCCTTAAACTAATTATGGACCGCAAAGTCTCTAAACTAAAACAATATAGCCCAAATGGTCTTTTGTTGGATTTAAACGATCTCGTTAAGTAGTTACCTGATCTTAGTCTAAAATTAAACTAACGTATCCTTAACAAATGGTTAAGTTGATCTTAGTCTAAAATTAGACTAACGTATCCTTAACAAACGTTTAAGTTGATCTTAGTCTCAAATGAGACTAATGCATCCTTAAA
The DNA here is from genome assembly GCA_030015575.1 of Agapanthus africanus. Taxonomy (NCBI): domain Eukaryota; kingdom Viridiplantae; phylum Streptophyta; class Magnoliopsida; order Asparagales; family Amaryllidaceae; genus Agapanthus; species Agapanthus africanus. The sequence goes on along the minus strand of JASDDO010000016.1, from coordinate 303,973,246 downwards.
CCCAACCCCAAACCCAAATCTAAGAAAATACGGATTTGGACTAATCCACGCCCTACGGGTGACAAAATAAATTAGTCTCCGTATACAATCCACGGGCAACCAAAAACAAAACAAACATACACGACACGAAGTGACCATCTGGAGAAGGAGAAAGTGGTTACTGCGATGTGGTAGCATAATTAACTGCAGGGGCTTGCACCTGCAGGGAAGAGCATCCCCACAATCAAAAACCCCTCGACGAGGGGGAATCTGACGAAGTCTGCTACATCGGCCGCATCCGTTTAAACCTTCGATATACTTTGCCATAAATCAACTTGGCAGTTTCGAAAAGGTGGACGGATTGCACCAAATAGAATCCGCCCTCGAAATTCAGGCCGGACGTTCCCAACGTCCCGGTCGCGTCTTTCGGCGGAGAACAGATTCTGGCTCGCCCGGTGGGACCTTTTCCTCTTTCCACTCCACACTTCATGTGTCGTGTTCGCGAACGAATCGCGGTTTGATATGGTCGCCCTTGGGTTCGAGGTACTAAGATTTGGTTTTGCTCCTGTGCAGAAAAGAGAACATCAATGGCCTCTAACTGTTCTAGCTGCAATTCCCGTTCCGCCTCATCTGGAGCAGTAACCTACGGGCCCTAAGCGGCCTCCCTCTTCACAATGCCGGTGGAACAAGTGACCCAAGCCACCACTGGGTTATTCTTCGGTACCATGATCCCGCCAACAAGGTTCAACGCTCATGTACTATCGTAAGAAGCTCCGAAAAAGTTCTTTGATCGGCTTGCAACTACTGCGGCCCCTCTCAATAGGTTGTCCAAGTCCATTGCCTCAGTTTTCAACAGACTGAGCCGAAGCTCAGATGGGCCCATGAAGAAGTCCACGATTCCTGAAGAGGTTATCTTAAAGAGGATAGCCATTCCTACTCCTGAACTCACCAAGGTGACTTCTCCTGCTAAAGGGTCGGTCTTCACAAGACTGGCCATTTCAGCTCCCGTTCCAGACAAAGTCACGAAGGCTACTTCCCTTATTCGAAAGTTGGCCTTCGTAAGAATGACTACCCCCTCTCAACGGGCATCAGTCTTCGACAGGCTAGCACCAAAAACAGTCTCTCCTCAATGTAAGAGGCAAGAAGAAGCTCATCCAACAGCGGAGGTGATCCCGGCCGCACGACATCCTCGACGTCGCCACTGGCACCGAGTGGGGAAAGCTGGGGGAAATTCCCCTTCTGGATTGACTCCGCCAGCTCTAATGGTAGAAGTCGATGCTGCTGTTCTAACTGGGAACAGCTTTGAACCACTGAGGAGGGTCCGCAAGAACTCTCCGACGCCTGTGCTGAAAAGATCTCTTCCACTTGTAGAGAATGCCACAAAGGCGAAGCTTGAACAGCCCCCTCAGCGGCTGTCCTCCAAAATTTACAAAGTCTGGCATCAAGTCCAAGACTCGTTGATTGATCAAGACTACCCCCGCCGACAGGAAACGATGAAAGCGCGGCGAGAAGAGGACTATCCTGTCAAGCCACAGAAGGTGTCATCTGTTTGGGTACCCGCTGCAACGGCTCCTTCAACTTCGACCGCCCATAAGAGGAGAAGGATGGAGAAAATTCCCGTGTCTGCGACAAATGTCAAGGGCATTATGCCTAAATGCCCTAAGTCTGGGGGCATGGTGGTGCATATCATCTATATGGCATCCAGAAAAGAGGATAGCCGTATCTCTACAGGTCATTGACCGCTTACGCGATCAATGAATATAGCTCAGGAGTAGCAACAACAAAAGCTCCAAGAGATGCTAACAGCTATGGCCACACTCATAGGACCAAAAGCAAGCCCAGAGATATCTTCGGAGCAGTGTTGTGAGCAGGAAACAGATGCTGAATTCCTTCGGAGAATGCTTGAGAAGAAGGACAAAGAGGCTGCGGAACAAGCGGCCAATATAAAACAAATGACCCTTCTATTCCAAGATATAGTGGGCATGATGATTCAGCCGGACCACTAGCTGAAGATCCTCCAGTAATAATTGAAGATGATAGAGGAGAGACATCAAATCCTCTGCCGGCCCTGTTAGCAGCCAAAGAGGAGACCATCTCCAAAGCCATGCTCGATGATTATATAGCTCAGCAAATACGGGCTCATCAAGCGAATGAAGCAACCGACCAAGTCGTCAAAACTGGGCGACCATATCCTGGATGGTACGATCAGATAAAGTACCCGCCAGGATACATAATTCCTAAATTCCATGTGTACAAGGGGACAGGCAATCCCCATCAATATGTCGCTCAGTTCAGGGCTCTCTGCGGCATCACTGGAAGGGATGATAAGCTATCGCTTCGCCAATTCGTCGGCAGCTTAGCGGAGACAGCGTTCGAATGGTACTCAGAGCTTCCCAACGACTCCATCAAAACTTTTACGGAGATGGAATTGCTGTTCACCCAACGTTTCGCCGGTGTTAGCGAACGTATCCCGATCACCGTGTTAATTAACGCCATAGTGAAGCCAGGCGTAACATAGGTGCAGTATGCGATACGATGGCGGAATTTATGGTCGAAGTACGAACATTGCATCGAAGAAGCGCCTACAATGGGCATGTTCGTGGGAACCCTCGATCCGTAGGCGACCATTTCCCAATTCATGATGTTCTTCAAGCCAACTACTTTCCAGGTCTTGATTGACAAACTGGCCCAAATGGATCAGATGGGTCATAGACCCTCTTCTTCGAAGTTGGAATCTCGAAACGAGAAAGGGAAAGGGAAAGCGACCTTCATCGCCAATACTCAGCAGCAGCCCAGTGGTCCAAAGCCTACTGATCGCCAAGATGAAAGACAACAATTCTTCAACGAAAACTAAAATGCCCTTATTCGTTTCCCTGGGATAAAACGAGGAGATTGTTCGAGCTGGCGGTGTGCAACAGGTTCATCAACCTGCCGGATCCAAAATGCCCATTGCAACCTGGTGAGACTAATTACCCCAATTATTGCTCCTATCACCAAGCGATAGGCCATCCAATCAAAAATTGCTTCTTCTTCAAAGGGTGGATTGAGAACCAATACCAACAGGGCAAATTCATACTGTCTGAGAATTAGAAAGTAAACCCGCCCCAGCCGCACGCTCTCAAAAAGACGGACACACCGGGGGCATCATGCTCTTTTGTAGAAGAAGCTCCATGGGAGGTCGTTCTTTCGGCCAAAACGAAAAGAATGCTGAAGGATCTCGAAACATGCCCAGCGATCAAATGGAAAAGTCCGCTGGAACCCGAAGTCATCAAAGGAATGCTGAAGCTGTGCCCGAAGCCAAAAATTGGTGCGGATGGTCAAGACGCCCATACCCAGCCGTCAAAGTCTTCGAAAAAGAAGAAGAAGACCAGAAAGCCCGTGAAGCTTGGTGACAAGCACACGAACCTGCAGAAATATATTGACGTGCTGGAAGAATATAACCAGAAAGCGCGGACCCTAGTCACACTCTAAGAGTTTCTCAACCACATCCTTGAGGACGGAAATGATGAAGGAGAAGACTCGTTGGATGAACCTGAGGATTATGTGGCAAGCTGTCATGTGATCTCTCACTCGTCGATAGACGATGAAGAAGCTCCAGACGCAGAGAAACTGGGGGCAGATCCTGAATCGGAGCTCCTAGGACCGTCAGACGAGATGATTGATGCATTCTTGAATGAAGCTCTTCTGAAAAGCAAGGCTGATCGAGAGCACGAAACAGTCATATTTGGAAAAGCTAAATGCCGGTGACTGAACGGAAAGATTGAAGCACCCCAACCAGATAGGAGCACTTCAGCCACCAGCAAAAACAGGTTCAAGACAAGGAAAAGGTTCGCTAAAGCCATATCGATGGGAATGAAGCTGCCACCCTCCGAAGGAAACACTTCTGATGAGATACACCTTGATGATGAAGATCTGCATCCTAATTATTGTTTATATCATCAAAGGATTGCGCACCCCACCGAAGAGTGTAACACCTTTAAAAATTGGTGGCAAGGGTATGTCGCTCACAGGCAACACTTCAAGAGGATGAAGCGTGAAGCTCGTCGACAGCGAGAAAATGCGACAGACGAATGAGGAAGAGCTGCCGGCAACTGTCATATGGTTGATAACGGAGGATCGAAAGTTCTCACCTTCGGGAGCGATTCTAAAGAAGAAATGACTCTCGGACCTCTCTTCAAAGAATCCACCCCAGGAAAAGAGGAAGAACCGAAGAGCTGCGAGAACATTTAGCTGCGCAATCGCACGCTATCTGATAAGAATCTGGGATCCGCAAACAAAGGATCGAACAAAAAGGATAAGGGGAATGAAAAGGTCCCTGAGGATATCGCCCTCGATGATCGAGTCGTCGAAGAGCTGGCAGCCAAGGACCCGCCTAAGAAAAATTAGGTGGATTACAACGTTCTGGCACACCTGAGGAAGATCCCCTCACAGCTATGCATTCTCGATGCCCTTCTGCTATCTAAGGAGGCGAGAGATTCTTTGATCTAGGCATTACAAGAGCCTGACCAATTTCAAGCTTTCCTAGTCGAAGAAAAGATGAAGGATGAGCTGGAAGAAGTGCACACGGCCGATATCACCTTTGGCGATAAAGACCTCCTCCTCGGGATGTGCGAGCATAACTGTCCCTTTTATGTCTCCGGATACTGTCATGATATCAAGATAGGCAAAATCCTGGTTGACATTGGGTCCTCCGTCAACCTCCTCAATGTAAGAGTGTTGAAGGAAATCCGCATGAGTGTTCAGCATCTCGCTCGTGATAAAATCACCATCTCCGGGTTTGACTCCCGGTCACCATGGACGCTCGGGTCTGTGATACTGACGTTACGCTTTGGGCTACTCATCACGAACATCAAATTTCACGCCATTGACGCCAAGACATGTTACAATGCTTTGCTCGGCAGGCCTTGGTTACACGAGTACAACATTATCCCTTCTACACAGTATCAGTGTATGAAGTATTTCAAGGATGGTCTTGAGTATACCGTGACAGAGGAATTGAACCCATTCTTCGTGAATGAAGTCCGAAAGTATGAAGATGCGAGATATTTCTTACCAAATTTCGAAGACACAGAAAGATGCCATAAACCGAAGAAAAAGGCTATCACCACTATTTTGGTCTTCGGAAGTGATACTGAGGAGGAAGAAGAAATAATTTATTCAGGGCCGCCCCAATATAACAAGCCAGGACCGTCCACCCTATGCTAGTCTTCGGCAGTGACTCGGAAGATGAGGTCAATGCAGTATTTTCTGTTCGGCCATCAATACAAGCCTTCGCTGGCGATGATCGGAGTTTGCAAATCGCCATGGTTCTGCAAGAGCACTACGAAGAGCTCGACGCACTTGATACCTACAGTGTACAAGAACTGCAGACGTTCTATGTCCCTCCTAGGCGAAAAGATGAAAATGAGATCCTCTTTTATCGATCCGCGGAAACCAAAGTGGAGAAAGAAATCTGGCATGGTGCTGATTCTACGCTTGATAGGCTTCAGCCCATCCGTTTGCCCAGATGCTACACAGAAGGATTAAAAAGGCTGTTGAGACACCAAGACGTACCCTTGAAGCAGACCGCGTGACAATCTTAGTTCTACAGCAGGATATGGAACGTCTTCGAAACTCAACGAAAATTGCCTAATGGGAGAATGGAAATGATCGGCCTTGGATATGTTCAATCCAAGAAATGGGAGCAATTCCATGGCTGCTACATCATACATGATTTTGATGAAGAAGGATATGCTCTAGTAGAAGATGCTAACCCAGAACCAAGACGAGGTCCCGCCGTGAAAATGCCAAGTCCGTCGTTCGAATTGTTGGATATATGTATGCCCTAGAGGCCATTATATGTATAGTGGATGCTTGGACATGTATATATGTATATTTGATATATGACTTTCTTGCTCGATATGATAGTATGCTATCTGGTTTTACTTTATCTGATATGTTTACTTTATATTGTCTATTTGATACATGTTGATAAAGCCCTGGGGATATTTGGTTAACTTCCATGGCTATGATGGAGATCATACTAGTGGGGTATGTGTGGTCTATAAGCATATCCTTAAATGTTCCGAGTTGTAGGTATTGTAAGTCTACGGTAGCGCCCCGGCCGTCTACAGACGCCAAATGCGGAACAAAAAACTTTTAACTGGCGCTATCGTATACTTTAACCCGGATCTGCCATTATTGCTAAACTAACAAACTGAAAGGTTATACCGAATGATCCGAGTCCTTCGTTCTTTAACCATCATCCCACGCTCCGTTGCGGCTGCTCTGATCTCGTCGATCTCCGATCTCCTCGTCCAGGTGGCACCACATCACTGATTCTTTAAACGGGCTCCCGCCTCTGACTTGAGGCAACTCGATCGTCAAGTTTGCTAAAAGAGACGACCAAGAATGATGTAGAGAATGAGTAGATGACTTTGTCTCACTTCGTCCAAGTCCGTGGACGATCGGTTAATGAAGTTGCCATTTAATCGGGTGATGGAATGAAAGAGGTAATGAAATTTCCATGCACCCTAAACCATAGTCTTTTCTCTCCAAAAATGAAATCAATCTCACTCCCTCTCACAAATAGTGGCCGGCCAATATATAGCAAAGAGGGAGGTGATGGTAGGAGCAAGGAGGGGGTGACCATAAAAGAAAGAAGCTTATCTTGATCATTAAAGAAAAGCATGACTCACTTAGAAACAATGAATCATAACAACCTTAGTCATCAAGCATTAATGGCACCATTAATGCACTAATGACTCACCATGTCAAGTCACTCTCTCTAGAATCTTCTAAAAGAATCCACACTCTTCTCAAGAAAAGATAAACCCGTCTTTAACCAAATGTTAAAAGACGGCTGATAGAAAACTGGAAACTGGCAACTTCCAAAAGTGATCCTGAAACGACTTTCAGGATAACCCCGAAACTGTATAAATATACCCGCATTTGTATTACGACCGAATACAAATGCAACTGAGACAAAGATTTTATACCTACTCAATATAATACTCGGATCCGGCTTAAACCAAAGCCGACCAGTATCATCTGCCCGAAAAATAACACGTGCGTAAACGCACGTGCATTTTCCGAACCCTGCCATAAAACCATACGGCCTCTACAACGTTTCGCCCGAACTTGGGAAACTGTCTGTGGGGGACTCTAATGACTCGTCAGTACCCTGGCAGTGGGTTTAACCACAAACCGTCAGCGGCACTAGCAATGCGTAACGGCTGCCCATGGACTGACCTCAAGGGATGCCGATGAGCGAACTCATCCGGAAAACCCTACTGAGCTTAACAGTGACAATGTATATACAGTCCGGTCCGTTCGTCTATGAGTATCGCATATCTGCCTAGGGGGCTAGTAACGTCAGACCCCCAATAGCAGTATAAGTCGTGTCGGAGTGAAGCCCAATAACACCCTGAGATACTACTGGAGTACCTACCAGTAAATCTCCTTCCATGGCCATGGACTTTGTGTAATGGCTCTCCTAGACACAGCACGATCTCGCCCCCAATACCGGGAGAGACGAATCCCCTGCCGATCCGCTCACGTGCCTCCATATGGCTCGGGACTGTACCCAAAAACTACCTGTTTGCACGACTCCTTTGAGCCGTGGTAGGGTAGAAATCAAAGCACAGTGGGAACTCACACGAGACAAATGACGACCTCAGGTCGATGAACTAACCTGTACACATGTCACCAGGGAACTGCTATCTGACGATAGATATAATACTAACTAGCAGATTCCCTGCGAGTCCTGTCCGGTGTACTCATAACCCAATGAGCACCTGTATACATCTTAGGTGATCCAACTGACACCAGTGGCTTGTGAGACCGGCCACCGCCCCTCGTCGGGGTCTCGACTGTACACACTAGTCTACTCCGGAGTATCGATGCCCTGTCTCGAAACTCCCACGACTAGGGACCACAATTAAGGACATGCATATAAACTACCCAACTCTCACGTATATGATCGCCATCATACTGTTGGTAGTAAAGCAAGATCCTAAGGGCTCTATCAAAGTGTAACAAGTAATCAGTCACCTGATCATGTACACGACTGATAAAGGCAAACCAGATAGCATACTATCATTTCGAGTAAGACTGTCCTACCGGTATAGGTCCTCCGCAATCATTGCAATCACGTACCTGCGATCCAATAATTGACTATGAGGGCACTATCTCCAACAATCTCCCACTTGCACTCAAGGCTAATTATTGCAATGTCGACTACTCACAGCCCGTGTGAAACCGAACATCCAACTCCTCTACTAATCAGTTTCACAAAGCCCGTTTGTAAAACTATTGTGTTCGAGAAATAGCCTTAGTGAGTGGATCCGCCTAGATGTTTCTTTCTATATCTCTCTAAATCTCAAGTTCGCGGAGAAAGCCATCTCCCGAATCGAGTAATACCTGTCTTAGAATATGTCTGGATATCTGATGGGACCTAGTTCATAAATGAACTCCAAATCCAAACTTCTTAGACTGTATCGATCACTGAACCTAATCAGTATCCGGCACCATGCCACCCACAGTATCCTCTTGGACCACCTGTCCATAATACTGTCCCTCTTCGTCAGAGGGAAAAACTATAACTCTGACAATCACTCTGTCAACCATGTCACCTTTGAAGCCTGGAATGATAACCGTCTCCCGAAGGAGGCTGCCGTCATCAAATCCGTAGAACATGTACTTATGTTCTAAAACTGCTTCCTTATGTTTCTCCAGGATTGGATTAATACAAACTTATTGCATCTAGTGCAAAAACAACATCTGGTGTGGTACTTGACATCTCATGATTGACTCAATTGCCTAAGCAAGTGATCTGTCAATCATGCACATCCTTCTCCTCTTTAGTCTATACGACACCTTTAGAGAGGGTGACTCCATCACCTGCAGGTACACCACCATGCTAGGAGTCAATTATTCTAAAAACCATTAGAATATCTGCCAAAGTACCCACATTGGGAAACTACCCACATCCAGATCTAAAACCATAGATCCAGAAACCAGAATGTCAAATATTATATCCATATCCTGTCTGGAGAAACAACTGTGTGACGACCACAGTACAACCGATCGTAGTATAGGAATTTTACTTCCTACTCTGTGTATGTCATCCAGATACCATGACATCACACCCTACTACCTCCTTAACAGATCCATCCCCTATTCTGATTGAAGTCAAACCCATGACTGTCATATCAAAATTAGATGATCTATCTCCGCTATAACTGCTCAAGTCTATAAATAGACATAAGCTACTTGCCCACTATGCTTCTGCTGCTCCCACTGACTACGACAACCCTCCTACCGGGTCTCATATCCTGGAACATCAGTAGTGTCAAGTCTGAGTAGATAAGAACCTCCCTGTCACCGTCCTTGAGGCTACCGAAGTACCTCTCGGGTGTCTGAGGTTACCCACCATATCTGCGGAGTGGCTATTGGAATGTCAAACCTGATTGAATATATAGGTCCTATTAATTTTTCCGTAATCGTTCGCGGTTCTGGAATCACTTCCAGTTCTACCATACTCCCACTACTGTTTTCTGAAAAAGATCCATTTTTACTAAAACTGTGGCAAGTCAAGAACAATATCACTATTGATCTTCCAAATGGTAGAATATCAACCCTCGTCATAGCCAGGGTCAACCCACAAACAGCCATTACAGAAACGTGCCTTGAGTTATCCAGAGTCTGGTTTTAAGCATAAGCTGGACAACTCCCCGTACCTTAATATCTTTTAAGGTACGAACTATTCTATATCCAATATAGAAACTTTGGCACTTATTTAATTGGAACCAGATTCAAATCATGCAGCTGTCTCCAGTGCATATCAACTTAATGGAAAGAGGCTAATCAGCATTACTCAACTTAGGAATCCATCCAATTATGAGCAACCTGAAAGAGAAAACTCGTTTCTCAAAACCATCACTATCATCTGAATACCAATCACAAGAATCTACATCTTCGATCTCTTTGAAGAATCCCGATACTTGTGACACCTGGTTCTCTACTTTATTCTTATACCCACAACTTCTCAAAACTTAGACCTTGTATTTCTACGAAACACTTGTCTAAATACTAGAGAAATTATAAGTAAACAGAACATAGTACGAGGACCTACCCTTTTGTCCTGATGGACACTTGGACAACATACAATACTCTGTTTAAGTCCGCTGAGTTTAACAACTCATAACCTGTACGTCGTAGGTTGAAAACTGTACCCTGGCGATTTCCTCAAATATCACCAATTACAACGAATTCCGATATAATGAGGATGATCACCTAATTCCCAATATCTTACTCCCACTCATCATCTGTAAAACCATACAGATATGAGAATGAAACCTGGTAAATACATACCCTTGGAGTAAGTGTCTAATCGGGAAAACAGTTTTTCTTTAACAATGCACTGAAACATGAAAATGTTTCGTAGGGGTATCCTGGTATTCATAGCAATGCCTCTTCCATAATCCAATTCATGACTTCAACCGTATATTTTATTGCCATCTATCCAAATCCCTTTATTTGTCTTTAGTCGTTACCTTCTGTACACCATCGTTAGGCTAAATGGTTTTCTTCCTTCCCTACCGTTCGGCACCAGCCTATGGTTTGGAAGAAGACTATCCAGTAAGCATAATAGGTGTACCCTCCTAAACCAAGGAGTACTCGCATCTCGAGAGAAGGTGATGATAAAAGACAACTGAATAATACCTTATTCTTTTAAAGGTGAAATAGGAGCGGCGATGAAGTACGCGGGTTTGGTCGTGAATGATATCAGTCGCAATTTACTTTGCCCTCTTTCTAATCCCTTTATTTTGTCTTTACATATTACCTTCTGCACACCCTACTTAGGCTAATTGGTTTTCTTCATTCCCTACCTTTCGGCACCAGCCTATGGTTTAGAATAAGACTATCTAATAAGCGTAATAGGTGTACTCTACTAAACCAAGGAGCCCTCGCAACCTGAGAGAAGGTGATAATAAAAGACAACTGAATAAACCAATTCTATTTCTCCTGAACCTTGATCCATCCTCGAAGAAGTTCCTTCGAGTTCGTATATAACCATACGATGGATCTATCCAATGGAAGTGGATATCCGTAGTAATACGGGTGTTCTGAGAAATTCAAAGGGTAAAAGAAGGAGTGGCAATGACTTATGCAACTCAGACAATCCAAAAGCCAGTATTTTAAGAAGGTTCGGTCAACTTGGTCACTGAGTCATAGTCTAGGGTCGGTCAAAGGTCGCTGCCAAAGAGAGAGAGAAAAGAAACACTCTGCGTGCACTCTAACCTAGATCAGAATGGTCATCACTTTATCTAATCCGGAAACCTCCCACTGTCCTGTCAAATTCTCCTCCAAACCTAAAGAAGAATCAATCGGGATCACCCGAAGAGTAAACCAACTCATCAGTGGGAATCGGGATCCAACTCTCATCGCATGATAACGTGATGGAATGCATCCACGTTACTCATACTCCAGAAGGTATGCGCATACTTGGCAAGTTTCAGTTTCTTTAGAAACTCCCGATATGATTTTGTTAGTGTTTATGCCCTAGAAGGCCATTACTGTATCATACTAGCTTGTATATTACTTAATGGAAGCTTGGGATATTCACATGTATATAACAGTCTTGCTAAACATGGTAGTATGCTACTTGGTTTTTCTATCTTAATATGTGAGTATACGTATTGATAGAGCTCTTAGGATCTTGCTTGTCTACCAGCGTTGTGATGGCAGTCACACTAGTGGGGGCTGGGTAGTCTACAAGCACATCCTTATTCAGGTCCCTGGTCGTTGGATTATCGAGACAGAGCATCGATACTCCGGAGTAGACTAGTGTGTACGCTTCTCATCCCAGTTGGGGAGATGGTCTGTCCCACAGCCATCAGTACGTCGTACTGGAGATAGTATACAGGTGCTCGTTAGGTTACGGGTACACCGGACAGGACTCACAGGGAACTGTTGGTTGGTTTGATACCAGTCGTCAGTGAACAGTTCCCAGGTGACATGAGTACAGCGTAGTCCGCAGACTTGACACTGCTACTTCGCCTCGAGTGTGTCCCACTGTTCTTAGATTGCTACCCTACCACGGCTCAAAGGAGTCGTGCAAACAGGTAGCAGTTGGGTGCAGTCCCGAGCACTTGGAGGCAGTGGCGGTTAGACAGGATTCGTCCCTCCCGGTATTGGGAGTAGATATCGTGCTGTGTCAGAGAGCCATTACGCAAAGTCCCTGGCCAGGGCAAGCGAGATTTGATGGTAGGTTCCAGCAGTTTCTCAGGGTGTAATGGGCTTCACTCCGACACGACTTATACCGCTATTAGGGGACTGACGCTTGCCGCCCCCCTAGGCCCGATATGCGATAGTCTTGGACAAACGGACCGGACTGTATGGAGATTGTCACATCAGACTCAGTAGGAGTTCGGATGGGTTTACTCATCGGCCTTCTTATCGACAACTACCTGGGGACCGTTACGTACAGCTAGTGCCGCTTGCGGTCTGTGGTTAAACCCACTGCCAGCGTAGTAGTCGAGTCTCTAGAGTCCCACACAGAGAGTTTCCTACTCCATGCGAAACGATATAGAGGTTGCATGGTTTTGCGACAAAGGGTTCGGACGCATACGTGCGTTTACGCGCGTACGACTTTCGGACAGATTTTACCAGTCGGCTTTGGTTTAAGCCAGTTACTGGTATCCGGTTATTGGATTTTTACAGTCTAAAGTTTTTCCGTATTTTTACGGATCGGAGGGGCGTTCTCGTAATTACTCGAGAAGCTTCTAGAAGATGTGACTAAGGAGGTTTGTTTTGGATGAGAGAGTGAGTCATAGTGGTGATTCATTCACTTCATTAATGCACATTTATTGCTTAATGACTCATGCTAATGAATCATCACAAGATATTTTGTGAAGCATGCTTATTCATTTCCTTTTATGATTATTTGAAAATAAGAATGCTTCATATTATTATGATACACTCTCTCTCTTCTCTCATTATCATATCACACATTCTCTCTCCTCAAGCTCTCATCTTCTAACCCTAATCCTTAATCCTCATGTGTTGAGATCAAAGGATTAGTTAGACTAAACAATCCATAACCTTCACTCTATATCATCCTCTCATCTTTGATTAGCAATCAAAGTTGATTAGTTACCTCAAGTTAGAGGTTTAGCTTGGAGTTTCGCTCTCGGGTGGATCGTCTACTACCTAGAGAAGGCCGAGGAGAACAAAGGAGGACGTAAAGAAGAAGGACCGGTTTCATTAGGTATAATCCCTAATCACTTATGAAAAGAAACTCATAGAATACGGTTTTTTAGAGTTTAGCTTCGATTCAAGCGGTTAGTCGATGTTCGTTGTTTAAACTTGATAAGTTTTTGTTAATTCCGCCTCCCCATAAGTACTGGGGTGTACTACATCGACTTACAGTGGTATCAGAGCCTCGCTAAACACTAAATAACTTAATCGCAAATTTGTACGAATTTCGAACGAAAAAACGAACCCGGAAAACCCTAATTCTGTTTAGTTTCTGTCGAACTTAAAATCAAGTCCTAAAATTTTTTTAATGTGTTCAGAGAGCTAGAAAGGAGTCCAGGAGACCCAAGAAATTCGAGCCCATGAATCGGCAACTCGGCCGCGCAAGCGCGGCGGATCGGTGGGATCCGCCGCCCTTCCGCGGCGCTTTGGCCGAGTCATGGACTCGTCTTTCTTGTGTGGGTCCCCTGTGACATTTGGGGTTTTCTGGAATATTTAATTATTGCTCAGGTTACTGTTTAACAGAGCAGATTTTGGAGCAATATTGATGTTGTTTATTCGATCGAAAAATACGGTATTTGCGTATTGGATTATATCTGTGATTGTTTAATGTGTTCGTAAACCTTCCCCAACTGCTAGTATGTCGGTTGGCAGGGGGTTGCACATTTCTGAAATGGTTATATCTGTTTGTGCATATAAACTGTATTGGACTGTTGTGGTGTATAGCCGGGGTTAGCAATGGTTTATTGATTTATTCATTTGTTGTAAATGTAATTGTTGTAATATTATTTTCGCGGGGCACTTCCAGGTTGCGGTTGTAGCCACCGTTGTATTATTTCATTTTACTGTTTTTGCTCCTAGGACTGACCCAAGGTGGGGTACACAGACTGCCGGGTGGGTAGTTTGCCGTACCCGTAGGGGTCGAGGGTGGGGTAAACGGCTATTCATCACAACTGTGTAATCTGTCTTTTCTTGCAGGCTCAAAAGAAATACAGATTGCTTGCAAATCCAATATTGTTTATCTGTGTTCTGGAATGAATATCATTGCGTCAGACGAATGTAAAATATCTATATTTATTATAGCTATTTAGACGTCACTTATGTTTTACACCCGCGCTAGCCCAGCCCCCGCTCTGTCGTTAGTTAAGTAACCTAACGGGTAATGACGGGACCCCGTGGCGAATGCGGATGGCATAAGAGGACGTTATATTTTCGTTGTTTTCTGCAATGATAGGTTAATGATGGGACGCATTATCTATAATGCAAAGTAAAACAAACCAAAGTTTAAATCGCTGGAACAATTTAAAAGAAACCACTCGGTTATTTTTAAAACAGATATTTTTAAATGCGGAGATTTAACCACTCCTTTTAAAAGCTATCAGGTTCCTTCGGTTATATCAAGTTCACTACGTTTATGGTTTCGCCAAAACCAGTCGTAGCCCTCCGTCGTTTCATTTGGGTATTCAGTAGTATTCAAGCTATGCATTTTGGCCAAAGTCAAGGCATAGTGTTTGGTAGCTACTGGGTTTTCATTTGTTGCATAAGATAGATGAGTTAGTTTGGGACAGTCGTATTATCATTTGACCAAAGTCAGGGGTATATACGGATGGGTTCAAATTGACAAGATAATGACGGGTAGAACTTGACATGTGACTTATGACATTTTGACCAAAGCCAAGGTCATAAGAGCATGGGGCAAAAACTTATATCGGGAATTTCTAAAGAAACTGAAATTTGCAGAGAGATGCATACCATTTGGAGTTTGATGAATGTTGGTAGGATTCCTTCAACATTATCATACGATGATATTTGGATCCCGATCCTACTGTGAGTATATGCTACTTATCAGGATATTCGTCGCTTAACGATCAATGCTATAAACCTAGTAGGTGTCCAGAAAAGTGTCAGCGGGGTTACGCCCCCAGAGAAAAGAGGTTATTTAATTAAGGAACTTCGCGAAAGCGTTGGAAAACCTCCCTCGAAGTATCGACACCGGCCTGGCTGAACGGTTAAGCAAGTATTGTACGGTGAGAATAGTCTTGGCTAATTCTTCTTTTATGGTTTGAGGAAGGATTCGAGAAACAGTGGGAGCCATCCAGTTTAGATAAACTAAAAACCACTCTAAACTTGCAAGAGCATCATGCTAAAGAGTTTTCTTCTCTCTCTCCTAATTGCAGCGACCCTGAAAATGACTGGACTTAAGTTACTTTTAGAGAAAAATATACTGACGGGGCCAAACTATAAAGATTGGCTGCGGAATGTCAAGATGGCTTTGACCTATGACAAACTGGGGTACGTCCTCACCGCTACAGCACCTGCTGTCCTTGGTCCCAAATCCAGCAATGCGGATAAGGAAATCCGTAAAACCTGGGATTTAGATTGCGCGAGAGCCAAGTGCATCGTGCTTGCCTCGATGAATAATGAACATCAGAGGAGGCACGAGGATATGTCTCTAGATGGCATATTTCTCCATACAAAGGAACTTTATGGAGAGCAATCTCGTATAGCAAGATACGAGACCTCAAAGAAATTGTTTCGAGCGAGGTTGGCTGTCGGGTCATCGGTAGGTGAACATGTCCTACAGATGATTGGCTATATAGAAGAGCTCGCAGACCTTGGGACGACTTTGGATAATGAGCTCTATACAGACCTTGTTCTCCAGTCCCTTCCTCCCACCTACGCCCAGTTTATCCTCAACTTCAATCTTCAAGGAAAAGAAGTTGAACTTGCGGAACTCCTGAACATGTTAAGGAGTGCGGAGGGCACCTTGCAGAAAGCAAGGGAAACACCCGCTATGTTTGTTGGCGGAGCATCTTCTTCCGGGTCCAAGGCTAGGGCCAAAGGAAGGAAGAAGAAGGCCGCACCCAGACCTAGAGGAGGTGTTAGTAAGGTGGGAAAGAAGGGAAAGAAAAAGTTTACAGCACCGGTAGTTGGCCTGGATGAGTGCTTCCATTGTCACAGGAAAGGGCACTGGAAGAAGGATTGCAAGGCGTGGAACGCCAAGAACCAGGAACCGAAGCAAGCTGTGGCTTCGACTTCAGGTGTGTTTGTAATTGAGAATTGTCTGTCGATCAACTCTACTTCCTGGGTATTGGATACCGGGTCAGGATCTCATATTTGCAATTCATTGCAGGCACTGAGAAACCGTAGAGTGCTGAAGGAAGGTGATATGATCCTCAGGGTTGCTAACGGAGCTAGCGTGGGAGCTGCGTCCGTCGGGGATTATCACCTAGGATTGACGAGTGGACACATTTTGGTTTTACATAACTGTTATTTTGTACCCAGCTTAACGTGTAATATCATATCAGTTTCCTTGTTATCAAATAAAGGTTATGATTTCACGTTTGTAAGAGATGTTGTCAACATCCACCTTAATCATGGTTTGATTGGGTCTGGTACTTTAAATAACGGCATATATGTGTTAAACCAACTCCAAATTTTCAATGTCCAGAACACACTAAAAAGAAAGTCTCCAGATTTAAATAAAGCTTTCTTATGGCATTGTAGACTGGGTCACATCAATGAGAGAAGGTTGACTAAGTTGCATAGAGAAGGATATTTGGACACGTTCGAATATCAAACTTATGACACTTGTCAATCTTGTCTCAAAGGAAAGATGACAAAGACTCCATTCACTGGACAAGGAGTAAGAGCGAGCGAGCTCTTAGGACTCATACACAGTGATGTATGCGGTCCAATGTCTACACATGCGAGAGGTGGTTTTTCCTATTTCATTACTTTCACGGATGATTACTCAAGATACGGATTCATTTATCTGATGAAACATAAATCCGAGGCTTTTGAGAAATTCCAAGAGTATAAGAATGAAGTAGAAAACCAAACCGGCAAAAGTATAAAGACACTTAGATCTGATCGAGGTGGAGAATACTTGAGTGCCGAGTTCCTAGGTTACCTAAAAGAGAAAGGAATTCTCTCTCAGCTTACTCCTCCATACACTCCACAGCATAACGGTGTATCGGAGAGACGGAATCGAACCCTATTGGATATGGTACGATCCATGATGAGTAATGCTGAGTTACCGCGATCTTTCTGGGGTTATGCGCTTGAATCAGCGGCATATCTTCTGAACAGAGCTCCTACCAAGACTGTGCCTACCACTCCATATCAGATGTGGACTGGGAAGAAACCCCATCTTCAGCATATGAAGATTTGGGGATGTCCAGCTTTTGTTAAAAAGCAGCATGTGGACAAGCTCGAGGCACGATCAGTAAAATGTATGTTTGTGGGATATCCAAAGAACTCCAAGGGATATTATTTCTATTACGCAGAGGAACAAAAGGTTTTTGTTTCTCGTAATGCCCATTTTCTGGAAAATCAGTTTTTAGAAAAGGAAATAAGTGGGAGCGAAATAGAACTA
Source organism: Agapanthus africanus (assembly GCA_030015575.1). Lineage (NCBI taxonomy): Eukaryota > Viridiplantae > Streptophyta > Magnoliopsida > Asparagales > Amaryllidaceae > Agapanthus > Agapanthus africanus. The sequence continues at coordinate 303,955,650 of JASDDO010000016.1, read as the reverse complement.
GAAGAAATTCCAGAACCACGAACTACTGCTGAAAGTTTGGTAGAACCAGAGGTTCAAGAAGAACAGAACATTCCCGCACCCCTCCGCAGGAGTAGTAGGCCGTCTCATCCGCCTGAGAGATACTACGGTTTTCTCATAGACGGGGATAGAGAGGATTGCATCATAGATGATGATGAACCTACTGACTTCAGGCAGGCCATCCAGAGCGGCGACTCGGTACGATGGCTAGATGCAATGCGGACCGAGATGGAGTCCATGTACACCAACAAAGTATGGACTTTGGACTTTGCTCCAGATGGGGTAAAACCCATAGGATGCAAATGGATCTTCAAGAAAAAGATTGGTGTAGATGGACAGGTGGAAACCTATAAGGCTAGACTTGTTGCAAAGGGTTTTCGTCAAAGACCTGGTTTGGACTATGACGAAACCTTTTCTCCAGTGGCTATGCTCAAATCCATTCGGGTCCTTCTTGCTATTGCTGCCTTCCATGATTATGAAATCTGGCAGATGGACGTAAAGACGGCTTTTCTGAATGGAAATTTAGAAGAGAGCGTCTATATGGATCAGCCAGAGGGTTTCAATCAGAGTGGGAGCAGCGGGAAAGTATGCAAGCTGCTTAAGTCTATTTATGGACTAAAGCAGGCATCGCGGAGTTGGAACATCTGTTTTGATGAGACAGTCAAAGAATATGACTTTATCAAAAATCCAGATGAACCGTGCATATATAGTAAAGTTGTGGCCAGAAGTGTCGTATTCCTCGTCTTGTACGTGGATGACATTCTATTGATAGGAAATGACATTCCTATGCTACAATCTGTCAAAGGATTCTTGTCACACAGGTTCTCCATGAAAGACCTGGGTGATGCCTCTTACATTCTGGGGATCCGGATCTATCGTGATAGATCCAAGAGGATGTTGGGACTTTCGCAGTCCAGGTATATCGACACTGTACTGAAAAGATTCAGTATGGAAGATTCTAAGCGCGGTAATCTACCGGCTTGTCACGGAATCACCCTCTCCAAAGAGATGTCTCCCAAGACTGATTTGGAAAGGGAACGCATGTCTATTATACCCTACGCTTCTGCGGTAGGCTCTATAATGTATGCGATGTTGTGTACCAGACCAGATGTAGCTTACGCACTGAGCGTGGTAAGCCGGTATCAGTCAGACCCAGGGGAGAAACACTGGATAGCAGTAAAGAACATTCTCAAGTACCTGAGGAAGACTAAGGAGATGTTCTTGGTTTACGGCGGAAAAGACCTCAGGTTGGAGGCCTTTGCTGATTCCGGCTTCCAGAGTGATAAGGACGATTCCAAGTCCATGTCGGGTTATGTCTTTACCCTCAATGGAGGGGCGGTGTGCTGGAAGAGCTCCAAGCAGGACACCGTTGCTGACTCGACGATGGAAGCGGAGTATATAGCTGCTTGCGATGCCGCAAAAGAAGCAGTCTGGATGAAGAAGTTCCTAACAGAACTTCAGGTGGTTCCTACCATAGTTGATCCAATACCTCTGTATTGCGACAACAACGGAGCTATAGCTTTAGCGAAGGAACCAAGGTCCCATCAGAAGTCCAGACACATCTTGAGGCGGTATCACCTGATCAGGGAGATCATTGATCGTCAGGAGATCGAGGTTCGGAGAGTTGCTTCAGAAGAGAACATTGCTGATCCATTCACGAAGGCCCTTCCTCAGATTCAGTTCGAGAGGCTACTCGAGATCATTGGTCTACGATATGCCAGTACATGGCCCTAGTGCAAGTGGGAGATTGTTAGTGTTTATGCCCTAGAAGGCCATTACTGTATCATACTAGCTTGTATATTACTTAATGGAAGCTTGGGATATTCACATGTATATAACAGTCTTGCTAAACATGGTAGTATGCTACTTGGTTTTTCTATCTTAATATGTGAGTATACGTATTGATAGAGCTCTTAGGATCTTGCTTGTCTACCAGCGTTGTGATGGCAGTCACACTAGTGGGGGCTGGGTAGTCTACAAGCACATCCTTATTCAGGTCCCTGGTCGTTGGATTATCGAGACAGAGCATCGATACTCCGGAGTAGACTAGTGTGTACGCTTCTCATCCCAGTTGGGGAGATGGTCTGTCCCACAGCCATCAGTACGTCGTACTGGAGATAGTATACAGGTGCTCGTTAGGTTACGGGTACACCGGACAGGACTCACAGGGAACTGTTGGTTGGTTTGATACCAGTCGTCAGTGAACAGTTCCCAGGTGACATGAGTACAGCGTAGTCCGCAGACTTGACACTGCTACTTCGCCTCGAGTGTGTCCCACTGTTCTTAGATTGCTACCCTACCACGGCTCAAAGGAGTCATGCAAACAGGTAGCAGTTGGGTGCAGTCCCGAGCACTTGGAGGCAGTGGCGGTTAGACAGGATTCGTCCCTCCCGGTATTGGGAGTAGATATCGTGCTGTGTCAGAGAGCCATTACGCAAAGTCCCTGGCCAGGGCAAGCGAGATTTGATGGTAGGTTCCAGCAGTTTCTCAGGGTGTAATGGGCTTCACTCCGACACGACTTATACCGCTATTAGGGGACTGACGCTTGCCGCCCCCCTAGGCCCGATATGCGATAGTCTTGGACGAACGGACCGGACTGTATGGAGATTGTCACATCAGACTCAGTAGGAGTTCGGATGGGTTTACTCATCGGCCTTCTTATCGACAACTACCTGGGGACCGTTACGTACAGCTAGTGCCGCTTGCGGTCTGTGGTTAAACCCACTGCCAGCGTAGTAGTCGAGTCTCTAGAGTCCCACACAGAGAGTTTCCTACTCCAGGCGAAACGATATAGAGGTTGCATGGTTTTGCGACAAAGGGTTCGGACGCATACGTGCGTTTACGCGCGTACGACTTTCGGACAGATTTTACCAGTCGGCTTTGGTTTAAGCCAGTTACTGGTATCCGGTTATTGGATTTTTACAGTCTAAAGTTTTTCCGTATTTTTACGGATCGGAGGGGCGTTCTCGTAATTACTCGAGAAGCTTCTAGAAGATGTGACTAAGGAGGTTTGTTTTGGATGAGAGAGTGAGTCATAGTGGTGATTCATTCACTTCATTAATGCACATTTATTGCTTAATGACTCATGCTAATGAATCATCACAAGATATTTTGTGAAGCATGCTTATTCATTTCCTTTTATGATTATTTGAAAATAAGAATGCTTCATATTATTATGATACACTCTCTCTCTTCTCTCATTATCATATCACACATTCTCTCTCCTCAAGCTCTCATCTTCTAACCCTAATCCTTAATCCTCATGTGTTGAGATCAAAGGATTAGTTAGACTAAACAATCCATAACCTTCACTCTATATCATCCTCTCATCTTTGATTAGCAATCAAAGTTGATTAGTTACCTCAAGTTAGAGGTTTAGCTTGGAGTTTCGCTCTCGGGTGGATCGTCTACTACCTAGAGAAGGCCGAGGAGAACAAAGGAGGACGTAAAGAAGAAGGACCGGTTTCATTAGGTATAATCCCTAATCACTTATGAAAAGAAACTCATAGAATACGGTTTTTTAGAGTTTAGCTTCGATTCAAGCGGTTAGTCGATGTTCGTTGTTTAAACTTGATAAGTTTTTGTTAATTCCGCCTCCCCATAAGTACTGGGGTGTACTACATCGACTTACAGATTTATGCCCCATGCTCTTATGACCTTGGCGTATGTCAACAAATCATAAGTCACATGTCAAGTTCTGCCCGTCATTATCTTGTTAATTTGAACCCACCCGTACATACCCTTGACGTATGCCAATAAGGTAATACGACTGTCCCAAACCAACTCATCTATCTATGCAACAAATGAATACCCAGCAGCTACCAAACACTATGCCTTGACGTATGCCAACAAACATAGCTTGAATACTACTGACCATCCATAAGAAACGACGGAGGGCTACGGCTGGTTTTTGGCGAAAAACCTTTAACGTAGTGAACTTGATATCGCTGAAGGAACCTGATAGCTTTTTTTAAAATATAGTGGCGAAAACCTTTTGCTAAAGAGGTCACTCCCGGTAAAGGGATCTCGGCTCTTTCCTCGTGGAATGAGGTGCAGGATATTCCACTGAATACCGCTATGCAAAGCAACATGTAATCGACTATAGTGAAGTTATTACTCTGACGCAAACTTCTGCCCAAGGGGTCAGTCCCGGTGAAGGGATATCGGCCCTTGCCCCGTCGAATGAGGTGCAGGATATTCCACTGAATACCGCTATGCATAACAAAAGAAAACGTTTTTGCAATAACACTTTTTAAATTTGTTCCAACAACTGCAAACAGGTTTGCTTTACTTTGCATTGATCAGAATCAACACGGTCCCATCATTTAATCACACCAGAAAAGAACGAAAATAAAATGTACGTATATGCCATCCGCATTCGTCACTGGGTCCCGTCATCACCCGTTAGGTTACTTAACTAACGACAGAGCGGGGACTGGACTAGCGCGGGTGTAAAACATATACAACATCTAATAGTATATAAACCAATATACAGTAATCGCTCCAGGCGTGATAGTATGCAACATTACAGAAAAGTAATAAGCATCACAGAACAATACAGATAATCTGGGATCCCCGGGTTTCACAGAGCCGCTGCTGAAACCCGACGTTCCCCTGTCGTGTGGATAGCCTGTGCAATGAAACCTAGACCCCTACGGGTGCGGCAAGTTACCCGCCAAAACCTGAAGCGAGGCAGCCCCCTACAGCATAGTGAATGGACCACCCAGCACTTCACGGAATCCGGTAATCTTGGGCACCCCTCCTTGGGTCAACCTGTACCCCCTACGAGTGCGGCGAATAGTCTGCCAATTCTAGAGTGGGACCCCTCTGCCTCTCAAAGCCATGAGATGCGGACCCGTTGCCCCCCAGAACCCGGCTATCCGTGCACTCCGTCGCGGGGAAAAACCTAGTACAGTAATGAAAAATAGTACAATAGGTACATCGACCGCAACCTGGTCGTGCCCCAAAAGAATATTATACAACAGGCAGTGACGGCAGTCCACATGTTGGACGCTCGCCCCGCAATATCAAATGTACAAATAAACTCAAACAGTACTATCATTGCACACTGCTATCCACCATGACAAATCCGCAACATCACAGCACAACACAGAACATCAACGCGAATGTCACGTTCGCAAACCCGTCTAAAAGAACTATAGCAATCAGACGCGGTTTACCGATCAAATGACATTCCCGGTCGGAGATATAATGTAAGCACTGTAAACTAACATATTTAAATTTCGATCGACCAAATATCAAAAAGTGGGCCCCACGACTTACTGGTGAACATTAACAAAACCTGGGCCAAAACGATATTTACCAAAAACCACAAAATCCAACAGAGAAGAAACTGACAAAATTTGATGCATTGATTCCCTAGGATGGCCGCGGATGCGCGGCCAAACCATGGGTTTAGCCGCGTTTCCGCGGCTCATTAGAGGAATCACATGCTCAAATTTCGTCTTGATTCTTAGAAATCCCTGCACTGATTTTTAAGACATGTAGAATTAATTTCTGAGACCATTTAAAAACAACAGAAACTGTCGAGCTAGGATTTTGCAATTTTCGATTTCCGGTTCGATCGATGTTTTAAACGCGTTAGCACAAGTTAGCATAGCAAAATGGTGAGGCTCTGATACCACTGTAAGTCTACGGTAGCGCCCCGGCCGTCTACAGACGCCAAATGCGGAACAAAAAACTTTTAACTGGCGCTATCGTATACTTTAACCCGGATCTGCCATTATTGCTAAACTAACAAACTGAAAGGTTATACCGAATGATCCGAGTCCTTCGTTCTTTAACCATCATCCCACGCTCCGTTGCGGCTGCTCTGATCTCGTCGATCTCCGATCTCCTCGTCCAGGTGGCACCACATCACTGATTCTTTAAACGGGCTCCCGCCTCTGACTTGAGGCAACTCGATCGTCAAGTTTGCTAAAAGAGACGACCAAGAATGATGTAGAGAATGAGTAGATGACTTTGTCTCACTTCGTCCAAGTCCGTGGACGATCGGTTAATGAAGTTGCCATTTAATCGGGTGATGGAATGAAAGAGGTAATGAAATTTCCATGCACCCTAAACCATAGTCTTTTCTCTCCAAAAATGAAATCAATCTCACTCCCTCTCACAAATAGTGGCCGGCCAATATATAGCAAAGAGGGAGGTGATGGTAGGAGCAAGGAGGGGGTGACCATAAAAGAAAGAAGCTTATCTTGATCATTAAAGAAAAGCATGACTCACTTAGAAACAATGAATCATAACAACCTTAGTCATCAAGCATTAATGGCACCATTAATGCACTAACGACTCACCATGTCAAGTCACTCTCTCTAGAATCTTCTAGAAGAATCCACACTCATCTCAAGAAAAGATAAACCCGTCTTTAACCAAATGTTAAAAGACGGCTGATAGAAAACTGGAAACTGGCAACTTTCAAAAGTGATCCTGAAACGACTTTCAGGATAACCCCGAAACTGTATAAATATACCCGCATTTGTATTACGACCGAATACAAATGCAACTGAGACAAAGATATTATACCTACTCAATATAATACTCGGATCCGGCTTAAACCAAAGCCGACCAGTATCATCTGCCCGAAAAATAACACGTGCGTAAACGCACGTGCATTTTCCGAACCCTGCCATAAAACCATACGGCCTCTACAACGTTTCGCCCGAACTTGGGAAACTGTCTGTGGGGGACTCTAATGACTCGTCAGTACCCTGGCAGTGGGTTTAACCACAAACCGTCAGCGGCACTAGCAATGCGTAACGGCTGCCCATGGACTGACCTCAAGGGATGCCGATGAGCGAACTCATCCGGAAAACCCTACTGAGCCTAACAATGACAATGTATATATAGTCCGGTCCGTTCGTCTATGAGTATCGCATATCTGCCTAGGGGGCTAGTAACGTCAGACCCCCAATAGCAGTATAAGTCGTGTCGGAGTGAAGCCCAATAACACCCTGAGATACTACTGGAGTACCTACCAGTAAATCTCCTTCCATGGCCATGGACTTTGTGTAATGGCTCTCCTAGACACAGCACGATCTCGCCCCCAATACCGGGAGAGACGAATCCCCTGCCGATCCGCTCACGTGCCTCCATATGGCTCGGGACTGTACCCAAAAACTACCTGTTTGCACGACTCCTTTGAGCCGTGGTAGGGTAGAAATCAAAGCACAGTGGGAACTCACACGAGACAAATGACGACCTCAGTTCGATGAACTAACCTGTACACATGTCACCAGGGAACTGCTATCTGACGATAGATATAATACTAACTAGCAGATTCCCTGCGAGTCCTGTCCGGTGTACTCATAACCCAATGAGCACCTGTATACATCTTAGGTGATCCAACTGACACCAGTGGCTTGTGAGACCGGCCACCGCCCCTCGTCGGGGTCTCGACTGTACACACTAGTCTACTCCGGAGTATCGATGCCCTGTCTCGAAACTCCCACGACTAGGGACCACAATTAAGGACATGCATATAAACTACCCAACTCTCACGTATATGATCGCCATCATACTGTTGGTAGTAAAGCAAGATCCTAAGGGCTCTATCAAAGTGTAACATGTAATCAGTCACCTGATCATGTACACGACTGATAAAAGCAAACCAGATAGCATACTATCATCTCGAGTAAGACTGTCCTATCGGTATAGGTCCTCCGCAATCATTGCAATCACGTACCTGCGATCCAATAATTGACTATGAGGGCACTATCTCCAACAGGTATATCATGACAAGGTATCGATATTCCAGAGTAGACTAGCGTATACGTTTCTTGACCCATATGATGGGCGATGGATGATCCCATATCCATTGGTGTTGTGACATCGAAGATTGTATACGGGTGCTCAGTGGAGACTGGGTACACTGAACGGACTTACCAAGAATTCCTATATGGTATTATATCTATCGTCGGATAGCAGTTCTCTGGTGACACCGGTACAGGTTAGTCTGTAGACCCGAGATCGTCATAGAGTCTTGTGTGTTCTCCAACCGTACTTTGATTTCCACCCTACCACGGCTCTACTGAGTCATGCAAACGGGTAGCTTTTGGGTATTGTCCCGAGACATATGGAGACAGTAAGCGATAGGAGGGGTTTCGTCTCTCCCGGTATTGGGAGTTGATATTGCGCAATGTGCGATTGGCTCTGACTTGAAGTCCCTGGTCAGGGCTGATGAGATTTACTGATAAGTGTTATCAGTAGTTTCTTGACCGGTCATAGACTACATCGACATGACTTATTGAGTTATTAGGGCTCGACGATTCCATCCCTAGATTTGATATGTAGCATATCAGACGAAGAGACCGGACTGTATGGTAAGTGATGCCAATGGCTCGACAGGAGTTTTGACAGGTTCGCTTGTTTTTTTTCTGATCGCTCAATACCCGGGTGGCCATTACTTTTAGCTGACCGCTTGCGGCTTGTAGGTGTTTTGATATGATCATCACCTACTGCCAGCGTATTGACGAGTCTTAGAGTCCCATACAGGATTTTTCTAGCTCAGGCGAAATGATGTGGAGTGCATATGAGATATGTGCGGGAGCTCGACTAAATGCGAGTATGTGATACCGTATTTTAATCGAGCGTTGTAAGTGCACGGCGGCGGCCCGGTCGTCGATCCGACGCCGGAAACGCGGAAACAAAAAACTTTACAAACTAATAAACCGGCACCACCGCGCACAAAAATCCTGGATCGGGCCATTAACCTAGCTACTAGCAAACTAAAAGATGGGAAGAGAGATATACCAAGCGATTCGAGTCCTTCAGTCCTCGTCTCCACTCCGATCACTCGCGGAATCTCCGTCCGTCACCTCCTCGTCGGAAAGGGCACCACGTAGCCGATTTCTTTTACGGGCTCCCACCTCTGGACCGAGGCAACTCGGGCACGAAGTTGGCAAGCCGACGCATCCAAGGGTACTGTAGGTGTAGTATAGTAGCTTGTCCCTTTGGGGTTTATGATGTTGCCTTAATGTTGTGGAGGAGGAAAAATAAGCTTTGGAGTGATGTGTGTAATTTTGCAAGCAAGCATAAAATGAGATAATATATCTTCCACCACTAGAAAAAAAAGAATCATCTCTCCTCTCTCCTCCTCTAAGTGGCCGGCCTCACCTTTGAATGGTGGAGGAAAAAACCAAGTGCAATCAAGTGGAGGGAAAAAAGGAATGATAAAGGGAAAAAAAGCTCACATCAATTTCTTATCTCAATCCTTTCATTTCCATTCTTAATAAATGCAAGGAATGACCCAAAAGAAATCTCATTATGAAGGAACTATCATGAAGCTCTCATATGCAAGAAACCCCCTCCACAATAAGTTATTTGCAAACTTGCAAATAACCTCCTAAATCACAAAAGTCCGGCCGTGAAGGAACAAAGGAAAACCGGCCGGAACGGAATGCAAACTGGCAACTTCAGAAAACTGATCCCATAATAAATTACAGGAAAACCCCGCGACTGCATATACATGCCCGCATTTGTATTCCCACTGAACACAAATGCAAAGAGACAAAATCTACACTGTCTAATACTAGGATCTGGCTTAAATCAAAGCCCGCTAGTAAAATCCGTCCGATCACGATCCGTGCAATACCGCACGTATCTGATCGAACCCTGCCATATCTCCATACGGCCTCTACAGCGTTTCGCCCGAAACTTGAGTAACTGTCTGAGTGGGGAACTCTAAAAACTCGTCAATACTTTGGCTGTGGATTTAACCACTAGCACGTCAGAGGTATTTGCCATACGTGATGGGCCACCAGCTATCGACCAAAAGGGACGTCTGTGAGCGAACTCATACTGACACCCTACTGAGTCTGTCAGTGACAATATCCGCACAGTCCGGTCTGTTCGTCTATGAGCATCGCATGGCGGGCCTAGAGGGTTGGTAAAAGTCAGACCCCCAAAATCGGTACAAGTCGTGTCGGAGTGTAGCCCAGAACACATTGAGATACTACTGGAATACCTACCAGTAAATCTCCTGCCTCGGCCGAGGGCTTTGTGTAATGGCTCTCCTAGACACAGCGCGACCTCACCCCCAATACCGGGAGAGACGAACCCCTGCAGATCCGCTCACTGCCTCCATGTGGCTCGGGACTGTACCCAACTAAAACCTGTTTGCACGTCTCCATTGAACGTGGTAGGGTAGTAATCAAAGTACAGTAGGAACTCACACGAGACAAATGACGATCCTCAGGTCGATGAACTAACCAGTACACATGTCACCAGGGAACTGCTATCTGACGTCAAGTATAAGACCAACTAGCTTGTTCCCGGCGGGTCCTGTCCGGTGTACTCATAAACCAATGAGCACCTGTATACATCTTAGGTGAACCAATTGACACCAGTGGCTTGTGAGACCGGCCAACGCCCCTCGTCGGGGTCTCAACTGTATACACTAGTCTATTCTGGAGTATCGATGCCTTGTCTTGAAACTCCCACGACTAGGGACTTTTTAAGGATGTGCTTATAGACCCCAGCTCCCACGTATATGATCGCCCTCATACTGCTGGTAGTCAAGCAAGAATCCTAGGGGCTCTATCAACGTGCAATAGTGATCAGTAAGGTCACCAAAAGCAGTACACGATGATAAAGATAAACCAGATAGCATACCATCATCTTGAGTAAGACTGTCCTACCTGAATAGGTCCTCCCTCAATTATTGCAATCACGTGCCTGTGATCCAATAATTGACTCTGAGGGCATTATCTCCAACAGGCGTTTATTATAGGTCGGGTCTCATTTGATGTAATCGATTTATTAAATCAAGTGTTGATTTAATATTGACTTTTAGCTCACTTTTAATTAAACCTTTTCTTTTGGATGTATGCATATATGTTTATACATACACATGATGATGTGCATGCACACATACATACATATATACATACATACATATCATGGTTGATGATACATAGAAGATGGCAATACAAGACTTACATGGTTAATAAATATCTTCTATTTTGTTTATGGTTTAAAGAAAAGGAAATTAGCTAAAATGACTTATTTTTCTACACACTTCTTCTTTGACCATTGATTTTAACTATGGTTATATTTCTTTTGTTCTTTAACCCATCCAAATAATATCTAGATATTTAGCCAACCATGGTTATATTTGAGAGTGTCTCATATATAATCTTTTCTTTTCAATTATTGAAAAAAGAAGTTTTTTTTATATTCATAAAAGCTTGTGCCATCTTCACCTTCCTCCTTCTTCAAGCTCTCTTGAGTTTTGTTTTGAGTGAGGAACTTAAAAAGAAACGGTTTTCAAGTAAGTTTACAAACCACATAACCATTCTACACTACCGTAGCCCTTTAGTGTAGAGTGTTTTCTTCATTTTGTGAAGTTAAGAGCTTGATCTAGAAATCTCCAGATGGATCATCGTAGACGACGAAGGATATTGAGCAGAGTCGTTCCAAACTTCGTGCAAAGCCGTAGGAGTCCTAAAGACCGAAGGAGTTGGCGACAAAGGTTGTATTTCCTTTTCCTTTAGCTTAGACTTCTTATTATGATGTTATTACTCTAATCTCTAGTTACGATTCGTAGTTCGTTTGTAATAGCCCTCTAAAATTTAAAAGTTCACTATTTTATGATGTTGCAACCTTACTAGAGGCGCTACTACATACGAACATAGTATCAGAGCCTAAATAGAGCTTTGGGTAAACCGGAGGACGTTTAAAAACTCAATTGAACATGAAAAATGACATTTTTGCATGCTCACTAGAAATTTTTTCAAAAGTTGGAATTTTTGTAATTAACAATATGCAGAAAATAGAGCAGGGTTTTCTATGGATCCCTAAGAAAAACGAGCGTCTAACTCGACACAACGACCGCGGAACCACGGCCAAAGAGGTGTATTTGCGGCAGTTCTGCGGCGCCGTTGGTGTGTGTAACGTTTTAGAATTCGTTTTGTGAATGTTTCCGTTTTTGGGTGAAATTCGTCGGTATATTCTGTTTTGTATCGACTGTGATCAAACGGCCATATAGACTTGCCAGCACCTAGTTTAGCTAAAATAAAGCTAGTGCGCAAGTTTTGGGGTTATATGGGACGTTTTGGTCCAATTTGAATTTTTCCTAATTTTAATATTATTTTAATGCGGTATTCACTTTTTGGGAATTTCTCTTTTGTGATCTTTTCTTTCTTTTATGCTTGAGTTAACCAAAACCAACATAATATCTAGATATTTGTTTGGGTTAGGGATTTAATTTAAAAGAAAAGAAAAGAGATGCATGCATGTGTATTATTGTGGTGTGAACGCATTTAATGCATTAAATGTTAGGAATTGCTAAGAAATTCCCTCCCCACTCCCTCCTTGGCCGAACTCCCTCTCTCTCTTCTACCTTTAGCCTTTTCTCTCTCTCTCTTTTCTTCACAAATCCTTCACAAATTCACAATTCTTTACAAAAATCACATTTTTCTTCACTTGTGCCTCTTGGATGCTTTGGATCTAGGAAAGCTTGGATCCTTGTGTTCTTTTGGATAGGTAATAATCTTTATCTGTTCCTTAAGTGTTTTTAGTGTATCTTTGCTTGTTAGTTCAGTTTAGATTAGTTTAAGTTAGGTTTTTGTGCGAAATATCGTATTTTAGTGTCGGTTTGTGACATCTAGGATCTGCTGTGACCCAGGAAGTTTACTGGAAATTTAAACAAATTTGTAGTGTTGTACTAGAGACCCTGGAGCACCACCTGAGAGACGGACCCCAGGGCACCGGCCAGGGCCGGAGACGGCAAAGGGATGGGCCGACGACGTCGACTCCTTTGAAGAGTTAGGGTTTGGTTTTTCCTGTGTTGGTGTCTGCAGTGGTTTGGGTTCTGTTGGTCTTGTTTGTTTATTTAGTTTTCACAGTAGGCAAAATGTAGGATCACTTAGGTAGGTTGTAGTGTTTTGTGTCCGCGCGATACGTTATATGACACGGATCGTGCACTTTGGGTGATTTTGCTCTTAAGTTGTTTTCGTCGTGTCGCTACGCATGTTAGCCACAATACGAACACTTGAGAGTATGTTTTGTGTTGTTGTGTCGGTTAAATGTAGTGTGTACGTGTTTTAGGGTTATTATTAATATATATTTGCTTGTTGTTTTAATGTTGCAGGTTCGCAGGCGGGGACTACGGACACTGTCACAGAAGGAAACGGGTGGTAGAATTCACCTAGCTTGGAGCGTTGGTGAGTAGATTTAACATCTATAGGGGAATCGCCCGCATGGCGTTATGCGTCAGGGCTAGAGACTTTATTAACTTGTCGTATATTCTATGTCATGTTTAGAATTGCGCATTTACCCTATTAATTAGCTGTAGTGTGCCTGGACTAATAGTAGTAGGACACTGCACATGTTATTGACGATTTACGTTGCACGAGCACTGTTTGTATGCTACACACACCGTCAATATTTGCCATGTCACGCACAACCCACATATAGAAATGATATTGTCTTGTTAGGGACATTGATTCATATTTCTTATCGTATATGACATATGCTTTGATATGCTAGTTACCTGTTTACCTATAGAGTATCGTACTATTAGTGATAGGTATATACACACCTAAGGACATAACTACAGGTGTACCTTGCATTTCATACTTTACTTATTCTAGGTAGGTATATTACATCATCACAAATAGGTAGATACCTATATTTTCTGCTATACCTTTATGTGTTGATATATATCTGGTTATAGCTATGTATTTACCTTTATTGATGTATTATTTAAGAATTGAAGATATTAGGAACCGCATGATATTTATATTAACTGGTTGCAGTTAATTAGCGGCTTTTTCCTTTATACGCTTGCATTACAGTTTTAGGTTGCGTATACTTTATTTATGGATTTTTCATGATGTTTTCTGGACTTGGGGACCGCGGGAGTTCATGAAATTATGCATTATTTAAAAAACACGGTTTCCCTTGGTATGATATTTTAGCAGCCACCATGAGATTTATCGTTTACGATGTGTATACCCTACGCGAGGAAAGGAGGGATCCATGTACGGGTACATGGTGGGGCCCGGAGGTACCCCGGGGCAAGAATCTCAGTGAGGAGATGAGTTAGTGGGGGAACCATACTTTCCGGTGACAGGACCAATGACTCAGCGGATATCATGTGGATACCGACGGGAGTCATGTACGTATTTATACGTCGAGAGGCGAGGGTCAGAGCTAGACACTCGAGCTTTCGGGATAGCGTATGATACGTACCTATCAGGATGTTAGTCTGGGAGACGGCATCTGATAGATCAGTATTTCTGTGTCGATGCTTGGCACATTGGTTTCATGATATTTCTAATTACTCCTTTGTATATATAATAGGGGATTGAGCCGCTGTTATATATACCCTTACACCAATATTAGGGGAATGGGACGCTAATATATGTGTATTGACCTCATCATATTTATTTATGCCATTATATTTAGGATGTTAGAATTTTTGCTGGAGATTTGATTCGGGATATAAGAGATTCATTTGAGATTGAATACTGCATATATATATATATATATATATATATATATATATATATATATATATATGAAATATACTTGATGATGTACATACGAGATATGTGAGATCCACTTACTGTTGTACATTCGATATTTGTGAGACATACTTGATATTGTACATACGAGATATGTGAGATCCGCTTGATGTTGTACATTCGATATATGTGAGATATACTTGATATTGTACATATGAGATATGTGAGATCCGCTTGATGTTGTACATTCGATATATGTGAGATATACTTGATATTGTACATACGAGATATGTGAGATCCACTTGATGTTGTACATTCGGGATATACGAAATATACTTGATATTGTGAAATTGAAGAGATGTAGTACCTAGATGATATGAGAGCCAATTTGGGGGCTGATTTGAGGAATTGGGATTTTAATTGTCTTGCTGGATTGTGATCCTACTACGATGTCAGGATTCCGTGGAAATGACATATTTCACTCCATACCTCACTTTTATCTGTTAGTGCACTGCTTCATATATTAGTAGTACCTGTTAGTGTACCTTTTATGTTTATTGCACATTTATATTCTCATATCCCTATTGCATATTGTTGTCATATCATTATTTCTTTATATATATTGGTTGTACTTGCTAGTGTACTTTCCATTATTCTGCATTCATATGACATGCTATTACTGGTAATTGCATATCTTAGATTCATGCAGTACGTGCATACTTGCGATTACCTGCATATGTTATTTACTATTCACGAGTTGGCAACTCACCCCTGTTGTGCCATAGGTATTGCAGGTGTTCCACAGAGTAGTCGAGGCAGGCTATTCATCTATTATCTTTTGCTATAGATACCGCATCGACTCACAGTGTGCTGTTTTGCTTAGGTGGGTTTTGGTGGTTATCTGTATTTAGTATTGTATATTCGTTGTATCTTGTACTCTCCATCTACTAGTATGTTGTTGACTTGGAGACTTGGTGAGGACGATATTGTATATTATTGTGGATTTGTTACCTTTTATTCAGTTTCCTTTCTGCTGTCTCTTATTTCTTCGCTACGGCGTCATACATCTGTTGTGGTGTTTATTTTCCGCCGTTGGGCGTGTTTTTGATCCCATTTGGGATGCTTTACTTTATATTCATGTTGTACCCACTTTGGGGGCTTGTTTTACAAAAAGGGTGCTGCCAAAATTTTAAGGAATAAAAGTGAGACTTTAAAAGAATTTGGGTTGTGATTTCAAATGTTTCAAAAACTTTTATTATCTTTTCTGTTTTTTTCATGGTTTAGATTTCTGGGTTTTGGCTTTCTTTTACTGCGCTACGTCTTTAGGCATTGCGTAGTATTAGGGCCGTCACGTGCCAATTTTGGGTCATGACAAAGTTGGTATCAGAGTGTTGGGTTTTACCTTTCGGAGTGTAGGATGACCTTGGTATGATAGAGTAGGTAGCTTAAGCAGAGTAACGTAGTGTGTGTATGTCTGTAGCATACTCACGATGCAGTACTCCGCCTAAAGTTACCTAAGTACAAACTGCTTGAAATTCCTTCCTTGATGATTCATATCCTTGCGATTTGATTTTCATGTTCTTATCGAATCCTATCTCTATTTATAGCCTTGCCGCCGATGACTATGGGGACTCAGAGTGATGCAGCGAGGGCCGAGGTCAGAGTTAGCTCGGGTGAGACGAGCACTGATCAGGATGGCACTCTTGTTGCACAGGTACAGACATATCAACCTTCGACAGAGCAGCTCGCTAGGCTTGTGGCAGAGATGCAAGACTTGCGCCAGACGATGAGATCATTAGTTGATGCCGTTCGAGTGCAGCGACAGGAGGTTAACGCCCCTATTACTCAGTTGTTCCTTGGGATCAGCATGCAGCAGTCTGTCACCTACGTAGCACCAGTGGATGTAGCCCCAGTGGATGAGGCACATTTTCCAGAGACTCGGAGAGTTCCGGAACAGTGGAGGACTCGTACCAGTGTACCATCCCAGAGGTAGAGGCTTAGTCGTCGAGACAGATTTCGTGACCGTCACGGGAGTAGCAGAGGCTTAGGACGTGGACAGCCATTCAGCTCTCATCCCCAGGAGGGTCAGCAGCATTATATTGGATGCTATCGATATGGGAGCCTTCACCACCTCATCAGGGATTGTTCCTTAGCGCCGTGTCAGGGTCGTATTCAGAGAGGCCGTGGATATGGAAGGTTCGGTCAGAGGGGTCAGTCTAGCAGGGGAGGAGTGCAGTCAGCTGCGGGTAGGGGGCAGACACAGGAGTTTGCTTCTACTCATCGGGACACACAGGCGTCCAATGCAGGGTTTTCAGGTATCCTAAATTCACATGTTCTTTTGATGTATTTGTTTGCTCTTCACACTTTGTGTCGTGGTTAGGACGAGGATCGTGTTAGCCAGATCAGCCATTTGTTGTGTTAATTTCTGTCAGCGATTCTTTTGTTGCGCGACACGTATTTCAGTCGTATGCCAATCGGTGAGGAAATTCTTCCGTCATTGGATCCTTCTAGAGATGTTGGATTTGACGTTCTCCTGGGCATGGATTGGTTAGCTACATGTTAGGCGTCTGTGGACTACCGTGAGGAAACAGTCAGGATTTGTTTTCCCGGCGAGTCGGTTCTTGTTGTGCAGGTGGATAGTTGTGCCGCCTCTCACAGCTTGAATTCAGCCTTTTTCGCTAGTCAGCTTTTAGAGGAGATGTCGTGGATTCTTGGCATTCATTCGTGATACCGGAGCCACAGCGGGATTGTTGGACCGGGTTCCTATCGTACGAGAGTTTTCCGACGTTGTTCCAGATGAGCCGGCGAAGCTTAGGGAGCTTAAGGATCTGCTGCAGAATTGGTTGCAGGGAGGTTTGTGAGTCTGAGTGTTTCGCCTTGAGGAGCTCCTATTTCTGTTCGTTAAGGAGAAGGACGGCAGTTGAGGTTGTGTATTGATAGATCATCAATTGAACCGGCTTACGGTGCGGTTAGGTATCATTTACCTCGCTTTGACGAATTCTTCGATCAACTCCAGAGTGCGAGACTTTTTCTAAGTTTGTTGGGGATCAGGTCATCATCGTTGCGGGTTCGGAGTGATGGCGTTCCGAATACTGCTCTTGTGCGTGCTACGGCTTTGTGTGTTTTGGTGGTGTCTTTGGACTCGCTAATGCCCTAGCAGCATTCGTAGATATGATACACCAGATTTCTTCAGGCCGTTCCTCGACCAGTTTTTGTTGTGTTATTGACGACATTTTGGTCTATTCTAATGTGCCTTGAGGAACATGAGCAGCACTTGAGGATTTGCTTTGCAGACATTAGGAGAGCCCCAGCTGTTTGCTGGATTCTCGGAGTGTTCCTTTAGGCTTGTTTGTGTTGACTCCTAGGTCTTATAGTTACGGGAGACGGTTTTGTATGGTTCCGGAGGAGATCAAGACCGTACAGCTTTGGCCCAGACTTGTGTACGGACAGAGGTTCGTTGATTTTGGGCTTAGCAGGTTTTTACCGCCGTTTCGTGCAGGATTACTAGCGTATTGCTGCACAGTTGACTGGAATGACCGGAATGGAGTTTTCTTTTCTTGGACTGAGGCATGTGTGCGGAGTTTTCGGCAGTTGGAGATTCAGTTAGCAACTGCATCAGTTCTTTGCTTTTGGTTCGGGCGACTTTGTGGTTTAACTATAATGTTTCACTAGAGTGGCTCGATTTTGTGTTGATGTGACACTGCCCGCCGACGCTCGTTCGTTAGAGATACTTGAGCATACTCGGCTGGGTAATGATTCAGAGTCTTTGATTGTGACAAAGGTGTGCTAAGTTAGGAATTCATTTGTGTACCTGATATTGTCGGGTAGAGACGTGAAATCTTAAGTAAGCACATCAGTCAACTCTCTATGTTCATTCAGGTTCCACCAATATTGACGTGACTGGTGAGATAGTTACGGGTGGACAGGAATGTAAAGAGAAATTTCAGGTTTTGTTTCAAGGTGTTTGTCTTGTTGTGCGTATGTGTTAATTGTTGTCGGCAGTTGGAGATCGTCACTCGCCATTGTTAGGATACTTCTTTGATAGCTGTTACCAGGAGACACTCCAATTGGCAACCTCTAGGTTTAGTTAGGTAGTGTCGATCACCAGTCTGTTTTCTGACTCTGCGTAGTAGGATTTTGGACCTCAGCTAGTCTAGAGACTTCGGAGATGATCCAGTTGGTTCAGATCAGGATGAGAGTCGCCCAGTGCAGACAGTGGTCTTATGTCGATCGTGTTGGTCGTAGGCTTGAGTTCGCAATGGGAGATCATGTATTCCTACAGATTTTTCCAATAAATGACATGTTGAGTTTTGGGAAGCTTACCCTAGAATTGTTGGTCCTTTTGAGATCCATTAAGCGAGTTAATTTCATTGCCTTTAATTTGGCACTTCCGCCCAGATTATCGATTATTCACCCCGTATTCTTTGTGTTGATTTTTGCAATTACCTTCATGACTTTCTCACATAATTCAGCACAGACCATTAGTTTGGACTCGATCTTTTCGTTCACCAGCAGCCATGTGTGTTAGTGGCTCGGCAGGTGGAGAAACTTCGGTCAAGGGTCTTTCTATCTGTGGAGAGTTTTTTTGGACGTAGCCGTATAGTGAGGGGATCACTTGGGAGGCTGTGAGCGAGCTATGAGAAATTGTAATCTTCTCTTTAAAGGTATGCTTAGTGAAAATTTTAAATTCGGGGACGAATTTTTATAAGGGGGGAGATTGTAACGTTTTAGAATTCGTTTTGTGAATGTTTCCGTTTTTGGGTGAAATTCGTTGGTATCTTCTGTTTTGTACCGACTGTGATCAAACGGCCATATAGACTTACCAACACCTAGTTTAGCTAAAATAAAGCTAGTGCGCAAGCTTTGGGGTTATATGGGACGTTTTGGTCCAATTTGAATTTTTCCCAATTTTAATATTATTTTAATGCGGTATTCACTTTTTGGGAATTTCTCTTTTGGGATCTTTTCTTTCTTTTATGCTTGAGTTAACCAAAACCAACATAATATCTAGATATTTGTTTGGGTTAGGGATTTAATTTAAAAGAAAAGAAAAGAAAAGAAAAGAGATGCATGCATGTGTATTATTGTGGTGTGAATGCATTTAATACATTAAATGTTAGGAATTGCTAGGAAATTCCCTCCCCATTCCCTCCTAGGCCGAACTCCCTCTCTCTCTCTTCTGCCCTTAGCCTTTTCTCTCTCTCTTTTCTTCACAAATCCTTCACAAATTCATAATTCTTCACAAAAATCACATTTTTCTTCACTTGTGCCTCTTGGATGCTTTGGATCTAGGAAAGCCTGGATCCTTGTGTTCTTTTGGATAGGTAATAATCTCTATCTATTCCTTAAGTGTTTTTAGTGTATCTTTTCTTGTTAGTTCATTTTAGATTAGTTTAAGTTAGGTTTTTGTGCGAAATATCGTATTTTAGTGTCGATTTGTGACATCTAGGATCTGCTGTGACCCAGGAAGTTTACTGGAAAATTAAACAAATTTGTAGTGTTGTACTAGGGACCCTGGAGCACCACCTGAGAGACGGACCCAGGGCACCGGCCAGGGCCGACGACGGCAAAGGGATGGGCCGGCGACGCCGACTCCTTTGAGGAGTTAGGGTTTGGTTTTTCCTGTGTTGGTGTCTGCAGTGGTTTGGGTTTTGTTGGTCTTGTTTGTTTGTTTAGTTTTCACAGTAGGCAAAATCTGGGATCATTTAGGTAGGTTGTAGTGTTTTGTGTCCGCGTGATACGTTATGTGACACGGATCGTGCACTTTGGGTGATTCTGCTCTTAAGTTGTTTTCGTCGTGTCGCTACGCACGTTAGCCACAATACGAACACTTGAGAGTATGTTTTGTGTTGTTGTGTCGGTTAAATATAGTGTGTACGTGTTTTAGGGTTATTATTAATATATATATTTGCTTGTTGTTTTAATGTTGCAGGTTCACAGGCGGGGACTACGGACACTGTCACAGGGGGAAACAGGTGGTAGAATTCACTTAGCTTGGAGCGTTGGTGAGTAGATTTAACATCTACAGGGGAATCGCCCGCATGGCGTTATGCGTCAGGGCTAGAGACTTTATTAACTTGTCGTATATTCTATGTCATGTTTAGAATTGCGCATTTACCCTATTAATTAGCTGTAGTGTGCCTGGACTAATAGTAGTAGGACACTGCACATGTTATTGATGATTTATGTTGCACGAGCACTGTTTGTATGCTACACACACTGTCAATAATTACCATGTCACGCACAACCCACATATAGAAATGATATTGTCTTGTTAGGGACATTGATTCATATTTCTTATCGTATATGACATATGCTTTGATATGCTAGTTACCTGTTTACTATAGGGTATCGTACCATTAGTGATAGGTACATACACACCTAAGGAGATAGCTACAGGTGTACCTTGCATTTCATACTTTATTTATACCTGGTAGGTATATTACGTCATCACAAATAGGTAGATACCTATATTTTCTGCTATACCTTCATGTGTTCATATATATCTGGTTATAGCTATGTATTTACCTTTATTGATGTATTATTTAAGAATTGGAGATATTAGGAACTGTATGATATTTATATTAACTGATTACAGTTAATTAGCGGCTTTTTCCTTTATACGCTTGCATTACAGTTTTATGTTGCGTATACTTTATTTATGGATTTTTCATGATGTTTTCTCGATTTGGGGACCGTGGGAGTTCATGAAATTATGCATTATTTGAAAAACCAGGTTTCCCTTGATATGATATTTTAGCAGCCACCATGAGATTTGTCGTTTACGATGTGTATACCCTACGCGAGGAAAGGAGGGATCCGTGTACGGGTACATGGTGGGGCCCGGAGGTACACCGGGGCAAGAATCTCAGTGAGGCGGAGATGGGTTAGTAGGGGAACCATATTTTCCGGTGATAGGACCAATGACACAGCGGCTATCATGTGGATACCGACGGGAGTCATGTACGTATGGATACGTCGAGAAGCGAGGGTCAGAGCTAGGCACTCGAGCTTTCAGGATAACGTATGATACATACCTATCAGGATGTTAGTCTGGGAGACTGCATCTGATAGATCAGTATTTCTGTGTCGATACTTGGTGTAGGGTTCCACTACAATATACATCCAATGTACAGTAATGGCCTCTAGGGCATACATATAACTAACACTTGGCACATTGGTTTCATGATATTTCTAATTACTCCTTTGTATATATAACAGGGGAGTGAGCCGCTGTTATATATACCCTTACACCAATATTAGGGGAATGGGACGCTAATATATATGTATTGACCTCATCATATTTATTTATGCCATTATATTTAGGATGTTAGAATTTTTGCTAGAGATTTGATTCGGGATATAAGAGATTCATTTGAGATTGGATACTGCATATATATATATATATGAAATATACTTGATGATGTACATACGAGATATGTGAGATCCACTTACTGTTGTACATTCGATATATGTGAGATATACTTGATATTGTACATATGAGATATGTGAGATCCACTTGATGTTGTACATTCGATATATGTGAGATATACTTGATATTGTACATACGAGATATGTGAGATTCACTTGATGCTGTACATTCGATATATGTGAGATATACTTGATATTGTACATATGAAATATGTGAGATCCACTTGATGTTGTACATTCGGGATATACGAAATATACTTGATATTGTGAAATTGAAGAGATGTGGTACTTAGATGATATAAGAGCCAATTTGGGGGCTGATTTGAGGAATTGGGATTTTAATTGTCTTGCTGGATTGTGATCCTACCACGATGTCAGGATTCCGTGGAAATGACATATTTCACTCCATACCTCACTTTTATCTGTTAGTGCACTGCTTCATGTATTAGTATTACCTTTTAGTGTACCTTTTATGTTTGTTGCACATTTATATTCTCATATCCCTATTGCATACTGTTGTCATATCATTATTGCTTTATATATATTGGTTGTACTTGCTAGTGTACTTTCCATTATTCTGCATTCATATGACATGCTATTACTGGTAATTGCATATCTTAGATTCACGCAGTACGTGCCTACTTGCGATTACCTGCATATGTTATTTACTATTCACGAGTTGGCAACTCACCCCCGTTGTGCCATAGGTATTGCAGGTGTTCTCCAGAGTAGTCGAGGCAGGCTATTCATCTATCATCTTTTGCTACAGATACCTCATCGACTCACAGTGTGCTATTTTGCTTAGGTGGGTTTTGGTGGTTATCTGTATTTAGTATTGTATATTCGTTGTATCTTGTACTCTCCATCTACTAGTATGTTGTTGACTTAGAGACTTCGTGAGGACGATATTGTATATTATTGTGGATTTGTTACCTTTTATACAGTTTTCTTTCTGTTGTCTCTTATTTCTTCGCTATTGTGTCGTACATCTGTTGTGGTGTTTGTTTTCCGCCGTTGGGCATGTTTTTGCTCCCGTTTGGGATGCTTTACTTTATATTCATGTTGTACCCACTTTGGGGGCTTGTTTTACAAAGGGGGTGCTGCCAAAATTTTAAGGAATAAAAGTGGAACTTTAAAAGAATTTGGGTTATGATTTCAAATGTTTCAAAAACTTTTATTATCTTTTTCCGTTTTTTTCATTGTTTAGATTTCTGGGTTTTGGGTTTCTTTTACTGCGTTACGTCTTTAGGCGTTGCGTAGCATTAGGGCCGTCACATGCCAATTTCGGGTCGTGAGAGTGTGGCTTGGACCGTGCACTCTTGCGTTGATCCGTAGGTACCATATGTGCTCTCTGGGAATTTTTATGCAGGTTCAAATGTTGAGATCTATTGCTACATTGGGTATGTTGATGTGTTGATTGATATATTTAACGTCGTCTATACTTTTCAATTGTTGATGTGATATGATGTATAGGATCGTCGTGATCGAATGGCCGGGGTTTTTATGTGAGACGAGAGTTTTTCTTTTCATTCATGTAAAATTCATTGTATATATTATTCTTTTATTAGGGCACATCCGGGTTGAGGATGATGTCTCCATTGATGTATATTTTACTTTTCCGCATTAAGATAGACCCAAGGAGGGGAGCATGAGTGACCGGGTTCTGGAGTTCAGTGGGAAGCCATCTCGAGGAGTCGAGGCCGTGTCTCCGAAACTCCAGAATTGGAAGGGTCACTTTCCGCTCTCGTAGGGGTCTAAGGGTGTGGGTTTGGCTATCCATCATGACCGTGGAATCCGTATTTTCTATCGTAGGCTAATTATAAAATACGGAGTTCCTAGTATATCCTATATTTTCATATATGTGTTTCTACTTGTGATTATTCTGTGATGTGATTGCTTAATATCTGAGACGAATGTGATATTGTTATATATGTGATATGTAATACTGTTTTTCGTTTCTTTCTGCAATGGCTTAGGAACTTAAATGATGGGAATACATTAATGAGATTAATGTAAAATAAAAGAAACCTAATGATGTTGTAGAATTGGATTTGAAACCCACTCGGCTTCTTTTTATAAAAAAGCAAGTTTTAAAAGATAAGGAGCTTAAGCTACTCCTTTTCTAAAAACTATTTAGATTCTACAACGAAATTAAGTTCAAAGCGTTAAAGATTTTCATAAAAACCATCCGCAGCCCTTCGTCATTTTAGGAAGAAGAGTACTTAGTATTCATGCTACGTATGTTGATTATAGTCAAGGCGTAGTGTATGGTGGCGTAGTGATGTCTTTCTACAAAGCATATGATGCGATAAGTTAGGACATTCATGTGATTATGTTGATCATAGTCAAGGGTCATATGGGTGAGTCTAGTTAATCACGAAATGACGGGTAGAACTTGACTAGTGCTTATGATATGTTGACCATAGCCAAGGTCATAAGCATCTAGGGGTAAAAACTATATTGGGAATTTCAAGTGTTGAAATTTGCAATGAGATTACATACTATCTATATGATAGTTGGATCCCGATCCCACTGTGAGTAAAAGTTACTCCCAGGAGAGTTTTACACTTTACAATTAGCTAATCCAGCAGGTGTCTATAAAGGTGTTAACGGGGTTTGACCTCTGGGAAAAACGGGGTTTATTTTAATTAGGTCCGTGCGCAAGCACGGGGAACCTCCCTCAAATTACCGACACTGGCCTGGCTGACCGGTTATCGAAATGTAGAATGTAATTAATCCTGACTAGTTTTCTTTTCAGGTTTGAAAGAAAATTTGATAAAAGCAGTGGGAGACATCGATTAGATAAGATAATAACCAATCTGATCTTTGCAAGAGCATTTCGCTAAGTGTATTCTTTTCTCTCTCTTAATGGCAGATACCGATGACGGGACTTAAGCTTCTTTTAGAGAAAAACAAACCGACTGGACCAAATTATAAAGAATGGTTGAGGAATTTGAACATTGCACTCATATATGATAAAGTATCATATGTCCTAACTACCAAAGCCCTACCCAACCCGGGACCTAAATCATCTGTTTCGGATAAGGAGATCCGAAAAACATAGGATATTGATTGCAACATGCCACGTGCCTCGCGCTTGGTTCTATAGACAGTATCCATCAGAAACAGCACGAGAAGATGGATATACAATCCATCTTTTTCATACAAAGGAGTTGTATGAAGAGCAATCTCGTACTTTGCGATACGACGCATCTCGAAAGCTGTTTCAGATGCGGTTGGCCCCCGGTGCATCAGTAGGAGACTATGTTCTGAAGATGATTGGTCTAATAGAAGAACTTGAGGAACTGGGATGGACTATGGATAATGAACAATATACAGATATTGTTCTACAGTCTCTCTCCCCTCCTTTGCTCCGTTCATAGTGAATTTCAATATGAACGATTTGGAGAAATCATTGCCTGAACTTCTCAATATGTTGAGAAATGCAGAGAGCACGCTTAAGATAGAGAAAACTCCCGCTCTGCTTTATGGGCTATCTTCCTCTTCAGTCCCGAAAGCCAAGGCCAAGGGAAAGAAGAAGAAGAATCCTACCAAGCCGAGAGGTGGAGTTGAAAAGGCGAAGGGGAAAGACAAGTCTGGGACCGCGGGAAGTGGAAAAGGAGAATGTTTTTACTGCCACAAGTCGGGACACTGGAAACGCAATTGTGCTTTGTACCTTGCAGATCTCAAGAAGAAGAAGCATGCTGATGCTTCCTCTTCATGTGTGTTTGTAACCAAAAACTGTTTTTCATTAAACTCTGCATCTTGGGTATTAGATACCGGATCTGGTTCTCACATCTGTAATTGAATGCAGGGATTGAGAAACAGCTGAGTTTTGAAGACTGGGGACCGCACTCTACGGGTTGGAAATGGTTCCAATGTACATGCTATATCCGTAGGAGAGTATTATCTGGGGTTGCTTTCAGGATGTATTTTGATTTTGAACCCTTATTATTTTGTATCTGGTATGCTATATAATATAATATCTGT
Source organism: Agapanthus africanus (assembly GCA_030015575.1). Classification (NCBI taxonomy): domain Eukaryota; kingdom Viridiplantae; phylum Streptophyta; class Magnoliopsida; order Asparagales; family Amaryllidaceae; genus Agapanthus; species Agapanthus africanus. Next base: position 303,929,725 of record JASDDO010000016.1, on the reverse strand, counting down.
ATCTTTGTTGGACAATGAAGGATATCATTTTGTGTTGCAAAATAATGTTATGAACATTGACTTGAATCAACAGTTTATTGGGTATGGTACACTAAGTAACGGAATTTACGTCCTAAACCAACATACAGTTTTCAATATACAACATACAAATAAAAGAAAAATTTCAGATATAAATAAATATTTTCTTTGGCATTGTAGACTTGGTCATATTAATGAAACAAGACTAAACCAGCTACATAAAGATGAATATTTAAAACCTTTTGAATATAAATCTTATGTGACTTTTCAGTCTTGTATCAAAGGTAAAATGACCAAAACTCCATTTATAGGATACGGAGAGAGAGCTACAGAACTCTTAAGCCCCATACATAGTGATGTATGCGGATCAATGTCTACACATGCTAGAGGCGGTTTTTCATACTTCATCACTTTTACTGATGATTTCTCAAGATTTGGACACGTGTTTTTATTGAAACATAAATCTGAAGCTTTCGAGAAATTCAAGGAGTACAAACTTGAATTAGAAAAAAAACTGGCTCGAGTATTAAGAAACTTCGATCAGATCGAGGTGGAGAGTATTTAAGCACTGAGTTTTCAGACTTCTTAAAAGAGAATAGGATTCTCTCTCAGCTCACTCCTCCGTACTTACCACAGCACAACGGTGTGTCAGAACGGAGGAATCGTACCCTATTAGATATGGTACGGTCCATGATGAGTGATACTGAGTTACCACTTTCCTTTTGGGGACATGCATTAGAGACATCAATTTATCTATTGAACAGGGTTCCAACCAAGACCGTGTCTAACACTCCATATGAGATGCGGTGTGGGAAGAGACCATCTCTTAAAAGAGTTAGGATATGGGGTTGTTCGGTTTATGTTAAAAAGCAGAATCCGGATAAACTCGAGACACGATCCGTCATGTGTACATTTGTGGGATATCCAAAACATTCATATGGATATCTTTTCTATCACAAGGAGGAACAAAAGGTGTTTGTTTCTCAACATGCTACATTTTTGGAAAATGAAATTTTTAAAAATAGTACTGATGGCAATGCGGTAGAACTAGAAGAGGTTCTAGTGACACAAATTACTCAGGACGAATTGGTTAAAACTGATGTTGCAGTAGAACTTCAAGAACCTCAGCCGCTCCGGAGATCTAATAGAACTTCTCGCCCGCCGAAGAGATACTATGGGTTTCTCATTGATGGCGATAGAGAAGATTGCATCATGGATGATGATGACCCTACTAGTTTTCAGCAAGCTATCACGAGTGGTGACTCAGTGAAGTGGCTGGATGCCATGAGATCCGAAATGGAGTCCATGTACACCAACAAAGTATGGACTTTGGACGTTGCACCTCCTGGGATAAAACCCATTGTGTGCAAATGGATCTTTAAGAGAAAGATTGGTGTAGATGGACAGGTAGAGACCTATAAAGCAAGGTTTGTAGCGAAAGGTTTTCGTCAAAGACCAGGACTGGACTATGATGGAACTTTCTCTCCGGTAGCAATGCTTAAATCCATTCGGATCCCACTTGCTATTGCCGCTCACTACGACTATGAAATCTGGCAGATGGACGTTAAAAATGCATTTCTGAATGGTGATTTAGAAGAATGCGTTTATATGGATCAGCCAGAGGGCTTCATTGACAGTAGGAACAGCGGGAAAGCATGTAGATTGCTTAAATCCACTTATGGATTAAAGCAGGCCTCACGGAGCTGGAACATCTGTTTTGATGATACAATCAAAGAGTTTGATTTTATCAAAAATATAAATGAACCATGCATTTATAAGAAGATTGTAGAGAGTACTGTCACATTTCTCGTATTGTACGTGGATGACATTCTCTTAATAGGAAATGACATTCCTATGCTACAATTGGTCAAATTATTCTTATCACAAAGGTTCTCCATGAAGGACCTGGGTGATACCTCATGCATTTTGGGCATAAGGATCTATAGAGATAGATCCAGGAGATTATTAGGATTGTCCCAATCAAAGTACATTGATACCATCCTAAAAAAGTTTAGTATGGAAGAGTCCAAGCGTGGTGTCTTGCCCGCTTGCCATGGAATCACTCTCTCTAAGGACTTCTGTCCGAAGACCGATGAAGAGAGAGTTCGCATGAGCATTGTACCCTATGCTTCAGCCGTAGGATCTATAATGTATGCGATGATATGTACTCGTCCTGATATAGCTTATGCACTAGCTCTAGTAAGCAGGTACCAATCCAACTCAGGGGAGCAACACTGGATAGCCGTGAAGAACATTCTTAAGTACTTACGAAGGACTAAATAATTGTTCTTGGTGTATGGTAATAGGGATCTCCAAATGGAGGCCTTTATCGATTCCAGCTTCCAAATTGATAAGGACGAAAATAAATCTATCTCAGGGTTTGTATTTGCCCTCAATGGAGGGACGGTATGTTGTTCCAAACAGGATACCGTTGCAGACTCCACGATGGAAGCTGAGTATATTGCTGCAAATGATGCTGCCAAGGAAGCCGTCTGGATGAGGAAGTTCGTTGCGGAGCTAGGAGTAGTTCCAACCATTATTAATCCAATACCATTGTATTGAGATAATAATGGAGCTATGGCATTGGCCAAAGAACCCAGGTCCCATCAAAAGTCCAGACACATCCTCAGGCAATATCATTTGATCCGGGAGATAGTTGATCGCCATGAGATCGAGATTCGGAGAGTAGATACAAAGGATAACACCGCGGATCCACTCTCCAAGGCCCTTTCACAGCTGCAACATGAGTGACTTTTTGAGATGTTGGGTATGAGATACGCCAATAATTGGCCTTAGTGCAAGTGGATGATTGTTGGATATATGTATGCCCTAGAGGCCATTATATGTATAGTGGATGATTGGACATGTATATATGTATATTTGATATATGACTTTCTTGCTCGACATGATAGTATGCTATCTGATTTTACTTTATCTGAAATATTTACTTGATATTGTTCATTTGATACATGTTGATAAAGCCTTAAGGATATTTGCTTAACTTCCATGGCTATGATGGAGATCATCCTAGTGGGGCATGTGTGGTCTATAAGAATATCCTTAAATGTTCCTAGTCGTAGGTATATCGAGACAGGGCATCGATATTGCAGAGTAGACTAGCGTATACATTTCTTGACCCATATGATGGGCGATGGATGATCCCATATCCATTGTAGTTGTGGCATCGAAGATTGTATATGGGTGCTCAATGGAGACTGGGTACACTGAACGGACTCACCGAGAATTCCTATATGGTATTATATCTATCGTCGGATAGCATTTCTCTGGTGACACTGGTACAGGTTAGTCTGTAGGCCCGAGATCGTCATAGAGTCTTGTGTGTTCTCCAACTGTACTTTGATTTCCACCCTACCATGGCTCTACTGAGTCATGCAAACAGGTGGCTTTTAGGTATAGTCCCGAGACACATGGAGACAGTGAGCGATAGAAGGGGTTTCGTCTCTCCCGGTATTGAGAGTTGATGTTGTGCAATGTGCGATTGGCTCTGACTTGAAGTCCCTGGCCAGGGCTGTTGAGATTTACTGATAAGTGTTATCAGTAGTTTCTCGACCGGTCATAGACCATATTGACATGACTTATTGAGTTATTAGGGCTCGACGATTCCATCCTTAGACTTGATATGCAGCATATCAGACAAAGAGACCGGACTGTACGGTAAGTGATGCCAATAGCTCGACAGGAGTTTTGACGGGTTCGCTTGTTTTTCTTCTGATCGCTCAATACCCGGATGGCCATTACGTTTAGCTGTCTGCTTGCGACTTGTTGGTGTTTTGATATGATCATCACCTATTGCCGGTGTATTGACGAGTCTTAGAGTCCCACACAGGATTTTTCTAGCTCGGGCGAAATGATGTGGAGTGCATATGAGATATGTGCGGGAACTTGACTAAATACGAGTATGTGATACCGTATTTTAATCGGGCGTTTATTATAGACCGAGTCGCATTTGATGTGACCGATTTATGAAATCAAGTGTTGATTTAATATTGACTTTTAGCTCACTATTAGTTAAACCTTTTCTTTTGGATGTATGCATATATGTGTATACATACACATGATGATGTGCATGCACACATACATACATACATACATACATATGTATCATGGTTGATGATACATTGAAGATGGCAATACAAGACTTACATGGTTGATAAATATCTTCTATTTTGTTTATGGTTTAAAGTAAAGGAAATTAGCTAAAATGACTCATTTTTCTACGCACTTCTTCTTTGACCATTGACTTTAACTATGGTTATATTTCCTTTGTTGTTTAACCCATCCAAATAATATCTAGATATTTAGCCAACCATGGTTATATTTGAGAGTGTCTCATATATAATCTTTTCTTTTCAATTATTGAAAAAAAGAAGTTTTTTTTTATATTCACAAAAGCTTTTGCCATCTTCACCTTCCTCTTTCTTCAAGCTCTCTTGAGTTTTTGTCACGACCCAAAAGTTTGGCCCGTGACCGGCACTCAACCACGTAACGTCTACAGGCGTAATGCGACTAAGTAAGCCGAAAAACCCAGAAATCAAACCAGTAAAAGTATAGAGTGTTTTAAGCATTAAATAGAAGCATTTATTGAAATGTTAAGAAAACTTAAAGAGACAATCACGAAAATAACCATATACTATGCCATAGCGAAGAAAAGGGCAATAAACGGGAAACTTCACAGATAAAATAAACTGCAAAAGTAAAGTCGGCTCACAACGAGCTCGACACCAGAATACAACATAATATACATCGTCCTCACAACTGGTCTCTAAGTCAATACATAAGTGGTAGATGGAGAGTACTAGATACAACAATGTACATAACTGAAAGATAAACAGATATCGTACAAAGTCTACCTATCAGTAAAAGAGCTAGTACGCCAACTGTAGGGGTATCTGTGTCAAAAGATGCAAGAAAACAGCCTACCGTGACTACTCCGAAGGGCAACCTGCAAATACTGTAGCACAATGGGGGTGAGTTGCCAACTCGTGAATATTAGATAACATATAAAGGTAATCGCGAGTATGCACGTGCTGCGATAATCTAACATATGCCAACAGATAACATCTATATGATGAACTGGATGCTCAAAATCATGCAACAAGTGCGATATAATAACAACTCCATGTGATGAGCAAGATATGTGATAATCAGGTATGGCAATGTAATCTAACAACCCTATATAGAATGAGCAGGGTATGCGATGATCGTGCAAACATGCGTACTATATCAGGTACAATAGATACAGAATGAGATATCAAATACTAAATACTGAGCATGGGAAATATAACACTATACGGAATGTCATAGTGGAAAGTATAATCGGTACCTATCAATGCACCTAAATCCCAATACTACTCAGGTGCCGGCATCCTCTTCGGTCCTCAGATCCTGTAAATCTCATAACATCGTGAGTGCCCAACATCAGCACTCAAAGTATCAAGAAATACTCGTGTCTAGCATCTACACGCAAATCCTTATATATCGGGCATCCGTCAGTCCGGGTCAGCCCACGGGCTCCATCTGCGGTATCGGCCCTCGGCCCCGGCAGTACGGGTCATCCCGCATCTATCTATCGACTCTGGTCAGTATCCTCCGGATAACCGCCAGGTTCAACCAATCACCGGTAGGTAGTGGTCACACTGCCAGGCTCATCGTCTACTGCACGACTAATCCGTTCTCACCCCGGGGTACCATACCGGGTCCACCATGTACCCGTAATCGGCCTCGTCCGCTCCTCGAATTTGGTTTCATATATCACTTTAGCTCCGAGAAAACACATAGTGGACGCACTGAAATATCAAATCTAGGGAAACCGGCTTTTTAAACAATTAACTATTCTCTTTTCAAATATCCACGGTTCCCAAATCCAGAAATAGTATGGAAACAACATATCTCAATGCGTAAATCTAAGCAAGTATAAAGATATCAATATATGTGCGCGCTGGTATGAGTATATAGTTTGCATGTGTGCAGGTATGAAGATATCAATATATGTGTGCACTGGTATGAGTATATAGTGTGCATGTGCGTAAGTATGAAGATATCAATATATGTGTGCACTGATATGAGTATATAGTGTGCATGTGCGCAAATATGAAGATATCAATATATGTGTGCACTGGTATGAGTATATAGTATGCATGTGCGAAAGTATGAAGATATCAATATATGTGTGCACTGGTATGAGTATATAGTGTGCATGTGCACAACTATGAAGATATCAATATATGTGTGCACTGGTATGAGTATATAGTGTGCATGTGCACAGGTATGAAGATATCAATATATGTGTGCACTGGTATGAGTATATAGTGTGTGCATGTGCGCAAGTATGAAGATATCAATATATGTGTGTACTGGTATGAGTATATAGTGTGCATGTGCGCAGGTATGAAGATATCAATATATGTGTGCACCGGTATAAGTATATAGTGTGCATGTGCGCAGGTATGAAGATATCAATATATGTGTGCACCGGTATGAGTATATAGTGTGCATGTGCGCATGTATGAAGATTTCAATATATATGTGCACCGATATGAGTATATAGTGTGCATGTGCGCAGATATGAAGATATCAATATATGTGTGCACTGGTATGAGTATATAGTGTGCATGTGCGCAGGTATGAAGATATCAATATATGTGTGCACTGGTATGAGTATATGGTGTATATGGCACAAGTATGGATATGTGATGTATATGTGCCCAAGTAGTGATATAACATATGCCGATATGCGGCAAATCATGACAAACATCAATAAAGCGGAATCAATATGATATATGATTTATAACAATCCTATAATATGAGTGTCATGGCGATCACTAACTGTGTGAGTGTAGCATATAAATCGTGCTCGTGCAACTTGAACCGTTAGTGACCGTGCAGTGTCCTATGCTATCATTTCTATATGCAACAATAAGGTAAGCTACTATAGTCCATATGAACCTCTACAACTAAATATCCTAAACACGCCTTGACGCTTAACGCCATACGGGCGATTTCCCCGTAGATGTTAAATCTACTCACCTGGTCGTGCGCTACTCGTAGCCGACCACCCGTTTCCCTTTCTTAGCTTCGTCCGACGAACCTGCCTGCGAACCTGGAATTTACACAAGAATCCATATATAAGCAACCACCTCGCAAGACGCGATATCTAAGCCAAACGATACGCTCGCGTCGCGAACTAAACGCGCGTGGGTACGATACGCTAAAACGTATGTACGCGTCTAAAACTCATCCTGACACGCCGCGATACGCTGAATCACAGAACCCACTTGCGTATCGCGTGAACCAAACGTACTGGAAATACGATATATCGTCCCAGATTCTACCCAGGCTAAAAACTCACAAAATTATACATACTACTGGCCCTAAAAATGCAGCAGACTCTTACCCACACAGACCCAACCCCAAGTCTCCCCTATCTGGCCGCAAATTGCGGCCAGAACTAATAAACCGGCGGCCTCAAAGTAGAATGGGGGCTTCGTACTTTGGTGGTGTGGTCAAGGCCTATCTAGTGTTCTCTAGTTAACTCAATTTTAACCTGAACTACTCGGGCCTATAGCAGATCACAGAAAGGTAAAATTTCACCTTAAAACACTAATTTCTGCAAAAATTGAAACCCTATGGTATTTTGGTGAAATTTGGGGTTTAACTAGGTTTACATGGCCTTAATAACAAGTAATTAGGTTAGGTTAACCAACACTAACAGCACTTAACCAAAAGTCCACACAAATCACCATTACAAGCATAAAATCTCACTTTTAACACAAACCGAAGCTAATTCTACACCATTTAAGCAAACTAGAGAGTGAGGCTCCGAGATTATACCTTACTAAACCTTAGGTGGAAGGAAAAAGGAGGAGAAGGAGAAGAGGTGAGCTGTTTTTGCTGCTGCTGCCTGCTATGCTGCTGCTGCTGCTGTAGCTGATGCTGATGCTGATGCTGTGGCTGCTGCTGATGCTTCTGCAGCTGCTGCTTCTGATGCTGCTGGGGCTGCTGCTGCTATGTGAGGGTGTGTAAGTATGAGAGTGAGAGTTTGAGAGAAAAAGAATGAGAAGGCAAGGGAAAATGAGAGCTAGGCTTAGTCAACCCTATCTCTCCCTCTCTCTTCATTAAATGAAGGCATGGGCAAGCCATCATACCCCATAATGCACCCTCTCTCTCTCTCACCAAGTCAACACAATAACAATCATTTTCATAAACAAAAAGAAAATAACAACCATAATTAAAACCCAAAATAACTTAATACTAAACTTAAAATGGCTTAAGGAAATGGTTAGTCAACCATGGTTGCCAATCATGGTTTAACTCCATATCTTAACCCTAGTTTACATGCACAAGTGTGTGTATACCTAGAAAAATTCTAATAAAATACTCATTAAATATGATAAAATATTTGAAACTCAATTTGGTAAACTTTTTATTAAAACTATATATTAAAATATAATTAACCTCTAAACACAACCTAAGGTGTTACAGTTTTATTTTGAGTGAGGAACTTAAAAAGAAACGGTTTTCAAGTGAGTTTACAAACCTCATAACCATTCTACACTATCCTAGCTCTTTAGTGTAGAGTGCTTTCTTCATTTTGTGAAGCTAAGAGCTTGATCTAGAAATCTCAGGGTGGATCATTGTAGACGACGAAGGATCTTGAGCGGAGTCGTTCCAAACTTCGTGCAAAGCCATAGGAATCCTAAAGACCGAAGGAGTTGGCTACAAAGGTTGTATTTCATTTTCCTTTAGCTTAGACTTCTTATTATGATGTTATTACCCTAATCTCTAGTTATGATTCGTAGTTCGTTTGTAATATCCCTCAAAAATTTAAAAGTTCACTGGTTTATGATGTTGCAACCTTACTAGAGGCGCTACTACACACCAACACGAAGAACAGATGGACAAGCTAATAAGGGAAGCGGGTCAAAAGGTCCGGGATGATCATAGCCGCGAAATGGCCATCTACGAGAAAGCCAGGACGCAGCGCCTCCTTCAGCAGGCTGCAGAGAATGACAATGATCCTCGTCGTCAACTCGTCATACAAAAGACACGACGTAGAGGTAGAAACAAGTTAAAGAACAGAAAAAACGTTCGACAGCGGCAAAGCGGGTCCAAGAAGCCACGCGATCGAGAATTGGGCAGCCTTGATCCGTCTCTTATAAAGAAGATGGGTCGAGCATATTCTTTTCCCCAAGAAAAGACAAGGAATATATTCGATCTTGTCATAAAACATCAGAGGATGAAACTCCCGGAATCCAAACACCCCGAGCAAGCAGGCAAGGTCTCTCACCCAGACTATTGCTCCTATCACCGAGCGACAAGACATCCTCTCGAAGACTGCTTCACATTCAAAGACTAGGTAGAAGATCAGTATGAGCAAGGCAGGTTCGCTTTATCCAGTAGTTGGAGGGTAACCCCACCACAGAAGCATGAACCGAAAGCTACACATGCAGCGAGAGTAGAGCCGGATCAACATCGGTCTTGGAAGCGATCTCGTACATGTCACGTGATAACGCTGTCAGGAGAAAGGGTACACGAGGATATGGCTGACCTCCCCTGGTGCTTCGAAAACGATGATAACGAGGTGATCTCAAAGTTTCCATCGGCGCCAAAAGAGCTGGAAGATGGAATACATACTACTGCAGATAACCTCAGAAAAATCGACTTAGGGACGACAAATGACCCACGGCCGACGTTCGTCAGTGAGTTGCTGTCTGAAGAAAAGGTGGCTACGCTCAAAGACGTGCTCATGCAGCATAAAGACTGCTTTGCATGGAACTATTCCGAGATGCCAGGATTAGATCCAGAAATAGCCGTCCACAAATTGGCGATTTCTCCGGACGTCAAACCAATCAAACAAGCGCCGAGAAGAATGTGGATCGAGCTTGAGATGAGCATTAACGCCGAGGTTAAGAAGCTAATCAACTCCTGCTTCATCCAAGAGATTCAGTACCCTGACTGGATTGCCAACATCGTCCCAGTGATGAAGAAAAATGGGACAGTGAGCATTTGCGTGGACTTTCGGGACCTCAACAAAGCTTACCCGAAGGATGATTTTCCCGTACCGGTTACCGAGCTGATGATAGACAACACGTCCACTCACGAAGTCTTCTCCTTCATGGACGGCTCATCAGGGTACAATCAAATAAAGATGCATCTCGAAGACCAGAAGCATACCGCTTTTCGGACCCTGATGGGCATATTCTGCTATAAAGTAATGCCATTCGGTCTGAAGAACGCCGACGCTACCTATCAGAGGGCAATGACGAAGATTTTTGACGACCTCATACATGAGGTCATCAAATGCTATATTGATGACCTTGTGGTGAAAAACAAATCACACGAAGAGTATTAGGAGCATCTAAAAATAGTGTTCCAACGTTTTCGGAAATACACCTTGAAGATGAACCCTCTGAAATGCGCGTTCGGAGTCTCTTCGGGCAAATTCCTAGGATTCATCGTGCGACACCGGGGCATCGAAATAGACCCATCAAAGATTAAGGCAATCATGGAAATGCCTCCGCTAAGAACTCTTAAACAACTGCGGTCTCTCCAAGGAAAGCTTGCGTATATCCGACGGTTCATAGCCAATATTTCCGGCAAATGCCGTCCCTACAGTCACTTGATGAAGAAGGGAACCCCGGTCGTTTGGGATCGCAAATGCCAAAGCGCGTTGGACGAAATTAAGTAATATCTACAGAATCCTCCGGTGCTAACCGCTCCGGTCAAGGGAAAAGCCTCTCATTCTGTATACAACCGCCCTTGAGGGTATTCTAGGCGCATTATGGGCACAAGAAAACGACCAAGGAAAGGAGAGAGCCCTCTACTATTTGAGTCGATTTCTTCTGGGGGCAGAAAATAATTACTCCCCAATTGAAAAACACTGCCTGGCGTAAATCTTTGCGATAATGAAGCTCAGGCATTATGCTTTGGCTCATGAGATCCACCTCATATCAAAGGTGGATCCTCTCAAATATTTGATGTCAAGAGCCATACTAACAGGGCGACTTGCTAAATAGGCCCTCCTTTTGATGGAGTTCTCGATAACATATCGACCCCTCTAGACAGTAAAAGGCCAGGATATCGCTGACTTCCTCGCCGAGCATCCTATACCTGTCGATTCACCCATAAATTGCGAATTGCCAGATGAGCACGCGTTTGACACGATCGATGGGGAGAAATGAGAGAGTGACACCTGATGGGAACTCTACTTCAATGGAGCATCTTCTATGAAGAAGCGAAAGCACAGCTCCCCCATAATCATGTCTGGGGTAGGCCTCATCTTCGTGACTCCACAAGGAGGGATAATACGCTTTGACTTCTCCTTAATAGAGACGAGGACAAACAATGAAGCCGAATATGAATCTTTGATAGCAGGTCTTGAGATCGCTATCGACATGGAATTGAATACCTCCTTATATACGGAGATTCCCAGCTGGTCGTTAGTCAAGTAAATGACAACTATCAAATATGCAAACCGGAGTTGGTAAAGTACGGTGAGAGAGTGCAGCAACTGCTGACCCAAATCCCTTCCTACGCCCTGGAAAGCATACCGCGTGCGGAAAGTAGCAAGGCAGATGTGTTAGCCAAGCTCGCTAAAGAACTGGCCGACGAGAACCTCGATGATGTAGGGATCGTTGTGCAAAGCCGCCGGGTTCTTACACCGGCAGAAATATCTCCGGAGTCGTCTAAAGAGAAAGAAGCGACCAAAGAGACAGCCCTATAAATAAAAGACCCGAAAAAGGCCAAGGATTGGAGAGAAGTCTCTATAGACTACTTCAAATCCTATCAAACACCTGAAGATGCGTTCTCAAGACATCAGCTCATGAAACGAGTTCTATCCTTCGCCTTCGTCAATGATACGCTGTGTAAGAGATCGCTCGACTCTTTATGGTTGAGATGCCTGGGACTTGAAGAAGCAAGGAGAGTCATCCAAGAAACTCATGACGGACTCTGCGGTTCTCATCAAGCCGGGCCAAAGATGAAGTTGAAAATCAAAAGGATGGGCTACTACTGGCCCACAATGATCCAAGACTGCCTCGAATACATGAAGCAGTGCCACTTGTGCCAGATTCACGGGGACTTTATTCACCAGCATCCAAATCAGCTACACCCGACGATGGCTAGCTGGCCGTTCGAAATGTGAGGAACTGATATAATCGGGCCCATTGAACCAGCATCGTCCAGAGGACATTGTTTCATACTGGCAAGAGCCGATTACTTCTCCAAGTGGGCAGAAGCGATACCGCTGAGAGAAGTGAAGACGGAGAACATCATCCATTTCTTTAAGACACACATCATCTATCGGTTTGGCACTCCGCGACGGATTATCTCCGATAATGGGCCAGCCTATAGAAGTCACAAGATCAGCCGCTTCGCACAACAACATAATATAGACTGGAGATACTCTTCAGTCTATAATCCCCGAGCTAACAGTCTAGCTGAGGTTTTCAACAAGACCTTGATGAAGATCGTACAAAAGACGGTGTCCAAAAATAAGAAGGACTGACATGAAAGACTGCATGAACCTCACTGGGCGTATCGAACTACGTTCAAAACGGCCACAAATACAATGCAGTATGCATTGGTATTCGGCACAGAAGTGGTACTCCCCTTCGAGATAGAGTTACCCTCTTTACGAGTGGCAGTTCACTATGAGCTAACCAACGAAGAAAATGCTCACCTTCGGCTCGAGGAGCACGACGCCCTTGATTGTAACACCTTAGGATAAGGGTTAGTGAATAATTATAATTAAATAATGATTTTTAATAAAAAGTTTACCAAATTGTGTTTTAAATATTTTTCCTAATTTAATAATTATTTTTCCAAAATTTTCCTAGGCTTGCACACACATGTGCATGTAAACTAGGGTTTTTAAATGAAGTAAATACCATAATTATTAACCATGGTGGGTTAATTATAGGATTAAGTCTTTTGGATTCTTAAGTGGGTTTAATTAGTTAGCTAAAAGTTGCTTTAATTTGAATTTAAGGTTAAGTGTTGACTTGTGAGAGAGAGAGAGAGAGTGCATCATGGCTTTAGGCCATGCTTGCATTAAATGAGGTGAGAGAGAGAGAGGGGTGACTTTTGTGTGATGATTGTGGTGGCTCTCAACTCCTTTTGGTTTTTCTCTCAAGCTCTCACACTCTCACACACACACACACTCACCTTGCAATAACCCAGCAGCAGCAGCAAGCAAAGCAACAGCAACAACTGAGCAGCAGCAGCAGCAACATGAAGCAGCAGCAGCAGCAACATTCAGCAACAGCAACAGCAAGGCCCCAGTGAGCAGCAGCAGCCCCAGCTCCTAGTGCAGCCTCTTCCCTTCACTTCTTCTTCTTCCTGCAGCTCCCTAGGGTCGAGTGTGAGGTATACTTCCTATCCTATTCCCTAGTTAGCTTAGTTAGTGTAGATTTGCTTCGGTTATCGGATTTTAGTGCGTTTTAGTGTGATATGGGGTAATTTGTGAGAATCTTGTGCAAACGAAGTGAGTTGTGGTTTCAGTAGCTTGTTAGTGAGTTAGTGAGGCCATTGTAACCTAGTCCAACCCCTATTACGCTAAAATACCACCAATTTCACGATTCGATGCAAAATGTCGTTTTTGTGCAGATTTTTAGGATTCAGTGATCTGCTTTTACTGCATGAGTTTTAGAGAGTTTTAAACAACTGCAGAATTCTAGGCAGGCTTTTTCAGGAATTTGAGTGAAGTTCGAGCCCATACCACCGGGGTTTGGCCGGCGACATCCCTAGTTTTCCCGGCGACGCCGGCCTCCCTTCCCCATTTCTGTCTCGTTTTGTGTAGGATGGTTTCTGGGGGTGTTTTGCAGTGTTTGGTCTTGCTTAAATTTTTGGTTGACTTCCAGGTAAAAATCTGGGAGCTTTTCCCTTTAGTTTGGGGTGGATGTTTAGTGCGACATGCACGTTTCTGTTGGTCTGGTGCGTGCTACGCATCGTAGCGCGTCGGGGTGGTTCTTGGTTCAGCACACACACATGTTTTAACGTATCGCGCACACGCGCGATTGGTTTGTGACACGAGTGTCTAGTTGGACCGTAATGTCGCGTTTTTGTGAAATGAGCTTATGTGTGATATATGTTATGTGATTTTAGGTTCGCAGGCCAGTGAGACGGACGCCGCGAAGAAGGGCAAGCAAGTGGTTGGATACACTTAGCGCGAGACACTGTGAGTAGATTTCACATCTACGGGGATATCGCCCGCATGGCGTTATGCGTCAGGGCTGATAGGACTTTATTATTATATGTTGCATGCACCCCATAGACTGTCATCGCATATTGCATTCCCTGCTATGTGTTTATATACATATTGCTTAGAACTGATAGAACACCGCACTATTACTAACGGTTTATGTTGCACGGGCACTATTTGCATGCTACACACACACCGTTAGTAATTGCCATGCCACACTCACTGTAGAGCTGCCATGATTATATTGCTATAGTTCGCTTCATATGTGATTTGATATGACTTTCATGTATATTGGGAGCCGCATGACATCTTTTAAAACCGGAAACGAAACTACTTTAAAAGCAGTTTTTCCCTTATGCTCATACCATGGATTGATGTATATTGTACCTCGCATTGGATTTACTATTGGTGTTGGATTTTCATGTGATTTCTGTTTTGAGGACCGTGGAATTATTTAAGGAAAGATGTGCTATTTTGAAAAACCCGGTACCTCGTGATATGATATTTTGGTGTGTCCACCACGCGTTTTCTCGGTGCTGAGACGTGTGCTTGAAACCCGATTCAAGGAGTGGATGTTCCATTTGCGGGTTCGTGGTGGGCCCGGTATGGTTCCCCTCGGCGAGATGATCGATGGGATTTGCCGATTGAGCCTGGAGGCGGGCGAGTACCTACCGGTGATTGGTTGGACCTGGAAGTTGTCCGGAGGATACTGACCAGAGTCGAGTGATGGATGCGGGATGACCCGTGCTGCTGGGGCCGAGGGCCGACACCGCAGACGGACCCCGTGGGCTGAACCGGATTGACGGAGCCCGATATACGAGGATTTGCGTGTTGATACTGGACACGAGTATTTTATGATGTTTTGGGTGCCGGTGTTGGGCACTCGTGATTTCTCAGAAATGTACAGGATTTGAGGGCCGATGGGTGTGCCGGCGCCTGAGTGTATTTGGGATTTGAGTGCAGCCTGAGGCACCGATTATGGTTTTCCATGTTGACATAGTCCATGTAGATGTTGTTATCCCATACTCAGCATTGACTACTATATATCTCATCCTGTAGCATTTACCTGTTAGAGTATTTGTATTACTATTGCATCCTCTATTTGACATGCATTGATATCATCTGCTGGCGTTAGTAGAGCCACGCTATATGTGCATGCTTGCGATCACCTTTATATGTTATCTCTATTCACGAGTTGGCAACTCACCCCCGTTGTGCCACAGTGTTTGCAGGTTGCCCTTGGGAGTAGTCACGGCTGGCTGTTACCGCATCTTTTGGCACAGATACCCTTTTGAGCAGAGATAGTCCTTTGCTGATAGGTGGGTTTTGTACGGTATCTGTTATCTTTCAGTTGTATATTGATGTATGTAGTACTCTCCATCTACCTTTCTGTATTGACTTAGAGACAGTTGAGAGGACGATATGTATGATTTTATATTCTGGTGTCGAGCTCGCATGTGAGCCGACTTTACTTTTGCAGTCTCATCTTTTATGATATTGTCCTTGCTTTACTGTGTATTCTTCGCTACGGCGTCGTATATCTTATTATGATGCTTCATTCATTTTACTCGTCATTTCTGTTACACCTTGTTTCTATCCGACTGGCGGGGCAAATGTTTTAAAAAGGGAAATGTTACCAAAATTATAAAACTCATAACTTTCGAACTTAAAAAGGATTTCTACTAAATAAATGGAAGTTTTTCAGACATGTACGATTGTTTTTACAAAATGTTTTAAATCACTCTATATTTATTGGTTTTGATTTCTGGGTTCGGCTTACTTAGCCGCGTTACGCCTGTAGACGTTGCGTGGTTAAGTGCCGGTCACGAGTCGAATTCTCAGGTCGTGACATTGATGAAACCCGGCTCATGGCGCAACAAAACCTGGAGGCTTATAAAGTAAATATGACGTGCTCATACGAGAGATTGACTAGGCCGAGAACATTCCGCCAAGGCGAACTTGTGCTAGTGGTCAAGAGACCTATGATCCCCAATCGTGCCAAACGGGGGAAATTCGAGCCTAACTACGAGGGCCCGTACATTATAGAGAAAGTCTACCAAGGTGAGGCTTACCTGCTCATGGATATACATAGCGAAAGACCCTTCAGGCCAATAAACGGCCGGTTCCTAAAAAAATACTACGCCTGACGAGTCACGGCCTAGGTCAACGATAGATGACGACGCCTATGTCCGCTCGATATCTTCCCAAGCCCAAACTCTATAAGTAGTATCCAGCAAAACTGTTGTCTCCAAAATGGTAGCAATGGACCGAAACGTCCCTAAACTAACAACGGACCGCAATGTCCTGAAACTAACTACTGACCGAAACATCTATAAACTACTACAAACTGCAGCATCCCAAGGCTGACACAAAAAAAAGGTATGTCCATAAGCGAGATGTGCACGGATGAAAACCAGAAAGGACTCCGTGAGTAAAAACAGCAGGGCTATCGGCGAGTTTGTGAAAACCCGAAAGGACGCAATCTCGTTAAAAGACACTTGCAAGGTCCTCTCAACCTGGTGAGGAGAAAATACCTGCGTGAGATCCTTATGACTCACAACGGAGCAACACACTTAGGGATCCCCACGATTCCTAAGGAGAAATTACACTTACGAGATCCTTACGACTCATAAGGAGAATTCCCCTTTGAGACCCTCATGGCTCATAGGATTCAAAAGCCTTAAGTTACAGGGATCTGAACCTGTTCTTAAGCCATCACAATCTCCAATGCTGCCCTACAAGCGTTTCAATATTGACCCTTGTATACAATCCACGGGCACGAAAAAACATTTCCCTAACAAAGTCCCGCCAGCGACTAGGGATATGCTCACACGGTGAACGGCCCTTGTAAGTCCTCTCGACTTATGAGGAGAAAACACTCTTGTAAGATCCTTACAACTTATAAGAGAACACACACTTAGGAATTCTCACGATTCCTAAGGAGAAAACGCGCCTACGAGATCCTTACGACTCATAGGGAGAAATACTTTTATGAGACTTTTACGGCTCATGAAGTCAAAAGCTTTAGTCGACAGGATCCTAACCCTATTTGCTAAGCCATCTTTGTTTAAATCGACAACGAAAAATGATGATTCGCTCCTGGAAATATCCCGATTGTAGCGATGCTGATGCCTACATCGACATCAAATTCTAAGTCCTTTCATGACAAATGATGTTTCGCTGCTGCAATATTCCAGTCGTAGCGATGCTGATGATGAGATTGGCATCAGATTCCAAACTCAATACTCGTGATAAAAAAATCAGCGAGCCAAAAATGCATGGCCAAAATGATAGGGCAACTTGCAACAAAGTCAGCAAGTAAAAATATATATGCATATAAAAATAGCTGAAATGATTGGGCAATCGCGACTTTCGTGATATAAAAAGCTGAAATGATAGAACATCGCGGAAAGAAATAAAAATGAAATGAAATGAAACTTTTTGCCCTACAGATGAGATCACATTGATCCGTGTATACAATACAGGGGCACAAACAAAGAGAGGATCATATCATTCCACCAGGCTCTGTCAGAAAGAGAGCCAAGTCTCGATGGCAACATCTGCATCTCGAGAGATCACCAACAATGTTCCTCCTCATTCCAGCAGGATCTAGACGCGAAAATCAACCTTAAAGCCATGGCAAAGTCCCTGTTCCAAATCTCGACGGTTCACAGACAGCCTAGAGATCACCATCAGCGTTCTTCCTCATTCCAGCAGGATCCAGACGCGACGATCAACCTTGGAGCCATGGAAAAGTCCCTGTTCCAAATCTCGACGGTTCACAGACAGCCTAGAGATCGCCAACAGCGTTCCTCTTCATTCCAGCAGGATCCAGACGCGACAATCAACCTTGGAGCCATGGCAAAGTCCCTGTTCCAAATCTCGATGGTTCACAGACAGCCTAGACATCACCAACAACGTTCCTCCTCATTCCAGCAGGATCCAGACATGACAATCAACCTTGGAGCCATGGCAAAGTCCCTGTTCCAAATCTCGACAGTTCATAGACAGCCTAGAGATCACCAACAGCGTTCCTCCTCATTCCAGCAGGATCCAGACGCGACAGTCAACCTTGGAGCCATGGCAAAGTCCCTGTTCTAAAACTTGACGGTTCACAGACAACCGAGAGAGTAAATACTGGTCATGTAGAATACGGCTAAAATCAATCCTAACCCCGTGGGAAACAACCAGAGCAAATCCTGGTCCCGTAGTGCACGGCTAAAGTCAATCCTGACCCCGTGGGAAACAGCCAGAGCAAATCCTGGTCCCGTAGAACATGGCTAAAGTCAATCCTGACCCTGTGGGAAACAGCCAGAGCAAATCCTGGTCCCGTAGAACAGGGCTAAAGTCAACCTTGACCCCGTGGGAAACAACTAGAGCAAATCCTGGTCCCGTAGAACATGGCTAAAGTCAATCCTGACCCCGTGGGAAACGGCCAGAGCAAATCCTGGTCATGTAGAACACGGCTAAAGTCAATCTTCACCCCGTGGGAAACGGCCACAGCAAATCCTGGTCACGTAGAACACGGCTAAAGTCAATCTTGACCCCGTAGGAAATGGCCGGAGCAAATCCTGGTCACGTAGAACACGACTAAAGTCAATCTTGACCCCGTAGGAAACGACCAGAGCAATTCCTGGTCACGTAGAACACGGCTAAAGTCAATCTTCACCCTGTGGGAAACGGCCAGAGCAAATCCTGGTCACATAGAACACGGCTAAAGTCAATCTTGACCCCATAGGAAATGGCCAGAGAAAATCCTGGTCACGTAGAACACGGATAAAATCAATCTTGACCCCATGGGAAATGGCCAGAGCAAATCCTGGTCATGTAGAACACGGTTAAAGTCAATCCTGACCCCGTGGGAAACAGCCAGAGATAATCCTGGTCCCGTAGAACACGGCCAAAGTCAATTCTGACCCCGTGGGAAACAGCCAAAGCAAATCTTGGTCATGTAGAACACGACCAAAGTCAATCCTGACCCCATGGAAAACATCCAGAGCAAATCTTGGTCACGTAGAACACGGCCAAAGTCAATCCTGACCCCGTGGGAAACAACCAGAGCAAATCCTGGTCCCGTAGAACACGGCTAAAGTCAATCCTGACTCCGTGGGAAACGGCCAGAGCAACCCCTGACCCCGTACGGCTAAAGTCAATCCTGACTCCGTATGGCCAAAGTCAACCCCTCCTGGCCCAGTAGAACATGGCTAAAGTCAATTCTGACCCTGTGGGAAACAGCCAGAGTAAACCCTCGAACTCCCCGTCAAAGCAATGCTTTGACTCAGGTACAGGTCAACTCATCAATCACTTATGAGTCCTCTCGACTTGTAAGAAGAAAATTCTCTTATGAGATCCTTATGACCCTCAAGAGGAAACGCACTTAGGAATCCTCACGATTCCTAAGGAGAAGCCACACATGCGAGATCCTCTCGACTCGTAGGGAGAAAAGTATTTATGAGAGCCTCACGGCTCATAAAGTTGAAAAGTCTTAGGTTGCAGATCCTAACCCTGTCTCCTAAGCCATCATTGCCTCGTAGAGAGGTCAAGGTAGATTTTCTATAGGCCACACTCTCCTAGATCAAACATCGACAAGAAAGGAAAAAACCACTTACAAGTCCTCTCGACTTGTAAGGAAGAAAATTCTCTCTTGAGATCCTTACGACTCTCAAGAGAAAAGTACACTTAGGAATCCTCACGATTCCTAAGGAGAAAATATACCTACGAGATCCTCTCGACTCGTAGGGAGAAAAGTCTTTGTGAGACCCTCACGGCACATAAAGTTGAAAAGTCTTAGGCAGCAGAAATGAACCTGCTTCCTAAGCCATCGCTACCCTACAAGGAGACTAAGATGAAATGTTCTCTACTATCTACAGGCAACACTTGCCAAAATCACATGGCGATGACACATCCAAGAGAAGAAAGCAACAGTAGAACAAAAAATGTGTATCTTTTATTCATGAATTCAATTGAGTACAAGATGAATCATATAAAAGAATAAAAATGGATAAATGTTATTCAAAGATTATAAGTGTTCAATCTATACAAAGACAGCTACTGAGGAGGATGTGTCTTCAATAAATCAGCTAGCTGTTCGCGCACTCCTCTCAACTCCTTCTCATGATCGGCTGCCGCTGCCAGCTCCGCTTCAATTCGAGCCCGCTGCTGCAAGCACGATGAAACCTTCTCATCAATTTCCCGTTGGGCAGCTTCGCGACTCTACGTGACCCGCTCAATGAAGTCGAGCTTCCGCCTCAATGTCAGCCCGTCCGAAATACATCGCTGCAAATTATCAAAGACAGTTCACAGTTGCGCGGCATTCGCTTCAACTCGGGCGCGCAGCCGAGTAGATTCATCTGAAGCCACCTCACAATCCTTCTGCCTCAAGGTCGCTTCTTGTTCAAAATAGCAGAGGAAGGACATGCTTTGCTCGACCCATGCAGCCCGCTGGGAGTTCAAAACCATAATCTCAGGAGCAGGACGCCTAGCCTCAAGCTCATGCAGGCATGCCTCAATCATTCCGCAGTGGTTAACCCAAGACTCAACGATGTCTTCGTTATGGAAGTTCACAAGCATCGCCATCATTGGATTAAGCTCGGCAACAAAATCTGCGGCGAATGTAGGGGCCTCCACGTCAAGCTCCTTGATGTATTCGCTCAACATACGCAGACTGGTCACAGCGCATTTTGAAGATGGACGTCTAGAAAAGAGGCCTGCTGACATTGTGATGCGAGACTCGAACGGAGCTGGAGTCGGTGCGATCACTACAAAACAAATCATAGTCAGATGTCAGCTCAAGTGATAAAGAAAATGCACGAACAGTAGAGTCTACCATACCAGCTACGATAGGGGCAGAGTTGGGAGTACTGGTGGCGTGACGATCCCCTCGTCCTCTTCTCTAATTTGTAATGCTGCAATCAACTCAAAATTAACAATGGTCGGGGCGTCCATCTAAGAAAAGAAAGGACGTTGGTTTAGAAAGCTATACTCACCGGCACCAGCAGGCAGAGTAACTTCCGAATGGAAGGAGAAGTGTGGGTTCAACACTTGATACAGATGATCAAAAAGAAATCTTGCAAGATCAAGATGATACATGGTCAGTACGCGAAAGATGCTGTCCTAATTTAAATCGCAAATCCATACCTTCCAGCATTTGAGAAGATATAAGAGGAGACGAAGGGTCAACAACCGTCAGATCGGCAGCTGGTAGTGCTTCTTCAGGTGTCACAACCTCAGCGCTCACCACATCTACATTCGAAGGGAACAAAATGTCATCAGAAGGGATTGCAAAACGAAAAGAATGCAGCAACCCGAAACCTACCAGACAGATCATCAACCAAACTGTGATGGAAGCATCACGACTTCTTCGATCTCAATCGGAGGGAGGGTTCCGCCACACGTGGCTTCGTCCCCTGATTCCATGAGAGCCGTCATGACACTCGCAATTTTAGGCGATGGCAGGGAACCACAGGTGGAAAGAGCAACAATTGGAGCAGTCCCGGACTCCTGAGAAAGAGTAGTCGCTTCTGGCTCGGTAGTTTCCATCATCTCGCCTGCCACCTCCTCACCCAGACTTGGCCCTGTAGGGTATGGTATATGAGAATCTGAAGATTAAAACTCTGACAAAAGGACTCAGTGTTACGTTACCTTGGGGCGGCTTTTCAATTCCTTCCCGAACCGCGCGTACCACCTGTCTATGAGCGGTAGACAGAGCGGCCGGAGCACCCTCTGAAGAAGCAGGGACAGGGGAGCAGCGCTCGAGCCTGCACCTACAGCCAAGGCAGCGTTACGTTCTCTTGCTGCATGCCTTCTGTGCTTCCTTTCTGCCTGGACTGTGAGAGTTGATCTTCTTAAGACCTCCATCAAGGAGACGTCGTCGTCCGAGCCAGGAGCTACCTCTGAAGCCGTTGTGGCGTCCGTCATCGGTTGCTTAAGTGAAGCTTCTTTCGGCAATACTGGCGGAGCTGAGACTTTGGCAGCCGGCCTTTGAAGCATCTCCGTACCGCCCTGCGAAGTCGGCACTGCACTCAGGATAACCTGAATTGAGGTAGTCCCTGCAAAAAGATGGAAAAGAAGAGTTAGTTTCCCCATAAAAACGGGAATAGAGGCGCGGTGAGCTAAAATATACCGATGCCTAAGGAAGCACAAAGCCTTTCCTCCTCCTTAAAAGTCTTGAGAGAAGCTGCGAGAGCTTCTTCAGTGAAGATGCCTGTTGAAGAAGAAGTGTCAGTCAAAACATGATAATAAAAAAAACATTACAGCCAAAAGATGCGACTAAAGTTTACCTGACTATGCGAGGATGATCAGTCCTGCTTTGTGGCCAGCTAGTCGCTCAGAAGCTGCAATGGCGGCCTACAGATCGGTATCATCCGGCGCCATAAATAAACCCTCGTTGGTCCCATATTCGCTTAGGCCCTTGCTATAAGGAGCATGAGGCTCTTGGCCGAATGCAACATCTGCAGAGAGTATTGACTTCTTTCTCTTCTGCGAGCGAGTGTCCGTAGCCGCTAGCACAAGCTTACGCTTGGTGGGCACCTTTGGATGACGAGTCCCGATATCTGAACCCATGCCAGACTCGGGAGACGCCACAGTCACCGCTTTCACGGGATCATGCGCGGGACCATAACCGCAGCAACCACTCTCAAAGGAGGATGAACGACGGTCCGTTGCTTCAAAGGAATAGCTGGATTACCAGCAGAGGCTGCACCCTTACGATCAAGCAACAACTTCTTTTTCCTCCGTGATGACAGCACCCATCGCATGCTGGTACCACGCCACGTACACATTCAACACCTTTGGGACGCAGTTTGGCTCACTGATAAAAAAGTTAAAACCGGTGTTGAGCCTCATGAAATGGTGTAGCGCGCTGCGGATGCCTTCTTCTGTGGCGGGCGGCTCAGCTAGAAAGGCTTCAAGCGGAACACCCTGATTGTAGCTAGATTGTTGGGCAAAACGATGCGGGTTGTATCTCATAAACAACGCCGCATCATTCTGCCAAAACACCAGAAAGCCCGGCCTGATCGAATATAGGTGGAGAATCTCCCAAGCTTTCAAGGTATAGGCGCCATCTTTAAAGGTGTCCCGCAGCAACTGCACCGCCTTTGCAAATTCTTTGTCGATACTTAAGACCTTATCAACGAAGGTCATGCCATCCCCGATGGTACGCGGGTGAAGGAGTAAGCCCCGAGCCTCTCGTAAAGTCGGGTCCAAAATAGAAGCGTCAACCAGCCCCAGCAGTCGAGGAAAGTTATATCTTTCATAAAAAAAGGGGCCTTTTGTGAATTCCAAAGGCGCCAAGCACATGCAACTTGAGCTACGAGGTGAAGTAATGCATTGAAAAGTTCACGGGCTACACCCCCGGTTGAGTAGTATTTGCCGCTAGGCTAAGGCCGTGATACAAATGGGCTAACCCAGCGACCCCGACGGCCATTTTCACCCAAATAACCATTCGATGCGCTGGGTAGAAGACGGACGGCCTCATACGGCGAGGGTGCATCGGAAGTGCAAACCAGCTCAGCCATAGCCCGAGAAACCCCAAAAAGAATGTTTCTTCATCGATCCCAAGAGCTGCAAGCTCCACAAAAAGGACGATCGGGGTGTCGGGGAGAAAGAAACTCTTCTGATACACCTCCACCGTCGGCAAGTTGCCCAAACCTAAGCCAAAAGGATCGTCAAGTTTGGTGAACTTCACGTCTTCCTTCGACAGTACTTCCGAGTGGAGAAAATAAGCGATAAAATCCGTAAAATTAACCCCACGGCTCCCAGACTCAAGAAACAGGCCCTCGTAGATATTCAACACCTTAATCAAACTTGGTGATTGATGTTGAATGGCGTTGTCCGGGGTAAGGCCCATCATCACCGACTTGGCGGCAAAGACGTACTCATCATGAGGAAGTAGTTCCTCATAATGCTCCCCTCTAACAGGCAAGCCAGAAATCTCCACGAACTCCTCTAAAGATATGGAGTCTTTTCGATCCAACAAAAGGAAGGTGTGAGTTTGAACGTTCCGTTGTTCCAAAAAGGCTTTTACCCACCATGTAGGAGGCATGGAGTACTTAAAGAGAGAAACATAAACTGCGGGATACAACCCGAGCCTCAGTAACTGCAACCTCTTGGCGGACAGAATGTACTGGGCCCACTGCAAATATCCGGCTGGGTGACGGGGAGTCAAGCTTATGTTGTATGGCTGTCCCCAAGGGCGCGACTCACCCTGGCATATACGCCGCCCTAGGATATCTAACGCCATTGGAAGCTGTACGGGTATCGCAGCCAAATAAGGCTGAATGAGACCATCTGAAGTCCAATTAACCTCCTCCACGTCATAGTTCACTGGGGGTGGGTCGGCGTAAGAGATAGCAAAAATGGGCTCCGAGGGTACCGCGCAAGAAAAGCTCCGCCGACCCCTGATGATTTGGTTGTACCATGTTCCCCATAGATGAAGATTCTTGTACTCCGGATCATGGTCTTTGATCAGTGCAAAAATTTCTCGATCTACTGGCGCTGTGGGGAATCTGCCTTCTGAACGGACGAACGGGAAGGAAGTGTCAATAGACATAGTACCTGCCTGGAAAAGAATAAATTTTCAGCTGCCAATGCTACAGATTAAGTTCTATCACTAGGTACTTTAAATCTGTACCGCACTGCAATGCAGTGAAAAGAGACCAAAGGGGACCCACATAATCTAGATGACAGTTCATCATTAATGAAACAATCTCATCATTTGATAAGACTGTCATTAAACGAGGAAATCCTTAAAAGATTCTCATTTAATGAGAGCCCTCGGGCCAAGGAGTAAATCTCCCATTAAGAGTAGCGCTCTATAACAGAGGGACATCTGTCAATTCTAATGATGAAAGTAATAAAAATTCCTCAAGAGACTTGCTCTATAAAAATGATGGAATAACCCATCAGAAAACTTAAAATAAAATTTTTAATGAATTAAAATTCTGAGATCTTCAAGATCTATGAACAAACTCTAAGAGTTTTTATGAAAGATTAATAAATCTATATGATTTGAAAAGAGCAAAGCTCTATTGATGGGTTAGGAAACCCTAAGAAAAATCTAAGATCTAACAAGAGCAAAGCTCTGTTGAGAAACCCTAAAAAAGATTTTCTTGAAGATCTATGATCTAAAGAAAGCAAAAGCCCTGTTAATGGGTGGGACCCTTAGTTTATTGATTAATCTCCTTAAAGATTTGATCTTTTACCTAAAAATTTGACAGAGTTATGTCTTTAAGAGAGTTCTTAAAACAGAAAGCTATGCTCTAAAGGAGAAATTGATTCTTAGAAAACAAGAAAGAAGATGAACATAAGTCATCTTAAGGGCCAAAGGCCCTATTTATAGGCACTGAGAGCCGTTTCAACTTTAATGGTGGAGATGCTATCACCACTGCACTCACGTGTGAGCCACGTGAGTGCAACGGTGGGGGGCATTTGTTTCCCCAATCAGAGCAAAGCTCTGTTCAAGTTTTCAAAATTTGAAATGAGCAGCGCTTCATAAGAGCGCCAGCGCTCACGTACAAAGCACGTGGGCGCTAGAGCAAAGGGCGCCAACGCTCTAAGGCAGCGCACACGTGCAAAGCACGAGTGCGTTAGCGCTTCAGAGCGCCAACGCTCTGAACCAGTGCTCACATGCAAAGCACGAGTGCGCTAGCGCTGGAACTAATGTTCCCCACCGTCAGATCAAAGATCCAATAAAAATGATAAATCATCAATTGACCAGAATGAAATTCTGTTAAGGAAAGATTCCTCAAAATCTTTCCAAACAAAAAGATTGTGCTCTGTAAATTAGAGCACCGTTGGATCAATGATCCAATGGAGATTAAAAATCACTTAAATACAGAATAAATTATGTACGGGAAAAGATTTCCCAATTTTGTTAAAAACAAGAAGATTGCCTTCTGTAAATCAGAAGCTCTTGGATCAAAGATCCAACAGGGGAAACATCCCCAAATCAATTAGAGAAAAGATCTTCTTAACCAATTGAACAAATCGGCCTTCACTATATAAATGCCCTAAGACTTCAAGTCTCATATAGAGGAACCCCCAATAAATTTTGAGAAATCTCAGAAAGAAGAGCAAACTTTCGGTAAAAGAAGAACTTTTCTTTAAGGTTAAAAAAACAAAGATAAGAAAAATTTCATTAAAGAAGAAGAATATGGTTCTTTTCACAGATCATAGATCTATAAGATTAAGGTCTTTTTACAAAAATAGATCATGAACATCTCATTATAAAAGGGGGAGAATAATTCAATTCTCTTAAGATCACAGATCCATAAAGGCAAACCCTTTCACCAAAACAAGAGATTGAAACATCTCCTATAAAATAAGAACTTTGTTCTTAGAATCTTGAGACAAAGTCTCTTATAAACGAGGATTTATTTCTCAGATCATAAAACTGATTAGAAGCGCTTTTGCGTTCTTGGATTGGCGTACAGCGCCAAGCGCACCATGTGCTCCTCACGTGTGCGCCACTGAACAAATAGCACTTTGCGCTCATAAACTGGCGCTTTGCGCTCATAGACTGGCGCTAGCGCCAAGCGCGCTACATGCTCTTCACGTGTGCGCTATATCATAGAAGCGCTTTGCGCTCATTAACTGGCGCTAGCGCTAAGCATGCTACATGCTCCTCACGTATGCGTTATATCACAGAAGCGCTTTGCGCTCATTAACTAGCACTAGCGCCAAGCGCGCCACGTGCTCCTCACGTGTGCGCTATATCACAGAAGCACTTTGCGTTCATTAACTGGATCTAGCGCCAAGCATGCCTTGTGCTCCTCACGTGTGCGCTATATCATAGAAGCGCTTTGTGCTCATTAACTGGCGCTAGCGCCAAGCGCGCCACATATTTCTCACGCGTGTGCTGATAGAATATAAACTGTTCTTTAAATAAATCCCTAGAGCTATGATGAATACTCAACATTCAATAAAAGATAGAAAGGCTGTCAGAACCCAAATCAATGCTCAGCATTGTAAAATGTTTAACATTTTAACTGAGTGAGCTGAGCCCAAGTTGGCCATAAACCCCTCATTCAGATTAATTGAGCCCATATGCTCATAAATCTTAGATCTTAGTCCCAATTGGACAATAGATCTCCAAACCAATATTGGTTTAAGGGTACATCTCTTCACTCCTATGATATTTGCCGTTGTAATCCTTCAACGTCTTCAGAGAGGTGACGGGTCCCGACAACCAGACATTCTACAGACTGTGGGGTCCTTAAACTCATGGACTATGATGTCCTTAACCTCTATGGACTGTGAGGTCCTTAAACTCACGGACTATGATGTCCTTAACCTTTACGGACTGTGGGGTTCTTAAACTCATGGACTATGATGTCCTTAACCTTGGACCGTAATGTTCTTAAACTAGTTATGGACCGCAAAGTCCCTAAACTAAAACATTAGAGCCCAAATGCTCTTTTGTTGGATCTAAATGACCCCGTTAAGTTGATCTTAGTCTAAAATTAGCTTAATGTATCCTTAACAAATAGTTATGTTGATCTTAGTCTAAAATTAGACTAACGTATTCTTAACAAACGTTTAAGTTGATCTTAGTCTCAAATGAGACTAACGTATCCTTAACAAACGTTTAAGTTGATCTTAGTCTCAAATTAGACTAATGCATCCTTAAACCCAACCCCAAACCCAAATTTAAGAAAATACAGATTTGGACTAATCCACGCCCTACGGACGACAACATAAATTAGTCTCCGTATACAATCCACGGGCAACAAAAAAACAAAACAAACACACACGACACGAAGTGACCATCTGGAGAAGGAGAAAGTGGTTACCGCGATGTGGTAGCGTAATTAACTACAGGGGCTTGCGCCTGCAGGGAAGAGCGTCCCACAATAAAAAACCTCTCGACGAGGGGGAATTTGACGAAGTCTGCTAAATCTTCGATATACGGTTCCATAAATCAACTTGGTATCTTTGGAGAGGTGGAAGGATAGTACCAAATAGCATCTGCCCTTGAAATTCAAGCCAGACGTTCCCAACGTCCCAGTCACGTCTTTCGGCGGAGAACAAGGGCTGATACGGAGATTTATTGGTAAGTGTTATCAGGAGTTTCTCGACCCGTTATGAGCCTCACATCGGCATGACTTATCAAGTTACTGAGGTCTGACGTTTACCAACCCTAGACTCGGTATGCGACATATCATACGAAGAGACCGGACTGTACGGTGGTGTTACTTGTTGGATTCACAGGAGTATGGAAAAACTTGCTTGTTGATCTTTTGATCGCTCAATACACGGGTAGCCGTTACGTCCATCTAGTACCGCTGACGGTTTGTGGGTGATTGATATGATCATTACCTACTGCCGGCGTATTGACGAGTCATTAGAGTCCTACATAGAGGTTTCCTAGCTCATGCGAACGAAGTAGGGCACATATGTGATATGTGCGGGACCGAGATTAAAATGTGTATGTGATACAGTATTCTAATCTCACGATACAGGTTATATGTGATATAAACGGATTGTTGAATCAAGTGTTGATTCAATGATATGTTATATGTATATATGATATAGATATAAATGATATTAATCGATTGTATGCGATACATCCTGATTAATAAATCAAGTGTTGATTTAACAATTTAATGTGTAATTATATATTTGATATATTAATATACATAAACTAATATTAGCTCACTTAAGAAAATGTTTTCTCTTTATACATTTAATATATATATATATGATATATATTAGTGTATTTATTTTGTGTCATGCTATATGATACATTGGACTTGGGTGTGTGAGACTCATACCATACTTAAGATAATGTGGGGTTTTAATTATTAAGGGAAAACCAAAATTAGGTGGAAATTTGTCATGGCTTATGAAGCTTGGAGAAATTTGTGGAAATCTTGACTTAGTCCACTAATTTTATTTTATCTTAGATATTTATTAACCTAACCATTATCTTTAGCCTTGCTTAAGTCTCCACATGAGTTATATATGATATTTTCTCACCCATGGTTCATGAGTTGATCATTTTCTTCATCTCCTTCATTTTGCTCTCTTGCTTTGGGTGAGAAAAAGAAAATAGTGAGAAAAAAATAATTCTATAGTGAGAAAAATTCCTACTTCACCAATCTATACCAAATTAGCCATTTAGTATAGCTTGTTTCTTCACTAGTTCATCAATTAATGAAGATGTAGCTTGAGTTAGAGATTCTTTGACGTAGGTCGTCTTCGGCCTTGAAGATCCTTGAGCAAGCTCGTTCCTTTCATCTAGTGGAGCCAAAGGAGAGTCCGGGACACCACTACTTATAGCAAAAGGACTACTACACGAAGTTTTAGAAGTGAAGGACCGGTCTACAAAGGTTGTATTCCTATTTCACTTAGTGTAAACTTATTTACATGTTAGTTAAACCTTAATTATCTAGTTAGATCCTTGATTTGGATTTCTTAGCTCTTTAGATTTTTTAAAATTGCATGCTTGATACCTTAGAAAACCCAGTGAGGGTGCTAAGGAACCCAGCAATGGTATCAGAGCCAATCTAGAGAATTAGACGATGTTAGTAGAATTACGAAACCAAACAACTCTGAAACCTCGAAACCATAACCCTAGTTTCTGTCGAATTTTTTAAGTTCTTTGAAATTTTTTTAAACAAGTGCAGAATGTTACATGTGATGTAATATGAACACCATAGGAAAACGAGCCCATTCCGCCGGATCTTGCCCGTCGAAACTTAGCCAGAAACCGGCCTGGCCGGTTTTCTAGATGAATTTAGGCTTCTTTTTTCTTTGGTGTTCCAGTCTCTGGGGTTTGGTGCTTCAGGTATTGTTTGGTTTTGCTAAAGATTACATGTGATGTTATCTTTCTGTAGTGGCAATTTGGAGTGTTTCATATTCGTGATTTTAATATCGTTTCGGATTTAAAATTGATATAGACACAATATTTGGAATCCACAATAATTATTTTTTTGAAAACTAGTTTGAATTTTATAAACCTAACAATTTAATCTCATTTGATCGGTTACCACGGGGTTTTGATATGGATCAAAACTCTGTCGTAATCACGTAGTGTACGCGGATACTCGCTGGGTAACATTATTAGATTGCCACACCCCATAGCCCTGACCAAGTGACTGTAGGAGAACCCCGTTACCAAAAGCATCCTCCCAGGTGCTCGCGGCCTTTGTGTTCCTCCTAAGTGCACTTCGTCGACGGTATCGGGGGGTGCACCCGTCTACTAAAGTTTCCGACGAGTATTCGATCAGGTTGTCGGGAATCTTGTTGAATTACCCGACTGGTTATTCAAAAGTGTTTTCAATATTGAGACTAAAATGCGGGGTTTATAAGGTTGGGAATGAAATTCAGAATATGAGATATTCCGGGTTTATGATGTTTAAGGAATTCATTTGGTTTGGCATGAAATCCGAAGTATGTGATATTTCGGGTTTATGATGTCTAAGATGGTTGCAGATTCCAATTGTTGTAGTTTTCACTTTCTTTTCTGCGACCGTAAGTGTAATATGTGATGTATCGCCGGTTTCATTGTTATATGTCAACGACAATTGGGATACACATATTTACTTACGTTGATGACATGTGATGTTATGTGTTGCTGTGATATATTATATTGGATCGTCGTGTTTGAATAGCTGGGATTTTTTTTGCGTGAGATGAGAGTTTTTCATTTTCATTCATGTAAAAACTTGTATGTAATATTCTTATATTGGGGCACTTTCAGGTTGAGGATGATATCACCATTAATATATATTATTTACTTTTCTGCATTAGGATAGACCCAATGCGGGGAGCATAAGTAACCGGGTTCTAGAGTCTAGTGGAAGACCATCTCGAGGAGTCGAGACTGGGTCTACTAACTCTAGAATTGGTAGGGTTGCTTGCCGCTCTCGTAGGGGTCTAAAGATATGGGTTTAGCTATTCATCACGACCGTGGAATCTGTGTTTTTTACTGGCTTAATTTAAAACATGGACCTCCAAGTATATCCAATATTTCATATGTTGACTTCTGCTGTAATGTTCTGTGATGAGATCATATGACTGCCTGAGACGAATGCTTAATATTATATATATGATATATAATAAACGTTGCTTATGTTTTGCATCTGCTCTAATCCTGCCCCCGCTCTGCCATTAGTTATCTAACCTAACGGTGTATGACGGGACCCTGTGACGAATGCGGATGTCATAAGTGTACGTTGTATAAGTATTTTCGTTTCTTCAGTGATTCTTAGGAAGCATAAATGATGGAACTTCATGAATGAGATTAATGAAAGGAAAGAAATCTAAAGATGTTGTAGAATTAAATTTTCAAAAAGTTAGCTCTAGTTCTTGTTTTGCATAGCGGTATTACTTGATGAATATCCAGCACCTCATTCGATGAGGAAAGAGCCGAGATCCCTTCACCGGGAATGACCTCTTTAGCAAAAGCTAGCAGATGCTACACCCACTATGTTTATTTTGAAAAACACATGATTTTAAAAGCGGAGCTTAAACCACTCCTTTTCAAATCACTCGATTCTACAACGATATCAAGTTGAAAGCATTAAATGTTTTCATAAAAACCATCCGCAACCCTCCGTCATTTTAAGTAGTAGAGTACTTAGTATTCGTGCTACGTTTTTTGATCATAGTTAAGGCGTAGTGTATGATAGCTAAGTGATGTCTTCCTACACAGCATATGATATGATTAATTAGGACATTTATATGACTTTGTTGACCATAGTTAAAAGTCATATAAGTGGGTCTAATTAATCACGAAATAATGGGTAGAACTTGACTAGTGCTTATGATTTGTTGATTATAGTTAAGTTCATAAGTCACCAGGGGTAAAAACCACATCGGGAATTTCAAGAGTTGAAATTTCGCAATGAGATTGCATACCTTCTATGAGACAGTTGGATCTCGATACCCACTACGAGTAAGAGTTACTCATGTGGAAGAGTTTTGCACTTTACAGTTAGCCGATCAAGTAGGTGTCTAAAAAGGTGTTAACGGGGTTATGCCCCTGTGAAAACGAGATTTATTTTAATTAGGTCCGTGCGACAACACGAGAAACTTCCCTCAAAGTACCGACACTGGCCTGGCTAAACGATGGCGAACTTGTAGGGTGTAATTAATCCCGGCTAGACTTACCTTTTAGGGTTTGAAGGAAGATTTGATAACCAGTAGGAGCCATCCTGAATAGATAAGATAATAACCAGTCTAATCTTGTAAGAGCATACGCTAAGTGTTTTCTTCCCTTTCTCTCCAGGTAGCGACCATTGTAGGGTGTTTTTCGTCACCCCATTGAGATGGGAATACACGCGTGCTTGTCAGGCGCATTAATGATTCCCCATGCCTAGGGTAGGCTGGGGTTTATTGATTGTAGGGATCCGAATCTTCGGCTACCGTGGACTAAGCTGCCGTTAATTACCTCTCGCCTTTAGAGCGAGAGAACTTCCGATTGACGGGTTAAACAGGTCATGCGAACTCAATATGAAGTGTTGTGTTTTGAAAGGGTTTTGGATGTATCGGGGGCCCCGTAGAGTTTTTACGGGGGTCCCTCTACCCGGATAGCGGGCTAGGGGTCAAGGGGGCTAGCAACCCCCTTGCGGGATGTGGGACAGCGTCCCGTTAGAAAAAATTTCCTAGCAGGGAACATGTTTTGAGTGTAGAGTGTGTCTAAATTGAGGGGAAAAAGCATCCAAAGGACGCATGAGAGCTTGAGTTAGCGCTAGGCGCTTGGGTGCTCGAGTTAGCGCTAGGCGCTTGGGCGCTGACACTAGCGCTTTGGGCGCTAACGCCTCATATGCCCGGCACGTGAGCTCTCGAGCGCTAGCGCTATGGGCGCTAGCGCCTCACGTGCCCGGCACGTGGGCGCTCGGGCGCTAGCACTTTAGGCGCTAGCGCCTCGCATGCCCGGCATGTGGGCGCTCGGGCGCTAGCGCTCTGGACGCTAGCGCCTCCCGTGCCCGGCACATGGGTGCTAGCATTTCGGGCGCTCGGGTGCTAGCGCTTTGGGCGCTAGCGAAAGGAGGGGGTTTTACCCCAAAAATAGGAGTAAAACTCTAAAAAGAGGATTTTGAGTGGAGTTAAACTCCTGAAGGTCTGGATTAGGAGCTAAACTCCTTTGAGGATTTGGGTCTTGGAGTTGAACTCCCTAAAAGTCTTCAAAGGTTCTTCTCTCTTAAGCCTGGGATATTCTCTTGAGCCTTGGATCTTTTCCAAAGTGGGATTTCGGAGATGGGTCTCCTTCTTCCTCCTCTTTGTTGGCCGGTTCTTGAAGAACAAGAGGGGTGATATTTTAAAAACCTCCCCCTTTTGAGATCTAATGGAAGATCTGAGCTCCCCTTTATGGGTTTTGTAGTGAAAAACTATTTAGTTTTGGAAAAGGAAGAGTAAAACTCTTGATTTAATTTAAAGGAAAGAAAAAGGTTTAGAACCTTGAGAAAGGAGAAGGAGGCACAGACCTTGATTTTTTTAGAGAGAGAAAAAGATCTTGAGATATTTTCATTATCTTTGCCTTTATAGGCTACACACTTTACATATAGCCTCGTGGACTTTACAAAATGGTATTTTGCCCATCCCATGCCTCATGTACTTAATTCTTTTGTACATGAGCCATGGGCTTTACAAAATTTGGCTTTATGCCCATTTTCTTACATTTATTCATAAAATCAAATGAAAAAATACACCAAAATTATTTATTATAGAATTTTTATTTTGGCATTGGGGGAGGCCAGCCGCTTCATGTTCGGGCTCGACCCGGACCTTGGCCCACTTGACCTGGGCTTGGGCCCACTTAGCTTCGGGTTGACTTTGATTTTGACTTGGTCAACCGGGATGTAAATTTTGAAACAAATTGTCCCCCATCAATAAGTGCACCCCACATATGTGGGTTGTGTGTACGAAATTGATGGATCTACTTTCGCGTGGAGGTCGACTTGATCTGGTTCCCATTTTAACGACGTGGAGGTCGATGCTGCCGTTTTTGCGACGTGAACGGTCGGTGCTGTCCTTTTTACGACTTGGACGGTCGATGCTGCCCTTTTCGCGACTTGGACGGTCAATGCTGCCCTTTTAGCGACTTGGACGGTCGGTGCTGCCTTTTTAGCGAGGTGGATGGTCGGTGCTGCCCTTTTAGCGACTTGGATGGTCGGTTCTTCCCTTTTTACGACTTGGACGGTTGGTTATGCCCTTTTTGCCACTTAGACAGTCGGTGCTGCCCTTTTAGCGACTTCGACGGTCGGCTCTTCCCTTTTTGCGACTTGGACGGTCGGTGCTGCCCTTTTAGCGACTTGGATGGTCGGTGCTGCCTTTTTAGCAACTTGGACGGTCGGTTCTTCCATTTTAGCGACTTGAACGGTCGGAGCTGTCTTTTTAGCGACTTGGACGGTCAGTGCTGCCATTTTAGCGAATTGGACGGTCGGTGCTGCCATTTTAGCGACTTGGACAGTCGGTGCTTCCCTTTTTGCAACTTGGACGGTCGGTGCTGCCTTTTAGCGACGTGGACGGTCGGTGCTGGATTTGACTTGCTCCGCTTCTTGCGGTGTCAGGGATGAAGTTGACTTGTTTCCGAGGTGGAGCTTGATTCTGCCAGAGAGGTCATTGGTTGTTTTGCTGATTTGATGTGATTTGGGTTGACATCAGCACCGCTATACTGGAATATGGTACCAGGAGCGAATCATCATCTGTCATGACAGGATTTAGGGATTTTGGTTTTGGTTTGGCATCAACACCGATACACTGGAATATGGTACCAGAAGCGAATCATCATTTGTCGTGAGGGAATTTCCCTTGTTCCTAGTTTAACGATTTAGGGGTCATTTACTCCCAGTTTAATGACTTAGAGGTCATATATTCCCAGTTTAAAGACTTAGGGGTCTATTGGATTGGAGTTTGGAATTTTGGGGTTAAGGTAGGCATCAGCGTTGCTAATACTGAAGCATGTGCCAGGAGCAATTCATCATTTGCCTTTGCCTATTAGGAAGCGATGGCTTAGGAGACAGGTTTAGATCCCTATCACCTAAGGCTTTTCAATTTTATGAGCCGTAAGGGTCTCACAAAGCATTTTCTCCCTACGGGTCGTAAGGATCCCGTAGGTGTATTTTCTCCTTAGGAGTCGTGAGCCAAGTGTGTTTTTCCTTTGTGAGTCGTAAGGATCAAAAGAAGGTTTGTTCTTCTCATGCATCGTGAGGACACATGAGCGGGTCTTCCCAATGAAGCATAATTCCAAAGGCGGAGACCGACCGCTGGACTGGTGATTGCGGTGGGGTATATGTATGATGAGAATTATTTGAGCTCTTGGATTGTATATGATAGTCAACTTGGGGACCAAAAGTAGGGCCGGGAGAATTTTGGAAGATTGGATTTTGGTTGGCGTCTGCATCGCTGCGCTGGAATATGGTACCAGGAGCGACTCATCATTCGCCGTTTGAGAATTTGGGTTTTGGTTGGCGTCTGCATCGCTGCACTGGAATATGGTACTAGGAGCGACTCATCATTCGCCATTTGGGATTTGAGTTTGGAATTTGGTTGGTGCCTGCATCGCTGCACTAGAATATGGTACCAGAAGTGACTCATCATTCGCCATTTGGAGGAGTTTTTTTATTATTATTACCGCGATCGCTCTATTATTTCAGTTTTCTTATCGCGAAGGTCGTGATTGCCCTATCATTTCGGCTATTTATTCGCGGTTGCCCTATTATTTTAGCTTTATTTTCATCTTTATTTTTACTCGTTGATTTTTATTGCGAGTTGCTCCATCATTTCGGCCTTTTATTATTTTAATTTTTGTTTTATTTACACATTTTTACATTCCCAGTTTAACGACTCAGAGGTCAATTATTCCCCCAGTTTAACGACGTGGTGGTTGGTTGTTCCCAGTTTTACGACGTGGTGGTCAGCTATTTTCAGAGAAAGGCAGATTCCTGAGAGAATCAGGTTCCCGAAAGATTTCGGTCTCCGTTTGTATGAAATTAGCGGTCGCAGTTTGACTGTTTGTTAACACGCTTTTAGACAGTTCTATCCCTCATGTCTTGTATTGCTTTTCGACCCAATCTTTGAAGATGAAGCAGTCCTCAATGACATGACCTATCACACTGTGATAGAGGCAGTATTTAGGGTCATCGTTCATATTTGCTTCTTGCGGTATTTTTGATTCTGGCAATTGTAGACCGTTTCTTAGAGCATCTTTGAATATTTTACGGACTTTGTCCCTTCTGAAGGAATAGACCTTATCCAGCTTATCTTTCAGTGGAGATTCTCCTCCCTCTCTGAACACTGGCCTCCGAGGCTGGTTGGCATTAGGCCTGCTCATCGCTCGATTATTTCGGTTAGCCGAAGTGTTAAAAGATTTAGTATCGTCGGAATTTCCGTCTTTACGATTTTCGTCCTTTCGGTTTCTCCAGGACCTATTGAACTTTTGGGAGTCAGAGGAAGGCTCCTGCTTTAAGCATTCCTGTTAGTTAAGTATGTACCCTAGAGGCCATTGTTGTAAATATGATGTATAATATAGTGGATGATTGGATATATATAGAGAGGACTTTCTTGCTCAAAATGATAGTATGCTATTTGGTTTTACTTTATCTTAACATGTTGACTTGTATTGGTTTACTGTCTTTCTCTCACATGTTGATAAAGCCCTTAGGATATGTACTCGACTACTAGGACTATGATGCAGATCATACTAGTGGGGCCAGGGTAGTCAAAGAGTACATCCTATAACTGTTCCTAATCGAGAGAGTATCGAGACAAGGCATAGATACTCCAGAGTAGACTAGCGTATACGCACCTTGACCTATATGATGGGCAATGGATGATCCCATATCCATCGGTGTTTGACATCAAAGATGGTGTACGAGTGCTCAGTGGAGACTGGGTACACTGAACGGACCCGCCGAGAACTCCTGGATGGTATTATACCTATCGTCAGATAGAAGTTCTCCGGTGATACTGGTACATGTTAGTCTGTAGACCCGAGATCGTCATAGAGTCTTGTGTGATTCCTACTGTGCTTTGATTTCCACCTTACCACATCCAAGAGGGTTTGCAAAATGGTGGCTTTTGGGTAAAGTCCTGAATCACATGGAGGCAATGAGCGATAGGAGGGTTTCGTCTCTCCCGGTATAGGGAGTTGATGTTGTGCTGTGTTCGATTGGCTATAACTGGAAGTCCCTGGCCAGGGCTGATATGAAGATTTAATGGTAAGAGTTATCAGTAGTTTCTCGACCCATTATGAGCCTTAAATCGACGCGACTTATCGGTTACTCGGGTCTGACGTTTACCTCCCCTAGACTAGATATGCAACATATCATACGAAGAGATCGGACTGTACTGGAGTGTTACTGATTGGATTTACAGGAGAATGTACAGGCTTTCTTGTTGATCTTCTGATCGCTCAATACCTGGGTGGCTGTTACGTTTAGCTGGCCGTTTGTAGCTTATAGGTGTTTGATATGATCATCACCTACTGCCGACGTATTGACGATTCTTTAGAGTCCTACACAGAGGTTTCCTGGCTCGGGAA
Source organism: Agapanthus africanus (assembly GCA_030015575.1). Taxonomy (NCBI): domain Eukaryota; kingdom Viridiplantae; phylum Streptophyta; class Magnoliopsida; order Asparagales; family Amaryllidaceae; genus Agapanthus; species Agapanthus africanus. Next base: position 303,891,998 of record JASDDO010000016.1, on the reverse strand, counting down.
AAACGGAGTAGGAGCACATATGTGATATGTGCAGGACCGAGAATAATACGATATGAGATACCGTATTCTATTCTCGCGATATGAGATATCGGCCGGGTATATGTGATATAGCCGGGTCATCGAATCAAGTGTTGATTCGATGAGTTGATACATGTTATATTGTCGGTTATATGTAATATAGCCAGATTATTGGATCAAGTGTTGATTCGATAATTTAATGTATAATTATATATGTGATATATTACATTACGTTAACTAATATAAGCTCGCTTTATTGATTCATTTTCTCACTGGATAATACATTGATGTATATGCGATATATGTTAATTGTATTATTTTCTTTTGTTACAAAAATATTTGTATATGTGATATATAATATTGTAACATGTTAGGGTTACAAATGCAACATGGTTGTTGAGTATAAACCAAGTTAGGGTTTGGATTAGGGTTAGCTTTTGGATGAAGCTTTCATGAAGCTTTTGACTTTTGTCATCTAGCTTGATATTTTGTGTAGATATTTGTTAACCCAACCCAAACGCTTAACCATAGTTTATTCTCTACATGAGTTAAAGCCTTCATTTATTAACCCATGGTTGTAATTGTAACCACAACAAACAATTCATTAATCATCACAAAAACTTTCTTCTTCTTCTTCTTCTTCCTCCTTGAAAAAGCTTTCTAGCTTCTTGAGTTATGATGATTTAAAGTGAGAAATTGAAAACAAAAGAGAGAAAAATTCCTACTTCATCATCCTCATCTATTCTAGCTACTAAGATTAGGGTGTTCACTTCACTAATACTTCATTAGAGAAGTGAGAGCTTGGGCTTGAGATTCTTCAAGGTAGATCATCTTCGAAAAAGAAGACTTCAAGCAAGCATGGATCATTCGACTTGTGGAGCCTCTCTAGAGTCTGGGAGTTCATAGATCGCGGCGAAGGTACTACTACTCAGAGCTTATGAAGCGAAGGAACGAACTACAAAGGTTGTAATCCCTCTCTCTTAGATGTAAAATTGTTTACATGCAAGTTAACCCTAATTCTCTAGTTAAGATCTTGGTTAGGGTTTGTTTAGCACCCCAAAATTTTGAAGTAGCATGATTGATACTTGCTAAAACCTTGCTAAGGTGCTCAGCTAACCCAACGGCGGTATCAGAGCTAAGCTAAAGCATTAGGCGTTGTCTAGACGACGTTAGAAGTCCGATTAAACCCAGAAACCCCGAAATGACTTCTTTTCTGGAAATTTTTCAAAAAGTTGAATTTTTCTATGTTAAAAATACTCAGAAAATCATGCAAGGAATTCTATGGACACACCTGAAGAACGAAACCCTAACTCGTCTAAGTGACCGTGGATCCGCGGCCAAAACCTGATTTTGGTGACGGATCCGCGGCGCCACTTGAGAGGCTTGGGTCGGCCCTTCAGCTGTTGGTCCGTAGGTACTGTGGTATGTCTCTGGTTAATTTTAACCGTGCTTAAGTGTTGAGCTCTCTGGGAATTTTTGGTAATTTGTTGTATCTATCAAATTATTAAACTTCGCCTAGTTATCTGTGATGATTATGTTTTGCTGTGATATGTTATATTGGATTGTTGTGTATTGAATAGCAGGGGATTTTTATGTGAGATGAGAGTTTTCTTTTTCATTCATGTAAAATTCATTTGTATGTAATATTCTTTTATTGGGGCACTTCCGGGTTGAGGATGATGTCACCATTGTATATTATTTATTTTTCCGCATTAGGATAAACCCAAGACGGAGAGCACAAGTAACCAGGTTCTAGGGTCCAGTGGGAGGCCATCTCGAGGAGTCGAGACCGGGTCTTCTAACCGTAGAATTGGCAGGGTTACTTGCCGCTCTCGTAGGGGTCTAGGGATGTGGGTTTGGCTATTCATCGCGATTGTGGAATAACACAGACGTCCTAGTATATCCAATATTTCATATGTTGACTTCTGCTGCAATATTCTGTGATGAGATCATATTACTGCCTGAGATGAATGCTTATACTATATATATATATGTGTGTGTGTGTGTGTGTGTGTGTGTTGATATATAAATATTACTGATTTCGTTTCTTTTGTGATGCTTAGGAAGCTTAAATGATGGGATTTATTAATGAGATTAATAAAAGAAAAGAAACCTAAAAGATGTAGTAGAATCAAATTTTCGAAAAGGGTAGCTACAGTTAATGCTTTGCATAGATGTATTCCTTGTAGAATATCCATCACCTTATTCGATAAGGAAAGAGCCGAAATTCCTTCACCGGGAGTGACCACTTTAGCAAAACTGGCAGATGCTACAAACTCATGGTTTGGTTTTTGATTGCTTCTATAGTTCTTGCTTTGCACAGAGCTATTTATGAAATATCCTGCACCTTATTCGATGAGGAAAGAGCCAAGATCTCTTTACCGGGAGTGACCTCTTTAGCAAAACTAGAAAAGCCTAAAAAACACTCCTTTTCAAAATCACTTGTTTCTACAACGATATCAAGTTCATTACGCTCATGGTTTTCCGAAAAACATGTGTAGCCCTCCGTCATTTCGGATAAGTATTAATTAGTATTCGTGCTACGGTAGTTTGGCATTCATCAAAGCGTAGTGTACGGTATCTATTTACTACTTATCTACAGCATATGATGCGATTGGATTAGAGTATTCGTACGGCGTTGTTTGGCATTCATCAAGGGTCGTGTGGGAGGGGGGGTTAATTCAATCAAGAAATGTACGGGTTGAACTTGACTAGCGGATTATGGGTTTTTTGGCATTCGTCAAGGTCATAGCACGTTAGGGGTAAAAGCATTATCGGGAATTTCAAATGTTGAAATTTGCAATGAGATTGCATACCTTCTATGAGATAAATGGATCCCGATATCCACTGCGAGTAAGAGTTACTCCTGGGAGAATTTTACACAGGACAATTAGCCGATCAAATAGGTGTCTAGAAAGGTATTAATGTGGTTATGCCTCTGGGAAAAACGAGGTTTATTCTAATTAGGTCCGTGCGAAAGCATGGGGAACCTCTCTCAAAGTACCAACACTGATCTGGCTGAAAGATTGACGAACTTGTAGGGTGTAATTAATCCCGGCTAATCTTACCTTTTAGGGTTTGAAGGAAGATTTGATTAAAACAGTGGGAGCCATTCTGATTATATAAGATAATAACCAATCTAATCATGCAAGAGTGCATGCTAAAGTGTTTTCTTCTCTCTCTCCAGGTAGCGACCATATCAGGCCTTAATCAAGATAATAGTATGGATGTATTGACTGAACCCGCTTGTTATACTGAGCAGGGGAACGTTGGTCCCTCTCCCACTTAAAATTTTTATAAGTCTGAGTAAGGAATAGGAGAATATATGGATTCTCATGCCGCCCAAATGAAGAATAAACATGTTGATGCATCTTCTTCGGATGTGTTAGTTACCGAGAACTGTTTCTCGGTTCACTCTATGTCCTGGGCATTAGATACTGGATCAGGATCCTACATATGCAATATATTGCATGGGCTAAAGAGAGGTAGAGAACTAGGAATGGGTGAGCATTCCGTAAGAGTAGGGAATGGTGCAAATGTTGTAGCCAAAACAGTTGGCGAATATCACCTTGTATTACCAAGTGGTAATACATTGATTCTGAATGAATGCTATTATATACAGAACATGATATGCAACATTATATCAGTTTCTTTATTAAGTAAAGAAGGATATAATTTTGTAATACAGGATAATGTTATGAACATCTTTCTAAATCAAAAGTTGATTGGATCAGGCTCGTTACATAATGGCATATACATTTTAAATCAAAACACGGTTCTTAATGTACAAAACACTAACAAGAGGAAGAGTTCAGAAATGAATGAATCCTTCTTGTGGCATTGTAGACTAAGTCATATCAATGTGACACGACTAGCTAAGTTGCATAAGAACGAATATTTGAATCCGTTCGAATTTTCATCTTATGAAACTTACCATTCATGTCTCAAAGATAAATGACCAAAACTCTGTTTAGTGGACACGAAGAAAGAGTTACGGAACTCTTAGGACTGATACATAGTGATGTATGTGGTCCCATGTCTACACATGCCAAGAATGGTTCCTTATACTTCATTACATTCATTAACGATCTCAAGATACGGACATGTGTTCCTGTTGAAAGACAAGTCTGAAGCTTTTGAGAAATTCGAAGAATACAGAACGAAGTAGAGAACTAAACGGGCAAAACTATTAAGATCCTTCGATCTGATCGAGGAGGAGAATACTTGAGCAATGAGTTCCTAGATTATCTAAAAGAGAATGAGATTCTCTCTCAGCTTACTCCTCCTTATACACTACAGCACAACGGTGTATCGGAGTGGAGGAATTGTAATATTTCAGAAAAATAAAATATTATTCTTGGGAATTTTTATAATTAAATAATATTATTGAATATTTTAATAAGGCGGTACAATTAAATACCGATAAATTGGGGAAAATTTTGAAAAATATGGAAATTACTAAAAGCGGGCGTTTCATGTGAATTATGCAAATTTTAAGTTTTTATGAATTATTTGACACTATTTTAGTGCTAATCACGATTAAAAATCGCTAATCGCGGATTAAGCGTGTTTTGTGCACATAGCATGCACAAAGTCTTTTTCACACTTGTGCATTTTTCTACCATGGTTTCATTTGGGTTTCCTATTCAATTCTAATAGAATGAGAAGAGAGAGGAAAAGAAAAGAAAAGAAAAAGAAATAAGAATAAAGAATTAGGTATGGGTGAGAGAAAGAAAGGTGAGGGTGCTTTGACTTGGCCATTCCCTCTTCATTCTTCACCCATTTCCTCTCCCCTCAACTCCTTTGCTAATGCTGCTGCCCCTCTCTTCCTCCTTCATAAAACCCCCTAAAACTCCATGAAAAACAACCTCAAAACCCTATCTCCATTTCACTAAAATTGTGCATGAGCTCACTAACTACCCCATGGACCAAGAAAGCAAGGATTTTGGACACTTAGGGCAACTCAAGAAAATTCTTGAGTTGCCAAATGAGATATTTTCTGAACCTTTAGCTTAGTCTTTCCATTGATTTTACCCCCATGTTAGATTAGAACCGATATTGTGTGATTTGGGTGAACTTTGAAAATTCTAGTTAGGGTTAATGGAAATTGAGAGTTGTGTTATGAAATTGAGCTCAGTAGAGGCCACACAAACCCCCTAGTGCTAGAATTCAGACCTAAACCAGAGACTAGAACCCTGGAATATGGATTTAGAAACCCGATATGGGAGGAATTGTGAATTCTGTGAGTGTGTTTTTAAATCTGCTAACACCCGGAGCCTCTGAAAACTATTTTGCAAAGACAGAGACACCAGCAGGTAACCTAGAACCCCCCACCAAAACCTTAGCCCTATCTCCCAATCCAGGCCACAAATTTATTCTTTCTGGCCGCAATTTGCGGCCAGAGCAGTGAGGAAATGGTTCGTGTTTGTTTCAGGGCTTTATCTCCAGTAAATTAGACTCTTAGCATATGCAGAATTGACCAATTTGACCTAGGGTGAAATCTAGGACCATTTCCAATAGTTGTTGTTTTGATTCGGTGTTTTGTTTCTCGTATTTTGAATTCTGGATATGTGTATTTGTGTTTTACCTCGATCGCTTGACGTTTATACGACGATATCGAGGGTTTTTTGATGACTTTGAAAGCGTAGTCCATAGGTTCTAACCTATAGACCTTAGCGTGTTGTTTTGGTTTTCCGATGTGATTTTAATGTGCGTTTGCGATTGTGTTATCTTTGTAGGTACCTTCACGAGGGTTTCATATGATGAAGAAGATGAAGGCGACATCGATACCGACACGCAGAATGCAAAGTGAGTTGATTATATCTACAGGGGAAGTCGGGTGGATGGCGTATAGCACCCCCGCAGTTTGATATTTAGTATACTATATACATACTATATATGATAGCTTTATGCATGACATGGATATTTTAGATGTGATTAGGTGTACTATGGTTAGATTAAGGTTTAGAAGTAAACTAGTATAGTTTCCTAGTTGCGAACCCTAGAATAGGTTTACACCCACACGCACACACATGCTTACTTGTTATACTTATACCTGGGTGATGAGGATAGTGGATGATATTTGGAGATGAGTCGATGAGATTGGGCATAGTGCCATGAGATCGGTGATATGATGTGGTTCGTATTTGGGATACGACATGAGATTTTAGCGGGCCTTTGGACGTGTGTTCGACACACGCATTTATATTTACATAGATGGTATCGGTTTGTAATAGACTTAGATCAGTACCCCAGTTCATGAAATATGATGATAAAGATACCGGTTAATTAATGAGATAAATGCGATATTGACCTGTACCCAGATTTAGGATGACGTACGATGATTTACCGTACGAGCTTTATTGATGATAGATCCGCACTCATGACTCGAGGATGTCATATGATATATTATAGCGTACGTGATACAATTGAGGCGGGATCACCGACTATTATATTTATATATATCGACTCAGATTTAGATGGTTTCCATAACCTTCCGATTAGCTTATTAGTTAGATCTGTAGTTTACTTAGTAGATGTTAAACTAGACCTGAGTCATACCTATTTCAAAACCAACGAATCGTGAGTATTTTTAAGTTAGGTAAAGGGATTCTACGGATATTTTCAAAGAAGCATCTTTTCTTAACAACACCGTAGCCCTTATTTTTCTGAACCCATGATTCGTGTTATTCCAAATGGAAAAACTGTATGACATTTACATATTGATGTAGATTCTTCACTGTTGCGTTGATTATTCGATTTCCGCATATTCATGCTATTCGTATCGCATTGCATGTGTAAATGTGTTTATTGCTATATTAGACCCATGCTATTAGGACACCAGCACTATTATCGATTATGCGTATGTTCTACGTACACCTGCTTGCCGGCTCATACATTTCATCATCGATAATTGCCATGTCACTATACAGTAGGATTGCTGCATCAGGATATGACCCTTGCATGACATACTTATGTACATATATTGTACACCCATACTTGCATACATACGTATTTGCACATACAATAGATGATTCTGGCTTGATTTGGAGATTTGGGAACCGCAAGATATATTTTAAAACTGGATTCATTTTAAAAGAGTGGTTTCCCTCGATATGTGCATACTATTATTCCATGTTGCATGATATACTGATATGCTTACATTTCCTTTATATGTCGCATACATCATGCTTATGATTATACGCATTGAGATATTTGTTTTCATGAGATTTCTGTATTTGGGAACCGTGGTTACTTCAAAGGAGAATATGTATTGTTTTAAAAACCCGGTTTCCATTGATATGATATTTCAGTGCGTCCACCATGCGTTTTCTCGGTTTTGAGACGTGTGACATGTGAACCCGAATCGAGGAGCTGGATGAGTCCGATTGCGGGTACATGGTGGACCTGGTATGGTTCCTCGGGGCGAGAAATGTTTTTTGTGGATCAGACGATGAGCCTGGCAGGGTGGAGAGTACCTACCGGTAATAGTATTTGGGCCGGACGGATATCCGGAGGATACCGACCGGAGTCGAGAGATGATATGGGCCGATCCGGACTGACGGAGCCCGATATATGAGGATTTACGTGCCGATGCTGGACACAGGTTTCATGATGTTTTCGAGTGTTGATGCTAGACACTCAGGTTCCATGATTTTGATATGTCGCGAGGGACACGTGTTGATTTATATCCTCATACTTTCATGCATATGCTTTTATCACTTTTACATGCATGATGTTGTTATGTCATTGGTTGATACGTGGACGAGATCCACATACATACAGACATTTATTACATAGTTGGATGATATCCACATACTCATAGACTTCATGTTATAGTTGACACTGATTACATTGATCATACCTCATATTTATGATATGTTGTTACCTGAGGCACTGACACGAGCACATGGGATTACACTTACGTATAGATGTTTACTCTGGCCACCTTTTCGTGCTTCAGACTTATTCATTTTGAGAATATATTATTACTGATCGTTTGACCTAGGATGAGTCATACATATGATTTCTGCTCTGCGATGTTTTCTATTCACGAGTTAGCAACTCACCCCCGTTGTGCCACAGTTCTTGCAGGTTTTGCCGTACAGGTTTCATTGCGGCTTTTCTGGCACGCTGCTTCCTTTTTGGGTGATTGCTTTGGTAGGTGGGTTCACTCGCATCGTGACCACCATTGTACAAATTTATTTTCAGTTGTATCTAGTGAATTCCATCAACCAAACTTGTATATTGTTTCAGACTTAGAAAACCAGTTGTGTATTATTTTTGACCTTAGACTCGCGAGTTGTAGTATTATGGTTTTCCTGCAAATTTTGAGTTTCCTTTGAGTTTTGATCCTCGCCCTTCAGCGTTGTATATTATATTTCTTGTGTGGTTGTGACCGTCGATTGACGAAGAGCTAGCTCCCGCTTGGGGATGCCTTTTATCATTGTGCATATATTATTCTTGTTGTACCCCGTTCGGGGCCAGTATTTACAAAAGAAACTCTGCCAAAATTTTCAGAAAAGACTAGAGATTTTAAAAAATGCATATTCGGCTTATTATTTTAAAAACCTTGTTTTTAAAACATGTTTTCTTCACCTCTTTAAAACTAGTTTTCATTCTTTTATTATTTAAAATGGTTTTAGATTTCTGGGTTTTTGGCTTACTTGGATTAGATAGGGTCCTATAGACTTCATACGATTCAAGGGCCAGTCACGTGCTATTTCAGGTCGTGACAAAATTGGTATCAGAGCGCTAGGTTAACCTTGGTTCGAGTCTAAGTTTGACTATGCGGAGCCTAGAGTGTTCCCCTCCGAACGGACACGCGGGACGTCGGGCCGTCTCGCCTGAGGTTCGGGGCAGATGCCAATAGGTGCTATCCGTCCGCCTCTCCGAGGATGCCAAGTCGATCCATGGCGCCATGTATCGGAGGTTTAGACGGATGCGTCCGATGTAGCAGACTTCGTCAGATTCCCCCTCGTTTGAGGGGTTTTTGATTGTGGGGACGCTCTTCCCTGCAGGCGCAAGCCCCTGCAGTTATTTACGCTACCGCATCGCGGTAACAACTTTCTCCTTCTCCAGATGGTCACTTCGTGTCGTGTGTTTTTGTTTTATGTTTTCCTGCCCGTGGATCGTTTACGGAGACCTAGTTATGTCGTCACCCGTAGGGCATGGACTAGTCCAAATCCGTATTGTCTTAGATTTGGGTTTGGGGGGGTTTGGTTTGAGGACACGTTAGCCATACTTGAGGCTAAGATCAACTCGAACATTCGTTAAGGATACATTAGTCTAGTTTGAGACCAAGATCAACTTAACGGGATCGTTTAGATCCGACAAAGGAGCGTTTGGACTCCATTGTTCCAGTTTTAGGGACATAGTGGTCCATCGTATGTGTGGCCGTCGGGACCCGTCACCTCTCTGACGACGTTGAAGGATTACAACGACGGATGTCAGAGGAGTTCAGAGATGTACCCTCGAGCCAGAGTTAATTAGGGGGAATTCATAGTCCAGTCTGCTTGATGGTTTAAGGACGCGTTAGCCATCTTTGAGGCTAAGATCAACTTAAACAGGACCGTTTAGATCCGACGAAAGAGCATATGGAGGCTCTATGGTTCTAGTTTAAGGACATTGCGGTCCATGGGTAGTGTAAGGACATTACGGTCCATGTGTAGTTTAAGGACATTGCGGTCCATGGGTAGTTTAAGGACATTGCGGTCCATTGGTAGTTTAAGGACATCTCGGTCGAGGTTAAGGACGTCATAGTCCATGGGTTTAAGGACTCCACAGTCCGGTATGTGCTCTGGATGCTTCACACGGGTTCGTTGCCGTGCTAGGCGAGGACCAGGCTCCGCTCTGGATGCTTCACACGGGTTCACTGCCGTGCTCTGCGAGGACCAGGATCCGCTCTGGACGTTTTCCACGGGGTCAAAGAGTGACGTTATCCGCGTTCCACGTAACCAGGAATTTTGCATTATGCATGGGTTTAAGGACCCCACAGTCCATATCATGAGTGGTCATCGGGACCCGTCACCTCTTTGAAGACATTGAGGGATTACAATGCCAAGTATCAAAGGAGTGAAGAGATGTACCCTAGAACCGGGGTGGATTAAATAGTCCCTGGCCCAATTTGGGTCAAGACTGATCAATTATGTTATGAGCCCATTGGCCCAGTTAATCACAAATTGAGGACTTATGGCCAGCTTGGGCTAAGTCCAGTCAGGTCTGGAATATTGACTTTTTGTTGGTCCATTGAGGGAGAGGCTTTGCCTCTATCCCTTTAACCAATTGGGCCAAAGCCTAGTGTTAAACACTTCAGAGCAATCAGTGTTGAACACTGGGAATAGGGTTGACAAGTTAGTGTTTAACACTAAAAGAATAGTTGGTGTTGAACACCAGCAACAAGGCTTTCAAATTAGTGTTAAACACTAAAACAGATTGGTATCAAGCACTGGCAACGGAGGCCTCAAATTAGTGTTAAACACTAAGGTAGTCAGTGTTGAACACTGCAAGTAAAGTTTGAACACTAAGGCCCAACAGTTGTTTCAGTAATTGGATTCGAGGGTTCCAGTTTAGTGTTAAGCACTAAGGCAAGAGAGGTCACGTGGCAACACGTGAGGATGCCTTCCCCTCAATGGTTCTGCTGAGATTACTGCATCTTTCTGAGTGTCATGTGTCGGCACGTGACGGGCATTCATATGCTCGTTTGTTAGAGCTTGTGTTAAGGGTCACGTGGATCACGTGAGGGATAGCCTCAAAGGGTTTTCTGTAGATTTCTTGGGGGGTCACGTGGTGGCACGTGACCCTGCCTCTATGTATGTCGTTTTTAGAGGATCTGTTGATCTTTTTTCAGGAATTAAATTTCTCGGGCTTTAATTTTCAAAGGAATTAAATTCCTACTTCCTTTCGAAGATTTATATTCTGAAATAGAGTTGAACTCTGAATTTTCTGTAGGAATTAAATTCCTCGTATATATGAAGAACTGAAGAGGGTTAAACCCTTAATAAAAGCTTTCAAGGAATTATACTTCCCATTTTAAAGAATTATAATTAAGGGAATTAAATTCCTGCTGTTTCAACAGAACTATGATCTTAATTAGGGTTAAACCCTGTTTCTTTTTATTTTGAAGGAATTAAATTCCCATGATACAGGGTCAAGCCCTACTTTTATCTTAAAGGAATTAAATTCCTATAGTTCTGTGAGAATTAAATTCTCATGCTTGCGTTCCCTCTCTATGTTTTGGATCTGCATGGCAGGATCTCAACCCATTGAGAATTAAATTCTCAACCTAAAGGGGAGATGTGCACTTTGCAGATCCTCTATCAAAGAGAGAAGAAATGTGCTCTTCTGTTTTATGTATCAGAGTTAAACTCTGTTGAGAATTAAATTCCCCCTCTTTCAAAAGGCCTTCCCTTTCTTACCTAGGGTTTTTGCAGAAGATCCAAGTCTTTTCCAAGTATCAAAGCTTTTCTCCTTTTTTCCTTCTCTGCGCATGTATCTCTCTATATCTGTCCTCTCTTTTTTGTGTCTCTTGGTTCCTATTTATAGGAGAAGCAGCCGAATCAATCAGCTTTTGACGAATCTTCATGGAGATATTTGATTTGCATTCATTGTTCATTCTGGACCTTTGGATTATTAGGTGAATTTCATTCACCATTGGATTTCAAATCCAAGGATTCTCTTTTGTTATTTTGGTTAGATTTAAGGGGGAAATCTTTCCAAACCCGAGATTTTCCATAGATTGGTGATATTTCATCACCTCTGAACCTTTAATTTGATTATAGTTGCGTTCCTTTGGAAAGATTTGCATTTCTCTCAGAATTTAATTCTGTTGACAAAAAGGGCTTTGAAAGCCGGTCACGTGTGACCACGTGACCCATGGTCACGTGTGAGCACGTGACCCCTTTTGGAATGAGCCTTTTCCTTTCTTTTGCGCTCTGTCTTCTGATCGTTGCTTAAGCGTCACGTGCCACCACGTGACTCCTGGTCACGTGTGAGCACGTGACCCTTGTTTGAACTCTCTTTCTTTAGTTCAACGGGAGAACTGATCTGCTGTCTTGCACGTCACGTGGCAACACGTGACCTTGGTCACGTGGAAGCACGTGACCTCTTCTGAGGCTCTTTTCCTTGTCTTGATCGGGGAACTAATGTGTGCTTTTCTGCCGCTTTATATGTCACGTGTCGACACGTGACTGTCGGTCACGTGTAAGCACGTGGCCCCTTTTTGAAGCTTTTCCCGGAAGCTTTCCTGATTTTAAATCAGGAAACAAATGACCCCACAGCGTTGTTCTCACGTGTCAGCACGTGAGTGCAACGCTGTCACCTCTCGCGACCGTTGGATTCCTTTAGGGATCTGGGGAGATGAAGCGTTTCTATTGTCTTCTATAAATACCGTTGTCTCTTCATAGGAGCCTTCACTTTGCTCATCTTCTTTTCTGAGAACTTCCTCTTTGAGAATTTAATTCTCGCTTCCAGAGCTTAGTTCTCTGTTTTGAACATTTCCCAGAGTTTAACTCTGTCGACGGATCCTCTCCCTCAGGTAATAATGTCGAACGGCCAAAGCGCCTTCGTCTTCAAAAGAACTCCTTGGATTTCAAATCCATATTAAGGGTTTCGTAAAGAACCCATTTTTCTTCAAGTTTTTTCGTAAGAACAGGGAACCATCGAACTGTGGAATCTCTTAGGGTTTAGGTAATCTTCGGGGAGATGATGACAGCGTTTCAACTCCATGGACTTTAATTCCATCAAAATTATTTCTGGGACTTTAATTTCCTTTTTCTAATAAGGAATTTAATTCCTATGAAGAACTCAGTTTCTTCACCCAGAGGCTCCTTGGGGTCTCTTTGTCATTCTATGATTAGTGAGGGAGAAGAGGGTTTGTAATAAGTCGTTCTGATTTTTATTTCAGGTATCATGGACGCTCATTTGTATAATCTCAACGAAATTATTTCCTACGGGAATATTCGTGCCCTGGGCCGTAGTCAGAATCAGGAGTTCACCGATGCTCAGTGTGCCGAGATCATGAGCCGCTTCGACGAGTACAACCATAGGCTACTCCCCCGTCGCTCTTCTCTTCTGAGGCTGATCGTGCTGGCGATCCGGGAGGCACTTCCTCTCTTTTGTGCCGGCATACCGCTCGGGGATTTGGACATTGCCGAGGATAAGGTGCATTCGGTGTACCTTATGGGCTTGATCTCAAAGAGAAGGCGGGATGATCTCATTGATCTCCTTCATCAGATTTTTCAGCAATCAGCCGTATTGGGCGCCTACCGGAGGGTAGAGGACATCCGCGGGGACCCCGATGCTTGTGACCGTGAGAGAAAGCATACTCGGGAGGTTCGAAATGCTTGGAAGATCCTGAACAAAGTTAATTTCGAGTTTCTCAACCCATGCCCCGCGTCTGAAGCCTTACCATTGTAAAAGTTTTTCTTTTATTTTGTATCGCCTTCTTGAAGTCTGGATGATAAGCTTTGTTGTGTCTCTGTGTGTTTGCATGCTTTTTCTCTGAAATCTTATTATTCTGTTACTATTGTTGTTTGTGCTTTAATATGCAGGGTACTACTCCATATTCTTCCTTTTAAATGCACTGCAGGTTTGGGCCTCACGTGTTCTACACGTGAGATCTCTTGACGCGACGGTTCACAAGATTTTCCTCATGCCATATTTTCAGTGCACAATATTAGGTGCTGAAAAAGGGGCTTGGAAATCGTTCCATCTCCTTGACTTTCGGTACCTTTCCTTTTTTTTAGGCCTTGAAAATAAATTCACCATGCAAGATTTTCCGCGCATAGCACTTAATGCGCTTCATTATATATGAGGCTATAGCCTTCTTCTCCTTTCTCAGAGAGATTCATATAATATATATATATATATATATATTTTTAATAGAGGAACGAGTGCCATGGCTTGTAATCGCCCTCATGCTCATCGACAGCCGTGGGAAGTTACTCTTGAGGAGATGATCCCCCGCTTTGCTGCTCGGTTGGTGGACCCCCTCCTTTCTGACAACGAATATGACTCGGCCATGCACGAGCTCTTGATCCGTAGAGGGTCTCCCCTCCCGATGGGTTCTCTCTGGCTCCGGATGATTCTCACGGCCGTGCTTACCGACATTCCTCCTCACCCGGCGGAGATGACCCTGGCGATGCTCGACGCGGCAGAAGAAAAGCTCGAGGGCTTTCATGAAGCGTGCCTGATTACTCAGGCTTTGAAGGATTGCTCGATTCATCTGCTGGGCCAGATTAAGGCCCGGCGAGCTATTATGTCTGCTTTTGCGGACGAACACGGCGCCAATCGATGGGGAGCGACTCCTCGTGAGAACCATCGCTTCGATGTGCTGGAGAAAGCAGAGAGAGAGATGGAGAATTTTGTCCTTTGCTTCGTTAACCCTTGTGCTGTTGATCCCATGTTTGGTGACCTTTTTCGTTAGCGTAGAACATTTTTAAATTAGTCTCTCCTTTTTTATGCTTTATGCAGAACTTCGATGTAGGCTTGGTACTAGTATGTATGTTTCCGCTTGCATGAATAAACTTCGGATTCTTCTCATGAGAACTTTCTTTAATTGCAAATGCTATCATCACTTTCCTGCGCATCAGCCCCTTTTTGGGCATTATGAATGTTCATGCAATTGCAAATGCTATTACTATTTTCTTTTGAATACTCATATGATTGCGATCGCATGCTTGAAATATGTCGGAAATCCTTCTTGTTGCCTTTTACGTCAGGTGACATGAGCGCGTTTTAGATCGACTACTCCCGTTGGCTGGAAGCCCATTTATACGGTCTTGTAAATGTCATGTTTGCGAGGCCGCGGTCACGGAAGCGAGCTTGCGTGGTCACGTAGTGAACGTATCGTTATGCGAGAAAAAGGCTCGGCCGTAAATCTTCGGGGAGGGAGCTAGCCTCCAAAGCGTTGGGCGAGCTTCAGGCCAGCCTTGCCGCCAGGGCCAATAAAGCGTATGAATTGTGGCGGGTGCTTCAGGAATCCATCAAAGAGGTGGTGGCTCTTGATAAAGCCGCTACGTTTACTCGTGAGAGGGTTGAGGCTCTCAAGGCCACTGAGAAAGAGCTTGAAGCCCGGCTTGCTTCATATCAGGCCCAACAAGCTCAGGCGGAGGCTCGCCTTCTGGAGATCTTGCGTCATGAAGCCGTGGCTCAGCAACAGAACGATGAGCTGGTGAAATTATTGCACCGCCCGCCGGCTTAAGGACTTGTATCTTTTCTCCCTTTTTTTTGTACATACTCATGGATAAGAGTATCTTCCTTTTTGTTTCTTTCATGAATTGTATTTTGTATCCATTTTGGTCTATGAATAAAAGATACATTTTTCTTCTCAATGGTGTGTCTCATTTTCATTGAATGCATTCTGCGGATATTCTGTCTTGATCTCCTTGCAGGACAGCAATGGCTCAGGATTCAGGGTTAAGATCTGCTTCTTAGGGCTTTTTCATTTTATGAGCCACGAGGGTCTCCTTAGGAGTTTTTCTCCCTACAGGTCGAGAGGATCCTATAGGTGTAAGTTCTTCTTAAGAATCGTGAGGATTTTTAAGCGGGTTTTCCCTTGAGAGTCGTAAGGGTCTCACAAGAGAGTTTTTCTTCCTTCCAGGTCGTGGGGGCCTGCAAGTGCCGGGTGTGGTCATCTTTATCCGTGTTTTACGGAATCAGGGCTCTCTCAAGGTATCGTAGTTTAAAGACGTCACGGTCAAGGTTAAGGACCTCATAGTCCATGGATTTAAGGACTCCACAGTCCAATGTTAGTTTTAAGACCTCACGGTCAAGGTTAAGGACCTCATAGTTCGTGGATTTAGGGACTCCACAGTCCGATGTTTGGTTGCAGGGACCCTTCACCTCTTTGAAAACGTTGAGGGATTACAACGCCAGGTATTAAAGGAGTGAAGAGATGTACCCTTGAACCAGGGTAGAATCCGTAGGGAATCGGGGTGGTTGATCGTTAGTTTTAAGACATCACGGTCGAGGTTAAGGACGTCATAGTCCGTGGATTTTAAGGACTCCACAGTCCAATATTTGCTCTGGATGCTTCACACGGGTTCACTGCCGTGCTCGGCGAGGACCAGGCTCCGCTCTGGGCGTTTTCCGCGGGGTCAAAGAGTGACGTTATCCGCGTTCCACGTAACCAGGAAGTTTGCGCTAGATGCTTCACACGGGTTCACTGCCGCGTTAGGCGAGGACTAGGCTCCGCTCTGGATGCTTCGCATGGGTTCACTGCCATGCTCTGCGAGGACCAGGATCCGCTCTGGACGTTTTCCACGGGGTCAAAGAGTGACATTATCCGTGTTCGACATGACCAGGAAGTTTGCACTAGATGCTTCACACGGGTTCACTGCCGCGTTCTGCGAGGACTAGGCTCCGCTCTGGATGCTTCACACGGGCTCACTGCCGTGCTCTGCGAGGACCAGGATCCGCTCTGGACGTTTTCCACGGGGTCAAAGAGTGACATTATCCGCTTTCCACGTAACCAGGAAGTTTGCACTAGATGCTTCACACGGATTCACTGCCGCGTTCTGCGAGGACTAGGCTCCGCTCTGGATGCTTCACACGGGCTCACTGCCGCGTTCTGCGAGGACCAGGATCCGCTCTGGACGTTTCCCACGGGGTCAAAGAGTGACATTATCCGCTTTCCACGTAACCAGGAAGTTTGCACTAGATGCTTCACACGGGTTCACTGCCGCGTTAGGCGAGGACTAGGCTCCGCTCTGGATGCTTCGCATGGGTTCACTGCCATGCTCTGCGAGGACCAGGATCCGCTCTGGACGTTTTCCACGGGGTCAAAGAGTGACATTATCCGTGTTCGACATGACCAGGAAGTTTGCACTAGATGCTTCACACGGGTTCACTGCCGCGTTCTGCGAGGACTAGGCTCCGCTCTGGATGCTTCACACGGGCTCACTGCCGTGCTCTGCGAGGACCAGGATCCGCTCTGGACGTTTTCCACGGGGTCAAAGAGTGACATTATCCGCTTTCCACGTAACCAGGAAGTTTGCACTAGATGCTTCACACGGATTCACTGCCGCGTTCTGCGAGGACTAGGCTCCGCTCTGGATGCTTCACACGGGTTCACTGCCGTGTTCTGCGAGGACCAGGATTCGCTCTGGACGTTTCCCGCGGGGTCGAAGAGTGACATTGTCCGCTTTCCACGTAACCAGGAAGTTTATTGATTGTATCCGCATTTCACGGGATGGAGGTTTGACTCTTGGTGATATGTATCGCCGAGCCATGGAACTTGGGGTTGCCGCTGTTCCGCTTAGCTTGAAGTTGTGTCCGTCGTTACGAGACGAATGTTGGGATGATCTCTAGGTCGCTTGTGGCCCGTCGAGATTTAGCTTCTCCTTATGATGAAACTCGGGGGAGGAGTATGATCCCTTCTTTGATTGCGCCCCTGAATTGCATACAGGGATAAATGTAACATCACCTGTAGGGCGAGGATTTCACTTTTATTTTATTTCTTCTTCCGCGATGCTCTATCATTTCAGCTTTTATATCGTGAAGGTCGCGATTGCCCCATCATTTCGGCTATTTTGTCATGCATACATTTTTACTTGCTGCTTTTTATTGCAAGTTGCCCCATCCTTTCGGCTATTTTGTCATGCATGTGTGGCTCGCTAGCTTTTTCGCTGCAAGCTCGGATTTTTGGGTGCCGGTTTCAGCATCAGCATCGCTACAACTGGAATGTTGCCAAGAGCGAATCATCATTTGCCTCTGTCGATGTTTGAACAAAGATGGCTTAGTAAACAGGGTTAAGGGTCCTGCCGACCAAGGCTTCTGACTTCATGAGCCGTAAGGGTCTCACAAAGGTGTTTCTCCCTACAAGTCGTGAGGATCTTGCAGGTGTGTTTTCTTCTTAAGGATCGTGAGGATTCTTAAGTGCATGTTCTCTTGTAGGTCGTAAGGATCTTACAAAGAGGATTTTCTCCTTATAAGTCGAGAGGATTTACAAGGGTTGTTCACCATATGGATATATCCCCAGTCACGGGTGGGACTTTGTCAGGGAAACGTTTGTTCGTGCCCGTGGATTGTATACAAGGGTCAGTACGAGCCACTTGTAGGGCAATATCGAAGGTTGTGGGGGATTTGCTTAAGAACAGGTTTAGGTTTCTGTAACTTAAGACTTTCAAGTCTTATGAGCCGTGAGGGTCTCATAAGAGAATTCTCCTTACCAGTCGTGAGGATCTCGTAAGTGTATTTTCTCCTTAGGAATCGTGAGGATCCCTAAGTGTGTTGCTCCTTTGTGAGTCGTAAGGATCTCACGCAGGTGATTTCTCCTTACAAGGTCGAGAGGACCCTATAAGTGTCTTTTAACGAGGCTGCGCCCTTTCGGGTTTTCACAAACACTCGCCGGTAGTCCTGCTGTTTTTACTCACGGAGCCCTTTCGGGTTTTCATCCGTGCCCATTTTGCTTTATGGACATACCGTTTTTTTCTTCTTTTTTTTTTATTTTTCTTCCTTTTCTCGTCAACCTGAGGATGCTGCGGTAGTAGTTTAGGGACGTTTCGGTCCGTTGTTAGTTTAAGGACGTTTCGGTCCATCGCTAGTTTAGGGACGTTTCGGTCCGTTGATAGTTTAAGGACGTTTCGGTCCGTTGATAGTTTAAGGACGTTTCGGTCCGTTGATAGTTTAAGGACGTTTCGGTCCGTTTTTATGGGAGGGCCAGCTACTGCTTGTGAAGTCTGAGCCTAGGAAGATAGCGAGCGGACATAGTCGTCGTCATCTATCATTGACCCAGGCTATGGCTCATTAAGCGTAGTATTTCTTTAAGAAACGGCCGTTTATTGGCCTGAAAGGTCTTTCACCGTGCATGTCCACGAGTAGATAGGCTCCACCCTGGTAGACCTTGTCTATGATGTAAGGGCCTTCGTAGTTTGGCTCAAATTTCCCCCGCTTGGCACGATTGGGGATCATAGGTCTTTTGACCACTAGCACGAGTTCGCCTTGGCGGAATGTCCTCGGCCTGATCAATCTTTCGTACGAGCGCGTCATCTTTGCTTTGTAGGCTTCCAGATGTTGTTGCGCTATGAGTCGGGTTTCGTCGAGGGCATCAAGCTCCTCAAGCCGGAGGTGAGCATTTTCTTCGTCCGTCAGCTCGTGGTGGACTGCCACTCGTAGAGAGGGTAACTCTATCTCAAGGGGGAGTACTGCTTCCGTCCCAAATACCAATGCGTACGGCGTCGTGTTTGTGGTCGTCTTGAATGTAGTTCGATAAGCCCAAAGGGCCTCTTGCAGCCTCTCGTGCCAGTTTCTTTTATTCCGGGAAACGGTCTTTTTTACGATCTTCGTCAAGGTCTTATTGAAGGCCTCGGCCAGACCGTTGGCTCGTGGGCTGTAAACTGAAGAATACCTCCAATCTATATTGTGTTGTTGCGCGAAGCGGCTAATCTTATGGCTTCTGTAGGCTGGCCCGTTATCGGAGATAATCCGCCGTGGGGTTCCAAACCGATAGATGACGTGCGTCTTGAAGAAATGGAGGATATTCTCCGTCTTCACTTCCCTCAGTGGTACTGCCTCTGCCCATTTGGAGAAGTAATCAGTTGTCGCCAGGATAAAACGATGTCCCCGAGATGATGCTGGCTCAATGGGGCCGACTATGTCAGTCCCCCACATCTCGAATGGCCAGCTGGCCACCGTTGGGTGTAGCGGATTCGGATGTTGGTGGATGAAGTCTCCATGAATCTGGCATGAGTGGCATTGTTTTGCATACTCGAGGCAGTCTTGGATCATCGTGGGCCAGTAGTAGCCCATTCGTTTAATCTTTAACTTCATCTTCGGGCCTGCTTGGTGAGAACCGCAAAGTCCGTCATGAACTTCCTGAATGACTCTTTCTGCTTCGTCAGATCCTAAGCATCTCAGCCATAGGGAATCAAACGATCTCTTGTATAGAGTATTGTTGACGAGAGCGAAAGATAGGGCTCGTTTCATGAGCTGATGTCTCGAGGACGCCTCTTTGGGCATTCGGCGGGACTTAAAGTAGTCCATGAAGACTTCTCTCCAGTCCTCGGCCTTCTTTTGGTCTTTTATTTGTAGGGTCATCTGCTCAGTCGCTCCCTCTTTATATAATTCCGGAGGTATTTCTGCCGGGGTGAGCACTCGACGGCTTTGTACCACGATTCTGACATCATCGAGGTTCTCGTCAGCCAGCTCTTTAGCAAGTTTGGCTAACGCGTCTGCTTTGCTGTTTTCCGCGCGTGGTATGTTCTCCAAAGTGTAGGAGGGAATTTGGGTCAATAGTTGTTGCACCCTTTCGCCGTACTTCACCAGCTCCGGTTTGCACGTTTGGTAGTCACCATTTACTTGACTAACGACCAGCTGAGAATCCCCGTATATGAGGAGGTCTTCAATTCCCATGTCAATGGCAAGCTCGAGGCCTGCTATCAGAGCTTCGTATTCAGCTTCGTTGTTGGTCCTCGGCTCTGTCAAGGAGAAGGCGAAGCGCATTATCCCTCCTTGTGGAGTCTCAAAGATGAGTCCTATCCCTGATTTGATCATTGGGATACCTTGTTTCTGTTTCTTTACGGAGGACGCTCCGTCGAAATAGAGTTCCCATCGGGTGCTCTTTCCGCTAATCGCATTGAATGCATGCTCGTCCGGTAAATCACAGTTTAGAGGAGAGTCGGCCGGTATCGGGTGCTCAGCGAGGAAGTCAGCAATAGCCTGGCCTTTTACTGCCTTGAGAGGTTGATATGTTATCGAGAACTCCATCAAGAGCAGGGCCCATTTAGCGAGTCGTCCCGTCAATATGGCTTTTGACATCAAGTATTTAAGAGGGTCCACCTTCGAGATGAGGCAGACTTCGTGTGCCAACGCATAGTGCCTGAGCTTTGTTATCGCGAAGATTAATGCCAAGCAATGTTTTTCAATGGGAGAGTAATTGCTTTCTGCCCCCAGTAGAACTCGACTTAAGTAGTAAAGTGCTCTCTCTTTCCCCTGATCGTTCTCTTGCGCCCATAATGCGCCCAAGGAACCTTCGAGGGCGGTTGTATAAAGAATGAAGGGTTTTCCCTTGACCGGCACAGCCAATACCGGCGGGTTCTGCAGGTACTGCTTGATCTCGTCTAGTGCACCTTGGCATTTTTGATTCCAGACGAATGGGGTTCCCTTCTTCATCAGGTGACTGTAGGGGCGGCATTTGCCTGAAAGATTGGCGATAAATCACCGGATGTATGCGAGCTTCCCCTGGAGAGACCGCAACTGTTTGAGGGTTCTTGGCGGAGGCATTTCCGTGATCGCTTTAATCTTTGACGGATCTATTTCAATACCTCGGTGTCGAACGATGAATCCCAGGAATTTGCCCGAGGAAACTCCGAACGCGCATTTGAGGGGATTCATTTTCAAGTTATATTGCCGGAGGCGTTGAAATACAGTCTCCAGATGCTTTAAATGCTCTTCGTATGACATGCTCTTCACTACGAGGTCGTCGATATAGCACTCGACAATGTCATGTATGAGGTCGTCGAAGATCTTTGTCATGGCCCTTTGATAGGTAGCGCCAGCGTTCTTTAGACCAAAAGGCATAACCTTGTAGCAGAATATACCCAAAGGGGTCCGGAAAGCGGTGTGCTTCTGGTCTTCGGGGTGCATCTTTATCTGATTGTATCCTGACGAACCGTCCATGAAAGAGAAAACCTCGTGAGTGGACGTGTTATCTATCATTAGCTCGGTTACCGGTACCGGGAAATCATCCTTTGGACAGGCTTTATTGAGATCCCTGAAATCCACGCATATGCGTACCGTCCCGTTCTTTTTCATTACCGGGACGATATTGGCAATCCAGTCGGGATATTGTACTTCCTGGATAAATCCGGAATCGATCAACTTCTTGACTTCGGCGTTGATGCTCATCTCAAGCTCGAGTCGCATCCTCCTTGGCGCCTGCTTGACTGGCTTGATATCTGGGGATATTGCTAATCTATGCACAGCGACCTCCGGATCTAATCCTGGCATCTCGGAGTAGTTCCACGCGAAGCAGTCTTTATGCCGTAGTAGCACGTCTTTTAACGCGGCCACCTTTTCTTCAGAGAGTAGCTCGCTGACGAATGTCGGTCGCGGATCATCTGCCGATCCCAACTCAATCTTCCTGAGGTTATCTGCAGTAGTATGTATACCGTCTTCCAGTTCTTTCGGAGAGGGCGGAAATTCTGAGATCACCTCATCATCGCTGTTTTCAAAGCACCGGGGAAGGTCATCTATCGTAATCGTATAACAGGTGCGAATCCGCCCCCGGGACTGAGGCGGATCCGGTTCTGCTCTTGGGGCCTTGGGTTCGTGCTTTCGTGGCGGCGTTACCCTCCAGCTGTTGGATAAAGCGAATCTGCCCCGTCGGTACTGGTCTTCGACCCAGTTCTTGAAGGTGAAGCAGTCTTCGGTAGGATGTCCTATGGCTCGGTGATAAGAGCAATAGCCCGAGCGAGAGGCCTTATTAGCTTGTTCAGGGTGTCTAGACTCTGGAAGCGTGATCATCTGATGTTTTAGGGCGAGCTTGAGTAACCTTTCCGTCTTGTCTCGGGGGAAGGAGTACGCTCGACTCATCTTTTCTATGAAGGACGAATCCGAGCTGTGCAGTACCCGATCACGTAACCCTCTAATCCTGCGTCGTTGTTGTCGGCTCCTTTTTCCGCTTCTCGACTTATTTCCGTCTCCGCATCGGGCCTTTCGCATGATGGGTTGACAAGGATGAACATCTTTGTCTTTCGCAGTCTGTTGAAATAGACGTCGCGTCCTGGCCTTCTCGTAGATGGCCATTTCGTGGTTGTGGTCTTCCTGAGCTTTCTGACCCACTTTCCCAATAGGCTTGCCCATTCGTTCTTCAAACGACGGACTTGGTGTCCCAATCGCAGGGTCTGGTTTTGATGAGGGGTTGGCTTCTCCTGGCAGGGCGTCCTCTTCTTCATCAAAGGTATATATGGCGTAGCTATTGTGGGCCCGTTCCCGTTTTCCGGTTCTCGCGTATCCAAGCCCAAGTGTCTCCATTTTCCCGTTGGGCAATTTGCGTTGGGTTCCAGGGGCATCCCAAATCCTGTTGTAGAACCGAGCCTGTCGAACAGTTTGTTTTAAGGGTACTCTTTGGCGCTTCAGTAGCTTCTTTAGTCCATTTGTATAATATCTGGGCAGACGGATGGGCTGGAGTCCGTCGCATGTAGCATCTGCGCCATGCCAGATCTCTTTCTCTATTTTCGACTCTGAGGATCGGTAGAATAGGATCACCTTCTCGCCCCTACGTCTGGGAGGGACGTAAAACGTTTGCAGGTCCTGCACGCTGTGAGCTTGAAGCGTGTCGAGATCCTTGTAGTGTTCTCGCGGTACCATGGTGATTTGCAAACTGTGGCCATCGCCAAGGGGTGCTTGCATTGAAAGCCGATTGGAGAATACGGCATTGACCTCATCTTCTGAATCACTTCCGAAGACTAGTATGGGGGCGGGCGTCCTCCGGTTGTTGCGTTGAGATGGCCCTGTATAAACTATCTCTTCCTCTTCTTCGGTATCGCTTCCGAAAACAGGGATGGTGGCGGCGGCTTTGTTCTCCGAGTTGCGACACCTTTCTGTATCTTCGAAGTCTGGCAAAAAGTATTTCGCATCCTCGTATTTGCGGACTTCGTTCACGGAAAATGGGTTCAACTCACCTGTTACAGTATACTCGAAACCATCTTTAAAATACTTCATACACTGATGTTGTGTAGAAGGGATGATGTTGTACTCGTGTAGCCAAGGACGGCCGAGCAAGGCATTGTAGCAGGTCTTGGCGTCAATGACATGGAATTTGATGTCTGTGACGAGAAGCCCGAAGCGTAACGTTAGTATCACGAACCCGAGAGTCCGTGACGATTGTGAGTCGAAACCGGAGATAGTAATTTTGTCCCGAGCGAGATGTTGCACACTCATGCAGATTTCCTTCAACACCCGAACATTAAGGAGATTGACGGAGGATCCATTATCCACCAGGATCTTGCCTATCTTGATGTCATGGCAGTATCCGGAGACATAAGGGGACGGTTATGGTCGCACGTCCCGAGAAGGAGGTCTTCATCACCGAAAGTGACGTCGGCCGTATGCACTTCCTCCAGTTCGTCCTTCATCTTTTCAGTGGCGAGAAAGGCTTGGAATTGCTCAGGTTCTTGTAATGCCTTAATTAGTGAGTCCCGTGCTTCTTTTGCTAATAGGAGGGCGTCGAGAATGCTAAGCTGAGAAGGTAGCTTCCTTAGATGCGCGAGGATGTTATAGTCCACTTTACTCCTCCTAGGAGGGTCTTTGGCAGCCAGTTCTTTCGCGACTTGGTCATCCAAAGTGATATCTTCGGTGACCTTTTCCTTTCCCTTATCTTTTCTGTTCGTAGGCCCGAGATTCTTTTCTGGGAGTGTGCGATTACGCAGCTGAGTGTTTCCGCAGGCTTCTGATTCCTCATTTTTCCCTAACGCGGACTCTTCAAAGAGAGGGCCCAGAGTCACTTCTTCATCAGAGTCGCTCCCAAAGGTGAGAACTTGTGACCCTTCGGCATGAGCCATATAACAGTTGCTAGTAATTCTGTTGGGCTCGTCGACAGTGCTTCTTTGCTCCCAACGGCTCTTGCGTTTCATGCGCTTGAAATGTTGCCGACGGGCAACATATCCTTGCCACCATATCTTAAAGGCGTCGCACTCCTCTGTGGGGTGTGAGATTTTCCGATGATATGCACAGTAGTCAGGATGCTTCTCCGCCCCATCGTGCTTATTCCCTTCCGAAGGTGGTAGCTTCATTCCCATTGACATGGCTTTGGCGAACCTTTTCCTTGTCTTGAATATCTTCCTGTCCATTTCGGACGCCTTTCGCTCTGGCAGGGGTAGCTCCACTCTTTCGTTCAGTCGCCCGCATTTGGTTCCTTCTGATGCTGCCATCTCACGCTCCTGAACCGCTTTACTTTTTAGACGAATCTCGTCTAAGAAGGCATTGATCATATCAGTTGTCAGCCTCGCACGCTCTGGTTCGGGCTCTGCCTCCGGCTTCTTAGTGTCAGGAGCTGTCTCGTCATCGGTAAGCGAGTGGGAGATTACGTTACAACTTGCCACATACTCTTCGGATTCATCCGATGAGCTCTCTTCATCATCTTCGTCTTGAAAGATGTGATCGAGGAATTCTCGGAGTGTGACAGGAGTTCGCGCCTTCTGATTATATTCTTCCAGCGCGTCGATTTGCTTCTGCAATTTCGTGAGCTCGCCTCTAAGCCTCGCGGGCTTCTTGGATCTCTTCTTCTTTTTCTTCGAAGCTTTTGACGGCTGGGCGTGAGTATTTGGATCTTTATCATGAGTCTTCATAGTTGGGCGGGGCCTCAACATCCCTTCGATAATTTGAGGTTCAAGAGGGTCCTTCCATTCGATTGCAGGGCACGCATGAAGGTCTCTCAGCATCCTTTTGGTTTTAGTTGATAGTACAACTTCCCATGGAGCTTCTTCAATAAAGGAGCAGGTTGCCCCCGGTGTATCTGCTCTCTTAGGAGTATGAGGTTGTGGTGGGTTCACCTTCCACTTTTCGGAGAGTACAAACTTTCCCTGGAGGTATTGATCTTCAATCCATCCTTTGAAGACGAAGCAATCTTCAATCGGATGACTTACCGTTTGATGGTAAGGGCAGTAGTTAGGGTTATTCACCTCGGTGGGTTGTGGCGGTCGCCTTGGATTTGGTAGGTTTATAAGTCTGTTGCGTATTGCCAGCTCAAATAACCGTTTCGTCTTGTCTCATGGGAACGAGTAGGGGCGCTTCATCTTTTCGTTATAATATCGGCGTCTTTCTTCCAATTGATCTGCCGATTTCGGGGCGTCGGGTTGCTGTTGGGCATTCGCGACAAAAGTTGCCCTTCCTTTACCCTTGTCATTCCGAGGTTCTGGCTTCGGGGCAGGTGGTCTATGACCCATCTGGTCCATCTGAGCCAACTTGTCGATTAAAGCCTGGAATGTGGTTGGCTTAAAGAACATCATAAACTGGGAGATAGTTGCGTGGGGGTCTAGGGTTCCCACGAACATGCCCACTGCGGGTGCTTCTTCAATGCGTTGCTCGCATCTCGACCACAAATTCCGCCAGTGTATAGCGTACTGGACCCAGGTTTCGCCTGGTTTTACCCTGGCGTTAATCAAAGCAGTCATTGGAGTGCGCTCGCTGGCACTCGCGAATCGCTGAGTGAATAACAATTCCATTTCAGCGAACGTTTTGATGGAATCGTTCGGGAGTTCCGAATACCATTCGAACGCTGTTTCTGATAAGCTGCCCACGAACTGGCGGAGCAACAGTTTATCATCCCCGCCGGTGTTACCGCAGAGGGCCCGGAACTGGGCGACGTGTTGATGAGGATTGCCGGTCCCCTTATACACATGGAATTTCGGTATCGTATAGCCTTGCGGGTATTTAATTTGATCGTACCAGCTTGGATACGGCCGCCCCGTTTTCACGACTTGACCAGCTGCCTCAGTCGCATGATGGACCCGGATTTGCTGGGCTATGTAGTCAGCCAAGTCGGCTTTAGAGATTGTCTCCTCCCTGGCCGTAGAGAGGGCCGGCGGTGGATTTGACGTTTCTCCTCGGTCATCTTCCAGAATGATTGGGGGATCTTCAGCGGGTGGGTCCTGTTGGATCATCATTCCTATCATATCTTGGAAGAGAAGGCCCATGCGCTGTATATTAGCCACTTGTTCAGCAGCCTCTTTTTCCTTCTTCTCCAATGTCCGGCGAAGGAACTCAGCGTCGGTTTCCTCCTCCCGGCACGCGTCTGAGGGCGTTTCTGGGCTTTCTTTTGGCCCGGTAAGTGCAGCCATAGCACTCATCATTTCCTGCAACTTTTGTTGTTGTTCCTGGGCTCTCGTCACAGATCGGGTCAGCGGTCGGTGGCCCGTAGAAGTGCGGCTTTCCTCCTTTCCAGAGACCATGTAAACAGTGTGCACCACCGTGCCCCCAGACTTAGGGTGTCTGGGGTCATCGTCTTTAGCCGTCGTTGCATGTTGAGGGATCTTCTTTGGCTCCCTCCTTTTATGAGTCATGGAGGTTGAGGGGGCCGTCGAGGTGGGCGTCCAGACAGCCTTTTGGGGTTTAGCCTGGTGACCAGCTTCCGGTTGGATTTTTAGCTTCTTGTGCTGGCGGGAGAAGTTTGGATCGACGATCGAGTCTCGGGCCTGCCGCCAAACCTTATAGATTTTGGAAGACAGCCGTTGAGGAGATCGGGGCTGTTCTGATTCTATTTCCACAACCTTTTTTAATGAGGGAGGAGACCTCTTTAGCACTGCAGTAGGGGAATTCCTTCGCACCTTATTTAGCATCTCGAAGCTGTTCCCAGTTGGAACAGCAGCATTAACTTCTGCCACCGGGGCTGGTGGAGTCAATCCGGAGGGGGAGTTGCCCCCAGCCTTCCTTATTCGGTGCCAATGACGACGTCGAGCGCGTCGAGCAGACGGCGTAGAGTCAGCTATAAGAATGGTTTCGTCTTGCCCCCTGTGTGGGTGGGGGGTCGTTGTTGGTGTTAGCCTGTCAAAGACCGATGTCCTCTGTGCAGCGGGGACGGGAGTTGAAGTTGTTAATCTTGTGAAGATCGATTTCTTGACCGGGGAAACCGCCTTGGCGATTTCGGAGGCAGGAGCGGCCGCTTTCTTAGAAGCAGCCTTCTCTGAGATCATAGGTCCCGTGATGAGTTCACAGGATTTCTGGCCCAATCTAGAGAAGACCGAGGCGTTGACGTTGGGCGACTCGTTGAGAGGAGCCGCGGCAGGGGTAAGACGATCAAAGACCGACTTCCTGAGAGTTTCCTTTGTCAGCACCGGCGCCACGAAGCTTGATGGGGGGAGCATAGTCCCAAAGAACAATCCGGTAGTGGCTTGAGTCACTTGGTCCACCGGCATTGTGAACAACGAAGCAGCTTGGGGTCCATAGGCTATACCTCCTGGCGAGGTAGAGCGTTGGTCGTAATTGCAGCTTGAGCAGTTGAAGGACTTCGCGGAAGTAGCAGCCATCGATCCTTTGTTTTCTGCAATAGGCAAGACGCCAATTCTTAGTATCTCGAAAACCAAGGGCAATCATTGGCGAACCGCGATTGGTTTGCGAATCACGACACACGAAGTGTGGAGTGGAAAGAGGAAAAGGTCCCACCGGGCGTGCCAGAATCTGTTCCCCGCCGAACGGACACGCGGGACGTCGGGCCGTCTCGCCTGAGGTTCGGGTCAGATGCCAATAGGTGCTATCCGTCCGCCTCTCCGAGGATGCCAAGTCGATCCATGGCGCCATGTATCGGAGGTTTAGACGGATGCGTCCGATGTAGCAGACTTCGTCAGATTCCCCCTCGTTTGAGGGGTTTTTGATTGTAGGGACGCTCTTCCCTGCAGGCGCAAGCCCCTGCAGTTAATTACGCTACCGCATCGCGGTAACAACTTTCTCCTTCTCCAGATGGTCACTTCGTGTCGTGTGTTTTTGTTTTATGTTTTCCTGCCCGTGGATCGTTTACGGAGACCGAGTTATGTCGTCGCCCATAGGGCATGGACTAGTCCAATTCCGTATTGTCTTAGATTTGGGTTTGGGGGGGTTTGGTTTGAGGACACGTTAGCCATACTTGAGGCTAAGATCAACTCGAACATTCGTTAAGGATACATTAGTCTAGTTTGAGACCAAGATCAACTTAACGGGATCGTTTAGATCCGACAAAGGAGCGTTTGGACTCCATTGTTCCAGTTTTATGGACATAGTGGTCCATCGTATGTGTGGCCGTCGGGACCTGTCACCTCTCTGACGACGTTGAAGGATTACAACGACGGATGTCAGAGGAGTTCAGAGATGTACCCTCGAGCCAGAGTTAATTAGGGGGGATTCATAGTCCAGTCTGCTTGAAGGTTTAAGGACGCGTTAGCCATCTTTGAGGCTAAGATCAACTTAAACAGGACCGTTTAGATCCGACGAAAGAGCATATGGAGGCTCTATGGTTCTAGTTTAAGGACATTGCGGTCTATGGGTAGTTTAAGGACATTACGGTCCATGGGTAGTTTAAGGACATTACGGTCCATGGGTAGTTTAAGGACATTGCGGTCCATGGGTAGTTTAAGGACATTGCGGTCCATTGGTAGTTTAAGGACATCTCGGTCGAGGTTAAGGACGTCATAGTCCATGGGTTTAAAGACTCCACAGTCCGGTATGTGCTCTGGATGCTTCATACGGGTTCGTTGCCGTGCTAGGCGAGGACCAGGCTCCGCTCTGGATGCTTCACACGGGTTCACTGCCGTGCTCTGCGAGGACCAGGATCCGCTCTGGACGTTTTCCACGGGGTCAAAGAGTGACGTTATCCGCGTTCCACGTAACCAGGAATTTTGCATTATGCATGGGTTTAAGGACCCCACAGTCCATATCATGAGTGGTCATCGGGACCCGTCACCTCTTTGAAGACATTGAGGGATTACAATGCCAAGTATCAAAGGAGTGAAGAGATGTACCCTAGAACCGGGGTGGATTAAATAGTCCCTGGCCCAATTTGGGTCAAGACTGATCAATTATGTTATGAGCCCATTGGCCCAGTTAATCACAAATTGAGGACTTATGGCCAGCTTGGGCTAAGTCCAGTCAGGTCTGGAATATTGACTTTTTGTTGGTCCATTGAGGGAGAGGCTTTGCCTCTATCCCTTTAACCAATTGGGCCAAAGCCTAGTGTTAAACACTTCAGAGCAATCAGTGTTGAACACTGGGAATAGGGTTGACAAGTTAGTGTTTAACACTAAAAGAATAGTTGGTGTTGAACACCAGCAACAAGGCTTTCAAATTAGTGTTAAACACTAAAAAAGATTGGTATCAAGCACTGGCAACGGAGGCCTCAAATTAGTGTTAAACACTAAGGTAGTCAGTGTTGAACACTGCAAGTAAAGTTTGAACACTAAGGCCCAACAGTTGTTTCAGTAATTGGATTCGAGGGTTCCAGTTTAGTGTTAAGCACTAAGGCAAGAGAGGTCACGTGGCAACACGTGAGGATGCCTTCCCCTCAATGGTTCTGCTGAGATTACTGCATCTTTCTGAGTGTCACGTGTCGGCACGTGACGGGCATTCATATGCTCGTTTGTTAGAGCTTGTGTTAAGGGTCACGTGGATCACGTGAGGGATAGCCTCAAAGGGTTTTCTGTAGATTTCTTGGGGGGTCACGTGGTGGCACGTGACCCTGCCTCTATGTATGTCGTTTTTAGAGGATCTGTTGATCTTTTTTCAGGAATTAAATTTCTCGGGCTTTAATTTTCAAAGGAATTAAATTCCTACTTCCTTTCGAAGATTTATATTCTGAAATAGAGTTGAACTCTGAATTTTCTGTAGGAATTAAATTCCTCGTATATGTGAAGAACTGAAGAGGGTTAAACCCTTAATAAAAGCTTTCAAGGAATTATACTTCCCATTTTAAAGAATTATAATTAAGGGAATTAAATTCCTGCTGTTTCAACAGAACTATGATCTTAATTAGGGTTAAACCCTGTTTCTTTTTATTTTGAAGGAATTAAATTCCCATGATACAGGGTCAAGCCCTACTTTTATCTTAAAGGAATTAAATTCCTATAGTTCTGTGAGAATTAAATTCTCATGCTTGCGTTCCCTCTCTATGTTTGGATCTGCATGGCAGGATCTCAACCCATTGAGAATTAAATTCTCAACCTAAAGGGGAGATGTGCACTTTGCAGATCCTCTATCAAAGAGAGAAGAAATGTGCTCTTCTGTTTTATGTATCAGAGTTAAACTCTGTTGAGAATTAAATTCCCCCTCTTTCAAAAGGCCTTCCCTTTCTTACCTAGGGTTTTTGCAGAAGATCCAAGTCTTTTCCAAGTATCAAAGCTTTTCTCCTTTTTTCCTTCTCTGCGCATGTATCTCTCTATATCTGTCCTCTCTTTTTTGTGTCTCTTGGTTCCTATTTATAGGAGAAGCAGCCGAATCAATCAGCTTTTGACGAATCTTCATGGAGATATTTGATTTGCATTCATTGTTCATTCTGGACCTTTGGATTATTAGGTGAATTTCATTCACCATTGGATTTCAAATCCAAGGATTCTCTTTTGTTATTTTGGTTAGATTTAAGGGGGAAATCTTTCCAAACCCGAGATTTTCCATAGATAGGTGATATTTCATCACCTCTGAACCTTTAATTTGATTGGTTCCATATAGTTGCGTTCCTTTGGAAAGATTTGCATTTCTCTCAGAATTTAATTCTGTTGACAAAAAGGGCTTTGAAAGCCGGTCACGTGTGACCACGTGACCCATGGTCACGTGTGAACACGTGACCCCCTTTGGAATGAGCCTTTTCCTTTCTTTTGCGCTCTGGCTTCTGATCGTTGCTTAAGCGTCATGTGCCACCACGTGACTCCTGGTCACGTGTGAGCACGTGACCCTTGTTTGAACTCTCTTTCTTTAGTTCAACGGGAGAACTGATCTGCTGTCTTGCACGTCACGTGGCAACACGTGACCTTGGTCACGTGGAAGCACGTGACCTCTTCTGAGGATCTTTTCCTTGTCTTGATCGGGGAACTAATGTGTGCTTTTCTTCCGCTTTATATGTCACGTGTCGACACGTGACTGCCGGTCACGTGTAAGCACGTGGCCCCTTTTTGAAGCTTTTCCCGGAAGCTTTCCTGATTTTAAATCAGGAAACATAGAGTTTATATATATATACACACACACACACACACACACACACACACACACACGGAACTTAGGCTTGACCTTACGGATTTAGACTTAGTCGAGGGGGTATTATACCCGAACTTTCGTCGCATAGGATGACCCTTGGTTGATGGAGTAGGTAGCTTGAGTAGAGTGACGTACCGTATGTATGTTCCGCGGCATACTTACGATACGCTACTCCGCTTAAGAAATCTTAGGATGTACATTTCCTTGCACAGTATTATATTCATTCCTATGATCTATCCTCATCGATATTGGTTATGATTTTGCTGCCACGATTACACGGGCATAGAGAGCTATGGCTAGAGTTGCGTCAGCTTGAGCTCGTCACGGACGAGGACTGACCAGGGCGTGATTCCAGAGACGTACGATTGCATAGAGAGGCGTCGTTTTAGTGTGTTTTCACGCCATGAGCGTTTGATAGATTGCTTTTACGAGATTACTCGGACGTGCAGATTAGCGCCAGATGGTTGAGCCACTGATAGGGGTCAGCCAGAATGTAATGACCATTGATATATCGCTTATTCATGATGATTGAAGTGTTGTTCAGCGTACAGACGAATGAGCCAATTGCTGCTGCAAATGATGAGATATCACCCAGATGTTGGAGCTACAACAGCATGATTATATACTTAGAGATATGATGGAAGGTCGCTAGTCACCCGAGGATGAATGACTAGGACATGTGGTTCATTCGCTTGCCCCGATGCGAGGTCATCAGATTGATTGATTCCAGCTAGAGACGACTTCACGCAGGTTCGTTGGTAGTCGATGGAGGCGATCGAATGTCAGAAACCCATATTCCAAGTTTAAAGTATTCGGAAAGACATGCAAGCGATTCTATGGACCCTCTAGAAGAATGAAATCCTAACTCGACATAATGACCATGTGAAAGCCTTTGAACCTTAGGGTTTGCGGAAGTTCCGCGGTGCCATTAGTGAGGCTTGGGTTTGCCCTTCTACGGCTGGTCCACCGATGCTATGGTATGTACTCTATACTATTAAACTGTACCAAGATATTGAGCTCTTGGGGGATTATGAGGTTTTGACGCATCGATCGAATGGTTAGACATCATTCGGATGCTATGTGATGGGATGCTTTGCTTAGGAGACTCCAGATACAATTATAGTGTTTGGAGCACAGTTCATGCAGCCACGATGAGACAAGTCCGAAGCTGTCGATAGTAGAGAAAAGTGGAGTAAGAGGTTCATACGAGATCTTGATGAGATGATGTTCCACTCCGCCGACATCAGAGATGCGATACGCATGCAGAGGCATTGATTAATGATATATCTTCCAGAAGAAGTAGCGATGAGTATGCAACCGTTCTGGATCAAGAAACAGAATGAGAAAAGGGTGATAACCTCCGGACAGTTCGGCAGAAACGAGATTTGAGAGAGACCTCGACAGGACCTTTCTGGAATACTATACGAGAAGACTTGGACCCAGGAGTGGTTATATTGCGCACACCCAGCAGGCCAGAGTTCGGCATCGTCGACGAGATAGTTGGCCAGAGATCTGTAGAGGATATGCTAGAGCGGGACTGTTTCCGTCGTCGTTCAATATTGGGTCGTTGAGCCGAGAAGCTATATATCTAGCAATGCACAGTGAGAGACAAGAGCCTAAAAGCACCAGGCGCCAGACCATGAACAGGAGGCAAGTCGATATCTTGCCCTGCTAGCATTGGATGCACCGACACCTTCTCGACTTTGAAGGAGGAACTATCGATGACGGTATTTATGATTTGTGATTGGTGATTCGTTTATCACGAATCCGTCACCTTGGATTTCGGTATTTTGGGCGATTTATTCGCATGATTTAGTCTTGATGACTGAGTTTCATGACATTTGTTTTCGTGCACCATAATTGCACCTACTGGGTATTCATATTTTGTGCATAGTTATTACGCTTGAGGTATTGATTATGATTTCATGCCTATTTTATGCATGTGATTTGATTTATGCTTCCAGTATAATTTTCATGCACTTTTAGTGTTTTGATTTGATTTGTTCACGCTGATGCACATGGTTATGAGATTATATACCGCGGTATACCTGATCTGGATTGAGCTGTATTGTATACCGTCGATTTCGATTCTGATTTTGATGTTGATTTCGTGATTTCGTGCATGATGGATGCACCGATGTGGATTTCGTGCATATTGGGCGCATGTTATGAGATGCGATTTTGGTGCACACCAGATGCGCTAAGTCAAGATTCTTCGTGCATGTCAGATGCACCTGATTTTGCTGTCAGGCACACACGTTGCCTATGACAGATGTTTCGTACACACCCGTTGCACCTAGATGTTGTTTCTGTGCACATGTATGGCACATATATGGATTTTGATTTTCGTGCGCACCAGACGTACAGGGTATTCTTATATACATTTTGGGATTGATTCCTTATGGAGCGGTACGTTTTTATGATATTTGCTATTTGTTTTCGTACTGAGCAGGACTGGTCAGAGGACAGTACCTGGATATATTTTGCATGCATTGATAGTTATCGAAGGGATTATCAAAAAGCGAGCTATAGCCTCAATATTTACCTACGTGTGTGATATGACACGACACGTTTAAAAGAAGGAAACCCTTCTAAATTGTTTTTAAAACGGCGGAACGTACAAATTAAATAAAAGTTATATACATATATGGTTATCTTCTTATAATAGACGTCCGCCACTGTGCAGTGTTATGCGCATCGCACAGCCAATTAAAAAGGTTTGGCATGCAATTCCTTCAGTTATTTACATGTATGGATTTGATGTCTACATGTAAAATTTTGATGTATATCATATTGGTTTTGTTTTGGATTTGACATTTGTGTCTTTAACATGACCCCGATGATTGCAGAATGCTTGACAAAGTTTTGTTTTCGAGTTATCTGCTCATTGTTCATGCGCATGCATTGCGCTATGATGCGTTTTATGTATTGATGATTTCGGGGCCCCAACGTCTTGGACTTTTACTGAAATGTTTTCGTAATTGAGGGGTTTAAATTTAAATTCGGGCACCGAATTTCTTTAAGGGGGGAAGATTGTAACATTTCAGAAAAATAAAATATTATTTTTGGGAATTTGTAATTAAATAATATTATATTGAATATTTTAATAAGGCGGTACAATTAAATACCGATAAATTGGAGAACAATTTTGAAAATTATGGAAATTACTAAAAGAGGGTGTTTCATGTGAATTATGCAAATTTTGAGTTTTTATGAATTATTTGACACTATTTTAGTGCTAGTCGCGATTAAAAATCGCTAATCGCTGATTAAGCGCGTTTTGTGCACATAGCATGCACAAAGTCTTTTTCATACTTATGCATTTTTCTACCATGGTTTCATTTGGGTTTCCTATTCAATTCTAATAGAATGAGAAGAGAGAGGAAAAGAAAAGAAAAGAAAAAGGAATAAGAATAAAGAATTAGGTATGGGTGAGAGAGAGAAAGGTGAGGGTGTTTTGACTTGGCCATTCCCTCTTCATTCTTCACCCATTTCCTCTCCCCTCAACTCCCTTACTGCTGCTGCTGCTGCCCCTCTCTTCCTCCTCCATAAAACCCCCCAAAACTCCATGAAAAACAACCTCAAAACCCTATCTCCATTTCACAAAAATTGTGCATGAGCTCACTAGCTACCTCATGGACCAAGAAAGCAAGGATTTTGGACACTTGGGGTAACTTAAGAAAATTCTTGAGTTGCCAAATGAGATATTTTCTGAACCTTTAGCTTAGTCTTTCCATTGATTTTACCCCCATGTTAGATTAGAACCGATATTGTGTGGATTGGGTGAACTTTGAAAATTCTAGTTAGGGTTAATGGAAATTGAGAGTTGTGTTGTGAAATTGAGCTCAGTAGAGGACACACAACCCCCTAGTGCTAGAATTCAGACCTAAACCAGAGACTAGAACCCCGGAATACGGATTTACAAACCCGATATCGGAGGAATTGTGAATTCTGTGCGTGTGTTTTTAAATCTGCTAACACCCGGAGCCTCTGAAAACTATTTTGCAAGGACAGAGACACCAGCAGGCAACCTAGAACCCCCCACCAAAACCCTAGCCCCTATCTCCCAATCCATGCTGCAAATTTATTCCTTCTGCCCACAATTTGCGGCCAGAGCAGTGAGGAAATGGTTCGTGTTTGTTTCAGGGCTTTATCTCCAGTAAATTAGACCCTTGGCATTTGCAAAATTGACCAATTTGACCTAAGGTGAAATCTGGGACCATTTCCAACAGTTGATGTTTTGATTCGGGGTTTTGTTTCTCGTATTTTGAATTCTGGATTTGCGTATTTGTGTTTTACCTCGATCACTTAACGTTTGTACGACGATATCGAGGATTGTTTGATGGCTTTGAAAGCGTAGTCCATAGGTTCTAACCTATAAGCCTTAGTGTGTTGTGTTGGTTTTCTGATGTGATTTTAATGTGCGTTTGCGATTGTGTTATCTTTGTAGGTACCTTCACGAGGGTTTCATATGATGAAGAAGATAAGCCGACATCCACACCGACACGCAGAATGCAAAGTGAGTAGATTATATCTACGTGGGAAGTCGGGTGGATGGTGTATAGCACCCCCGCAGTTTGATATTTAGTATACTATATATATACTATATATGACAGCTTTATGCGTGACATGGATATTTTAGATGTGATTAGGTGTACGATGGTTAGATTAGGGTTTAGAAGTAAACTAGTATAGTTTCCTAGTTACGAACCCTAGAATAGATTTACACCCACACGCACACACATGCTTACTTGTTATACTTATACCTGGGTGATGAGGATAGTGGATGATATTTGGAGATGAGTCGATGAGATTGGGTATAGTGCCATGATATCGGTGATATGATGTGGTTCGTATTTGGATACGACATGAGATTTTAGCGGGCCTTTGGACGTGTGTTCGACACACGCATTTATATTTACATAGATAGTATCGGTTTGTACTAGACTTAGATCAGTACCCCAGTTCATGAGATATGATGATAAAGATACCGGTTAATTGATGAGATAAATGTGATATTGACCCGTACCCAGATTTGGGATACCGTACAAGCTTTTTGATGATAGATCCTCACTCATGACTCGAGGATGTTATATGATATATTGTAGCGTACGTGGTACTATTAAGGCGGGATCACCGAATATTATATGTATATATATCGACTTAGATTTAAGTGGTTTCCATACCCTTCCGATTAGCTTATTAGTTAGATCTGTAGTTTACTTAGTAGATGTTTAACTAGACCCGAATCATAGCTATTTCAAAACCAATGAATCGTGAGTATTTTTAAGATAGGTAAAGGGATTCTACGGATATTTTCAAAGACGCGTCTTTTCTTAAAAACACTGTAGCCCTTATTTTTCTAAACCCATGATTCGTGTTATTTCAAATGGAAAAACTGTATGACATTTACATATTGATGTAGATTCTTCACTGTTGCGTTGATTATTCGATTTCCGCATATTCATGCTATTCGTATCTCATTGCATGTGTAAATGTGTTTATTGCTATATTAGACCCATGCTGTTAGGACACCAGCACCATTATCGATGATGCGTATGTTCCACGTACACCTGCTTGCCGGCTCACACACTTCATCATCGATAATTGCTATGTCACTGTACAGTAGGATTGTTGCATCAAGAAATGACCCTTGCATGACATACTTATGTACACAAATATTGTACACCCATACTTGCATACATACGTATTTGCACATACATAGATGATTCTGGCTTGATTTGGAGATTTGGGAACCGCAAGATATATTTTAAAACTGGATTCATTTTAAAAAAGTGGTTTCCCTCCATATGTGCATACTATTATTCCATGTTGCATGATATACTGATATGCTTACATTTCCTTTATAAGTCGCATACATCATGCTTATGATTATACGCATTGACATATTTGTTTTCATAAGATTTCTGGATTTGGGAACCGTGGTTATTTCAAAGGAGAATATGTATTGTTTTAAAAACCCGATTTCCTTTGATATGATATTTCAGTGCGTCCACCATGCGTTTTCTTGGTTCTGAGACGTGTGACATGTGAACCCGAATCGAGGAGCTGGATGAGGCCGATTGTGAGTACATGGTGGACCCCGCATGGTTCCCCGGGCGGGAAATGTTTTTCGTAGAGCAGACTATCAGCCTGGCAGGGTGGCGAGTACCTACCGGTGATAGTATTTAGGCCCGGCGAATATCCGAAGGATACCGACCGGAGTCGAGAGATGATATGGGCCGATCCGGACTGACGGAGTGTCACGACCCGAAAGTACGGAACGTGACCGGCACTTAGATTATGAAGCGTCTAGAGGTGCAACGTAACCTAAGTAAGCCGAAGCCCAGAAATCTAAACCATAAAAAGAAGAAGAAGTAAAAGAAGACATGAAGAAAACAAGTTTAAAAGCATCAACAAATTTTCCCAAAAATTTCGGTAGAGTCTCCTCTGTAAAAACTGGCCCCAAACGGGTACAATAAGTATAATATACACAAATAATAAAAAGTATCCCCAAACGGGAGCTAGCTCTACGCCAAAAGGAGGAAACAACCACACCAATGCATAATAGTATACAACGCCAAAGGGCGAGGCTCAAAACTTAAAAGAAAACAAAACCACCAGATATCATAATAATACAAGCGCGACTCTAAGGTCGAAACAAATAACTGGTCCAGTAACTATCAAGTAATACATGTTTGGTTGATGGAGGTTTCTAGATACAAATGAAATAATAAAAATACAACGGCGGTCCAGATACAAGTGAACCAACCTACCGTGCAAATCACCCGGAAAGAGATCATGTGCCAGCAATCTGCCAAGGAACCCTGTACATCTACCTGTAATAAAATTTGGCACAACGGGGG
This sequence comes from Agapanthus africanus, assembly GCA_030015575.1. Classification (NCBI taxonomy): domain Eukaryota; kingdom Viridiplantae; phylum Streptophyta; class Magnoliopsida; order Asparagales; family Amaryllidaceae; genus Agapanthus; species Agapanthus africanus. The sequence goes on along the minus strand of JASDDO010000016.1, from coordinate 303,853,464 downwards.
TGAGTTACCAACTCGTGAGTAGAAGACATCTACGAAAAGAAATCGAATGCACGACGCTATCCTAGGTCATAATGATACACTACTAATTCCCAATCATCTAGTAATGGCAGGGTAAAACTACGTGTAAATGCAAATACTCCGTGCTCGTGTCAGTGCCTCATATAATACTATATCATAAGAATGAGTATGCATGCACCATGAATGTAACATAACCAATCCTGAAATCTAGATATATCTGTATAAGAAATCTTTAGCTTTTACCATAGTAAAATGTGTATAGAAATCTGAATTAGCAACAATGAAATCCATGGAAATCCGTGTCAAACATCGACACAAAACATGTAAATCTCAAGTCTCAATACCTCATAATCTCAATGTCACATAGTCTCAATATCTCGAGCTCCGTCAGTCCGGATCGGCCCATATCATCAAATCTCACGACAACGGTCGGTATCCTCCGGATATCCGCCGCGCCAGACATCACCGGTAGGTAGCCTTCCCCTGCCAGGCTCATCGTCTACAACTCGATCTTCTTACCCCGGGGTACCATACCGGGCCCACCATGTACCCGAGACGGTTCATCCACTCCTTGAATCGGGTCTCGAAATCCAACAGAAAACATGAAATCTCATGGTGGACGACACATACATCACGAGAAAACCGCATCTTATGTTTTTTTTAAAAAGAGAGGAGGAGAGAGAGAGAAGTTTTTTTTATATATTCTTGCGGTTTTCCCCCAAAAATCCAGAAATCTCATAGAAATCCAAAATCCCAAAATCATGAGTAAGTATATGATAAGTGTCGGCATATGCCCCATAATACTGCATGATAACATGAAAATACGAATGCATGAAATGTCTAAGTAATAAATACCATATCTATACTAACACCAGAAAGTAATCACAATATTATATAGATCTAGCTGTTAGCTAATTGTATCAATAAAAGATAATATGATCTAAAGTGTACGTGACATAGCAATTACCGATGATGGTGTGTGTGAGCCGGCAAATAAGTGTGCGTGGAAAATGAACATCATCGGTAATAGTGCTGGTGTCCTAACAGGCAGAGTTTTATACTGATTATAGAAACATATGAATGAACATGTGCCATTATGATTACAGTGTGAAAGTAAAAACGGATGTGTATTATCCACTCATTTGATATACAAGTAAAATTACAACTATATGACTTGAGCCTAAAATAGTGTCCATCTAACCTCCAAAAGAACTAAATCTAAGAAATTAGTCGATAAAAAATAAAAGTACACCTAAAGTCTGAGTCCATATCCCTAATAGTCGACGATCCAGCCTCAATAGCGTCACGTACATAGTACGGCTTCCTCGAATCAAGAGTGCGGATCAATCATCACGTCTATACCTCGTACGGTAAAATCCATCGTACGACATCCCAAAATCGGGGTACGAGTTAAGTATCACCTACATGTCTCATCATTCGTATAATATCATCATCAACACATGTCCTGATCAAGGTACTATACTGTACTCGCGTACATCAATCATATATCATTGCCAGCATAAATATACATCGTTAATTTATCCTCAGGAATATCATATCATATGTATCATATTGTGATTTAGTCACACTTAGATCATATCATGATCAAGTCACACCTATATGATGTCGTAATCAAGTCACGCATAAATGATATCGAAATCAAGTCACACCTGTATAATGTCGTAATCAAGTCACACATATATCATATTAGAATTTCAATCACATGTTACGGTCCGGGTGCTGTTTTAGAGTCCTACGTACCTCAATATCATCACCACCCATTATTATCTATGTATACCTATTCATTAACTCATTTCCTAATGATCCGCTATCATCATAACACGACCGTAGCAAAGAATCACGGCATCAAGCCCAGTTATACTGTTTCATTCCCGTGTATCATATCACATCATTGTATCCCATATACGTGTTGTATATATATATATACCTATACTTAGTCCTATATATATATATATATATATATATACACACACACACATACACGTATACACCACGTCGAGTTTCAGTGTGTGCGTGTGTGTATCTACCTGAAACCTACGAATCTCTTCCAAGATATTCATCCTCTGGTATGGTCTTCCTAAATCAGTCTAGTCCAGCCTAGGGTCATTACTAGGGTCCTACTCATTAAGAATCTAGGGTCACCTCTGGCTTCCTAATGTCAATAAGTGCTATTCCTATTCTACACTGCGGGGGTGCTAAACGCCATCCACCCGACTTCCCCCGTAGATATACATCTACTCACCTGGTCCATGTCTGCCGAAGATGGTGTCGCCATCCTCTTCTTTATCTTCCGAAGTCCACGTGAGGGGTACCTATACGCAAACATATATAATATCGTAAACTGAATCACGGACAACATCAAAACGACGCACGAAACGCGCATAGGTTAAAACCTATGTCCCGTTCACGCAAAAAGAACCAAATATCGCTCGATATCGGCGTACAAACTCCGATTAACCGAGATAAACATCAACAAACAACTCGTAGTTTAAAACTCATTACTTATAATATAAAACATGATTTAATCCATCGAAACCCTAAAAATCGATCAAACAGTCCGATTTTGTAAAACTCGAAAACGTCAATTTACCGTTTTACTTCAAAGCTTACTGTTTAAACGAAACTAATGGTCATGATACTCATTAATTAGCATAACTAGATTATACAAACCACTACTATATTTTTATCACACAAATTTGTATTAATTTGAAATTTCTAGTTTGCAACCTTTAGCAATTTTCAAAATCTTACAAGCAAAATGTCACAATATCATATTTGAACTGGATTTTGCATGAATTAATACAATAAACTACAATTCATTGATGATAATGATATAATGAAACCATAAATTATCTTTTAAATTTCATTTATTTAAGAATTTCCAAAAACTAGTTAGCAAAAATGGCATTTTTATTAGTATTTTTCAATTATCAAAAGAAACTAGTGACCAAACTAAGTTTTTCATTCCATAAACAAGTCAATATTCTCATTAACACAACAATCTAATATTACAAACATTAATTGAAATTTATCTCACCAATATATATATATAATATAGAAATCTAGTTTGCAAAATTGTTTAAATTAAACAATTTTGGATAAGCAATATACAATCTATCATCCATACAAGAATTTCCACTTCTAAAAACGTTAAAATAGTCATTATAACCCTAATTAATTAATAAAAATCATAACTTGATTTTATAACCCTAACTTGAATTTCAAAAATTGTAAATAGAATTAATTTCTTAAATCTAAACATGCTTAAATGAAACATCGACTAACAATAAATCAAAAGAATAAAATTTATACCTTCACACAAGAATTCCAAACATGAAAATAAGCCTCCAAAATGAATGCTTTCCGTCTCCAAAATCCATGTAAAGAAGAGAAAAGAATAGAGGGTAGGAATAAATTAGGATTTTGTGGATTTTTATTTGGATTTTTGTAGGATTTTTGATGATTTTTGGAGGTAAATTAAATTTTGAAGATGGGGAGCTGCCATGGGGGGTTGAGGCCGGCCACACCATGGAGGAGGGAGAGGAGAGTGAGAAAAGTGAAGAAAAGTGTAGAAAGTTCACCCAAAATATCAACTCTTATGTCTTTTCATGATTTTATTTAATTTCTTTCATTTCTATTCTAAATAAACTAAAGAAATTTTTAGAATCATCGAAAAATTTGCAAATAAATTTTACATGATACACACTAGATTCTAATATGCAATGATTCATTGTTGCAAATTAAACCCCTTCAAATTTGTAATTTACACTAATTTAGAGTGTAAATAAAGCTTATGTTAATATTTAAAATAATTAATTTAGGAAAAATATTTAATTAAACTAAAAATTTATAAGTGGCTAAATAAACACTATTTACTAGTAATTACATAATTAAAATAGGTATTTTTAAATTTATAGTGAAAAATAATTACGGTTTAGTTTTACGAAAAATACGTTTTACTTTACCGAAAATCATAAAATTCACTTAAATGATTTTATTTATTTAATTATTTTTAAAACGTTACAATCTTCCCCCATTAAAGAAATTCGGTCCCCGAATTTAAATTAAAACTCCCCCTCCAAATACTAAAACATTTAGCAAAACACTCAAATCGTCGGGGCTCCGAAATTATCAATACATAACTAAAATCAACTCCGTCAAGCATAATGCAATCATCGGAGTTATGGTGAAGATAAAACATCAAAACTCAATACGAAAACCAACATAATATATATCAAAACTATAACTTATATATATAGTGCGCATCGTAGTAAAATCATCTAAACATCTTAATAAAGAAGCATACACAAACCTCTCTTGAAAATCGCCGTGCGATGCACGTGTCACGGCATAAGTAGCGGACGTTTATTTAAAAAAAATAGCTATATATATATATATATATATATATATATATATATATATATATATATATATATATATATATATATATATATATCTTTTATTTAACATACACGTCCCGCCTGGTTACTAAATCAAATAGTAATGATTATAAAAACATACTGCTTAAACTGAAATCAATCCCAATCATATCATAAAAATATCATGTGCGTCCGGTGCGCACTGAAATCGAAACCAAATATAGATGCCACGAATTCACACAAAAACAAAACTGCGTGCAACAGGTGTGCACCAAAAACATCTGTCAAGTGCAACGGGCGTGCACGACTCTAATATCAAGTGTATCTAATCTGCACAAAACCACGATTTAGTGCATCAGGTGTGCACAAATCGTATTAGGTGCACCGAATGTGCGCAAAAATCTCAACCAGGTGCACACGGTGCACGAAAACATACACTGAATATCAAAATCGAAATTACAATATGAAAATGCATGAAACTAGGTCGAAGCATATGTCAAAATCATGTGTAACCATATGCACGAAATCAAATCAAAATCTCAAAATGTATTAAAACCAAATCAAGTGCACTGGGTATGTACTAAACAACATCAACTGATATATGAAACACAAATAGAATGTAATGAAAGTACACATAAGAAATACCAATCGTAGAACAAAGTCCTCAAAATACCAAAATCCAATCAACGAAAATATGAAATTCAAATCACCAAATCACAATCATAAACACTATCATCAATATGCGTCTTTTTCCCCCTTTCCTCTAGTGTCGACTGCTTCGAACTCGTCTCTTCATAGATGTGCTGACTGCGCTACCAACGGCAATACTCATATCTAGAGTCCTACGTAGTCGATCCCTTCACCTGATATCCGGACTACATTAAACTTTTCGATCGATCCATCAAAATCCCATAATTCCCTGAGAGCTCAACACTCCAGTAAAGTTTAAAAATATCCGGTACATACCCTAGCATCGATGGTCCAGCCGTAGAAGGGCAAACCCAAGCCTCACTAATGGCACCGCGGAACTGCCGTAAACCCTAAGGTTCAAGGGCGTTCTCGTGGTCATTATGTCGAGTTAGGATTTCATTCTTCTAGAGAGTCCATCGAAATACCTGCATGTTCTTCCGAATACCTTAAACTTGGAAAAATGGTTTTCTGATAATCGTTCGAACCCTTTAATTTCTTCTAGACGGCATGTGAATACCCTTCGTCCGCACGCTAAGCAATGCTTCAATCCTCAAGAATAACCAATATCCTAATGATTATCGCATTCGAACCGCAGCTCCCTCTGCCCGTGCGCCCGTGGTAACAGAAACCACCATCCGACATCGACGAAGATAGATCAAAGGAACGAATGAAATACGGTGCAAACAAATGTACATCCTAAGGCTCCTTAAGCAGAGTAGTGTATCGTAAGTATGCTGCGGACCATACCCACGGTACGTTACTCTACCTAAATCGCCTACTCTATCAACCAAGGGTCACTTAGACTTATATAATGTTAAACCTAGCGCTCTGATACCAACTTTGTCACGACCCGAAAGTACGGAACGTGACAGGCACTTAGATTACGAAGCATCTAGAGCCGCAACGTAACCAAAGTAAGCCGAAGCCCAGAAATCTAAACCATAAAAAGAAGAAGAAGTAAAAGAAGACATGAAGAAAACAAGTTTAAAAGTATCAGCAAATTTTCCTAAAAATTTTGGTAGAGTCTCCTCTGTAAAAACTGGCCCCAAACGGGTACAACAAGTATAATATACACAAACAATAAAAAGTATCCCAAAACGGGAGCTAGCTCTACGCTAAAAGGAGGAAACAACCACACCAATGCATAATAGTATACAACGCCAAAGGGCAAGGCTCAAAACTTAAAAGAAAACAAAACCACCAGATATCATAATAATACAAGCACGACTCTAAGGTCGAAACAAATAACTGGTCCAGTAACTATCAAGTAATACATGTTTGTTGATGGAGCTTTCTAGATACAAATGAAATAATAAAAATACAACGGCGGTCCAGATACAAATGAACCAATCTACCGTGCAAATCACCCGGAAAGAGATCATGTGCCAGCAATCTGCCAAGGAACCCTGTACATCAACCTGTAATAAAATTTGGCACAACGGGGGTGAGTTGCCAACTCGTGAGTAGAAGACATCCACGAAAAGAAATCGAATGCATGATGCTATCCTAGGTCATAATGGTACACTACTAAGTCTCAATCATCTAGTAATGGCAGGGTAAAACTACGTGTAAATGCAAATACTCCGTGCTCGTGTCAGTGCCTCATATAATACTATATCATAAGAATGAGTATGCATGCACCATGAATGTAACATAACCAATCCTGAAATCTAGATATATCTGTATAAGAAATGTTTAGCTTTTACCATAGTAAAATGTGTATAGAAATCTGAAATAGCAATAATGAAATCCATGGAAATCCGTGTCAAGTATCGACACAAAACATGTAAATCTCAAGTCTCAATACCTCATAATCTCAATGTCACATAGTCTCAATATCTCGGGCTTTGTCAGTCCGGATCGGCCCATATCATCAAATCTCACGACAACGGTCGGTATCCTCCGGATATCCGTCGCGCCAGACATCACCGGTAGGTAGCCTTCCCCTGCAAGACTCATCGTCTACAACTCGATCTTCCTATCCCGGGGTACCATACCGGGCCAACCATGTACCCGAGACGATTCATCCACTCCTCAAATCGGGTCTCGAAATCCAACAGAAAACATGAAATCTCATGGTGGATGACACATACATCACGAGAAAACCGCATCTTATGTTTTTTTTAAAACGAGAGAAGGAGAGAGAGAGAAGTTTTTTTTATATATTCTTGCGGTTTTCCCCAAAAAATCCAGAAATCTCATAGAAATCCAAAATCCCAAAATCATGAGTAAGTATATGATAAGTGTCGGCATATGCCCCATAATACTGCATGATAACATGAAAATGCGAATGCATGAAATGTCTAAGTAATAAATACCATATCTATACTAACACCAGAGAGTAATCACAATATTATATCGATCTAGCTGTTAGCTGATTGTATCAATAAAAGATAATATGATCTAAATTGTACGTGACATAGCAATTACCGATGATGGTGTGTATGAGCCGGCAAATAAGTGTGCGTGGAAAATGCGCATCATCGGTAATGGTGCTGGTGTCTTAACAAGCAGAGTTTTATACTGATTATAGAAACATATGATTGAACATGCACCATTATGATTACAGTGTGAAAGTAAAAACGGATGTGTATTATCCACTCATTTGATATATAACTAAAATTACAATTATATGACTTGAGCCTAAACTAGTGTCCATCTAACCTCCTAAAGAACTAAATCTAAGAAACTAGTCGATAAAAAATAAAAGTACACCTAAAGTCTGAGTCAATATCCCTAATAGTCGGTGATCCAGCCTCAATAGCGTCATGTACATAGTACGGCTTCCTCGAATCAAGAGTGCGGATCAATCATCACGTCTATACCTCGTACGGTAAAATCCATCGTACGGTATCCTAAAATCGGGGTACGGGTTAAGTATCACCTACATGTCTCATCATTCGTATAATATCATCATCAACACATGTCCTGATCAAGGTACTATACTGTATTCGCGTACATCAATCATATATCATTGCCAGCATAAATATGCATCGTTAATTTATCCTCAGGAATATCATGTCATATGTATCATATTGTGATTTAGTCACACTTAGATTATATCATGATCAAGTCACACCTATATGATGTCGTAATCAAGTCACGCATAAATGATATCGAAATCAAGTCACACCTGTATAATGTTGTAATCAAGTCACACATATATCATATCTGAATTTCAATCACATGTTACGGTCCGGGTGCTGTTTTAGAGTCCTACGTATCTCAATATCATCACCACCCTTTATTATCTTTGTATACCTATTTATTAACTCATTTCTTAATGATCCGCTATCATCATAACACGACCGTAGCCAAGAATCACGGCATCAAGCCCAGTTATACTGTTTCATTCCCGTGTATCATATCACATCATTGTATCCCATATACGTGTTGTGTGTGTGTGTGTGTGTATACACACACATACACCTATACCTGGTCCTATATATATATACACACATACACGTATACACCACGTCGAGTTTCAGTGTGTGTGTGTGTGTGTATCTACCTGAAACCTACGAATCTCTTCCAAGATATTCATCCTCTGGTATGGTCTTCCTAAATCAGTCTAGTCCAGCCTAGGGTCATTACTAGGGTCCTACTCATTAAGAATCTAGGGTCACCTCTGGCTTCCTAATGTCAATAAGTGTTATTCCTATTCTATGTTGCGGGGGTGCTAAACGCCATCCACCCGACTTCCGCCCGTAGATATACATCTACTCACCTGGTCCATGTCTGCCGAAGACGGTGTCGCCATCCTCTTCTTCATCGTCCAAAGTCCACGTGAGGGGTATCTATACGTAAACATATATAATATCGTAAACTCAATCACGGACAACATCAAAACGACGCACGAAACGCGCATAGGTTAAAACCTATGTCCCGTTCACACAAAAAGAACCAAATATCGCTCGATATCGGCGTTCAAACTCCGATTAACCGAGATAAACATCAACAAACAACTCGTAGTTTAAAACTCATTACTTATAATATAAAACTTGATTTAATCCATCGAAACCCTAAAAATCGATCAAACAGTCCGATTTTGTAAAACCCGAAAACGCCAATTTACCGTTTTACTTCAAAGCTTACTGTTTAAACGAAACTAATGGTCATGATACTCATTAATTAGCATAACTAGATTATACAAACCATTACTATATTTTTATTACACATTAATTTCAAATTTCTAGTTTGCAACCTTTAGCAATTTTCAGCATCTTACAAGCAAAATGTCACAATATCATATTTGAACTGGATTTTGCATGAATTAATACAATAAACTACAATTCATTGATGATAATGATATAATGAAACCATAAATTATATTTTAAATTTCATTTATTTAAGAATTTCCAAAAACTAGTTAGCAAAAATGGCATTTTTATTAGTATTTTTCAATTATCAAAAGAAACTGGTGACCAAACTAAGTTTTTCATTCCATAAACAAGTCAATATTCTCATTAACACAACAATCTAATGTTACAAACATTAATTGGAATTTATCTCATCAATATATATATAATATAGAAATCTAGTTTGCAAAATTGTTTAAATTAAACAATTTTAGATAAGCAATTTACAATCTATCATCCATACAAGAATTTCCACTTCTAAAAATATTAAACTAGTTATTATAACCCTAATTAATTAATAAAAATCATAACTTGATTTTATAACCCTAACTTGAATTTCAAAAATTGTAAATAGAATTAATTTCTTAAATCTAAACATGCTTAAATAAAACATCTACCAACAATAAATCAAAAGAATAAAATTTATACCTTCACACAAGAATTCCAAACATGAAAATAAGCCTCCAAAATGAATGCTTTCCGTCTCCAAAATCCATGTAAAGAAGAGAAAAGAATAGAGGGTAGGAATAAATTAGGATTTTGTGGATTTTTATTTGGATTTTTGTTGGATTTTTGATGATTTTTGGAGGTAAATTAAATTTTGAAGATGGGGGGCTGCCATGGGGGGTTGAGGCCAGCCACACAATGGAGGAGGGAGAGGAGAGTGAGAAAAGTGAAGAAAAATGTTGAAAGTTCACCCAAAATATCAACTCGTATGTCTTTTCATGATTTTACTTAATTTCTTTCATTTCTATTCTAAATAAACTAAAGAAATTTTTAGAATCATGGAAAAATTTGCAAATAAATTTTGCATGATACACACTAGATTCTAATATGCAATGATTCATTTTTGCAAATTAAACCCTTTCAAATTTGTAATTTACACTAATTTAGTGTATAAATAAAGTTTATGTTAATATTTAAAATAATTAATTCAGGAAAAATATTAAATTAAACTAAAAATTTATAAGTGGCTAAATAAACACTATTTACTAGTAATTACATAATTAAAATAGGTATTTTTAAATTTATAGTGAAAAATAATTACGTTTTAGTTTTACGAAAAATACGTTTTACTTTACCGAAAATCATAAAATTCACTTAAACGATTTTATTTATTTAATTATTTTTAAAACGTTACACGGAGCCTGTGGGCCGATCCGGACTGACGGAGCCCGATATATAAGGATATACGTGCCGATGCTGGGCACAACTTTCATGATATTTTCGAGTGTTGATGCTAGACACTCGGATTCCATGATTTTGATATGTCGCGAGGGACGCGTGTTGATTTATATCCTCATACTTTCATGCATATGCTTTTATAACTTTTGCATGGATGATGTTGTTATGTCATTGGTTGACACGTGGACGAGATCCACATACATACAGACATTTATTACATAGTTGGATGATATCCACATAGTTATACACTTCATGTTATAGTTGACACTGATTACATTGATCATACCTCATATTTATGATATGTCGTTACCTGAGGCGCTGACACGAGCACATGGGATTACACTTACGTATAGATGTTTACTCTGGCCACCTTTTCATGCTTCAGACTTATTCATTTTGAGAATATATTATTACTGATCGTTTGACTTAGGATGAGTCATACATACGATTTCTGCTCTGCGATGTTTTCTATTCACGAGTTGGCAACTCACCCCGTTATGCCACAGTTCTTGCAGGTTTTACCATACAGGTTTCATTGCGGCTTTTCTGGCACGCTGCTTCCTTTCTGGGTGATTGCTTTTGTCGGTGGGTTCACTCGCATCGTGACCACCATTGTACATATGTATTTTCATTTGTATCTGGTGAATTCCATCAACCAAGCTTATATATTGTTTTGAGACGTAGAAAACCAGTTGTGTATTATTTTCGACCTTAGAGTCGCGAGTTGTAGTATTATGGTTTTCCTGCATGATTTTGAGTTTCCTTTGAGTTTTGATTCTCGCCTTTCGGCGTTGTATATTATATTGCTTGCGTGGTTGTGACCGTCGATTGACAAAGAGCTAGCTCGCGCTTGGGGATGCATTTTATCATTGTGCATATATTATTCTTGTTGTACCCCGTTCGGGGCCAGTATTTACAAAGGAAATTCTGCCAAAATTTTCAGAAAAGACTAGAGATTTTAAAAAATGCATATTCGGCTTGTTATTTTAAAAACCTTATTTTTAAAATATGTTTTCTTCACCTCTTTAAAACTAGTTTTCATTCTTTTATTATCTAAAATGGTTTTAGATTTCTGGGCTTTTGGCTTACTTGGATTAGATGGGGTCCTATAGAATTCATATGATTCAAGGGCCAGTCACGTGCTATTTCGGGTCGTGACAGGAATCACACCCTATTAGATATGGTGCACTCTATGATGAGCACTGTTGTGTTGGCTATTTCCTTCTGGGGGTATGCGCTTGAGAAAACCATACACCTGTTGAATATGGTTCCTACCAAATCAGTGCCTACAACTCCATATGAGATATGGAAAGGGAAGAGACCATCTCTTAAGTGTGTTAAGATATGGGGCTGTTCGACCTGTATAAAAAGGCACAACCCAGACAAACTCGAGGCAAGGTCTGTCATATGCAGATTGTAGGATATCCAAAAAAATCACAAGGGTATATCTTCTACCACCCTGAGGAACAAAAAGTGTTTATTTCTCGACATGCCACTTTCTTAGAAAAATGTTTTCTTATGAAACAAATTAGTTGCAATGAGGTAGAACTGGAAGAGATTCCATCGACACAAACTATGACAGAAGATTTGATGGAACCAGAGGATTCAGTAGTTCCTGACGAATCCCCACCTCTCCGCCGATCTAGTAGGGTTCCTCATCCACCTAAGAGATACTACGGTTTTCTCATCGATGGTGGGAGTGCGGATTGCATCATGGAAGATGATGACCCGGATAGTTTTGAGCAGGCCATCACGAGTAGGGACTCTATGAAATGGCTGGATGCAATGTGATCTGAGATGGAATCCATGTACACCAACAAAGTATGGACTTTGGAAATTGCTTCTGAAGGGGTAAAACCCATTGGGAGCAAATGGATCTTTAAGAAGAAACTTGGTGTAGATGGAAAAGTTGAGACTTTCAAAGCTAGACTTGTTGCAAAGGGTTTTCGTCAACGACCAGGTGTGCATTATGACGAAACCTTTTCTCCAGTGGCTATGCTTAAGTCCATCTGGATCTTACTTGCCATTGCTGCATACCATGACTACGAAATCTGGTAATTGGATGTTAAGACCGCCTTTCTAAATGGTGATTTAGAAGAGTGCGTGTACATGACTCAGCCAGAGGACTTCGTAGATAGTGGGAGCAGCGGAAAGGTGTGCAAGCTGCTTAAATCTATTTATGAGTTGAAGCAGGCATCACGGAGTTGGAACATATGTTTTGATGTGGTTGTCAAAGAGTTTGACTTCATCAAAAACATAAATGAATCTTGTATATACAAGAAGGAGGCAGAGAGTAAGGTTGTCTTCCTCGTATTGTACGTGGATGACATACTCTTGATAGGAAATGATATTCCTATGCCGCACTCGGTCAAGGTATTCTTATCACATAGATTCTCAATGAAAGATCTCAGTGATGCCTCCTGCATTTTGGGGATTAAGATCTATAGAGATAGATCTAGACGGATACTGGGATTGTCCCAATCCAGGTACATTGACACCATACTAAAGAGGTTTAGTATAGAAGAATCCAAGCGTGGGAACTTACCCACGATCTCTGGACTCACTCTCTCCAAAGAGATGTCTCCCAAGACTGATTTGGAAAGAGCTCACATGCAAGGGATACCCTATGCTTCAGCAGTAGGCTTTATCATGTACGCGATGCTATGTACCAAACCCGATGTAGCATACCCACTAAGTGTAGTGAGTAGGTATCAAAAAGATCCAGGAGAGGATCACTGGACAGCTGTGAAGAACATTCTCAAGTACTTGAGGAGGACTAAGGAGATGTTTGTTAACCTAACCCAAACCCTTAACCATAGTTTATTCTCTACATGAGTTAAAGCCTTCATTTATTAACTCATGGTTGTAATTGTAACCACAACAAACAAATCATTATTCATCACAAAAACTTTCTTCTTCTTCTTCTTCCTCCTTGAAAAAGCCTTCTAGCTTTTTAAGTTGTGATGATTTAAAGTGAGAAATTGAAAACAAAAGAGAGCAAAATTCCTACTTCATCATCCTCATCTATTCTAGCCACTAAGATTAAGGTGTTCACTTCACTAATACTTCATTAGAGAAGTGAGAGCTTGGGTTTGAGATTCTTCAAGGTAGATCATCTTCGAAAAGGAAGACTTCAAGCAAATATGGATCATTCGACTTGTGGAGCCTCTCTAGAGTCCGGGAGTTCATGGATCGTGGCGAAGGGACTACTACTCGGAGCTTATGATGCGAAGGAACAGACTACAAAAGGTTGTAATCCCTCTCTCTTAAATGTAAAGTTATTTACATGCAAGTTAACCCTAATTCTCTAGTTAAGACCTTGGTTAAGGTTTGTTTAGCACCCCAAAAATTTTAAAATAGCATGATTGATGCTTTCCAAAACCTTGCTAAGGTCTCAGCTAACCCAATAGTTCCAACATCTGGACTTTCCTGGTGAGCTCTTAAAATGTTTTGAGACCCGCGGTGCATAGAATCGGGGCCATCCAATTGTTGAGATTTCCGATGAGGAGACTGACAAATTGGTCCTGCTCTATCGGCGGTGCACATTTGAAGGAGAGATTGGGCCACCGGGTTATAAAATCTATGTTGCTTTAGTTGTTCTTCGGCTTGGTCCTTATGAGGTCGGCGATGGTGATCTTATCGCTGACACTCATGAATCTTTGTCGAAACAAAGATTCTATTTGGATGAAAGTAGTAACGGAGCCATCCGGTAAGCTTGCGTACCAGTCGAAAGCGACATTGGTCAGGCTATTAACGAACTGGCGGAGGAGAAGCACATCATTACCCCCAGTATTCCCGCATGAGGCTTTAAAGTGGGTGATGTGCTGATTCGCATTTCCCGTCCTATCGAATCTTCCGAATTTAGGGATGACATAGCCGCTAGAAAATTCTTCCAGATCATACCGAGCAGGATATGGTCTCTCGCTACAGCTAACACCTTTCTGCGCTTCGGCTTCGGCTTCGGCTACCAATGTTTTGACTTTGTTGGCAACCAAATCCATGATTTGATCTTGAGTTAGCGGGCTACTATCATCGATAGCCAAGACATTTCTCGAGATAGGATGCGACTAACTTTCATGCGGTCCGCCCACTTTTGGATTTGAGGGAATAGGCGTCAGCTGTCTCAGGACACCGTTTCCCGGTTCATGAACAGAGCCATGCTCCTGATTGGGCGGCTGAGAGGCAAGTTGGGTCGTGAGCTGTAAGACGATGTTTGTCAAGTCGTCAATTTTTGAGTAGTGCTTGGCCATCTCCTTTCCTTTGCTTCTAAGCTGTTTTTGGAGCTCTTGGAGAACTTGTTGCTCCACGTTCCTAGGACGGAAGATTGGCTCATCTTCTCTTTCCGAGCCCGATTCCTCATGAACCGAAGGATCTCTCTGCTTATCAGCCTCACTAGAAGGATTTTCATTACCTTCCAGAGGAGGCCGGTCTTGGAAAGTGGCATCCACATTCATGCCAGATTGGATTTGAGATGTAGTAGCCCCATCCTTGCTCTTGCTGCACGTGCCCACCATGTAGACAGTATGGACCATATATCCAGCCATATCTTTATCTTTGGCGGCTGATTTTGAAGAGCGGTATGGGCTTTGGGAATTCATAAATTTTAACATGGCCAGAGTCCTAGCCCTTTTGTTGGCTCTGTATCTGAGCCGCTTCTGCCTCAGCTTCTCTACCTTGAGCGCTTGGCAGGCTTCGGCTCTTCGGGAAACCGCCATAGGCTGAGTGATGGGGAGGCTTGAAAGACATCCTCCCAGGTGTCCATCGAAGGTATCGCCTGGGCTTGCCTATGACGTCTGGCAACTTCTTTTGTTCTGACGGCTTTGCCCCCAGCTGGGGCCATGGAGAGCCGTTTGAACACCGACTCGCGTTAGGTTGGGGCGCCCTCGAGATCACCACATTTAGCCTTTTGCCTTTCGAGGCCGGTTTGTCGGTTACCGGAGCTTGAAGAGCAGGGACGGCATTAGCAGGCACGAACAGAATAGAGACAAATAGTAGCAGTGGCTCCTCCCACTTTTGCCTGAGACTGGCCGGAAGGACCGTCCTGGAGCCTATCTTCATTGTATAGGAGATAGGAGTTGTGCTGATAGCTGAGCTTGTTCTTAGAGACATTTTGCTGCGTCCGAAAATTGCGATTAGAAAATGTTAACCTGCACAAAAAAGCATGATTTCAATGCAGGCAATTGATATGCATATTAATTGAGTTCACATAAATGCTGAACCCGAAATATGGGAGGAAAGATAGGTCCCACCGGGCGTGCCAAAATCTATAGGGTGTTTTTCATCATCCCATTGAGATGGGAATACGCGCGCGCTTGTCAGGCGCATTACAGATTCCACCAGACTTGGGTAGGCTTGGGTTTATTGATTGTGGGGATCCGAATCTTTGGCAGCCGCGGACTAAGCTGTCGTTAATTACCCCTCACATTTGGAGCGAGAGAACCTCCGACTGACAGGTCAAACAGGTCATGCGAACTCAATATGTAGTGTTGTGTTTTGAATGGGTTTTGGATTTATCGGGGGCCCCGCAGAGTTTTTACGGGGCCCCGCTACCTAGATAGTGGGCTAGGGGTCAAGGGGGCTAGCAACCCCCTTACAGGGTGCGGGGGCAGCGCCCCGTTAGAAAATTTTTCCAAGCGGGGAACGTGTTTTGAGTGTAGAGTGTGTGTAAAATGAGGGAAAAAAGACGACCAAAGGATGTGTGAGCGCTGGAGTTAGCGCTTTGGGCGCTGGCGCACGCCCAGGTGCTAGCACCTCATGTGCCCGGCACATGGGCGCTTTGGGCGCTAGCGCTTTGGGCGCTAGCGAAAGGAGGGGGTTTTACCCCAGAAATAGGAGTTAAACTCCAAAAAGTGGATTTTGAGTGGAGTTAAACTCCTTAAGGTCTGGATTATGAGTTAAACTCTTTTGAGGATTTGTGCCTTGAAGTTGAACTCTCTAAAAATCTTCAGAGGTTCTTCTCTTTTAAGCCTGCGATCTTTTCTTGAGCCTTGGATCTTTTCAAAAGTGGGATTTTCGGAGATGGGTCTCCTTCTTCCTCCTCTTTGTTGGCCGGTTCTTGAAGAACAAGAGGGGTGAGATTTTAAAAATCTCCCCATTTTGAGATCTAATGGAAGATCTGAGCTCCTCTTTGTGGGTTTTTTGGTGAAAAACTATTTAGTTTTGGAAAAGAAAGAGTAAAACTCTTGATTTAATTCAAAGGAAAGAAGAAGGTTTAGAATCTTGAGGAGGGAGAAGGAGGCACAGACCTTGATTTTTTTTAGAGAGAGAAAAACATCTTGAGATATTTTCATTTTCTTTGCCTTTATAGGCTTCACACTTTACATATAGCCCCTTGAGCTTTATAAAATGACATTTTGCCCATTCCATGCCTCATGTGCTTAATTCTTTTGCACATGAGCCATGGGCTTTATAAAATTTAGCTTTATGCCCATTTTCTTATATTTATTCATAAAATAAAATAAAAGCCATACACTAAAATTATTTATTACAGAATTTTTATTTTGGCATGGGGGGAGGCCGACCGCTTCATGTTTGTGCTCGACCCGGGCATTGGCCCACTTGACCTGGACTTGGGCCCACTTGGCTTGGGGCTGACTTTGATTTTGACTTGGTCAACCAGGATGTAAATTTTGACCCCAACAACAATGTCAGGCCTTAATCAAGATAACAATATGGATGTATTGATCGAACCCGCTTGTTATACTGAGCTGGGAAATGTTGGTTCCGCTCTATCTTATAATTGTTATAAATCCGAGCAGGAAATAGGAGAATATCCGGATTCCCACGCCACCCCAACGAGGAATAAGTATGCTGATGCATCTTCTTCGGGTTTGTTAGTTACCGAGAACTTTTTCTCAGTACACTCTACGTCCTGGGTATTAGATACCGGATCAGGATCCCATATATGTAATATGTTACATGGGCTAAAGAAAGGTAGAGAACTAGGAATAGGTGATCATTCTGTGAGAGTAGAGAATAGAGAACTAGAAATGTTGGTTCCGCTCTATCTTATAATTGTTATAAATCCGAGCAGGAAATAGGAGAATATCCGGATTCCCACGCCACCCCAACGAGGAATAAGTATGCTGATGCATCTTCTTCGGGTTTGTTAGTTACCGAGAACTTTTTCTCAGTACACTCTACGTCCTGGGTATTAGATACCGGATCAGGATCCCATATATGTAATATGTTACATGGGCTAAAGAAAGGTAGAGAACTAGGAATAGGTGATCATTCTGTGAGAGTAGAGAATGGAGCAAATGTTGCAGCCAAAACAGTTGGCATATATCACCTTGTATTACCAACTGGTAATACATTGATTCTAAATGAATGTTATTACATACCGAACCTGACATGCAATATTATATCAGTTTCTTTATTAAGTAAAGAAGGATATAATTTTGTAATGCAGGATAATGTTATGAATATTTTTCTGAATCAAAAGTTGATTGAATCAGGCTCGTTAAGTAATGGCATATACGTTCTAAATCAAACCACGGTTCTTAACGTACAGAACACACACAAGAGGAAAAGTACAGAAATGAACGAATCCTTCTTGTGGAATTGTAGACTAGGTCATATCAATGCGACACGACTACCTAAGTTACGTAAGTATGGATGTTTGAATCCGTTCGAATTTTCATCTTATGAAACTTGTCAGACATGTCTCAAAGGCAAGATGACCAAAACTCCGTTTACTGGATACGGATAAAGAGCTACGGAACTCTTGGGACTGATACATAGTGATGTTTGCGGTCCCATGTCTACACATGCCAGTGTTAGTGTATATGCCCTAGAGACCATTACTGTATCATACTAGTTTGTATATTACTTAATGGGAGCTTTGGATATTCACAGTTGTATAGACAATCTTGCTCAAAATGGTAGTATGCTACTTGGTTTGTTTCTACTTTAATGTGTGCATGTGTTTCTTTTAGTATATCGCCTATACACATTAGTGGAGCCCTTAGGATCTTTGCTTGATTACCTGCGTTGTGATGGCAGTCACACTAGTGGAGGCTGGGTAATCTACAAGCACATCCTTATACAGGTCCCTGGTCGTAGGATTATCGAGACGGGGCATCGATACTCCGGAGTAGACTAGCGTATGCGCTTCTGTCATGACCTGAAGGTACAGAACGTGACCAACACTTAAATTACGAAACGTCTAGAGGCGTAACGTAATCTAAGCAAGCCGAAGCCCAGAAATCTAAACCATTTAAAAGAAGAAGTGTAGAAAAACAATTTTAAAGCAACATCAAATTTTCTCAAAAATTTCGGCGGAGTCTCCTTTGTAAAAACTTGCCCCAAACGGGTACAAACAAGAATAATATATACAAGCAATAAAAGGCATCCCCATGCGGGAGCTCGCTCTACGCCAAATGGCGGAAACAACCAAACAAACAATATTATATACAACGCCGAAGGGCGAGGGACAAAACTCAAAAGAAACCAAATCCACCAGAAAACCATCATAACACAAGCGCGACTCTAAGGTCGAAAGAATAAGCAACCGGTCTTCTAAATTATCAAGTAATACAAGTCTAGTTGATGGAGCTTACTAGATACACATGAAATAATAAAGTACAACGACGGTCCCGATACAAGTGAACCAACCTACCAAAGCAATCACCCTGAATGAAGCATTGCGCCAGCAAGACACCAAAGGAACCTGTACATCTAAACCTGTAAGAAAAATTTAGCACAACAGGGGTGGGTTGCCAACTCGTGAGTAGAAGACATCTGCGGGTAGAAATCGCATGCACGGCGCTCTCCTAGGTCATATAATATACTTAACATAACCCTAGACAACTAGAAGTGATAGGGTAATAGGCTATGCCTAAGTGTAATACTCAGTGCTCGTGTCAGTGTCACTAAGTGGCAGCATATCATGTATGTATATGATGTATGAATGCATCATGAATGAAACAATCAATCATGAAATCTCGACATATCTGTATAAGAAAATCTTTAACTTTTATCATAGTAAAGTTTATATGGTAATCTGAAACATCATCAATGAAATCCATGGAACTCCGTGTCAAGCATCGACACAAAACATATACATCTCAATGTCTCAATATCTCGAAATCTCAATATCTCGGGCTCCGTCAGTCCGGATTGGCCCATATTATCAAATCTCAAGACAATGGTCGGTATCCTCCGGATATCCGCCGCGCCAGAAATCACCGATAGGTAGTCTTCCCCTGCCAGGCTCATCGTCTACAACTCGAGCTTCTTGCCCAGGGGTACCTTACCGGGCCCACCATGTATCCGAGACGGTTCATCCACTCCTCGAATCGGGCCTCGAAATCCAACAGAAAACATGAAATCTCATGGTGGACGACACATACATCATGAGAAAACCGCAACTTGCATTTTAAAAATAATGATACTAGACTTTTATTAAACTCTTGAGGTTTTCCCCCAAAATCCAGAAATCTCATAAAAATCCAAAATCCCAAAATCATAAGTAAATAAATAATGAGTATCGGCATAAGCCCCACAATACTACATGATAATATGAACATGTGAATGCATGAAGTGTCTAAGTAGTAAATGTAATGTCTAAACTAGCATATGAGAGTAATCACACAATATTATATTGGACTAGCATTTAGCTGATTATATCAATAAAAAGATACGTGACATGGAAATTACCGATGATGATGTGTGTGAGCCGGCAAATAAGTGTATGTGTAACATGCGCATCATCGGTAATGGTGCTGGTGTCCTAACAGGCAGAGTTTCATATTAGCTAAAAAAACATATGTATGAACATGCAATGAGATGAATACAACATGAATATAATGTTGAATGTATAGTAAACACACAATTAGAGAATACATGCTAATTACGAGTCATACAGTTTTTTTTTTTGAAGAAGCACGAATCGTGGTTTTTAGAAAATTAGGGGCTACGGGGTTCTTAAGAAAAGATATGTTCTTTGAAAAATCCGTAGTATCCCTCAGGCTTTTTTTTAAAATGCGCACGATTCGTTAGTTTTGAAAATAAGTATAACTCGAGCCTAACTAAGATATTCCTAACCAACTAAGTAACTAACTAAAGACACTAGTCGAAAAGTAAGAAGAATCCTTCTAAAGTCTGAGTCGGGATCTCTAGTAGTCGGCGATCTAGCCTCAATAGCGTCACGTACGTAGTACGACTTTTTCGAGTCAAGAGTGCGGATCAATCATCATATCTATGTCTCTTACGGTAAAATCCATCGTACGGCATCCCAAAAACGGGGTACGGGTCAATATCACCTATATATACATCATCGTTCGTATAGTATCATCATCAAACAATATCATGATCAAGGGTACTGTACTATAATCGCATGCATTCTAATATCATTAAACATATATCATCGTCTGTGTAAATATACATCGTCAAATGATCCACTAAAATATCATGTCATATATCATATCGTGATTAAGTCACATATTACGATCTGGGTTTTATCCTAGAGTCTCGCTCATTTCAATGCCATCTACACATATCATCGTTCATATATTTCCTCATTACCCATCTATCCGCTAATATCGTAACACATTTCATATCATATCTCGGTCATATATCCAATATCTCACGGCATCATGCCCGATCATATCGACTCATCCCCAAGTATCATATAATACCCTCATATCATATGTATACGTTGTATGTATATATACACACACACGTGCACACACCCATACACACACACACGCATATACACCAAGTCAAGTTTATGTGTGTGTGTGTCTACATGAAACCTACGAATTTCCTCCAAGGCAATCATTCTTTGGTTAAGTCTTTCTAAATCAGTCTAATCCAACCTAAAGTCTTCAATAGTACCCTACTCGCCAAGAATCTAAGGTCACATCCGACTTCCTAATAATAGTACATAATATCCTTATTCTACGTTTGCGGGGGTGCTATACGCCATCCACCCGACTTCCCCCGTAGATATACATCTACCCACCTGGTCCTTGTCTGCCGAAGTCGATACCGCCATCTTCTTCTTCATCGTCCGAAGTCCACGTGAGGGGTACTTTTTCTTCTTCAGATTCTCCGATAGTTAACCCCAACAATTCCATCGTCTCATAAATCTCTCCAAACCGAGGACTCAAATAATCTCCAGCTATAAACTCTTTAATCACATTATTCACCTCTATCAAGCTACACCCTGGAGTTCTCTTCAACTTCCTTCCTTTCATCATTCTCCTCAATTTTGCAACCCCGTCCCATTTATCAACTGAAGCATAAGCATTCGAAAGCAACACATAGGTCCCTGAATCCTCAGGCTCGAGCTCAACGAGTTTCTCCATTGCTGTAACACCTGTTTCGATGTCTCCACGAGTTCTACAAGAACTAAGTAAAGATCCCCATATTGCTGCATCTGCAGGCGTTGGCATGGTTTCGATAATCTCCAATGCACGTGCAATGAGCCCGGATCGACCCAGGAGATCAACTACATAGCCATAGTGCTCGACTTCAGGATTTAAATCATACACATTGTTCATCAGATTGAAGTAGTGCATTCCCTCATTTAACAACCCAGCATGAGCACAAGCAGTTAGCACCCCTACAAATGTAATTTTTTTAGGTTTTACTCTTTTCTCATTTTGCATCACCACAAATAAATTATTCACTTCGTGAGCTTGCCCATGAGCTGCTAAGCTTCCGATTATCGAACTCCAAGTGATTACGTCCCTTTCTTTCATTTCATCGAAAATTTGCTTGGCTTGATCTACATCACCACACTTTGAGTACATTTCAATAAGAGCATTGCATACATATGTCCTTTTTGTGAGCCCGTGCTTGTTAGAATATGCATCTAGCCATTTTCCAAGCTCCAGAGCTCCCAGATGAACACAAGCAGGTAAAACAGAGACGATGCTAATATCATCGGGCTTGAAGCCTTCCAATTGCATTCGATGAAAAGTCTCGACGGCTTTAGTGTACTCACTTAATGATCTATACCCACATATTAGAGCGGTCCATGAGACAATTGCTCGATTAGGCATCGACTCGAAGATTGCACTTTCTCTCCTCATTTGACCTAATCTAGCATAAGCTGAGATAAGAGTGTTATAAGAAAGCACATCTCTTTCAGCCATTACATCAAACAGCTTCTGCACATTAGTAACATCATCACATTTACTGTACATTTCTGTAAAAGAGTTTTGAAAGATGGAAATGGAGTCTAACCCAGATTTTAAATCATGGGTATGAATCTACTTCCTAGAATCCAGAAGTAAAAGGCCAGCACAAGCTTTGATTACAAAAGGGTAAGTGAAACAATCAGCAAAGATGGTACCTTGGGCTTGTGGGCATCTCATCATTTGCCTGTAGAGGCTGATCGCTTCATAAACATGGTGATTTTGGGTGCAAGCTCTGATCATTTCATTGTATAGGAACACATTTGGGTCATTGATTTGGTTGAAAACTAAGGGCCCGTTTGGTTGCAGGATTATGGGTTTGGATTAGGATTTTGGATTGTGGAATCCTAGGATTCCACAATTTTGTGTTTGGTTGCAGAATTAGGATTTCTAGGATTCCTTTGTTTTATATGAGGGGCCCACCACAAAAGAAGGATTCATGAATCCTAAAAATTTTCATGGATTCTCAAGGATTTGGCACTATTCATTGTACTTTTAGATGGGGCCCATGCACTTTATTTATTTAACAATCCTCTCTCTCTCTATCTCTCTCTAAAATCCTCAAATCCAAATCCTATTTTTTTTCCAACAACCAAACAAAGATTACAAGGATCTACAAATCCAGATCTACAAATCCAAAACCAACCAAACAACAAATTACCAAATCCAGAAATTTCAACCGTACTATTTTTGGAATCCAAATTCCATAATCCTGCAACCAAACAGCCCCTAAAGCAGCATACTCTATTTTGCCAATAGAGTTACATGTGTTGATGATTTGGGTCGCAAGGTAGCAACTTTAAGACATGGAAGACACCAGAATGTGACCATGGATCTTCTTCAAATATCTGAAGCTGGTGCGATTTTTGAGAATCGGTGTGATTTGATTTTCAATCTCCTTTAAGTCTTTTCACTAATTTAATTAATTTTATTTATTTTCTAAATTGTTTCATGCTAGAATCTACTAGAATACTGAAGACATATTAAGAAAAGAGTGAGCATGCTACAAACTTGTTTTAATTTGTTCACTTTAGTCAAATTAACCCATTCAAATTTGTATTTATTACTAATTAAATGTATAATTAAAAGCTTTTGTAAATATTTGAATTTAATTAATTACGGAAAATATTTTAGTAAACTAGAAATTTACAAGTGACCAATTAAATACTAAACACTAGCAATTACATAGTTAAAATAGGCGTATTTAAATCTATATTGAAAAATAATTGTAGTTAAGTTTTACGGAAAATACGGTTTATTTTACCGATTATCAGAAAATTCACCTAAAGGATTTTATTTTATTAATTATTTATTTATTTATTTTTAAAACGTTACAGCTCCCAGCAGGGGAGATGGTCTGTCCCACAGCCATCAGTACGTCGTACTTGAGATAGTATGCGGGCGCTCGTTAGGTTACGAGTACACTGGACATGACTCGCTGGGAACTGTTGGTTGGTATTATGCCTATCGTCAGTTATCAGTTCCCAGGTGACATGAGTACACCTTAGTCCGTTGTCTTGACACTGTTACTTCGCCTCGAGTGTGTTCCCACTGTTCTTTGACTACTACTCTACCACGGCTCAAAGGAGTCGTGCAAACAGGTAGTAGTTGGGGGCAGTCCCAAAACACTTGGAGGCAGTGACGGTTAGAAAGGATTCGTCTCTCCCAGTATTGGGGGTTGATATCGCGCTGTGTCTAGGAGAGCCATTACACAAAGTCCCTGGCCAGGGCACGCGAGATATACTGGTAGCGTTTCCAGTGTTATCTTAGAGTGTTCTGGGCTACACTCCAACACGACTTGTACCGCTATTAGGGGACTGACGTTTACCGCCCCCTAGGCCCGCCATGTGATATTCTCAGACGAACAGACCGGACTGTATGGAGATTGTCATATTAAGGCTCAGTAGGAGTTCGGATGGGTTTACCTCATCGGCCTTCTTATCGATATCTACCTGGGGACCGTTACGAACAGCTAGTGCCGCTTGCGGTCTGTGGTTAAACCCACTGCCAGCGTAGTGTCAAGTCTTTAGAGTCCCACATAGAGAGTTTCTCTGCACTGGGAGAAAGGTGTAGAGGCCGTATGGTTTTACGGCAGGGCTACGATCACTTACGTGCACTTGTGCGCGTATGCTGTTCGGGCAAACAATACTAGTGGACATTGTTTTAAGCCGGATCCTAGTATTGTATGGATGGATTATTTTTGTCTTCTATACATTCGCATTCTACGGAATGCGGATGTGGGTGTGTATGCACGGTTGTGAGGAGCGAAGAAGGAGGAGGTGCTTCATTAGGGTTTTGACCGTTGGTTCGGTCAAAACCATTATGAGGTGAGGAAAATATTTACTAATCTTTTTAATGATAATTATGTTATGGCTAATTGCTTTGACCTTTTGACCATGCTTGACCATGTTGACATTTTGACCATTGTTGACTTGGATCTTTCATGAGAGCACTAGACTCTTCTTTTGCTTTTTTCTTTATCAAGACATGATAGTGGTCAAATCAATCTTAGCCATCATAATTATGATAAAAGATTGGTTTTTATTTTTTCCATGGTTTATTATTTCTTTTAGGCATTCTCTCTTCTTTTTGAGCTCTCGTGCTTTGTTCTTCTTCCTCCTCCTCACTAAGAAATCCTTTAGTTCTCATGTGTTGAGATAATTAGGATTTAAATAGACAAATAAATCCACCATCATATTCTACACCACCTATGACATCAAGAGTAGCACATTTGTTGCCCTAGTTACCTCGGCTTGAGGTGGAGCTCGGATTACAAACTCTCGGGTGGATCGTCTTCGACTCAAGGACGCCGCGGAGGTGACCAAGATCCGGATCGATCCTTGGAGCTTGCATGGACGAGGAGGAAAGCGGAGAGAAGACCCGAAGGACTTGGTTCGCGAGGTATAATCTCTTGAGCATAGTAGATAGAATCTCTTGTAGTTTGTTAGTGATGGTTTGGCAAAGATCCTCAAGTTTTTAGTCCATGTTACCTTGTGCCCAAAAAAATTGTTTTCTACCTATTCCGCCTCCCCGTAAGCACCGGGATGGGTAACGTGGACTCACAGTGGTATCAGAGACTCGCTAAACCATTACTAACTTATTAGCAAAGTGTCAGAAATTCGATCGCCGGAAAAAATCGCAAAACATGTCGAAAAAGGCACTTTTTGTCGTTTTTTAAAACTGGTCCAAAAATTTTTTAGGGGATCTTAAAAATACGTGCAGGCTTTTTTAGGAAAATTGTAGAAATTTGGGCACCTGGATCACTCAGAAGTCCGCGGATCCACGGCCAATCCAAGCGATCTGCCGTGGATCCGCGGCCGAGTTGACTCGGCCACGCACCAAATTTCTTCTGGGGTTCTCTATCATGGTTTTGTGATTTTTGAGATAGTTTGTTTCTGCCCAGATTTTGCTGAGTTGTGCTTGGGGTAGTTTCAAATCAAGTTGTCGATCCAAATTCTAAGTACTTTCGCTAATCGGATATTCTGTGATGTGAAATATGTATTGAACGTCTACTAATCGCTATACGTCGATTAGTGGGGGTTATACATATCTTTAATCTATGATGTTGGTTTGTGTATATGAACTTGTTGGATTGTCGCGGATGAATAGCCGGGGTTTGTGAGATGAGAATTTCTTTATTTTTCATTTGATGTAATATGTAAATTGATATAATATTATTTTTATGGCCGTACATCCGGGATGAGATTGTAGCCGCCATTGTATATTATTTCTTTTACTGTTTTTGCTCCTAGGATAGACCCAAGGTGGGGTGCACAAACTACCGGGTACTTTGAAGTGCCGAATGTACTACTCACGTTGTTGAGGGAGGTTGCTTCACTTCGGGTACTTGGCAGGTAGTTTGCCGCACCCGTAGGGGTCTAGGGTAGGGTTTGGCTATTCATCGCGACCGTGTAATCCATCTTTCGTTACAGGCTCGAACGAAACGCGGATTCCTAGCATATCCAATGTGTTCATCTGTGATCTGGATTGGCTATCATTGAATCTGATGAACGTATATATCTATATATGATATCTAGTAAGCGTTGCTTATGTTTTGCATCCGTGCTAGTCCAGCCCCCGCTCTATCATTAGTTAAGTAACCTAACGGGTGATGACGGGGCCTCGGAGCAAATGCGGATGGCATAAGCATATGTCATATTTTCGTTGTTTTCTGCAATGGTAGGATTAATTGATGGGACGCATTAAATTAATGCAAAGAAAATAAACCAAAGTTAAAATCATTGGAACAATTTCAAAACCACTCGGTTTCCTTTCAAAACAGAAAACTTTTAAAAACGCGGAGCTTAAACCACTCCTTTTAAAAGCTATCAAGGTTCCTTCGATTATATCAAGTTCAATATGTTCACGGTTTCGCCAAAACCATTCATAGCCCTCCGTCATTTCATATGAATATTCAATAGTATTCAAGCTATGTTTGTTGACCTTCGTCAAGGCATAGTGATTGGTAGCTGTTGGGTGTTCATATGTAGCATAGATAGATACGTTGGTTTGGGACAGTCGTATTACCTTGTTGACCATCGTCAAGGGTATATACGGGTGGGTTCAAATTAACCTGGACAATGATGAGTAGAACTTGACATGTGACTTATGATTTGTTGACCTTCGTCAAGGTCATAAGAGCATAGGGCAAAAATCTACATCGGGAGTTTCTAAAGAAACTAAATCTTGCTAGTGCTGCATACCATTTGGAGTTTGATAATGTTAGTAGGATTCCTTCAGCATTATCTCACAATGATATTTGGATCCCGATCCTACTGTGAGTATCCGCTAATCCTCGTGAAACTTTTTACTTAAAGATCTATAAACCAAGTAGGTGTCTAGAAAGGTGTTAGCGGGGCTACGCCCACAGGAAAAAAAGGTTATTTAATTAAGGAACTTCGCGAAAGCGTCGTAAAACCTCCCTCAAAGTACCGACACTGGCCTGGCAGAACGGTTAAGCAAGTATTGTACGGTGAGATTGATCCCGACTAATTCTTATTTTATGGTTTGAGGAAGGATTCGAGAAACAGTGGGGGCCATCATATTTAGATAAACTAAAAACCAATCTAAACTTGCAAGAGCATCATGCTGAGTGTTTTCTTCTCTCTCCCTCTTAATTACAGCGTCCCAGTGACCACACATAGGTTACATCTAGATAATAAAATGACTGAATCTGACTGTTATGACTGGCAAAGGTCTGTCCAGATGTCCATTACCCATGACAAGCTGGGACACCTTTTAACTAATCAAACCCCTGCCGTCTCAGGATCAGTTTCCATTGTCCCGGATATTGATATCCGTAAGACATCGGGAAAAGACTATGCGAATGCCAAGTGCCTCATGTTGCCTCAGTTGATGGTGCATACCAGAGGCAGCACGAGAAGATGGACTTAGTTTCTATCTTCCTCCATAACAAAGATTTATATGGAGAGCAATCTTGTATCGCAAGATATGAGACCTCGAATGAGTTGCTTCAAGAGAGGTTGGCTTTCGGGTCATCTATAGGGGACAACGTCCTTACAGAGACCAGCTATTTTAATGAGCTCACGGACCTGATGACCACGTTGAAGAACGGGTCAAATTCTGACTTGATTCTACAGTCTCTGCCCTTTACTTATACCCTGAAGAAAACCAGGGATGTAGAAGGAAAGGGAAGGGCAAAAGTTTCAGGACTGGATGTAGTAGAGGAGGGACGTTCCTATTGTTACGAGAATAAACATTGGCAGAAGGATTGCAAGGCTAGCAAAGCTAGCAGCCAGGATTCGAAGAATGTTGTGGCTTCGGTTTCGGGTGTGTTTGTAGTAGAAAACTTTATGTCAATTAACCCTACTTCCTGGGTATTGGATACCGGATCAGGATCTCACATCTGTAATTCATTACAGGCTCTGAGAAACAGTAGAGTTATCAGGATAGGTGATATGACTCTCAGGGTTGCCAATGGAATGAGCATGGACGCTGAATCCGTAGGGGAATATCATCTTGGATTGACAACTGGGCAGATATTGATTCTGCGTGACTGTTTGTATGAACCTAGTGTGGCTTGTAATATCATATCTGTATCCTTACTTTCTAAGGAAGGATATGATTTTACTTTTGTAAGCAATGCGGTCCACATCCACCAAAATCAAGTTCTGATTGGGTCAGGTACATTAGAAAATGGGATATACGTATTGAATCAAGCTCAGGTTTTCAGTATCCATAACACACTTAAAAGAAAGTCTCCGGAAAAAAAATCAGGCTTTCTTATGGCATTGTAGACTGGGTCACATTAATGAGACACGGTTAACAAAGTTACATAAAGAGGGATACTTGAATCCGTTCGAGTATCAGTCTTATGCTACTTGTGAATTTTGTCTAATGGGAAAGATGACAAAGACTCCGTTCACTGGACACGGAGTAAGAGCGAGCGAGCTTTTAGGACTCATACACAGTAACGTGTGTGGTCCAATGTCTACACATGCGCGAAGTGGTTATTCATACTTCATTACTTTTATGGATGATTTCTCTAGGTATGGACATGTCTTCCTGATGAAGCATAAATCCGAGGCCTTTGAGAAATTTAGGGAATATAAGAATGAAGTTGAAAAATAAACAGGAAAAAGTATCAAGACACTGAGATCTGATCGAGGTGGTGAATACTTGAGTGCCGAGTTTCTGGGCTATTTAAAAGAGAATGGAATTCTCCCTCACCTTACTCCTCCATACACACCACAATACAACGGTGTATCGGAAATGCGGAATTGAACTCTATTGGATATGGTTCGTTCCATGATGAGTAAGGCTGAGTTACCGCGATCTTTCTGGGGTTATGCACTGGAAACAGCTGCATATCTTTTGAACAAGGCTCCAACCAAGACTGTGCCTACCACCCCATATCAGATGTGGAGTAAGAAGAAACCCTGTCTTAAGTATCTTAAGATATGGGGATGTCCAGCTTTTGTAAAGAAGCAGCATGCGGACAAGCTCGAGGCACGCTCAGTACTGTGTAAGTTTGTGGGATACCCCAAGAACTTCAGGAGGTATCTTTTCTATTCCGCAGAGGAATAAAAGGTTTTTATTTCTCAGCATGCCCACTTCTTGGAAATTGAATTTTTAGAAAATCGGATAAGTGGGAGCGCAATAGAACTGGAAGAAATTCCAGAACCACAAGCTATTACTGAAAGTTCGGTAGAACCAGAAGTTTCAGGAGAACCGAACATCCCAGCGCCAATCCGCAGGAGTAGTAGGCAGTCTCATCCGCCCGAGAGATACTACGGTTTTCTCATAGACGGTGATCGAGAGGATTGCGTTATTGAAAATGATGAGCCTACTAGCTTCCAGCAAGCCATTCAGAGCGGTGACTCAGTAAAATGGCTAGATGCAATGCGGACCGAGATGGAGTCCATGTACACCAACAAAGTTTGGACTTTGGACATTGCTCCAGAAGGGGTAAAACCCGTAGGCTATAAATGGATCTTCAGAAAGAAGATTGGTGTAGATGGGCAGGTTGAAACCTATAAAGCTAGACTTGTTGCAAAGGGTTTTCGTCGAAGACCTGGTTTGGATTATGAAGAGACCTTTTCTCCAGTAGCTATTCTCAAATCCATTCGGATCCTTCTTGCCATTGCTGCCTTCCACGATTATGAGATCTGGCAGATGGACGTAAAGACGGCTTTCTTAAATGGAAATTTGGAAGAGTGCGTCTATATGGATCAGCCGGAGGGATTCATTCAGAGTGGGAGCAACGGTAAAGTGTGCAAGTTGCTTAAATCCATCTATGGACTGAAGCAGGTATCGCGGAGTTGGAACATTTGCTTTGATGATACTGTCAAAGAATTCGACTTTATCAAAAATCCAGATGAACCATGCATTTACAGTAAGATTGTAGGGAGAACTGTGGTATTCCTCGTCTTATATGTGGATGACATTCTCATAATAGGAAATGATATCCTTATGTTACAGTCAATCAAAAGATTCTTGTCACAGAGGTTCTCCATGAAGGACCTGGGAGATGCCAACTACATTCTGAGGAACCAGATCTATCATGATAGATCTAAGAGAATGTTGGGACTTTCGCAGTCCAGGTACATCAACACCATACTGAAACGATTCAGTATAGAAGATTTAAAGCGCGGTAATCTACCAGCTTGTCATGGAATCACCCTCTCCATAGAGATGTCTCCCAAGACTGATTTGGAAAGGGCTCGCATGTCATCTATACCCTACGCATCTATGGTAGGCTCTATAATGTATGCAATGTTGTGTACCAGACCAGATGTAGCATACGAATTGAGCGTTGTAAGCCGGTATCAGTCGGACCCAGGGAAGAAACACTGGATAGCAGTAAAGAACATTCTCAAGTACCTGAGAAGGACTAAGGAGATGTTCTTGGTGTATGGCGGAAAAGACCTCCAGATCGAGGCCTTTGCTAACTCCAGCTTCCAGAGTGACAAGGATGACTCCAAATCCATGTCGGGTTATGTCTTTACCCTCAATGGAGGGGCGGTTTGCTGGAAGAGCTACAAGCAGGAAGTCGTTGCTGACTCAACTATGGAAGCGGAGTACATAGCTACTTGCGATGCCGCAAAGGAAGCTGTCTGGAAGAAGAAGTTCCTCACGGAGCTTCAGGTGGTTCCTACCATTGTTGATCCAATACCGCTGTATTCTGACAACAACGGCGCTATAGCTTTAGCGAAGGAACCCAGGTCCCATCAGAAGTCCAGGCACATTTTGAGGCGGTACCATCTGATCAGGGAGATCGTAGATTGCCGGGAGATCGAGGTGAAGAGAGTAGATTCGAAGAATAGCACTGCAGATCCATTCACGAAGGCCATACCCCAGGCTCAGTTCGAGCGGCTGATCGAGATGATAGGTCTTCGATACCCAGTACATGGCCCTAGTGCAAGTGGGAAATTGTTGGTGTATATGCCCTAGAGGCCATTACTGTATCATACTAGTTTGTATATTAGTTAATGGAAGCTTGGGATATTCACAGTTGTATAGACAATCTTGCTCAAAATGGTAGTATGCTACTTGGTTTGTTTCTACTTTAATGTGTGCATGTGTTTCTTTTAGCATATCGCCTATACACATTAGTAGAGCCCTTAGGATCTTTGCTTGATTACCAGCGTTGTGATGGCAGTCACACTAGTGGGGGCTAGGTAATCTACAAGCACATCCTTATACAGGTCCCTAGTCGTAAGATTATCGAGACGGGGCATCGATACTCCGGAATAAACTAGCGTATGCGCTTCTCATCCCAGCAGGAGAGATGGTCTGTCCAACAGCCATTAGTACGTCGTACTTGAGATAGTATGCGGGTGCTCGTTAGGTTACGAGTACACTGGACAGGACTCGCTGGGAACTGTTGGTTGGTATTATGCCTATCGTCAGTTTTCAGTTCCCAGGTGACATGAGTACAGCTTAGTCCGTTGACTTGACATTGTCACTTCGCCTCGAGTGTGTTCCCACTGTTCTTTGATTACTACCCTACCACGGCTCAAAGGAGTCATGCAAACAGGTAGTATTTGGGTGTAGTCCCGAAGCACTTGGAGGCAGTGACGGTTAGACAGGATTCGTCTCTCCCGGTATTGGGGGTTGATATCGCACTGTGTCTAGGAGAGCCATTACACAAACTCCCTGGCCAGGACAAGCGAGATATATTGGTAGCGTTTCCATTGTTATCTCAGGATGTTCTGGGCTACACTCCGACACGACTTGTACCGCTATTAGGGGACTGACGTTTACCGCCCCTTAAGCCCACCATGCGATATTCTCAGACGAACAGACCGAACTGTACGGAGATTGTCACATTCAGGCTCAGTAGGAGTTCGGATGAGTTTACCTCATCGGCCTTCTTATCGACATTTACCTGGGGACCGTTACGTACAGCTAGTGCCGCTTGCGGTTGTGGTTAAACCCACTGCCAGCGTAGTGTCGAGTCTTTAGAGTCCCACACAGAGAGTTTCCCTGCACTGGGCGAACGGTGTAGAGGCCGTATGGTTTTACGGCAGGGTTATGATCACTTACGTGCACTTGTGCGCGTATGCTGTTCGGGCAGACAATGCTAGTAGGCTTTGGTTTAAGCCGGATCCTAATATTGTATAGATGGATTAGTTTTGTCTTCTATGCATTCGCATTCTACGGAATGCGGATGTGGGTGTGTATGCACGGTTGTGAGGAGCGAAGAAGGAGGAGGTGCCTCATTAGGGTTTTGACCGTTGGTTCGGTCAAAACCATTATGAGGTGAGGAAAATATTTACTAATCTTTTTAATGATAATTATGTTATGGCTAATTTCTTTGACCTTTTGACCATGCTTGACCATGTTGACATTTTGACCATTGTTGACTTGGGTCTTTCATGAGAGCACTAGACTATTCTTTTGCTTTTTGCTTTATCAAGACATGATAGTGGTCAAATCAATCTTAGCCATCATAATTATGATAAATGATTTGTTTTTATTTTTTCCATGGTTTATTATTTCTTTTAGGCATTCTCTCTCTTCTTTTTGAGCTCTCAAGTTTTGTTCTTCTTCCTCCTCCTCACTAAGAAATCCTTTAGTTCTCATTTATTGAGATAATTAGGATTTAAATAGACGAATAAATCCACCATCATATTCTACACCACCTAGGACATCAAGAGTAGCACACTTGTTGCTCTAGTTACCTCGGCTTGAGGTGGAGCTCAGATTACAAACTCTCGGGTGGATCGTCTTCGACTCAAGGAGACCGCGGAGGTGACCAAGATCCGGATCGATCCTTGGAGCTTGCATGGATGAGGAGGAAAGCGGAGAGAAGACCCGAAGGACTTGATTCATGAGGTATAATCTCTTGAGCATAGTAGATAAAACCTCTTGTAGTTTGTTAGTGATGGTTTGGCAAACATCCTCAAGTTTTAGTCCATGTTACCTTGTGCCCTAAAAAAATTGTTTTTTACCTATTCCGCCTCCTCGTAAGCACCGGGGTGGGTAACGTGGACTTACAGCCAGAAATGGTTCCTCATACTTTATTACATTCACTGACGATTTCTCAAGATTCGAACATGTGTTCCTGTTGAAACACAAGTCTGAAGCGTTTGAGAAATTCAAAGAATATAAGCATGATGTTGATAACCAGACGGATAAAAGTATTAAAATCCTACGATCCGATCAGGGAGGAGAATACTTGAGCACAAAATTCCATGACTATTTAAAAGAGGATGTGATTCTCTCTCAGCTTACTCCTCCGTATACACCACAGCACAACGGTGTGTCGGAGCGGAGAAATCGCACCATATTAGATATGATGCGTTCTATGATGAGTGTTGCTGAGTTGCCTGTTTCCTTTTGGAGTTATACGCTTGAAACAGCCGTGTACCTATTGAATAGAGTTCTAACCAAATCAGTGCCTATCACTCCATATGAGATATGGAATGGGAAGATACCATCTCTTAAACGAGTTAAGATATGGGGTTGTCCGACCTATGTTGAAAAACAAAATCTGGAAAAGCTCGAGGCAAGATCTGTTTTGTGTAAGTTTGTGGGATATCTAAAGGATTCCTATGGATATATCTTCTACCACGGTGAAGAACAAAATGTGTTTGTTTCTCAATATGCCACCATTTTAGAAAAGGAATTTCTTGTAAAAGAAATTAGTGGTAATGAGGTAGAACTGGAAGAAGTTCCTGCTACACAAACTACAACTGACGATTTGGTTGAACTAGAGGATTCAATAGTTCCCGACGAATCTCAGCCACTCCGCAGATCTAGTAGGGTTTCTCATACACCTGTGAGATACTATGGTTTTATCATTGACGGTGGGAGCGAGTATTGCATCATGGAAGATGATGACCCAACTAGCTTCGAGCAGCCCATCATGAGTGGGTACTCTGTGAAATGGCTGGATGCAATGCAATCTGAGATAGAATCCTTATACACCAACAAAGTATGGACTTTCGATGATGCTCCTGAAGGGGTAAAACCCATCGGGAGCAAGTGGATCATCAAGAAAAAACTTGGTGTAGATGGAAAAGTTAAGACTTTCAAAGCTAGACTTGTAGCAAAAGGTTTTCGTCAACGACCAGGTATGGATTATGATAAAACCTTTTCTCCAGTGGCTATGCTTAAGTCCATCCGGATCCTACTTGCCATCACTGCATACCATGACTATGAAATCTGGCAGATGGACGTCAAGATCGCTTTTCTAAATGGTGATTTAGAAGAGAGCGTGTATATGACACAGCCAGAGGGCTTCGTGGACAGTAGGAGCAGCGGAAAGGTGTGCAAGCTACTTCGCTCAATCTACTGGTTAAAGCAAACACCGCGGAGTTGGAATATATGTTTTGATGTAACAGTCATGTTAGTTATATGTATGCCCTAGAGGCCATTACTGTACATTGGATGTATATTGTAGTGGATGCTGGGACATATATAGGTAGGACTTTCTTGCTCGACATGATAGTACGCTATCTGGTTACTCTTTATCTTAACATGTATACTTTCTGTCTCTCTGCTACATGTTGATAAAGCCCTTAGGATGTGTACTCGACTTCCAGGATTATGATGCAGATCATACTAGTGGGGCCTGGGTAGTCAATGAGTACATCCTTCAATGTTCCTAGTCGTGGGAATATCGAGACGGGGCATCGATATTCCAGAGTAGACTAGCGTATATCTTCTCGACCCATGCGATGGGCGATGGATGATCCCATATCCATTGGTGTTTGACATCAGAGATGGTATGCGGGTGCTCAGTGGAGACTGGGTACAATGAACGGACTCGCCGAGAACTCCCAGATGGTATTATACCTAACGTCAGATGGCAGTTCTTAGGTGACACTGGTACAGCTTAGTCTGTTGACCCGAGATCGTCATAGAGTCTTGTGTGTCTCCCACTGTGCTTTGATTTCCACCCTACCACGGCTCTACTGAGTCGTGAAAACAGGTGGTTTTTGGGTACAGTCCCGATTCACATGGAGGCAATGAGCGATAGGAGGGGATTCGTCTCTCCCGGTATTGGGGGTTGATGTTGTGCTATGCTCGACTGGCCATAACAGGAAATCCCTGGCCAGGGTTGCCGTGATATACTGGTAAGAGTTATCAGTAGTTTCACGATTCTTATGGACCTTACGTCGGCATAACTTATCAAGCTACTGGGGTCTGACGTTTACCACCCCTAGGCGAGATATGCGACATATCAGACGAACAGACCGGACTGTACGGTAAGTGTTACTGGTTGGATTCACAGGAGTGTAAGCAGGCATGCTCGTCGATCTTCTGATCGCTCAATACCCGGGTGGCCTTTACGTTTAGCAGACCGCTTGTGGCTTGTGGGTGCTTGATATGATCATCATCTGCTGCCGGCGTATTGACGAGTCTTTAGAGTCCTACACAGAGGTTTCCTGGCTCAAGCGAAATGAAATAGGAGCGCATATGAGATATGTGCGGGACCGAGAATAATGCGTGTATGTGATACCGTATTCTATTCTCGTGATGGATGTATCGAATGGTCGTATGCGATATAACCTAGTTATCGAATCGAAGATTGATTCGATAAGTCGATACATTGGATACTAGTCGGTTTTATGCGATATGACCGGATCGTTAAATCAAGTGTTGATTTAATGATTTAATGTATAATTATATATTTGATATATTACTTTGCATTAACTAGTATTTGTTCACTTTAGATGGATTTTCTCACTTGATGTACACAAGTTGTATATGTGATATACTTTTGTGCACAAGATTGTATCATGTTTGATGATACATGCAAACTTGGGTGTGTATGATTAAACCATGGTTATGTTAATGGTTAGGGTTTTGATTTACTTATTTAGTTATTCTTTTTATTTATTTTTGGGCAAAATAAATCATGGTGGCTTTCTTTGTTTCCTACTTGAAGCTTCTTGAAGCTTTGAATAGTCTAGCTAGTTTGTCTTTTGCCTTAACCCTAACCATTCAACCTAACCATAGTTTATTCTCTACACCTAACTGTGGTTGCAATTATGATAAGTATCATATTATTTCCTATTTTAAAATACTTATCATAATTCATTTCTTCTTCTTCTTCTTCTTCAAAAAAGAAGAAAGCTAGCATCCATTAATGGCAACATGAGAAAAAGAGTGAGAAATCAAATTCCAAAGTGAACTCACTTCCTATTTCTTCATCCTCTACCACTTGCCAAATAGTATAGGGTGTTTTCTTCACAAGTTTCATGACTTGTTGAAGGTGGAGCTTGATCTTGAGTTGCCTCGACGTAGATCATCTTCGGCATCGAAGTCGACGACCTAGCCCGTCCATTTCTCCGATGAAGCCGATGCTAGAGTCCGGGATCCGATATGGACAGCGGAGGGACATCAACACGGAGCCATGGAGGTGGAGGACCGGATCTACAAAGGTTGTATTTTCGTTCACTCTTAGTTAAAGCCGTTAACTTGCTTGCATCGCCTCATTATCTAGTTAACGATCCGTATTAGGGTTTGTAGGCACATGAAAAATTTGAATTGGGCATGTTTGATATGTTGTGAGACTTCATTAGTGTGCCTAGGAACCCTACAGTGGTATCCGAGCCTAGCTAGTGTTTTAGGAGATGTGTAGACGAAGCTAGAAGTCCGATCGAACCCGATATCCCCCGATTTCAACCCTCTCTGTACAATTTTTCAAACAGTGGATTTTTGTGAATTAAAAATTCTCAGAAAAACATGTAGGAACGGACCCCTAATTCAACAATTTGACCGCGGAACCGCGGCCAAATCAGGGGTTTTGCGGCGGTTCCGCGGCGAAAATTGTGACTTAGTCCCTGAAATTTCATGTAATTATTCTTAGGTCCTTTCTTGTTAATTTTTTCTGTGAATATTTTAATTCCACTCAAGTGTTGAGTTTTCTAGGGTTGTATTGGGGACTCATTGATTCGATCGGATAATTTATCTTCGTTTAAGTTTTTCCGGATATTTTAGAAACTGTTAAAAAGTTCGACCGGATATAAATACCCACTTTTTCCCCTGTCGGGAAATTTCCAAGTGTTGGATCTTTCCGTAGTTTAAGAACATTCTAAGTAGTGCAAGTAACGCGATGGTCCCTCAAGAAGACAACAAACCTTAACTCGATTATGTGATCGTCTTGAACTGCGCTTTGAACCTTCGGGTTTGGGGTAGTACGGCGTGCTACATGTGAGGCATTGGCTTGACCCTTCTACGGCTGGACCGTTGGTACTGAGGCATGAACTGAATGTTTTTAAACTTATTTCATGTGTTGAGCTGTATCGGGAAAACTTAGGTGTTCGATTGTTCGATCGGAAAGTTTAACATTTTCTATTTATCTGGAATGTGATACAATACTTGGAATTCACAAGTAGTTATAAGATAACTAATATGAATGTTATAAACATAGTACTTTAGTCTCACTTGATCGGTTGCCACGGAATTTTGATGTGATCAAAAGTCCGTCGCAATCACGTAGCGTACGTGGATACTCGCCGGATAAACTTAATAGACTGCTATACCCCATAGCCCCGACCAAGTGATTGTAGGAGAACCCCGTCGCCGAAAGCATCCGTTCGGGTGCTCGCAGCAGCGGTGTTCCGCCTTGGTGCACTTCGTCGACGGTATCGGGGGTGCGGTCGTCTATTGAAGTTTGCGACGAGCATTCGATCAGAATGTCAGGAATATTGTTGAATTGCCCGACTTGATATTGAAAAGAGTTTTCGATAATGAGACTAAATGCGGGGTTTATAATTGTTAAGCATGCGATGTCTAAACCGGTTGCGGATTCCAACTGTTGTAGTTTTACACTTTCTTTTCTGTGACCGTAAGTGTAGTATGTAGTGGTATTGCCGATTGTTGTTGCTATACGTCGACGACAATCGGCGTATGCATACTTACTTACATTGATGACATGTGATGTTATGTGTTGCTGGATATGTTATATTGGATCGTCGTGTTTGAATAGCCGGGGGGGTTTTATGTGAGATGAGTGTTTTTCATTTTCATTCATGTAAAAACTTGTATGTAATATTCTTTTATTGGGGCACTTCCAGGTTGCGGAAGATGTCACCTTTTGTATATTATTTACTTTTCCGCATTAGGATAGACCCAAGGAGGGGAGCACAAGTAACCGGGTTCTAGGGTCTAGTGGGAGACCATCTCGAGGAGTTGAGTCCGGGTCTCCTAACCCTAGAATTGGTAGGGTTGCTTGCCGCTCTCGTAGGGGTCTAGGGGTGTGGGATTGGCTATTCATCATGACCGTGGAATCCGTGTTTTATACTGGCTCGTATTGAAAATACGGACGTCCTAGTATATCCAATATTTCATATGATATTTTCTGCTGCGTTATCTGTGATGTGATCAAGTGATTTGTTCAGATAGATATTATATATAGTATATA
This sequence comes from Agapanthus africanus, assembly GCA_030015575.1. Classification (NCBI taxonomy): domain Eukaryota; kingdom Viridiplantae; phylum Streptophyta; class Magnoliopsida; order Asparagales; family Amaryllidaceae; genus Agapanthus; species Agapanthus africanus. The sequence goes on along the minus strand of JASDDO010000016.1, from coordinate 303,814,325 downwards.
TGATATATTATATAGAAGTTGCTTATGTTTTACACCCGCGCTAGCCCGGCCTCGCTCTGGCATTAGTTACCTAACCTAACGGTGCAGACGGGACATCGAGGCGAATGCGGATGGCATAAGCGTACGTTATATTTATCTGTGATGTTTAGGTGGACTTAAATGATGGGATATTCATTAATGATATTAATGAAAGAAAATAAACCTAATTGATGTTGTGGAATCGAATTTCAAAATAAAACATGTAGCTACAGTTCTTGCTTTGTATCGCGGTGTTCATTATAGAACATCCTGCACCTTATTCGATGAGGAAAGGACCGAGATCCCTTCACCGGGAGTGACTCCTTTAGCAATAACTGGCAGATGCTATAACCCTCGGTTTGTCTTTTGATCACTTCTATAGTTTCCGCTTTGCACAGTGATATATATGATATATTCCGCACCTCATTCGACGAGGAAAGGGCCGACGATCCCTTCACCAGGAGTGACCCCTTTAGCAAAACTAGAAAAGCTTCAAAAAACATTCCATTTAAAAACCATTTGATTCCGCAACGAGATCAAGTTCAAAGCGTTAAAGGTTTTCATAAAACCCATTCGCAACCCTCCGTCATTTTAGGAAGTAGAGTACTTAGTATTCGTGCTGTGTTTGTTGACCATAGTCAAGGCACAGTGTGTAAGTCGATGTACAACACCCCAATACTTGTGGGGAAGCGAAAACTTTAAAAACGAACTTGTTTAAAACACAAACATCGACTAACCGCTTGAATCGAAGCTAAACGATAACTAACTACAAACATAAAGTTTCTATGCTACTATGTTTAGGGATTATACCTAACGAATCGTGTCCTTCGTCTTTGCGAACTCCACATCCTCCTCGGCCTTCTCGAAATAGTAGACGATCCACCCGAGAGCTTTACTCCAAGTTTAGCCTCCAAACTTGAGGCAACTAAACTTCTTTAAGTGCTAATCAAAGAAGCTAGGTGAAATAGAGTGAGGGTTATGGTTTAATTAGTCTAACTAATCCTTGTACTCAACACATGAGAGGGGAGGATTAGGGTTTGAAGAGGGAGAGCTTGAGGAGAGAAAAGGTGAGGATAATAATGAAGTGAGAATAATGAGTTATGATAATATATATCAAGCATTTCTTTTATCAAGAAAAGAAAAGAAATGAATTTAACAACCATGCTTGATAATATCTAGTGATGATTCACATCCATGAGTCATTAAGCAATTATGAAGCATTAATGATATGGATGAATCATCCATATGACTCACTAATCACATTCATTGTATATGCCACCTAAACTGTTAGTGTATATGCCCTAGAGGCCATTACTGTATCATACTAGTATGTATATTACTTAATGGAAGCTTGGGATATTCACCTTGTATATACAATCTTGCTCAAAATAGTAGTATGCTACTTGGTTTATTTCTACTTCAATGTGTACATGTGTTTATTTTTGTATATCGCCTATACACATTAGTGGAGCCCTTAGGATCTTTGCTTGATTACCAGCGATGTGATGGCCGTCACACTAGTGGGGCTGGGTAATCTATAAGCACATCCTTATGCAGGTCCCTGGTCGCAGGACAATCGAGACAGGGTATCGATACTCCGGAGTAGACCAGCGCATGCGCTTCTCATCCCAGTGTGGGAGACGGTCTGTCCCACAGCCGTCAGTACGTCGTACTTGAGATAGTATGCGGGTGCCCGTTAGGTTACGGGTACACTGGATAGGACTCGTCGGGAACTGACTAGTTGGTATTATGCCTATCGTCAGTTATCAGTTCCCAGGTGACATGAGTACAGCTTAGTCCGCTGACTTGACACTGTCATTTCGCCTCGGGTGTGTTCCCACTGTACTTTGATCACTACCCTACCACGGCTCAAAGGAGTCGTGAAAACAGGTGGTGGTTGGGTGCAGTCCCGAAGCACTTGGAGGTAGTGACGGTTAGACAGGATTCGTCTCTCCCGGTATTGGGGGTTGACATCGCGCTGTGTCTAGGAGAGCCATTACACGAGTAGTCCCTGGCCAGGGCAAACGAGATATACTGGTAGGTTTCCAGTGTTATCTCAGGGTGTTTTGGGCTTCGCTCCGGCACGACTTGTACCGCTATTGGGGGACTGACGTTTACCGCCCCCTAGGCCCGCCATGCGATGTATCATACGAACAGACCGGACTGTACGGAGAATGTCACACTCAGGCTCAGTAGGAGTTCAGATGGGTTTCGCCTCGTCGGTCTTCTTGTCGGCATTACCTGGGGACCGTTACGCACAGCTAGTGCCGCTTGCGGTCTGTGGTTTAACCCACTGCCAGCGTAGTGTCGAGTCTTTAGAGTCCCACACAGAAAGCTTTTCGCCTTTAGGCAAAAGAGTAGAGGTCGCATGGTATTGCGACAGGTCGCATGGTTTTGCGACAGGGTTCGGTCACATCCGTGCACTTGTGCACGTACAGTGTCCGGATAGTTTACACTAGCGGGCTTTGGTTTAAGCCAGATCCTAGTGTACCTTATGGGATTGGATTTATCCAGTTTGCATTCGTGTTCCTCGGAACGCGGATGCGGGTGTGTATGCACAGTTGACAGGGAGGCACAGACAGCGGATTCTCATTAGGGTTGTTGACAGTTGACCGTTGACTTTTTGACTTTTTGCTCAACCCTAATGAGAATATGATATGTGATTAACTATTATATTAATTAAGTATTATGGTGGCTTGGTTGTTGACTTTTGTTGACTTTGTTGACTTGTTGACTTTTGTTGACCGGTTGACTAGGCTTGACTAGTTGACCATCATGATAACCATGGCTATCATTTCATGCCAAAGACTTTTACTTGCTTGCTCATTTGAGTAAAATGAGTGCATGACATGATAAGGTTATGGTTGCTTCAACCATCACATAAGACTTTTTTTTGATATGATAAGTTATGATTACTTTGGATTATGAGAGGGTGAGAGACAAAAGAGAGCCTCATTCTTTCTTGCTCATTCTCTCTCTTGTTCTTGAGCTCTCCATTTTGCTCTCACCCTCTTGCTCTTGCTCCCTCTTGTAAGTTAGTGTTGCATGCTACCACAACTCTTGTGGCGCGGCGGAAGCGATGAACAAAAATTTTCTTTGCATACAACACGCACTTAACCGAAGATCTTGTCTAAACCACAACTAGTAAACCCCAACTAGAGATCTTATCTACTATGTTAGGGATTTTACCTTGATGATACGGTCCTTCGGGTCTTCTCTTTGATGCAACTCCTTTGCTCCTTTTTCCTCTTTTGCGGACTCCTCGGCTCCTTTCTTCTCTTTTGTGGACTCCTCGGCTCGTTAGATGTTGCCGACGTTTTCGATCTCCGGCCACCGAAGACAAAGATGATCCACCCGAGAGTTTTCGTTCAAGCTTGAAACTCTTTTCAAGAATTTAACCGAGAGACCAAATTTGCTAGAATAGGTCACTAGGATGATGTAGAGATAATTGTATTGGATTAACTTGAAATCCTAAGCTTTTGATTCACATCTCATGTGAGGGTTAAAGCTAGGAAGAATGATCACCATCATTTTTCTTTCTCTCTTCTTATGAACTTGTTATGATACACTTATCATAATTTTGTTAAGGAATTGAATGCCTTGATTTCACATCTCATGTGAAGGTATTTATAAGAAGAAATGGAGGAGAGAATAATTTCATTTATAATTAAAAAGTTTAAGCATGATAGAAAAAGAAAGAAAAGAATTTAGCACTAAGTAAAGCATGCATTATGAAAGAAGTATCATGCTTAAATAGTACATCCACTTCAACAAACATGTTATCATGCTTATACCTTTTAATTTACACCTCACTTATTTATTTTCACAAAATAAATGATGTCATAATTATGTCATTATGAGGTGGCATCTTCTAGAAGGTATTTTGTAATAATTACAAAAATACCCCTCCTCCGTATACCGTATACCCGTATCCGAATTCCGAAAAATACGAATACTATTAGTCCAATAATATAATACCGGTATCCGTCCAGTATTATTCTTCCGATTATTATTCCTGTAACAATTACCGAACATAATCGAAAACCTGCCGCAACACTTTACGGCTGCCGTAACAACTTACGGTTTTCTACATCTTTTGCCTGAACGAGGGAACCCTCTATGTGGGACTCTAAAGACTCGTCAGTACGCTGGCAATGGGTTTAACCACAAGCACGTCAGTGGCACTAGCTGTACGTAACGGCTACCCAGGTACATGACGAAAAGGTGGCCGACGAGCGAACTCATCACAACCCTTACGAGCCTGTAAGCAACACTTACCGTACAGTCCGGTCTCTTCGTCTGATACGTCGCATATGAAGTCTAGGGGTGGTAAATGTCAGACCCCAGTAACTTTATAAGTCATGTTGATTTATGGCTCATAACAGGTCGAGGAACTACTGATAACACTTATCAATAGACCTCGAGAACCCTGGCTAGGGATTTAGGTGTTATAGCCGATCAAACATAGCGCGACATCAACCCCCTATACCGGGAGAGACGAAACCCCTCCTATCGCTCACTGTCTCCATATGATTCGGGACTGTACCCAAAATCCACCTGTTTGCACGACTCAGTAGAGCCGTGGTAGGGAGGAAATCAAAGTATAGTGGGAATCACACAAGACTCTATGACGATCTCGGGTCTACAGACTAACCTGTACAAGTGTCACCAGAGAACTGCTATCTGACAATAGGTATATATACCATCTAGGAGTTCTCGGCGAGTCCGTTCAGTGTACCCAGTCTCCACTGGGCACCCGTACACCATCCTTGATGTCAAACACCGATGGATATGGGATCATCCATCGCCCATCATATGGGTCATGATGCGTATACGCTAGTCTACTCTGGTGTATCGATGCCCTGTCTCGACACACCCTCGACTAGGAACAGTTATAGGATGTACTCATAGACTACAGTGGCCCCACGAGTATGATCTCATCATAGTCCCAGTAGTCGAGTACAAATCCTAAGGGCTTTATCAACATGTAACAAAAGAGACAATCAGAGTACATGTTAAGATAAAGTACAACCAGATAGCGTACTATCATGTCGAGCAAGAAAGTCCTCCCTATATATGTCTAAGCATCCACTACAATATACATCATATGTACAGTAATGGCCTCTAGGGCACACATATAACTAACAATCTCCCACTTGCACTAGGGCCATCTGTTGTGGTATCACATACCAAACAATCAGTTGTGGTTTAAGTATCTCATACTCAACCATCCCATAAAAGTCTCTACTGGGAAAAAGCCTTAGTGAGTGGATCCGCTCTGTTGTCCTCTGTATCTACTCTCCTAACCCCGATCTCCCTGGAGATCAACCATCTCTACGATCAGGTGATGCTGCCTAAGAATTATATCTGGATTTCTGATGGGACGGTAGTTCCTTGGCCAAAGCCACAACTCCATTGTTACACAATGGTAGGAACGAAGTTCATCTTATGAACTTATATATATCCAGACTTTATCTTTGGTAGCATCTTTAATAATGACGTATCTTGCCTTTCTAGTATGTCACGGTATCTAGCTTGGAACTCTTCCAACATACCGTCCTTCTACTAAGGGTAAAGACAATGCCTGCGACTGACATTCAGTCGTCTTTATCACCCTGGAACCTTTCCAGTGATTCTCCCTAGGATCGATTGATACTATCTCACTACAACTAGTGAGTATCCTAACATCCATTTAGATCTATCTCATAGATCAAAAACTCAGGATTTAGGAGGTATCACCTTGATCTTATATGGAGAATCTTTGTGATAAGCGGAGATTGACCGAGTGTATCATAGGAAACTTCTTCCCTATCAAGAGTATGTCATCCACGTACTCTACGAGGATCACCACCATACTCCATACCACAAGGTTCAACCATTTTGATGAAGTCGAACTCTTTGACTACCACATCAAAACAAATGTTCCAACTCCGATGTGATTCTCCCCAGGATCGATTGATATTATCTCACTACAACTAGTGAGTATCCTAATATCCATTTAGATCTATCTTATAGACCCAAAACCCCGGATTTAGGAGGTATCACCTTTGATCCTATATGGAGAATATTTATAATAAGAGGAGATTGACTGAGCATAGCATAGGAAACTCCTTCCCTATCAAGAGTATGTCATCCACGTACTCTACGAGGATCACCACCATACTCCCTACTACCTTTTATGTATATACAAGGTTCATCTATTATTTTGATGAAGTCAAACTCTTTGACTACCACATCAAAACAGATGTTCCAACTCCGCGATGCCTGTTTTATCACATAAAACATCTTGCACACTTTTCCGCTGCTCCCACTGTCTACGAAGCCCTCTGGCTGTGTACTTATAGACGCTCTCTTCTAAAACATCTTTTAGAAAAACAGTCATGACACCCAACCACCAGATATCGTAGTCAAGGTATGTAGCAGTGGCAAGTAGGATCTGGATGGACTTAAGCATAGCTTTGAAAGTCTCAACTTTTCCATGTACACCAAGTAATCTTCTCAAGATATACTAGCTCCTGATGGGGATTTAACCCTTCAGATAAAGCAACCAAAGTCCATATTTTGTTGGTGTATAAGGATTCCATCTCAGATCGCTAATCATCCAGCCATTCTTACAGAGTCCCACTCCTGATGGCCTGCTTGAAACTAGTTAGGTCATACCATTTTGGTCAGGCAACAACCCCATCCCATAGGGTCGCCGTGGCACCAAAAGGTCCCTCAGCAGCTACTTTCTACGCATGCCCCCTTGCGAGGACTACAACCCGCCGGAACACCTTCCGATCTCGGGATACGCTGGGGTAATATGAAATCCTCGCTCCCACTGTCATAGAGAAACCGAAGTATCTCTTAGGTGGGTGAGGAAATTAACTAGATCGGCGGAGAGGCTGAGGTTCGTTAGAGTCTATTGAATCCTTTGGTTCTACCAAATCATTTGCTGTAGCTGGAACTGCTTCCAGTTCTACCTCATGACCACTAATTTCTTCACAAGAAATTCCCTTTTCACAAAAGGCGGCATGCTGAGAAACAAAACAACTTTTGTTCCTCGGTTAGGTCATCTGTTGTAGTTTGTATAGCTGGAACGCCTTCCAGTTCTACCTTATGACCACTAATTTCTTCACAAGAAATTCCCTTTCACAAAGGTGGCATGCTGAGAAACAAAACAACTTTTGTTCCTCGATTAGGTAGAAGATATTCCCTTGCTAATGCTTGGGATATCCAACAAACTTCCACAGTTTTGACTTTGCCTCGAGCTTGTCCGGATTTAGGTTTTTAGACATAGGCCGGACAACCCCAAATCTTAACATCTTTAAGAGATGGGCTCTTCCCATACCATATCACATATGGAGTAGTAGGCACCTGATTTGATTAGAACCCTATTCAATAGGTATGCAGCTTCACAAGTGCATAACTCCCAAAAGGAAAATAGGAAACTCAGTAGTACTCATCATGGAGCACACCATATCACATAGGGTGCATTCGCTCCGCCCCGATATACCATCGTGCTATGGTGTATACGGAGGAGTAATACTAAGAGAGAATCTCTTTTAGAATAGTCCAGGATTCCATGCTTAAGTATTCTCCTCCTTGATCTCATCAAAGGACATAATACTTATACCCGTTTTTGGTTCTCTACTTCTATTTTATATTCTGCGAATATCTCAAAAGCTTTGGACCTATGTTTCAACAGGAACATTTGTCTGAATCTTGAGAGATCATCAAAGAAAATAATGAAGTACAAGGAACCGGTCATGGCATATGTAGACAGGGGGCCTTTCATACATCATCATGTATCAATCCCAAGAGTTCACTAACTCTTTCTCTGTTTCCAATAAACAGAGCTATGGTCATTCAATCTTTGTGACATGACTGGCAAGTTTCACAAGATGTAAATTCAAACTGGTTTAAATATGCATCTAAAATGTAACTTCAGCCAGCCGGGTCGCATTGATCTGACCTAGTCTACAATGCCTCAAGAAGGATTCATTCATTTCTGAACTTATCTTCTTATGTGTGTTTGGTATATTGAGAACTGTAGTTTGATTTAGAACGTCTATGCTTTTAGATAACGTGCCTGAACCGATCAACACTTGATATAGGAAATGTTCAAAACATTATCCATCAATACAAAATTTTATCATTTCTTTACTGATAAAGAGATTGATATGATTTTGTATATCAGGTTCGGTATCTAATAGCATTTGTTCAGAATCAATGTATTGGTAATACAGGGTGACAGTGACCAACAGACTTGGCTGCAACACTTGCCCCGTTTTCTGTCTCATGAAACTTATCACCCGTTCTCAGTTTTTCTACCCTTTTGTAGCCCTATGTAACAGATTACATATCTGGGATCATGATCCAGTATCAAATACCCAGGATGCAGAGGATACTGAGAAACAGTTCTTTGTAATGAACACACCCGAATGAGATGCATCATATGCACTTTCTTCGTTTGGGCGGCATGGGATTCTGGTATTTCCCTATTTCCTGCTCTGTCTTATAACAATTATAAGTTGGAGCGGGACCAACGTTCCCCAGCTCAATATAACAAGCGGGTTCAGTCAATATATCCGTATTTATTATCTTGATTAAGGCATGATATGGTCACTATCTGGAGAGAGAGAGAGAAGAAAACACTTTAGCGTATGCTCTTTGTAAGATTAGATTGGTTATTTATCTAATCCAGATGTCTCCCACTGTTTTTATCAAATCCTCCTTCAAACCCTAAAAGGTAAGATTAGCCGGGAATAATTACACCCTATAATTTCGCCAAATTGTCTTGTGTAAAACTTTCCCAGGAGTAACTCTTACTCGCAGCGGGATCGGGATCCAACTATCATATAGAAGGTATGCAATCTCATTGCAAATTTCAATTCTTGAAATTCCCGATATGATTTTTACCCCTAGTGACTTATGACCTTAACTATGGTCAACAAATCATAAGCACTAGTCAAGTTCAACCCGCCATTTCGTGATTGATTTAGGCCCACCCACATGACCCTTAACTATGGTCAACAAAGTCATGAGAATGCCCTAATCAATCGCATCAAATGCTTTGTAGGAATTCATCACTTAGCTACCGTACACCACACCTTAACTATGGTCAACAAACGTGGTACGAATACTAAGTACTCTGCTTCCTAAAATGGCGGAGGGCAACGGATGGTTTTTGTAAAAAAACCTTTAACGTTTTGAACTTGATATCGTTGTGGAATCAAGTGGAAAGGAGTGGTTTAAGCTCCAGTTTTAAATATCGAATGGTTTTGTAGTATCTTTCTAATTTTGCTAAAGAGGTCATTCCCGGTGAAGGGATCTCGGCTCTTTCCTTATCGAATAAGGTGCTGGATATGTAAATACCACGATGCAAAGCAACAATAGATCAACTATAAAACCAAATCGAGTTCTTTGTAACATTTTCCAGTTTCGCTAAAGGGGTCACTCCCGGTGAAGGGATCTCGGCCCTTTCCTCATCGAATGAGGTGCAGGATATTCAAGAATACCACTATGCAAAACAAAAACTAGAGTTACCATTTTTCAAAAAGTTTGATTCTACAACATCTTTAGGTTTCTTTCTTTTATCATTAATCACATTAATGTTGTCCCATCAATTACGTTTCCTAAACATCACAGAAAAGAAACGCAAAATAGAACGTACGCTTATGCCATCCGCATTTGCCACTGGGCCCCGTCATGCACCGTTAGGTTACTTAACTAACGGCAGAGCGGGGGCTGGACTAGCGCGGGTGCAAAACATAAGCAACGTTTAATATATATATCTCATATATAAATATAGCCATTTCAGATCACAGATGAATGCATTGGATATGCTAGGAATTCCGTATTTCATTTAAGCCCTTAATGAAAAACGGGTTCCATGGTCGGGATGAATAGCCAAAACCTCCCCTAGACCCCTACGGGTGCGGCAAACTACCCGCCAAATTCCCGAAGTGTAGCAACCTCCCTCAACAATTGAGTAGGCCACTCGGCACTTGGAGAATGTCGGATTTCAGGTTCGCAAGTTACAGTCGTTTCATTTTAAGTGTTTGCTGCTGGAATTTCAGTTTCTGAACTGATTGTCCAGTTCGCAACACAGTTTTCACCCTGTTGTGTTCAAAATTAGGCGACGCTACAGTTGAACAAAATTTAGGTTTATCAGTTAGGTTTCCAACGCATCCTACGGATCAATAATATCCATTGGGTACTGTAAGTTATGCACTGAAAAACACAGGGGTATACGTTCTGTCCCTGTTTGGGACTGCAATACGTTCTGTTGATTTAAAATACAGTTTAAATAGTAAACGACATTAGAAACGAATGAAATCACTTTCATTGGTTAGATAACAGATTTATCTTCACTATGATATATAGTTCCGCATAATAACATTTTCATACAGAAGATTGAAAGCATTGCAAAACGAGAATTGACAGCCAGAACTGCTCTGGACAGCAGTCCAGAACCGCACTCCGAACCAGTTTCTGTCATCTAATTGTGGTTTAGTTAGGCTCTGATACCACTGTAAGTTAGTGTTGCATGCTACCACAACTCTTGTGGCGCGGCGGAAGCGATGAACAAAAAATTTTCTTTGCATACAACACGCACTTAACCGAAGATCTTGTCTAAACCACAACTAGTAAACCCCAACTAGAGATCTTATCTACTATGTTAGGGATTTTACCTTGATGATACGGTCCTTCGGGTCTTCTCTTTGATGCAACTCCTTTGCTCCTTTTTCCTCTTTTGCGGACTCCTCGGCTCCTTTCTTCTCTTTTGTGGACTCCTCGGCTCGTTAGATGTTGCCGAAGTTTTCGATCTCCGGCCACCGAAGAAAAAGATGATCCACCCGAGAGTTTTCGTTCAAGCTTGAAACTCTTTTCAAGAATTTAACCGAGAGACCAAATTTGCTAGAATAGGTCACTAGGATGATGTAGAGATAATTGTATTGGATTAACTTGAAATCCTAAGCTTTTGATTCACATCTCATGTGAGGGTTAAAGCTAGGAAGAATGATCACCATCATTTTTCTTTCTCTCTTCTTATGAACTTGTTATGATACACTTATCATAATTTTGTTAAGGAATTGAATGCCTTGATTTCACATCTCATGTGAAGGTATTTATAAGAAGAAATGGAGGAGAGAATAATTTCATTTATAATTAAAAAGTTTAAGCATGATAGAAAAAGAAAGAAAAGAATTTAGCACTAAGTAAAGCATGCATTATGAAAGAAGTATCATGCTTAAATAGTACATCCACTTCAACAAACATGTTATCATGCTTATACCTTTTAATTTACACCTCACTTATTTATTTTCACAAAATAAATGATGTCATAATTATGTCATTATGAGGTGGCATCTTCTAGAAGGTATTTTGTAATAATTACAAAAATACCCCTCCTCCGTATACCGTATACCCGTATCCGAATTCCGAAAAATACGAATACTATTAGTCCAATAATATAATACCGGTATCCGTCCAATATTATTCTTCCGATTATTATTCCTGTAACAATTACCGAACATAATCGAAAACCTGCCGCAACACTTTACGGCTGCCGTAACAACTTACGGTTTTCTACATCTTTTGCCTGAACGAGGGAACCCTCTATGTGGGACTCTAAAGACTCGTCAGTACGCTGGCAATGGATTTAACCACAAGCACGTCAGTGGCACTAGCTGTACGTAACGGCTACCCAGGTACATGACGAAAAGGTGGCCGACGAGCGAACTCATCACAACCCTTACGAGCCTGTAAGCAACACTTACCGTACAGTCCGGTCTCTTCGTCTGATACGTCGCATATGAAGTCTAGGGGTGGTAAATGTCAGACCCCAGTAACTTTATAAGTCATGTTGATTTATGGCTCATAACAGGTCGAGGAACTACTGATAACACTTATCAATAGACCTCGAGAACCCTGGCCAGGGATTTAGGTGTTATAGCCGATCAAACATAGCGCGACATCAACCCCCTATACCGGGAGAGACGAAACCCCTCCTATCGCTCACTGTCTCCATATGATTCGGGACTGTACCCAAAATCCACCTGTTTGCACGACTCAGTAGAGCCGTGGTAGGGAGGAAATCAAAGTATAGTGGGAATCACACAAGACTCTATGACGATCTCGGGTCTACAGACTAACCTGTACAAGTGTCACCAGAGAACTGCTATCTGACAATAGGTATATATACCATCTAGGAGTTCTCGGTGAGTCCGTTCAGTGTACCCAGTCTCCACTGGGCACCCGTACACCATCCTTGATGTCAAACACCGATGGATATGGGATCATCCATCGCCCATCATATGGGTCATGATGCGTATACGCTAGTCTACTCTGGTGTATCGATGCCCTGTCTCGACACACCCTCGACTAGGAACAGTTATAGGATGTACTCATAGACTACAGTGGCCCCACTAGTATGATCTCATCATAGTCCCAGTAGTCGAGTACAAATCCTAAGGGCTTTATCAACATGTAACAAAAGAGACAATCAGAGTACATGTTAAGATAAAGTACAACCAGATAGCGTACTATCATGTCGAGCAAGAAAGTCCTCCCTATATATGTCTAAGCATCCACTACAATATACATCATATGTACAGTAATGGCCTCTAGGGCACACATATAACTAACACCTCTCTTTAATCTATGGTTCTCTTGTCTCATGAGTTGAGAATCAAGAACCATAGATAAAATCCCATTCTATTTCTTCTCTACTCATTCTAGTTCACTAGGTTTAGCAAACCAAGTGAACTAGTTTCTTCAAAGAACGAAGAAGGAGCTAAAGGTTGGAGCTTTCAAGTGGATCTATCTTCGGCGTACGGAGACGACGAGAAGGAGCCATCGGACCACCACCGGAGCTTGAAGACGAAGGAGTTCAAGACAAGCTAGGTATAACCCCCTAACCGAGTAGCTAGAAACTCTTAGTTAGGATGTTAGATAGAAGTTTAACCAAGATCCGGGTTATAGGTCCATGTTACCACCTCCGTAAAAATTGTTATTTACCAAATTCCGCATTCCCGAAAGTACCGGGAGAGGTAGCATGGACTTACAGTGGTATCAGAGCCTAGTTAAACTCTATCTAGCATGTTAGCAAGTAACTAGAAGATCGATCAACGAAAAAGTCCCGAAACGAACCCCAAGAATTTCAAGTTTCTGTCAATTTTTTTGTAAGTTCATGCTACCTCTTCCGGTTCTTTCGGGCTTGCGGAAATGGTGAAAAACGATTTTTACTAGAGGTCGTAACATGAACTCAAAAACGGATCTTTGTTAAACATCTATCTAACAACTAACTAGGAGTTTACCTACTCGGTTAGGGGTTATACCTCACTTGAACTCCTTCTTCTTGGGCTCTTTGTGGTGGTGGAATGGTGCCTTCCTCGTCGCCTTCTTCCGTCAAAGATGGATCCACCCGAGGGTTCAACTTAGGGCTCCTTTCTCGAACTTGGAGAGAACTAAGGTCTTTGGCTTGCTAGACCTTCAACCTTAGAATGAGTAGAGAGTGATTTGGAGTGTTTTATCTCAAGGAGATAGTTTCTCAACACATGAGAGTGGATCTCCTTGAGCTAGAGGAGGAGGAGGAAGAAGAGAGGAGAGAGAAGTGTTATGATAGAATGATTCCTTCTTGCAACCATAACTTGAAAAGAGAATATTTCAAATTGACAAAATTAATCTAAATGAAAGAGTTAGTGGGAGGGTTTATGACACAAGGTATGGCCATTATCATTACAAAATCAAAATGCTTTTGCAAGATCCAAGGATTATGTTGGATGTGTAATGATGGTGGTCAAAGTTTCAACCATGGTCAACAAGTCAACAAAACCCATTCATGGTCAACAAGTCAACAAACCCAACCATGGTCAACAAGTCAACAAACCCATCCATGAAACAATTTCATTTAATTAATCTTATTAATTGATATAACACAAATTCATTAGGGTTTGGAAAAAGACGACTGTCAACTGTGCATACACACCCGTTCCGAAACCCTAATGAAAAAGCCTCTTCCTCCGCCTTAATCAACTGTGCATACACACCCGTATTCTTGTTCCGAGGAACATGAATACTTTAAACTCCAAAACAAATACTAGCACTTGGCTCAAACCAGAGCCTGCCAGCAAAAACTATCCGGACTCCAAACGTGCACAAGTGCACGGATGAGAACGAACCCTGTCGCAAAACCATGCAACCTCCACTCAGTTTTGCCCAAAGGCGAATAGCCCTCTATGTGGGACTCTAAAGACTCGACACTACGCTGGCAGTGGGTTTAACCACAGACCGCAAGCGGCACTAGCTGTGCGTAACGGTCCCCAGGTAGACGCCGATAAGAAGGCTGACGAGGCGAACCCCATCTGAACTCCTACTGAGTCTGAATGTGACATTCTCCGTACAGTCCGGTCTGTTCGTCTGATACATCGCATGGCGGCGGTAAACGTCAGTCCTCTAATAGCGGTACAAGTCGTGCCGGAGTGAAGCCCAAAACACCCTGAGATAACACTGGAAACCCCCCAGTATATCTCGTTTGCCCTGGCCAGGGACTACTCGTGTAATGGCTCTCCTAGACACAGCGCGATGTCAACCCCCAATACCGGGAGAGACGAATCCTGTCTAACCGTCACTGCCTCCAAGTGCTTCGGGACAGCACCCAACCACTACCTGTTTGCACGACTCCTTTGAGCCATGGCAGGGTAGTGACCAAAGTACAGTGGGAACACACTTGAGGCAAAGTGACAGTGTCAAGTCAGCGGACTAAGCTGTACTCATGTCACCTGGGAACTGATAACTGACGATAGGTATAATACCAACTGGTCAGTTCCCGACGAGTCCTGTCCAGTGTACCCGTAACCCAACGAGCACCCGCATACTATCTCAAGTACGACGTACTGACGGCTGTGGGACAGACCGTCTCCCACACTGGGATGAGAAGCGCATACGCTAGTCTACTCCGGAGTATCGATGCCCTGTCTCGATAGTCCTGCGACTAGGGACCTGTATAAGGATGTGCTTATAGATTACCCAGCCCCCACTAGTGTGACTGCCATCACAACGCTGGTAATCAAGCAAAGATCCTAAGGGCTCCACTAATGTGCATAAGTGATATACAAAAATAAACACATGTACACATTGAAGCAGAAACAAACCAAGTAGCATACTACTATTTTGAGCAAGATTGTATATACAAGGTGAATATCCCAAGCTTCCATTAAGTAATATACAAACCAGTATGATACAGTAATGGCCTCTAGGGCATATACACTAACATTTTTTACTGTTCAAAAGTTGATTATTTTAACACCTAAAATCGGCTCAGGCTTTTCTGTGAATAACCACCAAAGATGGACCCACGACCAAGTCAAAGCGCCGCGGAAGCGCGGCGGGAGCACGCTCCCACCGCGGTTCCGCGGCCGAGTTGACTCGGCCGTTGTCAATCTTTGGTGCAGTGTTATTCTGGGGGTATTTGGGGATTTTTGGAATATATATTTTCTGCCCAGATTTTCCAGAACGAAAATTTCCTTTTTGGGGTCCTGAAAATCCGTATTTTTGATCGAACTTCTAAAAGACTTGAGCTAACGGGTTTTCTGTAATGTGATATTTGTATTGAACGTCTACTAATCGCTATATGTCGATTAGTGGGGGTTATACAAATCTGTGATCTGTATTGTGCTGGAATGTGTATATAAATATGTTGGATTGTCGCGGGTGAATAGCCGGGGGTTGTGAGACGAGAGTTTTTCTTTTCTTGCAATTCATGTAAATTTGTAAATTGATGTAATAATTATTTGTATGGCCGCACAACCGGGTCGGGGTTGTAGCCGTCATTGTATAATTTCTTTTTACTATTTTTGCTCCTAGGATAGACCCATGGAGGGGTGCACAAACTACCGGGTATGCCGAAGTGTCGAGTGGCCTACTCATGGAGATGAGGGAGGTTGCTACGCTTCGGGTACTTGGCGGGTAGTTTGCCGCACCCATAGGGGTCTTGGGTGGGGTATTGGCTATTCACCGCGACCGTGTAATCTGTTTTTGTTACAGGCTCGTACAAATTACAGATTCCTAGTATATCCAATGTATTTATCTGTGATCTGAAATGTTTATCATTGCAGTATATCGATATATGATATTATTTAGGCGTTGCTTATGTTTTACAGACGCGCTAGCCCAGCCCCCGCTCTGTCGTTAGTTAAGTAACCTAACGGGTAATGACGGGGCCCAGTGGCGAATGCGAATGGCATAAGCGTACGTCATATTTTGGTTGTTTTCTGCAATGGTAGGATTAAATGATGGGACGCATTAAAAGAACTGATGCAAGAATTTCACGCATTAAAAGAACTAATGCAAGATAATAAACCAAGTTAAAGTCGTTGGAACACTTTCGAAAAACCACTCGGTTCTTTTCAAAACAAACTTTTAAAATACGGAGTTTGAGCCACTCCTTTTAAAAGCTATCTCGTTCCATCGACCAAATCAAGTTCACTACGTTCACGGTTTTGCCAAAACCATTCGTAGCCCTCCGTCGTTTCGTATAAATATTCAATAGTATTCAAGCTGTGTTTGTTGACCTTCGTCAAGGCATAGTGATTGGTAGCTGTTGGGTATTCATATGTAGCATAGATAGATGCGTTGGTTTGGGACACTCGCATTACCTTGTTGACCTTCGTCAAGGGTATATACGGGTGGATTCAAATTAACCTGGATAATGACGGGCAGAACTTGACATGTGACTTATGATTTGTTGACCTTCGTCAAGGTCATAAGAGCATGGGGCAAAAATCCACATCGGGAGTTTCATAAGTACTGAAACTTGCTAGATTTGCATACCATTTGGAGTGTGATGATTCTGGTAGGATTCCTTCAGTTTCGTCACGCGATGATATTTGGATCCCGATCCTACTGTAAGTATATGCTACTCCTCGGGAAATTTCTCGCTAAACGATCAATGCTATAAACCTAGTAGGTGCCTAGAAAGGTGTTAGCGGGGCTACGCCCCCAGGGAAAAGAGGTTCTTTAATTAAGGAACTTCGCGAAAGCGTTGGAAAACCTCCCTCGAAGTACCGACACCAGCCTGGCCGAACGGTTAAGCAAGTATTGTACGGTGAGATTGATCCTGACTAATTCTTCCTTTTTGGTTTTAAGGAGGGATTCGAGAAACAGTGGGAGCCATCCTGTTTAGACAAACTAAAAACCACTCTAAACTTGCAAGAGCATCATGCTGAGTGTTTTCCTCTTCTCTCCAAATTGCAGCGACCAATCAACATGACTGGACTTAAGTTACTCCTAGATTAAAACAAACTGACAGGGCCAAACTACAAAGATTGGCTCAGGAATGTCAAGATAGCAATCACTTATGACAAGCTGGGGTATCTTCTTACCACCAAAGCTCCCCCTGTCCCTGGTCCAACTTCCAGTGTCGCGGATAAGGAAATCCGCAAGACTTGGGAGATTGATAGCGCGAAGGCCAAGTGCCTCCTGCTTGCCTCGATGGACAACGAACATCAGAGGAGGCATGAGAATATGGACATGGAATCCATATTGCTCCATACAAAAGAACTGTATGGAGAGCAATCTCGTATCGCAAGATACGAAGCGTCGAAAAAGTTATTTTCGACAAGAATGGCCGTCGGATCATCAGTAGCCGAGCACGTGCTAAAGATGATCGGCTACATTGAGGAGCTCGCTGACCTAGGGATCACATTGGAGAGTGAGCTATATACGGATATAGTTCTCCAGTCCCTTCCTTCCACTTACGCCCAGTTTATACTGAACTTCAACCTACAAGAAAAAGAGGTTGAACTTTCAGAGCTCCTCAACATGCTGAGGAGCGCAGAGGGCACCCTACAGAAAGGTAGGGATACATCAACTTTGTTTGTAGGAGGATCATCTTATTCTAGGTCCAAGGCGAAAGCCAAGGGAAAGAAGAAGAAGGCCCCCGCCAAACCAAGGGGCGGTGTTAGTAAAGTGGATACGAAGGGAAAAGCAAAAGCAACAAAGTTGGCGGGAAAGCTTGTGGATAAGGAAGAATGCTTCTATTGTCATAAGAAAGGACACTGGAAGAATGATTGCAGGGCCTGGAAGGCCAGAACACAGGAATTGAAGCAGGTTGCAGCTTCAGCTTCAGGTGTGTATATTATTGAAAACTGTCTTTCAATAAACTCTACTTCCTGGGTATTGGATACCGGATCAGGATCTCATATCTGTAATTCTTTGCAGGAGTTGAGAAACCGTAGTGTTTTGAAAGCAGGTGACATGACCCTCAGAGTTGCAAACGGAGCTAGCATGGATGCTAAAGCCGTGGGGGACTATCACCTGGGAATGTCAGATGGACATGTTTTGGTTTTGCGTAATTGCTTTTTTGTACCCAACGCAACTTGTAATATCAATTCTGTATCTTTAGTTTCTAAAGAAGGTTATGAATTTGCGTTTGTAAGTAATGTTGTGAACATTCACCTTAATCAAGTTTTGATTGGGTCAGGTACTTTGAGTAATGGTATATACGTGTTAAACCAACCACAGATTTTTAATGTCCAGAATACACACAAAAGAAAGTCTCCAGAAATAAATCAGACTTTCTTATGGCATTGTAGATTGGGTCACATCAATGAGAGAAGGTTGACGAAGTTACATACAGAAGGGTATTTGAATGCGTTCGAATATCGGTCGTATGCCACTTGTCAATCCTGTCTCAAAGGAAAGATGACAAAGACTCCGTTTACTGGACATTTGAGTAAGAGCGAGCGAGCTCTTGGGACTCGTACACAGTGACGTGTGCGGTCCAATGTCTACACATTCCCGAAGCGGACATTCTTACTTCATTACTTTTACGGATGACTTCTCAAGGTACGGTTATGTCTTCTTAATGAAACATAAGTCCGAGGCCTTTGGAAAATTCCAGGAGTATAAGAATGAAGTAGAGAAACAGACCGGCAAAAGTATTAAGATTCTAAGATCGGATCGAGGTGGAGAATACTTAAGTGCCGAATTCCTGAATTACTTAAAAGGGAATGGTATTCTCTCTCAGCTTACTCCTCCATACACTCCGCAACATAACGGTGTATCGGAGAGACGGAACCGAACCCTATTGGATATGGTTCGGTCCATGATGAGTAACGCTGAGTTACCGCGATCATTCTGGGGATATGCGCTAGAAGCAGCTGCGTATCTCTTGAACAAGGCTCCCACCAAGACTGTGCCTACCACCCCATATGAGATGTGGACTGGGAAGAAACCCTGTCTTAAGTATCTTAAGGTATGGGGATGTCCAGCTTTTGTAAAAAAGCAGCATGCGGACAAGCTTGAGGCACGTTCAGTACAGTGTAAGTTTGTGGGATACCCAAGGAACTCCAGGGGGTATTTTTTCTATTCCGCTGAGGAACAAAAGGTTTTTGTTTCTCAGCATGCCCGCTTCTTGGAAACTGAGTTTTTGGAAACCCAGATAAGTGGGAGCACAATAGAACTGGAAGAAGTTCCAGAACCACAGACTGTTACTGAAAGCTTAGTGGAACCAGAGGGTTCAACAGAACAGGACATTCCTACGCCGCTCCGCAGAAGTAGTAGGCAGTCTCATCCGCCCGAGAGATACTGCGGTTTTCTCATAGACGGGGATAGAGAGGATTGCATCATAGATTATGATGAGCCTACTAGCTTCCAGCAGGCCGTTCAGAGCGTTGACTCAGTGAAATGGCTGGATGCAATGCGGACCGAAATGGAGTCCATGTACACCAACAAGGTATGGACGTTGGACATTGCTCCAGACGGGGTAAAACCCGTAGGATGCAAGTGGATCTTCAAAAGGAAGATTGGTGTAGATGGACAGGTTGAGACCTATAAAGCTAGGCTGGTAGCAAAGGGTTTTCGTCAAAGACCTGGCTTGGACTATGACGAAACCTTTTCTCCAGTAGCCATGCTGAAATCCATTCGGATCCTTCTTGCCATTGCTGTCTTCCACGATTATGAGATTTGGCAAATGGACGTAAAGACAGCTTTTCTAAATGGAAATTTAGAGGAGTGTGTCTATATGGACCAGCCAGAGGGTTTCATTCAGAGTGGGAGCAGCGGAAAGGTGTGCAAGTTGCTTAAGTCCATCTATGGACTAAAGCAGGCATCGCGGAGTTGGAACATCTGCTTTGATGAGACGGTCAAAGAATTTGGCTTTATCAAAAATCCAGATGAACCATGCATCTATAGTAGATTTGTAGCGAGAACTGTAGTATTCCTCGTTTTATACGTGGATGACATTCTCTTAATAGGAAATGACATTCCTATGCTACAATCTGTCAAGGGGTTCTTGTCACACAGGTTCTCCATGAAAGACCTGGGTGATGCCTCATACATTCTGGGTATCCGGATCTACCGTGACAGATCCAAGAGGATATTAGGACTTTCACAGTCCAGGTACATCGACACCATACTGAAGAGATTCAGTATGGAAGATTCCAAGCGCGGTAACCTACCGGCTTGTCACGGGATCACCCTCTCTAAAGAGATGTCTCCCAAGACTGATTTGGAGAGGGATCGCATGTCTATTATACCCTACGCTTCTGCGGTAGGCTCTATAATGTATGCGATGTTGTGTACCAGACCGGATGTAGCTTATGCACTGAGTGTGGTAAGCCGGTATCAGTCAAACCCTGGGGAGAAACATTGGATAGCAGTAAAGAACATTCTCAAGTACCTGAGAAGGACTAAGGAGATGTTCTTGGTGTATGGCGGAAAGGACCTCCAGATCGAGGCCTTTGCTGACTCCAGCTTCCAGAGTGACAAGGATGATTCCAAGTCCATGTCGGGTTTTGTCTTCACCCTCAATGGAGGGGCGGTGTGTTGGAAGAGCTCCAAACAGGAAACCGTTGCAGACTCGACGATGGAAGCGGAATACATCGCTGCATCGGATGACGCAAAAGAAGCTGTCTGGATGAGGAAGTTCTTGAAAGAACTTCAGGTGGTTCCGTCCATTGTTGATCCAATACCTCTGTATTGCGACAACAACGGGGCTATAGCTTTAGCGAAGGAACCCAGGTCCCATCAGAGATCCAGGCACATCTTGAGGCGGTATCACCTGATCAGGGAGATCGTGGATCGCCAAGAGATCGAGGTACGGAGAGTCGCTTCAGAAGATAACACTGCAGATCCATTCACCAAGGCCCTACCCCAGACTCAGTTCGAGCGGCTGATCGAGATGATAGGTCTTTGATACGCCAGTACATGGCCTTAGTGCAAGTGGGAGATTGTTAGTGTATATGCCCTAGAGGCCATTACTGTATCATACTAGTATGTATATTACTTAATGGAAGCTTGGGATATTCACCTTGTATATACAATCTTGCTCAAAATAGTAGTATGCTACTTGGTTTATTTCTACTTCAATGTGTACATGTGTTTATTTTTGTATATCGCCTATACACATTAGTGGAGCCCTTAGGATCTTTGCTTGATTACCAGCGATGTGATGGCCGTCACACTAGTGGGGCTGGGTAATCTATAAGCACATCCTTATGCAGGTCCCTGGTCGCAGGACTATCGAGACAGGGCATCGATACTCCGGAGTAGACCAGCGCATGCGCTTCTCATCCCAGTGTGGGAGACGGTCTGTCCCACAGCCGTCAGTACGTCGTACTTGAGATAGTATGCGGGTGCCCGTTAGGTTACGGGTACACTGGACAGGACTCGACGGGAACTGACTAGTTGGTATTATGCCTATCGTCAGTTATCAGTTCCCAGGTGACATGAGTACAGCTTAGTCCGCTGACTTGACACTGTCATTTCGCCTCGGGTGTGTTCCCACTGTACTTTGATCACTACCCTACCACGGCTCAAAGGAGTCGTGCAAACAGGTGGTGGTTGGGTGCAGTCCCGAAGCACTTGGAGGCAGTGACGGTTAGACAGGATTCGTCTCTCCCGGTATTGGGGGTTGATATCGAGTTGTGTCTAGGAGAGCCATTACACGAGTAGTCCCTGGCCAGGGCAAACGAGATATACTGGTAGGTTTCCAGTGTTATCTCAGGGTGTTTTGGGCTTCGCTCCGGCACGACTTGTACCGCTATTGGGGGACTGACGTTTACCGCCCCCTAGGCCCGCCATGCGATGTATCAGACGAACAGACCGGACTGTACGGAGAATGTCACACTCAGGCTCAGTAGGAGTTCAGATGGGTTTCGCCTCGTCGGTCTTCTTGTCGGCATTACCTGGGGACCGTTACGCACAGCTAGTGCCGCTTGCGGTCTGTGGTTTAACCCACTGCCAGCGTAGTGTCGAGTCTTTAGAGTCCCACACAGAAAGCTTTTCGCCTTTAGGCAAAAGAGTAGAGGTCGCATGGTATTGCGACAGGTCGCATGGTTTTGCGACAGGGTTCGGTCACATCCGTGCACTTGTGCACGTACAGTGTCCGGACAGTTTACACTAGCGGGCTTTGGTTTAAGCCAGATCCTAGTGTACCTTATGGGATTGGATTTATCCAGTTTGCATTCGTGTTCCTCGAAACGCGGATGCGGGTGTGTATGCACAATTGACAGGGAGGCACAGACAGCGGATTCTCATTAGGGTTGTTGACAGTTGACCGTTGACTTTTTGACTTTTTGCTCAACCCTAATGAGAATATGATATGTGATTAACTATTATATTAATTAAGTATTATGGTGACTTGGTTGTTGACTTTTGTTGACTTTGTTGACTTGTTGACTTTTGTTGACTTTGTTGACCGGTTGACTAGGCTTGACTAGTTGACCATCATGATAACCATGGCTATCATTTCATGCCAAAGACTTTTACTTGCTTGCTCATTTGAGTAAAATGAGTGCATGACATGATAAGGTTATGGTTGCTTCAACCATCACATAAGACTTTTTTTTGATATGATGAGTTATGATTACTTTGGATTATGAGAGGGTGAGAGACAAAAGAGAGCCTCATTCTTTCTTGCTCATTCTCTCTCTTGTTCTTGAGCTCTCCATTTTGCTCTCACCCTCTTGCTCTTGCTCCCTCTCTTTAATCTATGGTTCTCTTATCTCATGAGTTGAGAATCAAGAACCATAGATAAAATCCCATTCTATTTCTTCTCTACTCATTCTAGTTCACTAGGTTTAGCAAACCAAGTGAACTAGTTTCTTCAAAGAACGAAGAAGGAGCTAAAGGTTGGAGCTTTCAAGTGGATCTATCTTCGGCGTACGGAGACGACGAGAAGGAGCCATCGGACCACCACCGGAGCTTGAAGACGAAGGAGTTCAAGACAAGCTAGGTATAACCCCCTAACCGAGTAGCTAGAAACTCTTAGTTAGGATGTTAGATAGAAGTTTAACCAAGATCCGGGTTATAGGTCCATGTTACCACCTCCGTAAAAATTGTTATTTACCAAATTCCGCATTCCCGAAAGTACCGGGAGAGGTCTTGAATCGAAGCTAAACGATAACTAACTACAAACATAAAGTTTCTATGCTACTATGTTTAGGGATTATACCTAACGAATCATGTCCTTCGTCTTTGCGAACTCCACATCCTCCTCGGCCTTCTCGAAATAGTAGACGATCCACCCGAGAGCTTTACTCCAAGTTTAGCCTCCAAACTTGAGGCAACTAAACTTCTTTAAGTGCTAATCAAAGAAGCTAGGTGAAATAGAGTGAGGGTTATGGTTTAATTAGTCTAACTAATCCTTGTTAATTAGTCTAACTAATCCTTGTACTCAACACATGAGAGGGGAGGATTAGGGTTTGAAGAGGGAGAGCTTGAGGAGAGAGAAGGTGAGGATAATAATGAAGTGAGAATAATGAGTTATGATAATATATATCAAGCATTTCTTTTATCAAGAAAAGAAAAGAAATGAATTTAACAACCATGCTTGATAATATCTAGTGATGATTCACATCCATGAGTCATTAAGCAATTATGAAGCATTAATGATATGGATGAATCATCCATATGACTCACTAATCACATTCATTGTATATGCCACCTAAACCCCCTTAGTCACCACCTTCTAGAAGCTTCTCGCGCAATTACGAGAACGCCCCTCCTTTCCGTAAAAATACGGAAAAACTTTAGACTGTATAAATCCAATAACCGGATACCAGTAACTGGCTTAAACCAAAGCCGACTGGTAAAAACTGTCCGAAAGTCGTACGTGCGTAAACACACGTATGCGTCCAAACCCTTGTCGTAAAACCATACGACCTCTATATCGTTTCGCCTGGAGTAGGGAAACTCTCTGTGTGGGACTCTAGAGACTCGACTACTACGCTGGCAGTGGGTTTAACCACAGACCGCAAGCAGCACTAGCTGTACGTAACGGTCCCCAGGTAGATGTCGATAAGAAGGCCGATGAGGAAACCCATCCGAACTCCTACTGAGTCTGATGTGACAATCTCCATACAGTCCGGTCCGTTCGTCTTAGACTATCGCATATCGGGCCTAGGGGGGCGGCAAGCGTCAGTCCCCTAATAGCGGTATAAGTCGTGTCGGAGGGAAGCCCATTACACCCTGAGAAACTACTGGAACCTACCAGCAAATCTCGCTTGCCCTGGCCAGGGACTTTGCGTAATGGCTCTCTGACACAGCGCGATATCAACTCCCAATACCGGGAGAGACGAATCATGTCTAACCGCCACTGCCTCCAAGTACTCGGGACTGCACCCAACTGCTACCTGTTTGCACGACTCCTTTGAGCCGTGGTAGGGTAGCAATCTAAGAATAGTGGGACACACTCGAGGCGAAGTAGCAGTGTCAAGTCTGTGGACTATGCTGTACTCATGTCACCTGGGAACTGTTCACTGACGACTGGTATAAAACCAACCAACAGTTCCCTGTGAGTCCTGTCCGGTGTACCCGTAACCTAACGAGCACCTGTATACTATCTCCAGTACGACGTACTGACGGCTGTGGGACAGACCATCTCCCCAACTGGGATGAGAAGCGTACACACTAGTCTACTCCGGAGTATCGATGCTCTGTCTCGATAATCCAACGACTAGGGACCTGAATAAGGATGTGCTTGTAGACTACCCAGCCCCCACTAGTGTGACTGTCATCACAACGCTGGTAGTCAAGCAAGATCCTAAGAGCTCTATCAATACGTATACTCACATATTAAGATAGAAAAACCAAGTAGCATACTACCATATTTAGCAAGACTGTTATCTACATGTGAATATCCCAAGCTTCCATTAAGTAATATACAAACTAGTATGATACAGTAATGGCCTTCTAGGGCATAAACACTAACAATCTCCCACTTGCACTAGGGCCATGTACTGGCATATCGAAGACCAATGATCTCGAGTAGCCTCTCGAACTGAATCTGAGGTAGGGCCTTCGTGAATGGATCGGCAATGTTCTCTTCAGAAGCAACTCTCCGAACCTCGATCTCCTGACGATCAATGATCTCCCTGATCAGGTGATACCGCCTCAAGATGTGTCTGGACTTCTGATGGGACCTTGGTTCCTTTGCTAAAGCTATAGCTCCGTTGTTGTCGCAATACAGAAGTATTGGATCAACTATGGTAGGAACCACCTGAAGTTCTGTTAGGAACTTCTTCATCCAGACTGCTTCTTTTGCGGCATCGCAAGCAGCTATATACTCCGCTTCTATCGTCGAGTCAGCAACGGTGTCCTGCTTGGAGCTCTTCCAGCACACCGCCCCTCCATTGAGGGTAAAGACATAACCCGACATGGACTTGGAATCGTCCTTATCACTCTGGAAGCCGGAATCAGCAAAGGCCTCCAACCTGAGGTCTTTTCCGTCGTAAACCAAGAACATCTCCTTAGTCCTTCTCAGGTACTTGAGAATGTTCTTTACTGCTATCCAGTGCTTCTCCCCTGGGTCTGACTGATACCGGCTTACCACGCTCAGTGCGTAAGCTACATCTGGTCTGGTGCACAACATCGCATACATTATAGAGCCTACCGCAGAAGCGTAGGGTATAATAGACATGCGTTCCCTTTCCAAATCAGTCTTGGGAGACATCTCTTTGGAGAGGGTGATTCCGTGACAAGCCGGTAGATTACCGTGCTTAGAATCTTCCATACTGAATCTTTTCAGTACAGTGTCGATATACCTGGACTGCGAAAGTCCCAACATCCTCTTGGATCTATCACGATAGATCCGGATCCCCAGAATGTAAGAGGCATCACCCAGGTCTCTCATGGAGAACCTGTGTGACAAGAATCCTTTGACAGATTGTAGCATAGGAATGTCATTTCCTATCAATAGAATGTCATCCACGTACAAGACGAGGAATACAACACTTCTGGCTACAACTTTACTATATATGCACGGTTCATCTGGGTTTTTTACAAAGTCATATTCTTTGACTGTCTCATCAAAACAGATGTTCCAACTCCGCGATGCCTGCTTTAGTCCATAAATGGACTTAAGCAGCTTGCATACTTTCCCGCTGCTCCCACTCTGATTGAAACCCTCTGGCTGATCCATATAGACGCACTCTTCTAAATTTCCATTCAGAAAAGCCGTCTTTACGTCCATCTGCCAGATTTCATAATCATGGAAGGCAGCAATAGCAAGAAGGACCCGAATGGATTTGAGCATAGGCACTAGAGAAAAAGTTTCGTCATAGTCCAAACCGGGTCTTTGACGAAAACCCTTTGCAACAAGTCTAGCCTTATAGGTTTCCACCTGTCCATCTACACCAATCTTTTTCTTGAAGATCCATTTGCATCCTATGGGTTTTACCCCATCTGGAGCAAAGTCCAAAGTCCATACTTTGTTGGTGTACATGGACTCCATTTCGGTCCGCATTGCATCTAGCCATCGTACCGAGTCGCCGCTCTGGATGTCCTGCTGGAAGTCAGTAGGTTCATCATCATCTATGATGCAATCCTCTCTATCCCCATCTATGAGAAAACCGTAGTATCTCTCAGGCGGATGAGACGGCCTACTACTCCTGCGGAGGGGTGCGGGAATTTCCTGTTCTTCTTGAACTCCGGTTCTACCAAACTTTCAGTAGCAGTTTGTGGTTCTGGAATTTCTTCCAGTTCTATTTCGCTCCCACTTATTTCCTTTTCTAAAAACTGATGTTCCAGAAAATGGGCATTACGAGAAACAAAGACCTTTTGTTCCTCTACGTAATAGAAATAATATCCCTTGGAGTTCTTTGGATATCCCACAAACATACATTTTACTGAACGTGCCTCGAGCTTGTCCACATGCTGCTTTTTAACAAAAGCTGGACATCCCCAAATCTTCATATGCTGAAGATGGGGTTTCTTCCCAGTCCACATCTGATATGGAGTGGTAGGCACAGTCTTGGTAGGAGCCCTGTTCAGAAGATATGCTGCTGATTCTAGCGCATAACCCCAGAAAGATCGCGGTAACTCAGCATTACTCATCATGGATCGTACCATATCTAATAGGGTTCGATTCCGTCTCTTCGATACATCGTTATGCTGTGGAGTGTATGGAGGAGTAAGCTGAGAGAGAATTCCTTTCTCTTTTAGGTAACCTAGGAACTCGGCACTTAAGTATTCACCACCTCGATCAAATCTAAGTGTCTTGATACTTTTGCCGGTTTGGTTTTCTACTTCATTCTTATACTCTTGGAATTTCTCAAAAGTCTCGGATTTATGTTTCATCAGATAAATAAATCTGTATCTTGAGTAATCATCCGTGAAAGTAATGAAATAGGAAAAACCACCTCTTGCTTGTGTAGATATTGGACCACATACATCGCTGTGTATGAGTCCTAAGAGCTCGCTCGCTCTTACTCCTTGTCCAGTAAATGGAGTCTTTGTCATCTTTCCTTTGAGACAAGATTGACAAGTGTCATAAGTTTGATACTCGAACGAGTCCAAATATCCTTCTCTATGCAACTTAGTCAACCTTCTCTCATTGATGTGACCTAGTCTACAATGCCATAAGAAAGCTTTATTTAAATCTGGAGACTTTCTTTTTAGTGTGTTCTGGACATTGAAAATTTGGAGTTGGTTTAAAACATATATACCGTTATTCAGTGTACCGGACCCAATCAAACCATGATTAAGGTGGATGTTAACAACATCTCTTACAAACGTGAAATCATAACCTTTATTTGATAACAAGGAAACTGATATGATATTACACGTTAAGCTTGGTACAAAAAAACAGTTATGTAAAACCAAAATGTGTCCACTCGTCAATCCTAGGTGATAATCCCCGACGGACGCAGCTCCCACGCTAGCTCCGTTAGCAACCTTTAGGGTCATATCACCTTTCTTCAGCACTCTACGGTTTCTCAGTGCCTGCAATGAATTGCAAATATGAGATCCTGATCCGGTATCCAATACCCAGGAAGTAGAGTTGATTGACAGACAATTATCAATTACAAACACACCTGAAGTCGAAGCCACAGCTTGCTTCGGTTCCTGGTTCTTGGCGTTCCACGCCTTGCAATCCTTCTTCCAGTGCCCTTTCCTGTGACAATGGAAGCACTCATCCTGGCCAACTACCGGTACCGCAAACTTTTTCTTTCCCTTTCCTCCCACCTTACTAACACCTCCTCTAGGTCTGGGGACGGCCTTCTTCTTCCTTCCTTTGGCCCTAGCCTTGGACCCGGAAGAAGATGCACCGCCAACAAACATAGCGGGTGTTTCCCTTGCCTTCTGCAAGGTGCCCTCTGCGCTCCTTAACATGTTCAGGAGTTCCGGAAGTTCAACTTCTTTTCTTTGAATGTTGAAGTTCAGGATAAACTGGGCGTAGGTGGAAGGAAAGGACTGGAGAATAAGGTCTGTATAGAACTCATTATCCAAAGTCGTCCCAAGGTTTGCGAGCTCTTCTATATAGCCGATAATCTTTAGGACATGTTCTCCTACCGATGACCCGACAGCCAACCTCGCTCGAAACAAGTTCTTTGAGGTCTCGTATCTTGCTATACGAGATTGCTCTCCATAAAGTTCCTTTGTATGGAGAAATATGGCATCAAGTTCCATATCCTCGTGCCTCCTCTGATGTTCATTGTCCATCGAGGCAAGCACGATGCACTTGGCTTTCGCGCAATCAAAATCCCAGGTTTTACGGATTTCCTTATCCGCATTACTGGATTTGGGACCAGGGACAGCAGGTGCCGTAGCGGTGAGGACGTACCCCAATTTGTCATAGGTCAAAGCCATTTTGACATTCCGCAACCAATCTTTATAGTTTGGCCCTGTCAGTATATTTTTCTCTAAAAGTAACTTAAGTCCAGTCATTTTCAGGGTCGCTGCAATTAGGAGAGAGAGAAGAAAACTCTTTAGCATGATGCTCTTGCAAGTTTAGAGTGGTTTTTAGTTTATCTAAACTGGATGGCTCCCACTGTTTCTCGAATCCTTCCTCAAACCATAAAAGAAGAATTAGCCAGGACTATTCTCACTGTACAATTCTTGCTTAATCGTTCAGCCAGGCCAGTGTCGATACTTCGAGGGAGGTTTTCCGACGCTTTCACGAAGTTCCTTAATTAGAGAACCTCTTTTCTCTGGGGGCGTAACCCCGCTGACACCTTTCTGGACACCTACTTGGTTTATAGCATTGATCGTTAAGTGACGAATATCCTGATAAGTAGCATATACTCACAGTAGGATCGGGATCCAAATATCATCGTATGATAATATTGAAGGAATGCTACCAACATTCATCAAACTCCAAATGGTATGCATCTCTTTGCAAATTTCAGTTTCTGTAGAAATTCCCGATATATGTTTTTACCCCATGCTCTTATGACCTTGGCTTTGGTCAAAATGTCATAAGTCACATGTCAAGTTCTACCCGTGATTATCTTGTCAATTTGAACCCATCCGTATATACCCCTGACTTTGGTCAAATGATAATACGACTGTCCCAAACCAACTCATCTATCTTATACAACAAATGAAAACCCAGCAGCTACCAAACACTATGCCTTGACTTTGGCCAAAATGCATAGCTTGAATACTACTGAATACCCAAATGAAATGACGAAGGGCTACGAATGGTTTTGGCGAAACCGTGAACGTAGTGAACTTGATATAACCGAAGGAACCTGATAGCTTTTAAAAGGAGTGGTTAAAGCTCCGCATTTAAAAATATCTGTTTTTAAAATTAACCGAGTGGTTTCTTTTAAATTGTTCCAACGATTAAAACTTTGGTTTATTTTTCTTTGCATTATAGATAATGCGTCCCATCATTAACCTATCATTGCAGAGAACAACGAAAATATGACGTCCTCTTATGCCATCCGTATTCGCCACTGGGTCCCGTCATTACCCGTTAGGTTACTTAACTAACGACAGAGCGGGGACTGGGCTAGCGCGGGTGTAAAACATAAGTGACGTCTAAATAGCTATCATATATATAGATATTTTACATTCGTCTGATGCAATGATATTCATTCCAGATCACGGATGAACTTTATTGGGTTTGCAAGCAATCCGTATTTCTTTTGAGCCTGCAAGAAAAGACGGATTACACAGTTGTGATGAATAGCCATTACCCCACCCAAGACCCCTACGGGTACGGCAAACTACCCGCCCGGCAGTTTGTGTACCCCACCTTGGATCTGTTCTAGGAGTAAAAACAGTAAAATGAAATAATACAACGGTGGCTACAACCGCAACCTGGATGTGCCCCGCAAAATAATATTACAACAAATTACATTTACATCAAATGAATTAAATAATAACCCATCACATAACCCCGGCTAAACATCACAACAGTCCAACACAGTTCATATGCACAAACAGATAAAATCCATTACAGAAATGTGCAACCCCCTGCCAACCGACATACTAGCAGTTAGGGGAGGTTTACGAACACATTATACAAACACAGATATAATCCAACAAGCAAATACTGTATAATTTCGATCGATTAAACACTTTTAATTTTTCTCCAATACTTCTCTGTAATTCTGAAACCTGAGCAAAAATTAAAAATTTCCAGAAAATACCAAATATCACAGAGAAGCAACACAGAAAAATTGGGTTCCTGAATCGTCAACTCGGCGGAGGAAGCGCGGCGGATCGGTGGGATCCGCCGCGGTTCCGCGGCGCTTTAGACGATTCAGGGGCCCAAATTTCTTGGGTGTTCTTCTACTGTCTTTTCAAGCTTTCTGAACATCCCTGAAAATTTTTGGGCTTCATTTAAAAATCGACAGAAACTTGGGATTTCGGGTTTTTCCGTTCGAAATTCATACAAATTTGCAAGTAAGTTATTTATTATTTTGCGAGGCTCTGATACTACTGTAAGTCGATGTACAACACCCCAATACTTGTGGGGAGGCGGAAACTTTAAAAACGAACTTGTTTAAAACACAAACATCGACTAACCGCTTGAATCGAAGCTAAACGATAACTAACTACAAACATAAAGTTTCTATGCTACTATGTTTAGGGATTATACCTAACGAATCGTGTCCTTCGTCTTTGCGAACTCCACCTCCTCCTCGGCCTTCTCGAAGTAGTAGACGATCCACCCGAGAGCTTTACTCCAAGGTTAGCCTCCAAACTTGAGGCAACTAAACTTCTTTAAGTGCTAATCAAAGAAGCTAGGTGAAATAGAGTGAGGGTTATGGTTTAATTAGTCTAACTAATCCTTGTACTCAACACATGAGAGGGGAGGATTAGGGTTTGAAGAGGGAGAGCTTGAGGAGAGAGAAGGTGAGGATAATAATGAAGTGAGAATAATGAGTTATGATAATATATATCAAGCATTTTTTTTATCAAGAAAAGAAAAGAAATGAATTTAACAACCATGCTTGATAATATCTAGTGATGATTCACATCCATGAGTCATTAAGCAATTATGAAGCATTAATGACATGGATGAATCATCCATATGACTCACTAATCACATTCATTGTATATGCCACCTAAACCCCCTTAGTCACCACCTTCTAGAAGCTTCTCGCGCAATTACGAGAACGCCCCTCCTTTCCGCAAAAATACGGAAAAACTTTAGACTGTATAAATCCAATAACCGGATACCAGTAACTGGCTTAAACCAAAGCCGACTGGTAAAAACTGTCCGAAAGTCGTACGTGCGTAAACACACGTATGCGTCCGAACCCTTGTCGTAAAACCATACGACCTCTATATCGTTTCGCCTGGAGTAGGGAAACTCTCTGTGTGGGACTCTAGAGACTCGACTACTACGCTGGCAGTGGGTTTAACCACAGACCGCAAGCGGCACTAGCTGTACGTAACGGTCCCCCGGTAGATGTCGATAAGAAGGCCGATGAGGAAACCCATCCGAACTCCTACTGAGTCTGATGTGACAATCTCCATACAGTCCGGTCCGTTCATCTTAAACTATCGCATATCGGGCCTAGGGGGGCGGCAAGCGTCAGTCCACTAATAGCGGTATAAGTCGTGTCGGAGGGAAGCCCATTACACCCTGAGAAACTACTGGAACCTACCAGCAAATCCCGCTTGCCCTGGCCAGGGACTTTGCGTAATGGCTCTCTGACACAGCGCGATATCAACTCCCAATACCGGGAGAGACGAATCCTGTCTAACCGCCACTGCCTCCAAGTGCTCGGGACTGCACCCAACTGCTACCTGTTTGCACGACTCCTTTAAGCCGTGGTAGGGTAACAATCTAAGAACATTGGGACACACTCGAGGCGAAGTAGCAGTGTTAAGTCTGCGGACTATGCTCTACTCATGTCACCTGGGAACTGTTCACTGACGACTGGTATAAAACCAACCAACAGTTCCCTGTGAGTCCTGTCCGGTGTACCCGTAACCTAACGAGCACCTGTATACTATCTCCAGTACGACGTACTGACGGCTGTGGGACAGACCATCTCCCCAACTGGGATGAGAAGCGTACACACTAGTCTACTCCGGAGTATCGATGCTCTGTCTCGATAATCCAACGACTAGGGACCTGAATAAGGATGTGCTTGTAGACTACCCAGCCCCCACTAGTGTGACTGTCATCACAACGCTGGTAGTCAAGCAAGATCCTAAGAGCTCTATCAATACGTATACTCACATATTAAGATAGAAAAACCAAGTAGCATACTACCATATTTAGCAAGACTGTTATATACATGTGAATATCCCAAGCTTCCATTAAGTAATATACAAACTAGTATGATACAGTAATGGCCTTCTAGGGCATAAACACTAACACAGTGTACGGTATCTAAGTGATGTCTTCCTACACGGCATATGATGCGATTAGTTAGGACAGTCGCGTGACTTTGTTGACCTTAGTTAAGGGTCATGTGGGTGGGTCTAACTAATCACGAAATGACGGGTAGAACTTGACTAGTACTTATGATTTGTTGACATAGTTAAGGTCATAAGTGCTAGGGGTAAAATTCTTTACCGAGAGTTTCAAGTGTTGAAATTTGCAATGAGATTGCATACCTTCTATGTGATAGTTGGATCCCGATACCCACTGCGAGTAATTGTTACTCCTAGGAGAGTTTTGCACTTTGCAATTAGCCGATCAAGTAGGTGTCTAGAAAGGTGTCAACGGGGTTACGCCTCTGGGAAAATGAGGTTTACTGTAATTAGGTCCGTGCGAAAGCACGGGGAACCTCCCTCAAAGTACCGACACTGGCCTGGCTGAAAGATTGGCGAACTTGTAGAGTGTAATTAATCTCGGATAGTCTTTCATGTTAAGGTTTGAAGGAAGGTTTGATAAAAACAGTGGGAGCCATCCTGATTAGATAAAATATATAACCAATCTAATCTTGCAAGAGCGCACGCAGAGTGTTTTCTTCTCTCTCTCTCCAGGTAGCGACCATATCACGCCTTAATCAAGATAATAATATGGAGTATTGACCGAACCCGCTTGTTATACTGAGCTGGGGAACGTTGGTCCCGCTCCAACTTATAATTGTTATAAGGCAGAGCAGGAAATAGGGGAATACCAGAATTCATATGCCGCCCAAACGAAGAAAATGCATGTGATGCATCTCCTTCGGGTGTGTTCATTACAAAGAACCGTTTCTCAGTATCCTCTGCATCCTGGGTATTTGATACCGGATCAGGATCCCAGATATGTAATCTGTTACATAGGGCTACAGAAAGGTAGAAAACTGAGAACGGGTGATAAGTTTCATGAGACAGAAAACGGGGCAAGTGTTGCAGCCAAGTCTGTTGGTCACTGTCACCCTGTATTACCAATACATTGATTCTGAATAAATGATATTAGATACCGAACCTGATATACAAAATCATATCTGTCTCTTTATTAGTAAAGAAATGATAAAATTTTGTATTGATGGATAATGTTTTGAACATTTCCTATATCAAAAGTTGATCGGTTCAGGCACGTTATCTAAAAGCATTGATGTTCTAAATCAAACTACAGTTCCTAGTATACAGAACACACACAAGAGGAAGAGTTCAGAAATGAACGAATCATTCTTGAGGCATTGTAGACTAGGTCATATCAATGCGACCCGACTGGCTGAAGTTACATATTAGATGCATATTTAAATCAGTTTGAATTTACATCTTGTGAAACTTTCCAGTCATGTCACAAAGATAAAATGACCATAGCTCTGTTTATTGGAAACAGAGAAAGAGTTAGTAAACTCTTGGGACTGATGCATGATGATGTATGTAAGGTCTCCTGTCTACATATGCCAGGACCGGTTCTTTGTACTTCACTACATTCTCTGATGATCTCTCAAGATTCAGTCATATGTTCCTGTTGAAACATAAGTCCGAACCTTTTGAGATATTCACAGAATATAAGTTAGAAGTAGAGAACCAAAATACGGGTATAAGTATTATGTCCTATGATAAGATCAGGGAGGAGAATACTTGTGCATGGAATTCTTGGACTATTCTAAAAGAAAATGAGATTCTCTCTCAGTATTACTCCTTTGAATACACCACAGCACAACTGTGTATCAGGGCGGAGCAATAGCACCCTATATGATATGGTGTGCTCTATGATGAGTATCACTGAGTTACCTGTTTCTTTTCAAAAGGGTTATGCACTTGAGAAGCTGCATACCTATTGAATTGGGTTCGAATCAGATCAGTGCCTACCACTCCATATAAGATATGGTGTGGGAAGAGCCTCTCTCTTAAGTAAGTTAAGATTTGGGATTGTCCGGCCTATGTCAAAAGCAAAATCCGGACAAGATCGAGGCAATGTCAGTTCTGTAGAATTGGAAAGGTTCCAGCTATACAAAACTGCAGCTGATGATTTGACAGAACCAAAGGATTCAATGGTTCCCGACGAACCTCAGCCTCTCCGCCGATTTGGTAGGGTTCCTCATCCGCCTGGGAGATACCTCGGTTTCTCGATGACAGTGGGAGCGAGGAATGCATCATGAGATGATGACCCAACTAGTTTCGAGCAGGCCATCGAGAGTGGGGACTCTGTAAGAATAGCTGGATGCTTAGCGATCTGAGATGGAATCCATGTACACCAGCAAAGTATGGACTTTAGCTGCTATATCTGAAGGGTTAAATCCCCATCAGGAGCAAGTATATCTTGAGAAGATTACTTGGTGTAGATGGAAGGGTTAAGACTTTCAAAGCTAGACTTGTTAAAGTTTTTCGTCATCGACCAGGCGTGGATAATGATGAAACATTTTCAGGGACTATGCTTAAGTCCATTCAGATCCTACTTGTCACGGCTACATACCATGACTACGATATCTGGTGGTTGGGTGCCATGACTGTTTTTCTAAATAATGATTTAGAAGAGAACGTCTATAAGAACACAGCCAGAGGGCTTCGTAAACAGTGGGAGCAGCTGAAACGTGTGCAAGTTGCTTTACAAAATGAAGCAGGCATCGCGGAGTTGGAACGTCTGTTTTGATGTGGTAGTCGAAGTATTTGACTTCATCAAAATGGTAGATGAACCTTGTATATATAAAAAGGTAGTAGGGAGTATGGTGGTGATCCTCGTAGAGTACGTAGATGACATACTCTTGATAGGGAAGGAGTTTCCTATACTACGGTCGGTCAATCTCCTCTTATCACAAGGATTCTCCAAATAGGATTAAGGTGAATCACTGAAAAGGTTCTAGAGTGATAAGGACAACTGAATGTCAGTCACAGGTATTGTCTTTACCCTCAGTAGAGGGACGGTATGTTGGAAGAGTTCCAAGCTAGATACCGTGGCAAACTAAACGATAAAGGCTGATAACATCGCTATTAAAG
Organism: Agapanthus africanus; assembly: GCA_030015575.1. Lineage (NCBI taxonomy): Eukaryota > Viridiplantae > Streptophyta > Magnoliopsida > Asparagales > Amaryllidaceae > Agapanthus > Agapanthus africanus. Next base: position 303,778,244 of record JASDDO010000016.1, on the reverse strand, counting down.
ATACTACCAAAGAGGAAGTTTGGGTGTATATTGGTTCATAAGATGAACTAGGTTCCTACCATTGTACGACAATGGAAGTGTGGCTTTTGCCCAGGAACCCTGGTCCCATCAGTGACCCAGACATATTCTGAGGCAGCATCACCTGATCATGGAGATAGATGATCTCTAGGGTGATCGAGGTTAGGAGAGTAGACTCAGAGGACAACACGGCGGATCCACCCACAAAGGCTTTTTCCAAGAGAGAGACTTATATGGGATGGTTGAGTATGTGATACTGCAACCACTGCTACAGATGGCCCTAGTGCAAGTGGGATATTGTAAGTTATATGTATGCCCTAGAGGCCATTACTGTACATTGGATGTATATTGTAGTGGATGCTGGGACATATATAGGTAGGACTTTCTTGCTCGACATGATAGTACACTATCTGGTTACTCTTTATCTTAACATGTATACTTTCTGTCTCTCTGCTACATGTTGATAAAGCCCTTAGGATGTGTACTCGACTTCCAGGACTATGATGCAGATCATACTAGTGGGGCATGGGTAGTCAATGAGTACATCCTTCAATGTTCCTAGTCGTGGGAATATCGAGACGGGGCATCGATATTCCAGAGTAGACTAGCGTATATCTTCTCGACCCATGCGATGGGCGATGGATGATCCCATATCCATTGGTGTTTGACATCAGAGATGGTATGCGGGTGCTCAGTGGAGACTGGGTACACTGAACGGACTCGCCGAGAACTCCCAGATGGTATTATACCTCACGTCAGATGGCAGTTCTCAGGTGACACTGGTACAGCTTAGTCTGTTGACCCGAGATCGTCATAGAGTCTTGTGTGTCTCCCACTGTGCTTTGATTTCCACCCTACCACGGCTCTACTGAGTCGTGCAAACAGGTGGTTTTTGGGTACAATCTCGATTCACATGGAGGCAATGAGCGATAGGAGGGGATTCGTCTCTCTCGGTATTGGGGGTTGATGTTGTGCTATGCTCGACTGGCCATAACAGAAAATCCCTGGCCAGGGTTGCCGTGATATACTGGTAAGAGTTATCAGTAGTTTCACGATTGTTATGGACCTTACGTCGGCATAACTTATCAAGCTACTGGGGTCTGACGTTTACCACCCCTAGGCGAGATATGCGACATATCAGACGAACAGACCGGACTGTACGGTAAGTGTTACTGGTTGGATTCACAGGAGTGTAAGCGGGCATGCTCGTCGATCTTCTGATCGCTCAATACCCGGGTGGCCTTTACGTTTAGTAGACCGCTTGCGGCTTGTGGGTGCTTGATATGATCATCATCTGCTGCCGGCGTATTGACGAGTCTTTAGAGTCCTACACAGAGGTTTCCTGGCTCAAGCGAAATGAAATAGCAGCGCATATGAGATATGTGCGGGACCGCGAATAATGCGTGTATGTGATACCGTATTCTATTCTCGTGATGGATGTATCGAATGGTCGTATGCGATATAACCTAGTTATCGAATCGAAGATTGATTCGATAAGTCGATACATTGGATACTAGTCGGTTTTATGCGATATGACCGGATCGTTAAATCAAGTGTTGATTTAATGATTTAATGTATAATTATATATTTGATATATTACTTTGCATTAACTAGTATTTGTTCACTTTAGATGGAACTTGATGTACACAAGTTGTATATGTGATATACTTTTGTGCACAAGATTGTATCATGTTTGACGATACATGCAAACTTGGGTGTGTATGATTAAACCATGGTTATGTTAATGGTTAGGGTTTTGATTTACTTATTTAGTTATTCTTTTTATTTATTTTTGGGCAAAATAAATCATGGTGGCTTTCTTTGTTTGCTACTTGAAGCTTCTTGAAGCTTTGAATAGTCTAGCTAGTTTGTCTTTTGCCTTAACCCTAACCATTCAACCTAACCATAGTTTATTCTCTACACCTAAATATGGTTGCAATTATGATAAGTATCATATTATTTCCTATTTTAAAAGACTTATCATAATTCATTTCTTCTTCTTCTTCAAAAAAGAAGAAAGCTTGCATCCATTAATGGCAACATGAGAAAAAGAGTGAGAAATCAAATTCCAAAGTGAACCCACTTCCTATTTATTCATGCTCTACCACTTGCCAAGTAGTATAGGGTGTTTTCTTCACAAGTTTCATGACTTGTTGAAGGTGGAGCTTGATCTTGAGTTGCCTCGACGTAGATCATCTTTGGCATCGAAGTCGACGACCTAGCCCGCCCATTTCTCCGATGAAGCCGATGTTAGAGTCCGGGATCCGATATGGACAGCGGAGGGACGTCAACATGGAGCCATGGAGGTGGAGGACCGGATCTACAAAGGTTGTATTTTCGTTCACTCTTAGTTAAAGCCGTTAACTTGCTTGCATCGCCTCATTATCTAGTTAACGATCTGTATTAGGGTTTGTAGGCACATGAAAAATTTGAATTGGGCATGTTTGATTTGTTATGAGACTTCATTAGTGTGCCTAGGAACCCTACAAGTCAAAGAGTTTGACTTCATCAAAAACGTAGATGAACCTTGTGTATACCAGAAGGTTGCAGAGAGTACGGTCGTCTTTCTCGTATTGTACATGGATGACATACTCTTGGTAGGAAATGATGTTCTTATGCTGCACTCGGTCAAGCTCTTCTTATCACAAAGATTCTTAATGAAAGATCTAGCTGATGCCTCCTACATATTGGGAATTAAGATCTATAGAGATAGATCTAAACGGATGTTGGGATTGTCCCAATCCAGGTACATTGACACCATACTAAAGAGATTTAGTATGGAAGATTCCAAGCGTTGGAATTTACCCACGATCTCAGGAATGACTCTCTCCAAAGAGATGTCTTCCAAGACCGATTTGGAGAGGGCTCGCATGCAAGGGATACCTTATGCTTTGGCAGTAGGCTCTATCATGTACGCGATATTGTGCACTAGACCCGATATAGCATACTCACTAGGCGTAGTGAGTAGGTATCAAGCAGATCTGGAGAGAATCACTGGACAGCTGGACAACTGTGAAGAACATTCTTAAGTACTGGAGAAGGACTAAAGAAATGTTCTTGGTGTATGGTAACGGTGAACTCCAAATGGAGTCCTTTACCGATTCGAGCTTCTAGAGTGATAAGGACGACTCTAAGTCGGTCTCGGGTTTTGTCTTCACCCTTAATGGAGGGGCGGTTTATTGGAAGAGTTCCAAGCAAGAAACCATGGCAGCCTCGACGATGGAGGCTGAATACATCACTGCCAACGATGCTGCCAAAGAGGCTGTCTGGATGAAGAAGTTCATAACTGAACTTGGAGTGGTTCCATCTATCGAGCATTCAATACCTTTGTATTGTGATAACAATGGAGTTGTGGATTTGGCCAAGGAACCCAGGTCCCATCAGCGATCCAGGCATATTCTGAGACGGTATGACCTGATTCGGGAGATAGTTGATCGCCGGGAGATCGAGATCAGGAGAGTTAACACGAAGAATAACACGGCGGATTCACTTACGAAGGTCAAACCCCAGATACAATTTGAGAGTCTCTTCGAGATGTTGGGTATGAGATACTACAACAAATGGCCTTAGTGCAAGTGGGAGATTGTTAGTTGTATGTATGCCCTAGAGGCCATTATTGTACATGATTGTATATTATAATAGATGCTTGGAGATATATAGAGATGAATTTCTTGCTCGATATGATAGTATGCTATCTGGTTGCTCTTTATCTTAACATGTAGACTTGTATCATGATACTGTCTTTCTCTCACATGTTGATAAACCCCTTAGGATGTGTACTTGACTACCAGGACTATGATGGAGATCATACTAGTAGGGCCAGGGTAGTTCATAAGTTCATCCTTTAATTATTCCTAGTCGAGGGTGTATCGAGATGGGGCATCGATATTCCAGAGTAGACTAGCGTATACGCTTCTTGACCCATTTGATGGACGATGGATGATCCCATATCCATTGGTGTTTGACATCAAAGATGGTATACAGGTGCTTAGTAGATACTGGGTACACTGAACAGGACTCGCTGAGAACTCCTAGATGGTATTATACCTGACGTCAGATAGCAGTTTTCAGGTGACACCGGTACAGGTTAGTCTATAGACTCGAGATCGTCATAGAGTCTTGTGTAATTCCCACTGTGCTTTGATTTTCACCTTACCATGTTCAAGAGAGCATGCAAAACGGTGCTTTTTGGGTACAGTCCCGAGTCACGTGGAGGAAATGAGTGATAGGAGGGGATTCGTCTCTCCCGGTATATAAGGTTAATGTTGCGCTGTGCTCGATTGGCCATAATAGGAAGTCCCTAGCCAGGGCTGATATGAAGATTTACTGGTAAGTGTTATCAGTAGTTTCTCGACACGTTATGAGCCTCAAATCGGCATGACTTATCAAGTTATTAGGATCTGACGTTTATCACCCCTAGACTCGATATGCGACATATCAGACGAAGAGACCGGACTGTACGGTAGTATTACTTGTTGGATTCACAGAAGTATGGATAAGCATGCTTGTTGATCTTTTGATCGCTCAATACCCGGGTAGCCGTTACGTCCAGGTAGTACTGCTGACGGCTTGTGGGTGACTGATATGATCATCACCTACTGCCGGCGTATTGACAAGTCATTAGAATCCTACACAGAGGTTTCCTAGCTCATGCGAAACGAAGTATGGCACATATGTGATATGTGCGGGACTGAGATTAATACTTGTATGTGATACAGTATTCTAATCTCGCGATACAGGTTATATGTGATATAGCCAGATTGTTGAATCAAGTGTTGATTCAATGATATGTTATATGTATATGTGATATACATATAAATGATATTAGTCGGTTGTATACGATACAGCCGGGTTATTAAATCAAGTGCTGATTTAATAATTTAATGTGTAATTATATATTTGATATATCAATATACATTAACTAATATTAGCTCACTTAAGAAAATGTTTTCTCTTTATACATTTAATATATATGATATATGTTAATGTATTTATTTTTGGTCATGCTAGCAGATACATTGGACTTGGGTGTGTGAGACTCATACCATACTTAAGATAATGTGGGGTTTTAATTAAGGGAAAATCAAAATTAGGTGGAAATTTGTCATGGCTTATGAAGCTTGGAGACACTTATGGAAACCTTGACTTAGTCCACTAATTTTGTTTTATTTTAGATATTTATTAACCTAACCATTATCTTTAGCCTTGGTTAAGTCTCTACATGAGTTATATATGATATTTTCTCGCACATGGTTCATGAATTGATCACTTGATCATTTTCTTCATCTCCTTCATTTTGCTATCTTGCTTTGGGTGAGAAAAAGAAAAGAGTGAGAGAAAAATAATTCTACAGTGAGCAAAATTCCTACTTCAATAACTACCCATTTAGTATAGGTTGTTTCTTCACTAGTTCATCAATTAGTGAAGAGGTAGCTTGAGTTAGAGATTCTTCGACGTAGATCATCTTCGGCCTCGAAAATCCTTGAGCAAGCTCGTTCCTTTCACCTAGTGGAGCCAAAGGAGAGTCCGGGACATCACTATTTGGAGCAAAGAGACTACTACACGGAGCTTTAGAAGTGAAGGACCAGTCTACAAAAGTTGTATTCTCATTTCACTTAGTTTAAAGTTGTTTACATGTTAGTTAAACCCTAATTATCTAGTTAGATCCTTGGTTTGGGTTTCTTAACTCTCTAGATTTTTTTAAAATTGCATGCTTGATGCCTTAGAAAACCCAGAGAGGGTGCTAAGGAACACAGCACGCATATAGTATTCTTATAACCCTATAGGTTAGGTGTGTGTGTGTGTATAGTATCCTAGTACTACGGTTGCGGGGGTGCTAAATGCTATCTACCTGACTTCCCCCGTAGATATACTGTTGGCTATAGTGCCCTCAAGTCAATTATTGAATCGCAGGCACGCGATTGCTATGATTGAGGGAGGACCTATACCGGTAGAACAGTCTTACTCGAGATGATAGCATGCTATTTGGTTTGTCTTTATCATCATGTACATGCTTCAGGTCGTATTACATATCACAATTACATGTTGATAGAGCCTATAGGATTCTTGCTTGACTACCAGCATTATGATAGCGATCATATATGTGGGAGCTAGGGGTCTATAAGCACATCCTTAAATGTCCCTAGTCATGGAAGTTTCGAGACTGGGCATCAATACTCCAGAGTAGACTAGTGTATACTGATCAAGACCCCGACAAGGGACGGTGGCCAGGTCTCATAAGTCATTGGCGTTAGTTTGTTCACCTAAGATAGTATACAGGTGCTCATTGGGTTATGAGTACACAGGACGGACTCGCCGGGAACTTGCTAGTTGGTATTATACCAATTGTCAGATAGCAGTTCCTAGGTGACATGTGTACAAGTTAGTGTGTTGACCTGAGATCGTCATTGTCTCGTGTGAGTTCCCACTATGCTTTGATTACTACCCTACCACGGTTCTAAGGAGTCGTGCAAACAGGTTTTAGTTGGGTACAGTCCCAGCCATATGTAGGCAGTGAGTGGATCGTCGGGGATTCGCCTCTCCTGGTATTGGGGGTTGATGTCGCATTGTGCACGGTGGCTATCACCAGAAGTCCTCGACCGGGGTAGACGAGAATTACCGATCCAGGATCGATAGTTTCTCAGGTGGTGATGGGTTACATACCGATATGAATTATCGCGTCAGTAGGGGTCTGACTTTATCCACCCACCTAGACTCGATATGCGATACTCTTAGACGAATAGACCGGACTGTACGGATATTGTCACTGTCAGGCTCGGTAGGGGTTCAGGATGAGTTTTCTCGTTGGCCTTCTTTTCGCTCAGTACCTGGGTAGCCGTTACGTACAGCTGGTGCCTGTAATGCCTTAGATTTCGGTTAGTGTTAATTTAGACGATAATGCGGGTTTTTGGTAAAAAGTTTGCCAATTTGGGTTCCTCGCATTTTATAACATTTAATTAATAAATTATTATTATTTGTTATGGCTTGCACGCACGTGTGCACGTTAATGTGGGGGTTTGTTTGTGCTAATCTAGATTAGTGACCATGACAACTTAACCTAATCTAATCTTCTGCTTTAATCCATTCCTAATTCTTTGCTTTACCTTAATTCTAATCCTAGATATTTTGTGTGAGAAGAGAGATATTTCTTTTGGATGTGAGAGGAGGTGACATGGTGGTGGTGTGGATGCATTAATGGGGAATTAATGCAAGGGTACACTCACCCCTTACTCTCACCTCTCTCTTTCTCTTTATCTTTTCATTCTCTCTTTCTCCCACAATCATTCCCTTCTCATTTTCTGCATCTCTATTCACCTCAAACTGAACACTTGCATTTCCTACACAAAACTTCATCAAATCTTCTCAAAATCTCACAAAAATCACATCTTTTGCCTTAATTTGCCTCTTGGATGCCTTGGAGCTTGGGAAGTTAGGATCTTTGAGTTATTTTTGTTAGATAATGATCTTTTTCTGTTAGTTAAGTGTTTATTGTGTTGTGTGGCTTGTTAGTTTCAGTTTAGAACGCGTATAGTTTCGTTTCGGGTAAATATCGTATTTTTAGTATAGTTTTGGGTCTCGGATGATTTGCTATCAAACCAGGTATTTGTTGTAAAAGTTCCCATCACAGTGACCTAGTGTAGTGGCCTAGAACCTACCCTTAAAATACGAGCCCGTTCCCTTCTTGGACGGCTGCAGATTGAATGGTTATGGCCGCAATTTGCGGCCAGAGTGGGGACTGAGGTGGTGAGTTTTGGTGTAGGGATCTCTGGGGTTGTATGTGGTCTCATGGTATTTGCAACTTTTACAGATTGTTGGTATAACAAAATCTGGGATCATTTGCTTGTTTTCTTGCGTTTCATTTCACGCATTACGTTATCCGATACGGTTCGTGTTCTTTTTCGCTGTTGCTTTGAGTTGGTTTCGTTGTGTCGCTATACACGTTAGCCACAATACGAACACTTAAGAGTAAGTTTTGTGTTGTCGCATTGGTCAGCATAGTTTGTACTTGTTTTGGGTCTATTGCTAATGTACTTGCTTTGTTGTGTTATATTTTAGGTTCGCAGGCGGAGACTTCGGACGCTGCAAAGAAGGGGAAACAGGTGGTAGGCTTTACTTAGCCAGGAGCGTTGGTGAGTAGATTTAACATCTACAGGGGAATCGTCCGCATGGCGTTATGTGTCTGGGCTAGAGATGTTATGATATTGTCGCATATTCTATTGCATATATAGATTTGCGCATACACCTTATTGCTTAGTTATTTGTTGTGCTTGGACTTATACCCTTAGAACACTACACTATTATTGACGGCTCATATTGCACGAGCATTGATTTTATGCCACACACACCGTCAATAATTGCCATGACACGCACACACACATACATATCTGATATTGTTTGGTTAGGGATATTGAGACATTGATTCATATTCCTTGTTGCATATGATATATAACATACCTGTATACCTACATGCTTACACATATGCCTTGACATGCTTACATGCTAGTTACCTGTATACCTATATGGTATTGTACCATTAGTGATAGGTATATTTCACACATAATGACATAGCTACATGTATACCTTGCATACATACTTCACTTATACCTGGAGGGTATATTACATCATTACTGATAGGTAGATACATATACCTTGCTATACCTTTATGTTTACACATATATCTAGTTATAGCTACATGTTCACTTTTATTTGATGTTATATTGGACTTGGAGAAATTAGGAACCGCATGATATATGTATTAATTTGTTGTAGTTAAATAGCGGCTTTTCCTTTATATGCTCACATTACAGTTTTATGTTGCATATATTATATTCATAGATTTTCGTATTAAGTTATGGATTTTTCATGATGTTTTCTGGATTTGAGGACCGTGGTAGTTTCATGAAACTATGCATTATTTGAAAAACCCGGTTTCTCTTTATATGATATTTCAGCAGGCACCATGAGATTTATCGGTTCTAATATACATACCCTATGCGAGGAGGAGTCGGGGGCCGTGTGAGGGTACATGGTGGGGCCCGGAGGTACCGCGGTGTGAGAAAGGGATGTCGATGTAACATGTTGATGAGACTGACAGGGGAACCATACCTACCGGTGATAGTATTTATGACTAGGCGGTTATCGTAGGGATACTGATGGGAGTCATGTACGTATGGATACGTCAAAAGGCGAGTGTCAGAGCTAGGTACTCGGGTTTTCAGAATAGCGTATGATATGTAGCTATCAGGGGGCCAGTCGTGGTGACATCACCTGATAGATCTGTATTTATGTGTCGATACTTGACACTTGGTTTCATGATATTTTTACTCCTAAATATATATAACGGCGGAATGGGACGTTGTAATATATATATATATATATATATATATATATATATATATATATATATATATATTAGTGGAATGGGACGCTAATATATATATATATATATATATATATATATATATATATATATATATATATATATATATATATACATACATACATACATACATACTTACATACATATATATAGATACACACATACATATCAATTCATATACATCATCATAATTATTCATGCAAATATACTTAGGATATATGATATTCACTTGATATTGGATTCAGGATATCTAAGATTCACTAGATATTGGATTCAGGATATATGAGATTCACTTGATATTGGATTCAAGATATATGGGAATGGTATGTTTTATCCCATACTCCGCATTTATTGTTTATGCATTGCTTCATGTATTAGTAGTACCTGATAGAGTACCTTCCGTGACTGTTGCATTTACATACTCTTATTTTATATGCATTGCTTCATGTATTAGCTGTACCTGCTAGTGTACATTTCATGACTGCTGCATATATACATTGTCATATCATTGCTTCATGTATTAGTAGTACCTAATAGAGTACCTTACATGATTGTTACAAACAAATTGTCATATTATTGCTTCATGTATTAGTTGTACCTGCTAGTATACCTTTCATGACTATTTCATACATATGACCATTTATTTTTATTAGCTTGCATATGTTAGATTCGCGCTGTACGTGCATACTTGCGATTACCTGCATATGTTATTTAGTATTCATGAGTTGGCAACTCACCCCCGTTGTGTCATAGTGTTTTGCAGGTTGTTCCTCAGAGTAGTCGAGGCAGGCTATTCATCTATCATATCATCTTTTGTTACAGATACCGCTTCGGCTCATAGTGTGCAGTTTTTCTTAGGTGGGTTTTGTGGTTATCCGATATTGCTTATTGTATATTCGTTGTATCCATGTACTCTCCATCTACCATTATCTTGTATGACTTAGAGACTTGATGTGAGGACGTTATTGTATATTATTTTGGTGACTTGGATGTCTTTTATACATTTTTATTTATATCGTTTTTATTTCTTCTCTACGGAGTCGTATATCTGTTGTGGTGGTTGTTTTCCGCCTTTGGGCGTGTTTTTGCTCCCGTTTGGGGATGCTTTACTTATATTTATGTTGTACCCATTTTGGGGCCAGTTTTTACAAAGGAGGTGCTACCAAAATTTTAAAGGAAATAAAGTTGGACTTTAAAGAATTTGGGTTGAAATTTCAAAAGTTTTAAAATTTGTTATTATCACTTACTACTTTTGATGGTTTAGATTATTAGGTTTCGGCTTACTTAAATTGCGTTACGCCTATAGACGTTGGGTAGTTTAAGGGCCGTCACGTGCCAATTTCGGGTCGTAACAAAGTTGGTATCAAAGCGCTAGGTTTTACCTTTCGGAGTGTAGGATGACCTTGGTATGATGGAGTAGGTAGCTTAAGCAGAGTAACGTAGTGTGTGTATGTCCGCGGCATACTCACGATACGGTACTCCGCCTAAAGTGACCTAAGTACTAATTGCTTGAAATTCCTTCCTTGATAATACATATCCTTATGATTCGATTTCCGTGTTTTTATTGAATCTTATTTCCATTTATATCTTTTGCCGCCGATGACTATAGGGACTCAAAGTGATGCAGCGAGGGCCGAGGTCAGAGTTGACTCGAGTGGGACGAGGACTGATCAGGATGGCACGCTCGTTGCACAGGAGCAGATGGATCAGCCTTCAATAGATCGTATCGATAGGGTTGTGGCAGAGATGCAGGACTTGCGCCAGACGATGAAGTCCTTGGTTGAGGCCAGCAGAGCGCAGCGACAGGAAGTTGCCACCTCTATGACCCAGTTATTCCTTGCGGTCAGTATACAGAATTTCGTCACTTGCACAGCACCAGTGGATGCAGCCTTAGTTGACGAGGCATGTCTTCCAGAGACTTTGTGAGTTTCGGAGCAGAGGAGGACTCATGCAGGTGTGTCAGCCCTAAGATAGAGGCTTTGTCGCCGTGACAGGTTTCGTGCACGTCGCGGGAATAGTAGAGGCTTAGGACGAGGAGAGTTGGTTAGCTAGATCAGCCGTTTGTTGTGTTAACTTATGTCAGCGATTCTTTTGTTGCGCGACACGTGTTTCGGTCGTGTGCTAATCGGATAGGAGATAGTGATTCGTCCGTCATTTTGATCCTTCTAGAGAAGTTGGATTTGATGTTCTCCTGGGTACGGACTGGTTAGTTACGTGCTAGGCGTATGTGGACTGCCGCAAGAAAACAGTCAGGTTTTGTTTTCCCGCCGAGTCAGTTCTTGTTGTGCATGGAAGGACAGTAGTGCCGCCGCTCACAGCTTGAATTCAGCCTTTTTCGCTAGTCGGCTTTTGAGGAGAGGATGTCGAGGATTCTTAGTGTTCATTCATGATACCGGAGCCACAGTGGGTTTGTTGGACCGGGTTCCTATCGTGCGAGAGTTTTCCGATGTTGTTCTAGATGAGCCGGCGGAGCTTTGGGAGCTTAAGGATCTGCTGCAGAGTTGCTAGATAGGGGGGCTTGTGCGTCTGAGTGTTTCGCTTTGGGGAGCTTCTATTCTGTTCGTCAAGGAGAAAGACGTCAGTTTGAGGTTGTGTATTGATGGATCGTCAATTGAACCGGCTTACGGTGTGGATAGGTATCCCTTACCTCGCATTGGTGATTTCTTCGATCAGCTCCAATGTGCGAGACATTTTCTAAGTTTGTTTGGGATCAGGTCATCATTGGTTGCGGGTTCGGAGTGATAGCATTCCGAAGTCTGCTTTTGTGCGCTCTACGGGCAGTATGAGTTTTGGTGGTGTCGTAGGACTCACCAATGCCCTAGCGGCATTCATGGATGTAATGAACCAGATTTCTTCAGGCCGTTCCTCGACCAGTTTATTGTTGTGTTATTGATGAAATTCAGGTCTATTCTAAGAGTCGTGAGGAACGTGAGCAGCACTTAAGGATTTGTTGTACAGATACTGGGAGAGCACCAGCTATTTGCTAAATTCTCGGAGTGTTCATTCAGGCTTGATTGTGTTGACTCCTAGGTCTTGTAGTTACGGGAGACGGTTTCATATAGTCTCGAGGAAGATCGAGGCCGTACAGCTTTGGCCCAGACTTGTGTACGGGACGGAGGTCCGCAGATTTTTGGGCTTAGAAGGTTTTTGCCGCCGTTTCGTGCAGGATTGTTAGTGTATCGCTGCACCGTTTACTGAACTGACCGGAAAGGAGGTTTCTTTTCTATGAACTAAAGCATGTGTGTGGAGTTTTCAGCAATTGAAGACTCGGTTGACAACTGCACCAGTTCTTTCTTTGCTTTCTGGCTCGGGCGACTTTGTTGTTTAACTGTGATGTTTCGCGAGTGGGGCTCGATTTTGCGTTGATGTGGCATTATAGAGTTATCGCTTTTGCTTCCCGACAGTTGGAGGAAGTACGAGCAGGATATCCCACTCATGATCTGGAGATGGCTGCGGTGGTCGTGCGTTGAAGATCTGAGGACACTACTTGTGCGGAGAGTCGTGTCAGATTTTCACGGACCACCAGAGCTTAATGTACATCTTCCTGCAGCGGGTTTTAATTGTTGAGACAGCGTCGTTGGATGAAGCTTGTAGAGGATTGGGATTGTGAGATCCTTTATTACTCGTGACAAGGCGATTGTGGTACCTGATGCTGGAGTCGTAGGCCGGGGTTAGCTTGTCCCAATTATGTGCAGTTCTGAGATAGTCTTCTGCAGATTTACAGTTCTTTTGCGATCGTTGAGTATAGCTTAAGTTCGCCTCTACTGAGGGGACAACTTGCTCATGTCCGCGCCCGTCCATTTTTCCTTAATCGTTTTCGCGAGGCACAGCCCGCCGATACTCATTCGTCTGAGATTCTTAAGCATACTCGGCCGGGTGAAGATTCGGAGTCCTTGATTTGTGACCATGGTATGCTACATTTAGGGACGCATTTGTATGTACCTGATACTGTTGGGTAGAGACGCGAAATCCAGAGCAGGCACATCAGTCAGCTTTTTGTGTTCATTCAAGTTCCACCAATATGTGGCGTGACTTGTGAGATAGTTACGGGTGGGCAGGGATGAAGAGTGAAGTTTTGGATTTTGTTTCAAGGTGTCTGTCTTGTTGTGAGCTAAGGTTGAGCATCTGAGACCGGCTGGAGAGTTGCAACCTTTAACCGTTCCGGAGTGGGAATGGGAACAGATCTCCATGAATTTCGTTGTGGTGTCTACCCCGGTCTGTAGGGATTGCCTAGCACCTCGTCAAGGGTTCGGTGGCATCACACATGCCATAATCAAAATTTTGGAGGCGCTAAGCTAGCCCGGCGAGAATCGAAACTAGAAGTTTTAGGGATTCATACAAATAAGCATCACATGCAATTGTAAAACTATCACTAAGAGGAAAAATACGACCTTTGTAGATCTTCCTCGGTGACTCCTTGGCACTATGAGAGTTTGAAACGGATCGATGGAAGCCTTCCTTGTCCACGATGATCCACCCGAAGTCCCTTTGCCCAAAGCTCCTTACCATACTTGTTTCGCAAACGAAGTAGAGTAAACACCCTACACAAATCGGCTAGAGGTGTGTAGTATGATGATGTGGTTTGTATTCAACAATTCAAATCCTTTCTTTTATCAACTTCACTTAAAAAGAAATTAAGAGAGGAAGAAGAAGATAATGGTGGCTTGAGCTTTCTATCATATCACATATGATAACTTGTATTCTTCACACCCTTGCACTCAATTTTGCACAAGTTTTGTACTCCTTGTTTTTGTTCATTGCTTCATATCACATATGAAGCTATTTATAGTGATAAGAAAGGAATAATCACCATTATTCCATTACCACCATAATTATGAGTGGAAATTCTTTTCCTAAACAATTAAGCATGGGTGGAAATTCTTTTCATTAAGTTAAGTAAAGTATACCCACTAAGAATAAAGGAGCATGTGTAGTTTTTCTTTTCATTAACTTAAAATGAAAAGATATAAAGAAGCATGTGAAGGTATTCTTTACATTAACTTAAAATGATAAATACAAATTAAAAGCTTCAATATAAGTCTTATATTGCCATCATTCTTGTATCAACAACCATGATACTATGTATGCATGTATGTGTTCATGCACATCATCATGTGCATGCATTCATGCATACAAAAGGATTTACTTAAAGAATTTATCTAAATGTAATTTGTTAAATCAACACTTGATTTACCAAACCGGTCATATCACATACGATCCGTCAAATAGAAAATGCCCGATTAATATACGTTATCACATAACCGTATTTAAGCGGGTCCCGTGCATATCTCATATGCACACCACATCGTTTTGCCTGAGCCAGGAAACTTCATTGTGGGACTTTAAGACTCGTCAATACGCCAGCAGTAGATGATGATCATATCAAACATCTACAAGCCGCAAGAGGTCGGCTAAACATAACGGCCACCCGGGTATTGAAGCGATCAGAAGAAAACCAGCGAAGCTGTAAAAACTCCCGTCGAGCCAACTAGCAACACTTACCGTACAGTCCGGTCTCTTCGTCTGATACGTCGCATATGCAGTCTAGGGGTGGTAAATGTCAGACCCCAGTAACTTTATAAGTCATGCTGATTTATGGCTCATAACAGGTCGAGGAACTACTGATAACACTTATCAGTAAACCTCGAGAACCCTGGCTAGGGATTTAGGTGTTATAGCCGATCAAACATAGCGCGACATCAACCCCCTATACCGGGAGAGACGAAACCCCTCCTATCGCTCACTGTCTCCATATGATTCGGGACTGTACCCAAAATCCACCTGTTTGCACAACTCAGTAGAGCCGTGGTAGGGAGGAAATCAAAGTACAGTGGGAATCACACAAGACTCTATGACGATCTCGGGTCTACAGACTAATCTGTACAAGTGTCACCAGAGAACTGCTATCTGACAATAGGTATATATACCATCTAGGAGTTCTCGGCGAGTCCGTTCAGTGTACCCAGTTTCCACTGAGCACCCGTACACCATCCTTGATGTCAAACACCGATGGATATGGGATCATCCATCGCCCATCATATGGGTCAAGATGTGTATACGCTAGTCTACTCTGGTGTATCGATGCCCTGTCTCGACACACCCTCGACTAGGAACAGTTATAGGATGTACTCATAGACTATCGTGGCCCCACTAGTATGATCTCATCTTCGTCCCAGTAGTCGAGTACAAATCCTAAGGGCTTTATCAACATGTAACAAAAGAGACAATCAGAGTACATGTTAAGATAAAGTACAACCAGATAGCGTACTATCATGTCGAGCAAGAAAGTCCTCCCTATATATGTCCAAGCATCCACTACAATATACATCGTATGTACAGTAATGGCCTCTAGGGCATACATATAACTAACAATCTCCCACTTGCACTAGGGCCATCTGTTGTGGTATCACATACCAAACAATCAGTTGTGGTTTAAGTATCTCATACTCAACCATCCCATAAAAGTCTCTACTGGGAAAAAGCCTTAGTGAGTGGATCCGCTCTGTTGTCCTCTGTATCTACTCTCCTTACCTCGATCTCCCTGGAGATCAACCATCTCTATGATCAGGTGATGCTGCCTAAGAATTATATCTGGATTTCTGATGGGACGGTAGTTCCTTGGCTAAAGCCACAACCCCATTGTCACACAATGGTAAGAACGAAGTTCATCTTATGAACTTTTATATATATCCAGATTTTATCTTTGGTAGCATCTTTAGTAAAGACGTATCTTGCCTTTCTAGTATGTCACGGTATCTAGCTTGGAACTCTTCCAACATACCGTCCCTCTACTAAGGGTAAAGACAATGCCTGCGACTGACATTCAGTCGTCTTTATCACTCTGGAACCTTTCCAGTGATTCTCCCCAGGATCGATTGATACTATCTCACTACAACTAGCGAGTATCCTAACATCCATTTAGATCTATCTCATAGATCCAAAACCTAGGATTTAGAAGGTATCACCTTGATCTTATATGGAGAATCCTTGTGATAAGCGGAGATTGACCGAGTGTATCATAGGAAACTACTTCCCTATCAAGAGTATGTCATCCACGTACACTACGAGGATCACCACCATACTCCATACCACGAGGTTCAACCATTTTGATGAAGTCAAACTCTTTGACTACCACATCACAACAAATGTTCCAACTCCGTTGTGATTCTCTCTCCAGGATCAATTGATATTATCTCACTACAACTAGTGAGTATCCTAATATCTATCTCATAGATCCAAAACCCTGGATTTAGGGGGTATCTCCTTTGATCCTATATGGAGAATATTTATAATAAGAGGAGATTGACTGAGCGTAGCATAGGAAACTCCTTCCCCATCAAGAGTATGTCATCCACGTACTCTACGAGGATCACCACCATACTCCCTACTACCTTTTATGTATATACAAGGTTCATCTATTTATTTTGATGAAGTCAAACTCTTTGACTACCACATCAAAACAGATGTTCCAACTCCGCGATGCCTGTTTTATCACATAAAACATCTTGCACACTTTTCCGCTGCTCCCACTGTCTACGAAGCCCTCTGGCTGTGTACTTATAGACGTTCTCTTCTAAAACTTTCCTTTAGAAAAGCAGTCATGACACCCAACCACCAGATATCGCAGTCAAGGTATGTAGCAGTAGCAAGTAGGATCTGGATGGACTTAAGCATAGCTTTGAAAGTCTCAACTTTTCCATGTACACCAAGTAATCTTCTCAAGATATACTTGCTTCTGATGGGGATTTAACCCTTCAGATAAAGCAACCAAAGTCCATACTTTGTTGGTGTATAAGGATTCCATCTCAGATCGCTAATCATCCAGCCATTCTTACAGAGTCCCACTCCTGATGGCCTGCTTGAAAATAGTTAGGTCATACCACTTTGGTCAGGCAACAACCCCATCCCATAGGGTCGCCGCGGCACCAAAAGGTCCCTCAGCAGCTACTTTCTATGCAGTCCCCATTGCGAGGACTACAACCCGCCGGAACACCTTCCGGTCTCGGGAAACGCTGGGGTAAAATGAAATCCTCGCTCCCACTGTCATAGAGAAACCAAAGTATCTCTTAGGTGGATGAGGAACCCTACTAGATCGGCGGAGAGGCTGAGGTTCGTTAGTGTCTATTGAATCTTTTTGGTTCTACCAAATCATTTGCTGTAGCTGGAACTCCTTCCAGTTCTATCTCATGACCACTAATTTCTTCACAAGAAATTCCCTTTCACAAAGGTGGCATGCTGAGAAACAAAACAACTTTTGTTCCTCGGTTAGGTAGAAGATATTCCCTTGCTAATGCTTGGGATATCCAACAAACTTCCACAGTTTTGACTTTGCCTCGAGCTTGTCCGGATTTAGGTTTTTAAACATAGGCCGGACAACCCCAAATCTTAACATCTTTAAGATATGGGCTCTTCCCATACCATATCACATATGGAGTAGTAGGCACCTGATTTGATTTGAACCCTATTCAATAGGTACGCAGCTTCACAAGTGCATAACTCCCAAAAGGAAAATAGGAAACTCAGTAATACTCATCATAGAGCACACCATATCACATAGGGTGCAATTGCTCCGCCCCGTTATACTATCGTGCTATGGTGTATACGGAGGAGTAATGCTGAGAGAGAATCTCATTCTCCTTTAGAACAGTCCAGGATTTCTATGCTCAAGTATTCTCCTCCTTGATCTCATCAAAGGACATAATACTTATACCCGTTTTTGGTTCTCTACTTCCAATTTATATTCTGTGAATATCTCAAAAGCTTTGGACCTATGTTTCAACAGGAACATATGTCTGAATCTTGAGAGATTATCAGAGAAAATAATGAAGTATAAAGAACCGGTCATGGCATATGTAGACAGGGGGCCTTTCATACATCATCATGTATCAATCCCAAGAGTTCACTAACTCTCTCTGTTTCCAATAAACAGAGCTTTGGTCATCTTATCTATGTGACATGACTGGCAAGTTTCACAGGATGTAAATTTAAACTAATTTAAATATGCATCTAGATGTAACTTGAGCTAGTCGGGTCACATTGATATGACCTAGTCTACAATGCCTCAAGAAGGATTCGTTTATTTCTGAATTCTTCCTCTTGTGTGTGTTCTGTATACTGAGAACTGTAGTTTGATTTAGAACGTCTATGCTTTTAGATAACGTGCCTGAACCGATCAACATTTGATATAGGAAATGTTCAAAACATTATCCATCAATACAAAATTTTATCATTTCTTTACTAATAAAGAGATTGATATGATTTTGTATATCAGGTTCGGTATCTAATAGCATTTGTTCAGAATCAATGTATTCTTAATACAGGGTGACAGTGACCAACAGACTTGCTGCAACACTTGCCCCGTTTTCTGTCTCATGAAACTTATCACCCGTTCTCAGTTTTTCTACCCTTTTGTAGCCCTATGTAACTGATTACATATCTGGGATCATGATCCAGTATCAAATACCCAGGATGCAGAGGATACTGAGAAACAGTTCTTTGTAATGAACACACCCGAAGGAAATGCATCATATGCACTTTCTTCGTTTGGGCGGCATAGGAATTCTGGTATTCTCCAATTTTCTGCTCTGTCTTATAACAATTATAAGTTGGAGCGGGAGCAACGTTCGCAGCTTAGTATAACAAGCGGGTTCAGTCAAAATATCCGTATTTATTATCTCGATTAAGGCATGATATGGTCACTATCTTGAGAGAGAGAGAGAATAAAACATTCTAGCGTATGCTCTTGCAAGATTAGATTGGTTATTTATCTAATCCAGATGTCTCCCACTGTTTTTATTAAATCCTCCTTCAAACCCTAAAAGGTAAGATTAGCCGGGAATAATTACACCCTATAATTTCATCAAATTGTCTTGTGTAAAACTTTCCCAGGAGTAACTCTTACTCGCAGTGAGATCGGGATCCAACTATCGTATAGAAGGTATGCAATCTCATTGCAAATTTCAACTCTTGAAATTCCCGATATGGTTTCTACCCCTAGTCCTTATGACCTTGACTATGATCAACATATCATAAGTACTAGTCAAGTTCTACCCGTCATTTCGTGATTAGCCAGACCCACCCACATGACCCTTGACTATGATCAACATAATCACATGAATGTCCTGACTAATCGCATCATATGCTTTGTAGGAATACATCACTTAGCTACCGAACACTACGCCTCGGCTATGGTTGACATACGTAGCACGAATACTAAGTACTCTGCTTCCTAAAATGACGGAGGGCAACGGATGGTTTTTATGAAAACCTTTAACGTTTTGAACTTGATATCGTTGTAGAATCAAGTGGGAAGGAGTGGTTTAAGCTCCAGTTTTAAATATCGAATGGTTTTGTAGTATCTTTCTAATTTTGCTAAAGAGATCACTCCCGGTGAAGGGATCTCGGCTCTTTCCTTATCGAATAAGGTGCTGGATATGTAAATACCACGATGCAAAGCAACGATAGATCAACTATGAAATCAATTCGAGTTCTTTGTAACTTTTTCCAGTTTCGTTAAAGGGGTCACTCCCGATGAAGGGATCTCGGCCCTTTCCTCATCGAATGAGGTGCAGGATATTCAACAATACCACTATGCAAAACAAAAACTAGAGTTACCATTTTTCAAAAAAGTTTGATTCTACAACATCATTAGGTTTCTTTCTCTTAACATTAATCACATTAATGTTGTCCCATCAATTATGTTTCCTATCTTTTATGTTTCCTAAACATCACAGAAAAGAAACGCAAATAGAACGTACGCTTATGCCATCCGCATTTGCCACTGGGCCCCGTCATGCACCTTTAGGTTACTTAACTAACGGCAGAGCGGGGGCTGGACTAGCGCGGGTGCAAAACATAAGCAACGTTTATTATATATCATATATATAATAATAATCCATTCGTCTCAGATACTAAGTAATCACATTACAGAATATCAACAGCAGAAGCATATAAAAGGATATCTAGGATGTCCGTATTTTGTATCGAGCCAACAATAGAAAATACGGATTCCACGGTCGTGATGAATAGCCAAGCCCACACCCCTAGACCCCTACGAGAGCGGCAAGTGACCCTGCCAATTCTAGAGTTTAGGAGACCCGGTCTCGACTCCTCGAGATGGCCTCCCACTGAACCCTAGAACCCGGTCGCTTGTGCTCCCCTCCTTGGGTCTATCCTAATGCGGAAAAGTAAATAATATACAATTGATTTATACATGAATGAAAATAAAAACTCTCATCTCACATAAAAACCCCCGGCTATTCATTCGTGACAATCCTGCTCATCATATTTCAGCAACACATAATATCTCATATCATCAACGTAAGTAAGTATGCGTATCCCGATTGTCCTTGACATATAGCAACGAAAACGGCGATACACCACATACTACACTTACGGTCACAGAAAATAAAATGAAAAACTACAACATTTGGAATTCACAATTACCTTAGACATCATAAATTCGAAATATCACATACTTCGTATTTCATGCCTAACTATATGAATTCCACATATTGTATCACATTTCAGATAAATAGACAATGTTAAACTCTTCGATCGAATAAACAAACACCCAAGATTTCCCAAACTGCACAACACTTGAGCCGAGTTCAAAAGTTTCTAGAACATGCCACAGCCCCTTATGGACCAACCGTAGAAGGGCCAAACCAACGCCTCACATGTGGCAACGCTAAACTACCACAAACCCTAAGGTTCGGTGATAGTTTTGACGGTCACATAATCGAGTTATGGTTATGTTCTTCTAGAGTGTCCACAAATACGCTTGCATGTTTTTCGAAAGTTTCGAACTAGGGAAAAATCCAACACTTGGAATTTTTCCAATACGGGAAAAAACTGTGTTTCTAATATTCGTTCAAACATTTTAACACGTTCTAAAAATCTGAAAAACTGAACGAAATTAAACTTTTCCAATCGAATCACCAAAACCAATATTTCTCCAAAATACTCAACACTTGAGTAAGTTTTAAATATTTCAGAGGTATAGTAAGAATTTATCAGGTACTGTGCACAAAAAAAATTTCCCTGATGCTACAGTACGGCCGCTAAAGCGCCGCCAAAACCATGTTTTGGCCGCCCTTCCGCGGCGCTTTAGAGAGATCGTTCGAAAATTTTTACATGGTAATTCTTAGATTTGCCTGCTGATTTTTTTAGGACCTTTAAATTTGGAAAAATCCAATTTTCAAAAAATTTCCAGAAAGCTGTCAAAATTGGTGTTTCGTGGTTCGATCGGACTTTTAATTTCGCCTACGCATCGCCTAAAGCTCTAGCCTGGCTCTGATACCACTGTAGGGATTGCCTAGCACCTCGTCAAGGGTTCGGTGGCATCACACATGCCATAATCAAAATTTTGGAGGCGCTAAGCTAGCCCGGCGAGAATCGAAACTAGAAGTTTTAGGGATTCATACAAATAAGCATCACATGCAATTGTAAAACTATCACTAAGAGGAAAAATACGACCTTTGTAGATCTTCCTCGGTGACTCCTAGGCACTATAAGAGTTTGAAACGGATCGATGGAAGCCTTCCTTGTCCACGATGATCCACCCGAAGTCCCTTTGCCCAAAACTCCTTACCATACTTGTTTCGCAAACGAAGTAGAGTAAACACCCTACACAAATCGGCTAGAGGTGTGTAGTATGATGATGTGGTTTGTATTCAACAATTCAAATCCTTTCTTTTATCAACTTCACTTAAAAAGAAATTAAGAGAGGAAGAAGAAGATAATGGTGGCTTGAGCTTTCTATCATATCACATATGATAACTTGTATTCTTCACACCCTTGCACTCAATTTTGCACAAGTTTTGTACTCCTTGTTTTTGTTCATTGCTTCATATCACATATGAAGCTATTTATAGTGATAAGAAAGGAATAATCACCATTATTCCATTACCACCATAATTATGAGTGGAAATTCTTTTCCTAAACAATTAAGTATGGGTGGAAATTCTTTTCATTAAGTTAAGTAAAGTATACCCACTGAGAATAAAGGAGCATGTGTAGTTTTTCTTTTCATTAACTTAAAATGAAAAGATATAAAGAAGCATGTGAAGGTATTCTTTACATTAACTTAAAATGATAAATACAAATTAAAAGCTTCAATATAAGTCTTATAGTGCCATCATTCTTGTATCAACAACCATGATACTATGTATGCATGTATGTGTTCATGCACATCATCATGTGCATGCATTCATGCATACAAAAGGATTTACTTAAAGAATTTATCTAAATGTAATTTGTTAAATCAACACTTGATTTACCAAACCGGTCATATCACATACGATCCGTCAAATAGAAAATGCCCGATTAATATACGTTATCACATAACCGTATTTAAGCGGGTCCCGTGCATATCTCATATGCACACCACATCGTTTTGCCTGAGCCAGGAAACTTCATTGTGGGACTCTAAGACTCGTCAATACGCCAGCAGTAGATGATGATCATATCAAACATCTACAAGCCGCAAGAGGTCAGCTAAACATAACGGCCACCCGGGTATTGAAGCGATCAGAAGAAAACCAGCGAAGCTGTAAAAACTCCCGTCGAGCCAACTAGCAACACTTACCGTACAGTCCGGTCTCTTCGTCTGATACGTCGCATATGCAGTCTAGGGGTGGTAAATGTCAGACCCCAGTAACTTTATAAGTCATGTTGATTTATGGCTCATAACAGGTCGAGGAACTACTGATAACACTTATCAGTAAACCTCGAGAACCCTGGCCAGGGATTTAGGTGTTATAGCCGATCAAACATAGCGCGACATCAACCCCCTATACCGGGAGAGACGAAACCCCTCCTATCGCTCACTGTCTCCATATGATTCGGGACTGTACCCAAAATCCACCTGTTTGCACAACTCAGTAGAGCCGTGGTAGGGAGGAAATCAAAGTACAGTGGGAATCACACAAGACTCTATGACGATCTCGGGTCTACAGACTAACCTGTACAAGTGTCACCAGAGAACTGCTATCTGACAATAGGTATATATACCATCTAGGAGTTCTCGGCGAGTCCGTTCAGTGTACCCAGTTTCCACTGAGCACCCGTACACCATCCTTGATGTCAAACACCGATGGATATGGGATCATCCATCGCCCATCATATGGGTCAAGATGTGTATACGCTAGTCTACTCTGGTGTATCGATGCCCTGTCTCGACACACCCTCGACTAGGAACAGTTATAGGATGTACTCATAGACTACCGTGGCCCCACTAGTATGATCTCATCATAGTCCCAGTAGTCGAGTACAAATCCTAAGGGCTTTATCAACATGTAACAAAAGAGACAATCAGAGTATATGTTAAGATAAAGTACAACCAGATAGCGTACTATCATGTCGAGCAAGAAAGTCCTCCCTATATATGTCCAAGCATCCACTACAATATACATCGTATGTACAGTAATGGCCTCTAGGGCATACATATAACTAACACGGTCTAGACAGGTGTGACTCTATTTGGGTGTTTGTTGTCCGGTTATGCTCAGTTTGCTCAATTGTTCTTCGTTAAATTTGTGTGTTGCACGGAGTTCCTTCATGTATTGTGTACAATAGAGGCACCCTGATCGATTGCCGTCTTTGGCAGAAACTTCAGGAAGCCTTGGGTACTGGTTGAGCTTTAGCTCCACTTTTCCGTCCGCGGAATGATGGTTTTATGAAAGCGGGCTATACAGACTGTAGAGGGTATGCATGTGCATACGTACTAAGTGTTTGTGGGCAGTTGGGATCGTTGCTTGCCATTGTTAGGCTTATCCTTCGATAGCTGTTATCAGGAGACACTCCAACCTTTAGGCTTGTTGTTAGGTCGTGTCGATCTCCATTCTGTTTTTTTTTCTGACTCCGCGTGAGTAGGATTTTAGGACCTCAGCTAGTCTTGAGACTTCGGAGATGATCCAGTTGATTCAGGTCAGGATGAGGACAGCCCAGTGCAGACAAAGGTCTTATGCCGATCGTGGTGGTCGCAGACTTGAGTTCACAGTGGGAGATCATGTATTCCTATGGATTTTCTGATGAATGGCATGTTGAGTTTTGGGAAGCTTATCCCAGGATTGTAGGTCCTTTTGAGATCCTTATAGCGAGCTAGTTCTGTTGCCTTTAATTTGGCACTTCCGCCCAAATTATTGATAATTCACCCCGTAATTCCTTGTGTCGATACTTCGCAAATACCTTCATGAACTTTCTCACATGATTCGGCACCAGACCATTTAGCTTGGACGCGATCTTTTTGTTCACCGGCAGCCAATTGTATTAATGGTTCGGCAGGTGGAGAAACTTCGGTCAAAGGTCTTGCCATCTTGTAAGTCCACGTTACCCGTCCCCGGTTCTTAGGGGTTGCGGAAATGATAAAAAATGATTTTTTACGGTGGGGGTAACATGGACTCTAGAAACGGATCTTTGTTAAACAAACTATCTAACAACCTAACTAAGGGTTTAGCTACTAGATTGGGGGTTATACCTAAACTTGAACTCCTTCTCTTCAACTCCTTGTGGTGGTCGGATCGGCCTCACCTCGTCATCTCCTTGTGCCGAAGATGGATCCACCCGAAAGCTTCTACCTTTGGCTCCAACCTCAATCTAGAGGAAACTAGAATACTTGGCTTGCTAGACCTTGTATACTAGGATGAGTAGAGAAGTGTTTTGGGTTTTATCTCTATGGTTCTTGTTTCTCAACTTATGAGACAATAGAACCATGAGCTAGAGAGAGAGGAAGTGGAAGAGGAGAGCTTAGAGGATGAGAGAGAATCAATATGATAGAATGAGCAAGACTTTTACAACCATCCTCTTCATAATCCAAAATAATCATGATAATAATAGTAATTGAGTATTTTTTGTGATGGTCCATATCATATCAAATGGCAATATCATTTCATGCATTAAATGCAATTTGTGAACAAACAAGCAAGCAAAAGTCATACCCATGAAATGATAGCCATTGTCATGATGATGGTCAACAAGTCCAAGCTAGTCAACCGGTCAACAAAGTCAACAAGTCAACAAAGTTAAACTTTCAACCCAACCATGGCACAATAATACTTAATTAATATTATTATTAATCATATTTCTTATTCTCATTAGGGTTTAGAAAAGGTCAATAGTCAATAACCCTAATGAGAATCCTCTTTCTCTGTCTCGGTCAACCGTGCATACACACCCGCATCCGTGTTCCGGGAAACACGAATACAAATGAGATAAAACCAATCCCAAAACGTATACTAGGATCTGGCTTAAACCAAAGCCCGCTAGTAATAACTGCCCGGACACCAAACGTGCACAAGTGCGCAGATGTGACCGAACCCTGTCGCAAAAACATGCGACCTCTACTCTTTTGCCTAAAGGAGAATAGCTCTCTGTGTGGGACTCTAAAGACTCGACACTACGCTGGCAGTGGGTTTAACCACAGACCGCAACCGGTACTAGCTGTGCGTAGCGGCCCCCATGTAGATGCCGATAAGAAGCCTGACGAGGTGAACTCATCCGAACTCCTACTGAGCCTGAATGTGACAGTCTCCGTACAGTCCGGTCTGTTCGTCTGAGAATATCGCATGGCGGGCCTAGGGGGCGGTAAACATCAATCCCCTAATAGCAGTACAAGTCATGTCGGAGTGTAGCCCAGAACACCCTGAGATAACACTGGAAACCCACCAGTGTATCTCGCTTGCCCTGGCCAGGGACGACAGTGTGTAATAGCTCTCCTTGACACAGCGCGATATCAACTCCTAATACCGGGAGAGACGAATCATGTCTAACCGTCACTGCCTCCAAGTGCTTCGGGACTGCACCCAACTACTACCTGTTTGCACGACTCCTTTGAGCCGTGGTAGGGTAGTAATCAAAGTACAGTGGGAACACACTCGAGGCGAAGTGACAGTATCAAGTCAGCGGATTAAGCTGTACTCATGTTACCTGGGAACTGACAACTGACGATAGGTATTGTACCAGCCAATCAGTTCCCGACGAGTCCTGTCCAGTGTACGCGTACCCTAACGAGCACCAGCATACTATCTCAAGCACGACGTATTGACGGCTGTGGGACAGACCGTCTCCCCTGCTGGGATGAGAAGCGCATACGCTAGTCTACTCCGGAGTATCGATGCCTTGTCTCGATAGTCCTATGACTAGGGACCTGTATAAGGATGTGCTTGTGGATTACCCAGCCCCCACGAGTGTGACTGCCATCACAACGCTGGTAATCAAGCAAAGATCCTAAGGGCTCTACTAATGTGTATAGACAATATGTTAAAGGAAACACATGTACACACATTGAAGTAGAGACAAACCAACTAGCATACTACTATTTTGAGCAAGATTGTCTATACAATGGTGAATATCCCAAGCTTCCATTAAGTAATATACAAACTAGTATGATACAGTAATGGCCTCTAGGGCATATACACTAACAATCTCCCACTTGCACTAAGGCTATGTACAGGCGTATCGAAGACCTATCATCTCGATCAGCCGCTCGAACTGAGTCTGGGGTAAGGCCTTCGTGAATGGATCAGCAGTGTTATCTTCCGTAGCAACCCTCCGAACCTCGATCTCCTGGCGATCCACGATCTCCCTGATCAGGTGATACCGCCTCAAGATGTGTCTGGACTTCTGATGGGACCTGGGTTCCTTTGCTAAAACTATAGCCCCGTTGTTGTCACAATACAAAGGTATTGGATCAACAATGGACGGAACCACCTAAAGTTCTGTCAAGAACTTCCTCATCCAGACGGCTTCTTTTACGGCATCAGTAACAGCGATATATTCCGCTTCCATCGTCGAGTCAGCAACGGTTTCCTGTTTGGAACTCTTCCAACACACCGCCCCTCCATTGAGGGTAAAGACAAAACCCGACATGGACTTGGAATCATCCTTGTCACTCTGGAAGTTGAGTCAGCAAAGGCCTCGATCTGGAGGTCTTTTCCGCCATACACCAAGAATATCTCCTTAGTCCTTCTCAGGTACTTGAGAATGTTCTTTACCGCTATCCAGTACTTCTCCCCAGAGTTTGACTGATACCGGCTTACCACACTCAGTGCATAAGTTACATCCGGTCTGGTACACAACATCGCATACATTATAGAGCCTACCGCAGAAGCGTAGGGTATAATAGACATGCGATCCCTTTCCAAATCAGTCTTGGGAGACATCTCTTTAGAGAGGGTGATCCCGTGACAAGCCGGTAGATTACCGCGCTTGGAATCTTCTATACTGAATCTTTTCAATATGGTGTTGATGTACCAAGACTGCGAAAGTCCTAATATCCTCTTGGATCTATCACGATGGATCCGGATCCCCAGAATGTAAGTGGCATCACCCAGGTCTTTCATGGAGAACCTGTGTGATAAGAACCCTTTGACAGATTGTAACATAGGAATGTCATTTCCTATCAAGAGAATGTCATTCACGTATAAAACGAGGAACATGATAGTTCTTGCTACAAATCTACTATAGATGGATGGTTCATCTGGATTTTTGATAAAGCCAAAATCTTTGACTGTCTCATCAAAATAGATGTTCCAACTCCGCGATGCCTGCTTTAGTCCATAGATGGACTTAAGCAACTTGCACACCTTTCCGCTACTCCCACTCTGAATGAAACCCTCTGGCTGGTCCATATAGACGCACTCTCTAAATTTCCATTTAGAAAAGTGGTCTTTACGTCCATCTGCCAAATCTCATAATCGTGGAAGGCAGCGATGGCAAGAAGGATCCGAATGGATTTCAGCATAGCCACGGGAGAAAAGGTTTCGTCATAGTCCAAACCAGGTCTTTGACGAAAATCCTTTGCAACAAGTCTAGCCTTATAGGTCTCAACCTGTCCATCTACACCAATCTTCTTCTTGAAGATCCACTTGCATCCTACAGGTTTTACCCCATCTGGAGCAATGTCCAAAGTCCATACTTTGTTGGTGTACATGGACTCCATTTCGGTCCGCATTGCATCCAGCCATTTTACTGAGTCAACGCTCTGAATAGCCTGCTGGAAGCTAGTAAGCTCATCACTATCAATGATGCAATCCTCTCTATCCCGTCTATGAGAAAACCGTAGTATCTCTCGGGCAGATGAGACTGCCTACTAATCCTGCGGAGCGGTGTAGGAATGTCATGTTCTTTCGAACCCTCTGGTTCTTCTAAGATTTCAGTAATAGCTCGTGGCTCTGGAATTTCTTCCAGTTCTATTGCGCTCCCACTTATCTGATTTTCCAAAAACTCAGTTTCCAAGAAGCAGGCATGTCAAGAAACAAAAACCTTTTGTTCCTCTTCGCAATAGAAGAAATATCCCTTGGAGTTCTTTGGATATCCCACAAACTGGCACTGTACTGAGCGTGCCTCGAGTTTGTCCGCATGCTGCTTTTTAACAAAAGTTGGACATCCCCATGTCTTAATGTGCTTAAGATAAGGTTTCTTCCCACACCACATCTGATATGGTGTGGTAGGCACGGTCTTAGTTGGAACTCGGTTCAAAAGATATGCAGCTGATTCTAGTGCATATCCCCAGAATGATCGCGGTAACTCAGCGTTACTCATCATGGAACGTACCATATCCAATAGGGTCCGGTTCCGTCTCTCCGATATACCGTTATGCTGCGGAGTGTATGGAGGAGTAAGCTGAGAGAGAATTCCATTCTCTTTTAGGTAATCCAGGAACTCGGCACTCAATTATTCACCACCTCGATCAGATCGCAGTGTCTTGATACTTTTGCCGGTTTGTTTTTCTACTTCATTCTTATATTCCTGAAATTTTCCAAAGGCTTCGGATTTATGTTTCATTAAGAAGACATATCCGTACCTTGAAAAATCATCCGTAAAAGTAATGAAGTAAGAATAACCACTTCGCGCATGTGTAGACATTGGACCGCACACGTCGCTGTGTATGAGTCCCAAGAGCTCGCTTCCTCTTACTCCGTGTAACGTATTGAAAATCGCTTTGGTGAAATTTCGGAAAATCGGTAAAATAAGGGGGTTTTCTGTAAAAAAGTCAAAATACAAATATCTTTATTTTAAAATTAAATATACATATTCTAGCTATGTAATTGCTTGTATTTGGTGTTTATTGAACCACTGGTGAAATTTCAAATTTTCTGAAAAAATTATTTTAATATTATTTTAAGCCGTCATTAATACATTTAATTAGGGAAAATTACACATTATAATGGGTTGATACAAATTTTATAATTCTTGATGCACTAAACTGACATGTAAAATATTATTTCTGAAAAAAATCATTTGCCAAAACGGTTTAGAAATTATTGAAGAAAAAAGGCTTTTTTAGTGAAATTAGTGTAAATAGATGTTGGGGTATATCATTTATCGTTTTTCGGTCACCCACACTCACCCACACCCTCTCTCCTCTCCCCAAATCAGCAGCCCAAGTTTCCCCCTCCTCATTTCCCCACTTGTTTTGCCCAAAAGAAATGAAAAGGAAAAAGGAAATGAAGAATAAAAGAATATATAAGTATAGGCTTTGACCTTGGGTTGACTTGGTATCATTTTCCCCACTTGACTCTCTCTCCTCTCTCCCAAAACTCTTGGACGAGCTCCCCTCCTCCAACAGCAGCAGCCCACTCTTTTTCCTCACCTCATTTCACACCCAAATCCAATCAAAAATGCTTCAAAATCAACACAAAAATCCCACAAAATAAAAATCCAACTCCTACCCATTTTTCCTTAACCTCTCAAACATGGATTTTGGTGAAAAGTTTTCAAATTAGAGGTCAAGATTTTCATGCTAGATCTCAAATCTTGTGAGATATAAATCTTGACCTTTTGTTAAATTGTTGTTTGAATACTTTAAATCAAGCATAATTAGTTAATAGTTTGGGTTTAATTGAATGTTTTGAAAAATATGGTAAGGGTTTGTGATTTCAATTAGGGTTTTATTATATTATTAGGGATGCAAGGTTTAGTTTAACATCTTAATGTATGTAAAACCTAGTTTAGTTGATTAAATTGCACTTGTTATTTGTAATATGTCCAAATTGCATAAATTGTAAACTAGGTTTTTAAAATAATTATATTTTGGTGAGATAAAATTCTAATTAAAGTTGCATGTCATTATAAATATTATATTGAGTGGTTTAATGCTTTTAGTTCATGAAAATCCAAGCTAAATTGTTGTTTGTGCATTTTTGCTATAAATTGTTAAAATTTGGATATATTGTAAACTAGAATTTTGGGGTTAATGAAATTTATTGGGATTAAATTATGGAAATTGTTTTTATGACCTATTTAAGATATTTAATAAGTATTATGGCCGCTAAATTTTTTTAAACGTCGAGTTTTGTACTAAAATGGGTAATTTTTGCTTGCTAGATTTTCGGAAAAATGGCTTTTAAGGTGAATTTGGGGGTTTTTATGAATTTTAACCTATTTTATATTATAATTAGTATTTGTGAATGCGCAAATGAGAGTGTTTGGGCTTTTCTCGATGGTTTGACGTTTGTACATCGACATCGAGGGTTGGTTTGGCTATTCTTGCATGCGTAGGCGATAGGTTTTGACCTATGCGTGATACGCGTGCCGATTTGATTTTCGTATGCCGTTTCGATTTCGAATTTGGCTTTAATGCGATACGGTGCGTTATGATATGTAGGTACCCCATGTGGACTTCGAGATGACAAGCAAGCGTGTGACGACATCGGCACCGACGAGAAAGGACCAGGTGAGTAGATTTATATCTACGGGGAGAAGTCGGGTGGATGGCGTATAGCACCCCAGCAGTTCGTGGTGATGTATATGAATACGTATACACACACATATTTTTATTATATATATTATGTTGATATGAGACTTGATGATAAAGGTAGATTCTAGGTGTTCATGGATTAGTTTAGTGTTAGTTGCGAAACCCTAGAGTAGTTGTCACACCCACACACGCACGCACACACATGCATACATTTATGTTATTACCCGTGCGTATATGGGGAGATGTGTTTATGTGTTCACCTGGGTGTGGGACTAGGTGTTCACATACTGGATTTGCGGATGATACTTGGGATTGAGATGAGTCGATGAGATTTGAGTTGAGGCCGTGAGATCGGTGATATGATAGGGTTCGTATTTGAGATACGACATGATGTTGTAACGGGTCCTTGACGTAGTCTTTCACACACGTGCATGCGTACTTAGGCGGTATCAGTATTGTACTAGATGTAGATCAGTACCCCGATCATG
Source organism: Agapanthus africanus (assembly GCA_030015575.1). NCBI lineage: Eukaryota > Viridiplantae > Streptophyta > Magnoliopsida > Asparagales > Amaryllidaceae > Agapanthus > Agapanthus africanus. The sequence goes on along the minus strand of JASDDO010000016.1, from coordinate 303,746,659 downwards.
ATATTTGATAAAGAGGATACCAGATGAATAGTATGATGAATGTGATATTGACCTGTACCCAGATTTGGGATGCCGTACGACGGATTTACGTATGAGCTATATATTGATGATTGATCCGCACTCTTTACTTGGGATGTCTGATTATAGATATGGTATGCGTTATGATATTATTGAGGCGGGATCACCGACTATACATATATAGGTATGTATATGTATCGACTCAGATGATAGGCGGTTTCCTTACCTGTAGTTCAGCTTGTTAGTTCAGCCGTATAGTTTAGTGTAGTTGTTAGATTAGATTAGACTCCTACCTATTTCAAAACTAGCAGAACGTGGGTATTTTAAAAGACAGGTCAAGGGATCTACGGATATTTCAAAAGGCGTATCCTTTCTTAAAACCACCGTAGCCCTTATTTTCAAACCCCACGATTCGTGTTATTTCAAATGGCACCATTGTTTAATATTTAGCTCCCGCTCATTATGGTTGCTCGCTCCGCATCGCATACTTACATTGTTATTTCATATTGTATTATTGATATTATACTGTTAGGACACCAGCACCATTACCGATGATACGTATGTACCACGTACACTTACTTGCCGGCTCACACACATCTTCATCGGTAATTGTCATGTCACGTACACCTTAGAAAATATTATTGCTTAACTTAGCTTGATAGCTAGTAGTTTGACATGATATTAGTGAACTTACATTATATGCCAGCTTAGATATTGTAGTTATTACTTGTCACTTCATGCATACTGTTATTCATTTTCATGTCGTATTTATGGATTCTCATGCCTATATTCATGGTTTTATATGCTATTGATGATTTGGATTCGTATTTCCATAAGATTTTCTGGATTTGGGGGAAAACCGCAAAACTTGTATAAGCTTCTTTCCTCGCTTTTAAATAAAAAGTGCGGTTTTCCCATGATGTATGAGTCGTCCACCATGAGTTTGCTGATGGATTTCGAGACCCGATTCGAGGAGATGGATGAACCGTTTCGGGTACATAGTGGGCCCGGTGCGGTACCCTGGGGCAAGAAGATCGTGTTGTTGACGTTGAGCCTGTGCAGGGGAGCATGACCGACCGGTGATATTACCCGACGCGTCGGATATCCGTCGATTCCTGCCAAGACAAAATGTCGCGCTTGCCAGCCGTCAGAGCTTCACGTAGCGATTGGCCATTGGGGACTTCCCTTCAGTTGCAGGTTACAGCGAAAGCCTGTCGCGTCTGCCAACCCACGTCGGACATGTGGCCTGCAGCCCAACAGACGAACGAGCGAAGCGGCGCACCCTCCTTAATGCGCAATCTTTTCACCGATCCGCTGATATTATCAGAGATACGGGCAAAGATTCAAACTCCAGGGGGAGGTGCCACGTGGCTTCAAAGATCGAAACGACGCAACTTCCCCACGCCATGTCGTCCTGGAAAATCCGCACTGATGATTCTCGGCAACAGACCGGGCCGAGAAAAACCAAGCAGACCATTCTCAACCCGACCCATAAATAGGGTCGGAACGAGAGTGGGGGGCTAATGATGATGCTCATAAATGGAAATTGCTCAGATCACGACACGTGGCAAATAACGTGTCACCCGCGACAGCCCACCAGACTCCTTGGAGCTACCAAGGTAAAATCAGTGTGGGCACTCCACTTCTTGCCCACGAGCAATCTGGCAGCCGAACTTGCACCCTTCCTCTTTTGCTCACCTCGGAGCTATTACAGAGCTGAGCTTCCTCGGCATCCCGGCTTGCCTCCGAGCCATCCGCCAAGCTAAGCCTCTCCAGCTCTCCCGATCAACCGAGAACGCAGAGCCCATGCGCCTCCACAACGACTCCGCGTATCTCGCCAAGGTGAGATATCCGCCGCCCCACGCCCCGCATCCCACGCTGGCACATCCCCCATTAATGAGCGGATCCATTCATTAATGGAGGGATCCTATCATTCGCGCAGGCATAACGTTGGGGGCGTAACTGACGGCGAAGATCTCGCACCTGCTCGCTCTATGCGACCACTATAAAACCCTCTCTCAGACGACTCAGGTAACGCAATTGAACTCCAATAAGCTGCTACTCTGCCAATATTCTTCGGCTCTAACTTGATCGTCGGAGGGTCCTACGGTGGTCACCCATCCCGGGACTTACTTGCAGGTAGCTCGGCTTCCACCTCAAACTCAGCCCATTGAGATCCACACACTCTAGGAGACAACCTTCAATTCAAATCTCAACCGTTCAACAACGCTCGCTACAGATCGACGGAGGACAGCATCTGAAGGAGATCGTACCCTCCATCAAAGACATTCTTTATTCTCTAATGGGAGGCAAATGGAATAAAAACGAAAAACAAAAAATCATATACTAAGAGGACATATTGGTATGTTTTGAATAAAGAATTCTGACTTTTCGGTTCTATACTTTTTAGCCGTGTTCAAACTTTCGAATCAAATCATATAGTGCTAACTTGCACTCGAATGATGTTCCAATAATTGTGGAAGACACTGCAAAAATACGGTCCCAAATACAAGACCCAATTCCACCCCATATAAAGTACACAATAGTTTTATCTAGTAATAGACATTTTCATAATATTATTATCGTTTTAGAAAAAGAACGTCCTAGACAAGAAAGATCTCTGCAATTTTAAAAATGTTTCAAAATTGATGCTATCCACAATTAAAGAAAGATATTCTTTCGTTTAAATTTTTTATTCTGATTGAGGAAGCTCCTCTCTTATGAAAATTTGCCAAGTTATTGCAATTAGTTATCGGATTTGATGTACACATAACTAAAGTAGCATTTCTGTAATAAAATTGAGGGTGGGAAAATTAATTAATTAATTAAAACAGAAACTTTGATATGATAATAATAACTAAAGTCTGAGACGCCCAATGCTAAAAACCTAATTACGTTCAATAAGTCCTACATAAGGGTGTGATATGCTCGGGTTAAAAAAGAACCAAAAATTGCCTCATCAAGAGTTGATAAGATAAATATAAATTAAAATTATGTACTTTCTACACGTAAATAACTTGAATATTCCGAATAAAACCCCATAATAGCCCAACAACGAAATATTTGAAAATAGAAACTATGCACAACTCGTTGCGGAAAAGGGGAAAAACAACAACAAAAAATCTAACTTCTTTACATTTGCAAAAGAAACAAGAAAATGTACAACAAATCCTAAATGACAAGTATAAAATCACATCGTGGAAAGAACAGGAAGCTTAGATTACAATATTGAAATGGATCAAAGGAAGAGCCTCGGAGGCCGAGAAGAAACTGGGGAGGAGTTACTAGTTTTGAGGGGCATTGAAGCAGATTTCATTTCCTGAGCACGGGCTTCTGCAATCCTTGCTGCCTTGGGATCTGTGATAAGAGTTTTTTGAAAAGATTGTGAAAAGCCTGTTGCGATGATTGTAACACGGATCTCGCCGGTGTAGCGATCATCGACGACCGCTCCGAATATTATGTTTGCTGAGGGATCTGCTAGACTCATCACTACCTGCAAATCCAGTATAAAATCTTTCGGATTATTTACTGGCAACAAATTAGCAATGAAGTACTAAATCATCTTAGTTCCTTGTCACAGCTATGGAGATGAAAACTAGATTTTACAGTTATGTATAATTCGCCAACAGAAGTTTATTATCAAGAATGAAGATCAATGGTAAAGAAAATGGAGGTAAGGGTAAGGACGGTGATTTTGTTCTGATCCGGCGCTCCGGCACTGGCATGAAATTATCTGTCATGCCCCAGTTCCTAAATATATAATAATAGTAATAATACGGAAGCAAATACAAGACAAGACCCGCGGCGTATCTATACCCAAAGCACCCCTTCCTGATATAGACACGCTAAGCATCTGTCATGTAGTAGTAATTCATATGAAATACCAAGTCTCAAATCATCGACGTTATTTACGTAAGATAGAATTCTCCATAAAGTATCATAGGTGCTACAGTACCCAAAAGATAGGAATTATATTACATAACGAGTTCCACATAAAAACACCATAAACTAAAACTAGGCCTGAGACAGATCGAACTCCACTTGCACTTGCGCGTACGACATTCTCAGCTGACGGCTCCTGCTCCACTGATGTTGTTTCGTCTTCCACGAAATCCATGGCTAACGGACATTTCAATCAAATAGAAATATCCGTCAGCAACCTCGCGTTCGGGTAAGTTTACCAAGTAATATAGTAATGAAAATGCATAAAGGGAGCTGTCATGTTAGCAGGGAGTGTGTGTGGGGTAATGTGACAAGTGGATTTAGTGATAATAATTATTAGATGTTAATCATGAATTTATCATCAAGAAACACGTAATATCAATTCAAAGATCATGCCATCATGGTAAATAGTCGATTCATATCATGTCATTGGTGCATGTCATCACTTGTCATGTCAAGTTGTTGTGTGCACCTAGAGACGTCTCCCGATGAATACCCACACGTCTACAGATTTAAGTGGTAGCACCCAGGGATTTAAGAGGTAACCTTCCCAAATTCAAAAGATACACCCATCCTCATGGCATGCACTTTGCTCCATGGGGTACTTACTCCGCATACAATTGCAACTATCATCGGTCTCACCTAATCAGGGCTTCAATCATGCAATACTAATTTCTCGACTAGAGTACATAACATCGTGAATATTTCGTTCGTCATATCGGAACATTGCATGAAGATTCTAAAGGTAACCGATGTAGATTCACGAGGTGTCCTCCATTCTTAAGACGTGGCCACTTTGCTCCACGGGCACTTAGTTTCACACATACAATATAGCCCGGGCCACCTTCCCGATGTTCCGACTCTAGCCATCTAACCATACATTGTAATAAATGATTCAATCCACAATTATGGGTATAAACAAGCAATATCATGAGCATGAGTTAATTCAGGTATACCGATCTGGTCAAAAAATGCATATCAAGTCTCGAGGTGTGTATTTCGTACCTCGTGCCAATATTGACAGTTTAGCATGCAATAAGGTGTCTCAAAACTTATTAATATGTGTAACATGGTATTGTACATAGCATCTAACATTATGAGTGATGATCATTGTCACAACAATAATTTTCCATACCAATTAGGGTTTCGTGAACAATTGTTTCGTTCAATATCAATTAAAGCGTGAATTGACTTGTATATATAGCGAAATGGTGGATTTTAATTACTAATCAACGATAATAAAGAGCATGAGTAACTAAGTAATAAAACGACACTCATTTGAGTGACCAATGATGAAAAACGGCTGAACGGAAAATGAACTTTCCCGTTACCGATTTAGCATGAAATGACTTCAGTATATTAAAACGATAGATTTTAAGTACTAATTAACGATAACAAGCATGACATCTATTGGGTAAAACTAAAACTTGGTTGTACAAGGAACATGTCGGCAACAACCGCAGAATATGTAAATTTATCGAATGCAATAGCAATCGATGACTTGCCAAGATGATATCTCCCTAACCGTAACCCCAAACACCTCAATTTCTATAGGAGGTGAATCAAAGTCTAGAATTTTTTGTAATTTTTTCAGATTATTTTGAATATTTTTTCGAAGTAAAAACGACTAAAATACCATAGGATGAATTTATAAGGGTAAATTTTTAATTAAAATTACTAAAATACCCGCTGGCGTGCCCCCTCCGCATGCCACGTGGCACGTCAGTAGCGTGTCACGTCGGCATGGGCCCCGCGGGCAATGCCCTCGCTGCGAGCCGCTTTGCTCACTTGGCGCGCGCTTGCACCACCAAGCTGGGCTTGGTTCGGGCCTGTGGGCCTAGGCCGAACCTAGCTTGGGATTTCTTTTTGTTATATATATATATATATATATATATATATATATATATATATCAAAGAAAATTCTAATAAGTTCAAATTAAATCTTAAAAAATTTCAATAAATTAATATATTCTTTTCTTCGTTTTAAAAAAATCACTAATTTTAATACCCTTTAAAATCCTTCCATAAAAAACCCTTTTCGAATAAATTCTTCTTTCCTTAAAATAACATCCCCTTTCTTTAAAATAAAATTTTCCTTTAATATTATTAAAACAAAACGACGGAAAAATATTTAAATTCACGCGGAAATATATTTATTTTTAAAATGACGTGGTTATTATGTTATCGCATAATCAGTAAGCATGTCTAACCAAATAAATAAATCGGCCAAATTAGGGTCAAGGGTTTTAATCTACTACCCCAATTAGAAAACCATTTTTTAAATAAAAATGGCTCCTATTAAAAAAGAGATATTTTACCTAACTCGTAGATCCCACGTAAGTTACAAGGTTAGTGATGACTACAAGCTGGAGACAAGCAAAATTTTGGGACCTGCACTTTAGTCTCAACTTTTATAGCCAATTACTGACCCAGTAACCTAGTTGGTAGGTAGAGTTTTTTTCCATTAAAAAACTAATGTTATCTTATCCGAAACCAACCCCTCAAATTTACTAAACTACTTGTTAATCTTGCTAAACTTGAATTAGTTTCTTATGAGTTGTATAAGAATCTATTTGTATAAATTCAAACCGAAAATTTCCTGATCGGGGTTGGATCATGGTTTCAGGTTACCCAATTATAATCATGTCAAACTCGGGTCTGGATATTACCCTTTTAAAACCAGAGCGTGTTTGGATCAACCATGATAAGGCCTTGCCAAAGCTGGCCCGGCCCAGATTAGACATGTAGTAACCTAGCCTAGTAACCTCCGGAAAGCGAAGTGAGCAAGTCAAAAAATTATTCTCGTTTGGTTTCTTAATTACAAGATCGGAGACAAGGGGAACTCAATATAACACACTAAAAAACTTATACGACATAGAAATGGTATTAGTTATTATTTGCTCAAATAAAATTATATTAATTAGAGTTTAATATTTTATTTAAGATAAATAAATATGTTCATGTAATTATTGTCATATTTTACTAACTAATTATCAATATATTTAGGAATATATTATAACTTATCTTTATCATATAATATCTTATTTAATATTCATATAATATTTCAATAATTTTATATATATCTAAACTTACTAATAATCTATATTATTCATAGTATTTCTATTAATTATCTTTGTTTTATATTGTCTTGATTAAATATGATTACGATACTCTTTTTATATTAAATTTAAATTTTTATACCAACATTATATTAAATCTTATATTATATTATAATAGACAATTAAAAATATATATACGAATTCATCTTAAGACAAGATAACATTATAATAATAATATAATAAATATAACATTAAGAGATATAGATAAATGAATATTTTGAAAGTATGATTAATATAATATTTATACAAATATTAAACAAAATATGTAACAAATTTATATTTTGAAGATAGCAATAATAAATAATTAGGTAAATAAAATTAAAGCATATCTATTCTTTCCATATTTTTCTATTTCTCTCATTTTATATTCTTAGTCAAAATCAATATTCATACAATAACCGACGTTTACATCCTACTTAAACCTCCTGATCCGAGCCCAAACGATTATTATACTTGTATTGTATAAACTATGTATATAACTAATTGCAAACTGTACATTTAAATATAATAATATATCTAAATGTAACTAACACAATTTCTACAACTAACCCAATCATATTTAGATTATGCTGAAACACACGTAAATATAAATATATACTAAACTAATTATATGTAACGAATATATGTGTACGTTTATAAACTAATTAATATTATTCTAATGGTACTAAAATATTACCCGTTGACATGATACTAATGCGCCATAATAATATTATAATTGAATGCATGCAATCATACCTAATCTAACCTACTTAAATAATATAATTATTAAAATATTATCATACTACATATAATTACACTTCAAACTATCAATTAACTGAAAACTTATTATAAATAATCTTTTGATTATTCTATTTAAACCCCGTCCTTTTTTCTTCCCTCAAAAACCCTAGATCCCTCCCTAACTCCAGCCGTCAACTCCATCTTCCTTTTCTTCTCTACTCGGCTGCACCATCCTTGTCGAGCAACTCTAGCCGAAACCCTAACCCATCTATGGCTGAGCACCATCTAGGCCGAGATCTTGCCGTCGGCTTCAAGCTTCTTCGTCTTCATGTCGTTTCCGTTATCGTGATCGTCGACCCGAGACAGGTATTTGTATACTTCATTTACATGCTAGTTACGGCAAAATTTAATCTTGTTGTAATATTATTATTATTACTATTTGATAATTGGCATAAAACTCATCGATGAGACATCGAGATTTGGATCACGATGTATCATTAAGCCTAAAAATATCATCTTTATGTTAATTAGTTTAATTGTTTAAAACCTTGTTTTGATCATTAGTTTATATTTTGTCTAATAATCGTTGTTGCAAAATATAGGTGAAAAATATTGTGGTTTTACACATGAAATATCGTCGCCTAGACGACAGTTCTAGAATTTACTGCACCCTCTGCGTTGGAAAATTCATTATAAATTGCACAAAAATACTTAGCAGGTGTTCTTGAGCTCGTTTCGAAGCTAACTCAGAATACCTTAGATTTGTAAAAAAAATTCCTGCTAAATAAATTGTTTAATTGTCATAAATTGCGAAGAAACTCACCTATGGACTGCTGTCCAGGGAGGTTCCAGATCCAAACTTCCAATTTCGAACCTCTATAAATCTCTGTAGAAATAATCTGAGATGCTCTAATTTATATCAGTGTAAACCTTATCTAGTTAACTTCGTTTTTGCTTTTGTTTCGTCATTTTTTAATATCGTTTGTTATTTTTAAAGTATTTTACAAATTAGAGTGTTACTGAAATTTCAGAACTGAACTTCCATATGCATGACCAATAGATACAACTTATTCATTGTTATTGACGTAGTTATGTTATTTTTGATAATGTCAGTTATATTGATTGCTTACATGTACCCATACTTGAACTTGTTTACGCATTCCCATACCAGAATATTCTTGTAATTTAATTATTATCCAATACCAACGAATTCATGATACTGCTTACTGATTGATTTACTGCTTGACTTGACTCGACATGTTACGTGATTGTTCTAGAGTTCGAATTAGATAAGAATTAAATTGGCACTTAACATGAAACATAAAACCGGGAAATCGGAAATCAGGAAATGGAACCCAAATCGTAACTTAAGAGGACTTAGATTTTAGAGACTGGTCAGTCGAGAGGAGCCTCTCTCTATGTTCCGGAATGATGATGCTGACATCATTCGATTATACTTGACATTATAAGATTTAGTGCTTAGTGGTATGTCTCGGGATTCAGCCTCAAGGGTCTGTTACCGTTGTCCCGGACACGCACCACACCTTGTTGAGTTACAAGGAAGATTTTGTTAACTGATTTCAAATATCATTAGGATAGGCAATACTTAGCGATATTGACACCTAGGTTTCACATGATATGTTAATTTACCATGTTCCGATTGGGATATCACTTGCTATTCTTTTATTGTTTATTGTTTATTGTTTGTCTACATGTCACCAGTTTCTGTTATAACGACCTATCATGTTATTTCATGCCATTGTTATTATTATACTATTTTAGACGCTCTAACACTTGGGTTTTGCATAGCCCAGATTCTTTGTCAGTAGACTACAAGATCAAGAATATTTCGAGAAGGTCACGGAGTTTTGAGGCGCAGCTTCATTTATCTAGGTTATTAGATTATTTTAGTTTATTCCAGTACTGCACTTTATTTCACTATATTTCTTTTGTAAGCATATATGGGACGAGGACTTGTGTACCCTTTACTTATTTATTATTTGGACCAGTCTGAGTTTTGAGACTTTTGTTATTCCGGAATTTGCTTTCATTATCGTTATTTGATGTGGCAATGAACATGTATTAGAATTATTACTATTTCTATCTACTGTAAGAAGCCTTAATATGACTATGGGAGGATAATTCCTTACCGTATGTAGCATGGCTGGCCGAGTTACATTCTCGTGTTTCCGTATTTTGGGAAGCGGGACGTGACACTCAAGGTGGATTTCCTATCTAAGGGTATTATTATCCTTTCTAGTGGTGTAATTGCACGATTACAGTTGCAAAAGAAAACACAATCCTAAATTAAGGATGATGTGCTCTCGCTCACTCACGGACTTCCTGTTGAGCCCAAAAGATTTCACAATAATGGTTGAAAAGCTAAGAGACTCACCTGAGAGACTCTGTTAACTTCTTGCAATGTAATGTCCCTTCCACCAGTTATATTGTACACAACTCCAGTTGCAGACTCGATCGATGATCCAACAAGAGGAGCTAAGGTTGCTAGTTCTGCTGCTTCTTGTGCCCGGTTCTTACTGGACGAAACCCCAACACCCAGCATTGCAGTACCAGAGTTCTTCATTACGGCTTTCACATCAGCAAAATCAACATTCACAAGACCAGGAATCTGCAAAATGTGTGGAAATGGTTGTAAATAATATACATTTTTTTGTAAATATATAACTATACTGGTCTGAAGCATATCTTGCTCACAGTTATAATGTCAGATATCCCCTGCACCCCTTGGCGTAAAACATCGTCGGCGAAAAGAAATGCATCTTGAAGAGGGGTTTGCTCATCAACTAAATCCAATAACCGGTCATTGGGAATCACTATTAGAGTATCAACATTCTTTTGTAACTTCTCCATAGCCTCTAGTGCCTGCATTTAGAAGGGAAATGCAAATGCATTACAAATATTTTTCAGACTATCAAATGGGGTTGTAATGCATTAGTTTCCATTTTTAACCCTCAGTCTCATAAGTATTTGTAGAAAAACAAAATATCATCCTAAAGCGCCTGTCAAAGGTAAGAGGCCAAGCCCATCTCATTTACATCACTAGTACTCAAAAATTAATAAATAAACAAGCTTTTCCCAACTTCTGTTAGTTCTGAGGTCTGGGTTTTTTTCCTACTTATAATAATGTTAGATAATGCACAAAAGAAATTTATTATAGGAATTGAAATTACAATAACCATCAGTTGAAGATTCATTTGCATTCTAGAGCTGAAAATACTTTCTCTGCTTTACTTATAATAAGAAATAAAAATTAATGGAAAATATGCTGGTAAGGGGCATGCACTTATAAGAAGAAGAGATTTATGACTCCAACAATTTTATCCAAAACGCAAGGAATCCTTAGATGGAAACTAAATAAATAATCAAAGCCACTCAGAGCATAGAATATCATATACCAGATAATCCAGGAAGGTACTTGAACACAGGTGCTAGATATGTAATAGGATCTTTTCATGAGAACAATTTTATTCCTAGAGAATAATGAGAACAGAAATGAGTGAAATGATGGATTTCGCGTTCCTTCTTAGATCTATGGATTTCACCCCTACAAACAAAATTCCACTCTACTCCGTCTCACTCAAGTGAATTGGTTTCAAGAGCATTCCGCCGGTTTTTGGTCACTTTCACTTTCAACTCGATGGTTAAGAAAGTGGACGGAGGTTGTTGAAAGGTTCCATAAACCTCATATATTATACAGTTTGTGTCATACAAGTACATTTTAGTTCTAGCATAGAGAATAAAGAGTTTCCCAAGGTATTAAGGTGGTTAACTAATATAGTAGGATATTAGTCGAGCTCTCATGCAAATAATGGAGCTTACGTGACTAGTTGACCATTTGTTTGCTGCAGACCCGGAGACAGTGTGGAGAACTTACTTCACTCTTAACATCAAGAAGCATACTTAAGAGATGCAGTGAATCAAATCTGCTTAACAGTACTAATTGGAAATGGGGCTCACGAAGCCAACCCCAAAGATTTGTAACAAAAGCTATGGTATTGTAAGGAAAGAGTCTAGACAACTAGTAGTATGACATAAATTTGTCATAGTAAACCACATAATATCTCTGGTGCCCAAAATCATCTAAAGATGGTAATGGAATCACATGTGGTTGAGCAGCTTTTGGCTACAACACAAATATAGCAAAATTGTTTAATATTTAGCTATTCTAAATTTTTAGCATGCATCCACCTAAATATAGTATGATTAATAGTTGGATAAAGATGGGTTTTAAAGAAACAGTTTCCCTAAGAAAAGATTTGAGCAAGTAAAATCACATGTTTATAAGAAAATCACAATGAGGATCAGCATGTTCAGTCATGCTGTTGGCAATTTAAGGAGAACGGAAATTAATACATCTAAGAAAACATGTAAAAAGATCTTAAAACCCCACTGTTAGAAGTGTAGCTCAGATACTAACAGCCAGGATTTCCATTAAGGGAGAAGGAACAAGTGGTTAACAGGATTACTTATAGTTGCTGAAGTGCACAAAAGTCTAGCTTTGGTTCCAAAATGTGGATGCTGTCAACTAAGCAGCTAAAGTAAAAATTGAATTATATAGTTCAAATCTTTAAGTATTTACACATTTGACAGGGTATAATTAGATAGTAATATAAACTCCTTTATGCAAAAACTTCCCATTTCCAAAATAGTTTAGAATCTTGTCATGCAACTAGGGTTGCATTCGGATTGGTTATGAGCATTAACATATCTGTATTTGTTTTCTAGTTATGTGCGAATATGAATATGGATATAGTTCTCGGAGGAAAAAAATCATATCCACGGATAAGAAACGGGTAAAAGAGACGAATACGGATATGCATCGGATAAGGGCACTGAACATATCCATGGTAAAACAAAAATGAACGTGGAGTCAAAATGTGCACATAATTGATACGTGTCAAAAACGAATTTGAATCCTAATTAAGTATGGGTGCTCAAAATATTTGACGCAAACAACCATGAATGAAAGCGGAATATGTTAAGAACAAATGTGTTAACAAAAAAATTAATATATTGTGCATGATTTGGAGTGAAAGTGATAAAATAATATTTGAAAGTATGATTTTAGATGCATAAATTCTTGAACAAATAAAATGAACAAACTAATATATTATTAAAGTAAATATAATTAACTAAATTATTTTAAATGATATATTTAACTTTATTGTTGTGAATATGCCTATCTGAATTCGTGTCCCTATTCAAATATCCGGATATCCAAATCCATATCCCACTATTGTGAATAATACCATATCTATAGTTGTATATGAAAAAAATTTACATGTAAATTCATATATGAAATAACATATTTCATTGGCGAATAGCTATATCACTAAAACAAAATATTTAACTGGCCTATTTCCAAAAAAACCTACCATAGACTTCCCCCCTCTGGCAGAAAACTACCAAAAGGTTTCAAAACTCCAAAACACTACCATGACTAATTGGTCAACCTTAACGGTGTTAGCTATGAGCATTTTGGCCTTCTAATAAATATAATTAATTAAATTGTATTATTATTAACTATTTTATTAATAATTTTAAATAATTGTTGATCATAAATAAATAGTTATGTTTGTGGAGGTCGGTGGTGGCAAGTGGAGGTAGGCGGTGGCGAAAGAGGATGGAGGAGGTAAAGATGATGGAGAGGAGGGAGTCAAAGTCAGGGGAGGAAGGTGGGGTTGAAGTCGGGGGAGGATAGGAGGGAGTCCGCGGACGTGAGCGGCGACGGCGAGGCGGTTCTAGCGACGCCAATGATACCGGTGACCTCCTCGATGGGACAGATGAAGCCACTGTGAGAGAGGGAGGAGATGAGAGCGAGTGTGCTCATGCCAGAGGCCGAGGCAGTCGCAGAGGATGCTGACTCGGTGGGTGGGGTTGGAGAGCGGTATTTGGAGGGGAGCAGGGAGCAGGAAGAGGCAAAAGGGCTAGTCAACCTCGCCTGATATGGTCGGAGGTAGGGATGGTGGGATCTTCGAGAAGGAGCACATGGGGGTGAGCCGTGGCCTGTGATGGAGTATAGGAAATGGGATTTTGAGGTGGAGGCAAGGGAGGAAGAAGGTGAATGGGTTTAGAGCGAGTTTTCGCTTTGGGTTTGTTAGAGAGGGAGTACAACGCAGGCCAAATGGGAAAGACGGAGATGGTGGCAGCACCGGCGCCGGTATGGCTAGTGGAGAAGGAAGGTAAGGGTTAAGGTTAGTGGAGAAGGTGGAGGAAGGAGGGTAATTTTGGAATTTTAGAAATTTTTAGGGTGACGTGGCAACTTAAAGGATATGACACCGTTTGTGGTGATGTGGTGCCATTTGTGATGACATGGCACCATCAGTCATGATAGTTTTTTTTTAAATTGCAAACTTGTCATGGTAGTCTTTTAAGTGATTTCAGACCTTTTGGTAGTTTTTTGCCAAACAGAGAAAGTTTATGGGAGTATATGAAAATAAACCTATTTAATTTTATCATAGATGTCAATAACGCATCATTTTCTTCATAATCTATAGTAGATTACCCGATTGAACTTTGATTCTAGCATCTTCAACTTTGCTGGTTTTCCTATGGAACAGACACACTTAAAACTCTAAATCAATTTTCTTTGTACAGAAATCTTTCGGCTGAAATGCATTTAAAATAAGTGTTGTAAATTGTAGTGCATCACGGATCTATACTTACACAGGAAAGTCATATGTGAACCCATGCAAATCCATAGCTAACATGATCTGAATCGGTTTTACTTGGATAAGTTCTTACTCCCTTTTATGTAAATACTAATCTAAAGAGAAAGATACCTGCAAATTCCAACTGTAGAAGAAAGATGCATTAATGCAAATGTCTTCTGCAAAACTCACATATTAAGGAGGAAGCTCCTCTAATTGCCCAAGGCAATATTTTAATCCTTATGCTGCCATTTATTTGTGCTCTAACAAACTAATTAAGAATCAAGATATGAAAAGAACAAATTGACACCTGCCTGTAAAGATCGTTTGCGACCTTCAAAGCTGAAGGGATAAGTAACCACCCCAACAGTCAAATAACCAGCTTCCTTTGATATTTGAGCAACAACTGGTGCAGCACCGGATCCTGTGCCTCCACCCATACCAGCTGTTATAAAAACAAGATCTGAATCCTTCAAAGCATTGGCTATAGCTTCTCTAGATTCCTCAGCAGCTTGCTCACCAAGAAGAGGATTGCCTCCTGTACCTGTACTAGCAGATGAAAATTTCCAGTCAGGGCACAGGATCCAGTCAAAGAATAGGACTACCAAGGCAAACATAATCCCTAGGTTATCTTTTCACACTATTGTAGGGTCTAATTTATTTTTTATCAAGGTGGTGTTTCAATAAACCAATATTCCAACACCTAGAAGCCTATCTTAGCTTTTATAGTGGGTTCCAATAAATCTGGAACACTCTGTTGCGGCGCTTCTGTCCTATGTAGTTGCAAATGTGCAGTAGACCTTCATCAAGCTCTTGATAGCGGAGAAGTATAGGTACGATTCAATGGGCGCAAAATACAAGTTCTTATGCTTTAGGGTGTACCACCTTCCCTATCAAGTAACCGATCATAAGAATATGGACTTTGATGTGATGCACCAATAGGACTGGCTGTATTATTACAATGGGTTACATGGGTGTGATTAAGTCTGGCAAATAAGATGCATCCGACACTTAGCGGTTTCGTACTATAATGTGTGAGGAAAAAATACCTATCAAAACTAAGGACGGAGTCCTTCAAATATTAATAAAATGGAACATTAATTTATTAAATACTTTAAGATGTCAGGGGACTGGGTTATTAAAATAGGTAGCAGGGGAGGGGGGGTGTTCTCTAATAAACCTTGAGCACAAATCAAAATTCTGTAGATGAAAACTATGAATTTAAAGATAATTGAAAGGACTGACCAAGTCCACGAGTCAAAAGCTCCCCAATTTGTAATGGATTTTTTGCTTCTGAATTCAACAGAGCCTGAGCGTCCGTATTAATTGCATAGAAGTCAACACCCTGAAGAAGATTAACATAAACCTCTGATTTTAAGCGGAATGGGATGGAACAAACAACTATTTGGATAACATAAACATAAAGCTTTTGTTGAGTGCACAAAATTAGGATACACCTTCTCTGTCGTCCGTCTATGTTAATTTTACAATAACATACCATTAGCATTATCATCATACCTTATCCCATCGGCATTGCCTTTCATGAATCATTTATTATTAGATTATAATCCATCTATAACTCAACCTAACTTCGACGTTCACCTTTACATCTGAGGTTGGCACTGGCATCGTGTATATTATTTATGTACACATAGAAAAGCAAACATATAGCAAGAAACATTCAATGAGAATAGTAATCAATAAAAAAATCCAACAATACTTATTTGGATTTTTTTTATTGAACCCCAAATCTTCTCTATTTATAAATAAGACACACAAATCTTGGTATTTCTAAATATAACCCCCAAATCATCTCCGTAATCGAAATTAGCCCCCCCCCCCCCCCCCCGCTCTCTCTGTCGAGTTAGGTGTCGTTACCTGTATGGTTACTGCTTGGTTTAGGACCACGAATTGAAGTGGTGAACAGCTTGAGGAAGGGACCATGATCAATGGCGTCAGCGGAAGAGAAATTGGAGGATTGAATTCGTGTGGTTTCCTCCATCAAGTACAAAACTTTCTGAGTATATAAGTTTTTGTCTCAAAACCTAAACCTTAAATTCTTGTCGCTGAAAATGTATGGGCAATAGGAACTTGTTACATACAAATTTATGAAATCGAAGCTTGCGGTGTTTGAAAACCTTATGTATTGTGTCCAATTTTGAATTTATGTTGAAGAAACATGGATTTTGAGCATTGTTTGCCCCTTCTTGATCTTGACATGAATGTTATGAGATATAAAAGTTAAGACTTTATAGCCGACATTATAAGTTTAACTATGTTATAAATCAGATTAATTAGTAAATTTACTTACTTTTTAAAAGTTAGGACTTTATGGCCAAAATTATAAGATTATCTCTGTTAGAAATTAAAACAAGTAAATTTATTATACTACTAACAAAAAATTTAGTTTATAAATTAGAATAATTATAAGATTATCTTTGTTATAAATAGTTTAGTTAGTAATTTCATTTAAAACTTAGTATGAAAATTTGGTCCTAACATACTTGTTAGAACTTAGGTCTAGCAATCATAATTTAGGAATCCTAAGAACTTATTCATATATGGACTTGGGTAAACCAGTAGTTAGAACTTACTTAGTTACTACATTAATTTAACTAGAACTTATCCTACTTTAGTTACTACATCCTATTTAGAACTAATCCTAGTTACTGCAAAATGAAATGTTTGCATTGAACTATTATGTTGCCAATTTATACGGTAAATCATCATTTTTCTTCATCAGGTTTAACTTTATTTTGCTATGGTTTGGTGATTATCCAGATATGCTTTTTTGTTAATATTTCATAGCTAAACTTGATTGTTGTGGATTCTACATTTAGGATAGTATTAAGATATGGTGGATATTGGACGAAAATTCCTAGGATTGCAAGAATTAAATATGAGTGTGGAAGTCAAAAACATTGAGGACAGATGTAGATAAAATTGGTTATGTAGACTTATCTGAAGTTATAGATGATGCATTGCCATGGTCTATTAACCTTTCCAAAAACTTGCATATCTAACCATACTCCTCTAAAATATAAGTAGGATGAGAATTGGTCATGACTACATGGCAATGATAAAATTGCATGCATCTAAGTGAGGCTCAACTGAGGTAAGAACAAAACCAGTTAGAAGCAGACTTATAATGATTTGGAGCTCTCACTTTATCAAACATCCCCTATTGCACAAGCTCTCTAGGTGCCTGAAGAAGCAGCAGTAACTCATCCTACCACACCTAACAGGCAATCTCAGACTGAAACACAGAGAACCAAGGAGCCCAAGGCTGTTGCAAAAAAAAAATCTATAGCAGGATCTTCACAATGTCATCACAATGTCGGTTAGAAACTCGGACACTTGAAAGGACAGAGAAGACGATACAAAAGGATGATATGAATTATGTCAATGATGACCCAAAAGAAGGAATTGAAATTGAGAACCAAGCTATAGGGTAAGATGATATAGAATGTTATAAAATCCGGAATATCCGATTGGATATCCGGATCCGCTCCCAAAACAAACGAGAAACATAAAATTCGGTCCTAAATCCGGTCAAACCGGATATCGGGCGAATAAACCAAATATTCGGTCCATATTGAGTCAAGTAACTAACTTTTAATCCAGCCCAAAATCCATTATATAAATCTCTTTTTTCTTTCTTTTCTCTTGACAAATTTCTTAATTCTTTGTGTTAATTGTTTGTGCTTCTATAGATGTTTTGATTATATGATTTTTCATCCTATTTTCATTATTATTGTAATCTATTTATGCTATATGGATTATAGCTATATATAATTTTCATAATTTACAATGTCCATCAAGTGTTTGTGAAATTATTTAAAATGTGAACCATAAAATGAAAGTTTTGCATTGTTTTAGCTTTGTTGTTGTTTATAATTATATATAAAATTATAAACTATATATATTATAGAATATATAAAATATGTATATGAAAATATTGATGGCCGAATAAACCGGATAAACCGAATAACCACCGAATAATCCGGTTATCATTTATCCGCCGGCAAAACGAACGGATACCGGATCCGGGTTTTACAACCTTGATTTAGATGCCTGTTATTTCAAGGACAGTTGTCATGAACTTCCCAGTAGCGATGGAGAGTGTGATGATGAGTTTCAGAATGATGACGATGTTGAAAATTATGAAGGTGTTGAATGGAATGCGAATAAGGAAGATCCAATTATTGAAATGGGTAACAAGTTCAACAAGGAGGAATTTAGAATGTGCATCAGGCAACATGCTATCATAAATATTTTCATGCAAAGTTTGAGAGAATGAAGTACTAGGTGGGGTGATCAAGTGTGCGGCAACTAAATGCCAATGAAGAGTTAGAACTTTTTTGTTGAGGCAAGATAGTGTAACAGTTGAAATCAAGAAAATGGAGCCAAAGCACCAATGTCTATGTATGAATAGGATTGGAAACTCTCAGGCTACTGCAGATTGGATAGCAGAGAAGATTATTGAAAAGATAATAGGAACTTCACTCCAAGAGAAATTGTAAACATACTTAGGGTCCAATTTCAGCTACCCAGTATTCCATATAGCAGAAGATAGAGAGCTCGAGAAAAATCCAGAGAAGTAGTTTATAGGAGGGATGAAGATAACTATAAACTTGTGCCTAGTCTCAAAGAAGAGTTGATTAGAAGAAATCCTGGAAGCCATATTTTGTACAATTTAACGGAGGAAGATGCATTTTACATATTTTTTGTTTCTTTCAAGGTATGTATTGATGGATAAGTTTTATTTATAGTGATTATTTAATTAATTAAATTAAATAGATTAAGTACTAAATTCTTTATGGCAATTTTTTTGAAGGTATGTGTTGATGGGTTCAAGAACTATTTAATGCTATTTCTGGGTCTTGATGGGTGTCATCTAAGGAGCAAACACATGGGATCACTGTTAAATGCAACTACATTAGATGGAAACAATAGTCTATACCCATAAGCATTTTCTATTGTTGAGGGAGAGTCTACGGATTCATAGAAATGGTTTTGTGAAAACTTGAGAGAAGCTTTAGAGAGTAAAACACTGAAGTTGACGATCATGAGTGATATGGAGAAAGGCTTGGAAGATGCAATTAGGTCTATTCTATCGTTTTCTGAACATAGAGTCTGCATGAGACTCCTATAAAGGTCTTTCAAGAAAACTTATCCAGGGGATTTCTATAAAAGAGTTGTCTAGGTGCTACAAGATCTTTCGCTAATACTGATTATATGAGAGCAGTGAATGAATTGAGAAGTAAATCTATACAAGCATACATTGAGTTGCAAAGGAAAGGGATTGCACAAGATGGCAGTGTGGCTTGGATATGGTGGTCTCAGTTTAGTGGCAGGTGTAAGAATTATTATATAACTAACAATGTCAGTGAAAGTTTCAATGCCTAGATGATTGAAGCAAGATATCTTCCAGTTTGTGACTTAATTGACAACAAAAGATCAAAGGTGATGAAGAAGATGTGATTGAGGAAGTGTTAGGGTCTAAGATGGAAAAGCAAACTAGTTTCCATGGCAGAAAGGTATCTAATTGATGAAACAAGGAGGCCTACAGGGTACATAATTGATCAGGCAGGAGAAGTAATATATGAGGTAAGTGATAGGAATATAACGAAGCTGGTGAACATTGAGTTACAAGAATGCAGTTGCAAGAGATGCCAATGACATGGCTCCCATGCAGACATGCCATAGCTGTGCTCACAGGAATCAGAAACTTGGATCTGGAAGACTATGTGGATGTGTTCTTCACCAAGAAAAGTTACAATAGCTTACTAGTTAAATAGTTAGAAAGTTAGTTTATTCAGTCATCAGCTTATCTTTACTTTGCCTTGCATTAAGCCAATTCACAACTATTAGAATTAGCTATAAATGAATGTCAAAATCTAGTTTACTAGGACATAATGAACACATCAAACATAATATTGAAAATTCATAATCATAATGTTGGAAGCATACAATTGACATAATCTTAGACAATTTAATCAAGCATATAACAAATTGATGACGTATTACAAATAAAAAAACAAATGGATCTCTAACCCTTCTCGAATAAGATTCATACATGCTATATATCTTCTTCATCAACTTGAAGAGACTGCACATGAAGAAATATTGATGACCCATTCAAATTGATTAACTAGCCTAACCCTTTTCTCAGTTTGCCAGAAAAATCTAGAGATTGAACAATATGTGATGTATAAGAGATTATATTTAATAATCTCTTATACTTATCTTTAAGCACACACAATCTCTAGATTCAAATTTCATAATCTCTTATACTTTTTCATATTATAAGCTCACTAACTCTAAAATTACCTGTAAACACCATATTTTTTCTTCTATATTACTTTCCTCTCTCCTCTCTACATTACTAGTTGAGATGCGATAAAATTCTCTCGTAGATGTCATATTTATAAGGGCAAGTAGAGCATAGGACACCTTTTAGTATTGCACATTGGATAACCCGAATGTAGTGGTGTATATATCTCTTTAAAACACCAAGAACACTCATGACGGCTCTTTTGGACCCTTGGTGTTGTATCCCAACACCCTATGTGGTCAAATTTATCTCTATATGTATGGACAGGGGAATCTAAGCTCCAAAGCCAACACAAGCATGGGGCTATGACTCTAACCTAACTGTGCATGTCTTGTGCATGTTTTCATACGACATGTACAAATTAAAATACAGTGGCCATGCTTGAATACAATGGCTACCTTTAACTTAATGTGTAGTAAATAATTTTGAAATTATTAATAATTATGATATTGCAGCTATATTGGAGCATACATGAATACGGTGACCATGCTTCCACCAAAAGGAGGATGGAGAGATGTAGAGTTGCCGTATGTTGTTGCCTCCGCCCCCCAAAATTCTAGGAGACCTAGAGGGAGACCTAAAACAAATAGAATTAGAGGAGAAAATGAAAATAAAACCTCTCAAAATCTAGCAAAAAGAGGTCATCAATGTTCAAGATGCAATGGATGGGGGCATCACAAGCAAAGGTGCACGAATTCTATCAACAACTCCAATGTACAAGATACTGCAACCGAAGAATAACCATCTTCCTATTCTGCTACTCAAGCTCGGCATGTATTTCTCAACTAAAACTTGCATCTTCTATATTTCTACAAAGATAAATATTCTATATGACTACTAAAATGCTGCTACAATAGGAAAGGAAAGAAGAGAAGCACCAATAGCTGAGGACCATCCGAGAAACTCAAGTTTCACAAAGCAGACAGATGACTGGATTCCAATCAACAGCAACACTACAAGCCTCATCTTCACAAGCAACAACTCTAGAAGGACCAGCAGCAGCAGCTGCACTCTTAAATGTAGGTCAACAACAACAGAACTATGACTCAGCACCAAAATTTGATGCAGACAAACATTTAGATGACTGGGATATAAGAGATTTCCAATTGAGCATTGATACAACTAATAGAGAGAAGAAATTGCCTGTCAGGAGACGAGGCACAACAACAAGGATGGGGACAATTTTGGAAAGGACACATTGGAAGTATTGAGTTGAATGTTAGCTATATATATTGGAAATTTTGGTTGTGTGCACACCATTGGTGTCACTACTTGGTTGATTTATACGTCACTAAATACTAGCATTGCTGATGTAATATTTTGATATGAATGATTAAAGATATAAGTAATCATTGCTATGCCTGGTTCATTTTGGTTATTCATGGCCATATCATTTAACTAAGCTTTCTCTACATAGGTGTTATTTGTGAATTACTGTGCTAGTAATCATATTATCGTTGGTCGTTAGTGAAATTATTGGTTATAAAGTGTAAATTGTTTAATTATTTTTGTTATTATAGTTATCACTTATTAGTGTAACTGTGCATATGGTGGCATTAGTTAGTAGTGTTGATTTTTTTTTTTTTGCAACATAGGTGTTTGGTTATTATTAGTATTGGTTTGGTTGGTTCTTAATATTTTACTTGTTGTAAATTACACTAAAATATCTTTAAGAGCATTTTTCCCTCTAACATAGTTGTAAGTTGTTTTAAATCAGTAAACTACCTTCAATTATAGATTCAGGGTATAATACTAAAATGCAGAACTTTAATGTATTTTAATGAAAATTCAAGAAGTTAATTGTATTATACCAAGTTGTAATCATGTGATTTGGAACAAATTTTTGCATAAAAGAGAATATATCATAAATTCCTTGAATTGCATTAAGTACAAATTTTCACCAAACATTCAACAGAAAAATAACAAATACATTCAAAATTACAACACTTAAAACTACTTTCAACATTAGTTTCATTAAATGATTGCTCATCTCAAGCTCTTGCATTTTCTTCATGATTTTCTTCTCAGATCTCTCCATGTTGCAGCCAAATTTCCTGATTTTCGCTTCATTACTTATACTTGAAGCTGCTTCTTCATCAGACTTCTTTTCTTTAAAGAAAGGACACCCATTGGGAAACTTATAACAATTATAAATCCATTTTCCTTTGTATTTATTGTTCTCTTTCTTGCAGACGTACGATCTTGTAGGAACACCGCAATAGCAGTATAACTACAGCGAGCCTCAATTACCAGATGATGAGCCACTAAAGCTCATAGTTGTGGGATCGGGTGAAGAGGATTTGCTAGAGGGTGAAAAGAAGAATTGTGCAAGGAAGAAGAGGAAGAATAACTCTATATGTAGTTGTTCTTTCTATTAGCCGTTGGGGTGGGGCTGGATGTGTGAGAGAAGGGCAAAAGGAACATTTTGCCTATGTAGCGGCTAATTTCACAAAGGATGGAAAATTAACTGGAGGGTTAAAATGAACTTAAAAGATTTGGGGGTTGTATTTAGAAATAGGGAAGATTTGGGGATGAATATAGAAGGAAAAAACCCTACTTATTTCTGCGAGTTCATCTACGGTGCACCCTACTTTTTTTATATGATATACAGAGTAATTTTAAACCGTCGGATCTACTTCTTAACCGACTTATTGCTTCAATCGATTACCGTTTCGCATCAAACCCGAGACACCAACATGGTTACTGCAGCACATCACATCAAGAATTATTATAATCAATACCTCCCTTCCCTTCCCTTCCTCTTTCTTCCACCTCTTCTTGAGTGTTTTATACAACCATCCCTTCCTCCCATGTGGTTCCTCTCTTCTCAACATTGTCATTCTCAACCATTCTTCTAATTGTCTCTTTAGCCAGATACCACACCATTTACCCCAATCTCATTGATTTGCACTCTAGTCGTTTCTCCATCCAAATGACGATCCAATTACATCTTTTAGCAAGGATGTGGGCATTTGATTTGATGTGCCATCTAACGGGCCTGAGAGGGTCAGGCAAATAAAAGCTGCAACTTTTAGGGCCAAGATTCAAGTTTGTTCATTGTTGGGAACAAGTGTATAGGTTTCCATTGTGGCGATGATGGGGAAGGGGTTGTTTGTGATGGTGAAAGTGGAGATTATGTTTCGGAGTTTTTGTTGCTCTACTTTGTTGTGTTCTTCTTTTATGATTTTTTGTTTTAATAATTCTTTTGCTATATTTGGTGATGAGATTGTCCAAATTAAGTCCAGCTCTTGATGCTTGTTTATTGAGGTATTCAAATCTTGTAAATTTTGTATGGTTATCCAATGTTAATAAAAAAACTTTCAATTTGATCGATTTTATTCTGATGTTTAGTGTCCAAATTTGTTTGAGTTTTTCTTTTTTAAGTTCATATGATATGAAAACTGAAACTTATACAAAATTTAAGGTTTACTAAGATTTTTAAACAGAAAAGGCTTTGTTTCTTGCTCTCTATTTCACTCCAGATTAGATACAAAAAAAATTCTCTTCTTTTTGGTTACTATCTGTGCTTAGTGTGGAGCATATGGGTTTGAGGGAGAGAATCCAAAAAAAATTCTCCCCTTCCTTTTGTTGCTATTTGTACTTGGTATGGATCAAATGGATTAGAGAGAGAACACAAAAGTTTTTATCCCCTTCCTTTTGGTCCCTTTCCTTTTGGCTGCTACTTGTGCTTAATATGGATGAAATGGGTTCGAGAGAAAGAGGAGAAGAAATAAGGGATGAGAAGATTTTGGGTTGTCTTTTTAGTGGAAAAGAAGAATGGAGGAGGAGTTCGACAGGGGTTGTTGGTTTTCTATTATTTTTTTGTTTTAGGAAATGCAACATCCTGCTATGTGTATTGCAGCCTCAGCCAAAATGGGCTTGCAACTGACATGTGGCACAATACGATTGGAGAAACCGGCTGATGTCAGAATTTATGAAGTGAACACCCAAAAATGAGTGCATTAAAAAAATCTATTTCTGTAACCAAACGTAGGGGAAAATGTGTTTTGGGCCCCAGAGCCTAAAAGGAATAAAGCCCCGACTCCCTGGATCAGAACTTGCCAATAAATCTCTCAATTAAAAGATTCCTTTTTTCAATCTTTATTATACATTAATTGGTTAGTGCTTTTTCATATGCCAATACTGTCCTTTCAGATAAAGACTATAACTATACAGAAACTGCTATATTTATCTTTATAAAGCACTATAATTATACATAGACCATTACATTTATCTGATAAAATACTATATTTATCTGGGTAAATTACTACATTTATAATGAAATTACTATATTTGTGCTTGAAGTGTTCAATTATAGCAAAAGTGCTACATTTATCTCACCTCCCTGTTCATTCAGCATCCTCTTTCTTTCTCCTCCACTCTCATCTCCGAAACCCTATCTAATCCAAAATAATTTTTCCTTTCTATTAAATCCTTCCTTCAAAATTCCATGAACCCAAAATTCATTTCTCTTTCCCATATGCTTTCTTTCAAAACTACAACAAATTTCGCCCTTCCAAATCCTCTCCTCATCCTTCTTCACAACCCATCTAGCCTGCACAAAGCTCATTTCCACTCACCTCCTCGTAGTCGCTCATCTTCGTCTCTAAAATCATTCCCTACAAATCATGTTTACTCATCCCCTTCTCTTCGTCCTGTAAGTCGATATCGCGCACCCCAGGAGTCCATGGGGAAGCGGAATATGCAAAAAACGATTTTTCAAAACTCGTAACACCAACTTGAATACCATGATCGATACTAAACCCTAACTAGCTAACAAGCAATGAGGTTTAACTACTCGGATAGAAGTTATACATCACGATACCAAGTCCTTCGGGTCTTCATCACTGTCCTCCACCTCGTCGTCAGCTCCAAGGATCGGAACGGATTGGGCAACCTCGATGGCCTCCTCGAGTCAAAGACGATCCATCCGAGAGTCTATAGTCCGAGCTCCTACCTCAAATCCGAGATAACTACGACTTCTAATTTGCTAAACTAGAAGTCCTAGAGGGTGTAGAGTAAGAAGATGAATTAATTTGTCTCTTGGAACCCTACCTTTCTCAACTCATGAGAGTTCTAGGGTTATGAGGAAAAAGAAGAGGGTTGAGAAAATGAGAGAGGAGTTGTGAACATAGGACTTGAGCTTGGCTGCCCTCTTGAGATAGAATGAAGAATATTAGATATTTTATGAGATAAATATCACAATAAAATATCTTCAAACTTTCACAAATATCTTGTGGTGACTCATGACCATGAGTCACCAAGTAGTCATGTTAGGTTCAATGTTCAAATCCACCTCATTTCTTCCACCCATTTTGTTTAATCCAAAAATAATAAAACTCTAATAGGTGTCCCTCTTCTAGAAGCCAATCCCGAGGAATTATGAGAATGCCCATCATCCGTATATACATACCTGCATCCGTATTCCGAAAAAAACGAATACTAAGGGACGAAACAATCCATCAATATAATACTAGGATCCGGCTTAAACCAAAACCCACTAGTATTATTCGCTCGATCATCATAGGCGCACAAGTGCACGTATGTAATCTAAGCCCTGCCGTAAAAACCATACGGCCTCTACACCTTTTGCCCGATGCAGGAAAACTCTCTATGCGGGACTCTAAAGACTCGACACTACGCTGGCAGTGGGTTTAACCACAAGCCGCACGCCGATGAGCTAACTCATCTGAACTCTTACTGAGCCTATATGTGACAATCTCCGTACAGTCCGGTCTGTTCGTCTAAGAGCATCGCATATTGGGCCTAGAAGGCGGTAATCGTCAGACCCCTAATAGCGCAATAAGTCGTGTCGGAGTGTAGCCCAAAACATCCTGAGAAACTACTGGAATACCTACCAGTAAATCTCTCTTGCCTTGACCAAGGACTTTGTGTAATGGCCTTCCGAACACAGCGTGATATCAACCCCCAATACCGGAAGAAACGAATCCAATCTAACCGCTACTGCCTCCAAGTGCTTCGGAACTGCACCCAACTACTGCATGTTTGCACGACTCCTTTGAGCCGTGGTAAGATAGTAATCAAAGTACAGTGGAAACGCACTCGATGCGAAGTAGCAGTGCCAAGTCGACGGACTAAGCTGTACTCATGTCACCTGAGAACTGCTACCCGACGATAGGTGTAATGCCCATCAGCAGTTCCCGACGAGTCTTGTCCAGTGTACTCATAACCTAATGAGCACCTGCATACTATCTCCAATACGACGTACTGATGGCTGTGGGACAGACTATCTCCCCTGCTAGGATGAGAAGCGTATACACTAGTCTACTATGGAGTATCGATGCCCCATCTCGATAATTCTACGACTAAGGATATGTATAGGATGTGCTTATAGATTACCCAGCCCCCACTGGTGTGTCTGTCATCACAACGCTGGTAATCAAGCAAAGATCCTAAAAGCTCTACCAATATGTATAAGCGATATGCTAAGAAAACACATGCACATATTGAGGTAGAAACAAACCAGGTAGCATACTACCATTTTGAGCAAGACTGTTACAATATCCGTGTATATCCTAAGCTCTCATTAAGTAATATACAATCTAATATGATACAATAATGGCCTCTAGGGCATATATCACTAACAATCTCTCACTTGCACTAAGGTCATATACTGCCATATCGCAGACCGAAGATCTCGAATAGCTTCTGAGGAATGGCCTCTGTGAGTGGATCCGCAGTGTTGTTCTCCGTATCTACTCTCATCACCTCGATCTCCTGGGGATCATCGATCTTCCTGATCAGGTGGTACCGCTTCAAAATATGTCTGGATCTCTGATGGGACCTGGGTTCCTTAACTAAAGCTATAGCGCCGTTTGTTGTCACAATACTAAAGTATTGAACCAACAAATGGAAGGAACCACCTGAAGTTCAGTTAAAAACTTTCTTATCCAGACTGCCCCTTTTGCGGCGTCTCATGCA
Organism: Agapanthus africanus; assembly: GCA_030015575.1. NCBI lineage: Eukaryota > Viridiplantae > Streptophyta > Magnoliopsida > Asparagales > Amaryllidaceae > Agapanthus > Agapanthus africanus. The sequence continues at coordinate 303,718,910 of JASDDO010000016.1, read as the reverse complement.
GCGAACTACTCCGTTTCCATCATTGAGTCTGCAATGGTGTCCTGCTTGGAGCTCTTCCAACAGACCGTCCCTCCACTGAGGGTAAAGACATAACCCGACATGGACTTGGAGTCATCTTTATCACTCTGGAAGCTGGAGACAGTAAAGGCCTCGATCTGGAGGTCTTATCCGCCATACACCAAGAATATCTCCTTAGTCCTTCTCAGGTACTTGAGAATGTTCTTTACTGCTATCCAGTGTTTCTCCCGTGGGTTTGACTGATACCGGCTTACCACGCTGAGTGCATAAGCAACATCTGGTCTGGTACACAATATCGCATACATTATAAAACCTACCGCAGAAGTGTAGGGTATAGATGTGATGTAAGCCCTTTCTAAATAATCTTTGGAGACATATTTTTAGAGAGGGTGATTCCGTGACAAACCGGTAGACTACTGTGCTTAGAATCATCAATACTAAATATTTTCAGTATGGTGTTGTACCTTGACTGCAAAATGTCCCACCATCCTCTTTGATCTATCACAATAGATCTAGATCCCCATAATGTAGTTGGCATCACTCAGATCTTTTATGGAGAATCTCTGTGACAAGAATCCTTTGACTGATTGTAGCATAGGAATGTCATTTCCTATCAAGAAAATATCATCCACGTACTCAACGAGGAATCCCACAGTTCTCTCTACAATCTTATGGTTCATCTCGATTTTTGATAAAGTCGAATTCTTTTGACCGTCTCAATAAAACATATGTTCCAACTCCACGATACCTGCTTTAGTTTATAAATAGACTTAAGCAACTTGCACACTGTCCCGTTGCTCCCACTCTGATTGGAAACCCTCTAGCTAATCCATATAGACGCATTCTTCCAAATAACCATTTAGAAAAACCATCTTTACGTTCATCTATCAGATCTCACAATCTTGGAAGGCAGCAATGGTAAGAAGGATCCGAATGGATTTGAGCATAGATACTGGAGAAAAGGTTCCATCATGGTCCAAACCAGATTTTTGATGAAAACCTTTTACAACAAGTCTAGCTTTATAGGTTTCAACCTATCCATCTACAACAATCTTCTTTCTGAAGATCCATTTGCAGCCTACGGGTTTTACCCCTTCTGGAGCAATGTTCAAAGTGCATACTTTGTTGGTGTACATGGACTCCATTTCGGTCCGCATTGCATCCACCCATTTTACCGAGTCTCCACTCTGAATGGCTTACTGGAAGCTAGTTGGCTCATCATTGTCAATGATGCAATCCTCTCGATCTCCGTCTATGAGAAAACCGCAGTATCTCTCGGACGGATGAGACTGCCTACTAGTCCTGCGGATTGGCACACGGATGTCATGCTTCATTGAAATCTCTGGTTCTACCATACTTTCAATAATAGTTTGTGGTTCTGGAATTTCTTGTAGTTCTATTGCGCTCCTATTAGTCCTTTTTCAAAAAATTGATTTTCTAAAAAAAATGGGCATGACGAGAAACAAAAACCCATTTGTTCCTCTGCGTAATAGAAAAGATAACCCTGGAATTCTTTGCGTATCCCACAAACCTACACAGTATTGAGCGTGCCTCGAACTTGTCCGTATACTGCTTTTTGACAAAATCTGGACATCCCTATATCTTCAGATACTGAAGATAGGGTTTCTTCCCACTCCACATCTGATATGGTGTGGTAAGCACGGTCTTGATAGGAACCTTATTCAAAAGATATGCAGCCGATTCTAGTGTATAACTTCAGAAGGATCGCGGCAACTCAGTGTTACTCATCATGGAACGAACAATATCCAATATGGTTATGTTCCACCTTTCCGATACACCGTTGTGTTGTGGTGTGTATGGGGGAGTAAGCTGAGAGAGAATTTCATTCTTTTTTAAGTAATCCAGGAACTCGGCAATTAAGTATTCACCACATCGATCAGATCTCAGTGTCTTGATACTTTTTCATGTTTGTTTTTCCACTTAATTCTTATATTCTTGGAATTTCTCAAAGGCCTCGGATTTATACTTCATCAAGAAGACATATCCTAACATTGAGAAATCATCCGTAAAAGTAATGAAATAGGAATAACCACTTCGCGCATCTGTAAATATTGGACCACACACTCGCTGTGTATGAGTCCTAAGAGCTCACTTGCTCTTAGTCCGTGTCCAGTGAACGAAGTCTTTGTCATCTTTCCTATGAGAGAAAATTGACAAGTTGCATAAGACTGATATTCGAACGGATCCAAATATCCCTCTCTATGTAACTTCGACAACCGTGTTTCATTGATGTGAAACTGTCTACAATACCATAAGAAAGTTTTATTTAATTCTGAAGACTTTTTTTAAGTGTGTTCTGAACGTTGAAAACCTGAGCTTGATTAAACACATATATATTGTTCTCTAGTGTACCTGACCCAATTAAACTTTGATTTAGGTGGATGTGGACCACGTCGCTTACAAACTAGACTAGGTACACACAAACAGTTACGTAGAATCAATATCTGCCCACTTATCAATTCTAGGTGATATACCTTATGGATACAGCGTCCACGCTCCTTCCGTTAGCAACCCTGAGAGTCATATCATCTGTCCTGATAACTCTACGGTTTTTCAAAGCCTGTAATAAATTACAGATATGAGATCCTGATCCGGTATCTAGTACCCAGGAAGTAGAGTTAATTGACAAACTGTTTTCAATCACAAACACACCCGAAGTCGAAACTACAACATGCTTCGGATCTTGGATTCTTTCTTTCCAAGCCCCGCATCCCTTCTGCCAATACTCTTTCCGGTGACAATAGAAACATCCCTCCTTCCCTACTGTTAACCCGAAACCTTTGTCCTACCCTTTCCTTCTACCTTACTGTCACCGCCTATCGGTTTTGTAGAGATCTTCTTCTACTCACTATTGGCTTTCGCCTTGGATCCAGAAGAAGAAGATTCTCTAATAAGCAGAGCGGGTGTCTCCCTGGTTTCCTTCAAGGTGCTCTCAACTGGAAGTATAACTTGCTTCCCCTGGACGTAAGTAGAAGGTAGGGACTGTAGAATCGAGTCAGTACATGACTCGTTCTCCAACGTGGTCTTCAGGTCCGTGGGCTTTTAATATAGCTAATCATTATAGGGACGTGATCCCCTACAGATGACCCGACAGTCAAGCTCGCTTGAAACAATTCTTTTGAGGTCTCATATCTTGCGATACGAGATTGCTCTCCATATAAAACATTGTTTTGGCGGAAGATGGAAACTAAGTCCATCTTCTCGTGATGCCTCTGGTATACACCATCTACTTAGGCTAACACGAGGCACTTGGCATTCGCACGGTCTTTTTCCCTTGTCTTACGGATATCAACATCCGCGACGGTGGAAACTGAACCTGGGACGGCGAAGGCTTTGAGTAGTAAGGAGGTGGTCCAGTTTGTCATAAGTAATAGACATCTGGACAAACCTTTGCCAGTCACTATAGTATAACTCAGTCATTTTATTATCTATCTGTAACCCAATCCGGTCACCTGGTCGCTGCAATTAGGAGAGAGAAGAAAACACTCGGCATGATACTCTTGCAAGTTTAGATTGGTTTTTAATTTATCTAAATAGGCTTGGCTCCTACTGTTTCTCGAATCCAACCTCAAACCATAAAAGAAAAATTAGTCAAGATTAATCTCACCGTAAATAATTGCTTAACCGTTCGGCCAGGCTAGTGTAGGTACTTCAAGAGAGATTTTACGACGCTTTCGCGAAGTTCCTTAATTAAATAACCTCTTTTCCCTGGAGGTGTAGCCCCGCTAACACTGTTCTAGACACCTACTTGGTTTATAGCATTGATCATTAAGTGAAGAATCTCCCGACAAGTAGCGGATACTCACTGTAGGATCGGGATCCAAATATCATTGTGTGATAATCCTGAAGGAATCCTACCAACATTATCACACTCCAAATGGTATGCAGCACTAGCAAGTTTCAGTTTCCTTAAAACCTCTCGATATGGATTTTTGCCCCATGCTCTTATGACCTTGACGAAGGCCAACAAATTATAAGTTACATGTCAAGTTCTATCCATCATTGTCCAGGTTAATTTGAACCCACCCGTATATACCCTTGACGAAGGCCAACAAAGTAATACGACTATCCCAAACCAACGCATCTATCTATACTACATATGAACACCCAGCAGCTACCAATCACTATGCCTTGACGAAGGCCAACAAACATAGCTTGAATACTACTGAACATTCATATGAAATGACGGAAGGCTACGAATGGTTTTAGCGAAACCGTGAACGTGGTGAACTTGATATAATCGAAGGAACCTGATTGTTTTTAAAAGGAGTGGTTTAAGCTCCGCATTTAAAAGTCTCATGTTTTAAAATAACCGAGTGGTTTTTAAAATTTGTTCCAACGAATCAGCTTAGGTTTGTTTGCTTTGCATTAATGTAATGCAGTCCCATCATTTACACCTATCATCACAAAAAAAGACGAAAATACCACATCCACTTATGCCATCCGCATTCGCCACTGGGCCCCATCTAACACCGTTAGGTTACTTAACTAACGCCAGAGCGGGGGCTGAACTAGCGCGGGTGAAAAACATAAGCAACGTCTACTATATAGCATATATATAATAAACAATCATCTGACGCAATAATAGGCATTCCAGATCACAGATAAACATATTGGATATACTAGGAATTCCGCGTTTCGTTTAAGCCTATAACGAAAGACGGATTCCACCGTCGTGATGAATAGTCAAACCCCATTCCAGACCCCTACGGGTACGGCAAACTACCTGCCAAATACCCGAAATGAAGCAACCTCCCTCATCAAAGTGAGTAGGCCACTCGGCACTTCAAAGTATCCAGTAGTTTGTGCACCCCACCTTGGGTTTATCCTAAGAGCAGAAAACGGTAAAAGAAAATAATACAACGGTGGCTATAACCTCAACCCGGATGTGCCCCACAAAATAATATTACATCACTTTACAATTTGCATCGAATGAAAGAATGAAAAACCCTCATCTTATATCCCCAGCTATTCATCCACGACGATCCAATAAGTTCATATACACAAACCACAAGAACAGCAACACAGATATATGCAACCCCGACTAATCGACGTATAGCAATTAGTCAATATTTCCAAACACATATATCATAACTTAAAACTTTAAACGACGTTAAAACTACGACTTCAAAACACCCTGTATTGCCTTTACTGAAAGATAACAGTATATCCAAAATTGGCAAAAACAAACACCACCTGAGACCTTATATCTAAGCAACTAGAACACAGACCAAAATTCAAAGCATTTCACCACAACAAAAAAGGCGACACCCGTTTTTTGAGCTTTTGGCCGGTCCAAAACAGGTGAAAAAGCCTCGTTTTTGGTGTGTGTTCATCTCACAAGAAGTAGAGCACTCCGCAATTGTTTAAAAAAAATTTAGAGGCTCGAAAAAAATTGAAAGAAACTTGGGAGTTTAGGTTTCTAGTTTCGGAGTTATTTCGGTTTCGTAGTTTTACACTTCGTCTAAACTGTTAGCTATGGTTTAGTAGGCTCTGATACCACTGTAAGTCGATGTCGCGCACCCTATATGTCCGTGTAGAGGCGGAATATGCAAAAAAAACGATTTTTCAAAGCTCGCAACACCAACTTGAACACCAGGATCGATACTAAATCCTAACTAGCTAACAAGCAATGAGGTTTAACTACTCAGATAAAAGTTATACCTCACGATACCAAGTCTTTCGGGGCTTCATCGCTGTCCACCACCTCGTCGTCAGCTCCAAGGATCGAAACAGATCGGGCAATCTCGACGGCCTATTCGAGTCAAAGATGATCCACCCGAGAGTCTATAATCCGAACTCCTACCTCAAATCCGAGGTAACTACGGCTTCTAGTTTGCTAAACTAGAACTCCTAGAGGGTGTAGAGTAAGAAGATGAATTAATTTGTCTCTTAAAACCCTAGATTTCTCAACTCATGAGAGTCTAGGGTTATGAGGAAAAAGAAGAGGCTTGAGGAAATGAGAGAGGAGTTGTGAACATAGGACTTGAGCTTGGCTGTCCTCTTGAGATAGAATGAAGAAAATTATATATTTTATGAGATAAATATCACAATAAAATATCTTCAAACCTTCAAAATCTAGGTTCAATGCTCAAATCCACCTCATTTCCTCCACCCATTTTGTTTCATCCAAAAAAAATTAAAACTCTAATAGGTGTCTCCCTTCTGGAAGCCAATCCCGAGAAATTACGAGAATGTCTCTCATCCGTATATACATACCCGCATCCGTATTCCGAAGAAAATGAATACTATGAGACGAAACAATCCATCAATATAATATTAGAATCCGGTTTAAACCAAAACCCACTAGTATCATCCGTCCGATCATCATACGCGCACAAGTGCACGTACGTGATCGAAGCCCTGCCGTAAAAACTGTTGGATATAGTGCCCTCAGAGTCAATTATTGGATCACAGGCACGTGATTGCAATGATTGAGGGAGGACCTATGCCGGTAGAACAGTCTTACTCAAGATGATAGTATACTATCTGGTTTATTTTTATCATCATGTACTACTTTAGGTGACCTTATAGGTCACTATTACGCGTTGATAGAGCCCTTAGGATTCTTGCTTGACTGCCGGCAGTATGATGGCGATCATATACGTGGGAGCTGGGGTCTATAAACACATCCTTAAAGTGGTCCCTAGTCGTGGGAGTTTTCGAGACAGGGCATCGATACTCCAGAGTAGACTAGTGTATACAGTCGAGACCTCGACGAAGGGCGGTGGCCGGTCTCACAAGTTACTGGTGTCAGTTGGTTCACCTAAGATGTATACAGGTGCTCATTGGGTTATGAGTACACCGGACAGGACTCACCGGGAACATGCTAGTTGGTATTATACCTGACGTCGAATAGCAGTTCCCTGGTGACATGTGTACAGGTTAGTTCATCGACCTGAGATCGTCATTTGTCTCATGTGAGTTCCCACTGTATTTTGATTACTACCCTACCACGGCTCAAATGAGTAGTGCAAACAGGTTTTAGTTGGGTACAATCCCGAGCCACATGGAGGCAGTGAGCGGATCTGCAAGGGTTTCGTCTCTTCCGGTATTGGGGGTGAGATCGCGCTGTGTCTAGAAGAGCCATTACACGAAGTCCTTGGCCAAGACATGAGATTTACTAGTAAATATTCCAATAGTATCTCAGGGTGTTCTTGGCTACACTCCGACACGACTTGTACCGCTTTTGGGGGTCTGACTTTTACCAACCCCCTAGACCCGCCATGCGATGCTCATAGATGAACGGACCCGACTGTACGGATATTGTCACTGACAGGTTTAGTAGGGTGTCAGGATGAGTTCGCTTATCGACCTCCCTTTTGGTCAATACCTGGTAGCCCGTTACGTACGACTAGTACCTCTGACGAGCTAGTAGTTAAATCCACAGCCAAAGTATTGATGAGTCTTTAGAGTCCCCCACAGACAGTTTCTCAAGTTTCAGGTGAAACGCTGTAGAGGCCGTATGGATTTATGGCAGGGTTCGAACGTACGCATGCATTTGTGTACGTGTCATGGTTCGGAGGGATAATACTAGCGGGTTTTGGTTTAAGCCGGATCCTAGTATTTTACTGTGTAGATTTTGTCTCATTGCATTTGTATTCGGTCGGAATACAAATGCGGGTATGTATATATAGTTGCGGGGTTTTCCTGTAATTTATTACGGGATCGCTTTTTGAAGTTGTCAGTTTGCATTCCGTTTCGGCCATTTTTCTTTCTATCATTTCATTGCTGATTTTTGCATTGAGGGGGTCTTCTTGTAAAAGTGGCTTTTACAAAATGAAGGGGGGTTTTGTGGTGGCTTGGGCTCCAACAGATTCTAGAATCATCTTGATGAGAATGATTTGTTTTAGTGCATCATTTCTTTGCATTTATGTGATGGGATTAGATAAAGTTTTGGTGTGACAGTATTTCCTCTTTATCATCACACCTTTTCCTTATGCTCACCACTCACACTAGATTGTGCTCACCCCTTCTCCTTTTGATATTCCCTGGCCGAGCCCATCCTTTTGGGGTGTAAGATTTATGCATCTCATTTCATTCATGCAAAAGAGATAGCTCCATTTCAAAGTTCATTTTTCCTCTTCTCTCCTTTGAGGCAACTTCTAATATCCCCTTGAAACAAAGATTTCTACGTATATTCTATAGCAATCTTGTACACGTCGGCTAGCCAACTTCGTGTCCGAGTTGCCTCGGTCCAGAGATGGGAGCCCGTAAAAAGACTTCTCGATGCGATGCCCTTCCGACTAGGAGACCGGAGATCAGTGATGCCGCGAGGAGCTTGGGATGGTGGCCGAACACCGAAGGACACGGATCGCTCGGTACAGCCTTCTATCCCTTCTCTAGATAGCTAGTTGTAGGTTAATGGTTCAATCCAGATTTATAGTCCGAGGTAGCGCCGGTTTCTAGTTTAGAAAAAGTTTTTGTTTCCGCATTTTGGCCTCGGACAGACGGCCGGGGCACTGCCGTAAATTTACATGGTATCAGAGCCACGCCATTAACCTTTACTAGCTTGCTCTTACGTGTTTAGAATTTCGATCGAACGAAAATTCCAAAACCGTGATTCCAAGTCATGAACTTGCTGTCGAAATTTTTTTGTGCTCGAAAAATTATTTGGTGTTATGTGTTTGCAAGAAACTAAGTGGGTAGGTGAAAAGAGTAGAGTCATAGAGCCTTGGGGTTATAAGCTTTGGTATACGGGTAGAGATAAAAATCGTAATGGGGTAGGTATAATCATAGATAGACGGTTGCTTGAGGATGTAGTTGAGATTAGGAGAAAAGGTGATAGAATTTTACTGGTTAAGCTTATTCTAGGTGGAGAGATCTTTAATGTTATTAGTGCTTATGCACCATAGATAGGTCTTGATGACGCTAGTAAGAGTCTATTCTGGGAGGATTTAGACGAGGTGGTGCAAAGTATACCTAGTGGAGAGAAGTTATTTATTGGTGGTGATCTTAATGGACATGTAGGTACTAGTCGTAGTGGGTTTGATACTATCCATGGAGGTTTTGGTTTCGGACAAAGGAATGAAGTAGGTGACTCGATTCTAGATTTCGCTTTATCTTATGACTTGATCTTAGCAAACACCTGGTTTAGGAAAAGAGAGTCCCACCTTATCACTTTTAGGAGCGGATAAAATGCTAGTCAAATAGACTTTTTTCTGACGAGAAGAATAGATAGAGGTTGTTGTATCGACTGTAAGGTAGTGCCAGGTGAGAGTGTAACTACCCAACATAGACTTTTAGTTCTAGATTTTCGATTTAGAAGAGAACCTAGGAAGATTAGACGTAAGGTAGAGCCTAAAATTAAATGGTGGCGATTGAAAGAAGGTAATCAAAAGGCTTTTATAGATCGTGTAGTACAAGAAGCGGATTGGCAGTCGGAAGATGATCCAGACAAAACATGGAACAAAATGGCTAGTTGTATCAAGAAAGTAGCTAGAGATCTACTTGGTGAGTCGAGAGGTGGTGCTCCACCATCTAAGGATATATCATGGTGGAATGAAGATGTAAAGGCTGCTATTAAAATTAAAAGGGGTTCTTATAAAGATTTGAAGAAAAGTAGAGATGTGGAGAGATTTGAGAAGTACAAAATGGCTAAAAAGGAAGTTAAGAAAGCTGTTCGGGAAGCTAAATCTAAGGTCTACAAGGAGGTGTACGAGAAATTAGACACTAAAGAGGTTGCAAATGATATATACCGGATTGCTCGAATGCGGGAAAGGAAGACCAGAGACTTATGTGCGGTGAAGTGTGTCAAAAATGAAAATCAGAAGGTTTTAGTTCGAGATGAGGATATCAAGGAAAGATGGAGAGATTATTTTGACAAATTGTTCAATGAGAGCTTTACTAAGAATTTGGATGGACTTGTCATTCAATCTCAAGATATAAATCGTGATTTCATGCGTAAAATAAGACTTACTGAGGTTAAAGAAGCTTTGAACAGAATGGGTTTAAGAAAAGCGGTTGGTCCTGACGGGATTCCTATCGAGATTTGGAGATGCTTAGGCGAAATAGGCGTTAAATGGCTGACAGATCTGTTTAATAAGATTTGGCAGACAAAAAAGATGCCAAATGAATGGAGGAAAAGTATCCTTGTACCTATCTACAAGAATAAGGGTGACATTCAAAGTTGCTCAAACTACCGTGGAATAAAACTAATGTGTCACACCATGAAACTTTGGGAGAGGGTGATTGAACACAGGCTAAGGAAGGATATTAAGATAACAGAGAACCAATTTGGGTTCATGCCTGGACGATCGACGACAGAGGCGATTCATTTGCTTCGTCAACTTGTCGAGCGCTTTCGAGAGAGGAGAAAAGATTTGCATATGATATTTATTGATTTAGAAAAAGCGTACGACAAGGTACCTAGAGAGGTATTATGGGGGACAATGATGAAAAAGGGGGTCCCCGTCAAGTATATTGACATAATCAAGGATATGTACGACGGAGTAGTGGCAAATGTCAGAACTTGCGGTGGCTTAACAAGTGATTTTCCGATTACTATTGGTTTACATCAAGGATCTGCATTAAGTCCTTTCCTGTTTACCATCGTGATGGATGAGCTTACTAGAATTATCCAAGATGAAGTCCCTTGGTGCATGCTATTCGCTGATGATATTGTTCTAGTATATGAGACGAAAGCAGGGGTTAATGCCAAATTGGAATTATGGAGACAAACATTGGAATCTCGGGGATTCAGATTGAGCAGGTCCAAGAAAGCATATATGCACTGCAAATTTAGTAGCCAGAGAAATCAAAACCATATTGGTATAACATTGGAAGGGCAAGAGATATCACCGAGCGACCAGTTTAGATATCTAGGTTCCATCATCCAAAGGAATGGGGAGATCGATAGTGATGTTAATCAAAGGATCCAAGCTGGTTGGTTGAAATGGAGGAGTGCAACAGGAATTTTGTGTGATCGTAACTTTCCGTTAAAATTGAAAGGGAAGTTTTATCGGAGCGCTATTCGGCCTGCCTTATTATATGGTACAGAATGCTGGGCTCCTAAGAAGCATCATACACAGAAGATGCACGTAGCGGAGATGCGCATGCTTCGTTGGATGTGCGGTAACACTAGAAAAGACAAGGTACGAAATGAGGATATCCGTGCAAAAGTTGGTGTAGCACCCGTGGAGGAGAAGATGCGGGAAAACCGGCTTAGATGGTTTGGTCATGTGCGACGCAGACCTATGGAAGCACCGGTTCGACGAATAGATACTCTCGATATGGGTAATGGCAAAAGGGCAAAAGGGAGACCGAAGAAAACATGGATGGAGGTGATACGAAATGATATGGTTGCCAAAGGACTCAATGAAAGTATATTGTTTGATAGAAGTGAGTGGAGACAGAGGATTCATGTGTTGGACCCGGCGTGATTCTCATGTTGGTTCATGTAGCCTACCCCTTATGCTTGGGATAAAAGGCTCAGTTGTTGTTGTTTGTTGTTGAAAAATTATTTGGTGTATTGCAGAAATTCGTGCAGGCGATTCTAAGAATACTGTGAAAATTTGGTTGCATACGGTTACTGTTGCGCCACGGAACCGCGGCCTTACCCTTGCTTTGGCCGCGGTTCCACCGCCGTTCTGTCTTTTCTGTGCACCAAATTTTGTACAATGTTCTCTGTGTTGGAATTGGGGTTTTTGGTATTATTTGTTTGGGCCCAGTTATTTTCAGTGCAGCAATTGTGCTTGGGGCCCACTTCGGGAAATTTTGTCGATCGAAAATTTTAAACATGTTAGTTCACAGTATTTACATTATATCTGCGGCCGTGAATGTCATTTGATCGGTAAATCATGTCTAATTGTTATAGTTCTTTTAGACGGATTTGCGAGTGACATACACGTTGATGTTTTGTGTTGTGCTGTGATGTTGCGGATTTGTCATGGTGGATAGCCTGGATGCAATGGTAGTACGGTTTGGTTGTATATGTACATTTGATATTGCGGGGCGAGCGTTCGATATGTGGACTGTCGTTACTGCCTGTTTGTATATTATTCTTTTAGGGCACGACCGGCCTGAAGTCGATGTACCCGTTGTATATATATTTTCTTTCTGTACTAGGATTACCCCGCGGTGGGGTGCACGGATAGCCGGGTTCTAGAGGGCAACGGGCCCGCATCTTATGGCTTTGAGACGAAGGGGGATTTACTCTAGAATTGGCGGGCTATTCGCCGTACTCATAGGGGGTATAGGTTGACCCAAGAAGGGGTGCTCAAGTTACCGGATTCCATGAAGTGCTGGGTTGTCCATTCACTTTGTTGAAGGGGGCTGCCTCGCTTCAGGTTTTGGCGGGTAACTTGCCGCGCCCGTAGGAGTCTAGGATTTCATTGCACAGGCTATCCACACGAACAGGGAAACATCGGGTTTCAGTAGCGGCTCTATGAAACCCGGGGATCCCATATATCTGTATTGTTCTGTGATGCTTATTACATTTCTGTGATGTTGCATTTTTATCACGTCTTGAGCGAATATTATATATTGATATATATACTGGTAGATGTTGTATATGTTTTACACCCGCGTTAGTCCAGTCCCCGCTCTGTCGTTAGTTAAGTAACCTAACGGGTGATGACGGAACCCAGTGGCGAATGCGGATGGTAAATACGTACATCATTATTTTCGTTCTTTATTGGTGTGATCAATTGATGGGACTGCATTGATTCGGATCAATGCAAGCTAAACAAACCTTATTCTGATGTTGTTGGAATATTTTTCAAAAAACTGTTATTGCAAGAACGTTCTCTTTTGTTTTGCACAGTGGTATTCGGTTATGAATATACAGCACCTCAGTCGACGAGGCAAGGGCCGAGATCCCTTCACCGGGAGTGACCCCTTGGACAGAAGTTTGCGACAGGGTAAAACTTCACTATAGTCGATTACTTTTTACTTTGTATCGTGGTATTCAGTTGGAATATCATGCACCTCATTCTACGGGGAAAGAGCCGAGATACCTTCACCGGAAGTGACCTCTTTAGAAAAAGTTTTCGTCACTATATTTTTATAAAAGCTATCCGGTTCCTTCAACGATATCAAGTTCATTACGTTAAAGGTTTTTCGCCAAAAACCATTCGTAGCCATCCGTCATTTCAGAAAGGTAGCACTTAGTATTCATGCTATGTATATTGGCCTTCGTCAAGGCATAGTGTATGGTAGCTATTTGTTATTTTTCTGCTGCATAGATAAATACGTTGGTTTGGGACAGTCGTACTACTATTTTGGCCTTCGTCAACGGTATATACGGGTGGGTTCAAATTAACCTGGATAATGACGGGTAAAACTTGACATGTGACTTATGATATGTTGGCCTTCGTCAAGGTCATAAGAGCATGGGGTAAAAATCACATCGGGAGTTTCTAAAAAAACTGAAACTTGCCAGATATGCGCATACCTTCTGGAGTGTGATAACGTGAGTGGATTCCATCATGTTATCATGCGATTATAGTTGGATCCCAATTTCCACTGATGAGTTGGTTTACTCCTCGGGTGATCCCGACTAATTCTTCTTTCGGATTTGGAGGAGAATTTGAGGTTACAGTGGGAGGTTTCCTGATTATAAAGCGATAACCATTCTGATCTAGATTAGGGTGCACGCTGAGTGTTTCTTTTCTCTCTCTTTGGCAGCGACCATGACCCGACCCTTGACTATGACTCAGTGACCAAGTTGACCGAACCTTCTTAAAACACTGGCTTTTGGATTGTCTGAGTTGTATACCTCATTGCCACTCCTACTTTTACCCTTTTCTCCAGGACACCCCGTATTACTATGAACTTCCACTTCCATTGGATAAAACCATCGTATGGTTATATACGAACTCGAAGGAACTTGTTCCAGATTCGAGGATGGTTTCCGGTTCTGGAGAAAACGAATAGGACTATTCAGTTGTCTTTTCCTTTTACCTTCTCTCAGGTTGCGAGTACTCCTAGGGTTAGGAGATAGTACACATATTACGCTTATTGAATAGTCTTCTTCCAGACCATAGGCAGGTGCCGAACGGTGGGGAATGAAGAAAACCAATTAGCCTGACGATGGTGTACAGAAGGTAATAAGTTAAGACAAATAAAGGGATTAGAAAGAGGGCAAAGTAAACTGCGATTGCTATTCACGACCAAACCAAGTATTTCATCGCCACTCCTACATCACCTTTGTATTTCTTCATAACACCCCGTATCACTACGAAGATCCACAGTTATTTGGATACCCCATCGTATGATTATATACGAACTCGAAGGAACTTGTCCAGTTCGGGGATGGATTCTGGTTCAGGAGAAATAGGAATAAGGTTTATTCAGTTGTCTTTTATCTTTACCTTCTCTCGGGTTGCGAGTGCTCTTAGGATTAGGATAGTACACCCGTTACGCTTATTGGATAATCTTCTTCCAAACCATAGGCCGGTGCCGAACGGTAGGGAAGAAAGAAAACCATTTAGCCTAACGATGGTTTGCAGAAGGTAGCGACTAAAGACATATAAAGGGATTTGGAGAGATGGCAAAAAAATATACGGTTACAGTTGTGAATCTGGATAATGGAAAAGGCATTACTAGGAATACCCGGATACCTCTTCGAAACATTTACATGTTTCAGTTTCACTGTGTATTGTTAAAAGAAAACTGATTTCCCAATTAGTCCTTGTTCCAGACTATGTATTTACCAGGTATGATTCTCACATCTGTATGGTTTTACAGATGATGAGTGAGAGTAAGTTATTGGGAATTTGGTGATCATCCTCATTATATCGGGATTCGTTGTAATCGGTGATATTTGAGGAAATCACCTGGGTTGTTTGCCGGACGGCAAATATTTGGTTTTGAATATCCGTTGTTATGTACCAATTTCAAATTGATCTGTACGTTTCTTTTAATAAAGTGAGATATAACTTTTTGAAATTATGTCGATGACATTTACCTATATCAGTTGATGGTTAGGTAAGGAGCATTAAACAACGGTGTAATTCTTCATAACCATAGTACAGTTTTCAACCTACGATACACAGGGAATGAGTTATTAGACTCAGGGGACTTATACAGAGTATTGTATGTTGTCCGGTGTCCATAAGGACAGAGGGGTTGGTCCTCGTACTATATTCTGTTTACTTATAACTTCTCTAGTTCTTAGACAAATGTTTCGTAGAAACATAAGGTCCAAGTTTTGAGAAGTTATAGGTATAAGAGTAAAGTAGAGAACCAGATGTTGCAAGTATCGGGATTTTTCAAGGTGATCGAAGATGTAGATACTTGTGTATAGTATTCAGTTGATAGTAATGGTTTTGAGAAACTTGTTTCTCTTTCAGGTTACTCATAATTGGAAGCACTCCTAAGTTGAGTAATGTTGATCGGCCTCTCTCCATTTAGTTGACATGCACTGGAGACAGCTGCATGATTTGAATCTGGTTCCAATTAAATCAGTACCTCTGTTTCTATATTGGATATAGAACGGTTCATATCTTAACGATGTTAAGGTACGGGGAGTTGTCCGGCTTATGATTAAAACCAGACTCTGGATAACTCAAGGCACGTTTCTGTAATGGCTGTTTGTGGGTTGACCCGGGCTATGACGAGAGTTGACTTTCTACCATCTGGAAGATCAATAGTGATATTGTTCTTGACTCGCCACAGTTTTGATCAAAATGGTTTTTTTCTCAGAAAACAGTAGTGGGAGTATGGTAGAACTGGAAGTGATTTCAGAACCGCAAACGATTACTGAAAATTTGATAAGAACCTAGAGATTCAATCTGGTTTGATATTCCATTTGCTACTCCACAGATAAAGTGGGTAACGTCAGGCACCCGAGAGGTACTCCGGTAGCCTCAAGGACGGTGGCAGTGAGGTTCTTGTTTACCCAGACTTGTTATTGCTGTTGTTCCAGGCTATGAGACCCGGCAGGAGAATGAGTATAGCGTCGTTCTGAACTAGCTTTAGAAGTTCACGTGTATATGACTCTGCCAGAGGGTTGTCGTAGTCAGTGGGAGCAGCAGAAGCATAGTGGACAAGTAGCTTATGTCTATTTATAAACTAAAACAGATATAGCGGAGATAGATAATCTATTTCTGATATGACAGTTATAGGTTAGACTTCATCAGAATAGAAGATGGATCTGTTAAGAAGGTAGTAGGGTGTGATGTCCTGGTATTTGGATGACATACACAGAGTAGGAAGTGAAGTTTCTATACTACGATCGGTTATACTTTGGTTGTCACACAGTGGTTTCTCCACATAAGGCTTGGATATTATATCAGACATTCTGGATACTAGATCTATGGTTTTAGATCTAGTTTTGGGAAGTGTCCCAATCTGGGTACTTAGACAGCATTCTAAAGGTGTTTTAGAATGGACGATTCCTGGCACGGTAGTATACCTGCAGGTGATGGAGTCACCCTCTCTTAAGGTGTCTTACAGGCTAAAGGGGAGAGGGATGTGCATGATTGGCAGATCACTTACTTAGACAATTGAATTGATCATGAGATGTCAAGTACCACACCAGATGTTTTTGCACTAGATTCAATAAGTTGATATTGATCCAATCCTGGAGAAACATTCGGAAGCAGTTTTAGAACATAAGTGGATGTTCTAGGGATATGATAACGACAGCCTCATTCAGGAGACAGTTATCATTCCAGGCTTCCAAGGTGACCTAGATGACAGAGTGACTGTTAGAGTTATAGTTTTCCCTCTGACGAGGGGCAGTAGTTTGGACAGGTGGTCCAGACGGATACTGAGGGAGGCATGGCGCAGGATACTGATTAAGTTCAGTTGACGATACAGTCTAAGAAGTTTGGATTTGGAGTTCATTTATGAACTAGGTTCCATCAGATATCCAGACATATTCTAAGACAGGTATTGCTCATTTCGGGAGATGGTTTTCTCCGCGAACTTGAGATAAAAAGAGACATAGAAAGAAACATCAGAGCGGATCCACTCACCGAGGCTATTCCTCGAACGCATTAGTTTCGCAAACGGGTTTTTTGAGACTGATTAGTAGAGAAGTTGGGTGTTCGATATCACACGGGCTGTGAATATGCGACATCACAATAATTAGCCTTGAATGCAAGTGGGAGATTGTTGGATATAGTGTCCTCAGAGTCAATTATTGGATCACAGGCACGTGATTGCAATGATTGAGGGAGAACCTATACCGGTAGGACAGTCTTACTCAAGATGATAATATGCTATCCGGTTTATCTTTATCATCATGTACTGCTTTAGGTGACCTTACAGGTCACTATTACGCGTTAATAGAGCCCTTAGGATTCTTGCTTGACTGCCAGCAGTATGATGGCGATCATTTACGTGGGAGCTGGGGTCTATAAGCACATCCTTAAACTGGTCCCTAGTCGTGGGAGTTTTCGAGACAGGGCATCGATACTCCAGAGTAGACTAGTGTATACAGTCAAGACCCCGATGAGGGGCGGTGGCCAGTCTCATAAGCCACTGGTGTCAGTTGGTTCACCTAAGATGTATACAGGTGCTCATTGGGTTATGAGTACACCGGACAGGACTCGTCGGGAACATGCTAATTGGTATTATACCTGACATCGGATAGCAGTTCCCTGGTGACATGTGTACAGGTTAGTTCATCGACTTGAGATCGTCATTTGTCTCATATGAGTTCCCACTGTACTTTGATTATTACCCTACTACGGCTCAAAGGAGTCGTACAAACAGATTTTAGTTGGGTACAGTCCCGAGCCATATGGAGACAGTGAGCGGATCTGCAGGGGTTTTGTCTCTTCCGGTATTGGGGGTGAGATCGCGCTGTATCTAGGAGAGCCATTACACGAAGTCCTTGGCCAAGACAGGAGATTTACTGGTAGGTATTCCAGTGGTATCTCAGGGTGTTCTAGGCTACACTCCGACACGACTTATACCGCTTTTAGGGGTCTGACTTTTACCAACCCCTAGGCCCGCCATGCGATGCTCATAGACGAACAGACCAGACTGTACGGATATTGTCACTGACAGGCTCAGTAGGGTGTCAAGATGAGTTCGCCCATCGACCTCCCTTTTGGTCAATACCTGGTAGCCCGTTACGTACGGCTAGTACCTCTGACGAGCTAGTAGTTAAATCCACAGCCAAAGTATTGACGAGTCTTTAGAGTCTCCCACAGACAGTTTCTCAAGTTTCGGACGAAACGCTGTAGAGGCCGTATGGATTTATGGCAGGGTTCGAACGTACGCGTGCACTTATGCACGTATCATGATTCGGACGGATAATTCTAGCGGGTTTTGGTTTAAACCGGATCCTAGTATTTTACTGTGTAGATTTTGTCTCATTGCATTTGTATTCGGTCGGAATACAAATGCGGGTATGTATATATAGTCGCGGGGTTTTCCTGTAATTTATTACGGAATCGCTTTTTGAAGTTGCCAATTTGCATTCCGTTTCGGCCAGTTTTCTTTCTATCATTTCATGGCTGATTTTTGCATTGAGGGGGTCTTTTTGTAAAAGTGGCTTTTACAAAATGGAGGGGGTTTTTTGTGGTGGCTTGGGCTCCAACAGATTCTAGAATCCTCTTGATGAGAATGATTTGTTTTAGTGAATCATTTCTTTGCATTTATGTGATGGGATTAGATAAAGTTTTGGTGTGACAATATTTTCTCTTTATCACCACACCTTTTCCTTATGCTCACCACTCACACTAGATTGTGCTCACCCCTTCTCCTTTTGATATTCCCTGGCCGAGCCCATCCTTTTGGGGTGTGAGATTTATGCGTCTCATTTTATTCATGCAAAAGAGATGGCTCCATTTCAAAGTTCATTTTTCCACTTCCCTCCTTTGAGGCAACTTCTAATAACCCCTTGAGACAAAGGTTTCTACGTATATTCTACAGCAATCTTGGACACGTCGGCTAGCCAACTTCATGTCCGAGTTGTCTCGGTCCAAAGGTGGGAGCCCGAAAAAGACTTCTCGATATGTTGCCCTTCCGACGAGGAGACCGGAGATCAGTGATGCCGCGAGGAGCTTGGGATGGTGGTCGAAGACCGAAGGACACGAATCGCTCGGTATACCCTTCTATCCCTTCTCTAGATAGCTAGTTGTAGGTTAATGGTTCGATCCGGATTTATAGTCCGCGGTAGCGTCGGTTTCTAATTTAGAAAAAGTTTTTGTTTCCGCATTTTGACATCGGACAGACGGCCGGAGCGCTACCGTAGACTTACAAAACCATACGGCCTCTACAACTTTTGCCCGGTGAAGGGAAACTCTCTATGTGGGACTCTAAAGACTCGACACTACGCTGGCAGTGGGTTTAACAAGCCGTAAGCGGTACTAGCTGTACGTAACGGCTACCCAGGTATGTGTCGATAAGAAGGTCGATGAACTAACTCATCTGAACTCCTACTGAGTATGTATGAGACAATCTCCGTACAGTCTGGTCTGTTCGTCTAAGAGTATCGTCTATTGGGTCTAGGGCAGTAATCGTCAGACCCCTAATAGCGCAATAAGTCGTGTCGGAGTGTAGCCCAAAATACCCTGAGAAACTACTGGAATACCTACCAGTAAATCTCGCTTGCCTTGGCCAAGAACTTTGTGTGATGGCCTTCCGAACACAGCGTGATATCAACCCCCAATACCGAGAGAGACGAATCCTATCTAACCGCCACTGCCTCTAAGTGCTTCAGGACTGCACCCAACTAATGCATGTTTGCACGACTCCTTTAAGCCGTGGTAAGGTAGTAATCAAAGTACAGTGGAAACACACTCGAGGCGAAGTAGCAGTGCCAAGTCGACGGACTAAGCTGTACTCATGTCACCTGGGAACTGCTATCCGACAATAGGTATAATGATGTCTAGTGTACTCATAACCTACTGAGCACCTGCATACTATCTCTAATACGACGTACTGATGGCTGTGGGACAGACCATCTCCCCTGCTGGGATGAGAAGCGTATACACTATTCTACTGTGGAGTATCGATGCCCGGTCTCGATAATCATGCGTCTAGAGACATGTATAGGATGTGCTTATAGATTATCCAGCCTCATTAGTGTGGCTGCCATCACAACGTTGGTAATCAAACAAAGATCTTAAGGGCTCTACCAATATGTATAAACAATATGCTAAGAAAACACATGCACATATTGAGGTAGAAACAAATCAGGTAGCATACTACCTTTTTGAGCAAGACTGTTACAATATACGTGTATATCCCAAGGTTCCATTAAGTAATATACAATCCAGTATGATACAATAATGGCCTTTAGAGCATATATCACTAACACCTCC
Source organism: Agapanthus africanus (assembly GCA_030015575.1). Lineage (NCBI taxonomy): Eukaryota > Viridiplantae > Streptophyta > Magnoliopsida > Asparagales > Amaryllidaceae > Agapanthus > Agapanthus africanus. The sequence continues at coordinate 303,698,646 of JASDDO010000016.1, read as the reverse complement.
GCTGTATCCTTCCTCAGTCCATCAAGCACAAACCCATTTTCCCTTCATCTTCTTCTTTATCCTCGTCTCCTTCTCCAATAATCCGGCAATCCCAAAACGCATTTGATGGGTTTTGAGTTTTAATGGAGTTTTTGAAAAAGGTGCTGCGAGGAGAGAAGTGGAGGAGAGATTTGAAATGCTAGGTTTTATCAAAAAATGGATGGGAGATGAAAGGGGTAGTATGGGTATTTCCGAAATACACATATACAAAATACACGTATTGAATACGGTAGGAACCTAGAATTAAAAAAACTTGAGTACCAAGGAGTTTTTAGCAACTTTTTAAGACCCACGACCTAAGCCCATGTTCTTAGGACCTAGGGCCGTAAAGGCTTAAACAAAATTTTCCCAAAAACTTATGATATATAGCCATGAACTTACGGTCACAAACCAGCTAGCCTTACTCTGGAAGCAGCTCCAAAATCAAAATTATTCGGTATTTTATTACTTTCAACATGGGTGTCACACTTCCATGATCTAAGTGACTTCACTAAATACATGAACCAGAGCGACTTCATTAAATACATGTCAAATCCTCTCTTCTTCAATTACTTAACATGGGTGTCACCGCTTAGGGTCAATGCAGAGTGTCTTAGGACGGCTTCCATCTAGGCGGCCACCTAGATTGCTTTTTTGAACGCTGATCTAGGACTTGAACATGTTTGTTACCTCTAGAAGATAACAGTGTCCACATGAACTACCATCCATGTATGGTATAAGATATCTGCTATCAAAACACAAGTTCACAACATGTAAGTGTTTAAACTCACACTTTCACAGCCCAAACAGCTTAGAAAGAAGGGAGGAATAAACAGGAGCTATTATGTATACTGATAGATATAGTTTGAAAGCGATGATGACGGCGCAACTACAATTTCCATGAACTTGTATTGTTCTCGTGTCCACTTATCCTGAATAAAAGACCAATCTAAGGGGAGTGCATCCTCAAATAACAAGGAGTTGACGCAACCATTCGGAATGGAACGCCTCTTCAAATAATCAAGACGGCTGTATTTCTTTGCAAATATTTGCTCAGAATCAGTTCGTCCTTCCAGTCTGCCTATCAATGTATATAACCAATATGCTGCACAAATGATCTTCTTGTGTGCTGGATACGAAGAAAGGTAAACTACAGTTACAATTTCAAAACTCAATATGGCATTGTTTATTTCTGATCCCCCAGCATACTTGTATAAAAGGGCACATTCTACATCAAACCAAAGAAAAGGTATCAAGCGTAAAAAAAAATCCCCCCCCCCAATATTAGAGATGAACAACAAATTGAACAAAATCTCAAACAGAGCACAAATCATGGATTACAAAGAAATGTAGACCTGCAATCCGCTTCCAATCATGCGATTGACCGCATTGTTCCCGCCGCCTCCGACTCCCACGACCTTAATCTTCGCCGAATCCATCGCAGAGAACGGAGAAATCGAGCAGCGAATCAAAGCTCGCTCTTTTCTTTGACGATTTGGGGGTTGGTGAAACTGAGAGAAGAGGTTTTGAGGTGAGGGAGTAGAGATTAGATAAGTAGGGCTAGCGAATCGAAGAGAAGAAGTCATTGGATTGTTGAGTAGAGAGAGAGAGTGAGAGTAAGACGAAATCTAGGGTTTAGGGCTTTGGACGCTGATGTGATGGGGAAACAACGGAAATGGGGATCTTGTCACGTGAGTCATCTAGCTCTTTCGGCAAACGAAGAAGAAGAAGAAGAAGTAGAAGAAAAGGCTCATTTCATCTTGGTCCCACGTCACAAGTTAGAAAAACACAAACCTATGTCCCTCCTATACCATCTCGTTCATATCTAATAGCATGAACTTGAGTCTCAAATTGTGGTTTGCCATGCAAATTGTGGTTTCATTTTAGTTTAAATTATTGTTTGATGAAAAATATTGATGTTACATATAGTCCTTACTCATATGTATCTTTACATTTAATATTTCTTTTCATAAATATCATAATGTTTCTATATTTCTACGGTCTATCAAAAAATATTATTTTATTTACTAATAAATGTTTTATGGTTTGAATTTTTCATTAAAATGTACATCAATGGTTTTTTTAACAAAATATTATGACCTGATCGCTTTATTGTTGACTAAAAAAATGAAAACATAATTTCTCCTGCACAAAATATATATGACCCTATTTTGAATTTTCAAAGTTATATCCAAGCTGTAGAATTTGATCAAATGGTCATGTTGGTCATATTAACATTTTTTAAAATATATATTTGAATTTTAGCATACATGTAAAACAATAGAAAATAAACCACTGTCATGACCCGAAGGTATGGAACGTCACTGGCACTTAATTTACGAAACGTCTCAAGGCGTACGTAAACTAAGTAAACCAAAACCCCGAAATCTAAACCATTTAAAGAATTAAAGTGAAAAAAAACTTATTAAAAGAAATCGATTTTAACTAAAACAAGTCGTATTAAACATTTAAAAAATATCAAAATTCCCAAAAATTTCAGCAGTCTCCTTTGTAAATACTGGTGTAGCGTTTTGAAAATCGTTTCGGTGAAATTTCGAAAAATCGGTAAAATAAAGGGGTTTTCTGTAAAAAGTCAAAATACAAATATCTTATTATAAAAATTAAATATACATATTCTAGCTATGTAATTGCTATTATTTGGTGTTTATTGAGCCGCTGGTGAAATTTCAAATTTTCTGAAAAAAAATATTATTTTATTATTATATTAAGTCGTCACTAATACATTTAATTAGGAAAAATTACAAATTGGAATGAGTTGAAACAAATTTTGTGCATCATAAAACATTAAATAAAAATTTATCATGTGGTTTTTGGAACGAAATCATTTGCCAAAACGGTTTAGAAATTATTGAAGAAAAAAGGCTTTTTTTAGCGTAAATGGATGTTTGGGGTATTGTATTTATCATTTTTCATCGCCCCACACCCGTGCCCACACCCACACACCCCCACTTACTCCTCCCCTTAGCCAAATTCAGCAGCCCTCACTTTTTCCCCACTTGGTTTGCAAAGGAAAAAGAAATGAAATGAAATAAAAGAAAAGATTAGAAAATAGATAAAGTAGTTAGACTTTGACCTTACCTTGACCTTGATTTTCCTCCCTTGCATTTTCCTCACCTCCCTCTCTCTCCCCTCACCCACTTCTGGCCGAAATTCTCAGCCCCCAACAGCAGCCCTCCCTCCCTCTTCTCCTCTCATTTTCCATCAAAAAATTCACCCATTTCCATCAAAAATCAAGCTAAAATGCAAATCCAAGCCCTACCCATTTTTCCTTAGCCTATCTAGCATGGATCTTGGTGAAAAGTTTACATTTTGGAGACAAGTTTCATGTTGATCTCAAGATAGTTATGAGGTATAAATCTTGTTCTTTTTTTTGAGTTGTTTGTTATTACTTCAAATTATGTTAATGAAAGGTTTAGTTTAGATTATAAATTTAGAGTCCAAATTCAAGATTAGGGTTTATGAAATTGAAGTGGGGTTTTGTGTTGGAGTTGAATGGTGATCAATTGTGCATGGTTATGTGATGTATTTTGTATCTTAGGGCATGCAAAATGTAATCTTGTTGCTTAGTGCTAATTGTAACATTAAAATATCCAATTTAGCTTTATTTAAGCAAACTAGTTTTTAGCTTTTGGTTCCAAATGGGTGATTTAAAATCTAATTAAGGTTTTGATGACTTTATTAACATTATAAAATGTAGTTTAATACTTTAAATCATGCAAATCCAAACTAGTTTGTTGTATGTGCATTTTGCTATAAAATGGTCGAAATTGGTTAAAATTGCAAACTAGTTTTTGTAAATATTGTGTTAAATCGAGAATTAAAATATGGTTAGGGTTTCATCATATCTTAAAAATTATATTGAGTGGTTTAACCATTTAAAATATGCAAAACCAAGTTTAATTGTAAAATTATGAATTTTACATTAAAAAGTGTTAAAATTGATATTTTTGCAAACTAGGATTTTGGAAATTATGCAAATTTATGTGATTAAATTATGGAAATGGTTTTATTGACTTATTTAAGTTATATAATAAGTATTATGGCCGCTAGAATTGTTTAAATATCGAGTTTTGTACTAAAACGGGTAATTTTGCTTGCTAGTTTTTCGGAAAAACGGCTTTTAGAGTGAATTTGGGGTTTTCGTGAGTTTTAACCTATTTTATATTAAAATTAGTGTTCGTGAATGTGCAAATGAGTGTATTTGGGTTTTTCTCGATGGTCTGGCATTTGTACGCCGACGTTGAGGATTTTTGGGTCGATTTGTGAAAGCAACCATAGGTTTTGACCTATGTGGGTTTCGTGCGTCGTTTTGGTCATGAGTCGGATTTTAATGCGATATGGTGCGTTATGATATGTAGGTACCCCCATGTGGACTTCGAGACGACAAGCAAGCGCGTGGCGGCGTCGGCACCGGCAAGCGAGGACCAGGTGAGTAGATTTATATCTACGGGGAGAAGTCGGGTGGATGGCGTATAGCACCCCCGCAGTCCGTGGTGGTGTATACGGATGCGTATACACACCAACATTTATTATATGTTATTTAGGATTAATAACGATGCTTAGGATGGATATTGGTGTGTTGGACTATTTTTAGTGTTGCGAACCCTAGGGTAGTGTTGCACTACACATACACACATACATACTTGCATACATTCCTATTGATATGTACTCATGGGATTCTTTATAGTTATGTGCTCACATGGGTATGGGACTATGTGTTCATATACGGATTGAGGATGATACTTGGGATTGAGCTGAGTCGATGAGATTCGATTTGAGGCCGTGAGATCGGTGATATAGCAGGGTTCGTATCTTAGATACGACATGACGTTGTAGCGGGTCCTTAACGTAGTGTTTCACACACGTCCATGCATACGTAGGCGGTATTAGTATGGTACTAGACGTAGATCAGTACCCCGATCATGATATTTGATAAAGAGGATACCAGGTGAATAGTATGATGAATATGATATTGACCCGTACCCAGATTTGGGATGCCGTACGACAGATTTACGTACGAGCTATATTGATGATTGATCTGCACTCTTGACTTGGGACGCCTGATTATAGATATGGTATCGGATATGATATTATTGAGGCGGGATCACCGACTATACATATACAGGTATGTATATGTATCGACTCAGATGATAGGCGGTTTCCTTACCTGTAGTTCAGCTTGTTAGTTCAGCCGTATAGTTTAGTGTAGTTGTTAGATTAGATTAGACTTCTTACCTATTTCAAAAACTAACGAATCGTGGGTATTTTTAAAGACAGCTCAAGGGAATCTACAGATATTTCAAAAACGACGTATCTTTTCATAAAAACACCGTAGCCCCTATTTTCAAAACCCCATGATTCGTGTTATTTCAAAAGGCACCATTTGTAGGACTTATATTAGATTATTGTAGATTAGTTATCGTTGTGTCTAGTATTCAGCTCCCGCACATTATTGCTGTTCGCTTTGCCTCGCATATTTATTTTGCTGCATATTCCATTATTGATATCATGCTGTTAGGACACCAGCACCATTACCGATGATGCGTATGTACCACGTACACCTACTTGCCGGCTCACTCACATCTTCATCGGTAATTGCCATGTCACGTACACTTTAGAGAATATAATTGCTTGACTTAGATTGTTAGCTGGTAGTTTTGACATGATATTAGTGTATTTCCCTTATATGCCATATTAGACATTGTAGTTATTACCTACCACTTCATGCATACTGTTATTCAGTTGTTCATGCCTAGTTCATTATCATTGACATATGCACTTGTGATGATTTCTTGAGATTTATGATATTTCTGGATTTCGGGGAAAGCCGCAAAATTTACAACTTATGATCTTTTAAAATATAAAATGTTGTGGTTTTCTAGTGATGTAAAGTGTCGTCCACCATGAGTTTGCTGTGGTTTTGGAGATCCGTGTCGAGGAGTGGAGGAACCGTCACGGGTACATGGTGGGCCCGGTATGGTACCCCGGGGCAAGAGGAATGTGGTGTTGACGTTGAGCCTGGCTGGGGAGCACTACCTACCGGTGATTTTACCCGACTCGTCGGATATCCGGAGGATACCGTCGTGGTCTTGAGATGGATGGTAGGGGCCGGTCTGGACTGACGGCGCCCTAGATATTGAGATTGAGACATTGATATTTCGAGACAGTGAGATTTATGTTTTGTGTCGATGCTAGACACTGTTGATACTGATTTCATTATGATACCTCAGTTTTAAAAATACGAAGGAAATCTCACTAATTTATGAAAACAGTTTCTTCATTTACATGTATTCTGTTTCATGCATTCATACCTCATTCATATGATATATTGCTACCTGAGGCACTGACACGGGTACATGTGATTACACTCGGGTTAGATATTACCCTAGACATTGTCATAGGCTGCCTGTTATACATATATTTGAGGATATATTATGATCATTGACCTAGGATTGCGTTATTTATGCGATTTCTGTGCGTAGATATTTTCTATTCACGAGTTGGCAACTCACCCCCGTTGTGCCCCAGTTTCTTGCAGGTTTGCCGTACCGGTTTCCTTACGGCTTTGCGGGCATAGTTTCATTCGGGTGATTTGCTAGTAGGTGGGTTTACTTGTATCATACCCCCATTATTTACCTTGTATGATATTATTCAGTTGTATCTAGTAAATTCCATCAACCAAACATGTATCTATTGAGATAGAGACCAGTGTTGTTATTCTTTCGACCTTAGAGTCGCTCGTTATATTTCTGGTGGTTTTGAGTTCCCTTTTGAGTTTTGATCCTCGCCGTTGGCGTTGTTTATTATATTGCTTGTGTGGTTGTGACCGTCGATTGACGAAGAGCTAGCTCCCGCTTGGGGATGCCTTTTATTGATTTCGTATACTATTCATGTTGTATCCCGTTTGGGAGCCAGTATTTACAAAGGAGACTCTGCCGAAATTTTCAGTAAATTTTAATGTTCTTAAAAACCGCATAATTCGGCTTATGCTATTAAAACTACTTGTTTTAAATTGGTTTTCCTTCGCTCTACTACTTTTCTTGGTTTGGATTTCTGGGTTTTCGGTTTACTTAGATTACGTACGTCTCGAGACGTTCGTAGTTTAAGTGCCGGTCATGTTCCGTACTTTCGGGCCGTGACAAAGTTGGTATCAGAGCGTTAGGTTTTACCTTCGGAGCGTAGGATGACCCTTGGTTGATGGAATAGGTGACTAAAGTAGAGTGACGTACCGTTGGTATGTTCCGCGGCATATTTACGACACGCCACTCCACTTATGAAGCCTTAGGATGTACATTTCCTTATTCAGTATTATATTCCTTCCTGATCTAGCCTCGTCGGTACCAGTTTGGTTTTGCTGCTACGGTTACCGGCAGGGAGAGCTACGGCTAGAGTTGCGGTCAGCACAAGCTCGTCACGAACGAGGACTGACCAGGGCGAAATTCCGGCGACACACGATTGCAGAGATGTGTCTTTTTACTGTGTTTCCGCGCCACGAGCGTTTGGCGGATCGCCTTTACGAGGTTACTCGGAGGTGCTGATCGACACTAGAGGATTGAGCCACTGACAGAGGCCAGCCAGATTTTGATGACCGTTGGTGTGTGTTTCCCCCAATCAGAGCAAGGCTCTACTGAATTTTGGAAATTCAAAATTCGAAGCAACGCTTCGGTTTCCGTGCGCAGCGCACAATTTGCCACATGGCAGAAGCTGATTCGGCAGCGTAACGCCCGAGACGGTGCGTCCCATCAGAGCAAGGCTCTTCAGAAAACATAATTAAGACTCAACTGCGCAAATGCATGGCAGCGCGACACGTGTCTGCGCAGTTGCGCAATCGCAACTGCGCAAGCGCACGGATGCGCGACACGTGTCTGCACAAGCGCACGGATGCGCGACACGTGTCTGCGCAAGTGCACGGATGCGCGACACGTGTCTGCGCAGTTGCGCAATCGCAACTGCGCAAGCGCACGGATGCTCGACACGTGTCTGCGCAGTTGCGCAATCGCAACTGCGCAAGCGCACCGATACGCGACACGTGTCACGCCCTGGTGAGTTGCGCAGCAACTGAATGAAAATTTAAGTAAATCTTTTCTGTTCTTCTGTAAAACAGGGACCCTTGGATCAGAGATCCAACGGTGGGAAAATTCCCAAAATTATTCAGGAAAGATTTTGTTAACAAATCCAACAAACTTGTGAGCACTATAAATAAGACCTCAGGCCTCATTCAAAGATGATGAAGAGAAGAATTAACTTCTGAGAAAAAAAGGAGAAGAGAAAGAACTCTTGAACATTATTCAAGAACAAAAAAAAAAGAGGTAAAATCTTCTTTTTGAAGAAAAAAAAAGAGAAAAATCTCTGAAGAACAGGAGATAAAAAAAATGAATAATAAATAGTGCCTTGCACTTGATATGAACCTCTGGTTCTGAAAAATCAAAGAATAATATATAGTGCCTTGTACTTGATATGAACCCTTGGTTCTGTAAAATCAGGGAAAACAAGAAGAACTTGTTTTCCTTTGATCTAAATTTAGATCAAAAGTGCTATGCACTTTTGTTCTCAAATTAAGAAAATCCTTGAATTTCTGCACAAGTGCAACTCATCATTTAAAAGGGCCTGGCCCAACTCAAGAAAATTATTGAGTTTCTGCAACTCATTATTTAAAAGGGCCTAGCCCAATTGCAGAATAATAAAAGGGCAAAGCCCTGTTTGGAAAACTCTTGAGTTTCTGTAACTCATTATTTAAAAGGGCCTGGCCCAAATCTGATTGCAAAATAAAAAAAAAGGGGCAGAGCCCTGTTTGGACTGATTCTTTTAGTCAGTCAGAGCCTAAGATAAATAAAAAAAATTGGACTTAACCCAATCTCGGCTGTAAGTCCTTAAATTAAATGGCTCTCATAAACCAATTCACGACCGGTTCGAGGGTACATCTCCGAACTCCTTTGACATTTGTCGCTGTAATTCCTCAACGACGTCAAAGAGGTGACGGGTCCCAACGACCATACACTAAAATATCGGACCGAAACGTCCCTAAACTAGCATCGGACCGAAACGTCCCTAAACTAACATCGGACCGAAACGTCCCTAAACTAATAATGGACCACCACGTCCCTAAACTGGCGACGGACCACCACGTCCCTAAACTGGAATATGGACCACTACGTCCTTAAACTGGCGACGGACCGAAACGTCCCTAAACTAATAATGGACCACCACGTCCCTAAAACTGGCAATGGACCGCCACGTCCCCTAAACTGGCACAATAGGGCCCAAACGCTCTTTTGTTGGATCTAAACGGACCCGTCTAAGTTGATCTTAACCCCAAATACGGTTAACGTGTCCTTAGATATTCAAATAAACGATAAAACTCCAAATCAACTTTGGTTCAAGGGTACACCTCTGAACTCCTCTGACGCCTGTCGTTGTAATCCCTCAACGAGGTCAGTGAGGTGACGAGTCCCGACAACCAGATAATTAAATCAATCACTATGTTAAGTTGATCTTAGTCTAAAACAAGACTAACGTACCCTTAACGAACGTTTAAGTCGATCTTAGTCGCAACGCGACTAATGTATCCTTAAACTAAAAACACCAAACCCAAATCTAAGTGAATACGGATTTGGACTAATCCACGTCCTACGGGTGACGACATCACTCAGTCTCCGTATACAATCCACGGGCAATCACAAACAAAACAAACACACACGACACGAAGTGAAATTCTGGAGTAGGAGAAAGTTGTTACCGCGATGCGGTAGCGTAATTAACTGCAGGGGCTTGCGCCTGCAGGGAAGAGCGTCCCCACAATCAAAAACCCCTCACCCTGAGGGGGAATCTGACGAAGTCTGCTACATCGGCCGCATCCGTCTAAACCTTCGATACCAGGTGCCATAAATCAACTTGGCATCTTCGGAGAGGTGGACGGATCAAACCAAATAGCATCTGCCCCGAAACCCAGGCAACGGACGAGAAGTCCGGGCCGTCTTTCGGAGGGGAACAGATTCTGGAACGCCCGGTGGGACCTCTTCCTCTTTCCACTCCACACTTCGTGTGTCGTCTTCACGAACCAATCGCGGTTTGTTAAATGATTGCCTTCGGATTTCAAGTTGCTAAGATTTGGTCTTTTGTTTGGTACAGAACTCAAGCATTCAATGGCCACCAACTGCACCAACTGCTCGAAATGCCACTGCAACGGACGTTCCACCTCACCGAGAGGTGTAGCATATGGGCCCCAGGCGGCTTCCTTCCTGACTCTGCCGGTAGGCCAGGTGACTCAGGCCACCACCGGCTTGTTCTTCGGGACCATGGTCCCACCTACAAGCTTCTCTGCGCCGATATCCGCACCAGAAGCGAACAAGAAGTCGGTATTCGACCGGCTCACTGCTACCACGACCCCTGTCAACGGGTCACCCGCTACTAAGCTGACAGCCTCTGTTTTCACCAGGCTGGGTCAGAACTGTAAAGTAGCTGTCCCAAAGAGGGCAACGGCCGCTGCTTTGGAAGTCGTTAAAACGGCTTCTCCCATCAGAGAGTCGGTCTTCACAAGATTGACGGTTCCTACTCCTCCTCCAGCTGGTCAGAAGGCATCAGTCTTTGATAGGCTGACATCAGCAGTTACCCCACGCTCAAACAGGGGGCAGCAAGAAACCATCTCGATTTCCGAGCCAGTCCCAGCGGCTCGTCGTGCGCGACGTCGCCATTGGCAGCGAATAAGGAAGGTAGGGGGCAACTCCCCCTCAGGACTAACCCCACCTGCTCCAGTGGTGGAGGTCGATGCTGCTGTTCCAACTGGGAACAGCTTTGAAATGCTGAAGAAGGTGAGAAAGAACTCCCCGGTTGCTACATTGAAAAAGTCTCCTCCACCCATGGAAAAAGCTCCGGAGACGAAACAGGAACAGCCCCCTCAACGGCTGTCGTCAAAAATTTATAAAGTTTGGCGGAGGGTTCAAGACTCCGTGATTGACTCAGACCACTCCCGTCTCCAGAACAGGGCAAAGGTGGAAAAAGACAAAAACCGCCCCATTAAACAGCAGGGGGCAACAAATGCTAGGATGCCCGCTTCAACGGCGCCTTCAACCTCAAAGGTCCATAAAAGGAAGAGGCCAGAAAAAGCTCCCGTAACACTGACAAAGTCTAAGAGCGGTGAACCTAAACGCCCCAAGTCAGGGGGCATAACAGTTCATACGGTCTATATGGCTTCGGGGAAGGAAGAAAGTCGTACTTCTACGGGTCACCGACCGCTTACCCGGTCAGTGACCAAGTCTCAGGAGCAGCAACAAAAGCTCCAGGAGATGATGACTACAATGGCTGCACTCACGGGGCCAAAAGAGAATCCTGAGACGTCTTTAGATGAACGCCAAGAGGAAGAGACCGACGCTGAGTTCCTCCGAAGAGTACTGGAAAAGAGAGACAAAGAGGCTGCTGAACAAGCAGCCAATATACAACGTATGGGCCTTCTCTTCCAGGACATGATAGGGATGATGATACAACCAGAGCCCCCGACTGAAGAACCCCCGATCGTCCTTGGGGATGATAGGGGAGAAACATCAAACCCTCAGCCCGTTCTATCGACGGCTAAAGAAGACACAATCTCTAAAACAGATCTGGACGAATATATAGCCCAGCAGATAAAAGTTCATCACGCGGCCGAAGCAGCCGGCCACGTTGTAAAAACGGGGCGGCCATATCCGGGCTGGTATGACCAAATCAAGTACCCGCCAGGTTACACAATTCCTAAGTTTCATGTCTACAAGGGGACCGACAATCCCCATCAACATGTTGCCCAATTCAGGGCGCTTTGTGGTAACACTGGAGGCGACGACAAGCTCTTGCTGCGCCAGTTTGTTGGAAGCTTATCAGATACGGCTTTCGAGTGGTATTCCGAGCTCCCCAACGACTCTATTAAAACCTTCGCAGAGATGGAGCTGCTCTTCACCCAACGCTTTGCAAGTGCCAGTGAGCGTACTCCGATGACGGCGCTGATTAACGCCAGGGTAAAGCCCGGCGAGACGTGGGTCCAGTACGCTATACGGTGGCGTAATTTATGGTCTAATGTGAACAGCGTATAGAAGAGGCCCCTGCGGTGGGAATGTTTGTTGGAACCCTTGATCCACAAGCAACCATTTCGCAGTTTATGATGTTCTTCAAGCCGACTTCTTTCCAGGCTTTGATCGACAAATTGGCGCAGATGGACCAGATGGGCCACAAACCCCCTCTCCCGAAGCCGGACTCTCGAAACGATAAAGGAAAGGGAAAAGCGATCATCGTCGCTAATGCCCAACAACAACCGAACGACTCGAAGCCGGTCGCTCGTCCAAATAATACACGCCCATACGTACCCCTTGAGGACAGGATGGGACGTGCTTACTCCTTCCCCCGTGATAAAACGAGGAGGTTATTTGAGCTGGCATTGCGCAATAGGCTCATAAATCTGCCAGATCCAAAACGTCCGTCACAACCAAGTGACGTTAACGAGCCTAATTACCGCCCTTACCATCGAGTGCTAGGACATCCGATCGAAGACTGTTACGTGTTCAAAAATTGGCTTGAAAACCAGTACCGTCAGGGCAAGTTTGCGCTATCTGACAAATGGAAGGTGAATCCTCCGCAGCCCCACACCTATAAGGGGACGAATACGCCGGGGGCAACATGCTCCGTCATTGAAGAAGCTCCCTGGGAGGTTGTATTATCGGCCAAAACGAGGAGAATGCTAAATGATCTTCAGACCTGTCCAGCGGTTAAGTGGAAGAACCCCTTAGAGCCGCAGGTTATAGAGGGGATGTTGAAGCCACGTTCGACTCCGAAGACCGACGGTGGTAGTTCAAGCGTTCATAACCAGCCGTCAAAATCTTCGAAAAAGAAGAAGAAGAAATCTAAGAAGCCCGTGAAGCCTGGCGACAAGCGCACGGACTTACAGAAGCAGATCGACGCACTGGATGAGTACAACCAAAAGGCGCGGACTCCCATTACGCTCCAAGATTTCCTTGATCACGTCTTTCAAAAAGAAGATGAGGAAGAAACTTCATCGGATGAATCCGACGAATATGTGGCAAGCTGTCATATGATCTCTCACTCGACCTCGAACGATGAAGGGACTTCTGGCACCAAAACGCCGGGGGCAAATACTGAGTCAAGGGTTCCGGAATTATCAATAGAAATGATTGACGCATTTCTTAGTGAAGCTCGATTGAAAAGTAAAGCTGATCAAGAACGCGAGACGACGATATTCGAAACGGCCAAGCGCTAGCGACTTGAGGGAGGAGCTGAGATGATCCCACTGGAGCAAAATGCCTCCACCGCTGACAAAAGCCAATTCAAGATAAAAAAGAAGTTCGCTAAGGCCATATCGATGGGCATGAAGCTACCACCCTCAGAAGAAAAAGTTACTAGCATGGTAGAAATGCACCCCTCTTATTGCTTATATCATCAGAAGGTCTCACATTCTACCCAAGAGTGCAAAGCGTTCGATAAATGGTGGCAAGGATACGTCGCTAATCAACAACGCTTTAAACGGGAAAAGCGTAAGATTCGTCGGGAGCAAAGAAACACGACCAAAGTGCTTGAAAGAACTGCCGGCAACTGTCACATGGTTAACACTACCAGGTCACAAGTGCCCACATTTGGGAGCGACTCTGATGAGGAGCTAGAGATTGCCCCTCTCTTTAAAGAGTCAACTTCGGGAAAAGAAGAGGAGCCAGTGGTTTGCGAAAATATCCGGCTGCGGAATCGGACATTGCCTGAAAAGAACCTCGGACCCTCGAATAGAAAAGATAAAGGGAAAGAGAAGGTCTCTGAAGACATCACTTTGGATGACCAAGTCGCGGAAGAGTTAACCGCCAAAAATCCGCCAAAGAGGAGTAAGGTGGATTACAATGTCTTAGCGCATCTGAGGAAGCTACCCTCACAACTCAGCATCCTCGATGCCTTGTTACTATCAAAGGAGGTGAGAGACTCTTTGATTAAGGCGCTACAAGATCCGGACCAGTTCCAAGCCTTCTTGGCCGAAGAAAAGATGAAAGACGAATTGGAAGAAGTGCACACAGCCGACGTTGCTTTTGGTGATGAGGACCTTCTTCTCGGGACGTGTGAACACAATCGCCCTCTTTATATCTCAGGATACTGCCATGACATAAAGATAGGTAAAATCTTGGTCGATAACGGATCGTCCGTCAATTTACTCAATGTGCGGGTGTTAAAGGAAATTTGCATGAGCGTCCAACACCTCGCCCGAGACAAGATCACCATCTCCGGGTTTGACTCTCAATCCTCAAAGACTCTTGGATCTGTGATATTGACGCTACGCTTCGGGTTGCTCGTCACAGACATCAAATTCCATGTTATAGACGCCAAGACGTGCTACAATGCTCTGCTCGGCCGACCATGGCTACACGAGTACAATATCATCCCTTCTACACAGCATCAGTGCATGAAGTATTCCAGGGATGGCCTCGAATACACTGTGGCCGGAGAGTTGAATCCGTTTTCCGTGAACGAAGTTCGCAAGTATGAAGATGCCAAATACTTCTTGCCGAGCTTCGAAGACACGGAAAGGTGTCACAAACCGGAGAACAAAACTAATGCCACCATCCCTGTCTTCGGCAGTGACACCGAGGAGGAGGATATAATTTATTCAGGTCCATCCCAATCTACCAGGCCAGGACCATCCGTTCCTTCGTTGATCTTCGGTAGTGATTCAGAGGATGAAGTTCATGCTATATTCCCTGCTCGGCCTTCGATACGGATTTCCGCTGATGAAGAGCGAAGTCTGCAGATAACCATGGTGCCACTTGAACATTACAAAGAACTGGATGCACTCGACACCAACAGCGTAGAAGAATTGCAGACATTCTATATCCCTTCCGGACGAAGAGGCGAGAAGGCAATCTTATTCTACCGTTCTGAAGAAAACAAAGTAGAAAAAGAAGTTTGGCATGGCGCGGATCCCACGCTCGACAGGCTTCAGCCTATCCGTCTTCCCCGATATTATACCGAAGGTTTGAAGAAACTGCTAAAACGCCAGGGGATGTCCTTCACACAGACCGTTAGAAAAGCCAAATTCTATGACAAGGTCTGGAACATTCCCGGGACCCAATGCAAACTGCCTAACGGGAAAGTAGAAACCAAAGGGCTTGGGTACATCCGGCCAAAGAAGCGGGAGCTAGTAAACAGCTGTTATGCCATGTATGACTTCGATGAAGAGGCGGACGCTCAATGGGAGGACGCTAATCCTGAACCAGCAAAAGTTCCTGATACAAAACCGCCCAGTCCATCGTCCGAAGACCAGATGAGCAAACTTATAAGGGATGCGAGTCAAAAAGCCCGAGATGATCACGATCGTGAAATGGCAATCTATGAGAAAGCTAAGACACAGCGCCTCCTCCAACAGGCAGTAAAGAACGAAGATGCCGCTCCTTGTCAACCTGCTACAAAAAAGGTTCGACGCGAGAACAAAAACAAGTCGAAAGGCAAGAGAGGCGCTCGACAACTACAAAGCAGAGCTAAGAAGCCGCGCATCCGAGAATCGAGCGTTATTGACTTAGCCCTCGGGAAGAAAATGGGTCGAGCATACTCTTTTCCTCGGAACAAAACAAGGAAAATATTCGATCTCGCTCTAAAACATCAAATGCTTACGTTGCCAGAGTCTAAGCACCCTGAACAAGCAGGCGAAGTCTCCAACCCAAAGTATTGCTTTTACCATCGAGTAGTAGGGCATTCGCTTGAAGATTGCTTCACCTTTAAGAATTGGGCTGAGGACCAATATCAGCTTGGCAAATTCGCGTTGTCTGACAGTTGGAGGGTAGCGCCGCCGCAAAAGCACGAACCCGAAAACACAAGAATAAAACCAACTCCGCATTGGGATTGGCAGAAAATTCGCACCTGCCATGTGATAACAATATTAAAAGAAGGGTCCGAAGACATGAACAACCTCCCTTGGTGTTTTGAAAGCGGCAGCGATGAGGTAATCTCAGAATTTCCCCCAGCTCCGAAAGAACTGGAGGACGGAATACATACCACTGCAGATAATCTCAAGAAAATTGAGTTGGGGATGGAAAATGACCCGCGACCGACATTCATCAGCGAGCTGCTATCTGAAGAAAGGGTGGCTACGTTAAAGGATGTGCTTCTGCAGCACAAAGATTGCTTCGCGTGGAACTATTCCGAAATGCCGGGACTAGATCCAGAAATTGCTGTACACAAGTTGGCGATATCCCCGGACATTAAGCCAGTCAAATAAGCGCCGAGAAGAATGCGACTCGAGCTTGAGATGAGCATCAACGCCGAAGTCAAAAAGCTGATAGACTCTGGCTTCATCCAGGAAGTCCAATACCCTGAATGGATCGCCAACATCGTCCCAGTGATGAAGAAAAATGGGACAGTGAGCATATGCGTAGACTTCCGGGATCTTAATAAAGCTTGCCCGAAGGATGATTTCCCAGTGCCAGTCACCGAACTGATGATAGACAACACATCCACTCATGAGGTTTTCTCCTTCATGGATGGCTCATCGGAGTATAATCAAATAAAAATGCATCCTGAAGATCAGAAGCACACAGCCTTCAGGACTCCTCTTGGTATATTTTGTTATAAAGTGATGCCCTTCGGTTTGAAGAACGCCGGTGCTACTTATCAGAGGACCATGACGAAAATCTTCGACGACCTTATACACGAAATCGTTGAATGCTATATCGACGATCTCGTGGTTAAAAGCAAATCATACGAGGAACATCTCGAGCATCTGAAGACTGTATTTCAACGCCTTCGGCAATACAACTTGAAGATGAATCCTCTTAAATGTGCGTTCGGGGTTTCCTCGGGCAAATTCCTGGGATTCGTTGTTCGACACCGAGGTATTGAAATAGATCCGTCAAAGATTAAAGCGATCATGGAAATGCCTCCGCCGAGGACTCTCAAACAGCTGCGGTCTCTCCAAGGGAAACTCGCGTATATACGGCGATTTATAGCCAACCTTTCAGGAAAGTGCCGTCCTTACAGCCACCTGATGAAGAAGGGAACCCCATTCGTTTGGGATCAAAAATGCCAAGGCGCACTGGACGAGATCAAGCAATACCTGCAGAACCCGCCAGTGTTGGCTGCTCCGGTTAAGGGGAAGCCTCTCATTCTTTATACAACCGCCCTCGAAGGTTCTTTAGGCGCATTATGGGCACAAGAGAACGATCAAGGGAAAGAAAGAGCGCTCTACTACTTAAGTCGAGTTCTGCTGGGGGCAGAAAGCAATTACTCTCCCATTGAAAAACACTGCCTGGCGTTGATCTTCGCAATAACAAAGCTTAGGCACTATGCGCTGGCGCACGAGGTCCGTCTTATTTCAAAAGTGGACCCTCTTAAATATTTAATGTCAAAGGCCATATTGACGGGAAGACTCGCTAAATGGGTCCTGCTCTTGATGGAATTCTCAATAACGTATCAACCTCTCAAGGCAGTGAAAGGCCAGGCCATCGCCGACTTCCTCGCTGAGCATCTGATACCCGTCGATTCTCCTCTGAATTGCGATCTTCCAGACGAACATGCGTTCGATGCGATCGACGGTGATAATATCCGATGGGAGCTTTATTTCGATGGAGCATCTTCCATGAAAAAACGCAAACAAAGTACCCCTATAATTAAATCAGGGGTAGGACTCATCTTTGAACTCCACAAGGAGGGATAATGCGCTACGTGTTCTCCCTAACGGAGCCGAGAACAAACAATGAAGCCGAATACGAAGCTCTGATAGCAGGCCTCGAGATCGCCATTGACATGGGAATTGAAGATCTCCTCATATACGGGGACTCCCAATTGGTCGTCAGTCAAGTGAACGACGATTACCAAACATGCAAACCGGAATTGGTAAAATACGGTGAAAAAGTGCAGCAACTGCTAACCCAAATTCCCTCCTACACGTTGGAAAGCATACCGCGTGCGGAAAACAGCAAAGCAGACGCACTAGCCAAACTTGCTAAAGAACTGGCTGACGAGAACCTCGACGACGTCAGAATCGTGGTACAGAGCCGTCGAGTGCTCGCCCCAACAGAAATATCTCCGAAATCGTCTGAAGAAAAAGGAGCGAAAGAGGAGACAACCCTGCAAATAAAAGACTGGGAAAATACCGGGGACTGGAGAGAAGTCTTCATAGATTACTTCAAGTTCCACCGAATACCTGAAGAGGCGTCCACAAGACATCAGCTCACGAAACGAGCTCTGTCTTTCGCCTTCGTCAATGATACTCTGTACAAGAGATCATTCGACTCTCTGTGGTTGAGATGCTTAGGACCTGACGAAGCGAGAAGGGTCGTCCAAGAAGTTCACGACGGACTCTGCGGTTCCCACCAAGCAGGCCCTAAGATGAAGTTGAAAATAAAACGGATGGGCTACTACTGGCCCACGATGATGCAGGATTGCCTAGAATACGCGAAGCAATGTCATCCATGCCAAATTCATGGGGACTTCATCCATCAGCATCCCAATCCACTGCATCCAACAGTGGCTAGTTGGCCATTCGAAATGTGGGGAACTGACATAGTCGGTCCCATCGAACCAGCATCGTCAAAGGGACATCGTTTCATCTTGGCGACGACTGATTACTTCTCCAAATGGGCAGAGGCGGTACCGTTGAGGGAAGTGAAAACGGAGAACATCCTCCATTTCTTCAGAACGCACGTCATATACCGGTTTGGAACCCCGAGAAGAATCATCTCTGATAATGGGCCAGCCTACCGAAGTCATAAAATTAGCCGTTTAGCACAGCAGCACAATATAGACTGGAGATATTCCTCAGTTTATAACCCGCGAGCTAACGGTCTAGCTGAGGCCTTCAATAAGACCTTGACGAATATCATGAAGAAAACAGTGTCACGAAATAAGAGAGATTGGCACGAAAGATTGCAAGAGGCTCTTTGGGCGTATCGAACTACGTTTAAAACGGCCACAAACACAACGCCATACGCGTTGGTATTTGGGACGGAAGCGGTACTCCCTCTCGAGATAGAATTACCCTCTCTACGAGTGGCAGTCCACTACGAGCTGACAGACGAAGAAAATGCTCACCTTCGGTTTGAAGAGCTTGACACCCTTGATGAAATCCGGCTTCTAGCACAACAAAATCTGGAAGCCTATAAAGCAAAGATGACGCGCTCATATGAAAGATTGAGCCGCCCGAGGACATTCCACCAAGGCGAACTCGTGCTAGTGGTCAAAAGGCCCATGATCCCCAATCGCGCCAAGCGGGGAAAGTTTGAGCCAAACTATGAAGGACCGTACATCGTTGATAAGGTCTACCAAGGTGGGGCCTATCTACTCATGGACATGCACGGTGAAAGGCCTTTCAGGCCAATAAACGGTCGCTTCCTAAAGAAATACTACGCTTAATGAGCCACAGCCTAGGTCAATGGTAGATGACGACGACTATGTCCGCTCGTTATCTTCCTAAGCTCAGGCTTTATAAGTAGTAGCCGGCCCTCTCAACGGCGGACCGAAATGTCCTTAAACTAATAACAGACCGAAACATCTTTAAACTAATACTGCAGCATCCTTGGGCTAACGAGATAAAAAAAAAGAGAGAAAAAGAAAATAAAAAAAACGGTATGTCCATAAGCAAAATGGGCACGGATGAAAACCCGAAAGGGCTCCGTGAGTAAAAACAGCAGGACTACCGGCGAGTGTTTGTGAAAACCTGAGAGGGCGCAACCTCGTTGAAAACACTTATAGGGTCCTCTCGACCTTGTAAGGAGAAACCACCTGCGTGAGATCCTTACGACTCACAAAGGAGCAACACACTTAGGGATCCCCACGATTCCTGAGGAGAAAATACACTTGCGAGATCCTCTCGACTCGTCAGGAGAACTCTCTTATGGGACCCTCACGGCTCATAGGATTTGAAAGTCTTAAGTCATAGAGACCTAAACCTGTGCTTAAGCAAACCCCCACAAACTTCCAATATTGCCCTACAAGTGGTTCAATATTGACCCTTGTATACAATCCACGGGCGCGAATAAACATTTCCCTAACCAAGTCCCATCTGAAGCTAGGGATATGTGTGCATGGTAAACAACCCTTATAAATCCCCTCGATTTATGAGGAGAAAACCTTCCTGTAAGATCCTTACGACTTACAGAAGAACAAAACACTTAGGAACCCTCACGGTTCCTAAGGAGAAAATACACCTACAAGATCCCCACGACTTGTAGGGAGAAGTACCTTCACGAAACCCTTACGGCTCATGAAGTCAAAAGCCTTAGCCGACGGGATCCTAACCCCGGTCGCTAAGCCTCCTTTGTTCAACAACGATAGAGGCAAATGATGATTCGCTCCTGGTAATATCCCAGTTGCAGCGGTGCTGATGCCGAAATCGGTGTCCAATTTCAGGTTTACAGCGAAAAGCCAGTAGGCCGCACATGCATACGAAATAGCCGAAATGATAGGGCAACTTGCAATAAAAAGCAGCAAGTAAAAGGTATGCATGCAAAATAGCCGAAATGATCGGGCAACTCGTAATAAAGAGCAACGAGTAAAAAATAAAATAATAAAAAGCCGAAATGATTGGGCACCGCGAAAAATAGCCGAAATGTTTGGGCAATCGCGACCTTCGCGATATAAAAGCTGAAATGATAGAGTATCGCGGAAATAAAATAAAACAAAAAAATAAGAAATGATAAAACTTCGGCCCTACAGTTAAGATCACATCGATCCCTGTATACAATCCAAGGGCGTAAACAAAGAAGAAACCATACCTCCCCAGCGGATTCCGTCAAACGACGAAACCAAGCCTCAACGGTTCATTTCAACCGAAGAAGCCAGTGACTTCAACGAAAATTCCTCGACTCACGGATACAAACACTCCTTGACGAGAGCCTCCTGATTCGCGTCGACCCGCAGAGCCACCAGTGCCTCCGTAGGAACCCTCGACTCGTTTCAAACCCCAAGGACACAAATAATCCTTGGCGCTCGGGAAACAAATAATCCCGGCAAATTCCTCGACTCACGGATACAAACACTCCTTGACGAGAGCTCCCTGATCCGCGTCGACCCGCAGAGCCACCAGTGCCTCCGTAGGAACCCTCGACTCGTTTCAAACCCCAAGGACATAAATAATCCTTGGCACTCGGGAAACAAATAATCCCGGCAAACTTCTCAACTCACGGATACAAACACTCCTTGATGAGAGCTCCCTGATCCGCGTCGACCCGCAGAGCCACCAGTGCCTCCGTAGGAACCCTCGACTCGTTTCAAACCCCAAGGACACAAATAATCCTTGGCGCTCGGGAAACAAATAATCCCGGCAAACTTCTCAACTCACGGATACAAACACTCCTTGACGAGAGCTCCCTGATCCGCGTCGACCCGCAGAGCCACCAGTGCCTCTGTAGGAACCCTCGACTCGTTTCAAACCCCAAGGACACAAATAATCCTTGGCGCTCGGGAAACAAATAATCCCGGCAAACTTCTCAACTCACGGATACAAACACTCCTTGATGAGAGCCTTCTGATCCGCGTCGACTCGCAGAGCCACCAGTGCCTCCGTGGGAACCATCGACTCGTTTCAAACCCCAAGGACACAAATAATCCTTGGCGCTTGGGAAACAAATAATCCCTCGCAAAACTTCTCAACTCACGGATACAAACACTCCGTGACGAGAGCTTCTTTGACTCACATCTTGGGCAGTAAGGATTCAAAAACTTGCTTCCTGAACAAATGAGACCCTGCAAGTCAATCCTAAATGGTCTCTTGCATACTATCCACGGGTCTCACTCTCTGAAGTCGATTCTCGACAAAGAGGGAAGCAACCGCTTACGAGCCCTCTCGACTCGTAAGAGGGAGAAATTCTCTTATAGGATCCTTCCGACTTATGAGAGGAAACCACACTTGGGAATCCTCAGGATTCCTAAGGAGAAAATTCACCTGCGAGATCCTCTCGATCCGTAGGGAGAAAAGTCTCTATGAGACCCTCACGGCTTATAGAGTTGAAAAGTCTTAGGCAGCAGATCTGAACCTGCGGCCTAAGCCATCGTTATTTCTTAAGAAGGTCGGGATACTCGTCCCAATCGTCCGTCAATTATGGTTATTAAGATGGCGTACTGATAATAAAAGAAAGGAAAGACTGAGAAATGACACAAGACATTACAAAATGTGTATCTTTTATTCATAAAAATTGGTTGAGTACAGGATACATTGTGCTAAAGAATAAAAAAAAACATATACATATACTTTACAAAGACAAATGATACAAGGAGAATTATGGGGAAGGAAGCGTCTTGCACAGATGTAGCAATTGCTCGCATACGTCCTTCCATGCCTTCTCCTGATCAGCTGCCACTGCCAGTTCCGCCTCTACTTGAGCTCGCTGTTGCGTGAAGGATGCGAGCACTTCCCCAACAACCTGCTGAGCTGCTTCTTGGCCTTGGGCATCGCGCTCAGCAGCATCAAGTTTCCGCTTCAGCGCTAGCCCATTAGATATGCGCTTGAGAAGACCTTCAAAGACAGCTTTCACCTCAGCAGCATTCGTCCTAACTTCGGCACGAAGGCAAGCGGTCGCGTTTGAAGATTCCTGATGCGCCTTTAGCCGTAAAGCTGCCTTCTGATCCAAATGGCGGAGATAAGAGGTGCTTTGCTCAAGCCAAGCTGTCCGTTCGGCGCTCGCGGCCAAAGCCTCGGGAGAAGGGCATGTCGACTCCAACCGATGCAGGCGAGCCTCGATCTCTCTGCAGTGGTTAACCCACGATTCGACGACGCCTTCGTTATTGTAACATTTTCAAAAATATAAAATATTAATTTTGGGAATTTTTATTAATTAATATTATTTTATTGATTATTTTAATATTAAATGCAATTAAATAGGAAAAATGTTAGAAAAATTATGAAAAATTATGAAAAATTCTAAAATAGGGTAAATTAGTGAATTTTGACATTTTAAAGTTTTTGTGATTAGTTTGACACTAATTTAGTGCTAATCGCGATTAAAATCGCTAATCGGGTTTTCTGGCAATTTTGTGCAAAACTTGCATATGTCACTTTTCCTACACTTGTGCATTTTCTTGCCATGATTTATCATTTGGGTTTACTATTGAGGTGAGAAGGTTTGAATTAAGGATTAAAGGAAAATGAAAAAGAAAAGAAAAGATTAAAGAATGAGAGTAGGTGAGAGAGGGGTGAGGGTTGCCTTGACCTTGGACTTAACCATTCTTCTCCCATCATTTTCTTCCCTCCTCCTTCTCCTCTTGCTGCTGCTGCCTCCCCTCCATCATCCTCCCCTCTTCAAAGCCCAAAAACATCTCCAAAACCACACCAAAATCCCTAGTTCGTTTCATTAAAAAGATGCAAAAGCTCGAGATCTTCAAGATGGACCTAGAAAGATTGGATTGTGGCCATTTGGGGCAACTCAAGAAAATTCTTGAGTTGCCAATTGAGGTAATTTCTGAACCATTATCTTAGTTTTAGCATTTCCTATACCCCTTTGCATGTTTAGAATCAATATTGTGTGATATTATGGACATGATGAAAACCTAGTTAGGGTTTGAGAGAAACTTGAGTTGTAATGTGAAATTGAGCTCAGTAGAGGACTTGTAAACACCCTAGTGCATGAATTGGAACTCAAAACCTGAAGCTAGAACCAGAAATACGGATTGTAGAAACCAATATCGGGGAAAATGTGAAGTCTGTGAGGGTTATTTTGAATCTGCTATTACCCCGAGAACCCTAAAATAATATTGGATGGACAGTGAGATGTGCAGGAACAATGGAACCAACACCCCAAACCCCAGCTCCCCATTCCAAACTAAGGCCGCCAAAACCTCCATTCTGGCCGCAAATTGCGGCCAGACCAGTGAGGAATTGCCTCGTTTTGCGTTCCTGTCCCCATTTCCTATAGTTTAGATCCTGGGTACTTCTAGTTTTGACATATTCCTTCCAGGGTAAAATCTGGGACATATTTCCTAAGTTGCCGTTTTGAATTCGTGTTTCCGTATTCCGTATTTTCATTTCTGCATTGGTGTATTTCGTTTTGCCTCGACTATTTGTCGTTTATACGACGATATAGAGGAGTTATTGATGGTTTTGAAGGTGTGCCATAGGTTTTCACCTATAGGCCCCTAATCGTATAGTTTTGGATTTCATGCGCCGTTTTAGCTTGGATTTGGTATTAATGCGCATATGCGACATTTTGATGTGTAGGTACCCATGAAGACTTCGGGACGACAAGCATACGCGGTGACGTCCGCAAATGATGATGCAAGGTGAGTAGATTATATCTACAGGGGGAAGTCGGGTGGATGGCGTATAGCACCCCCGCAGTCCGTAGATAGATTATTATGCTGTTTATTGTGTTTATAGGTGTTTTATGGATAGTTAGGGTTAGTAATGACTAGTGTAGTCATAGTCGCGAACCCTAGGATAGAATTACACCTACACACACACCCTTGCTTATCACTTACACTTGCACTGTGTTTGATCATATGGGATGACTTTGGAGATGAGTTGATGATGTGGGCTTGGTGCCCTGGGATCGGTGATTTGATACGATTCATATGTGGGATATGACTTGTGATTTCCTGCGGGCTTGGGATATGTGTTTACCCCCGCATGCATACTTCATTGATGGTATCGATTTGTACTAGACATAGAGTAGTACCCCCCAGACTATATGATCTGATGATAGTGATACCTGCTATGTGATGAGATAGTGTGATGTTGACCTGTACCCAGCTTTTGGGGATGCCGTGCGATGATTTACCGTACGAGTCGATATTGATGATAGATCCGCACTCATAACTCGAGGATATCTTACGATATGACATTGAGGCGAGATCACCGACTATATATCTATATACATACATTGACTCAGTTTTAGGTGGTTTCCACACCTACCCCTCCTGATTGACCTGTTACTTAGATGTAGTTGCATAGTAGATACTTCACTGTGGTGTTGACTACTAGATTTCTGCTTTTTCCATACTATTCACATCGCTGGCATATGTTCATTGCTATATTATTATCATGCTGTTAGGACACCAGCACCATTATCGATGATGCGTATATTCCACGTACACTATTTGCCGGCTCACACACTTCATCATCGATAATTGCCATGTCACTACACAGTAGTATTATTGCATCAGGATATGACCTTGTATGTGCATACCATTATTCCATGTTGCATGATATGTTGTTATACTTGCACTTCATTTATATGTCACATACATCATACTTTCTGATTATGCGCATTGGGATGTTTGTTTCCATGATATTTCTGGATTTGGGGAACCGTGGGTATTTCAAGTGATTATGTAAATGTTTTGAAACCCGGTTACCCTTGATATGATATTTCAGCTTCCACCATGAGTTTTATCGGTTCTGATTTATATACCCCTACGAGGAGGAGTCGAGGCCGTACGAGGGTACATGGTGGGGCCCGGAGTACCCCGAGGCAAGAAAGAGATGTCGATGTGCTATGAGCCGATGAGCCCGGCTGGGGAACCATACTGTCCGGTGATATTACCTTTTGCTCGGCGGTTATCCGGGGGATACCGCCTGGAGCCGAGAGATGGGCGTACTGCTGGGGCCGACGGGCCGACGCCGCAGACGGAGCCCAGAGATGGACATGGGTTGACTCGTGCTGCAGGGGGCCGAGGGCCGATACCGCAGACGGAGCCCCATATGGATGAGGATTTACGTGTCGATGCTAGGCACGGGTTTTCATGAGGTTTTTCCATGACATTGTTTATATCCTCATACTTGCATACTTGATGCTTACTGTCAGTGGGTGACAGGTGGACGGGTTCCACATATATACAGACATGGATCATATACAGACTGGTTTTACACTTATCATACTTCATTTGTATATATAACAGGGTATGAGGGCGCTGTTATATATACCCTTACACCAATATTAGTGGAATGGGACGCTAATATATGTGTATTGATATCATTGATATTTCACCATATTTACTTCATGCAGCATACTTTACATTCATGACATGTTATTACCTGAGTACCTGACACTACATACATGATTAGATGTTACCTTGCCACCTTATCACACTCAGATGCACTCTTGTGGATTGTATTCTTGATCGTTGACTTAGGATTATGTCTTGCATTCGGTTTCTGCTTGTAGATGTTTCTATTCACGAGTTGGCAACTCACCCCCGTTGTGCCACAGTTCTTGCAGGTTCTGCCGTACAGGTTCTTTTGCGGCATTTCTGGCACACTCCTTTCTTGCGGGTGACTTGCTTTTGGTAGGTGGATTCTTTCGCATCAAGAATCACCATTGTATTTATTTTATTCCATTGTATCTAGAATTTCCATCAACCAAAACTTGTATATTCTTTCAGACTTAAAGACAGTGTTGTATTATTCGACCTTAGAGTCGCGTTTAGTAGTATTGCGGTTTTCTTGCTACTTCTGAGCTTTCTTTTGGTTTTGATCCTCGCCACTTGGCGTTGTATATTATCATATCATTGTGTGGTTGTGACCGTCGATTGACGAAGAGCTAGCTCCCGCTTGGGGATGCCTTTATCATTGCATTTTTATTATATCCATGTTATACCCCATTCGGGGCCCGTTTTACAAAAGAAACTCTGCCGAAATTTTTAGAAAAGACTGTACTGTTTTCAAATGCACATTCGGCTTAGTTATTTCAAAACCTTGATTTCAAACATGTTTTCTTCACTTATTTAAATCAGATTTCTTTACTTATTCTTCAAAAATGGTTTTAGATTTCTGGGCTTTTGGCTTACTTGGATCAGATGGAGTCCTATAGGCTTCATATGGTTCAAGGGCCAGTCACGTGCTCTTTCGGGTCGTGACAAAGTTGGTATCAGAGCGCTAGGTTGACCTTGGTTCGAGTTTAAGTTTGACTATGTGGAGCCTAGGGAGTTGTTTATATACGGAACTTAGGCTTGACCTTACGGAACTTAGACTTGGTCGAGGGGGTGTAAACCCGAACTTTCGTCGTTTTAGGATGACCCTTGGTTGATGGATTAGGTGACTGAAGTAGAGTGACGTACCGTTGGTATGTTCCGCGGCATACTTACGACACGCCACTCCGCTTAAGGAACCTTAGGATGTACATTTGTTTTGAGATAAGTGATTCTCTTCATATCCAGGATTATTCATCCATTTGAGATCCCCGATTCTATTAGTTTCATGATCATACCTTCCTTGATACTATTCCTTCCTATGATCATGTATCCACCTTGGATCTGTTGTTTCCCTTCTTGCCACGGGTGTACTCTTTTGATACTCGATTGAGGTTCCTGTCACCATGTTTGAGCGCAGTTTGGGCTGCTGCTAGGGTTACGGTCGGTGTGAGCTCGTTTGGTACGAGGGCCGACCTCTGTGTTTTCTGGTGACATGGGAACGTCTCGAGTTAGTGTTGGTGTTTGTGACCTCTAGTGGAGGCGAGTGCTTGGTCTTGCACCGGTTGATCGAGCCACTGTTAGAGCTGCCAGTTGAGAGAGGACTGTTGATGTACAGCATACCTCAGAGATGTGATGTCGCCTATCGTGCAGACAGATGGACCAGCTGTTGCTGAGTTTGACAGGATGTTGCTTTCGGAGCTTACGAGCTGAGATTGCCGAAGCTTCCAGGCAGATATGCGACAGATGATAGCTAGTCTACCCGATTTGAGAGACGAAGGTGATTCGTCCGATTTTGCGCCAGAGCGGGCCCAGTTGAGTTGAAGATTTCCAGTGTGGAGAATCTTACTCAGATCTAGAGCAGACCGATTCAGAGATGACCGCTTATGTATTGTCCTTCCTGGAGGATTGAGGCGTTGTTCGGTGTACAGGCGTAGGAGCCAGTTGTTGCTGCAAATGATGAGATATCACCCAGATGATTGGAGCTACTGCAGCATGAGCATGTTCTTAGAGAAATGATAGCGAGTCGCTAGTCACCGAGGATGAATGACTAGGACGTGTGGTAAATTTGCTTACCCCGATGCGGGTCATCAGGCGGATTGATTCCAGCTAGAGACGACTTCACGCAGGTTCGTTGAGAGTCGATTGAGACGATCGAATGTCAGGAGCCATTTTCCAAGTTTAAAGTATACGGAAAGACATGCAGGTGATTCTATGGACCCTCTAGAAGAATGAAACCCTAACTCGACTTAATGACCGTGTGACAGCCTTTGAACCTTAGGGTTTACGGCGGTTCCGCGGCGCCATTAGTGAGGCTTGGGTTTGCCCTTCTACGGCTGGACCACCGACGCTGTGGCATGTACTCGATACTATTAAACTGTACCCGAGATGTGAGCTCTTGGGGGATTATGAGGATCTGACGAGTCGATCGGACGGTTCGACATCTTTCGGATATCGTGATGGGATACTGCTTGGGAGACTCCAGGTACGGGCGTAGCCGTCGGAGCGCAGTCCGTGTAGCCATGATGAGACGAGCCCGAATCAGTCGGCACTGACGCAGAGTGAAGAAAAGAGTTCGTACGAGATTTCGACGAGATGACGTCCCACTCCGCTGACATCAGAGATGTGATACACACCCTGAGGCGTGGTTTATGGATATATCTTCCAGAAAGAAGCGCGATGAGTATGCAGCCGTTCCGGAACAAGCTTTAGCTTCAGCATTGGATGATGACGTCCGGGCTTTTCGGCAAGATTGAGATTTGAGAAAAGAACCTCGACAGGACCCTTCCGGAGAGCGATGCGAGAAGACTTAAACCAGGAGTGGTCGTATTGCGCACACCCAGCAGACCAGAGTTCAGCCTTGTCGATGAGGTAGTCGACCAGGTTTGGATAAAGGGACTTACCCAGATGCGTTGCGAATTGATCAAGGACAGACGAGTGATGAGTATTCCTCCGATGGTTGGGACGTATTCCCGAGGACCAGTTCGGCCTGACATCTTCTACAGAATGACGAAGCTACAGAATACACGATTTCGAGTCCGTGCGAGAGACTTCAGATTGACCGTGGCCGAGGACAGTGCAGTGCGTAGTAGCTTGGCGTGACGCCATAGTGGATGACGATAGAGACAGTTGGAACAAGAGGTTCGTGTGAGACCCTGACGAGCTGTCATTGCTTCCCGTCGAGACTAGAGACCTGAGATGCTTACAGAGACGTTGCGATGTGACCAGTTTCTGGAGAAATATTGTGCTGAGGACGCGGGTATCTTTTGAGCGAGAAGAGGTTGTGCAGGAGAGCCAGCCTCCGTTTGGTTCGGCATAGGCATGATTGGAAGAGACCTTGAGCAGGATTCCTTCCAGGATATTGCTGCAACGGTGTTTGCACCCAGGATCAGATGTGAGACGTGCATTCAGAGAGCCAGAGGCCGACGCCAGTGATATGCTGCCTTACGAGTGGTCGTGAGGTTTTACCGAGAGATGACCAGAGAAGTACCAGAACGGAATCGTCCCCGTTAGCACATCTGACAGGGCCGATGAGCCGATTGACCGCGTGATAGGTGAACCCCAGAGAAGATAAGGACCCAGAGAGTCAGAGGACGCCAGACCGTGAGCAAGAGGCACGTAGATATCCTGCGCTGCTAACAGTGGATTGCACCGACTCCTTCTCGACTTCGAAGGAGGAACTACCGACGACGGTATTTATGATTTGTGATTTTGTGATTCGAGTATCACGTATCCGTCATTTTGGATTTCGGTATTTTGGGCGTTCTGTTTGCATGATTTAGTTTTGATGACTGAGCTTCGTGATATTTGTTTCATGCACCCACTGGATATTCATATATTTTGCGCTGAGTTATTACATTTGAGATATTGATTGAGATTTCATGCCTGCTGTATTCAGTGATTTGAGTTACACTTCCAGCATAGTTTTCATGCACCTTTAGTGTTTTGATTTACGATTTTGGTGCACGCCAGATGCACTAAATCGGGATTCTTCGTGCATGTCACATGCACCTGACTTTTCTATCAGGCACACACGTTGCCTACGACAGATGTTTCGTGCACACCCGTTGCACTTAGATGTTGTTTATACACCTGTTTGACACATATATGGATTTTGATTCCTTGCGCACCAGACGCATAGGATATTCTTATATATGCATTTTGTGGATTGATTTCTAGTAGAGCAGTATACTTTTATGATATTCTTATGTGTTGATGCTTTCGGAGCCCCGACAAAATGGATTATACTGAAATTGTTTTAGTAATTGGGGGTTTAAATTTAAATTCGGGGACCGAATTTCTTTAAGGGGGGTAGATTGTAACATTTTCAAAAATATAAAATATTAATTTTGGGAATTTTTATTAATTAATATTATTTTATTGATTATTTTAATATTAAATGCAATTAAATAGGAAAAATGTTAGAAAAATTATGAAAAATTATGGAAAATTCTAAATTAGGGTAAATTAGTGAATTTTGACATTTTAAAGTTTTTGTGATTAGTTTGACACTAATTTAGTGCTAATCGCGATTAAAATCGCTAATCGGGTTTTCTGGCAATTTTTTGCAAAACTTGCATATGTCACTTTTCCTACACTTGTGCATTTTCTTGCCATGATTTATCATTTGGGTTTACTATTGAGGTGAGAAGGTTTGAATTAAGGATTAAAGGAAAATGAAAAAGAAAAGAAAAGATTAAAGAATGAGAGTAGGTGAGAGAGGGGTGAGGGTTGCCTTGACCTTGGACTTAACCATTCTTCTCCCATCATTTTCTTCCCTCCTCCTTCTCCTCTTGCTGCTGCTGCCTCCCCTCCATCATCCTCCCCTCTTCAAAGCCCAAAAACATCTCCAAAACCACACCAAAATCCCTAGTTCGTTTCATTAAAAAGATGCAAAAGCTCGAGATCTTCAAGATGGACCTAGAAAGATTGGATTGTGGCCATTTGGGGCAACTCAAGAAAATTCTTGAGTTGCCAATTGAGGTAATTTCTGAACCATTATCTTAGTTTTAGCATTTCCTATACCCCTTTGCATGTTTAGAATCAATATTGTGTGATATTATGGACATGATGAAAACCTAGTTAGGGTTTGAGAGAAACTTGAGTTGTAATGTGAAATTGAGCTCAGTAGAGGACTTGTAAACACCCTAGTGCATGAATTGGAACTCAAAACCTGAAGCTAGAACCAGAAATACGGATTGTAGAAACCAATATCGGGGAAAATGTGAAGTCTGTGAGGGTTATTTTGAATCTGCTATTACCCCGAGAACCCTAAAATAATATTGGATGGACAGTGAGATGTGCAGGAACAATGGAACCAACACCCCAAACCCCAGCTCCCCATTCCAAACTAAGGCCGCCAAAACCTCCATTCTGGCCGCAAATTGCGGCCAGACCAGTGAGGAATTGCCTCGTTTTGCGTTCCTGTCCCCATTTCCTATAGTTTAGATCCTGGGTACTTCTAGTTTTGACATATTCCTTCCAGGGTAAAATCTGGGACATATTTCCTAAGTTGCCGTTTTGAATTCGTGTTTCCGTATTCCGTATTTTCATTTCTGCATTGGTGTATTTCGTTTTGCCTCGACTATTTGTCGTTTATACGACGATATAGAGGAGTTATTGATGGTTTTGAAGGTGTGCCATAGGTTTTCACCTATAGGCCCCTAATCGTATAGTTTTGGATTTCATGCGCCGTTTTAGCTTGGATTTGGTATTAATGCGCATATGCGACATTTTGATGTGTAGGTACCCATGAAGACTTCGGGACGACAAGCATACGCGGTGACGTCCGCAAATGATGATGCAAGGTGAGTAGATTATATCTACAGGGGGAAGTCGGGTGGATGGCGTATAGCACCCCCGCAGTCCGTAGATAGATTATTATGCTGTTTATTGTGTTTATAGGTGTTTTATGGATAGTTAGGGTTAGTAATGACTAGTGTAGTCATAGTCGCGAACCCTAGGATAGAATTACACCTACACACACACCCTTGCTTATCACTTACACTTGCACTGTGTTTGATCATATGGGATGACTTTGGAGATGAGTTGATGATGTGGGCTTGGTGCCCTGGGATCGGTGATTTGATACGATTCATATGTGGGATATGACTTGTGATTTCCTGCGGGCTTGGGATATGTGTTTACCCCCGCATGCATACTTCATTGATGGTATCGATTTGTACTAGACATAGAGTAGTACCCCCCCAGACTATATGATCTGATGATAGTGATACCTGCTATGTGATGAGATAGTGTGATGTTGACCTGTACCCAGCTTTTGGGGATGCCGTGCGATGATTTACCGTACGAGCCGATATTGATGATAGATCCGCACTCATAACTCGAGGATATCTTACGATATGACATTGAGGCGAGATCACCGACTATATATCTATATACATACATTGACTCAGTTTTAGGTGGTTTCCACACCTACCCCTCCTGATTGACCTGTTACTTAGATGTAGTTGTATAGTAGATACTTCACTGTGGTGTTGACTACTAGATTTCTGCTTTTTCCATACTATTCACATCGCTGGCATATGTTCATTGCTATATTATTATCATGCTGTTAGGACACCAGCACCATTATCGATGATGCGTATATTCCACGTACACTATTTGCCGGCTCACACACTTCATCATCGATAATTGCCATGTCACTACACAGTAGTATTATTGCATCAGGATATGACCTTGTATGTGCATACCATTATTCCATGTTGCATGATATGTTGTTATACTTGCACTTCATTTATATGTCACATACATCATACTTTCTGATTATGCGCATTGGGATGTTTGTTTCCATGATATTTCTGGATTTGGGGAACCGTGGGTATTTCAAGTGATTATGTAAATGTTTTGAAACCCGGTTACCCTTGATATGATATTTCAGCTTCCACCATGAGTTTTATCGGTTCTGATTTATATACCCCTACGAGGAGGAGTCGAGGCCGTACGAGGGTACATGGTGGGGCTCGGAGTACCCCGGGGCAAGAAAGAGATGTCGATGTGCTATGAGCCGATGAGCCCGGCTGGGGAACCATACTGTCCGGTGATATTACCTTTTGCTCGGCGGTTATCCGGGGGATACCGCCTGGAGCCGAGAGATGGGCGTACTGCTGGGGCCGACGGGCCGACGCCGCAGACGGAGCCCAGAGATGGACATGGGTTGACTCGTGCTGCAGGGGGCCGAGGGCCGATACCGCAGACGGAGCCCCATATGGATGAGGATTTACGTGTCGATGCTAGGCACGGGTTTTCATGAGGTTTTTCCATGACATTGTTTATATCCTCATACTTGCATACTTGATGCTTACTGTCAGTGGGTGACAGGTGGACGGGTTCCACATATATACAGACATGGATCATATACAGACTGGTTTTACACTTATCATACTTCATTTGTATATATAACAGGGTATGAGGGCGCTGTTATATATACCCTTACACCAATATTAGTGGAATGGGACGCTAATATATGTGTATTGATATCATTGATATTTCACCATATTTACTTCATGCAGCATACTTTACATTCATGACATGTTATTACCTGAGTACCTGACACTACATACATGATTAGATGTTACCTTGCCACCTTATCACACTCAGATGCACTCTTGTGGATTGTATTCTTGATCGTTGACTTAGGATTATGTCTTGCATTCGGTTTCTGCTTGTAGATGTTTCTATTCACGAGTTGGCAACTCACCCCCGTTGTGCCACAGTTCTTGCAGGTTCTGCCGTACAGGTTCTTTTGCGGCATTTCTGGCACACTCCTTTCTTGCGGGTGACTTGCTTTTGGTAGGTGGATTCTTTCGCATCAAGAATCACCATTGTATTTATTTTATTCCATTGTATCTAGAATTTCCATCAACCAAAACTTGTATATTCTTTCAGACTTAGAGACAGTGTTGTATTATTCGACCTTAGAGTCGCGTTTAGTAGTATTGCGGTTTTCTTGCTACTTCTGAGCTTTCTTTTGGTTTTGATCCTCGCCACTTGGCGTTGTATATTATCATATCATTGTGTGGTTGTGACCGTCGATTGACGAAGAGCTAGCTCCCGCTTGGGGATGCCTTTATCATTGCATTTTTATTATATCCATGTTATACCCCATTCGGGGCCCGTTTTACAAAAGAAACTCTGCCGAAATTTTTAGAAAAGACTGTACTGTTTTCAAATGCACATTCGGCTTAGTTATTTCAAAACCTTGATTTCAAACATGTTTTCTTCACTTATTTAAATCAGATTTCTTTACTTATTCTTCAAAAATGGTTTTAGATTTCTGGGCTTTTGGCTTACTTGGATCAGATGGAGTCCTATAGGCTTCATATGGTTCAAGGGCCAGTCACGTGCTCTTTCGGGTCGTGACAAAGTTGGTATCAGAGCGCTAGGTTGACCTTGGTTCGAGTTTAAGTTTGACTATGTGGAGCCTAGGGAGTTGTTTATATACGGAACTTAGGCTTGACCTTACGGAACTTAGACTTGGTCGAGGGGGTGTAAACCCGAACTTTCGTCGTTTTAGGATGACCCTTGGTTGATGGATTAGGTGACTGAAGTAGAGTGACGTACCGTTGGTATGTTCCGCGGCATACTTACGACACGCCACTCCGCTTAAGGAACCTTAGGATGTACATTTGTTTTGAGATCAGTGATTCTCTTCATATCCAGGATTATTCATCCATTTGAGATCCCCGATTCTATTAGTTTCATGATCATACCTTCCTTGATACTATTCCTTCCTATGATCATGTATCCACCTTGGATCTGTTGTTTCCCTTCTTGCCACGGGTGTACTCTTTTGATACTCGATTGAGGTTCCTGTCACCATGTTTGAGCGCAGTTTGGGCTGCTGCTAGGGTTACGGTCGGTGTGAGCTCGTTTGGTACGAGGGCCGACCTCTGTGTTTTCTGGTGACATGGGAACGTCTCGAGTTAGTGTTGGTGTTTGTGACCTCTAGTGGAGGCGAGTGCTTGGTCTTGCACCGGTTGATCGAGCCACTGTTAGAGCTGCCAGTTGAGAGAGGACTGTTGATGTACAGCATACCTCAGAGATGTGATGTCGCCTATCGTGCAGACAGATGGACCAGCTGTTGCTGAGTTTGACAGGATGTTGCTTTCGGAGCTTACGAGCTGAGATTGCCGAAGCTTCCAGGCAGATATGCGACAGATGATAGCTAGTCTACCCGATTTGAGAGACGAAGGTGATTCGTCCGATTTTGCGCCAGAGCGGGCCCAGTTGAGTTGAAGATTTCCAGTGTGGAGAATCTTACTCAGATCTAGAGCAGACCGATTCAGAGATGACCGCTTATGTATTGTCCTTCCTGGAGGATTGAGGCGTTGTTCGGTGTACAGGCGTAGGAGCCAGTTGTTGCTGCAAATGATGAGATATCACCCAGATGATTGGAGCTACTGCAGCATGAGCATGTTCTTAGAGAAATGATAGCGAGTCGCTAGTCACCGAGGATGAATGACTAGGACGTGTGGTAAATTTGCTTACCCCGATGCGGGTCATCAGGCGGATTGATTCCAGCTAGAGACGACTTCACGCAGGTTCGTTGAGAGTCGATTGAGACGATCGAATGTCAGGAGCCATTTTCCAAGTTTAAAGTATACGGAAAGACATGCAGGTGATTCTATGGACCCTCTAGAAGAATGAAACCCTAACTCGACTTAATGACCGTGTGACAGCCTTTGAACCTTAGGGTTTACGGCGGTTCCGCGGCGCCATTAGTGAGGCTTGGGTTTGCCCTTCTACGGCTGGACCACCGACGCTGTGGCATGTACTCGATACTATTAAACTGTACCCGAGATGTGAGCTCTTGGGGGATTATGAGGATCTGACGAGTCGATCGGACGGTTCGACATCTTTCGGATATCGTGATGGGATACTGCTTGGGAGACTCCAGGTACGGGCGTAGCCGTCGGAGCGCAGTCCGTGTAGCCATGATGAGACGAGCCCGAATCAGTCGGCACTGACGCAGAGTGAAGAAAAGAGTTCGTACGAGATTTCGACGAGATGACGTCCCACTCCGCTGACATCACAGATGTGATACACACCCTGAGGCGTGGTTTATGGATATATCTTCCAGAAAGAAGCGCGATGAGTATGCAGCCGTTCCGGAACAAGCTTTAGCTTCAGCATTGGATGATGACGTCCGGGCTTTTCGGCAAGATTGAGATTTGAGAAAAGAACCTCGACAGGACCCTTCCGGAGAGCGATGCGAGAAGACTTAAACCAGGAGTGGTCGTATTGCGCACACCCAGCAGACCAGAGTTCAGCCTTGTCGACGAGGTAGTCGACCAGGTTTGGATAAAGGGACTTACCTAGATGCGTTGCGAATTGATCAAGGACAGACGAGTGATGAGTATTCCTCCGATGGTTGGGACGTATTCCCGAGGACCAGTTCGGCCTGACATCTTCTACAGAATGACGAAGCTACAGAATACACGATTTCGAGTCCGTGCGAGAGACTTCAGATTGACCGTGGCCGAGGACAGTGCAGTGCGTAGTAGCTTGGCGTGACGCCATAGTGGACGACGATAGAGACAGTTGGAACAAGAGGTTCGTGTGAGACCCTGACGAGCTGTCATTGCTTCCCGTCGAGACTAGAGACCTGAGATGCTTACAGAGACGTTGCGATGTGACCAGTTTCTGGAGAAATATTGTGCTGAGGACGCGGGTATCTTTTGAGCGAGAAGAGGTTGTGCAGGAGAGCCAGCCTCCGTTTGGTTCGGCATAGGCATGATTGGAAGAGACCTTGAGCAGGATTCCTTCCAGGATATTGCTGCAACGGTGTTTGCACCCAGGATCAGATGTGAGACGTGCATTCAGAGAGCCAGAGGCTGACGCCAGTGATATGCTGCCTTACGAGTGGTCGTGAGGTTTGACCGAGAGATGACCAGAGAAGTACCAGAACGGAATCGTCCCCGTTAGCACATCTGACAGGGCCGATGAGCCGATTGACCGCGTGATAGGTGAACCCCAGAGAAGATAAGGACCCAGAGAGTCAGAGGACGCCAGACCGTGAGCAAGAGGCACGTAGATATCCTGCGCTGCTAACAGTGGATTGCACCGACTCCTTCTCGACTTCGAAGGAGGAACTACCGACGACGGTATTTATGATTTGTGATTTTGTGATTCGAGTATCACGTATCCGTCATTTTGGATTTCGGTATTTTGGGCGTTCTGTTTGCATGATTTAGTTTTGATGACTGAGCTTCGTGATATTTGTTTCATGCACCCACTGGATATTCATATATTTTGCGCTGAGTTATTACATTTGAGATATTGATTGAGATTTCATGCCTGCTGTATTCAGTGATTTGAGTTACACTTCCAGCATAGTTTTCATGCACCTTTAGTGTTTTGATTTACGATTTTGGTGCACGCCAGATGCACTAAATCGGGATTCTTCGTGCATGTCACATGCACCTGACTTTTCTATCAGGCACACACGTTGCCTACGACAGATGTTTCGTG
Source organism: Agapanthus africanus (assembly GCA_030015575.1). Classification (NCBI taxonomy): domain Eukaryota; kingdom Viridiplantae; phylum Streptophyta; class Magnoliopsida; order Asparagales; family Amaryllidaceae; genus Agapanthus; species Agapanthus africanus. Next base: position 303,661,272 of record JASDDO010000016.1, on the reverse strand, counting down.
CACACCCGTTGCACTTAGATGTTGTTTATACACCTGTTTGACACATATATGGATTTTGATTCCTTGCGCACCAGACGCATAGGATATTCTTATATATGCATTTTGTGGATTGATTTCTAGTAGAGCAGTATACTTTTATGATATTCTTATGTGTTGATGCTTTCGGAGCCCCGACAAAATGGATTATACTGAAATTGTTTTAGTAATTGGGGGTTTAAATTTAAATTCGGGGACCGAATTTCTTTAAGGGGGGTAGATTGTAACATTTTCAAAAATATAAAATATTAATTTTGGGAATTTTTATTAATTAATATTATTTTATTGATTATTTTAATATTAAATGCAATTAAATAGGAAAAATGTTAGAAAAATTATGAAAAATTATGGAAAATTCTAAAATAGGGTAAATTAGTGAATTTTGACATTTTAAAGTTTTTGTGATTAGTTTGACACTAATTTAGTGCTAATCGCGATTAAAATCGCTAATCGGGTTTTCTGGCAATTTTGTGCAAAACTTGCATATGTCACTTTTCCTACACTTGTGCATTTTCTTGCCATGATTTATCATTTGGGTTTACTATTGAGGTGAGAAGGTTTGAATTAAGGATTAAAGGAAAATGAAAAAGAAAAGAAAAGATTAAAGAATGAGAGTAGGTGAGAGAGGGGTGAGGGTTGCCTTGACCTTGGACTTAACCATTCTTCTCCCATCATTTTCTTCCCTCCTCCTTCTCCTCTTGCTGCTGCTGCCTCCCCTCCATCATCCTCCCCTCTTCAAAGCCCAAAAACATCTCCAAAACCACACCAAAATCCCTAGTTCGTTTCTTTAAAAAGATGCAAAAGCTCGAGATCTTCAAGATGGACCTAGAAAGATTGGATTGTGGCCATTTGGGGCAACTCAAGAAAATTCTTGAGTTGCCAATTGAGGTAATTTCTGAACCATTATCTTAGTTTTAGCATTTCCTATACCCCTTTGCATGTTTAGAATCAATATTGTGTGATATTATGGACATGATGAAAACCTAGTTAGGGTTTGAGAGAAACTTGAGTTGTAATGTGAAATTGAGCTCAGTAGAGGACTTGTAAACACCCTAGTGCATGAATTGGAACTCAAAACCTGAAGCTAGAACCAGAAATACGGATTGTAGAAACCAATATCGGGGAAAATGTGAAGTCTGTGAGGGTTATTTTGAATCTGCTATTACCCCGAGAACCCTAAAATAATATTGGATGGACAGTGAGATGTGCAGGAACAATGGAACCAACACCCCAAACCCCAGCTCCCCATTCCAAACTGAGGCCGCCAAAACCTCCATTCTGGCCGCAAATTGCGGCCAGACCAGTGAGGAATTGCCTCGTTTTGCGTTCCTGTCCCCATTTCCTATAGTTTAGATCCTGGGTACTTCTAGTTTTGACATATTCCTTCCAGGGTAAAATCTGGGACATATTTCCTAAGTTGCCGTTTTGAATTCGTGTTTCCGTATTCCGTATTTTCATTTCTGCATTGGTGTATTTCGTTTTGCCTCGACTATTTGTCGTTTATACGACGATATAGAGGAGTTATTGATGGTTTTGAAGGTGTGCCATAGGTTTTCACCTATAGGCCCCTAATCGTATAGTTTTGGATTTCATGCGCCGTTTTAGCTTGGATTTGGTTTTAATGCGCATATGCGACATTTTGATGTGTAGGTACCCATGAAGACTTCGGGACGACAAGCATACGCGGTGACGTCCGCAAATGATGATGCAAGGTGAGTAGATTATATCTACAGGGGGAAGTCGGGTGGATGGCGTATAGCACCCCCGCAGTCCGTAGATAGATTATTATGCTGTTTATTGTGTTTATAGGTGTTTTATGGATAGTTAGGGTTAGTAATGACTAGTGTAGTCATAGTCGCGAACCCTAGGATAGAATTACACCTACACACACACCCTTGCTTATCACTTACACTTGCACTGTGTTTGATCATATGGGATGACTTTGGAGATGAGTTGATGATGTGGGCTTGGTGCCCTGGGATCGGTGATTTGATACGATTCATATGTGGGATATGACTTGTGATTTCCTGCGGGCTTGGGATATGTGTTTACCCCCGCATGCATACTTCATTGATGGTATCGATTTGTACTAGACATAGAGTAGTACCCCCCCCAGACTATATGATCTGATGATAGTGATACCTGCTATGTGATGAGATAGTGTGATGTTGACCTGTACCCAGCTTTTGGGGATGCCGTGCGATGATTTACCGTACGAGCCGATATTGATGATAGATCCGCACTCATAACTCGAGGATATCTTACGATATGACATTGAGGCGAGATCACCGACTATATATCTATATATATACATTGACTCAGTTTTAGGTGGTTTCCACACCTACCCCTCCTGATTGACCTGTTACTTAGATGTAGTTGCATAGTAGATACTTCACTGTGGTGTTGACTACTAGATTTCTGCTTTTTCCATACTATTCACATCGCTGGCATATGTTCATTGCTATATTATTATCATGCTGTTAGGACACCAGCACCATTATCGATGATGCGTATATTCCACGTACACTATTTGCCGGCTCACACACTTCATCATCGATAATTGCCATGTCACTACACAGTAGTATTATTGCATCAGGATATGACCTTGTATGTGCATACCATTATTCCATGTTGCATGATATGTTGTTATACTTGCACTTCATTTATATGTCACATACATCATACTTTCTGATTATGCGCATTGGGATGTTTGTTTCCATGATATTTCTGGATTTGGGGAACCGTGGGTATTTCAAGTGATTATGTAAATGTTTTGAAACCCGGTTACCCTTGATATGATATTTCAGCTTCCACCATGAGTTTTATCGGTTCTGATTTATATACCCCTACGAGGAGGAGTCGAGGCCGTACGAGGGTACATGGTGGGGCCCGGAGTACCCCGGGGCAAGAAAGAGATGTCGATGTGCTATGAGCCGATGAGCCCGGCTGGGGAACCATACTGTCCGGTGATATTACCTTTTGCTCGGCGGTTATCCGGGGGATACCGCCTGGAGCCGAGAGATGGGCGTACTGCTGGGGCCGACGGGCCGACGCCGCAGACGGAGCCCAGAGATGGACATGGGTTGACTCGTGCTGCAGGGGGCCGAGGGCCGATACCGCAGACGGAGCCCCATATGGATGAGGATTTACGTGTCGATGCTAGGCACGGGTTTTCATGAGGTTTTTCCATGACATTGTTTATATCCTCATACTTGCATACTTGATGCTTACTGTCAGTGGGTGACAGGTGGACGGGTTCCACATATATACAGACATGGATCATATACAGACTGGTTTTACACTTATCATACTTCATTTGTATATATAACAGGGTATGAGGGCGCTGTTATATATACCCTTACACCAATATTAGTGGAATGGGACGCTAATATATGTGTATTGATATCATTGATATTTCACCATATTTACTTCATGCAGCATACTTTACATTCATGACATGTTATTACCTGAGTACCTGACACTACATACATGATTAGATGTTACCTTGCCACCTTATCACACTCAGATGCACTCTTGTGGATTGTATTCTTGATCGTTGACTTAGGATTATGTCTTGCATTCGGTTTCTGCTTGTAGATGTTTCTATTCACGAGTTGGCAACTCACCCCCGTTGTGCCACAGTTCTTGCAGGTTCTGCCGTACAGGTTCTTTTGCGGCATTTCTGGCACACTCCTTTCTTGCGGGTGACTTGCTTTTGGTAGGTGGATTCTTTCGCATCAAGAATCACCATTGTATTTATTTTATTCCATTGTATCTAGAATTTCCATCAACCAAAACTTGTATATTCTTTCAGACTTAGAGACAGTGTTGTATTATTCGACCTTAGAGTCGCGTTTAGTAGTATTGCGGTTTTCTTGCTACTTCTGAGCTTTCTTTTGGTTTTGATCCTCGCCACTTGGCGTTGTATATTATCATATCATTGTGTGGTTGTGACCGTCGATTGACGAAGAGCTAGCTCCCGCTTGGGGATGCCTTTATCATTGCATTTTTATTATATCCATGTTATACCCCATTCGGGGCCCGTTTTACAAAAGAAACTCTGCCGAAATTTTTAGAAAAGACTGTACTGTTTTCAAATGCACATTCGGCTTAGTTATTTCAAAACCTTGATTTCAAACATGTTTTCTTCACTTATTTAAATCAGATTTCTTTACTTATTCTTCAAAAATGGTTTTAGATTTCTGGGCTTTTGGCTTACTTGGATCAGATGGAGTCCTATAGGCTTCATATGGTTCAAGGGCCAGTCACGTGCTCTTTCGGGTCGTGACAGTTATGGAAAGTTACGAGCGCCGCCAACATTGGGTTAACGTCCACAGCGAAATCTACGGCCGAAGGAAGGGCATCCATGTTGAGCTCTTCGATGTACCTGCTCAACATACCCAGGCTCATTACAGCACCCTTTGAAGACGGGCGTCGCAAGAAAGGACCCGCCGGTGAGAGGACATGAGACTCAAAAGGAATTGGAGCTGGGACAATAGCTGCAAAAAACGAAACATGGTCAAACAATGATTCGAAAAGTCGATGAAAGATCATATAAAAAGAGGAAAGGAATATCTGTACCAGTCGCAACGGACGTCAAAGCCGGAAGCGCCGGTGGCAACACAGGCCCGGTGTCCCCTCCTTCGATCTGAGGCACTGCAATCAGGAAGAGGAAAAGTCAGATACGATCCTATATTCCCTCAAAAGACACCAAGACAGCACTTACCGGTACCCCTAGAGGGAGAAGCGAGCTCGGATGGGAAGGAGAAGTGTGGGAGCAACACCTGATATAGATGATCAAAGAGCCCTCCTGAAAAGGCACAATGGTGTAACATTAGTACAAAAGCCACATTTTTGAAAGATTAATGCATGAGTCGTGAATCCATACCTTCCAACATCCGTGACGGCACGAGGGAAAACGGGGAAGTAACCACCGCCAAAGCAGTAGTTGACGGTGCTCCCTCAAGCAATGGAGCGTCGGCACTGACCGCACCTGCAAAGACAAGCTTGTTAGAAGAGATTGCAAGATATATATAAAAAAGGGGGGAAACGATGGTAACCCGAAACTTACCCGACGAACTGCCAGCCGAGACGGAAGCAATTCCTTCCTCCACTGACATCAGGCCACCACCCGTAGCTTCATCACCTGACTCGATGGGAGCCGTTGTTGTGCTCGCAAGCCCGGGAGACGGCGGGGGACCATAGACAGGGAGGGCCAAGATAGGAACATTGCCAGATTCCTGAGAAGGAGCGCCTAGCTCGTCTTCAGGAATCATGGCTGCCTCACCAGCTGCTCCCTCAGGATCAGCGATTACAGCTACCCCGTCCATCGGCACCAGGAGGGCCCCAGTCTCAAGTACCTCGCCCTCTACCGCCTTCGGCTCGGTTGAGACAATCATCTCATCTGCCGCCACTTCGGGTGCGGCATCAATAACCCTCTCCGCGGTAGGTTCCTCAATCTCGGCTCCAGGCCCTATGGCCCCAACAAAGTTGTCCACTGTCGGTTCGGGTTCAGCGAGTACCGCTTCCTCCGCTCCCCTGGGTTCGACGGTCGTCTCCGCCTCCCCCTCAGTCGGACTTGGCCCTGCGGAAAGGAGTGCGTATGAGTTAACGATTTGATAATTCTTACAACAGAGTTCTGAAAGAAAGGTTACCTGAAGAGGATTTATCGTTTGCATCCCGGACCGTGCACGCCGCCTGCCTATGAGCGGTAGATAGGGCGGCAGGGGCCTCTTCAGAAGAAGTGTCGGCATGAGGAATAGTGCTAGGGCCCGCTCCTGCGGCCAAAGCAGCTCTGCGCGCCTTAGCTTCGCGTCTAGACCGCTTCTGCTCCTCTCGAGCCGATGAGACAGATGCCACCAGGGCCTCCTTAAGGGAGGCTTCTTCGCCCGTATACAGGGATGCCTCTAGATTCTTCAAGGCATCCCTCATCGCTCTATCAAGCTGAGGCTCTTGCGGCAGCGTCGACGGAGCTGGGACTTCGATGACGGGCTTGGGAAGGGTCCTTGCGCCGATTAATACAACCCCTGTAAAGAAACAAGAGAAGGTCAGGTCGACTATCATAAAAAGATAACGAACTTTCCGTATAAAAGAGAAAGGGATAAAACGTACCGACGCTCGCTAGGGTACGCTTCTTCTCCTCCTCCTGGAAGGTCTTCAGAGAGGCAGCAATGGCCTCCTCAGTAGATCCACCTGTTGAAAATGAGGCAAATATTAGCTAAAGATAATAATAAAAAGTGGGATAAAATGACAAATAAGGAGGCTGATGATTACCCGACTCAGCGAGTCTGCTTAACATTGCTTCGAGCCTCGCCGATCGCTCCGAAGCTGCAATGGCGGCGGCTAGGTTGGTATCCTCAGGGTCCACCACGAAACCCTCATTGCTGCCGTACTCACATATAGTCTCGGCAGGATGAGCCGCGGGCTCTAAGTTAAGAATCGCGTCGAGGGATAAGGTGGACTTCTTCTTCTTCTGTTCACCAGCCTTGGATCCACTCGGAGCAGCTTTGCGCTTACCAGTTTTGGCAGTCACTTTCGGGCGGCGAGTCCCGATGTCCGCTCCTGCACCCGACTCCGGCGATGCCGCTTTAACCGTCTTTGTCGGAGCACGGGGTGCCGTTGGGGCATCCACCGTAGTAGGCAGTGGCAGTCCACGCGGAGGGGCCAACACGCGTGGTCGATCAGCTCCGGCCTCTTTCGTCGGAGGGATAACTTGAACCCTGGGCTGCAATGGAGCCTTGCGATCGCCGCCGGGAGGTGCAGCCCTACGATCAACCAGTAGGCGTTTCTCCATCAAGATGATCGGGCCCATCGCGTGCGCGTACCAGGCCACATATGAATTGAGTATCTTAGGGGTACAGCTGGGCTCACTGATAAAAAAGTAGGAGCCTGTATTGAGCCGGATGAAGTGATGCATTGCATTCCGTACCCCCTCTGGACCGACTGCAGGTGTTCCCAAGAAGGCTTCCAACGGGACCCCTTGGTTATAACTCGATTGCCGGGTAAATCGATGCGGGTTATACCTCATGAAGAGGGCCGTTTCATTCTGCCTAAATACCAAGTAGCCCGGCCGAATGGAATAAAGGTGAAGGATTTCCCGAGCCTTCAACACGGAAACACCGCCTTTAAAGTCATCACGCAGCGGCACCACCGACTTAGTGGTCTCGGAACCCATGGTGATGACCTTATCCACAAAAGAGGTCTTCGTCCCGACTAAATGCGAACGCAGAAGCAGTCCCCTGGACTCCCGCGGAGGTGCAAACACGATGGAAGCCCCGACCAATCGCATGATTCTTGGAAGTTTGAATCTCTCAATGAACGGAGGAGTTTTATGGGCACCGAACACTCCTCGAACATGCAGCTCCATCCAAGAAGTGAAGTAGTGCATCGGGAAGTTAGCAGGCTGTAACCCAGGTTCATTAGCGTCCGCCGCTACGCTAAGTCCATTGTAGAGGTAAGCCAACCCGGCGATCCCCACTGATAACTGCAGACCGGCCACCATTCGATGCGCCGGGTAAAAGACAGAAGACCGCATAAGGCGTGGGTGCATGGGAAGCGCAAAGCTGCACAGCCACAGACCTAAGAACCCAATGAAGAAGGTCTCCTCATCCATGCCAGGAACGGCGATCTCTGAGAAAGGGACGCTAGCAGTGCCGGGAAGGTAAAAACTTCGCTGATCAATTTCTGATGAAGGTCGGCGGTCCAGGCCGAAACCAAAAGGGTCAGCAAGTTGAGCGAACTTATCACCTTGCTCTGATAAAAATTCCGGGCGAATAAAGCGAGCAATGAAGTCCGCGAAACTAACGCCTCGGTCGCCCAATTCCAAATGAAGCTCCTCGTAAATCTCCAACACCCTCACCAGGCCCGGATGCTGATGCTGGATGGCATTTTCCGGAGTTAAGTCGAGTACCACCTGCTTGGTGGCAAAGACGTACTCGTCAGGAGGAAGAAGCTCCTCGTAATGCTCCCCCCTCGCCGGTAAACCCGAAAGCTCAACGAATTCCTCTAGAGAAATGGAAACTTCCCTATTCGCTGTCAGGAAAGTATGCGTGGGAATATTCCATTGTTCAATAAAAGCCTTTGTCCACCACGTTGGAGGAGTAGGTGTCACGACCCAAAAAAATGGCCCGTGACGGCCCTAATACTGCGCAACGCCTAAAGACGCAACGTAGTAAAAGAAAGCCAAACCCAGAAATCTAAACCATAAAAATACGGAAAAGATAATATAAGTTTTGAAACATTTGAAATTTGCAACCCAAATTCTTTAAAAAGTCTTACTTTCTTTCTTTAAAACTTAGCAACACCCCATTTTTATAAGACTAGTCAATACGAGTACAACAGAAGAATAAGGACAGTAGAGAAAAGCTGAATATATAAAGACATCAAATCCACCATAATACACACTACGTCCTCACCAAGTCTCTATGTCAATAATACAACAGTAGATGGAGAGTACAATACAACGAAGGTACAAAATATAGTACAGATAACCGTCTAACCCACCGATGCAAAACGGTACTGTGAGCTGATGCGGTATCTGTAGCAAAAGATGGTAGCTGGATAGGGGAATAGCCTGCTTCGACTACTCTGGGGAAAAACCTGAAACACCTGTGGCACAACGGGGGTGAGTTGCCAACTCGTGAATAGTATAAAACATATGCAGGTAATCGCAGGAATGCACGTACAGCATGAATCTAAGATATGTGATTTCAGTAGTAATAATATGTCATGCAATGCTGAGATAAAGAGAATACACTAGCAGGTACGATCAATAAGTGAAGCAATGATGGCATGATAGTGGTATGCACTGTCAGTGCAATAGAGATATGAGAAAGCAAATATGCAACTATCATAAGGGTACACCACAAGTACTACCAATATATGAATCTGTGCATAAAATAGGTAATGGTGAGGTGTAGGGTGGAATATGTCACTTTCCACGGAAACCTGACGTCGTGGCAGGATCACAATCCACTAAGATACTCCAATCCCAAATCCTCAAACCAGGCCCCACGTTGGGCACTCACATCAAATAAGTCTCACATCTCCTCAATGTACAACGTCGAGTAATCTCCTATATCCCGAATGTACAAGTCACCAATCACATAGGTATATCCAGTGTCCAAATCCCAATGAATCACCTAGTATCCCAGTCCAATCTCAATATGAATCTAACATCCTAAAGATATATATACATGTACAGAAATAAATATGATGGGGGCAATACACATATATTAGCGTCCCATTCCACTAATATTGGTGTAAGGGTATATATAACAACGGCTAAGTCCCCTGTTATATATACAAGAAGGGGGTTAAAGAAATATCATGAAACCGTGTGCCAAGCATCGACACAGAAATCCTCGTATATGGGGCTCCGTCAGTCCGGACAGCCTACGGGGTCCGTCTGCAGTGTCGGCCCTCGGCCTCGACAGTACAGGTCATCCCGTATCCATCTCTCTACTCTGGCCAGTAGCCTCCAGACAACTGCCAGGTCCAACAATCACCGGTAGGTACTCGCCCGCCTCCAGGCTCAATCGGCAAACCCATCGATCTTCTTGCCGAGGGGAACCATACCGGGCCCCACCATGTACTCTCATACGGCAACCACACCTCGTATGGAGCAGGTAATCAGCACCGATAAAACTCATGGGGGACGCTCGAAATATCATATCAAGGAAACCGGGTTGTTACATGTATGCATAATTTCATGAACTCCCACGGTTCCCAAATCCCGAAAACATCATATGAAATCCAGATAAACAATGCATAAATACAGAAATAGACGTATGCGATATATCTGAATGCGAGCAGGTAAACACAAGTATATAGCTGAACCAGATGTATGCGAAATCATGATGAGGTACAGCTAAGTAACATCAGTAAAAGTAGCTAGGTATCTACCTATAGGAACTGATGTCGTATACCCCCCTGGGTATAGTAACATATGTAGGAAATCCCTCCCGGTATAGGTAAAATATGTAGGAGGTATACCTGTAGCTGTATCGCAAGTGAAAATATACCTATCACTGAAGGTATGATACACTATAGGTATACCGAATGCTAGATGTCAAGTGTGGTAAGCAATGGTAGCTATAAAGGGTAGTGTGTGACATGGCAATTATTGACGGTGTGTGTGTAGCATGCAATCCGTGCTCGTGCAACATGAACCGTCAATAATGTGTGCAGTGTCCTACGGCTGCTAGTCACAGTATATAGCTATATCTAGGAAATGCAGTAAATACGCAATTCTACAATGACGTAGAAAGTGCGACAGGAAATTGAATCCTAGCCCAGACGCATAACGCCATGCGGGCGATTCCCCTGTAGATGTTATATCTACTCACCTAAACTCCACGCTGGGTGAATCCTATCATCTGTTCCCCTTGTAGTGGTGTCTGTAGTCCCTGTCTGCAAACCTGCAAATAAGACATGGAAATCACATATAAGCCACATATCACTCGAAACGCGATATCGAAACGAAACGAGAAACTCGCGTCGCGAACTAAACGCGCGTGTGCACGATACGCTGAATCGTGTGTGTACGCGTCTAAAAACCATCGCGACACGCGGCGATACGCTGAATCACAGAACTCACTCACGTATCGCGCGTATCGCGCAAACACAACTAAGCACAAAAGCGATATATAGTCCCAGATTTTCCTACAGGCAAGATATTGCAAAACTATACATGCCGAAGACCTAAACAACACAGCAGGGACCCATAGCCAAAAACCCAACACCCAATTCCCCAACTTGGCCGCAATTTGCGGCCAAACTGAAGAAATTGGCGGCCACAGTAAGGAATTGGGGTCTCGTCTTCTGGTGGTGTATTCTAGACCTAGGTATCATGTCCTAGTTTCCACAATTTTACTCTGCAAGGTCCGGGTCTATAGCAGATCACAAATGTCCAGTATATCGCTTTAAAACACCAATTTTACACAAAACACAAACTATATGGTATTTTAGTGTAATCTGGGGATTTCTCAGTTGCAATGTCCCTATTAGCACTTAAGTAAACTAGGGTATCCAACACATCCAACAAATTACCACAATACCTCACAAATCACAAAACTAGTACTAAACTAGCTAATTTAGCACTGAACAAGCTAATTAGCACACAAGCTACACAACAAGCAATAGGGTTCTGAAAATATACCCTATTGGATCCCAAGAAGCAGGAGGAGAAGTGGAGAGGAGCTGCTACTGCTGCTGGGGCTCCTGATGCTGCTCTGCTGCTGCCTCTGCTCCTGTTGCTGCTTCTGCTGCTGCTGTTGTTCTTGTTGTTGTTGCTGAGATGATGATGGTGATGCTGATGGCTGCTGCTGCTGTTGCCTCCTGTTGCTCCTGCTGCTGATGATAATGATGATGATAATGTTGATGATGATGATGCTTGCTGCTACTTCTATTGCTGTTGCTATTGTCTTTGTTATTGTAGTTGATGCTGTTGTTGTAGTGTTGTTGTTGTTGATGTTGCTGCTGGGGCAGCTGCTGCTGCTGCTTCTTCTCTCTCTCTCTGCAGTGAGTGTGTGTGTGTGTGTGAGAGTGAGATAATGAGAGAAGAAAAGAATGAGATGGAGAATGAGCACACACAAGAACCCCCCCCTTCTCACTCTCTCTCTCTCTTCATTAAATGAAGCATGGGCAAGGCCATAATGCCCATGCTCTCTCTCTCTCTCAAGTCAACCACACAAAAGAAAAAAATCCTTTTTCTTTAAATTCATTTTCATTTAAAACTATCATTACTAGTTACAACCATGACACTAAAACCCCACCTAACCCTAAGTTAAAGAAATGGTTAGTTAACCATGGTTGCTAATCATGGTTAAACACCAAAAACAAGCCTAGTTAACATGCACAAGTGTGTGTGTGCCTAATAAAATTCCAATAAAATACACATTAATTTAGATAAAATATTTAAAACTTAATTTGGTAAACTTTTTATTGAAAACCACATTTTAAAATATAATTAGCTACAAAACACATTCTAAGGTGTTACAATCTCCCCCCCTTAAAAGAAATTCGTCCCCGAATTTAAAAATTATACCTTTACGTGTACCTTCAAAGAGAAGATTAAAATCCTCAAATCTCGTTCGCAGCCTCCCAAGTGACTAACTTACTATACGGCTACGTCCAAGGAAACCCTTCACAGATGGCAAGACTCTTGACCGATGTTTCTCCACCTGCCGAGCCATCCGCACGCATGGCTGCTGGTGAACGGAAGATCGCATCAAGCTAAATGGTATGGTGCCAAAACATGTGAGAAGGTCATGAAGGAATTTGTAAAGTATCTTCACAAGGAATACGGGGTGAAAATCCAGAAATCTGGGCGGAAGTGCCAAATTGAAGGCAACAAAACTAACTCGCTTATAGGATCTCAGAAGGACCTAAATCCTGGAATAAGCTTCCCCAAAATCCAACACGTCATTCATCGGAAAGTCCATAGGAATCCATGACTTGCTACTGCGCACTCAAGCCTGCGACCAGCACAGTCGCATAAGACATCTGTTTGCAATGGACAGTTCTCATCCTGACCTGAACACAACTGGACTATCTCCGAATTCTCTAGACATAGCTGGGGTCCAAAATCCTACATTCGCGGAGTCAGAAGACAACAGGCTGGCGATCGACATGACTTAACCCCTAAGCCTAAGGGTGGCCAATTAGAGCGTCTCCCGATAATAGCTATCGAAAGAGAACCCTAACGATGGCGAGTGACGATCCCCAACTGCTGTCAACAAACAAATAAACAAACATGCAACTTAACAAAACAACTGAGCACTGAGTATAACCGGACGACAAGAATCCGAATGGATTCACACCCTAACTAACTGGGTAGAAACCATAACGGAGTTCATGGAGATCTGCTCCCATTCCTGCTTCGGAACGGTAAAAGGTTGCAAGTCTCCAGCCGGCCCCAGATGCTCGACCCAAAGCACACAACAAGACAGACACTTGAAACGAAACCTGGAACTTCTCTTTACATCCCTGCCCACTCGTAACTATCTCACAAGTCACGCCAAACTGGTGGAACTTGAATGCATAAAGAGAGTTGACAGATGTGCATGTTCTAGGATTACACGCCTCTACCGGATGAAACCAGGTACACAAACGTATCCCTAACTTAGCACATCATTGTCACAATCAAGGTCTCCGAATCATTACCCAGCCGAATATGCTCAAGTATCTCTAACGTACGAGCTTCGGCGGGCAGTGTCTCGCGAAAACGACTTAAGAAAAGTGGTCGGGCGCGGACATGAGCAAGCTGTCCCCCTCCGTAGAGACGAACTAAGCTATACTCGACGATCACACAAGAACTGTAAATCTGCAGAAGACCATCACAACAATCCAAATCTGCTGCAGGAAGATGTACATTAAGCTCTAGTGGTCCGTGGAAAATCTGACACGACTCTCAAGCAAGTAGTGTCCCCAAATCTCCAACGCAAAACCATCGCGGCCATCTCCAGATCATGAGTGGAATATCCTCCTCGTACTTCCTCCAAATGTAGGGAAAGCAAAAGCGATATCTCTATAGTGTCACCTCAGCACACCTTCGAGCCCACTCAAGAAACATTACAGTTAAACAACAAAGTCGCCCGAACCAAAAGCAAAGGAAGAACTGATGCAGCTGTTAACTGAATCTTCAACTGCTGAAGACTCTGTACACGTGCCTCAGTTCAAAGAAAAGGAACCTCCTTTTTGGTCCATTCAGTCGACGGTGCAGCACTACTCTAGCAATCCTGCATGAAGCGGCGGTAAAAACCCTGCTAAGCCCAACAATCCGCGGATCTCCGTCCTGCACAAAAGTCTGGGCCTAAGCTGTACGGCCACGATCTCCCTCGGAACCATACGGAACCGTCTCCCGCGACTACAAGACCTAGGAGTCAACACAAACAAGCCTGAAGAAACACTCCGAGAATTTAGCAAACTGCTGGCGCTCTCCCAGCATCTGCATAACAATCCTCAAGTGTCACTCCTGTCCCTCAAAACACATTAAGTAGACCAGAGTGTCGTAAATAACACAACAAAAACTGGTCGAGGAACGGCCTGCAGAAATCTGGCTCATCATATCTACGAGTGCTGCTAGGGCGACAGTGAATCCAACGACTCACAAAAACTCACAAGGCCCGTAGCACGCAAAAGGCAGTCTTCGAAATGCCATCATCCCGAATCCGCAATAATGATGACCTGATCCCAAGCACACTTAAAGAAATGTCTCGCACTCTGGAGCTGATCGAAGAAATCGTCACGGCGAGATGAAGGATACCTATCCGCACCGTAAGCCGGTTCAATTGACGATCCGTCGATACACAACCCTAAACTGCCGTCTTTCTCCTCGACGAACAGATATAGGAGTTTCCAAAAGCGAAACACTCAGACGCACAAAACTTCCCAAACCAAAACTCTACAGCTGATCCTTAAGCTCCCTCAGCTTCGCCGGCTCATCAGGAACAACGTCGGAAACTCTCGCACGAAAAGAACCCGGTCCAACAATCCCACGGTGGCTCCGGTATTACGAATGAACGTCAAGAATCCACGATATCTCCTCAGTAGCCGACTAGCTAAACAGGCTGAATTCAAGCTGTGAGAGGCGGCACAACTAGGCACCCGCACAACAAGAACGGACTTGCCGGGGAAAACAACCCTAACTGTTTCCACACAGTAGTCCACAGACGCCTAACACGTAGCTGACCAGTCCGTGCCCAGGAGAACGTCAAATCCAACATCTCTAGAAGGATCAAAACGACGGACGAAACTCTACCTCCTATCCGATTGGCACGAAACTGAAATACGTGTCGCGCAACAAAAGGATCGCTGACAGAAGTTAGCACAACTACGACTAATCTACCCAACCACAGAACAAGCAAGAAACAAGCAAATACACCAAGAGAAAATAAATTACAACTCAAGGGTACCTGAAAACTCCACATTGGACGTCTGCGCGTCCAGATGAGTAGGAGCAAACTCCTGTGTCTGCCCTCTACTCGCAGCTGGATGGACTCCTCTGGTAGCCTGAGCCCTCTGAGCGAATCTCCCATGTCCACGGCCTCTCTGAATACGATCATGACGAGGTGCTAAGGAACAATCCCTGACGAAGTGCTGAAGGCTCCCGCATCGAAAACATCCTCGTGCTGACTGCTGACCATCCTGGGGATGAGAGCTGAACGACTGTCCTCGTCCCAAGCCTCTGCTACTCCCGCGACGGCCACGAAATCTGTCTCGACGACCAAACCTCTGTCTCTGGGCTGGTACGCTGGTACGAGTCCTCCACTGTCCTGGAACTCTCTGAGCCTCTGGAATGTGTGCCTCGTCAACTGGAGATGCAACCACTGGCGCTATGTAGGTGACGGACTGCTGCATGCTGATCGTAAGGGACAGCTGAGTAACAGGGGTGACAACCTCCTGTCGTAGCTCCCGAACGACATCAACCAAGGAACTCATCGTCTGGCGGAACTCCTGCATCTCTACCAAAAGTCTATCCATAGTATAGATCGTAGGCTGATCCGTCTGCACCTGTGCAACTAGAGTGCCATCCTGGTCAGTACTCGTCTCACCCGAGCTAACCCTGACCTCGGCCCCTCGCTGCATCGCTCTGAGTCCCCATAGTCATCGGCGGCAAGGCTATAAATAGATATAAGATGAGATTCGATAAGAATGAGGAAATCGGATCTCAAGGATATGAATCATCAAGGAAGGAATGTCAGGCAATTTTGTACTTAGGTCACTTAATGCAAGGTACCGCGCTGTGAGTATGCTGCAGACATACACACACTACGTTACTCTGCTTAAGCTACCTTCTCCATCGTACTAAGGTCATCCTACACTCCGAAAGGTAAAACCTAACGCTCTGATACCAACTTTGTCACGACCCAAAAAAATGGCCCGTGACGGCCCTAATACTGCGCAACGCCTAAAGACGCAACGTAGTAAAAGAAAGCCAAACCCAGAAATCTAAACCATAAAAATACGGAAAAGATAATATAAGTTTTGAAACATTTGAAATTTGCAACCCAAATTCTTTAAAAAGTCTTACTTTCTTTCTTTAAAACTTAGCAACACCCCATTTTTATAAGACTAGTCAATACGAGTACAACAGAAGAATAAGGACAGTAGAGAAAAGCTGAATATATAAAGACATCAAATCCACCATAATACACACTACGTCCTCACCAAGTCTCTATGTCAATAATACAACAGTAGATGGAGAGTACAATACAACGAAGGTACAAAATATAGTACAGATAACCGTCTAACCCACCGATGCAAAACGGTACTGTGAGCTGATGCGGTATCTGTAGCAAAAGATGGTAGCTGGATAGGGGAATAGCCTGCTTCGACTACTCTGGGGAAAAACCTGAAACACCTGTGGCACAACGGGGGTGAGTTGCCAACTCGTGAATAGTATAAAACATATGCAGGTAATCGCAGGAATGCACGTACAGCATGAATCTAAGATATGTGATTTCAGTAGTAATAATATGTCATGCAATGCTGAGATAAAGAGAATACACTAGCAGGTACGATCAATAAGTGAAGCAATGATGGCATGATAGTGGTATGCACTGTCAGTGCAATAGAGATATGAGAAAGCAAATATGCAACTATCATAAGGGTACACCACAAGTACTACCAATATATGAATCTGTGCATAAAATAGGTAATGGTGAGGTGTAGGGTGGAATATGTCACTTTCCACGGAAACCTGACGTCGTGGCAGGATCACAATCCACTAAGATACTCCAATCCCAAATCCTCAAACCAGGCCCCACGTTGGGCACTCACATCAAATAAGTCTCACATCTCCTCAATGTACAACGTCGAGTAATCTCCTATATCCCGAATGTACAAGTCACCAATCACATAGGTATATCCAGTGTCCAAATCCCAATGAATCACCTAGTATCCCAGTCCAATCTCAATATGAATCTAACATCCTAAAGATATATATACATGTACAGAAATAAATATGATGGGGGCAATACACATATATTAGCGTCCCATTCCACTAATATTGGTGTAAGGGTATATATAACAACGGCTAAGTCCCCTGTTATATATACAAGAAGGGGGTTAAAGAAATATCATGAAACCGTGTGCCAAGCATCGACACAGAAATCCTCGTATATGGGGCTCCGTCAGTCCGGACAGCCTACGGGGTCCGTCTGCAGTGTCGGCCCTCGGCCTCGACAGTACAGGTCATCCCGTATCCATCTCTCTACTCTGGCCAGTAGCCTCCAGACAACTGCCAGGTCCAACAATCACCGGTAGGTACTCGCCCGCCTCCAGGCTCAATCGGCAAACCCATCGATCTTCTTGCCGAGGGGAACCATACCGGGCCCCACCATGTACTCTCATACGGCAACCACACCTCGTATGGAGCAGGTAATCAGCACCGATAAAACTCATGGGGGACGCTCGAAATATCATATCAAGGAAACCGGGTTGTTACATGTATGCATAATTTCATGAACTCCCACGGTTCCCAAATCCCGAAAACATCATATGAAATCCAGATAAACAATGCATAAATACAGAAATAGACGTATGCGATATATCTGAATGCGAGCAGGTAAACACAAGTATATAGCTGAACCAGATGTATGCGAAATCATGATGAGGTACAGCTAAGTAACATCAGTAAAAGTAGCTAGGTATCTACCTATAGGAACTGATGTCGTATACCCCCCTGGGTATAGTAACATATGTAGGAAATCCCTCCCGGTATAGGTAAAATATGTAGGAGGTATACCTGTAGCTGTATCGCAAGTGAAAATATACCTATCACTGAAGGTATGATACACTATAGGTATACCGAATGCTAGATGTCAAGTGTGGTAAGCAATGGTAGCTATAAAGGGTAGTGTGTGACATGGCAATTATTGACGGTGTGTGTGTAGCATGCAATCCGTGCTCGTGCAACATGAACCGTCAATAATGTGTGCAGTGTCCTACGGCTGCTAGTCACAGTATATAGCTATATCTAGGAAATGCAGTAAATACGCAATTCTACAATGACGTAGAAAGTGCGACAGGAAATTGAATCCTAGCCCAGACGCATAACGCCATGCGGGCGATTCCCCTGTAGATGTTATATCTACTCACCTAAACTCCACGCTGGGTGAATCCTATCATCTGTTCCCCTTGTAGTGGTGTCTGTAGTCCCTGTCTGCAAACCTGCAAATAAGACATGGAAATCACATATAAGCCACATATCACTCGAAACGCGATATCGAAACGAAACGAGAAACTCGCGTCGCGAACTAAACGCGCGTGTGCACGATACGCTGAATCGTGTGTGTACGCGTCTAAAAACCATCGCGACACGCGGCGATACGCTGAATCACAGAACTCACTCACGTATCGCGCGTATCGCGCAAACACAACTAAGCACAAAAGCGATATATAGTCCCAGATTTTCCTACAGGCAAGATATTGCAAAACTATACATGCCGAAGACCTAAACAACACAGCAGGGACCCATAGCCAAAAACCCAACACCCAATTCCCCAACTTGGCCGCAATTTGCGGCCAAACTGAAGAAATTGGCGGCCACAGTAAGGAATTGGGGTCTCGTCTTCTGGTGGTGTATTCTAGACCTAGGTATCATGTCCTAGTTTCCACAATTTTACTCTGCAAGGTCCGGGTCTATAGCAGATCACAAATGTCCAGTATATCGCTTTAAAACACCAATTTTACACAAAACACAAACTATATGGTATTTTAGTGTAATCTGGGGATTTCTCAGTTGCAATGTCCCTATTAGCACTTAAGTAAACTAGGGTATCCAACACATCCAACAAATTACCACAATACCTCACAAATCACAAAACTAGTACTAAACTAGCTAATTTAGCACTGAACAAGCTAATTAGCACACAAGCTACACAACAAGCAATAGGGTTCTGAAAATATACCCTATTGGATCCCAAGAAGCAGGAGGAGAAGTGGAGAGGAGCTGCTACTGCTGCTGGGGCTCCTGATGCTGCTCTGCTGCTGCCTCTGCTCCTGTTGCTGCTTCTGCTGCTGCTGTTGTTCTTGTTGTTGTTGCTGAGATGATGATGGTGATGCTGATGGCTGCTGCTGCTGTTGCCTCCTGTTGCTCCTGCTGCTGATGATAATGATGATGATAATGTTGATGATGATGATGCTTGCTGCTACTTCTATTGCTGTTGCTATTGTCTTTGTTATTGTAGTTGATGCTGTTGTTGTAGTGTTGTTGTTGTTGATGTTGCTGCTGGGGCAGCTGCTGCTGCTGCTTCTTCTCTCTCTCTCTGCAGTGAGTGTGTGTGTGTGTGTGAGAGTGAGATAATGAGAGAAGAAAAGAATGAGATGGAGAATGAGCACACACAAGAACCCCCCCCTTCTCACTCTCTCTCTCTCTTCATTAAATGAAGCATGGGCAAGGCCATAATGCCCATGCTCTCTCTCTCTCTCAAGTCAACCACACAAAAGAAAAAAATCCTTTTTCTTTAAATTCATTTTCATTTAAAACTATCATTACTAGTTACAACCATGACACTAAAACCCCACCTAACCCTAAGTTAAAGAAATGGTTAGTTAACCATGGTTGCTAATCATGGTTAAACACCAAAAACAAGCCTAGTTAACATGCACAAGTGTGTGTGTGCCTAATAAAATTCCAATAAAATACACATTAATTTAGATAAAATATTTAAAACTTAATTTGGTAAACTTTTTATTGAAAACCACATTTTAAAATATAATTAGCTACAAAACACATTCTAAGGTGTTACAATCTCCCCCCCTTAAAAGAAATTCGTCCCCGAATTTAAAAATTATACCTTTACGTGTACCTTCAAAGAGAAGATTAAAATCCTCAAATCTCGTTCGCAGCCTCCCAAGTGACTAACTTACTATACGGCTACGTCCAAGGAAACCCTTCACAGATGGCAAGACTCTTGACCGATGTTTCTCCACCTGCCGAGCCATCCGCACGCATGGCTGCTGGTGAACGGAAGATCGCATCAAGCTAAATGGTATGGTGCCAAAACATGTGAGAAGGTCATGAAGGAATTTGTAAAGTATCTTCACAAGGAATACGGGGTGAAAATCCAGAAATCTGGGCGGAAGTGCCAAATTGAAGGCAACAAAACTAACTCGCTTATAGGATCTCAGAAGGACCTAAATCCTGGAATAAGCTTCCCCAAAATCCAACACGTCATTCATCGGAAAGTCCATAGGAATCCATGACTTGCTACTGCGCACTCAAGCCTGCGACCAGCACAGTCGCATAAGACATCTGTTTGCAATGGACAGTTCTCATCCTGACCTGAACACAACTGGACTATCTCCGAATTCTCTAGACATAGCTGGGGTCCAAAATCCTACATTCGCGGAGTCAGAAGACAACAGGCTGGCGATCGACATGACTTAACCCCTAAGCCTAAGGGTGGCCAATTAGAGCGTCTCCCGATAATAGCTATCGAAAGAGAACCCTAACGATGGCGAGTGACGATCCCCAACTGCTGTCAACAAACAAATAAACAAACATGCAACTTAACAAAACAACTGAGCACTGAGTATAACCGGACGACAAGAATCCGAATGGATTCACACCCTAACTAACTGGGTAGAAACCATAACGGAGTTCATGGAGATCTGCTCCCATTCCTGCTTCGGAACGGTAAAAGGTTGCAAGTCTCCAGCCGGCCCCAGATGCTCGACCCAAAGCACACAACAAGACAGACACTTGAAACGAAACCTGGAACTTCTCTTTACATCCCTGCCCACTCGTAACTATCTCACAAGTCACGCCAAACTGGTGGAACTTGAATGCATAAAGAGAGTTGACAGATGTGCATGTTCTAGGATTACACGCCTCTACCGGATGAAACCAGGTACACAAACGTATCCCTAACTTAGCACATCATTGTCACAATCAAGGTCTCCGAATCATTACCCAGCCGAATATGCTCAAGTATCTCTAACGTACGAGCTTCGGCGGGCAGTGTCTCGCGAAAACGACTTAAGAAAAGTGGTCGGGCGCGGACATGAGCAAGCTGTCCCCCTCCGTAGAGACGAACTAAGCTATACTCGACGATCACACAAGAACTGTAAATCTGCAGAAGACCATCACAACAATCCAAATCTGCTGCAGGAAGATGTACATTAAGCTCTAGTGGTCCGTGGAAAATCTGACACGACTCTCAAGCAAGTAGTGTCCCCAAATCTCCAACGCAAAACCATCGCGGCCATCTCCAGATCATGAGTGGAATATCCTCCTCGTACTTCCTCCAAATGTAGGGAAAGCAAAAGCGATATCTCTATAGTGTCACCTCAGCACACCTTCGAGCCCACTCAAGAAACATTACAGTTAAACAACAAAGTCGCCCGAACCAAAAGCAAAGGAAGAACTGATGCAGCTGTTAACTGAATCTTCAACTGCTGAAGACTCTGTACACGTGCCTCAGTTCAAAGAAAAGGAACCTCCTTTTTGGTCCATTCAGTCGACGGTGCAGCACTACTCTAGCAATCCTGCATGAAGCGGCGGTAAAAACCCTGCTAAGCCCAACAATCCGCGGATCTCCGTCCTGCACAAAAGTCTGGGCCTAAGCTGTACGGCCACGATCTCCCTCGGAACCATACGGAACCGTCTCCCGCGACTACAAGACCTAGGAGTCAACACAAACAAGCCTGAAGAAACACTCCGAGAATTTAGCAAACTGCTGGCGCTCTCCCAGCATCTGCATAACAATCCTCAAGTGTCACTCCTGTCCCTCAAAACACATTAAGTAGACCAGAGTGTCGTAAATAACACAACAAAAACTGGTCGAGGAACGGCCTGCAGAAATCTGGCTCATCATATCTACGAGTGCTGCTAGGGCGACAGTGAATCCAACGACTCACAAAAACTCACAAGGCCCGTAGCACGCAAAAGGCAGTCTTCGAAATGCCATCATCCCGAATCCGCAATAATGATGACCTGATCCCAAGCACACTTAAAGAAATGTCTCGCACTCTGGAGCTGATCGAAGAAATCGTCACGGCGAGATGAAGGATACCTATCCGCACCGTAAGCCGGTTCAATTGACGATCCGTCGATACACAACCCTAAACTGCCGTCTTTCTCCTCGACGAACAGATATAGGAGTTTCCAAAAGCGAAACACTCAGACGCACAAAACTTCCCAAACCAAAACTCTACAGCTGATCCTTAAGCTCCCTCAGCTTCGCCGGCTCATCAGGAACAACGTCGGAAACTCTCGCACGAAAAGAACCCGGTCCAACAATCCCACGGTGGCTCCGGTATTACGAATGAACGTCAAGAATCCACGATATCTCCTCAGTAGCCGACTAGCTAAACAGGCTGAATTCAAGCTGTGAGAGGCGGCACAACTAGGCACCCGCACAACAAGAACGGACTTGCCGGGGAAAACAACCCTAACTGTTTCCACACAGTAGTCCACAGACGCCTAACACGTAGCTGACCAGTCCGTGCCCAGGAGAACGTCAAATCCAACATCTCTAGAAGGATCAAAACGACGGACGAAACTCTACCTCCTATCCGATTGGCACGAAACTGAAATACGTGTCGCGCAACAAAAGGATCGCTGACAGAAGTTAGCACAACTACGACTAATCTACCCAACCACAGAACAAGCAAGAAACAAGCAAATACACCAAGAGAAAATAAATTACAACTCAAGGGTACCTGAAAACTCCACATTGGACGTCTGCGCGTCCAGATGAGTAGGAGCAAACTCCTGTGTCTGCCCTCTACTCGCAGCTGGATGGACTCCTCTGGTAGCCTGAGCCCTCTGAGCGAATCTCCCATGTCCACGGCCTCTCTGAATACGATCATGACGAGGTGCTAAGGAACAATCCCTGACGAAGTGCTGAAGGCTCCCGCATCGAAAACATCCTCGTGCTGACTGCTGACCATCCTGGGGATGAGAGCTGAACGACTGTCCTCGTCCCAAGCCTCTGCTACTCCCGCGACGGCCACGAAATCTGTCTCGACGACCAAACCTCTGTCTCTGGGCTGGTACGCTGGTACGAGTCCTCCACTGTCCTGGAACTCTCTGAGCCTCTGGAATGTGTGCCTCGTCAACTGGAGATGCAACCACTGGCGCTATGTAGGTGACGGACTGCTGCATGCTGATCGTAAGGGACAGCTGAGTAACAGGGGTGACAACCTCCTGTCGTAGCTCCCGAACGACATCAACCAAGGAACTCATCGTCTGGCGGAACTCCTGCATCTCTACCAAAAGTCTATCCATAGTATAGATCGTAGGCTGATCCGTCTGCACCTGTGCAACTAGAGTGCCATCCTGGTCAGTACTCGTCTCACCCGAGCTAACCCTGACCTCGGCCCCTCGCTGCATCGCTCTGAGTCCCCATAGTCATCGGCGGCAAGGCTATAAATAGATATAAGATGAGATTCGATAAGAATGAGGAAATCGGATCTCAAGGATATGAATCATCAAGGAAGGAATGTCAGGCAATTTTGTACTTAGGTCACTTAATGCAAGGTACCGCGCTGTGAGTATGCTGCAGACATACACACACTACGTTACTCTGCTTAAGCTACCTTCTCCATCGTACTAAGGTCATCCTACACTCCGAAAGGTAAAACCTAACGCTCTGATACCAACTTTGTCACGACCCAAAAAAATGGCCCGTGACGGCCCTAATACTGCGCAACGCCTAAAGACGCAACGTAGTAAAAGAAAGCCAAACCCAGAAATCTAAACCATAAAAATACGGAAAAGATAATATAAGTTTTGAAACATTTGAAATTTGCAACCCAAATTCTTTAAAAAGTCTTACTTTCTTTCTTTAAAACTTAGCAACACCCCATTTTTATAAGACTAGTCAATACGAGTACAACAGAAGAATAAGGACAGTAGAGAAAAGCTGAATATATAAAGACATCAAATCCACCATAATACACACTACGTCCTCACCAAGTCTCTATGTCAATAATACAACAGTAGATGGAGAGTACAATACAACGAAGGTACAAAATATAGTACAGATAACCGTCTAACCCACCGATGCAAAACGGTACTGTGAGCTGATGCGGTATCTGTAGCAAAAGATGGTAGCTGGATAGGGGAATAGCCTGCTTCGACTACTCTGGGGAAAAACCTGAAACACCTGTGGCACAACGGGGGTGAGTTGCCAACTCGTGAATAGTATAAAACATATGCAGGTAATCGCAGGAATGCACGTACAGCATGAATCTAAGATATGTGATTTCAGTAGTAATAATATGTCATGCAATGCTGAGATAAAGAGAATACACTAGCAGGTACGATCAATAAGTGAAGCAATGATGGCATGATAGTGGTATGCACTGTCAGTGCAATAGAGATATGAGAAAGCAAATATGCAACTATCATAAGGGTACACCACAAGTACTACCAATATATGAATCTGTGCATAAAATAGGTAATGGTGAGGTGTAGGGTGGAATATGTCACTTTCCACGGAAACCTGACGTCGTGGCAGGATCACAATCCACTAAGATACTCCAATCCCAAATCCTCAAACCAGGCCCCACGTTGGGCACTCACATCAAATAAGTCTCACATCTCCTCAATGTACAACGTCGAGTAATCTCCTATATCCCGAATGTACAAGTCACCAATCACATAGGTATATCCAGTGTCCAAATCCCAATGAATCACCTAGTATCCCAGTCCAATCTCAATATGAATCTAACATCCTAAAGATATATATACATGTACAGAAATAAATATGATGGGGGCAATACACATATATTAGCGTCCCATTCCACTAATATTGGTGTAAGGGTATATATAACAACGGCTAAGTCCCCTGTTATATATACAAGAAGGGGGTTAAAGAAATATCATGAAACCGTGTGCCAAGCATCGACACAGAAATCCTCGTATATGGGGCTCCGTCAGTCCGGACAGCCTACGGGGTCCGTCTGCAGTGTCGGCCCTCGGCCTCGACAGTACAGGTCATCCCGTATCCATCTCTCTACTCTGGCCAGTAGCCTCCAGACAACTGCCAGGTCCAACAATCACCGGTAGGTACTCGCCCGCCTCCAGGCTCAATCGGCAAACCCATCGATCTTCTTGCCGAGGGGAACCATACCGGGCCCCACCATGTACTCTCATACGGCAACCACACCTCGTATGGAGCAGGTAATCAGCACCGATAAAACTCATGGGGGACGCTCGAAATATCATATCAAGGAAACCGGGTTGTTACATGTATGCATAATTTCATGAACTCCCACGGTTCCCAAATCCCGAAAACATCATATGAAATCCAGATAAACAATGCATAAATACAGAAATAGACGTATGCGATATATCTGAATGCGAGCAGGTAAACACAAGTATATAGCTGAACCAGATGTATGCGAAATCATGATGAGGTACAGCTAAGTAACATCAGTAAAAGTAGCTAGGTATCTACCTATAGGAACTGATGTCGTATACCCCCCTGGGTATAGTAACATATGTAGGAAATCCCTCCCGGTATAGGTAAAATATGTAGGAGGTATACCTGTAGCTGTATCGCAAGTGAAAATATACCTATCACTGAAGGTATGATACACTATAGGTATACCGAATGCTAGATGTCAAGTGTGGTAAGCAATGGTAGCTATAAAGGGTAGTGTGTGACATGGCAATTATTGACGGTGTGTGTGTAGCATGCAATCCGTGCTCGTGCAACATGAACCGTCAATAATGTGTGCAGTGTCCTACGGCTGCTAGTCACAGTATATAGCTATATCTAGGAAATGCAGTAAATACGCAATTCTACAATGACGTAGAAAGTGCGACAGGAAATTGAATCCTAGCCCAGACGCATAACGCCATGCGGGCGATTCCCCTGTAGATGTTATATCTACTCACCTAAACTCCACGCTGGGTGAATCCTATCATCTGTTCCCCTTGTAGTGGTGTCTGTAGTCCCTGTCTGCAAACCTGCAAATAAGACATGGAAATCACATATAAGCCACATATCACTCGAAACGCGATATCGAAACGAAACGAGAAACTCGCGTCGCGAACTAAACGCGCGTGTGCACGATACGCTGAATCGTGTGTGTACGCGTCTAAAAACCATCGCGACACGCGGCGATACGCTGAATCACAGAACTCACTCACGTATCGCGCGTATCGCGCAAACACAACTAAGCACAAAAGCGATATATAGTCCCAGATTTTCCTACAGGCAAGATATTGCAAAACTATACATGCCGAAGACCTAAACAACACAGCAGGGACCCATAGCCAAAAACCCAACACCCAATTCCCCAACTTGGCCGCAATTTGCGGCCAAACTGAAGAAATTGGCGGCCACAGTAAGGAATTGGGGTCTCGTCTTCTGGTGGTGTATTCTAGACCTAGGTATCATGTCCTAGTTTCCACAATTTTACTCTGCAAGGTCCGGGTCTATAGCAGATCACAAATGTCCAGTATATCGCTTTAAAACACCAATTTTACACAAAACACAAACTATATGGTATTTTAGTGTAATCTGGGGATTTCTCAGTTGCAATGTCCCTATTAGCACTTAAGTAAACTAGGGTATCCAACACATCCAACAAATTACCACAATACCTCACAAATCACAAAACTAGTACTAAACTAGCTAATTTAGCACTGAACAAGCTAATTAGCACACAAGCTACACAACAAGCAATAGGGTTCTGAAAATATACCCTATTGGATCCCAAGAAGCAGGAGGAGAAGTGGAGAGGAGCTGCTACTGCTGCTGGGGCTCCTGATGCTGCTCTGCTGCTGCCTCTGCTCCTGTTGCTGCTTCTGCTGCTGCTGTTGTTCTTGTTGTTGTTGCTGAGATGATGATGGTGATGCTGATGGCTGCTGCTGCTGTTGCCTCCTGTTGCTCCTGCTGCTGATGATAATGATGATGATAATGTTGATGATGATGATGCTTGCTGCTACTTCTATTGCTGTTGCTATTGTCTTTGTTATTGTAGTTGATGCTGTTGTTGTAGTGTTGTTGTTGTTGATGTTGCTGCTGGGGCAGCTGCTGCTGCTGCTTCTTCTCTCTCTCTCTGCAGTGAGTGTGTGTGTGTGTGTGAGAGTGAGATAATGAGAGAAGAAAAGAATGAGATGGAGAATGAGCACACACAAGAACCCCCCCCCTTCTCACTCTCTCTCTCTCTTCATTAAATGAAGCATGGGCAAGGCCATAATGCCCATGCTCTCTCTCTCTCTCAAGTCAACCACACAAAAGAAAAAAATCCTTTTTCTTTAAATTCATTTTCATTTAAAACTATCATTACTAGTTACAACCATGACACTAAAACCCCACCTAACCCTAAGTTAAAGAAATGGTTAGTTAACCATGGTTGCTAATCATGGTTAAACACCAAAAACAAGCCTAGTTAACATGCACAAGTGTGTGTGTGCCTAATAAAATTCCAATAAAATACACATTAATTTAGATAAAATATTTAAAACTTAATTTGGTAAACTTTTTATTGAAAACCACATTTTAAAATATAATTAGCTACAAAACACATTCTAAGGTGTTACAGTAGGATATTCGAAAAGCGAGACGTAGACGGCGGAGTATAAACCGATCTTCGTCAGATGAGCTCTTTTCGCCGCTAAAATGTACCGGGCCCATGGCAGGTATCCAGCAAGCGGTCGCGGATTCAATCCAATATTGTAAGCCTATCCCCAAGGGCGTGCTTCATCCTGACAGATTCGCCTTCCCAAGATATCTATGGCCGGCGGCGGCTGTACCGGAATAGCGCCGATTGCAGGCTGGAGAAGGTCGTCCGAATTCCAATTTTTAACCTCCACGGCATACTCCACCGGGGGTTTGTCCGCATAGGGGATCGTAACTATGGGTTCAGAAGGCGAGGCGGAACTAAAACTACGGCGGCCTTGGATAATCTGGCTGTACCACCTTCCCCATAGATGAAGTCTCTTGCATTCAGGATCTTGATCTTTAATCAAGGCGAACACTACCCGGTCCACTGGTGCGTGTGGGAACCCTCCTTCTGAGCGAACGAAGGGAAAAGACAAGTCGTCAGACATCTTTCCTGCATAAAATATATATATATCATTAATGGCCTGACGCTTAACATTTAATAAAAATAATATATATAATAAAAAAATAATAATAATAAATAAAAATCTGGCTCCACACTGTGATGCAGTGGGTAGGGGACCAAATGGGGACCCACAAAATCAAGATGACGGCGCATCATTTGATGAGACAATCCCACCATTGGATGAGACTATCAGTCAATAAAAAAGACCCCCAAGAGAATATCCTCATTGGGGGGGGACCCCTAGAGACAAGGAGAAGATCTCCTCTTTTCAGAGCAAAGCTCTGTCACAGAGTGACATTTGTCAAACTCCTGTTTCAAAAGAATAAAACTTCTTAAAAAAGAGCCTAGCTCTGTAGCAGTAATAGAAATTTATAACTCCTAGGAATTAAAACTTTGGGATCTTAAAGATCCATGGAAACTTTTAAAAAAAAAAGTTTTCTAATTGATCTGTGAGCAGGGCTCTGTTCATGGGTTAAAACCTAAGAACAGAGTCTCTGCAAATTTTTGAGAGCAAGGCTCTGTGAATAGAAACCCCAAAGGGGTTTCCTTTAGATCAAAGATCTATAAGAGCAAGGCTCTGTTAATTAAGTTTAATTTAAATTAAATTAATTTAATTTTACTTATAATGGTTCTGAAGTTAGAACTTGGAAGTTCTTAAGGAAATCACAAGAGCAAGGCTCTGGAAGTTCTCAAGTAAGAGCAAGGCTCTGAAATTCAATTTCTTGAGAATGGTAAAAAAATTACCAAGGACCAAGGGTCCTATTTATAGGCGCCTGCGCCTGTTCACTTGACCCCTAGATCCGACGGTCAGGATCTTGCCACCGCTGCACTCACGCGCGCGCCACGTGAGCGTAACGGTGAGGGGGCATCTGTTTCCCCCAATCAGAGCAAGGCTCTACTGAATTTTGGAAATTCAAAATTCGAAGCAACGCTTCGGTTTCCGTGCGCAGCGCGCAATTTGCCACATGGCAGAAGCTGATTCGGCATCGTAACGCCCGAGACGGTGCGTCCCATCAGAGCAAGGATCTTCAGAAAACATAATTAAGACTCAACTGCGCAAATGCATGGCAGCGCGACACGTGTCTGCGCAGTTGCGCAATCGCAACTGCGCAAGCGCACGGATGCGCGACACGTGTCTGCGCAAGCGCACGGATGCGCGACACGTGTCTGCGCAGTTGCGCAATCGCAACTGCGCAAGCGCTCGGATGCGCGACACGTGTCTGCGCAAGCGCACGGATGCGCGACACGTGTCTGCGCAGTTGCGCAATCGCAACTGCGCAAGCGCACCGATGCGCGACACGTGTCTGCGCAGTTGCGCAATCGCAACTGCGCAAGCGCACGGATACGTGACACGTGTCACGCCCTGGTGAGTTGCGCAGCAACTGAATGAAAATTTAAGTAAATCTTTTCTGTTCTTCTGTAAAACAGGGACCCTTGGATCAGAGATCCAACGGTGGGAAAATTCCCAAAATTATTCAGGAAAGATTTTGTTAACAAATCCAACAAACTTGTGAGCACTATAAATAAGACCTCAGGCCTCATTCAAAGATGATGAAGAGAAGAATTAACTTCTGAGGAAAAAAGGAGAAGAGAAAGAACTCTTGAACATTATTCAAGAACAAAAAAAAGAGGTAAAATCTTCTTTTTGAAGAATAAAAAAGAGAAAAATCTCTGAAGAACAGGAGATAAAAAAAATGAATAATAAATAGTGCCTTGCACTTGATATGAACCCCTGGTTCTGAAAAATCAAAGAATAATAAATAGTGCCTTGCACTTGATATGAACCCTTGGTTCTATAAAATCAGGGAAAACAAGAAGAACTTGTTTTCCTTTGATCTAAATTTAGATCAAAAGTGCTATGCACTTTTGTTCTCAAATCAAGAAAATCCTTGAATTTCTGCACAAGTGCAACTCATCATTTAAAAGGGCCTGGCCCAACTCAAGAAAATTATTGAGTTTCTGCAACTCATTATTTAAAAGGGCCTAGCCCAATTGCAGAATAATAAAAGGGCAAATCCCTGTTTGGAAAACTCTTGAGTTTCTGTAACTCATTATTTAAAAGGGCCTGGCCCAAATCTGATTGCAAAATAAAAAAAAAGGGCAGAGCCCTGTTTGGACTGATTCTTTTAGTCAGTCAGAGCCTAAGATAAATAAAAAAAATTGGACTTAACCCAATCTCGGCTGTAAGTCCTTAAATTAAATAGCTCTCATAAACCAATTCACGACCGGTTCGAGGGTACATCTCCGAACTCCTTTGACATTTGTCGCTGTAATTCCTCAACGACGTCAAAGAGGTGACGGGTCCCAACGACCATACACTAAAATATTGGACCGAAACGTCCCTAAACTAGTATCGGACCGAAACGTCCCTAAACTAGTATCGGACCGAAACGTCCCTAAACTAACATCGGACCGAAACGTCCCTAAACTAATAATGGACCACCACGTCCCTAAACTGGCGACGGACCACCACGTCCTTAAACTGGAATATGGACCACTACGTCCTTAAACTGGCGACGGACCGAAACGTCCCTAAACTAATAATGGACCACCACGTCCCTAAAACTGGCAATGGACCGCCACGTCCCCTAAACTGGCACAATAGGGCCCAAACGCTCGAGTTAGAGATGAGCATCAACGCCGAAGTCAAAAAGCTGATCGATTCTGGATTTATTCAAGAAGTTCAATATCCCGATTGGATCACCAATATCGTCCCGGTAATGAAGAAGAATGGGACGGTACGCATATGCATGGATTTCAGGGATCTCAATAAAGCCTGTCCAAAGGATGTTTTCCCAGTACCGGTAACCGAGCTAATGATAGATAACACGTCCACTCACGAGGTTTTCTCCTTTATGGACGGTTCGTCAGGATACAATCAGATAAAGATGCATCCCGAAGACCAGAAGCACACCGCTTTCCGGACCCCTTTGGGTATATTCTGCTACAGGGTTATGCCCTTTGGTCTAAAGAACGCTGGCGCTACCTATCAAAGGGCCATGACAAAGATCTTCGATGACCTCATACATGACATCGTTGAATGCTATATCGATGACCTCGTAGTAAAGAGCATGTCATACGAAGAGCATTTAAAGCATCTGGAGACTGTGTTTCAACGCCTTCGGCAATATAATTTGAAAATGAATCCCCTCAAATGCGCGTTTGGAGTCTCCTCGGGCAAATTCCTGGGATTCATCGTTCGACACCGAGGTATTGAAATAGATCCGTCGAAGATTAAAGCGATCATGGAAATGCCTCCGCCAAGAACCCTCAAACAGTTGCGGTCTCTCCAAGGGAAGCTCGCATACATCCGGCGATTTATCGCAAATCTTTCAGGCAAATGCCGTCCTTACAGCCACCTGATGAAAAAGGGAACTCCATTCGTTTGGGATCAAAAATGCCAAAGTGCACTAGACGAGATCAAGCAGTACCTGCAGAACCCTCCGGTGTTGGCTGCGCCGGTCAAGGGAAAACCCCTCATTCTTTATACAACCGCCCTCGAAGGTTCCTTGGGCGCATTATGGGCGCAAGAGAACGATCAGGGAAAAGAGAGAGCACTCTACTACTTAAGTCGAGTTCTACTGGGGGCAGAAAGCAACTACTCTCCCATTGAAAAACATTGCTTGGCATTAATCTTCGCGATAACAAAGCTCAGGCACTACGCGTTGGCACACGAAGTCTGTCTCATCTCGAAGGTGGACCCTCTTAAATATCTGATGTCAAAAGCCATATTGACGGGACGACTCGCTAAATGGGCCCTGCTCTTGATGGAGTTCTCGATAACGTATCAACCTCTCAAGGCAGTGAAGGGCCAGGCCATTGCCGACTTCCTTGCTGAGCACCCGATACCGGCCGATTCTCCTCTGAACTGTGATTTGCCGGACGAGCATGCATTTGATGCGATTGGCGGCGGTAGCGCCCGATGGGAACTCTATTTCGATGGAGCGTCCTCCGTAAAGAAACAGAAACAAGGTATCCCAATGATCAAATCGGGGATAGGCCTCGTCTTTGCAACTCCATAAGGAGGGATAATGCGCTTCGCCTTCTCCTTAACAGAGCCGAGGACAAACAATGAAGCTGAATACGAAGCTCTGATAGCAGGCCTCGAAATCGCCATCGACCTGGGAATTGAAGACCTCCTTATATACGGGGATTCTCAACTGGTTGTTAGTCAAGTAAATGGTGATTACCAAACGTGCAAACCGGAGTTGGTAAAGTACGGCGAAAAGGTGCAACAACTATTGACCCAAATTCCCTCCTATACTTTAGAGAACATACCACGCGCGGAAAACAGCAAAGCAGACGCGTTAGCCAAACTTGCTAAAGAACTGGCTGACGAGAACCTCGACGACGTCAGAATCGTGGTCAAAGCCGTCGAGTGCTCGCCCTGGCAGAAATATCTCCGAAATCATGCGGAGAAAAGGGAACGACTGAGCAGATTACCCTACAAATAAATGACCATAAGAAGGCCGAAGACTGGAGGGGAGTCTTCATAGACTACTTTAAGTCCCACCGAATGCCCGAAGAAGCGTCCTCAAGACATCAGCTCATGAAACGAGCTTTATCTTTCGCTTTTGTCAACGACATTCTATACAAGAGATCGTTTAATTCTCTATGGCTGAGATGCTTAGGACCTGACGAAGCGGAAAGAGTCATTCAGGAAGTCCACGACGGACTTTGCGGTTCTCACCAAGCAGGCCCAAAGATGAAGTTAAAAATTAAACGGATGGGTTACTACTGGCCCACGATGATCCAGGACTGCCTCGAGTATGCGAAGCAATGCCACTCGTGCCAGATCCACGGAGACTTTATCCACCAACATCCGAATCCACTACATCCAACGGTGGCTAGCTGGCCATTCGAAATGTGGGGGACTGACATAGTCGGCCCCATCGAGCCAGCATCATCCCGGGGACATAGTTTTATCCTAGCAACAACTGATTACTTCTCCAAATGGGCAGAAGCAATACCATTGAGGGAAGTGAAGACGGAGAATATCCTCCATTTCTTCAAGACGCACGTCATCTATCGGTTCGGAACCCTACGGCGGATTATCTCCGATAACGGGCCGGCCTACAGAAGCCATAAGATTAGCCGCTTCGCGCAGCAGCACAATATAGACTGGAGGTATTCTTCAGTTTACAACCCACGAGCTAACGGTCTGGCTGAGGCCTTCAATAAGACCTTGACGAAGATCATAAAAAAGACCGTTTCCCGGAATAAGAGAGACTGGCACGAGAGGCTGCAAGAGGCCCTTTGGGCTTATCGAACTACATTCAAGACGGCCACGAACACAACGCCGTACGCATTGGTATTTGGGACGGAAGCAGTGCTCCCCCTCGAAATAGAGTTACCCTCTCTACGAGTAGCAGTCCACCGCGAGCTGACGGACGAAGAAAATGCTCACCTTCGGCTTGAGGAGCTTGATGCCCTCGACGAAACCCGACTCATAGCGCAACAACATCTGGAAGCCTACAAAGCAAAGATGACGCGCTCGTACGAGAGATTGACCAGGCCGAGGACATTCCGCCAAGGCGAACTCGTGCTAGTGGTCAAGAGACCTATGATCCCCAATCGTGCCAAGCGGGAAAATTTGAGCCAAACTACGAAGGCCCTTACATCATAGACAAGGTCTACCAGGGTGGAGCCTATCTACTCATGGACATGCACGGTGAAAGACCTTTCAGGCCAATAAACGGCCGCTTCTTAAAGAAATACTACGCTTGATGAGCCATAGCCTAGGTCAATAATAGATGACGACGACTATGTCCGCTCGCTATCTTCCTAGGCTCAGACTTTACAAGCAGCAGCTGGCCTTCCCATAACGACGGACCGAAACGTCCCTAAACTAACGACGGACCGGAACGTCCTTAAACTATCGACGGACCGAAACGTCCTTAAACTAACGATGGACCGAAACGTCCTTAAACTATCGACGGACCGAAATGTCTTTAAACTAACGACAGACCGAAAAGTCCCTAAACTACTACCGCAGCATCCTTAGGCTGACGAGATAAATAAAAAAGAGAAAAAAAAGAATAAAAAACGGTGCGTCCACAAGCAAAACGGGCACGGATGAAAACCCGAAAGGGCTCCGTGAGTAAAAACAGCAGGACTACCGGCGAGTGTTTGTGAAAACCCGAAAGGGCGCAACCTCGTTAAAAGACACTTATAGGGTCCTCTCGACCTTGTAAGGAGAAACCACCTGCGTGAGATCCTTACGACTCGCAAAGGAGTAACACACTTAGGGATCCTCACGATTCCTATGGAGAAAATACGCTTACGAGATCCTCACGGCTCGTAAGGAGAACTCTCTTGTGGGACCCTCACGGCTCATAAGACTTGAAAGTCTTAAGTTACAGAAACCTGAACCTGTTCTTAAGCAAATCCTCCACAACCTTCGATATTGCCCTACAAGGGATTCAATACTGACCCTTGTATACAATCCACGGGCGCAAATAAACATTTCCCCAACAAAGTCACACCCGTGACTAGGGACATGTCCATGTGATGAGCAACCCTTGTAGGTCCTCTCGACCCATAAGGAGAAAACCGTCTTGTAGGATCCTTACGACTTACAGAGGAACATACACTTAGGAATCCTCACGATCCCTAAGGAGAAAATACACCTGCAAGATCCTCACGACTTGTAGGGAGAAATACCTTTGTGAGACCCTTACGGCTCATAGAGTCAAAAGCCTTAGTCGACAGGACCTTAACCCTGTTTGCTAAGCCACCTTTGTTCAACATCGACAGAGGCAAATGATGATTCGCTCCTGGCAATATTCCAGTTGCAGCGATGCTGACGCCTAAACCAGTATCGAATCACAAATTCTTTCATGGCAAATGATGGTTCGCTCCTGGAAACGTCCCAGTTGCAGCGATGCTGATGCCAAAAGCGGTGTCCAAAATCCGAGCTTGTAGCGAAAAAGCTAGCAAGCCACACATGCCTGCAAAATAGCCGAAATGATGGGGCAACTTGCAATAAAAAGCAGCAAGTAAAAATGAAGGCCTGAAAAATAGCCGAAATGATGGGGCAACTCGCAATAAAAAGCAGCGAGCAGAAAATAAATAAATAGCCGAAATGATTGGGCACCGCGAAAAATAGCCGAAATGATGGGGCAATCGCGACCTTCGCGATATAAAAGCTGAAATGATAGAGCATCGCGGAAAAAGAAATAAAATAAAAGTGAAATCCTCGCCCTACAGGTGATGTTACATCTACCCCTGTATACAATCCAGGGGCGCAAACAAAGAAGGGATCATACTCCTTCCCCGGGTTTCATCATAAGGAGAAGCCAAATCTCGATGGTTCACAGATAGCCTAGAGATCATCTCGTCGTTCGTTTCATGGCAGCAGACACAACATCAAGCGAAACAGAACAATGGCGACCCCAGTTCCATGGCTCGGCGATATACATATCACCGAGAGTCAAACCTCCATCCCGTGAAATGCGGATACAATCAGCAAAATTCCTGGTCACGTGGAACGCGGATAATGTCACTCTTTGACCCCGTGGAAAACGTCCAGAGCGGATCCTGGTCCTCGCAGAGCATGGCAGTGAACCCATGCGAAGCATCCAGAGCGGAGCCTAGTCCTCGCCGAGCACGGCAGTGAACCCGTGTGAAGCATCTAGCGCAAAAATTCCTGGTTACGTGGAACGCGGATAATGTCACTCTTTGACCCCGTGGAAAACGTCCAGAGCGGATCCTGGTCCTCGCAGAGCATGGCAGTGAACCCATGCGAAGCATCCAGAGCGGAGCCTAGTCCTCGCCTAACACGGCAGTGAACCCGTGTGAAGCATCTAGTGCAAAATTCCTGGTTACGTGGAACGCGGATAATGTCACTCTTTGACCCCGTGGAAAACGTCCAGAGCGGATCCTGGTCCTCGCAGAGCATGGCAGTGAACCCATGCGAAGCATCCAGAGCGGAGCCTAGTCCTCGCCTAACGCGGCAGTGAACCCGTGTGAAGCATCTAGCGCAAAATTCCTGGTCACGTCGAACGCGGATAATGTCACTCTTTGACCCCATGGAAAACGTCCAGAGCGGATCCTGGTCCTCGCAGAGCACGGCAGTGAACCCGTGTGAAGCATCCAGAGCGGAGCCTAGTCCTCGCCTAACGCGGCAGTGAACCCGTGTGAAGCATCTAGTGCAAAAATTCATGGTTACGTGGAACGCGGATAACGTCACTCTTTGACCCCGCAGAAAACGCCCAGAGCGGAGCCTGGTCCTCGCCAAGCACGGCAGTGAACCCGTGTGAAGCATCCAGAGCAAATACCGGACTGTGGAGTCCTTAAAATCCACGGACTATGACGTCCTTAACCTCGACCGTGATGTCTTAAAACTAACGACCAACCACCCCGATTCCCTACGAATTCTACCTGGGTTTAAGGGTACATCTCTCCACTCCTTTGATGCCCGGCGTTGTAATTCCTCAACGTCTTCAAAGAGGTGACGGGTCCCTGCAACCAAACACCGGACTGTGGAGTCCCTAAATCCACGGACTATGAGGTCCTTAACCTTGACCGTGATGTCTTAAAACTAACACCGGACTGTGGAGTCCCTAAATCCACGGACTATGAGGTCCTTAACCTTGACCGTGATGTCTTAAAACTAACACCGGACTGTGGAGTCCCTAAATCCACGGACTATGAGGTCCTTAACCTTGACCGTGATGTCTTAAAACTAACATCGGACTGTGGAGTCCTTAAATCCACGGACTATGAGGTCCTTAACCTTGACCGTGATGTCTTAAAACTAACAGCGGGCGGTGGAGTTCTTAAATCCACGGACTATGAGGTCCTTAACCTTGACCGTGATGTCTTAAAACTAACAGCGGACTGTGGAGTCCTTAAATCCGCGGACTATGAGGTCCTTAACCTTGACCGCGACGTCTTTAAACTACGATACCTGGAGCAGCCTCTGACCCCGTGAAACACAGATAAGGGTGACCACATCCAGCACTTACAAGTCCTCACGACCCATAAGGAAGAAAAAACTCTCTTGTGAGATCCTTACGACTCTCAAGGGAAACTCGCTTAAAGATCCTCACGATCTCTAAGAAGAGCTTACACCTATGGGATCCTCTCGACCTGTAGGGAGAAAAACTCTTTATGAGACCCTCGTGACTCGTAAAATGCAGAAGTCTTAGGAAGCAGATCTTAACCCTGAATCCTGAGCCATTGCTGTCCTGCAAGGAGATCAAGATAGAATATCCACAGAATGCATTCAATAAAAAGGGGACACGCCATTGAGAAGAAAAATGTATCTTTTATTCATAGACCAAAATGGATACAAAATACAATTCATGAAAGAAACAAAAAGGAAGATACTCTTATCCATGAGTATGTACAAAAAAAAGGGAGAAAAGATACAAGTCCTCAAGCCGGCGGGCGGTGCAATAATTTTACCAGCTCATCGTTCTGTTGCTGAGCCACGGCTTCGTGTCGCAAGATCTCCAGAAGACGAGCCTCCGCCTGAGCTTGCTGAGCCTGATACGAAGCAAGCCGAGCTTCGAGCTCTTTCTCGGTGGCTTTATGAGCCTCGACCCTCTCACGAGTGAACGTGGCGGCTTTATCGAGAGCCACCACCTCTTTGATGGATTCCTGTAGCACCCGCCACAGTTCATACGCTTTATTGGCCCCGGCTGTGAGATTGGCTTGAAGCTCGCCCAGCGCCTTAGAGGCTAGCTCCCTCTCCGAGAATTTACGGCCAAGCCTCTTCTCACATGACGTCATGCTTGCCGCACATCGTGCTATCAGACCTCGCAACTCCGCTTTTGCAGCCACGGCTTCCGAGGAAAGGCGAGAACATTCAAGAGCATACAAACAAGCCTCCACCTTCCTACAGAACTCCACCCAGACCCGCACCACCTCCTCGCTATGATAGGTGGCGAGAAAAGGAAGAGAGCCGTTAGCTTCAGCGGCAAACGCTTCTGCTGTGGTCGCACTACCAGCACGGAGCTCCTCGACGAAAGAAGATAGGGAGAGAAGGCTCAATTGGGCCAAGCGTCCGGAAGCCCGCAAAGCGTAGGGGCCGGGCGGCATCACAATGCGCGATTCCAAAGCCATGGAGA
Source organism: Agapanthus africanus (assembly GCA_030015575.1). NCBI lineage: Eukaryota > Viridiplantae > Streptophyta > Magnoliopsida > Asparagales > Amaryllidaceae > Agapanthus > Agapanthus africanus. The sequence continues at coordinate 303,623,122 of JASDDO010000016.1, read as the reverse complement.
CTGGTAGGGCTGTTCAAATTTGGCAAATGTTGGTAAAACTCTTAAACGCAGAACGAACGGGACTATAATAAAATGTCACTCACCGACAGTCATGCAAGTAGGAGCTGAAGGTTCCCCTGGCCCTTCAACGACCTCGACCTCATCGTCGGCTTCCAAAACTAGAAGAGACATCAACGTCATTCCGCAAAATAGTAACAAGGCTATGGTAAAAAAAAAATGGCGAATGACACTAACCTTGCCCAGAGGAAAGGACAAAACGCTGAGGAGGGATCGCCTGCGGAGCTGCCATCTCCAATAAACGCTGAAATGATTGACGAGGCGACAGATCCGCGATCGTGGCTGCCAAACCGCGCAATTCTGGGAAAGATAAAAGGTTTCAGACTATGAAGGGGTTACTAAATTAAAACACAGAGGGATACCTTCAACACTCCTCCCATTCTGAGCCGGGGGGATAGCAGCCTCAACGGTCTCCGCCGTGACCTCAGGCTCCAACAAAGGGAGAGTAGTCCCGACTACCTCGCTTCCAGCCTTTGAGCCACCCTCAGCAAGAGTCAATGGGGTGGCGGCCTCCAGGAGAGCATCCCCCAAAGGGGCAGGCACTCCCTGATTAAGAACCGCCGCTGGAGGTTCTATCATGAGAGGAGCAGCCTCATCAACCCTCTCCACATCCGGCAAAGCTTCATTAAGAACTTCGGCGGGCTTCAGCTTTAATGGGCCAGTAGGGAGCTCCCCCAACGTCGAAGATTCTGCACGATTCAAACAAAAATAATGATACATACCCACGAGTATAAATAATCGACAAGATTACAGGATAAGTACAACATACCTATACGAAAAGAACCCCTCAATATGGCTTCTCCAAGCCGCTTCTCCTTCTCAAGGAGGTGGGCTCACCGGGGTTCAAGGGTAGACTCATGACCGCCGGTCCACAAAGAGAGTGCATCAGCTGTGTCTTCTGAAGCGGCCTGCTTCAAAGCCCTTTCCCCCCATTCCTCCAAAGGGCCGATAAATCGCCGCCGAATCCACGAAGGGTCTTCGTAGAAAATTACAGCGGGGTAAGACTTCTTCGGAACCTTGGCGTTATGAGACGCGTCTTTTGAGCGCCGTATGGCCTCGGCCAACTGTGCAGCCTCCTCATCAGCTGAACTCGGGAAGAGAAGTCCAGCGTCGGACCCTTGCAGGGCCAATGGTTCGTCTTCAAGGACAGGCTCAGACTCCACCACAGAATCAAGCGGGGCTGTAGCCGCTTTCTTCCGCCGTTTAGACCCAGAGCCGGTCGCTGAGGATGACCGCTTCCTCCCTCGCGAAGCCTTAGGGTGACGCTGGCCCACATCGCCTTCAACACCCTCGTCCCTGTTACTCTCACTCGGTGCCACAACCGAGGACGACATCGCCACTGTCGACACCACGGGGGGCGGCGCCGCCATCGGCAGGGGTGCTACCACCGGAGCCCGTTTACCCCGTGATCGAGAACCCAAAGGCATACCAGCTATCGGAGTGAGGTCTACCCTGGACTCCCCTGGAATGAGCGCGGTGCCAATCTCCCTCAAAGGAAAGCGGACTGGAACCCTCGGTCGTAACTCACCTCCAGGAGCCAGAGGAGGGGCATCGTGGCCGAGAAGCACCCTCCTTTCCTCGAGAATGATTGGGCTGACCCGATGAAGATACCAGCCCGTAAATGCACCTACGCATCGGGGCATGTACTCGGCTTCAGGGACCATGAAATGAGAGCCGGTGTTCAACCTCATGAAATGATGAGCGGCATCGCGAACAGCGTCAAGCGAAGGGATCGGGGCGACCATAAAAGCCTCAAAAGGAACACCCTGGGCGTATCCAAGCTGCCGGGCAAATCGATGCGGATTGTACCGCATAAAAAGAGCTGCACTGTCCTGGCGAAACACCAAGTAGCCCGGTCTAATTGAATACAAATGCGTGGCCTCTCTGGGCTTCAGAGAAGGCGCGTTGTCTTTTGACTGGTCCCAAAGTTGCTGAACGGGACCTGAAGGAGTAGACAGAACCCGATCGTTAAAAACCAACCCGCCAGCGGTGGCATGAGGAGAGATCAGCACCCGAATAGCCCCAAATTGAGTTGGGTCGGCGGCAGAAGCATCCACTAGCCGCATAAGTCGTGGAATGGGGTAGGCATCATAAAATGAGGGCCTCTGATGCATGGCGAAAGCCCCCAATACATGCATTTCGATCCAGGACGTGAAATAATGAAGCGAAAAGTTTACCACATCCACGCCAGGCGTAGAGGTATTAGCAGCGGTGCCCAATCCATTATAAAGGTGCGCCAAGGCCGGGATGCCGATGGCCAACCGCGTCCCCTCAGCAATACGATGAGCCGGGTAGATGACCGAGGCTCTCATGAAGCGGCGATGCATCGGGATAACGAACCAGCTAAGCCAAACACTGACAAACCCCACAAAGAATGTTTCCTCATCCATACCAGGTGCTGCAACGGACTCAAAAGACATCGGCGACACAATGGGAATATAATATTGTGGTAGGTCCGATTCAGCAGTCGGTAGCTTCTTCGGACCAAACCCAAAGGGGTCTCTGATGTTAGCAAACTTCGGAGCAGTCTTTGATATGATATCCTCACGAAGGAAGCAGGAAATGAAGCTCTTGAAAGTGACACCCTGCTCCTCGGACTCGGTGAATAATTGGTCAAAGATGCCTAGGGCCTTAATTAAACTGGGGCGCTTGTGGCGAACAGCATTCTCAGCAGACAGACCGTCAACTGGGGCGAGCTCAGGCTCAAAGACATACTCGTCGGGAGGTAACAACTCCTCATACAGATTACCCCTTATCGGCAACCCTGAGATTTCATAAAATTCTGCAAGAGAGATCGAGACCTCACGATCTCCTAGGATGAAAGTGTTGGTAGGGAGATTCCATTGGTTTAAAAACGCCTTAACCCACCAGGCATGCGGGGACTTATAATGGAACGCGTATATGGCCTGATAAAGCCCGACTTTCTGCAACCGCGCACGATGGGCAGAAAGGATGTAGCGAGCCCAGAGAAGGTAGCCCGTAGGATGCCGGGGAGTGAGCCCTATCTTATAAATTTGCCCCCACGGATGGGCCTCACCCTGGCAGATGCGCCGCCCCAAGATGTCTATGGCCGGGATTGGATGGTTCGGAATACCAGTCGTCGAAGGCTCGAGTCTCCCCGTTGGAGTCCATTTGGGCATTTCCACAGCAAAAACTGTCCTTGGAGGATCCATCGGTAAGAATGGGAAAGTGGGCTCCGTTGGCACCGCGCAAAGAAAACTCTGGCGACCCTGAATAATTTGACTGTACCAAGGTCCCTATTGAAGAAGGTTGGCGCAGTTCGGGTCATGGGCCCTAATCATCGCCATCGCCTCCTCATCAGATGGTGACTGAGGAAAAGCCGCCTCCGAGCGAGAAAAAGGAAAGCGTGGAACAGAAGCCATCGCACCTGAAATCCAATAAAGGGAGACCGTTAAAAGAAAAGTTAGCGATATATGTTCATGCATGAACATGAAGACTAGTTGGAGAAAGCAACAGCAAAGTTTCCTGGGACCATTGGCTACAAAACACATGGGCCCCACAGAATCCGGATGACGGCTCATTAATAATGAGACCAAATAGTTACAATAAAACAAAGGGAATATCCCCATTTAATAAAGGATGATGACCATGCACATCCCCCCCAACAGGATCGGCCTTTTGGCGAAGCCAAGTCAATTTCGGGCCACCAAACCCTGCAACTGATGAGAAGGAAGCTTCGCCAGAAGCGACTAGTCGCTTCCCGAATGCCGTCTCGGGCTCTACAGTGAACCCAACAAAATCAAAGGAATTAAATTCCCATGAAAAGACATCATTACAAAACCACCATTTCATTAATTGCCGGAAGGACAACCTAGGGCCAAGAGACCTCAGGAAGCCTCTGTGTGAAGGAAGCGAGTTCTTCATAGGAATTAAATTCCTTATTAGGAAAAAGGGAATTAAATTCCCAGGAATATTTTTGATGGAATTAAATTCCATGGAGTTGAAAAGCCATCATCATCTCCCCGAAGATCACCTAAACCCTAAGAGATCTACGGTTCGAAAGTTAAGTGGTTTCCGGTTCTTATGGAAAAAACTTGAAGAAAAATGAGGTTCTCTGCGAAACCCTTAATGCGGATTTAAAATCCAAAGAGTTCTTTTAAAGACGAAGGCGCTTTGGCCGTTCAACATTATTACCTGAGGAAAAGGGATCCGTCAACAGAGTTAAACTCTGGAAAATGTCAAGACAGAGAACTAAGCTCTGAAAGCGAGAATTAAATTCTCAAAGAAAAAGTTCTCAGAAGAAGAAGATGAGCAGAGTGAAGGCTCCTATGAAGAGACAGCGGTATTTATAGAAAACAATGGAAACGTTTCATCTCCCAAATCCCTAAATGAATCCAACGGTCGCAAAGATGACAGCGTTGCACTCACGTGCAGACACGTGAGAACAACGCTGTGGGGGCATTTGTTTCCTGATTTAAAATCAGAAAAGCTTATGGGAAAAGCTTCAGAAAGAGGGGTCACGTGCTCACACGTGACCAGCAGTCACGTGTTGACACGTGACATATAAAAGCAGTGGAAAAGGGCTCATTGATTCCCTGATCAAGTCAGAGAAAAGGTTCCTTAATCAAGTCAAGAAAAAGGGCTTCAGATGAGGTCACGTGTTGGCACGTGACGCTCAAAGGAGAGGACTCGTGCTACAGTTGAGTCAAGGAAAGGGGCTCCTAACAGGGGGTCACGTGTTCACACGTGACCAATGGTCACGTGTTAACACGTGATGGCTAAAACAGCAACCAGAAGATAGCGCAGAAAGAAAGAAGACTCTTCATTCCAAAGAGGGTCACGTGGTCACACGTGACCATGGGTCACGTGGTCACACGTGACCGGCTTTCAAAGCCCATTTTGACGGCAGAATTAAATTCTGAGGGAGATTTGAATCTTTCCAAAGGAAAGTGATTATCTGAGACCAATCGAATTAAAGATTCAGAAGTGATTTAAATATCATCTATCTATGGAAAATCTCGGGTTTGGAAAGATTTCCCCCTTAAATCTAACCAAAATAACAAGGGAGAATCTCTGGATTTAAAATCCAATGGTGGATAAAATTCACCTAATAATCCAAAGGTCCAGAACGAATGAAGGATGCAAATCAAATCTCTCAATGAAGATTCGTCACAAAACTAATTTATTCGGCTGCTTCTCCTATAAATAGGAGCCAAGAGATACAAAAAAAGAGACATGCGCAGAGAAGAAAAAAAAAGAAAAAAGGAGGAGAGCTTTGATACTTTGAAAAGACTCGGATCTTCTGCAAAAACCCTAGGTAAGAAAGGGAAGGCCTTTTGAAAGAAAGAGAATTTAATTCTCAACAGAGTTTAACTCTGATACAGAAGAACATTTTTCTTCTCTCTTTGATAGAGGATCTGCAAAGTGCACATCTCCCCTTAAGGTTGAGAATTTAATTCTCAATGGGTCGAGATCCTGCCATGCAGATCCAAAACATAGAGAGGGAATGCAAGCATGAGAATTTAACTCTCACAGAACTATAGGAATTTAATTCCTTTAAAATAAAATTAGGGCTCGACCCTGTATCATGGGAATTTAATTCCTTCAGAACAAAAAGAAACAGGGTTGAACCCTAATTAAGAACATAGTTCTGTTGAAACAGCGGGAATTTAATTCCTTTAATCATAATTCCCTAAAATGGGAGTTTAATTCCTTAAAAGCTTTTGTTAGGGTTTAACCCTATTTGGATCTTCACATATATGAGGAATTTAATTCCCACAGAAAATTCAGAGTTAAACTCTATTCCAGAATACAAGTCTTCGAAAGGAAGTAGGAATTTAATTCCTCGGAAATTTGCAGCTCGAGGAATGTAATTCCTGAAAAAGATTAACAGATCCTCTAAAAACATACATAGAGGCAGGGTCACGTGTTACCACGTGACCCCCAAAGAGATCTACAGAAAGTCCCTTTGAGGCAGCACCCCACGTGATCCACGTGACCCTTGATAGAAGTTCTAATACATAGGCATTCGAATGCCCATCACGTGATGGCACGTGATGCTCTGAAAGACGCGATAATTTCAGCAGAACAAACGAAGGGAGGGCGCTCTCATGTGCTGCCACGTGACCCCTCTTGCCTTAGTGTTTAACACTAAATTAAAACTCTCAAACCCAGTGTTAAAACACTGTTGGGCCTTAGCATGCAACACTGATTAAAAAGCCTTATTTGCAGTGTTCAACACTGAGCTGTTTTAGTGTTTAACACTAATTTGAAAAGCCTTGTTGCTGGTGTTTAACACCAATTATCTCTTAGTGTTAAACACTAACTTGTCAATCTCATTCCCAGTGTTCAACACTGACTGCTCTGTAGTCTTTAACACTAGGCTTTGACCCAATTGACTTAAATGGATAGAGGCAAAGCCTCTCCTGATTGGACTTAGCCCAAGACGGCCATAAGTCCTCAATTTGTGATTAATTGGGCCAATGGACTCATAACATAATTAATTCGTCTTGACCCCAAATTGGGCCAAGGACTATTTAAGCCACTCCGGTTCTAGGGTACATCTCTTCACTCCTTTGATACTTGGCATTGTAATCCCTCAATGTCTTCAAAGAGGTGACAGGTCCCGACGACCACACATTGATATGGACTGTGGGGTCCTTAAACCCATGCCTAATGCAAAATTCCTGGTTACGTGGAACGCGGATAACGTCACTCTTTGACCCCGTGGAAAACGTCCAGAGCGGAGCCTAGTCCTCGCCGAGCACGGCAGTGAACCCGTGTGAAGCATCTAGTGCAAAATTCCTGGTTACGTGGAACGTGGATAACGTCACTCTTTGACCCCACGGAAAACGCCCAGAGCGGAGCCTGGTCCTCGCTAAGCACGGCAGTGAACCCGTGTGAAGCATCCAGAGCACATACCGGACTGTGGAGTCCTTAAACCCATGGACTATGACGTCCTTAACCTTGACCGAGATGTCTTAAAACTAACAATGGACCGCAATGTCCTTAAACTACCCATGGACCGCAATGTCCTTAAACTACCTATGGACCGCAATGTCCTTAAACTAGAACAATAGAGCCCCATATGCTCTTTTGTCGGATCTAAACGGTCCCGTTTAAGTTGATCTTAGCCTCAAAGATGGCTAACGAATCCTTAAACCTTCAAGCAGACTGGACTACGAATCCCCCCAATTAACTCTGGCTCGAGGGTACATCTTTGAATCCCTCTGACACCCGTCGTTGTAATCCTTCAACGTCGTTAGAGAAGTGACGGGTCCCGACGGCCACACATACGATGGACCACTATGTCCCTAAACTGGAACAATGGGGTCCGAACGCTCTTTTGTCGGATCTAAACGATCCTGTTAAGTTGATCTTAGTCTCAAATCGGACTAACGTATCCTTAACAAACGTTTGAGTTGATCTTAGCCTCGAGAATGGCTGACGTATCCTCAAACCAAACCCCCAAACCCAAATCTAAGATAAACACGGATTTGGACTAGTCCACGCCCTATGGGCGACGACATAACTCGGTCTCCGTAAACGATCCACGGGCAATAAAACATAAAATAAACACACACGACACGAAGTGACCATCTGGAGAAGGAGAAAGTTGTTACCGCAATGCGGTAGCGTAATTAACTGCAGGGGCTCGCGCCTGCAGGGAAGAGCGTCCCCACAATCAAAAACCCCTCAAACGAGGGGGAATCTGACGAAGTCTGCTACATCGGCCGCATCCGTCTAAACCCCCGATGCACGGTGCCATAAACAACTTGGCATCTTCGGAGAGATGGACGGATAGCACCAATTAGCATCTGCCCCGAACCTCAGGCACGGACGCCCGAGCGTCGCGCCTCCGTTCGGAGGGGAACAGGGGGTTTAAGCACGGTATTCGTGGAATCCGGCTTATTTACCCTTGTCCTTCCGTTCTTGTCTCTTGCTTTCCCCTCAGGCCAAACCGAACGCAACCGGTCGCGGTTAGGAATCACCATTACCTTGTTAGGATAGGGTGCCTAACGGAGCGCTTGCGTATCGTTTGGGCGGAGTTCAATGGAAAATAACGGGAAAAGGAAATGAGCAAGGAAACGTTAATTTACAATACCGTATTCATTCTTAACAACGATAATAATTACAACCATTCACAAAAGAACCAAAAAGAGCAAAAGAAAAGAAAAGATTACAAGTAAGTAAGTGCATGGAATTTAAGTGCAAGAAAGTAAAGCATGAATGTAAAGCATGTAATAAAAAGCAAGAAAGAAATTACAAGAACATAGAACTCAAGTCAAGCATGGGATCAATAGCCAACCCTTAAACTTGCAAGCTCAATCAAGAGGTTGCAAGATCAAGAGAAGGGTAAAGAACTCATGTGAAGTGAAGAACTAATTCCATAAGAAAATACGACCCTTGAGATCAATAACTAACCCTTAACCTTTCAAGCTCAATGAAGAGGTTGAAAGATTAAGAGAAAGCAAAAATCTCAAGGGGAAGTTAAACAAAAGAGAATGATACAAAAAAAACCCTCATCTTCATTTCATCATCCACTCAAAAAGCTCTCACTACAATTTTCATGGAGGAAAGAATGAAGAAGAAGAAGAACAAAACTACACTAAAAGAGACTAAAAGAATGACAAAGAATGGACCCTTGGTTTGGCTCAGAACTGGGGTATTTATAGGAGGAGAAATGGAAACTTAGGGCAAAAATCTGGCATAATATGAAATCCCCAAACTGCCCCTGAAAACGATAGAAAGAGGAGTCTATATGGCCGCGGAACCGCGGCCTAGACCCCTTATTGGCCGCGGTTCCGCGGCCATTTAGTGGAGTTGGGTGGTCAGCTTTTGTCGTTTTCCCTGGTTCCATTTTTACTTGTGTTTGCCAACTTTAAACTGCACAAAATCTTCCAGAATATCTTCAGATTTCATAGTTCAAGATTGCATTATTTTCTTCACTTTTGGCTTCTATCTCCCTCGAGCTCCGCGCACCTATTGATTCTTGTGCAGCCCCCCCTCGTGCTCTGTGCTTATCCCAGACACGAATGACCACTGTCATATGTCTTGTCCCTGGAACTGGTACTCGACACTGGACGGATATGGATGACCGGAACCCGGCTTTTATCTGCTGTCAATAGATGTTCTGTATTTGGTGTAACTGTGGAGATTTTGTCTTGATTTGCAATATTTGTACTAGAAACCTGTAATCTGTAAATATGTAACAAACACGGATTAAAAGCACCTACCTATAAACACACGATCATAAGAATGGGCGGTATAAAATGCAATATTCTGTTATGAACAGTACCACATTCCGGTGTAGCGATGTTGATGTCAACACAAATCAAACCAACCAGTTCCAACATCGACCTCTGCGTCAAACAGCCGATACTCCGTAATGGGGAAACGTCAATCAGACACCCCATGCCAGGGGCACGTCGACTTCAGACACTCCGTCTCGGAGACGCGTCGAGCGTCGACCGTCAATGTCATAAAAAGGGCAGTGCATGCTTTACACAAATCGGGAACTAAATCGCTCCGGGCCATGGAAACGTCTGCCACGGACACTCCATCTTAGAGACGCATCAAGCGTCGACCGTCCATGTCGTAAAAAGGGCAGTGCAGGCTTCCCACAAATCGGGAACCAAATCGCTCCGGGCCAGGAAAAAGTCTACCACGGACACTCCGTCTCAGATACGCATCAATCGTCGACCATCTATGTCGTAAAAAGGGCAATGCAGGCTTCCCACAAATCGGCAATCAAATCACTCTGGACCAGGGAAACGTCTACCACGGACACTCCGTCTAGGAGACGCGTCAAGCGTCGACAATCCATGTCGTAAAAAGGGAAGTGCAAGCTTCCCACAAATCGGGAACCAAATCACTCCGGGTCAGGGAAACGTCTACCACGGACACTCCATCTCGGAGACGCGTCATGCGTCGACCGTCCATGTCATAAAAAGGGCAGTGCAGGATTCCCACAAATCGGGAACCAAATCGCTCCTGGCCAGGGAAAAGATTACCATGGACACTCCGTCTCGGAGACGTGTCAAGTTTCGACCGTCCATATCGTAAAAAGGGCAGCGCAGGCTTCCCACAAATCAGGAGCCAAATCGCTCCGGGCCAGGGAAAAGTCTACCATGGACACTCTGTCCTGGAGACGCGTCAAGTGTCGACCGTCTATGTCATAAAAAGATAAGTGCAGGCTTCTTACAAAGTGGGAACCAAATCACTCCGGGCCAGGAAAACGTCTACTACGGACACTCTGTCTCGGAGACGCGTTAAGCGTCGACCGTCCATGTCGTAAAAAGGGCAGTACATCCCCAAAAGTGGGAACCAAAGCAAGTCGCCTCCACGCGAAAGAAGATCCATCAATTTCATGCACACAAATGATATACGTGGTGTGCATTCATTGATGGGGGCACTTTGTTGGGGTCAAAATTTGCACCTCAGTTGGCCAAGTCAAAGTCAAGGTCAACCCTAAGTAAATGGGTCCAAGCCCCAGCATGTGGGCTCATGCCCCAGTTTAGCCCTACGGCCGGCCTCCTCTATGCCAAAATAAAAATCATGTAATAAATAATTTTGATGTAATTTTTTATGCATGAATGTAAGAAAATGGGCAAAATTCCAATTTGTAAAGCCCAAGGGGCTATATGTAAATGTGTAAGCCTATATAAGGCAACATGATGATGAATAAAATATACACTTTTCATTTCTCTCAAAAAGGTTAGGGTTTTTGTGCATTCTTCTTCTTCCTCAAGGTTCTAAACCTTCTTTTTTTTGAATTAAATCAAGAGTTTTACTCTTCTTTTCTTAAAAATAAATAGTTTTTCACCACAAAACCCACAAAAAGGAACTCAGATCCCCCCCATCAAATCTCAAAAAGGAGATTTTTTTTTAAAATCTCATACTTCTTGTTCTTTAAGATCCGGCCAAAGAAGGAGACCCACTTCCAAGAACCCCACTTCGGGGAAGATCCAGGGCTCAAGGGAGAAGCCCCTTTCATCTGCTCCAAAATATCTTAGGAGTTCAACTCCTCAATATATATATATATATATATATATGTATGTATGTATGTATGTATACATATACATATATACAAAATAATAAATATTTCCTTTCAGGAGCACAGCTCCCAGTGCAGGGACCAAGTCCCTTTTGCTGCTGATGCCCACCGCCCGCGTGCCAGGCATATGGGGCGTCGGCCCTCAGCGCACATAGCGCCCAGCGCCTGCGTGCTAGGCACGCATGGCGCTGGCACCCACGCGTCCTTTGGACACCATTTTACCCTCATTTTACACACACTCCATACTAAAAACACTGCCCCTGTTAGAAAAAATTTCTAACGGGGCGGATGCTAGCCCCCTTAACCCCCAGCCTAATATCCGGGTAGCGGGACCCCCGTAAAAAAATCTGCGGGGCTCCCGATATATCCAAAACCCCTTCAAAAGATAACACTGCACATTGAGTTCGCATGACCTGTTTGACCCGTTAATCGGAGATTCTCTCGCTCTAAAGGCGAGGGGTAATTAACGGCAGCTTAGTCCGCGGCTGCCGGAGATTCGGATCCCCACAATCAATAAACCCCAGCCTACCCTAAGCAGGGGAATCTGTAATGCTCATTACAAGCACGCGCGTATTTCCATCTCAATGGGGTGGCAAAAACACCCTACAGGGCCAAGTAACAAATTACGTTTTAATTTCTTTAAATTAATCCGTAGTGCACCGTAGGGGCAACCATGGATACCTACGGATTAATCCGAAGGGGCAATAAAAAGTTGCCCCTATGGATTCTTTTAGCCGTAAGGGCAACCCCTTATTGTAGTAGTGAATTAGGTCAAAATGGCCGGTTTTGAAGGCAATGTGGCCGGCCTCAGTATGGGCATTTGGGTCTAAGTTTGGCCTGTAGCCCAGTTACTTCATATACAACCCCACTGCTTTGTTTATTTAGACTCTTGTTACCTGACTAAAAATCTGGGAGTGATTTCTTGAGTTGCTGCTTTGGTGTCGGGTTATGTTTTCCTATTTTGGATTTCTTGGTTTTAGTATTTGATATTGTGTTTGGTTGTTGGGTGTTTGTACGTCAACAACAAAGGTTGTTTGATTGTTTTGCATGTGTAGGCTATATGTTCTAACCTATGAGCGCACCGTGTACCGTATTGGTTATCCGAACTTGATGTTAATAGCGATTGCGATTGTATATTTATTGTAGGTACCTTCGCATGGATTCCGAGACGACGGAGCATGGTGTCATCGACTTCGGTAAGCAAGGATTAAGGTGAGTAGATTTATATCTACGGGGGAAGTCGGGTTGATGGCGTATAGTACCCCCACAATTTGATGGAAACCGATATATAGGATGTGGTTAGAGAAACCTACTCTAGAAACCTATGGATGTGATTAAAAGTTTAGTGTGACATGATATGAAAAAAATGATGTCTCGGATCAATACATATATAAGGATATAATAAGTGAACGTGAATCACGACATATAGATAGGTAGTGCACGAGAATAAGTATGAGATTTAGAGTAGTATGGCATGAGATTTATAAGATAGGATATATATATGTAAATGACTTGATGTGGGATATAAATATGATGAAAATAATATACGATGTGATATGATGACTTGATTTGTATGTCGGTATACGGATGCGAGTCGATATGAGAGGATTGATACTTTTGCCGGTCCCCTGATATGAGATTGTTATGGATGCGACCTAGGATATATGTATATAGATATATATAATGTTGTGAATCATGAGTGATATGCCGTACGAGACGTTAGGTCCCTACCCTCAGCGTCATATAGGTTGATAGGATCCTAATAGTTTAATGCCACCGTACGATGATTTATCATATGTGATGAGTTTTATGATGATTGATCCATACCCTTGACTAGAGGATGTCGTACGATGGATTATACCGTACGTGATATTGTGAGGCTGGATGCCAATTGATAGATTCACTGACTCGGTCATGTTAGATACGTATACCTTATAGCATTTAGCTGACGATTCATGTCATTCTCATTGCATTACATATACCTTTGCTAGTACACCTACACCATTATCGATGATGTGTATATTACACTTACACAGATTGGTCGGCTCACACACTTCATCATCAATAATTGCTATATCACTCACAGAGTAGAATTGCTACATCGTGCTATTATATAGTTATGCTTACATTATGATGATATGCCCATGCTCACATCACTGTTCTATGTTGCATGATATACGAATATGCTTACATTCTGTTATATGTCGCATACATCATGCTTTATGGTTATACACATTGAGATATGATGTTTTCATGAGATTTCTAGATTTGAGAACCGTGGTTATTTCAAAAGAAAGTATGTATTGTTTTAAAAACCCGGTTTCTCTTGATTTGATATTTCAGTGCGTCCACCATGCGTTTTCTCGGTTCTGATATGTGTGATATGTGAAACCCGATTCGAGGAGTTGGATGATCTGTTTGCGGATTCATGGTAGACCCAGTATGGTACCCCGGGGCAAGAAAGGGATGTCGCGCAGTAGACGATGAGCCTGGAAAAGGGACTACTACCTACCGGTGATTGGTTGTACCTGGCAGTTATCCGGAGGATACCGAACGGAGTCGAGAGATGAATATGGGCTGATCCGTTCTGCCGGAGCCCGAAGGCCGATTCCGCAGACGGAGCCCGTGGGCCGATCCGGACTGACGGAGCCCGATATATGAGGATTTACATGTCGATGTTGGACACGTCTTTCATGATGTTTTGAGTGTCGATGTTGGACACTCAGGTTCCATGATTTTGATGTGTCGTTGATGGAAACACGTTGGTTGATATCCTCATATTTGAAGGGTTACACTAGCGCCCTGGCCAACTTCCGTGGCCAAATGCGGAACAAAAATTTTATAGCGATACAAAACTTTGCGCTAGAATAAACACAAACCGGATCTTTACCATAAATCTAGTTAGCTTATTAGGGTTCTATCTACTATGATAGAAAGTATACCTAACGAAAACAAATCCTTCGGGTCTTCGATCCTCTTCTTAAGCTCCTCGATGGAAGTAGGGATCGTGCTTGAACTTCGGCCTCCTGGTGTCAACGATGATCCACTCAAGAGCTCCAAACTTGAGCTAAACCTCTAACTTGAGGTAACTAGAATACTTAGCTTGCTAATCTAAGTAGAATAGGGTGAGTAGAGTGTGATTTGAGTGGCTTAGTCTCATTAACCCTTGATTATCAACACATGATACACTAAGGTTTGAGAGAGAGAATAGGAGAGAACCATGGAAGAGAATGAGAATGAAAAATGAAGAGAGTTAACTTTTTGAGGAAAGAGAAAACTTAGTTTTTATTATGATAATTGTGATGACTCCTTTGATTTGACCATAAGCATGTCACAATCAATGCTAAAAATATCTAGTGTCCAAAGAAAATATCTAAGTCAACAAAAGTCAACAAAGTCAAATGGTCAAACCAATTAGCCATGACATAATTATCATTATAAAAAATTAGTAAACAATTTCTTCCACCTCATAATGGTTTTAATCAAGTCAATGGTCAAAACCCTAATGAGGTGTCACCTCCTTCGCCCCTATCATCCGTATATACATACCCGCATTCGTGTTCCAAGAAACACGAATACAATGAGACGAAACTAATCCAATAATCAAATACTAGGATCCGGCTTAAACCAAACCCCATTAGTATTGTCTGCTTGAACACCACACGCGCACAAGTAAACGTATGTGATCAAACCCTGTCGTAAAACCATATGACCTCTACTCGTTTCGCCCGAAGCTGGGAAACCCTCTGTGTGGGACTCTAAAGACTCGACAGTATTCTGGCAGTGGGTTTAAGCATAAGCACGTCAGTGGCACTAGTTGTACGTAACGGCTACCCAGGTACCTGTCGAAAGGGAGGCCGACGAGCAAACTCGTCCGAACTCCTACTGAGCCTATCCGTGACAATATCCGTACAGTCCGCTCTTTTCGTCAAAGAGTATCGCATACCGGGTATAGGGGGTGGTGAACATCAGACCCTAATAACCTGATAAGTTGTGTCGATGTGGCTCAGGACTAATCCGTGAAACTACTGATCAACCTATCAGTAAATCCCAATTGTCTTGGCCAAGGTCTTATGGTCCTGACCAATCGATCACTGTGCGATATCAACTCCCAATACCAGGAGAGACGAGTCCCCAACAATCGTTCATTGCCTCCATGTGGCTTGGGACTGAACCCAACCAAGACTTGTTTGCATGACTCAGTAGAGCCGTGGTAGGGTAGTGATCAAAGCTTAGTGGGAACTCACACGAGAAAAATGCCGATCTCAAGTCCAAAGACTAACCTGTACACATATCACCTGAGAACTTCTATCTGACGATAGGTATAGTACCATCTGGAAGTTCTCAGCGAGTCCGTCCAATGTAGTCACCCCAGTGAGCAATGTATACGATCTTAGGTGCATCAGACCAATAGTTGTAGGACCAACCATCCCCCGACGGGGCTAGAAATGTATACACTAGTCTATTCTGGAGTATCAATACCCAGTTTAGATACTCACGCGACTAGGGACCATTTAAGGATGTGCTTATGGACTACCCTGCTCCCACAAGTGTGATCGCCATCACAACACAGGTAGTCAAGCAAGATCCTACGGGCTTTATCAACATGTAATTGCAATACGTAATAACAAGTATGACATATGCCATGTTAAGATAAAGACAAACCATAATAGTATACTACTGTATCGAGTCTTTATCAATATGTGCAAGCTAGATATAATAACAATAGAAATAAATACACATATCCTAACAAAGACAAGTCAAATAATATACTATAAAACTGAGCAAGATTGTCTTACACATACATATCCCTAGCATCCATATGTATACATATACAATACTGGCCTCTAGCGCATATATATCCAACAATCTCCCACTTGCACTAAAGGCCAGTGATTGGCATACCGAATACCCAACGTCTGCACTAAGGCCAGCTGCTGGCATACCGCATGTAAGTCTACGGTAGCGCCTCGGCCGTCTAACAGACGCCAAATGCGGAACAAAAACTTTTACAACTGGCGCTATCGTATACTATCACCCGGATCTGCCATTAAAGCTAAACTAACAAACTACAAAGTGGGTAGAAATGTTATACCGAACGATCCGAGTCCTTCGGTTTTCAATCATCATCCCACGCTTTGTTGCGGCTGCTCCGATCTCCTCGATCTCCAGTCTTCTCGTCCAGGTGGCGCCATGTCGACGGATCTTTAAACGGGCTCCCGCCTCTGAACCGAGGCAACTCGGTCATCAAGTTTGCTAAAAGAGATGACCAAGATTGATGTAGAGAATGAGTAGAACACTTTGTCTCACTTCGTCCAAAGCCATGGAAGAACGGTTAATGAAATTGCCTTTTGGATCGGGTAAATGAGAAAAGAGTATACAAATTATCATGAACTAAAACTATATCCTCTTTCCAACAACCATAACCCTCATCAAAATGAGTGGCCAGCCACTTATGAGGAGGAGGGAGGTGAGTGTAGGAGAGGGGGAGGTGACCACAAGGTAAAAGATCTAAATCAAATACAAAAGTAATTAATTGAAAAGGGTGACTCATTAAACACATGATCAAAACATTAAATCAAAAAAATGAGTCACCTTAACAAGTCATCAACCATTTAATGCCATGATGAATCACTAATCCTAGTCATCACTTCTAGAACGTTCCACACACATGACTCACCTCAAGAAAAGATAAATCCGTATTTAACCGAATGTCAAATACGGGTGATAGAAAACTAGAAATTGGCAACTTCCAAAAGCGATCCCGAAACAAATTTCAGGATAATCCCGTAACAGTATAAACATACCTGCATTTGTATTACGACCGAATACAAATACAACTGAGACAAAAATATTAAATCTACACATTATAATACTCGGATCCGGTTTAAACCAAAACCGACCAGTATTATCTGCCCGAAATATGACACGTGCGTAAACGCACGTGCATTTTCCGAACCCTGCCATAAAACCATACGGCCTCTACAATGTTTCGCCCGAACTTGGGAAACTGTCTGTGGGGGACTCTAATGACTCATCAACACACTGGCAGTGGGTATAACCACTAGCACATCAGAGATACAAGCTGTACATAACGGTTGCCTGTGTATTGATTGGAAGGGAAGCTGACGAGCGAACTCATCCAGAAACCCTCTAAGCCTGACAGTGAGAATATCCGTACAGTCCGGTTCGTTCGTCTAAGAGTTTCGCATATCGAGTCTAGGGGGTGGATAAAGTCAGACCCCTAATAATGCGATAATTCATGTTGGTATGAAGCCCATCACCTAGTGAGAAACTACCGATCCAAATCAGTAATTCTCCACTACCCCGGCCGAGGATTTCTAGTGATGGCCACCCGTGCACTGTGCGACATCAACCCCTAATACCGGGAAAGACGAATCCCCGATGATCCGCTCACTGCCTCCATGTGGCTCGGGACTGTACCCAACTAAAACCTGTTTGCACGTCTCCATTGAGCGTGGTAGGGTAGTAATCAAAGCACAGTGGGAACTCACACGAGACAAATGACGATCTCAGGTCGACAAACTAACCTGTACACATGTCACCAGGGAACTGCTATCTGACGATATGTATAATACCAACTAGCATGTTCCCGGCGAGTCCTATCCGGTGTACTCAATGAGCACCTGTATACATCTTAGGTGATTCAACTGACACCAATGTCTTGTGAGACCGGCCACCGCCCCTCGTCGGGGTCTCGACTGTATACACTAGTCTACTCTGAAGTATCGATGCCCTGTCTTAAAACTCCCACGACTAGGGACACTTTAAGGATGTGCTTACAGACCCCAGCTCCCACGTATATGATCGCCATCATACTGCTGGCAGTCAAGCAAGAATCCTATAGGCTCTATCAACATGCAATAGTTAACTAAAACATGTAAACGATGATAAAGACAAACCAGATAGCATACTATCATCTCGAGTAAGACAGTCATATCGGTATAGGTCCTCCCTCAATCATTGCAACTACGTACCTGCGATCCAATAATTGACTTAGAGGGCACTATATCCAACAATCTCCCACTTGAACTTAAGGCTATTATTGCGATGTCGCATACTCATAACCTCAATGAGTGGATCCGCCCTGATATTTCTTTCTATGTCTCTCTTAATCTCAAGTTCGCGGAGAAAGCCATCTCCCGAATCGAGTAATACCTGTCTTAGAATATGTCTGAATATCTGAAGGCACCTAGCTCATAAATGAACTCCAAATTTAAACTTCTTAGACTGTATCAACAACTGAAACTAATTAGTGTCCAGCACTTTGCCTCCTACAGTATCCTCTTGGACCACCTGTCCATAATATGTCCCTCGTCAGAGGGAAAACTATAACTCTGACAATCACTCTATCATCCATGCCATCTTTGAAGCCTGGAATGATAACCGTCACCCGAAGGAGACTGCCGTCATCAAATCCGTAGAACATGCACATAAGTTCTAAAACTGCTTCCTATGTTTCTCCAGGATTGGATTAATATAAACTTATCGCATCTAGTGTAAAAACAACATCTGGTGTGGTACTTGACATCTCACGATTGACTCAATTGCCTAAGCAAGTGATCTGCCAATCATGCACATCCCTCTCTCCTTTAGTCAGTAAGACACCTTTAGAGAGGGTGACTCCATCATCTGCAGGTACACCACCATGCCAGGAGTCATCTATTCTAAAATACCATTAGAATACTGTCAAAGTACCCAAATTGGGAAACTACCCAATTCTAGATCTAAAACCATAAATCTAGTAACCAGAATGTCTGATATTATATCCATGTCCTTTGTGGAGAAACAACTGTGTGATGACCAAAGTACAACCGATCGTAGTATAGGAATTTTACT
This sequence comes from Agapanthus africanus, assembly GCA_030015575.1. Lineage (NCBI taxonomy): Eukaryota > Viridiplantae > Streptophyta > Magnoliopsida > Asparagales > Amaryllidaceae > Agapanthus > Agapanthus africanus. The sequence goes on along the minus strand of JASDDO010000016.1, from coordinate 303,604,188 downwards.
TCCTACTCTGTGTATGTCATCCAAATACCAGGACATCACACCCTACTACCTTCTTAACAGATCCATCCCCTATTCTGATGAAGTCAAAGCCATGACTGTTACATCAAAATTAGATGATCTTTCTCCGCTATATCTGCTCAAGTCTATAAATAGACATAAGCAACTTGTCCACTATGCTTCCACTGCTCCCACTGGCCACAACAACCCTTTGGCAGAATAATATATACGTACACTTCTAAAGCCAGTTTAGAACGACGCTATACTTATCCTCCTGCCGGGTCTTATAGCCTGGAACAACAGTAGTGTCAAGCCTGGGTAAACTAGAACCTTCCTGTCACCGTCCTTGAGGGTACCGAAGTACCTCTCGGGTGTCTGAGGTTACCTACCATATTTGCGGAGTGGCTATTGGAATGTCAAACCTGATTGAATATATAGGTCCTATTTAAATTTTCCGTAATCGTTTGCGGTTCTGGAATCACTTCCAGTTCTACCATACTCCCACTACTGTTTTCTGAAAAAATCTATTTTATTAAAACTGTGGCGAGTCAAGAACAATATCACTATTGATCTTCCAGATGGTAGAAAATCAACCTTCGTCAAAACCAGGGTCAACCCACAAACTGCCATTACAGAAACGCGCCTTGAGTTATCCAGAGTCTGGTTTTAAGCATAAGCTGGATAACTCACCGTACCTTAACATCGTTAAGATATGAACCATTCTATATCTAATATAAAAACTTTGGCACTTATTTAATTAAAACCAGATTCAAAAAACATGCAGCTATTCCCAGTGCATATCAACTTAATGGAGAGAGGATAATCAGCATTACTCAACTTAGGAATCCATCCAATTATGAGTAACCTGAAAGAGAAACAAGTTTCTCAAAACCATTACTTCTATCTGAATACCAATCACAAGTATCTACATCTTTGAACTCTTTGAAGAATCCCGATACTTACGACACCTGGTTCTCTACTTTATTCTTATACTCACAACTTCTCAAAACCTAGACATTGTATTTCTACGAAACACTTGTCTAAAAACTAGAGAAGTCATAAGTAAACAGAACATAGTACGAGGACCAACCCCTTTGTCCTGACGGACACGGGACAACATACAATACTCTGTATAAGTCCGCTGAGTTGGATAACTCAAAACCTGTGCTTCGTAGGTTGAAAACTGTCCCCAGGAGATTTCTTTAAATATCACCAATTACAACGAGTTCCGATATAATGAGGATGATGACCTAATTCCCAATAACTTACTCCTACTCATCATCTGTAAAACTATACAGATATGAGAACCATACCTGGTAAATACATACCTTGGAGTAAGTATCTAATCGGGAAATCAGTTTTCTTTTAACAATGCACTGAAACATGAAAATGTTTCGTAGGGGTATCCTGGTATTCCTAGTAATGCCTCTTCCATAATCCAATTCATGACTTTAACCGTATATTTTATTTCCATCTCTCCAAATCCCTTTATTTATCTTTATTCATTACCTTATGTACACCATCGTTAGGCTAAATGGTTTTCTTTCTTCCCTACCGTTCGGCACCAGCCTATGGTTTGGAAGAAGACTTTCCAGTAAGCATAATAGGTGTACCCTCCTAAACCAAGGAGTAATCATAACTTGAGAGAAGGTGATGATAAAAGACAACTGAATAATACCTTATTCTTTTAAAGGTGAAATAGGAGTGGCGATGAAGTACGCGGTTTGGTCGTGAATGATAACAGTAGCAATTTACTTTGCCCTCTTTCTAATCCCTTTAACTTGTCTTTAGTTATTACCTTCTACATACCCTACTTAGGCTAATTGGTTTTTTTCATTCCCTACCTTTCGGCACCTGCCTATAGTTTGAAATAAGACTATCCAATAAGCGTAATATGAGTACTCTCTCAAACTAAGGAGCCCTCGCAACCTGTGAGAAGGTGATAATAAAAGCCAACTGAATAAACCAATTCTATTTCTCCTAAACCTGGATCCATCCTAGAAGAAGTCCCTCCGAGTTCGTATATAACCATACAATAGATCTATCAAATGGAAGTGGATGTCCGTAGTAATACGGGGTGTTCTGAGAAATGCAAAGGGTAAAAGAAGGAGCAGCAATGACTTATGAAACTTGGACAATCCAAAAGCCAGTATTTTAAGAAGGTTCGGTCAACTTGGTCACTGGGTCATAGTCTAGGGTTGGTCAAAGGTCGCTGCCCAAGAGAGAGAGAGAAAAGAAACACTCTGCGTGCACTCTAACCTAGATCAGAATGGTTATCAGTTTATCTAATCAGGAAACTTCCTACTGTAATCTCAAATTCTCCTCCAAACCTGAAAGAAGAATTAGTTGGGATCATCCGAAGAGTAAACCAACCCATCAGTTAGAATCGTAATCCAACTCTCATCGCATGATAATGTGACGGAATCCACTCATGTTATCACACTCCAGAAGGTATGTGCATACCTGGCAAGTTTCAGTATATTTGAAACTCCCGATGTGATTTTTGCCCCATGCTCTTATGACCTTGACTAAGGGCCAACATATCATAAGTCACATGTCAAGTTCTTCCCGTCATTATCCAGGTTGATTTGAACCCACCCGCATATGACATTGACTAAGGGCCAAAATGGCAGAACGAATGTCCCAAACCAACTCATCTATCTATGTAACAAATGAATACCCAGCAGCTACCAAACACTATGACTTGACTAAGGGCCAAAATACATAGCTTGAATACTGCTGAATACCCAAAAGAAATGACGGAGGGATACGGCTGGTTTTTGGCGAAAAATCTTTAACGTAATGAACTTGATATCGCTGAAGGAACTTGATAGCTTTTCATAAAAATATAGTGGCGAAAACCTTTGCTAAAGAGGTCATGTTCATATCATAATATTGCATTTTATATTCCCCATTCATATGCATTTTATAATAAAAATAGGTGCCTTTGACCCATGTCTGCTATGTAATACAGATTACAGGTTCTTGGAGAGAAAACAGAGAAAATGACAAAAGAAGACACCAAAGAAGGACTTTTGACCAACAAATAGGAGGATCTTAGTCAAGCCTGGATGAAGAACCGTTCACAATGTACAAGGCAACGCAAGGTCCAAGGTCTAAGAATACAAAGCGAACGGCTAAAAATCTATTGCAAATTGTTCACTGAAAATCTGGAACCAATGTAGAAGCCTAATTGATGAAAGAACCAAAGAACCAGAAGCCCAAAAAGACCCAGAACTAAACCTTAAAGTTTCAGCACCCAAGCTTGTCAAAGGGCCGCGGAACCGCGTTCCAAGCCTGCCATTGCCGCGGTTCTGCGGCCATAAGAAGCCCTTACTCGGATTATTTTTTACCAAAATGTCGTGGCGGCTCTGAAAAGATTTCCTAAGGGTAGTTTTGTAATTTCAGACATGCGGATCAATTGTAAACCTAGGGTTTCTATGTCCTATAAATAGAACCCAAACCATTGTATTTTCCTATGCCTCTATTCATCAATAAAATTCTATTTTCTTTGAAGATTGGAGTGCACCAATCGTAAGTAGGTTATTTTTCTTGCCCTAGTTCTAGTTTTTAATTTCTGCCCTAGGTAAATTCTTTTCTTGTCTTAGTTTAATATAGTTTAGAATTTTATTAACTTGCAATAGATGTTTCATCTCTTTAATAAAAACAAAACAAAAATTATGTCTTTCTTAATTCCCTCAATGAGCGAGTAGTTTCCTCGCTTGTCAGGGTTAGGAATAGGGAAGGGTTTGAGAGATGAAGATCTCTCATCTCTTTTCTTTGCCAATCTTTTATGAACATTAGAACTCTATGCATACCTTCTTATTCCGCTCCCTACGGCACTCTACCCACGAGGTAACGGTGATACCGTTGTCTAAAGGCTCGGATTTTAAGATTTTCCATGGAGGCTAGGGTAAAGATTAAGAAAGGAAGGACAAGAATCTAGAGGAAGAACAATCTTCCCAATTATCCTAATCCTCTTTATTAATATTTACCATAACTCTAATATGATATATATATTTTAAGGCATTGGAAAGAGATGTGGATCTTTATTTACCAAATTTTCCCTAGACCTAATCCTAGCAAGTTTTTAATCCTAGTATAACACAACTTCAATTTTTAGGTTTAATTATAAGACCAAACACTATTTGGAATTAGCTCGTAAGAACTTTAAGGAGATTCACAACATCCCTGTGGACCGACCCGTATTCACCGCCTAGCTTCATGCGACGCCGTTCTTGACTGCGGTAAATATTTTTGATCGACAAAACCTCTCTAAATCAAATGGCGCCGTTGCCGGGGATGGCGTAAAATTTCTTTTTTGTAATTTCGGGTTAATGTAAAATATAAAAAACCATAAAAATTTGAAAAAATCAAAAATATAAAAATTCTATCATCTTTTATTGTTTGAAGGGTTTTCTTTTGTGAATCTTTGCAGGATTGACGGATCTGAAACAACACAGAAGGCTAATCAAAAAAGGGTACATCAGAACAGAGGGAGATTGCCACACCAGAGCCGTACAATTTTTTTCAGGACCCGATCCCGCAGCCCAACCGCGAAACCGCGGCCTTGACACGCCTAAAACAGCGGAACCGCGGTCCTTTTAAGTCTTCAGCGCGTGAAATTTTGTGGTTTGTTTCCTCATTCTCCCCTCTGCAAATCCCCATATATCTTTTACCAAATCTTCTGCAGAATTCTTTGCGCTAAAAATCTTCTTCCCCCTTCCAATAATTGATTTTCTGCAGGATTCTTTGCGCTGCGCTAAATAGCAAATTGATTGCAAGTGATTTACTGCTTTGCATATTTTAATCTGACTTTAAAGGGCTATTGACCAATTCAGATTGGGTGGGGATTTCATCACCCTTCCCAGGACCCCAGAAATCACTTAAAGCATTTGCATTGACCACTCTTAATTAAAAAAATATTAGACTCAGCCCTAAGGACGTCGCGCTCAATAGGACAGAGGACTAGTATAGGCATCGGCCGTTTATCCTAACCTGACTTTGTGGTGCCTAGGCAAGTATGTGAAGGCTAGTGGTTTTTAATTAGGCCCACCGTGTGGTTCCTTCCCACTTACCTGGCACTTATCTGGACACAATTGGCGGTGAAGAGACGGTTTGAGGTCCTATCTCTAACCCTTTGGAACAGTTAGGAGCTGTCTAGCTGACCTAGGTGACACTAGACCTAGGCCTGATTGTGCATTTGTGGTTAATTTCATTTGTGTCAAAAGTCTTTTCAATAATCTTTTTGCAAAAGCTCACATCAAAAGAAAAAGGAAAAATCTTTTCAAAACTTGCAACTTGTCGCTAAAGAAATCTTTGCATTCACCTACACTACTTCTTCTCATTGACTTTTTCTTACCTCCACATTCTGTCTTTCATCTTTTGACTACACTAACCCTTTTAGTGTATGTCCGGTTGGACTAGGGACCCTAGCGCCCGATTAGTCCATGTTTCGTTGGTACCGACCGATGAACCTTTCGACTCCGAAGTCGAAATCCTGTCCACTTCTTCACTTTCACCATCACATTCTTCTTCCGAAGCTATGTCAGGATACAATCCTAACAACACCTTACCGACGGGACTGATTCCACCTCCGTTAGGTGCGAATAACCCGAATCACCTGCCTGTTGAAGCGCCCACACGAGTCGCGCTCCAGGATCTCTTCTACCCTGCCCGCACCTCTTTACCTACCTGTCATTCACCCTCACCAGAAAATGGGGACAATTTTGATATCAAACCCCACTTCATCAATATGCTGCCGAAGTTTCATGGTTTGGAATCCGAAGATGCATATATCTTTATCAATAAATTCCAAAACGTTTGCGCTATGATGAAAATGACCCAATTAAGTGATGGCGCTATAAGGCTAAGGGTCATTCCTTTCACCTTATGTGACCTAGCCGAGAAGTGGCTATACAGCACCGCATCACATTCAATTAGAAATTGGGACGAGTTTGTGAAAGCTTTTCTTAAAAAGTTCTATCCTTATCACAAAACTGCTATAATCCGTAATGAGATTATACAATTTTCACATCTTCCTTCCGAACCATTTTGGAAGTGTTTTGAAAGATTCAAAGACCTACTCGTTCAATGCCCTCACCATGGGATTGAAAGTTGGCAACTTTGCCAAACATTATACGAAGGATTGAACCCGGCAACGAAGCAGTTGCTAGAAACCATTTGTCAAGGTCACTTTCTATCCAAGTCTAGTGAGGAAGCGTGGCAGTTTCTTGAGGATTTTAGTGAACAAACAATTCAGTGGGAGAGCACCAAGACCACATTATCATCTTCTTCTATTGGTTAACCTATGGAAGGCATACATCAAGTAGAGATGTCGATTGGTATGAAGGCCGAGATGGCCGCTCTTACGAAAAAGCTAGAAGCGCTTGAGACCAAAATCTCATCGCCTTCTCCTGCCCCTGTTGTGCCTCCATGAACTGTTTGTGCTTGTTGTTCGGATCCATCACATCTCACAGAAGAGTGTCCTTACACTGCATCTACTCAAGGACAGGATCAAATCAATGCTGCCTTTCAGCAACGACAAAGAAACGATCCATACTCTTCAACATACAATCCGGGTTAGAAGAGCCACCCAAATTTCGCTTTGAACCAAAATCAACAATTCCAAGGAAATAACAATTTTCAAAGGCCTCCTCCTCCACAACAACAAGCACCTCCACAAACTCAATTTCAACAACCTTTCCAACAGCAACCTTACCCTAATCAAGTGAACAATTTTGTGCCTAACACTTCTTACCCACCTAATTTTGTTCAACCTAATAATAACAAGGTTAGCTCGCTCGAAAGAAGTCTAGAGGCGTTCCTAAAGCAATCTACACAATCTACAGCAAGATTAGAGATTTCTATTCAATCTTTGGTGCAAAACAGCGCCTCACACGATCAAAGCATCAAATCTATTGAGGCACAAATTGCACAACTCAACGCTGCATTGAAAGAGCGAGAGAAAGGAAAGCTTCCATCTCAACCACTGCCAAATCCCGGTCACGCACATGTTGCATATGAATAGCAGAATCATAACGTAAATGCTGTGACCACGTTGAGATCCGGAAAAGTGTTGCAAAACAATGTGAGTATTAACCATGGCACCCCTGCCGGTGGTCCTTCTTCATCTTCTTCACCTTCTTCTTCTTCTTCTTCTTGGTTTGAGCCCATTCTCCATCTTTCACACGGCTCTACTTCTTCTAGCTCGAATGGACCCACTTCTCACAACACGAACACATCTACACGGGGTTCCGTTCCAACTCAACAATCTGATCCGTAAAAATTGGACTCAACAACCTTTCAAAATGTTCCTTTTCCAAATCGGTTGAGATCCAATAAACCAACTCCACAGATGGAAAAGATTGTAGAGTTGTTCAAACAGGTTAGCATAAATATCCCTCTTTTGGATGCAATCCAACAAGTTCCTTCATATGCAAAAATCTTAAAGGACTTATGCACCAAAAAGAGGAAGTCACAAGTACCAAAGAAATTTTTCATGGCTAGTGCTGTTAGTGATGCTCTTGTCAATTCTTTACCCCCAAAGCACAAGGACCCCGGTTGTCCTACTATTTCGATAACAATAGGGGACAAGAACATCAATAGAACACTGTTAGATCTTGGTGCTGGTATCAATTTGCTACCTTATTCGGTGTACGAACAATTAAGCATTGGAGAGCTTAAGCCCACTCATTGTACTCTTCAAATGGCCGACCGATCAATCACCCATCCTAGGGGAGAGTTGGAGGATATGTTAATTAGAGTAGGGGATTTCATTTTCCCCGTTGACTTTATTTTTATGGATACACAACCTGTCACCAACCCCCGTAATCATATTTCAGTGATACTCGGTTGACCATTCCTCGTGACTTCTAACGCGGTAATCAACTGTCGTAACGGTTCAATGAATCTATCTTTTGGCAATATGACAGTTGAACTCAACATTTTCAAGTTAGGAAGTCAGCCTTGCGAGCCTAATTCTAGCGTACTTGATGTTTGCTTGATCAATGAGATCGCGGAGGAGGACTGTGAGTTCGAAAATTTTATGTTTGATCATAGCAATGTTGACTCCACAAGTACGTTCCTCCTAGAATCCGACACAGCTTTCACGATGGACAAAGATTATGAGTGTTTCACCTTTGTTGACGATCTTGAAGAATCTCCACCCGAGTTGGAGTCTTTTGCTTTTCCAGATGAGTTAGTTGAACCATCCGAGTCGGTTGCGTACACTCGATTTGAACCTTTGATTGAATCCTTCGAGTTTGAAACAGTTACTCCATTGTTACCATCTATTGTTGCACCTCCTAAACTCGAACTAAAGGTTTTGCTGTCGCACCTAAAATATACTTATCTAGGTGAGAATGGGACCTTACCCATTATCATATCTGCCTCTCTAGCTCTCGAGCAAGAGAAGGCTTTTTTAATGGTCTTACATAATAATCGGAAAGCTTTCGGCTGGTCTATGGCGGACATCAAGGGGATTAGTCCCCTCATAGTCGAACATCATAACACTTGATGGATGATGCCAAGCCGGTAAGGGATCCACAAAGACGCCCCAACCCCATTATGAAAGAGGCGGTCAAGAAGGATATTGTTAAATGTCTTGATAGTGGTATCATTTACCCTATCTCGGATAGCCAATGGGTCAGCCTCATTCATGTCGTGCCAAAGAAATCGGGCATCACGGTCATTACCAATGAGGCAAATGAGTTAATTCCTACTCGCACCCAAACTGGGTGGCGAGTTTGCATCGATTGTCGAAAACTCAATGCCGCGACAAGGAAGGACCACTTTCCTTTACCTTTCATTGACCAAATGCTAGAACGATTGGCGGGGCACGAGTTCTACTACTTTTTAGATGGCTATTCCGGCTATAACCAAGTCCCCATAGCCAAAGAGGATCAAGACAAGACCACTTTTACTTGTCCCTTTGGCACTTTTGCTTATCGTCGCATGCCCTTTGGGTTATGCAATGCACCCGTTACATTTCAGCGGTGTATGATGGGGATCTTTTCGGACATGGTTGAGAAGTTTATGGAAATCTTTATGGACGACTTCTCCATTTTTGGTGACTCCTTCAACGAGTGTTTACGACATCTTGACGCAGTTCTTACCCGCTGTAGGGATAAGAATCTAACTTTGAATTGGGAGAAGTGCCACTTTATGGTACGAGAAGGTATTGTCTTAGGACATGTCATCTCGCAAAACGGCATAGAGGTTGATAGAGTGAAAATTGAAGTCATTTTTAATCTTCCTCCTCCTAAATGTGTCAAAGATATCCGAGCTTTCCTTGGCCATGCCGGTTTTTATAGACGGTTCATCAAGGATTTTAGCAAGATTGCTAGACCCTTGACTCTCTTATTGGCCAAGGACACAACATTTGATTTCGACTCAACTTGCATGGAAGCGTTCGAGTCTTTGAAACACTCTCTCATTTCTGCGCCCATTCTTTCATCTCCAAACTGAACGCATCCTTTCGAAATTATGTGCGACGCATCAGATTTTGCCATTGGTGCTGTTCTTGGACAGCATATTAATAAGATGCCGCACGTGATTTATTACACTAGCTGAACACTAAATGAGGCCCAACTAAACTACACAACAATGGAAAAAGAGTTTTTAGCAGTTGTGTTTGCACTTGAAAAATTTCAGCCTTATTTAATCGGCTCTCCAGTTATAGTGTACACGGACCATTCAGCTCTTCGCCACCTTTTTACGAAGAAGGATGCTAAATCAAGGCTAATACGTTGGATCCTCTTGCTACAAGAGTTTGACCTTGTCATAAGGGACAAAAAAGGATGTGAAAACGTAGTGGCTGATCACCTTTCACGACTTCCTTCTTCGCTTACACATGAACTTCCAATCACTAATGTTTTTCCCGATGAGCAACTCTTGACCGTTTCTTGCGAACCATGGTTCCCCGATATTGTAAACTACTTAGCCACCGGCTTGATACCTAAAGATTGGTCGAAACAGGATCTTCGATTCTTGTCCCAAGTAAAGCATTTCTACTGGGATGAACCTTATCTTTTTAAATATTGTTCCGACCAAATCATTCGTCGGTGTATACCGGAAAATGAGGTTAAGAGTGTGCTGTCTTTTTGCCACGATCAAGCATGTGGCGGGCACTTTGGCCCAAAGAAGACAGCCGAGAAAGTTTTGCAGTGTGGTTTCTATTGGCCATGACTCTTCAAGGATGCATATGAATACTGCAAGACTCGCTCCCGGTGCCAACACTTGGGCCGGATATCGTGGAGAAACAAAATGCCGCTCCAACCAATTTTGGTTGTAGATATTTTTGATGTTTGGGGTATAGACTTCATGGGACCATTTCCTAACTCTTTTGGAAATGTGTATATTCTTTTGGCTGTTGACTATGTTTCAAAGTGGGTCGAGGCTGTGCCTATTCGAACGAATGACAACAAGGTTGTCGTTCGATTTCTTAAAGAACACATCTTTTCTCGATTTGGGCACCCTCGTGCGATAATAAGTGATAATGGTTCTCACTTTTTCAATAGGACTTTTGAGTCCTTAATGCGCAAATATTCTATCACCCATAAGCTGTCAACGCCATACCATCCCCAAACATATGGGCAAGCCGAGGTCTCGAATTAGCAAATTAAGCAAATCTTGGAGAAAACGGTTTCTAAAAACCGTAAAGATTGGTCACTCAAATTGATCGATGAACTATGGGCTTTCCGTACTGCATACAAGACCGATCTTGGCATGTCTCTATACCGGCTTGTTTACGGGAAGGCTTGCCACCTCCCAGTAGAAATTGAGCATAAGGCATTTTGGGCTATCAAAGAGTTGAATCTATCTTTAGGAGATGCGGGTAGCAATCGAAAGCTGCAGTTGAATGAACTAGAAGAGCTGCGGGATGAGGCATATGATAATGCCATAATTGCTAAAAACCGAGCTAAGGTGTTCCATGATAAACACCTTTTGCGAAAGACATTTAACCCTAGTCAACAGGTTTTACTCTATGATACTCGGTTACATTATCACCCCGGCAAGCTCCATTCTAGATGGAAAGGACCTTTTGTAGTCTGCACCATTTATCCGCACGGTGCGGTTGATCTTGAGAATCCGGAGGACGGTACGTTATTCAAAGTGAATAGGCATCGATTAAAACCGTTCCTCACAGCGGACCCATCGGAGGAGCTCCTGCTTTTGCAGGAGCCGATCTACACTAATTAATTCTCCTCCACTTTCACCCCCGAATTTCCTTTTTTCCAAAACATTACTTCAAATAAGTTTGGGGGTGTGTACATAATTTGTAGATACATAATTCCAAAATACTATAAAAAAATAAAAAATTTTGAAAAAGAAAAAAATATATATATTATTGGACCTAATTGAAAATTTTCAGAATTAATTAATAACTAACATTTTTTTATTTACAAATAAAACCCTCATTTTTGAGGGTGTTTTTTACAAATAACCATCTTTTCCCCTCTATTTAAAGAGAACAGAGCCCCCCCTCCCGCGCTAACTCTAAATAATTTTTTAGGGTTCCTAGGCACGCTCAAGAGGTTCCACAAGGCATCAACCATGCCAACTTAAAATTTATGTGCCGAGAAACCCTAACCTAGATCGTTAACTAGAGAAAAGGCGAAACTAAATGCAAGCAAACAACTTTGCTACAAATTGAATGGAAATACAACCTTTGTAGATCCGGTCCTCCACTTTTTTAGCTCCGTGTTGACGTCTCTTCTCTGCGATCACCACAATCCCGGACTCTAGCGATGGTTTCGTCAAAGAAATGAGCGGGCTAGGTCGTTGACTTCGATGCCGAAGATGATCTACGTCGAGGCGACTCTAACTCGAGCTCCATCTTCACTAGGTCATAAAACTTATGTAGAAAACACCCCATACAACATAGCAAGTGGTAAAGGATGAAGAAATAGGAAGTGGGTTCACTTTAGAATTGGATTTCTCACTTGGATTCATCACTTAGAAATTTTCGAGAAGAGTTTTCTTTTCTTCATCAAGAAGAAGAAGAAGATGAAAGAAAAAGAATTATGAATATTTTTCAAAAAGAAAATGAAGTGATGGTTATCATAATGCAACCATGGGTGAGGCTAACTCATGTAGAGAGCAAACCCTAGTTTAGGTAATGGTTAGGTTTAAAGGATAAAACAAAATAGTCACTTTTTCAAAGCTTCAACAATAAAACAAAGCAAGCCACCATTTCATTTTAACAAAAATGAATAAAGAAAATAAATAAAACAAATTAAAACTTAACCATTAACCTAAAGATGGTTTAAAGCAAACATACACCCAAGTTTGCATGTATCATCAAACATGATACAATCAAGTGCACAAAAATATATCACATATACTACTTGTGCACATCAAGTGAGAAAATCAATCTTAAGTGAACAAATACTAGTTAATGTAAAGTAATATATCAAATATATAATTATACATTAAATCATTAAATCAACACTTGATTTAATGATCCGGTCATATTGCATATAACCGACTAATATCAATAGTAACAACTTATCGAATCAACACTTGATCCGATAACCCGGCTATATCGCATATAACCGATCAATGTCATTAATCGCGAGAATAGAATTCAGTATCACATACTGGTATTATTCTCGGTCCCACACATATCTCATATGTACTCCTATTTCGTTTCGCTTGAGCCAGGAAACCTCTGTGTAGGACTCTAAAGACTCGTCAATACGCCGGCAGCAGGTGATGATCATATCAAACACCCGCAAGCCGCAAGCGGTCTGCTAAACGTAACGGCCACCCGGGTATTGAGCGATCAGAAGATCAACGAGGAAGCCTGCTCACACTCCTGTGAATCCAACCAGTAACACTTACCGTACAGTCCGGTCTGATCGTCTGATATGTCGCACATCTCGCCTAGGGGTGGTACACGTCAGACCCCAGTAGCTCGATAAGTCGTGTTGATATGAGTCTATAACAGTTCGAGAAACTACTGGTAACACTTACCAGTAAATCTCAGCAACCCTGGCCAGGGATTTCCGGTTATAGCTAATCGAACACAGTGCAACATCAACTCCCTATACCGGGAGAGACGAATCCCCTCCTATCGCTCATTGCCTCCATATGATTCGGGACTGTACCCAAAAACCACCGTTTTGCATGCCCTCTTGGACGCGGTAAGGTGGAAATCAAAGCACAGTGGGAATCACACAAGACTCTATGACGATCTCCGGTCTACAGACTAACCTGTACCAGTGTCACCAGATAACTGCCATCTGACGTGATGTATAATACCATCTGGGAGTTCTCGACGAGTCCGTCCAGTGTACCCAGTCTCCACTAAGCACCCGTATATCATCTCTGATGTCAAACACCAATGGATATGGGATCATCCATCGTCCATCTGTATGGGTCGAGAAGGTATACGCTAGTCTACTCTAGTATATCGATGCCACGTCTTGATACACCCACGACTAGGGACCCTGAAGGATGTAGTTATGGACTACCATGTCCCCATTAGTATGATCCGCATCATAGTCCAGGTAGTCAAGTACACATCCTAAGAGCTTTACCAACATGTAACAGAGAGACAATCAGTGTACACGTTAAGGTAAAGAGCAACCAGATAGCATACTATCATGTCGAGCAAGAAAGTACTCCCTATATATGTCCAAGCATCCACTACAATATACATCCTATGTATAACAATGGCCTCTAGGGCATACATATAACTAACAATCTCCCACTTGCACTAGGGCCATCTGATAGCAGTGGTTGTAGTATCTCATACTCAACCATCCCATAAAAGTCTCTCTCTGGGAAAAGGCCTTTGTGAGTGGATCCGCCGTGTTGTCCTCTGAGTCTACTCTCCTGGCCTCGATCCCTTAGAGATCAACCATCTCCATGATCAGGTGACACTGCCTCAGAATATGTCTGGATCACTGATGGGACGGGCGTTCCTAGGCATAAGCCACAACTCCATTGTCTCACAATGGTAGGAACGAAGTTCATCTAATGAACTAATATACACCCAGACTTCCTCTTTGGTAGCATCTTTGGTAGCGATATATCTAGCCTTTATCGTCTAGTATGCCACGGTATCTAGCTTGGAACTCTTCCAACATGCCGTCCCTTTACTGAGAGTAAATACAATGCCTGTGACTGACATTCAGTCGTTCTTATCACCCTGGAACCCTTCCAGTGATTCTCCCCAGGATCAATTGATACTATCTCACTACAACTAGTGAGTATCCTAACATCCAATTCGATCTATCTCATAGATCCAAAACCTAGGATTTAGGAGATATCACTTTGATCCTATATGGAGAATCCTTGTGATAAGCAGAGATTGACCGAGCGTAACATAGGAAACTCCTTCCCTATCAAGAGTATGTCATCCACGTACTCTATGAGGACCATCACCATACTCCATACTACCTTTTTGTATATACAAGGTTCATCTACCATTTTGATGAAGTCAAACTCTTTGACTACCGCATCAAAATAGACATTCCAACTCCGCGATGCCTGCTTTATCATATAAAACATCTTGCACACGTTTCCGCTGCTCCCACTGTCTACGAAGCCCTCTGGCTGTGTACTTATAGACGCTCTCTTCCAAATCATCATTTAGAAAAGCAGTCATGACACCCAACCACCAGATATCGTAGTCATGGTATGTAGCCGTGGCAAGTAGGATCTGGATGGACTTAAGCATAGCTACTTAGAAAAGGTTTCATCATAATTCACGCCTGGTTGATGACGAAAACCTTTAACAAATCTAGCTTTGAAAGTCTCAACTTTTCCATCTACACCAAGTAATCTTCTCAAGATATACTTGCTCCTGATGGGGATTTAACCCTTTAGATAAAGCAACCAAAGTCCATACTTTGTTGGTGTATAAGGATTCCATCTCAGATTGCTAAGCATCTAGCCTTTCTTACAGAGTCCCACTCCAGATGGCCAGCCCGAAACTAGTTGGGTCATCATCTCATGATGCAATCCCCGCTCCCACTGTCATAGAGAAACCGAAGTATCTCTCAGGTGGGTGAGGAACCCTACTAGATCGGCGGAGAGGCTGAGGTTTGTTGGAAACTGTTGAATCCTTCGGTTCTACCAAATCATCAGCTGCAGTTTGTATAGCTGGAACATTTCCAGTTCTACATAAAAGACCTTTCCTCGAGCTTGTCCGGATTTTGCCTTTTAGACATAGGCTGGACAACCCTAAATCTTAACTGACTTAAGAGATGGGCTCTTCCGTTACCATATCTTATATGGAGTGGTAGGCATATAATTTGATCAGAACCTTATTCAATAGGTATGCAACTTCTCAAGTGCATAACTCCCAAAAGGAAATAGGTAACTCAGTAGTACTCATCATAGAGCACACCATATCAAATAGGGTGTTATTGCTCCGCCCCGATATACCATCGTGCTATGGTGTATACAGAGGAGTAATGTTGAGAGAGAATCTCATTCTCCTTTAGAATAGTCCAGGAATTCCATGCACAAGTATTCTCCTCCTTGATCGCATCAAAGGACATAATACTTATACCCGTTTTGGTTCTCTACTTCTAACTTATATTCTGTGAATATCTCAAAAGTTTTGGACTTATGTTTCAACAGGAACATATGTCAGAATCTTGAGAGATCATCAGAGAACGTAATGAAGTACAAAGGACCGGTCTTGGCATGTGTAGACAAGGGACCTTTATACATCAACATGAATCATCCCAAGAGTTTACTAACTCTTTCACTGTTTCCAATAAACAGAGCTATGGTAATCTAATCTTTGTGACATGACTGGCAAGTTTTACAAGATGTAAATTCAAATAAATTTAAATATGCATCTATATGTAACTTAGCTAGTCGGGTCGCATTGATATGACCTAGTCTACAATGCCTCAAGAAGGATCCGTTCATTTCTGAACTCTTCCTCTTGTGCGTGTTCTGTATACTATGAACTGTAGTTTGATTTATAACGGCAATGCTTTCAGATAACGTGCCTGAACCGATCAACTCTTGATATAGGAAATGTTCAAAACATTATCCAACAATACAAAATTATATCCTTTCTTTATTAATAAAGAGACTGATATGATTTTGTATATCAGGTTCGGTATCTAATAACATTCGTTCAGAATCAATGTATTGGTAATACAGGGTGACAGTGACCAACAGACTTGGCTGCAACACTTGTCCCATTTTCTGTCTCATGAAACTTATCACACGTTCTCAGTTCTTTACCTATCTGTAGCCCATGTAACAAATTACATATTCGGGATCCTGATTCGGTATCTTATATCCAGGACGTAAAAAATACTGAGAAACAGTTCTGTATAATGAACACACCCGAAGATGATGCATCAGCATGCACTCTCTTTGTTTGGGCGGTATGGGAATTCTGGTAATCCCCTATTTCCTGCTCTGTCTTATAACAATTATAAGTTGGAGAGGGACCAACATTCCCCAGCTCAGTATAACAAGCGGGTTCGGTCAATACATCCGTATTATTATCTTAATTAAGGCGTGATATGGTCTCTATCTGGAGAGAGAGAGAAGAAAACACTCAGCGTATGCTCTTGCAAGAATAGATTGGTTATTATTTTATCTAGTCAGGATAGCTCCCACTGTTTTTATCAAATCTTCCTTCAAACCCTAAAAGGAAAGACTAGCCGGGATTAATTACACACTACATGTTCTCCAATCTTTCAGCCAGGCCAGTGTCGGAACTTTGAGGGAGGTCCCCCGTGCTTTCACACGAACCTAATTAATGCAAACCTTATTTTCCCAGAGGCGTAACCTCGTTAACACCTTTCTAGACACCTACTTGATCGGCTAATTGTAATGTGTAAAACTCTTCCAGGAGTAACTCTTCCTCGCAGCGGGTATCGGGATCCAACTATCTCATAGAAGGTATGCAATCTCATTGCAAATTTCAACACTTGAAATTCCCGATAATTTTGCCCCTAGCACCCTATGACTTTGACGGAGGTCAACAAACCATAGGCTACTAGTCAAGTTCAACCCGTCATTTCTTAATTGAATCAAACCCACCCGCACGACCTTTGACGGAGGTCAATAAGGTCGCACGACTACCCTAATCCAATCTGCATCATATGCATAAGCAGATAAATACTAGTTAGCTACCGCACACTACGCCTTGACGAAGGTCAACAAACGTAGGACGAATATAAGTAGGACTTATCTGAAATGACGGGGGGCTACGACAGGTTTTTCTGAAAACCTATTGCGTAATGAACTTGATATCTTTGTAGAATCAAATGATTTTAAAATTGAGTGTTTTTGAGGCTTTTCTAGTTTTGCTAAAGGGGTCACTCCCGGTGAAGGGATCGTCGGCCCTTTCCTCGTCGAATGAGGTGCGGGATATATCATATATATCACTATGCAAAGCAAAAACTATAGAAGCAATCAAAAGACAAACCGAGTGTTGTAGCATCTACCAGTTATTGCTAAAGAGGTCACTCCCGGTGAATAGATCTCGGCCCTTTCCTTATCGAATAAGGTGCAGGATGTTCTACAAGGAACACCGCGATGCAAAGCAAGAACTGTAGCTACCTGGTTTTGAAAATTCGATTCTACAACATCTTTAGGTTTCTTTTCTTTCATTAATCACATTAATGAAGTCCCATCATTTTAAATTCACCTAAATATCACAGATAAATATAACGTAAGCTTATGCCATCCGGATTCGCCTCGATGTCCCGTCTGCACCGTTAGGTTAGGTAACTAACGCCAGAACGAGGCAGGGCTAGCGCGGGTGTAAAACATAAGCAACGTCTATATAATATATCATATATACTATATACAATATCTATCTGAACATATCACATAATCACATCACAGATAACGCAGCAAAAAATA
The DNA here is from genome assembly GCA_030015575.1 of Agapanthus africanus. Taxonomy (NCBI): domain Eukaryota; kingdom Viridiplantae; phylum Streptophyta; class Magnoliopsida; order Asparagales; family Amaryllidaceae; genus Agapanthus; species Agapanthus africanus. Next base: position 303,586,335 of record JASDDO010000016.1, on the reverse strand, counting down.
TCATATAAAATATTGGATATACTAGGACGTCCGTGTTTTATTTTGAGCCTGAATAAAACACGGATTCCACGGTCGTGATGAATAGCCAAACCCACACCCATAGACCCCTACGAGAGCGGCAAGCAACCCTACCAATTCTAGGGTTAAGAGACCCGGACTCGACTCCTCGAGATGGTCTCCCACTGGACCCTAGAACCCGGTTACTTGTGCTCCCCTCCTTGGGTCTATCCTAATGCGGAAAAGTAAATAATATCCAAAAGGTGACATCTTCCGGAACCTGGAAGTGCCCCAATAAAAGAATATTACATACAAGTTTTTACATGAATGAAAATGAAAAAACACTCATCTCACATAAAACCCCCCGGCTATTCAAACACGACGATCCAATATAACATATCCAGCAACAAATAACATCACATGTCATCAACGTAAGTAAGTATGCATACACCGATTGTCGTCGACGTATAGCAACGACAATCCGTAATACCACTACATACTACACTTACGGTCACAGAAAAGAAAGTGTAAAACCACAACAGTTGGAATCCGCAAACTCTTTAGACATCGCATGCCTAATCAGATGAATTCCTTAGACATCGCATGCCAAACAATTATAAACCCCGTATTTTAGTCTCATTATCGAAAACACTTTTCAATATCAAGTCGGGCAATTCAACAAGATTCCCGACATTTTGATCGAATGCTCGTCGCAAACTTTAGTAGGCGGCCGCACCCCCGATGCCGTCGACGAAGTGCACTAAGGCGGAACACCGCTGCCGCGAGCACCCGAACGGATGCTTTCGGCGACGGGGTTCTCCTACAGTCACTTGGTCGGGGCTATAGGGCATGGCTATCTATTAAGTTTACCCGGCGAGTATCCGCGTACGCTACGTGATTGCGACGGACTTTTGATCACATCAAAATTCCATGGCAACCGATTAATTGAGACTGAACTGCTAGATTTATAACATTCAAATCAGTTATCTCATAACTCCTTGTGAATTCCAAATATTGTATCACATTCAAGATAAATAGAAAAATGTTAAACTTTTCAATCGAACAATCAAACACCCAAGTTTTCCCGAAACAGCTCAACACATGAAATAAGTTTAAAAAACATTCACTTCATGCCTCAGTACTAATGGTCCAGCCGTAGAAGGGTCAAGCCAACGCCTCACATGTGGCACGCCGTACTGCCCCAAACCCTAAGGTTCAAAGGGCAGTTCAAGACGGTCACATAATCGAGTTAAGGTTTGTTGTCTTCTAGAGGGACCATCGCGTTACTTGCACTACTTAGAACGTTCTTAAACCACTGAAAAATCCAACACTTGGAAATTTTCCGGCAGGGGAAAAAGTGGGTATTTATATCCGGTCGAACTTTTTAACAGTTTCTAAAATATCCGGAAAAACATAAACGAAATTAAATTATCCGATCGAATTAACGATTCACCAATAAAACCCTAGAAAACTTAACACTTGAGTGGAATTAAAAAATTCCCATAAAAAATTGCCAAGAAAGGACCTAAGAATAAATATATGAAATTTCAGGGACTAAGTCTAAATTTTGGCCGCGAAAACGCCGCCAAACCCTTGATTTCGCCGCGGTTCCGCGGTCAAATTATTGACTTAGTAGACCGTACTTCACAGTAATTCTTAGTTTTTCCTGCTTGTTTTTCTGAGTATTTTTAATTCACAAAAATCCACTGTTTTGAAAAATGTACAGAGAAGGGTTTCGTCGGGGTTTACGGGTTCGATCGAACTTTTAACTTCGTCTACACTTCGCCTAAATCTCTAGCTAGGCTCTGATACCACTGTAGGGTTCCTAGGCACGCTCAAGAGGTTCCACAAGGCATCAACCATGCCAAATTAAAATTTATGTGCCGAGAAACCCTAACCTAGATCGTTAACTAGAGAAAAGGCAAAACTAAATGCAAGCAAACAACTTTGCTACAAAGTGAATGGAAATACAACCTTTGTTGATCCGCTCCTCCACTTCTTTAGCTCTGTGTTGACGTCCCTTCGCTGCGATCACCACGATCCCGGACTCTAGCGATGGTTTCGTCAAAGAAATGAGCGGGCTAGGTCGTTGACTTCGATGCCGAAGATGATCTACGTCGAGGCGACTCTAACTCGAGCTCCATCTTCACTAGGTCATAAAACTTATGAAGAAAACACCCCATACAACATGGCAAGTGGTAGAGGATGAAGAAATAGGAAGTGGGTTCACTTTAGAATTGGATTTCTCACTTGGATTCATCACTTAGAAATTTTCAAGATGAGTTTTCTTTTCTTCATCAAGAAGAAGAAGAAGATGAAAGAAAAAGAATTATGAATATTTTTCAGAAAGAAAATGAAGTGATGGTTATCATAATGCAACCATGGGTGAGGCTAACTCATGTAGAGAGCAAACCCTAGTTTAAGTAATGGTTAGGTTTAAAGGATAAAACAAAATGGTCACTTTTCAAAGCTTCATGAAGCTTCAACAATAAAACAAAGCAAGCCACCAATTCATTTTAACAAAAATGAATAAAGAAAATAAATAAAACAAATTAAAACTTAACCATTAACTTAAAGATGGTTTAAAGCAAACATACACCCAAGTTTGCATGTATCATCAAACATGATACAATCAAGTGCACAAAAATATATCACATATACTACTTGTGCACATCAAGTGAGAAAATCAATCTTATGTGAACAAATACTAGTTAATGTAAAGTAATATATCAAATATATAATTATACATTAAATCATTAAATCAACACTTGATTTAATGATCCGGTCATATTGCATATAACCGACTAATATCAATAGTAACAACTTATCGAATCAACACTTGATCCGATAACCCGGCTATATCGCATATAACCGATTAATGTCACTAATCGCAAGAATAGAATTCAGTATCACATACTGGTATTATTCTCGGTCCTGCACATATCTCATATGCGCTCCTATTTCGTTTCGCTTGAGCCAGGAAACCTCTGTGTAGGACTCTAAAGACTCGTCAATATGCCGGCAGCAGGTGATGATCATATCAAACACCCACAAGCCGCAAGCGGACTGCTAAACGTAACGGCCACCCGGGTATTGAGCGATCAGAAGATCAACGAGCAAGCCCGGTCACACTCCTGTGAATCCAACCAGTAGCACTTACCGTACAGTCCGGTCTGATCGTCTGATATGTCGCATATCTCGCCTAGGAGTGGTAAACGTCAGACCCCAGTAGCTCGATAAGTCGTGTTGATATGAGGTCTATAACAGTTCGAGAAACTACTAGTAACACTTACCAGTAAATCTCAGCAACCCTGACCAGGGATTTCCGGTTATAGCTAATCGAACACAGCGCAACATCAACTCCCTATACCGGGAGAGACGAATCCCCTCCTATCGCTCATTGCCTCCATGTGATTCGGGACTGTACCCAAAAACCACCATTTTGCACGCCCTCTTGGACGTGGTAAGGTGGAAATCAAAGCACAGTGGGAATCACACAAGACTCTATGACGATCTTGGGTCCACAGACTAACATGTACCAGTGTCACCAGAGAACTGCCATCTGACGTGAGGTATAATACCATCTGGGAGTTCTCGGCGAGTCCGTCCAGTGTACCCAGTCTCCACTGAACACCCGTATATCATCTCTGATGTCAAACACCAATGGATATGGGATCATCCTGTTAGTTATATGTATGCCCTAGAGGCCATTATTGTGCATTGGATGTATATTGTAATGGATGCTGGGACATATATAGGTAGGACTTTCTTGCTCGATATGATAGTACGCTATATGGTTGCTCTTTATCTTAACATGTATACTTTCTGTCTCTCTGTTACATGTTGATAAAGCCCTTAGGATGAGTACTCGACTTCCAGGACTATGATGTAGATCATATTAGTAGGGCCTGGGTAGTCCATGAGTACATCCTTCAATGTTCCTAGTTGTGGGAATATCAAGACGGGGCATCGATATTCCAGAATAGACTAGCGTATATCTTCTCGACCCATGTGATGGGCGATGGATGATCCCATATCCATTGGTGTTTGACATTAGAGATGGTATGCGGGTGCTCAGTGGAGACTGGGTACACTGAACGGACTCGCCGAGAACTTCCAGATGGTATTATACCTCACGTCAGATGGCAGTTCTCTGGTGACACTGGTACAGCTTAGTCTGTTGACCCGAGATCGTCATAGAGTCTTGTGTGTCTCCCACTGTGCTTTGATTTCCACCCTACTATGGCTCTACTGAGTCGTGCAAACAGGTGGTTTTTGGGTACAGTCCCGATTCACATGGAGGCAATGAGCGATAGGAGGGGATTCGTCTCTCCCGGTATAGGGGGTTGATGTTGCGCTATGCTTGACTGGCCATAACTGGAAATCCGTGGCCAGGGTTGCAGTGATCTACTGGTAAGTGTTATCAGTAGTTTCACACATGTTATGGACCTCACGTCAGCATGACTTATCAAGCTATTGGGGTCTGACGTTTACCACCCCTAGACGAGATATGCGACAAATCAGACAAACAGACCGGACTGTACGGTAAGTGTTGCTGGTTGGATTCACAGGAGTGTGAGCGGGCTTGCTCATCGATTTTCTGATCGCTCAATACCCGGGTGGCCGATACGTTTAGCAGACCGCTTGCGGCTTGTGGGTGCTTGATATGATCATCATCTGCTGCCAGCGTATTGACGAGTCTTTAGAGTCCTACACAGAGGTTTCCTGGCTCAAGCGAAACGAAATAGGAGCGCATATGAGATATGTGCGGGACCGAGAATAATGCGTGTATGTGATACCGTATTCCATTCTCGCGATGAATGTATCGATTGGTTGTATGCGATATAACCTAGTTATCGAATCAAGGATTGATTCGATAAGCCGATACATTGGATATTAGTCGGTTTTATGCGATATGACCGGATCGTTAAATCAAGTATTGATTTAATGATTTAATGCATAATTATATATTTGATATATTACTTTGCATTAACTAGTATTGGTTCATTTTAAATGGATTTTCTCACTTGAAATACACAAGTTGTTTATGTGATATACTTTTGTGCACAAGATTGTATCATGTTTGATGATACATGCAAACTTGGGTGTGTATGATTAAACCATGGTTATCTTAATGGTTAGGGTTTTGATTTACTTATCTATTTATTTTTATTAATTCATTTTAAGGCAAGAATAAAATGGTGGCTAGTTTTTGTTTCTTTCATGAAACTTCATGAAGCTTTGAAGCTTTGACCATTTTGTCTCTTAGCCTTAACCTAACCATTAAGCCTAACCTTAGTTTATTCTCTACACCTAACTATGGTTGCAAATATGATAAGTATCATTTTATTTCCTATTTTTCAAGTACTTATCATATTTCTTTTCTTCTTCTTCTTCTTCTTCTTCAACAATGAAGAAAACTTGCAACCATTAATGGCAACATGAGAAAAAGAGTGAGAAATCCAATTCTAAAGTGAATCCACTTCCTATTTCTTCATCCTCTACCACTTGCCAAGTAGTATAGGGTGTTTTCTTCACAAGTTTCATGACTTGGTGAAGTTGGAGCTTGATCTTGAGTTGCCTCGACGTAGATCATCTTCGGCATCGAAGTCGACGACCTAGCCCGATCTTTACTCCGATGAAACCACCGCGAGAGTCTAGGATTCCAATGGGTACAGCGGAGGGACGTCATCACGGAGCTAGAGAGGTGGAGGACCGGATCTACAAAGGTTGTAGCCCCTTTCCTTTAAGTTGAAGTTGTTTACTTGCATCTTTATCGCCTTATCATCTAGTTAACGATCTGTATTAGGGTTTGTAGGCACATGAAAAATTTGAATTGGGCATGTTTGATCTGTTGTGAGAGCTCATTAGTGTGCCTAGGAACCCTTCAGTGGTATCAGAGCCTAACTAGAGCCTTAGGCGATGCGTAGACGGAGTTAGAAGTCCGATCGAACCGAAACCCTAATGTAAAATTGCTCTCTATACATTTTTTGAAATCGGGGATTTTTGAGAATTAAAAATTCTTAAAAAATTCAGTAGGAAGTTTTAAGAATTATGGTGCAAAACGAGCTCTTGAATCATCTAAACCGCCGCGGAACAGCGGCAGAAGCATGGCTTCTGCGGCGGTTCCGCGGCCGTATGGTCACATTTCCCAATCACTTTTGCACAGTAATTCCTATATTTTGGTGCTAGATTTTCTGGGATTTTTTAAATATCACTCAAGAGTTGAGTTTTCTGGGTTGTATTGGGAGTTCGGAGATTCGATCGGATTGTCTAATTTTGTCTGTGTTTTTTTTTTCCGGGTATTTTTAGAGCATGTTAAAAAGTTCGACCGGATATAAATACCCACTTTTTCCCCTGCCGGGAAAATTCCAATTGTTGGATTTTTCCGTAGTTTAATGACGTTCTACGTAGTGCAAGTAACGCGATGGTCCGTCTAGAAGACAACAAACCTTAACTCGATTATGTGATCGTCTTGAACTGCCCTTTGAACCTTAGGGTTTGGGGCAGTACGACGTGCCACATGTGAGGTGTTGGCTTGACCCTTCTACGGCTGGACCGTTGGTACTGAGGCATGAACTGAATGTTTTTAAACTTATTTCATATGTTAAGCTGTATCGGGAAAACTTAGGTGTTCGATTGTTCGATCGGAAAATTTAACATTTTCTATTTATCCGGAATGTGATACAATACTTGGAATTCACAAGTGGTTATAAGATAACTAATATGAATGTTATAAACATAGCACTTTAGTCTCACTTGATCGGTTGCCACGGAATTTTGATGTGATCAAAAGTCCGTCGCAATCATGTAACGTACGCGGATACTCGCCGGATAAACTTAATAGACTGCTACACCCCATAGCCTCGACCAAGTGACTGTAGGAGAACCCCGTCGCCGAAAGCATCCGTTCGGGTGCTCACGGCAGCGATGTTCCGCCTTGGTGCACTTCGTCGACGACATCGGGGGTGCGGCCGTCTATTGAAGTTTGCGACGAGCATTCGATCAGGATGTCGGGAATATTGTTGAATTGTCCGACTTGATATTGAAAAGAGTTTTCGATAATGAGACTAAAATGCGGGGTTTATAAGTGTTAGGCATGCGATATCTAAGGAATTCATTTGATTAAGCATGCGATGTCTAAAGCGGTTGCGGATTCCAACTGTTGTAGTTTTATACTTTCTTTTCTGTGACCGTAAGTGTAGTATCTAGTGGTATTGCCAATTGTCGTTGCTATACGTCGACAACAATCGGTGTATGCATACTTACTTACGTTGATGACATGTGATGTTATGTGTTGCTGGATATGTTATATTGGATCGTCGTGTTTGAATAGCCGGGGGGTTTTTATGTGAGATGAGTGTTTTTCATTTTCATTCATGTAAAAACTTGTATGTAATATTCTTTTATTGGGGCACTTCCAGGTTGCGGAAGATGTCACCTTTTGTATATTATTTACTTTTCCGCATTAGGATAGACCCAAGGAGGGGAGCACAAGTAACCGGGTTCTAGGGTCCAGTGGGAGACCATCTCGAGGAGTCGTGTCCGGGTCTCCTAACCCTAGAATTGGTAGGGTTGCTTGCCGCTCTCGTAGGGGTCTAGGGGTGTGGGATTGGCTATTCATCACGACCGTGGAATCCGTGTTTTATACTGGCTCGTCTTAAAACACGAACGTCCTAATATATCTAATATTTCATATGATATTTTCTGCTGTGTTATCTGTGATGTGATCATGTGATATGTTCAGATAGATATTATATATAGTATATATGATATATTATATAGACGTTGCTTATGTTTTACACCCGCGCTAGCCCTGCCTCGCTCTGGCGTTAGTTACCTAACCTAACGGTGCAGACGGGGCATCGAGGCGAATGCGGATGGTATAAGCGTACGTTATATTTATCTGTGATATTTAGGTGGACTTAAATGATGGGATATTCATTAATGAGATTAATGAAAGAAAATAAACCTAATTGTTGTTGTGGAATCGAATTTCAAAAATAAAACAGGTAGCTACAGTTCTTGCTTTGCATCGCGGTGTTCCTTATAGAACATCCTGCACCTTATTCGATGAGGAAAGGACCGAGATCCCTTCACCGGGAGTGACTCCTTTAGCATTAACTGGCAGATGCTACACACTAGGTTTGTCTTTTGATCGCTTCTATAGTTTCTGCTTTGCACAGTTATATATATGATATGTCCCGCACCTCATTCGACGAGGAAAGGGCCGACGATCCCTATACCGGGAGTGACCCCTTTAGCAAAACTAGAAAAGCCTAAAAAACATTCTATTTAAAAACCATTTGATTCCGCAACGAGATCAAGTTCAAAGCATTAAAGGTTTTCTTAAAAACCATTCACAACCCTCCGTCATTTTAGGAAGTAGAGTACTTAGTATTCGTGCTACGTTTGTGGACCATAGCCGAGGCATAGTGTACGGTAGCTAAGTGATGTCTTCCTACACCGCATATGATGCGATTAGTTAGGACAGTCATGTGGCTTTGTTGACCTTAGCTAAGGGTCATGTGGGTGGGTCTAACTAATCACGAAATGACGGGTAGAACTTGACTAGTACTTATGATTTGTTGACCTTAGCCAAGGTCATAGGTGCTAGGGGTAAAAACCATTATCGGGAGTTTCAAGTGTTGAAACTTGCAATGAGATTGCATACCTTCTATATGATAGTTGGATCCCGATACCCACTGCGAGTAATTGTTACTCCTGGGAGAGTTTTGCACTTTGCAATTAGCCGATCAAGTAGGTGTCTAGAAAGGTGTCAACGAGGTTATGCCTCTGGGAAAACGAGGTTTACATTAATTAGGTTCGTGCGAAAGCACGGGGGACCATCCTCAAAGTACCGACACTGGCCTGGCTGAAAGATTGGTGAACTTGTAGAGTGTAATTAATTCCGGCTAGTCTTTCCTTTTAGGGTTTGAAGGAAGATTTGATAAAAACAGTGGGAGCTATCCTAATTAGATAAAATATATAACCAATCTAATCTTGCAAGAGCGCACGCAGAGCGTTTTCTTCTCTCTCTCTCCAGGCAGCGACCATATCACGCCTTAATCAAGCTAATAATATGGATGTACTGACCGAACCTGCTTGTTATACTGAGCTGGGGAACGTTGGTCCCGCTCCAACTTATAATTGTTATAAGGCAGAGCAAGAAATAGGGGAATACCAGAATTCCTATGCCGCCCAATCGAAGAAAGTGCATATGATGCATCTCCTTCGGGTGTGTTCATTACAAAGAACTGTTTCTCAGTATCCTCTGCATCCTGAGTATTTGATACCGGATCAGGATCCCAGATATGTAATCTGTTACATAGGGCTACAGAAAGATAGAAAACTGAGAACGGGTGATAAGTTTCATGAGACAGAAAATGGGGCAAGTGTTGCAGCCAAGTCTGTTGGTTACTGTCACCCTGTATTACCAATACATTGATTCTAAACAAATGTTATTAGATACCGAACCTGATACACAAAATCATATCAATCTCTTTATTTATTAAATAAATGATAAAATTTTGTATTGATGGATAATGTTTTGAACATTTCCTATATCAAAAGTTGATCGGTCCAGGCACGTTATCTAAAAGCATTGATGTTCTAAATCAAACTACAGTTCCTAATATACAGAACACACACAAGAGGAAGAGTTCAGAAATGAACGAATCCTTCTTGAGGCATTGTAGACTAGGTCATATCAATGCGACCCGACTGGCTGAAGTTACATTTTAGATGCATATTTAAATCAGTTTGAATTTACATCTTGTAAAACTTGCCAGTCATGTCATAAAGATTAGATGACCATAGCTCCGTTTACTAGAAACAGAGAAAGAGTTAGTAAACTCTTGGGACTGATACATGATGATGTATGTAAGGTCTCCTGTCTACACATGCCAGGAATAGTTCTTTATACTTCATTACGTTCTCTAATAATCTCTCAAGATTCAGACATATGTTCCTGTTGAAACACAAGTCCGAACCTTTTGAGATATTCACAGAATATAAGTTAGAAGTAGAGAACCAAAATATGGGTATAAGTATTATGTCCTATGACAAGATCAAGGAGGAGAATACCTGTGCATGGCATTCCTGGACTATTCTAAAGGAGAATGAGATTTTCTCTCAGTGTTACTCCTCTGAATGCACCACAGCACATCGGTGTATCAGGGCGGAGCAATGAGCACCCTATATGATATGGTGTGCTCTATGATGAGTATTACTGAGTTACATGTTTCTTTAAGGGGGTTGTGCACTTGAGAAGCTGCATACCTATTGAATTAGGTTCGAATCAGATCACTGCCTACCACTCCATATAAGATATGGTATGGGAAGAGCCTATCTCTTAAGTAAGTTAAGATTTAGGATTGTCTGGCCTATGTCAAAAGCAAAATCCGGACAAGATCGAGGCAAGGTCAGTTCTGTAGAATTGGAAAGGTTCCAGCTATACAAAACTGCAGCTGATGATTTGACAGAACCAAAGGATTCAATAGTTCCCGACGAACCTCAGCCTCTTCGCCGATCTGGCAGGGTTCCTCATCCGCCTGAGAGATACCTCGGTTTCTCGATGACAGTGGGAGCGAGGAATGCATCATGAGATGATGACCCAACTAGTTTCGAGCAGGCCATCGAGAGTAAGGACTCTGTAAGAATGGCTGGATGCTTAGCGATCTGGGATGGAATCCATGTACACCAGCGAAGTATAGACTTTAGCTGCTATAACTAAAAGGTTAAATCCCCATCAAGAGCAAGTATATCTTGAGAAGATTACTTGGTGTAGATGCAAAGGTTGAGACTTTAAAAGCTAGACTTGTTAAAGGTTTTCGTCATCGACCAGGCATGGATAATGATGAAACCTTTTCCAGTGGCTATGCTTAAGTCCATCCGAATCCTACTTACCACGGCTACATACCATGACTATGATATCTGGTGGTTGGGTGGCATGACTGCATTTCTAAATACTGATTTAGAAGAGAACGTCTATAAGAACACAGCCAGAGGGCTTTGTAAACAGTGGGAGCAGCGAAAACGAGTGCAAATTGCTTTACATAATAAAGCAGGCATCGCGGAGTTGGAACGTCTATTTTGATGTGATAGTCAAAGTGTTTGACTTCATCAAAATGGTAGATGAATCTTGTATATACAAAAAGGTAGTAGGGAGTATGGTGGTGATCCTCGTAGAGTACGTAGATGACATACTCTTGATAGGGAAGGAGTTTCCTATGCTACGCTCGGTCAATCTCCTCTTATCACAAGGATTCTCCAAATAGGATAAAGGTGAATCACTGGAAAGGTTCCAGAGTGATAAGGACAACTGAATGTCAGTCGTAGGCATTGTCTTTACCCTCAGTAAAGGGACGGTATGTTGGAAGAGTTCCAAGCTAGATACCGTGGCAAACTAGACGATAAAGGCTGGTAATATCGCTATTAAAGATACTACCAAAGAGAAAGTTTGGGTGTATATTGGTTCATAAGATGAACTAGGTTCCTACCATTGTATGATGATGGAAGTGTGGCTTTGGCCAAGGAACCATGGTCCCATCAGTGACCTAGACATATTCTGAGGCAGCATCACCTGATCATGGAGATAGATGATCTCCAGGGTGATTGAGGTTAGCAGAGTAGACTCAGAGGACAACACGGCGGATCCACTCACAAAGGCTTTTTCCCAGAGAGAGACTTATATGGGATGGTTGAGTATGTGATACTGCAACCACTGCTACAGATGGCCCTAGTGCAAGTGGGAGATTGTTAGTTATATGTATGCCCTAGAGGCCATTATTGTGCATTGGATGTATATTGTAATGGATGCTGGGATATATATAGGTAGGACTTTCTTGATCGACATGATAGTACGCTATCTGGTTGCTCTTTATCTTAACATGTATACTTTATGTCTCTCTGTTACATGTTGATAAAGCCCTTAGGATGACTACTCGACTTCCAGGACTATGATGTAGATCATACCAGTGGGGCATGGGTAGTCCATGAGTACATCTTTCAATGTTCCTAGTCGTGGGAATATCGAGACGGGGCATCGATATTCCAGAATAGACTAGCGTATATCTTCTCGACCCATGTGATGGGCGATGGATGATCCCATATCCATTGGTGTTTGATATCAGAGATGGTATGCGGGTGCTCAGTGGAGACTGGGTACACTGAACGGACTCGCTGAGAACTCCTAGATGGTATTATACCTTACGTCAGATGGCAGTTCTCTGGTGACACTGGTACAGCTTAGTCTGTTGACCTGAGATCGTCATAGAGTCTTGTGTGTCTCCCACTGTGCTTTGATTTCCACCCTACCACGGCTCTACTGAGTCGTGCAAACAGGTGGTTTTTGGGTACAGTCCCGATTCATATGGAGGCAATGAGCGATAGGAGAGGATTCGTCTCTCCCGGTATAGGGGGTTGATGTTGCGCTATGCTCGACTGGCCATAACTGGAAATCCCTAGCCAGGGTTGCAGTGATCTATTGGTAAGTGTTATCAGTAGTTTCACACATGTTATGGACCTCACGTCTGCATGACTGTTCATCACAGAAAACTGCATTTTATACCGCCCATTCTTATGCTCGTTTGTTTATAGGCAGGTGCTTTTAATCCGTGTTTGCTACATATTTACAGGCTACAGGTTCCTGGTCCAAAATAATGCAAATGATACAAAATCTCTACTGTTACGCCAAAATCCAGGACATCTGTTGCCAGCAGAAAAAAGCCGGGTTCCGATCATCCGTATCCGTCCAGTGCCGCGTACCTGTTGCAGAGACAAGACAAATGACAGTGGTCATTCATGTCTCAGACAAGCACAAAGCACGAGAGGGGCATCACAAAGCACGAGAGGGTCAAACACAAAGCACGAGAGGGACAAGCACAGAGCACGAGAGGGTATGGTGCATTCAATGCATAAAGTGTTGATGTGATTCAAAAATTCAAAAATTCAAACTTCCCTCCAAATTTTGGATGAATTCAAATTCAAATTAAAGGAAAGGTCTCTTCCTTTGCCTATAAAAGCAAACCATGGGCAAAGGAGAAGGAAGTCCAATTTTTCCATACATTGTATCATTCTTTTGCTTAGCTTCCCCTTGAGATCCTTGCCTTCTCTTGATCTTTCAACCTCTTCATTGAGCTTGAAGGTTTAAGGGTTGGTTATTGATCTCAAAGGTTGTATCATCTTGGAATCAATAAAGTCTTCTCTTTTGTGCTTCATTCACCATGAGTTCTTTGCCTCTTCTTGATCTTGCAACCTCTTAATTGAGCTTGCAAGTTTAAGATTTGGTTATTGAACCCATGTCTTGTATTTGGTTCTATGGTTCTTATTGTTATTTTCTTGCTTATTTATTTCTTGCTTTTTATTACCTTGCTTTACTTTCATGCACTTAAATTCCATGCACTCACTTGTAATCTTTTCTTTTCTTTGTTCTTTTCTTTTGATCTTCTTTGTTCTTTTTGTGAATGGTTGTAATTATTGTTGTTGTTAAGAATCAATACGATATTGTAAGTTAACGTTTCTTTGCTCATTTTCTTTTCCCGTTATTTTCCATTGAACTCCGCCCAAACGATACGCAAGCGCTCCGTTAGGCACCCTACCTTAACAAGGTAACGGTGATTCCTAACCGCGACCGATTGTGTTCGGTTTGGCCGGAGGCGAAAGCAAGAGACAAGAACGGAAGGACAAGGGTAAATAAGCCGGATTCCACGAATACCGCGCTTAAATCCCCTAATCTACGTTGTTGCCGATTGCTCTAGCTTCAATTGGTTAAGACTCGGCTCAAAGGTTTTAAGTACGGATTTCTTTAGCTTACAATCTCGTATCTTTTTCTTAACAACTTTATACTTGCAAATAAAACACATAGGTTAGACTTGAACAAACACATACAAATTCTTTATTGACTCGTCTAAAACTCGAACGGACATACAACCATCTCCCTGTGGATCGACCCGTGCTCAACCGGCTAGCTGCATAGCAACACCGTCCTGATCGCGGTAAACTTTAGAACTTTGAACATCCGACACGCCAAAAGCGTGCGATTAAATGGCGCCGTTGCCGGGGAAGACTTTAGGGTAGCGTCAAGCCAACAGATGATGGATTTGAATGCGTCCATGGCCGCTCTCATACAACCTACTGACCCGGTAGCTAGTTTCCAACTAGCTCCTAATTTTCCAATGTATGATGAGGCGGCTGGACAGGCTGTGAATTTGAGTGGTGAGAGTGAGCTGTACCCCCTTCCAAGTCAAACCTACACGCCACAAATTGAATCCTACAACTCCGGTTTTGAATGTTTATCTAATGTTCCCAACGATTCACCAATTAAAGGTAGAATGATTAATGAGTTGTGCGACTTTATAGTATTTGATTTACCCGATTGTGAAGGGACCTTGCCAAGTGAAACCACACCCAATCCTTTTGACCTCTACACCTCCATCTTAGAACCAGAATCGATTGAAATCCATGCTTTTGATGAGGTGTCTGAGAAAATTGACTTTCACTTGATTGAGGATATTGACGCTGGGAATATTTTGGATGATGAACCCGCAGATTTGGCTGAGTTTTCCTCTCCAATTCATCATCCCGAGTCATTAAATATTTTTCCCGAACCCCATATGCGTCTGAATTTTGAGGATAAATGCATGGATGTGCTGAATTTTGAGGAGAATATTGAGGATAGTTTTGAGGATGAACCAGTTTTAATTGATGAGTCGGATTTTCCAATTCATCCTGTCCCTGTCATTGACTGTGTACACCCTCCTGAACCTTTAACCGATACCCCTCCTCGATCACTTCTCTCCATCCCTTCCATCGTTCCGACCTTGCAGAAACCCGTCTCACTTTCATTTCATATGTCTGGTTTACCAAGTTCGGCGTACCCATGGTTTCTCACGAATCTTGAGGGATTTGACCCCATTTCTCGACGGGTTAATATATTGGCACAATCGCTTTTCACCCATCGGTCATCACAAATTGTGCTAATCTATTCACTCCATTTTCACCCTCAAGTTCGTACTCCATTTCTTTTTCCTTTCCGCTATTCTTCTTCTCATATACCGAGACCACATTCCACTTCTCTCCGCATATGGTCTCGCGTATTCTCCATTTCTTACCTCTTCACCTTCTTTCACCAGCCACTGCTTCATCATGATAGAATTTTTGAATGGTTGGTGTTAACTTTTGGCCTGTGTAAGGCCTTGTATAGATTGATACTGTTCTTTCCCCCCCAGATCCTGAACTTTATCGCTTAACAGTGGAAACACTGTTTCAGTTAAGTTTGGGGGGAACCCTTTTTGTGTATATATTTTTTGTTTTGTTTTCTTTTTTGTATATAATTTGTTTTTAGGGAGCGCCGGCAAGTTTGACCCTCTTGGTATAACCTGACAGTGAGGGCACTGTCAAGTTTAAGTTTGGGGGTGTGCTCGGTAAGCTTTCTTCCTTCGCATTCATTTGTATATTCCGCATTTGCATACCTTATTTAAAAACCCATAAAAATCGAAATTTTTTCCAAAAAATATAAAAACTTTGTCGTCAAGTTAGCTAATAGGGTAACTTAGATTTTTATTCTGAAAGTTTAGTTGATATGTTAGAAATAACTAAATTCTAGACTTAGGAATTGAAAATCCTTAAAATAACCCTCATTCTGTCTAACTTTGGTAAGTATACGTCCTTACAGTTTTTTTGAGTTCAGTTCTTGAGTTAAGTCAAGATGAAGGGAAAGTATTGAAGCTTTACTGGAGGATAAGTCTGAAAAATAGTTTCTTTTCTTGAGTTCAAATTCAGAAAGTATATACCCTACAAACTGCACTTACACGCACCTTGAAACTTGGGATAGTAGAGGATACCTAGAAATACTCTTGCCTGAAAGCCTAATGTGAAAGAAAAAACAGTATTTAAAGCTAAACACCAAAAGAGCATGTTGAAAAATATATCCGGTCTTGAAAAAGAAAAAGAAAAAGAAAAAGAAAAAGAAAAAAATAGAATAAAGTCAAGACCTGGAAACTGCTATTTACGCTTTAAAGTTCACACATTCAGTAATCGGTCGTTAGTGCCTCAAGAAGCATTAATAGTCACATAAAAGGTGTGTGAGCAAATCCGTCCATCCTTAATGAAAAGAAGTAGTATTTGGTATTAGGGCAAGAGTATTATAGCTTGAATTGAATTCTTGAGTGTAGGGGTGCAAATATACACACACGTAGGGGTATACAATCGATGTTTGGATAAAAGATAGAAATAAAGAATAAGACTTGTGTTTTCTGTAAAGTTGATAAAAATCCCTGATTTGAGGCCGCACTTTTGAAGGAAAACTCAGGAGAACCAAGGTTAAATAGATAGGAGGTGTGAAACATAAGGGTTGGATAATTCTAAACTTAGGATGATAGAGTTTCTAATGTAAATACTAAACTATAGAAGTAGAATCGATGTTAACTTATGACACTAGCTTGACTGGATTTTGTGGGTGTAATCCGCTGAAAACCCTCAGGAGACAACACTCCTCCTACTAGGGACACTTAGAGGTTTAACGGCTTGTTGCACACGCTCAGTGCAATCGCGTTCCCTGCGAAAGTGCGGCTAGGATTCTATTTTGTGAATAAATGGTTTTGCTCGGGACGAGCAAAAGATAAGTTTGGGGGTATTTGTTCATCACAGAAAACTGCATTTTATACCGCCCATTCTTATGCTCGTTTGTTTATAGGCAGGTGCTTTTAATCCGTGTTTGCTACATATTTATAGGCTACAGGTTCCTGGTCCAAAATAATGCAAATGATACAAAATCTCTACTGTTACGCCAAAATCCAGGACATCTGTTGCCAGCAGAAAAAAGCCGGGTTCCGATCATCCGTATCCGTCCAGTGCCGCGTACCTGTTGCAGAGACAAGACAAATGACAGTGGTCATTCATGTCTCAGACAAGCACAAAGCACGAGAGGGGCATCACAAAGCACGAGAGGGTCAAACACAAAGCACGAGAGGGTGATCAGTCGAAAATACTGCATATTTTAACCAGCAATTTCCTTGTCATCTGCATACATATAGGAGAGTACGGTATTCATAATTCACATATTAGCTAATTGGTCGCAAAATATCAAATTACATGTATTCGACCTTAAAACCGGAAATTCTAGGGAAATTAACTGCATTGCATTACATAGCATATTTTCTATATCTTGCAACCCCTATTTTGAAGTCTATGCAGGAAAAGAGATACTTGCTCGATCAATTCATTGCTCGACCATTACAATTGCTCGTAAACTCATTGAAAGCAAATCTGGTATCAACACAGAAGGGCAACTACAATTCTGAACATCAAAGAATAACCTATACAGCAGTACCAAGTTACTGAAGAAAGCACAGTTCCCAAGACCACCAAGGCGCGGCGGAAGGGCGGCAAAACCCCACCTCACGCGGCGGTTGCGCGGCATGACCAGTGACTTAGCTCCTCAAACTTCACCAAAACTCCTGTGTTAGTACCTGCAGCTCAAAAATGCATACAAAAGTCCAGAAGAGTCCAGACACTTCCACCAGATCATCAAGCTCCTAAACTAGCCTAGAACTTCTAGAACTTTCCTAAACCCTTGCTTAAACCCTAAGCTAAACCCCAACAAACTTGTCAACAAACTTTGGGAGGGAAAGTCTAATTCAAACCTAAACCTAGTTCTATAAATAGGACCCTAGGCTCTCTCATTTCTCATCTTAGAAATCTTGGAAAATCGTGATTCAATCTTGGAGAGTGATAGATTCAACCCATTTTTAGTTTAGCCTTTCTCTTTCTCCATCTTCTTCTTCCTCAAGATTAGTGAGAAATCTTGTAGGAAACCCTAACCCTAAATCCATCCACAATTCAAGATCTTGAGTGCAAGCCAAGCAAGATTCCTTCAACCCTTTTATGAGCCGAGCCGATCTTCCATCGGGCAAGAGATCAAAAGTAGATCCACGATCCACGGAGTCGAGCGAAGCCGAGTCAACGATCGATTTTTCTTTCTTCTTGTAGATCTTGAAAGAATGTATTGACAATTGTTGATTAAATAAAAGGTGATATTTTCTCCATTCTTGTTTTCTTTAAAATTCCGCATCATGTTATCTTTACTGTTCTTGAATATTGTCTATGTGATGATGCGCGAGTAAAACTCCGCTCGTTAAGGAGTCGAGAAGATCTTTAGTATGATGATGTAGCAAATTTGTAATCAATTCTTGAATCCCACGAGATTGTAAACCCTAGCAAGTTCAAGAATCGACAACCCAATTCGATGCGATGCTTTCTTGATCAACATTGCTCGAGATTGGGGTGATCCGATCGATTCTTGAAATTGCTAGAGGCTAGAATATAAATGGTATCCTCGAAAGAGCAAGGGTTAAGAGATGAAACTTTAATTTCATCAAGAAAACCCTAATTCTCGTCGATAACCATTGATCTAGCATCAATTCTTCGAAGGACAAGAATATGAAATATTGTAGACTACAACACATCTAAAGATCCTATCGATTCCTACGAGCCTCTTTATCAGTCTTGATTGTCGTTTGGAAAATACCATTGAAACCGATTCTTGTTGTTTATAGTTCTTGATTCTTTAGAAAAGAGTAGTGACACACGAATACAAATCAATCAATTGAATCGTGTTTTCTGTTATTGTTGATTAACATTTCATTTCAAACAAATAAAGGTACAAACGAATCTCGAGATCCCTGAGGACGATCCGCACTCATTCATTAACTTCAACTGACACCGTTGTTTGATTGCGGTCAAATATTTTTGGTTGTGATTTCTTTACTATTTGATTCGATAAACACATCCACGAAAATCATCAAATCAAAATGGCGCCGTTGCCGGGGATCGCGCGTTAATTCGTTTACATTTTATAGTTTGAAGTGAAAGTATTATTACGTTTCATTTCTTGAATTCAAAATTCGTACAAACTCTTATACGTGTGTTGTAAATTGATTGCAAGGTGATCTGGAGCAATCTGAGCTGTGGAAAAATTATTTGGGATATACCAGAGAGCTGGAGATAGCAATATCAAGCAGCTGAAGAAAAATTGTACAGTGAACCCCACACTCGACCGCGGAAGGGCGGCAAGAACATGGTTTGTGCGGCGGAAGCGCCGCAGTCTTGAGGGGTCTCTGGATAATTTTCCAGCAGGTGATTTCTCTCTCTCTCCCCTCTCCCTTTTTAGCTCCAACTAATCCCTTCTGCAGGATTCTTTGCAAATAATAGCTGCACCGCAAAAGCAAATTAAAATTGTGCGTGATTTTGTTTTCTTGGTTGTTTTGCATGTTAATACGGAAATTTAAGGGGCACGGCCAAATCCAAATTAGGTGGGGATTTCATTACCCTTCCTAGGCCCCGAAAACCACCAAACTTGCATCCGCATTTACCCCCATTAACTAAAAGAAATCTAGAGATGACTCTAAGGACTGTCGCGCTCATTTAGGACAAGAGAGGGCCGTGGGTAATTCATTGCTTATCCGCGTTTTTCTGTGGTGCCTAAGGCGAGTGTGTCTAAGGCTAGTGGTTATTAATTAGGTCCACTATAGTGGTGGTTCCTTCCCACTTACCTGGCACTTATCCGGCCACAGGGGGACAAAGAGGCAGTGGAGGATTGATCCTGCGACTTGTCTTTTGGCAGTTAGGAGCGGTCTAGAGCCGGACCTAGGTGACCATTAGATTCTAGGGTTTGTGTTGCTGCATTTGGTTGTCGCATCATTTTTTCAAAATCCGTCCCTTTTTAAAGCAAACACCGCATTCATTTTACCCCTAATTATAAGCCAACGCTGCCACTTGTACTAACCCTTTTTTAGTACAAGATAGGCTGGACACGGGATTCTAGTGCCCGTTTAGTCCGCGTACCTTTTATCGACTCTGAAGTCGATAATTCTCCATTTACCTTTTCTTTACCTACTACCACACCCACACCGATGGATCCGAATCCATCAAACTTCTTTAACCCCAATCTGCCACCGTCCGTTGGTGCGCAGAATCCTCCACACATTTCTCTTCAGGAAAGATGTTATCCACTTAGAGGTCCTCTTTCGACCTGCTTATCCACACCACCAGCAAACGGGGATAACTTTGAAATAAAGCCCCAGTATATCAACCTTCTACCTAAGTATCACGGACTCGAGACCGAGGACGCTTACGTTTTCATTACCAAATTTGAAAACGTATGCGCTATGATGGGTACGTCTCAACTTTCTGTGGATGCGATGCGTCTACGACTTCTTCCTTTTACCTTGTGCGATATAGCCGAGAAGTGGCTATATAACACCACCGCACACTCCATCACTAATTGGGAAGAATTCGTCGCAGCATTCCTAAAGAAATTTTACCCAGTCCAACGAACGGCTCGAATTCGTAGTGAATTGAACCAATTTGCCCAGCTCCCTACCGAACCATTTTCAAAGTACTTTGAACGTTTCAAGGATTTAATGGTTCAATGTCCTCATCACGGCATCCCGAGATGGGAGTTGTGCCGAATCATCTATGAGGGCAGTAACCCTAGCACGAAACAAAGCCTTGAGAATATGTGTCAGGGTACATTTATGACTAAAGACGATGGGGAAGCCTGGCGATACTTAGAAGAATTCGCTGAAAAATCACTAATTTGGGAGAGTGGAACCCAACCATTGAATAGGGGTGGCGTACACCAAGTAGATGTGTCCATAGGTGTTCGAGCTGAAATGGCAGCAATGCAAAAGAAGCTCGACGCTATGGAACACAAATTTGCAGCAGCCTCCCTAAACCCGGTATCACTCCCCAAAACTATTTGTGGGTGCTGTTCTGATCCGTCACATTTAACGGAAGAATGTCCTTTAAACTCGGCGTTTCAAGGTCACGAGCATTCTAATGCCGCATTTCAACGACCTCGAAACGATCCATATTCTTCCACGTACAATCAGGGTTGGAGGAACCACCCGAATTTTGCTTGGAACCAAAATCAATCTCAAAACACGGTTCCAAACACAAATAACTTTCAAAGGGCTCTTCCTCCTCTACAACAGCAACCCCTTCAACTCACTCAGCACCCCTACCAGTCACAAAATTTCCAAAACCAGGGCAACACTCATGCACAGTCTAATCCTATGCAGTCCTGTTCTGACGATTTCTCTCAATTTACTCAAACCATGAAATCACTTTTATCCAATTTCATGGAGGTTTCAACTGAGGTTAGATCTTCCGTCAGTGAAATAAAGAAAAACTCAGCGTCACAAGCTGAGAGTATTAGAACGATGGAAGCTGAAATCGCACGCCTCAAAGCTGAAATGAGTGCGAGAGAAAAAGGGAAACTTCCCTCTCAACCCCTACAGAATCCTGGGCATTACAATGTAAATGCCATTACCACGTTGAGATCGGGAAGAGTGCTGAATAATAATGTCGGGGAAGATATTGATAATACTGAAAATCATGTCAAAACCCCGGCTGAGACCTTTCCACATACACACACTTCTCCTTCTGATCCTTCTTCTTCTACCAAACCACCTTCACACGAGCCTATTCTCCAGTTCCCTTTAGGCTCAACACCTTCACCCAACCCTTATAGTTCTCCACAGACGGTCCCCACACCTCTTTTGGGATCTCGTCTACCCCCCTTTCCTTCTCCTATGATGGACCCCGCGCTTATTGCAAAAGCACCTTACCCGAACCGGCTAAGGGCTAACAGAACGAGTCCTCATATGGAGAAAATTTTAGAGATGTTCAAACAGGTTAACATCAATATCCCTCTCCTAAATGCGATTCAACAAGTCCCCGCTTATGCGAAAATTCTAAAGGACTTGTGCACTAGGAAGAGGAAGACTCAGGTGCCAAAGAAGGTCTTTATGGCTAATAATATCAGCACTGCTTTTATTCCCCAGCTACCAAAGAAACGAAAGGACCCAGGATGTCCTACAATATCGATTTCGATTGGGGGTAAAAACATAAATCGTGCTCTTTTAGACCTTGGCGCGAGTGTTAACCTGTTACCTTATTCTGTCTATGAGCAACTAGGAATTGGAGAGCTGAAACCTGCTCATTGTACTCTCCAGATGGCGGACCGATCTATCACCAAACCAAGGGGTGAATTAGAGGATGTGTTAATAAAGGTCGGGGAATTTGTTTTCCCTGTAGACTTCATTGTGCTCGACACACATCCTGTAGCAAACCCCCGGGGCCAAATTCCGGTGATCTTAGGTCGTCCTTTCCTTGCCACTTCCAACGCTGTTATAAACTGTAGAAATGGTTCAATGAATTTATCATTTGGAAATATGACCATTGAACTAAATATCTACAGAGTTGGGAGTCAGCCATCAGAACCTAGTGCTCATATTTTAGATGTGTGTTCTGTCCATGAGATCGCTCCCGATAGTTGTGGAGCCGAGGAACTTTGCTTTAATGATCTCGATGACATTAGCACATCTCTGCTTGATCTTACACTTGATCTTAGTGAGGACACTACACTTACACTTGAGTCCTGCACTTCTGACTTTTCTCCACCCGAGTCTGTATCTTTCACAGGCTCTGAGCTTCTTTGTAAATCCAAAAATCATTCTATGGTCCTTCCTTCGATCATTTCTCCGCCTGAATTAGATCTCAAGGTCTTACCTTCTCACCTAAAATATGCATATCTTGGTGAGAACGAGACTTTACCGGTTATAATTTCCACTTCTCTTGCATCAGAGCAAGAGAATGCACTTTTATCGGTATTAAGATCTAATAAAGAGGTGTTTGGTTGGAGTATGGCGGACATCAAAGGGATCAGTCCCTTGATTGTTGAACATCATATACATGTGATGGATGATGCCAGACCGACCCGAGAACCACAGAGACGGTTAAATCCCGTCATGAAGGAAGCTGTCATGAAAGAGATCGTCAAATGTTTAGATAGTGGTATTATATACCCGATCTCCGATAGCCAGTGGGTAAGTCCTATACACGTCGTTCCTAAGAAATCCGGCATCACAGTTATCACAAATGAAGCGAATGAGTTGATTCAAACACGCGCCCAAACTGGGTGGCGTGTATGCATCGATTATAGAAAACTCAACGCTGCTACAAGGAAAGATCATTTTCCTTTACCATTTATTGATCAAATGCTGGAACGCTTAGCGGGACGACAATACTATTGTTTCATGGACGGTTACTCAGGCTACAATCAGGTCCCCATCGCCAAAAAGGATCAAGATAAAACCACTTTTACTTGTCCTTTTGGTACCTTTGCTTACAGTCGCATGCCCTTCGGGCTATGCAATGCTCCCGCTACCTTTCAGCGGTGTATGATGGGGATATTCTCTGATATGGTAGAGAATTTCCTGGAGATCTTTATGGACGACTTTTCGATTTTTGGAGACTCTTTTTCTGAATGCCTAGTGAATCTGGACGCTGTTCTTACTCGATGCAAAGAGAAGAACTTGACTTTAAACTGGGAAAAATGCCACTTTATGGTCCAAGAAGGAATAGTCCTTGGACATGTCATTTCACAGAAGGGCATTGAGGTTGACAGAGCTAAAGTAGATGTCATTCAAAACCTCCCTCATCCCAAAAGCGTCAAAGATATTCGCTCTTTCCTTGGTCATGCTGGCTTTTATAGGAGATTTATAAAGGACTTTAGCAAAATTGCTAGACCTTTAACACTACTCCTGGCCAAGGATACGACCTTCCACTTTGACTCGGATTGCGAGACAGCTTTCGACTCACTTAAACACTCACTCACTTCAGCCCCCGTTTTATCATCACCAAACTGGGACTACCCTTTTGAGCTGATGTGTGACGCATCTGATTTTGCAGTAGGTGCTGTCCTTGGACAGCACATTGAAAAGATGCCACACGTGATTTACTATGCTAGTAAGACCTTGAATGATGCGCAAATCAATTATACAACCACAGAGAAAGAACTATTAGCGGTTGTATTCGCATTGGAGAAATTCAGGCCTTACTTAATCGGCTCACCTATTGTTGTATATACTGATCATTCCGCTTTAAAACATTTGTTGGCAAAGAAAGATGCCAAAGGTCGACTAATACGTTGGATCCTTCTTTTACAAGAATTCGATCTTGTTATCAAAGATAAGAAAGGATGTGAAAATGTAGTAGCTGACCACCTTTCACGCATCGTTTCTTCCCCTGTGACCCTGCCGATCAATGACTCATTCCCTGACGAACAACTCTTGAGTGTATCCTCTGAACCATGGTTCAGGGATATTGTGAACTATCATGCCACGGGATTGATACCGAGCGATTGGTCAAAACAGGACAAATACCGCTTTCTTTCCCAAGTAAAACACTATTACTGGGACGAGCCTTATTTGTTTAAATATTGTCCTGATCAGATCATTCGCCGGTGCGTCCCAAATGAAGAGTTCAAGAGTATTCTTTCATTTTGTCATAATCAGGCCTGTGGGGGTCACTTTGGTCCAAGAAAAACAGCGGAAAAGGTTTTGCAATCTGGATTTTATTGGCCGACCTTATTCAAGGACGCATTTGAACATTGCAAAACCTGCACACAATGTCAGTATACGGGTAGAATATCCCAGAAGAATGAAATGCCTCAGCAACCCATTCTGGTTGTTGAAATGTTTGATGTTTGGGGCATAGATTTTATGGGTCCTTTTCCCAACTCCTTTGGGAATCTGTACATATTGCTGGCGGTTGATTATGTTTCCAAGTGGGTAGAAGCCATTCCAAGTCGCACTAATGACAGGAAAGTTGTCATTAAGTTCTTGAAAGAGAATATCTTCTCGCGATTTGGACACCCACGCGCTATTATTAGCGATAATGGGACACACTTCTGCAACAGATCTTTCGAGACTCTGATGCGGAAATATTCAATCAACCACCGTCTTTCTACACCCTATCACCCCCAAACAAGCGGGCAGGCTGAGATCTCAAACAGACAAATCAAACTTATCCTGGAGAAAACTGTTGCTAAAAATAGAAAAGACTGGTCGACCAAATTGACGGATGCTCTTTGGGCATTCAGGACTGCATATAAGACCGACCTAGGAATGTCTCCATATAGGATAGTATTTGGTAAAGCATGTCATCTACCTGTTGAGATAGAACATAAAGCATTGTGGGCTATAAAGGAAATTAATTTTGATCTAAACCTTGCTTGCAACTTTCGGAAGCTGCAACTAAATGAGCTAAGCGAACTCCGCGATGAAGCTTATGATAATGCTGTAATCACAAAGAATAGGACTAAGGTTTTTCACGATAAAAACATTGTAAGGAAAACATTTTTGCCTGGTCAACAAGTCCTTCTTTATGATTCACGATTACACCTTCATGCGGGTAAGCTCCGATCTCGTTGGAAGGGACCTTTTGTTGTGCGGTCTGTATACCCGCACGGGGCAGTAGATATTGAAAATGTTAAAAATGGCACTGTTTTCAAAGTAAATGGACATAGATTAAAGCCGTATTTTTCCACTGATCCCACGGAGGAGCTCTTGTTCTTACAAGAGCCAGTTTATCTTGATTAAAATTCCTCCATCTCACTTTCATGTCCAGTATATCATTGTATCATATTTTGAATGAAGGTGAGTAAATAAAACAAGTTTGGGGGAAGATCTTCACTTATATATTTGCCCCCACTAATAATTCCTCCCAGATTTACAGATTTTTGTAGGTATAACTGTCGACAACAGTGAGGACACTGTTGAAAACAAGTTTGGGGGAGGTTTGTGCTTATTTTCGCATCATTTGCATATCATCTGCATAAGCACAAAACATTTCTTTTAAAAATCTATAAATTTTCAAAACCCATAAAAATTTAAAAATTTTCAAATATAAAAATAATTTTAATATTTACACTTTTTTGTATATAAATAAGATAATGAAAGTTTAGACAGTGAACAATTACATCCATGAGATTGGAAAAATTTTAGAAAACTAAGAAAATTAGAAGTTTTCTTATACGAACTAGTAATAAGTAGTTATGAGCCGTTGTCCCAAGGGTTAGTAAGATGAAGGACGTCACTAATCTGATGATAAAAATAAGTCTGAAAAATAGTTTCTATTCTGGAAGCCAAACATTTTGAACGTTGCTACCCTGCTATTCGCACTTACACACGTCTTGAAGCCTGGGATAGTAGAGGAAACCTTGAAATGCTCTTGTCTTAAGGCCAAAAGTATGAAAAAGAAAAAAAATGTGTTTTAAAGTGGTGAGAAAAATGGATACTGGTTTTGTTATCACCAAGGGCAAGAAAAATATATAGCAAAAGGGTGCTTCTTCACCTAGTGCCCCAAGGTCAACTGGTCTGGGAGTCACTGCTATGCCTGAGGTGGTGCAAGATTAGGAAAATACACCAAGTTAGCATGCACATTAGTAATCGGTCGGTTAGTACCTCAAGAAGTATTAACGGTCGCATGAAAGTGTGTAAGCAATCTCGTTTGCCAAGAAGTACTGAGGCTGATGGGCAAGGGTATGATAGCTTGAATTGAATTCTCCGGGTGTAGGGATGTCTTTACACACACGCAGGGTGATATGATCGATGTTTGGAATAAAGATAGGAATGAAGAATAAGACGATGTTTTATTGAGGGAGGACGTGATTTCTGACATCTTTTCATGACCATTAAGATAGGGCTCATGACAACCGAAAAGCTAGCTTAGTTGGAAACCCTAATTTTCAAGGCTTTTCTTTTACAATTCTTATCTTTAAATGTAATGTTCATGATCTTACTTTTATTATTGGATTTTGTGGGTGCAATCCGCTGAAAACCCTCAGGAGACAACACTCCTCCTACTAGGGACACCTAGAGGTTTAAAGGCTTGTTGCACGTGCTCAGTGCAATCGTGTTGCCTACGAAAGTGTGCTAGTTAGTTTTTCTCTTTCTTTGTTTTCTCCTTCTCTTTTTAATAAAACATTCTCTCGAGACGATCGAAATTAAGTTTGGGGGTATTTGATCAGTCGAAAATACTGCATATTTTAACCAGCAATTTCCTTGTCATCTGCATACATATAGGAGAGTACGGTATTCATAATTCACATATTAGCTAATTGGTCGCAAAATATCAAATTACATGTATTCGACCTTAAAACCGGAAATTCTAGGGAAATTAACTGCATTGCATTACATAGCATATTTTCTATATCTTGCAACCCCTATTTTGAAGTCTATGCAGGAAAAGAGATACTTGCTCGATCAATTCATTGCTCGACCATTACAATTGCTCGTAAACTCATTGAAAGCAAATCTGGTATCAACACAGAAGGGCAACTACAATTCTGAACATCAAAGAATAACCTATACAGCAGTACCAAGTTACTGAAGAAAGCACAGTTCCCAAGACCACCAAGGCGCGGCGGAAGGGCGGCAAAACCCCACCTCACGCGGCGGTTGCGCGGCATGACCAGTGACTTAGCTCCTCAAACTTCACCAAAACTCCTGTGTTAGTACCTGCAGCTCAAAAATGCATACAAAAGTCCAGAAGAGTCCAGACACTTCCACCAGATCATCAAGCTCCTAAACTAGCCTAGAACTTCTAGAACTTTCCTAAACCCTTGCTTAAACCCTAAGCTAAACCCCAACAAACTTGTCAACAAACTTTGGGAGGGAAAGTCTAATTCAAACCTAAACCTAGTTCTATAAATAGGACCCTAGGCTCTCTCATTTCTCATCTTAGAAATCTTGGAAAATCGTGATTCAATCTTGGAGAGTGATAGATTCAACCCATTTTTAGTTTAGCCTTTCTCTTTCTCCATCTTCTTCTTCCTCAAGATTAGTGAGAAATCTTGTAGGAAACCCTAACCCTAAATCCATCCACAATTCAAGATCTTGAGTGCAAGCCAAGCAAGATTCCTTCAACCCTTTTATGAGCCGAGCCGATCTTCCATCGGGCAAGAGATCAAAAGTAGATCCACGATCCACGGAGTCGAGCGAAGCCGAGTCAACGATCGATTTTTCTTTCTTCTTGTAGATCTTGAAAGAATGTATTGACAATTGTTGATTAAATAAAAGGTGATATTTTCTCCATTCTTGTTTTCTTTAAAATTCCGCATCATGTTATCTTTACTGTTCTTGAATATTGTCTATGTGATGATGCGCGAGTAAAACTCCGCTCGTTAAGGAGTCGAGAAGATCTTTAGTATGATGATGTAGCAAATTTGTAATCAATTCTTGAATCCCACGAGATTGTAAACCCTAGCAAGTTCAAGAATCGACAACCCAATTCGATGCGATGCTTTCTTGATCAACATTGCTCGAGATTGGGGTGATCCGATCGATTCTTGAAATTGCTAGAGGCTAGAATATAAATGGTATCCTCGAAAGAGCAAGGGTTAAGAGATGAAACTTTAATTTCATCAAGAAAACCCTAATTCTCGTCGATAACCATTGATCTAGCATCAATTCTTCGAAGGACAAGAATATGAAATATTGTAGACTACAACACATCTAAAGATCCTATCGATTCCTACGAGCCTCTTTATCAGTCTTGATTGTCGTTTGGAAAATACCATTGAAACCGATTCTTGTTGTTTATAGTTCTTGATTCTTTAGAAAAGAGTAGTGACACACGAATACAAATCAATCAATTGAATCGTGTTTTCTGTTATTGTTGATTAACATTTCATTTCAAACAAATAAAGGTACAAACGAATCTCGAGATCCCTGAGGACGATCCGCACTCATTCATTAACTTCAACTGACACCGTTGTTTGATTGCGGTCAAATATTTTTGGTTGTGATTTCTTTACTATTTGATTCGATAAACACATCCACGAAAATCATCAAATCAGAGGGACAAGCACAGAGCATGAGAGGGTATGGTGCATTCAATGCATAAAGTGTTGATGTGATTCAAAAATTCAAAAATTCAAACTTCCCTCCAAATTTTGGATGAATTCAAATTCAAATTAAAGGAAAGGTCTCTTTCTTTGCCTATAAAAGCAAACCATGGGCAAAGGAGAAGGAAGTCCAATTTTTCCATACATTGTATCATTCTTTTGCTTAGCTTCCCCTTGAGATCCTTGCCTTCTCTTGATCTTTCAACCTCTTCATTGAGCTTGAAGGTTTAAGGGTTGGTTATTGATCTCAAGGGTTGTATCATCTTGGAATCAATAAAGTCTTCTCTTTTGTGCTTCATTCACCATGAGTTCTTTGCCTCTTCTTAATCTTGCAACCTCTTAATTGAGCTTGCAAGTTTAAGATTTGGTTATTGAACCCATGTCTTGTATTTGGTTCTATGGTTCTTATTGTTATTTTCTTGCTTATTTATTTCTTGCTTTTTATTACCTTGCTTTACTTTCATGCACTTAAATTCCATGCACTCACTTGTAATCTTTTCTTTTCTTTGTTCTTTTCTTTTGCTCTTCTTTGTTCTTTTTGTGAATGGTTGTAATTATTGTTGTTGTTAAGAATCAATACGATATTGTAAGTTAACGTTTCTTTGCTCATTTCCTTTTCCCGTTATTTTCCATTGAACTCCGCCCAAACGATACGCAAGCGCTCCGTTAGGCACCCTACCCTAACAAGGTAACGGTGATTCCTAACCGCGACCGATTGCGTTCGGTTTGGCCGGAGGCGAAAGCAAGAGACAAGAACGGAAGAACAAGGGTAAATAAGCCGGATTCCACGAATACCGCGCTTAAATCCCCTAATCTACGTTGTTGCCGATTGCTCTAGCTTCAATTGGTTAAGACTCGGCTCAAAGGTTTTAAGTACGGATTTCTTTAGCTTACAATCTCGTATCTTTTTCTTAACAACTTTATACTTGCAAATAAAACACATAGGTTAGACTTGAACAAACACATACAAATTCTTTATTGACTCGTCTAAAACTCGAACGGACATACAACCATCTCCCTGTGGATCGACCCGTGCTCAACCGGCTAGCTGCATAGCGACACCGTCCTGATCGCGGTAAACTTTAGAACTTTGAACATCCGACACGCCAAAAGCGTGCGATTAATGACTTATCAAGCTATTGGGGTCTGACGTTTACCACCCCTAGGTAAGATATGCGACATATCAGACGAACAGACCGGACTGTACGGTAAGTGTTACTGGTTGGATTTACAGGAGTGTGAGCAGGCTTGCTCGTCGATCTTCTGATCGCTCAATACCCGGGTCACCGTTACGGTTAGCAGACCGCTTGCGGCTTGTGGGTGCTTAATATGATCATCATCTGCTGCCGGCGTATTGACGAGTCTTTAGAGTCCTATCGTATTCCATTCTCGCGATGAATGTATCGATTGGTTGTATGCGATATAACCTAGTTATCGAATCAATGATTGATTCGATAAGCCGATACATTGGATATTAGTCGGTGATCGCACGCCGATGGCGTGTCGGATGTTCAAAGAATTAAAGTGTAACCGCGATCAGGACGGTGTCGCTATGCAGCTAGCCGGTTGAGCACGGGTCGGTCCACAGGGAGATGGTGTTATTTTACCTTCTTGTTTTAGACGAGTCAATAAAGAATTGTATGAGTTTGTTCAGTCTAACCTATGTGTATTATCTGCAAGTATAAAGTTGTTAAGAAAAGATACGAAATTGTAAGCTAAGAAATTCGTACTCAAAACTTTTCAGCCGAGTCTTGACCAATTGAAGCTAGAGCAATCGGCAACAACGTGGATTAGGGGATTTAAGCGCGGTATTCGTGGAATCCGGCTTATTTACCCTTGTCCTTCCGTTCTTGTCTCTTGCTTTCGCCTCCGGTCAAACCGAACGCAACCGGTCGCGGTTAGGAATCACCGTTACCTTGTCAGAGTACGGTGCCTAACGGAGCGCTTGCGTATGGTTTGTGCGGAGTTCAAATGGAAAATAACGGGAAAAGGAATTGGCAAAGAAATGTTAACTTACAATATCATATGGATTCTTAACAATGACAATAATTACAACATTCACAAAATGAACAAAAGAGAACAAAAAGAAAAGAACAAAGAAAAGAAAAGATACAAGAATGTAAGTGCATGAATTAAATTGCAAGAAATAAATTGCAAGTAATAAAAAGCAAGTAATAAAAAGAACACGGATCTAGGACTCAAGACAAGCATGTGATCAATAGCCAACCCTTAAACTTGCAAGCTCAATCAAGAGGTTGCAAGATCAAGGGAAGTGTAGAGAACGCATGTGAAATGAAGTGCTAGTCCCGTGAGAAAATACGACCCTTGAGATCGATAACTAACCCTTAACCATTCAAGCTCAATGAAGAGGTTGAATGATCAAGAGAAAGCAAGAATCTCAAGGGGGAGCGAAACTAACGAGAAAGATAAAGAACCCTCATCTTCATTAATCTTCCACTCAAAAGCTCTCACTACAATTTTAATGGAGGAAGAATGAAGAAGGAGAAGAAGAACAACAAAACTACACAAAAAGAGGATGAAGAAAAGCTCCCTTGGTTAAGCTCGGATCTGGAGTATTTATAGGCTGGAGAATGGAGTTCTAGGGCAACCAGCAGCCCATACATGAAGTACCCAAACTACCCAGAAAAAATAACAAGAAGAGGGGCCCACATGGCCGCGCATGCGTGGCCAATACCCCCTATTGGCCGCGCATCCGCGGCCGTATTGGTGAGTTGGGTCTTGTGTTTTTGGTGGCTTTCTGGTGTTTGCATTTCCTCATGTTAAACATCTGCAGATTTTAAAGATTCTTCTACGATTGCTTCAGGTTTCAATGGTCAACAATGTTGGCTACTTCTTTCAACACTTTTGAAATTCAACTCCCTCGGGTCCCACACATCTTTGAATATCTTTATTGGGCCCCACGCATCTTTGAATATCTTCAGTGGGCCCCACGCTTGACCAGAAATGACGACTGTTTTCTTCCTGCCCTTTTGAACTGGTAAGCGGTACTAGACGGATGCGGATGACTGAAACCCGGCTTTTATCTGTCTGTGACAGATGTTCTGTATTTTGGCGTAACTGTGGAGTTTTAGTGTTGATTTGCAATATTTGGACTGGAAACCTGTATTCTGTAAACATATAGCAAACACGGATTAAAAGTACCTATCTATAAACATACGAGCGTAAGAATGGGCGGTATAAAATGCAATATTCTGTGATGAACAAATACCCCCAAACTTAACTTTTGCTCGTCCCGAGCAAAACCAATTATTCACAAAAATAAAATGATAACCGCACTTTCGCAGGGAACGCGATTGCACTGAGCGTGTGCAACAAGCCGTTAAACCTCTAGGTGTCCCTAGTAGGAGGAGTGTTGTCTCCTGAGGGTTTTCAGCGGATACTACCCACAAAATCCCGTCAAGTTAGTGTCATAAGTTAACATTGACTCAACTCCTACAGTTTAGTATTTACGTTAGAAACTCTATCATCCTAAGTTAGAAATATCCAACCCTCATTCTTCACACCTCTTATCTATTTAACCTTAGATCATATACGTTCCAAAAAAGTTTAAAAAGATGTTGGTTCTCCTGAGTTTTCCTTCTAAAGTACGGCCTCAAATCAGGGATTTTTATCAACTTTACAGAAAACACAAGTCTTATTCTTCATCTCTATCTTTTATCCAAACATCGATTATATACCCCTACGTGTGTGTATATTTGCACCCCTACACTTAAGAATTCAATTCAAGCTATAGTACCCTTGCCCTAATACCTAATACTACTTCTTTTCATTAAGGATGGACGGATTTGCTCACACACCTTTCATGCGACTATTAATGCTTCTTGAGGCACTAACGACCGATTACTGAATGTGTGAACTTCAAAGCGTAAATAGCAGTTTCCAGGTCTTGACTTTATTCTATTTTTTTCTTTTTCTTTTTCAAGACCGGATATATTTTTCAATATGCACTTTTGGTGTTTAGCTTTAAATACCGTTTTTTCTTTCATACTAGGCTTTCAGGCAAGAGTATTTCTAGGTTTCCTCTACTATCCCAAGTTTCAAGGTGCGTGTAAGTGCAGTTTGTAGGGTATACACATTCTAAATTTGAACTCAAGAAAAGAAACTATTTTTCAGACTTATCCTCCAGTAAAGCTTCAATACTTTCCCTTTATCTTGACTTAACTCAAGAACTGAACTCAAAAATTGTAAGGACGTATACTTACCAAAGTTAGACAGAATGAGGGTTATTTTTAGGGTTTTCAATTCCTAAGCCTAGAATTTAGTTATTTCTAACATATCAACTAAACTTTCAGAATAAAAATCTAAGTTACCCTATTAGCTAACTTGGTGACAAAGTTTTTATATTTTTGGAATTTTTTTTGATTTTTGTGGGTTTTTAATAAGGTATGCAAATGCAAAATATACAAATGAATGCGAAGGAAGAAAGCTTACCGAGCACACCCCCAAACTTAAACTTGACAGTGCCCTCACTGTCAGGCTATACCAAGAGGGTCAAAATTGCCGGCGCTCCCTAAAAACAAAATATATACAAAAAGGAAAACAAAAAATATATACAAAAAAAAGAAGTCCCCCGCAAACTTAAGTGAAACAGTGTTTCCACTGTTAAGCGTTGAAATTCAGGATTAGGGGGGGAAAGAAAACAGTATCAATCTATACAAGGCCTTACACAGGCCAAAAGTGAGCACCAACCATTCAAAGATCTTATCGTGATGAAGCAGCGGCTGGTGAAAGAAGGTGAAGAGGAAGAAAATGGAGAATACGCGAGACCGTATGCAGAGAGAAGCGGGATACGGTCTCGGTATATGAGAAGAAGAAGAATGGCGGAAGGGAAAAAGAAGTGGAATACGAACTTGAGGGTGCAGATGGAGTAAATAGTTTAGCACAATTTGTGATGACCGATGTGTGAAAAGTGAATGTGCTAATATATTTACTCGTCGAGAGATTGGGTCAAATCCCTCAAGATTCGTAAGGAACCATGGGTACGCCGAACCTGGTAAACCAGACATATGAAGTGAAAATGATACGGTTTCTTGCAAGGTCGGAACGATGGAAAGGATGGAGGGAAGTGGTTGAGGAAGGGTATCGGTTTTAGGCTCAGGAGGGTGTACACAGTCAGTGGAAGGAACAGGATGAATTGGTAAATCCGACTCATCAAACAAAACTGGTTCATCCTCAAGACTATCCTCAAACTTTTCCTCAAAATTAAGCTCATCCATGCATATTTCATCAAAATCCAGACGCATATGAGGTTCGGGAAAAACAGTTAAAGACTCGGGATGATGATTTGAAGAGACAAACTCAGCCAAATCTACGGGTTCATCATCCAAAATGTTCCCAGCGTCAATATCCTCAATCAAGTGAAAATCAACATTCTCTGACACCTCATCAAAAGCATGGATATCAATCAGTTCAGGTTCTAAGATGGAGGTGTAGAGGTCAAAAGGTTTGGGATTGGTTTCACTTGGCAAGGTCCCTTCACAATCGGGTAAATCAAACACTACAAAGTCGCACAACTCATTAAACATTCTATCGTCAACTGATAATTCATTTGGGACACTTGATAGACTTTCAACACAGGAGTTGTGGGATTCAATTTGTGGGGTGTAGGTTTGATTCGGAAGGGGGTATATCTCACTCTCTCCACTCAAATTCACAGCCTGTCCTACCGCCTCATCATACATTGGAAAATTTGGAGCTAGCTGGATACTAGCTTCCGGTTCATAAGATTGTATGAGGGCGGCCATGGACGCATTTACTTCCTCCATTTGGCGTGAAGCTACCCTAAAGTCTTCCAAGCACTGTTCTAGACTAGACATTGGTTGTGAAGGGGTTTCAGTAAAAGATTCAAAGTTGTTGGGATACTGAAAACTCCCAATTGGCGGTTCTGATGCAATGTCTAGGGAAGGTGCAAAAGTAGGGTAGGATTGGTAGGAATCGAATGGCTGGACAGGAGTGGGATCAACATTGGGATAAGAAGGTGAATGGAATTTTTGATCCCAAGAATTTGTAGTGGTGAAAGGAGTGAAAGATCGGCTACGAGATTGTTCAATATGTTCAGCAATAGACATAGGTCTCGGGGTTACAACTGGATTTTCAAAAGGTGTATCAACGTACGAAGGGGTGAATGTTTGAAACGGTTGATACGAAGTGGATTGCGGGGTCCAGTTGTTTGTCCTAGACGCGTCTATCCGATCTTTCAAAGAAATTTTGGGCATGGAGGGGTCGTTTGATGTTCGGCCAAAGCAAGAACCGTATGAAGTAATGTCTGGTTGTGGGTACCAAAGTTCGGCAAGAGTTTTGCGAGGTGGGGTACCCATGATATGAAGAGAGAGAATGGTAGAGAAAAGGAGGGGAAAAAGAATGTTTTTTTTTAGTTAGTTGTTAGCGAAAGAAAGAAATATACACAAAAAAGAATATGAACAAAAATAATCACGACACAAAAATACCACACACCTAATCGTTCTAGGGTTCACCTAGGTCAACTAGACCTGCTCCAGAACTTGATTGTCGAAGTAAAACTGTGTCGAGAAACGGGCTCAAGATACACTGATCACGAGGCCAGGTAAGTGCAGAGATAAGGGGAGGTTTTCCAACGCTTTCTCGAAGTTCCTTAATTAAATAACCCTTTCTCTTTTGGCGGTTTCGCCGTTAACACTTTCCTAGACACCCCGTAAACAATATACCGTTAAGCGAGGTTCTAAACACAATTAACTTCTCCTAGTGAGTGCGAAGTCCTTAAGGCTTAAAGTCTAGTTTCTTTTAAAATTTGTGCGGGTAAACGTTATGCTCAAGTTCGTGATTTGTGGGCCACGGAAAAGGTGATGAAATCCTTTACCGTATGTTGTGGGGTTCGCTTGCCTTTAAGTCCGTATTAATGTATGTAATGCGCAATTCAAAAATTCTATAAAGAATCAAACAATCGTTTTTTAGTTTAAGCACGGCACTGCAACACATACGGGTTAGTCAATTGTGTTTGCTAGCGAACTTGCAAAGAATCCTGCAAAGAATAGTATATTGGAAGCGTTGGATTTGAGAAGAAGGTGTTAGTAAAGTACGTACCGTTAAATTTTTGGGTTAGGAAACCCCCGTTGAATCAAATCCGGTAAGCTTGAAAAGTTCGCTTGCGCGGGTCAAACTACCCGGATCTTTGGCACTGTACTTCGTAATCACCTTTGCCTTGAATGCTCACTTTGCTCCCCACAATTGCAGTTTGCAAATACGCAAAAATCTGCACTCTTGCCCACAAAAATGATAAAAAACAACAAAAAGATTTTTTTTTATAAATATATACAAAAGAATATTAACCCGAATAATAAGAAAGAAAATACGCTACCGTCTCCCCGGCAACGGCGCCATTTGATCGCACGCCGATGGCGTGTCGGATGTTCAAAGAATTAAAGTGTAACCGCGATCAGGACGGTGTCGCTATGCAGCTAGCCGGTTGAGCACGGGTCGGTCCACAGGGAGATGGTGTTATTTTACCTTCTTGTTTTAGACGAGTCAATAAAGAATTGTATGAGTTTGTTCAGTCTAACCTATGTGTATTATCTGCAAGTATAAAGTTGTTAAGAAAAGATACGAAATTGTAAGCTAAGAAATCCGTACTCAAAACCTTTGAGCCAAGTCTTGACCAATTGAAGCTAGAGAAATCGGCAACAACGTGGATTAGGGGATTTAAGCGCGGTATTCGTGGAATCCGGCTTATTTACCCTTGTCCTTCCGTTGTTGTCTCTTGCTTTCGCCTCCGGTCAAACCGAACGCAACCGGTCGCGGTTAGGAATCACCGTTACCTTGTCAGAGTACGGTGCCTAATGGAGCGCTTGCGTATGGTTTGTGCGGAGTTCAAATGGAAAATAACGGGAAAAGAAATTGGCAAAGAAATGTTAACTTACAATATCATATGGATTCTTAACAATGACAATAATTACAACATTCACAAAATGAACAAAAGAGAACAAAAAGAAAAGAACAAAGAAAAGAAAAGATACAAGAATGTAAGTGCATGAATTAAATTGCAAGAAATAAATTGCAAGTAATAAAAAGCAAGTAATAAAAAGAACACGGATCTAGGACTCAAGACAAGCATGTGATCAATAGCCAACCCTTAAACTTGCAAGCTCAATCAAGAGGTTGCAAGATCAAGGGAAGTGTAGAGAACGCATGTGAAATGAAGTGCTAGTCCCGTGAGAAAATACGACCCTTGAGATCGATAACTAACCCTTAACCATTCAAGCTCAATGAAGAGGTTGAATGATCAAGAGAAAGCAAGAATCTCAAGGGGGAGCGAAACTAACGAGAAAGATAAAGAACCCTCATCTTCATTAATCTTCCACTCAAAAGCTCTCACTACAATTTTAATGGAGGAAGAATGAAGAAGGAGAAGAAGAACAACAAAACTACACAAAAAGAGGATGAAGAAAAGCTCCCTTGGTTAAGCTCGGATCTGGAGTATTTATAGGCTGGAGAATGGAGTTCTAGGGCAACCAGCAGCCCATACATGAAGTACCCAAACTACCCAGAAAAAATAACAAGAAGAGGGGCCCACATGGCCGCGCATGCGCGGCCAATACCCCCTATTGGCCGCGCATCCGCGGCCGTATTGGTGAGTTGGGTCTTGTGTTTTTGGTGGCTTTCTGGTGTTTGCATTTCCTCATGTTAAACATCTGCAGATTTTAAAGATTCTTCTACGATTGCTTCAGGTTTCAATGGTCAACAATGTTGGCTACTTCTTTCAACACTTTTGAAATTCAACTCCCTCGGGTCCCACACATCTTTGAATATCTTTATTGGGCCCCACGCATCTTTGAATATCTTCAGTGGGCCCCACGCTTGACCAGAAATGACGACTGTTTTCTTCCTGCCCTTTTGAACTGGTAAGCGGTACTAGACGGATGCGGATGACTGAAACCCGGCTTTTATCTGTCTGTGACAGATGTTCTGTATTTTGGCGTAACTGTGGAGTTTTAGTGTTGATTTGCAATATTTGGACTGGAAACCTGTATTCTGTAAACATGTAGCAAACACGGATTAAAAGTACCTACCTATAAACATACGAGCGTAAGAATGGGCGGTATAAAATGCAATATTCTATGATGAACAGTCGGTTATATGCAATATGACCGGATCGTTAAATCAAGTATTGATTTAATGATTTAATGCGTAATTATATATTTGATATATTACTTTGCATTAACTAGTATTGGTTCATTTTAAATGGATTTTCTCACTTGAAATACACAAGTTGTATATGTGATATACTTTTGTGCACAAGATTGTATCATGTTTGATGATACATGCAAACTTGGGTGTGTATGATTAAACCATGGTTATCTTAATGGTTAGGGTTTTGATTTACTTATCTATTTATTTTTATTAATTCATTTTAGGGCAAGAATAAAATGGTGGCTAGTTTTTGTTTCTTTCATGAAACTTCATGAAGCTTTGAAGCTTTGACCATTTTGTCTCTTAGCCTTAACCTAACCATTAAACCTAACCTTAGTTTATTCTCTACACCTAACTATGGTTGCAAATATGATAAGTATCATTTTATTTTCTATTTTTCAAATACTTATCATATTTCTTTTCTTCTTCTTCTTCTTCAACAATGAAGAAAACTTGCAACCATTAATGGCAACATGAGAAAAAAAGTGCGAAATCCAATTCTAAAGTGAACCCACTTCCTATTTCTTCATCATCTACCACTTGCCAAGTAGTATAGGGTGTTTTCTTCACAATTTTCATGACTTGGTGAAGTTGGAGCTTGATCTTGAGTTGCCTCGACGTAGATCATCTTCGGCATCGAGGTCGACGACCTAGCACGATCTTTTCTTCGATGAAACCACCGTGAGAGTCTAGGATTCTGATGGGTACAGCGGAGGGACGTCATCACGGAGCTAGAGAGGTGGAGGACCGGATCTACAAAGGTTGTAGCCCCTTTCCTTTAAGTTGAAGTTGTTTACTTGCATCTTTATTGCCTTATCATCTAGTTAACGATCCGTATTAGGGTTTGTAGGCACATGAAAAATTTGAATTGGGCATGTTTGATCTATTATGAGGGTACTGCTTTGCTTAAGTTTGGGAGAGATGGTGGTGTATTTAGTTATCTTTTGCATTGCATACATTCATTTTGTATATATTTTTCTTTTCTGTTTGCATATTTAATTTTTGCATTGCATCTTTATATAAAAATCATAAAAATTTGAAAAATAAAAAAATTAGAAAAAGACAAAAACTATAAAAATTTAAAAATTTCAAAAATTATAAAAATCATTGTATTCAATTTTGGCTATATTTGACTTGAGTTTGACAAATAGGTTAACTGGTTAGGAACAACTAGATTTTAGACTTAGTAAATTAATAACCCTAATAATAACCTTCCTTAAAATTTAACGGTAGAAAGTATATGTCTTTGTAGTTTATTTAGAAATAGGCAAATTTTGGGTTCACTTCTTGGGCTAAGTCGAAACGAAGGAAAAGTATTGATATTTTTATTAGAGTATAAGTTTGAAAAATAATTCCTAACTTAAGTCTAGATTCTGAACGTATACCCTACAAATTGCACATTCACGCACCTTAAAACTTGGAAAAGTAGAAGAGACCTTGAAATGCTCTTGTCTAAAGTCCTTAGTACAATGAAATAGAAAAAAAAGTGAATAAAGAAAGAAAAAAATGAACACTGGTTTTTGTGATTACTTAAGGCTAAAAAATAGAAAAATATTTAGCGAGGGTGCTTCATTACCTAGTGCCTTAGACCAACTGGTTTGGGAGTCACTGCTAAAGCCTTGGGTGTTGCAAGACTAGAAAGTACGCTTTAAAGTGCTAACGCATCTTGTATTCGGTTGTTGGTACCTCAAGAAGTATTAACGGTCGCATGAAGGATGTGTAAGCGAAATTCAATTAAAAATTCACCAATTAATAAGTGCTTTGGACAAT
Source organism: Agapanthus africanus (assembly GCA_030015575.1). Taxonomy (NCBI): domain Eukaryota; kingdom Viridiplantae; phylum Streptophyta; class Magnoliopsida; order Asparagales; family Amaryllidaceae; genus Agapanthus; species Agapanthus africanus. The sequence continues at coordinate 303,546,629 of JASDDO010000016.1, read as the reverse complement.
GGACAAGAGTACGATTACTTGATTTGAATTTCCAAGTGTAGGGGTGATTTTTACACATACGTGGGGATATGTGATTAGAGTTTAGATAAGAGAAAGGAATGAAGAATAGAACTTGTATCTTTAGTAAAATTGATAAAAATTTCTACGTGGAGATGGAACCTTAGAAGGAAAACTTAAGAAATGCCGAAAGCTAAGTAAGTCTATAGAACATATATAATCTTAAGTTAAATAATGAGGAAGTGTGAAGAATATTGGTGGATAATTTGCGGGTCAGCGATAATAAAATTTCTTGTTAGAAAACCTTGTTAGAAAACAAAAGTTGAACAGCTGAATTGATAGGATTTTATGGGTGTAATCCGCTGAAAACCCTCAGGAGACAACACTCCTCCTACTAGGGACACCTAGAAGTTTAACGGCTTGTTGCACGTGCTCAGTGCAATCGCGTTTCCCTGCGAAAGTGCGGTTAGGTTAGATTTTTGTCGAGAATAAAAAATAAGTTTACTCGAGGACGAGCAAAAGATAAGTTTGGGGGTATTTGTTCATATCATAATATTGTATTTTATATTCCCCATTCTTATGCATTTTATAATAAAAACAGGTGCTTTTGACCCATGTCTGCTATATAGTACAGGTTATAGGTTCTTGGAGCGAAAACAGTGAAAATGACAAAAGACGACACCAAAGAAGGACTTTTGACCAACAAATAGGAGGATCTTATGCAAGCCTAGACGAAGAACCGTTCACAATGTACAAGGCAACACAAGGTCCACGAATATAAAGCGAACGGTTAAAAATCCATTGCAAATTGTTCACTGAAGATCTGGAACCAATGTAGAAGCCCAATTGATAAAAGAACCAAAGAACCAGAAGCCCAAAAAGACCCAGAACAAAACCCTAAAGTTTCAGTACCCAAGCTTGTCAAAGGGCCATGGAACCGCGGCCCAAGCCTGCCATAGCTGCGGTTCCGCAGCCATAAGAAGCCCTTACTCGGATTATTTTTTACAAAATGTCGTGGCGGCTCTGAAAAGATTTCCTAAGGGTAGTTTTGTAATTTCAGACGTGCGGATCAATTGTAAACCTAGGGTTTCTATGTCCTATAAATAGAATCCAAACCATTGTATTTTCCTATACCTCTATTCATCAATAAAATTCTGTTTTCTTTAAAGATTGGAGTGCATCAATCGTAAGTAGGTTATTTTTCTTGCCCTACTTCTAGTTTTTAATTTCTGCCCTAGGTAAATTCTTTTTTTGCCTTAGTTTAATATAGTTTAGAATTTTATTAACTTGCAATAGATGTTTCATCTCTTTAATAAAAACAAAACAAAAATTATGTCTTTCTTAATTTCCTCAATGAGCGAGTAGTTTCCTCGCTTGTTAGGGTTAGGAATAGGGAAGGGTTTGAGAGATGGAGATCTCTCATCTCTTTTCTGTGCCAATCTTTTATGAACATTAGAACTCCATGCATACCTTCTTATACGGCACTCTACCCACGAGGTAACGGTGATACCGTAGTCTAGAGGCCCGGATTTTAAGGTTTTCCATGGAGGTTAGGGTAAAGATTAAGAAAGGAAGGACAACGATCTAGAGAAAGAACAATCTTCCCAATCATCCTAATCCCCTTTATTAATATTTACCATAACTCTAATATGATATATATAATTTAAGGCATTCGAAAGAGATGTGGATCTTTATTTACCAAATTTTCCCTAGACCTAATCCTAGCAAGTTTCTAATCCTAGTATAACACAACTTTAATTTTTAGGTTTAATTATAAGACCAAACACCATTTGGAATTAGCTCGTAAGAACTTTAAGGAGATTTACAACATCCCTGTGGACCGACCCGTATTCACCGGCTAGCTTCATGCGACGCCGTTCTTGATTGCGGTAAATATTTTTGATCGACAAAACCTCTCTAAATCAGGTCACTCTCGGTGAAGGGATCTCGGCTCTTTCCTCGTGGAATGAGGTGCTGGATATTCCAACTGAATACCGCTATACAAAGCAACTTGTAATCGACTATAGTGAAGTTATTACCCTGACGCAAACTTCTGCCCAAGGGGTCATTCCCGGTGAAGGGATATCAGCCCTTGCCTCGTTGAATGAGGTGTAGGATATTCCAACCGAATATCACTATGCAAAATAAAAAGAAACGTCTTTGTAATAACACTTTTTAAATTGGTTCCAACAACATCCAATATAGGTTTGTTTTATCCTTGCATTGATAAGAATTAATGCAGTCCCATCAATTAATCACACCAGAAAAGAACGAAAATATAATGTACGTATATGCCATCTGCATTCGCCACTGGGTCCCGTCATCACCCGTTAGGTTACTTAACTAACGATAGAGCGGGGATTGGACTAGCGCGGATATAAAACATATACAACATCTAATAATATATATACCAATATACAATAATCGCTCCAGGCGTGATAATATGCAACATTACAGAAAAGTAATAAGCATCACAGAACAATACAGATAATCTGGGATCCCCGGGTTTCACAGAGCCGCTACTGAAACCCGACATTCCCTTGGTCGTGTAGATAGCCTGTGCAATGAAACCTAGACCCCTACGGGTGCGGCAAGTTACCCGCCAAAACCTGAAGTGAGGCAGCCCCCTACAGCAGAGTGAATGGACCACCCGGCACTTCACGGAATCCGGTAATTTGAGCACTCCTCCTTTGGTCAACCTGTACACCTACGAGTGCGGCGAATAGTCTACCAATTCTAGAGTGAAGCCCCCTCCGTCTCAACTCCATGAGATGTGGGCCCGTTGCCCTCTAGATCCCGGCTATCCTTGCACTCCATCGCGGGGTAAACCTAGTACAGAAAATAAAATATATACAACGGGTACATCGACCTCAGCCCGGTCGTGCCCCAAAAGAATATTATACAAACAGGCAGTAACGGCTGTCCACATGTTGGACGCTCGCTCCGCAATATCAAATGTAAAATTAAATCCAAACAGTACTACCATTGCACACTACTATCCACCACGACATATCCGCAACAATCACAGCACAACACAGAACATCAACGTGAATGTCACGTTCGCAAATCCGTCTAAAAGAACTATAGCAATTAGACACAATTTACAGCCTGAATGACATTCACGGTCGGAGATATAATGTAAGTACTGTAAACTAACACGTTTAAATTTCGATTGACAAAATTTTCCGAAGTGGGCCCCACGTACATCTGCTCTACAGTAACAAAATTTGGGCCCAAAATAAATATACCAAAAACCACAATTTCCCAAGACAAAGTGACTGGAAAAATTGGGATCACTGTTCCCACATACTGGCCGCGGTTCCGCGGTCAAACCCTAACTTTGATCGCAGATCCACGGCGGTACTGTGGGATCACGTGCCCAAATTTTCCCAGAATGCTTGAAAAACCCTGCACAATTTTCTGTGATATGCAAAATAATTTTTAGACCAGATTAAAAATGGACAGAAACTTTTGCAATGAAAATTATGATTTTCGAAAATCCATTCGATTGATATTTTAAACGCGTTAGCACAAGTTAGTAAAGCTTAATGGCGAGGCTCTGATACCACTGTAAGTCCACGGTAGCGCCCCGGCCGTCTAACAGACGCCAAATGCGGAACAAAAACTTTTACAACTGGCGTTATCGTGTACTATCACCCGGATCTGCCATTAAACCTAAACTAACAAACTACAAAGTGGGTAGAAATGTTATACCGAACGATCCGAGTCCTTCGGTCTTCAACCATCATCCCATGCTTTGTTGCGGCTGCTCCGATCTCCTCGATCTCCAGTCTTCTCGTCCAGGTGGCACCACGTCGACGGATCTTTAAACGGGCTCCCGTCTCTGAACCGAGGCAACTCGGTCGTCAAGTTTGCTAAAAGAGATGACCAAGATTGATGTAGAGAATGAGTAGAACACTTTGTCTCACTTCGTCCAAAGTCATGGACAAACGGTTAATGAAGTTGCCTTTTGGATCGGGTAAATGAGAAAACGAGTATACAAATTATCATGAACCAAAACTATATCCTTTTTCCAACAACCATAACCCCCATCAAAATGAATGGCCGGCCACTTATGAGGAGAAGGGAGGAAAGTGTAGGAGAGGGGGAGGTGACCACAAGGTAAAAGATCTAAATCAAATACAAAAGGAATTAATTGAAAAGGGTGACTCATTAAACACATCATCAAAACATTAAATGAAAACAAATGAGTCACCTTAACAAGTCATCAGCCATTTAATGCCATGATAAATCACTAATCCTAGTCATCACTTCTAGAACGTTCCACACACATGACTCACCTCAAAAAAAGATAAATCCGCATTTAACCGAATTTCAAATACGGGTGATAGAAAACTGGAAACTGGCAACTTCCAAAAGCGATCCTGAAATGAATTTCAAGATAACCCCGTAACAGTATAAACATCCCGCATTTGTATTACGACCGAATACAAATGCAACTGAGACAAAGATATTATATCTACACATTATAATACTCGGATCCGGCTTAAACCAAAGCCGACCAGTATTATCTGCCTGAAATATGACAAGTGCGTAAACGCACGTGTATTTTCCGATCCCTGCCATAAAACCATATGGCCTCTACAACGTTTCGCCCGAACTTGGGAAACTGTCTGTGGAGGACTTTAATGACTCATCAACACACTGGCACTGGGTATAACCACTAGTTAGAGGTACAAGCTGTATGTAATGGTTACCTATATATTGATTGGAAGGGAAGCTGACGAGCGAACTCATCCAGAAACCCTATTGAGCCTGACAGTAATAATATCCGTACAGTCCGGTCTGTTCGTCTAAGAGTATCGCATATCGAGTCTAGAGGGGTGGATAAAGTCAGACCCCTAATAACGCGATAATTCGTGTTGGTATGAAGCCCATCACCTAGTGAGAAACTATTGATCCAAATCAGTAATTCTCCACTACCCCGGCCGAGGATTTCTAGTGATGGACACCCGTGCACTGTGAGACATCAACCCCCAATACCGGGAGAGACGAATCCACGACGATCCGCTCACTGCCACCATGTGGCTCGGGACTGTATCCAACTAAAACCTGTTTGCACGTCTCCTTTAAGCGTGGTAGGGTAGTAATCAAAGTACAGTGGGAACTCACACGAGACAAATGACGATCTCAGGTCGACAAACTAACCTGTACACATGTCACCAGGGAACTGCTATCTAACGATATGTATAATACCAATTAGCATGTTCCCGGCGAGTCCTATCCGGTGTACTCAATGAGCACCTGTATACATCTTAGGTGATCCAACTGACACCAATGGCTTGTGAGACCGACCACCGCCCCGCGTCGGGGTCTCGACTGTATACACTAGTCTACTCTGGAGTATCGATGCCCTGTCTTGAAACTCCCACGACTAGGGACACTTTAAGGATGTGCTCACTGACCCCAGCTCCCACGTATATGATCGCCATCATACTGCTGGCAGTCAAGCAAGAATCCTATGGGCTCTATCAACATGCAATAGTTAACTAAAGCATGTAAACAATGATAAAGACAAACCAGATAGCATACCATCATCTCGAGTAAGACAGTCATATCGGTATAGGTCCTCCCTCAATCATTGTAACCACGTACCTGCGATCCAATAATTGACTTAGAGGGCACTATATCCAACACCGCATACCCAACATCTCAAAAATTCTCTCGAACCGTGCTTGAGGTAGAACCTTTGTAAATAGATCCGCTGTGTTCTCTTTCACGTCCACTCTCCAGACCTCGATCTCCTGGTGATCTACGATCTCCCTGATCAGGTGATACCACCTTAAGATGTGCCTGGATTTCTGATGGGACCGTGGTTCCTTCGCTAAAGCTATAGCCCCATTGTTATCACAATACACAGGTATCTGATCAACAATGGACGGAACTACTTGAAGTTCAACAATGAACTTCTTCATCCAGACCACTTCTTTTGCGGCATCTCTTGCAGCAATGTAATCAGCCTCTATCGTCGAGTCTATGACGGTGTCCTATTTGGAACTCTTCCAACACACCACCCCTCCGTTGAGGGTAAACACAAAACCCGAGACAGACTTGCTGTCATCCTTGTCACTCTGGAAGCTTGAGTCAGTAAAGGACTTGACCCTGGGTCTCCATTACCGTAAACCAGAAACATCTCCTTAGTCCTTCTTAGGTACATGAGAATGTTCTTTACTGCTATCCAGTGGCTCTCACCTGGGTCTGACTGATATCGGCTCACCATGCTTAGCGCGTAAGCTACATCTGGTCTTGTACATAGCATCGCATACATTATAGATCCTACCGCCAAAGCGTAGGGTATAGAGCTCATGCGAACCCTCTCCTCGTCAGTCTTTGGAGACATCTCCTTGGAGAGGGTGATTCCGTGCAATGCGGGTATGCTACCGCGCTTGGAATCTTCCATACTAAATCTCTTTAGTACGGTCTCTATGTACTTGGATTGCGAAAGTCCCAATAATCTCTTAGATCTATCCCTGTAGATCTTGATTCCCAGAATATACGAGGCATCACCTAGGTCTTTCATGGAGAACCTTTGTGATAAGAATAGCTTGACCGATTATAGCATAGGAATTTTATTTCCTATCAAAAGAATGTCTTCCACATACAAGACTAGGAATACGACAGTTCGTCTTGACAATCTTCCTATAAATACAAGGCTCATCTCTTGATGAAGTCAAATTCCTTGACTGTTTCATCAAAATAGATGTTCCAGCTCCGCGATGCTTGCTTTAATCCATAAATGGATTTGAGCAACTTGCACAACTTCCCGCTGCTCCTACTGTCTACAAAACCTTCTAGCTGATCCATATAAACGCACTCTTCTAAACAGCTGTTTTTACGTCCATTTTCCAGATCTCATAGTCGTGAAAGGCAGCAATGGCAAGTAGGATCCAAATGGATTTGAGCATAGCCACTGGAGAAAAAGTTATGTCGTAGTCCACACCAGGTCTTTGACAAAAACCTTTTGCAACGAGTCTAGCCTTGTAGGTTTCCACCTGCCCATCTACACCAAGTTTCTTTTTGTAGATCTATTTGCATCCAGCGGGTTTTACCCCAGGTGGAGCAATATCCAAGGTCCACACTTTATTGGTGTACATGGACTCCATTTCGGATCGCATAGCATCGAGCCACTTATCAGAGTCCCTACTGATAATGGCCTGCCTGAAAACTGGTAGGATCATCTTCTTCCAAGATGTAATCCTCTCGATCCCCGTCTATGAGAAAACCGTAGTATCTCTCGGGCGGATGAGAAATCCTACCAGATGTGCGAAGTGGCTCAGGTTCGTCTGGGACTATTGAATGTTATGGTTCTACTAAATCCTCAGTTTGAGTTTGTGGTTCAGATATTTCATCCAGTTCTACCATGCTCCCACTTATTTCTTTTGCAAGAAATTGCCACTCCAAAAAGGTAGCGCGACGAGCAACGAACACCTTCTGTTCCTAAGTATGGTAGAACAGATATCCCAGGGAATTTCTAGGATATCCCATAAACTTGCATAAAACTGATCGTGCCTGAAGCTTGTCCGGATTTTGCACCTTTACATAGGCCGGACAACCCCATATCTTAATACGTTCAAGATATGGTCTTTTACCACTCCATGTTTCATATGGAGTTTTAGGCACAGATTTAGACGGAACCTGATTCAACAAGTACGCTGTTGTTTCAAGCGCAAGTCCCTAGAATGAAAGAGGTAACTCAGCACTACTCATCATGGAGCGATCCATGTCCAACAGGGTACGGTTCCTCCGCTCCGATATGCCATTGTGCTTTGGTGTATACGGAGGAGTAAGCTGAGAGAGAATACCATTCTCTTTTAGAAATTCCTTGAATTCAGTGCTTAAGTGCTCCCCTCCTCTATCAGATCGGAGGATCTTAATACTTTTGCCAGTCTGGTGCTCTACTTCGTTTCTGAATTCTTTGAATTTCTCAAAAGCTTCAGATTTGTGTTTCATAAGATACACATACCCGAACCTAGAGAGATCATCAGTGAATGTAATGAAGTACAAGAACCCACCCCGTCCATGTATAGATATCGGACCATACACATCACTGTGTATGAGTCCCAAGAGCTCTGCTGCTCTTTCTCCATGTCCGGTGAACGGAGATTTGGTCATCTTTCCTTTAAGACAAGATTGACAAGTTTCATATGATAAAAATTCAAAAGTATTCAAGAGTCCATCTTTATGTAACTTAGTCTTTTCTCTCCGATATTACCAAGTCTATAATGCCACAAGTAGGATTCGTTCATATCTAAACTCTTCCGCTTGTGTGTGTTTTGTATATTGAGAACTGTATTCTATTTAGAACGTAGATACTATTACACACTGTACCTTCTGCAACTAGTACCTTATCAAGGTAAATGTTCTTGATATTTCTATCAAGAACAAAATTATAACCATCTTTATCCAGTAAAGAAACTGATATGATGTTGCAAACCATGGAATGTACATAGTAGCAATTGTTCAAAATCATAGTATTGCCATTTGGCAACACCAGGTGATATTCACCGACGGCTGCAGCATTAACTTGTGCTCCATTCCCTACCCTGAGGTGTAGGGTTACTAGGCACTCTCACAAGATTCTACAAGGCATCAACCATGCCCGATTTTAAATTTTAGCCGTGCCGAGCAACCCTAACCAAGATCTTTAAACTAAAGATTAGGAGAAACAAAGCATGTTAAACACTTTAACATCTAAGAGTTTGGGATTACAACCTTTCTAGTCCAGTCCTTCACTTCATAAGCTCTGTGTTGTGGTCCCTTCGCTACGATCATCAAGTTCCGGACTCTCGAGAGGCTCCACGAAGAGAAAGATGCAAGCTTGCTTCCGATCTTCGATAACAAAGATGATCTACCTTGAAGTTTCATTAACACAATCTCTCACTCACTAAATAAAGTGAACACCCTAATCTAAATGGCGGACAGATTAGGATGATGAAGTAGGATTTTAGCACTCATTTATTTTCATTAACTCACTCATTTTCTGTTAGGTCCACGTTACCTCTCCCGGTACTTTCGGGGTTGCGGAAACGGTAAAACAAATTTTTTTCTGGACTTGGCAACATGGACCGTAAAAGCCGGATCTTTACTAAACAATACACTGGCAACCTAACTAGAGATATGTCTACTCGGTTAGGGGTTATACCTCAAGTCGAACTCCTTCTCTTCTTGTTGTTCTTCTCTTTGTTTGCTCCGATGGTTGATCCGAACTTTGGTCAGCTCCGCGGCCTCCTTGAGTTGAAGACGATCAGCTCCGATGGTTGATCCGGACTTTGGTCACCTCCGCGGCCTCCTTGAGTCGAAGACGATCCATCCGAGAGATGTACACCGAACTCCACCTCGAGCCGAGACAACTAGGGCAAAGAGATTGCTAGTCTAGAAGCCCTAGGATGTGTAGAGAAGATGTATGGATGTGTTTGTCAAGTGATATCCTTTTTCTCTCAACACATGAGATCAAAGGAAAAAATCAAGAGGAGGAAGAAGATGGAGGAGCTAGCAACCATGGTTCTTCTCATTTCAAGAGAGAGAATGAGAATAAGCAAATGAAAAACTTAACCAAGAGAAAACACAACCATGGTTGCAATAATGCAAAAACATTATCATTACTAATCCCATCAAGATAAAGTTGATGGCTACAAATGACATGACCATTATCATAACAAAAGAAAAAGAAAACCAAAGAATACTTTAGATCTTTCAAGAAGATCCTAGTCAACTTTGGTCAAATGGTCAACAAAGTCAAGATGGTCAAATGGTCAATGTAATTAGCCATAACATAATTATCAATGAAAGGATTAGTAAATAATGTCCCCGGCTCATAATGGTTTTGACCAAACGAACTGTCAAAACCCTAATGAGTCCGCCTCAAAATGGTTTTGACCGAATCAACTGTCAAAACCCTAATGAGCCTGCCACATAACGGTTTTGGCCGAACCAACTGCCAAAACCATAATCAGGCACCTCCTCCTTCATCGCTCCGGAAAACTATGCATACACACCTGCATCCGCATTCCGTAGAATGTGAACGCGCAGAAGACAAAACAAATCCATCCGTGCAATACTAGGATCCGGCTTAAACCAAAGCCCACTAGTATTGCCTGCCCGAACACCACACGCACACAAGTGTACGTAAGTGATCGCAGCCCTGCTGTAAAACCATACGGCCTCTACACGTTTCGCTCAGTGCAGGGAAACTCTCTGTGTGGGACTCTAAAGACTCGACACTACGCTGGCAGTGGGTTTAACCACAGACCACAAGCGGCACTAGCTGTACGTAACGGTCCCCAGGTAGATGTCGATAAGAAGGCCGATGAGGTGAACCCATCCGAACTCCTACTGAGCCTGTATGTGACAATCTCCGTACAGTCCGGTCTGTTCGTCTGATACATCGCATGGCGGGCCTAGGGGGGCGGTAAACGTCAGTCCCCTAATAGCGGTACAAGTCGTGTCGGAGTGAAGCCCAATACACCCTGAGATAACACTGGAAACCTACCAGTATATCTCGCTTGCCCTGGCCAGGGACTACTCGTGTAATGGCTCTCCTAGACACAGCGTGATGTCAACCCCCAATACCGGGAGAGACGAATCCTGTCTAACCGTCACTGCCTCCAAGTGCTTCGGGACTGCTCCCAACTACTACCTGTTTGCATGACTCAGTACAGCCGTGGTAGGGTAGTAATCAAAGAACAGTGGGAACACACTCGAGGCGAAGTGACAGTGTCAAGTCAGCGGACTAAGCTGTACTCATGTCACCTGGGAACTGATAACTGACGATAGGTATAATACCAACCATCAGTTCCCGACGAGTCCTGTCCAGTGTACTCGTAACCTAACGAGCACCCGCATACCATCTCAAGTACGACGTACCGACGGCTGTGGGACAGACCGTCTCCCATGCTGGGATGAGAAGCGCATACGCTAGTCTACTCCGGAGTATCGATGCCCTATCTCGATACTCCCATGACTAGGGACGTGTATAAGGATGTGCTTGTAGATTACCCAGCCCCCACGAGTGTGATCGCTATCATAACGCCGGTAATCAAGCAAAGATCCTAACGGCTCTACTAATGCGTATAGGTGATATAATAAATAAACACACATGTACACATTAAAGCAGAGACAAACCAAGTAGCATACTACTATATTGAGCAAGATTGTCTGTACAACTGTGAATATCCCAAGCTTCCATCAAGTAATATACATACTAGTATGATACAGTAATGGCCTCTAGGGCATATACACTAACAATCTCCCACTTGCACTAAGGCCATGTACTGGCGTATCAAAGACCTATCATCTCGATCAGCCGCTCGAACTGAGTCTGGGGTAAGGCCTTCGTGAATGGGTCCGCTGTGTTGTCCTTTGTGTCCACTCTCCGTACCTCGATCTCCTGGCGATCAATGATCTCCCTGATCAGGTGATACCGCCTTAAGATGTGCCTGGATTTCTGATGGGACCTTGGTTCCTTCGCTAAAGCTATAGCCCCATTGTTATCGCAATACAAAGGTATTGGGTCAACAATGGACGGAACCACCTGAAGTTCACTAATGAACTTCATCATCCAGACCGCCTCTTTTGCGGCATCGCTTGGAGCAATGTATTCAGCCTCCATCGTCGAGTCTGCGACGGTATCCTTCTTGGAACTCCTCCAACATACCGCCCCTCCGTTGAGGGTAAACAAAAAACCCGAGACAGACTTGCTGTCATCTTTGTCACTCTGGAAGCTTGAATCGGTAAAGGACTCGACCCTGAGGTCTCCATTACCGTAAACTAGGAACATCTCCTTAGTCCTTCTTAGGTACTTGAGAATGTTCTTCACTGCTGTCCAGTGGTCCTCCCCTGAGTCTGACTGATACCGGCTTACCGCGCTCAGCGCGTAAGCTACATCTGGTCTTGTACATAGCATCGCATACATTATAGATCCTACCGCCGAAGCGTAGGGTATAGTGCTCATGCGAACCCTCTCCTCGTCAGTCTTAGGAGATATCTTCTTGGAGAGGGTAATTCCGTGCAATGCGGGTATGTTACCGCGCTTGGAACCCTCCATACTAAATCTCTTTAGTACGGTCTCTATGTACCTGGACTGCGAAAGTCCCAGTAGTCTCTTGGATCTATCTCTATAGATCTTGATCCCCAGAATGTACGAGGCATCACCCAGGTATTTCATGGAGAACCTTTGTGACAAAAATAGCTTGACCAATTGTAGCATAGGAATGTCATTTCCTATCAAAAGAATATCGTCCACGTACAAGACTAGGAATACGACAGTTCGTCCTACAATCTTCTTATAGACACAGGGTTCATCTTCATTCTTGATGAAATCAAATTCCTTGATTACCTCATCAAAACAGATGTTCCAGCTCCGCGATGCCTGCTTTAATCCATAAATAGATTTAAGCAACTTGCACACCTTTCCGCTGCTCCCACTGTCTACGAAACCTTCTGGCTGATCCATGTAAACGCATTCTTCCAAACAACAGTTTAGGAAAGCCGTTTTAACATCCATCTGCCAGATTTCATAGTCATGGAAGGCAGCAATGGCAAGTAGGATCCGAATGGATTTGAGCATAGCCACCGGAGAAAAAGTTTCGTCATAGTCCAAACCAGGTCTTTGACGAAAACCTTTTGCAACGAGTCTAGCCTTATAGGTTTCCACCTGCCCATCTACACCAAGTTTCCTTTTGTAGATCCATTTGCATCCAACGGGTTTTACCCCAGGTGGAGCAATATCCAAGGTCCACACTTTATTGGCGTATATGGACTCCATTTCGGATTGCATTGCTTCCTGCCACTTATCAGAGTCCCTACTGATAATGGCCTGCCTGAAACTGGTAGGGTCATCTTCTTCCAAGATGCAATCCTCTCGATCCCCGTATATGAGAAAACTGTAGTATCTCTCGGGCGGATGAGAAATCCTACCAGATCTGCGGAGTGGCTGAGGTTCGTCTGGGGTTATTGAATCTAGCGGTTCCTCCAAATTTTCAGTTACATTTTGTGGTCGCTGAATTTCTTCCAGTTCTACCGAACTCCCACTAGTTTCTTTTGCAAGAAACTCCCTTTCTAAAAAGGTAGCGTGGCGAGATACAAACACCTTCTGTTCCTCAGTGTGGTAGAACAGATATCCTAGTGAGTCTTTAGGATACCCCACAAATTTACACAGAACTGACCGTGCCTCTAGCTTGTCCGGTTTCTGTGTTTTCACATAGGCCGGACAACCCCATATCTTAAATCGTTTAAGATACGTATTTCTTCCACTCCATATTTCATATGGAGTCTTAGGCACTGATTTGGATGGAACGTAATTCAATAGGTATGCCGCTGTTTGAAGCGCATGTCCCCAAAATGAAAGAGGTAACTCAGCACTACTCATCATGGAGCGAACCATATCTTATAGGGTATGATTCTTCCGCTCCGAAACACCGTTGTGCTGTGGTGTATAAGGAGGAGTAAGCTGAGAAAGAATACCATTCTCTTTTAAGTAATCTAGGAATTCCGTGGTTAAGTACTCCCCTCCTCTATCAGACCGGAGGATCTTGATACTTTTGCCAATCTGGTTCTCTACTTCCTTTCTGAATTCCTTAAATTTCTCAAAAGCTTCAGATTTGTGTTTCATCAGATACACATATCCGAACCTAGAGAGATCGTCAGTGAATGTGATGAAGTAGGAGAACCCACCCCTTGCATGTGTAGACATCGGACCACATACATCACTGTGTATGAGTCCCAAGAGCTCTGCTGCTCTTTCTCCATGTCCAGTGAACGGAGATTTGGTCATCTTCCCTTTGAGATAGGACTGACAAGTTTCATAAGATGAAAACTCGAACGCATTCAAGAGTCCATCTTTATGCAACTTACTTAGTCTTTTCTCTCCGATATGACCAAGTCTACAATGCCATAAGTAGGATTCATTCGTATCTGAATTCTTCCTCTTGCGTGTGTTTTGTACATTGAGAACTGTATTCTGATTTAGAACGTAGATACCATTACACAGTGTACCCTCTGCAACCAGTACCTTATGAAGGTAAATGTTCATGATATTCTTGTCAAGAACAAAGTTATATCCATCTTTATTGAGTAAAGAAACTGATATGATGTTGCAAACCATGGAGGGTACATAGTAGCAATCGTTCAAAATCATAGTCTTGCCATTTGGCAATACTAGGTGATATTCACCGACGGCTGCCGTATTAACTTGTGCTCCGTTCGCTACTCTGAGCGACATATCACCCGGTGCAACTTTCCTACTTTTTCTCAGTCCCTGCAATAAATTACAGATATGAGATCCTGATCCGGTATCAAGTACCCAGGATGTAGGGCTGACCGTAAAACAGTTCTCAATTACAAGAACACCTGAAGTAGATGCAAAACCATGCTTCTTCTTCAACTGGGTATCCTGGGAATCCATACTATCCCCTTTCCCTTTCTCATACTTATGACTGTTGTCACAAGTTAGAGCTGAACCAACGTTCCCCAGCCCCGAATAAGAATTCGGATCGGTCAAGCGATACATTTTATTATCTTGATTAGGGCGTGAAAAGGTTGCTAGCAGGAGAGAGAGAGAAAAGAAACACTCAGCGTATGCTCTTGCAACATTAGATTGGTTTATTAATTTATCTAACCAGGATGTCTCCCACTGTTTCCTCAAATTCTTCTTAAAACCTTTTTAAAAGAAGAACTAGCTGGGATTTAATTCACGTCACAATACTTGCTTAACCTTTCAGCCAGGCTAGTGTCGGTACTTCGAGGGAGGTTTTCCAACGCTTTCGCGAAGTTCCTTAATTTAAGAACCTCTTTTCCCTGGGGGCGTAACCTCGCTAACACCTTTCTAGACACCTACTAGGTTTATAGCATTGATTGTTAAGTGAAATAATCTCCCGAGAGTAATCCAACTCATCAGCGGGATCGGGATCCAACTATCACTGTGTGATGACCTAGATGGAATCCACTCTAGTCACCACACTCCAGAAGGTATGCTAAATCTGCAAGTTTCAGTACTTTTGAAACTCCCGATGTGGTTTTTGCCCCTAGGACCCAAGTGATCTTGACAGAGTCAACAAATCAAAGAGTCCTAGTCAAGTTCAACCTGTCATTATCTGGATTGCATTAAACCCACCCGCATAACCCTTGACGGAGTCAACAAGGTTATACGACTGTCCTAATCAATCCCATATACTGATACAAACAAGCAGCACTTAGCTACCGTACACTACGTCTTGACGGAGTCAACAAACGCAGCACGAATACTAAGTGTTACATGTAAGAAATGACGAAGGGCTACGGCTGGGTTTTTGGCGAAAAACCCGTTAACGTAATGAAGTTGATATCGTTGAAGGAACCTGGTAATCTTTTTGAAAATATAGTGGCAAAAACTTTTGCTAAAGAGGCCACTCCCCGTGAAGGGATCTCGGCTCTTTCCTCGTCGAATGAGGTGCAGGATATTCCAAACTGAATACCTCGATGCAAAGCAAGAATAATCGACTATAGTGAAGTTATTACCCTGACGCAAACTTTTGTCCAAGGGGTCACTCCCGATGAAGGGATCTCGGCCCTTGCCTCGTCGACTGAGGTGCTGGGCATTCATAACTGAATACCACGATGCAAAACAAAAGTGAACGTCCTTGCAATAACAGCTTTTTGAAAAACTTGTTCCAACAACGTCTTTTAGGTTTATTTTCTTGCATTAGTTCTTTAATGCGTCCCATCATTTAAATCCTACCATTGCAGAAAACAACCAAAATATGACGTACGCTTATGCCATTCGCATTCGCCACGGGGCCCCGTCATCACCCGTTAGGTTACTTAACTAACGACAGAGCGGGGGCTGGGCTAGCGCGGCTGTAAAACATAAGCAACGCCTAAATAGTTATTATATATAGCAATATAGCAATGATAGCCAATCCAGATCACAGATGAACACTTTGGATATACTAGGAACCCACGATTTGTTTGAGCCTGCAACGAAAAGCAGATTACACGGTCGCGATGAATAGCCAAAACCCCACCCAAGACCCCTACGGGTGCGGCAAACTACCCGCCAAGTACCCGAAGCGAAGCAACGTCCCTCAACGCCGTGAGTAGGCCACTCGGCACTTCGAGATACCCGGTAGTTTGTGCACCCCCTCCATGGGTCTATACTAGGAGCAAAAACAGTAAAAAGAATTATACAATGACGGCTACAACCCCGACCCGGTTGTGCGTCCATACAAATAATATTACATCAATTTAAAAATTTATTACATGAATGAAAGAAAAAGAAACTCTCATCTCACATCCATCCCGGCTATTCATTCGCGATAATCCAACGAGTTCATATACACAAACCATCATCAACACAGATCACAGATATGTATAACCCCCACTAATCGACGTATAGCGATTAGTAGACGTTCAATACACATATAACATTACAGATATAACCATCAGCCAAAGTGTACAGAACATCGACCAAAAATACGGATTTTTGAGCCCCAAAAACTAATTTTTCTTTCTGGAAAATCTGGGCAGAAAAGTCATATTGAAAAAATCCCAAAATACCCATCTAAGAAAACTGCAAGAAGCAGATCCCCCAACTGAGCCAAACTGGCCGCAGTTCCGCGGCATAAGCAAGCTTATGCCGCGGAAACGCGGCGCTTTGGTCGAGTTGGGGGGTCAAATTTTTGCAGTTTTCTAACAAAAGCCTGAGCCGATTTTTAGTGCATGAATTTTTAATTTTGGAACAGATCTAAAATCGGCAGAAACTTGAAATTTCCGGGGTATTTTGCGGTTTTTCGTCCGGTCGAAATTCTAAATACTTTGCTAATATGCTAGGGTGTGTTTAGTTAGGCTCTGATACCACTGTTAGGTCCACGTTACCTCTCCCGGTACTTTCGGGGTTGCGGAAACGGTAAAACAAATTTTTTTCTGGACTTGGCAACATGGACCGTAAAAGCCGGATCTTTACTAAACAATACACTAGCAACCTAACTAGAGATATGTCTACTCGGTTAGGGGTTATACCTCAACTTGAACTCCTTCTCTTCTTATTGTTCTTCTCTTTGTTTGCTCCGATGGTTGATCCGAACTTTGGTCAGCTCCGCGGCCTCCTTGAGTTGAAGACGATCCGCTCCGATGGTTGATCCGGACTTTGGTCACCTCCGCGGCCTCTTTGAGTCGAAGACGTCCACCCGAGAGATGTACACTGAGCTCCACCTCAAGCCGAGGCAACTAGGGCAAAGAGATTGCTAGTCTAGAAGCCCTAGGATGTGTAGAGAAGATGTATGGATGTGTTTGTCAAGTGATATCCTTTTTCTCTCAACACATGAGATCAAAGGAAAAAATCAAGAGGAGGAAGAAGATGGAGGAGCTAGCAACCATGGTTCTTCTCATTTCAAGAGAGAGAATGCGAATAAGCAAATGAAAAACTTAACCAAGAGAAAACACAACCATGGTTGCAATAATGCAAAACCATTATCATTACTAATCCCATCAAGATAAAGTTGATGGCTACAAATGACATGACCATTATCATAACAAAAGAAAAAGAAAACCAAAGAATACTTTAGATCTTTCAAGAAGATCCTAGTCAACTTTGGTCAAATGGTCAACAAAGTCAAGATGGTCAAATGGTCAATGCAATTAGCCATAACATAATTATCAATGAAAGGATTAGTAAATAATGTCCCCGGCTCATAATGGTTTTGACCAAACGAACTGTCAAAACCCTAATGAGTCCGCCTCAAAATGGTTTTGACCGAATCAACTGTCAAAACCCTAATGAGCCTGCCACATAACGGTTTTGGCCGAACCAACTGCCAAAACCATAATCAGGCACCTCCTCCTTCATCGCTCCGGAAAACTGTGCATACACACCTGCATCCGGTAGAATGCGAACGCGCAGAAGACAAAACAAATCCATCCGTGCAATACTAGGATCCGGCTTAAACCAAAGCCCACTAGTATTGCCTGCCCGAACACCACACGCACACAAGTGTACGTAAGTGATCGCAGCCCTGCCGTAAAACCATACGGCCTCTACACGTTTCGCTCAGTGCAGGGAAACTCTCTGTGTGGGACTCTAAAGACTCGACACTACGCTGGCAGTGGGTTTAACCACAGACCGCAAGCGGCACTAGCTGTACGTAACGGTCCCCAGGTAGATGTCGATAAGAAGGCCGATGAGGTGAACCCATCCGAACTCCTACTGAGCCTGTATGTGACAATCTCCGTACAGTCCGGTCTGTTCGTCTGATACATCGCATGGCGGGCCTAGGGGGCGGTAAACGTCAGTCCCCTAATAGCGGTACAAGTCATGTCGGAGTGAAGCCCAATACTCCCTGAGATAACACTGGAAACCTACCAGTATATCTCGCTTGCCCTGGCCAGGGACTACTCGTGTAATGGCTCTCCTAGACACAGCGCGATGTCAACCCCCAATACCGGGAGAGAAGAATCCTGTCTAACCGTCACTGCCTCCAAGTGCTTCGGGACTGCTCCCAACTACTACCTGTTTGCACGACTCAGTACAGCCGTGGTAGGGTAGTAATCAAAGAACAGTGGGAACACACTCGAGGCGAAGTGACAGTGTCAAGTCAGCGGACTAAGCTGTACTCATGTCACCTGGGAACTGATAACTGACGATAGGTATAATACCAACCATCAGTTCCCGACGAGTCCTGCCCAGTGTACTCGTAACCTAACGAGCACCCGCATACCATCTCAAGTACGACGTACCGACGGCTGTGGGACAGACCGTCTTCCGTGCTTGGATGAGAAGCGCATATGCTAGTCTACTCCGGAGTATCGATGCCCTATCTCGATACTCCCACGACTAGGGACGTGTATAAGGATGTGCTTCTAGATTACCCAGCCCCCACGAGTGTGATCGCCATCATAACGCCGGTAATCAAGCAAAGATCCTAACGGCTCTACTAATGCGTATAGGTGATATAATAAATAAACACACATGTACACATTAAAGCAGAGACAAACCAAGCAGCATACTACTATATTGAGCAAGATTGTCTGTACAACTGTGAATATCCCAAGCTTCCATCAAGTAATATACATACTAGTATGATACAGTAATGGCCTCTAGGGCATATACACTAACATTTTCATCACTTCATAAAAAGCTAGAAAGCTTTTCATGAAAGAAAGAAGAAGGAAGAAGAAGAACAATCAATCCTTTTGTGATGAATAATGAATTATGATAATATCATTACAAAAGCAACCATGGTTAAGTCAAGAAAAGAATTAACCATTGTAGAGATCTAACCATAGTAAAGGGTGTGGGTTGGGTTAAGTAAATATCTTGCAAAATATCTTTGCAAAAACAAAAAGGAAACCTTCTAGAAGGTTCAAGAAAGAACTAACCCAAATCAAACCCTAACCTTGTTTAATCTCCACTAAACAAGTTGCATTAGTAATTATATCATGTTATACTATTATATATTACATATACAATATTTATTTTAACAAAATAAAATAATACAATTAACATATATCGCTTATATATCAATGTATTACCCGAGTGAGAAAAAGAATCTTTTAGTGAGCTTATATTAGTTAATGTAATTTAATATATCAAATATATAATTATACATTAAATTATCGAATAAACACTTGATCCGATAATCCGGCTATATCGCATATAACCGACTAATATATCATTTACCGAATCATCGAATCAACACTTGATCCGATGACCCGACTGATATCAAATATCGCGAGAATAGAATACGGTATCTCATATCGCATTATCCTCGATCCTGCACATATCACATATGTGCCCCTACACCGTTTTGCCTGAGTCAAGAAACCTCTGTGTAGGACTCTGAAGAATCATCAATACGCCGGCAGTAGGTGATGTTCATATCAAACACCCACAAGCTGCAAGCGGTCAGCTAAACGTAACAGTCACCCAGGTATTGAGCGATCAAAAGATCAACAAGCAAGCTTGTACATTCTCCTGCGAATCCAATCAGTAACACTCTCGTGCAGTCCGGTCTCTTCGTCTGATATGTCGCATATCTCGCCTAGGGGTGGTAAACGTCAGACCCCAGTAGCTTGATAAGTCGTGTCGATATGAGATCTATAACAGTTTGAGAAACTACTGATAACACTTACCAGTAAATCTAAGAAACCCTGGCCAGGGATTTCCAGTTATAGACAATCGAACACAGCACAACATCAACTCCCTATACCGAGAGAGACAAATCCCCTCCTATCACTCATTGCTTCCATGTGATTCGGGACTGTACCCAAAAGCCACCTTTTTGCACGCCCTCTTGGACATGGTATGATGGAAATCAAAGCACAGTGGGAATCACACAAGACTCTGTGACGATCTCGGGTCTACAGACTAACTTGTACCAGTGTCACCGGAGAACTGCCATCTGACGTGAGGTATAATACCATCTGGGAGTTCTCGGCGAGTTCGTCCAGTGTACCCAGTCTCTACTGAGCACCCGTACACCATCCTAGATGTCAAACACCGATGGATATGGGATCATCCATCGTCCATCATATGGGTCAAGATGCGTATACGCTAGTCTATTCTGGTACATCGATGCCCTGTCTCGATACACCCTCGACTAGGAACAGTTATAGGATGTACTCGTCGACTACCGTGGCCCCACTAGTATGATCTCATCATAGTCCCAGTAGTCGAGTACATATCCTAAGGGATTTATCAACATGTAACATAGAAACAATCATAGTACATGTTAAGATAAAGTACAATCAGATAGCATACTGTCATGTCGAGCAAGAAAGTCCTCCCTATATATGTCCAAGCTGTAAGTCGATGTGCAACACCCCAATACTTGTGGGGAGGCGGAAATATGAAAAACGATCTTGTTCTTTGCTTAAACATCGACTAACCGCATGAATCGTTTACTAAACAATACTTAACAAAACCTATAGAATTCTAAGCTACTATGTTAAGGGATTATACCAAATGGTTCTAGTCCTTCTTCTTTACGATATATGCGGCCTCTTTGGATCTCCACGTCCTCCTCGGCTTCTTTCCGTGATAGACGATCCACCCGAGAACCCTAATCCAAACTTGAGGTTACTTAGTTTCTTTAGTTGCTAATTAGAGTAGCTAAGGTGATGTAGAGATAGGTTATGGAGTAATTAGTCTTTCCTAATCCTTGTTCTCAACTCATGAGTGGTAGGATTAGGCTTTGGTGAAGGAGAGAGAGCTTGAGGAGAGAGAAGATGGAGATGATAATGATGATAATAATAATGATATTGCTTCTCACTTGATATATGAAGCATAATGAATTAAAAAGAAATGAATAATATGAGATTATTCATCATGCTTCATAAATGCAAGTGGGTGATTCATTATGTGAGTCATTAAACATTTAATAATGCATTAATGACATGATGAATCACTCACAATGAGTCACAAGATCATTAAATGACAATGCCACCTCACCCTCCAAGTCACCACCTTCTAGAAGCTTTTCGGAAATTACGAGAACGCCACTCGAATCCGTGAAAACATGGAAAAACTTTAGACTGTATAAATCCAATAACCTGATACTAGAATCTGGCTTAAACCAAAGCCGACTAGTAAAAACTGTTCGAACGACGTATGTGTGTAAACACACGTGCGCGTCCGAACCCTTGTCGTAAAACTATACGACCTCTACATCTTTTCGCCTGGGTTTGGGAAATCTCTGTGTGGGACTCTAAAGACTCGACTACCACTTTGGCAGTGGGTTTAACCACAGACCGCAGGCGGCACTAGCTGTACGTAACGGTCCCCAGGTAGTTGTCGATAAGAAAGCCGATGAGGTAACCCGTCTGAAATCCTACTGAGCCTGTCCGTGACAATACCCGCGCAGTCCGGTCTGTTCGTCTAAGAGTATCGCATGTATGGTCTAGGAGGTGGTGGACGTCAGACCCCTAATAACCGTACAAGTCGTGTCGGTATGGCTCAAGACCATCCGAGAATCTACTGATCATTCCATCAGTAATTCTCAATCAGCCCTGGCCAGGGACTTATGGTAATGACCGACCAACCACAGTGTGATATCGACTCCCTATACCGGGAGAGACGAATCCCTAACAGTCACTCACTGCCTCCACGTGGCTCGGGACTGTGCCCAACTAAAACCTGTTTGCACGACTCCTTTGAGTCGTGGTAGGGTAATAATCAAAGCACAGTGGGAACTCACACGAGACAAATGATGACTTTAAGTCAACAGACTATCTGCACACATGTCACTTGAGAACTGCTATCTGACGTTAGGTATAATACCATCCAGTCAGTTCTCGACGAGTCCTGTCCGATGTACTCACACCCAGTGAGCATCTGTATACAATCTTAGGTGCACACCACCAATGGCTGCGGGACCAATCCATCGCCCCTCGTCAGGGTCTAGATATCTATACACTAGTCTACTCCGGAGTACCGATGCCCAGTCTCGATACTCCTGCGACCAGGGACATCTAAGGATGTGCCTGTTGACTATCCAGCTCACACTAGTATGACTGCCATCACAACGCCGGTAGTCAGGCAAACACCCTATGGGCTTTATCAACATGTATGAATACAACACAAAATATATCATATGTTAAGATAACGACAAACCAAATAGCGTACTATCATATCAAGCAAGACTGTCATGTACATACATATCCCAAGCATCCTATACAATGTAGGCCTCTAGGGCATATATATCCAACAATCTCCCACTTGCACTAAGGCCTATAATTGGCGCAATGAGTACCCACTATCTGCAATAGATCCAGTTGCTGGCATACCGCATGCCCAACATCTCAAATAGCCCCTCGAACTGGACTTATAGGATGGCCTTGGTGAATGGATCTGCCGTGTTGTCTTTTGTATCTACTCTCCGTACCTCGATCTCCCAACGATCCATGATCTCTCTGATCCGGTGAAACCGCCTTAAGATATGCCTGGATTTTTGATTGGACCTTGGTTCCTTCGCTAATGCTACAGCCCCATTGTTATCGCAAAACTAAGGTATTGGATTAGCAATGGACGAAGTTCAGAAATGAACTTCTTCATCTAGACAGCCTCTTTTGCGGCTTCACTAGCAGCTATATACTCAGCCTCCATAGTTGAGTCTGCGACGGTTTCCTGTTTGGAACTCCTCCAACATACCTCCCCTCCATTGAGGGTAAACACAAAACCCGAAATGGATTTAGAATCATCTTTGTCACTTTAGAAGCTGGAGTCGGTAAAAGCCTCTACCTGGAGGTCCCCATTACCGTAAACTAAGAACATCTCCTTAGTCCTTCTCAGGTACTTGAGAATGTTCTTTACCGCTATCCAATATTTCTCACCTGGGTCAGATTGATACTTGCTTACTACACTAAGTGCGTAAGCTACATCTGGCCTGGTACATAACATCGCATACATTATAGATCCTACCACCGAAGTGTAGAGTATAATGCCCATGCGAGCCCTCTCTTCATCAGTCTTTGGAGACATCTCTTTGGAGAGGGTGATCCCGTGATAAGCGGGCATATTGCCGCGCTTGGAATCTTCCATACTAAATCTCTTTAGTATAGTGTCAATATACCTGGACTGTGAAAGTCCCAACATTTTATTAGATCTATCACGATAGATCTTAATGCCCAGAATGTATGATGCATCTCCCAAGTCTTTCATAGAGAATTTCTGTGACAAGAAGAGCTTTACTGATTGTAGCATAGGGATATCATTCCCTATCAGTAGTATGTCGTCGACGTACAAAATGAGGAAGACTACTGCTGCTTCTACAATCTTCCTATAAATACATGATTCATCTACATTTTTGATAAAGTCAAATTCCTTGACTGTCTCATCAAAGCAAATGTTCCAACTCCGCGATGCTTGCTTTAATCCATAAATGGATTTAAGCAATTTGCACACTCTTCCGCTGCTCCCACTATCTAAGAAACCTTTTGGTTGATCCATTTAAACACTCTCTTCTAAATGTCCATTAAGAAAAGCTGTTTTTACATCCATTTGCCAGATTTCATAGTCATGGAAGGCAGCAATGGCAAGCATGATCCGAATGGATTTAAGTATAACTACTGGTGAAAAAGTTTCATCATAGTCCAGTCCTGGTCTTTGACGAAAACCTTTTGCAACTAGTCTAGCTTTGTAGGTTTCCATTTGTCCAAATGCACCAATCTTCTTTTTGAAGATCCATTTGCACCCAACTGGTTTTACTCCAGGAGGAGCAACTTCTAAAGTCCATACTTTATTGGTGTACATGGATTCCATTTCGGATCTCAGAGCATCCAGCCACTTCACCGAGTCGCTACTCGTGATAGCCTGCTGAAAACTAGTAGGCCCATCATCATCGATGATGCAATCCTCTCGATCCCCATCAAGAAGAAAACCATAGTATCTTTCAGGAGGATGAGAAAGCCTACTAGATCTGCGGAGTGGCGTTAGTTCGTCATGTTCTATTGAAATCTGAGATTCTTCTAAGTCCTCGATAGCAGTTTGAGCTTCTGGAATTTCTTCCAGTTCTACCGCGCTCCCACTAATTTCTTTTGCAAGAAATTCGCTTTCTAAGAAGACAATGTGGCGAGCGGCAAACACCTTTTGTTCTTCAGTGTGGTAGACCATATACCCCCTTGAATGCTTAGGGTATCCTACAAACTTGCACAAAACCGATCGTGCCTCGAGCTTGTCCGGATTATGCTTTTTAACATATACCGGACACCCCCATATCTTGATATACTTGAGATATGGTCTCTTCCCGCTCCACATTTCATATGGAGTGGTAGGCACAGACTTAGTCGGAACTCTATTTAATAGGTATGCTGCTGATTCTAGAGCAAATCCCAAAAAGGAAAGTGGCAACTCAGCACTACTCATCATTGAACGTACCATGTCTAACAGAGTGCGATTCCTCCTTTCTGATACACTATTATGCTGAGGTGTATAAGGTGGAGTAAGCTGAGAGAGAATTCCATTCTCTTTTAAGTATTCAAGGAAACTGGTACTTAAGTATTCTCCACCTCGATCAGATCGAAGTATCTTGATGCTTTTAACAGTCTGTTTCTCTACTTCATTTTTATACTCCTTAAACTTCTCAAAGGCCTCGGATTTATATTTCATTAAGAAAATATGTCCATACCTAGAGAAGTCATCAGTAAAAGTTATGAAGTACGAGTGACCGCTTCGTGTATGTGTAGACATTGGACCACATACATCACTGTGTACAAGTCCCAAGAGTTCTTTGGCTCTTTCTCCGTGTCCGGTGAACGGATTGGTCATTTTTCCTTTGATACATGATTGACAAGTTGCATATGATGAATATTCAAACGGATCTAGATATCCATCTTTATGTAACTTAGTCAACCTTGTTTCATTTATATGACCAAGTCTACAATGCCACAGGAAGGCTTGATTTGAATCTGGAGCCTTTCTTTTACGTGGTTTTTGTATATTGAAAATTTGAGGTTGATTAAGTATGTATATGCCGTTTCCAGTGTGCCAAACCCAATCAGTTCTTGATTTAGGAAAATGTTCATGACATTTCTTTCAAGCGCAAAATTATATCCTTCATTAGACAACAAAGATACTGATATAATATTACACAATATACTGGGAATACAAAAACAGCTGTACAACACCAAAATGTGTCCACTAGTCAACCCTAGGTGGTATTCCCCTATTGCAACAGCATCTACATGCATTCCATTGCCCATCCGGAGAGTCATATCACATGCCCCCAGTACTCTACTATTTCTCATATCCTGCAAAGAATTACAGATGTGAGAACCAGAACCGGTATCAAGTACCCATGAAGTAGAGTTTACTGAAAGACAATTTTCAATTACAAACACACCTGAAGCAGAAGCAACAGCTTGCTTCTTATCCTTAGCTTTAAATGCCAAACAGTTCTTCTTCCAGTGCCCTTGCTTATGGTAATAAAAGCATTCGTTCTTTTCCGCCTTCACCCTTCCTGCCTTATTCGTTCCCTGCACCTTCTTGACCCCACCCTTCGGTTTGGTGGCTTTCATCTTCTTCTTCCCTTTTGCTTTCGCATTAGATTTAGAAGAGGATGATTGGCCGACATACAGAACGGGGGTCTTCTCCTTTTTCAAGGAGCTCTCTGCTACCCTCAACATGTTAAGGAGCTTTGGAAGATCAGCTTCCATTTCGTGCATATTAAAGTTCAGCACGAACTGAGAGAATGTGTGGGGAAGGGACTGCAAAATCAAGTCGATATACAAATCATTCTCTAGCACGCATCCCAGGTTTGCGAGTTCCTCAATGAGGGTGATCATTTTCAGGACGTGCTCTCCAACATTCGATCCTGGAGCTAATCTCATCTGGAAGAGTTTCCTTGAGGTCTCATACCTCGCGATACGGGAGTATTCCCCATACAAATCCTTGCAATGGAGGAATATGGATACAATATCCATACTCTCGTGCTTTTTCTGGAGTTCATTGTTCATGGACGCCAGCACGATACACTTAGCTCGCTCACAGTCTAGATCCCAGGTTTTGCGAACTTCCTTGTCTGCAACTGAGGAATCTGGTCCTGGGATAAGGGGAGGAACAGCGGTGGTAGCATATGCAACTTTGTCATAAGTCAGCGCAATATTGATGTTCCTTAGCCAATCTTTATAGTTCGGCCCGGTCAGTATATTTTTTTCGAGTAACAGTTTTAGTCCAGTCATGGTAGCTGCCAGAGAGAGAGAAAAGAAACACTCAGCATATGCTCTTGCAAGTTTAGATTGGTTATTAATATATCTAAGCAGGATGGCTCCCACTGTTTCCTCAAATCCTTCTTCAAAACCTAAAAGAAGAACTAGTCAGGATTTAATCACACGTCACAATACTTGCTTAACCTTTCAGCCAGGCTGGTGTTGGTACTTCGAGGGAGGTTTTCCAACGCTTTCGCGAAGTTCCTTAATTAAAGAACCTCTTTTCCCTGGAGGCGTAGCCCCTCTAACACCTTTCTAGACACCTACTTGGTTTATAGCATTGATTGTTAAGTGAGAAAAATTCCCGAGTGTAATCCTACTCATCAGTGGGATCGGGATCCAACTATCATTGCATGATACCCTATATGGAAGCCACTCTAGTCATCACACTCCAGAAGGTATGCTAAATCTGCAAGTTTCCTTTATGTTTGAAACTCCCGATATGATTTTTACCCCAAGCTCTTATGACCTTGACGTAGGCCAACAAATCATAAGACGCAAGTCAAGTTCTACCCATCGTTGTCCTGATTAACTTAAGTACATCGTACATGCCCTTGACGTAGGCCAACAAGGTGTACGTCTGTCTTAAACTAATGCATCTATCTATGCAACAAATAGGCGCACACACTGCTACCATACACTATGCCTTGACGTAGGCCAACAAGCATAGCATGAATACGATGTGCTGTCTATCTGAAACGACGGAGGGTTACGGCTGGTTTTTGGCAAAAAACCGTTAACGTAGTGAACTTGATATAATCGAAGGAACTGTGGTAGCTTTTATTTTAAAAGGAGTGGCTTAAGCTCCGCATTTAAAATTTGCTTTTTGAAGAAAACCGAGTAGTTTTAAAATTGTTCCAACGATTCAGTTTAGGTTTTATTTTCTTTGCATTAATAATAATGCGTCCCATCATTAACCTATCATTACAGATAACAACGAAAATACAACATCCTCTTATGCCATCCGCATTCGCCACTAGGTCCCGTCATCACCCGTTAGGTTACTTAACTAACGGCAGAGCAGGGACTGGGCTAGCGCGGGTGTAAAACATAAGCGACGTCTAAATAGCTATCATATATAAATATTGTACATTCGTCAGACGCAATAATAGGCATTCCAGATCACAGATAAACTTTATTGGATATGTAAGCAATCCGCATTTCTTTTTAGCCTGCAACGAAATACGGATTACACAGTAGTGATGAATAGCCATTTACCCCACCCCAAACCCCTACGGGTACGGCAAACTACCCGCCAAGTACCAGAAGTGAAGCGGTCTACCTCAACACTTAAAAATACCCGGTAGTTTGTGTACCCCACCTTGGGTCTATCCTAGGAGCAAAAACAGTAAAAAGAATAATACAACGGTGGCTACAACCGCAACCTGGATGTGCCCCGCAAAATAATATTACAACTTATTACAATTACATCGAATGAATTAATACAATAACCCATCACAAAACCCGGATAATCACCACAACAGTCCAATACAGTTTATATACACAAACATTTATATATTACATCACAGATATGTGCAACCCCCTGCCAACCGACATACTAGCAGTTAGGGGAGGTTTACGAACACATAAAACATTTCACAGATATAATTAAACAAGCAAACACCGTATAGTTTCGATCGATTAAACACATTTAATTTTGCTCCAATACTTCTATGTAAATATGAAACCTGAGCAAATATTAAAAATTACCAGAAAATACCAAATATCACAGAGGATGCACACAAGAAAACTGGGCTGAATCGGCCCCAACTCGGTCGCGGAATCACGGCGGATCGGTGGGATCGGCCGTGGTTCCGCGGCTCTTTGGCCGATTCAGGAGCCCATTTTTCTTGGGTGTTCTTATACATTCATGTAGGTCATTCTAGAGGTCCCTAAAAAATTTTTGGACCTCATTTAAAATTCGACAGAAATTACAAGATATCGGGGTTTTTCCGGTTTGTTTTTCCGTTCGAAATTCATACAATTTTGCAAGTGTGTTAATTATTGTTTAGTTAGGCTCTGATACCACTGTAAGTCGATGTGCAACACCCCAATACCTATGGGGAGGCGGAAATATGAAAAATGATCTTGTTCTTTGCTTAAACATCGACTAACCGCATGAATCGTTTACTAAACAATATTTAACAAAACCTATAGAGTTCTAAGCTACTATGTTAAGGGATTATACCAAACGGTTCTAGTGCTTCGTCTTTACGATATCTACGGCCACTTTGGATCTCCACGTCCTCCTCGGCTTCCTTCCGTGATAGACGATGCACCCGAGAACCCCAATCTAAGCTATAACCTCTAAACTTGATGTTACTTAGTTTCTCTAGTTGCTAATTAGAGTAGCTAAGGTGATGTATAGATAGGTTATGGAGTGATTAGTCTTTCCTAATCCTTGTTCTCAACTCATGAGTGGTAGAATTAGGGTTTGGTGAAGGAGAGAGAGCTTGAGGAGAGAGAAGATGGAGATGATAATGATGATAATAATAATAATGATATTGCTTCTCACCTGATATATGAAGCATAATGAATTAAAAAGAAATGAATAATATGAGATTATTCATCATACTTCATAAATGCAAGTGGGTGATTCATTATGTGAGTCATTAAGCATTTAATAATGCATTAATGACATGATGAATCACTCACAATGAGTCACAAGATCATTAAATGACAATGCCACCTCACCCTCCAAGTCACCACCTTCCAAAAGCTTCTCGGAAATTACGAGAACGCCCCTCGAATCCATGAAAACACGGAAAAACTTTAAACTGTATAAATCCAATAACCTGATACTAGAATCTGGCTTAAACCAAAGCCGGCTAGTAAAAACCGTTCGAACGACGTATGTGTGTAAACACACGTGCGCGTCTGAACCCTTGTCGTAAAACTATACGACCTCTACATCTTTTCGCCTGGGTTTGGGAAATCTCTGTATGGGACTCTAATGACTCGACTACTACGCTGGCAGTGGGTTTAACCACAGACCGCAAGCGGCACTAGCTTTATGTAACGGTCCCCAGGTAGTTGTTGATAAGAAAGCCGATGAGGTAACCCATCTGAAATCCTACTGAGCCTGTCCGTGACAATATCCGCGCAGTCCGGTCTGTTCGTTTAAGAGTATCGCATGTATGGTCTAGGGAGGTGGTGGACGTCAGACCTCTAAAAACCGTACAAGTCATGTCGGTATGGCTCAAGACCATCCGAGAATCTACTGATCATTCCATCAGTAATTCTCAATCAGCCCTGGCCAGGGACTTATGGTAATGACCAACAGACCACAGTGCGATATCGACTCCCTATACCGGGAGAGACGAATCCCTAACAGTCACTCATTGCCTCGACGTTGCTCGGGACTGTGCCCAACTAAAACCTGTTTGCACGACTCCTTTGAGTCATGGTAGGGTAATAATCAAAGCACAGTGGGAACTCACACAAGACAAATGATGACTTTAAGTCAACATACTATATGCACACATGTCACCTGAGAACTGCTATCTGACTTTAGGTATAATACCATCCAGTCAGTTCTCGACGAGTCCTGTCCGGTGTACTCACACCCAGTGAGCATCTGTATACAATCTTAGGTGCACACCACCAATGGCTGCGGGACCAATCCATCGCCCCTCGTCAGGGTCTAGATATGTATATACTAGTCTACTCCGGAGTACCGATGCCCAGTCTCGATACTCCTGCGACCAGGGACATCTAAGGATGTGCCTATTGACTATCTAGCTCCCACTAGTATGACTGCCATCATAACGCCGGTAGTCAGGCAAACACCCTATGGGCTTTATCAACATGTATGAATACAATACAAAATATATCATATGTTAAGATAAAGACAAACCAAATAGAATACTATCATATCAAGCAAGACTGTCATGTACATACATATCCCAAGCATCCTATACAATGTAGGCCTCTAGGGCATATATATCCAACACAAGCATCCATTACAATATGCATCATATGTACAGTAATGGCCTCTAGGGCATATATATAACTAACAATCTCCCACTTGCACTAAGGCCATCTGTTATGGTATCACATACCCAACAATTAGCTATGGTTGAAGTATCTCATACTCAACCATCCCATAAAAGTCTCTATTGGGAAAAAGGCCTTTGTGAGTGGATCCGCGCTGTTGTCCTCTGTGCCTACTCTCCTAACCTCGATTTCCCTGGAGATCAACCATCTCCATGATCAGGTGATACTTCCTAAGAATATTATCTGGATTTCTGATGGGACGGGCGTTCCTTGGCATAAGCCACAACTCCATTGTCACACAATGGTAGGAACGAAGTTCATCTCATGAACTTATATGTATCCAGACTGCCTCTTTGGTAGCATCTTTGGTAACGATGTATCTTTCCTTTAATCGTCTAGTATGTCACAGTATCTAGCTTGGAACACTTCCAACATACCGTCCCTCCACTGAGGGTAAGGACAATTCCTGCGATTTACATTCAGTCGTCTTTATCACCCTGGAACCTTTCCAGTGATTCTCCCCAGGATCGATTGATACAATCTCACTACAACTAGTGAGTATCCTAACATCCAATTAGATCTATCTCATAGATCCAAAACCTAGGATTTAGGAGGTATCACTTTGATCCTATATGGAGAATGCTTGTGATAAGCGGAGATTGTCCGATCGTAGCATACGAAACTCCTTCCCTATCAAGAGTATGCCATCTACGTACTCTACGAGGATCACCACCATACTCCCTACAACCTTTTTGTATATACAAGGTTCATCTACCCTTTTGATGAAGTCAAACTCTTTGACTACCACATCAAAACAGGCGTTCCAACTCCGCGATACCTGCTTTATCACATAAAACATCTTGCATACGTTTCCGCTGCTCCTACTTTCTATGAAGCCCTCTGGCTGTGTACTTATAGACGCTCTCTTCTAAAATATCATTTAGAAAAGCAGTCATGACACCCAACTACAAGATATCGTAGTCATGGTACGTAGCTGTGGCAAGTAGGATCTGGATGGACTTAAGCATAGCTTTGAAAGTCTCAACTTTTCCATGTACACCAAGTAATCTTCTCAAGATATACTTGCTCCTGATGGTGATTTAACCCTTCAGATAAAGCAACCAAAGTCCATACTTTGTTGATGTATAAGGATTCTATCTCAGATCACTAAGCATCCAGCCATTCTTACAGAGTCCCACTCCTGATGGCCTGCTCAAAACTAGTTGGGTCATCATCTCATGATGCAATTCTCGCTCCCACTGTCATAGAGAAACCGAAGTATCTCTCAGGTGGGTGAGGAACCCTACTAGATCGGCGGAGAAGCTGAGGTTCGTTGGTTTCTATTGAATCCTTCGGTTCTACCAAATCATCTGTAGCAGTTTGTATATCTGGAACTCTTTCCAGTTCTACCTCATGACCACTAATTTCTTCAGAAGAAATTCCCTTTCACAAAGGTGGTATGTTGAGAAACAAAACATATTTTGTTCCTCGGTTAGGTAGAAGATATTCCCTTGCTTATGCTTGGGATATCCAACAAACTTCCATAGATTTGACTTTGCCTCGAGCTTGTCCGGTTTTTGATTTTTAGACATAGGCCGGACAACCCCAAATCTTAACTTACTTAAGATATGGGCTCTTCTCATTCCATATCACATATGAAGTAGTAGGCAACTGATTTGATTTGAACCCTATTCAATAGGTATGCAGCTTCTCAAGTGCATAACTCCCAAAAGGAAATAAGAAACTCAGTAGTACTCATCATAGAGCACACCATATCACATAGGGTGCTATTGCTCCACCCCGATATACCATCTTGCTATGGTGTATACAGAAGAGTAATATTGCGAGAGAATCTCATTCTCCTTTAGAATAGTCCAGAAATTCCGTGCTCAAGTATTCTCCTCCCTGATCTCATCAAAGGACTGTCACGACTCGAAAGAGCACGTGACTGGCCCTTGAAACATATGAAGCCTATAGGACTCCATCTGATCCAAGTAAGCCAAAAGCCCAGAAATCTAAAACCATTTTTAAGAATAAGTAAAGAAAACTGGTTTTAAAGAAGTGAAGAAATACAAGTTTGAAATCAAGGTTTTTAAATAACTAAGCCGAATATGCATTTAAAAACAGTACAGTCCTTTCTAAAAATTTCGGCAGAGTTTCCTTTGTAAAACGGGCCCCGAATGGGGTACAACATGGATAACAATATAAACAATGATAAGGCATCCCCAAGCGGGAGCTAGCTCTTCGTCAATCGACGGTCACAACCACACAATGATATGATAATATACAACGCCAAGTGGCGAGGATCAAATCCAAAAGAAAGCTCAAAAGCAACAAGGAAATCCGCAATACAACTAAGCGCGACTCTAAGGTCGAATAATACGACACTGTCTCTAAGTCTGAAAGAATATACAAGTTTTGGTTGATGGACAATTTCTAGATACAATGAAATACATGAATAAAATGGTGATTCTTGATACGAAAGAATCCACCTACCAAAGCAAATCACCCGCAAGAAGGCAGTGTGCCAGAAATGCCGCAATGAAATCTGTACGGCAGAACCTGCAAGAACTGTGGCACAACGGGGGTGAGTTGCCAACTCGTGAATAGAAACATCTACAAGCAGAAACCGAATACAAGACATAATCCTAGGTCAATACGATCAGTATAGAAAATCCTCAATATAAAACATGCAGCCTATAGCAAGGCTAGGGTAAATATCTAACCCGAGTGCAATCTCATGTGTTTGTGTCAGTGCCTCAGATAACAATATAGCATATGAATGAGATATGAATGCGTGAAAACAGAATACATTCACTTGAAACAACTGTTTTCATACTTTAGTGAGATTTCCCCTGTATTTTAAAAATAAGGTACCACAATGAAATCAGCATAAAACTGTGCCTAGCATCGGCACAAACGAAATCCCAATATCCTGATATCTCAAGGTCTCAGCCACAATATCTAGGGCGCCGTCAGTCCAGACCGGCCCCTACCATAAATCTCAGACCACGACGGTATCCTCCGGATATCCGACGCGTCGGGTAAAATCACCGGTAGGTAGTACTCCCCTGCCAGGCTCAACGTCATCACCACATTCCTCTTGCCCCGGGGTACCGTACCGGGTCCACCATGTACCCGAAACGGTTCATCCGTCTCCTCGAATCGGGTTTCCAAATCCATCAGCAAACTCATGGTGGACGACTCATACATCACGGGAAAACCGCACTTTTATTTTAAAAGAGAGAATATGATTATTTGTGTTTTTGCGGTTTTCCTCCAAATCCAGAAAATCTCATAGAAATCCAAATCCAAACCTCAATAGCTTGCAAAATAGTGAATATATGCATGAGAATCCATGAATGCGGCATAACAATGAATAACAGTATGCATGAAATAGCAGGTAATAACTACAATTTCTAAACTATTAGCTAAAAGGCTATGTCAAGCAATAATATATATTCTAAGGTGTACGTGACATGGCAATTACCGATGAAGATGTGTGTGAGCCGGCAAGTAAGTGTACGTGGTACATACGCATCATCGGTAATGGTGCTGGTGTCCTATCAGCATGATATTAATACTGGAGTATGAAACATAGTATAAAAAATGCGATGCAAAGCGAACCACAAAAAGGGAGTGGGAGCTGAAACTGGACGTAACTAAAACTAATCTGCATTAATCTAACATAAGTCCTACAATTGGTGCCTTTTGAAATAACACGAATCATGGGGTTTTGAAAATAGGGGCTACGGTGTTTTTATGAAAAGATACGTCATTTTTGAAATATCCGTAGATTCCCCTGAGCTGTCTTTAAAAATGCCCACGATTCGTTAGTTTTTGAAATAGGTAAGAAGTTTAATCCACTCTAACAACTACACTAACTATACGGCTGAACTAACAAGCTGAACTACAGGTAAGGAAACCGCCTAACATCTGAGTCGATATATATATATAGATATATAGTCGGTGATCCCGCCTCAATGTCATATCGTAAGGTATCCTCGAGTTATGAGTGCGGATCTATCATCAATATCGGCTCGTACGGTAAATCATCGTACGGCATCCCCAATAGCTGGGTAGGGTTCAACATCTCACTGTCTCATCACATAATAGGTATCACTATCAACAGATCACATAATCTGGGGTACTATTCTATGTCTAGCACAAAAACGATACCATCAAAGAAGTATGCATGCGGGGGTAAACACATATCCCAAGCCCGCAAGAATCACATTTCGTATCCCAAATACGAATCATATCAAATCACCGATCTCGCGGCACAAAGCCCACATCATCGACTCATCTCCAAAGTCATCCCATAACATCAAGTACAGTGCAAGTATAAGAAACACACATGTGTATGCGTGTGGGTGCAAATCTATCCTGTGGTTCGCAACTAGGAACTACGCTAGGTATTTCTAGCCTTAACTAACCATAACACACTATAACTATCACACACATAAATATACTACATAATACTAATTACGGACTGCGGGGGTGCTATACGCCATCCACCCGACTTCCCCCTGTAGATATAATCTACTCACCTGTATCCTGCGTGTCGGTGTCGATGTCACCGTCATCTTCCGCATCGCCTCGGATCGTCGCGGTGTACCTAGACATATCACACGTAACGCATCGCATCAAATCCAAATCAACACTTGAAACGACACACTAAATCCAAAACGACACGCTAAAACCAACACGATACGCGAAAGGTCTATAGGTTAGAACCTATGGCTAGCCTTCGCAAAACAACTCGGAATCACTCGATATAGACGTATAAACGTCACACGATCGAGATAACACACAAATACCAAAATCACCAAATCAAAATACGCAAAACCAAATACTGAATTTAAGGCAGCAACCCATGAAAACGATCCCAGATTTCGTCTCAGGCCAAATCAGGGCAAATCAACAACTCTAGGGTGCTATATATGATGTATTTGAGCTACTGGACCAACCCCGAAGCATTCCACCTTCACTTGGCCGGCCACAACACTCCCAAAACCGGCCTCGCCGGCCCCCCTATGCCCAATGGGGTCCGTTTGGTCAGGGTGGCCTCCTATGGTCTCAATTTGGTCCCTGGTATTGTTGAATTTTCCTGAAACAGTCCCAGTGTGTTCCAGATTTCCCTGCACACTCTAAACGCTCACAAACCGACATGAAAGTCCCGTAATTCCGTATTTTTGGTTTCCAGTGGGATTGGGCTGGGTTTCTAGCTCTAGGGTGCTCATATGATCTCTATTAAACTCAAATTCCCCATCACAACTCACAAAACCCTCAAACCCTAACTAGTTTTCACCAAGTCCACAAATTTACCCGATATCGATTCTAAACTTGCATAGGGGTATATGTAAAGCTAAAAATAAGACTATGGTTCAGAAATTACCTCAATTGGCAACTCAAGAATTTTCTTGAGTTGCCCCTAGTGGCCACAATCCATGCTTTCTTGGTCCATCTTGTAGATCTCGGGCTCGTGCACACTTTTAATGAAACGGATATGAGGTTTTGGGGTTGATTTTGAGATGATTCATGGCTTGAAGAGGGGAGGGAGATGAGGAAGGGGGCAGCAGCAGCAAGAGGAGAGGAAGAGGGAGAGAAATGAGGAATGAAGGGGTATGGCTAAGGGTATAAGTCAAAGTCCACCTCTCTCTCTCACCTACCCTCATTTTCTTTTCTTTTCTCTTTTCTTTTAAACCATAATCCTTCTCACAAGAATAGTAAACCCAAATAAAATCCATGGCTAGAAAAATGCACAAGTGTAGAAAATGTGATATATGCAAGTTTTGCACAAAATTGCCAAAAAACCCGATTAGCGATTTTAATCGCGATTAGCACTAAATTAGTGTCAAAATGATCACAACAACCTAAAAATGTCATAATTCCAATAATTAACCCATTTTAGAATTTTCCATAATTTTCCGTAATTTTTCTCCATTTATTTGCATTTAAATATTAGTTTAATATTAAAATAATCAATAAAATAATATTAAATTATAAAAATTCCTAAAAATAATATTTTATTATTTTGGAAATGTTACAATCTACCCCCCTTAAAGAAATTCGGTCCCCGAATTTAAATTTAAAACCCCCAAGTACTAAAACATTTCGATACAAATCCCAAGTCGTCGGGGCTCCGAAATCATCAACACATAGAACGTCACAGCGCAATGCATGCGCAAAGGTACTGAGCAGATAACTCAAAAATAACGCTCCATCAAGCATCCCGCAATCATCGGAGTCAGGGTAAAAACACAATGTCAAATCCAATACAAAATCGATATGATATGGATCAGAACTACACATGTAGACATCCAATCTATACATGTAAATAGCTGATGCAAAAGCATGCCAAATCTTTTTTTTTTTGTCGCTGTGCGATGCACCTAACACTGCACAGTGGCGGACGTTTTTCACAAGAAAAACTATATATGTATATATATCCTTCGTTTACCAAACACGTTCCGCCGCTTTAAAAGCAATTTAGAAGGGTTTCCTTGTTTTAAAACATTTCGTGTCATACCAGACACGTAAGTATATATACATCGAGACTATAGCTCGCTCCTTGGAAATCCCTTCGAAAACTATCGATGCATGCAAAAGTATATCCAGGTACCGTCCACTGACTAGTCCTGCTCAGTATGAAAGCAAAATCCAACATCATAAAAAGTACTGCTCCAAAAGGAATAAATCCCAAAAATGCACGTAACACAATCCCGTGCGTCTGGTGCGCGCGGAAATCAAAAATCCAAATATGTGCTAAACAGGTGCACAAATCAACATCTAGGTGCAACGGGTGTGCACGAAGCATCCGTCATAGGCAACGTATATGCCTGACAGCCAAAATCCGGTGCATCTGACATGCACGAAGAAATCTCGATTTAGTGCATCGGGTGTGCACCAAAATCGTATATCAAAGCACTAAAGGTGCATGAAAACCATGCTGGAAGTGCAAATCAAATCACTGCATACGGTAGGCATGAAATCTCAATCAATCTCTCAAATGTAATAGCTAGGCGCAAAATATATAAATATCCAGTGGGTGCATGAAACAAATATCATGAAATTCAATCATCAAAACTAAATCATGCAACAGAACGCCAAAAAATACCGAAATCCAACATGACGGATACGTGATGACCGAATCACAAAATCACAAATCATAAATACCGTCGTCGGTAGCTCCTCCTTCAAGGTCGAGAAGGAGTCGGTGCAATCCACTGCTAGCAGCGTAGGATATCTACCTGCCTCTTGCTCACGGCCTGGTGTCTTCTGACTCTCTGGGTCCTTATCTTCTCTGCGGATTACCTATCACGCGGTCATTCGGCTCATCGGCCCTGTCAGGTGTGCTAACGGGGACGATTCCGTGCTGGCACTTCTCTGGTCACCTCTCGGTCAAACCTCACGACCACTCGTAAGGCAGCAAATTACTGACGTCGGCCTCTGACTCTCTGAATGCCCGTCACACATCTGATCCTGGGTGCAAACATCATTGCAGCAATATCCTGGAAGGAATCCTGCTCAAGGTCTCTTCCAATCATGCCTATGCCGATCTGTACAGAGGCTAGCTCTCCTGCATAACCTATTCTCGCTCAAAGGGCATCTGTGTCCTCAGCACATCATTTCTCGGAAACCGGTCGCATCCCAACGTCTCTGTAAGCATATCAGGTCTCTAGTCTCGACGGGAAGCAATGACAGCTCGTCAGTGTCTCACACGAACCTCTTGTTTCACCTGTCTCTATCGTCGTCTTGCGACGTCACGTTTCTATCTGCGCACTGCAATGTTATCAGCTCTGACCCATCTGAAGTCTCTCGCACGGACTCGAAATCGCGTACTCTGTAGCTTCATCATTCTGTAGAAGCTGTCTGGTCGAACAGGTCCTCGGGAACACGTCCCTACCATCGGAGGAGAACTCATCACTCGTCCGTCCTTGATCAATTCGTAACGCATCTGGGTAAGTTCCTTTATCCGATCCTGGTCAACTACCTCGTCGACAATACCGAACTCTGGCCTGCTGGGTATGCGCAACACGACCACTCCTGGTCTAGGTCTTCTCGTATCATACCCCAGAAAGGTCCTGTCGAGGTTCCTTTCTCAAATCTCAATCCTGCCGAAATGCCCGGAAGTCATCATCCAATGCTGAAGCTAAAGCTTATTCCGGAACGGCTGCATACTTATCGCGCTTCTTTCTGGAAGATATATCCATATACCACGCCTCGGGGTGCATATCACATCTCTAATGTCAGCGGAGCGGGACATCATCTCGTCGAAATCTCGTACGAACTCTTTTCTTCACTCTGCTCAAATGTCGACAGATTCGGACTTAACTCATCGTGGCTACACGAACTGCGCTCCGACGGCTATGCTCGCATCTGGAGTCTCCCAAGCAGTGTCCCATCACGATATCCGAAAGATGTCGAACCATCCGATCGACTCGTCAGACCCTCATAATCCCCCAAGAGCTCACATCTCGGGTACAGTTTAATAGTATCGAGTACATGCCACAGCGTCGGTGGTCCAGCCGTAGAAGGGCAAACCCAAGCCTCACTAATGGCGCCGCGGAACCGCCGTAAACCCTAAGGTTCAAAGGCTGTCACACGGTCATTAAGTCGAGTTAGGGTTTCATTCTTCTAGAGGGTCCATAGAATCACCTGCATGTCTTTCCGTATACTTTAAACTTGGAAAATAGGCTCCTGACATTCGATCGTCTCTATCGACTCTCAACGAATCTGCGTGAAGTCGTCTCTAGCTGGAAACAATCCACCTGATGACCTCACATCGGGGTAAGCGAATTCACCACACGTCCTAGTCATTCATCCTCGGTGACTAGCAACTCGCTATCATCTCTCTAAGTACATGCTCATGCTGCAGTAGCTCCAATCACCTGGGCGATATCTCATCATTCGCAGCAACAACTGGCTCAAATGCCTGTACGCCGAACAACGCCTCAATCCTCCAGGAAAGGCAATACATAAGCGGTCATCTCTGAATCAGCCTGCTCTAGATCTGAGTAAGACTCTTCACACTGGAAATCTTCAGCTCAACTGGGCCCGCTCTGGCACAAAATCGGACGAATCACCTTCGTCTCTCAAATCGGGTAAACTAGCTATCATTTGTCGCATATCTGCCTGAAAGCTACGGAAATCTCAGCTCGTAAGCTCCGAAAGCAACATCCTGTCAATTTCAGCAACAGCTGGTCCATCTGTCTGCACTGTAGGCGACATCACAATCTCTGAGGTATGCTGTACATCAACAGTCCTATCTCAACTGGCAGCTCTAACAATGGCCCGATCATCCGGTGCAAGACCAAGCACTCGCCTCCACTAGAGGTCACAATCACCAATACTAACTCGAGACGTTCCCATGTCACCAGAAAACACAATGGTCGGCCCTCGTACCAAACGAGCTCACATCGGCCGTAACCCTAGCAGCAGCCCAAACTGCGCTCAAACACGGTGACAGGAATCTCAATCGAGTACCAAAGAGAGTACACCAGTGGCAAGAAGGGAAACAACAGATCCAAAGTGGATACATGATCATAGGAAGGAACAGTATCAATGAAGGTATGATCACGAAACTAATTGAATCGGGGATCTCAAATGGATGAATAATCCTGGATATGAAGAGAATCACTGATCTCGAAAGTATGTACATCCTAAGGTTCCTTAAGCGGAGTGGCGTGTCGTAAGTATGCCGCGGAACATACCAACGGTACGTCACTCTACTTTAGTCACCTAATCCATCAACCAAGGGTCATCCTAAAACGACGAAAGTTCGGGTTTACACCCCCTCGACCAAGTCTAAGTTCCGTAAGGTCAAGCCTAAGTTCCGTATATAAACAACTCCCTAGGCTCCATATAGTCAAACTTAGACTCGAACCAAGGTCAACCTAGCGCTCTGATACCAACTTTGTCACGACTCGAAAGAGCACGTGACTGGCCCTTGAAACATATGAAGCCTATAGGACTCCATCTGATCCAAGTAAGCCAAAAGCCCAGAAATCTAAAACCATTTTTAAGAATAAGTAAAGAAAACTGGTTTTAAAGAAGTGAAGAAATACAAGTTTGAAATCAAGGTTTTTAAATAACTAAGCCGAATATGCATTTAAAAACAGTACAGTCCTTTCTAAAAATTTCGGCAGAGTTTCCTTTGTAAAACGGGCCCCGAATGGGGTACAACATGGATAACAATATAAACAATGATAAGGCATCCCCAAGCGGGAGCTAGCTCTTCGTCAATCGACGGTCACAACCACACAATGATATGATAATATACAACGCCAAGTGGCGAGGATCAAATCCAAAAGAAAGCTCAAAAGCAACAAGGAAATCCGCAATACAACTAAGCGCGACTCTAAGGTCGAATAATACGACACTGTCTCTAAGTCTGAAAGAATATACAAGTTTTGGTTGATGGACAATTTCTAGATACAATGAAATACATGAATAAAATGGTGATTCTTGATACGAAAGAATCCACCTACCAAAGCAAATCACCCGCAAGAAGGCAGTGTGCCAGAAATGCCGCAATGAAATCTGTACGGCAGAACCTGCAAGAACTGTGGCACAACGGGGGTGAGTTGCCAACTCGTGAATAGAAACATCTACAAGCAGAAACCGAATACAAGACATAATCCTAGGTCAATACGATCAGTATAGAAAATCCTCAATATAAAACATGCAGCCTATAGCAAGGCTAGGGTAAATATCTAACCCGAGTGCAATCTCATGTGTTTGTGTCAGTGCCTCAGATAACAATATAGCATATGAATGAGATATGAATGCGTGAAAACAGAATACATTCACTTGAAACAACTGTTTTCATACTTTAGTGAGATTTCCCCTGTATTTTAAAAATAAGGTACCACAATGAAATCAGCATAAAACTGTGCCTAGCATCGGCACAAACGAAATCCCAATATCCTGATATCTCAAGGTCTCAGCCACAATATCTAGGGCGCCGTCAGTCCAGACCGGCCCCTACCATAAATCTCAGACCACGACGGTATCCTCCGGATATCCGACGCGTCGGGTAAAATCACCGGTAGGTAGTACTCCCCTGCCAGGCTCAACGTCATCACCACATTCCTCTTGCCCCGGGGTACCGTACCGGGTCCACCATGTACCCGAAACGGTTCATCCGTCTCCTCGAATCGGGTTTCCAAATCCATCAGCAAACTCATGGTGGACGACTCATACATCACGGGAAAACCGCACTTTTATTTTAAAAGAGAGAATATGATTATTTGTGTTTTTGCGGTTTTCCTCCAAATCCAGAAAATCTCATAGAAATCCAAATCCAAACCTCAATAGCTTGCAAAATAGTGAATATATGCATGAGAATCCATGAATGCGGCATAACAATGAATAACAGTATGCATGAAATAGCAGGTAATAACTACAATTTCTAAACTATTAGCTAAAAGGCTATGTCAAGCAATAATATATATTCTAAGGTGTACGTGACATGGCAATTACCGATGAAGATGTGTGTGAGCCGGCAAGTAAGTGTACGTGGTACATACGCATCATCGGTAATGGTGCTGGTGTCCTATCAGCATGATATTAATACTGGAGTATGAAACATAGTATAAAAAATGCGATGCAAAGCGAACCACAAAAAGGGAGTGGGAGCTGAAACTGGACGTAACTAAAACTAATCTGCATTAATCTAACATAAGTCCTACAATTGGTGCCTTTTGAAATAACACGAATCATGGGGTTTTGAAAATAGGGGCTACGGTGTTTTTATGAAAAGATACGTCATTTTTGAAATATCCGTAGATTCCCCTGAGCTGTCTTTAAAAATGCCCACGATTCGTTAGTTTTTGAAATAGGTAAGAAGTTTAATCCACTCTAACAACTACACTAACTATACGGCTGAACTAACAAGCTGAACTACAGGTAAGGAAACCGCCTAACATCTGAGTCGATATATATATATAGATATATAGTCGGTGATCCCGCCTCAATGTCATATCGTAAGGTATCCTCGAGTTATGAGTGCGGATCTATCATCAATATCGGCTCGTACGGTAAATCATCGTACGGCATCCCCAATAGCTGGGTAGGGTTCAACATCTCACTGTCTCATCACATAATAGGTATCACTATCAACAGATCACATAATCTGGGGTACTATTCTATGTCTAGCACAAAAACGATACCATCAAAGAAGTATGCATGCGGGGGTAAACACATATCCCAAGCCCGCAAGAATCACATTTCGTATCCCAAATACGAATCATATCAAATCACCGATCTCGCGGCACAAAGCCCACATCATCGACTCATCTCCAAAGTCATCCCATAACATCAAGTACAGTGCAAGTATAAGAAACACACATGTGTATGCGTGTGGGTGCAAATCTATCCTGTGGTTCGCAACTAGGAACTACGCTAGGTATTTCTAGCCTTAACTAACCATAACACACTATAACTATCACACACATAAATATACTACATAATACTAATTACGGACTGCGGGGGTGCTATACGCCATCCACCCGACTTCCCCCTGTAGATATAATCTACTCACCTGTATCCTGCGTGTCGGTGTCGATGTCACCGTCATCTTCCGCATCGCCTCGGATCGTCGCGGTGTACCTAGACATATCACACGTAACGCATCGCATCAAATCCAAATCAACACTTGAAACGACACACTAAATCCAAAACGACACGCTAAAACCAACACGATACGCGAAAGGTCTATAGGTTAGAACCTATGGCTAGCCTTCGCAAAACAACTCGGAATCACTCGATATAGACGTATAAACGTCACACGATCGAGATAACACACAAATACCAAAATCACCAAATCAAAATACGCAAAACCAAATACTGAATTTAAGGCAGCAACCCATGAAAACGATCCCAGATTTCGTCTCAGGCCAAATCAGGGCAAATCAACAACTCTAGGGTGCTATATATGATGTATTTGAGCTACTGGACCAACCCCGAAGCATTCCACCTTCACTTGGCCGGCCACAACACTCCCAAAACCGGCCTCGCCGGCCCCCCTATGCCCAATGGGGTCCGTTTGGTCAGGGTGGCCTCCTATGGTCTCAATTTGGTCCCTGGTATTGTTGAATTTTCCTGAAACAGTCCCAGTGTGTTCCAGATTTCCCTGCACACTCTAAACGCTCACAAACCGACATGAAAGTCCCGTAATTCCGTATTTTTGGTTTCCAGTGGGATTGGGCTGGGTTTCTAGCTCTAGGGTGCTCATATGATCTCTATTAAACTCAAATTCCCCATCACAACTCACAAAACCCTCAAACCCTAACTAGTTTTCACCAAGTCCACAAATTTACCCGATATCGATTCTAAACTTGCATAGGGGTATATGTAAAGCTAAAAATAAGACTATGGTTCAGAAATTACCTCAATTGGCAACTCAAGAATTTTCTTGAGTTGCCCCTAGTGGCCACAATCCATGCTTTCTTGGTCCATCTTGTAGATCTCGGGCTCGTGCACACTTTTAATGAAACGGATATGAGGTTTTGGGGTTGATTTTGAGATGATTCATGGCTTGAAGAGGGGAGGGAGATGAGGAAGGGGGCAGCAGCAGCAAGAGGAGAGGAAGAGGGAGAGAAATGAGGAATGAAGGGGTATGGCTAAGGGTATAAGTCAAAGTCCACCTCTCTCTCTCACCTACCCTCATTTTCTTTTCTTTTCTCTTTTCTTTTAAACCATAATCCTTCTCACAAGAATAGTAAACCCAAATAAAATCCATGGCTAGAAAAATGCACAAGTGTAGAAAATGTGATATATGCAAGTTTTGCACAAAATTGCCAAAAAACCCGATTAGCGATTTTAATCGCGATTAGCACTAAATTAGTGTCAAAATGATCACAACAACCTAAAAATGTCATAATTCCAATAATTAACCCATTTTAGAATTTTCCATAATTTTCCGTAATTTTTCTCCATTTATTTGCATTTAAATATTAGTTTAATATTAAAATAATCAATAAAATAATATTAAATTATAAAAATTCCTAAAAATAATATTTTATTATTTTGGAAATGTTACAAGGACATAATACTTATACCCGTTTTTGGTTCTCTACTTCTGACTTATATTCTGTGAATATCTTAAAAGGTTCAGAATTCCATTTCAACAGGA
This sequence comes from Agapanthus africanus, assembly GCA_030015575.1. Taxonomy (NCBI): domain Eukaryota; kingdom Viridiplantae; phylum Streptophyta; class Magnoliopsida; order Asparagales; family Amaryllidaceae; genus Agapanthus; species Agapanthus africanus. Next base: position 303,501,805 of record JASDDO010000016.1, on the reverse strand, counting down.
ACATATGTCCGAATCTTGAAAGATAATCAGTGAATGTAATGAAGTAAAAAGAACCGGTCTTGGCATATGTAGACAGGGGACCTTACATACATCATCATGTAACAATCCAAAGAGTTCACTAACTCCTTCTCTGTTTCCAATAAACAGAGCTGTGGTCATCATATCTTTGTGACATGACTGGCAAGTTTCACAAGATCTAAATTCAAATAGATTTAAATATGCATCTAAATGTAACTTCAGCTAGTCAGGTCGCATTGATATGACCTAGTCTACAATACCTCAAAAAAGATTCGTTCATTTCTGAACTCTTCCTCTTGTGTATGTTCTGTATACTAAGAACTGTAGTTTGATTTAGAACGTCTATGCTTTTAGATAACATACCTGATATAGGAAATGTTCAAAACATTATCCAACAATACAAAATTATATCCTTCTTTACTAATAAAGAGATTGATATGATGTTGTATATCAGGTTCGGTATCTAATAACATTCGTTCAGAATCAATGTATTCTGGTAATACATGGTGATAACTATCAACAGAGATGGGGCATCGATATACCAGAGTAGACTAGTGTATATGATACTAGACCTATATGATGGGCGATGGATGTTCTCACATTCATCGATGTTTGACATCGAGATCGTATGCGGGTGCTCAGTGGTGACTGGGTACACTGGACGGACTCACCGAGAACTCCTATATGGAATTATATCTATCGTCGGATAGCAGTTCTCAGGTGACACTGGTGCTGGTTAGTCTGTAGACCCGAGATCGTCATAGAGTCTTGTGTGTTCTCCCACTGTACTTTGATTACCACCCTACCACGGCTCTACCGAGTCGTGCAAACAGATGGCCGTTGGGTACAGTCCCGAGACACAAGAAGGCGATGAGCGATAAGAGGGGTTTCGTCTCTCCCGGTATTGGTAGTTGATGTTGTGCTGTGCTCGATTGGCTATATCAGTAAGTCCCTGGCCAGGGCTGTTGAGATTTGCTGATAAGTGTTATCAGTAATTTCTCGATCTGTTATAGACCATTCATCGGCACGACTTATTGAGTTATTGGGGTCGACGTTACCATCCCTAGACTCGATATGCAGCATATCTGACGAAGAGACCGGACTGTACGGTAGTGTTGCCGGTTGGCTCGACGGGAGTTGTGACAGGTTCGCTTGTTTTCTTCTGATCGCTCAATACCCGGGTGGCCGTTACGTTTAGCTGACCGCTTGCGGCTTGGGGGTACTTGATATGATCATCACCCACTGCTGGCGTATTGACGAGTCTTAGAGTCTCAGAATGGAGTTACCTAGTCCAGGTGAAACGATGTGGTGCACATATGCGATATGCGCGTGGACCCGGTTAAAATGCGCGTATGAGATGTCGCATATTGATCGGGCGGTTTGCTTTTGGTCGGGTCGTATGCTATATGACCGGTTTGTTAAATCAAATGTTGATTTATCATTGACCATTAGTTTCTCACTTTAAATCCTTTCTTGTCTTTTTGTATGCATGCATGTATGCATTTATTCTCATTCATGCACATAGGATGTGCATGCACACATACATGCATACATAATGTTATCATGGTTGTTGATATAGTGAATGGTGGCAATATAAGACTCACACCATTTGTAAAATATATGGATATTAATTTTTGGAAAAAGAAAAATGGAAATGGAAATTGATTATCATGGTTTAATTTTATATTCTTGCACTAACCCTTTGTTTTAACCATGATTCATTTTCCATGGTCATTTTTGTTCTAAACTAAAATATCTAAGATATTTTACAACCATGGTTTAGAATGAGAGAGTGAAAATATATATATTTTCATTTTCTCATTTTATTTATATGCTTATCATTTATCTTGAGTTTTATAAGCCATCATCTTCTTCCTCCTTTCTCTCTTGCTCTCTAGTTTTCTCAAGTGAGCAAAAGAGTTACCAAGTTAGGATTTTGAAATGAGAAAACCAACCACAACACCATTTTACACTTGTCTTGCCCATTAGTGTAGAGTGTTAGCTTCCATTTCTTCTCTTAATCTTGTGAAGTTTCAAGCTTGGACAAAGAGGACTCTGGGTGGATTGTCGTGGACCTAGAGGATCTCAAGCGGACCTTTTTCCAACCCTCAAGTAGCCAAGGAGTCTAGCGTAGGAAGCTACAAAGGTTGTACTCTCAAAACCCTAGATTTTACTACTTGTGATCATGTCAATGTAATGAAACCCTAAATTTCTAGTGATGATTCTTTGTATGTTCACTTAGCACCTTTAAAAAATTGATTTTGGCACATGTGATGCATCCAAACCCTTCATGAGGTGTTAGGTAAACCAAACAAGTTTAGACATTGTAGTTGTTACTTGCTGTTTGTCACGACTCGCTTCCCAGAGTACGCAAGATTTGGGCACGTGACATAGCCAACCATGCTACCTGTGGGTAGGAAGTATCCATCCACAGTCACATTACGGTTGTAAAGATATCAAGAACAGTAAAAATAAACTAAACTAATACATGTCCAAATCCATAATAACAATAATCAATAAACAATAAGTGCGGAAGCTAATGATCCAATACAATGAATAAACAGTACGTCCCATAATGCGGGCTCACATCTGGAAATGAAATGAAATAATTAAACTAAACTCTAAAGAACTCACAGTTCAGCCTGCTGGCTGAAGTACTCCTGCTCGGTCGGCGGCAAAGGTACGGAATCTGGGCCATGCAAAACCCAGACGTCAGCGCGTCATGATATCAAGTATGTAGCATAAACATGGTAATAAACAGTGCAAGCATGAACATGAATAAGCAGTAATAAGAAGTAATAAACAGGGTAACGTGCAGTAGTGACTAAACTGTCCTATCAGGTTTTCTACTCTATAGTCTTTGAAACCAATTGATGAATCGTCGATGTAACTCAATAGTATCCCGTGCGTGCCCGGGACCACGGTCATGATCCTCGGGGCTGAATCCGAGACGTGCCGCTAAGCAGTAAAAGGTAGTAGGATAGATGAGTGATGTCAGCATCAACACTCCGGAGCTGGCCAAGCCCGTAAGACTGATCAGAACAATGTATCGAACTGTTGAGTTACAAGTCGGTTTCACCTTTGATTTCCCCATACCCCCAAACTATGTATGTCAGTCAGGTATTCAGTAGTCAAGGACTAATGCCAACACAAGTCAAGTAAAGGTAGGTCTGTCTGGATCGACAGCAGGAATGGTTAGGTTTGTCGGGGTTAGGCATGAGATCAGGTAACAGGTCAGGTTACTTTCAACAGGTAGAGTCGATATGTACAGGGTGTCATGTCCGGTGTATCAGTACATGTGTCATGTGTATCAAGATCGGTCAATATGTAATGCAATCAGGTATATGATGATAACAGGTATAGTAACAAATAATGAACAGTAGCAGGAAACAGTAAATAACAAATATTATTCTATGTGAACACAGTGATGTTTGTATTCTCTGATTAATCCAGTTCACGCACCTTTGAGGTGCAAAAGCCACAAGACGAACAATATCGATAATATACGTAATGGAGTTACATGAATCTGAACTAAGCACAATAATTGTCTCATGAGTGATTTTAACAAATGAATTGGGGATGATCTACTTGGTTTGATTAGTTAAGTATGACTTAATAGCAGACCGGTTAAAGCGAGCAATGATTTCATTGATTTAAAGTTACGGATAATCGTGGCTAGCAATTCTAAGTTATAATAGGTATCAATGTTATATTAGTTGTGTGGTTATAATATGATGATTAAGTTGTAGCATGTTAAGCAAGTATTCAGATACTTGCCTCGGCGGTTCCGCAAACCGAAACACGGATGCGATGTCGGCAGAAACTACGATATGGAAGCACGGGCCACGGATCGAGTCCCAACAGAGGTCAACGGAATCACACGGACCAGGGGACTTCGCTGGAGCGTCGGGTTCGTCAGACGGCACGGTCGGATCCGGCAGCAAACAGAACAACAAAGTTAGCAAACAAAACTACGCATTCACGATACGGACCAGCGGGGGTGTTGTACCAAAAATGAAGGAGAAGGAAACTTACAGGGAAGAAACAGGGTGCAAACACGGTGGCTCGACGGCACTGGATCGCCGGCGAAATGACGGCGGCGGCTGCAGCAAGGGGAAAGGCCTCGGGTGTGCAGGGTAGTGTGCTGCGGCGAGTTGGAGAGGAGTGTGGTCGGCTAGGGTGGTCGAGGGGGAAAGGAGGTGGCGCGGGAGACGTCGACGAGGGTCGTCGGCGCGATTTCCGGCGACCTGGAGATGGTGCAGGTGTTGGGCCCGGGTCTGAAGGTGGTCCGGCGAGGAGAGGAGGGGGTGACGACGAGGTCTCGACGAGGAGGGTGAGAGGGAGTCGTGGGAGGCGTCGGCGGTGAGAGGAGACGTCGACGGCGAGGTCTACGAGGGGATGGAGGCGTCGGGGAGATGGGTTGCAGGCGCGGGAAGGAGCGGGAGAACGGGAGGAGGAAGGTAGGTGGGTGCGGTGGAGGTCGTGGTGGTGAGGGCGGCGACGGCGAGGTCGCGAGGAGGCCGGCGGTGAGACTGCGTGAGCTAGGGTTAGGGTTTCGCGTGGGTTCGCTCGCGAGGAAGAGGACGTGGGGGCGGCTGTTGCATGGTAATTATATAGAGGAGAGAGAGAGAGAGATTGGAGATAGAGAGAGAGAGAGATTGAGAGAGATTGAGGGAGGAGAGAGAGAGTTAGATTGAGTGAAGAGAGAGAGAGAGCTGGTGAAAGGAGAGGCGGGGCCCACGAGCTCAATAGGAGCTCGTGATTGGCTGTAGGAGGTAGAGAACAGTTAGAATTAAAGATTCTGAGGATTTGAATGATTTTAGTTAGGTAAAATATATATATTCGTATAAAATTAGTTTAAGATATTAACTTGAAATGGGCCGTTTTGGCGCGAAATGAAACATTTCCAAATCGCGCCCGGATTGCGCCCAAAGGTTCCAAATTCAAATTATATGATTTTAAGCGGGTTCCAAATTTTGAAAGGAGGTGTTTAATGATTAAAATGCATGCCCCCAAGTCGGACACTTGCACGCGCGCGCAGTCGCCCAAACTTGCCCGTTTAGCCAAACGGAACGGAATCTCGACACGCGGACGCTACCACGCGACTAGTGGTGACGAGTAGGCTAACAAGGACATCTCAAATTTCATTTTCGGAGTTAAAATTTGTTATGTGCCAAAATGACTTAACCGGGTAAAATTTAGCAATAAACACCAGAAAATCAGGAAAATTGGGAATGAGCAAACCACAACCCTCATCTAGTAATATACATAGTATTATTGGGCTCGGGTGTTACATCATACCCAACTACAAAAGAATTTCGTCCTCGAAATTCCAAGAATACAAGATAACTAACTACTGGAAAAGATGAGGGAATTTCTGCCGGATCTCGTCTTCTCGCTCCCAAGTAGATTCTCCATGCGATCGGTTACCCCAAGAAACTAGCACAAGAGGGATAACCTTGTTCTTAAGAACTTTTTCTCTTCGATCCTTAATTTCAACTGGTCGCTCCTCAATAGTCAGGTCCGCCCGAACGGTCAACCCCGAGTGACCCAAAACATGGGTCTCAACACGAACATACCTCCGTAGTTGAGACACATGAAACACATCATGAACTCCTGCTAATGACGGTGGTAACGCCAACCGGTACGATACCTCTCCGACACGCTCCAATATCTCGAAAGGTCCAACGAATCGGGGACTAAGCTTTCCCCGACTTCCCAAGCGAATCACCCCTCTAGTCGGTGATATCTTCAGGAATACCAAATCGCCCACGGCGAACTCTAGAGGTCTTCTTGACGTGTCGGCCCAACTCTTCTGTCTGTCTTGAGCTGCCTTCATATGCTTCCTGATTGTATTCACCTTCTCGACTGTCTGTACCACCAAATCTGGTCCCAATAACCGTCGTTCACCAACATCATCCCAACAAACAGGTGAACGGCACTTACGACCATACAGCGCCTCAAACGGAGCCATCTGAATTGTCGCTTGGAAGCTATTGTTGTACGACAACTCCACCAGGTGTAGATGATCCTCCCAAGAACCTTTGAAGTCTACCGTGCAAGCCCTCAACATATCTTCAAGGGTCTGGATCGTTCTCTCTGATTGTCCATCAGTCTGGGGACGATAAGCTGTGCTGAACTTCAATCGAGTCCCCAAACTTTCTTGTAAACTCCTCCAAAAGTGTGACAAGAACCGAGTGTCCCGGTCGGACACGATGCTTACCGGTACTCCATGCAATCTGACAATCTCCTGCATGTACCGCTCTGCCAAAGTCTCTGTCGATTGACCAACCCGAAACGGAATAAAGTGAGCTGCCTTGGTCAATCGATCGACAATCACCCATACAGCATTGTTGCCCTTTGGACTCCGCGGTAAAGCCGTCACGAAATCCATGGTTATATGTTCCCACTTCCATTGAGGAATCGGAAGTGGCTGCAACAAACCAGCAACCCTTTGATGTTCAGCCTTGACTTGCTGACACACTAAGCACTTAGCCACGAAGCGAGCGATTTCCCGTTTCATACCTTCCCACCAGAAATGCTGTCGAATATCTCGGTACATCTTTGTCCCTCCTGGATGTACAGAGTAAGTTGAACTGTGTGCCTCCTTCATAAGCTCTTCACGCACATCTCCTTTTAGCACACACACACGGCTACCATATCTCAACGAACCATCTTCATGGATCAGTAGATCGGTTCGTAGTCCGGCTCCAACCTGCTCTCGAAACTTTTGCAGTCTAGGATCCGGCGATTGCGCCGCTTTAATCTTCTCAACTAAGGACGATTGTACTTGTAACTGCATCAACTGTCCTGTAGCACGCGGTAGCACAACCTCCAAGTCAAATCTCCGAAACTCCTCAATGATCTCTCTCTGTGCAGTCAATAACTGAATTGCCGGTAACCGACTTAGTGCATCTGGCACGACGTTAACTTTTCCCAGGTGGTACTTAAGATCAAGGTCGTAGTCGGCCATCAGCTCCAACCATCTTCGTTGCCTCATGTTCAACTCCTTCTGAGTGAACACATATTTCAAACTCTTGTGATCCGTAAAGACTTCAACTCTCTCGCCCAGAAGGTAGTGTCTCCAAATCTTCAGGGCGAAGATCACGGCTGCAAGCTCCAAGTCGTGAGTCGGATAGTTCTGCTCATGTGTCTTCAGCTGTCTCGATGCGTAAGCGACGACTTTCCCATTCTGTATCAAAACACATCCCAATCCCTTTCCAGATGCGTCGCTGTGAATCACCAGTCTTTCGGAATTGTCCGGTACGGTTAGGATAGGGGCGGTTATCAACTTCTGCTTCAACGTCTCGAAGGCCAACGCACATCCATCCGTCCAAACAAACGGTACCTCCTTACGCGTAAGCTTGGTTAACGGCTCAGCTAAACGAGCGAAGTTCTCCACAAATCTTCTGTAGTATCCGGCGAATCCAAGAAAACTCCTTATCTCTGCAACACTCTTTGGAACCGGCCAATCCCGAACTGCTGCTATCTTCTCGGGATCAACGGCGATTCCATCGCCTGACACGACATGCCCCAGAAACCTCACTTCTTCCAACCAGAATTCGCACTTACTCACTTTCGCAAATAACTTCTCTTGTCTCAGCGTCGGCAGTGCGATCCTTCTTCTTCACTAAGAGAACTGGAGTTCCCCACGGTGAGTTGCTGCTTCGAATCCATCCCTTCTCGAGTAATTCACTCACTTGTTTCTTAACTCCCTCCAACATTACTGGTGCCATTGGATAGTCAGCTTTTGATACTGGCGTTGCACCAGGAGTAAGATCAAACGCAAACTCCACGTCTCGCTTCGGCGGTAAGCCCGAAATATCTTCAAACACATCCATAAGGTCGCGGACAACTGCCGGCTCTTCATCACTCTCCACTACCATAGCCGCAAGAACGCTGTTCGTCGGCCTAGCCCTAAGCTCGACTGGCCCGACAGAATTGCTTTCTCCAATGAAAGTAAACTTAGGATGTCCGGGAATCTGGAAATTACCTTCCTTGCCCTACAGCCAATGTGGGCGTGGGAAGTGCCAAGAAAATCCATCCCCAAGACAACCTCATAACTGCCCGTATCTATCCCCAAGAAGTCTGCAAAAAGCTCCCGTCCGCAAACAACAACTGTACAATCTCTACCTTCCTTACTAGCTATAATTTTCCCATTCCCAGTGTGTATGTCCCATAAACTAGACAGGGTCGTGCAGTTGATCGAGTGTGTAGTTATAAAATTTGATGACATAAAACAGTGGGATGCTCCGAAATTAAGTAATGCCAAAGCGGGAAAACCATGAACGAGTAAATTACCTGAAACCACTTCTCCCGATGCCTTAGCTTCTTCAGCTGTCAACGTGAACGCTCGAGCCTGCTGTGGTCCTTGAGCAGGCGGTTCCTGTCCTTGGAAAGGTCCTTGCGGAGGCTTCTGTGTATCATCCTTTGTGCGAGGCTTCGACGGACAAGCATCAACGGTGTGATCTGCCGCTCCACATCTAAAACAAAGTCCCAGCCTCAAATGACACTCCCTTCGCACGTGTCCGAGTTTATGGCAGTAACTACAGATCACGCTCCCCTTCCGATCACCCATACTGGTTTTCTTCATTGGTGCTACGTTGCGCCTGTTCACTGGAATACGTCTACGTACGGACGTGGGGTCCATTGTAAAAGCTGGTTCCAGCTCAAGTTGTTCCTTTAGTTTCTCCATCAATCCCCTTATCACTCTTTGCCTGGCGGCTAAGACCGCATGCCCTGGGTCCATCTCCAAATTCTGATCGGCCATATCCCTGAAATCAAAGTACCCACATTAGCATGATGATAGTTTTCGAGTATAGATCAAGGCTAGAACTCCAAGATACTTAAATAGAGTGCTGCATTGTAGCTATGCCGCGGTATCATAGCCGCAATTACTTAACTCCACCCAAGTCGCCTAAGTCCTAGAGATAACAAGAAGTTAGGTTTTCAAGTTTAACAATGCAAAGTAAGTTTGCATGTCGACATGATCTGGAAGAATGATTCAAGGATGGTAAAACGGTCAAGGTGGCAGGACATGTTCCCTAATCACGGGTATTCTGATTCGTGTATCGGGTGCAATACCCAACTACGAGAATCAACCCAATTAACCTATGGCTCTGATACCATAAAACCATGTCACGACCCGCTTCCCAGAGTATGCAAGATTTGGGCACGTGACATAGCCAACCATGCTACCTGTGGGTAGGAAGTATCCATCCACAGTCACATTACGGTTGTAAAGATATCAAGAACAGTAAAAATAAACTAAACTAATACATGTCCAAATCCATAATAACAAGAATCAATAAACAATAAGTGCGGAAGCTAATGATCCAATACAATGAATAAACAGTACGTCCCATAATGCGGGCTCACATCTGGAAATGAAATGAAATAATTAAACTAAACTCTAAAGAACTTACAGTTCAGCCTGCTGGCTGAAGTACTCCTGCTCGGTCGGCGGCAAAGGTACGGAATCTGGGCCATGCAAAACCCAGACGTCAGCGCGTCATGATATCAAGTATGTAGCATAAACATGGTAATAAACAGTGCAAGCATGAACATGAATAAGCAGTAATAAGAAGTAATAAACAGGGTAACGTGCAGTAGTGACTAAACTGTCCTATCAGGTTTTCTACTCTATAGTCTTTGAAACCAATTGATGAATCGTCGATGTAACTCAATAGTATCCCGTGCGTGCCCGGGACCACGGTCATGATCCTCGGGGCTGAATCCGAGACGTGCCGCTAAGCAGTAAAAGGTAGTAGGATAGATGAGTGATGTCAGCATCAACACTCCGGAGCTGGCCAAGCCCGTAAGACTGATCAGAACAATGTATCGAACTGTTGAGTTACAAGTCGGTTTCACCTTTGATTTCCCCATACCCCCAAACTATGTATGTCAGTCAGGTATTCAGTAGTCAAGGACTAATGCCAACACAAGTCAAGTAAAGGTAGGTCTGTCTGGATCGACAGCAGGAATGGTTAGGTTTGTCGGCATTAGGCATGAGATCAGGTAACAGGTCAGGTTACTTTCAACAGGTAGAGTCGATATGTACAGGGTGTCATGTCCGGTGTATCAGTACATGTGTCATGTGTATCAAGATCGGTCAATATGTAATGCAATCAGGTATATGATGATAACAGGTATAGTAACAAATAATGAACAGTAGCAGGAAACAGTAAATAACAAATATTATTCTATGTGAACACAGTGATGTTTGTATTCTCTGATTAATCCAGTTCACGCACCTTTGAGGTGCAAAAGCCACAAGACGAACAATATCGATAATATACGTAATGGAGTTACATGAATCTGAACTAAGCACAATAATTGTCTCATGAGTGATTTTAACAAATGAATTGGGGATGATCTACTTGGTTTGATTAGTTAAGTATGACTTAATAGCAGACCGGTTAAAGCGAGCAATGATTTCATTGATTTAAAGTTACGGATAATCGTGGCTAGCAATTCTAAGTTATAACAGGTATCAATGTTATATTAGTTGTGTGGTTATAATATGATGATTAAGTTGTAGCATGTTAAGCAAGTATTCAGATACTTGCCTCGGCGGTTCCGCAAACCGAAACACGGATGCGATGTCGGCAGAAACTGCGATATGGAAGCACGGGCCACGGATCGAGTCCCAACAGAGGTCAACGGAATCACACGGACCAGGGGACTTCGCTGGAGCGTCGGGTTCGTCAGACGGCACGGTCGGATCCGGCAGCAAACAGAACAACAAAGTTAGCAAACAAAACTACGCATTCACGATACGGACCACCGGGGGTGTTGTACCAAAAATGAAGGAGAAGGAAACTTACAGGGAAGAAACAGGGTGCAAACACGGTGGCTCGACGGCACTGGATCGCCGGCGAAACGACGGCGGCGGCTGCAGCAAGGGGAAAGGCCTCGGGTGTGCATGGTAGTGTGCTGCGGCGAGTTGGAGAGGAGTGTGGTCGGCTAGGGTGGTCGAGGGGGAAAGGAGGTGGCGCGGGAGACGTCGACGAGGGTCGTCGGCGCGATTTCCGGCGACCTGGAGATGGTGCAGGTGTTGGGCCCGGGTCTGAAGGTGGTCCGGCGAGGAGAGGAGGGGGTGACGACGAGGTCTCGACGAGGAGGGTGAGAGGGAGTCGTGGGAGGCGTCGGCGGTGAGAGGAGACGTCGACGGCGAGGTCTACGAGGGGATGGAGGCGTCGGGGAGATGGGTTGCAGGCGAAGGAAGGAGCGGGAGAACGGGAGGAGGAAGGTAGGTGGGTGCGGTGGAGGTCGTGGTGGTGAGGGCGGCGACGGCGAGGTCGCGAGGAGGCCGGCGGTGAGACTGCGTGAGCTAGGGTTAGGGTTTCGCGTGGGTTCGCTCGCGAGGAAGAGGACGTGGGGGCGGCTGTTGCATGGTAATTATATAGAGGAGAGAGAGAGAGAGATTGGAGATAGAGAGAGAGAGAGATTGAGAGAGATTGAGGGAGGAGAGAGAGAGTTAGATTGAGTGAAGAGAGAGAGAGAGCTGGTGAAAGGAGAGGCGGGGCCCACGAGCTCAATAGGAGCTCGTGATTGGCTGTAGGAGGTAGAGAACAGTTAGAATTAAAGATTCTGAGGATTTGAATGATTTTAGTTAGGTAAAATATATATATTCGTATAAAATTAGTTTAAGATATTAACTTGAAATGGGCCGTTTTGGCGCGAAATGAAACATTTCCAAATCGCGCCCGGATTGCGCCCAAAGGTTCCAAATTCAAATTATATGATTTTAAGCGGGTTCCAAATTTTGAAAGGAGGTGTTTAATGATTAAAATGCATGCCCCCAAGTCGGACACTTGCACGCGCGCGCAGTCGTCCAAATTTGCCCGTTTAGCCAAACGGAACGGAATCTCGACACGCGGACGCTACCACGCGACTAGTGGCGACGAGTAGGCTAACAAGGACATCTTAAATTTCATTTTCGGAGTTAAAATTTGTTTTGTGCCAAAATGACTTAACCGGGTAAAATTTAGCAATAAACACCAGAAAATTAGGAAAATTGGGAATGAGCAAACCACAACCCTCAACTAGTAATATACATAGTATTATTGGGCTCGGGTGTTACTCTGTTTCATGCATGTTATTATTCACTGTTATGGCACATTCATGGATTTTTATACCTATATTCACTGTTTACATGCTATTGATGATTTGGATTCGGATTTTCATGAGATTTCCTGGATTTGGGGGAAAACCGCAAACATTTATAAACTTCTTTTCTCTCTCTTTTTAAATGAAAAGTGCGTTTTTTCCATGATGTATGAGTCGTCCACCATGAGTTTGCTGATGGATTTCGAGACCCGATTCGAGGAGTTGGATAAACCGTTTCGGGTACATGGTGGGCCCGGTGCAGTACCCCATGGCGAGAAGGTCGCAGAGGATGGCGTTGAGCCTGACAGGGAAGCACTACAGACCGGTGATTTTACCCGACGCGTCGGATATCCGGAGGATACCGTCGTGGTCTTGAAATGGATGGTAAGGGCCGGTCTGGACTGACGGCGCCCTAGATAGTGAGATTGAGACATTGAGATTTTTTGGATATTGAGGTACTGAGATTTGATGATACAGGCCAGTCCGGGTAGCTGGAGCCTGAGATATTGAGATATTGGGATTTATGTTTTGTGTCGATACTAGACACTATTTATACTGATTTCATTTATAATACCTCGTTTTAAAATACAGAAATCTCACTAAATTATGAAAGCAGTTTCTTCATTTATATGTATTCTGTTTTCATGTATTCATACCTCATCCATATGGTATATTGCTACCTGAGGCACTGACACGGGCACATGGGATTGCACTTGGGTTAGATATTTACCCTAGCCATTGTTATAGGCTGCAGGTTATATATTTAAGGGTATATTATGATCTTATGACCTAGGATTGCGTTGTTCATTTGATTTCTGTTCGTAGATGTTTTCTACTCACGAGTTGGCAACTCACCCCCGTTGTGCCACAGTTTCTTACAGGTTTTGCCGTACAGGTTCCATTACGGTTTTGCTGGCACTACTTCCATTTCTGGGTAATTTGCTAATAGGTGGGTACACTTGTATCATGACCATCATTATATCTTGTATATTATTATTCACTTGTATCTAGTAAATTCCATCAACCAAACATGTATTTATTTCAGATAGAGACCAGTGATGTTTATTCTTTCGACCTTAGAGTCGCGCGTTGTATTTCTATGGATTTCATGCTGTTTTGAGTTTCCTTTCTGTGTTGATCCTCGCCTTTCGGCGTTGTATATTATATTGCTTGCGTGGTTGTGACCGTCGTTTGACGAAGAGCTAGCTCCCGCTTGGGGATGCATTTTTTCATTATATATATGCTTTATCAGGTTTTGTACCTGTTTAGGGTTAGTTTTTACAAAGGAAACTCTGCGTGTATCATTAGCGTCACGTACATAGTACGACTAAAGAACTGGTCGATAGAAGTACACCTAAAGCCTGCGTCCATATCTCTAATAGTCGGCAATCCTGCCTCAATAGCGTCACGTACATAGTACGACTTTCTCAAATCAAGAGTGCGGATCAATCATCACATCTATGCCTCGTACGGTAAAATCTATCGTACGGCATCCCAATATCGGGGTACGGGTCAAATATCACCTACGTGTATCATTATTCGTATAATATCATCATCAACACATGTCATGTTCGAGGTGCTATGCTGTAATCGCATACATCAATTATATAACATTGCCATCATAAATATACCTCATTAATTTATCCTCAAAAATAGCATGTCGTATGTATCATGTTGTGATTAAGTCATACCGATATCATATCATCATCAAGTCACACCTATATGATATCGACATCAGGTCACACCTATATGATGTCGTAATCAAGTCATACATATATCATATCGTGATCAGTCACAAGTTAAAGTTCGGGTTCTATTTTAGAGTCCCATGTACCTCAATATCATCACTACCCATTATAATTTATGTATACCTGTTCATTATCATTTTCTAATGATCCGCTAACATTTTAATACGACTGCATAGCCAAGAATCACGGCATCAAGCCCAGTTATACTGTTTCATTTCCGTGTATCATACCACATCAATGTATCCCATATACGTGTTGTATATATGTATATATACCTATACCTAGTCCTATATATATACACATATACGTATACACCATGTCGAGTTTTCAGTGTGTGCGTGTGTGTGTTTCTACCTGAAACCTACGAACCTCTTCCAAGGTATCCATCCTCTGGTATGGTCTTCCTAAATCAGTCTAGTCCAGCCTAGGGTTATTACTAGGGTCCTACTCATTAAGAATCTAGGGTCACATCTGGTTTCCTAATGTCAATAAATACTATTCCTATTCTACGTTGCGGGGGTGCTAAACGCCATCCACCCGACTTCCCCGCGTAGATATGCATTTACTCACCTGGTCCATGTCTGCCGAAGACGGTGTCACCATACTCCTCTTCATCTCCCGCAGTCCACGTGAGGGGTACCCAAACGCAAACATATAAATAGTATCATAAACTGAATCACATACAAAAGTCAAAACGACGCAAGGAACAAGCATGGGTTAAAAGCTATGTCCCGTCCACGCAAAAGAACCAAATATCGCTTGATATCGGCGTACAAACTCCGATGGATCGAGATAAATATCAACAAACAGCTTGTAGTTTAGAAAACTCGTTACTTATAATATAAAGCATGATTTAATTCATCGAAACACTGAAATCCATCAAATCGCCCGATTTCGTAAAACCCGAAAATGTCAATTTACCGTTTTTCTTCAAAACTTGACATTTAAATGAAACCAATGGTCATAAAACTCGTTAAATAGCCTAACTATATTATAGAAACCATTACTATATTTTTATTACACAAATATGTATGGATTTGGAATTTCTAGTTTGCAACCATTAGCAATTTTCAACATTTTACAAGCAAAATGTCACAATTCCACAACAAAACTTGATTTTGCATGAATTAACGTATTAAACTACAATTCATGATAATAATGATATAATGAAACCATAATTATATTTTTAATCTCATTTATTTAGGAATTTCCAAAATCTAGTTTACAAAACTAGCATTTTATTAGTATTTTCCAACTATCAAAAGAAACTAGTGATCAAACTAAGTTTTTCTTTCCATTAATATGCTAATATTCTCACTAAAACTACAATCTAATGATAACAACCTTAATTAGAATTTTATATTACCCACATACACATTTTATAAAAAACTAGTTTGCTAAATAGCATAATTAAATCAATTTTGGATAAACAAATTATTATACAACAACCATGCAAGATTTTTCCACTCTAAAAATGTTAAACTAGCTATTATAACCTTATTTAATTAATAAAAACCACAACTTGAATTTACATACCCTAACTTGAATTTTCAAATTTGCAACTAGAATTAATTTAATAAATCTAATTATGCTTTAAAAGAAACATCTAATAGAAATAAATCAAAAGAGAAAGATTTATACCTCCACAACCTAAAGTCTAAACATGAAAATGAGCCTCCAAAATGCATGCTTTCCATCTCCAAAATCCATGTAAAGAAGAGTAAAGAATAAAGGGTAGGAAATAAATAGGATTTTGTGCATTTTTTGTTGAATTTTTGATGGATTTTTGATGATTTTTTGTAATAAAATGAAGTGGGAAATGGGGGGGGGGGGCTGTCATGGGGGTGATGGACGGCCACAATAAGGAAGAGAGGGAGAGAAAGAAAGAGGGAAGAATTGTGTAGAAGGTTCACACATATTGATATATACATATGTCTTTTCATGCTTTATTCATTTTCTTTTAATTCTTTTCCAAAATAACTCAAGAAAAATCTAGAAACAAAGATAAATTTGCAAATAAATTTTACATGATACACACTAAATTCTAATATGCCATGGTTCACATTTACAAATTAAAACCATTCAAATTTGTAATTTACACTAATTTAGTGTAAAAATAAAGCTTATGTTAATATTTAAAATAATCAATTTAGGAAAAATATTTAATTAAACTAAAAATTTATAAGTGGCTAAATAAACACCATTTACTAGTAATTACATAATTAAAATATGTATTTTTGAAATTATAATGAAAAACAATCACGGTTTAGTTTTACGAAAAATACCTTTTACTTTACCGAAAATCAAAAAATTCACTTAAACAATTTTATTCATTTAATTATTTATTTAATTATTTTTAAAACGTTACAGTATGTTGCAAACTACTTGATTTAAATTAGTTTTTCCTTCACTCTACTACTTTTCTTGGTTTGGATTTCTGGGTTTTCGGCTTACTTAGATTACGTACGCCTCAAGACGTTTCGTAGTTTAAGTAGCGGTCATGTTCCGTACTTTCAGGTCGTGACAGTGTGGATGCTTTGTCTCAATACACCGTAGGTTACTCAACACATGAGGCATGTTAGGGTCGAGGTGAAATAGTTTGCTATGGATGAAATGTGTGAGCTCAAGAAAAATAAGCTTGAGAAAAAGGGGCTAGAAAGTATCTGATACTTTTTTTCCTTTGTGTTATGTGTGATAATTGTGTGAGCACAAGAGATTATAGTCTCTACACAATTATTTCACCCAACCCAACACCTTGAGTCACCAAGAGCACATGTGCCACCATCAATGCACACTAGACCCAACATCATGAGTCACCAAGTAAGCACATGCATCATGAATGTCCTAGGTTAAAACTTGAACTCACACTCTCCGTCATAATATATTAAACATTTATCTAAATGTTTAATCCAAAAGAAATAAATGGCAAACCCTAAAGTAAACTCGTGACGGATCACAAGAATACCCCTCAACTGTATATACATACATGCATCTGTATTCCCACTGAATACGGATACACCGAGACGAAAGTAATCCAACACAATATGATACTAGGATCAGGCTTAAACCAAAGCCCACTAGTATTATCCGTCCAAATCATGACACGTGCACAAGTGCACGTGTATGTTCGAACCCTTCCATAAAACCATACGGCCTCTACAACGTTTCACCCGAACTAGGAAACTTTCTGTGTGGGACTCTAAAGACTCGTCAATACTCTAGCAGTGGGTTTAACCACAAGTACGTCAGTGGTACTAGCTATACGTAACGGCTGCCCATGTATTCAGGCAAAGGGAAGCCGATGAGAGAACTCATCTTGGAACCCTACTGAGCCTATCAGTGACAATATCCGTATAGTCTGGTCCGTTCTTCAATGTGTATCGCATACCGGGCCTAGGGAGCTGGTAAACGTCAGACCCCTAATAGTGGTATAAGTCGTGTCGGAGTGTAGCCCAGAACACCCTGAGATACTACTGGAATACCTACCAGTAAATCTCGCTTGCCTTGGCCATGGACTTCATGTAATGGCTCTCCTAAACACAGCGCGGTCTCACCCCCAATGTTGGGAGAGACGAATCCACTGCCGATCCGCTCACTGCCTTCATATGGCTTGGGACTATACCCAATTAAAACCTGTTTGCACGACTCCTTTCAGCCGTGGTAGGGTAATAATCAAAGCACAGTGGGAACTCATACGAGACAAATGACGATCTCAGGTCGATAAACTAATCTGTACACATGTCACCTGGGAATTTCTATCTGACGACAGGTTTTAAAAACCGGCTAGCATATTCCCGGCGAGTCATGTCCGATGTACTCATAACCCAATGAACACATGTATACATCTTAGGTGAACCAACTGACACCAATGGCTTGTGAGATCGGCCACTACCTCTCGTCAGGGTCTTGACTGTATACACTAGTTTACTCCGGAGTATCGATGCTCTGTCTCGAAACTCCCACAACTAGGGACCACTTTTAAGGATGTGTTTATAGACTACCCAACTCTCACGTATATGATCGCCATCACACTGCTGGTAGTCAAGCAAAAATCCTATGGGCCCTTATCAACGTGTAATAGTGATTTTTATAATGTCACCTAAAGCAGTACACGATGATAAAGATAAACCAGATAGCATACTATCATCTCGAGTAAGACTGTCCTATCGGTATTGTTGGGGTAAAAATTTACACCCCGGTTGACCAAGTCAAAATCCAAGTCAACCCCAAGCCAAGTGGGCCCATGCCCGGGTCGAGCCCGAACATGAAGCGGCCGGCCTCCCCCCCATGCCAAGATAAAATTTTTGTAATAAATAATTTTGTTGCATTTTCTTTTATTTTATTTTATGGATAAATGTAAGAAAAATAGGCATAAAGCCTTTTTGTAAAGCCCATGGCTTATGTGCAAAAAGAAATGGCACATGAGCCATGGGATAGGCAAAATGCCATTTTGTGAAGCCCAAGGGGCTATGTGTAAAATGTATAGCCTATAAAGGCAAGGATAATGAAATATCCCAACAACTTTTTCTCTCTCCAAAAAAAAAAGTTTCAGAGCTGAGCTCTTTCTTCCTTCTCCAAGGTTCCAAAACCTTCTTCTTTCTTTTGAATTAATTCAAGAGTTTTACTCTTCCTTTTTCAAAACAAATTAGTTTTTCACCACAAAACCCATCAAGGGGAACTCAGATCTTCCATCAGATCTCAAAAAGAAAAGATTTTGAAATCCCACATCTCTTGATCTTCAAGATCCAGCTAACAGAGGAGGAAGAAGAAGAACATCTTTCACTAAACCCTCAAAAAAAAAAAAAAAAGAAGAAGAAAAACACATTCAGGAGTCCAACTCCTCTCTGATTTCTCTTCTGAGAAATTTTTTTTAGGCTAAAAGCCTGTTGTGCCTCACCTGCGCGCTTGCGCAAGTGCGCAAGGCGCCCGCGTGCCGACACGTGGCGCGCGCGCCTGCGCAAGTGCGCAAGTGCGCAAGTCGCCCGCGTGCCGACACGTGGCGCGCGCTTGCGCACCTGCGCAAGTGCGCAAGTCGCCCGCGTGCCGACACGTGGCGCGCGCGCTTGCGCACCTGCGCAAGTGCGCAAGGCGCCCGCGTGCCGACACGTGGCGCGCGCGCTTGCGCAAGTGCGCAAGTCGCCCGCCTGCCGACACGTGGCGCGCGCGCTTGCGCACCTGCGCAAGTGCGTAAGGCGCCCGCATGCCGACACGTGGCGCGCGCGCTTGCGCACCTGCGCATCCCTTGGATGTCTTTTCCCCCTCTTTTTGTGTACATATATACATATATACATATGTATACAAATTTATACATACACGTACTCCACGACACTGTCCCTGTTAGAAAAAAATTTCTAACGGGGCGCTGCCCCGCACCCCGCAAGGGGGCTGCTAGCCCCCTTGACCCCCAGCCCGCTATCCGGGTAGCGGGACCCCCGTAAAAACTCTGCGTGGCTCCCGATATATCCAAAACCCCCTTTCAAAACACACGTATATTGCACATTGAGTTCGCATGACCAGTTTAACCCGTTAATCGGAGGTTCCCTCGCCCCAAAGGCGATGGGTAATTAACGGCAGCTTAGTCCGCGGCTGCCGGAGATTCGGATCCCCACAATCATTAAACCCCCGCCTACCCTAGGCCGGGGGAATCTGTAGTACGCCTGACAAGCGCGCGCGTATTCCCATCTCACTGGGGTGACGAAAAACACCCTACAGATTCTGGCACGCCCGGTGGGACTAATCTCTCCTCCCATATTTCGGGTTAAACGTTCATGCGAACTCAATCAATATACATATCGATTGCCTATACTGAAATGATGTTTTCTTTTCATGCAGCAATCAACTTTCGATGACGATGTCTCTCAAGACGATTTCAACTTCCAAAGCGACCCCGATTCCATACGTGGTCAAGATCAACGCTCGTGTGGTTCTCCCCGCAAGCCTCAGTCGACAGTGGGAGGAGCCGCCCCGCCAGTTTGGCTCTGTCATCATCTACCCTGCCGGAAGCGCTCACCTGGCAGAGATCCCGGCGGAACAGGTGGCCAAGCCGGTCTCAAGGGGTAAGAGGCCGAATGTCGTGATCGCCAAGGCACCACAACCGAAACTTAAGATGGTGTCTGAACGAGTCCCTGGCGCTCTAGCTGGGGGCAAGACTTCCGATGTGAAGGGCAACATTAAAAGTTGCGGACGAGCTCAGGCGATAACTCCAACAAATGCACAATCGAGCGTATCTCCAAGGCCCTCCATCGCCCGATCTGCGGCGTCTTCCCAAAGAGCCGAAGTCTGCCAGGTGCTTAGAACAGAAAAGTTAAGGCAGAAGCGGCTCAGGTATCGAGCCAACAAGAGGGCCAAGGCTTCGGCCAAATGGAATCGTGCGAAGTTCCAAGTGCAAGGTTTCCCCGCGACGACGGCTGAGTCGGACGTAAGAATCAGCAATTCCTTCGAGCCTCTGAAGTGGGTTCAGAAAAACGCCATGACCGCCAAAATCAAGAAGACAGCGGTCCTAACAGTGCCACAAAGAGACGTGTCCCGGCCCCAACAGAAAAAGTATGACACTGTCTCTTCAAGAGTCTATCAAGCACTCTGTGCCGCGCGAAAGCAGCGGGGAAAACCCAGAAAAGAAGCGCCAGCACCATTCAAGAACCTGGTTAGGCCAGCCGTCTTCAATCGACTACCGGCTACCGAAGCAAAGGGGTCAAGACAGCGATCCGTGAAATCAGCCGCCAATGATAGAAAGACGGTCGGATATATCATCCATACGGTCTATATGGCGGGCGGGCGCCCCAGCGACAACCTTCGCAGCAAAAGCAAGGATGGGGCCACCACATCCCAAGCCCAATCTAGCCTGAATGTGGTTGCCGCCACCCAAGAACAGCCGCCCCTGCTGGATGAAGAAAACCCTCTCGATGAGGATGATAGGCAGATAGACCCCTCGGTCCATGTAGAGTCAAGCTCGGACAGCGAGGAAGAGCCGACTTTCCGCCCTAGGACTGCGGAGCAAGAGCTGCTTCAAGAACTTCGAAAACAGCTCAGGAGCAAAGATAAAGAGATGGCCAAGCTCTATTCAAAGATTGACGACTTAACGAACGTGGTGATGCAGCTTGCTGCTCAAATTGCTCGAGCGCCTCCTAGTCAAGCACAAGCCGCTACTAATCAGCCTGGTGATGACAATCCGAGGCAGCCAATGCCTGTTCCTTTGGGACCAAGACTGGTCGAGCCGAATGAAAGCCGGCTACACTCCGCTTCTGGGGACGCCTTGGCCCCAGATAGCACTATCCCGCTAACACAGGATCGGATAATGGATTTGGTCACCAGCAAGGTTAAAACATTGGTGGCCGAAGCTGAAGCTCAGAAAGAAATCGGCAGTAGTGGGCGGCCATATCCCGCGCAGTATGATCTGATTGAGTTCCCAAGCGGTTACGTCATTCCTAAGTTCGGAAGATTTGATGGAACGGGGAATGCAAACCAGCACGTCGCCCACTTCAAAGCATCGTGCGGAAATACAGGGGGCAACGATGCGCTCCTTCTTCGTCAGTTTGTCAACAGCCTGACCGGTGTCGCTTTCGACTGGTATGCGAGTATACCGGACGGGTCCGTCATTACCTTTGCCCAAATGGAGTCTCTGTTCCGGCAAAGGTTCATGAGCGTCAGTGATAAAATCTCCATAGCCGATCTTGTGAGGACCAAGCCGGGGAAGAATGAAAGCAACACCGACTTTATCGCCCGATGGCGCAATCTCACAGTCAAGTGCGAACCGCCACTGGAGCAGGACCAGTCCGTCAGCCTTCTCATTGGGAACCTCAGCAATTGGATGGTCCCATTCTTGTGTACGGCGGGCCTCAAGACATTTCAGGAGCTAACCAAGAAAGTCCAAATGCTAGAACGCTCGAAGCAAGAGTCCCCGCCAGACTCTCAGAGAGACAAAACCTGGAAAAGCAAGCGGGACGACAACCGTAGAAGCGGGAGTTCCAGCAGTACCAATGTCTTCAATGCCTCCGACAATGAAGAAAAGCGAAGGGCGGGCGAATCCAAAACCAACCGGTCTCGAAAGCCATTGCTGGGAGGAGATGGGCCTTCCTTAGAGGAGAAAAAGAACAAGGTTTACTCTTTCAGAAGGGACAAGGTCCGCAAGATATTTAAAGATGCCTTGAACAACGGCCTACAATTGCCGGAGTCGAAAAGACCCCAAGAAGCAAAAATGACCGACAATCCCCTGTATTGCCCGTACCACCGAGTAGTGAGCCATGCGATCGAGAATTGCTATATCTTCAAGGACTGGGTCGAGAAGCAGTACAAGGCTGGAGAGATCGAGCTGTCCAAAAGCGTGTTGGTGAACAATCAAGTTGCAACCGCCAACTTTATACAGACAGAAGTTGAAGCCTTCTGGGAGCAGACAGCTGAACCTGCTGCCCTGATAAACGAAACTGACTCATCGCGGCCTCCGTGGAGTACGCACATATCTAATAAGATGAAGAAGATGATAAAGCTACTTCGGAAAGAACCCAGGATGGAATGGGAAGGACAGAAGAAGCCTACCAGTCCAGCTGCCAATGCGGTTCCATCAGGCTCAAAATCCAAGAAGCTCAAGAAGAAGAAAAGTGCAGCTCGGCGCGAAAAAGAGTCTGCAGGGAGATCGACCATTCAAAAATATATCGATTCCCTCGAAGAATATGAACAACAGGAAAGAACATTGATTCAATTGAAGGAGTTCTTCCCTGTACAAGCGGCTGAAATTCTGGAGGAGTTAGAAGAAGACTCCAATGAAGAGATCCCAGTAGTGACCTGCTACGCCATCCGTCTTGGCAGCGACTCCGAGGATGATCTCTGTTTTCCGGAAGAGGACGAGGAGCTCACCACAACGACCAATCAAATCCAGCTCAGAAGCGGCAGGGCTCTACCGCCAAATCAGGGCAACGCCCCAAGAGGGAAGGAAAAACAAGTCACTAATGAAGAAGATGGCAGAGAACCGGCTGATGAAAACATAAGTCCTTCCTCGGTGGACTATAATGTCTTGGCGCATCTCCGGAAGCTTCCGTCTCTCCTGAGCATCTACGACGCCTTGGTCCTATCTAAGGAGCTTAGAGATGTTCTCATCCACGCTCTGCAAAACCCCGAGCGGTATCAGGCGCACTTTGCGGAAATTAACATGAAAGAAGCCCAGCATGCTTTGTATGCCGCCGCAGTCACATTTAAGGATGAAGACTTGCTACTGGGAACGGCTGAGCATAATCGGCCGCTTTACGTGACCGGGTACAGCGACGGAGATCGAATTAATCGCATATTGATTGATCCGGGGTCCTCAGTGAACATCATGAACTTGCGAACTCTGAAGAGTTTGTCAATGGACGTCCGACACCTGTCAAGGGAAAGGATTGTCATTCAAGGCTTCAACCAAAATTGCCAGCAAGTTCTGGGGTCTATAGCTCTGCCAATCAAATTTGGGGACCTGCAAACTGAAGCTAAGATATACGTGATCGACGCCGACACGTCTTATAAGATTCTCTTAGGGCGGCCGTGGCTCCACGATTACGGCATCATTCCGTCAACTCTCCATCAATGCATGAAGTACACTAAAAATGGCGAAGAAAGACGCATTGACGGAGACATCCAGCCGTTTGGTGTGCATGAAGTCCGATATGAAGATTCTCGGTACTTTACGAACCACCAAAATGCTAAGCCACAACTGACTGAGGATAGAACGGCCCCAAGACTCAAAAGCAAATCTGCGCCGGCTATCACTTTCAAAAGCAAAAATACCCAAGTGCGCCCGCATTTCGGCAGCGACTCTGATGAGTCCGACGCTGGAAGCCCGTCCTTCCGCAAAACTCGCCCTCATTTCGGCAGCGATACGGACGAATCTGTTACTGAAGGCCCATCTAGCAGCAATGTCCGCCCTCATCTTGGCAGTGACACTGAAGAGTCAGAGGAGGAGGACCTGTCGTGCAACAGCGGTGCAGATTGGACCCCCACGCAACAAGCGAAACTACGAGAGACCTTCGAAGTTGCAGAAGGGTCCCTAGCCGTTACAAGGGTACCAGAGAAAATGTGCAAAGAGCTCGATGCATTATCAATCTCCACCGTGGACCAGCTGAAAACTTTCTACGTTCCCGGGAGGAAAAGTGGACAGAAGGCCATCTTGTTTTATGGGTCAAACCCCGTTGTGCACCCGGACGACCTTTCTGTCGCGTGCCTTCCCCATGAGAGAGCCATAAGAGCCGTCCTCAATCCCAGATACTATGCGCCCGAAATACGGGAATACTTTAAGAAGTGCGGATGCCGGTTATATCAAACGGAGTCCGAAGCAAAGTTTTACGAAGGGCTATGGTATCCGCCCCAGGTCCGAGCACTCATCGATGGACGGATTCCAGATAGACGGGGCATAGGCTACATTCAACCTGATTCCAAAGCGTGCTACATGATCCATGTTGGTGAGACCAGCGAAAGATCAAATGATGATGACGAGATAGCCGAGCCAGAAGAAGCTCCTCAAGAGCTCGAAGATGGCGGACAAGCAACCTTTGATGAGCTAACCGAGATTGACTTAGGAACGCCCGATAATCCAAGGCCGACCTACATCAGCTCACTCTTGTCGGAGGAAATGAAAGAGCAGATAATTGCCCTGCTGCGTGAGTTCGTCGACTGCTTCGCGTGGACGTACAAAGAAATGCCTGGCCTTTCCCCTGAGGTAGCCGTGCATAAGCTGGCTATATCTCCTGATGCTAAGCCAGTCAAACAAGCTCCTCGAAGAATGAGAAGGGAGTTGGAAGAAAAGGTCATCGAGGAAACCAAGAAACTCATCGATGCCGGCTTCATCAGGGAAGAGAAATATGCAGACTGGATCGCATGCATAGTCCCAGTGAAGAAGAAAAATGGGCAGATCCGAGTTTGTGTCGATTTCAGGGACCTCAACAAGGCATGTCCTAAAGACGACTTCCCGCTACCGGTCATGGAAATGATGGTCGATGACACCTCAAATTACGAGTTGTTCACCTTTATGGATGGCTCGTCTGGATATAATCAGATCAAGATGTCGCCTGAGGATGAGAAGCACACAGCATTTCGAACCCCGATCGGAATATATTGCTACAAGGTGATGCCATTCGGACTAAAGAACGCAGGTGCTACATATCAAAGGGCGATGACTAATATCTTTGATGACCTAATCCATAAAGTCGTCGAATGCTATGTTGATGATCTGGTCGTCAAGACTAAAGCTAAGGCCGATCATATCCAAGATCTCAGGACCGTTCTCACCAGACTGAGGGAATACGATCTGAAGATGAATCCTCTGAAGTGCGCTTTTGGCGTGTCATCGGGAAAATTCCTGGGCTTCATAGTTCGACATCGAGGGATCGAAGTTGACCCATCAAAGATAAAGGCCATCATGGAGATGCCCCCTCCGAAGAGTCTGACGCAGCTAAGATCTTTTCAAGGCAAGCTTGCTTATATACGGAGGTTTATCTCAAATTTATCGGGGAGATGTAGGCCCTTCTCAAAGCTCATGAAGAAAGGAGCTCCTTTTATCTGGGATGCCGAATGTCAAGCAGCGTTCGA
Source organism: Agapanthus africanus (assembly GCA_030015575.1). Taxonomy (NCBI): domain Eukaryota; kingdom Viridiplantae; phylum Streptophyta; class Magnoliopsida; order Asparagales; family Amaryllidaceae; genus Agapanthus; species Agapanthus africanus. The sequence goes on along the minus strand of JASDDO010000016.1, from coordinate 303,476,378 downwards.
AAGCATTAAACAATACTTGTTGCACCCTCCAGTGCTGGCCGCTCCCATTCCAAATAAACCACTGATTCTCTACACTGCCGTGTTGGACGAGTCACTCGGTGCGCTCCTTGCCCAGAATAACGAGGAAGGAAAAGAAAATGCCCTCTACTACCTCAGTCGAACTCTAGTCGGGGCGGAACACAACTACTCCCCAATCGAAAAGCAATGCCTGGCTCTAATATTCGCTGTGAAGAAGCTGAGGCACTATCTGCTCGCTCATCGGGTTATGCTGATCTCCAAGGTCGACCCGCTCAAACACTTGATGACCAAAGCAAGCCTAGCCGGCAGAATGGCAAGATGGGCTGTCATGCTACTTGAGTTTGACATAGTTTACACTCCTCAGAAAGCAGTAAAAGGGCAAGCTCTTGCAGACTTTCTCGCTGCTCATCCCATACCAGAAGGGTCGCCGCTAAATTGTGAGTTACCCGACGAACAAGTGTTGCACCTCGAGAATGACGAGCCATGTTGGGAGCTCTACTTCGATGGGGCCTCATCGATAAGAACCTCCAGTAAATCAAGCGTCCCGGAGATAAAAGCAGGGATAGGATTGGTGTTCATTACGCCATCAATGGGAACCCTAGGGCGTTCTTTTGCTCTCACTGAGCCTCGGACAAATAATGAAGCTGAGTATGAAGCCCTAATAGCTGGTTTGGAGCTCGCCATAGAAATGGAAATCCGTCGGCTACGAGTTTACGGTGACTCCCAGCTCGTCGTCAACCAAGTAAGCGGCGACTATAAGATATACAAACCCGAGTTAGCTCGGTACAGAGGTCGAGTGGTGGAACTCATGAAACGGTTCACTCATGTTGAGCTAACGAGAGTCCCTAGAGCGTTGAACGGAAAGGCTGATGTACTCGCTCGCTTGGCCAAGGAGCTGGCTGATCCTGACATGGACGAAATTCTGATCACAGTCAGGAGCCGGCAAATTCTACCCCCAGTCTCTCTACGAGAAGAGGAAAGTGCGGAACAGAAGAGCAGTCCTGCGGAAGAAGCTTCGATCATCCAAGACGAGCCCGATTGGAGAGAACCCTTCATAGAGTACCTCCGATACGACAAGCTGCCCGAAGAAAAATCTGCGAGGATTCAGCTGAAGAAAAGAGCTCTCCGATACGTGTTTGTAAATGACACGTTATACCGCAGGTCATATGACCAACTCTGGCTCAGGTGTCTGTCATTGGCCGAAGCCCAAAAGGTCATGAAAGATGTCCACTCGGGCGTTTGCGGTGCTCACCAATCTGGCCCCAAGATGCGACTTCAAATCAAACGGCTTGGGTATTACTGGCCCACCATGATACGGGATTGCGGAGAGCATGCAAAGAAATGTTATATCTGCCAAATTCACGGTGATTTTATTCACAAGCATCCCAACCCATTGCATCCTACAGTGGCGTCGTGGCCCTTCGAAGTTTGGGGCACCGACATTGTTGGCCCAATTGATCCTCCGTCATCTAAAGGCCACCGGTTCATACTGGCCGCGACAGACTACTTCTCCAGGTGGGCTGAAGCTGTCCCGCTAAAAGAAGTCAAGACAAAGGATATTATGACATTCTTCCAGCATAATATTCTATACCGCTTCGGTACACCAAGAAGAATCATTTCTGACAACGGGCCTTCTTTCAAGAGCTTCAATGTCTCAAGGTTCGCTACTCAGCACAAGATAGACTGGAGATATTCCTCCATCTATAATCCAAGAGCCAATGGGCTAGCCGAAGCCTTCAATAAGACTCTATGCAAGCTCCTGAGAAAAAATGCTTCAGCCAACAAGAGAGACTGGAATCTCAAGCTTCACGAGGCATTGTGGGCATATCGTACCACGCACCGTACTCCAACTCAGTCCACTCCATACTCATTGCTCTTCGGAGTGGAGGCGGTCCTCCCCCTCGAAGTCGAAGTTCCAAGCTTAAGAATGGCCATTCAGCATGAGTTGACAGAAGAGGAAAACGTGCTCCTTCGACTTGAAGAACTCGATGCCCTCGAAGAAAAGAGGCTCGCGGTGCAGCAAAATCTGGAGCTATACCGAGCCCAAATGTCACGGGCCTATGACAAGATAACTCGTCTCCGCGCTTTCAAGAAAGGTGAATTGGTGTTGGTCCTTAAAAGACCGATCATCCCCAATCGATATGCCAAGGGAAAATTCGAGCCGAACTGGGAAGGACCATACGTCATCGAGAAAGTGTTCGACGGAGGATCCTACCAACTAATAAGTGCCGAGGGAGAAAGGCCCATGCCGCCCATCAATGGCCGATATCTCAAGAAATACTACACATGAATGCTCCAAGTCGCAGGCGAATTGAGTACATCAGCCCTACGGTCTGGATCAGACATCCTGCAAAACCGTATACAATCCACGGGCGTAAATAACCCCTATTTCTCCCAAATCCTGCCGGTGAGACTACTTTTAAAGTCCCACCAGCGGCAAAAAAAAAAGAAAAAGAAAGGAAAAAAAAAAAAGAAGAAGAAGAAGAAATAAACGGTATGTCCACAAGCAAAACGGGCACGGATGAAAACCCGAAAGGGCTCCGTGAGTAAAAACAGCAGGACTACCGGTGAGTCTGTGAAAACCCGAAAGGGCGCAAACTCGTGAAAAGAGATGCAATACACTCGCAAAGTCCTCTCGACCTTGTGAGGAGAAAACCCCTGCGTGAGATCCTTACGACTCACAATGGAGCAACACACTTAGGAATCCTCACGATTCCTAAGGAGAAAATACACCTGCGGGATCCTTACGACTCGTAGGGAGAAAATGCTTTATGGGACCCTCACGGCCCATAAAATTGAAAAGCCTTAGGTGATAGGGACCCAAACCTATCTCCTAAGCCATCGTTCCCCAACAGGCAATGGCGAATGATGAGTCGCTCCTGGTACCATATTCCAGTGCAGCGATGCAGATGCCAACCAAATTCCAAATCCCATACCCCAACGGCGAATGATGAGTCGCTCCTGGTACCATATTCCAGTGCAGCGATGCAGACGCCGACAAAATCCCGAAATTTTTCCGGCCCTACGGTCTGGATCATACATCCTGCAAAACCGTATACAATCCACGGGCGTAAAACAATCCCAATCTCTCCCAAATCCTCTCGGGGCAAATGATGAGTTGCTCCTGGCATTATTCCAGTGCAGCAATGCAGATGCCAAACAAAAAAAACAACCAATCCCCAAATCCTCTCGGGGCAAATGATGAGTTGCTCCTGGCATTATTCCAGTGCAGCAATGCAGATACCAAACAAAAACCAAAATTCCAAAATCCTCTCCATGACAGATGATGATTCGCTCCTGGTACCATATTCCAGTATAGCGATGCTGATGTCAACCCAAATCAAAATCAGCAAGTCAACTTCTACTCCGACACCGCAGAAAGCGGAGCAAGTCAGAATCCAATCTCGACACCGCAAGAAGCGGAGCAAGTCAAGTCTACCCCTGACACTGCAAGAAGCAGAGCAAGTCAAATCAAGCACCGACCGTCCAAGTCGCTAAAAGGGCAGAACCGACCGTCCACGTCGCTAAAAGGGCAGCATCGACCGTCCAAGTCGCGAAAATGGCAGCACCGACCGTCCAAGTCGCTAAAAGGGCAGAACCGACCGTCCACGTCGCTAAAAGGGCAGCACCGACCGTCCAAGTCGCAAAAAGGGCAGCATCGACCGTCCACGTCGCTAAAAGGGCAGAACCGACCGTCCACGTCGCTAAAAGGGCAGCATCGACCGTCCAAGTCGCGAAAATGGCAGCACCGACCGTCCAAGTCGCGAAAATGGCAGCACCGACCGTCCATGTCGCAAAAAGGGCAGAACCGACCGTCCAAGTCGCAAAAAGGGCAGCGCAGGATTCCTACAAAGCGGGAACCAGATAACTCCGGGCAAGGGAAAACGTCTATCACGGACACTCCGTCTCGGAGACATGACAATCAACGACCGTCCATGTCGTAAAAAGGGCAGTGCCAGCTTCCCAAAAAGTGGGAACCAAATCAAGTCGCCTCCACGTGAAAGAAGATCCATCAATTTCATGCACACGATCCACATATGTGGTGTGCATTTATTGATGGGGGGCAATTTGTTGGGGTAAAAATTTACACCCCGGTTGACCAAGTCAAAATCCAAGTCAACTCCAAGCCAAGTGGGCCCATGCCCGGGTCGAGCCCGAACATGAAGCGGCCGGCCTCCCCCCATGCCAAGATAAAATTTTTGTAATAAATAATTTTGTTGCATTTTCTTTTATTTTATTTTATGGATAAATGTAAGAAAAATAGGCATAAAGCCAAATTTTTGTAAAGCCCATGGCTTATGTGCAAAAAGAAATGGCACATGAGCCATGGGATAGGCAAAATGCCATTTTGTGAAGCCCAAGGGGCTATGTGTAAAATGTATAGCCTATAAAGGCAAGGATAATGAAATATCCCAACAACTTTTTCTCTCTCCAAAAAAAAAAGTTTCAGAGCTGAGCTCTTTCTTCCTTCTCCAAGGTTCCAAAACCTTCTTCTTTCTTTTGAATTAAATCAAGAGTTTTACTCTTCCTTTTTCAAAACAAATTAGTTTTTCACCACAAAACCCATCAAGGGGAACTCAGATCTTCCATCAGATCTCAAAAAGAAAAGATTTTGAAATCCCACATCTCTTGATCTTCAAGATCCAGCTAACAGAGGAGGAAGAAGAAGAACATCTTTCACTAAAACCCTCAAAAAAAAAAAAAAAAAAAGAAGAAGAAAAACACATTCAGGAGTCCAACTCCTCTCTGATTTCTCTTCTGAGAAATTTTTTTTAGGCTAAAAGCCTGTTGTGCCTCACCTGCGCGCTTGCGCAAGGGCGCAAGGCGCCTGCGTGCCGACACGTGGCGCGCGCGCCTGCGCAAGTGCGCAAGTGCGCAAGTCGTCCGCGTGCCGACACGTGGCGCGCGCGCTTGCGCACCTGCGAAAGTGCGCAAGGCGCCCGCCTGCCGACACGTGGCGCGCGCGCTTGCGCACCTGCGCAAGTGCGCAAGGCGCCCGCGTGCCGACACGTGGCGCGCGCGCTTGCGCACCTGCGCATCCCTTGGATGTCTTTTCCCCCTCTTTTTGTGTACATATATACATATATACATATGTATACAAATTTATACATACACGTACTCCACGACACTGTCCCTGTTAGAAAAAAATTTCTAACGGGGCGCTGCCCCGCACCCCGCAAGGGGGCTGCTAGCCCCCTTGACCCCCAGCCCGCTATCCGGGTAGCGGGACCCCCGTAAAAACTCTGCGTGGCTCCCGATATATCCAAAACCCCCTTTCAAAACACACGTATATTGCACATTGAGTTCGCATGACCAGTTTAACCCGTTAATCGGAGGTTCCCTCGCCCCAAAGGCGATGGGTAATTAACGGCAGCTTAGTCCGCGGCTGCCGGAGATTCGGATCCCCACAATCATTAAACCCCCGCCTACCCTAGGCCGGGGGAATCTGTAGTACGCCTGACAAGCGCGCGCGTATTCCCATCTCACTGGGGTGACGAAAAACACCCTACAGGTATAGGTCCTCCCTCAATCATTGCAATCACGTGCCTGCGATCCAGTAATTGACTTTGAGGGCACTATATCCAACAATCTCCCACTTGCACTTAAGGCTAATTATTGTGATGTCGCATACTCACAGCCCGTGTGATACCGAACACCCAACTCCTGTACTGATTAGTCTCTCAAAGCTTATTTGTAGAACTATTGTGTTCGAGAAGTAGCCTCAGTAAGTGGATCCGCTCTGATGTTTCTTTCTATGTCTCTCTTAATCTCAAGTTCATGAAGAAAGCCATCTCCCGAAATGAGCAATACCTGTCTTAGAATATGTCTGGATATCTGATGGGACTTAGTTCACGAATGAACTCCAAATCCAAACTTCTTAGACTGTATCGCCAACTGAACTTAATCTGTATCCTGCGCCATGCCTCCCTCAGTCTCCGCTTGGACTATCTGTCCAAACAACAGCCCTTCATCAGAGGGAAAACAATAACTCTGACAGTCACTCTGTCATCCAGGTTACCTTGGAAGCCAGGAATGATAGCTGTCTCCCGAAGGAGGCTACCGTTATCAAATCTCTAGAACATCCACTTATGTTCTAAAACTGCCTCCGAACGTTTCTCCAGGATTGGACAACTATCAACTTATTGCATACAACACCTGGTGTGGTACTTGACATCTCATGATCAACTCAATTGCCTAAGCAAGTGATATGCCAATCATGAGCATCCCTCTCCGCTTTAGTCTGTAAGACACCTTTAGAGAAGGTGACTCCATCACCTGCTGGTATACCACCATGCCAGAAGTCGTCCATTCTAAATACCTTTAGAATGCAGTCTAAGTACCCAGATTAGGAAGCTACCCAAATCTAGATCTAAAACCATAGATCTTAACCAGAATGTCTGATATAATATCCATATCCTATGTGGAGAAAACACAGTGTGACAACCACGGTATAACCGATCATAGAATAGGAATTTTACTTCTTACTCTGTGTATTTCATCCAAATACTAGGACATCACACCCTACTACTTTCTTAACAGATCCATCCCCTATTTTGATGAAGTCAGAGCCCATGACTGTCACATCAAAAATAGATGATTTATCTCCGCTATATCTGCTTTAGTCTATAAATAGACACAAGCTTCTTGTCCACTATGCTTTCGCTGCTCCTACTGACTAAGACAACCCTCTGGCAGAATAATATACATGTGCACTTCTAAAGTTAGTTTAGAACGACGCTATAATCATCCTCCTACCGGGTCTCACAGTCTGGAACAGCAGTAATGGCAAGTCTGGGTAAAGAAGAACCTCCCTGTCACCGTTCTTGAGGTTACCGGAGCACCTCTCGGGTGTCTGAGGTTACCCACCATATCTATGGAATGGCTAATAGAATGTCAAACCTAATTGAATCTTTAGGTCCTATTAAATTTTCCGTAATCGTATGCGGTTCTGGAATCACTTCCAGTTCTACCATACCCCCACTATTGTTTTCTGAAAAAGTCCATTTTACTAAAACTGTGGCGAGTCAAGAACAATATCACTATTGATCTTTTAGATGGTAGAAAATCAACTCTCGTCAAAGCAAGGGTCAACCCATAAACTTCCATTACAAAAACGTGCCTTGAGTTATCCAGAGTCTGGTTTTAAGCATAAGCTGGACAACTCCATATACCTTAACATCGTTAAGATAAGATCCATTCTATATACAATATAGAAACAGAGGCATTGATTTAATTGGAACCAGATTCAAATCATGCAACTGTCTCCAGTGCATGTCAACTAAATGGAGAGAGGTCGATCAGTATTACTCAACTTAGGAGTGCATCCAATTATGAGTAACCTGGATGAGAAGCAAGTTCTCTAAACCATTACTATCAACTGAATACCAAACACAAGTATCTACATCTTCGATCACCTTGAAGAATCCCGATACTTGCATCACCTGGTTCTCTACTTTATTCTTGTACCTATAACTTCTCAAGACTTGGACCTTGTATTTCTACGAAACACGTGTCTAATACTTGAGAAGTCACAAGTAAACAGAATACAGTACGAGGACCAACCCTTTTGTCCTAACGGACATTGGACAACATAAAATACTTTGTATAAGTCCCCTGAGTTGAATAACTCAAACCCTATGCGTCGTAGGTTGAAAACTGTGCTATGGTTATGAAGAATTACACCGATGTTAAATGTTCCTTACCTAACCATCAACTGATATAGGTAAATGTCATCGACATAATTTCAAAAATTTATACCTCACTTTATAAAAATAAACGTACAAATATATCAGTTTGAAATTGGAGCATAACAACGGATATTCAAAACCAAATATTTGTCGTCCGGCAAACAACCCAGGCGATTTCCTTAAATATCACCAATTACAACGAATTCCGATATAATGAGGATGATCACCTAATTCCCAATAACTTACTCCCACTCATCATTTGTAAAACCATACAGATGTGAGAATCATACCTGATAAATACATACCCTAGAGTAAGGACTAATTGGGAAATAAGTTTTCTATTAACAACACACAGTGAAGGGGTATCCCGGTATTCATAGTAATGCCTCTTCCATTATCCAGATTTATGACTGTAACCGTATATTTCCTTGCCATCTCTCCAAATCCCTTTATTTTTCTTTAGTCGTTACCTTCTGTACACCATCATTTAGCTAAATGATTTTATTCATTCCCTACCGTTCGGCACCAGCCTATGGTTTGGAAGAAGACTATCCAATAAGCGTAATAGGTATACTATCCTAATCCTAGGAGCACTCGTAACATGAGAGAAGGTAAAGATAAAAGACATCTGAATAAAACTTTATTCTATTTCTCCTGAACCAGAATCCATCCCCAAACTGGAACAAGTTCCATCGAATTCGTATATAACAATACGATGGATTATCCAAATAACTGTAGATCTTTGTAGTGATACGGGGTGTTCTGGAGAAATACAAAGGTGAAATGGGAGTGGTGATGAAATACATGGTTTGGTCGTGAATGATAGCAGTCGCAATTTACTTTGCCCTATTTCTAATCCTTTTAGTTGTCTTTACTTATTACCTTCTGTACACCACACTCAAGCTAATTGGTTTTCTTCATTCCCTACCTTTCGGCACCTGCCTATGGTTTGGAAGAAGACTAACCAATAAGCGTAATAGGTGTATTGTCTCCTAATCCTAGGAGCCCTCACAACCTGAAAGAAGGTAAAAGGAAAAGACAACTGAATAGTCTTATTCAATCTCTCCAAAACCAGAATCCATCCTCGAATCTGGAACAAGATCCTTCGAGTTCGTATATAACCATATGATGGATTTATCCAATGGAAGTGGATGTCGTAGTGATACGGGGTGTTCTGGAGAAATGCAAAGGGTAAAAGAAGGAGTGGCAATGATGTATGCAACTCAGACAATCCAAAAGCCAATGTTTTAAGAAAGTTCGGTTAACTTGGTTACTGAGCCATAGTCTAGGGTCGGGTCATGGTTGCTGCCAAAGAGAGAGAGAAAGAAACACTCTGCGTGCACTCTAATCTAGATCAGAATGGTTATCACTTTATCTAATCAGGAAACCTCCCACTATATCCTCAAATTCTCCTCCAAACCTGAAAGAAGAATTAGTCGGGATCACCCGAGGAGTAAACCAACTCATCAGTGGGAATCGGGATCCATCTATAATCCATGATAACATGATGGAATCCATTCACGTTATCACACTCCAGAAGGTATGCGCATGCCTGGCAAGTTTTAGTTTCTTTAGAAACTCCCGATGTGATTTTTACCCCATACTCTTATGACCTTGATGAAGGCCAACATATCATAAGTCACATGTCAAGTTCTATCCATCATTATCCAGGTTAATTTGAACCCACCCGTACATACCCTTGACGAAGGCCAAAATGGTAGTACGACTGTCCCAAACCAACGCATCTATCTATGCAACAGAAAAGTAATAAATAACTACTATACACTATGCCTTGACGAAGGCCAACATACATAGCATGAATACTAAGTGCTACTCGTCTGAAATGACGGAGGGCTATGAATGGTTTTTGGCGAAAAACCTTTAACGAAATGAACTTGATATCATTGAAAGAACCGGATAGCTTTTACAAATATATAGTGGCGAAAACCTTTGCTAAAGAGGTTACTCCTGGTGAAGGGATCTTAGCTATTTCCTCATAGAATGAGGTGCGGGATATTCCAAACTGAATACCATGATGCAAAGCAAAAAATAATCGACTATAGTGAAGTTATTACCCTGACGCAAACTTCTGCCTAAGGGATCCCGGCCCTTGCCTCGTCGAATGAGGTGCTGGATATTCATAACCGAATACCGCTATGCAAAGCAAATGAAAACGTCCATGTAATAACAGCTTTTTGAAAAATGTTCCAACAACATCTGTATAGGTCTGTTTTCTTTTGCATTGATCTAAATCAATGCAGTCTCATCAATTAATCACACCAATAAAGAACGAAAATATGATGTACGTATATGCCATCCGCATTCGCTACTGGATCCCGTCATCACCCGTTAGGTTACTTAATTAACGACAGAGCGGGGACAGGACTAGCGCGGGTGTAAAACATATACAATATCTACTAGTTTATATATCAATATATAATAATCGCTCTAGGCTTCATAAATGCAACATTACAGAAAAGTAATTAGCATCACAGAACAATACAGATAATCTGGGATCCCGGGGTTTCCTTTGAGCCGCAAATGAAACCCGACGTTTCCCTGGTCGTATGGATAGCCCGTGCAATGAAAACCTAGACCCCTACGAGTGCGGAAAGTTACCTGCCAAAACCATAAGCGAGGAAGCCCCCTTAAGCATGGTGAATGGACCACCCAGCACTTCACGGAATCCGGTAACTTGAGCACCCCACCTTAGGTCAACCTATACCCTCTACGAGTGCGGCGAATAGCCCGCCAATTCTAGAGTGAAGCCCCCTCCATCTCAAAGTCATGAGATGCGGGCCCGTTGCCCTTTAGAACCCGGCCATCCGTGCACCCCACCGCGGGGTAATCCTAGTACAAAAAAGAAAATATGTACAACGGGTACATCGACCTCAACCCGGTCGTGCCCCAAAAGAATAATATACAAATAGGCAGTGACAACAGTCCACATATCGGACGCTCACCCCGCGATATCAAATGTACAAATAAATTCAAGCTGTACTACCATTGCACGCAGGCTATCCACCACGACAAATCCGCAATATCACAGCATAACACAGAACATCAACGTGAATATCACGTTCGCAAACCCGTCTAAAATAGCTATTGCGATTAGACAAGATTTACCGCTCGAATGACATTCACGGTCGCAGATAGTAATGTAATGCACTGCAAACTTTAAACAATGTTAGAAAATATCGACTCCGAAATAACGCCCGAATAGCCCAAACAACCTGATAAAACCATTTCCAAAATGAACTAAATAAACAATACCACTGAACCAACTTCCCAGAGAACAGACAATACCCAAAAAATGAACCCCAGAAACCTTGAATAGGCCGGCCTCCTTGGAATTTGAAGGCATGTGCTCGGCCCAATTCCGATATATGGGGGTCGTCTTTGGGGTGTGGTCTTGTAGTCTCTTCAGTAGTCTTCTGCACATGTTTAAATAATTTTTCTGGATACTTTAAAAAACAATAGAAACTACAAGTTCAGTGGCAGTGTTTGGGTTTGTTTCGGTTTCGATACTCTAACATTGTCAAAACCAACTAATAAACGGTTAATAGTTTGGCTTTGATACCAAGTCTTCGGTAGCGCCCCGGTCGTCTTTTCGAGGCCAAATGCGGAACAAAAACTTTTCAACTGGCGCTAACGTGAACCTAAATCCCGGATCGTTCCATTAACCATAAACTAGTATTCTGAAAAAGGGGGTTTTGAGATTATACCGATCGATCCGTGTCCTTCGGTCTTCAACCTCTGCCTCTAGCTAGTTGCGGCTGCCCCGATGACTTTCGCTCTCCGATCTCGCTCGTCGAAAAGGACACATGTCGAGGATTCTTTATACGGGCTCCCGCTTCAAACCGAAGCAACTCCGATATTAAGTTTGTTAACCGAGATGTCCAAGGATGAAGTAGAGAGTGTGTGTGGATACTTTATCTCAATACACCCTAGGTTGCTCAACACATGAGGCATGTTAGGGTGGAGGTGAAAGAGTTTTCCATGGATGAAATGTGTGAGCTTAAGAAAAATAAGCTTGAGAAAAAGGAGCTAGAAAAGTATCTGATACTTTTTTCCTTTGTTGTTGTGTGTGTGATAATTGTGTGAGTACAAGAGATAATAGTCTCTACACAATTATTTCACCCAACCAAACACCATGAGTCACTAAGAGCACATGTGCCACCATCAATACACACTAGACCCAACACCATAAGTCACCAAGTGAGCACATGCATCATGAATGCCCTAGGTTAAAACATGAACTCACACTCTCCATCAAAAAATATTAAACATTTATCTAAATGTTTAATCCAAAAGAAATAAATGGCAAACCCTAAAGTAAACTCGTGACGGATCACAAAAATACACCTCAACTGTATATACATACCTGCATCCGTATTCCGACTGAATACAGAAACAACGAGACGAAAGTAATCCAACACAATATGATACTAGGATCCGGCTTAAACCAAAGCCTACTAGTATTATCCGTCCAAATCATGACGCGTGCACAAGTTCACGTGTATGTTAGAACCCTGCCATAAAACCGTACGGCCTCTTCAACGTTTTGCCCAAACTAGAAAACTTTCTGTGTAGGACTCTGAAGACTCGTCAATACTCTGGCAGTAGGTTTAACCACAAGCACGTCAGTGGTACTAGCTGTACGTAATGGCTGCCCATGTATTGAGAAAAAGGGAAGCCGATGAGCGAACTCATCCTGGAACCCTACTGAGCCTATCAGCGACAATATCCGTACAGTCCGGTCTGTTCGTCTATGAGTATCCCATATCGGGCCTAGGGAGCTGGTAAACGTCAGACCCCCAATAGCGGTATAAGTCGTGTCAGAGTGTATCCCAGAACACCCTGAGATACTACTGGAATACCTACCAGTAAATCTCGCTTGCTATGGCCATGGACTTTATGTAATGGCTCTCCTAAACACAACGTGATCTCACCCCCAATGTTGGGAGAGACGAATCCCCTGCCGATCCGCTCACTGCTTCCATGTGGCTCGGGACTGTACCCAACTAAAACCTGTTTGCATGACTCCTTTCAGCCGTGGTAGGGTAATAATCAAAGCACAGTAGGAACTCACACGAGACAAATGACGATCTCAGGTCTATAGACTAACCTGTACACATGTCACCTGGGAATTTCTATCTGACGACAGGTTTTAAAAACCAGCTAGCATGTTCCCGGCAAGTCTTGTCCGGTGTACTCATAACCCAATGAGCACCTGTATACATCTTAGGTGAACCAACTGACACCAATGGCTTGTGAGAATGGCCACCACCCCTCGTCGGGGTCTCGACTGTATACACTAGTCTACTCCGGAGTATCGATGCCCTGTCTCGAAACTGCCACGACTAGGGACCACTTTTAAGGATGTGCTTATAGACTACCCAAATCTCACATATATGATCGCCATCACACTGCTGGTAATCAAGCAAAAATCCTATGGGCTCTTATCAATGTGTAATAGTGATTTATATAATGTCACTTAAAGCCGTACACGATGATAAAGATAAACTAGATAGCATACTATAATCTTGAGTAAGACTGTCTTACCGGTATAGGTCCTCACTCAATCATTGCAATCACGTGCCTGTGATCTAATAATTGACTTTGAGGGCACTATATCCAACAGAGTTACGTGCCAAAATTTTTTTCATAGCTATAGTTTTGCCTGCACATATTTTAAAGATGCCTGGAAAAAATTTTTGAACAACTTTAAAATTCGACAGCAAGCACACAAAATTGGAAATTCGATTCGGAAATTTTAGTTAATCGATATTTTAAACTTGTGCAAACTAGCTAGCAGGGTTTATAGGTTGGCTCTGATACCATGAAGGGTTACACTAGCGTCCCGGCCAACTCCCATGGCCAAATACGGAACAAAAATTTTATAGCGATACAAAATTTGGCGCTAGAATAAACACAAACCGGATCTTTACCATAAACCTAGTTAGCTTATTAGGGTTCTATCTACCTTGATAGAAAGTATACCTAATGGAACAAGTCTTTCGGGTCTTCGATCCACTTCTTAAGCTCCTCGATGGAAGTAGGGATCGTGCATGAACTTCGGCCTCCTTGTGTCAACGATGATCCACCCGAGAGCTCCAAACTTGAGCTAAGCCTCTAACTTGAGATAACTAGAATACTTAGCTTGCAAATCTAAGTAGACTAGGGTGAGTAGAGTGTGATTTGAGTGTCTTAGTCGCATTAACCCTTGATTATCAACACATGATATACTAGGGTTTGAGAGAGGGAGGAGGAGAGAACCATGAAAGAGAATGAGAATAAAAAATGAAGAGAGTTGACTTTTTTAGGAGAGAGAAAACTTAGTTTTTATTATGATAATTGTGATGGCTCCTTTGATTTGACCATAAGCATGTCACAATCAATGCTAAAAATATCTAGTGTCCAAAGAAAATCTCTAAGTTAACAAAAGTCAACAAAGTCAAATGGTCAAACCAATTAGCCATAACATAATTATCATTATAAAAATTAGTAAACAATTTTCTCCGCCTCATAATGGTTTTAATCAAGTCAATGGTCAAAACCCTAATGAGGTGTCTCCTCCTTCGTCCCTCTCATCTGTATATACATACCCGCATCCGTGTTCCAAGAAACACGAATACAATGAGACAAAACTAATCCAATAATCAAATACTAGGATCCGGCTTAAACCAAAGCCCACTAGTATTGTCCGCTCAAACACCACACGCGCACAAGTACACGTATGTGATCGAACCCTATCGTAAAACCATACGACCTCTAATCGTTTCGCTCGAAGCTGGGAAACCCTCTGTGTAGGACTCTAAAGACTCGACAGTACTCTGGTAGTGGGTTTAACCACAAGCACGTCAGCGGCACAAGCTGTACGTAACGACTAACCAGGTACCTGTCGAAAGGAAGGCCGACGAGCAAACTCGTCCGAACTCCTACTGAGCCTATCCATAACAATATCCGTACAGTCCGGTCTCTTCATCAAAGAGTACCGTATACCGGGTCTAGGGGGTGGTCAATGTCAGACCCTAATAACCTGATAAGTCATGCCGATATATCTCAGGACCAATCCAGAAAACTACTGATCAACCTATCAGTAAATCCCAACTGCCTTGGCCAAGGTCTTATGGTCTTGACCAATCGATCACTGTGCGATATCAAATCCCAATACCAGGAGAGACGAATCCCCAACAATCGCTCACTGCCTCCATATGGCTCGAGACCGAACCCAACCAAGACCCATTTGCACGACTCAGTAGAGCCGTGGTAGGGTAGTGATCAAAGCTTAGCGGGAACTCACACGAGACAAATGTCGATCTCAGGTCCAAAGTCTAATTTGTAAACATGTCACCTGAGAACTTCCATCTGACGATGGGTATAGTACCATCTGGAAGTTCTCGGCGAGTCCGTCTAGTGTACTCACCCCCAGTGAGCACCTGTATACGACCTTAGATGCATCAGACCAATGACTGCGGGAATAACCATCCCCCGACGAGGCTAGAAATGTATACACTAGTCTACTCTGGAGTATCAATGCCCAGTCTCGATACTCACGCAACCTGGGACTATTTAAGGATGTGCTTATGGACTACCCTGCTCCCACAAGTGTGATCGCCATCACAACGCAGATAGTCAAGCAAGATCCTATGGGCTTTATCAATATGTAACCGCAATATGTAATAACTTGTATGACATATGCCATGTTAAGATAAAGACAAACCATAATAGTATACTACCGTATTGAGTCTTTATCAATACGTGCAAGCTAGATATAATAACAATAGAAATAAATACACATATCCTGACAAAGACAAGTTAAATAATATACTATAAAACTGAGCAAGATTGTCCTGTACATACATATCCCTAGCATCCATATATGTATACATATACAATACTGGCCTCTAGGGCATATATATCCAACAATATTTACATGCATATGCTTTATGATATTTACATGCATGATGTTGTTGTTTCATTGGTTGACACATGGATGAGATCCACATGTATACAGGCATTGATTATATATTTGGATGATATCTACTTGCATATAGGCTTGAGTATATTGTTGGCGCATACGTAGATACGGTCACCCTAGATATCATAGTATTACCTTTATGATATAGTTGATCTAGAAATAGCTATTTATTCGATTTCTACCTGTTGATGTTTTCTAATCACAAGTTGGCAACTCACCTCCGTTGTGCCACAGTTCTTACAGGTTGACCACATGGATCAGTAGCGACATCGCTGGCACAAAGCTGCATTCGGGTGTTTTGCTTTGGTAGATGGTACACGTTAGATCGTACCCCTCTTACATTTAGTATTCCTTGTATCTAGTTAACGCCATCAAATCTAAACTAGTATTTGTATAAATAGTAAGACTTAGAAAGACTTGTGGTGGCGATACTTAGAGTGATGGGTTATATGTTCGCTTGGTGGGTTTGATGTCTTGCTTTACATTATCCTTTTGTGTTGATCTTCACCGTTGGGCGTCATATACTTATATTTCTGTCTTGCATGGTTTTGATTACACCGATTGGCGAAGAGCTAGCTCCCGCTTGGGGATTCCTTTTATATATCATGTATGTGTGGTTTTGGATCAAAATATACAAGGGAGATACTGCCCAAATTTTTAAAAGAAGAAACATGTTTTTCAAGTAATAAAATCCACTTGCATTTTTCATATTCCATTGTCTATGCATTTAAGAAAACATTTGACTTCATCATACCTTTATTTCAAAACTTCACCTCTTTTATTTAATTTAAAAGGTTTAGATTTCTGGGCTTCGGCTTACTTAATTTGCGTTACACCTTTAGACGTGGCGTGATTTAAGTGCCGGTCACGAGCTAATATTTTGGGTCATGACAAAGTTGGTATCGGAGCGCTAGGTTTAACCTTGGTTCGAGTCTAGGTTTGACTATGTGGAGTCTGGGGCGTAATTTATTTCGGAACCTAGACTTGACCTTACGAAACTTAGACTTGAACAGGGGGGTATTAGACCCAAACTTTCGTTACATAGGCTAACTCTGATTGATGGAGCAGGTAGCTTGAGTAGAGTGACGTACCGTACGTATGTTCCGCGGCATATTTACAATATGATACTCCACTTAAGAAACCTTAGGATGTACATATTTTGAGATCTATGACTCTCTTCATACCCATGATTGTACATCCATTTGAGATCCTTGGTTCTATTCGTTTCCATGATCATACTCTTATTGATTTCATTCCTCCTTATGATCATGTATCCATTCTGGATCCATTGATTCCTTTCATCCCTTTGATCTATTTTCGTTGATACTTGATTGAGGTTCCTGTCACCATGATTGGAGCGTAGATTGAGTTGCTGCTAGTAATGCGGTCAGGGCGAGCTCGTCAGGGATGAGGACTGACCATCGTGTTTTCTGGTGATGTGGGAATGTATCGATTTAGTATTTGTGTTGTGACCACTTGTTTGAGGCGAGTGTTCGGTTTTGCACCGGATGATCGGGCCATTGCTGGAGGCTACCTATTGTGAGAGGACCGTTGACGTACAGCCTACCTCAAAGATCATGATGTTGTCTACCTTGTAGACAGATGACTCGGCTATTGCTGAGACTGATGGGATGTCACTTTCAGAGCTTATGAGCTGAGATCGCTGGAGCTTTCAGGCAGAGATGCGACGGTAGATAGCTAGTCTATCTTGAGTAGAGTTGAGCGACTGAGATGATTCATCTGATTTGATGCGCCGACGTAAGCCCGGTTGAGTTGAAGATTTCAAGTGTGGAGAATCTTATTCAGATCTAGAGTAGATCGATCCAGAGATGACGTTGTTCGTTGGATGATCTGATAAGAGACCGGTAAGTGGACCAGCTTCGAATAGAGGACCTCACCTAAATGCGTTGTGAGTTGATCAAGAACGGACGAGTATAGAGTGTTCCTTCGATGATTGGGACGAGTTCCCGAGGACGTGTTCGGTTAGATATCCTCTACAGAGTGATGAAGATAACGAGTTCATAATTCCGAGTTCATGTGAGAGACTCCAGATTGACTGTAGCCGAGAACAATTGCAGCATGCAGATAGCATGAAGTGATGTCAAAGTGGGCGATAATAAAGACGAGTGGAACAAGAGATTCGTGCGAGATGTTAACGAGCTGTTGTTACTGCCCATTGAGATTAGAGATCTGATATGTATACAGAGGCGTTGGGGTACGGCCAGTTCCCGAGGAAAAGCTGTGCTGAGAACGCAAATGTGCAGGAAACGAGAAGATATTTTGCAAAAGTACCAGCCTCCGTATAGTTCGGCATAGGCGAGATCGGAAGAGACCTTGAGCAGGTTTCTTTTAGGACACTGCTGTGATAAGATTTGCACCGAGGATCAGCTGTGTCATGAGTACTCAGAGGGCCAGAGGCCGACGCCAGTGACGCGCTGCTTTACGAGTGGTCATGCTAATTGGCCGAGAGATGACCAGAGGAGTGACAGAGAAGAATCGTTTCTGTTACTACACCTGACCGGGCCGACGAGCCGATGGATTGCGAGATTGGTATTCGACAGAGAAATTGAGGACCCAGAGACAGAGGACACCATACCGTGAGCAGGTGGCAAGCGGATGTTCTTGCTCTGCCAGTTTTGGGCGCACCGACATTTTTCAACATTGTAGGAGGTGTACCTCAATGTCATTTGTTGCGATTTGCATTTGTGATCCGAGTACCATGCTTATATCGCTTGGATTTAAGTTTCATGATATTGTTTTCGTGCACCATGGCTGCACCTACTGGATATTTACATTTTTGTGCATAGTTATTGCACTTGATATACGTTTTACACACTATTGTGTTGGTTTATGATTTATGAATATCTATTGCACTTGATATTGGTTTTGTGCCTTGGCTGCACGTGTTTATGAGTTCATGGATTTCATACGGTTGATTTGATTTTATGCATGTAGTATGCACTCAATTTGATTTTTGCGCTCGGTATAGCCCATATGTGCTTGCAGTGCATTGATACGTGTTTTGTGCACGTAGTTGCACACGTTTATGATTTTATATACCATGGTACATTCGGTGTTGCTTTTTTTTTACACATTTGAGTTATTGATCAGTTTCCGTTCATTTGTTGCACCGGGTTTGTATTTCATGCACTAGATGCACCGGATTTGTATTTCGTGCACTGGATGCATCCGATTTGTGTTTTGAGCATTTGTTTCACCAGATTTATGTTTTTGTGCGCATTTGCACTTGACGTTTGTTTTCTTGCCTGCTACCGCACTGGGCATTTATACGGACCTGACGCACTTGGGCTGGATTTTTGCGCATATTAGGCGCTTAGTATTGGATTTCGTGCGTATCGGATGCACTTGAGTTAGATTGCATTCATGCATTTGGATGCACTAGATTGAGATTTTATTCGTGCATGTCGGGTGCACTTGATTGAGATTTTATTCATGCATGTTGTATGTACTTGATTTAGATTTCATTCGTGCATGACGGATGCACTTGATTTGGATTTTCGCGCATGTTTCGCGCATGATATGAGATGTGATTTTGTGCACACCGGATGCACTCGATTGGGATTTTCATTCGTACATGTTAGTTGCACTGGATTGAGATTTTCGTATACAATAGATGCACTTGATGTTGTTGTCATGCACACCCGTGGCAATTGATAGATGCGTTTGTGCACACCGGTTGCACTTAGTTGGTTTTGTGCACATTCGTAGCACTTGTATTAGATTTGATTTCCGTACGCACCAGACGGATGTGATTGTTGGATACGCCTTTTGAGGCCGATTTTTCTCTTGAGCACTTTGTTTTCATGATGGGCACTATATTATATAGTGGCCGTACATGGCTGATCTGAGGACAGTACCTGAGTACTTTGCATGCATAAAAAGTTTACCAAGAGGTTTTCAAAAAGGTTCTATAGTCTCGCTATTTCCTACGCGTCTGCAAGTGACATAAACGTTTACAAAGGAAAACCTTTTGGGATATTTCAAAAGGGCGGAACGTATATTTGAGCAAAACATATATAAACGTATATTTATTACTTTACAAATGAGTATCTGTCACTTGTGCCGTGAGTTACGCATCACGCGGCTATTCAGAAAAGATTTTGCATGTATTTTATTCTGTTTTAGGAGATTTTTCTAAGGATGCGTACTACACACATATTATAGTATTTGACTAGCGTATATTAGATTTCAGTAGTGGATTTTGAGATCTGTATCTCCATTGTAATTCCGATGATTTGCGTGCAAATCCGATGATTTGCGTGACACTTGACGGAGTTCGATTTTGAGTTTCATACTCTTTTTTCAGGCGCACACGATGCGTTGTGGTATTTTTGTATCTTCCGTGATTTCAGGGCCCCATGATTTGAGCTGATTATTGACATGTTTTTGTATTTGAGGGTTTAAATTTAAATTCGTAGACCAAATTTATTTAAGGGGGAAAATTGTAACATTTCAGAAATATAAAATATTATTTTTGGAATTTAATATTAAAATAATATATTTCGCAAAAACTACCCGATTTGTTAATTTGGGGTTTTCGTAAAATGGTTTAAATATATATACCAATATTTGTGAAATAATTAGAGATTAAAATGATTTATTCATTTAAATATATATTTATTGGATTTGGCATTTTTATAATTAATTATATGCTGTTTAAATAAAAAATGATTAGTGCACTACTAATCTCGATTAAACCAAATCCATGTTTCTACATTTTTTCATGGTTAGTGCACCATGACATGTTATATTTTTGTTGCATGTTGCTTTATTGGTATTTGTTAATATTTGGCTATAAAAGAAAAGAAGAAAATGAAATAGAATAGAATAATAGGAATGGGCAAGAGAGAGAGCGCGCGACATGGTATGAATAATTGAGAGAGAAGGTGAGAATAAGAGAGAGAGAGAGAGAGAGATGGCTGCCATCATTTTCCTCCCCCATTATTTTTCTTCAATTCCTTCTTCTTCAAGCTCCCCTCACTTCTACCCTCATGATTCATCACAAAATCTTCACCAAAACCCTATACTCCCTTCATTAAAAAGATGCACAACCTCTCTATAAACCCATTGGACCTTTCAAAGTTGGATTTTGAAGACATTGAGCAACTCAAGAAAATTCTTGAGTTGCCAAATGAGGTATAATTCTAGACCCTAGTTAAGTTATTGTGTTTAGTTTATCCTATGGTTAGTTTAGAGTTAAATCGATGTTGATAAGTGATATTCGGAAAATTTCAAGAGAAGGGTTTAGGTGATTGTGTGGACTTGGGTTACTTAGTGGCTATTCTAGGGCCTTAGAGATTGATTCCCTAACCTGGAAAAGAGAATAGAAACCAAAATACGAACTTAGATGTCACAATGTCGATTTTTGTAGCTTGTGTTCGTCTACAGGGAATCTGGAGCAACCTGGGGAAATTCTGAGAAAAACAAACTACCAGAGACCTATTTAAGACACTAGGAGACCACCCTGAGAAGACGAACCCCAACGGATCAGATTGGACCGAGGTGGCCGGTTTTGAAAGCAATGTGGCCGGCCTCAGTGTGTGCATTTGGGTCTAGGTTTGGTCTGTAGCTCAGTTACTTCATATACAACCCCACTGCATTGTTTGTTTAGGCTCTTTTCACCTGACTAAAAATTTGGGAGTGATTTCTTGAGTTGCTGCTTTGGTGTCGGGTTATGTTTTTCGATTTTGGATTTCTTGGTTTTAGTATTTGATATTGTGTTTGGTTGTTAGGCGTTTGTACGTCAACAACAAGGGTTGTTTGATTGTTTTGCATGCGTAGGCTATAGGTTCTAACCTATGAGAGCACCGTGTGCCATATTGGTTTTCCGAACTTGATGTTAATAGTGATTGCGATTGTGTATTAATTATAGGTAGCTTCGTATGGATTCCGAGACGACGGAGCATGGCTTATCGACTTCGGCAAGCAAGAATTAAGGTGAGTAGATTTATATCTACTGTGGAAGTCGGGTGGATGGCGTATAGCACCCCCGCAATTTGATGGAAACCGATATATAGGATGTGGTTAGAGAAACCTACTCTAGGAACCTATGGATGTGATTAAAGGTTTAGTATGACATGATATGAAAGAAATGATGTCTCGGATCGATACATATATAAAGATATAATAAGTGAACGTGAATCACGATATATAGATAGGTAGTGCATGAGAATAAGTATGAGATTTTGAGTAGTATGACATAAGATTTATAAGATAGGATATATATATGTAAATGACTTGATGTGGGATATAAATGTGATGAAAATAATATACGAAGTGATATGATGACTTGATTGGTATATCGGTATTCGGATGCGAGTCGATATGAGAGGATTGATACCTTTGCCGGTCCCCTGATATAAGATTGTTATGGATGCGACCTAGGATATAGGTATATAGATATATATAATGTTGTGAATCATGAGTGATATGCCGTACGAGACGTTAGGTCCGTACCTTCAGCGTCATATAGGTTGATAGAATCTCTAATGGTTTAATGCCGTCGTACGATGATTTACCGTACCTGATGAGTTTTATGATGATTGATCCATACTCTTGACTAGAGTATGCCGTACAATGGATTATACCGTACGTGATTTTGTGAGGCTGCATATCGATTGATAGATTTACCGACTCGGTCGTGTTAGATACGTATACCTTATAGCATTTAGTTGACGATTTACTTATGCTACGTTCATGTCATTCTCATTGCATTACTTATACCTGTGCTAGTACACCTACACCATTATCGATGATGCGTATGTTACACTTACACAGATTGGCCGGCTCACACACTTGATCATCGATAATTGCTATGTCACTCACAAAGTAGAATTGCTACATCATGCTATTATATTGCTATGCTCACATTATGATGATATGCCCATGCTCACATCACTGTTCCATATTGCATGATATACAGATATGCTTACATTCTGTTATATGTCGCATATATCATGCTTTACGATTATACTCATTAAGATATGCAGTTTTTATGAGATTTCTGGATTTGAGAACCGTGATTATTTTAAAAGAAAGTATGTATTGTTTTAAAAACCCGATTTCTCCTGATTTGATATTTCAGTGCGTCCACCATGCGTTTTCTCGGTTCTGAGACGTGTGATATTTGAAACCCGATTCGAGGAGTTGGATGATCCGTTTGCGGGTTCATGGTGGACCCGGTATGGTACCCCAGGGCAAGAAAGGGATTTCGCGCAGTAGATGATGAGCCTGGCAGAGAGACTACTACCACCGGTGATTGGTTGGACCTGGCGGTTATCTGGAGGATACCGACCGGAGTCAAGAGATGGATATGGGCCGATCGGTTCTGCCAGAGCCTGAGGGCCGATCTCGCAAACGGAGCCCATGGGCCGATCCGGACTGATGGAGCCCGATATATGAGGATTTACGTGTCGATATTAGACACGGGTTTAATGATGTTTCGAGTGTCGATATTGTACACTCAGGTTCCATGATTTCGATGTGTTGTTGATGGACACACGTTGGTTGATATCCTCATATTTACATATATATGCTTTATGATATTTACATGCATGATGTTGTTGTGTCATTGGTTGACACGTGGATGAGATCCACATGCATACATGAATTGATTATATGGTTCGATGATATCCACTTGTATATAGGCTTGAGTATATTGTTGGCATATACGTAGTTACGGTCACCCTAGATATCATAGTATTACCTTTATGATATAGTTGATATATGAATTGTTGTTTATTCGATTTCTACCTATTGATGTTTTCTACTCACGAGTAGGAAACTCACCCCCGTTGTGCCACTGTTCTTGCAGGTTTACCGCATGGATCAGTAGCGGCATCGCTGGCACATAGCTGCATTCGGGTGTTTTGCTTTGGTAGGTGGTACATGTTGGATCGTATCCCTCTTGCATTTATTACTGCTGTTGTATCTAGTTAACACCATCAAATCAAAACTAGTATTTGTATAAATAGAAAGACTTAGAAAGACTTGTGGTGGCGAGACTTAGAGCGATGGGTTATATGTTCGCTTGGTGGGTTTAATATCTTGCTTTACATTATCCTTTTGTGTTGATCTTCGCCGTTGGGTATCGTATACTTGTATTTCTGTCTTGCGTGGTTGTGATTCCGCCGATTGGCGAAGAGCTACCTCCCGCTTGGTGATTCCTTTTATATATCATGTATGTGTGGTTTTGGATCAAAATATACAAGGGAGGTGCTGCCCAAATTTTTGAAAGACAACATATTTTTCTACTAGTAAAATCCACTTGTATTTTTCATATTCCATTATCTATGCATTTAAGAAAACATTTGGCTTCATCATACCTTTATTTCAAAACTTCACCTCTTTTATTTAATTTTAAATGGTTTAGATTTCTGGGTTTCGGCTTACTTAATTTACGTTACGCCTTTAGACGTGGCGTGATTTAAGTGCCGGCCATGAGCTAATATTTCAGGTCGTGACATTTAAAATTTAATTTATACTTGGGGTATTTGCAATTCCTGTAAGTACTATAAGTATTTCATTTGCTTTTTAATAGTAAGAAAGAGCTTGTAGCTCACAGGTAATACCTTGCATTGCCGAACCAAAGCACCAGAGTTCAAATCCCATTATCCATATTATTTTTTATTAGTTTTCTTTTAAATTTTTAGAAGTCCAAGAGTCTATATGTGCATAACTCGTAAACCCAAAGGTCACAATAAAACAAACGAGTACATGAGGTAGACAAATCGGCAAGGGATATGTCATGACCCAAAGTTTGGATGTAACCGGCACTTAGATTATATAATATCTAAAGATATGCATACAGTCCAAGTAAGCCGAAAACCAAGATCAAAATCCGTTTTGCGGAATTCTTTATATAGAAATTTAGTTTTAAGTAAAAATCGCAGTTTATGAAGTTAAAATATTAAACAAGTATAAAGTGTTAAGTTTGGTTGCATCCCTAGCTGGGATCAACAATATCAACAGCGGAAAATAAAATCTCAGTATATAGGACATCAATACGAATCCCAAACATAAAGAAAAGAAATAACAATTTATAGAACTAAACAATCACATCTATCAAATAATATACATATAACCATCTCTCACTCTAGGACAAAAATACAGGTCTGATGAAGAACTTCGAGATACAAAATACAATACCCAAAAGAGAAGGTTACTATATATGTAACCCACCTAGCAAAAGATGCGATAAAAGCGGAAAGAGTAGATCTGCACCGCTGCTAACCATCCACTCTACCCCTGCAAGGAACTGTGGCACAACGGGGGTAAGTTGCCAACTCAGTGAATATAACTAATATATAACTGTTAATAATATAAATATGACGATCATACTAACTGAAATGTGAAAAAGTATAATGTATAATTATCTGTGGAAATCATGAATCTATAATTCGAATCTCATAATCAAAACTGAAATCTCTTCATTTATTTCTAATAAAAATTCATTTCTCCGTGTCCATCATCGACACAAATCTTCCATTTCTCACAGGCATCATTCCTCAAATGATCCTTAAATCAACAATAACGGTCGTTATTATCTAGATATACGTCGTATTTTTACCACTATCTCCGGTATCGAGTAACCTCGCCAGGCTCCCCCGCCTCAAATGCGGCTATCCTTCCCCTCGGTCTCGACCGGGTCCACCATGTATCCAACTATATATCTCTCCCACTCCGTATGGATAACGTAAAATCCGCGACCGTATATCTCCCCCACTCGGTCCGGAATAAAACCAAATCATAAAACATTTCATGGCGGACATGACACATCAATCATGAAAATCACTGGATTTATGTAATAGTTTTCAAAACTCAAAACCATAAATCCTCAATAATAAATTTACCTCATATATCAACATGAAATACTCAAATACTAAACATGATATTAACGATGCAACCTACTACTATTATTAGTGTTTAAGATATGATATGAATCATTTTTAGCAAGAAATTTACTAAGTGTAAAAGTGACATGATAATATCGACGAGGTGTGTGTAACATGTAAGATGTGCACGTGGCATAACTCGTCGATACTTGTGCAGTGTACTAGCAACTAAGCAAAATATATGTGAGTTATGAATGCATGTTGTCAATTTAGCATAACAAAATAAAGCTTTTATTTAAATAAAACTACGGGCGTAACACGCCATCTTTACAAAATTCCCCGGTAGATGTTTAATCTACTTACAGGAAAACATCGAATCTATTCAGGAATTGTCAATCCTTTCCCTTTCCTCGCTGCCTCCGAAAATCCCGTATTCGAATCTAACATCACAATTTAACTTATATAAGGAAACGGCTACTCCGACATGAAGGAAATGAAAAACACATGTTCCCACGTACTAGTTATATTGTATACGACTATTCCAAGTTATCATACACTTAACCTTATTGGATTTTAACCCAAACCTGTATCGCGACAGAAAACAGTTCGCGATACGCTTTAACCGTGTCGTATTTTGTGTTTTTAGATATCTTTTCCTATATTAGCTTCCAGATTCTAAATTCAGTGAAATTAACTTGTTTAAATAACACGAAAATGGCCAAAATTATACACTGAAACCCACCAAACCATCCAAAACTACCTAGCATCCTACAAAACCGGTATCACCGGAATTTCCTTATTGGTCGCCGGCCACAATCTGATGCCTCTGGTTCGTTCTCCTATGGTTTGCTCTACGTGCTACATACATCATTTAGGTCTTGTTTAGTTGGGTTAATTATCTTCCAAACAATAACAGATTCAAACAGAGCCTAGTCTGGACTAAAATACAAAATTATAGAACTTGTTCATTTCAAATTAAACTAAGTATAGAACCTTAATCTCCTACTGTGATTAAGAATATTACCCACAATAATTTGTTGGAATAACCCCTCCAAGATGCTAAACCCCTTGTCCTAGCTTGATGATGAGGACACCTAGAACCTAGCTTCCTTCATCTTCTTTCTCTTGTTCTTTCTTGTTTTCTTTAGTTTTGTTTTTTTTCTTTCAGAAATTTTTCAGATTTTAAACTTTGTAAATGGATCTGAACATATCAATATATGAGAATAGGGAAGGGTAGGGTGGTAGAAGGAGGTGTCAAGGGTTAAAGAGTGCTATTCTCATGCGAGGAGGAGGTGGTGGGTATGTGCGCGCATGCAAGTTAGAGGTGTGCTTGCATTATCTCTTAATATTGTTTTAATCTACACTAAAATTCTGAGCTAAAATGTTTTCTACCCCTTTTTCATTTACACCCCTAAAAATTTTCCTTTTGCACAAAAACCTAAACTTTACCTAAAAACCCTTCACAACTTAGTTTATTATAAAACACACATTTTATTAAAATGAAGTTAAAATTATCACTAAAACCCTTATAACTTATTTATGTTGCATACTAAAATTTTAATTTAAATTTTTTTACATACATCTTATGAAATTAACTTATTTGTTTTTAATAACTTTTTGATTTATCATTTTATTATTAAATTAATTAATTTTATTTATTTCTAAATTTTCAAAATGCTACAATATTCCCCCTTAAGAAAATTCGATCCCCGAATTTAAAAAAATTATTTAGACATACCTTCGAAAAGATGTGGAAATTTCTTCCGCATCGCATCCTCGGTCTCTTAAGTAATCTCCTCGCGATTCTTTCCCTGCCAAAGAACCTTTACAGATGGAAGTACCATCGATCGTAGTCTCTTTGCCTTCCTGTCAAGAATAGCGGCTGGCTGCACTGTGTAGGATAAATCCGGCTCAAGCTGTAAGGTCTGATGCTGGATCGCGTAAGAAAGATCCTGAAGATACTTGCGAAGCATCGAAACGTGGAACACCGGATGCACGTCAGGAAAACTCGATGGAAGTGCTAAACGATAAGCTACAGTACCCACTCTCTCCGGAATCTCGTAAGGTCCGACATATCTGGGGCTGAGCTTCCCCTTTTTCCCGAAACGCATCACACCTTTTATCGGAGATACACGAAGGAACACATGATCTCCCACTCCAAACTCGAGTCTACGACGTCGTCGATCTGCATACGATTTCTGTCTGCACTGGGCCGCCTTCATTCTATCCCATATCAATTGAATCTTCTCTTAGTCTCCTGTATTATCTGCGGTCCCAAGATGCAACTCTCGCTCAGTTCCGTCCAGCAAACGGGTGATCGACATTTCCTCCCATACAAAGCTTCAAAGAGTGCCATCTGGATCGTCTCCTGAAAACTGTTGTTGTACGAGAATTCTATCAAAGGTAAGTGACGATCGCAACTATCACCGAAATCAAGGCTACAAGCCCGAAGCATATCCTCTAGTGTATGAATGGTCCGCTCCGACTGACCATTTGTCTGTGAGTGAAAAGCTGTACTAAAACCCAACCGTGTACCCAGAGTTTCTTGAAGTTTCTTCCATAGCCTGCTAGTAAACTGGGTACCCCTATCAGAAACTATGCACGTCGGAACTCCATGCAGACGTACAATCTCATCGATATAAATCTAAGCATACTGTGCAAAACTATACGTCGTCTTTACTGGAAGAAAATGAGCGACCTTTGTCAATCTATCTAAAATCACCTAAATGGAATCATACCCTCTGCTAGTCCTGGGTATACCCACCACGAAATTCATAGAAATCTGTTTCCATTTCCACTCTGGAATGGGTAAGGGCTGCAATTCTTCGGTTGGCCTCTGGTGTTCTGCCTTGACTTGCTGACAAGTCAAGCATCTCGAAACATATTCCGCAACATCCCTCTTCATTCCTTCCCACCAATACATATCCTTCAGATCATGATACATCTTGGTGGAACCAGGATGAATACCGTATGCTGATCTATGGGCCTCCTCTAAAATCTCACGCCTCAATCCGTCAGAATCTAGTACACAGAGACGAGTCCTAAAACGTAATACTCCATGATCATCAATCACAAACTTTGTCTCCCTGCCCTGCCTAACCTGATCCATAATCTCCATCATACGAGTATCTGCAGGCTGTGTCTCTCGAATACGATCCAATAACTGAGGTTGGGTGCGAACATGTGCTAGCTGCCCTCCTGTCGGGGTGAACTCAAACTGTATACGATTATCACATAAAATCTGCCAGTCTGTAGAAGACTGTTTCTGCAAGGTGCGCAAATGAGATAAGCTACCATCAGGTCCCCGACTCAAAGCATCTGCTACAACATTTGCCTTGCCTGGATAATACAAGATCTCACAATCGTAATCTTTCACCAGTTCCATCCATCTATGTTGCCTTAGGTTCAGATCCCTCTACTGAAAAATATACTTTAAGCACTTATGATCTGTGAAGATTTGTCATAACTCTCCATACAAGTAATGTCTCCAAATCTTCAATGCGAATACCACAGCAGCCATCTCTAGATCATGAGTGGGGTAGTTTTGTTCGTGCCTCTTCAACTGTTAAGAAGCATAAGCTACAACCCTGTCGTGTTATATCAACACACAGCTTAACCCCACTTGAGATGCATCACAATACACAACGAAACCACCTGACCCGGAAGGTAAAGATAAGACTGGTGAAGTCGTCAAGCACGTCTTCAACTGCTGGAAACTCTGCTCACATGCATCTGTCCACTGAAATGGTACCTCCTTCCTAGTCAATCCGGTCAAAGGTGCAGCGATCCGTGAAAAATCCCGCACGAAGCGTCGGTAATATCCTGCTAAACCTAAGAAACTCCGAACCTCTGTAACTGACACAGGTCTGGGCCAATGCTGTACCGCTTCAACCTTCTTCGGGTCCACACATATCCTATCTCTAGTAACTATGTGTCCTAAGAATTCCACACTATCCAGCCAAAACGCACACTTGGAGAATTTTGCAAACAGCTGATGCTCCTTCAAGGTCTGCAACGTAATACGCAAATATTGCTCGTGCTCCGTCCGACTCCGAGAATAAACAAGAATGGAATCTATGAACACTATAATAAACTGATCAATGAAGGGTCTAAAGATACGGTTCATCATATCCATAAAAGCTGCTGGAGCGTTGGTGAGTCCGAACGACATCACCAGAAATTCATAGTGCCCATATCTTGTGCGAAACGCAGTCTTCGGAATATCGTCTTTCCGAACCCTCAACTGGTGATACCCTGACCGCAAATCAATCTTCGAGAAGTAACCAACTCCCTACAACTGATCGAATAAGTCATCTATACATGGTAGTGGATATCTGTTTCGTATAGTGACGCGATTCAGCTGTCGGTAGTCGATGCACAGTCTCATACTACCGTCCTTCTTCTTTACAAATAAGACAGGAGCTCCCCACGGTGATACACTGGGATGAACAAGCCCTCTATCTAACAACTCTTGCAACTGGCTTTTGAGTTCCTTCAACTCCGTCGGTGCCATTCGATAGGGTGGTATAGAAATAGGCCCCGCACCCGGAATCAAGTCGATGAAAAATTCAATGTCACGATCGGGTGGCAATCCTAGTAACTCAGCAAGAAATACCTCAGGAAATTCTCGTGCGATCGGAACTTGGTCCAATAGAGTCTCAGCGACTCCTAAGTCCTGAACAAATGCCAAGAACCCATGACAACACTTCTTCAAGAGTGTCCCGCACAAAAAACAGAAATCATGTTGGCAGGAGTAATATTACAGTCCCCCTGCACAACAAAAACCGGTTCACCTGGAAAACAAAATCTAACCGCCTTCCCTCGACAATCTACATAGGCATAACAAGCGGCCAACCAATCCATACCAAGATGTATATCAAAATCTAACATATCCAGAAGAATCAGATCAACTAGCGAATCTCTATCACCAATACGCATAGAACTGTAAGTCCGTGTCACGCACCCCACTAACTTGCGGGGAGGCGGAATATATGAAAAACGATTATCAAAGCTTCGTAACACGAACTTGAGCGCATGAATCGTAATCTAAACCATTGCTAACGTTATACTAGAGGTTTAACTACTCGGTTCCGATGTTATACCTCATGTTACAAGTCCTTCGGGACTTCATCGCTGTCCTCCACTCCTCGTAGGCTCCTTGGAACATCGGCACCTCAACGGCCTCCTCGAATCAAAGACGATCCACCTGAAAGCTCCTACACCAAGCTTAATCTCAAACTTGAGATAACTAGTTTGCTCAAATCGCTAATCTAAGCTAATTAGGTGATATAGAGTAAGGTTAGGGATGTTTTAGTCTAGCTAACCCTTGATCTCAACACATGAGAGGTTAGGGTTAGGGTTTGAAGAGAGAGTGAGCTTGAGGAGAGAGAAGGTGAAGATGATAATGAGAATGAAAAATGAGCTCATATGAATTTATCAACCATAACAATAAATCAAATAAATAATATAAATGATTTATCATCATGGTTAGATTCATTCATCTAGTGTGATTCATCAAAATGACTCACTAACTAATTAATGCATCATTTAATACAAAGGATGAATCACACAAATGAGTCATTAAACATTTAATGCCCATGCCACCTTAACCCCTTAGTCACCACTCTTCTAGAAGCTTCCCAACAAATTACGAGAATGCCCCTCCAATCCGTGAAAATACGGAAAAACTTTAGACTGTATAAATCCAATAACCCGATACTAGAATCGGGCTTAAACCAAAGCCGACTAGTAAAAATTGTCCGAACGTCGTACGTGCGTAAACGTGCGTACGCGTTCGAACCCTTGTCGTAAAACCGTACGACCTCTATATCGTTTCGCCTGGAGCAGGGAAACTCTCTGTGTGGGACTCTAAAGACTCAACACTATGCTGGCAGTGGGTTTAACCACAGACCGTAAGCGGCACTAGCTATACGTAACGGTCCCCGGGTAGATGTCGATAAGAAGGCCGATGATGAAACTCATCTGAACTCCTACTGAGCCTGATGTGACAATCTCCGTACAGTCCTGTTTGTTCGTCTAAGACTATCGCATATCAAGCCTAGGGGGCGGCAAGCGTCAGTCCCCTAATAGCTGTATAAGTCGTGTCGGAACGAAGCCCAATACACCCTGAGAAGTTACTGGAACCTACCACTATATCTCGTTTGCCCTGGCCAGGGACTTTGTGTAATGGCTCTCTGACACAGCGCGATATCATCTCCCAATACCGGGAGAGACGAATCATATCTAACCACTACTACCTCCAAGTGCTCGGGACTGCACCCAACTGCTACCTATTTGCATGACTCCTTTGAGCCGTGGTAGGGTAGCAATCTAAGAACAGTGGGACACACTCGAGGCGAAGTAGCAGTGTAAAGTCTGCGGACTATCCTGTACTCATGTCATCTGGGAACTGCGAACTGACGATGGGTATAATACCAACCAACAGTTCCCTACGAGTCCTGTCCGGTATACCCGTAACCTAACGAGCACATGTGTACTATCTCCATTACGACGTACTGATGGCTATGGGACAAACCATCTCCCTGACTGGGATGAGAAGCGTACACACTAGTATACTCCGGAATATCGATGCCCTGTCTCGATAATCTTATGACTAGGGACCTGTATAGGATGTTGCTTATAGACTACCCAGCCCCCACTAGTGTGACTGCCATCACAACGCTGGTAATCAAGCAAAGATCCTATGGGCTCTACTAATATGTATAAGTGATACGTTACAATAAACATATGCATATATTAAAGTAGACACAAACCAAGTAGCATACTACCATTTTTAGCAAGACTGTATATATACATGTGAATATCCCAAGCTTCCATTAAGTAATATACAATCTAGTATGATACAATAATGGCCCCTAGGGCATTTACACCAACAATCTCCTACTTGCACTAGGGCCATGAGCTGGCATATTGTAGACCTATCATCTCGAATAGCCTCTCGAACTGCGTCTGAGGAATGGCCTTA
Source organism: Agapanthus africanus (assembly GCA_030015575.1). Lineage (NCBI taxonomy): Eukaryota > Viridiplantae > Streptophyta > Magnoliopsida > Asparagales > Amaryllidaceae > Agapanthus > Agapanthus africanus. Next base: position 303,443,849 of record JASDDO010000016.1, on the reverse strand, counting down.
GTGAATGGATCAGAAATGTTATCCTCTGTCTTTACTCTCTTCACCTCCCTGCGATCTATAATCTCCCTGATCAGGCGATACCTCCTTAAGATGTGTCTGGACTTCTGATGGGACCTGGGTTCCTTCGCTAAAGCTATAGAGCCATTGTTGTCACAATACAGAGGTATTAGATCAACACTGGTAGGAACCACCTGAAGTTCTGTGAGGAACTTCTTCATCCAGACAGCTTCTTTTGCGGCATCGCAAGCAGCTATGTACTCCGCTTCCATTGTTGAGTCAGCAACGGTCTCCTGTTTGGAACTCTTCCAACAGACCGCCCCTCCATTAAGGGTAAATACATAACCCAACATGGATTTGGAGTCATCTTTGTCACCATGGAAGCCGGAGTCGGCAAAGGCCTCAATCTGGAGGTCTTTTCTGCCATACACCAAGAACATCTCCTTAGTCCTCCTCAAGTACTTGAGAATGTTCTTTACTGCTATCCAATGATTCTCCCCTGGGTTTGCTTGATACCGGCTTACTACGCTTAATGCGTATGCTACATCTGGTCTGGTACATAACATCGCATACATTATAGAGCCTACCGCTAAAGTGTAGGGTATAATCGATATGCGATCCCTTTCCAAATCAGTCTTGGGAGACATATCTTTGGAGAGGGTGATTCCGTGACAAGCCGGTAGGTTACCGCGCTTAGAATCTTCCATACTGAATCTTTTCAATATGGTGTCTATGTACCTGGACTGTGAAAGTCCCAACATCCTCTTTGATCTATCACGATAGATCTGGATCCCCAGAATGTAGGTGGCATCACCCAGGTCTTTCATGGAGAACTTATGTGACAAGAATCTTTTGACTGACTGTAACATAGGAATATCATTTCCTATTAGGAGAATGTCATCCACGTATAAGACGAGGAATACTACAGTTCTCCCTACAATCTTACTGTATATGCATGGTTCATCTGGATTTTTGATAAAGTCAAATTATTTGACAGCATCATCAAAACAGATGTTCCAACTCCGCGATGCCTGCTTTAGTCCATAAATGGACTTAAGAAGCTTGCATACTTTACCGCTGCTCCCACTCTGAATGAATCCCTCTGGCTGATCCATATAGACGCTCTCTTCCTGATGTCCATTTAGAAAGGTCGTCTTTACGTCCATCTGCCAGATCTCATAATTGTGGAAGGCGGCAATAGCAAGAAGGACCCGAATGGATTTCAGTATAGCCACTGGAGAAAAGGTTTCGTCATAGTCCAAACCAGGTCTTTGATGGAAACCCTTTGCAACAAGTCTAGCTTTATAGGTTTCAACCTATCAATCTACACCAATCTTCTTTCTGAAGATCCATTTGCATTCTACGGGTTTTACCCCTTCTGGAGCAATGTCCAAAGTACATACTTTGTTAGTGTACATGGACTCCATTTCGGACCGCATTGCTTCTAGCCATTTTACTGAGTCTCCACTCTGAATGGCTTGCTGGAAGCTAGTAGGGTCATCATTATCAATGACGCAATCTTCTCTATCCCCATTTATGGGAAAACCGTAGTATCTCTCGGGCGGATGAAACAGCCTACTACTTCTGCGGATAGGCACCGGTATGTCCCTTTCTTCTGAGACCTATGGTTCTACCATACTTTCAGTAGTAGTTTGTGGTTCTGGTATTTCTTCCAGTTCTATTTCACTCCCACTTGCTTCCTTTTCTAAAAACTGATATTCTAGAAAATGGGCATTACGAGAAACAAATACCTTTTGTTCCTCTGCGTAATAGAAATAATATCCCTTGGAATTCTTTGGATATCCTACAAACTTGCACTTTACTGAGCGTGCCTCGAGCTTGTCCGCATGCTGCCTTTTTACAAAAGATGGACATCCCCATGTTATAAAATGTTTCAGACAGGGTTTCTTCCCACTCCACATCTGATATGGTGTGGTAGGCACGGTCTTGGTGGGAACCTGGTTCAAAAGATATGCAGCTGATTCTAGTGCATACCCCGAGAAGGATCGCGGTAACTCAGCATTACTCATCATGGAACGAACCATATCCAATAGGGTTCGATTCCTCCTTTCCGATACACCGTTATGTTGTGGTATGTATGGAGGAGTAAGCTGAGAGAGAATTCCATTCTCTTTTAGGTAATCTAGGAATTCAGCACTTAAGTATTCACCACCTCGATCAGATCTCAGTGTCTTGATACTTTTGCCGGTCTGTTTTTCTACTTCATTCTTATATTCTTAGAATTTCTCAAAAGCCTCGCATTTATACTTCATTAAGAAGACATATCCATACCTAGAGAAATCATCTGTAAAAGTAATGAAGTAAGAATAACCACCCCGCGCATGTGTAGACATTGGACCGCACACGTCACTATGTATGAGTCCCAAGAGCTCGCTTGCTCTTACTCCGTGTCTAGTGAACGGAGTCTTTGTCATCTTTCCTTTGAGACAAGATTCACAAGTGGCATAAGATTGATATTCAAACGGATTCAAATATCCTTCTTTATGTAACTTAGTCAACCTTCTCTCATTGATATGACCTAGTCTACAATGCCATAAGAAAGCCTGATTTATTTCTGGAGACTTTCTTTTTAGTGTGTTCTGGATATTGAAAACCTGAGCTTGACTCAATACGTATATACCATTATCTAATGTACCTGACCCAATCAGAACTTGACTTAGGTGGATGTGAACTACATCACTTGTGAATGTAAAATTATATCCCTCTCTTGAAAGTGAGGATACTGATATGATATTACAAGTCATTCTAGGTACATACAGACAGTTACGTAAAATCAATATATGCCCACTTGTCAAACCTAGGCGATATTCTCCCACGGATTCAGCATTCACTGTTATTCCGTTTGCTACTGTGAGAGACCAATCACCTACCTTTATAACTCTACTATTTCTCAAAGCATGTAATGAATTACAGATATGAGATCCTGCTCCGGTATCTAATACCCAGGAAGTGGAGTTAATTGACAAACAGTTCTCAATCATAAACACATCCGAAGTCGAAGCCACAACATGCTTCGTATCCTTGCTACTGGCTTCTAAAGCCCTGCAATCATTCTGCCAATATCCAATCCCATAACAATAGGATTGTCCCTTAATAGGGTGGTCCAGCTTGTCATAGGCAATGGACATCTGGACAGACTTTTGCCAGTCATATAAGTCAGATTCAGTCAAATTATTATTTAGATGTAACCTATGTGTGGTCATAAGGTCGCTGCAATTTAGAGAGAGAGAGAAGAAAACACTATTAGCATGATGCTCTTGCAAGTTTAGAGTGGTTTTTAATTTATCTAAACTCGATGGCTCCCACTGTTTTTCTAATCCTTCCTCAAACCATAAAAGAAGAATTAGCCAGGAAAATTCTCACTGTACAATACTTGCTTAACATTTCAGCTAGGCCAGTGTCGATACTTCAAGGGAGATTTTCCAATGCTTTCGTGAAGTTCCTTAATTAAAAAACCTCTTTTCTTTGGGGGCATAACCCCTCTGACACCTTTCTAGGCACCTACTTGGTTTATAACATTGATCGTTAAGTGACGAATCTCCTGATAAGTAGTATATACTCATGGTAGGATCGGGATCCAAAATATCATCGTATGATAATGTTGAAGGAATCTTACCAACATTCATCAAACTCCAAAATGGTATGCTCTCTCTGCAAATTTCAGTTTCTTTAGAAATTCCCGATATAGATTTTTGCCCCATGCTCTTATGACTTTGACTAAGGGCCAAATATGTCATAAGTCACATGTCAAGTTCTACCCGTCATTATCCAGGTTAATTTGAACCCACCCGTATATACTCTTGACTAAGGGTCAAGAAAAGTAATACGACTGTCCCAAACCAACGCATCTATCTATGCAACAAATGAATACCCAAGCAGCTACAAAACACTATGTTTTGGCTAAGGGCCAAATATACATAGCTTCAATACTACTGAATAACTAAATGAAATGACGGAGGGCTACGAAAGGTTTTGGCAAAACCGTGAACGTAGTGAACTTGATATAACCGAAGGAACTTGATACTTTTTAAAAGGAGTGGTTAAAGCTCCGCAATTTTAAAAATTCTGCTCTTTTAAAATAACCGAGTGGTTTCTTTTAAATTTGTTCCAACGATTTAATCTTTGGTTTATTTTCTTTGCATTATATTAATGCGTCCCATCTTTTAATCTTATCATTGCAGAAAACAACGAAAATACCACGTCCTCTTATGCCATCCGCATTCGCCACGGGGTCCTGTCATCACCCGTTAGGTTACTTAACTAACGACAGAGCGGGGGCTGGGCTAGCGCGGGTGCAAAACATAAGTGACGTCTAATAGGTATTTATATATAGATATTATACATTCATCAGACGCAATAATAAGCATTCCAGATCACAGATAAACTTTATTGGATATGCAAGCAATCCGCGTTTCTTTTGAGCCTGCAAGGAAAGACGGATTACACAGTTATGATGAATAGCCATTACCCCACCCCAGACCCCTACGGGAATGGCAAACTACCCGCCAAGTACCAGAAGTGAAGCGGTCTGCCTCAACACTTCAAAATACCCGGTAGTTTGTGTACCCCACCTTGGGTCTATCCTAGGAGCAAAAAACAGTAAAAAGAAATAATACAACGGTGGCTACAACCGCAACCTGGATGTGCCCCGCAAAATAATATTACAACTTATTACAATTACATCGAATGAATTAATACAATAACCCATCACAAAACCCGGCTAATTATCACAACAATCCAATACAGTTTATATACACAAACAGTTATATATAACATCACAGATATGTGCAACCCCCTGCCAACCGACATACTGGCAGTTAGGGGAGATTTACGAACACATAAAACGTTACAGATATAGATCCAATTAGCAAATAGTTTAGAACATCGATCGATCACCTTTATCCGTGTCTACCCCAAAATCAAGTCAGTACAGAGGAAACCTGGACAGAAACAGAACATACAGGAAAGCAAAAAACCAGAAAATATGAATTACTGTGAAACTCCGAGTCAACGCGGCATTGACTCGGCGGCGGAACCGCGGCAGAAGCTCTCTATTGCGGCGGTTCGGCGGCCGTTTTGCTAAGTTAGAGGCTCGAATTTTTCCAGTATTCTTACAATTCCCTGCTATGAATTTTAAGGTATGTCAAATTATTTTTCAGACACTTTTAAAATTAACAGAAACTAGGTATTTCCGGGTTTTTGTTTTCGTGTTTTCCGTCGATCGAACTTCTAATCATTTGCTAACAAGCTAGTAATGGTTTACTTGGCTCTGATGCCACTGTAAGTCCATATCACGCACCCCACTAACTTGCGGGAAGGCGGAATATATGAAAAACGATTATCAAAGCTTCGTAACACGAACTTGAGCGCATGAATCGTAATCTAAACCATTGCTAACGTTATACTAGAGGTTTAACTACTCGGTTCCGATGTTATACCTCATGTTATAAGTCCTTCGGGACTTCATCGCTGTCCTCCACTCCTCGTAGGCTCCTTGGAACATCGGCACCTTAACGGCCTCCTCGAATCAAAGACGATCCACCCGAAAGCTCCTACACCAAGCTTAATCTCAAACTTGAGATAACTAGTTTGCTCAAATCTCTAATCTAAGCTAACTATGTGATATAGAGTGAGGTTAGGGATGTTTTAGTCTAGCTAACCCTTGATCTCAACACATGAGAGGTTAGGGTTAGGGTTTGAAGAGAGAGTGAGCTTGAGGAGAGAGAAGGTGAAGATGATAATGAGAATGAAAAATGAGCTCATATGAATTTATCAACCATAACAATAAATCAAATAAATAATATAAATGATTTATCATCATGGTTAGATTCATTCATCTAGTGTGATTCATCAAAATGACTCACTAACTAATTAATACATCATTTAATACAAAGGATGAATCACACAAATGAGTCATTAAGCATTTAATGCTCATGCCACCTTAACCCCTTAGTCACCACTCTTCTAGAAGCTTCCCGACAAATTATGAGAACGCCCCTCCGGTCCGTGAAAATACGGAAAAACTTTAGACTGTATAAATCCAATAACCCGATACTAGAATCTGGCTTAAACCAAAGCCGACTAGTAAAAACTGTCCGAACGTCGTACGTGCGTAAACGTACGTACGCGTTCGAACCCTTGTCGTAAAACCATACGACCTCTATATCGTTTCGCCTGGAGCAGGGAAACTCTATGTGTGGGACTCTAAAGACTCGACACTACGCTGGCAGTGGGTTTAACCACAGACAGCAAGCGGCACTAGCTGTACGTGACGGTCCCCAGGTAGATGTCGATAAGAAGGCTGATGATGAAACTCATCCGAACTCCCACTGAGCCTGATGTGACAATCTCCGTACAGTCTGGTCTGTTCGTCTAAGACTATCGCATATCAAGTCTAGGAGGCGGCAAGCGTCGGTCCCCTAATAGCTGTATAAGTCATGTCGGAACGAAGCCCAATACACCCTGAGAAGTTACTGGAACCTACCACTATATCTCGTTTGCCCTGGCCAGGGACTTTGTGTAATGGCTCTCTGACACAGCGTGATATCATCTTCCAATACCGGGAGAGACGAATCCTATCTAACCACTACTGCCTCCAAGTGCTCGGGACTGCACCCAACTGCTACCTGTTTGCACGACTCCTTTGAGCCGTGGTAGGGTAGCAATCTAAGAACAGTGGGACACACTCGAGGCAAAGTAGCAGTGTCAGGTCTGCGGACTATCCTGTACACATGTCATCTGGAAACTGTGAACTGACGATGGGTATAATACTAACCAACAGTTCCCTGCGAGTCCTGTCCGGTATACCCGTAACCTAACGAGCACATGTGTACTATCTCCATTACGACGTACTGATGGCTATGGGACAAACCATCTCCCTGACTGGGATGAGAAGCGTACACACTAGTCTACTCCGGAATATCGATGCCCTGTCTTGATAATCCTACGACTAGGGACCTGTATAGGATGTTGCTTACAGACTACCCAGCCCCCACTAGTGTGACTGCCATCACAACGCTGGTAATCAAGCAAAGATCCTATGGGCTCTACTAATATGTATAAGTGATACGTTACAATAAACATATGCATATATTAAAGTAGACACAAACCAAGTAGCATACTACCATTTTTAGCAAGACTGTATATATACATGTGAATATCCCAAGCTTCCATTATGTAATATACAATCTAGTATGATACAATAATGGCCCCTAGGGCATATACACCAACAAGAACATGATCTGAATATGTGTCAAGCTATAAAAGAATCTCCCACCGGGGTAATCACTACTAATGGTAACTCTAACAACGATGACTCTTCCCCAAAAAAAGTGCAAATCGTGAAGATACATAAGAATGTGTCGAACCGGGATCAAATAAAACATGTGCCTCTAACAAACATACTGTTAGAGTAACTGTCATGACTGCATTTGATGCCTGGACATCCTGTGGAGTCAGTGAAAATACCCATGCCTGGCCCCTGCCCGCATCCTGTCGTCCCCTACCTCTATCTCCTCGACCTCTCTGAGAACGTCCCGCAAAGCCTCGACCTCGTGGTGCAACTGCCTGGCATGTAGCGCCAACTGGGGGAGGAAGTAAAGCCATCGGCATAGAAGATGGAAGGGCAAAGAAGCCTGTGGAACAACGGTCCCCTCCTGGTATCTACAATCCTGCACAAAGTGTCCGGGAAGTCCACAACTAAAACATGTAGATGGGGGCATCTGATCATCAGGATAAGAACTGAACATCTAGCCCTGGATCCAACCTCGTCCGAAACTACGGCCTGGAGTATATCTGCCTCTACCTCTGCCAAACTGTCTAGTCATTGGCCCGATCGGTCTACTCCTCTTTGGCTCTGGAACAACCACTGCGTCGCTCAAACGCTCCTCCACTCGTATCGCTGCATCCATGGCCTGTGCATACGTATCAAAATGCTGGGAGCCTATAGCCAGATACAACTGTGTGTCCAGACTCCTTAGGAACCTCTTCACCCAAAGCTCCTCCGTAGGTACTAAGTATGGGGTATAGCGCGACAGCTGGGTGAATCGTAAATCATAATCTGCCACCGACATACTTGTCGATTTCCGTAATGCTTCAAAATTGCTACCTCTAGCGTCCCTCACACTCTGTAGAAGAAATCTGGCAAGAAAGACCTCGGAAAACTCGGTCCACGACATCGGAGGAAGACCCGTAGCTCTCCCTCTCTCCATCGACTCACACCACTCCTGTGCAAGTCCCTCCAAACGAAAGCTAGTCAGTTCAACTGACCTCACATCAGAACATCGCAATGATCTGCCAATCCTCGCCATCCTATCAAGAAAGGACTGAGGATCTTCCGCTACATCGGTCCCTGTAAATACCGGAGGTCTCAATCTCATAAACTCCGCAAGCGATACCTCCATCACTCTCGTATCTACAAGTCCTACCGTCTGCGTCGGTTGTACCTCGGACTCTGCTACGGTCGGTGCCGGATCCTATCTCAGTACTCGAGTGGCCTCAGCTAACTGTCCTACCACTCGCTGCAATCCCAACATACCCTCCTCAATCCTAGTCATGCGATCTGGAGGAGGAGGATCAACATGCTCATGTACCGCCAGAAGTCCGGTGTACCAGTCACTGTCACAGGCGGACTCGCCTTAGCTGCATCTCTGGCTGCGGCTCGCCTAGCCTGCATAGCCATAGCAACTGGAACAAGAAACGAAAATTGATAAGGCCTATGAATAGGAACAATCAATAACGGAGAATCAACGGAAGAATAGATTAAGATATACATCCTAAGGTTAGTTAGGCTGAGTATGGTAACGTAAATATGACGCGAAACATACGTACGGTACTGCACTCATCCTAATTCACCTACTCCATCAAACCAAAGGTCATCCCAAATCACGGACTCACGTCAACCTATTTTAAATTCCCTACTCGATTCCGTAAAGCTACTCCTAAGCTCTGATACCAACTTTGTCACAACCCAAAGTTTGGATGTGACCGGCACTTAGATAGTATCATATCCAAGATATGCAAATAGTCCAAGTAAGCCGAAAACCAAGATCAATATCCTTTTTGCGGAATTGTTTATATAGAAATTTAGTTTTAAGTAAAAATCACAGTTTATGAAGTTAAAATATTAAACAAGTATAAAGTGTTAAGTTTGGATGCATCGCTAGCTGGGATCAACAATATCAACAGCGGAAAATAAAATCTCAGTATATAGAACATCAATACGAATCCCAGACATAAAGAAAAGAAATAACAATTTATAGAACTAAACGATCTCAACTGTCAAATAATATACATATAACCATCTCTCACTCTAGATCAAAAATACAGGTCTGAGGGAGAACTTCTAGATACAGAATACAATACCCAAAAGAGAAGGTTACTACATATGTAACCCACCTAGCAAAAGATGCGATAAAAGCGGAAAGAGTAGATCTGCACCGCTGCTAACCATCAACTCTACCCCTGCAAGGAACTGTGGCACAACGGGGGTGAGTTACCAACTCAGTGAATATAACTAACATATAACGGTTAATAATGTAAATATGACGATCATGCTAACTGAAATGTGAATAAGTATAATGTATAATTATCTGTGGAAATCATGAATCTATAACACGAATCTCATAATCAAAACTGAAATCTCTTCATTTATTTCCAATAAAAATTCATTTCTCTGTGTCCATCATCGACACAAATCTTCCATTTCTCACAGGCATCATTCCTCGAATGATCCTGAAATCAACAATACCGGTCGTTATCATCTAGATATACGCCATATTTTTACCACTGTCTCCGGTATCGAGTAACCTCGCTAGGCTCCCCCGCCTCAAATGCAGCTATCCTGGCCTTCGGTCTCGACCGGGTCCACCATGTATCCAACTGTATATCTCCCCCACTCAGTATGGATAACGTAAAATCCACGACAGTATATCTCCCTCACTCGGTCCGGAATAAAACCAAATCATAAAACATATCATGGTGGACATGACACACCAATCATGAAAATCACTGGATTTATGTAATAGTATTCAAAACTCAAAACCATAAATCCTCAATAATACATTTACCTCTTATATCAACATGAAATACTCAAATACTAAACATGATATTAACGATGAAACCTACTACTGTTATTGGTATTTAAGATATGATATGAATCATTTTTAGCAAGAAATTTACTAAGTGTAAAAGTGACATGGTAATATCGACGAGGTGTGTATAACATGTAAGATGTGCATGTGGCATAACTCGTCAATACTTGTGCAGTGTACTAGCAACTAAGCAAAATATATGTGAGTTATGAATGCATGTTGTCAATTTAGCATAAAAAAATAAAGCTTTTATTTAATTAAAACTACGGGCGTAACACACCATCTTTACAAAATTCCCCGGTAGATGTTTAGTCTACTCACCGGAAAAATATCGAATCTATTCAGGAATTGCCAATCCTTTCCCTTTCCTCGCTGCCTCCGAAAATCCCGTATTCGAATCTAACATAATAGTTTAACTTATATAAGGAAACGGCTACTCCGACAAGACGGAAATGAAAAACACCCATTCCCACGTACTAGTTATATTGTATACGACTATTCTAAGTTATCATACACTTAACCTTACTGGATTTTAACCCAAACCTGTATCGCGACAGAAAATAGTTCGCAATACACTTTAACTGTGTCGTATTTTGTGTTTTTAGATATCTTTTCCGATATTAGCTTCCAGATTCTTAATTCAGTGAAATTAACTTGTTTAAATAACACGAAAATGGCCAAAATTATACACTGAAATCCACCCAACCATCCAAACTACCCAGCATCCTACAAAATCGGTATCACCGGAATTTCCTTATTGGTCGCTGGCCACAATCTGATGCCTCTGGTTCGTTCTCCTATGGTTTGCTCTAGGTGCTACATACATCATTTAGGTCTTGTTTAGTTGGGTTAATTATCTTCCAAACAATAGCAGATTCAAATAGAGCCTAGTTTGGACTAAAATACAAAATTATACAACTTGTTCATTTCAAATTAAATTAAGTACAAAACCTTAATCTCGTACTGTGATTAAGAATATTACCCACAATAATTTGTTGGAATAACCCCTCCAAGATGCTAAGCCCCTTATCCTAGCTTGATGATGAGAACACCTAGAACCTAGCTTCCTTCTTCTTCTTTCTCTTGTTCTTTCTTGTTTTCTTTAGTTTTGTTTTTTTCTTTCAGAAATTTTTCAGATTTTAAACTTGGTAAATGGATCTGAACATATCAATATATGAGAAGAGGGAAGGGTGAGGTGGTAGAAGGAGGTGTCAAGGGTTAAAGAGTGCTATTCTCATACGAGGAGGAGGTGGCGGGTGTGCGCGCGCATGCAAGTAAGAGGCGTGCTTGCATTATCTCTTAATTTTGTTTTAATCTACACTAAAATTCTAAGCTAACATGTTTTCTATCCCTTTTTCATTTACACCCCTAACAATTTTCCTTTTGCACAAAAACCTAAACTTTACCTAAAAACCCCTCACAACTTAGTTTATTATAAAACATACATTTTATTAAAATGAAGTTAAAATTATCACTAAAACCCTTATAACTTATTTATGTTGCATACTAAAATTTTAATTTAAATTGTTTTACATACATCTTATGAAATCGACTTATTTGTTTTTAATAACTTTTTGATTTATCATTTTATTATTAAATTAATTAATTTTATTTACTTTTAAATTTTCAAAATGTTACAGGACACGTGGCCCCAAGACCTGGCCTGACTCGGCCGGATCGGGTGTAGCACCATAAAATGCGATTAGTGTTAATTAAGCGATAATGCGAGTTTTCTGTAAAAAGTTTACCAATTTTGGGTTCCTCTCATTTTATAATAATTAATTAATATTTTATTATTATTTGTTTTGTCTTGGACACACGTGTGCACGTTAATGTGAATGTGTGTTTGTGTTATCTAGTTTTGTGACCTTGGCAACCTTAAGCTAATCCTATCCTTCCTTAAACCTTAACCCTAACCTTAGATATTTGTATGAGATATTTGTTTTGTATGGGAGGAGGTGGCAAGGTGAATCATGAAGGGAATTAATTGGCATTAATGGTGGTTAGGGGGGAGAGTGAGAATAAGGACTCATTTCACCCTACGCTCACCTCTTATCAATTTCTTTCCCTCACCCTCTCATTCTCTCTCACTCTATCTCTTTCTCAATCTTTCCTCATTCCCTCAACCCCAAACTGAACCCTACACTACCCCTTCCATAATCCCTCACTAAACTTCATCAAATCTCACTCAAATCCCTTTTCAAGACTTGTTTTGCCTCTTGGATGCCTTGGAGCTTGGAAAGCTAGGATCTTTGAGCTTGTGAGGTTGGGTAATGATCTCTTTCTGTTAAGTTAGTCTTTTTAATGTTTCATAGCATATTTGTTTCAGTTTAGAACGTGTAAAGTTTAGTTTCGAGTAAATATCGTATTTTTAGTATAGTTTTGGGTCTCGGATGATCTACTATCAAACCAGGTATTTGTTGGAAAATTTCCCATCACAGTGACCTTGTGTAGTGGCCTAGAACCCACCATAAAAATACGAGACCATTCTACAAAAACTTGGCCGCTAATAAATTGCTTCTGGCCGCAATTTGCAGCCAGACTGGGGTGTTTAGGTTTGGGTTTTTGTCTGGGGGTCTCTGGGGTTGTGTGTAGTCTCATGGTACTTGCAAGTTTCACTAATTGTCTGTGTAGCAAAATCTGGGACCACTTTGCCTTATTCTAGTGTTTTTAGTACGTGTGTTACGTTATCCGAAACTGTTCATGATCTTGTGTGTTGCTGCACTTGGGCTGGTTTTGGTATGTCGCTACACACGTTAGCCTTTAGACGAACACCTGTGAGTTGGATTGGAGTTGGTGCGTCGGACAAACGTAGAGTGTACGTGATATGATCGATTTCTGAGTTTTGCACTTGTTATGTTTTGTGTTATTAGGATCGCAGGCGGGGACTTCGGACGCTGCGAAGTAAGGGAAGCAGGTGATTTGATTTACTTAGCCCGTGATTGTCGGTTAGTAGATTTAACATTTACGGGTAATTCGCCCGCATGGCGTTATGCGTCAGGGCTAGATATGATATGATATTAGCCTCATGTTTATATTTCATATATAAAGATTGTGCATAAACTTCATTGCATACAATTACTTGTTGTGCTTGGACTTATACCCTTTGGACACTGCACTATTATTGACGGTTCATGTTGCACGAGTATTGATTGTATGTCACCCATACCATCGATAATTGCCATGATTCACACAACACACATACATATGAGATATTGTATGGTTAGGGACATTGAGACATTGATTCATAATTCATTGTGCATATAACTCATAGCATACCTGTATACCTACCTGCTTACACATATGCCTTGCCATGCCTACATGCTAGCTATCTGTATACCTATACGGTATTGTACCATTAGAGATAGGTATATAAACATATGAGACATAGCTACATGTACATCTTGCATACATACTTACATGTTCACCCTTATATGATGTTGCGTTGGATTTCGGAGAAATTAGGAACCGCATGATATATATTTAATTACTGGTTGCAGTTAAATAGAGGTTTTCCTTTATATGCTCATATTACTATTTATGTTGCATATGTTATATTCATGGATTTTCGAATTGAGATATGAATTTCCGCATTGAGATATGAATTTCACATGATGTTTTCTGGATGTTTTGCTCCTGACGATGGGACGCTGTTATATATGTATATATATCAGTGGTATGGGATGCTGTTGTATGTATGTGTGTGTCATTGTAATGATCTATGCAAGTATTCTTATTCTTTACTTGATATTTGGATACATTCACATTGAGACCTATGGATATTGAAAACCGATACGTGGATCACAAGTGTCGATCTTGGGCATTTAGGATTCGAGGAACGTATGGATATTGAAAACCGATACGTGGATCACAAGTGTTGATCTTGGGCACTTAGAATTCGAGGAACGTATGGATATTGAAAACCGATACGTGGATCACGAGTGTCGATCTTGGGCACTTAGGATTCGATGAACGTATGGAAATGAATATTTATGTGTCGATGGTGGGCACTAGTTTTTATGATATTTCCGAGTGTCGATATTGGACACCCAGGTTCCATGAGACTTACAGGTATGAGGGCCGATCTGAGGGCCGATTTAGGAAATTTGGGATTTGATTTCTTGATGGACACTGGTCCTGCCACGATGAGGATTCCATGAGGATAACATGTTTTACCCCATACCCCGCATTTATTCGATATGCATTGCTTCATGTATTAGTAGTACCTGATAGAGTACCTTTCATGACTGTTGTATATATATATATATATATATATATATATATATATTTCCATACTTATGCTATCAGATTACATATGATAGATTATCGTTGTTAGTGCATACTTGCGATTTCAGTATGATGTTATTTACTATTCATGAGTTGACAACTCACCCCCGTTGTGCCACGGTGTTTTGCAGGTCTGATCCTCAGAGTAGTTGCGGCAGGGCGCCTTATTATCTCTACTTTTGCGGATATCGCTATGGTTGGTTGTGAGGCCGTTTGCTTTAGGTGGGTTGCGGTTATCCGATGATGTACATTGTATATTTTTGTATCTAGTAATCTCCATCCACCACCTTCATGTATTGACTTAGAGACGAGTTGTGAGGATCGATATTGTTTATTCTTATGACTCTGGTTGTCGTGCTCGTGTGAGCCGGTCTTTATTTATGTGGATTATCTCATTTCTTCGCTACGGCATCGTATATCTGTTGTGGTGGTTGTTTCCGCCGTTAGGCGAGATTTGCTCCTGTTTGGGGATGCTTTACTTATATCTTATGTTTGTACCCGTTTCAGGGCTAATTTTTATAAAGGAGGTGCTGCCGGAAATTTTATAAAAACAAACTTAAGCTTAAAGTTTTGCGTCGAGATTTTAAAAGTTTTCCATCTTTTCCTTCTTGAAATGGTTTAGATCGCTGGGTTTTTGGCTTACTTAAATTGTGTTACGCCTGTTGACATTACGTAATCTAAGTACCGGTCATGTGCCTAAATTGGGTCGTGACAAAGTTGGTATCAGAGCACTAGGTTTTACCTTACGGAGTGTAGCATGACCTTGGTATAATGGAGTAGGTAGCTTAAGCAGAGCGACGTAGCGTGTGTATGTTCCGCGGCATACTTACAACACGGTGCTCCGCCTAAGTGACCTTAGGACTTATTTCTTGAAATTTCTTTCATGATTATATACATCCTTGTGATTCAATTTTTATGTCCTTATCGACTCTTGTTTCCTTTTCCAGCCTTTATGCCGCCGAAGACAACGAGGGCACAGAGAGCGGCCGTGAGGGCTGAGGTTAGAGTTGACTCGTCCGAGACGAGGACCGACCAGGGAGGTACGCCCATTGTGCAGGAGCAGATTGTTCCACCTTCGACAGACCGTATGGCTATGCTAGAGGCTGGTATGCAGGATTTGCGCCAGATGATGAGGTCGTTAGTTGAGGCCATTCGAGCACAGGGGAAGGCGGTTGTTCCACCCGTTACAGGGACCATGTTGGTTCCTACTGTTCAGGCGGTTGTACCTGCAGCTACGGAGGTTATCATCGTATCGTTATCGGAGTTCATGAGGCTGAGGACTCCGGTTTTCACTGGTACCGATGCAGCCGAGGATCTGCAGTCGTTTATCGACCGGATTGCCAGGATATGTCGTTTGCTTCGATGCTCCGATGTGAGATGGATGGAGTTCTCGAGTATTCGTCTGGAGGGTCTGGCTCAGAAGTGGTGTGAGTCTTCAGAGAAGGGCAGAGCCGCAGGTCTTCCTCCTATAACTTGGACCGGGTTCGTGACTGTGTTTCTTGCACATTTTCTTCCGCTGGGCATCAGGGAAGCTCGATCATGCAGATTCGAGTCATTACGCCAGAATTAGGGTATGACGGTGGTCGAGTACGATGTGCTGCTTACTGAGCTGTCTGTGTATGCTCCGTATTTGGTGGCTATGGAGGAAATGAAGGTGAAGAGGTTTGTTTGAGGCCTGCTTACCCAGTTTTTCCTCGCTATTAGCATACAGCAGTGTGATACTTATACAGCAGCGGTGGACGTAGCCCTATTAATTGAGGAGCGTCTTTCCGACACGTCGGTTATTCCGGAACCGAAGAGGGTTCATACTGGTGTTTCATCACAGGGACGGGAATTTTGACGCCGTGATAGATTCCGTTCAGATGCTGGGGGTAGTGAATACTCAGGACGAGGACAGCTATTTAGCTCTTATCCCTATGAGGGTCGGCAGTTTTCTCCAAGATGTTACCGGTACGGGAGTTTGGGTCATCGTGCTCGAGATTATACTGAGTCACGTGAGGGCAGGACAGCTGTACCACATGTTACCCTACCACCTTCTCCACCTCAGAGGGTGTTGCCTCTTATGCCTGTTGGTGTTCTGCGTCAGACTCATGTTCAGAGAGGTCATAGTCACGGCGGTTTTGTTCCGAGGGGATTGGGTGGCAGAGGCGGAGATCAGCCAGTCATCAGTAGAGGGCAGTCTTGGGTGTTTGCCTTGACTCAGCAGGACGCGCAGGCGCCCAATGTCGTGGTTTCAAGTACTCTTTCTGTATGTTCTTTTGAGGCTCATGTTTTGTCTGATCCAGGATCTACACATTCGTATGTTTCTACGCACTTCATGCCGAGGTTGGTCCGAGAGTCGTGTCTGCTAGATCAGCCGCTTGTTGTGATTACACCTGTCGGCGATTCTTTTGTCATGCGTTATGTGTTTCGGTCGTGTGCCGTTCAGATTGGAGATAAAGAATTCTCCGTTGATTTGATCCTTCTAGATATGTTGGACTTCGACATTCTCCTTGGCATGGACTGGTTGGTAGCTTGTTATGCGTCGGTGGACTGCCGTGAGAAGACGATCAGCTTCAGTTTTCCGGGCGAGTCGGTTCGGGTTATACAGGGTGACCGTGGTGCCACTCCTCACAATTTGATTTCATCCCTTTGCGCTAGTCGGCTTTTGAAGAGGGGATATCGGGGATTCTTGGCTTTCATTTATGATACTAGAGCCGCAATAGAGTCATTGGACCGGGTTCCTATCGTGCGAAAGTTTCTCGGCGTTTTTCCCGATGAGTTACCTGGTTTGCCGCCAGAGCGCGATATTGAGTTTTGCATTGATTTGATTCCTGGTACGGGGCCTATTTCTATACCTCCTTACCGAATCGCTCCAGCAGAGCTTAGAGAGCTTAAAGATCAATTGCAAGATTTGCTTGATAAGGGACTTGTGCGTCCGAGCATTTCGCCTTGGGGAGCTCATGTGCTGTTCGTCAAGAAGAAGGACGGCATTTTGAGGTTGTGTATTGATTATCGTCAATTGAACCGAGTTACGGTGCGGAATAGGTATCCTTTACCTCGCATTGACTATTTTTTTGATCAGCTCCAGGGTGCGGAACATTTTTCTAAGATCGATTTGCGTTCGGGTTATCATCAATTGCAGGTTCGGAATGATGACATTCCGAAGACTGCTTTTCGTACACTCTGCGGGCATTATGAGTTTCTAGTGATGTCGTTCGGACTCACCAATACCCCAGCAGCGTTCATGGATCTGATGAACCGGATTTTCAGGCCGTTCCTCGACCAGTTCATTATTGTATTTATTGATGACATTCTGGTCTACTCTAGGAGTCGAGAGGAGCACGAGCAGCACTTGAGGATTGCTCTGCAGATATTAAGAAAGCACCAGTTGTATGCTAAATTCTCAAAGTGCGCATTTTGGCTTGATAGAGTTGACTTCTTGGGTGATGTGGTGACAGAAGATGGTATTAATGTGGACCCGAGGAAGATCGAGGCTGTACAGCTTTAGCCCAGACCTGTATCCATGACAGAGGTCCGCAGCGTTTTAAGCTTAGCTGGTTATTACCGCCGATTCGTGCAGGATTTTTCGAGTATCGCTGCACCATTGACCTGACTAACCCGGAAGAGGGTTCCTTTTCTTTGGACCGAGGCGTGCGAACAGAGTTTCCAGCAGTTGAAGACTCGGTTGACGACGGCACCAGTTCTATCTTTGCCTTCCGTATCGGGTGGTTTCGTTGTTTACTATGATACGTCTCGAGTGGGGCTCGGTTGTGTACTGATGCAGCATGATAGAGTGATTGCTTATGCTTCTAAGCAGCTGAAGAAGCACGAGCAGAACTACCCCACTCACGATCTTGAGATGGCTGCGGTGGTCTTTGCGTTGAAGATTTGGAGACTACTTGTACGGGGAGTTGTGTCAGATTTTCATGGACCACAAGAGCTTGAAGTACATCTTCCAGTAGCGGGACCTGAATCTGAGACAGCGCCGATGGATGGAGCTTGTGAAGGATTATGATTGTGAGATCCTTTATCACCCGGGCAAGGTGAATGTGGTAGCTGATGCTTTGAGTCGTAAGCCCGGGGTAGTGATTGAATGATTTAGCGTGCTTGCGCTTTCTAAAAGATAGATCAAAAATATTTGTAACCGCAATCAAGAACGGCGTCGCTTTGCAGCTAGCCGGTGAGTACGGGTCGGTCCACAGGGATTTTGTGAATCCCCTAGTCGTACTAACGAGTTAATTCCGAAGGGAGTTCGGAGTTGTTATTAAATCTAAAAACCTAATTATTCTACCTAGGGCAATTAATTGAAAGTTATAACTAGGGCAGATAAATAAATTCTATACTAGGGCAGGAATTGAAATTATCTAGGGCAAGAAAATAAATAAATCTACTTACTTTACAGATGGATCTCTTCAACCATTTACGCAGGGTTGTCAGATCTGAATAGATGAGTTGAAAAGAAACACTGATGCTCTCCATAAAGAGATCTGTATTTTTTATTAAAAGGAGGCATAAAGAATTACAATCTGTAGAGTTCCTATTTATAGAGAATAGGAAACCCTAGGGTTACATCTTGAACCGCATGTCTAAATTTACAAAAATAGCCCTAGTTGACTAGTCAAAGCCGCAAACGAATTATAGTAAAATTTAATTCCACAGATCTCTCTTGACGGCCGCAGAACCGCGGCCTTGGTAGGCTTGGGCCGCGGTTCCGAGGCCCATTGGTCGGCTCAGATGCTGATCTTTTATGGACTTCTTCTGGGTCTTTTTAGTCTTCTTATTCTTTTGTTCCTTTTTCATTTGGGCTTCTACATTGGTTCCAGATCTCCAGTGAACAATTTACAGTGGATCTTTAACCGTTCGCTTTGTAATTTTGGACCTTGAGTTGCCTTATTAATTGTGAACTGTATCTTTGATGTAGGCTTGATCAAGATCTTCTGTTCATTGGTTAAAGTCCACTTTTTCATCATCTTTATATCGTTTTCACTGTTTTCTGTCCAAGGACCTGTAACCTGTAAAATATAGCAGACATGCGTCAAAAGCACCCGTTTATTTATAAAAAGAATAAGAATAGGGAATATAATGATGCAATATTCTAGTGTGAACAAATACCCCCAAACTTATCTGTTGCTCGTCCTCGAGCAAACTTATTTTTATTCACTAAAATCCTAACCACACTTTCGCAGGGAAACGCGATTGCACTGAGCTCGTGCAATAAGCCGTTAACCTCTAGGTGTCCCTAGTAGGAGGAGTGTTGTCTCCTGAGGGTTTTCAGCGGATTACACCCACAAAATCCTATCAACTCGGCCCATTGACTTTTGTTCTCCAATTAGGCTTTCTAACAAGGAATTCTATTATCTTCAACCCGTAAATTATCCACCCCTATTCTTCACACTTCCTCATCATTTAACTTAAGATTATATATGTTTTATAGATTTACTTAGCTTTCGGCATTTCTTAAGTTTTCCTTCTAGGGTTCCATCTCCACTTAGGAATTTCTATCAACTCTACTAAAGATACAAGTTCTATTCATCACTCCTTTCTTTCATCTATACTCTAATCACATATCCCCACTTGTGTGTAAATATCACCCCTACACTTGGAAATTCAAATCAAGCAATCGTACTCTCGTCCATTTTCCAAAGCACTTATTAATTAGTGAATTTTTAAATGAAATTTGCTTACACATCCTTCATACGACCGTTAATACTTCTTGAGGTACCAACAACCGATTACAAGATGCGTTAGCACTTTAAAGCGTACTTCCTAGTTTTGCAACACCCAAGGTTTTAGCAGTGACTCCCAAACCAGTTGGTCTAAGGCACTAGGTGATGAAGCACCCTCGCGAAATATTTTTCTATTTTTCACAGCCTTAAGTAATCACAAAAACCAGTGTCCATTTTTTTTCTTTATTCACTTTTTTTTCCTTTTATTTTCATTGTACTAAGGACTTTAGATAAGAGCATTTCAAGGTCTCTTCTACTATTCCAAGTTTCAAGATGCGTGATTGTGCAAATTGTAGGGTATACGTTTTCAGAATTTAGACTTAAGCTAGGAAGTATTTTTCAAACTTATACTCTAATAAGAACATCAATACTCTTCCCTCATTTTGACTTAGCCCAAGAAGTGAACCCAAAATTTGCCTATTTCTAAATAAACTACAAGGCATATACTTTCTACCGTTAAACTTTAAAGAAGGTTATCTTTAGGGTTTTTAATTCACTAAGTCTAAGATCTAGTTGTTCCTAACCAATTAACCTATTTGTCAAACTCAAGTCAATTAGCCAATATTGAATACAATAATTTTTATAATTTTTTGAAATTTTTTCAAATTTTTATGGGTTTTCATATTTGTATGCAAATGCAAAAATATATACAAATGAATGCGAAGAAAGAAGACTTACCTAGCATACCCCCAAACTTGAACTTGACAGTGTCCTCACTGTCATGCTACACCAAGAGGGTCAAAATGCTGGCACTCCCCTGTTTATTTATTTACAATTTTTTATTGTTTTTTATTGTTTTGAATTTTTTCTTATTTTTTATAGAAAAAGAAAACAGAAATATATATACATATATACAACAACTTTCCCCCCAAACTTAAGCTTGGCCTTACACAAGCCAAAGGTTAGCACCAACCATTCAAAAATCTTATCATGGTAAAGGTGTAGTCGGTGCAAGAATGGGATGGAAAGAAAAGAGATGAGAAGCACACGAGACCGTGCGGAAAGAAAGGAATATGGTCTCGGTGGAGGAGAAGAATGGAGGAAAGAAGAAAGAAGGAGCGCGCGATCTTGAGGGTGTAAATCGAGTGAATAAATTAGCGCAATTTGTGATGACCGATGTGTTATAAGCGATTGCGCTAACCTGTCAACTCGTCGTGAAATAGGGTCAAATCCCTCAAGATTCGCAAGAAAACATGGGTACGCCGAACTTGGTATAGGAGATGA
Organism: Agapanthus africanus; assembly: GCA_030015575.1. Taxonomy (NCBI): domain Eukaryota; kingdom Viridiplantae; phylum Streptophyta; class Magnoliopsida; order Asparagales; family Amaryllidaceae; genus Agapanthus; species Agapanthus africanus. The sequence continues at coordinate 303,422,521 of JASDDO010000016.1, read as the reverse complement.
AAGCGTAACAGTCATTTGTTCGGTCGGAACAATAGGAAAGACGAAAGGGAGTGACTTAGGGATAATATCTTTCTCACCGTAGTAAACTGTTTCGAACTTGAAAGATTCCATTAGTGGTTCGAAACTATTATAATCAACCGAGTCTGATGGCTCATCTGAAAATATAAAGGACTCAAACTCGGACGGTGAGTCATCAACATCGTCCAAAAAAGTGATACACTCGTAGGTGTTATCGTCTGTGAGAATTGTATCAGATTCAAAGGAAAATGTTTCAAGCTCACAGTCTTCAAGAGGGGTCGGAACGATAGGAAGGAGGAAGGGTGATATAACAGTCAAAGGTTCAGGAGGATGAATTGGAAAATCAGACACATCAAACAAAAATGATTCAACCTCAATATTATCCTCAAGACTCTTCTCAATACTATCCTCAATATTTAACTCACCCATGCCATTATCATCAAAATCTAGACGCATATGAGATTCGGGAGAAACATTTAGTGACACGGGATGATGAATTGGACATAAAATTTCAATTAAATTGACAGGTTCATCATCCGAAATATTCCCAGCGTCTATATACTCAATCAAGTGAAAATCAATTTCTTTAGACACCTCCTCAAAAGTATGGATGTTTATCAATGTAGGTTCTAGAGTGGAGGTGTAAAGGTCAAACGGATTAGGTGCGGTTTCACTCGAAAGGGGTTCTGCACAATCTGGCAAATCAAGTACTACAAAAGTACACAACTCGTTTTTATTTTCAACTGGTGAATCATTTGGGACAATCGATAGAAAACCGGAGTTGTGGGCTTCAATTGGGTAAGGGTAGGTTTGATTTGGCAATCCTCTCTCATTCTCACTCTGTCCAACCGCCTCCTTACACATTGAAAAATTTGGAGCTAGCGGGAAACTAGCTACCGGTTCACTAGGTTGCATAAGGGCGGCCATTGACGCTTCCACATTCCTAACCATTTTGTTTGTTACTGCAATGTAAGCTTCCAACGACTCTTCCAAACTAGACTTAGGTGGTGAGGGGGTTTCGGTGAAAGATTCAAAATTGGTTGGATATGTGAAACTCCCTAATGACTGTGTCGAAACAGTGTCTAGTGAAAGTGGGAAGGTTGGGTATGACTAGTAGGAAGTGGGTGGTTGGGCAGGGGTAGGGTCAACATATGGATAAAAAGGTGAATAGTCGTGTTGATCCCTAGAACTGGATGAGTGGAGAGGGGTGAAAGATCGACTGCAAGATTGAGCAATATGCTCAGCAATGGACATCGGCCTAGGAGTGACAGAAGGACATGACGAAGTGGTATCAACATATGTAGGTGGTAAAGGTTGGCTCGGTTGACACAAGGTGGGTTGAAAAGTCAAACTATTTCTCCTAGACGCCTCTATTTGATCTTTCAACGAAATTTTTGGCAAGGAAGGATCGTTTTTAAATTGACCGAACAAATTAACGTACGACGCAAAATTAGGTTCGGGATACCAAAGTTCGGCTAATGATTTATTGTGTGGGGTACCCATGTTAGAAGAAGAAAGGTGACAAGAAGGAAGGTTGGGTCGTGCAAGGATTTATTTGGGGCTAAAAATTTTGCAAGTTCTATAAAATATTTATCCTTTGTATTTTCATTTTTCATTGATTTTTTTCTTTCTCCTTATTTGGAAAAAAATTGTTGCAAAAAGATTTTAGAGAAAAGATATGCAACAGCAAAATATTTTATAGAAAAGATATGTAACAGCAAAAATATTACTTGCAATCTATTTTATTTCAAGTGGGGCCCAAAAATCCTGCACAGGACTGTTATATAGGAGGGAATATATTTTTAAAGTGCACAGAATTTTGCAGGAAATTTAACAAAAGATATATCGAAACATTCAGAGGAGAGATCAGAAGACTTACAGAGGTTTTTTTTTTAACCGCAGAGGAAGTTTGGGGATCTGATCCGCTGGTATGACCGCGGAACCGCCGCGTATGGCAGCCTCAGACCGCGGATCCGCCGCGGTTTGGTGGCTTCGGCCGTTTTTTTTTCCTCTCTAGATCTCCGCGGTTCTTCTTGTTTCGCTTTCTGGAAATTTCCAGATCCGTCTCGATTGTATATCCTGCAAGATTCAAACAACAAAGTACCCTTTCCAAAAATAACAGATGATATATTTTTATATTTTTTGTGATTTTTCAGATTTTTATGATTTTTTTAATTTTGATTAATCCGAAATTGCAAAAAGGAAATAACACGCCATCCCCGGCAACGACGCCATTTGATTGAATGATTTAGCGTGCTTGCGCTTTCTAAAAGATAGATCAAAAATATTTATAACCGCAATCAAGAACGGCGTCGCTTTGCAGCTAGCCGGTGAGTACCGGTCGGTCCACAGGGATTTTGTGAATCCCTTAGTCGCACTAACGAGTTAATTCCGAAGGGAGTTCGGAGTTGTTATTAAATCTAAAAACCTAATTATTCTACCTAGGGCAATTAATTGAAAGTTATAACTAGGGCAGATAAATAAATTCTATACTAGGGCAGGAATTGAAATTATCTAGGATAAGAAAATAAATAAATCTACTTACTTTACAGATGGATCTCTTCAACCATTTACGCAGGGTTGTCAGATCTGAATAGATGAGTTGAAAAGAAACACCGATGCTCTCCATAAAGAGATCTGTATTTTTTTATTAAAAGGAGGCATAAAGAATTACAATCTGTAGAATTCCTATTTATAGAGAATAGGAAACCCTAGGGTTACATCTTGAACCGCATGTCTAAATTTACAAAAATAGCCCTAGTTGACTAGTCAAAGCCACAAACGAATTATAGTAAAATTTAATTCCACAGATCTCTCTTGACGGCCGCAGAACCGCGGCCTTGGTAGGCTTGGGCCGCGGTTCCGCGGCCCATTGGTCGGCTCAGATGCTGATCTTTTGTGGACTTCTTCTGGGTCTTTTTAGTCTTCTTATTCTTTTGTTCCTTTTTCATTTGGGCTTCTACATTGGTTCCAGATCTCCAGTGAACAATTTACAGTGGATCTTTAACCGTTCGCTTTGTAATTTTGGACCTTGAGTTGCCTTATTAATTGTGAACTGTATCTTTGATGTAGGCTTGATCAAGATCTTCTGTTCATTGGTTAAAGTCCACTTTTTCATCATCTTTATATCGTTTTCACTGTTTTCTGTCCAAGGACCTGTAACCTGTAACATATAGCAGACATGCGTCAAAAGCACCCGTTTATTTATAAAAAGAATAAGAATAGGGAATATAATGATGCAATATTCTAGTGTGAACAGGTAGCTTGTCCCAGTTGAGCACAGTCCGGCGACAGTCTTCTGTAGATTGGCAGATCTTGTGCAATGGTAGAATTCGGTTTGAGTTCACTTCCACTGGGGGACAGCTTTCTCATGTCCGTGCCCATGCACTCCTACTTGATCGTATCTAGGAAGCGCAGCCCAGTGATGCCCGTTTGTCTAAGGTTCTTGAGCTTGCTCGACAGGGTACCATTTCGGAGTTCATGATTGATGACCAGGGTATGCTATATTGCGGGACTCGCTTGTGTGTACCAGATATTGATGGGTTGAGACGCAAGATCCTAGAGCAGGCACATCAGTCGGTCTTTAGTGTTCATCCAGGTTCCACTAAGATGTACCGTGACTTGAGAGACATTTATTGGTGGGAAGGGATGAAGCACGATGTTTTGGACTTCGTTTTGAGGTGCCTGATTTGTCAGCAAGTCAAGGCTGAGCATCAAAAACCGGCTGGAGAGTTGCAGCCTTTACCCGTTCCTGAGTGGAAATGGGAGCAGATTTCCATAGACTTTGTTGTGGATCTACCTAAGACCGGTCGGGGGTATGACTCCATTTAGATGATTGTCGACAGGTTAACGAAAGCGGCTCACTTCCCTCCAATAAAGACCACTTTCGGTTATGCTCAGTATGCTTAGTTGTATATGTTGGAGATAGTGCCCTCAGAGTCAATTATTGGATCACAGGCACGTGATTGCAATGATTGAGGGAGGACCTATCCTGGTAGGACAGTCTTACTCAAGATGATAGTATGCTATCTGGTTTATCTTTATCATCGTATACTGCTTTAGGTGACCTGATATGTCGCTATTACACGTTGATAGAGACCCTAGGATTCTTGCTTGACTGCCAGCAGTATGAGGGCGATCATATACGTGGGAGCTGGTAGTCTATAAGCACATCCTTAAATGGTCCCTAGTCGTGGGAGTTTCGAGACAGGGCATCGATACTCCAGAGTAGACTAGTGTATACAGTTGAGACCTTGACGAGGGGCGGTGGCCGGTCTCACAAGCCACTGGTGTCAGTTGGTTCACCTAAGATGTATACAGGTGCTCATTGGGTTATGAGTACACCGGACAGGACTCGCCGGGAACATGCTAGTTGGTCTTATACCTGACGTCAGATGACAGTTCCCTGGTGACATGTGTACAGGTTAGTTCACCGACCTGAGGATCGCCATTTGTCTTGTGTGAGATCCCACTGTACTTTGATTACTACCCTACCACGCTCAAAGGAGACGTGCAAACAGGTTTTAGTTGGGTACAGTCCCGAGCCACATAGAGGCAGTGAGCGGATCTTCAGGGGTTCGTCTCTCCCGGTATTGGGGGTGAGGTCGCTCTATGTCTAGGAGAGCCATTACACAAAGCCCTCGGCCAAGACAGGAGATTTACTGGTTGGTATTCCAGTAGTATCTCAGGGTGTTCTGGGCTACACTCTGACACGACTTGTACCGCTTTTGGGGTCTGACTTTTACCAACCCCCTAGGCCCTCCATGCGATGCTCATAGACGAACGGACCGGACTGTACGGATATTGTCACTGACAGGCTCAGTAGGGTGTCAGGACGAGTTCGCTCATCGACGTCCCTTTTGGTCAATAGCTGGTGGCCCGTCACGTATAGCTAATACCTCTGACGTGCTAGTGGTTAAATCCACAGCCATAGTATTGACGAGTCTTTAGAGTCCACCACACACACAGTTACTCAAGTTTCGGGTGAAACGTTGTAGAGGCCGTATGGAGATATGGCAAGATTCGATCAGATACGTGCGGTATTGCACGGATCATGATCAAACGGAAAATACTAGCGGGCTTTGGTTTAAGCCGGATCCTAGTATTGCACAGTGTAGATTTTGTCTCATTGCATTTGTATTTCGGTCAGAATACAAATGCGGGTGTGTATACACAGTAGCGGGGTTTTCCTGTAATTTATTACGGGATCAGTTTTTTGGAGTTGCCAGTTTGCTTTCCGTTTCGGCCATATTTCTTTGTATCTTTCATTGGCCGAAGATTGGTGGAGGAGGGCTTATTTGCATTTATGCAAACAAGCATTTGTGGAGGGTGGTGATTGCATATTTGTATCATGATGGTTTCATGATGGAGCCCCATCCCTTGACCTTCCATGCTCCATCATTGCTTGACTTTCTTTAGTCATCATGGTTGTAGATGATGATTGATTTGGAGTGTTGAACTAGGTTTGTGATCATTGCTTATTATGATGGCCCTTTCTCTCTCTTGCATTATTATTATGGCTACCTCTTTCATACACTCCCTTATTCTCTCACTCTCTTGTTCATGCCAAGGCCAACCATGACAAGGGGCTGTCCAAAATTTTGGTGTGGGGGATTTTGTTCTTTTGGCTTCACAAAATCCATTTTAGCTCCATCTCCAAAACTCCATTCCTCCACCATCTCAAAAGACAACTTCCTACAACCCCAAATGAGACATAGCACTACAATGTTCTACAGCAAACCTTGGGCACGTCGACTCGCCAACTTCGTGCCCGAGTTGCCTCGGACCAGAGGCGGGAGCCCGTAAAAGAAGCCGGCGATGTGGTGCCCTTCCGGCGACGTGATGGAGACCGGAGATTCCGCGGGAGATCGGGACGACGACGAGAAGACCGGAGGACACGGATCACTCGGTATATCTCTCTTCCCATCTTGTAGTTAGCTAGATTTATGTTAATGGACCGATCCAGGTATTTAGTGCGTGGTGGTGCTGGTTCAGAAAATTTAAGTAAATCACCGCTTCCGCATTTTGGCCTCGGGATGGAGGCCGGGGCGCCGCCGTGCACTTACAGTGGTATCAGAACCTCACCATTAACCTAGTCTAGCTTGTTCTAATGTGTTTACGTTTTCGATCGAACAAAAATCGCAAAACCGCGTTTTCATGTGCAAAGTTTCTGTCGAAATTTTTTTTAGCTCCAAAAATTTTTCTAGTTGTTTCAGACTACTGTGCAGGAAATTCTAAGACATCTGTGAAAATTTGGCAGAGTGATACTGTAGAACTGCCGCGGAACTGCGGCCAAACCCCCCTTGGCGCCGCGGTTCCGCCGCGGTTCAGTGAGTTCACTGCACCAATTTTTTCAGAGGCCTTCTAGGTTGAAAATATGGGTTTTGGTATACTTTGTTTGGGTCCAAAATTTCTTTAAGTGCTACAGTAAAGCTTGGGGCCCACTTGGTAAAATTTGATCGATCGGATATTTTAAACACATTAGTTCACAGTATTTACATTATATCTGCGACCGTGAATGTCACTTGATCGGTAAATCCTATTTAACTGCTATAGCCCGGTTAGACGGATTTGCCAACGTGACAATCACGTTGATGTTCTGTGTATTGCTGTGATGTTGCGGATCGGTCGTGGGGATATCCTGGTTGCAGTGGTAGTACAGTTTTGTTGTATTATGTACATTTGATATTGCGGGGCGAGCGTCCGACATGTGGACTGCCGTCACTGCCTGTTTGTATTATTATTTTGGGGCACGACCAGGTTGCAGTCGATGTACCCGTTGTATGTATATTTTACTTTCTGTACTAGGATTACCCCGCGGAGGGGTGCACGGATAGCCGGATTCTAGAGGGTAACAAGCCCGCATATCATGGCATTGAGACGGAGGGGGCTTCACTCTAGAATTGGCAGGCTATTCGCCACACTCGTAGGGGGTACAGGTTGACCCAGGAGGGGTGCCCAAGTTACCGGATTCCGTGAAGTGCTGGGTGGTCCATTCACGGTGCTGAACGGGGCTGCCTCGCTTCAGGTTTTGGCGGGTAACTTGCCGCGCCCGTAAGGGTCTAGGATTTCATTGCACAGGCTATCCACACGACCAGGGGAACGTCGGGTTTCAGCGGCTCTGTGAAACCCGGGGATCCCAGATATCTGTATTGTTCTGTGATGCTATACATTTCTGTGATGTTGCATTTTTATCACGCCTTGAGCAAAATATTATATATTGATATATATATATATATACTAGTAGATGTTGTATATGTTTTGCATCCGCGCTAGTCCAGTCCCCGCTCTGTCGTTAGTTAGTTAACCTAACGGGTAATGACGGGACCCAGTGGCTAATGCAGATGGCATATACGTACATCAGTATATTTTCGTTCTTTGTGGTGTGATCAATTGATGGGACTGCATTGATTCGGATCAATGCAAGTTAAACAAACCTATTCTGATGTTGTTGGAGCAACTTTTCAAAAAGTTGTTATTGCAAAGGCGTTCTCTTTTGTTTTGCACAGTGATATTCGGTTATGAGTATCCAGCACCTCAGTCGACGAGGCAAGGGCCGAGATCCCTTCACCGGGAGTGACCCCTTGGACATAATTTTATGTCAGGGCAATAACTTCACTATAGCCGATTACTTTTGCTTTGCATCGTGGTATTCAGTTGGAATATCCTGCACCCCATCCTACGGGGAAAGAGCCGAGATCCCTTCACCGGGAGTGACCTCTTTAGCGAAAGTTTTCGTCACTATATTTTTATAAAGCTATCCGTTCCTTCAACGATATCAAGTTCATTACGTTAAAGGTTTTCACCAGAAACCATTCGTAGCCCTCCGTCGTTTCATATGGATAGTCAATAGTATTCAAGCTGTGTTTGTTGGCCAAAGTCAAGGCACCGTGTTTGGTAGCTATTGGTTATTCATATGCAGCATAGATAGATGCGTTGTTTTGGGATAGTCATACTGCCTTGTTGGCCAAAGTCAAGGGTAGGTATGGGTGGGTTCAAATCAACCTGGAGAATGACGGGTAGAACTTGACATGTGACTTATGATTTGTTGGCCAAAGTCAAGGTCATAAGAGCATGGGGCAAAAATCACATCGGGAGTTTCAAAAGAAACTGAAACTTGCCAGATATGCGTATACCTTTTGGAGTGTGATAACGTGAGCGGATTCCGTCACGTTATCATGCGATGATAGTTGGATCCCGATTCCCGCTGATGAGTTGGTTTACTCCTCGGGTGATCCCGACTGATTCTTCTTTCAGGTTTGGAGGAGAATTTGACGGTACAGTGGGAGGTTTCCAGATTAGATAAATTAGTAACCATTCTGATCTAGGTTAGAGTGCACGCTGAGTGTTTCCTTTCTCTCTCTCTTTGGCAGCGACCATTGACCCGACCCTAGACTATGACTCAGAGACCAAAATTAACCGAACCTTTTTTAACACTGGCTTTTGGATTGTCAGAGTTGTAGACCTCATTGCCACTCCTACTTTTACCCTTTTCTCCAGGACACCCCTTATTACTACGAACGTCCACTCCCATTGGACAAAACCATCATATGGTTATATACGAACTCGAAGGATTTATTCGAGGATGGTTTTTGGTTCTGGAGAAAGCGAATAGGACTATTCAGTTGTCTTTTCCTTTTACCTTCTCTCAAGTTGCGAGTACCCCTTAGATTAGGGGATAGTACACCTATTACGCAAATTGGACAGTCTTCTTCAAAACCATAGGCAGGTGCCGACCGGTAGGGAATGAAGAAAACCAATTTGCCTAACGATGGTGTACAGAAGGTATTATGTAAAGACAAAGAAAGGGATTAGAAGGAGGGCAAAGTAAATTACGGCTGCTATTCACGACCAAACCAAATATTTCATTACCACTCCCAATTCACCTTTGTATTTCTCCAGGACACTCCGTATCACTACGAAGATCCACAGATATTTGGATACTCCATCGTATGGTTATATACGAACTCGAAAGGAACTTGTTCCAGTTCGGGGATGGATTCTGGTTCAGGAGAAATAGGAATAAGGTTTATTCGGTTGTCTTTTATCTTCACCTTCTCTCGCATTGTGAGTGTTCCTAGGATTAGGACAGTACACCCATTATGCTTATTGGATAGTCTTCTTCCAAACCATAGGCTGGTGCCGAACGGTAGGAAAGGAAGAAAACCATTTGGCCTAAAGGGATGTGCAGAAGGTAATGACTAAAGACATATGAAGGGATGTGGAGAGAGATGGCAAAGAAATACACGGTTATAGTTGTGAATCTCGATAATGGAAGAGGCATTACTAGGAATACCAGGATACCCCTACGGAACATTTCAGTATTCCAGTTTCACTGTGTACTGTTAAAAGAAAACTGATTTCCCTATTAACCCTTGCCCCAGGTATGTATTTACCAAGTATAATTCTCACATCTGTATAGTTTTACAGATGATGAGTGGGAGTAAGTTATTGGGAATTGGGTGATCATCCTCATTATATCGGGATTCGTTGTAATCGGTGATATTTGAGGAAGTTACCAGGGTTGCTTGCCGGACGGCAAATATTTGGTTTTGAATATCCGCTGTTATGCACCAATTTCAAATTGATATATCTGTATGTCTATTTTTATAGAGTGAGATATACCTTTTGAAATTATGTCAATAACATTTACCTATATCAGTGGATGGTTAGGTAAGGAGCATTAAACAGCGGGGTAATTCTTCTTAACCATAAGTACAGTTTTCAACCTACGACACACAGGGATTGAGTTACTAGACTCAGGGGACTTATACAGAGTATTGTATGTTGTCCAGTGTCCATGAGAACATAGGGGTTGGTTCTCGTACTATATTCGGTTTACTTATGACTTCTCTAGTTCTTAGACAGGTGTTTCGTAGAGACACAAGGTCTAAGTTTTGAGAAGTTATAGGTATAAGAGTAAAGTAGAGAACCAGATATTGCAAGTATCGGGATTGTTCAAAGTGATCGAAGATGTAGATACTTGTGTATGGTATTCAGTTGATAGTAATGACTAAGAGAACTTGCTTCTCTTTCAGGCTACTCATAATTGGAAGCACTCCTAAGTTGAGTAACGCTGGACGACCTCTCTCCATTTAGTTGACATGCACTGGAGACAGCTGCATGATTTGAATCTGGTTCAATTAAATCAGTGCCTCTGATCCTATATTGGATATAGAACAGTTCGTATCTTAACGATGTTAAGGTACGGGGAGTTGTCCGGCTTATGCTTAAAACCAGACTCCGGATAACTCAAGGCATGTTTCTGTAATGGCTGTTTGTGGGTTGACTCAGGCTATGACGAGGGTTGACTTTCTACCATAAGAAAGATCAATAGTGATATTGTTCTTGACTCGCCACAGTTTTAATAAAAATGGATTTTTTCAAAAAACAGTAGTGGGAGTATGGTAGAACTGGAAGTGATTCCAGAAACGCAAACGATTACTGAAAATTTGATAAGAACCTAACGATTCAATCTGGTTTGACATTCCATTGGCCACTCCGCAGATATGGTGGGTAACCTCAGGCACCCGAGAGGTACTCCGGTAGCCTCAATGACGGTGACAGGGAGGTTCTTGTTTACCCAGACTTGCCAATGCTGTTGTTCCAGACTGTGAGACCCGGCAGGAGGATGGCTATAGCGTCGTTCTAAACTAGCTTTGGAAGTGTACGTCTATATGACTCTGCCAGAGGGTTGTCGTAGTCAGTGGGAGAAGCGGAAGCATTGGTGGACAAGTGGCTTATGTCTATTTATATACTAAAGCAGATATAGGGGAGATAGATCATCTATTTCTGATATGACAGTCATAGGTTTGACTTCATCAGAATAGGGGATAGATCTGTTAAGAAGGTAGTAGCGTGTGATGTCCTGGTATTTGGATGACATACACAGAGTAGGAAAGGAAACTCCTATACTACGATCGGTTAAACTTTGGTTGTCACACAGTGGTTTCTCCACATAGGACTTGGATAACATATCCAACATTCTGGTTACTAGATCTATAAATCTAGATTTTGGTAGTTTCCCAATCTGGGTACTTAGACACCATTCTACAGGTATTTAGAATGGTCGACTCCTGGCACGGTAATGTACCTGCAGGTGATGGAATCACCCTCTCTTAAGGTGTCTTACAGACTAAAGTAGAGAGGGGTGTGCATGATTGACAGATCACTTGCTTAGGCAATTGAGTCAATCATGAGATGTCAAGTACCACAGCAGATGTTGTTCTTGCAGTAGATGCAATAAGTTGATATTGATCCTATCCTAGAGAAACGATCGGAAGCGGCTTTAGAACATAAGTAGGTGTTCTGGGGGTATGATAACGACAGCCTCGTTCGGGAGACAGTTACCATTCCAGGCTTCCAAGGTGACCTGGACAACAGGGAGGTTGTCAGAGTTATAGTTTTCCTTCTGACGAGGGGCAGTATTTTAGACAGGTGGTCCAAGGGGATTCTGAGGGAGGCATGGCGTAGGATACTGATTGAGTTCAGTTGACGATACAGTCTGAGAAGTTTGGATTTTGAGTTCATTTATGAACTAGGTCCCATCAGACATCCAGACATTCTAAGACAGGTATTGCTCATTTCGGGAGATGGGTTTTCTCCGCGAACTTGAGATATAGAGAGACATAGAAAGAAACATCAAGGTGGATCCACTCACTGAGGCTATTCCTCGAACGCAATAGTTTCGCAAACGAGATTTGTGAGACTGACTAGTAGAGGAGTTGGGTGTTCGGTATCACACGGGCTGTGAGTATGCGACATCGCAATAATTAGCCTTGAGTGCAAGTGGGAAATTGTTGGAGATAGTGCCCTCAGAGTCAATTATTGGATCACAGGCACGTGATTGCAATGATTGAAGGAGGACCTATCCCGGTAGGACAGTCTTACTCAAGATGATAGTATGCTATCTGATTTATCTTTATCATCGTGTACTGCTTTAGGTGACCTGACATGTTGCTATTACACGTTGATAGAGCCCCTAGGATTCTTGCTTGACTGCCAGCAGTATGAGGGCGATCATATACGTGGGAGCTGGTAGTCTATAAGCACATCCTTAAATGGTCTATAGTCGTGGGAGTTTCAAAACAGGGCATCGATACTCCAGAGTAGACTAGTGTATACAGTCGAGACCCCGACGAGGGGCGGTGGCCGGTCTCACAAGCCACTGGTGTCAGTTGGTTCACCTAAGATGTATACAGGTGCTCATTGGGTTATGAGTACACCGGACAGGACTCGCCGGGAACATGCTAGTTGGTCTTATACCTGACGTCAGATGGCAGTTCCCTGGTGACATGTGTACAGGTTAGTTCATCGACCTGAGGATCGTCATTTGTCTCGTGCGAGTTCCCACTATACTTTGATTACTACCCTACCACGCTCAAAGGAGACGTGCAAACAGGTTTTAGTTGGGTACAGTCCCGAGCCACATGGAGGCAGTGAGCGGATCTTCAGGGGTTCATCTCTCCCAGTATTGGGGATGAGGTCGCGCTGTGTCTAGGAGAGCCATTACACAAAGCGCTCGGCCGAGGCAGAAGATTTACTGTAGGTATTCCAGTAGTATCTCAGGGTGTTCTGGGCTACACTCCGACACGACTTGTACCGCTTTTGGGGGTCTGACTTTTACCAACCCCCTAGGCCCGCCATGCGATGCTCATAGACGAACGGACCGGACTGTACGGATATTGTCACTGACAGGCTCAGTAGGGTGTCAGGATGAGTTCGCTCATCAACGTCCCTTTTGATCAATAGCTGGTGGCCCGTCACGTATGGCTAATAGCTCTGACGTGCTAGTGGTTAAATCCACAGCCATAGTATTGACGAGTCTTTAGAGTCCACCACACACACACTTACTCAAGTTTCGGGCGAAACACTGTAGAGGCCGTATGGAGATATGGCAGGGTTCGATCAGATACGTGCGTTATTGCACGGATCATGATCAAACGGAAAATACTAGCGGGCTTTAGTTTAAGCCGGATCCTAGTATTGCACAGTGTAGATTTTGTCTCATTGCATTTGTATTTCGGTCGGAATACAAATTCGGGTGTGTATACACAGTAGCGGGGTTTTCCTGTAATTTATTACGGGATCAGCTTTTTGAAGTTGCCAGTTTACTTTCCGTTTCGGCCATATTTCTTTGTATCTTTCATTGGCCAAAGATTAGTGGAGGAAGGCTTATTTGCATTTGTACAAACAAGCATTTGTGGAGGGTAGTGATTGCATATTTGTATCATGATGGTTTCATGATGGAGCGCCATCCCTTGACCTTCCATGCTCCATCATTGCTTGACTTTCTTTAGTCATCATGGCTGTAGATGATGATTGATTTGGAGTGTTGAACTAGTTTGTGATCATTGCTTATTATGATGGCCTTTTCTCTCTTGCATTATTCTTATGGCTACCTCTTTCATACACTCCCTCATTCTCTCACTCTCTTGCTCATGCCAAGGCCGGCCATGACAAAGGGTTGTCCAAAATTTTGGTGTGGGGGATTTTGTTCTTTTGGCTTCGCAAAATCCATTTTAGCTCCATCTCCAAAACTCCATTCCTCCACCATCTCAAAAGACAACTTCCTACAACCCCAAATGAGACATAGCATTACACTGTTCTACAGCAAACCTTGGGCTCGCCAACTTCGTGCCCGAGTTGCCTCGGACCAGAGGCGGGAGCCCGTAAAAGAAGCCGGTGATGTGGTGCCCTTCCGGCGACGTGATGGAGACCGGAGATTCCGCTGGAGATCGGGACGACGACGAGAAGACCGGAGGACACGGATCACTCGGTATATCTCTCTTCCCATCTTGTAGTTAGCTAGATTTATGTTAATGACCCGATCCGGGTATTTAGTGCGCGGTGGTGCCGGTTCAGAAAATTTAAGTAAATCACCGCTTCCACAATTTAGCCTCGAGATGGAGGCCGGGGCGCCGCCGTGCACTTACAGTATATAGATAAGATTGTGTGTTTATACGGCGTTCCCACATGCATTGTATCCGACAGGAGCACCCAGTTTACTAGCTGTCTTTGGCAGAAGCTTCAGGAAGTTTTGAGTACCCGGTTGAGTTTTAGCACCACCTTCCAACCGCAGACCGATGGTCAGTCAGAGCGGACGATACAGACTCTAAAGGATATGCTTTGTGCGTGCGTGCTTGATTTTGGTGGCTGTTGGGATCGTCACTTATCGTTGATTGAGTTCTCCTACAATAATAGCTTTTAGGAGGCTATTCAGAAGGCGCCTTTTGAGGCTTTATATGGTAGGAAGTGTCGATCGCCGGTCTGTTGGACCGAACTCAGTAAGAGTAGGGTTTTGGGACCCTAGCTAGTTCAGGAGACTATAGAGCAGATCTAGCTGATTCAGGACAGGATGAGAGCAGCCCAGTGCGGACAGAAGTGTTATGCCGACCGTCGTCATCGCAGACTTGAGTTCGCAGTGGGAGATCATGTATTCCTGTGGATTTCTACGATGAAGGGAGTTATGAGATTTGGGAGGAAAGGAAAGCTCAGTCCCAGATTTGTAGGTCCTTTTGAGATCCTTGAGCGAGTTGGTTCCGTCGCTTATCATTTGGCACTCCCACCCAGTTTTACGGATGTTCACCCCGTGTTTCATGTGTCAATGCTACGTAGATACCTTCATGATCCTTCTCACATGATTAAGCACCAGACCATTCAGCTTGAGCGCGATCTTTCGTTCACCAAGCAGCCGGTAATTATATTGGATCGGCAGGTGAAGAAACTTCGGTCAAATGTATTGCCATCTGTAAAGGTTCTTTGGCATAGCCCGACTAGTAAGGAGATCATTTGGGAGGCCGAGAGCGAGATGGGAAAGAAGTTCCATCATCTCTTTGAAGGTACGCTTAGTAAGAATTTTTAATTCGGGGACGAATTTTCTTAAGGGGGAGATTGTAACACCCTTGAATGCAATTAATGTTAATTAAGCAATAATACGGGTTTTCTGTAAAACTTTTATCAATTTTGGGTTCCTCACATTTTATAACAACTAATTAATATTTTATTATGTTGGCTATAGTACCCTCAAGTCAATTATTGGATCACAGGCACGTGATTGTAATGATTGAGAGAGGACCTATACCGGTAGAACAGTCTTACTCGAGATGATAGTATGCTATCTGGTTTGTCTTTATCATCGTGTACATGCTTCAGATGACATTACAGATCACTATTACATGTTGATGGAGGCCCATAGGATTCTTGCTTGACTACCAGCGGTATGATGGCGATCATATGCATGAGAGTTGGGTAGTCCATGAGCACATCCTTAAAGTGTCCCTAGTTATGGGAATTTCATGACTGGGCATCAATACTCCGATAGTTGACTAGTGTATACGGATCGAGACCCCGACGAGGGGTGGTGGCTGGTCTTACAAGCCATTGGTGACAGTCGGTTCACCTAAGATGGTATACAGGTGCTCATTGGGTTATGAGTACACCAGACGGACTCGTAAGGGCACTGCTGATTAGTACTATACCTATCGTCAGGAGCAGTTCCCAAGTGACATGAGTATAGCTTAGTCCGTTGACTTGGTACTGCTACATTGCCTCAAGTGTGTTCCCACTGTTCTTTGATTGTTATCCTACCATGGCTCAAAGGAGTCGTGCAAACAGTTAGTAGTTGGGTGCAGTCCTGAAGCACTTGGAGGTAGTAGCGGTTAGACAGGATTCGTCTCTCCCAGTATTAGGGGGTGATAACGCGCTGTGTCTGGAGAGCTATTACACAAAGTCCTTGGCCAAGGCAAGTGAGATTTACTGGTAGGTATTCCAGTAGTTTCTTAAGGTGTTCTGGGCTACACTCCGATACGACTTATACCGCTATTAGGGGTCTGACGTTTACCATCCCCCCAGACCCGATATGCGATACTCATAAACGAACAGGCCGGACTGTACGGAGATGGTCACAGGCAGGCTTAGTAGGGTTTCAGGATGAGTTCGCTTATCGGTCTCCCTTTTGGACAATACATGGGTAGCCGTTACGTACAGCTAGTACCAGTGACCTGCTTGTGGTTAAACCCACTGCCAGCGTATTGACGAGTCTTTAGAGTCCCCCACAGAAATTTTCCAAAGTTCAGGCGAAACATTGTAGAGCCTGTATGGTTTTATGGCAGGGTTCGATCATATACGTGCACTTGTGCACAGATCATGATTGGACGGATCATACTAGTGGGCTTTGGTTTAAGCCAGATCCTAGTACTAGATTTGTTGGATTGATTTTGTCTCATTGCATTCATATTCAGTCGGAATATGGATGCAGGTATGTATATACAGGTGAGGAGTATTCTTGTGATCCGTTACAAGTTTACGTTAGAAGTTGCCATTCTATTTATTGTTATAAACATTTGGATTAATGTTTATTGGTGGAAATTGTGAGCGCTAGTCGTGATGAAGAGCATTAAATGAGGCATGTCCATGGTTGATGACTCATGGTCTTATTTTTTGTGCCATGTTAATCTTGTTGATTGATTTATTGGGTGAGATTGAGATGGAGAGAGAGAGAGGGCAGCCACAAGTGTGGGGTTTGCTCTTGAGATTTCATTCTAGTGATCTCTCTCATTTTTTATCTAACACAATAAGAAAGCAACCTCTTCAACTTCTTCTTTCTTCACTAGCTCACAAGTTCCTCATCAATGGCTTCTTCTTCAACCACCATCCATACAATTTCATGTGTTGAAAATCAATGGATGTTTAGAGACAAAGTTATCATACACATTCTCTACTTCACCTTGGACATGTCGCCTTGCAAACTTCATGTATGAGTTGCTTCGGTTTGAAGCGGGAGCCAGTATAAAAATTCCTCGATGTGGTGTCATTTCGACAAGCGAGACCGGAGAGCGAGCTTCGTCTGGGCAGCCGCCACAACCATGGGACGGAGATTGAAGACCAAAGGACACGGATCGATCGGTATAATATTTGAAATGTAAGTCTACGGTAGCGCCCCGACCGTCTGTCTGGGGCCAAAATACGGAAACGAAAACTTTTTCTAAACATGAAACCGGCGCTATCGCAGACTTTAATCCCGGATCAAACCATTAACCTATAACTAGCAAACTAGAGAAGGGTTGGAAAGGCTATACCGATCGATTCGTGTCCTTCGGTCTTTGGCCACCATCCCAAGCTCCTCGCGGCATCTCCGAGCTCCGGTCTACTCGTCGAAAAGGGCACCACATCATCGAGTCTTTTTACGGGCTCCCGCTTCATCCGAAGCAACTCGGGCATGAAGTTCGCTAGCCGACGTGTCCAAGGTGAAGTAGAGAATGTGTGTGACAACTTTATCTCTTGCATCCATTGTATGGATGGAGGTTGAAGATGAAGCCATCAATGGAGGTTGTGAGCTAGAGGAGGAAGAAAAAGAAGAAACATATTCTTTTCTTGTGTTGTATGATAAAATGAGAGAGTGAGAGATCATTCATAATCCAAGAGCAAACCTCACTATACATAGCTGCCCTTTCTCTTTCTCCCTCTCATTTCAACTCACAAATCAATCACATAATGTGACACATGAATAAAGAAAGAGACCATGAGTCACCACTTGTCCATGTGTCACAATTAATCCTCATAATCATGATTTCTAGCTCATTATTTCCATTTGTAAACATTAACCCAAATGTTTACAGCAACAAAAAGATACGGCAATATCTAAAGTAAACTCGTGACGGATCATAAGGATACCCCTCACCTGTATATACATACCTGCATCCACATTCCGACTGAATGCGAATGCGATGAGACTAAAGTAATCCAACAAATCTAATACTAGGATCCGGCTTAAACCAAAGCCCACTAGTATGATCCGCCCGATCATGATCCGTGCACTACCGCACGTATATGATCGAACCCTGCCATACATCATACGGTCTCTACAACGTTTCGCCCGAAACTTAAGAAACTATCTGTGGGGGACACTAAAGACTCGTCAATACTTTGGCTGTGGATTTAACCACTAGCACGTCTGTGGTACTAGCCGTACGTAATGGGCTACCAGGTATTGACCAAAAGAGAGGTCAATGAGCGAACTCATCCTGACACCCTACTGCACTGTAACACCCAAGTTCATTTATACCAATTCCAGTTTCCGTATCTACCTATCCAAGGTCTTTCTTGATTTAGCGTGTTTTGGTGAGAATGGTATTTTACATATTACTTCGCATTTGACCCGACCCGCTTGCTTAAACCTGTTTAACTCTTATTTATAGATTACCTTGACTTGTTGCATGGACTAGTGCATCTCATAATTTAGTATATACTGGTATTTTATCTAGTATCGCATCTTTTGCATATAACAATTTAAATCACGTAAAATAAATTAAAATTGCATTTCATGACCTGCATGATACCCCTAACCCTGTGGTAGCGTCCTTGCATCGTGTTCTCGTTCCGTTCAGTGAAACGGATGTGTTTGGATGGTTACGCGCACGTACGTGCGTTCGTTCTTGGGGGTATGCTTTCTGTTACAAAATCCTTCATTTTAATTTTTGGAACTTACTAATAATTTTCATATTTCAAATCCAAATTTTGGACCCGACCCGGGCGCATTTCTGAATTATTTCGTATCTCGCCAAATTTCTAACTATTTTAAATTTCTTGATATTCGTTTAATAGTTACGATCTTCAGCCAAAAGATTTTGTTTACCAACCAAAATATATTATAAATCTAAGTATTAACGGTTCACCATATTTTTCCTTAACCAAGTATATAAATCTTTTAAACTTAAAACTAAGAAACCCTTCAACCCTTCGCACTCAGCGTTTTCCTTTGGCGTCCCACTTCCCCGACCAATGAAACGCTTCCTTTTCTTGCGCTGGGCCCACACAAATCCCCTCTCAGCCTTTTTCCCTTTCTCTTTCTCCCTCTTATACGTCGTCTCTCTCCTCTTTCTCTCCCCTTCTCTCTCCCCCGCTCTCTCTCTTCTTTCTCTCTCCTATCGGAGTTACTGTGCATTCCTCGATTGTGGTCACCGCGCTGCGCTATTATCACCTTCCTTCTTCACGTGCCTCTTCTCCCTCGTTTAAACCCCTCGAGCACGAGAAAACCCAAGAACCCTAACCCTAGCTTGCCACCGCCGGAGGCACCCTCATCCTCAACCCCCCGTGCTCGCCTCTTTCATCCTATCGCCCTCTCCCTCATTCTTCTGTTCATTTTGTTTTCCCCACCTCGTCTTCGCTTGCAACCCACGACCTCAATCCCCGGAACCGATTGCCACCCAGCGTCTCCCGCGCTCGCTCGCGCCCGTCGCCGCTACCTTATACACCGTCACCTCCATCTCTTTGACCACACTTCCTCTCTCCCCGCAAACCCATGACAACAAAAACCGACGAATCCACCATGAACCTATCTCCTCCTTCATCTGCACCCACCTTCGGCGGCCGTCCCTCGCCGTCACCACCTCAACCACCTCCTCCTATTCTTGCCTCCTCACCCTTGCTTCCACCATCAACCCACCTTCTCTTCCCTCTCTTCATATCATCACCACCGACACCACTTTTGCCGACCACACAACCTGACCTCGCTGACGCCCTCGCCGTCGAGTTCCTCTCCTCGACCTCCCTCTCTGCACCTTTGTAAATCCCAATAAAGTGAACCCCAAACCCAGAGCCTTACCCCCTCTCTTCTTCTTCCTCTTCTTCTTCTCCTTTCTCTTCTCTTCCTCTTTCTTGATGTTGTTGTTCCGGTGATTGCCTTCGATGACCTAGCGTCGTCATTCCCTCACCCTTGTCTCTAACCTCAGAGCAAAACCTGAACACCAGCCCCTATCCTCCTTCTTCTACTAATTTCTTCTTCTTTTCTTTCTTGTTCTCGATCTTGCTCTTTCCGGTCATTACCGGAACCGTACCATCACAGACGATCCGAGCGACCTAGAAAACGTTCTCGTGTAGTGTGGTCACTTCTTGCATTGGCTGGTTCCGTTCCGGGCACGCGTGGGTGCATCGCAGCTTTTACCGACATTGTACATTGCAGCATATCCGCATCGCGATCCATCAGGCAAGTGAAACTTGCTACATGCTATTTAAATCACTATATATGCTATTTAAATTACTATATACCTATTTGAGTGTACGTTAAACCTGTAGTTTACATTTAATACCATAATTTCCATTTTAACATTTCTTCGTCACGTTATATCATTTTAGATTCATAGCTCGAAAGATACCAGGTTGCAATTAGTTCTATTTATACATAGTACCCACATTCATATTTAAATTTTATAACAATTATTTGTATAGCCCACAGTACCCCTTTTATATTTTATACCCTGTCAGACGATCGTTTGCATACATCTAACCTGATTTATATTCAATTGCATCTTTAGATTGTTTAGCACATATTAACATGATTTTAACATCCATATTTGTTATACTGTAGTTATGTAATGTTGAAACCATCTCTTAAATGCAAAATGATAATCGTGCATCGATATACCTTAATCTATACCTGATTGCATTTCACGTTACAAGTTCCAGCTTATTGATTTTATTAGTACACATGCTTGTTTATTTATAATCATGTTTATGTTAGTTTGATTATGAGCACCCACATGACATCTTGTGCTTTCTGACATGACTTGTTGCACTTCCTACTTGATATGACATGGTACCGCACACTCTTTACATGAAATGACACCTTTATACATTACCTGGCTTGACCTGATGTACCATGGTATTACCTGTTACCTGATCTTATGTCTAATGCCAACAAACCTGACCTGTTGTCCTCACGGACCGTTCCTGTTGTCTATCCAGACAAACCTGTACCTGCCTGATCCTGTATTGGCATTAGCTTCAGATTATTTGAATACATGACTTGAACATATATAACTTGGGGTATGGGGAAATCAATGATGAAACCTGACTTGTAACTCGACAGTTGCTTGCTTATACTGATCAGTTTTAGAGGCTAGGCCAGCCTTGGGATGATGCTGCTGACATCGTTCGTCTTTACATATTTTCTGTTTTAGTGCCTAGCGACATGTCTCGGTTTCAGCCCGAGAGTCTTAGACTGTGGTCCTGGGCATGCACGGGATACTACTGAGTTATATCGATGATTCATCAAATTGATTTCAAAGATTTGAGAGTAGTTAACCCGCTAGACTAGTTTACATAACTCACTACACATTACCCCACTGTCCTTGCTTGTATCACTGTTGTGCTCATACTTGCATGTATTGCTACCCCTGTTTATACTATTGCTTGATGCTATGACGCGCTGACGTCTGGGTTTTGCATGGCCCAGATCCTCTACCTTTATTGCAGACTGATCAGGAGTATTGCCGCTGTTAGACCGAGTGGTGAAGATCCTGTTGGTAGGCAGTTTTACTTTCCAGGTGTTTCATTTATTGTATCTTTTGCTTCCGCATATTGTCATTTCCTGACTCATTTATTCTGGCTCATGGACATGTATTAGATAGTTTAGTTTACTTTCCTGTTCTTGATATCTTTACAGCCGTAATATGACTGTGGAAGGATTTTTCCTATCCACAGGTAGCATGGTTGGTTATGTCACGTGCCCATCTTAGCGTACTCTGGGAAGCGGGGCGTGACATGGTTCTTTTGGTATCAGAACCATAGGATATAGGTTAAACGAGTTTGATTCTTTTGTAGCTGGGTATTGGACCCAATACACGAATCAGAATACTCGTGATTAGGAACATGTCCTGCCATCTTGTTATCGTGATTCTTGAATCATATCTTTCTTTCATTCTTCGTTTTAACGATATGCAAACAACTTTGCATCTCGGCTTGAAACCTTTTGGTTCCCTATTGTTTCTTCCCGTTCTTTGATTCTGATATTAGGATTTGGGCAACTTGAGTGGAGTTATGTAATTGTACCCATGAACTGCAGCATGGTTACAATGCGGTACTCTATTTGAGTAACTTTGAGTCCTGGCCTTGATTCACTTCCTTATTTCATGATCGTTATATTACCTTGTTTTTCTCGGTTTCATTGCTTACCAGTTATTGTTTTATCGCCAGCTTGAATCATGTTTCCCGTGCTTAATCCTCTTCGGTATCTTGACTTCGGATGAAGTCATCTCGGTATCTTACTTTTTCATGCTTTACCGCATTAGAATTATTCAATTCTGGTGGATCCCTTGTTTGTTGTTGTCTTGGGAATGGATTTCCACGGCACTTTCCACACTCATATTGATTGTAAGGAAAGGAAAGTGATTCTCCAGATTCCCGGACATCCGGAGTTTTTGTTACTGGAGGAAGCAGTTCTGTCGGGCCAGTCGAGTTTAGGGCTAGGGAGACAAACAATGTTCCTTCGTCGATAGAAGTTGATAAGGAGGAAGTGCCAGCCGTAGTTCGAGAGTTCATGGACGTGTTCGAAGACGTCTCAGGATTATCACCAAAACGAGGCATGGAGTTTGTGATTGATCTTGTTTCTGGTGCAGCGCCAATCTCAAAGACGTACTATCCAATGGCACCAGTGGAGTTGGAAGCAGTCAAGAAGCAGGTTGCTGAATTACTTGAGAAGGGTTGGATTCACAGCAGTAACTCACATTGGGGAGCTCCAGTTCTTCTAGCAAAGAAGATGATGTCACAAGGAGGATGTGCATCGATTATCGAGAATTAAACTGGATGACTATTAAGAGCAAGTACCCGATCCCTCGCGTTGGCGAATTGTTTGAGCAGCTTAGTGGGGCGAGGGTATTCTCGAAACTGGATTTGCGATCCGGATATCATCAGGTCCGAGTTAAAACAAAAGATATTTACAAGACTGCGTTCAAAACTCGGTATGGACGTTACGAGTATTTAGTGATGCCCTTCGGAGTAACGAATACACCGGCGATATTTATGGACTTGATGAACCGAATCTTTCACCGTTCTTGGACCAGTTTATTGTGGTGTTCATTGATGATATACTGGTCTATTCGAAGAGTATTGAAGAGCATGCAGAACATTTGAAGGTTGCACTGCAGACGCTGAGGCAAAAAAAATTATATGCAAAGATGAGCAAGTGCGAGTTTTGGCTGAAGGAAGTAAAGTTTTTGGGGCATGTCGTGTCTGGTGATGGAATCGCCGTTGATCCCAAAAAGATTGCAGCAATTCGTGATTGGCCGATTCCGAAGAATGTTGCGGAGATAAGAAGCTTTCTTGGACTAGCCGGGTATTACAGAAGATTTGTGGAGAACATTGTTCAAAGCTTACGCGTAAGGAGGTGTCATTTGTGTGGACGGATAATTGTGCGTCAGCTTTTGAGGCGTTCAAGCAGAGATTTATAACCGCTCCTATTCTGACCATGCCAAACAATTCTGGAGGATTGGTAATTCACAGCGACGCAACTGGGAAAGGATTGGGATGTGTTTTGATGCAGCATGGGAAGGTTATAGCGTACGCATCGAGACAATTGAAGACCCATGAGAAGAATTACTCAACTCACGACTTGGAGCTTGCGGTTGTGATCTTCGCTTTAAAGATTTGGAGACACTACCTTCTGAGCGAAAGGGTCGAGGTTTTCACCGATCAGAAAAACTTGAAGTATGTGTTTACGCAGAAAGAGCTTAATATGAGGCAGCGTAGATGGTTGGAGCTGATGGCTAACTACGATCTTGATCTTAAGTACCATCCGGGGAAAATTAATGTTGTGCCGGATGCGCTCAGTCGGTTACCAGCAGTTCAGATGTTGACTACGCGGAAGGAACTTATTGAAAACTTTCGAAGATTCGATTTGAAGGTTGTACTACCGCATTCTTTGGGGCAGTTGGTGTAGCTATAAGTACAATCGTTGTTGATCGATAGTATTGAAGCAGAGCAATTGCAGGACCTAAGATTGCATAAGTTTCGAGTATAGGTTGAGGCTGGACTTCGAACAGACTACTGCTTCATGAAGATGGTTTGTTGCGGTATGGTAGCTGTTTGTGTGTGCCAAAAGGAGATATCTACGAAGGAGTTATGGAGGAGGCACACAGTTCCGCATATTCCGTACATCCAGGAGGCACGAAGATGTACCGAGATTTACGACAACATTTCTGGTGGGAAGGGATGAAATAGGAGATGGGCTGCTTTGTGGCAAAGTGCTTGGTGTGTCAGCAAGTTAAGGCTGAACATCAAAGGGTTGCTGGTTTATTGCAACCACTTCCGCTTCCTTAGTGGAAGTGGGAACATATAACTATGGATTTCATAACGGATTTACCACGGAGTCCAAAGGGCAACAATGCAGTTTGGGTGATTGTTGACGGATTGACCAAGGCAGCTCATTTCATCTCTTTTCAAGTTGGTCAGTCAACGGAAGCGTTAGCAGAACGGTACATGCAGAAGATTGTGAGATTGCATGGAGTACCTGTGAGCATCGTGTCCGATGGTGACACCCGATTTTTATCGCACTTCTAGAGGAGCTTACAGGAAAGTTTGGGGGTTTGATTGAAGTTTAACATAGTGTATCATCATCAGACCGATGGCCAGTCGGAGAGAACGATCCAAACTTTTGAAGACATGTTGAGAGCTTGCATGTTAGACTTCAAGAGTTCAAGGGAGGATCAGCTACCCTTGGTGGAATGTCGTACGACAACAGCATTATATGATCATGAGTGTCGTTCACCTGTTTGTTGGTACGATATTGGAGAATGAAGATGGTAGGGATTGAATTTGATCGTGCAGACGATAGAGAAAGTTAACACTATATGGAATCATGTGAAAGCAGCACAGGACTGACAGAAGAGTTGGGCAGTTACATCGGGAAGACCACTGGAGTTCGTTGTTGGTAATCCGGTATTCTTGAAGATATCACCGACAAGAAGTATAATTCGTTTCGGAAGTCGAGGAAAGCTTAGTCCTCGATTCGTTGGACCTTTTGAGATTTTGGATCGTGTTGGAGAAGTGGCGTATCGTTTGGCGTTACCGCAATCTTTAGCGAATGTTCATGACATGTTCTCGTACCTTAACTCCATAAGTATGTTCGAGATGAAGCACACATGTTGTATCATTCAGAGCTGACTGTACAAGAAGATTTAGCATTCGAAGAACGACTGATGTCGATTGTGGATCGAAAGGAAAGGGTATTTAAGAATAAGGTTATCCCTCTTATACTTGTTTCTTGGGGTAATCGCTCACATGAGAGTCAACTTGGGAACGAGAAGATAAAGTCCGACAGAAGTTTCCCCATCTATTCCTGTAGTTTCTTGATTGTTTATCCTTTCTTGTTCTTGGAATTTCGAGGAAGAAATTCTTTTGTAGTTGGGTATAATGTAACACCCGAGTTCATTTATACCAATTCCAGTTTCCGTATCTACCTATCCATGGTCTTTCTTAATTTAGCGTGTTTGGGTGCGAATGGTATTTTACATATTATTTCGCATTCGACCCGACCCGCTTGCTTGAACCTGTTTAACTCTTATTTATAGATTACCTTGACTTGTTGCATGGACTAGTGCATCTCATAATTTAGTATATACTGGTATTTTATCTAGTATCGCATCTTTTTCATATAACAATTTAAATCACGTAAAATAAATTAAAATTGCATTTCATGGCCTGCATGATACCCCTAACCCTGTGGTAGCGTCCTTACATCATGTTCTCGTTCCGTTCAGTGAAACGGACGTGTTTGGATGGCTACGCGCACGTACGTGCGTTCGTTCTTGGGGGTATGCTTTTCTGTTACAAAATCCTTCATTTTAATTTTTGGAACTTACTAATAATTTTCATATTTCAAATCCAAATTTTGGACCCGACCCGGGCGCATTTCTGAATTATTTCGTATCTCGCCAAATTTCTAACAATTTTAAATTTCTTGATATTCGTTTAATAGTTACGATCTTCAGCCAAAAGATTTTGTTTACCAACCAAAATATATTATAAATCTAAGTATTAACGGTTCACCATATTTTTCCTTAACCAAGTTTATAAATCTTTTAAACTTAAAACTAGGAAACCCTTCAACCCTTCACACTCAGCGTTTTCCTTTAGGGTCCCACTTCCCCGACCAATGAAACGCTTCCTTTTCTTGCGCTGATCCCACACAAATCCCCTCTCAGCCTTTTTCCTTTTCTCTTTCTCCCTCTTATACGCCGTCTGTCTCCTCTTTCTCTCTCCTTCTCTCTCCCCCGCTCCCTCTCTCTCTTCTTTCTCTCCTATGGGAGTTACTGTGCATTCCTCGATTGTGGTCACCGCGCTGTGCTATTATCACCTCCCTTCTTCACGTGCCTCTTCTCCCTCGTTTAAACCCCTCGAGCACGAGAAAACCCAAGAACCCTAACCCTAGCTTGCCACCGCCGGCGACACCCTCATCCTCAACCCCTCGTGCTCGCTTCCTTCATCCCATCGCCCTCTCCCTCATTCTTCTGTTCATTTTGTTTTCCCCGCCTCGTCTTCGCCTGCAACCCACGACCTCTAACCCCGGAACCGATCGCCAACCAGCGTCACCCGCGCTCACTAGCGCCTGTCGCCACCACCTTATCCACCGTCACCTCCATCTCTTTGACCTCACTTCCTCTCTCCCCGCTGTAAGTGCACGGCGGCGCCCCGGCCGTTAATCCGAGACCAAAATGCAGAAACGAAAATTTTCTAACAACTAGAAACCGGAACCACCGCGTACTAAATACCCGGATCGGGCCATTAAACTAATCCTAGCTAACTAAAGAATGGGTAGAGAGATATACCGAGTGATCCGTGTCCTCCGGTCTTCTCGTCGTCGTCCCGATCTCCCGCGGAATCTCCGGTCTTCATCTCCTCGCCGGAAGGGCACCACATCGCCGGCTTCTTTTACGGGCTCCCACCTCTGGACCGAGGCAACTCGGGCACGAAGCTGGTCGAGTCGACGTGCCCAAGGTTTGCTGTAGAATAGTGTAGTGCTATGTCTCATTTGGGGTTGTAGGAAGTTTCCTTTTTAAGATGGTGGAGGAATGAAGTTTTGGAGATGGAGCTAAATGGATTTTATGCAATACAAAAGAACAAAAATTCACCTCCAAAATTTTGGGACAGCCCCCATACTTGGCCGGCCTTGGCTTGTGGATGGAATGAGAAGGAAAACAAAATGGGGGGGAGCTCACAACTATCAAGGAGAAAGAGAAAAAGGGTGATGATGATCAAGAATCATCACAACCAAAAATCACACTCAACCATTATAATCCATCATCATCACCATGTCAAAAGATAAGCAATCATGAACCATCATGATCCTAGAAGTCAATGGAGGCTAAGTCATCATGATCCAACAATATGCAAAGACCTCCCTCATGAATACTAATTTGCACAATTGCAAATAAGCCCTCCTCCACCATTTTTCGGCCAAAAAAGATACAAAGGAAAATGGCCGAAACCGGAAAGCAAACTGGCAACTTCGAAAAAATAATCCCGTAATAAATTACAGGAAAACCCCGCTACTGTATATACATACCCGCATTTGTATTCCGACCGAATACAAATGCAATGAGACAAAATCTACACTGTATAATACTAGGATCCGGCTTAAACCAAAGCCCGCTAGTATTTTCCGTCCGATCATGATCCGTGCAATACCACACGTATCTGAACGTACCCTGCCATATCTCCATACGGCCTCTACAGCGTTTCACCCGAAACTTGAGCAACCGGTCTGTGGGGGACTTTAAATACTCGTCAATCCTATGGCTGTGGATTTAACCACTAGCACGTCAGAGGTATTAGCCATATGTGACGGGCTACCAGCTATTGACCAAAAGGGACGACTGTGAGCGAACTCATCCTGACACCCTACTGAGCCTGTCAGTGACAATATCCGTACAATCAGGTCCGTTCGTCTATGAGCATCGCATGGCGGGCCTAGAGGGTTGGTAAAAGTCAGACCCCCAAAAACGGTACAAGTCGTGTCGGAGTGTAGTCCAGAACACCCTGAGAGACTACTGGAATACCTACCAGTAAATCTCCTGCCTTGGTGTAATGGCTCTCCTAGACACAGCGCAACCTCACCCCCAATACCGGGAGAGACGAACCCCTGAAGATCCGCTCACAGCCTCCATGTGGCTCGGGACTGTACCCAACTAAAACCTGTTTGCACGTCTCCTTTGAGCGTGGTAGGGTAGTAATCAAAGTACAGTGGGAGCTCACATGAGATAAATGACGATCCTCAGGTCGATGAACTAACCTGTACACATGTCACCAAGGAACTGCTATCTGGCGTCAGGTATAAGACCAACTAGCATATTCCCGGCGAGTCCTGTCCGGTGTACTCATAACCCAATGAGCACCTGTATACATTTTAGGTGAACCAACTGACACCAGTGGATTGTGAGACCGGCCACCGCCCCTCGTCAGGGTCTCGACTGTATACACTAGTCTACTCTGGAGTATTGATGCCCTGTCTCGAAACTCCCACGACTAGGGACCTTTTAAGGATGTGCTTATAGACTACCAACTCTCACGTATATGATCGCCCTCATACTGCTGGCAGTCAAGCAAGAATCCTAGGGGCTCTATCAACGTGTAATAGTGACCTTTAAGGTCACCTAAAGCAGTACACGATGATAAAGGTAAACCAGATAGCATACTATCATCTTGAGTAAGACTGTTCTACTGGGATAGGTCCTCCCTCAATCATTGCAATCACGTGCCTGTGATCCAATAATTAACTCTGAGGGCACTATCTCCAACAATCTCCCACTTGCACTCAAGGCTAATTATTGCGATGTCGCATACTCACAGCCCGTGTGATACCGAACACCCAACTCCTCTACTAATCAGTCTCACAAAAACCGTTTGCGAAACTATTGCGTTCGAGGAATAGCCTCAGTGAGTGGATCCGCCCTAATGTTTCTTTCTATGTCTCCCTTAATCTCAAGTTCGCGGAGAAACTTATCTCCCGAAATGAGCAATACCTGTCTTAGAATATGTCTGGATATCTGATGGGACCTAGCTCATAAATGAACTCCAAATCCAAACTTCTTAGACTGTATCGTCAACTGAACCTAATCAGTATCCTGTGTAATGCCTCCCTCAGTATCCCCTTGGACCACCTGTCCAAAATACTACCCCTCGTCAGAAGGAAAACTATAACTCTGACAACCTCTCTGTCATCCAAGTCACCTTGGAAGCCTGGAATGATAACCGTCACCTGAATGAGGCTGACGTTATCATATCCCTAGAACATCCACTTATGTTCTAAAACTGCTTCCAACTATTTCTCCAAGATTGGATCAATATCTTATTGCATCTACTGCAAAAACAACATCTGATGTGGTACTTGACATCTCATGATTGACTCAATTGCCTGAGCAAGTGATCTGCCAATCATGTACATCCCTCTCCCTTTTAGTCTGTAAGACGCCTTTAGAGAAGGTGACTCCATCACCTGCAGGTACACTACCGTGCCAGGAGTCGTCCATTCTAAAACACCTTTAGAATGCTATCTAAGTACCCAGATTGGGACACTTCCTAAATCTAGATCTAAAGCCATAGATCTAGTAACCAGAATGTCTGATATTATATCTATATCCTTTGTGAAGAAACCACTGTGTGACAACCAAAGTATAACCGATCGTAGTATAGGAATTTCATTTCCTACTGTGTGTATGTCATCCAAATGCTAGGACATCACACTCTACTACCTTCTTAATAGATCCATCCCCTATTCTGATGAAGTCAAACCTATGACTGTCACATCAAAAATAGATGATCTATCTCCGCTATATCTGCTTTAGTCTATAAATAGACATAAGCTACTTGTCCACCATGCTTCCGCTGCTCCCACTGACTAGAACAATCCTCTGGCAGAATAATATACGCGCACACTTCTAAAGCCATTTAGAATGACGCTATACTTATCCTCCTGTCTGGTCTCATAGCCTGGAAAAACAGTAGTGTCAAGTCCCCATTTAGCTTCCGCTGCTCCCACTTACCATGAAAATCCTCTGGTAGAGTCATATAGATGTACACTTCTAAAGCTAGTTTAGAACGACGCTATACTCATCCTCCTGCCGGGTCTCACAGTCTGGAACAACAGCAATGGAAAGTCTGGGTGAATAAGAACCTCTCTGTCACCGTCCTTGAGGCTACCGGAGTACCTCTCGGGTGCCTGAGGTTACCCACCATATCTGTGGAGTGGCCAATAGAAAGTCAAACCAGATTGAATCTTTAGGCTCTTATCAAATTTTCAGTAATCGTTTGCGGTTCTGGAATCACTTCCAGTTCTACCATACTCCCACTTCTGTTTTCTGAAAAAATCCATTTTACTTAAAACTGTGGCGAGTCAAGAACAATATCACTATTGATCTTCCAGATGGTAGAAAGTCAACCCTCGTCATAGCCTGGGTCAACCCACAAACAGCCATTACAGAAACGTGCCTTGAGTTATCCGGAGTCTGGTTTTAAGCATAAGCCGGACAACTCCCCATACCTTAACATCGTTAAGATATAAACTGTTCTATATCCAATACAGAAACAGAAGCACTGATTTAATTGAATCAGATTCAAATCATGCAGCTGTCTCTAGTGCATGTCAAGTAAATGGAAAAAAGCCGATCAGCATTACTCAACTTAGGAGTACTTCCAATTATGAGTAAGCTGAAAGAGAAGCAAGTTCTCTTAATCATTACTATCAACTGAATACCATACACAAGTATCTACATCTTCGATCACCTTGAAGAATCCCGATACTTGCAATACCTGGTTCTCTACTTTATTCATATACCTATAACTTCTCAAAATTCGGACCCAATATTTCTACGAAACACCTGTCTAAAATCATAGAAGTCAAAAGTAAACCGAATATAGTACGAGAACCAACCCCTCTGTCCTGATGGACACTGGACAATATACAATACTCTGTATAAGTCTCTTGAGTCTGACAACTCAATCCTTGTGTGTCGTAGGTTGAAAACTGTACTATGGTTATGAAGAATTACACCGCTGTTTAATACTCCTTACCTAACCATCCACTGATATAGGTAAATGTCATAGACATAATTTCAAAAAGGTATATCTCACTCTATGAAAATAGACGTACAGATATATCAATTTGAAATTGGTGCATAACAGCGGATATTCAAAACCAAATATTTGCCGTCCGGCAAACAACCCAGGTGACCTCCTCAAATATCACCAATTACAACGAATTCCGATATAATGAGGATGATCACCTAATTCCCAATAACTTACTCCCACTCATCATCTGTAAAACCATACAGATGTGAGAATCATACCTGGTAAATACATACCCTGGAGCAAGTGTCTAATTAGGAAATCAGTTTTCTATTAACAGTATACAGTGAAACTGAAAAATTGAAATGTTTCGATGGGTTATCCGGGTATTCCTAGTAATGCCTCTTCCATTATCAGATTCACAACTGTAACCGTATATTTCTATGCCATCTCTCTACATCCCTTCATATGTCTTTAGTCATTACCTTCTGCACACCCCTTTAGGCCAAATGGTTTTCTTCCTTCCCTACCGTTCGGCACCAGCCTATGGTTTGGAAGAAGACTATCCAATAAGCATAGTGGGTGTACTATCCTAATCCTAGGAACACTCGCAATGCAAGAGAAGGTGAAGATAAAAGACAACCGAATAAACCTTATTCCTATTTCTCCCGAACCAGAATCCATCCCCGAACTGGAACAAGTTCCTTTCGAGTTCGTATATAACCATACGATGGAGTATCCAAATAACTGTGGATCTTCGTAGTGATACGGAGTGTTCTGGAGAAATACAAAGGTGAAATGGGAGTAGTAATGAAATACTTGGTTTGGTCGTGAATAGCAGTCACAGTTTAGTTTGCCCTCTTACAAATCCCTTTATTTGTCTTTACATAATACCTTCTGTACACCATCGTTAGGCTAATTGGTTTTCTTCATTCCCTACCGGTCGGCACCTGCCTATGGTTTGGAAGAAGACTATCCAATTTGCGTAATAGGTGTACTATCTCCTAAACCAAGGAGTACTCGCAACCTGAGAGAAGGTAAAAGGAAAAGACAACTGAATAGTCCTATTCGTTTTCTCCAGAACCGGAAACCATCCTCGAATCTGGAACAAGTTCCTTCGAGTTCGTATATAACCATACGATAGTTTTGTCCAATGGAAGTGGACGTTCGTAGTAATACGGGGTGTCCTGGAGAAAAGGGTAAAAGTAGGAGTGGCAATGAGGTTTGCAACTCTGACAATTCAAAAACCAGTGTTTAAGAAGGTTCGGTCAATTTGGTCACTGAGTCATAGTCTAGGGTCGGGTCATGGTCACTGCCAAAGAGAGAGAGAAAAGAAACACTCAGCGTACACTCTAACCTAGATCAGAATGGTTACCAATTTATCTAATCTGGAAACCTCCCACTGTACCGTCAAATTCTCCTCCAAACCTGAAAGAAGAATTAGTCGGGATCACCCGAGGAGTAAACTAACTCATCAGTGGGAATCGGGATCCAACTATCATCGCATGATAATGTGACGGACTCCGCTCACGTTATCACACTCCAGAAGGTATGCGCATATCTGGCAAGTTTCAGTTTCTTTAGAAACTCCCGATGCGATATTTGCCCCATGCTCTTATGACCTTGACTTTGGCCAACATATCATAAGTCACATGTCAAGTTCTACCCGTCATTCTCCAGGTTAATTTGAACCCACCCGTACATACCCTTAACTTTGGCCAACATGGCAATACGACTGTCCCAAACCAACGCATCTATCTATGCTGCATATGAATACCCAATAGCTACCAAACACTGTGCCTTGACTTTGGCCAACAAACACAACTTAAATACTATTGACTATCCATATGAAATGATGGAGGGCTACGAATGGTTTCTGGCGAAAAACCTTTAACGTAATGAACTTGATATCGTTGAAGGAACGGATAGCTTTTATAAAAATATAGTGACGAAAACCTTTGCTAAAGAGGTCACTCCCGGTGAAGGGATCTCGGCTCTTTCCCCGTAGAATGGGGTGCAGGATATTCCAACTGAATACCACGATGCAAAGCAAAAGTAAACGACTATAGTGAAGTTATTGCCCTGACGCAAACTTCTGTCCAAGGGGTCACTCCCGGTGAAGGGATCTCGGCCCTTGCCTCGTCAACTAAGGTGCTGGATATTCATAACCGAATACCACTGTGCAAAACAAAAGAGAGCGTCCTTGCAATAACAGCTTTTTTTGAAAAATTGTTCCAACAACATCAGAAATGGTTTGTTTAACTTGCATTGATCCGAATCAATGCATTCCCATCAATTGATCACACCACAAAGAACGAAATATAATGATGTACGTATATGCCATCCGCATTCGCCACTGGGTCCCGTCATTACCCGTTAGGTTAGTTAACTAACGACAGAGCGAGGACTGGACTAGCGCGGATGCAAAACATATATAACATCTACTAGTATATATATCAATATATAATATTCGCTCAAGGCGTGATAAAATGCAACATCACAGAAATGTAATAAGCATCACAGAAAAATATAGATATCTGGGATCCCCGGGTTTCACAGAGCCGCTACTGAAACCCGACGTTCCCTTGGTCATGTGGATAGCCTGTGCAATGAAATCCTAGACCCTTACGGGCGCGGCAAGTCACCCGCCAAAACCTGAAGCGAGGCATCCCCCTTTAGCTATGTGAATGGGCCACCCAGCACTTCACGGAATCCGGTAACTTGGGCACCCCTCCTGGGTCAACCTATACCCCCTATGAGTGCGGCGAATAGCCCGCCAATTCTAGAGTGAGGCCCCCTCCGTCTCAACGCCATGAGATGCGGGCCCGTTGCCCTCCAGAACCCGGCTACCCGTGCACCCCCTCCGTGGGGTAATCCTAGTACATAAAGTAAAATATACATACAACGGGTACATCGACCTCAACCTGGTCATGCCCCAAAAGAATAATATACAAACAGGCAGTGACGGCAGTCCACATGTCGGACGCTCGCCCCGCAATATCAAATGTACATAATACAACAAAAACTGTTCTAGCATTGCCTCCAGGCTATCCCCCACGACCAATCCGCAACATCACAGCACAACACAGAACATCATCGTGAATGTCACGTTCGCAAATCCGTCTAACCAGGCTATAGCAGTTAGACAGGATTTACCGATCAAGTGACATTCACGGTCGCAGATATAACGTAAATACTGTGAACTAATGTGTTTAAAATTTTTAGATCGATCAAAATTTACCAAATGGGCTCCAAGCATTACTGTAGCACTTAAAGAAATTCTGGGCCCAAAAATAATATTCCAAAACCCCTATTTTCAACTCAGGAGCATTCTGTAAAATTTTGGTACACTGAATAGTGAAAGTCGCGGCGGAACCGCGGCCCAAGCATGGGTTTGGCCGCGGTTCCGCGGTGGGGTAGTGGGATCACGAGACCAAATTTTTACAGAAGGCTTAGAATTCCCTGTACATCATTCTGCAATAACCTGAAAAATTTTTGGAGCCAAAAAAAATTTCGACAGAAACTGATGCACATGAAAACGCGGTTTTAGGATTTTTGTTCGATCGGAAATGTAAACACGTTAGACAAAACTAGACTAGGTTAATGGCGAGGCTCTGATACCAGTGTAAGTGCACGGCGGCGCTCCGACCGTCAATCTGAGGCCAAAATACGGAAACAAAAATTTTCTAACAACTAGAAACCGGCACCACCGCGCACTAAATACCTGGATCGGGCAATTAAACTAATTCTAGCTAACTAAAGAATGGGTAAAGAGATATACCGAGTGATCCGTGTCCTCCGGTCTTCTCGTCGTCGTCCCGATCTCCCGCGGAATCTTCGGTCTTCATCTCCTCGCCGGAAGGGCACCACATCGCCGGCTTCTTTTACGGGCTCCTACCTCTGGACCGAGGCAACTCGTGTACGAAGTTGGCGAGTCGACGTGCCCAAGATTTGCTGTAGAATATTGTAGTGCTATGTCTCATTTGGGGTTGTAGGAAGTTGCCTTTTTGAGATGGTGGAGGAATGAAGTTTTGGAGATGGAGCTAAATGGATTTTATGCAATATAAAAGAACAAAAATCCACCTCCAAAATTTTGGGACAGCCCCCATACTTGGCCGGCCTTGGCTTGTGGATGGAAAGAGAAGGAAAACAAAATGGGGGGGCTCACAACTATCAAGGAGAGAGAGAAAAAGGGTGATGATGATCAAGAATCATCACAACCAAAAATCACACTCAACCATCATAATCCATCATCATCACCATGTCAAAAGATAAACAATCATGAACCATCATGATCCTAGAAGTCAATGGAGGCTAAGTCATCATGATCCAACAATATGCAAAGACCTCCCTCATGAATGCTAATTTGCACAATTGCAAATAAGCCCTCCTCCACCATTTTTCGGCCAAAGAAAGATACAAAGGAAAATGGCCGAAACTGGAAAGCAAACTTGCAACTTCGGAAAACTGATCCCGCAATAAATTACAGGAAACCCCCGCTACTGTATATACATACCCGTATTTGTATTCTGACCGAATACAAATGCAATGAGACAAAATCTACACTGTACAATACTAGGATCCGGCTTAAACCAAAGCCCTCTAGTATTTTCCGTCCGATCATGATCCGTGCAATACCACACGTATTTGATCGAACCCTGCCATATCTCCATACGGCCTCTACAGCGTTTCGCCCGAAACTTGAGAAACTGGTCTGTGGGGAACTCTGAAGACTCGTCAATACTATGACTATGGATTTAACCACTAGCACGTCAGAGGTATTAGCCATACGTGACAGGCTACCAGCTATTGACCAAAAGGGACATCTGTGAGCGAACTCATCCTGACAGCCTACTGAGCCTGTCAGTGGCAATATCCGTACAGTCCGGTCCGTTCGTCTATGAGCATCGCATGGCGGGCCTAGGGGCTGGTAAAAGTCAAACCCCCAAAAGCGGTACAAGTCGTGTCGGAGTGTAGCCCAGAACACCCTGAGATACTACTAGAATACATACCAGTAAATCTCCTGCCTTGGCAAAGGACTTCGTGTAATGGCTTTCCTAGACACAGCGCGACCTCACCCCCAATACCGGAAGAGACGAACCCCTGAAGATCCGCTCACAGCCTCCATGTGGCTCGGGATTGTACCCAACTAAAACCTGTTTGCACGTCTCCTTTGAGCGTGGTAGGGTAGTAATCAAAGTATAGTGGGAACTCACATGAGACAAATGACGATCCTCAGGTCGATGAACTATAACCTGTACACATGTCATCAGGGAACTGCTATCTGACGTCAGGTATAAGACCAACTAGCATGTTCCCGGCGAGTCCTGTCTGGTGTACTCATAACCCAATGAGCAACTATATACATCTTAGGTAAACCGACTGACACCAGTGGCTTGTGAGACCGGCCACCGCCCCTCGTCGGGGTCTCGACTGTATACACTAGTCTATTCTGGAGTATCGATGCCCTGTCTCGAAACTCCCACGACTAGGGACCTTTTAAGGATGTGCTTATAGACTACCAACTCTCATGTATATGATCGCCCTCATACTGCTGGCAGTCAAGCAAGAATCCTAGGGGCTCTATCAACGTGTAATAGTGACCTGTAAGGTCACCTAAAGCAGTACACGATGATAAAGGTAAACCAGATAACATACTATCATCTTGAGTAAGACTGTCTTACTGGGATAGGCCATCCCTCAATCATTGCAATCACGTGCCTGTGATCCAATAATTAACTTTGAGGGCACTATCTCCAACACCCGCAAACCCACGACAACTACAACCGACGAATCCTCCATGAACCCATCTCCTCCTTCATCTTCACCTACCTCCGGCAGCCGTCCCTCGCCGTCACCACCTCAACCACCTCCTTCTATTCTTGCATCCTCACCCTTGCTTCCACCATCAACCCACCTTCCCTTCCCTCTCTTCATATCATCACCACCGACACCACCTTTGCCGACCACACAACCTGACCTCGCCGACCTCCCTCTCCTCGACCTCCCTCTCGATTCCTTTGTAAATCCCAATAAAATGAACCCCAAACCCAGAGCCTTACCCCATCTCTTCTTCTTCCTCTTCTTCTTCTCCTTTCTTTTCTCTTCCTCTTTCTTGATGTTGTTGTTCTAGTGATCGCCATCGATAACCCAGCGTCGTCATTCCCTCGCCCTTATCTCTGACCTCAGAGCAAAACCTGAACACCAGCCCCTATCCTCCTTCTTCTACTAATTTCTTCTTCTTTTCTTTCTGTTCTCGATCTTGCTCTTTCCGGTCATTACCGGAACCGTACCGCCGCAGACGATTTGGGCGACCTAAAAGACGTTCTCGTGCAATGTGGCCACTTCTTGCATTGGCCGGTTCCGTTCTGGGCACGCGTGGATGCATCGCAGCTTTTACCGACATTGTACGTTGCAGCGTATCCGCATCGCGATCCATCAAGCAAGTGAAACTTGCTACATGCTATTTAAATCACTATATATGCTATTTAAATTACTATATACCTATTTGAGTGCACGTTAAACCTGTAGTTTACATTTAATACCATAATTTCCATTTTAACATTTCGTCGTCCCGTTATATTATTTTAGATTCATAGCTCGAAACATACCAGGATGCAATTAGTTCTATTATACATAGTACCCACATTCTTATTTAAATCTTATAACAATTATTTGCATAGCTCACAGTACCCCTTTTATATTTTATACCCTGTCGGACGACCGTTTGCGTACATCTAACCTGATTTATATTCAATTGCATATTTAGATTGTTTAGTACATATTAACATGATTTTAACATCCATATTTGTTATACTGTAGTTATGTAATGTTGAAACCATCCCTTAAACGCAAAATGATAACTGTGCATTGATATACCTTAATCTGTACCTGATTGCATTTCACGTTACAAGTTCTAGCTTGTTGATTTTATTAGTACACATGCTTGTTTATTTATAATCATGTTTATGTTAGTTTGATTATGAGCACCCGTATGACATCTTATGCTTTCTGACATGACTTGTTGCACTTTCTACTTGATATGACATGGTACCGCACACTCTTGATATGACATGACACCTTTATACATTATCTGGCTTGACCTGATATACCATAGTATTACCTGTTACCTGATCTTGTGTCTAATGCCAACAAACCTGACATGTTGTCCTCACGGACCGTTCCTGTTGTCTATACAGACAAACCAGTACCTACCTGATCCTGTGTTGGCATTAGCTCCAGATTATTTGAATACATGACTTGAACACATATAACTTGGGGGTATGGGGAAATCAATGATGAAACCTGACTTGTAACTCGATAGTTGCTTGCTTATACTGATCAGTTTTAGAGGCTAGGCCAGCCTTGGGATGATGCTGCTGACATCGTTCGTCTTTACATATTTCATGTTTTAGTGCCTAGCAGCATGTCTCGGTTTCAGCCCGAGATTCTTAGACCGTGGTCCCGGGCATGCACGGGATACTATTGAGTTACATCGATGATTCATCAAATTGATTTCAAAGACTTGAGAGTAGTTAACCCACTAGACCAGTTTAGATAACTCACTACATATTACCCCACTGTCCTTACTTGTATCACGGTTATGCTCATACTTGCATGTATTGCTACCCCTGTTTATATTATTGCTTGATGTTATGACGCGCTGACGTCTGGATTTTGCATGGCCCAGATTCTCTACCTTTGTTGCAGACTGATCAGGAGTATTGCCGCTGTTAGACCGAGCGGTAAAGATCCTATTGGTAGGCAGTTTTACTTTCCAGATGTTTCATTTATTGTATCTTTTGCTTCTGCAAATTATCATTTCTTGACTCATTTATTCTGGATCATGGACATGTATTAGATCGTTTAGTTTACTTTCCTGTTCTTGATATCTGTACAGCCGTAATGTGACTGTGGAAGGATTTTTCCTATCCACAGGTAGCATGGTTGGCTATGTCACGTGCCAATCTTAGCATACTCTGGGATGCGGGGCATGACAGGTGTACTCATATCCCAATGAGCACCTGTATACATCTTAGGTGAACCAACCGACACCAATGGCTTGTGAGACCGGCCTGTAGGGTTCCTAGGCACACTAATGAGGTCTCACAAGGCATCAACCATGCCAATTTCAAATTTTTCCGGTGCCGAGAAACCATAATGCTAGATCGTTAACTAGAGATTAGGCGAAACAAGCAAGTAAACGACTTTACTGCTAAGTGAAAGAGACTACAACCTTTGTAGATCCGGTCCTCCACCTCCATAGCTCCGTGATGAAGTCCCTCCGCTGTACCCATCTGATCCCGGACTCTCGCGGTGGTTTCATCGAAGAAATGATCGGGCTAGGTCGTCGACTTCGATGCCGAAGATGATCTACATCGAGGCAGCACAAGATCAAGCTCCCACTTCACCAAGTCATGAAACTTGTGAAGAAAACACCCTATACTACTTGGCAAGTGGTAGAGGATGAAGAAATAGGAAGTGGGTTCACTTTAGAATTGGATTTCTCACTCTTTTTCTCAAGTTGCCATTGATGGTAGCAAGCTTTTCTTCATTGTTGAAGAAGAAGAAGAAGAAAGGAATTATGATAAGAATAAAAAGAATTATCTTATCATATAGCAACCATAGTTAGGTGTAAAGAATAAACTAGGGTTAGGTTTAATGGTAAGGTTTAGGATGAAGACAAAGTGGTGGACTTTCAAAGATGCTTTGAAGCTTCAAGAAGCTTCAAGCAAAGAAAGAAAAATAATGCCACCATTTCATCTTTTCCAAAATGAATAAATAAAAATAAATAGATAAGTAAATCAAAACCCTAACCATTAGGATAACCATGGTTTAATCATACACACCCAAGTTTGCATGTATCATCAAACATGATACAATCTTGTGCACAAAAGTATATCACATATACAACTTGTGCACTTCAAGTGAGAAAATCCATTTAATGTGAACCAATACTAGTTAATGCTAAGTAATATATCAAATATATAATTATACATTAAATCATTAAATCAACACATGATTTAATGATCCGGTCATATCGCATATAACCGACTAGTATCAAGTGTATCCATGTATCGAATCAACACTTGATTCGGTAACCCGGCTATATCACATATAACCTGCCGATGATACAGATCGCGAGAATAGAATACGGTATCACATACACGCATTATTCTCGGTCCCGTACATATCTCATATGCGCTCCTATTTCGTTTCGCTTGAGCCAGGAAACCTCTGTGTAGGACTCTAAAGACTCGTCAATACGCCGGCAGCAGGTGATGATCATATCAAACACCCACAAGCCGCAAGCGGTCTGCTAAACGTAACGGCCACCCGGGTATTGAGCGATCAGAAGATCGACGAGCAAGCCCGCTCACACTCCTGTGAATCCAACCAGTAACACTTACCGTACAGTCCGGTCTGATCGTCTGATATGTCGCATATCTTGCCTAGGGGTGGTAAATGTCAGACCCCAATAGCTCAATAAGTCGTGTCGATATGAGGTCTATAACAATTCAAGAAACTACTGGTAACACTTACCAGTAAATCTCAGCAACCCTGGCCAGGGATTTCCGGTTATAGCCAATCGAACACAGCGCAACATCA
Source organism: Agapanthus africanus (assembly GCA_030015575.1). Lineage (NCBI taxonomy): Eukaryota > Viridiplantae > Streptophyta > Magnoliopsida > Asparagales > Amaryllidaceae > Agapanthus > Agapanthus africanus. The sequence goes on along the minus strand of JASDDO010000016.1, from coordinate 303,382,060 downwards.
ACTCCCTATACCGGAAGAGACGAATCCCCTCCTATCGCTCATTGCCTCCATGTGATTCGGGACTGTACCCAAAAAGCACCATTTTGCACGCCCTCTTAGACGTGGTAAGGTGGAAATCAAAGCACAGTGGGAATCACACAAGACTCTATGACAATCTCGGGTCTACAGACAAACCTGTACCAGTGTCACCAGATAACTGCCATCTGACGTAAGGTATAATACCATCTGGAAGTTCTCGGCGAGTCCGTCCAGTGTACCCAGCCTACACTGAGCACCCGTATATCATCTCTGATGTCAAACACCAATGGATATGGGATCATCCATCTCCCATCTGTATGGGTCGAGAAGGTATACGCTAGTCTACTCTGGCATATCGATGCCCCTTCTCGATATACCCACGACTAGGGACCTTGAAGGATGTACTTATGGACTACCATGTCCCCACTAGTATGATCCGCATCATAGTCCAGGTAATCAAGTACACATCCTAAGGGCTTTACCAACATGTAACAGAGAGACAATCAGTGTACACGTTAAGGTAAAGAGCAACCAGATAGCATACTATCTTGTCGAGCAAGAAAGTCCTCCCTATATATGTCCAAGCATCCACTACAATATACATCCTATGTATAGTAATGGCCTCTAGGGCATACATATAACTAACAATCTCCCACTTGCACTAGGGCCATCTGTAGCAGTGGTCGCAGTATCTCATACTCAACCATCCCATAAAAGTCTCTCTCTGGGAAAAGGCCTTTGTGAGTGGATCCGCCGTGTTGTCCTCCGAGTCTGCTCTCCAAACCTCGATCTCCTTGGAGATCAACCATCTCCATAATCAGGTGATACTGCCTTAGAATATGTCTGGATTACTGATGGGACGGACGTTCCTTGGCATATGCTACAACTCCATTGTCGCACAATGGGAGGAACTCAGTTCATCTCATGAACTAATATACACCCAGATAGCCTTTTTGGTAGCATCTTAATTAGCGATGTATCCAGCCTTAATCGTCTAGTATGTCACGATATCTAGCTTGGAACTCTTCCAACATACCATCCCTTTACTGAGGGTAAAGACAATGCCTGTGACTGACATTCAATCGTCCTTATCACCCTGGAACCCTTCCAGCGATTCTCCCCAGGATCGATTGATACCATCTCACTACATCTAATGAGTATCCTAACATCCAATTACATCTATCTCATAGATGAAAACACAGGATTTAGGAGGTATCACTTTGACCCTATATGGAGAATCTTTGTGATAACCGGAGATTGATCGAGCGTAGCATAGGAAACTACTTCCCTATCAAGAGTATGTCATCCACGTACTCTACGAGGATCACCACCATACTCCCTACTACCTTTTTGTATATACAAGGTTCATCTACCATTTTGATGATGTCAAACTTTTTGACTAACTCATCAAAACAGATGTTCCAACTCCGCGATGCCTGTATCATCACATAAAACATCTTGCACACGTTTCCGCTGCTCCCACTGTCTACGAAGCCCTCTGACTTTGTACTTATAGACTTTCTCTTCTAAAATATCATTTAGAAAAGCAGTCATGACACCCAATCACCAGATATCGTAGTCATGGTATATAGCCGTGGCAAGTAGGATCTGGATGGACTTAAGCATAGCTCCTTAGAAAAGGTTTCAACATAATCCATACCTGGTCAATGATGCAAACCTTTAACAAGTCTAGCTTTGAAAGTCTCAACTTTTAATGTACACCAAGTAATCTTCTCAAGATATACTTGCTCCTGATGGGGATTTAACCCTTCAGATATAGCAACCAAAGTCCATACTTTGTTGGTGTATAAGGATTCCATCTCAAATCGCTAAGCATCCAGCCATTCTTACAGAGTCCTACTCCTGATGGCCAGCTCGAAACTAGTTGGGTCATCATCTCATGATGCAATCCTCGCTCCCACTGTCATAGAGAAACCGAAGTATCTCTCTGGTGGGTGAGGAACCCTACTAGATCGGCGGAGAGGCTGAGGTTCGTTGGAATCTACTGAATCCTTTGGTTCTACCAAATCATCTGCTGTTATTTGTATAGCTGGAACCATTCCAGTTCTACATAACAGACCTTGCCTCGAGCTTGTCCGGATTATGCTTTTAGACATAGCCCGGACAACCCCAAATCTTAACCAAGTTAAGATATGGGCTCTTCCCTTTCCATATCACATAGGAAGTGGTAGGCAACTGTTTTGATTTAAACCCTATTCAATAGGTATGCAGCTTCTCAAGCGCATAACTCCCAAAAGGAAATAGGAAACTCAGTAGTACTCATCATAGAGCACACCATATCACATAGGGTGCTATCTGCTTCGCCCCGATACACCGACGTGCTGTGGTGTATGCGGAGGAATAATGCTGAGAGAGAATCTCATTCTCCTTTAGAATAGTCCAGGAATTCCGTGCTCAAATATTCTCCTCCTCGATCACATCAAAGGACATAATACTTATACCCGTATTTTGGTTCTCTACTTCTAGCTTATATTCTGTGAATATCTCAAAAGGTTCGGACTTGTGTTTCAACAGGAACATATGTCTGAATCTCGAGAGATCATCAAAGAATGTAATGAAGTATAAAGAACCGGTCCTGGCATATGCAGACAGGGGACCTTACATACATCATCATGTATTAGTTCTAAGAGTTTACTAACTCTTTCTCTGTTTCCAATAAACAGAGCTATGGTCATCTAATCTTTATGACATGACAGGAAAGTTTCATAAGATGTAAATTCAAACTAATTTAAATATGCATCTAAATGTAACTTCAGTCAGTCGGGTCGCATTGATATGATCTAGTCTATAATACCTCAAGAAGGATTCGTTCATTTCTGAACTCTTCTTCTTGTGTGTGTTCTATATACTAGGAACTGTAATTCGATTTAGAACATCAATGCTTTTAGATAACGTGCCTGAACCGATCAACTTTTGATATAGGAAATGTTCAAAACATTATCCAACAATACAAAATTATATCCTTTCTTTACTAAATAAAGAGATTGATATGATTTTGTATATCAGGTACGGTATCTAATAGCATTTGTTCAGAATCAATGTACAGGTAATACAGGGTGACAATGACCAACAGACTTGGCTGCAACACTTGCCCCGTTTTCTATCTCATGAAACTTATCACCCGTTCTCAGTTCTTTACTTATCTGTAGCCCATGTAACAAATTACATATGCGGGATCCTGATCCGGTATCTCATATCCAGGACGTAAAGAATACTGAGAAACAGTTCTGTATAATGAACACACCCGAAGATGATGCATCAGCATGCACTCTCTTCGTTTGGACGGCACGGGAATTCTTGTAATCCCCTATTTCCTGCTCTGTCTTACAACAATTATAAGTTGGAGCGGGACCAACGTTCCCCAGCTCAGTATAACAAGCGGGTTCGGTCAATATTCGTATTATTATCTTGATTAAGGCGTGATATGGTCACCACCAGGAGAGAGAGAGAAGAAAACACTCAGCGTGCGCTCTTGCAAGATCAGATTGGTTATTATTTTATCTAATCAGGATGGCTCCCACTGTTTTTATCAAATCTTCCTTCAAACCTTAAAAGGAAAGACTAGCCGGGATTAATTACACACTACAAGTTCGCCAATTTTTCAGCCAGGCCAGTGTCGGTACTTTGAGGGAGGTCCCCCGTGCTTTCGCACGAACCTAATTAATGTAAACCTCGTTTTTCCAGAGACGTAACCCTGTTGACATCTTTCTAGACACCTACTTGATCGGCTAATTGTAATGTGTAAAACTCTCCCAGGAGTAACTCTTACTCGCAATGGGTATCGGGATCCAACTATCTCATAGAAGGTATGCAATCTCATTGCAAATTTCAACACTTGAAATTCCCGATAATATTTTGCCCCAAGCATGCTATGACCTTGACGCATGCCAAACAACCCATAGTCCACTAGTCAAGTTCAACCCGTACATTTCTTGATTGAATTAAACCCACCCGCACGACCCTTGACGCATGCCAAACAACGCCGTGCGAATACCCTAATCCAATCGCATCGTATGCAAGCAGATAAGCACTAGTTAGCTACCGTACACTACGCCTTGACGCATGCCAAATTACCGCAGCACGAATACTAAATAGTACTTATCTGAAATGACGGAGGGCTACGACAGGTTTTTCTGAAAACCTATTGCTTAATGAACTTGATATCACTGTAGAATCAAATGATTTTTGAAATGGAGTGTTTTTGAGGCTTTTCTAGTTTCTAAAGGGGTCACTCCCGGTGAAGGGATCGTCGGCCCTTTCCTCGTCGAATGAGGTGCGGGATATGTCATATATATCACTGTGCAAAGAAAAAACTATAGAAGCAATCAAAAGACAAACCGAGAGTTGTAGCATCTGCCAGTTATTGCTAAAGGAGTCACTCCCGGTGAAGGGATCTCGGTCCTTTCCTCATCGAATAAGGTGCAGGATATATCACATATACCACAGTGCAAAGCAAGAACTGTAGCTACCTATTTTATTTTTAAAATTCTATTCCACAACATCTTAGGTTTCTTTTATTTTCATTAATCATATTAATGAAGTCCCATCATTTAAGTACCAAAACATCACAGATAAATATAACGTACGCTTATGCCATCTGCATTCGCCTCGATGTCCCGTCTGCACCGTTAGGTTAGGTGACTAATGCCAGAGCGAGGCAGGGCTAGCGCGGGTGTAAAACATAAGCAACGTCTATATAATATATCATATATACTATATGCTATATCTATCTGAACATATCACATGATCACATCATAGATATCGCAGCAGAAGAAACATATGAAATATTGGATATACTAGGACGTCCGTGTTTTCAATACGAGCCAGTATAAAACACGGATTCCACAGTCGCGATGAATAGCCAAACCTACACCCCTAGACCCCTACGAGAGCGGCAAGCAACCCTACCAATTCTAGGGTTAGGAGACCCGGACTCGACTCCTCGAGTTGGTCTCCCACTGGACCCTAGAACCCGGTTACTTGTGCTCCCCTCCTTGGGTCTATCCTACTGCGGAAAAGTAAATAATATATAAATGGTGACAGCTTCCGCAACCTGGAAGTGCCCCAATAAAAGAATATTACATACAAGTTTTTACATGAATGAAAATGAAAAACACGCATCTCACATAAAAACCCCCGGCTATTCAAACACAACGATCCAATATAACATATCCAGCAACACATAACATCACATGTCATCAACGTAAGTAAGTATGCATACACCGATTGTCGTCGACGTATAGCAACGACAATCGGCAATACCACTACATACTACACTTACGGTCACAGAAAAGAAAGTGTAAAACTGCAACAGTTGGAATCCGCAACCACTTTAGACATCACATGCCTAATCAAATGAATTCCTTAGTCATCGCATGCTTAACAATTATAAACCCCTCATTTTAGTCTCATTATCGAAAACTCTTTTCAATATCAAGTCGGGTAATTCAACAAGATTCCCGACATCCTGATCGAATGCTCGTCGCAAACTTTATTAGGCGGCCGCACCCCCGACACCGTCGACGAAGTGCACCAAGGAGGAACACCGCTGCCACGAGCACCCGAACGGATGCTTTCGGCGACGGGGTTCTCCTACAGTCACTTGGTCGGGGCTATGGGGTGTAGCAGTCTATTAAGTTTACCCGGCAAGTATCCGCGTACGCTACGTGATTGCGACGGACTTTTGATCACATCAAAATTTTGTGGCAACCGATCAAGTGAGACAAAACTGTTATGTTTATAACATTCATTCAGTTATCTCATAACTACTTATGAATTCCAAATGTTGTATCCCATTTCGGATAAATAGAAAATGTTAAACTTTCCGATCGAACAATCGAACACTCAAGTTTTCCCGATACAGCTCAACACATGAAATAAGTTTAAAAACATTCAGTTCATGCATCAGTACCAACGGTCCAGCCGTAGAAGGGTCAAGCCAACGTCTCACATGTGGCACGCCGTACTGCCCCAAACCCGAAGATTCAAAGGGCAGTTCAAGACGGTCACATAATCGAGTTAAGGTTTGTTGTCTTCTAGAGGGACCATCGCGTTACTTGCACTACTTAGAATGTTCTTAAACTACGGAAAGATCCAACACTTGGAAATTTCCCGGCAGGGGAAAAAGTGGGTATTTATATCCGGTCGAACTTTTTAACAGTTTCTAAAATATCCGGAAAAACTTAAACGAAGATAAATTATCCGATCGAATCAACGAGTCTCCAACCCTTAGAAAACTCAAAACTTGAGTGGAATTAAAATATTCACAGAAAACATTAACAAGAAAGGACCTAAGAATAATTACATGAAATTTAAGGGACTAAGTCATAATTTTGGCCGCGGAAACGCCGCAAAACCCCTGGTTTGGCCGCGGTTCCGCGGTCGAATTGTTGAATTAGGGGTCCGTACTTCACAGTAATTCTTAGTTTTTCCTGCATAATTTTCTGAGAATTTTTAATTTGGAAAAATCCACAGTTTGTAAAAATGTACAGAGAAGGGTATAATCGGGGAATTCCGGGATCGATCGGAGTTCTAACTTCGTCTACACTTCGCCTAAAGCTCTAGCTAGGCTCTAATACAACTGTAGGGTTCCTAGACACACTAATGAGGTCTCACAAGGCATCAACCATGCCAATTTCAAATTTTTCCGGTGCCGAGAAACCCTAATGCTAGATCGTTAACTAGAGATTAGGCGAAACAAGAAAGTAAACGACTTTACTGCTAAGTGAAAGAGACTACAACCTTTGTAGATCCGGTCCTCCACATCCATAGCTCCGTGATGAAGTCCCTCCACTGTACGCATCGGATCCCGGACTCTCGCGGTGGTTTCATCGAAGAAATGATCGGGCTAGGTCGTCGACTTCGATGCCGAAGATGATCTACGTCGAGGCAACACAAGATCAAGCTCCCACTTCACCAAGTCATAAAACTTGTGAAGAAAACACCCTATACTACTTTGCAAGTGGTAGAGGATGAAGAAATAGGAAGTGGGTTCAGTTTAGAATTGGATTTCTCACCCTTTTCTCAAGTTGCCATTGATTGTAACAAGCTTTTCTTCATTGTTGAAGAAGAAGAAGAAGAAAGGAATTATGATAAGAATAAAAAGAATTATCTTATCATATAGCAACCATATTTAGGTGTAGAGAATAAACTAGGGTTAGGTTTAATGGTTAGGTTTAGGATGAAGACAAAGTGGTGGACTTTCAAAGATGCTTTGAAGCTTCAAGAAGCTTCAAGAAAAGAAAGAAAAATAATGCCACCATTTCATCTTTTCCAAAATGAATAAATAAAAATAAATAGATAAGTAAATCAAAACCCTAACCATTAAGATAACCATGGTTTAATCATACACACCCAAGTTTGCATGTATCATCAAACATGATACAATCTTGTGCACAAAAGTATATCACATATACAACTTGTGCACTTCAAGTAAGAAAATCCATTTAATGTGAACCAATACTAGTTAATGCTAAGTAATATATCAAATATATAATTATACATTAAATCATTAAATCAACACATGATTTAATGATCCGGTCATATCGCATATAACCGACTAGTATCAAGTGTATCCATGTATCGAATCAACACTTGATTCGGTAACCCGGCTATATCACATATAACCTGCCGATGATACAAATAGCGAGAATAGAATATGGTATCACATAAACGCATTATTCTCGGTCCCGCACATATCTCATATGCTCTCCTATTTCGTTTCGCTTGAGCCAGAAAACCTCTGTGTAGGACTCTAAAGACTCGTCAATACGCCGGCAGCAGGTGATGATCATATCAAACACCAACAAGCCGCAAGCGGTCTTCTAAACGTAACGGCCACCCGGGTATTGAGCGATCAGAAGATCGACAAGCAAGCCCGCTCACACTCCTGTGAATCCAACCAGTAACACTTACCGTACAGTCCGGTCTGATCGTCTGATATGTCACATATCTCGCCTAGGGGTGGTAAATGTCAGACCCCAATAGCTCGATAAGTCGTGTCGATATGAGGTCTATAACAGTTCGAGAAACTACTGGTAACACTTACCAGTAAATCTCAGCAACCCTGGCCAGGGATTTCTGGTTATAGCCAATCGAACACAGCGCAACATCAACTCCCTATACCGGGAGAGACGAATCCCCTCCTATCGCTCATTGCCTCCATGTGATTCGGGACTGTACCCAAAAACCACCGTTTTGCATGCCCACTTGGACGTGGTAAGGTGGAAATCAAAGCACAGTGGGAATCACACAAGACTCTATGACGATCTCGGGTCTACAGACTAACCTGTACCAGTGTCACCAGAGAACTGCCATCTGACGTGAGGTATAATACCATCTGGGAGTTCTCGGCGAGCCCGTCCAGTGTACCCAGCCTCCACTGAGCACCCGTATATCATCTCTGATGTCAAACACCAATGGATATGGGATCATGCATCGCCCATCTGTATGGGTCGAGAAGGTATACACTAGTCTACTCTGGCATATCGATGCCCCTTCTCGATATACCCACGACTAGGGACCTTGAAGGATGTACTTATGGACTACCATGTCCCCACTAGTATGATCCGCATCATAGTCCAGGTAATCAAGTCACATCCTAAGGGCTTTACCAACATGTAACAGAGAGACAATCAGTGTACACGTTAAGGTAAAGAGAACCGGATAGCATACTATCATGTCGAGCAAGAAAGTCCTCCCTATATATGTCCAAGCATCCACTACAATATACATCCTATGTATAGTAATGGCCTCTAGGGCATACATATAACTAACACGGCCACCGCCCCTCGTCGGGGTCTCGACTGTATACACTAGTCTACTAATGGAGTATCGATGCCCAGTCTCGAAAACTCCCACGATTAGGGACTACTTTAAGGATGTGCTTATAGACTACCCAACTCTCACGTAAATGATCGCCATCATACTGCTGGTAGTCAAGCAAGAATCCTAAGGACTACATCAACATGTATAGTGATCTGCAAGGTCGCCTAAAGCATGTACACGATGATACAGATAAACCAGATAGCATACTATCATCTTGAGTAAGACTGTCCTACGAGTATAGGTCCTCCCTCAATCATTGCAATCACGTGCCTGTGATCCAATAATTGACTCTGAAGGCACTATATCCAACAATCTCCCACTTGCACTCAAGGCTAATTATTGCGATGTCGCATACTCACAGCCCGTGTGATACCGAACACCCAACTCCTTTACTAATCTGTCTCACAAAGCCCGTTTGCGAAACTACTGCGTTCGAGGAATAGCCTCAGTGAGTGGATCCGCCCTAATGTTTCTTTCTATGTCTCTCTTTATCTCAAGTTCTCGGAGAAAGCCATCTCCCGAAATAAGAAATACCTGTCTTAGAATATGTCTGGATATTTGATGGGGCCTAGTTCATAAATGAACTCCAAGTCCAAACTTCTTAGATTGTATCGTAAACTGAATTTAATCAGTATCATGCGCCATGCCTCCCTCAGTATCCGCTAGGACCACCTGTCCAAACTACTGTCCCTCGTCATAAGGAAAACTATAACTCTGACACTCACTCTGTCTTCCAGGTCACCTTGGAAGCCTGGAATGATAATTGTCTCCTAAAAGAGCCTATTGTTATCATATCCCTAGAGCATCCACTTATGTTCTAAAACTGCTTCCGAACGTTTCTCCAGGATAGGATTAATATCAACTTATTGCATCTAGTGCAAAAAATAACGTCTGGTGTAGTACTTGACATCTCATGATTGGCCCAATTGCCTAAGCAAGTGATGTGTCTATCATGCAATCCCTCTCCCCTTTAGTCTGTAAGACACCTTCAGAGAGGGTGACTCCATCACCTGTGAAGGGCCGGCCTAGCACCCCATCAAGGGTTCGGTGGCATCACACATGCCATAATCAAAATTTCGGAGGTGCTAAGCTAGCCCGGCGAGAATCGAAACTAGAAGTTTTAGGGATTCATACAACTAAGCATCACATGCAATTGTAAAACTATCACTAAGAAGAAAGATTACAACCTTTGTAGATCTCCCTCGGTGACTCCTTGGCACTATGAGAGTTTGGAACGGATCGATAGAAGCCTTCCTTGTCCACGATGATCCACCTGAAGTCCCTTTGCCCAAAGCTCCTTACCTTACTTGTTTCGCAAACGAAGTAGAGTAAACACCCTACACAAATCGGCTAGATGTGTGTAGTATGATGATGTGGTTTATGTTCTTCAATTGAAATCCTTTCTTTTGTCAATCTTCACTCAAGAGAGAAATCAAGAGAGGAAGAAGAAGATAATGGTGGCTTGAGCTTTCTATCATATCACATATGATAACTTGTATTATTAACACCCTTGCACTCAATTTTTTTCCTTGTTGTGTGCATTTTGTTTCATATCACATATGAAGCTATTTATAGTGATAAGAAAGGAATAATCACCATTATTCCATTACCACCATAATTGTGAGTGGAAATTCTTTTCCTAAAGAATTAAGCATGGGTGGAAATTCTTTTCATTAAGTTAAGTAAAGCTTACCCACTAAGGAATAAAGGAGCATGAGTGGATATTCTTTACATTAACTTAAAATGATAAATACAAATTAAAAGCTTCAATATAAGTCTTATATTGCCATCATTCTTGTATCAACAACCATGATACTATGTATGCATGTATGTGTCCATGCACATCATCATGTGCATACATGCATGCATACAAAAGGATTTACTTAAAGGATTAATCTAAATGTTATTAGTTAAATCAACACTTGATTTAGCAAACCGGTCATATCTCATACGATCCGTCAAATAGAAAATGCCCGGTTAATATACGTTATCACATAACCGTATTTAATCGGGTCCCGCGCATATCTCATATGCACACCACATCTTTTTGCCTGAGCCAGGAAACTTCATTATGGGACTCTAAGACTCGTCAATACGCCAGCAGTAGATGATGATCATATCAAACATCTACAAGCCGCAAGAGGTCAGCTAAACATAATGGCCACCCGGGTATTGAAGCGATCAGAAGAAAACCAGCGAAGCTGTAAAAACTCCCGTCGAGCCAACTGGCAACACTTACCGTACAGTCCGGTCTCTTCGTCAGATATGCTGCATATCAAGTCTAGGGATGGTATCGTCGACCCCAGTAACTCAATAAGTCATGCTGGTGTATGGCTCATAACAGATCGAGAAACTACTGATAACTCTTATCAGTAAATCTCAGCAGCCCTGGCCAGGGACTTCATGTTATAGCCAATCGAGCATAGCACAACATCAACCCCCAATACCGGGAGAGACGAAACCCCTCCTATCGCTCATTGCCTCCTTGCGCCCCGGGACTGTACCCAAAGACCACCTGTTTGCACGACTCAGTAGAGCCGTGGTAGGGTAGAGATCAAAGTATAGTGGGAGGACACACAAGACTCTATGACGATCTCGGGTCTACAGACTAACCTGTACCAGTGTTCCTTGAGAACTGCTATCCGACGATAGATATAATACCACATAGGAGTTCTCGGCGAGTCCGTTCAGTGTACCCAGTCTCCACTGAGCACCCGCATACAATCTTTGGTGTCTCCTCACCAGATGGATATGGGATCATCCATCGCCCATCATATGGGACAAGAATAGTATACGCTAGTCTACTCTGGAATATCGATGCCCTGTCTCGATACACCCTCGATTAGGAACAGTTCAAGGATATGCTTATAGACTACATGTGCCCCACTAGTATGATCCGCATCATAATCACAGTAGTCAAGCAAATATCCTTTGGGCTTTAGCAACATGTGTAAAAGATCAAATCTACATGTACAGATAAAGTAAACCAGATAGCGTACTATCATGTTGAGCAAGAAATTCATCTATCTCCATAGATAATATGTCCAAGTTTCCACTATCCATATAATGGCCTTTAGGGCATACAAATTACTAACAATCTCCCACTTGCACTAAGGCCAGTTATTGGCGTATCTCATACCCAACATTTCAAACAGTCGCTCATGCTGAGGCTGTGGAAGTGCCTTGGTGAATGGATCCGCTGTGTTATCCTTTGTATCTACTCTCCGAATCTCGATCTCCTGGCGATCTACTATCTCCCGGATCAGATGATATCTCCTTAGGATGTGTCTGGATTTCTGATGGGACCTTGGTTCTTTTGCTAATGCTATAGCTCCATTATTATCACAATACAATGGTATTGGATCAACAATGGTTGGAACTACTCCTAGTTCCGCAATGAACTTCTTCATCCAGACGGCTTCCTTAGCAGCATCACTTGCAGCAATATACTCAGCTTCCATCGTGGAGTCTGCAACGGTGTCCTGTTTGGAACTCTTCCAACTAACCGCTCCTCCATTTAGGGTAAATACAAACCCTGAGATTGATTTACTGTCATCCTTGTCACTTTGGAAGCTTGAATCGGTAAAGGCCTCCATCTGGAGATCCCCATTACCATACACCAAGAACAATTCTTTAGTCCTTCGCAAGTACTTAAGAATGTTCTTCACTGCTATCCAATGTTTCTCCCCTGGGTTGGATTGATACCTGCTTACTACAGCCAGTGCATAAGCCACATCAGGGCGAGTACACAACATCGCATACATTATAGATCCTACAGCTGAAGCGTAGGGTATAACGCTCATGCGAGCTCTCTCTTCATCAGTCTTCGGACAGAAGTCCTTGGAGAGAGTGATTCCATGACTAGCAGGCAAGGCACCACGCTTGGAATCTTCCATACTAAACCTCTTTAGAATGGTGTCTATGTACTTTGATTGGGACAGTCCCAATAACCTCTTAGATCTATCTCTATAGATCCTAATGCCCAAAATGCGCGAGGCATCACCCAGGTCCTTCATGGAGAACCTTTGTGATAAGAATAGTTTGACCGATTGTAGCATAGGAACATCATTTCCTATCAGGAGAATGTCATCAACGTACAATACGAGGAATGTGACAGTACTCCCTACAATCTTCTTATAAATACATGGTTCATCTTCATTTCTGACAAAATCAAACTCTTTGATAGTATCATCAAAGCAGATGTTCCAGCTCCTTGAGGCCTGCTTTAATCCATAAATGGATTTAAGCAATCTACATACTTTCCCGCTGCTCCCACTATTAATGAAGCCCTCTGGCTGATCCATAAAAACACATTCTTCTAAATCACCATTTAGAAATGCTGTTTTCACGTCCATCTGCCATATTTCATAATCATAGTGAGCAGCAATAGCAAGTAGGATCCTAATGGATTTAAGCATTGCTACCGGAGAGAAAGTTTCATCATAGTCCAAGCCTGGTCTTTGACGAAAACCTTTCGCTACAAGCCTTGCTTTATAGGTCTCCACCTGTCCATCTACACCAATCTTTCTCTTAAAGATCCATTTGCACCCAACGGGTTTTATCCCAGGAGGCGCAACGTCCAAAGTCCATACTTTGTTGGTGTACATTGACTCCATTTCGGATCTCATTGCTTCCAGCCATTTCACCGAGTCACCACTCATGATAGCTTGCTGAAAACTAGTAGGGTCATCATCATCCATGATGCAATCTTCTCTATCACCATCTATGAGAAACCCATAGTATCTTTCTGGTGGGTGAGAAGTTCTACTAGACCTCCTGAGCGGCTGAGGTTCTTGAAGTTCTACCGCAACATCAGTTTCAACCAATTCCTCCTGAGTAATTTGTGTCTCTAGAACCTCTTCTAGTTCTACCATATTGCCATTAGTACTTTCCGTAAAGAACTCATTTTCCAAAAATATGGCATGCTGAGCAACAAACACCTTTTGTTTCTCTTTGTGGTAGAATAGATATCCATACGAATGTTTTGGATACCCCACAAATTTACACATGACCGATCGTGTCTCGAGTTTGTCTGGATTCTGCTTTTTAACAAAAGCTGGACAACCCCAAATCCTAAACCTTTTAAGAGATGGTCTCTTTCCATTCCACATCTCATATGGAGTGGTAGACACGGTCTTGGTTGGCACCCTGTTCAATAGATACATTGCTGTCTCCAATGCATGTCCCCAAAAGGAAAGCGGTAACTCAGCATCACACATCATGGATCGTACCATATCCAATAGGGTACGATTCCTCCGTTCTGACACACCATTGTGCTGTGGTGTGTAAGGAGGAGTGAGCTGAGAGAGAATCCCATTCTCTTTTAAGAAGTCTAGAAACTCTGTACTTAAATACTCTCCACCTCGATCCGATCGAAGTTTCTTGATGCTCAAGCCTGTTTGCTTCTCTACTTCAAGTTTATACTCCTTGAATTTCTCAAAAGCTTCAGATTTGTGCTTTATCAAAAACACGTGTCCGAATCTTGAGAAATCATCCGTAAAAGTGATGAAGTATGAAAAACAACCTCTTGCAAGTGTAGACATTGGTCCGCATACATCACTATGTATGAGGCTTAAGAGTTCACCAGCTCTCTCTCCGTGTCCACTAAACGGAGTTTTGGTCATTTTACCTTTGATACAAGACTGGCAAGTCGCATAAGATTTATATTCAAACGGATTTAAATATCCATCTTTATGTAGCTTGTTTAGTCTTGTTTCATTAATATGACCAAGTCTACAATGCCAAAGAAAAGCTTCATTTATATCTGAAAACTTTCTTTTACTAGTATGTTGTATATTGAAAACTGTGTGTTGGTTCAGGATGTAAATACCGTTATTTAATGTACCATGCCCAATCAACTCTTGATTCAGGTTAATGTTCATAACATTATTTTGCAATATAAAATGATATCCTTTATTGTCCAACAAAGAAACGGATATTATGTTACACAGCATACTTGGTACAAAATAACACGGGTTCAAAACCAAAATACTTCCTGAAGGCAACCCTAGATGATACTCTCCCACGGATACAGCATGTATATTGGAACCATTTCCAACCCGCAGAGTATGATCTCCAATTTTTAAAACTCTACTATTTCTCAATCCCTGCATACAATTGCAGATGTGAGAACCAGAACCGGTATCCAATACCCATGATGCAGAGTTTAAAGAAAAACAGTTTTCAGTTACAAACACACCTGAAGTGGAAGCATCAGCATGCTTCTTCTTCTTGAGATCAGCAAGATATTCTGCACAGTTGCGTTTCCAATGTCCTGACTTTTTACAGTAAAAACATTCTCCTTTTCTGCTTCCCACAGCCCCGACTTTGTCTTTCCCCTTCGCCTTTCTAACTCCACCTTTCTGTTTGATGGACTTCTTCTTCTTCTTTCCCTTGGCCTTAGCTTTTGGGAATGAAGAGGAAGATGGCCCAGCAAACAGAGCGGGAGTCCTTGCCGTTTTCAACGTGTTCTCTGCACTTCTCAACATATTGAGAAGTTCAGGCAATGATTTCTCCAAACCATTCATATTGAAATTTACTATGAACGGAGCAAAGGCAGGGGGGAGAGACTGTAGAACAATATCCGTATATTGCTCATTATCCATAGTCCATCCCAGTCCCTCAAGTTCTTCAATAAGACCAATCATTTTCAAAACATGGTCTCCAACTGATGCACCAGCGGCCATCCGCATCTGAAACAGCTTTCTAGATGCCTCGTATCTCAAGGTACGAGATTGCTCTTCATACAACTCCTTTGTGTGAAGAAAGATGGATTGCACATCCATATTCTCATGTTGCTTCTGATGGACATTGTCCATAGAAGCGAGCGCGAGGCACTTGGCCGTGTTGCAGTCATTTTCCCAAGTTTTTCGGATCTCCCTATCCGCGACAGATGATTCAGGTCCTGGGACGGGTGGGGCTTCAGTATTGAGGACATATGATACCTTATCATATGAAAGTGCAATGTTCAAGTTCCTCAACCATTCTTTATAATTTGGTCCTGTAAGTTTATTTTTCTCAAGTAGAAGCTTAAGTCCTGACATCTGTAACTGCCATTCGGAGAGAGAAAAGGATACACTTAGCGAAATGCTCTTTCAAAGAATTAGATTGGTTATTATTTTATCTAATCAATGTCTCCCACTGCTTTTAATCAAATTTTCTTTCAAAACCTGAAAAGAAAACTAGCCAGGAATAATTATCCTGGAAGTAACATTTACTCACAGTGAGATCGAGATCCAACTATCATATAGATGTTATGCAATCTCATTGCAAATTTCAACTCTTGAAATTCCCGATATGGTTTTTACCCCTAGTCACTTATGACCTTGGCTATGGTCAACATATCATAAGTACTAGTCAAATTCTACCTGTCATTTCGTGATTAATTAGACCCACCCATATGACCCTTGACTATGATCAACATAATCACATGAATGTCCTAACTAATCGCATCATATGCTTTGTAGGAAGACATCACTTAGCTACCGTACACTACGCCTTGACTATAATCAACATACGCAGCACGAATACTAAGTACTCTGCTTCCTAAAATGACGGAGGGTTGCGGATGGTTTTTAAGAAAACCTTTAACGCTTTGAACTTGATTTCGTTGTAGAATCAAACGGTTAAGAAAAGGAGTGGCTTAAGCTCCGCATCTTCTTGAAACTTGCATTTTTCATAAAAAGCCGAGTTTGTTTCAAATCCGATTCTACAACATCATTAGGTTTCTTTTCTTTACATTAATCTCATTAATGTGATCCCATCATTTAAGTTCCTAAGCCATCACAGAATAGAACGTATACTTATACCATCCGCATTCGCCACAGTGTCCCGTTATGCACCGTTAGGTTACTTAATTAACGGCATAGCGGGGCGGGACTAGCGCGGGTGTAAAATATAAGCAACGTTTATTATATATCATATATATAATAATAATCCATTCGTCTCAGATACTAAGTAATCACATTACAGAATATCAACAGCAGAAGCATATAAAAGGATATCTAGGGTGTCCGTATTTTGTATCGAGCCAACAATAGAAAATACGGATTCCACGGTCGTGATGAATAGCCAAGCCCACACCCTTAGACCCCTACGAGAGCGGCAAGTGATCCTGCCAATTCTAGAGTTTAGGAGACCCGGTCTCGACTCCTCGAGATGGCCTCCCACTGAACCCTAGAACCCGGTCACTTGTGCTCCCCTCCTTGGGTCTATCCTAATGCGGAAAAGTAAATAATATACAATTGATTTATACATGAATGAAAAATAAAACTCTCATCTCACATAAAAAACCCCGGCTATTCAATCGCGACAATCCTGCTCATCATATCTCAGCAACACATAATATCTCATATCATCAACGTAAGTAAGTATGCGTATCCCGATTGTCGTTGACGTATAGCAACGAAAACAGCGATACACCACATACTACACTTACGGTCGCAGAAAATAAAATGAAAAACTACAACATTTGGAATCCACAATCACCTTAGACATCATAAATTCGAAATATCACATACTTCGTATTTCATGCCTAACTATATGAATTCCACATATTGTATCACATTTCAGATAAATAGACAATGTTAAACTCTTCGATCGAATAAACAAACACCCAAGATTTCCCAAACTGCACAACACTTGAGCCGAGTTCAAAAATTTCTAGAACATGCCACAGCCCCTTATGGACCAACCGTAGAAGGGCCAAACCAACGCCTCACATGTGGCAACGCTAAACTACCACAAACTCTAAGGTTCAATGATAGTTTTGACGGTCACATAATCGAGTTAAGGTTATGTTCTTCTAGAGTGTCCACAGATACGCTTGCATGTTTTTCGAAGGTTTTCGAACTAGGGAAAAATCCAACACTTGAAAATTTTCCAATACGGGAAAAAACTGTGTTTCTAATATTCGTTCAAACATTTTAACAAGTTCAAAAAATCTGAAAATCTGAACGAAGTTAAACTTTTCCAATCGAATCACCAAATCCAATTTATCTCCAGAACACTCAACACTTGAGCAAGTTTAAAATATCTCAGAGGCATGTACTATTACATACGGGTCTACTGTAGAAAACACTGTTCCTAATTCCCCAAAAGGGCCGCGGAAGCGCCGCACAAAGCATGGTTATGCGGCGGTTCCGCGGCGCTTTAGTGAGATCATTAAAAAAATTTTATATGGTAATTCATAGAAAAGCCTGCTGAATTTTTTAAGACCTTTTAATTTGGAAAAATCCAATTTTCAAAAAATTTCCAGAGAGCGGTCCAAATTGGTGTTTCGTGGTTCGATCGGACGTTTAACATCGCCTACGTATCGCCTAAAGCTCTAGCTTGGCTCTGATACCACTGAAGGGCCGGCCTAGCACCCCGTCAAGGGTTCGGTGGCATCACACATGCCATAATCAAAATTTTGGAGGTGCTAAGCTAGCCCGGCGAGAATCGAAACTAGAAGTTTTAGGGATTCATACAACTAAGCATCACATGCAATTGTAAAACTATCACTAAGAGGAAAGATTACAACCTTTGTAGATCTCCCTCGGTGACTCCTTGGCACTATGAGAGTTTGGAACGGATCGATAGAAGCCTTCCTTGTCCACGATGATCCACCCGAAGTACCTTTGCCCAAAGCTCCTTACCTTACTTGTTTCGCAAACGAAGTAGAATAAACACCCTACACAAATCGGCTAGATGTGTGTAGTATGATGATGTGGTTTATGTTCTTCAATTGAAATCCTTTCTTTTGTCAATCTTCACTCAAAAGAGAAATCAAGAGAGGAAGAAGAAGATAATGGTGGCTTGAGCTTTCTATCATATCACATATGATAACTTGTATTATTAACACCCTTGCACTCAATTTTTTTCCTTGTTGTGTGCATTTTGTTTCATATCACATATGAAGCTATTTATAGTGATAAGAAAGGAATAATCACCATTATTCCATTACCACCATAATTGTGAGTGGAAATTCTTTTCCTAAAGAATTAAGCATGGGTGGAAATTCTTTTCATTAAGTTAAGTAAAGCTTACCCACTAAGGAATAAAGGAGCATGAGTGGATATTCTTTACATTAACTTAAAATGATAAATACAAATTAAAAGCTTCAATATAAGTCTTATATTGCCATCATTCTTGTATCAACAACCATGATACTATGTATGCATGTATGTGTCCATGCACATCATCATGTGCATACATGCATGCATACAAAAGGATTTACTTAAAGGATTAATCTAAATGTAATTAGTTAAATCAACACTTGATTTAGCAAACCGGTCATATCTCATACGATCCGTCAAATAGAAAATGCCCGGTTAATATACGTTATCACATAACCGTATTTAATCGGGTCCCGCGCATATCTCATATGCACACCACATCTTTTTGCCTAAACCAGGAAACTTCATTGTGGGACTCTAAGACTCGTCAATACGCCAGCAGTAGATGATGATCATATCAAACATCTACAAGCCGCAAGTGGTCAGCTAAACATAACGGCCACCCGGGTATTGAAGCGATCAGAAGAAAACCAGCGAAGCTGTAAAAACTCCCGTCGAGCCAACTGGCAACACTTACCGTACAGTTCGGTCTCTTCATCAGATATGCTGCATATCAAGTCTAGGGATGGTATCGTCGACCCCAGTAACTCAATAAGTCATGCTGGTGTATGGCTCATAACAGATCGAGAAACTACTGACAACTCTTATCAGTAAATCTCAGCAGCCCTGGCCAGGGACTTCATGTTATAGCCAATCGAGCATAGCACAACATCAACCCCCAATACCGGGAGAGACGAAACCCCTCCTATCGCTCATTGCCTCCATGCGCCTCGGGACTGTACCCAAAGACCACCTGTTTGCACGACTCAGTAGAGCCGTGGTAGGGTGGAGATCAAAGTATAGTGGGAGGACACACAAGACTCTATGACGATCTCGGGTCTACAGACTAACCTGTACCAGTGTTCCTTGAGAACTGCTATCCGACGATAGATATAATACCACATAGGAGTTCTCGGCGAATCCGTTCAGTGTACCCAGTCTCCACTGAGCACCCGCATACAATCTTTGGTGTCTCCTCACCAGATGGATATGGGATCATCCATCACCCATCATATGGGACAAGAATAGTATACGCTAGTCTACTCTGGAATATCGATGCCCTGTCTCGATACACCCTCGACTAGGAACAGTTCAAGGATATGCTTATAGACTACATGTGCCCCACTAGTATGATCCGTATCATAATCACAGTAGTTAAGCAAATATCCTTTGGGCTTTATCAACATGTGTAAAAGATCAAATCTACATGTACAGATAAAGTAAACCAGATAGCGTACTATCATGTTGAGCAAGAAATTCTTCTATCTCCATAGATAATATGTCCAAGTTTCCACTATCCATATAATGGCCTTTAGGGCATACAAATTACTAACAACCTGCAGGTACACTACCGTGCCAGGAGTCGTCCATTCTAAAATACCTTTAGAATGCTGTCTAAGTATCCAGATTGGGACACTACCCAAATCTAGATCTAATACCATAGATCTAGTAACCAGAATGACTGATATTATATCCAACCCCTATATAGAGAAACCACCGTATGACAATCATTTTATATCGTAGTATAGGAACATCACTTCCTACTCTGTGTATGTCATCCAAATACCAGGACATCACACCCTACTATCTTCTTAACACATCCATCTCCTATTCTGATGAAGTCAAACCTATGACTGTCACATCAAAAATAGATAATCTATCTCCGCTATATCTGCTTTAGTGTATAAATAGACATAAGCTGCTTTTCCATTATGCTTCCGCTGCTCCCACTGACTACGACAACCCTCTGGCAGAGTCATATACACGTACACTTCTAAAACTAATTTAGAACGACGCTATATTCATCCTCCTGCCAGGTTTCATAGTCTGGAACAGCAGCAATGGAAAGTCTGGGTAAACAAGAACCTCCTTGTCACCGTCCTTGAGCATACCGAAGTATCTCTCGAGTGCCTGAGGTTACCCACCATATCGCGGAGTGGCCAATGGAATTTTAGGTTCTTATCAAATTTTCAGTAATCGTTTGCGGTTCTGGAATCACTTCCAGTTCTACCATACTCCCACTACTGTTTTCTAAAAAAATCCATTTTTATTAAAACTGTGGCGAGTCAAGAACAATATCACTATTGATCTTCCAGATGGTAAAAGTTCAACCCTCGTCATAGCCCGGGTCAATCCACAAACAGCCATTACAGAAACGTGCCATGAGTGATCCAGAGTCTGGTTTTAAGCATAAGCCGGACAACTCCATATACCTTAACATCGTTAAGATATGAGCCATTATATATCTAATATAGAAACAAAGGCACAGATTTAATTGGAACCGGATTCAAATCATGCAGCTGTCTCCAGTGCATGTCAACTAAATGGAAGGAGGCCGATCAGCGTTACTCAACTTAGGAATCCATCCAGATATAAGTAACCTGAAAGAGAAACAAGTTTCCCAAAACCATTACTATCAACTGAATACCATACACAAGTATCTAGATCTTCAATCACCTTGAAGAATCCTGATACTTGCGACACCTGGTTCTCTACTTTATTCATATACCTATAACTTTTCAAAACTTGGACCTTGTGTTTCTATGAAACACTTGTCTAAAAACTAGAGAAGTCATAAGTAAACCGAATATAGTGTGAGCACCAACCCCTCTGTCCTAATGGACACCGGACAACATACAATACTTTGTACAAGTCCCCTGAGTCTAATAACTCATTCCCTGTGTGTCGTAGGTTGAAAACTGTACTTATGGTTAAGAAGAATTACACCGCTGTTCAATGCTCCTTACCTAACCATCCACTGATATAGGTAAATGTCATGGACATAATTTCAAAAAGTTATATCTCACTTTATAAAAATAAACGTATAGATATATCAATTTGAAATTGGTGCACAACAACGGATATTCAAAACCAAATATTTGCCGTCCGGCAAACAACCCAGGTGAGCTCCTCAAATATCACCAATTACAACGAATCCCGATATAATGAGGTTGATCACCTAATCACCTAATTCCCAATAACTTACTCCCACTCATCATCTGCAAAACCATACAGATGTGAGAATCATACCTGGTAAATACATACCCTGGAGCAAGTGTCTAATTGGGAAATCAGTTTTCTATTAACAATGCACAGTGAAACCGAAACATGTAAATGTTTCAGAGGGGTATCCGGGTATTCCTAGTAATGCCTCTTCCATTATCAGATTCACAACTGTAACCGTATATTTCTTTGTCATCTCTCCAAATCCCTTTATATGTCTTTAGTCATTCCCTTCTGTACGCCCTCTTAGGCTAAATGATTTTCTTCCTTCCCTACCGTTCGACACCAGCCTATGGTCTAGAAGAAGACTATCCAATAAGCATAATGGGTGTACTCTCCTAATCCTAGGAGTAATCGTAACCTGAGAGAAGGTGAAGATAAAAGACAACCGAATAAATCTTATTCCTATTTCTCCTGAACCAGAATCCATCCCCGAACTGGAACAAGTTCCTTCGAGTTCGTATATAACCAAACGATGGAGTATCCAAATAACTGTGGATTTTCGTAGTGATACGGAGTGTTCTGGAGAAATACAAAGGTGAAGTAGGAGTGGTAATGAAATACTTGGTTTGGTCGTGAATGGCAGTCGCAATTTACTTTGCCCTCTTTCTAATCCCTTTATTTGTCTTAACTTATTACCTTCTGTACACCATTGTTAGGCTAATTGGTTTTCTTCATTCCCCACCGTTCGGCACCTGCCTATGGCTTGGAAAAAAGCTATCCAATTAGCGTAATAGGTGTACCGTCCTAATCTAAAGAGCACTCGCAACCTGAGAGAAGGAAAAAAGAAAAGACAACTGAATAGTCCTATTCATTTTCTCTAGAACCGGAAACCATCCTCGAATCTGGAACACTTCCTTTGAGTTCGTATATAACCATACGATGGTTTCATCCAATGGAAATGGATGTTCGTAGTGATACGAGGTGTTCTGGAGAAAAGGGTACAAGAAGGAGTGGCAATGAGGTATGCAACTCTGACAATCCAAAAGCCAGTGTTATAAGAAGGTTCGGTCAACTCGGTCACTGAGTCATAGTCAAGGGCCGGGCCATGGTCGCTGCCAAAGAGAGAGAGAAAAGAAACACTCTGCGTGCACTCTAACCTAGATCAGAATGGTTATCAATTTATCTAATCAGGAAACCTCCCACAGTAACCTCAAATTCTCCTCCAAACCTGAAAGAAGAATTAGTCGGGATCACCCGAGGAGCAAACCAACTCATCAGTGGGAATCAGGATCCAACTATCATCGCATGATAACGTGATGGAATCCACTCACGTTATCACACTCCAGAAGGTATGCGCATGCCTGGCAAGTTTCAGTTTTTTTTAGAAACTCCCGATGTGATTTTTACCCCATGCTCTTATGACCTTGACGAAGGCCAACATATCATAAGTCACATGTCAAGTTCTACCCATCATTGTCCAGGTTAATTTGAACCCACCCGTACATACCCTTGACGAAGGCCAAAATAGTAGTATGACTGTCACAAACTAACGCATCTATCTATGCAACAGAAAAATAAAAAATAGCTACCATACACTATGCCTTGACAAAGGCCAACATACATAGTATGAATACTAAGTGCTACCTTTCTGAAATAACGGAGGGCTACGAATGGTTTTTGGTGAAAAACCTTTAACGTAATAAACTTGATATCGTTGAAGCAACCGAATAGCTTTTTATAAAAATATAATGGCGAAAACTTTTGCTAAAGAGGTCACTCCCGATGAAGGGATCTCGGCTCTTTCCCCGTAGAATGAGGTGCAGGATATTCCAACTAAATACCACGATGCAAAGCAAAAGGCAATCGGCTATAGTGAAGTTATTACCCTGACGCAAACTTCTGTCCAAGGGGTCACTCCCGGTGAAGGGAACTCGGCCCTTACCTCGTTGACTGAGGTGCTGGATATTCATAACCGAATACCACTGTGCAAAACAAAAGAGAATGCCCTTACGATAACAGCTTTTTTGAAAAATGTTCCAACAACATCAGAATAGGTTTGTTTAGCTTGGATTGATCCGAATCAATGCAGTCCCATCAATTAATCACACCACAAAAGAACGAAAATATGATGTACGTATATGCCATCCGCATTCGCCACTGGGTCCCGTCATCACCCGTTAGGTTACTTAACTAACTACAGAGCGGGGACTGGACTAGCGCGGGTGTAAAACATATACAACATCTACTAGTATATACATCAATATATATAATAATCGCTCCAGGCGTGATAAAAATGCAACATCACAGAAATGTAATAAGCATCACAGAACAATACAGATAATCTAGGATCCCCGGGTTTTATAGAGCCGCTACTGAAACCCGACGTTCCCCTGGTCGCGTGCATAGCCTGTGCAATGAAATCCTAGACCCCTACGGGCATGGCAGGTTACCCGCCAAACCTAAAGAGAGGCATCCCCTTTCAACAAGGTGAATGGGCCACCCAGCACTTCATAGAATCCGGTAACCTGGGCACCCCTCCTTGGGTCAACCTATACCCCCTACGAGTGCGGCGGATAGCCTGCCAATTCTAGAGTGAAGACCCCTCCGTCTCAAAGCCATGAGATGCGGGCCCGTTGCCCTCTAGAACCCGGATATCCGTGCACCCCACCACGGGGTAATCCTAGTACAGAAAGTAAAATATATGCAATGGGTACATCGACCTCAGCCCAGTCATGCCCTAAAAGAATAATATACAAACAGGCAGTGACGGCAGTCCACATGTCGGACGCTCGCCCCACAGTATCAAATGTACAAATAATACCAAACTGTACTAACATTGCACCAAGCTATCCACCACGACAAATCCGCAACATCACAGCACATACACAGAACATCAACGTGAATGTCACGTTCGCAAATCCATCTAAAAGAGCTATAGCAATTAGACAAGATTTACCGCTCGAATGACATTCACGGTCACAGATATAATGTAAGCACTGTGAACTAACATATTTAAAATTTTCGATCGGCAAAATTTCCTGAAGTGGTCCCCAAGCACAAATCCAGCACTCAAACAAATCTGGGCCCAAACAAAAAATTCCAGAAACCCAAATTCCAAGTCAGAGACCACTGCAGAAAATTTGGTGCAGTGTTGCTACAGTACTGTGGCGGAACCGCGGCCGAAACGTGGGTACGGCCGCGGTTCCACGGCGGTACAGTGATATCAGCGTACCAAATTTTCTCAGATCTCTTAAAAAAGCCTGCCTGTGTTTCTGCAATACTCAAAATAATTTTTCGACGACAAAAAAAATTCGACAGAAACTGTAAAATTGGAATCGCGGTTTTGGAAATTTCGTTTGATCGATATTTTAAATACGTTAGAACAAGCTAGTAAAGGTTAATGGCGTGGCTCTGATACCATGTAAGTCTGCGGTAGCGCCCCGGCCGTCTGTCCGAAGCCAAAATGCGGAAACGAAAACTTTTTCTAAACTTGAAACCGGTGCTATGGCAGACTTTAATCCCGGATCGAACCATTAACCTATAACTAGCAAACTAGAGAAGGGTTGGAAAGGCTATACCGATCGATCCGTGTCCTTCGGTCTTTGGCCACCATCCCAAGCTCCTCGCGGTATCTCCGAGCTCCGGTCTCCTCGTCGGAAAGGGCATCACATCATCGAGTCTTTTTACGGGCTCTCGCTTCATCTGAAGCAACTCGGGCACGAAGTTCGCTAACCGACGTGTCTAAGGTCAAGTAGAGAATGTGTGTGATAATTTTGTCTCTTGCATCCATTGTATGGATAGAGGTTGAAGATGAAACCATCAATGGAGGTTGTGAGCTAGAGGAAGAAGAAGAAGAAGAAGAAGCATATTCTTTTCTTGTATTGTATGATAAAATGAGAGAGTGAGAGATCATTCATAATCCAAGAGCAAATCTCACTATACATGGCTGCCCTTTCTTTCTCTCCCTCTCATTTCAACTCATAAATCAATCACATAATATGACACATGCACAAAGAAAGAAACCATGAGTCACCACTTGTGCATGTGTCACAATTAATGCTCCTAATCATGATTTCTAGCTCATTATTTCCATTTGTAAACATTAACCCAAATGTTTACAATAACAAAAAGATACGGCAACATCTAAAGTAAACTCGTGACGGATCAAAAGGATACCCCTTACCTGTACATACATACCTGCATCCGCATTCCGACTGAATGTGAATGGGATGAGACTAAAGTAATCCAACAAATCTAATACTAGGATCGGGTTTAAACCAAAGCCCACTAGTATGATCCGCCCGATCATGATTCGTGCACTACCGTACATATATGATCGAACCCTGCCACATATCATACGGCCTCTACAACGTTTCGCCCGAAACTTGAGAAACTGTCTGTGGGGCACTCTAAAGACTCATCAATACTTTGGCTGTGGATTTAACCACTAGCACGTCAGTGGTACTAGCCGTACGTAACTGGCTACCAGATATTGACCAAAAGAGAGGTCGATGAGCGAACTCATCCTAACACCCTACTGAGCCTGTCAGTGACAATATCCATACAGTCCGGTCAGTTCGTCTATGAGCATCGCATGTCGGGCCTAGGGGGTTGGTAAAAGTCAGACCCCCAAAAGCGGTATAAGTCGTGTCAGAGTGTAGCCCAGAACACCCTGAGATACTACTGGAATACCTACCAGTAAATCTCCTGCCTTGGCCTAGGACATCGTGTAATGGTTCTCCTAGACATAGCACGATCTCACCCCCATTACCGGGAGAGACAAAACCCTTACCGATCCGCTCACTGCCTCCATGTGGTTCGGGACTGTACCCAACTAAAACATGTTTGCACGACTCCTTTGAGTCGTAGTAAGGTAGTAATCAAAGCACAATGGGAACTCACACGAGACAAATGACGATCTCAGGTCGATGAACTAACCTGTACACTTGTCACCAGGGGACTGCTATCTGACGTCAGGTATAATACCAACTAGCATGTTCCCGACGAGTCCTGCCCGATGTACTCATAACCCAATGAGCACCTGTATACATCTTAGGTGAACCAACTGACACCAATGGCTTGTGAGACCGGCCACCGTCCCTCGTCGGGGTCTCGACTGTATACACTAGCCTGTTAGTTATATGTATGCCCTAGAGGTCATTACTATACATAGGATGTATATTGTAGTGGATGCTTGGACATATATAGGGAGGACTTTCTTGCTCGACATGATAGTATGCTATCTGGTTACTCTTTACCTTAACGTGTGCACTGATTGTCTCTCTGTTATATGTTGGTAAAGCCCTTAGGATGTGTACTTGATTACCTGGACTATGATGCGGATCATACTAGTGGGGACATAGTAGTCCATAAGTACGTCTTTCATGGTCCCTTGTCGTGGGTATATCGAGACGGGGCATCGATATGCCAGAGTAGACTAGCGTATACCTTCTCGACCCATACAGATGGGCGATGGATGATCCCATATCCATTGGTGTTTGACATCAGAGATGATATACGGGTGCTCAGTGGAGACTGGGTACACTGGACGGACTCGCCGAGAACTCCCAGATGGTATTATACCTCCGTCAGATGGCAGTTTTCTGGTGACACTGGTACAGGTTAGTCTGTAGACCCGAGATCGTCATAGAGTCTTGTGTGATTCCCACTATGCTTTGATTTCCACCTTACCACGTCCAAGAGGGCGTGCAAAATGGTAGTTTTTGGGTACAGTCCCGAATCACATGGATGCAATGAGCGATGGGAGGGGATTCGTCTCTCCCGGTATAGGGAGTTGATGTTGCGCTGTGTTCGATTGGCTATAACCGGAAATCCCTGGCCAGGGTTGCTGAGATTTACTGGTAAGTGTTACCAGTAGTTTCTCAAACTGTTATAGACCTCATATCGACACGACTTATCGAGCTACTGGGGTTTGACGTTTACCACTCCTAGGCGAGATATGCGACATATCAGACGATCAGACCGGACTGTACGGTAAGTGTTACTGGTTGGATTCACAGGAGTGTGAGCAGGCTTGCTCGTTGATCTTATGATCGCTCAACACCCGGGTGGCCGTTACGTTTAGCAGACCGCTTGCGGCTTGTGTGTGCTTGATATGATCATCATCTGTTGCCGGCGTATTGACGAGTCTTTAGAGTCCTATACAGAGGTTTCCTGGCTCAAGCAAAACGAAATAGGAGCGCATATGAGATATGTGCGGGACCGAGAATAATACCAGTATGTGATATTGTATTCTATTCTCGCGATTTGTATCATTGGACGGTTATATGAGATATAGCCGGGTTACCGAATCAAGTGTTGATTCGATACATTGATACACTAAATATTAGTCGGTTATATGCAGTATGACCGGATCATTAAATCAAGCGTTGATTTAATGATTTAATGCGTAATTATATATTTAATATATTACTTTGCATTAACTAGTATTGGTTCACTTAAAATGGATTTTCTCACTTGATGTGCACATTATATATATATGATATAGTTTTGTGCACTAGTTTGTATCATGTTTGATGATACATGCAAACTTGGTTGTGTGTATGCTTTAAACTACGATTACGTTAATGGTTAGGGTTTCATTTACTCATTTATTTATTTTATTCTTTTTGGAAAAAGAAAAGAAAATGGTGGCTTTTTGTTTTACACTTGAAGCTTCTTGAAGCTTTGAGAAGGTTTGACCATTTTTGTTTCTTTTGCTTAACCTAACCATTCATTTAACCCTAGTTGATTCTCTACACTCAACCATGGTTGCTAATATGATAAGAATCATTTTATTTTCTATTATCAATAATTCTTATCATATCCTTTTTCTTCTTCTTCTTCTTCTTCAAGAAGAAAGAAGCTTGCTAGCTTCAATGGTGATTTGAGATAAAGAGTGAGAAATCCAAATCCAAAGTGAACCCACTTCCTATTTCTTCATCCTCTACCACTTGCCAAGTAGTATAGGGTGTTTTCTTCACAAGTTTCATGACTTGGTGAAGTTGGAGCTTGATCTTGTGTTCTCTCGACGTAGATCATCTTCGGCATCGAAGTCGACGATCTAGCCCGATCATTTCTTCGACAAAACCATTACTAGAGTCCGGGATCTGATGATCGCAGCGGAGGGACGTCAATGCGGAGCTATGGAGGTGGAGGACCGGATCTACAAAGGTTGTAGCCTTTTTCACTTAGCAGTAAATTTGTTTACTACTTGCATGTTTCGCCTAATCTCTAGTTAACGATCTATATTAGGGTTTCTCGGCACCGGAAAATTTTGAAATTGGCGTGGTTGATGCCTTGTGAGACCTCTTGAGCGTGCCTAGGAACCCTACAGTGGTATCAGAGCCTAGCTAGAGCTTTAGGCGATGTGTAGACGAAGCTAAAAGTCCGATCGAACCCGATATTCTCCGATTTCAACCCTCTCTGTACAATTTTTCAAACAGTGGATTTTTGTGAATTAAAAATTCTCAAAAAATTAAGCAGGAAAAACTAAGAATTACTGTGAAGTACGGTCCACTAAGTCAACAATTTGACCGCGGAACCACGGCGAAACCATGGGTTTTGCGACGGTTCCGTGGCTAAAATTTGGACTTAGTCCCTGAAATGTCATATCTTTATTCTTAGGCCCTTTCTTGGCAGTTTTTTATGGGAATTTTTTAATTCCACTCAAGTGTCGAGTATTCTAGGGTTTTATTGGGGACTCGTTAATTTGATCGGATAATTTAACTTCATTTAAGTTTTTCCGGATATTTTAGAAACTGTTAAAAAGTTCGACCGGATATAAATACCCACTTTTTCCCCTGCTGAGTGTTGGATCTTTTCGTAGTTTAAGAACGTTCAAAGTAGTGCAAGTAACGCGATGGTCCCTCTAGAAGACAACAAACCTTAACTCGATTATGTGACCGTCTTGAACTGCTCTTTGAACCTTAGGGTTTGGGGCAGTACGGCGTGCCACATGTGAGGCGTTGGCTTGACCCTTCTACGGCCGGACCGTTGGTACTGAGGCATGAAGTGAATGTTTTTAAACTTATTTCATGTGTTGAGCTGTTTCGGGAAAACTTGGGTGTTCGATTGTTCGATCGGAAAGTTCAACATTTTCTATTTATCTGGAATGTGATACAATAATTGGAATTCGCAAATAGTTATGAGATAACTAATATGAATGTTATAAACATAGCACTTTAGTCTCAAATGATCGGTTGCCACGGAATTTTGATGTGATCAAAAGTCTGTCGCAATCAAGTAGCGTACGCGGATACTCGCCGGATAAACTTAATAGATAGCTACACCCCTTAGCCCCGACCAGTGACTGTAGGAGAACCCCATCGCCGAAAGCATCTGTTCGGGTGCTCGCGGCAGCGGTGTTCCGCCTTAGTGCACTTTGTCAACGGCATCGGGGGTGCGTCCATCTACTAAAGTTTGCGACGAGCATTCGATCAGGATGTCGGGAATCTTGTTGAATTGCCCGACTTGATATTGAAAAGAGTTTTCGATAATAAGACTAAAATGCGGGTTTTATAATTGTTAGGCATGCGATGTCTAAGGAATTCATTTGGTTAGGCATGCGATGTCTAAGGATGGTTGCGGATTCCAACCGTTGTAGTTTTACACTTTCTTTTTTATGACCGTAAGTGTAGTATGTAGTGGTATTGCCGATTGTCGTTGCTATACGTCGACGACAATTGGTGTATGCATACTTACTTACGTTGATGACATGTGATGTTATGTGTTGCTGGATATGTTATATTGGATCGTCGTGTTTGAATAGCCGGGGGTTTTTATGTGAGATAAGTGTTTTTCATTTTCATTCATGTAAAAACTTGTATGTAATATTCTTTTATTGGGGCACTTCCAGGTTGCGGAAGATGTCACCGTTGATGTATATTATTTACTTTTCCGCATTAGGATAGACCCAAGGAGGGGAGCACAAGTAACCGGGTTCTGGGGTCCAGTGGGAGACCAACTCGAGGAGTCAAGTCCGGGTCTCCTAACTCTAGAATTGGTAGTGTTGCTTGCCGCTCTCGTAGGGGTCTAGGGGTGTGGGATTGGCTATTCATCACGACCGTGGAATCCGTGTTTTATACTGGCTCGTACTAAAACACGGACGTCCTAGTATATCCAATATTTCATATATATTTCTTCTGCTGCGATATCTGTGATGTGATCATATGATGTTCTCTGATAGATATTATATATAGTATATATGATATATTATATAGACGTTGCTTATGTTTTACACCCGCGCTAGCCCTGCCTCGCTCTGGCGTTAGTCACCTAACCTAACGGTGAAGACAGGACATTTAGGCGAATGCGGATGGTATAAGCGTACGTTATAAATAATCTGTGATGTTTAGGTGGACTTAAATGATGGGACTTCATTAATATGATTAATGAAAGAAAAAGAAACCTAAGATGTTGTGGAATCGAATTTCAAAAATAAAACAGGTAGCTACAGTTCTTGCTTTGCACGGCGGTATATATGATATATCCTGCACCTCATTCGACGATGAAAGGGCCGAGATCCCTTCACCGGGAGTGACCCCTTTAGCAATAACTGGCAGATGCTACACACTCCGTTTATCTTTTGATTGCTTCTATAGTTTCTGCTTTGCACAGTGATATATATGATATATCCCGCACCTCATTCGACGAGGAAAGGGCTGACGATCCCTTCACCGGGAGTGACCCCTTTAGCAAAACTAGAAAAGCCTAAAAAACACTCCATTTTAAAATCATTTGATTCTACAACGATATCAAGTTCATTACGCAATAGGTTTTCAGAAAAACTTGTCGTAGCCCTCCGTCATTTCAGATATGTCCTGCTTAGTATTCGTGCTGCGTTTGTTGACCTTGTCAAGGCGCAGTGTACGGTAGCTAACCGGTATTTATCTGCTTATGCATATGATGCAGATTGGGTTAGGGTAGTCGTTGTTAGGTCCACGTTACCTCTCCCGGTACTTTCGGGGTTGCGGAAACGGTAAATCAAAATTTTTCTAAACTTTGTAACATGGACCGTAAAAGCCGGATCTTTGCTAAACAATATACTAGCATCCTAACATGAGATGTATCTACTCGGTTAGGGGTTATACCTCAACTTGAACTCCTTCTCTTCTTGTTGTTGTTCTTCTTTGATGTTCTTCTCTTCTTGTTGTTCTTCTCATTGCTTGCTCAATGGTTGTTCCGGACTTCGGTCACCTCCGCGGCCTCCTTGAGTCGAAGACGATCCACCCGAGAGATGTACACCGAGCTCCACCTCAAGCCGAGGTAACTAGGGCAAGGAGATTGCTAATCTAGAAGCCCTAGGTTGTGTAGAGAATATGTATGGATGTGTTTGTCAAGTAGAATCCTTTTTCTCTCAACACATGAGATCAAAGGAGAAATCAAGAGGAGGAAGAAGAAGGAGATTTTCTAGCAACCATGGAGCTTCTCATTTCAAGAGAGAGAATGAGAATAAGCAAAAGAAAAGCTTAACCAAGAGAAAAGCTAACCATGGTTGCAATAATGCAAAAACATCATGATTACTAATCACATCAAGATAAAGGTGATGGCTACAAATGACATGACCATTATCATAACAAAAGAAAAAGAAAACCAAAGAATACTTTAGATCTTCTAAGAAGATCCAAGTCAACTTTGGTCAAAAGGTCAACAAAGTCAAGATGGTCAATGTAATTAGCCATAACAAAATTATCAATGAAAGGATTAGTAAATAATGTCCCCGGCTCATAATGGTTTTGACCAAACGAACTGTCGAAACCCTAATGAGTCGGCCTCAAAATGGTTTTGACCGAATCAACTGTCAAAACCCTAATGAGCCTGCCACATAGCGGTTTTGGCCGAACCAAATGCCAAAACCCTAATGAGGCATCTCCTCCTTCATCGCTCCAGAAAACTGTGCATACACACCTGCATCCGTATTCCGTAGAATGCGGATGCACAGAAGACAAAACAAATCCATCCATGCAACACTAGGATCCGGCTTAAACCAAAGCCCACTAGTATTGCCTGCCCGAACACCACACGCACACAAGTGTACGTAAGTGATCGCAGCCCTGTCGCAAAACCATACGGCCTCTACACGTTTCGCTCAGTGCAGGGAAACTCTCTGTGTGGGACTCTAAAGACTCGACACTACGCTGGCAGTGGGTTGAAACACAGACCGCAAGCGGCACTAGCTGTACATAACGGTCCCCAGGTAGATGTCGATAAGAAGGCCGATGAGGTAAACCCATCCGAACTCCTACTGAGTCTGTATGTGACAATCTCCGTACAGTCCGGTCTGTTAGTCTGATACATCGCATGTCGGGCCTAGGGGGGCGGCAAGCGTCAGATCCCTAATAGCGGTACAAGTCGTGTCGGAGTGAAGCCCAGAACACCCTGAGATAACACTGGAACCTACCAGTATATCTCGCTTGCCCTGGCCAGGGACTATTCGTGTAATGGCTCTCCTAGACACAGCGCGATGTCAACCCCCAATACCGGGAGAGACGAATCCTGTCTAACCGTCACTGCCTCCAAGTACTTCGGGACTGCTCCCAACTACTACCTGTTTGCACGACTCAGTAGAGCCGTGGTAGGGTAGTAATCAAAGAACAGTGGGAACACACTCGAGGCGAAGTGACAGTGTCAAGTCAGCGGACTAAGCTGTACTCATGTCACCTGGGAACTGATAACTGACGATAGGTATAATACCAACCATCAGTTCCCGACGAGTCCTGTCCAGTGTACTCGTAACCTAACGAGCACCCGCATACTATCTCAAGTACGACGTACCGACGGCTGTGGGACAGACCGTCTCCCGTGCTGGGATGAGAAGCGCATACGCTAGTCTACTCCGGAGTATCGATGCCCTATCTCGATACTCCCACGACTAGGGACGTGTATAAGGATGTGCTTGTAGATTACCCAGCCCCCACGAGTGTGATCGCCATCACAACGCCGGTAATCAAGCAAAGATCCTAAGGGCTCTACTAATGCGTATAGGTGATATAATAAATAAACACACATGTACACATTAAAGCAGAGACAAACCAAGTAGCATACTACTATATTGAGCAAGATTGTCTGTACAACTGTGAATATCCCAAGCTTCCATCAAGTAATATACATACTAGTATGATACAGTAATGGCCTCTAGGGCATATACACTAACAATCTCCCACTTGCACTAAGGCCATGTACTGAAGTATCGAAGACCTATCATCTCGATCTGCTGCTCGAACTGAGTCTGGGGTAAAGCCTTCGTGAATGGGTCCGCAGTGTTGTCTTTTGTGTCCACTCTCCGCACCTCGATCTCCTGTCGATCAATGATCTCCCTGATCAGGTGATACCGCCTTAAGATGTGCCTGGATTTCTGATGGGACCTTGGTTCCTTCGCTAAAGCTATAGCCCCATTGTTATCGCAATACAAAAGTATTGGGTCAACAATGGACGGAACCACCTGAAGTTCACTAATGAACTTCTTTATCCAGACCGCCTCTTTTGCGGCATCGCTTGCAGCAATGTATTCAGCCTCCATCGTCGAGTCTGCGACGGTATCCTGCTTGGAACTCCTCCAACATACCGCCCCTCCGTTGAGGGTGAACACAAAACCCGAGACGGACTTGCTGTCATCTTTGTCACTCTGGAAGCTTGAATCGGTAAAGGACTCGACCCTGAGGTCTCCATTACCGTAAACCAGGAACATCTCCTTAGTCCTTCTTAGGTACTTGAGAATGTTCTTCACTGCTGTCCAGTGGTCCTCCCCTGGGTCTGACTGATACCGGCTTACCGCGCTCAACGCGTAAGCTACATCTGGTCTTGTACATAGCATCGCATACATTATAGATCCTACCGCCGAAGCGTAGGGTATAGTGCTCATGCGAACCCTCTCCTCATCAGTCTTAGGAGACATCTTCTTGGAGAGGGTAATTCCGTGCAATGCGGGTATGTTACCGCACTTGGAACCCTCCATACTAAATCTTTTTAGTACGGTCTCTATGTACCTGGACTGTGAAAGTCCCAATAGTCTCTTGGATCTATCTCTATAGATCTTGATCCCCAGAATGTACGAGGCATCACCCAGGTCCTTCATAGAGAACCTTTGTGACAAAAATAGCTTGACCGATTGTAGCATAGGAATATCATTTCCTATCAAAAGAATGTCGTCCACGTACAAGACTAGGAATACGACAGTTCGTCCTACAATCTTCTTATATACACAGGGTTCATCTTCGTTCTTGATGAAATCAAATTCCTTGATTGCCTCATCAAAACAGATGTTCCAGCTCCGCGATGCCTGCTTTAATCCATAAATGGATTTAAGCAACTTGCACACCCTTCCGCTGCTCCCACTGTCTACGAAACCTTCTGGTTGATCCATGTAAACGCACTCTTCCAAACAACCGTTTAGGAAAGCCGTCTTAACATCCATCTGCCAGATTTCATAGTCATGGAAGGCAGCAATGGCAAGTAGGATCCGAATGGATTTGAGCATAGCCACCGGAGAAAAAGTCTCGTCATAGTCCAAACCAGGTCTTTGACGAAAACCTTTTGCAACGAGTCTAGCTTTATAGGTTTCTCTTTATAGGTTTCCACCTGCCCATCTACACCAAGTTTCCTTTTGTAGATCCATTTGCATCCAACGGGTTTTACCCCAGGTGGAGCAATATCCAAGGTCCACACTTTATTGGCGTACATGGACTCCATTTCGGATTGCATTGCTTCCTGCCACTTATCAGAGTCCCTACTGATAATGGCCTGCCTGAAACTGGTAGGGTCATCTTCTTCCAAGATGCAATCCTCTCGATCCCCGTCAATGAGAAAACCGTAGTATCTCTCGGGCGGATGAGAAATCCTACCAGATCTGCGGAGTGGCTGAGGTTCTTCTGGGTTTATTGAATTCTGAGGTTCTGTCAGATTTTCAGTTTCATTTTGTGGTCGCTGAATTTCTTCCAGTTCTACCAAACTCCCACTTGTTTCTTTTGCAAGAAATTGCCACTCTAAAAAGGTGGCGTGGCGAGATACAAACACCTTCTGTTCCTCGGTGTGGTAGAACAGATATCCTGCGGAGTTCTTAGGATATCCCACAAATTTACATAGAACTGAACGTGCCTCAAGTTTGTCCGGATTTTGTACTTTTACATAGGCCGGACAACCCCATATCTTAATGCCTTTAAGATACGGCTTCTTACCATTCCATATCTCGAACGGTGTCTTAGGCACAGATTTAGACGGAACATCATTCAATAGGTATGCCGCTGTCTGAAGCGCATGTCCCCAAAATGAAAGAGGCAACTCAGCACTACTCATCATGGAGCGAACCATATCCAATAGGGTACGATTCCTCCGCTCCGAAACACCTTTGTACTGTGGTGTATAAGGAGGAGTAAGCTGAGAGAGAATACCATTCTCTTTTAAGTAATCTAGGAATTCCGTGCTTAAGTACTCCCCTCCCCTGTCAGACCGGAGGATCTTGATACTTTTGCCTGTCTGGTTCTCTACTTCGTTTCTAAATTCCTTGAATTTCTCAAAAGCTTCAGATTTGTGTTTCATCAGATACACATATCCGAACCTAGAGAGATCGTCAGTGAATGTGATGAAGTACGAGAACCCACCCCTTGCACGTATAGACATCGGACCACACACATCACTGTGTATGAGTCCCAAGAGCTCTCTTGCTCTTTCTCCATGTCCGGTGAACGGAGATTTGGTCATCTTTCCTTTGAGACAAGACTGACAAGTTTCATAAGAAGAAAACTCGAACGTTTTCAAGAGTCCATCTTTATGCAACTTACTCAGTCTTTTCTCTCCGATATGACCAAGTCTACAATGCCACAAGTAGGATTCATTCGTATCTGAATTCTTCCTCTTGCGTGTGTTTTATATATTGAGAACTGTATTCTGATTTAGAACGTAGATACCATTACACAGTGTACCCTCTGCAACCTGTACCTTATGCAGGTAAATGTTCATGATATTCTTTTCAAGAACAAAGTTATATCCATCTTTATCGAGTAAAGAAACTGATATGATGTTGCAAACCATGGAGGGTACATAGTAGCAATCGTTCAAAATCATAGTCTTGCCATTTGGCAATACTAGGTGATATTCACCGACGGCTGCCGCATTAACTTGTGCTCCGTTCGCTACTCTGAGCGACATATCACCCGGTGCAACTTTCCTACTTTTTCTCAGTCCTTGCAATAAATTACAGATATGAGATCCTGATCCGGTATCAAGTACCCAGGAGGTAGGGCTGACCGTAAAACAGTTCTCAATCACAAGAACACCTGAAGTAGATGCAAAACCATGCTTCTTCTTCAACTAGGTATCCTGGAAATCCATACTTTCCTCTTTCCCATTCTCATACTCATGACTGTTGTCACAAGTTAGAGCTGAACCAACTTTCCCCAGTCCCGAATAAGAATTCGGATCGGTCAAGCGATACATTTTATTATCTTGATTAGGGCGTGAAAAGGTTGCTGCCTTGAGAGAGAGAAAAGAAACACTCAGCGTATGCTCTTGCAAGATTAGATTGGTTTATTAATTTATCTAACCAGGATGTCTCCCACTGTTTCCTCATATTCTTCTTAAAACCTTTTTAAAAGAAGAACTAGCCGGGTTTTAATTCACGTCACAATACTTGCTTAACCTTTCAGCCAGGCTAGTGTCGGTACTTCGAGGGAGGTTTTCCAACGCTTTCGCGAAGTTCCTTAATTAAAGAACCTCTTTTCCCTGGGGGCGTAACCCCGCTAACACCTTTCTAGACACCTACTAGGTTTATAGCATTGATCGTTAAGTGAAATAATCTCCCGAGAGTAAACCAACTCATCAGTGGGATCGGGATCCAACTGTCATTGTGTGATAACCTAGATGGAATCCACTCTAGTCACCACACTCCAGAAGGTATGCTAAATCTGCAAGTTTCAGTTCTTTTGAAACTCCCGATGTGGTTTTTGCCCCTAGGATCCAAGTGACCTTGACTGAGCCAACATATCAAAAGATCCTAGTCAAGTTCAACCCGTCATTATCTTGACTGCATTAGACCCACCCGTACGAGTCCTTGACTGAGCCAAAATGACCGCACGACTGTCCTAACCAATCACTTTGTATCCTACGGAAAAATATTACATAGCTACCGTTCACTACGCCTCGGCTAAGCACGAAATACGTAGCACGAATACTAAGCAATATTAATCCGAAACGACGGAGGGCTACGACTGGGTTTTGGCGAAAACCCGTTAACGTAATGAACTTGATATCGTTGAAGGAACGTGATACACCCTTTTTGAAAATATAGTGGCGAAAACTTTTGCTAAAGAGGTCACTCCCGGTGAAGGGATCTCGGCTCTTTCCTCGTCGAATGAGGTGCAGGATATTCCAAACTGAATACCTCGATGCAAAGCAAGAATGATCGACTATAGTGAAGTTATTACCCTGACGCAAATTTTTGTCCAAGGGGTCACTCCCGATGAAGGGATCTCGGCCCTTGCCTCGTCGACTGAAGTGCTGGGCATTCATAACCGAATACCTCGATGCAAAACAAAAATGAACGTCCTTGTAATAACAGCTTTTTGAAAAATGTTCCAACAACGACTTTTAGGTTTATTTTCTTGCATTAGTTCTTTTAATGCGTCCCATCATTTAAATCCTACCATTGCAGAAAACAACCAAAATATGACGTACGCTTATGCCATTCGCATTCGCCATGGGGCCCCGTCATCACCCGTTAGGTTACTTAACTAACGACAGAGCGAGGGCTGGGCTAGCGCGACTGTAAAACATAAGCAACGCCTAAATAGTTATTATATATAACAGCAATGATAGCCAATCCAGATCACAGATGAACACTTTGGATATACTAGGAACCCGCGATTCGTTCGAGCCTGCAACGAAAAACGGATTACACGGTCGCGATGAATAGCCAATACCCCACCCAAGACCCCTACGGGTGCGGCAAACTACCCGCCAAGTATCCGAAGCGAAGCAACCTCCCTCAATGCCATGAGTAGGCCACTCGGCACTTCGAGATACCCGGTAGTTTGTGCACCCCCTCCATGGGTCTATCCTAGGAGCAAAAAACAGTAAAAGAATTATACAATGACGGCTACAACCCCGACCCGGTTGTGCGGCCAAACAAATAATATTACATCAATTTACAAATTTATTACATGAATGAAAGAAAAGAAACTCTCATCTCACATCCACCCCGGCTATTCATCCGCGACAATCCAACGAGTTCATATACACAAACCATCAACAACAATCACAGATCACAGATATGTATAACCCCGACTAATCGTCATATAGCGATTAGCCGACGTTCAATACATAAGAACATCACAGATATAACCTTTATAGTCAAAGTATATTGAAGTTCGGAAAAATACGGAATTATAGGCCCCCAAAAACAAATTTCTATTCTGGAAAATCTGGGCACATATAATATATCTGAAAAATCCTAAAACCATGTCAGAAACAAACTGCACCAAAAACGATGCAGTGACTCACCAAGTTGGTCGCAGTTCCGCGGCAATAGCTTGCTATTGCCGCGGAAACGCGGCGCATTGGTGGAGTCACTGTCTCGTTTTTGGTGGGTTTCTTATAAAAACCCTGAAATGATTTTTGGAATATAACAAATTTTGTTTTGACCAGAAAATATTTTAACAGAAACTCAGGTTTTTGTAACTTGGTTTTTTCGATTTTTCCGTTTCGAACTTCGATACACTTTACTACCAAGCTAGTTTATGTTTAACCTGGCTCTGATACCACTGTTAGGTCCACGTTACCTCTCCCGGTACTTTCGGGGTTGCGGAAACGGTAAATCAAAATTTTTCTAAACTTTGTAACATGGACCGTAAAAGCCGGATCTTTGCTAAACAATATACTAGCATCCTAACATGAGATGTATCTACTCGGTTAGGGGTTATACCTCAACTTGAACTCCTTCTCTTCTTGTTGTTGTTCTTCTTTGATGTTCTTCTCTTCTTGTTGTTCTTCTCATTGCTTGCTCAATGGTTGATCCGGACTTCGGTCACCTCCGCGGCCTCCTTGAGTCGAAGACGATCCACCCGAGAGATGTACACCGAGCTCCACCTCAAGCCGAGGTAACTAGGGCAAGGAGATTGCTAATCTAGAAGCCCTAGGTTGTGTAGAGAATATGTATGGATGTGTTTGTCAAGTAGAATCCTTTTTCTCTCAACACATGAGATCAAAGGAGAAATCAAGAGGAGGAAGAAGAAGGAGATTTTCTAGCAACCATGGAGCTTCTCATTTCAAGAGAGAGAATGAGAATAAGCAAAAGAAAAGCTTAACCAAGAGAAAAGCTAACCATGGTTGCAATAATGCAAAAACATCATGATTACTAATCACATCAAGATAAAGGTGATGGCTACAAAT
This sequence comes from Agapanthus africanus, assembly GCA_030015575.1. NCBI lineage: Eukaryota > Viridiplantae > Streptophyta > Magnoliopsida > Asparagales > Amaryllidaceae > Agapanthus > Agapanthus africanus. Next base: position 303,341,774 of record JASDDO010000016.1, on the reverse strand, counting down.
GACATGACCATTATCATAACAAAAGAAAAAGAAAACCAAAGAATACTTTAGATCTTCTAAGAAGATCCAAGTCAACTTTGGTCAAAAGGTCAACAAAGTCAAGATGGTCAAATGGTCAATGTAATTAGCCATAAAAAAATTATCAATGAAAGGATTAGTAAATAATGTCCCCGGCTCATAATGGTTTTGACCAAACGAACTGTCGAAACCCTAATGAGTCGGCCTCAAAATGGTTTTGACCGAATAAACTGTCAAAACCCTAATGAGCCTGCCACATAGCGGTTTTGGCCAAACCAAATGCCAAAACCCTAATGAGGCATCTCCTCCTTCATCGCTCCAAAAAACTGTGCATACACACCTGCATCCGTATTCCGTAGATTGCGGATGCACAGAAGACAAAACAAATCCATCCATGCAACACTAGGATCCGGCTTAAACCAAAGCCCACTAGTATTGCCTGCCCGAACACCACACGCACACAAGTGTACGTAAGTGATCGCAGCCCTGCCGCAAAACCATACGGCCTCTACACGTTTCGCTCAGTGCAGGGAAACTCTCTGTGTGGGACTCTAAAGACTCGACACTACGCTGGCAGTGGGTTGAACCACAGACCGCAAGCGGCACTAGCTGTACGTAACGGTCCCCAGGTAGATGTCGATAAGAAGGCCGATGAGGTAAACCCATCCGAACTCCTACTGAGTCTGTATGTGACAATCTCCGTACAGTCCGGTCTGTTCGTCTGATACATCGCATGTCGGGCCTAGGGGGCGGCAAGCGTCAGACCCCTAATAGCGGTACAAGTCGTGTCGGAGTGAAGCCCAGAACACCCTGAGATAACACTGGAACCTACCAGTATATCTCGCTTGCCCTGGCCAGGGACTACTCGTGTAATGGCTCTCCTAGACACAGCGCGATGTCAACCCCCAATACCGGGAGAGACGAATCCTGTCTAACCGTCACTGCCTCTAAGTGCTTCGGGACTGCTCCCAACTACTACCTGTTTGCACGACTCAGTAGAGCCGTAGTAGGGTAGTAATCAAAGAACAGTGGGAACACACTCGAGGCGAAGTGACAGTGTCAAGTCAGCGGACTAAGCTGTACTCATGTCACCTGGGAACTGATAACTGACGATAGGTATAATACCAACCATCAGTTCCCGACGAGTCCTGTCCAGTGTACTCGTAACCTAACGAGCACCCGCATACTATCTCAAGTACGACGTACCGACGGCTGTGGGACAGACCGTCTCCCGTGCTGGGATGAGAAGCGCATACGCTAGTCTACTCCGGAGTATCGATGCCCTATCTCGATACTCCCACGAATAGGGACGTGTATAAGGATGTGCTTGTAGATTACCCAGCCCCCACGAGTGTGATCGCCATCACAACGCCGGTAATCAAGCAAAGATCCTAAGGGCTCTACTAATGCGTATAGGTGATATAATAAATAAACACACATGTACACATTAAAGCAGAGACAAACCAAGTAGCATACTACTATATTGAGCAAGATTGTCTGTACAACTGTGAATATCCCAAGCTTCCATCAAATAATATACATACTAGTATGATACAGTAATGGCCTCTAGGGCATATACACTAACAGTCGTACGGCCTTATTGACCTTGTCAAGGGTCGTGTGGGTGGGTTTAATTCAATCAAGAAATGATGGGTTGAACTTGACTTACGGTCTATGGTTTGTTGACCTTGTCAAGGTCATAGATCGTTTAGGGCAAAACATTATCGGGAATTTCAAGTGTTGAAATTTGCAATGAGATTGCATACCTTCTATGAGATAGTTGGATCCCGATACCCGCTGCGAGTAAGAATTACTCCTGGGAGAGTTTTACACATTACAATTAGCCGATCAAGTAGGTGTCTAGAAAGGTGTCAACGAGGTTACGCCTCTGGGAAAACGAGGTTTACATTAATTAGGTTCGTGCGAAAGCACGGGGGACCTCCCTCAAAGTACCGACACTGGCCTAGCTGAAAGATTGGCGAACTTGTAGTGTGTAATTAATCCCGGCTAGTCTTTCCTTTTAGGGTTTGAAGGAAGATTTGATAAAAACAGTGGGAGCCATCCTGATTAGATAAAATAATAACCAATCTATTCTTGCAAGAGCGCACGCAGAGTGTTTTCTTCTCTCTCTCTCCAGGTAGCGACCATTTCACGCCTTAATCAAGATAATAAAACGGATATATTGACCGAACCCGCTTGTTATACTGAGCTGGGGAACGTTGGTCCCGCTCCAACTTATAATTGTTATAAGACAGAGCAGGAAATTGGGGATTACCAGAATTCCCGTGCCGCCCAAACGAAGAGAATGCATGCTGATGCATCATCTTCGGGTGTGTTCATTATACAGAACTGTTTCTAAGTATTCTTTACGTCCTGGATATGGGATACCGGATCAGGATCCCGCATATGTAATTTGTTATATGGGCTACAGATAGGTAAAGAACTGAGAACGGGTGATAAGTTTCATGAGACAGAAAATGGGGCAAGTGTTGCAGCCAAGTCTGTTGGTCACTGTCGCCCTGTATTACCAATACATTGATTTTGAACAAATGCTATTAGATACCGAACCTGATATACAAAATCATATCAGTATCTTTAGTAGTAAAGAAAGGATATAATTTTGTATTGTTGGATAATGTTTTGAACATTTCCTATTTCAAAAGTTGATCGGTTCAGGCACGTTATCTAAAAGCATTAACGTTCTAAATCAAACTACAGTTCCTTGTATACAGAACAAACACAAGAGGAAGAGTTCAGAAATGAACGATTCCTTCTTGAGGCTTTGTAGACTAGGTCATATCAATGCGACCCGACTAGCTGAAGTTACATTTAGATGCATATTTAAATTAGTTTGAATTTACATCTTGTGAAACTTGCCAGTCATGTCACAAAGATTAGATGACCATAGCTCTGTTTATTGGAAACAGAGAAAGAGTTAGTAAACTCTTGGGATGATACATGTTGATGTATGTAAGGTCCCCTGTCTACATATGCCAGGACCGGTTCTTTGTACTTCGTTACATTCTCTGATAATCTCTCAAGATTCAGACATATGTTCCTATTGAAACACAAGTCCGAACCTTTTGAGATATTCACAGAATATAAGCTAGAAGTAGAGAACCAATAAGCGTATAAGTATTATGTCCTTTGATGTGATCGAGGAGGAGAATAATTGAGCACGGAAATCCTGGACTATTCTAAAAGGAGAATGAGATTCTCTCTCAGCATTACTCCTCCGTATACACCATAGCACGATTGTATATCAGGGCGGAGCAATAGCACCCTATGTGATATGGTGTGCTCTATGATGAGTACTACTGAGTTTACTATTTCCTTTTGGGAGTTATGCGCTTGAGAAGCTGCATACCTATTGAATAGGGTTCAAATCAAATCAGTTGCCTACCACTTCATATGTGATATGGAAAGGGAAGAGCCCATATCTTAAGTTTGTTAAGATTTGGGGTTGTCCGGCCTATGTCTAAAAGAAAAATCTGGACAAGATCGAGGCAAGGTCGGTTCTGTAGAACTGGAAAGGATCCAGCTATACAAAACTGCAGTTGATGATTTGACAGAACCAAAGGATTCATTAGTCCCCGACGAACCTCAGCCTCTCCGCTAATCTGGTAAGGTTCCTCATCCGCCTGAGAGATGCCTCGGTTTCTCGATGACAGTGGGAGCAAGGATTGCATCATGAGATGATGACCCAACTAGTTTCGAGCTGGCCATCAGGAGTGGGACTCTGTAAGAATAGCTGGATGCTTAGCGATCTGAGATGGAATCCTTATACACCAACAAAGTATGGACTTTGGTTGCTATATCTGAAGGGTTAAATCCCCATCAGGAGCAAGTATATCTTGAGAAGATTACTTGGTGTACATGGAAAAATTGAGACTTTCAAAGCTAGACTTGTAAAAGGTTTGCATCATTGACCAGGTATGGATCATGATGAAACTTTTTCTAAGAAGCTATGCTTAAGTCCATCCAAATCCTACTTGCCACGGCTACATACCATGACTACGATATCTGGCGGTTGGGTGCCATGACTGCTTTTCTAAATGATGTTTTAGAAGAGAAAGTCTATAAGCAGTCAGAAGGCTTCGTAGACAGTGGGAGCGGCGGAAACGTGTGCAAGATGTTTTATGTGATAAAACAGGCATCGCGGAGTTGGAACATCTATTTTGATGAGTTAGTCAAAGAGTTTGACATCATCAAAATGATAGATGAACCTTGTATATAGAAAAAAAGGTAGTAGAGAGTATGGTGGTGATCCTCGTAGAGTACGTGGATGACATACTCTTGATGGGGAAGGAGTTTCCTATGCTGCGCTCGGTCAATCTCCGCTTATCACAAGGATTCTCCATATAGGATCAAAGTGATACCTCCTAAATCCTGAGTTTTCATCTATGAGATAGATGTAATTGGATGTTAGGATTCTCACTAGTAGTAGTGAGAAGCTATCAATCGATCAGGGGAGAATCACTGGAAAAGTTCCAGAGTGATAAGGACGACTGAATGTCAGTCACAGGCATTGTCTTTACCCTCAGCGGAGGGACGGTATGTTGGAAGAGTTCCAAGCTAGATACCATGGCATACTAGACGATAAAGGCTGGATACATCGCTACTTAAGATGCTACCAAAAAGGCTGTCTGGGTATATATTAGTTCATGAGATGAACTTAGTTCCTCCCATTGTGTGACAATGGAGTTGTGGCTTATGCCAAGGAACGTCCGTCCCATCAGTAATCCAGACAAATTCTAAGGCAGTATCACCTGATCATGGAGATGGTTGATCTTCAAGGAGATCGAGGTTAGGAGAGTAGACTCAGAGGACAACACGGCGGATCCACTCACAAAGGCCTTTTCCCAGAGAGAGACTTTTATGGGATGGTTGAGTATGAGATACTACAACCACTGCTATTAAATGGCCCTAGTGCAAGTGGGAGATTGTTAGTTATATGTATGCCCTAGAGGCCATTACTATACATAGGATGTATATTGTAGTGGATGCTTGGACATATATAGGGAGGACATTCTTGCTCGACATGATAGTATGCTATCTGGTTACTCTTTACCTTAACGTGTGCACTGATTGTCTCCCTGTTACATGTTAGTAAAGCCCTTAGGATGTGTACTTGATTACCTGGACAATGATGCGGATCATACTAGTGGGGACATGGTAGTCCATAAGTACATCCTTCAAGGTCCCTAGTCGTGGGTATATCGAGACGGGTCATCGATATGCCAGAGTAGACTAGCGTATACCTTCTCGACCCATACAGATGGGCGATGGATGATCCCATATCCATTGGTGTTTGAAATCAGAGATGATATACGGGTGCTCAGTAGAGACTGGGTACACTGGACGGACTTGCCGAGAACTCCCAGATGGTATTATACCTCACGTCAGATGGCAGTTCTCTGGTGACACTGGTACAGGTTAGTCTGTAGACCCGAGATCGTCATAGAGTCTTGTGTGATTCCCACTGTGCTTTGACTTCCATCTTACCACGTCTAAGAGGGCGTGCAAAATGGTAGTTTTTGGGTACAGTCCCGAATTACATGGAGGCAATGAGCGATTGGAGGGGATTCGTCTCTCCCGGTATAGGGAGTTGATGTTACGCTGTGTTCGATTGGCTATAACCGGAAATCCCTAGCTAGGGTTGCTGAGATTTACTGGTAAGTGTTACCAGTAGTTTCTTGAACTGTTATAGACCTCATATCGACACGACTTATCGAGCTACTGGGGTCTGACGTTTACCACTCCTAGGCGAGATATGCGACATATCAGACGATCAGACCGGAATGTACGGTAAGTGTTACTGGTTGGATTCATAGGAGTGTGAGCGGGCTTGCTCGTTGATCTTCTGATCGCTAAATACCCGGGTGGCCGTTACGTTTAGCAGACCGCTTGCGGCTTGTGGGTGCTTGATATGATCATCATCTGCTGCCGGCGTATTGACGAGTCTTTAGAGTCCTATACAGAGGTTTCCTGGCTCAAGCAAAACGAAATAAGAGTGCATATGAGATATGTGCGGGACCGAGAATAATACCAGTATGTGATACTATATTCTATTATCGCGATTTGTATCATTGGACGGTTATATGAGATATAGCCGGGTTACCGAATCAAGTGTTGATTCGATACATTGATACACTAAATATTAGTCGGTTATATGCAGTATGACTGGATCATTAAATCAAGTGTTGATTTAATGATTTAATGCATAATTATATATTTGATATATTACTTTGCATTAACTAGTATTGGTTCACTTAAAATAGATTTTCTCATTTGATGTGCACATTATATATATATATGATATAGTTTTGTGCACTAGTTTGTATCATGTTTGATGATACATGCAAACTTGGTTGTGTGTATGCTTTAAACTATGATTACGTTAATGGTTAGGGTTTCATTTACTCATTTATTTATTTTATTCTTTTTGGCAAAAGAAAAGAAAATGGTGGTTTTTTGTTTTACACTTGAAGCTTCTTGAAGCTTTGAGAAGGTTTGACCATTTTTGTTTCTTTTGCTTAACCTAACCATTCATCTAACCCTAGTTGATTCTCTACACTCAACGATGGTTGCTAATATGATAAGAATCATTTTATTTTCTATTATCAATAATTCTTATCATATCCTTTTTCTTCATCTTCTTCTTCTTCAAGAAGAAAGAAGCTTGCTAGCTTTAATGGTGATTTGAGATAAAGAGTGAGAAATCCAAATCCAAAGTGAACCCACTTCCTATTTCTTCATCCTCTACCACTTGCCAAGTAGTATAGGGTGTTTTTTTCACAAGTTTCATGACTTGGTGAAGTTGGAGATTGATCTTGTGTTGTCTCGACGTAGATCATCTTCGGCATCGAAGTCGACGATCTAGCCCGATCATTTCTTCGACAAAACCATTACTAGAGTCCGGGATCCGATGATCGCAGCGGAGGGACGTCAACGCGGAGCTATGGAGGTGGAGGACCGGATCTAAAAAAGGTTGTAGTCTCTTTCACTTAGCAGTAAAGTTGTTTACTACTTGCATGTTTCGCCTAATCTCTAGTTAACGATCTATATTAGGGTTTCTCGGCACCGGAAAATTTTGAAATTGGCATGGTTGATACCTTGTGAGACCTCTTGAGCGTGCCTAGGAACCCTACATAGTCTACTAATGGAGTACCGATGCCCAGTCTCAAAAACTCCCACGACTAGGGACCACTTTAAGGATGTGCTTATAGACTACCCAACTCTCACGTATATGATCACCATTATACTGCTGGTAGTCAAGCAAGAATCTTAAGGGCTACGTCAACGTGTAATAGTGATCTGCAAGGTCACCTAAAGCATGTACACGATGATACAAATAAACCAGATAGCATACTATCATCTTGAGTAAGACTGTCCTACCGATATAGGTCCTCCCTCAATCATTACAATCACAAGCCTGTGATCCAATAATTGTTTCTGAGGGCACTATATCCAACATGAAACCCCTTTATAGTTTTTCTAGTTAACTGTTAATAGTTCGATCCGGGTATTTGGTTGTGGTAGCGCCAAGTTTGAAAAGTTTTTTTTCCGCAATTGGCCTCGGATTGACGGCCGGGGTACTGCCGTAACCCAACATTGTATCAGAGCCACGCCATTAACCCTTAGCTAGCTTGTTTAGACAATGTTAAACTATCAAAATCGAAAGAAACCCGATACATTGCACTACTGATTTCAGTTTCTGTTGATTTCAAAAGTGTCTTCAAAATTTTTTTAAACACCTGTAGAAGACTACTGACATGACCTATAGCGTACACCCCAAAAACGACACCAACCCCTTGGATTTTGGCCGAGCACATTGCTCCCAAAACCGAGGAGGCCGGCCATTTTGTGTCCTCTGTGTTTCGTTTTTGGGGTGTGGTCTTGTCTCTGGAAAGTTGGTGCAGTGGTATTGTTTGTTTAGCCCAGTTTGGATATGCTTTTATCTAGTTGTGTAGGGCTAATCGGGGGTTATTTCGAAGTCGATATTTTCTAACATTGTTTAAAGTTTGCAGTACATACATTTCTATCTACGACTGTGAATGCCATTCGAGCGGTAAATCTTGTCTAATTGCTATAGCTCTTTTAAACAGGTTTGCGAATATGACATTCACGTTGATGTTCTGTGTTGTGTTGTGATGTTGCGGATTTGTCGTGGTGGATATCTTGGATGCAATGGTAGTGCAGTTTGGTATTATTTGTACATTTGATATCGCGGGGTGAGCGTCCGACCTATGGACTGCCGTCACTGCTTGTTTGTATAATATTCTTTTGGGGCACGACTGGGTTGAGGTCGATGTCACCGTTGTACATATTTTTCTTTTATGTACTAGGATTACCTCGTGGTGGAGTTCATGGATAGCCGGGTTCTGGAGGGAAACGGGCCCGCATATCATGGCTTTGAGATGGAGGGCTTTACTCTAGAATTGGCGGGCTATTCGCCGCACTCGTAGGGGGATAGGTTGACCCAAGATGGGAATCTCAAGTTACCAGATTCCGTGAAGTGCTGGGTGGTCCATTCACTTTGCTGAAGGGGGCTGCCTCGCTTCTGGTTTTAGTGGGTAACTTGTTGCACTCGTAAGGGTCTAGGTTTTCATTGCACGGGTTATCCACACGACCAGGGGAACGCCGGGTTTCAGTTACGGCTCAAAGGAAACCCAGGGCTCCCAGATTATCTGTATTGTTCTGTGATACTTATTACTTTTATGTGATGTTGCATTTATCACGCCTGGAGCGATTATTATATATTGATATATATACTAGTAGATGTTGTATATGTTTTACACTCGCGCTACTCCAGTCCCCACTCTGTCGTTAGTTAAGTAACCTAACAGGTGATGACGGGACCCAGTGGCGAATGCGGATGGCATATACGTACATTATATTTTCGTTCTTTTATGCTGTGATTAATTGATAAGATTCAGATCAATGCAAGGATAAAATAGACCTTTTTGATGTTGTTGGAACATTTTTCAAAAAGTTGTTATTGCAAGGATGTTCTCTTTTGTTTTGCATAGTGGTATTCGGTTATGAATATCCATCACCTCATTCGACGAGGCAAAGGCCGAGATTCCTTTATCGGGAGTGACCCCTTGGATAGAGGTTTACTTCAGGGTAATAACTTCACTGTAGTCGATTATTTTTTTCTTTGCATCGCGGTATTCAGTTTGGAATATGCTGCACCTCATTCTACGGGGAAAGAGCCGAGATCCCTTCATCGGGAGTGACCTCTTTAGCAAAAGTTTTTGCCACTATATATTCATAAAAAGATATGCGGTTCCATCAACGATATCAAGTTCATTATGTTAAAGGTTTTTCGCCAAAAAACAGTCATAGCCCTCCGTCATTTCTTACAAGTATTATTTAGTATTCGTACTGCATTTGTTGACCTGGTCAAGACGTAGTGTTCGGTAGCTAAGTGGTGCTTGTTTATTGCATAAATAGGCTTGGTTAGGACAGTCGTGCAGCCTTGTTGACCTAGTCAAGGGCACGTGCGGGTGGGTTTAATGCAATCCAGTATAATGACGGGTTGAACTTGACTAGCGGTTTATGGTTTGTTGACTTAGTCAAGGTCATAAGCAGCTTGGGGTAAAAATCACATCGGGAGTTTCTAAGGAAACTGAATCTTGCCAGACATGTGCATACCTTCTGGAGTGTGATAACGTGAGTGGATTCCATCACGTTATAATGCGATAATAGTTGGATCCCGATTCCCACTGATGAGTTTGTTTACTCCTCGGGTGATCCCGACTAATTCTTCTTTCAGGTTTGGAGGAGAATTTAAGGTTACAGTGGGAGACATTCTGATTAGATAAAATGATTAATCATTATGATCTAGGTTAGAGTGCACGCAGAGTGTTTCTTTCTCTCTCTCTTTGACAGCAATCATGGCCTAACCCTGGACTATAACTCGGTGACCAAGGTAACCTAACTTTCTTAAAACGATGGCCTTTGGATTGTCTGAGTTGCATACAACATTGCCACTCCTTCTTTTACCCTTTGCATTTCTCCAGAACACCCCGTATTACTACGAACATCCACTTCCATTGGATAAATCCATCGTATGGTTATATACGAACTCGAAGGAACTTGTTCCAGATTCGAGAATGGATTCTGGTTCTTGAGAGATTAAATGGGATTATTCAGTTGTCTTTTCCTTTTACCTTCTTTCAGATTGTGAGTACTCCTAAGATTAGGAGAGTACACCTATTATGCTTATTGAATAGTCTTCTTCCAAACCATAGGCAGGTGCCGAAAAGTAGGTAAAGGAGAAAACCAATTAGCCTAAGTTGGGTGTATAGAAGGTAATAAGTAAAGACAAAATAAAGGGATTAGAAAGAAGGCAAAGTAAATTGCGACTGCTATCATTCACGACCAAACCGCGTATTTCATCGCCACTCTTACTTCACCTTTGTTTTTCTCCGGTTCAGGAGAAATGGAATAAGGTTTATTCAATTGTATTTTATCATTTACCTTCTCTCTGGTTGCGAGTACTCTTTGGATTAGGAGAGTACACCTATTATGCTTATTGGATAGTCTTCTTCCAAACCATAGGCTGGTGCCGAACGGTAGGGAAGGAAGAAAACCATTTAACCTAAGGGCGGTGTACAGAAGATAATTAGTAAAGAGAAATAAAGGGATTTGGAGAGATGGCAAAGAAATATACGGTTATAGTCATGAATCTGGCTAATGGAATAGGCGTTACTAGGAATACCCGGATACCCCTACGAAACATTCTATTCTAATGTTTCAGTTTCACTGTACATTGTTAATATAAAACCGATTTTCCAATGAGACCTTTACTCCAGGGTATGTATTTACCAGATATGATTCTCACATCTGTATGGTTTTACAGATGATGAGTGGGAGTAAGTTATTGGGAATTAGGTGATTATCCACATTATATCGGAATTCGTTGTAATTGGTGATATTTGAGAAAATCGCCTGGGTTTTTTTGCCAGACGGCAAATATTTGGTTTTAAATATCTGTTGTTATGCACCAATTTCAAACTGATATATTTGTACGTTTATGTTATAAAGTGAGATATAACTTTTTGAGATTATGTCCATGTCATTTACCTATATCAGTTGATGGTTACGGAAGGAGCGTTCAACAGCGGTGTAATTCTTTATAACCATAGTACAGTTTTCAACCTACGACGCACAGGATTTGAGTTATTCAACTCAGGGGACTTATACAAAGCATTGTATATTGTCCAGTGTCCATTAGGGTAGAGGGGTTGGTCCTTGTACTATATTCTGTTTACTTGTGACTTCTCTAGTTGTTAGACATGTGTTTCATAGAAATATAAGGTCTAAGTTTTGACAAGTTATAGGTACAAGAATAAAGTAGAGAACCACGTGTTGCAAGTATCAGGATTCTTTAAGGTGATCGATGATATAGATACTTGTGTTTGGTATTCAGTTGATAGTAATGGTTTTGAGAAACTTGTTTCTCTTTCAGGTTACTCATGTTTGGATACACTCCTAAGTTGAGTAATGCTGATCGGCCTCTCTCCATTCAGTTGACATGCACTGGAGACAGCTGCATGATTTGAAACTAGTTCCAATTAAATCAGCGCCTCTGTTTCTATATTGTATATAGAATGGTGCATATCTTAACGTTGTTAAAGTACGAGGAGTTGTACGCTTATGCTTAAAGCCACTCTGGATAACTCAAGGCACGTTTCTGTAATGGCAGTTTGTGGGTTAACCCGGGCTTTGACGAGGGTTAACTTTCTACCAATTGGAATATCAATAGTGATATTGTTCTTGACTCGCCATAGTTTTAGTAAAATGGACTTTTTCATAAAACAGTAGTAGGAGTATGGTAGAACTGGAAGTGATTCCAGAACCGCAAACGATTACTAAAAATTTGATAAGAACCTAAAGATTCGATCAGGTTTGATATTCCATTAGCCACTCCGCAGATATGGTGGGTAACCTCAGGCACCCAAGATGTACTCCGGTAGCCTCAAGGACGGTGATAAGGAGGTTCTTGTTTACCCAGACTTTACACTACTGTTGTTCCAGACTATGAGACCCAGCAGGAGGATGAGTATAGCGTCGCTCTAAACTAGCTTTAGAAGTGCATGTGTATATGACTCTGCCAGAGGGTTGTTGTAGCCAGTGGGAGCAGCGGAAGTATAGTGGACAAGTTGCTTATGTCCATTTATAGAATAAAGAAGATATAGCGGAGATAGATCATCTATTTTTGATGTGACAGTTATACGCTTTGACTTCATCAAAATAGAATATGGATCTGTTAAAAATGTAGTAAGGTGGTATGTTCTGGTATTTGGATGACATACACTAGTAGGAAGTGATATTCCTACACTACGATCGGTTATACTGTGGTTGTCACACAGTGGTTTCTCCACATAGAATATGGATATTATATCAGGTATTCTGGTTACTAGATCTATAGTTTTAGATCTAGATTTGGATAGTACCCAAACCTGGGTACTTAGACAGTATTCTAAAGGTATTTTAGAATGGACGACTCCTGGCAAGGTAGTGTACCTGCAGGTGATGGAGTCACCCTCTCTAAAGGTGTCTTACAGACTAAAGGGGAGAGGGATGCGCATAATTGGCATATCACTTCCTTAGGCAATTGAGTCAATCATGAGATGTCAAGTACCACAACAGATGTTGTTTTTGCACTAGATGCAATAAGTTGAGATATTAATCCAATCCTGGAGAAACGTTCGGAAGCAGTTTTAGAACATAAGTGGATGTTCTAGGGATTTGATAACGGCGGCCTTCTTCGGGAGACGGTTATCATTCCAGGATTTCAAGGTGACCTGGATGACAGAGTGACTGTCGGAGTTATATATTTTTCCCTCTGACAAGGAGCATTAGTTTGGACAGGTGGTCCAAGCGGATACTGAGGGAGGCATTACGCAGGATACTGATTAAATCATTTGACGATACAATCTAAGAAGTTTGCTGGATTTGGAGTTCATTTGTGAACTAGATCCCATTAGATATCCAGACATATTCTAAGACAGGTATTGCTCATTTCAGGATATGGTTTTCTCCGTGAACATAAGATTAAGAGAGGCATATAAAGAAAAATCAGAGCGGATCCACTCACTGAGGCTATTTCTCGAAAGCAATAGTTTCACAAATGAGTTTTGTGAAACTGATTAGTAGAGGACTTGGGTTTTCGGTATCACACGGGCTATGAGTATGTGACACCGCAATAATTAGCCCTAAGTGAAAGTGGGAGATTGTTGGATATAATGCCCTCAAGTTATTTATTGGATCGCAGGCACGTGATTGCAATGATTGAGGGGGAACCTATACCGGTAGAACAGTCTTACTCGAGATAATAGTATGCTATATGGTTTGTCTTTATCATCGTGTACATGCTTCAGATGACATTACAGATCACTATTACATGTTGATGGAGGCCCATAGGATTCTTGCTTTACTACTAGTAGTATGATCGCGATCATACGCGTGAGAGTTGGGTAGTCCATGAGCACATCCTTAAAGTGTCCCTAGTCATGGGAATTTCGAGACTGGGCATCAATACTTCGATAGTTGACTAGTGTATACGGATCGAGACCCCGACGAGGGGCGGTGGCTAGTCTCACAAGTCATTGGTGTCAGTTGGTTCACCTAAGATAGTATACAGGTGCTCATTGGGTTATGAGTACACCGGACGGACTCACATGGGCACTGCTGATTGGTACTATACCTATCGTCAGGAGCAGTTCCCAGGTGATATGAGTACATCTTAGTCCATTGTCTTGACACTGCTACAATGCCTCAAGTGTGTTCCCACTGTTCTTTGATTACTACCTTACCATGGCTCAAAGGAGGCATGCAAACAGGTAGTAGTTGGGTGCAGTCCCGAAGCACTTGGAGGCAGTGGCGGTTAGACAGGATTCGTCTCTCCTGGTATTGGGGGGTGATATCGCACTGTGTCTGAAAAGCCATTACACAAAGTCCTAAGGCAAGTTAGATTTACTGGTAGGTATTCCAGTAGTTTCTCAAGATGTTCTGGGCTACACTCCGACACGATTTATACCGCTATTGAGGGTCTGACGTTTACCATCCCCCCAGGCCTGATATGCAATACTCATAGACGAATAGGCCAGACTGTACGGAGATTGTTACAGACAGGCTCAGTAGGGTTTCAGGATGAGTTCGCTCATCGGTCTCCCTTTTGGTCAATACTTGGGTAGTCGTTACGTACAGCTAGTACCACTGACGTGCTTGTGGTTAAACCCACTGTCAGCGTATTGACGAGTCTTTAGAGTCCCCCACAGAAAGTTTCCCAAGTTCGAGCGAAACATTGTAGAGGCCGTATGGTTTTATGGCAGGGTTCGACCATAAACGTGCACTTGTGCACGGATCATGATCGGACGGATCATACTGGAGGGCCTTGGTTTAAGCCGGATCCTAGTATTAGATTTGTTGTATTGCTTTCGTCTCATTGCATACGTATTCAATCGGAACGCGGATGCAGGTATGTATATACAGGTGAGGGGTATTCTTGTGATCCGTCACGAGTTTACTTTAGAAGATGCCATTCTATTTATTGTTATAAATATTTGGATTAATGTTTATTGGTGGAAATTGTGAGTGCTAGTCATAATGAAGAGCATTAATTGAGGCATGTGCATGGTTGATGACTCATGGTCTTATTTTTTGTGCCATGTCAATCTTGTTGATTGACTTATTGGGTGAGATTGAGATGGGGAGAGAGAGGGGGGCAGCCACAAGTGTGGGGTTTGCTCTTGAGATTTCATTCTAGTGCCCACTCTCATTTTTTATCTAACACAATAAGCAAGCAAGCTCTTCATCTTCTTCTTTCTTCACTAGCACACAAGTTCCTCATCAATGGCTTCTTCTTCAACCTCCATTCATACAATCTCATGTATTGAGAATCAATGGATGTTTAGAGATAAAGTTATCACACACATTCTCTACTTCACCTTGGACATGTCGGCTTGCAAACTTCATGTCCGAGTTGCTTCGGTTTGAAGCGGGAGCCCGTATAAAGATTCCTCAATGTGGTGTCATTTCGACAAGCGAGACCGGAGAGCGAGCTTCGTCGGGGCAGCCACGACAACCATGGGATGGAGATTGAAGACCGAAGGACACGGATTGATCGGTATGATCTTTGAAACCCCTTTACAGTTTTGCTAGTTAACTGTTAATGGTTCGATCCGGGTATTTGGTTGTGGTAGCGCCAAGTTTGAAAAGTTTTCGTTCCATATTTGGCCTCGAATTGACGGTCGGGGCACTTCCGTAACCCAATATATTAGTATTTGTTTTGGCTTGCACACGCGTGTGCACGTTAATGTGAAGGTGTGTTTGCGTTATCTAGTTTAGTAACCATGGCAACCTTAACTTAATCCTATCCTTCCTTAAACCTTAACCCTAACCCTATATATTTGTGTGAGATATTTGTTTTGGATGAGAGGAGGTGGCAAGGTGAATCATGGAGGGCATTAATAGGCATTAATGGATGTGAGGGGGAGAGAGTGAGAGTAAGGACTCATTTCACCCTACACTCACCTCTCATCAATTGCTTTCCCTTACCCTCTCATTCTCTCTCACTCTATCTCTTTCTCAATCTTTCCTCATTCCCTCAACCCCAAACTGAACCCTACACTACCCCTTCCATAATCCCTCACTAAACTTCATCAAAACTCACCTAAATCCCTTTTCAAGACTTGTTTTGCCTCTTAGATGCCTTGGAGCTTGGAAAGCAAGGATCTTTGAGCTTGTGAGGTTGGGTAATGATCTCTTTCTGTTAAGTTAGTCTTTTAATGTTGCGTAGCTTATTCATTTCGGTTTAGAACGCGCAAAGTTTAGTTTCGGGTAAATATCGTATTTTTAGTATAGTTTTGGATCTCGAATGATCTGCTATCAAATCAGGTATTTGTTGGAAAAGTTCACATCACAGTGACCTTGTATAGTGGCCGAAAACCCACCATAAAAATATAAGACCATTCCACAAAAACTTGGCCACAAATAAATTGCTTCTAGCCGCAATTTGCAGCCAGACTAGGGTGTTTAGGTTTGGGTTTTGGTCTGGGGGTCTCTGGGGTTGTGTGTAGTCTCATGGTACTTGCAACTTTCACTAATTGTCTGTGTAGCAAAATCTGAGACCACTTTTCCTTATTCTAGTGTTTTTATTACGCGTGTTATGTTATCCGACACGGTTCGTAATCTTTTGTGCTGTTGCGCTTGGGCTGGTTTTGGTGTGTCGCTACACACGTTAGCCTTTAGACGAACACTTGTGAGTTGGATTGGGTTGGTGCGTCGGACAAACGTAGAGTGTACGTGATATGATCGATTTCTGGGTTTTGCACTTGTTATGTTTTGTGTTATTAGGATCGCAGGCGGGGACTTCGGACGCTGCGAAGAAAGGGAAGCAGGTGATTGGATTTACCTAGCCCGCGATTGTCGGTGAGTAGATTTAACATCTACGGGGAATCCGCCTGTATGGCATTATGCGTCAGAGCTAGATATGATATGATATTAGCCGCATGTTTATATTGCACATATAGAGATTGTGCATAAACTTCAATGCATACCATTACTTGTTGTGCTTGGACTTGTACCCTTTGGACACTGCACTATTATTGACGGTTCATCTTGCACGAGCACTGATTGTATGCCACCCACACCGTCGATAATTTCCATGACACGCACAACACACATACATATGAGATATTGTATTGTCACGACCCGAAAGAGCACGTGACTGGCCCTTGAACCATATGGAGTCTATAGGACTCCATCTGATCCAAGTAAGCCAAAAGCCCAGAAATCTAAAACCAATTTAAGGATAAAAGAATCTACAATCAATACACTATACAACGCCGAATGGCGAGGATCAAAATTCAAAAGAAAACCCAGATAAGCATGAAAACTGTAACACTACTAAGCGCGACTCTAAGGTCGAAATAATACATCACTAGTGTCTGAGTCTGAAATAATATACAAGCTTTTGGTTGATGGAATTTCTAGATACAATGAATAATACATGTACAATGGCGGTTCTGATACAAAGAACCCACCTACCAAGCAAATCACCCACGAAGGAAAGCAGTGTGCCAGAAATGCCGCTATGGAATCTGTACGGCAAACCTGCAAGAACCGTGGCACAACGAGGGTGAATTGCCAACTCGTGAATAGAAAATATCTACAAGCAGAAATTGAAAGCAAGACATAATCCTAGGTCAATACGATCAGTATATAATATAACCCTCAAATGAAAAAGTCTAAAGCATAGTAAAGTAGCAATGTAATATCTAAACATAAGTGTAGTGCCAAGAACTCACGCCAGTGCCTCACGTAATAACATATCATAAATATGATGTATGTATGCGGTAAAATGAAAACAGAAGATATCATGAATGAAATCATCAGGAAATCAATGTCGAGCATCGACGCAAACTATATATCCCAATATCAAGTGAATCCCATCTATCGTGTATACGATATGTATGCAACATCCATGAAGGTACTCTATCAGGTACTACTAATACATGATGCAATGCATATAAAATAAATGTGGGGTAGGGGAGATATAATATACCATCGGCCATAAAGGCTCCTCTCATATCGAGCACATAGGCTCCTTTCATATATCGGGCATCCATCAGTCCGGGTCAGCCCTCTCTCAATATATCGGGTATCCATCAGTCCGGGTCAGCCCCCTCTCAATATATCGGGCATCCGTCAGTCCGGGTCAGCCCTCTCTCAAAATATCGGGCATCCGTCAGTCCGGGTCAGCCCTCTCTCAATATATCGGGCATCCGTCAGTCCGGGTCAGCCCTCTCTCAATATATCGGGCATCCGTCAGTCCGGGTCAGCCCTCTCTCAATATATCGGGCATCCGTCAGTCCGGATCAGCCCTCTCTCAATATATCGGGAAGCATATATAAGTTTGCGTAGATCATCATGATGATATATTAAGTAGGTGTATATATATATCGGCGTCCCATACCACTAATATATATATACTATGGGTATACATATATATTTCAGCGTCCCATACCACTGATATATATACGCAGGAGTAAGACAATCCAGAATCATCATATGCAACCATATCACAGTGCGGAATCCATGAATTATAATACATGCAACATGAAACACTAATATGAGCATGGAACTTTGTAAAGGCATATACACAAAGGAATATGAATCAATAACATATAAGCATGCAATGCAATGCGAGCCGTAGAGTGAATAGTAAATGAATAGTAATGCAGCTTGCCATTTGAAATAAGTATGACTTGGGTCTAGTCTAACATCTACTATGAAAACTACAGATCTAAGTATCAGGTCAACCGGGAAGGGTATGGAATCCACCTAAATCTGAGTCGGTATATATATATATATAGTCGGTGATCCCGCCTCAATAGTATTGCGTACGATACAGTATATTATATGGCATCCTCAAGTCATGAGTGCGGATCTATCATCAACATAAAGCTCGTACGGTAAATCGTCGTACGGCATCCCAATAGCTGGGTACGGGTCAATATCCCATTCCTCTCATCAAATATCAGGTATCATTATCATCATATCACATAATCTGGGGTACTGATCTAAGTCTAGTACAAATCGATACCATCTATATAGGTATGAATGCGTGGTAAAACACATGCTCAAGGGCCCGCTAAGATCACATGTCGTATCGCAAGTACAAATCACATCACATCACCCATCTCATGGCACAACGCCCAAACAATCGACTCATCTCCAATGTCATCTAATATCATCATCACACAGCGTAAGTATAGTGAATATGCAAGGGTGCGCGTGTGGGTGTAAACCTATTCTAGGGTTCGTGACTATGAACTGTACTAGTTTACTTCTAACCCTAAACTATCCATAATACACCCTACACTATATCCATGACACACTATAACTATCATATATAGTATATCAACTACGGACTGCGGGGGTGCTATACGTCATCCCCCGACTTCCCCCTGTAGATATAATCTACTCACCTTGCATCTTCATTTGTGGACGTCGCCACGCGCTTGCTTGTCGTCCCGAAGTCTTCATGGGGTACCTACACATCAATGTATCGCAAAATACGTATTAAAACCAAATCAAAGCTAAAACGGCATACGAATCCTAAAATGATACGCTATGATCTATAGGTTAGAACCTATGGACAACACCATCACAATCATCAATCAATCCTCGATATCGTCGTATAAACGCCAAATAGTCGAGGTAAAACACAATACACAATTGCAGAATTAAAAATACGGAATACGGAAACACGAATCCAAAACAGCAACTAAGGAAATAGGCTCCAGATTTCATCCTAGATCAAATTAGACAAATCTATACATTCCAGGGGCTTAAACTACAGATGTAGAAGCAGCAGAACCAAAACGACCCAATTTGGTGCAGGTCTGGCCGCAATTTGCGGCCAGAGGGAATTAATTGGCGGCCGGGTCATGGAGTTAGGGGCTAGGGTCTTGGTGGTAGCTTCCTGGGTGCCTGCACATGCCACTGTCCATTCAATTTTATTTTAGGATGTCTCGGGTGATAGCAGATCTCATAAAAGCTTCCCAGATTTCATAACTTTTCCGATATCGGTTTCTAAATCCATATTTCGGGTTTCAACTCTCGGGTTAGGGTCTCAATTCATGCACTAGGGTGTTGGTGTAGTCTCTACTGAGCTCAATTTCATATTACAACACAATTTTCCTCAAACCCTAACTAGGTTTTCTTTAAGTCCACAATATCACACAATATCGGTTCAATCTAAACATGGGGGTAAGGGAAATGCAAAAACTAAGTTAAGGATCCAGAAAATACCTCATTTGGCAACTCAAGAATTTTCTTGAGTTGCCCCTAGTGGCCAAAATCCTTGCTTTCTTGGTCCAATGTATAGATCTTGAGCTTGTGCACACATTTAATGAATTGGAGATTGGGTTTTGGGATTGTATTTGAAATGATTTGAGGCATTGAAGAGGGAAGGTGGGGTGAGGAGCAGGAGCAGCAGCAGCAACTTGAAGGAGAGGGAGAGAAATGAGTGAAGGGAATGAAGGAGATGGCTAAGTCCTTGGGTCAAAGGAGACCATACCTCTCTCTCTCTCTCACCTACTACTAAATTCTTTATTTAAACCCCTTTTCTTTTCCTTTTCTTATTCTCTCAAAATCCTTCTCCTGAGAATAGTAAACCCAAAGCGAACCATGGCAAGAAAATGCACAAGTGTGAAAAGTGATATGTGCATGTTTTGCACAAAAAGCAAAAAAAAAACCCAATTAGCGATTTTTAATCGCGATTAGCACTAAATTAGCGTATAACTGATCACAACAACTTTAAAATGGCCTAATTCTCTAAATTACCCTATTTTAGAATTATCCATAATTTTTCCAAATTTTTCTCTATTTATTTGTATTTAATTAGACCGAATTATTAAAATATTCAATAAAGTAATATTAATTTATAAAAATTCCCGAAAATGATATTTTATTATTTTGAAATGTTACATGTATAGTTAGGGACAATGAGACATTGATTCATATTTCATTGTGTATATGACTCATAGCATACCTGTATACCTACATGCGTACACATATGCCTTGTCATGCCTACATGCCAGCTACCTGTATACCTATATGGTATTGTACCACTAGAGATAAGTATATACGCATATGAAACATAGCTACATGTACATCTTGCATACATACTTGTTCACCCTTATATGATGTTGCGTTGGATTTCGGAGAAATTAGGAACCGCATGATATATATTTAATAACTGGTTGCAATTAAATAGCGGTTTTCCTTTATATGATCATATTACCGTTTATGTTGCATATGTTATATTCATGGATTTTCGCATTGAGATATGAATTTCACATGATGTTTTCTGGATGTTTTGCTCCTGACGATATATATATATATATATATATATATATATATTAGTGGTATGGGACGCTGTTGTGTGTGTGTGTGTGTCATCGTAATGATCTATGAAAGTATTCTTATTTTTTATTTGATATTTGGATACATCCACACTGAGACCTATGGATATTGAAAACCGATACGTGGATCACAAGTGTCGATCTTTGGCACTTAGGATTCGAGGAGCGTATGGATATTGAAAACCGATACGTGGATCACGAGTGTCGATCTTGGGCACTTGGGATTCGAGGAATGTATGGATATTGAAAACAAATACGTGGATCACGAGTGTCGATCTTGGGCACTTAAGATTCGAGGAACGTATGGAAATGAGTATTTATGTGTCGATATTGGGCACTAATTTTCATGATATTTCCGGATGTCGATGTCGGACACTCAGGTTCCACGAGACTTACAGATTATGAGGGCCGATTTGAGAAATTTGGGATTTTATTGTCTTGATGGACACTGGTCCTGCCACGATGAGGATTCCGTGAGGATGATATGTTTTACCTCATACCCCGTATTTATTCGATATGCATTATTTCATGTATTAGT
Source organism: Agapanthus africanus (assembly GCA_030015575.1). Lineage (NCBI taxonomy): Eukaryota > Viridiplantae > Streptophyta > Magnoliopsida > Asparagales > Amaryllidaceae > Agapanthus > Agapanthus africanus. Next base: position 303,320,270 of record JASDDO010000016.1, on the reverse strand, counting down.
AGTACCTGATAGAGTACCTTTCATGATTGTTGCATATATATATAGACACACACACATACATATATATATACACATATATATATGTATATATACATATATATGTATACACATATATATATATATACATATATACATATATAGATATATATATATATACACACACACATATATACATATATACATATATATATATATATATTGCCATACTTATGCTATCAGACTACATATGATAGATTATCGCCGTTAGTGCGTACTTGCGATTTCAGTATGATATTATTTACTATTCACGAGTTGGCAACTCACCCCTGTTGTGCCGCAGTGTTTTGCAGGTCTTATCCTCAGAGTTGTCACGGCAGGGCACCTTATTATCTCTACTTTTGCGGATACCGCTACGGTTGGTTGTGAGGTCATTTGCTTTAGGTGGGTTACAGTTATCCGATGATGTACATTGTATTTTTTGTATCTAGTAATCTCCATCTACCACCTTCATGTATTGACTTAGATACGGGTTGTGAGGATCGATATTGTTTATTCTTATGACTCTTGTTGTCGTGATCGTGTGAGCCGGCATTTATTTATGTGGATTATCTCATTTCTTCGCTACGGCGTCGTATATCTGTTGTGGTGGTTGTTTCCGCCGTTGGGCGAAATTTGCTTCCGTTTAGGGATGCTTTATTTATATCTTATGTTTGTACCCGTTTCGGGGCTAGTTTTTACAAAGGAGGTGCTGCCGGAATTTTTATAAAAACAAACATAAGCTTAAAGTTTTGCGTCGAGATTTTAAAAGTGTTCCATCTTTTCCTTCTTGAAATGGTTTAGATTGCTGGGTTTTCGTCTTACTTAAATTGCATTACGCCTGTTGACGTTACATAGTCTAAGTGCCGATCATGTGCCTAAATTGGGTCGTGACATCGGGCCGACGGTGCGGCTGACTCGGCCGGCGCCGTCGGCCGAACTCAACCAAAATCCGATTTGGTCTTCATAAGTTCTGTGCCTTTTGGTCTTCTGGTAACCCCTGTATAGTTTATTTCACCTGCACAGTAACAGAGACATTAAAAACTTTATTAAACCATTTTTTTAATACAATTTTCATACAACCTTTCATCTACCTTAACCCTAATTTTTTCCTATAAATACCACTCCAATTCACACCCTCTTCACTATGAATTTTATGCCAAAACTCTCAAGAAAATTCTAAGTTCAATAGTGTACAAGTGGAGTTAGCAAAGGGCGAAGCTCCGACGAATTTCCGACAATGACCATAGGAGCTCCCGGCGACGAAACGATGCACTGACACCTCCTACCACTCCCTCTTCCTCTTCTATAATATATAATCTAGTAAGTCCCTCCTCTCTCTTTACTTTTCTATTCTAAAAACTCATATTTCTAAAACCCGATGGAAGCGGAGTTAATCCGACTTCCGATTCGGTTTTCTTTAAAATGTTCAATTTTTCTTAAATACAACAATACCAAACTTTCTCATCATGACTATTAATCATTAATAAAATATATTGAACAAGTTCCATATCAAAAGAATTCATATTTCAAATTTTATTGCACTTTTACAGGAAAATAACCACATAGTTTAGCTTCGACATAAAAACACCATAATTCCTTGCTATACCTTTAAATAGATCACGAGGTAATGACCTACCTCCTTACAACACTTATATGCAACATAGCACGATGCCTTTCGGGAACATAGAATACAGAAAAATGCAAGTTTACATATAAACACCTTTTACTATTAAAACTTTTTTCTATAAGATTATGTATTTTAAACAAGTCTTTGCAAAACGCCACTACAACCCATTTGGGAAACCCGTTCGGGATGGTGTGGATTATCTTACATCCTCAGGCTTAGTAATGCGAGATGCACATCTCCGCAAGGAGCAGTCGGTGTCGAAAGATTTAAAATACAATTTCTTTAGAAATTGTGATTTCTATTATAAATAAAACTTATATTTTTAATAAATAAATACATATGTAATTAATATCAAAATATCTATTTTTAGTATTTATAATATTCCACATTTCCAAATTTCAAGAAAAACAACTCATTTACAAGAAAATACCATGCAATTTCATACAAGTTCAATACTTCACAAATAAATACCCTATATTAAGAAAAATAGGTTTTATTCACTAGAAATGTCACAATGATAAAATATACATCAATGAAAACTTTAAAGACGATAATAAAATACTTGAGGTGTATTTTGAAATTATACAAAATTATTTTTACATAAAACCCCCTCAAGTCCTATAAATTACAATAAGGACCCTAGTAAATATAGATTTAAGCGTGACCAATCTCTTGAGCCTCAGGGAGCCAGAGAAGTGGGTGCTTGCCTATTTAAGGTAGACAACTTAACAAACGGTGTTATTAACACGGTAATCATCTTTGAAAAAGACACAAATCATGTCGTCCATGTGCAGCGGTTACCGATAACATCAAAACTTAATTCAGGATTTCAATTTCTTTTCTAATTGTCTAACTCAAACTGAATCTCAATATAATCAATCTAACTTGAATATGATTCAAGTACAATCTACAATATAACAATTCAATATGAATCTATATATTCAATCTGTTCAATCTATCAATCTATACAACTTGACTGAACCGAACCATGGATATACATCCATCTACATGATTCTCCAGTTACATTCATTTACTGATATCATTGTTTCGGCAAGTCATCCATCTATACAATTCAATTACAGGACAATACAATCAAGACACCACGGGGTTTTAAGGGGTAGATTGGTACGGAAGGTGTTAGATGTAGCACGAGACTGCAAGAATTAAGACACCTAACCTGTATTCCATTGCTATTGTACCGTGGCATAAACAGTTCCTTGTACACTCAGTTTACCTTAGTCTCTGGTCTACTGAGCCTCCTCTCGTATACACTGGCCTCTTCTGTACCAAGCTACAAACAACAGCGTTAACATTAAAAACAACATTATAACAATATAACAATATACTTTCTATTCTTTCTATGTCTTTCTTGTCTATTTACGGAACTTACCGAGCGATTGTTCGTTGACGATATTCACTTTCTTCTTCTTTGGAATGTCGTCAGGTGATTCGGACCTTCCAGAGATCGAGCCTAGCATTGAAGACTTGGACCAGTTTATTGAAGATCCCGAGCTGTAGTTACAGTTGTACATTTCCTTTACTTTTCTGTTATGCTAATGTTTAGGCATTGCTTTCCATTCCATATATTTACTTTTCCATGTACTGTAAAAGAATGTGAATAAATAAAGTTGATGTTCATTACATTTTTCTCTTGTGTATATTTCTTTTATATTGCTTAATTACACTTAGCGTATTTACTTCTGAGTAAATACGTAGCGGCCTCATCGCGCCCTCTTCCCGTATACTAGGAAGAGGGACGTGACAGGTTTTGTTGGCGGCCCATGCAGGTCCGAGCTATTGGAACCCTACCATGCAGCTCAGTTCTGCATGGACAACCTAAGCAATATAACACAAGAACCAGCAACTGAAAACATTCTTTACAATTCATACTCCTTGAATCTTATCATTTCATATACTTTGAATCTGTCCTAACCCAAATTTTTTCAAGGTTATGGATTCCCCAAACAACACCAGCACCAATGTCAACAACATACCTCCACTACTACCACTCACACCTTCCATCCCTGCTCTGATCAACGAGCAGAAGGTTCTGTTTGAGGCAATTCGTAGCCACCTAGAAGGATAGCAGCAGCAGACTTCTCTTTTAACGAATCGTTCCGAGGCAGAAGCACCTAGGATGAAACAATTCAGAGCCTTGCACCCCAAATAATTCTCAGGAAAAGAGAACCCTCTAGAAGTTGAGGAATGGGCTCAGAGCATCGAAGACAATCTGGCAGCGGCACAAGTGCCAGAAATAGCTTGGGTCCGTGTTGCAAAACTGCAGCTCATGGACAATGCACGGGTTTGGTGGAAGGCGGAAGAAAGCCTTCTTGATCAACCCATCGAATGGAAGACTTTCCGAGACATGTTCGACGCAAAGTACTTTTTAAGACTGCGAGGTTCGACATGGAACAGCAATTCATCCATCTACAACAGGGTTCGATGTGGACCAAATCAGTGGATGAATACGATACTGAGTTCACCATGCTCAATCGGTAAGATATGTCTTAATAATTCGATTTTTCAATATATCACATACTACATAGCTAACACAATACATTAACAGATGTGCGGAACACCTGATACCGACAGATGAGATTAGAGCCCGTCGATTTCAACAAGGTTTGGATTCGGAAATCCAGGATGCACTAGCCACATGAGATTTTCTGACTCATAAATCGGCTCTAAAAACTGCCTGCCATTATGAGGCAGTGGAAAAGATGAAAGGCATATCTTAACCTACTAGAGTTAACCGCCCTGCCAACCAGATGGCAGGAGGAGCCTCATCAAGGCCACCTTTTGTGCCAAGGAGACCGAGAGTACTGAACAACAGGCCCAGCACAGCTTTTTGTACCTACTACAAGAGAGCTGGACATATGATGAAAGACTGCCGGCGAGCCAACTGTCTTTGCTTAGTCTGCGGTTCAGCTACTCATGACATTGGGTCTTGTCCCAAAAGACAAAATCCATATGTTGCACCCAGGCCAGCAATCAATTATCAGCAGAGACCAGCCCTTCAGGCACCTGCTCTAAGACTAGGTCTCCCTGCTCCACCACTTAGAGGACCACCGACTGCAACTCCTCCTCTTCAGTTCCATCAAGCTCAACGGAACGTTCCGAGGAATGCTCCTCAGGCCAGGAGGAATGTACCACGGCGACAGGCTTTCACGATGACCGTGGAAGAAGCTGAGGCCACTGGCCAAGTTATCACTGGTAACCCTTTTTTCTCAAGCTTTTCTTTCAGTTTTAACACCTACCTACATATTTTTCCTATACCTAAAACATATCCTACATACCTTAGGTACAATCTTAGTAGCCTCACTTCCTGCACTAGCACTCTTCGATACTGGAGCATCTCACTATTTTATGTCGCAACGGTTCGTCCGAACTCATGCGATTCGAGTCACACACTTGTATCTAGCTGGAATGTCAGTTCAGGAAATGGCGTTCTAAAGGCAACAATGGGATACAGCTTGTGTCCAGTAGTCGTCTGCAGTAGAGAATTCTATGTTGACTTCAAAGTGCTGGACATACCGAAATTCGATGTGACTCTAGGAATGGATTGGCTCGGAACATTTTATACTACCATTGATTGTCGTCAAAGGAGGGTACTATTCGAGATTCCAGACCATCCTGTCTTCTATTTCAAAAGTGGAGACCGTACCCTAGAACCAAGTACTTACAAGGCAAAGCCGAAGAAAGCAGTAATTGCAGCAATTCAAGCGGAGGAAGAATCAAGGTGAGAAGTGGTTCGAGAGTTCGAAGATGTGTTTCCTGACTATATATCAGGTTTGCCTCCCGATCGAGCTCTTGAATTCAGCATTGATTTAGTACCAGGAGCACAACCGGTGATCAAATCACCTTATCGATTAAGTCCGGAAGGTTTGAAGGAAGTCCGAACTCTGTTGGAAGAAGAAGGAAGGTTCATACTTGGGGATCGTCCCAGCACTTCAAGTTGGGGATCTCCTGTATTACTTGTGAAGAAGAAGGAAGGTTCATACAGAATGTGCATCGATTATAGAGCCTTGAACGAAGTTACGATAAAGAACAAGTATCCGCTACCTCGTATCGACGATTTATTCGATCAGGTAAGTAGATCTTGTATTTTCTCCAAATTAGATTTTTGTTCGGGTTATCATCAGGTGAAGGTCAAGAAATCCGATATCCACAAAACGGCATTCAGAACTCGTTATGGACATTACGAATTTCTTGTGATGCCATTTGGAATGACCAATGCACAAGCGATATTCATGAACCTGATGAATCAAGTTTTCCGAGAGTACTTAGACATTCGTTGTCATCTTCATCGACGACATCCTGGTGTATTCAAAATGTCGGAAAGAACATGCCGAGCACCTATGAATTTTCCTGGAAACTCTACAACAACATCAACTTTATATCAAGTACAGCAAGTGCGAGTTTTGGCTAGATCAAGTTGGTTTTCTTGGACATATCGTATTAGGCAAAGGAATCTCTATGGATCCAGCAAAAGTAGCAGCAGTAAGAGAATGGCCGATGCCAAAGTCAGTGAAGAACATTCGAAGTTTCTTGGGTCTAGCTGGATATTAAAAAAGATTCATTAAAGGCTTTTCAAAGATAGCAACACCCCTGACCAAGCTCACACGTAAAGATGAAGAATTCGTATGGTTAGAAGCATGTGAATAAGCTTTCATAGAACTCAAGTCAAGGTTGACATCAGCGCCTATTCTCGTTATACCGGACCAATCTGGAGGTTTCGAAGTATACTGCAATGCATCCAGTAAGGGATTAGGATGTGTTCTACATCAGCACGGTAAGGTTGTGGCTTATGCTTCAAGACAGCTGAAGATTCATGAGCGCAATTATCCGACGCATGATTTGGAGTTGGCAGCCATTATCTTTGCTCTCAAGATTTGGAACCATTATCATCTTGGTGAACGAGTGAACATATACACAGATCACAAGAGTCTGAAATATATGTTTACTCAGAAGGAGCTTAATATTCATCATAGACGATGGTTAGAACTCATGGAGAACTTTGACATTAACCTGCAATATCACCCAGGGTAGGTGAATGTGGTACCTGATGCCCTTAGTCGCCAACTATTAGCAACGAATCTCACCGCTCAGTAGAAACTTCAACAAGACTTGCATCAGATAGAGATTGAAGTGGTCATGCCAGGTAACGCTTTAAGTTCGATGAATTTACAAGTTCAATCTACCATTGTCAATTAGATCAAAGCGGCTCAAGCAAGTGATGCTAAGTTGCAAAAGATCAGAGAACAAGTAGAGAATGGACTCAGAACAAACTTCATCATCCATGAAGACAGATCTTTGAGATACGGCAGTAGATTATGTATACCAAAAGGTTCTGTTCGAGAAGAGTTAATGAAAGAAGCTCACAGCTCTCCCTACTCAGTACACCCTGGAGGTATAAAGATGTACAAAGATCTATGTCAGAATTACTAGTGGCATGTAATGAAGCGTGAAGTAGCCAGAAGCGTCGCTAAATGCTTGGTGTGTCGGCAAGTAAAGACTGAACATTACAGGACTGCAGGATTACTTCAACCGTTACCGATCCCAGAATGGAAGTCGAAACACATCACGATGGATTTTATGACTGCACTTCCTCGCAGCACAAAGGGTAATGATGCGGTATGGGTTATTGTGGATCGACTCATAAAGTCAGCTCACTTCATCCCATTTCGAGTAGGCCAGTCTACTGAGACATTAGCAAAGAAGTACATAGAGGTAAGAATATAAGTAAGATTTTAAATCTTCAAATATGTACTATCTCTAATACCCATGAACTCATACAGGAAATTATGAGACTTCATGGAGTACCGATCTGCATTGTCTCCGATCGTGACACCAGGTTCTGATCGTAATTTTGGCAGAGTCTGCAAGCAAGCTTGGGAACAAGTATGAACTTCAGCACGGCTTATCATCCACAAACAGATAGTCAGTCTGAGCGAACTATTCAGATCTTAGAGGATATGCTCAGAGCGTGTATGTTAAACTTCGGAGGATCGTGGGAAGATCACCTACATCTTGTGGAGTTTTCATACAACAACAGCTACCAAACAAGCATAGAAATGGCACCTTTTGCAGCGCTTTATGGAAGGAAGTGTCGATCGTCGTTAAGTTGGGACGACATTAGAGATAGAGAACTCCTTGGACCTGAGGTGATAGTAGCAACTGTTGATATGGTACGCACTATCAAAGAAAGAATACGCATAGCCTAAGATCGACAGAAGCATTGGGCTAATGCAAAGCGCCGTCATTTAAAGTTCCAGCCAGGAGATCACGTATTCTTAAAGATATCTCCAAACCGTGGAGTGTTTCGATTTGGAAGACGGGGTAATCTAAGTCCAAAGTACATTGGACCGTTTGACATACTCGAACGAGTCGGTGAAGTGGCATACCGCTTGGCACTTCCATCTTCATTGGAAGAAGTGCATAATGTGTTCCATATACCCTAACTCAGAAGGTATGTGAGTGACCCCAGCCACATTCTCTATCATTCCGAGCTCACTATATAGCCTGACTTATCTTGTGAACAACAACCTGTTGAGATCCTAGACAGGAAAGTGAAGTCACTTCGGAACAAGGAAGTCAACTTGGTTCGAGTGATGTGGAGAAAAGACACTCCAGGAGAATTGACATGGGAAAAAGAAGACGAGATGCGTGCAAGATACCCTCACCTATTTGTAAACTAGTCCTTAAAATAAAATTTGTAAATTTCGAGGACGAAATTTTTGTAAGGAAGATAGACTATAACAACTCCAATTTTAGTGTACAAAAATTTGTTTAAAAATTAATTTATACTTGGGGTATTTGCAATTCCTGTTAGTACTATAAATATTTGATTTGATTTTTAATAGCAAGCAAGAGCTTGCATCTCACTGGTAATACCTTGCGCTGCTAACCAAAGCACCAGAGTTCAAATCCCATTATCCACATTATTTTTTATAGTTTTCTTTTAAATTTTTAGAAGCCCAAGAGTCTGCAGGGTTGCCTAGCATGGCAGCAAGTTTTTGAGAAGTATCATCCATGCCATATTTAAAAATTTGTTGTTCTAGTAAACCCTAACTCTAGAATCGCTACTAGAAAATCCGACGAAACATTATGCAAACACTTTATATCTAAAGAGAACAAGGAATACAACCTTTGTAGACCGGTCCTTCACTTCAATAGCTCCATGTAGTAGTCCCTTCGCTACGATCATGAACTCCCGGACTCTAGAGAGGCTCTCATGAATAAATGAACAAGCTTTCATCGAAGTCTTCGAGGCCGAAGATGATCTACGTCGAGGAGACACTAACCCCAAGCTATCTCTTCACTAATTGTGGAATTAGTGAATCAAACACCCTATACTAAATGGCAAGTAGTAGAGGATGATGAAGTAGGAACTTTGCTCTTTTTAGTTTTCATTTTCTCACTTGATCAAAATCTAGTGAGCTTTCAAGATGAAGATGAAGATGAAAATGATGAAGTGATGAATGAATAATTCATGTGAGGTTAGAAATGCAACTATCGTGAGTTAATGTCATGCTTAATCCTTGTAGAGACTAAACCATAGCTATGAGTTAAGGGTTGGGTTAGAAAATATTTTAATCTAGACAAAAAAAAGTAGACTTGGTCAATGAAACCTACAAGCTTCTACAAGCCTTGTACCATGACTCATTATCCAATTGTTTGAATTACTTAAGACAAATAAAACCATCATACTAACATGTTGCGTCTGTAGCCTAGTATGACACAATAATATATATCACATATATTTTGTGTGCAAAGAAAACAATTAACATATTTCACATATATGTTAAGTGTATCAAATGTGAGAAAAAGAAAAGCTTTAAGTGGGCTAATATTAGTTAATGTAATTTACTATATCAAATATATAATTCTACATTAAATTATTAAATCAAGACTTGATTTAATAATCCGGCTATAGTGTGTATAACCGACTAATATCAAATCCAATAACTTATCGAATCAACACTTGATCCGATAACCTAGCTATATCACATATTACCGACCAATGCCAAAAGTCGTGAGAATCGAATGCGGTATCATATATCGCATTTGTAAGTCCATGCTACCTCTCCCGGTACATTCGGGAATGCGGAATTTGGTAAAAAACGATTTTTACGGAGGTGGTAACATGGACCTATAACCCGGATCTTGGTTAAACATCTATCTAACATCCTAACTATGAGTTTCTAGCTACTCGGTTAGGGGGTTATACCTTGCTTGTCTTGAAATCCTTCTCTTCAAGCTCCGATGGTGGTCCGATTGGCTTCTTCTCGTCGTCTCCATACGCCGAAGATAGATCCACCTGAAAGCTCCAACCTTTAGCTCCTTCTTCGTTCTTTGAAGAAACTAGTTCACTTGGTTTGCTAAACCTAGTGAACTAGAATGAGTAGAGAAGAATTAGAATGGGATTTTATCTATGGTTCTTGATTCTCAACTCATGAGAGATATGAACCATAGAGTAAAGAGAGGGAGCAAGAGGATGAGGGTGAGAGAAAAAACAAGAGAGCTCAAGAACAAGAGAGAGAATGAGCAAGAAAAAATGAGCAAGTCTTTTGTCTCTCACCCTCTCATAATCCAAAGTAATGATAACTCATCATCTCAAAAAAGTCTTATGTGATGGTTGAAGCAACCATAACCATATCATATCATGCACTCATTTTACACAAATGAGCAAGCAAGTAAAAGTCTTTGCCATGAAATGATGGCTATGGTTATCATGATGGTCAACTAGTCAAGCCTAGTCAACCGGTCAACAAAGTCAACAAGTCAACAAAAGTCAACAAGTCAACAAAGTCAACAAAAGTCAACAACCATGTCACCATAATACTTAATTAATATAATAGTTAATCACATATCATATTCTCATTAGGGTTGATCAAAAGGTCAATAGTCAACGGTCAACTGTCAACAACCCTAATGAGAATCCACTGCCTCTGTCTTCCTGTCAACTGTGCATACACACCCGCATCCGCGTTCCGAGGAACACGAATGCAAACTGGATAAATCCAATCCCAAAAGGTACACTAGGATCTGGCTTAAACCAAAGCCCGCTAGTGTAAACTATCCGGACACTGTACGTGCACAAGTGCACGGATGTGACCGAACCCTGTCGCAAAACCATGCGACCTGTCGCAATACCATGCGACCTCTACTCTTTTGCCTAAAGGCGAAAAGCTTTCTGTGTGGGACTCTAAAGACTCGACACTACGCTGGCAGTGGGTTTAACCACAGACCGCAAGCGGCACTAGCTGTGCGTAACGGTCCCCAGGTAATGCCGACAAGAAGACCGACGAGGCGAAACCCATCTGAACTCCTACTGAGCCTGAGTGTGACATTCTCCGTACAGTCCGGTCTGTTCGTCTGATACATCGCATGGCGGGCCTAGGGGGCGGTAAACGTCAGTCCCCCAATAGCGGTACAAGTCGTGCCGGAGCGAAGCCCAAAACATCCTGAGATAACACTGGAAACCTACCAGTATATCTCATTTGCCCTGGCCAGGGACTACTCGTGTAATGGCTCTCCTAGACACAGCGCGATGTCAACCCCCAATACCGGGAGAGACGAATCCTGTCTAGCCGTCACTGCCTCCAAGTGCTTCGGGACTGCACCCAACCACTACCTGTTTGCACGACTTCTTTGACCCGTGGTAGGGTAGTGATCAAAGTACAGTGGGAACACACTCGAGGCGAAGTGACAGTGTCAAGTCAGCGGACTAAGCTGTACTCATGTCACCTGGGAACTGATAACTGACGATAGGCATAATACCAACTAGTCAGTTCCCGACGAGTCATGTCCAGTGTACCCGTAACCTAACGAGCACCCGCATACTATCTCAAGTACGACGTACTGACGGCTGTGGGACAGACCGTCTCCCACACTGGGATGAGAAGCGCATGCGCTGGTCTACTCCGGAGTATCGATGCCCTGTCTCGATAGTCCTGCGACCAGGGACCTGCATAAGGATGTGCTTATAGATTACCCAGCCCCACTAGTGTGACGGCCATCACATCGCTGGTAATCAAGCAAAGATCCTAAGGGCTCCACTAATGTGTATAGGCAATATACAAAAATAAACACATGTACACATTGAAGTAGAAACAAACCAAGTAGCATACTACTATTTTGAGCAAGATTGTATATACAAGGTGAATATCCCAAGCTTCCATTAAGTAATATACAAACCAGTATGATACAGTAATAGCCTCTAGGGCATATACACTAACAATCTCCCACTTGCACTAAGGCCATGTACTGGCGTATCGAAGACCTATCATCTCGATCAGCCGCTCGAACTGAGTCTGGGGCAGGGCCTTGGTGAATGGATCTGCAGTGTTATCTTCTGAAGCGACTTCTGAACCTCGATCTCCTGGCGATCCACGATCTCCCTGATCAGGTGATACCGCCTCAAGATGTGCCTGGATTTCTGATGGGACCTGGGTTCCTTCGCTAAAGCTATAGCCCCGTTGTTGTCGCAATACAGAGGTATTGGATCAACAATGGACGGAACCACCTGAAGTTCTTTCAAGAACTTCCTCATCCAGACAGCTTCTTTTGCGGCATCAGATGCAGCGATGTATTCCGCTTCCATCGTCGAGTCTGCAACGGTTTCCTGTTTGGAACTCTTCCAACACACCGCCCCTCCATTGAGGGTGAAGACAAAACCCGACATGGACTTGGAATCATCCTTGTCACTCTGGAAGCTGGAGTCAGCAAAGGCCTCGATCTGGAGGTCTTTTCCGCCATACACCAAGAACATCTCCTTAGTCCTTCTCAGGTACTTGAGAATGTTCTTTACCGCTATCCAGTGTTTCTCCCCAGGGTTTGACTGATACCGGCTTACCACACTCAGTGCATAAGCTACATCCGGTCTGGTACACAACATCGCATACATTATAGAGCCTACCGCAGAAGCGTAGGATATAATAGACATGCGATCCCTCTCCAAATCAGTCTTGGGAGACATCTCTTTAGAGAGGGTGATCCCGTGACAAGCCGGCAGGTTACCGCGCTTGGAATCTTCCATACTGAATCTTTTCAGCACGGTGTCGATGTACCTGGACTGAGAAAGTCCTAATATCCTCTTAGATCTGTCACGGTAGATCCGGATACCCAGAATGTATGAGGCATCACCCAGGTCTTTCATGGAGAACCTGTGTGACAAGAACCCCTTGACAGATTGTAGCATAGGAATGTCATTTTCTATTAAGAGAATGTCATCCACGTATAAAACGAGGAATACTACAGTTCTCGCTACAAATCTACTATAGATGCATGGTTCATCTGGATTTTTGATAAAGCCAAATTCTTTGACTGTCTCATCAAAGCAGATGTTCCAATTCCGCGATGCCTGCTTTAGTCCATAGATGGACTTAAGTAACTTGCACACCTTTCCGCTGCTCCCACTCTGAATGAAGCCCTCTGGCTGGTCCATATAGACACACTCCTCTAAATTTCCATTTAGAAAAGCTGTCTTTACGTCCATTTGCCAGATCTCATAATCGTGGAAGGCAGCAATGGCAAGAAGGATCCGAATGGATTTCAGCATGGCTACTGGAGAAAAGGTTTCGTCATAGTCCAAGCCAGGTCTTTGACGAAAACCCTTTGCTACCAGCCTAGCTTTATAGGTCTCAACCTGTCCATCTACACCAATGTTCCTTTTGAAGATCCACTTGCATCCTACGGGTTTTACCCCGTCTGGAGCAATGTCCAACGTCTATACCTTGTTGGTGTACATGGACTCCATTTCGGTCCGCATTGCATCCAGCCATTTCACTGAGTCAACGCTCTGAACGGCCTGCTGGAAGCTAGTAGGCTCATCATAATCTATGATGCAATCCTCTCTATCCCCGTCTATGAGAAAACCGTAGTATCTCTCGGGCGGATGATACTGCCTACTACTCCTGCGGAGCGGCGTAGGAATGTCCTGTTCTGTTGAACCCTCTGGTTCCACTAAGCTTTCAGTAACAGTCTGTGGTTCTGGAACTTCTTCCAGTTCTATTGTGCTCCCACTTATCTGGGTTTCCAAAAACTCAGTTTCCAAGAAGCGGGCATGCTGAGAAACAAAAACCTTTCGTTCCTCAGCGGAATAGAAAAGATACCCCCTGGAGTTCCTTGGGTATCCCACAAACTTACACTGTACTGAACGTGCCTCAAGCTTGTCCGCATGCTGCTTTTTTACAAAAGCTGGACATCCCCATACCTTAAGATACTTAAGACAGGGTTTCTTCCCAGTCCACATCTCATATGGGGTGGTAGGCACAGTCTTGGTGGGAGCCTTGTTCAAGAGATACGCAGCTGCTTCTAGTGCATATCCCCAGAATGATCGCGGTAACTCAGCGTTACTCATCATGGACCGAACCATATCCAAAAGGGTTCGGTTCCGTCTCTCCAATACACCGTTATGTTGCGGAGTGTATGGAGGAGTAAGATGAGAGAGAATTCCGTTCTCTTTTAAAAAGTTCAGGAACTCGGCACTTAAGTATTCTCCACCTTGATCCGATCTTAGAATCTTAATACTTTTGCCGGTCTGTTTCTCTACTTCATTCTTATACTCCTGGAATTTTCCAAAGGCCTCGGACTTATGTTTCATTAAGAAGACATAACCGTACCTTGAGAAGTCATCCGTAAAAGTAATGAAGTAAGAATGTCCGCTTCGGGCATGTGTAGACATTGGACCGCACACGTCACTGTGTACGAGTCCCAAGAGCTCGCTCGCTCTTACTCCATGTCCAGTAAACGGAGTCTTTGTCATCTTTCCTTTGAGACAAGATTGACAAGTGGCATACGATTGATATTCGAACGCATTCAAATATCCTTCTGTATGTAACTTAGTCAACCTTCTCTCATTGATGTGACCCAGTCTACAATGCCACAAGAAAGTCTGATTTATTTCTGGAGACTTTCTTTTGTGTGTATTCTGAACATTGAAAATCTGTGGTTGGTTCAATACGTATATACCATTACTCAATGTACCTGACCCAATCAGAACTTGATTAAGGTGAATGTTTACAACATTACTTACAAACGCAAATTCATAACCTTCTTTAGAAACTAAAGATACAGAAATGATATTACAAGTTGCGTTGGGTACAAAAAAGCAATTACGCAAAACCAAAACATGTCCATCTGACATTCCCAGGTGATAGTCCCCCACGGCTTTAGCATCCATGCTAGCTCCGTTCGCAACTCTGAGGGTCATGTCACCTGCCTTCAAAACCCTACGGTTTCTCAACGCCTGCAAAGAATTACAGATATGAGATCCTGATCCGGTATCCAATACCCAGGAAGTAGAGTTTATTGAAAGACAGTTTTCAATAACATACACACCTGAAGCTGAAGCTGCAACCTGCTTCAATTCCTGTGTCCTGGCTTTCCAAGCCCTGCAATCATTCTTCCAGTGTCCTTTCTTATGACAATAGAAGCACTCTTCCTTATCCACAAACTTCCCCGCTAACTTTGTTGCTTTTGCTTTTCCCTTCGTATCCACTTTACTAACACCGCCCCTTGGTTTGGCGGGGGCTTTCTTCTTCTTTCCCTTGGCTTTCGCCTTGGACCTAGAAGAAGATGATCCTCCTACAAACAAAGTGGATGTTTCCCTACCTTTCTGTAGGGTGCCCTCTGCGCTCCTCAGCATGTTGAGGAGCTCTGAAAGTTCAACCTCTTTTTCTTGTAAGTTGAAGTTCAGTATGAACTGGGCGTAAGTGGAAGGAAGGGACTGGAGGACTATATCCGTATAGAGTTCAGCCTCCAATGTGATCCCTAGGTCCGCGAGCTCCTCAATGTAGCCGATCATCTTTAGCACGTGCTCGGCTACTGATGATCCGACGGCCATTCTTGTCGAAAATAACTTTTTCGACGCTTCGTATCTTGCGATACGAGATTGCTCTCCATACAGTTCTTTTGTATGAAGCAATATGGATTCCAAGTCCATATTCTCGTGCCTCCTCTGATGTTTGTTGTCCATCGAGGCAAGCACGAGGCATTTGGCCTTCGCGCTATCAATCTCCCAAGTCTTGCGGATTTCCTTATCCGCGACGCTGGAAGTTGGACCAGGGACAGGGGGAGCTTTGGTGGTAAGAAGATACCCCAGCTTGTCGTAAGTGATTGCTATCTTGACATTCCTGAGCCAATCTTTGTAGTTTGGCCCTGTCAGTTTGTTTTTATCTAGGAGTAACTTAAGTCCAGTCATGTTGATTGGTCGCTGCAATTAGGAGAGAGAAGAAGAAACACTCAGCATGATGCTCTTGCAAGTTTAGAGTGGTTTTTAGTTTGTCTAAACAGGATGGCTCCCACTGTTTCTCGAATCCCTCCTCAAACCATAAAGGAAGAATTAGTCAGGATCAATCCCACCGTACAATACTTGCTTAACCGTTCGGCCAGGCTGGTGTCGGTACTTCGAGGGAGGTTTTCCAACGCTTTCGCGAAGTTCCTTAATTAAAGAACCTCTTTTCCCTGGGGGCGTAGCCCCGCTAACACCTTTCTAGGCACCTACTAGGTTTATAGCATTGATCGTTAAGCGAGAAATTTCCCGAGGAGTAGCATATACTCACAGTAGGATCGGGATCCAAATATCATCGCGTGACAAAACTGAAGGAATCCTACCAGAATCATCACACTCCAAATGGTATGCAAATCTAGCAAGTTTCAGTACTTATGAAACTCCCGATGTGGATTTTTGCCCCATGCTCTTATGACCTTAACGAAGGTCAACAAATCATAAGTCACATGTCAAGTTCTGCCCGTCATTATCCAGGTTAATTTGAATCTACCCGTATATACCCTTGACGAAGGTCAATAAGGTAATGCGAATGTCCCAAACCAACGCATCTATCTATGCTACATATGAATACCCAACAGCTACCAATCACTATGCCTTGACGAAGGTCAACAAACACAGCTTGAATACTATTGAATATTCATACGAAACGACGGAGGGCTACGAATGGTTTTGGCAAAACCGTGAACGTAGTGAACTTGATTTGGTCGATGGAACGAGATAGCTTTTAAATGGAGTGGCTCAAACTCCGTATTTTAAAAGTTTGTTTTGAAAAGAACCGAGTGGTTTTTCGAAAGTGTTCCAACGACTTTAACTTGGTTTATTATCTTGCATTAGTTCTTTTAATGCGTGATATTCTTGCATTAGTTCTTTTAATGCGTCCCATCATTTAATCCTACCATTGCAGAAAACAACCAAAATATGACGTACGCTTATGCCATTCGCATTCGCCTCTGGGCCCCGTCATTACCCGTTAGGTTACTTAACTAACGACAGAGCGGGGGCTGGGCTAGCGCGTCTGTAAAATATAAGCAACGCCTAAATAATATCATATATAGATATACTGCAATGATAAACATTTCAGATCACAGATGAATACATTGGATATACTAGGAATCTGTAATTTGCACGAGCCTGTAACAAAAACAGATTACACGGTCGCGGTGAATAGCCAATACCCCACCCAAGACCCCTACGGGTGCGGCAAACTACCCGCCAAGTACCCGAAGCGTAGCAACCTCCCTCATCTCCATGAGTAGGCCACTCGACACTTCGGTATACCCGGTAGTTTGTGCACCCCCTCCATGGGTCTATCCTAGGAGCAAAAACAGTAAAAAGAAATTATACAATGACGGCTACAACCCCGACCCGGTTGTGCGTCCATACAAATAATTATTACATCAATTTACAAATTTTACATGAATTGAAAGAAAAGAAAACTCTCGTCTCACAACCCCCGGCTATTCACCCGCGACAATCCAACATATTCATATCCACATTCCAGCAACATTACAGATAAAAGATTTGTATAACCCCCACTAATCGACATATAGCGATTAGTAGACGTTCAATACAAATATCACATTACAGAAAACCCGTTAGCTTAAGTCTTTTAGAAGTTCGATCAAAAATACGGATTTTCGGGACCCCAAAAATAAAATTTTCGTTCTGGAAAATCTGGGGAGAAAATATATATTCCAAAAATCCCAAAATACCCCCATAAAAACACTGCACCAAAAATTGACCTCGGCCGAGTCGACTCGGCCGCGGATCCGCGGCGGGAGCGTGCTCCCGCCGCGTTTCCGCGGCCCTTTGACTCGAACGTTGGACAATTTTGGTGGGTACTCACAGAAAAGCCTGAGCCGATTTTAGGTGTTAAAATAATCAACTTTTGAACAGTGGAAAAATCGACAGAAACTGCAAATTTTCGGGGTTTGTTTTCGGGACTTTTTCTTTGATCGATCTTCTAGTTACTTGCTAACATGTTAGATAGAGTTTAACTAGGCTCTGATACCACTGTAAGTCCATGCTACCTCTCCCGGTACATTCGGGAATGCGGAATTTGGTAAAAAACGATTTTTACGGAGGTGGTAACATGGACCTATAACCCGGATCTTGGTTAAACATCTATCTAACATCCTAACTATGAGTTTCTAGCTACTCGGTTAGGGGGTTATACCTTGCTTGTCTTGAACTCCTTCTCTTCAAGCTCCGATGGTGGTCCGATTGGCTTCTTCTCGTCGTCTCCGTATGCCGAAGATAGATCCACCTGAAAGCTCCAACCTTTAGCTCCTTCTTCGTTCTTTGAAGAAACTAGTTCACTTCGTTTGCTAAACCTAGTGAACTAGAACGAGTAGAGAAGAATTAGAATGGGATTTTATCTATGGTTCTTGATTCTCAACTCATGAGAGATATGAACCATAGAGTAAAGAGAGGGAGCAAGAGGATGAGGGTGAGAGCAAAAACAAGAGAGCTCAAGAACAAGAGAGAGAATGAGCAAGAAAAAATGAGCAAGTCTTTTGTCTCTCACCCTCTCATAATCCAAAGTAATGATAACTCATCATCTCAAAAAAGTCTTATGTGATGGTTGAAGCAACCATAACCATATCATATCATGCACTCATTTTACACAAATGAGCAAGCAAGTAAAAGTCTTTGCCATGAAATGATGGCTATGGTTATCATGATGGTCAACTAGTCAAGCCTAGTCAACCGGTCAACAAAGTCAACAAGTCAACAAAAGTCAACAAGTCAACAAAGTCAACAAAGTCAACAAAAGTCAACAACCATGTCACCATAATACTTAATTAATATAATAGTTAATCACATATCATATTCTCATTAGGGTTGATCAAAAGGTCAATAGTCAACGGTCAACTGTCAACAACCCTAATGAGAATCCACTGCCTCTGTCTCCCTGTCAACTGTGCATACACACCCGCATCCGCGTTCCGAGGAACACGAATGCAAACGGGATAAATCCAATCCCAAAAGGTACACTAGGATCTGGCTTAAACCAAAGCCCGCTAGTGTAAACTGTCCGGACACTGTACGTGCACAAGTGCACGGATGTGACCGAACCCTGTCGCAAAACCATGCGACCTGTCGCAATACCATGCGACCTCTACTCTTTTGCCTAAAGACGAAAAGCTTTCTGTGTGGGACTCTAAAGACTCAACACTACGCTGGCAGTGGGTTTAACCACAGACCGCAAGCGGCACTAGCTGTGCGTAACGATCCCCAGGTAATGCCGACAAGAAGACCGACGAGGCGAAACCCATCTGAACTCCTACTGAGCCTGAGTGTGACATTCTCCGTACAGTCCGGTCTGTTCTTCTGATACATCACATGGCGGGCCTAGGGGGAGGTAAACGTCAGTCCCCCAATAGCGGTACAAGTCGTGCCAGAGCGAAGCCCAAAACACCCTTAGATAACACTGGAAACCTACCAGTATATCTCGTTTGCTCTGGCCAGGGACTACTCGTGTAATGGCTCTCCTAGACACAGCGCGATGTCAACCCCCAATACCGGGAGAGACGAATCCTGTCTAACCGTCACTGCCTCCAAGTGCTTCGGGACTGCACCCAACCACTACCTGTTTGCACGACTCCTTTGAGCCGTGGTAGGGTAGTGATCAAAGTACAGTGGGAACACACTCGAGGCGAAGTGACAGTGTCAAGTCAGCGGACTAAGCTGTACTCATGTCACCTGGGAACTGATAACTGACGATAGGCATAATACCAACTAGTCAGTTCCCGACGAGTCCTGTCCAGTGTACCCGTAACCTAACGAGCACCCGCATACTATCTCAAGTACGACGTACTGACGGCTGTGGGACAGACCGTCTCCCATACTGGGATGAGAAGCGCATGCGCTGGTCTACTCCGGAGTATCGATGCCCTGTCTCGATAGTCCTGCGACCAGGGACCTGCATAAGGATGTGCTTATAGATTACCCAGCCCCACTAGTGTGACGGCCATCACATCGCTGGTAATCAAGCAAAGATCCTAAGGGCTCCACTAATGTGTATAGGCGATATACAAAAATAAACACATGTACACATTGAAGTAGAAACAAACCAAGTAGCATACTACTATTTTGAGCAAGATTGTATATACAAGGTGAATATCCCAAGCTTCCATTAAGTAATATACAAACCAGTATGATACAGTAATGGCCTCTAGGGCATATACACTAACAGCATTAATCTCAGTCCCGCACATATCACTTATGTGCTTTTACTCCGTTTAGCTTGAGCCAGGAAACCTCTGTGTAGGTCTCTAAAAACTCGTCAATACGCCGGCGGCAGGAGATGATCATATCAAACACCCACAAGCCATAAGCGGTCTCCTAAATATAACAGCCACCCGGGTATTGAGCGATCAGAAAATCAACAAGAAAGCTAGCTCGTACTAATGTTAATTCAATCAGTAACACTACCGTACAGTCCGGTCTCTTCGTCTGATATTTCGCATATCACAACCTAGGGGTGGTATAACGTCAGACCCCAATTTCCTGATAAGTCATGCCGATTCAAGGTCCATAATGGTTCGAGAAACTACTGATAACACTTACCAGTAGATCTCAGCAATCCTGTCTAGGGATTTCTTGTTATGGCTAATGGGCATAGCACAACATCAACTCCCAATACCGGGAGAGACGAAACCCCTCGTATCGCTCATTGCCTCCATGTGACTCGGGACTATACCCAAAAACCACCTTTTTGCACGATCTTTTGACCGTGGTATGGTAGAAATCAAAGCACAGTGGGAATCATACATGACTCTTGTTGGATATATATGCCCTAGAGGCCTATATTGTATAGGATGCTTGGGATATGTATGTACATGACAGTCTTGCTTGTTATGATAGTACGCTATTTGGTTTGACTTTGTCTTAACGTATGATATATTTTACTTGGTATTTATATATATATGTTGATAAAGCCCATAGGGTGTTTGTCTGACTACTGGCGTTGTGATGGCAGTCATACTAGTGGGAGCTGGATAGTCAATAGGCACACCCTTAGATGTCCCTGGTCACAGGAGTATCGAGATTGGGCATCGATACTCCGGAGTAGACTAGTGTATACATATCTAGACCCTGACGAGGGGCAATGGATTGGTCCCGCAACCATTGGTGGTGTTCACCTAAGATTGTATACAGATGCTTACTAGGTGTGAGTACACCGGACAGGACTCGCCGAGAACTGACTGGATGGTATTATACCTAACGTCAGATAGCAGTTCTCAGGTGACATGTGTGCAGATAGTCCGTTGACTTAAGGTCATCATTTGTCTCGTGTGAGTTCCCACTGTGCTTTGATTATTACCCTACCACGGCTCAAAGGAGTCGTGCAAACAGGTTTTAGTTGGGCACAGCCCCGAGCCACGTGGAGGCAGTGAGCGACTGTTAGGGATTCGTCTCTCCCGGTATAGGGAGTTGATATCGCACTGTGGTCGGTTGGTCATTACCATAAGTCCCTGGCCAGGGCTGATTGAGAATTACTGATGGAATGATCAGTAGATTCTCGGGTGGTCTTGAACCATACCGACACGACTTGTACGGTTATTAGGGGTCTGACGTCCGCCACCTCCCTAGACCGTACATGTGATACTCTTAGACGAACAGACCGGACTGCGCGGATATTGTCACAGACAGGCTCAGTAGGATTTCAGATGGGTTACCTCATCAGCTTTCTTATCGACAACTACCTGGGGACCGTTACGTACAGCTAGTGCCGCTTGCGGTCTGTGGTTAAACCCACTGCCAGCGTAGTAGTCGAGTCTTTAGAGTCCCACACAGAGCTTTCCCAAACCCAGGCGAAAAGATATAGAGGTCGTATGGTTTTACGACAAAGGTTCGGACGCATACGTGTTTGAACGCACGTACGACATTCGGACAGTTTTTACTAGCCGGCTTTGGTTTAAGCCAGATTCTAGTATCAGGTTATTGGATTTATACAGTCTAAAGTTTTTCCGTGTTTTCACGGATGAGAGGGGCGTTCTCGTAATTTTCCGAGAAGCTTCTAGAAGGATGTGACATGGAGAGAGAGGTGGCATTTTCATTTATTGAATCAGTGACTCATTGTGAGTCATTCATCATGTCATTAATGCATCATTAATTGCTTAATGACTCACATGATGAATCACCCACTTGAATTATTGAAACATGATGAATAATCTCATATTATTCATTTCTTTATAATTCATTATGTTTCATATATCAAGTGAGAAGCTTTTTCTTTATCATTAATATTATCATTATCATCTTCTCACTCTCTCTCTTCAAGTTCTCTCTCCTTCACCAAACCCTAATCCTACCCTCATGAGTTGAGAACAAGGATTAGGAAAGACTAATTACTCCATAACCTATCTCTACATCACCTTAGCTACTCTATTTAGCAACTAGAGAAACTAAGTAACCTCAAGTTTAGAGGTTATAGCTTGGATTAGGGTTCTCGGGTGGATCGTCTATCACGGAAGAAAGCCGAAGAGGACGTGGAGATCCAAAGAGGCCGTAGACAACATTAAGACGAAGGACTAGAACCGTTTGGTATAATCTCTTAGCATAGTAGTTTAGAACTCTATAGCTTTTGTTAAAACTTGTTTAGCAAACGATTCATACGGTTAATCGATGTTTGATCATAGAACAAGATTGTTATTCATATTTCCGCCTCCCCACAAGTATTGGGGTGTTGAACATCGACTTACAGTGGTATCAGAGCCTAGCTAAACAATATTTAACTTACTTGCAAATTTGTATGAATTTCGAACGGAAAAAACGAAACCGGAAAAGCCCGAAAATATCAGTTTCTGTCGATTTTTAAATGAAGTCCGAAAATTTTTCAGGGATGTTCAGAAAGCTTGAAAAGCATCCAGGAGAACACCCAAGAAATTTGGGGCCATGACTCGACCAAACGGCCGCGGAACCGCGGCGGATCCCACCGATCCGCCGCGCTTCCGCCGCCGAGTTGCCGAGTCATGATCACAATTTTCTTGTGTGGGTCCCCTGTGATATTTGGTATTTTCTGGAATTTTTAATATTTGCTCAGGTTTCAGTTTTACAGAGAAGTAATGGAGCAATGTTAAATGCGTTTTATCGATCGAAATTGTACAGTATTTGCATATTGGATTATATCTGTGATTGTTTAATGTGTTCGTAAACCTCCCCTAACTGCTAGTATGTCAGTTGGCAGGGGGTTGCACATTTCTGAAATGGATTTTAACTGTTTGTGTATATAAACTGTATTGGACTGTTGTGGTGATTAGCCGGGTTTTGTGATGGGTTATTGTATTAATTCATTTGATGTAAATGTAACAAGTTGTAATATTATTTTGCGGGGCACATCCAGGTTGCGGTTGTAGCCACCGTTGTATTATTTCTTTTTACTGTTTTTGCTCCTAGGATAGACCCAAGGTGGGGGGCACAAACTACCGGGTATTTTGAAGTGTTGGGGCAGACCGCTTCACTTCTGGTACTTGGCGGGTAGTTTGCCGTACCCGTAGGGGTCTGGGGTGGGAAAATGGCTATTCATCACAACTGTGTAATCCGTCTTTCATTGCAGGCTCAAATGAAATGTGGATTGCTTGCAAATCCAATATTGTTTATCTGTGATCTGGAATGCCTATTATTGCGTCTGACGAATGTACAATATCTATATATGATAGCTATTTAGACGTCACTTATGTTTTACACCCGCGCTAGCCCAGCCCCCGCTCTGTCGTTAGTTAAGTAACCTAACGGGTGATGACGGGACCCCGTGGCGAATGCGGATGGCATAAAAGGACGTTGTATTTTCGTTGTTATCTGTAATGATAGGTTAAAGATGGGACGCATTATTATTAATGCAAAGAAAATAAAACCTAAACTGAATCGTTGGAACAATTTCTAAAAACCACTCGGTTTTCTTGAAAAAGAAAATTTTAAATGCGGAGCTTAAACCACTCCTTTTAATAAAATCTATCATAGTTCCTTCGATCAAATCAAGTTCACTACGTTAACGGTTTTTTGCCAAAAACCAGCCGTAACCCTCCGTCGTTTCAGATAGACAGCACATCGTATTCATGCTATGCTTGTTGGCCTACGTCTAGGCATAGTGTATGGTAGCAGTGTGTGTGCATGTTTGTTGCATAGATAGATGCATTAGTTTAATACAGACGTACACCTTGTTGGCCTACGTCAAGGGCTTGTACGATGTATTTAAATTGATCAGGACAACGACGGGTAGAACTTAACTTGCATCTTATGACTTGTTGGCCTACGTCAAGGTCTATAAGAGCTTGGGGTAAAAATCACATCGGGAGTTTCAAACATAAAGGAAACTTGCAGATTTAGCTTACCTTCTGGAGTGTGGTGACTAGAGTGGCTTCCATCTAGGGCATCATACAATGATAGTTGGATCCCGATCCCACTGATGAGTAGGATTACTCTCGGGAATTTCTCTCACTTAACAATCAATGCTATAAACCAAGTAGGTGCCTAGAAAGGTGTTAGAGGGGCTACGCCTCCAGGGAAAAGAGGTTCTTTAATTAAGGAACTTCGCGAAAGCGTTGGAAAACCTCCCTCGAAGTACCAACACCAGCCTGGCTGAAAGGTTAAGCAAGTATTGTGACGTGTGATTAAATCCTGACTAGTTCTTCTTTTAGGTTTTGAAGAAGGATTCGAGGAAACAGTGGGAGCCATCCTGTTTAGATAAAATATTAACCAATCTAAACTTGCAAGAGCATATGCTGAGTGTTTCTTTTCTCTCTCTCTGGCAGCTACCATGACTGGACTAAAATTATTACTTGAAAAGAATATACTGACCGGGCAGAACTATAAAGATTGGCTAAGAAACGTCAATATTGCGCTGACTTATGACAAAGTTGCATATGTTACCACCGCTGTTCCTCCCCTTATCCGAGGACCAGATTCCTCAGTTGCGGACAAGGAAGTTCGTAAAACCTGGGATCTAGACTGTGAGCGAGCTAAGTGTATCGTGCTGGCGTCCATGAATAATGAACTCCAGAAACAGCACGAGAGTATGGATATTGTATCCATATTCCTCCATTGCAAGGAATTGTATGGTGAACACTCCCGTATCGCGAGGTACGAAACCTCAAAGAAACTCTTCCAGATGAGGTTAGCTCCAGGATCGCCTGTTGGAGAGCACGTCCTCAAAATGATCACCCTCATTGAGGAACTCGCAAACCTGGGATGCGTGCTAGAGAATGATTTGTATATCGACTTGATTTTGCAGTCCCTTCCCCACACCTTCTCTCAGTTCGTGCTGAACTTCAACATGCGAAATGGGAGCAGATCTTCCAAAGCTCCTCAATATGTTGAGGGTAGCGGAGACCTCCTTGGAAAAGGAGAAGACCCCCGTTCTGTATGTTGGCCAATCATCTTCTTCTAAAACTAAAGCGAAAGCTAAAGGGAAGAAGAAGATGAAAGCCACCAAACTGAAGGGTGGGGTCAAGAAGGTGCAGGGAACGAACAAGGCAGGAAGGGTGAAGGCAGAAAAGAACGAGTGCTTCTATTGTCACAAGCAAGGGCACTGGAAGAAGGACTGTTTGGCCTTTAAAGCCAAGGACATGAAGCAAGCTGTTGCTTCTGCTTCAGGTGTGTTCATAATCGAAAATTGTCTTTCAGTTAACTCTACTTCATGGGTACTTGATACCGGTTCTGGTTCTCACATCTGTAATTCTTTGCAGGATCTGAGAAATAGTAGAGTACCGGGGGCAGGTGATATGACTCTCCGGATGGGCAATGGAATGCATGTAGATGCAGTTGCAATAGGGGAATATCACCTAGGGTTGAATAGTGGACACATTTTGGTATTGTATAGCTGTTTTTGTATTCCCAGTATGTTGTGTAATATTATATCAGTATCTTTGTTGTCTAATAAAGGATATAATTTTGTGCTTGAAAGAAATGTCATGAACATTCTCCTAAATCAAGAACTGATTGGGTTTGGCACACTGGAAAACGGCATATACATACTTAATCAACCACAAATTTTCAATATTCAAAACACGCGTAAAAGAAAGGCTCCAGATTCAAATCAAGCCTTCCTATGGCATTGTAGACTTGGTCATATAAATGAAACAAGGTTAACTAAGTTACATAAAGATGGATATCTAGATCCGTTTGAATATTCATCATATGCAACTTGTCAATCATGTATCAAAGGAAAAATGACCAAATCTCCGTTCACCGGACACGGAAAAAGAGCCACTGAACTCTTAGGACTAGTACACAGTGATGTATGTGGTCCGATGTCTATACATGCACGAAGTGGTCACTCCTACTTCATCACTTTTACTGATGACTTCTCTAGGTATGGACATGTGTTCTTAATAAAGCATAAATCCGAGGCTTTTGAGAAGTTTAAGGAGTATAAAAATGAAGTAGAGAAACAAACTGGTACAAGCATCAAGACACTTCGATCTGATCGAGGTGGAGAATACTTAAGTACCAGTTTCCTTGAATACTTGAAAGCGAATGGAATTCTCTCTCAGCTTACTCCACCTTATACACCTCAGCATAATGGTGTATCAGAAAGAAGGAATCGCACGCTATTAGATATGGTGCGTTCAATGATGAGTAGTGCTGAGTTGCCACTTTCCTTCTGGGGATTTGCTCTAGAATCAGCCGCATATCTATTAAATAGAGTTCCAACTAAGTCTGTACCTACCACTCCATATGAAATGTGGTGTGGGAAGAGACCATATCTCAAGTATATCAAGATATGGGGGTGTCCGGTATATGTTAAAAAGCATAATCCGGACAAGCTCGAAGCACGATCGGTTTTATGCAAGTTTGTAGGATACCCCAAGCATTCAAGGGGGTACATGGTCTACCACACTGAAGAACAAAAGGTGTTTGTCGCTCGTCACATTGTCTTCTTAGAAAGTGAATTTCTTGCAAAAGAAATTAGTGGGAGCGCGGTAGAACTGGAAGAAATTCCAGAACCTCAAACTGCAACCGAAGACTTAGAAGAATCTCAGATTTCAATAGAACATGACGAACCAACGCCACTCCGCAGATCTAGTAGGCTTTCTCATCCTCCTGAAAGATACTATGGTTTTCTTCTTGATGGGGATCGAGAGGATTGCATCATCGATAATGATGAGCCTACTAGTTTTCAGCAGGCTATCACAAGTAGCGACTCAGTAAAGTGGCTGGATGCAATGAGATCCAAAATGGAATCCATGTACACCAATAAAGTATGGACTTTAGAAGTTGCTCCTCCTGGGGTAAAACCAGTTGGGTGCAAATGGATCTTCAAAAAGAAGATTGGTACATTTGGACAAGTGGAAACCTACAAAGCTAGACTAGTAGCAAAAGGTTTTCGTCAAAGACCAGGATTGGACTATGATGAAACTTTTTCACCAGTAGCTATGCTTAAATCCATTCGGATCATGCTTGCCATTGCTGCCTTCCATGACTATGAAATCTGGCAAATGGATGTAAAAACAGCTTTTCTAAATGGACATCTAGAAGAGAGTGTTTACATGGATCAACCAGAAGGTTTCTTAGACAGTGGGAGCAGCGGAAGAGTGTGCAAATTGCTTAAATCCATTTATGGGTTAAATCAAGCATCGCGGAGTTGGAACATCTGCTTTGATGAAACAGTCAAGGAATTTGACTTTATCAAAAATGTAGATGAACCATGTATTTATAGGAAGATTGTAGAAGGAGCAGTAGTCTTCCTCGTTTTGTACGTCGACGACATACTACTGATAGGGAATGATATCCCTATACTACAATCAGTAAAGCTCTTCTTATCACAGAAATTCTCTATGAAAGACTTGGGAGATGCATCATACATTCTGGGCATTAAGATCTATCGAGATAGATCTAATAGAATATTGGGACTTTCACAGTTCAGGTATATAGACACTATACTAAAGAGATTTAGTATGGAAGATTCCAAGCGCGGCAATATGCCCGCTTGTCACGGAATCACCCTCTCCAAAGAGATGTCTCCAAAGACTGATGAAGAGAGGGCTCGCATGGGCATTATACCCTACGCTTCGGCAGTAGGATCAATAATGTATGCGATGTTATGTACCAGACCAGATGTAGCTTACGCACTTAGTGTGGTAAGCAGGTATCAATCGGACCCAAGAGAGAAACATTGGATAGCGGTGAAGAACATTCTCAAGTACCTGAGAAGGACTAAGGAGATGTTCTTGATTTACGGCAATAGGGACCTCCAGGTAGAGGCTTTTACCGACTCCGGCTTCCAAAGTGACAAGGATGATTCTAAATCTATTTCGGGTTTTGTGTTTACCCTCAATGGAGGAGCGGTATGTTGGAAGAGTTCCAAACAAGATACCGTCGCAGACTCAACTATGGAGGCTGAGTATATAGCTGCTAGTGAAGCCGCAAAAGAGGCTGTCTGGATGAGGAAGTTCATTTCTGAACTTCAGGTGGTTCCGTCCATTGCCAATCCAATACCTTTGTATTGAGATAACAATGGTGCTGTAGCTTTAGCAAAGGAACCGAGGTCCCATCAGAAATCCAGGCATATCTTAAGGCGGTTTCACCTGATCAGGGAGATCGTGGATCGTCGGGAGATCGAGATACGGAGAGTGGACACAAAAGACAACACGACAGATCCATTCACCAAGGCCATTCCTCAAGTACAGTTCGAGAGGCTTTTTGAGATGTTGGGCATGCGGTACGCAAGCAACTGGATCTGGTAGAGACAGTGGGTACTCATTGCGCCAATTATAGGCCTTAGTGCAAGTGGGAGATTGTTGGATATATATGCCCTGGAGGCCTACATTGTATAGGATGCTTGGGATATGTATGTACATGGCAGTCTTGCTTGTTATGATAGTACGCTATTTGGTTTGACTTTGTCTTAACGTATGATATATTTTACTTGGTATTTATATATATATGTTGATAAAGCCCATAGGGTGTTTGTCTGACTACTGGCGTTGTGATGGCAGTCATACTAGTGGGAGCTGGATAGTCAATAGGCACACCCTTAGATGTCCCTGGTCGTAGGAGTATCGAGATTGGGCATCGATACTCCGGAGTAGACTAGTGTATACATATCTAGACCCTGACGAGGGGCAATGGATTGGTCCCGCAACCATTGGTGGTGTTCACCTAAGATTGTATACAGATGCTCACTGGGTGTGAGTACACCGGACAGGACTCACCGAGAACTGACTGGATGGTATTATACCTAACGTCAGATAGCAGTTCTCAGGTGACATGTGTGCAGATAGTCCGTTGACTTAAGGTCATCATTTGTCTCGTGTGAGTTCCCACTGTGCTTTGATTATTACCCTACCACGGCTTAAAGGAGTCGTGCAAACAGGTTTTAGTTGGGCACAGCCCCGAGCCACGTGGAGGCAGTGAGCGACTGTTAGGGATTCGTCTCTCCCGGTATAGGGAGTTGATATCGCACTGTGGTCGGTTGGTCATTACCATAAGTCCCTGGCCAGGGCTGATTGAGAATTACTGATGGAATGATCAGTAGATTCTCAGGTGGTCTTGAACCATACCGACACGACTTGTACGGTTATTAGGGGTCTGACATCCGCCACCTCCCTAGACCGTACATGTGATACTCTTAGACGAACAGACCGGACTGCGCGGATATTGTCACAGACAGGCTCAGTAGGATTTCAGATGGGTTACCTCATCAGCTTTCTTATCGACAACTACCTGGGGACCGTTACGTACAGCTAGTGCCGCTTGCGGTCTGTGGTTAAACCCACTGCCAGCGTAGTAGTCGAGTCTTTAGAGTCCCACACAGAGATTTCCCAAACCCAGGCGAAAAGATATAGAGGTCGTATGGTTTTACGACAAAGGTTCGGACGCATACGTGTTTGAACGCACGTACGACATTCGGACAGTTTTTACTAGCCGGCTTTGGTTTAAGCCAGATTCTAGTATCAGGTTATTGGATTTATACAGTCTAAAGTTTTTCCGTGTTTTCATGGAT
The DNA here is from genome assembly GCA_030015575.1 of Agapanthus africanus. Lineage (NCBI taxonomy): Eukaryota > Viridiplantae > Streptophyta > Magnoliopsida > Asparagales > Amaryllidaceae > Agapanthus > Agapanthus africanus. Next base: position 303,290,378 of record JASDDO010000016.1, on the reverse strand, counting down.
GAGAGGGGCGTTCTCGTAATTTTCCGAGAAGCTTCTAGAAGGATGTGACATGGAGAGAGAGGTGGCATTTTCATTTATTGAATTAGTGACTCATTGTGAGTGATTCATCATGTCATTAATGCATCATTAATTGCTTAATGACTCACATGATGAATCACCCACTTGAATTATTGAAACATGATGAATAATCTCATATTATTCATTTCTTTATAATTCATTATGTTTCATATATCAAGTGAGAAGCTTTTTCTTTATCATTAATATTATCATTATCATCTTCTCACTCTCTCTCTTCAAGTTCTCTCTCCTTCACCAAACCCTAATCCTACCCTCATGAGTTGAGAACAAGGATTAGGAAAGACTAATTACTCCATAACCTATCTCTACATCACCTTAGCTACTCTATTTAGCAACTAGAGAAACTAAGTAACCTCAAGTTTAGAGGTTATAGCTTGGATTAGGGTTCTCGGGTGGATCGTCTATCACGGAAGAAAGCCGAAGAGGACGTGGAGATCCAAAGAGGCCGTAGACAACATTAAGACGAAGGACTAGAACCGTTTGGTATAATCTCTTAGCATAGTAGTTTAGAACTCTATAGCTTTTGTTAAAACTTGTTTAGCAAACGATTCATACGGTTAATCGATGTTTGATCATAGAACAAGATTGTTATTCATATTTCCGCCTCCCCACAAGTATTGGGGTGTTGAACATCGACTTACAACTCTATGACGATCTCGGGTCTACAGACTAACCCGTACCAGTGTCACCAGAGAACTGCTATCCGACGATAGGTATAATACCATCTAGGAGTTCTCGGTAAGTCCGTCCAGTATACCCAGTCTCCACTGAGCACCCGTATACCTTCTCTGATGTCAAACACCAATGAATATGGGATCATCCATCGCCTATCATATGGGTCGAGAAGCGTATACGCTAGTCTACTCTGGAGTATCGATTCCCTATCTCGATACTCCCATGACTAGGAACATTTGAAGAATGTACTTACCAACTACCATATCCTCACTAGTATGATCTACATCATAGTCCTGATAGTCAAGTACTCATCCTAAGGGCTTTATCAACATATAATAGAGAGACAATAAGTGTACATGTTAAGATAAAGGGTAACCAGATAGCATACTATCATATCGAGCAAGAAAGTCCTCCCTATATATTTCCAAGCATCCACTACAATATACATCGCATGTACAGTAAGGCCATCTGTTGTAGTATCCTATCTGTTGTAGTATCCAATGTAGGGTTCCTATCGATGGCAGCAAGGTTTCGGGAGCCATTGTCCATGCCATTCTTAAAAAATTGCCGTTAAAAGGATCTCTATACTAGAATTGTTAACTAGAAAATAATAATACGGAATCAAAAGTAAACCTTTTTTACTTCTAAGTGAAATAGAAATACAACCTTTGTAGATCGGTCCTTCACTTCTAAAGCTCCTTGTAGTAGTCCCTGCGCTGGGATCGTTGAACTCCTGAACTCTTGCATGGCTTCACGAGGGGAAAAGAGCGATCTTGCTTGAAGTCTTCGAGGCCGAAGATGATCTACGTTGAGGGAATACTAGCTCACGCTTCTACTTCACTAACTAAATGATTGGTGAAGCTAACACCCTATACTAAAGTGTTAATCTAGTAGAGGATGATGAAATAGGAAGTGGGCTCACTTTAGAGTTATTTTTCTCACAATACTTTCTCACTTGTTTCAAACCCTAGTAAGCTTTTGGCTTGAGGAAGATGATGAACAAAATGAGAGGAGAATGAAAAATGATCAAGTGAGAGAGTAAACCATGGTGAGTGAGTATCATATACTAACTCATGTAGAGACATTACCATGGCTAATTGTGATGGTTAGGTTACTAAATATCTTGAGTAAAACAAAACTAATGGACTTAGTCAATGCATCCACAAGCTTCCACTAGCTTCATGCATTAAGCTAATATTCCACTAATTTTGTTTTTACTTTAAATATTAAAACCCAATTTCACAAATAGCATGGTGTAAGTCCCATATACCCATGTAATTTATATCATCAACCATGATACAAAAAGAGAACACAATTTAATATATATCATATATATATTAAGTGTGCACATGTGAGAGAAAATGCTTAAGTGAGCAAATGTTAATTAATGTAAATTATTATATCAAATATAAAATTATACACAAAATTATTAAATCAACACTTGACTTAATAATCCGTTTATATCACATATAACCGACTAACACCCAATGTATCGACTTATCGAATCAACCCTTGATTCGATAACCCGGCTATATCACATATAACCGACCGATACAAAAGTCGCGAGAATAGAATACGGCATCACATACATGCATTATTCTCGGTCCCGCACATATCACATATGTACTCCTATTCAGTTTTTCTTGAGCCAGTAAAAACTCTATATAGGACTCTAAAGACTCGTCAATACGCCGACAGTAGGTGATGATCACATCAAGCACCTACAAGCCGTCATCGATACTAGCTGGACGTAACGGCTACCCGGGTATTGAGCGATCAGAAGATCAGTAAGCAAGCCTGCTCCAACTCCTGCAAAAACCTGACGGTAACACTTGTCGTACAGTCTGGTCTCCTCGTCTGATATGTCGCATATCAAGTCTAGGGGTGGTAAACGTCAGACCCCAATAACCGATAAGTCATGCTGATGTGAGGCTCATAATGGGTTGAGAAACTACTGGTAACACTTACCAGTAAATCTCTAAAACAGCCCTGGTCAGGGACTTCCCTGTTATGGCCAATCGTGCACAGCGCAACATCAACCCCCAATACCGGGAGAGACAAAACCCCTCCTATCGCTCATTGCCTCCATGTGACTCGGGACTGTACCCAAAAACCACCATTTTGCACGCCCACGTAGACGTGGTAAGGTGGAAATCAAAGCACAGTGGGAATCACACAAGGCTCTATGACGATCTCGGGTCTACAGACTAACCTGTACAAGTGTCACCAGAGAACTACCATCTGACGTGGGGTATAATACCATCTGGGAGTTCTCGGCGAGTCCGTCCAGTGTACCTAGTCTCCACTGAGCACCCGTATACCATCTCTGATGTCAAACACCAATGGATATGGGATCATCCATCACCCATCTCATGGGTCGAGAAGCGTATACGCCAGTCTACACTGGTATATCGATGCCCCGTCTCGATACACCCACGACTAGGAACATTAAAGGATGAACTTATGGATTACCATGGCCCTACTAGTATGATCTGCATCATAGTCCTAGTAGTCAAGTACACATTCTAAGGGCTTTACCAACATGTAACCATAAGACAGTATCAAGATACTAGTGTACATGTTAAGATAAAGAGCAATCAGATAGCATACTATCATATCGAGCAAGAAAGTCCTCTCTATATATGTCCAAACATCCAATATAATATACATCATATGTACAATACTGGCCTCTAGGGCATACATACAACTAACATCCAATACCCGACAATATAGCAGTGGTTGTAGTAACCCATACTCAACCATCCCATAGAAGTCTCACTAAGGGTAAGGCCTTTGTGAGTAGATCCACTGTGTTATTCTCCGTGTCTACTCTCCTTACCTCGATCCCTTGAGATCATCCATCTTCCTGATCAGGTGATACTTGCCTTAGAATATGTCTGGAACGCTGATGGAACCGGTGTTCCTAGGCCAAAACCACAACTCCATTGTTTTAACAATAACAGTTATTGGACGCTCAATGGTAGGAACCTTGTTCATCTCATGAACAAGAAATGCCCAGACAGCCACTTTGGCAGCATCATTGGTAGTAATGTATTTAGCCTTTATCGTCTAGTATGCCACGATATCTAGCTTGGAACTCTTCCAACATACCGTCCCTCCACTGAAGGTAAAGACAATGCCTGTGACTGACTTTCATTCGAACTTATCACTCTGGAAGCTGGAACCAAGAACTTTCTTTTAGTGCTTCTCAAGTACTTAAGAATGTCCTCCACAGTTGTCCAGTGATTCTCTCAAGATTCAATTGATTCCTGATCACTACACCTAATGAGTCATCTACATCTTGTCTGGTACATAACATCGTATACATGATAGAGCCTAGTGCCGAAGCATAGGTCATCCCTTATACGCGAGCTCTCTCCAAATCAGTTTTGGAGAGAGTGATCCATGAGTAAGTGGGCGGACCACCATGCTTAGAATCATCCATATTAAACCCTTTTAGTATCGCGTTAATGTACCTGGATTTGGTTCACTCCCAATATCCACTTAGATCTATCATCATAGATCATAATCCATAAGATTTAGTAGGTATCATCCAGATCTTCCATTGAGAATCTTTGTGATAAGAGGAGCTTAACCGAGTGTAGCATAGGAAACCATTTTCTATCAAGAGTATGTCATCTACGTACAATATATGTAAGACAACCTTACTCTCTACAACCTTCTTGTATATACAAGGCTCATCTCTCTTTTTGATGAAGTCAAACTCTTTAACTGCCACATCAAAAACAGATGTTCCAACTCCGCGATGCGTGCATTGATCCTGATGGACTTAAGCATAGCTTTGAAAGTCTCAATTTTTCCATCTACACCAAGAATCTTCTCAAGATCCATTTGCTCCCAATGGGTTTTACCCCTTCAGGTGCGACATCCAAAGTCATACTTTGTTGGTGTACATAGATTCCATCTCTGATCGCATAGCATCCAGCCATTTCATAAAGTTTCTATTTGTGATGACTTGCCTGAACCTAGTTGGGTCATCATCTACCATGATGCAATCCTCGCTCTCACTGTCACCGAGAAGACCATAGTATCTCTCAAGTGGATGAGGAACCCTACCAGATTCGCGGAGAGGCTGAGTTTCGTTGGAAACTATTGAATCCTTTGGTTTCACCAAACCATCAGATGTTAGTTTGTCTAGCTGGAACTCCTTCCAGTTCTACCTCATGACCACTAATTTCTTCACAAAAATTCCTTTTCTGAAAAAGTGATATGATGAGAAAACAAAAAACATTTTGCTCTTCAAAGTTATAGAAGATATTCCCTCACAGATGTTTGGGATATCCTAACAAACTTATACATAACTGACCTTGCCTCGAGCTTGTCCGGATTTTGCTTTTCAACATAGGCCGGACAACTGTTAGGTCCACGTTACCTCTCCCGGTACTTTCGGGGTTGCGGAAACGGTAAAACGAAAATTTTTCTTGACTTGATAACATGGACCGTAAAAGCCGGATCTTTGCTAAACTAGAAACTAGCAAACTACAAGAGGTGTTAACTACTATGCCATAGAAATTATACCGCACGATACCGGTCCTTCGGGTCTTCATTCCGCTGTCCCACTCCTCGATCCATGCTCCGAGGGTTGATCCGGACTTTGGTCACCTCCGCGGCCTTCTTGAGTCGAAGACGATCCACCCGAGAGTTGTACACCGAGATCCACCTCGAGCCGAGGCAACTAGGGCAATGAGATCGCTAGTCTAGATGCCCTAGGTTGTATAGTAGAGATATATGGAAGTGTTTGTCTTTCTGGGATCTTTTTCTCTCAACACATGAGATCAAAAGAAGAAATCAAGAGGAGGATGAAGAAGGAACTAGCAACCATGAGAGCTTTTCTTTTCTTCTCACAAGAACAAGAGAGAGAATCAGAATGAGAAAATGAAAAGGTTAACTAAAGAAAATGAACCATGGTTGCAAATAATACTAAACACCATCATTACAAATCCTATCATGATAAAGTTGATGCTACATTGAATTGACCATTTTCATAATCCAATGACCATTTTCATAATCCAAAATGAAAAAGAAAACCAAAGAAGAGTGTAGACCTCTCATGAAGGTCAATGGTCAACTTTGGTCAACGGGTCAACAAAGTCAAGAGTGGTCAAGGCGGTCAAATGGTCAAAGCAATTAGCCATCACATAATTATCTCTAAAAGGATTAGTAAATAATGTCTCCGGCTCATAATGGTTTTGACTGAACGAATTGCCAAAACCCTAATGAGCCTGCCACATAACGGTTTTGGCCGAACCAACTAACAAAACCCTAATGAGGCACCTCCTCCTTCATCGCTCCTCAAAACTGTGCATACACACCCGCATCTGCATTCCGTAGAATGCGAATGCACAGAAGACAAAACAAATCCATTCGTGCAATACTAGGATCCGGCTTAAACCAAAGCCCACCAATATTGCCTGCCCGAACAGCATACGCACACAGGTGCACGTAAGTGATCGCAGCTCTGCCGTAAAACCATACGGCCTCTACACATTTCGCTCAGTGCAGGGAAACTCTCTGTGTGGGACTCTAAAGACTCGACACTACGCTGATAGTGGGTTTAACCACAGACCGCAAGCGGCACTAGCTGTACGTAACGGTCCCCAGGTAGATGTCAATAAGAAGGCCGATAAGGTAAACCCATCCGAGCTCCTACTGAGCCTGTATGTGACAATCTCCGTACAGTCCGGCCTGTTCGTCTGATACATCGCATGGTGGGCTTAGGGGGTGGCGAACGTCGGTCCCCTAATAGCGGTACAAGTCATGTCGGAGTGTAGCCCAGAATACCCTGAGATAACACTGGAAACCTACCAGTATATCTCGCTTGCCCTGGCCAGGGACTACTTATGTAATGGCTCTCCTAGACACAGCGCGATGTCAACCCCCAATACCGAGAGAGACGAATCCTGTCTAACCGTCACTGCCTCCAAGTGCTTCGGGACTGCACCCAACTACTACCTGTTTGCACGACTCAGTAGAGTCGTGGTAGGGTAGTAATCAAAGAACAGTAGGAACACACTCGAGGCGAAGTGACAGTGTCAAGTCAGCGGACTAAGCTGTACTCATGTCACCTGGGAACTGATAATTGACGATAGGTATAATACCAACCATCAGTTCCCGATGAGTCCTGTCCAGTGTACTCGTAACCTAACGAGCACCCGCATACTATCTCAAGTACGACGTACTGACGGTTGTGGGACAGACCGTCTCCCGTGCTGGGATGAGAAGCGCATACGCTAGTCTACTCCGGAGTATCGATGCCCTGTCACGATAATCCCAGGACTAGGGACGTGCATAAGGATGTGCTTGTGGATTACCCAGCCCCCACGAGTGTGATCGCCATCACAACGCCGGTAATCAAGCAAAGATCCTAAGGGCTCCACTAATGCGTATAGCAATAGAATAAAGAAACATATGTACACATTAAAGCAGAGACAAACCAAGTAGCATACTACTATTTCGAGCAAGATTGTCTATACAACTGTGAATATCCCAAGCTTCCATCAAGTAATATACATACTAGTATGATACAGTAATGGCCTCTAGGGCATATACACTAACAATCTCCCACTTGCACTAAGGCCATGTACTGGCGTATCGAAGACCTATCATCTCAATCAGCCGCTCGAACTGAGTCTGGGGCAAGGCCTTCGTGAATGGGTCCGCCGTGTTGTCCTTTGTGTCCACTCTCCGCACCTCGATCTCCTGGCAATCAATGATCTCCCTGATCAGGTGATACCGCCTTAAGATGTGCCTGGATTTCTGATGGGGCCTTGGTTCCTTCGCTAAAGCTATAGCCCCATTGCTATCGCAATACAAAGGTATTGGGTCAACAATGGACGGAACCACCTGAAGTTCACTAATGAACTTCTTTATCCAGACCGCCTCTTTTGCGGCATCGCTTGCAGCAATGTATTCAGCCTCCATCGTCGAGTCTGCGACGGTATCCTGCTTGGAACTCCTCCAACATACCGCCCCTCCGTTGAGGGTGAACACAAAACCCGAGACGGACTTACTGTCATCTTTGTCACTCTGGAAGCTTGAATCGGTAAAGGACTCGACCCTAAGGTCTCCATTACCGTAAACCAGGAACATCTCCTTAGTCCTTCTTAGGTACTTGAGAATGTTCTTCACTGTTGTCCGGTGGTCCTCACCTGGGTCTGACTAATACCGGCATACCGCGCTCAGCGCGTAAGCTACATCTGGTCTTGTACATAGCATCGCATACATTATAGATCCTACCGCCGAAGCGTAGGGTATAGTGCTCATGCGAACCCTCTCCTTGTCAGTCTTAGGAGACATCTTCTTGGAGAGGGTAATTCCGTGCAATGCGGGTATGTTACCGCGCTTGGAATCCTCCATACTAAATCTCTTTAGTACGGTCTCTATGTACCTGGACTGCGAAAGTCCTAATAGTCTCTTAGATCTATCTCTGTAGATCTTGATCCCCAGAATGTACGAGGCATCACCCAGGTCCTTCATGGAGAACCGTTGTGACAAAAATAGCTTGACCGATTGTAGCATAGGAATTTCATTTCCTATCAAAAGAATGTCGTCCACGTACATGACTAGGAATACGACAGTTCGTCCTACAATCTTCTTATAGATACAAGGTTCATCTTCGTTCTTGATGAAATCAAATTCCTTGATTGCCTCATCAAAACAGATGTTCCAGCTTCGCAATGCCTGCTTTAATCCATAAATGGATTTAAGCAACTTGGACACCTTCCCGCTGCTCCCACTGTCTACGAAACCTTCGGCTATTCCATGTAAACGCACTCTTCCAAACAGCCATTTAGAAAAGCCGTTTTAACGTCCATCTGCCATATTTCGTAGTCATGGAAGGCAGCAATGGCAAGTAAGATCCGAATGGATTTGAGCATAGCCACCGGAGAAAAAGTTTCGTCATAATCCACATCAGGTCTTTAACGAAAACCTTTTGCAACGAGTCTAGCCTTATAGGTTTCCACCTGCCCATCTACACCAAGTTTCCTTTTGTAGATCCATTTGCAACCAACAGGTTTTACCCCAGGTGGAGCAATATCCAAGGTCTACACTTTATTGGTGTAGATGGACTCCATTTCAGATTGCATTGCTTCCTGCCACTTATCAGAGTCCCTACTGATAATGACCTACCTGAAACTGGTAGGGTCATCTTCTTCCAAGATGCAATCCTCTCGATCCCCGTCTATGAGAAAACCGTAGTATCTCTCGGGCAGATGAGAAATCCTACCAGATCTTCAGAGTGGCTGAGGTTCGTCTAGGGTTATTGAATTCTGAGGTTCTGTCAAATCTTCAGTTTCATTTTGTGGTCGTTGAATTTCTTCCAGTTCTACCGAACTCCCACTTGTTTCTTTTGCAAGAAATTGCCACTCTAAAAAGATGGCATGGCGAGACACAAACGCCTTCTGTTCCTCGGTGTGGTAGAACGGATATCCTGTGGAATTCTTAGGATATCCCACAAATTTACATAGAACTGAACGTGCCTGAAATTTGTCCGGATTTTGTACTTTTACATAGGCCGGACCACCCCATATCTTAATACATTTAAGATACGGCTTTTTACCATTCCATATCTCGAACGGTGTCTTAGGCACATATTTAGACGGAACATCGTTCAATAGATATGCTGCTGTCAACATCGCATATCCCCAAAATGAAAGAGGTAACTCAGCATTACTCATCATGGAGCGAACCATATCCAGTAGGGTACGATTCCTCCACTCCGATACACCGTTGTGCTGTGGTGTATAAGGGGGAGTAAGCTGAGAGAGAATACCATTCTCTTTTAAGTAATCTAGGAATTCTGTGCTTAAGTACTCCCCTCCTCTATCAGACCGGAGGATCTTGATACTTTTGCCAGTCTGGTTCTCTACTTCGTTTCTGAATTCGTTGAATTTCTCAAAAGTTTCAGATTTGTGTTTCATAAGATACACATATCCGAATCTAGAGAGATCGTCAGTGAATGTGATGAAGTACGAGAACCCATCCCTTGTATGTATAGACATCGGACCACATACATCACTATGTACGAGTCCCAGGAGCTCTGTTGCTCTTTCTCCATGTCCGGTGAACGGAGATTTGGTCATCTTCCCTTTGAGACAAGACTGACAAGTTTCATAAGATGAAAACTCGAACGCATCCAAGAGTCCATCTTTATGCAACTCACTTAGTCTTTTCTCTCCGATATGACCAAGTCTACAACGCCACAAGTAGGATTCATTTGTGTCTGAATTCTTCCTCTTGCGTGTGTTTTGTACATTGAGAACTGTATTCTGATTTAGAATGTAGATACCATTACACAGTGTACCTTCTGCAACCAGTACCTTATAAAGGTAAATGTTCATGATATTTCTATCAAGAACAAAGTTATATCCATCTTTATCGAGTAAAGAAACTGATATGATGTTGCAAACCATGGAAGGTACATAGTAGCAATCGTTCAAAACATAGTCTTGCCGTTTGGCAATACTAGGTGATATTCACCGACGGCTGCAGTATTAACTTGTGCTCCGTTCGCTACTCTGAGCGACATATCACCAGGTGCAACTTTCCTACTTTTTCTCAGTCCCTGCAATAAATTACAGATATGAGATCCTGATCCGGTATCAAGTACCCAGGAGGTAGAGCTGACCGTAAAATAGTTCTCAATTACAAGAACACCTGAAATAGATGCAAAACCATGCTTCTTCTTCAACTGGGAATCCATACAATCCCCTTTCCCTTGCTCATAGTTATGACTGTTGTCACAAGTTAGAGCCGAACCAACATTCCCCAGCCCCGAATAAGAATTCGGATCTGTCAAGCGATACATTTTATTATCTTGATTAGGGCGTGAAATGGTTGCTACCTGGAGAGAGAGAAAAGAAACACTCGGCGTGCGCTCTTGCAAGATTAGATTGGTTTATTAGTTTATCTAACCAGGATGGCTCCCACTGTTTCCTAAAATTCTTCCTAAAACCTTTTAAAAGAAGAACTAGTTGGGATTTAATTCACGTCACAATACTTGCTTAAACTTTCTCGGTATTTCGAGGGAGGTTTTCCAACGCTTTCGCGAAGTTCCTTAATTTAAGAACCTCTTTTCCCTGGGGGCGTAGCCCCTCTAACACCTTTCTAGACACCTACTAGGTTTATAGCATTGATTGTTAAGTGAAATAATCTCCCGAGAGTAATCCAACTCATCAGTGGGATCGGGATCCAACTATCATTGTGTGATGATCTAGATGGAATCCACTCTAGTCACCACACTCCAGATGGTATGCTAAATCTGCAAGTTTCAGTTTCTTTAGAAACTCCCGATGTGGTTTTTGCCCCTAGGACCCAAGTGACCTTGACTGAGCCAACATATCAAAGGATCCTAGTCAAGTTCAACCCATCATTATCTTGACTGCATTAGACCCACCCGTACGAGCCCTTGACTGAGCAAAAATGACCGCACGACTGTCCTAACCAATCACTTTGTATCCTACGGAAAAATATTACATAGCTACCGTACACTACGCCTCGGCTGAGCACGAAATACGTAGCACGAATACTAAGCAATATCAATCCGAAACGACGGAGGGCTACGACTGGGTTTTGGCGAAAAACCCGTTAACGTAATGAACTTGATATCGTTGAAGGAACGTGATACACTTTTTGAAAATATGGTGGCGAAAACTTTTGCTTAAGAGATCACTCCCTGTAAAGGGATCTCGGCTCTTTCCTCGTCGAGTGAGGTACTGGGCATTCATAAGATGAATACCTCGATACAAAGCAAGAATAATCGACTATAGTGAAGTTATCATCCTGACGGAAACTTTTGTCCAAGGGGTCACTCCCGATGAGGGGATCTCGGCCCTTACCTCATCGAATGAGGTGCTGGGCATTCATAACCGAATACCTCTATGCAAAACAAAAGTGAACGTCCTTATAATAACAGCTTTTTGAAAAATTGTTCCAACAACGTCTTTTAGGTTTGTTTTCTTGCATTAATTTAATGTGTCCCATCAATTAATCCTACCATTGCAGAAAACAACCAAAATATGGCGTACGCTTATGCCATCCGCATTCGCCACGGGGCCCTGTCATCATCCGTTAGGTTACTTAACTAACGATAGAGCGGGGGCTGGACTAGCGCGGATGTAAAACATAATCAACACCTAAATAGATATCATATATAGATATATAGCAATGATAGCCAATCCAGATCACAGATGAACACTTTGGATATACTAGGAATCCGCGATTCGTTCGAGCCTGCAACGAAAAGCGGATTACACGGTCGCGATGAATAGCCAATACCCTACCCTAGACCCCTACGGGTGCGGCAAACTACCCGCCAAGTACCCGAAGTGAAGCAACCTCCCTCAACGACGTGAGTAGGCCACTCGGCACTTCGAGATACCCGGTAGTTTGTGCACCCCACCTTGGGTCTATCCTAGGAGCAAAAACAGTAAAAAGAATTATACAATGACGGCTACAAGCTCATCCCGGATGTGCGGCCAAATAAATAAAATTACATCAATTTACAAATTTTACAATGAATGAAAGAAAAAGAAACTCTCATCTCACATCCACCCCGGCTATTCATCCGCGACAATCCAACGAGTTCATATACACAAACCATCAACATTACAGACAGATATGTATAACACCTACTAATCGACGTATAGCGATTAGCAGACGTTCAATACATATATCACAGCACAGACAATATCCATTAGCCAAAGTCTACGAAACATCGATCAAAATACGGATTTGTAACCACCTGAAAAATCAATTTCTTCTATGGAAAATCTGGGCAGAAACAACATGTACTAAAAATCCCAAAACAGCCAACTAAGCACACTGCGCCAAACTCGGACCACGGCCGAGTCAACTCGGCCGAGGTTCCACGGCAAGAAGCATGTTCTTGCCGTGGAACCGTGGCGCTTTGAACGGTTCAATGGATCGTTTTTGGTGGGTGTCTTTAGAAAACCCTGAGCCGATTTTTCATGTTTGTGAAATAATTTTTTCAACAGTATAAAAAATCGACAGAAACTTCATTTTACTCGGACTTGTTTTGTGATTTTTTCCGATCGATATTCGAAATACTTTGCTAACTTGCTAGTTTATGTTTAGCTAGGCTCTGATACCACTGTTAGGTCCACGTTACCTCTCCTGGTACTTTCGGGGTTGCGGAAACGGTAAAACGAAAAATTTTCTTGACTTGGTAACATGGACCGTAAAAGTCAAATCTTTGCTAAACTAGAAACTAGCAAACTACAAGAGGTGTTAACTACTATGCCGTAGAATTTATACCTCAAGATACCGGTCTTTCGGATCTTCATTCCGCTGTCCCGCTCGTCGATCCATGCTCCGAGGGTTGATCCGGACTTTGGTCACCGCTGTGGCCTTCTTGAGTCGAAGACGATCCACCCGAGAGTTGTACACCGAGCTCCATCTCGAGCCGAGGCAACTAGGGCAACGAGATCGCTAGTCCAGATGCCCTAGGTTGTGTAGTAGAGATATATGGAAGTGTTTGTCTTTGTGGGATCTTTTCCTCTCAACACATGAGATCAAAAGAAGAAATCAAGAAGAGGAAGAAGGAGGAGCTAGCAACCATGAGAGCTTTTCTTTTCTTCTCACAAGAACAAGAGAGAGAATCAGAATGAGAAAATGAAAAGGTTAACTAAAGAAAATGAACCATGGTTGCAAATAATACTAAACACCATCATTACAAATGCTATCATGATAAAGTTGATGCTACATTGAATTGACCATTTTCATAATCCAATGACCATTTTCATAATCCAAAATGAAAAAGAAAACCAAAGAAGAGTGTAGACCTCTCATGAAGGTCAATGGTCAACTTTGGTCAACGGGTCAACAAAGTCAAGAGTGGTCAAGGTGGTCAAATGGTCAAAACAATTAGCCATCACATAATTATCACTAAAAGGATTTGTAAATAATGTCTCCGGCTCATAATGGTTTTGACCGAACGAATTACCAAAACCCTAATGAGCCTGCCACATAACGGTTTTGGCCGAACCAACTTCCAAAACCCTAATGAGGCACCTCCTCCTTCATGGCTCCTCAAAACTGTGCAAACACACCCGCATCCGCATTCCGTAGAATGCGAATGCACAGAAGACAAAACAAATCCATCCGTGCAATACTAGGATCCGGCTTAAACCAAAGCCCACCAGTATTGCCTGCCCGAACAGCATACGCACACAGGTGCACGTAAGTGATCGCAGCTCTGCCGTAAAACCATACGGTCTCTACACGTTTCGCTCAGTGCAGGGAAACTCTCTGTATGGGACTCTAAAGACTCGACACTACGCTGGCAGTGGGTTTAACCACAAACCGCAAGCGGCACTAGCTGTACGTAACGGTCCCCAGGTAGATGTCAATAAGAAGGCTGATGAGGTAAACCCTTCCGAGCTCCTACTGAGCCTGTATATGACAATCTCCGTACAGTCCGGTCTGTTCGTCTGATACATCGCATGGCCGGCCTAGGGGGTGGCGAACGTCAGTCCCCTAATAGTGGTACAAGTCGTGTCGGAGTGTAGCCCAGAACACCCTGAGATAACACTGGAAACCTACCAGTATATCTTGCTTGCCCTGGCCAGGGACTACTTGTGTAATGGCTCTCCTAAACACAGCGCGATGTCAAGCCCCAATACCGGGAGAGACGAATCCTGTCTAACCGTCACTGCCTCCAAGTGCTTCGGGACTGCACCCAACTACTACCTGTTTGCATGACTCAGTAGAGTCATGGTAGGATAGTAATCAAAGAACAGTGGGAACACACTCGAGGCGAAGTGACATTGTTAAGTCAGCGGACTAAGCTGTACTCATGTCATCTGGGAACTGATAACTGACGATAGGTATAATACCAACCATCAGTTCTCGATGAGTCATGTCCAGTGTACTCGTAACCTAACGAGCACCCGAATACTATCTCAAGTATGACGTACTGACGGTTGTGGGACAGACCGTCTCCCGTGCTGGGATGAGAAGCGCATACGCTAGTCTACTCCGGAGTATCGATGCCCTGTCTCGATAATCCCACGACTAGGGACGTGCATAAGGATGTGCTTGTGGATTACCCAGCCCCCACGAGTGTGATCGCCATCACAACGCCGGTAATCAAGAAAATATCCTAAGGGCTCCACTAATGCGTATAGGCGATACAATAAAGAAACACATGTACACATTAAAGCAGAGACAAACCAAGTAGCATACTACTATTTCGAGCAAGATTGTCTATACAACTGTGAATATCCCAAGTATTATGCATACTAGTATGGTACAGTAATGGCCTCTAGGGAATATACACTAACAACAACTCCATATCTTAACTCATTTAAGACATGGACTCTTCCTACACCATATAGTGGTTGGTCCTGATTTAGACAGAACCCCATTCAATAGGTATGCAGCTTATCAAGTGCATAACACCAAAAGGAAATAGGTAACTCAGCAATACTCATCATAGAGCGCACTATATCTCATAGGGTGCGATACCTTCGCCCAATACACCGTTGTGTTATGGTGTACTCGAAGGAGCAAGATGAGAGAGAATCACATTCTCCTTTTAGAATAGTCCAGGATGTCCATGCTCAAGTATTCTCCTCCCTGATCACATCAAAGGACATAATACTTCTACCCATCTGGTTCTTAACTTCAACTTATATTTCTTGAATTTCTCAAAAGTTTTAGACTCATGTTTCAACAGGAACATATGTCTGAATCTCGAGAGATAGTCAGTGAATGTAATGAAGTACGAAGAACCATCCTTGGCATTTGTAGACATTGGACCGAATACATCATCATGTGTTCGTCCTAAGTGTTCACTAACTCTTTCTCTGTTTCCAGTAAACGGAGTATTGGTCATTTTACCTTTGAAACAAGACCGGCAAGTATCATAAGATGTAAATTCGATCAGATTCTCATATTCATCCTCATGTAACTTAGCTGGTCGTGTCGAATTGATATGACCTAATCTACAATGCCACAAGAAGGATTTGTTCATTTCTAAACTAGTCCTCTTGTGTGTGTTCTAGATACTCTGAAATGTGGTTTGATTTAGAACGTATATACTATTCTATAACGTGCCTGATCTAATCAACTCTTGATTCAGGAAAATTTTCACAACATTATCCTCCAATACATAATTATATCCTTCTTTAACTCATTAAAAAAACCGATGTAATGTTGTATATCAGGTTCGGTATGTAATGACATTCGTTCAGAATCAATATATTAACCATTTGGTAATACAAGGTGATATCTGCCAACTGACTTGGCTGCAACACTTGCACCATTCTCTACACTTAGAAATATATCACCCAATCCCAGTTCTCTACCTTTCTGTAGCCCATGTAACATCTTACATATGTGGGATCCTGATCTAGTATCACATACCCAGGGCGCAGAGGATACTTAGAAATGGTTCTCGGTTATGAACACACTCGAAGAAGATGCATCAACATGCACTTTCTTCGATTGGGTGGCATGGGAATCCGGATATTCCCCTATTTTCTGCTCGGACTTATAACAATTATAAGATAGAGCGGAACCAACGTTCTCTAGCATAATATAATAAGCAGGTTCGGTCAATGCATCCATATTATTATCTTGATTAAGACGTGACATGGTTGCTATCAGGAGAGAGAGAAAAGAAAACACTCTGCGTGCACTCTTGCAGGATTAGATTTGTTATTATTTTATCTAATCAAGATAGCTCCCACAGTTTTATCAAATCTTCTTTCAAACCCTAAAAGGTAAGATTAGCAGGGATTAATTACACCCTACAAGTTCGCCAATCTTTCGGCCAGGCCAATGTCGGTACTTTGAGGGAGATTCCCCGTGTTTTCGCATGGACCTAATTAAAATAAACCTTGTTTTTCCAGGGGCGTAACCCCGTTAACACCTTTCTAGAAACCTACTTGATCGGAAAATTGTAATGTGTGAAACTCTCCCAGGAGTAACTCTTACTCACAGTGGGTATCGGGATCCAACTATCTCATAGAAGGTATGCAATCTCATTGCAAATTTCAACACCTGAAATCCCCGATAATGGTTTTACCCCTAGCGTCTTATGACCTTAAAGGATGCCAAACTACCCATAGTGCGCTAGTCAAGTTCAACTCGTACATTTCTTGATTAAATTAGACCCACCCGCACAACCTTTGATGGAAGCCAAACTACGCCGTACGAATACCCAAATCCAATCGCATCTCATGCTGCAGATAAGTGCTAGTTAGCTACCGAACACTACGCCTTGAATACTAAGTAGTATTTATCAGAAATGACGGAGGGCTACGACAGGTTTTTAAGAAAACCCTTTGCGTAAAGCAACCAAAGTCCATACTTTGTTGGTGTATATGGATTCCATCTCAGATCGCTTAGCATCCAGCCATTCTTATAGAGTCCCCACTCCTGATGGCCTGTTTGAAATTAGTTGGGTCATCATCTCATGATGCAATCCTCGCTCCCATTATCATAGAGTAAATCGAATTATCTCTCAGGTGGGTGAGGAACCCTACCAGATCGTCAAAGAGGCTGAGGTTCGTCGGGAACTATTGAATCCTCCGGTTCTACCAAATCATCAGCTGTAGTTTGTATAGCTGGAATTGCTTCCAGTTCTACCTCATGACCACTAATTTCTTCACAAGAAATTCCTTTTCTAAAAAGGTGGCATGCCGAGAAATAAAACACCTTTTGTTCCTCGGTGTGATAGAAGATATTCCCTTGCTAATGTTTGGGATATCCAACAAACTTCCACAGAACTGACCTTACCTTAAGGTTTTCCAGATTTTGCTTTTAGACATAGGCCGGACGACCCCCAAATCTTAAAATCCTTAAGAGATGGGCTCTTCCCATACCATATCACATATGGAGTGGTAGGCACCTGATTTGATTGGAACCCAATTCAATAGGTATGCAGCTTCTCAAGTGCATAACCCCCAAAAGGAAATAGGCAACTTAGTAGTACTCATCACAGAACACACCTTATCACATAGGGTGCGATTGCCCCGCCCCGATACACCAATGTACTGTGGTGTATACGGAGGAGTGATGCTGAGAGAGATTCTTATTCTCCTTTAGAATAGTCCAGGAATTCCGTGTTCAAGTATTCTCCTCCTTGATCACATCAAAGGACATAATAGTTATACCCATTGTGGTTCTCTACTTCTAACTTATATTCTTTGAATTTCTCAAAAGCTTCAGACTTGTGTTTCAACAAGAACATATGTCCAAATCTTGAGAGATCATCAGTGAATGTAATGAAGTACAAAGAACCGGTCCTGGCATGTGTAGACAGGGGACTTTCATACATCAGCATGTATCAATACCAAGAGTTCACTAACTCTTTCTCTATTTCCAATAAACGGAGCTATTGTCATCTTATCTTTGTGACATGACTGGCAAGTTTCACAAGGTGTAAATTCAAACTGATTTAAATATGCATCTCTATGTAACTTAGTTAGTCGGATCGCGTTGATATGACCTAGCCTTCAAAGCCTCAAGTAGGATTTGTTCATTTCTAAACTCTTTCTCTTATGTGTGTTCTGTACGTTAAGAACTGTTGTTTGATTTAGAACGTATATGCTTTTAGATAACGTGCCTGAACCGATCAACTTTTGATATAGGAAATGTTCAAAATATTATCCAACAATACAAAATTATATCCTTCTTTACCAATAATTAGACTGATATGATATTGTATATCAGGTTCGGTGTCTAATAACATTCGTTCAGAATCAATGTATTTGGTAATATAGGGTGATAACTGCCAACATACTTGGCTGCAACACTTACACCGTTTCCAACTCTTGAAACTTATCACCCGTTCTCAGTTCTCTATCTATCTGTAGCCTATGTAACTGATTACATATGCGGGATCCTGATCCGGCATCACATACCCAGGACGAAAAGGATGCTGAGAAACAGTTCTCTGTAATAAACACACCCGAAGAAGATGCATCATCATGTACTTTCTTCGTTTGGACGGCATGGGAATTCTGGTAATCCCCTATTTCCTACTCGGTCTTATAACAATTATAAGTTGGTGCGGGACCAACGTTCCCCAGCTCAGTATAACAAGCGGGTTCAGTCAATACATCCGTATTATTATCTTGATTAAGGCATGACATGGTCGCTATCTGGAGAGAGAGAAGAAAACACTCAGCATATGCTCTTGCATGATTAGATTGGTTATTAATATATCTAATCAGGATGTCTCCCACTGTTTTAGTCAAATCTACCTTCAAACCCTAAAAGGAAAGACTAGCCGGGATTAATTACACCTTACAAGTTCGCCAATCTTTCAGCCAGCCCATTGCCGGTACTTTGAGGGAGGTTCCCCGTGCTTTTGCACGGACCTAATTAAAATAAACCTCGTTTTTTCATGGGCGTAACCCCGTTGACACCTTTCTAGACACCTACTTAATTGGTTAATTGTAATGTGTAAAACTCTCTCAGGAGTAACTCTTACACACAGTGGGTATCGGGATCCAACTATCTCATAGATGGTATGCAATCTCATTGCAAATTTCAACACTTGAAATTCCCAATAATATTTTTCCCCTAACCTCCTATGATCTTGACGGAGGCCAACAAACCATAGGCTGTTAGTCAAGTTCAACCCATCATTTCCTGATTGAATTAAATCCACCCGCACGACCCTTAGCAGAGGCCAACAAAGTCGCACGACTATCCTAACTCAATCGCATCATATGCTTATGCAGATAAGCATAAATAGCTACCGCACACTACGCGTTGACGGAGGCCAAGAAACGTAGCTAGAATACTATGAAGTACTTATCTGAAATGACTGAGGACTACGACAGGTTTTGTAACACTTCGAAAATCGTTTAGGTAATTTTTCGATAATCGGTAAAATAAACAGTATTTTCCGTAAAATATCAAAATAATTATTTTTCAATATAGGCCTAATCATACAAATTTATATAAGAAGTTGCTAGAAATTGGTTAGTTAATTGTCACTTAAAAAGTTCAAGTCATTTAAAAAAATTTCCTTAATTAATTATTTGTAATATTATTTTAAGCTTTTAAATATACATTAAATTAGTGATAAATACAAATTTAAATGGGTAAATTTCATAATTAGGAACCATTATAAACTAAAATCTAGTAGTAACAAAAATATTAGCAAGACTTTCCAAGATTGTAGTTTCAATGGTTTAAAAATGAATTAAAATGAAATTTTTAATTGAAAATTTTTTAATTGAAAATTGATGTGATATGCATTAAATGAACTTAAAAGATACTTTATACATGGATATTTCTACACATTTCCCTCACTTTCCCACATCCCACCCCTTGGCCGAGACTAGCTGCAGCAGCTCCCCATTTCTCCCCCATCTCCTTTTTGCTTCGATTTCATCACAAAATTCAACAAAAATCCACAAAATTCTTCTCAAATTCAAAGAAAATCCCTATTCTACCTCTTCTAAAACTCAAATTTGTTTAAAATATGGAGAAAGGAGGTGTTTTTGGAGGCTAGTGCAAGCTAGGGTTCACTACTTGTGAGGTATAATTTTAATCAAATTGTTAATTGGTAGTTTAAATATGCTAATTTAGAATTTAAAAGTGTGAAATTTGGTTATAATTGCTTGATTATGAAATTCAAGAAAAGGGTTGATTTTGTAATTAGGGTTTGAAGCTTTGTAAGTGGGTTAAAATTAAGATAGTGACTATCTAGTGGTATGGTTGGGTTGATTGTGTTAGATGGTGATAACCTTATCGCTAATCTATGATGGTTACGCTTATTCGCAATTTTCGGAGCTTACTAGGTTTTCGATATAATTAACTGGTGAATTAATTATGATATCTTGACGTTACTATTAGCATCTTCTATGACATTTAGGTGGGCGAATGCGGAATTTGGTTTAATCGGGTTTTAGTTTTGACGGTTGCTCCGAAGCGACGATTCTAGTTAAGGTTTAGTGATTGTCGTGTGTGTTCCGCACACCTAGTGCGCGTTGTGCCTAACTTGTGGACGTTGATCGTTTCATTTTGTGCCTTTTCATCGTTTTAGGAATATATAATCTTATGTTTTATGTTGTTCAATTTTAGGATCGGTTGCGGAAACATCAGACGTGACACGCAAAGGAAAAGCTGTGGTTGGATCAGATTAGCGAGGCATCCGGGTGAGTAGATGTATACATCTCTGGGGAAATCGTCTGGATGGCCCGAGACGCCCCATAGTTAGGATCACTTTATTACTTGCAAACTATATGCATAGTTATTTAGTTAACCATCTCATTCATATGCATATCTTTCTAGTTATTCGTCTGCTGGCATTGTATGGTTATCTATATACATATGTGTGATATCACCCCTTAGGACGCTTACACCATTACCATTGGCTCATATTGCACACACACTATTCATGTGAACACACACGCCTTTGGTAATTGCCATGCCATGAGCACTGTAAAACCTGCTTAGTTCGGTATCAAACACTTGCATCATACATGATACATTGAATTGCATAGCATGTATATACCTCACTTCATCATCATGCTTATATAGATTCCTAGCCATAAATCACATTACATACCTTTGATATCATAAGCATTTATCATATACAACATGTTGGTATTATGATTTTCTTGAGGATTTCAGTATTGATGAGATTTCTGGATTTTGGGGAAAACCGCAAGAATTTAACAAAAGTTTATTTTCATCATTTTTAAAATAAAGTTGCATTTTTCTCGTGATGTATGTGTCGTCTACCATGAGTTTTCATGTTTTTTGTTGGATTTCGAGCCCCGATTCGAGGAGTGGATGAACCGTCTCGGGTACATGGTAGGCCCGGTATGGTACCCCGAGGCAAGAAGATCGAGTTGTAGACGATGAGCCTGGTAGGGGAAGACTACCTACCGGTGATATCTGGCATAGCGGATATCCGGAGGATACCGACCGTTGTCGTGAGATTTGATGATATGGGGACAGACGGAGCCCGAGGTATTGAGATATTGACATAGTGAGAAATTGAGACAGATATACTTCCATATTTGGTGTCGATGCTTGACACGGTTTTTAGATGATTTCATTGATGGTACCTTAGCCATTGTACAGATATTTTCTAAGTTAAGAATGTAGAGATCATCGTAGTTAAACACTTAAAGATTTCGTATTGATTTTGCATCCATGTCCATACATATTAGTAGCATCGCATCATACTTAGATATTCAGGTTGTGACGCATTGAGTGCATTCTTACGATAGCCTTATTAGATGTTATTTTCTATTCACGAGCTGGCAACTCACCCCCGTTGTACCACAGTGTCTTGCAGGTCGGACCCGTCAGCCTTGTAGCGGCGGGCGTATCTTTTCATTGGCTTTTTTGCTCAGACTCGCGACATTGCTCTTAAGTGGGTTGCGAGAACGCTTTTGTCTCTTTTTGTACTATCATTGTATCTAGTATTCTCCATCTACCACTTCTTATTTTGTATATACGACCTAGTGATAAGATTGAGAGATTTGTGTATATGTGGTTTCTCTGGAGTCGAGCTCACTTGAGCCGACGTTGTATTTTTCTTATTTTTGGTTTCTTTATGCTTATTTGCTTAATATTACATATATATTGCGTGTGGTTGTGATCCTCCTTCGGCGAAGAGCTAGCTCCTGCTTGGGGATGCCAATATTTCATTACAGGTTTATATATCTTGTTGTACCCAATTTAAGGGCTAGTATTTACAAGGAAGACTCTGCCGAAATTTTCGGAAAATTTTTGATGTTTTAAAAAGGGATTATTATAAATTAATTGGTTTAAAATCGTTTTCATAAAAGGTTTTCCTTCACTCTTATTGTTTATGGTTTAGGTTTTCTGGGTTTTGGCTGACTTAGGTTACGTTACGCCTTGAGACGTCTCGTAATCTAAGTGCCAATCACGTTCCGTACTTTCGGGTCGTGACAAAGTTGGTATCAGAGCGATAGGTTTTACCTTTCTGAGTGTATGACGACCCTTGGTAGATGGAGTAGGTAACTTAAGCAGAGTGGCTTAGCGTGTGTATGTTCCGCGGCATACTACGATACGGTACTCCGCCTAAGTGACCTTAGGACATAATTGCTTGTATTTCCTCCATGTATTCCATGCATCCCTTGATTAAATTGCAATGTTCTGATTGCTCCTTTTTCTTATTCCAGCTTCGATGCAGCCAAAGACTACGAGAGCTCAGCGAGCTGCCGTTAGGGATGAGCTTCGAGCGGGCTCGTCTGAGGCAAGGATCGAGCGGGATGATACGCCTACCCCTCAGGGTCAGATTGATCCGCCTTCTCCCGACCGTATTGCCAGATTTGAGGCCGGTATGCAGGAGTTGCAACAGATGATGGGATCTTTAGTTGAGTCCAGTCGGGCATAGAGATCCGAGGACGTTCCTTCCACCACACAGACCACGATTGTACATGTTGCCTAGACGGTTGCTCCTGCTACTACTGCGACTATCTCCGTATCACTACAGGAGTTTATGAGGCTGAAACCTCCAGCCTTTACCGGCACGGATACGACAGAGGACCCGCAGGCATTTCTCGATAGGATGACTAGGATTTGCCGTTCGTTGAGGTGTTCTGATGATAGGTGGGTTGAGTTTACGAGTTTTCGTCTGGAGGGCCTTGCTCAGACGTGGTACGATTCAGTAGAGAGAGGCCGAGCTGCAGGTCTACTTTCTATGACTTGGGATGGGTTCACCGCTGCATTTCTTGCCCGTTTTCTTCCGGAGAGTGTCCGAGATGCTCGAGCCCGTAGTTTTGAGTATTTGCGCAAGACTCCTAGGATGACAGTGTCCGAGTATGATATACAGTTTACTCAGTTGTCCCGATATGCTCCGTACCTAGTAAATACTGAAGAGAAGAGGATAAAGAGGTTTGTGTGAGGACTTGACACACAGTTATTCCTTGCCATCGGCACCCAGCACTTTGATACATACGCAGCCGCGATGGATGCAGCCTTACTTTTGGAGGAGCACATTTTTGAGACTCCGGTCGTTTCTGGGCTGAAGCGGATTCGTACTGATATGCCAGGCCAGCGGCAGATGAGTACACACCGTGATAAATTCTTTTCGGGAGATGGTGGAGGCAGAGGATTGAGACGGGGACAGTTATTTGGTTCATATCCGCAGACCCAGCAGTCGTCGCCAGGATGTTTTTCGGTGCGAGAGTCAGTACCATCATATCAGAGACTGTATCATGGGGTGCCATGGCGCGGCAACAGTGCCACATGTGACCTTACCACCTTCACTACCTCCTCAGAGAGCTCTACTTCCTACCCTTGATGATGCTCCACGCCAGGCAGATGCTCCTAGAGGTCATCGGCATAGCAGTCCTATTCAGAGAGGACGAGATGACAGAGGTAGAGGCAGAGGCAGAGGACAGCCAGCTATTAGTGGTGGACAGGCCCGAGTGTTCGCTTTGACTCCTCAGGATGCGCAGGCATCCAATGCTGTTGTGACAGGTACTCTGCCAGTATGTTCTTTTGAGGCACGGGTATTATTTGATTCAGGCTCCACACATTCTTATGTATCCACATACTTTGCACCGAGATTGGGCCGAGAGTCTTCTTCGTTAGATCAGCCGCTTGTCGTTATTACTCCGGTAGGCGAGTCATTTGTTGCTCATTTTGTGTACTGATCGTGTTCTGTTCGTATCGGGGAGAGGGATTCTTCAGTTGATTTGATTCTCCTCGATATGCTAGACTTCGACGTTCTTCTTGGTATGGATTGTCTAGCCACCTATTATGAATCCATGGACTTCCGTGAAAAGGCTGTCAGATTCAGCTTTCCTGGTGAGCCGGTTCTTGTTATTCAGGGAGATCGTAGCGCTACCCTTACCAGCTTGATTTCTTCTCTTCGTGCTGGTCAGCTCTTGCGAAAAGGGTGTCAGGGATTCTTAGCCTATGTTTATGATACTAGTGCCACAGAGGTTCCGTTGGACCAGGTCCCTTTTGTGAGAGAGTTTCCTGATGTATTCCCTGACGAGCTGCCTGGTCTACCGCTAGAGCGCGAGATTGAGTTCTGCATTGACTTGATCCCCGGTACGGGGCCTATTTCTATACCGCCTTATCGGATGGCCCCGGCGGAGCTTAGAGAGCTGAAGCATCAGTTGCAGGACTTGTTGGATATGGGGCTTATCCGACCGAGTGTGTCACCTTAGGTGCTCCCGTCCTGTTTGTTAAGAAGAAGGACGGTAGTATGCGCTTATGCATTGATTATCGTCAGCTAAACCGGGTTACTATGCAGAACAAATATCCCTTACCCCGCATTGACGACTTATTCGATCAGCTCCAGGGTGCTGGGTACTTCTCGAAGGTTGATTTACGGTCAGGTTATCACCATTTGAGGGTTCGGAAGGAGGATATTCCGAAGACCGCTTTCCGTACACGATATGGTCATTATGAGTTCTTGGTGATGTCGTTCGGGCTCACCAATGCCCCGGCAGCATTTATGGACTTGATGAACAGTGTATTCAGGCCATATCTTGATCAGTTCATCATTGTTTTCATTGACGACATCTTGGTTGATTCTCGGAGACGGGAGGAGCACGAGCAGCACTTGCGTATCACATTGCAGACTTTGAGGGAGCATCAGTTGTTCGCCAAATTTTCCAGGTGCGCATTCTGGCTTGACAGTGTCAACTTCTTGGGTCATGTGGTGACGAGAGATGGTATTTGTGTGGACCCGAAGAAGATCGAGGCAGTTCAGCGTTGGCCAAGACCCGTATTAGTTACAGAGGTTTGCAGCTTTCTAGATCTGCCCGGCTATTATCGACGTTTAGTCCAGGATTTCTCCCGTATTGCTGCACCGTTGACCAGGTTGACCCGGAAGAGGGTTCCTTTTGATTGGACCGAGGCATGTGAGGATAGCTTCCAGCAGTTGAAGACTCGTCTGACTACTGCACCAGTGTTATCATTGCCTTCAAGATCAGGCGGTTCATGGTTTATTGTGATGCTTCTCGAGTGGGGCTGGGCTGTGTATTGATGCAGCACGACAGAGTTATCACGTATGCTTCTCAACAGTTAAGGAAACACGAACAGAACTACCCCACTCATGATTTAGAGATGGCTGCAGTGGTGTTTGCACTCAAGATCTGGAGACATTACCTATACGGCGAGTCGTGCCAGATATTCACTGACCATAAAAGCTTGAAGTATATCTTTCAGCAGTGAGATCTGAATCTGAGACAGCGTTGTTGGATGGAATTGGTAAAAGACTATAACTGTAAGATTCTATACCATCCGGGCAAGGCGAATGTGGTGGCAGATGCTTTGAGCTGGAGGCCCGGAGGTAGCTTATCTTATTTGGGCGCAGTACAAATGCAGTCGACAGTGGATTGGAAGGTTTTATGTGACAGCAAAGTGCAGTTCGAGTTTACTCCTATAGGGACAGCTGGCCCATTTCAAAGCATACCCACAGTTACTTGACCGTATCCGCGAGGCACAGTCCGATGATTCCCGTATTTTAGAGATTATCAAGCAGATTCGATAGAGCAGAGTTTCCGAGTTCGTGATTGATGACCAGGGGATACTTCGATTTGGGACTCGACTGTGCGTACCAGATTCTGAAGGACTGAGGCATGATATTCTTGAAGAGGCACACGGATCAGCGTACAGTGTGTATGTGGGTTCCACCAAGATATACTATGATTTGAGAGAGGTTTACTGGTGGGACGGGATGAAGAAGGATGTCACAAACTTCGTATCGAGATACCTGACTTGTCAGCTCAAGGCCGAGCACCAGAGGCCAGCCGGCGAGTTACAGCCTTTGCCTATTCCTGGGTGGAAGTGGAATAGGTCTCCATTGACTTTATTGTGGGTCTACCCAGGACCAGTCGAGGGTATGACTCTATTTGGGTGATTGTGGATCGACTGATGAAAGCGGCTCACATTCTGCCAGTGAAGACCACTTTTGGATTTGCTCAGTACGCCCAGGTTTATATTGATGAGATCGTGCGACTGCATGCGTCCCGACTTGCACCGTGTCCGACCAGGGCACCCATTTTACCAGCCGATTATGGCAGAAACTTCAGGAGGCTTTGGGCACCCGATTGAGTTTTAGCGCAGCTTTCCATCCGCAGACTGACGGTCAGTTAGAGCGTACTATTCAGACTTTTAAGAACATGCTCAGAGCTTATGTTTTAGATTTCGGTGGTAGCTGGGATCGTCATTTTCCCTTGATCGAGTTCTCCTACAATAATAGCTTCCAGGAGATGATTCAGATAGCACCTTTCGAGGCTTTATATGGGAGGAGATGTCGATCGCCTGTATGTTGGACAGAGCTCAGGGAGAGCAGTATTTTGGGACCGCAGATCGTACAGGAGACGACCGAAAAGATCCAGCTAATTCGAGATAGGATGAGGGTAGCACAGAGTAGGCAGAAATCATATGCTGACAGGCGCCGTCGCCAACTCGAGTTCGCTGTTGGCGATCATGTTTTCCTGAGGGTTTTTCCGATGAAGAGTGTGATGAGATTTCGGCAGAAAGAAAAGCTTAGTCTTAGATATGTTGGTCCCTTCGAGAACCTAGAGCGTGTCGGTTCGGTGGCTTATCGGTTAGCTCTTCCGCCCAGCTTCCCAGATGTTCACCCCGTGTTCCATATTTCGATGCTCCGCAAGTACCTTCATGATCCTTCTCATGCAATTCAGCACCAGACGATCCAGTTAGAGCGCGATCTTTCATTCACCGAGCAGCCGATGGTCATTTTGGATCGGCAGGTGAAAAAATTGAGGTCGAAGGTTATAGCGTCCGTCAAGGTTCTTTGGCGTAGCCCGAACAGCGAAGAGGTCACCTGGAAGACCGAGGACAAGATGAGGAAGAAATATCCCCATCTTTTTGAAGGTATGCGTAGTTAAATTTTAAATTCGGGGACGGAATTTCGTTAAGGTGGCAGATTGTAACATTTCGAAAATCGTTTAGGTAATTTTTCGATAATAGGTAAAATAAACAGTATTTTCCGTAAAATGTCAAAATAATTATTTTTCAATATAGGCCTGATTATACAAATTTAGATAAGAAGTTGCTAGAAATTGGTTAGTTAATTGTCACTTAAAAACTTCTAGTCATTTAAAAAAATTTCCTTAATTAATTATTTTTAATATTATTTTAAGCTTTTAAATATACATTAAATTAGTGATAAATATAAATTTAAATGGGTAAATTACATACTTAGGAACCATTATAAACTAAAATCTAGTAGTTACAAAAATGTTAGCAAGACTTTCCAAGATTGTAGTTTCAATGGTTTAAAAATGAATTAAAATGAAATTTTTAATTGAAAATTGATGTGATATGCATTAAATGAACTTAAAAGATACTTTATACATGGAAATTTCTACACATTTCCCTCACTTTCCCCCATCCCACCCTTTAGCCGAGGCTAGCTGCAGCAGCTCCCCATTTCTTCCCCATCTCCTTTTTGCTTCAATTTCATCACAAAATTCAACAAAAATTCACAAAATTCTTCTCAAATTCAAAGCAAATCCCTATTCTACCTCTTCTCAAACGCAAATTTGTTTAAAATATAGAGAAAGGAGGTGTCTTTGGAGGCTAGTGCAAGCTAGGGTTCACTGCTTGTGAGGTATAATTTTAATCAAACGGTTAATTGGTAGTTTAAATATGCTAATTTAGAATTTAAAAGTGTGAAATTTGGTTTTAATTGCTTGATTATGATATTCAAGAAAAGGGTTGATTTTGTAATTAGGGTTTAAAGCTTTGTAAGTGGGTTAAAATTAGGGTAGTGACTATCTAGTGGTATGGTTGGGTTGATTGTGTTAGATGGTGATAACCTTATCGCTAATCTACGATGGTTACGTCTATTCGCAATTTTGGGAGCTTACTAGGTTTTCGATATAATTAAGTGGTGAATTAATTGTGATATCTTGACGATACTATTAGCATCTCCTACGACATTTAGGGTGTGCAAATGCGGAATTTGGTTTAATCAGGTTTTAGTTTTGACGGTTGCTGTGAAGCGACGATTCTAGTTAAGGTTTAGTGATTGTCGTGTGTACCTAGTGCGCGTTGTGCCTAACTTGTGGACGTTGATCGTTTCATTTTGTGACTTTGCGTCGTTTCAGGAAAATGTAATCTTATGTTTTGTGTTGTGCAATTTTAGAATCGGTTGTGGAAACATCGAACGCGGCACGCAAAGGAAAAGCTGTGGTTGGATCAGATTAGCGAGGCGTCCGGTTGAGATGTATACATCTATGAGGAAATCATCTGTATGGCGCGAGGCACCTCATAGTTAGGATCGCTTTATTACTTGCAAACTATATGCATAGTTATTTAGTTAACCATCTCATTCATATGCATATCTTTCTAGTTATTCGTCTGCTGGCATTGCATGGTTATCTATATACCTATGTGTGATATCACCCCTTAAGACACCTACACCATTACCACTGGCTCATATTGCACGCACACTATTCATGTGAACACACACGCCTTTGGTAATTGCCATGCCACGAGCACTGTAGAACCTGCTTAGTTCAGTATCATACACTTGCATCATACATGATACATTGAATTGCATAGCATGTATATACCTCACTTCATCATCATGCTTATATAGATTCTAACCACAAATCACATTGCGTACTTTTGATATCATAAGCATTTATCATATACAATATGTTGGGTATTATGATTTTCTTGAGGATTTCAGTATTGATGAGATTTCTGGATTTTAGGGAAAACGCAAGAATTTAACAAAAGTTTATTTTCATCATTTTAAAAATAAAGTTGTAGTTTTCTTACGATGTATGTGTCGTCCACCATGAGTTTTCGGTACATCTTGGTGGAACCTAGATGAGCGATGTATGTAGATTTATGCGCCTCCTCAAGAATCTCACATCGCAGTCCATCCGAATCTGGTACGCACAATCGATTCCAAATCGTAGTACTCCCTGATCGTCGATCACTAACTCGGAATCTCTGCCCTGCCTAATCTGCTCCATGATCTCTGAAAGTCGGTCATCACTGGGCTGTGCCTCTCGAATGCGGTCAAGTAACTGTGGACATGCACGAACATGCGCAAGCTGTCCCCCTGTCGGAGTGAACTCGAACTCAACTCGGCTGCCGCATAAAATCTGCCAATCTGCTGACAACTGCCTCTGCACTGCTCGCAAACAAGATAGACTACCCCCGGGCCTCCTGCTCAAAGCATCCGCCACTACATTAGCCTTGCCCGGGTGGTACAAGATCTCACAGTCATAATCTTTCACCAACTCCATCCAAAGACGCTGTCTCAAATTCAGGTCTCGCTGCTAAAATATATACTTTAAGCTCTTGTGGTCAGTGAATATTTGGCACGACTCTCCGTATAGGTAATGTCACCATATCTTCAGTGCAAAGACCACTGCAGCCATCTGCAAATCGTGAGTGGGGTAGTTCAGTTCATGTTTCTTCAATTGCCGTGAAGTATACGCAATCACCCTATCATGCTGCATCAATACGCATCCTAGCCCCACCCGTAAAGCATCACAATAAACCACGAATCCGCCTGATCCTGAAGGCAATGATAATACCGGCGCCGTAGTCAAACAAGTCCGTAGCTACTGAAAACTGTGCTCGCACTCCTCCGTCCAAACGAAAGGAACTCCCTTCCGGGTCAAACCGGTCAAAGGTGCAGCAATACGGGAGAAATCCCGAACGAATCGCCTGTAGTAGCCAGCCAGCCTAGAAAACTACGGATCTCCATAACCAATGTCGGTCTGAGCCACTGCTGAACAGCCTCAATCTTCTTCGGGTCCATACATATGCCATCTCTCGTAATCACGTGACCCAAGAAACCAACGCTGTCCAACCAGAATGCACACTTGGAAAATTTTGCGAAAAGCTGGTGCTCCCTCAAGGTCTGCAAGGTAATCCGAAAATGCTGCTCGTGCTCCTCTCGGCTCCGAGAATACACCAAAATATCATCAATGAACACTATGATGAACAAGTCGAGATACGGACTGAATACACGGTTCATCAAATCCATAAATGCTGCTGGGGCGTTGGTGAGTCCGAACGACATCACCAGAAACTCATAGTGGCCATAGCGTGTACGGAAAGCTGTCTTCAGTATATCCTCCTGTCGGACTCGCAGCTGATGGTATCCTGATCGCAGGTCGATCCTCGAAAAATAACCCGCACCCTGAAGCTGATCGAACAAATCATCAATGCGTGGCAACGGGTATCTGTTCCGCACGGTAACTTTGTTCAGCTGGCGGTAGTCAATACATAAGCTCAAACTTCCGTCCTTCTTCTTGACAAACAGGACCGGAGCACCCCAAGGAGAAACACTGGGTCGAATAAGTCCCTTATCTAATAAATCTTGCAGCTGAACCTTCAATTCTCTAAGCTCCGTCGGGGCCATCCGATAGGGCGGTATAGAAATAGGCCCCGAGCCGGGAATCAAATCAATACAGAACTCGACATCGCACTCAGGCGGCAATCCTGGCAGCTCATCAGGGAAAACATCGGGAAACTCGCATACAATCGGAACCTGGTCCAATGGAATATCTGTAGCTCTAGTATCACAAACATAGGCTAGAAATCCCGGACATCCCTTCCTCAACAGCTGATCAGCGCGAAGGGAAGAAATCAACATGTGAGGGGCGGCACCACGGTCCCCCTTCACAACAAAAGCCGACTCGCCGGGAAAACAAAATCTAACTGTCTTCTCGCGGCAGTCCACCGACGCATAGCACGTGGCTAACCAATCCATGCATAGTACGTGGCTAACCAATCCATGCCCAAAAGAACGTCGAAGTCCAACATCCCAAGAAGGATCAAATCGACAGGCAGCTCTCGCTCTTCAATACGGACGGTACAGGATCGGAACACGTGCCTAGCAATAAATGACTCTCCCACGGGAGTGGTCACAACAAGCGGCTGATCAAGCAAACCGGACTCTCTACCCAAACTTGGCACGAAGTGTGTGGAAACGTAT
Source organism: Agapanthus africanus (assembly GCA_030015575.1). Classification (NCBI taxonomy): domain Eukaryota; kingdom Viridiplantae; phylum Streptophyta; class Magnoliopsida; order Asparagales; family Amaryllidaceae; genus Agapanthus; species Agapanthus africanus. The sequence continues at coordinate 303,258,682 of JASDDO010000016.1, read as the reverse complement.
GAGTGCGTGGATCCAGGATCAAACAACACGTGTGCATTAACAGAGCATACTGATAGGGTACCTGTCACGACGGCATTGGATGCCTGCGCATCCTGGGGTGTCACCGCAAATACTCGGGCCTGACCTCCTCCAACAGCGGGCTGACCTCGGCCTCGGCCTCTGCCTCCTTGTCCTCTCTGGATCGATCGGCCGCGTCCACGGCCTCTGGGTGCACCTAACTGGCCGCAACTAAGGATCCCACCATCTGGCATAGCTCCTGCATGCTCCCCACCATCTGTCGCAGCTCCTCCATACCGGACTCAAGCCTATCCATAAGGCCTGGGAAAGGCGGATCAGTCTGTCTCTGTGGCGTAGGCATACCACCCTGCTCAATCCTAGTCTCGAACGAGCCAGCTCGAATCTCGTCTCGGGCGGCAGCCCTCTGCGCTCTGGTAGCCCTCTGCGGCATAGTGACTGGTACAGGAAACAGGACAATAAGAACGGTGCAATAGAACCATAGGATACACGGAATTGAAGAAGGAATTTCAAGCAAGTATATCCTAAAGTCACTTAGGCGGAGTACCATATCGCAAGTATGCCACGGACATACGTACGCTACGCTATCCTGCTTCAGTCACTTACTCCATCTACTAAGGGTCATCCTATACTCGGAAAGGTGAAACCTATCTCTCTGATACCAACTTTGTCACGGCCCGCGGAGTACGGAACGTGACCGGCACTTAAGTTACGAAGCGTCTCAAGGCGTCCGTAAAATAAGTAAGCCGAAGCCCAGAAATCAAAACCCAATTAAGAATTAGAGTGAAAGAAAAACCATTTTTATTTTAAGCACTTGTTTCATTAAGTCATATCAAGTCTCTTTTTATGAAAAACAACGTCCTTTTTCCCAAATTTCCGGCAAAATCTTCTTGTAAAATAGTCCCCCAACGGGCACAAATAGAAATACAAGTGAATAACAGGAATATGGCATCCCCAAGCGGGAGCTAGCTCTTCGCCTTAATGCGGTCACAAATCCCATGCAATGTAAAATACAATGTGCATAAGTAAGCATGAAAGCATAAGAAATAACATGTCGACTCAAGTGAGCTCGACCCCAAAATATAACATATCCTCCACAAGTCTCACAACCTCACCTTTAGGTCAATATACAGTAATCCAAATAAAATTAGTACAACTGAACTAATAGCAGATGGAGTACTCTAGATACAATGAATATATATAAGGTGGTACAAAATGATAACAACCAACCTATGAGCAAAAGCCTTGAGTCCAGGCAAAAAGACCAAAAGAGGCAAAAGTATCCGCCGCTACAGTGCTGACGGAACGGACCTGCAGAAAAGCTGTGGCACAACGGGGGTGAGTTGCCAGCTCATGAGTAATAAATAATATCTACAAAGGCTATCGTATGCATGTACACAAGTATCCTAGCATCCCTAAAACAGGTATGGCTATATGTACTAGCAGGTATGTATGCATCATCAGTGTATTAACAAGTATGTATGTCACATGAATGTAATAACAGGTACGTATGCCACATGAATATACTATCATGTATGTATTCTATATGAGTCAATTCAAGATCTCATCATGTAGGTATAAGAATTGTTCTTTCTTTGTTTTTGAAACTCTTTTCAAATATCAGCCTAATATCCATGAAATCAATAAAATCCGTGTCCAGCAATGACACCTCAAAACTGTCCCAATCTCATATATCCATGTCAAGTATCTCTAGCCTCAGCCGTCCGGCTGATCCATGTCAAATATCAATATCTCAATCCAGCGGCCACGATCGGTATCCTCTGGATATCCGGCGTGCCAAATGAAGTCACTGGTAGGTAATCCGTCCCCTACCAGGCTCAACGCCATCTCCTACGATCTTCTTGCTCTGGGGTACCGTACCAGGCCCACCATGTACCCGAGACGGTTCATCTACCTCCTCGAAACGGGTCTCAAAATCCATAGCAAAATCATGGTGGACGACACTTTACATCACTAGAAAACCGCAACTTTTATATTCTAAAAGATTATAAGTATGCAATCTTGCGGCTTTCCCCCGAAATCCAGAAATATCATAAATCTCATGAAATCATCATGGATGCATATGTCAATGATAATGAATGCCTATGGTATCAATTTGCAATGTATGATTTATACTAGGCATGAGCAAATGATATAATAATACATATGCACGAGAATAGCAATTCTTATGATATCATTTTAAATACTTATTGCAATAGCGCAGGTCTAAGCAATTAACATGTTTCAGATTTACAGTTATCTAGTGTCGTGACATGGCAATTACCAGGGTGTGTGTGTCCACATGAATAGTGCTCGTGCTGCATATAAAAACCTGTTAATGGTGCATGTGTCCTACAAATGAGTTTGCGTATATGGGTACAACATATAGATCCTAACTGCAGCAAATATCATGCAAGTATTATTATTCTAAAGTCACAAGTAAATATCAAAGTTTACTAAATCAATCGGGCGACTCGCGCCATCCAAACGATCGTCCCCCGTAGATGTTAAATCTACTTACCCGTGATCCCGCGCTAGGTGTGTCCGACCATCTGCTTCCCTTTCTCTGCTGCGCTCGAAGTCTCCGCCGGCGAACATAGAATTTACATAAGTCACCATATAAGGAAAAATCCTGCAAATACGATATATCGATAAAAAAGATACGTGTGCGTGAAACTAAACGCACGTGCACACGACACGACGCGACACGCACAAACCCACCAGAACCTACACCGACGCGCTGTGTCGCGCAGCGTGCCACAGAACCACGCGTATCACGCGGTGTCGCACAACCTTTAAAACATCGGAAACACGTTGTTGGATCCAGATTTTGCCTCTAGACCCAACTTGAAAAGTTGCAGATACCAACACACTAATCTACCCAGCAGGACCCTACACTCAAAAACCTAACCCCCCCACCCCCTACTCTTGCCGCAAATTGCGGCCATAACGAATAAACCGGCGGCCAAGAGTGGGAGGTGGGTCCCCATGCTATGTGTGTATGTGTCTGCTAAGGTCACTATGCTACAGTCTTCACACTTTTATTCTGAAGGGCTCGGGTCAACAGCAGATCTCACAGAGGCTAAAAAGTCGCTAAAACTGCTAAATTAAGCCAAGTCGGATAAATCGGGTATTTTTGTGAAATCTAGAACCAAACTTGGGTGTTCTAGTCTCAACAGCACCTAATAGGGCTACTCTAACCATCACAACCATTACTTTGCCAAAATTTCCTTAAATTACCCAAAATTATCACTAAAACATACAATAATCACTAAATTAAGCTAGATACCCATAACTTTAAAAATTTAGAGTCGGGTTAAGGGGGTTATACCTCTAGAGACCCTAAATGAAGGAGAAGAGAAGAAGTAGGAGGGTGTATGTTGCTGCCACAGCTCCTGGTGCTGCAAAACTTGACTGGAAATGAGCTATGACGAGCTGCAGATGCTAATCTGTGACTGGCTGAACTGTTGCTGTTGCTTTAGCTTGGTGCGGTGTTGTATTATTTGTGAAGTATGTGCTGCAGTAGCAGCAGGTGGAGAAGATGTTGAAGTATTTGTGGTGGAGTGTGGGGTGTAGTGATGTTGTGTGAGTGTGGCTGAAGTTAGGGGGCTGTTGTGCAGCTGCTGCTGCTGTTTTATGGTGTTTACTTGGTTGTAGCAGCAGCTACTGTTGCATTGGAGGCTGGTTTTGTGGCTGATGATGTTGTGGTGCTGATATGAGGGGTTAAGTAGCTGTTGCATTGTGGTAGGGGGCTGGTTAGGCTGATGCTGATGATGGTGCTGCTGCTGATGCAGCTACTGCTGCAAAGGGGTTAAAGAGCTGATGCTATGGGGCTGTAGCTGTTGCTGATGTTGGTTTTTTGGTGGCTGAAATGAGCAGGAATCTGGGCTGATGTGTGTGTGTATGTGAGAAAGATGTAAGAGGTAAGTGAAAGTTTTGAAAGGAAAAGAGTGTGGCACAATCCTAGGGCCACCATTCTCTCACTCTCATTAAATGCTACAAGACACCCATCATAATCTCCCCTTCTCATCACAACACAACCCTAACTCTAATCCATTTTAAAACTAAAACTCCCTAGTTAAAACTAAGTAGCTTAACCAAATGTGCTAACCATCAAGGTTGGCTAAACATGGTTAACCCACCATGCACACCCAAACTTGGTAACCCTAGATTTAAACCACATTGACATGCACAAGTGTGCGTAGTCGTGATAAAATTCTACTAAAATAACCATAAAACCAGATAAATTACTAGAAACCCGTTTTGGTAAACTTTTTACCAAAAACCCCTACATTAACACACAATTACCACTAACCCTAAACTCTGGTGTTACAGCTTTATTACTTGCAAACTATATGCATAGTTATTTAGTTAACCATCTAATTCATATGCATATATTTCTAGTTATTCGTCTACTGGCATTGCATGGTTATCTATATACCTATGTGTGATATCACCCCTTAGGACACTTACACCATTACCATTGGCTCATATTGCACGCACACTATTCATGTGAACACACACGTCTTTGGTAATTACCATGCCACGAGCACTGTAGAACCTGCTTAATTCAGTATCAAACACTTGCATCATACATGATACATTGCATTGCATAGCATGTATATACCTCACTTCATCATCATGCTTATATAGATTCCTAACCACAAATCGCATTGCATACTTTTGATATCATAAGCATTTATCATATACAACATGTTGGGTATTATGATTTTCTTGAGAATTTCAGTATTGATGAGATTTCTGGATTTTGGGGAAAACCACAAGAATTTAACAAAAGTTTATTTTCATCATTTTTAAAATAAAGTTGCGGTTTTCTTATGATGTATGTGTCGTCCACCGTGAGTTTTCATGTTTTCTGTTGGATTTCGAGACCCGATTCGAGTGGATGAACCGTCTCGGGTATATGGTGGGCCTGGTGTAACATTTCAAAAAAATAACATTGTAACATTTCAAAAAATTAACATATTATTTTTAGGGAATTTTTATAATTTAATAATAAAATATTGAATATTTTAATAAGGCGGTATAATTTAAATACTGATAAATTTGGGAAAAATTTGGAAAATTATAGAAATTACTAAAAAGATGTTGTTTTATGGAATTATGAATTTTTTAAGTTTTTATGATTAACTATACGCTAATTTTGTGCTAATCGCGATTAAAAATCGCTATTCGCGCTTTAAGCTCGTTTTGTGCAAAACATGCACCATGTCTTTTTAACACTTGTTACATTTTTTCTACATGATTTTGGGTGCATTGCTTTTGTTTTGGGGTTACTATTGAGGAGAGAAGGAAAATAGAAAAGAAAAGGAACAGAATAAAGAATTAAGTATGGGTAAGAGAGAGAAAGAGTGGGTAAGGGTCAACCCATGACTTGAGGCATTCCCTCTTCTATTCTTCACCCATTCCTCTCCCCTCTCCTCACCTAGCTGCTGCTGCTGCTGCCCCTCTCCTCCTCCACCTCCATCTTCAACCCCCAAAACTCCATGAAAAACATCTCAAAACCTAAATCCCTTTTCATTAAAAAGATGCACAAGCTCAAGGGAAGCCCGTTGAACCACGAAAAATCAAATTTTGGGCACTTGGGGCAACTCAAGAAAATTCTTGAGTTGCCAAATGAGATATTTTCTGAACCTTTAGCTTAGTATTTCCATTACTTTTACCCCATGTTAACTTTAAACCGATATTGTGAGGTTTAGTGAGGGTAGGAAAATTCTAGTTAGGGTTTTGGAATTCTTGAGTGGTGATGTGAAATTGAGCTCAGTAGAGGCCACACAAACCCCCTAGTGCTAGAATTCAAACCTAAACCAGAGACCAGAACCCCGAAATACAGATTTAGAAAACCCGATATTGGAAAATTGTGAATTCTGTGAGGGTTAAATGAAATCTGCTAACACCCGGAGCCTCTGAAAATTATTTTGCAAGGACAGTGATACATGCAGGCACCCAGGAAGCTAACCCCAAGACCCCAGCCCCTGACTCCACACTACGGCCGCAAATTTAATCTTTCTGGCCACAAATTGCGGCCAGACCTGGTCCTAATGTGTTCGTGTTTGTTCTGTGGTTCCTTCATCTATAAACTAGACCCCTGGCATATGCAAAATTGACCAATTTGACCTAGGGTAAAATCTGGGACCATTTACAAGAGTTGCTGTTTTGATTCGTAATTTCGTTTTTCGTATTTTGAATTCTGGATTTGCGTATTTGTGTTTTACCTCGATCACTTGACGTTTGTACGACGATATCGAGGGTTGTGTGATGGTTTTGAAAGCGTAGTCCATAGGTTCTAACCTATAGGCCTTAGCGTGTCGTTTTGGTTTTCCGATGTGATTTTAATACGCATTTCCGATTGTGTTATCTATGTAGGTACCTTCACATGGATTTCATATGATGAAGAAGATGAAGGCGACATCGACACCGATACGTAGGATGCAAGGTGAGTAGATTATATCTACGGGAAAAGTCGGGTGGATGGCGTATAGCACCCCCGCAGTTTGATGTTTAGTATACTATATATATGATAGCTTTATGCGTGACATGGATATTCTAGATGTGATTAGGTGTACTATGGTTAGATTAGGGTTTAGAAGTAAACTAGTATAGTATCCTAGTCGTGAACCCTAGAATAGGTTTACACCCACACGCACACACATGCTTACTTGTTATACTTATACTTGGATGATGAGGATAGTGGATGATATTTGGAGATGAGTCGATGAGATTGGGTATAGTGCCATGAAATCGGTGATATGATGCGGTTCGTATTTGGGATACGACATGAGATTTTAGCGGGCCTTTGGACGTGTGTTTTACACATGCATTTATATAGATGGTATCGGTTTGTACTAGACTTAGATTAGTACCCCAGGTCATGAGATATGACGATAAGGATACCAGATAGTTGATGAAATGATTATGATATTGACCCGTACCCAGATTTGGGATGTCGTACGATGGATGTACCGTACGAGCTTTATATTAATGATAGATCCACACTCATGACTTGAGAATAGCATATGATATATTGTATCGTATGCGGTACCTTTGAGGCAGGATCACCGACTATTATATATATATATCGAATCAGATTTAGGTGGTTTCCATACCCCCTCCCGATTAGCTTGTTAGTTAGATCTATAGTTTGCTTAGTAAATGTTAGACTGACCCGAGTCATACCTATTTTCAAAACTAACGAATCGCGAGTATTTCAAAGACAGGCAAAGGGATTCTACGAATATTTTCAAAAGAAGTATCTTTTCTTAAAAACACTGTAGCCCTTATTTTTCTAAAAACCCCGATTCGTCTTCTTTCAAATGACAAAATTGTATGACATAGATACATTGATGTAGATTCTTCACTGTTGTGGTATTATTCATTTGCCGCATATTCTTGCTATTCGCATCGCGTTGCATGTTTAAATATGTTATTGTTATATTAAAACCATGATGTCAGGACACCAGCACCATTATTGATGATGCATATGTTCTACGTACACCTGCTCGCCGGCTCACACACTTCATCATCGATAATTGCCATGTCACTACACAGTAGGATTGTTGCATAAGGATATGACTTCTTGCATGGCATGCTTGTGTACATACATATTGTACACTCATACTTACGTATACTTATTGTACACACATACTTACATACATACGTGTTTGCACATACATAGATGTCACATCTCGAAAGTACGAAATATGACCGGCACTTAAACTATGAAACTTCTCGAGGCGTACGTAATCTAAGTAAGCCGAAAACCCAGAAATCCAAACCAAGAAAAGTAGTAGAGTGAAGGAAAACCAATTTAAACAAGTAGTTTTAATAGCATAAGCCGAATTATGCGATTTTTTAAAAAAACATCAATATTTCCCTAAAATTTCGGCAGAGTCTCCTTTATAAATACTGGCTCCCAAACGGGATACAACATGAATAGTATACAAAATCAATAAAAGGCATCCCCAAGCGGGAGCTAGCTCTTCGTCAATCGACGGTCACAACCACACAAGCAATATAATATACAACGCCAACGGCGAGAATCAAAAACTCAAAACCACAAGAAAACCACAGAAATAAAACGCGCGACTCTAAGGTCGAAAGAATAACATCACTGGTCTCTATCTCTAAAATAAATACATGTTTGGTTAATGGATCTTCTAGATACAACAGAATAATAATATACAAGATATATAATGGGGGTACGATACAAGTAAACCCACCTACTAGCAAATCACCCGAAGGAAACTATGCCCGCAAGCCGTAAAGAAACCTGTACGACAAACCTGCAATAAACTGAGGCACAACGGGGGTGAGTTGCCAACTCGTGAATAGAAAAACATCTACGCATAAAAATCGCATAAATAACGCAACCTAGGTCAATGATCATAATATATCCTCAAATATATGTATAACATGCAGCTTATAACAATGGCTAGGGTAATATCTAACCCGAGTGTGATCTTATGTGCCCGTGTCAGTGCCTCAGGTAGCAATATATCATATGAATGAGGTATGAATGCATGAAAACAGAATACATGTAAATAAAGGAACTGTTTTCATAAATTAGTGAGATTTCCTTTGTATTTTTAAAATGAGGTATCATAAATGAAATCAGCATCAACTGTGTCTAGCATCGACACAAAACATAAATCTCAATGTCTCAAAACCTCAGGCTCCGGCTATTTGGACTGGCCTGTATCATCAAATCTCAGTACCTCAATATCTCGAAATCTCAATGTCTCAATCTCAATATCTAGGGCGCCGTCAGTCCAGACCGGCCCCTACCATCCATCTCAAGACCACAACGGTATCCTCCGGATATCCGACGCGTCGGGTAAAATCACCGGTAGGTAGTCTCCCCCTGCCTGGCTCATCGTCATCACCACGAGCTTCTTGCCCCGGGGTACCTTATGTAAGTCCACATTGCCCACCCCGGTGCTTACGGGGAGGCGGAAAACGGAATAAAAATCGGATTTTTATCAACTATAGGCAACATGGACTAGACTTTAAGGATCTTTGCTAAACAAAAACTTGCTAAAGCTAACTAGTAACTAGCTAAGTGCTAGAAAGGTTATACCTTGGGCTCTAAGTCCTTCTCTCCTTGCTCCTTGGAGTGGTGGAAGGAGGTCACCTTGCTCGTCTTCTCACGCAGAAGAAAGATCCACCCGAAAGCCTCAACCTTTGGCTTCAACTCCAAGCTAGAAGTAACTAGGGTTCAAGAAGTGCTAGTCCTTCAACCCTAGATGAGAGTAGAGATGATCAAGAGAGAGTTTTTCTCAAGCTCAAGTGTTTCTCAACACGTGAGAGGGGAGAGCTTGAGAGAGAGGAAGAACAAGAGAGAGAAATGAAATGAGAGAAATGATAATAATATCAAGCATTCTCACTAATATATGTGTATTAATTTAATTAGATAATTAGTAAGATAATTGTTATGGCTTAATCAAGACATGACCATTATCATTTCATTTTAAATGCAAATTGCAAGGATCAAAAAGCATCTTCCAAATGAAATGATGATGGTCAAGTGTCAACCAAGGTCAACAAGTCAATAAGGTCAAATGGTCAACAACCATAACCATGCTCAATTATTAAACTAATACCAATTAATAATAATACACATATATACATTAGGGTTAATAAAATGACAATAGCCATTAACCCTAATCAAGGTCCTCTCCCTCTGTCTCAAGCAACTGTGCATACGCACCCGCATTCGTGATCCGAGGAACACGAATACAATGAGAAAAACCAATCCCAAAACATATACTAGGATCCGGCTTAAACCAAAGCCCGCTAGTATAAACTGTCCGGACAGTAAACGTGCACAAGTGCGTGGATGTGAACGAACCATGTCGCAAAACCATGCGACCTCTACTCATTTTGCCTAAAGGCGAATAGCTCTCTGTGTGGGACTCTAAAGACTCGACACTACGCTGGCAGTGGGTTTAACCACAGACCGCAAGCGGCACTAGCTGTACGTAACGGTCCCCAGGTAGATGTCGATAAGAAGACTGACGAGGTGAACCCCATCTGAACTCCTACTGAGCCTGTATGTGACAATCTTTGTACAGTCCGGTCTGTTCGTCTGATACATCGCATGGCGGGCCTAGGGGGGCGGTGAAACGTCAGTCCCCTAATAGCGGTACAAGTCGTGTCGGAGTGTAGCCCAGAACACCCTGAGATAACACTGGAAACCTACCAGTATATCTCGCTTGCCCTGGCCAGGGACTACTCGTGTAATGGCTCTCCTGGACACAGCGCGATGTCAACCCCCAATACCGGGAGAGACGAATCCTGTCTAACCGTCACTGCCTCCAAGTGCTTCGGGACTGCACCCAAAAACTACCTGTTTGCACGACTCCTTTGAGCCGTGGTAGGGTAGTAATCAAAGTGCAGTGGGAACACACTCGAGGCGAAGTGACAGTGTCAAGTCAGCGGACTAAGCTGTACTCATGTCACCTGGGAACTGATAACTGATGATAGGTATAATACCAACCAACAGTCCCCGACGAGTCCTGTCCAGTGTACTCGTAACCCAACGAGCACCCGTATACTATCTCAAGTACGACATACTGACGGCTGTGGGACAGACCGCCTCCCACACTGGGATGAGAAGCGCATACGCTAGTCTACTCCGGAGTATCGATGCCCTGTCTCGATAGTCCAACGACTAGGGACCTGTATAAGGATGTGCTTATAGATCACCCAACTCCCACGAGTGCGAGCGCCATCACAACGCTGGTAATCAAGCAAAGATCCTAAGGGCTCTACCAATATGTATACCTGGAATATGCTAAAAGAAACACATGCACATATTAAAGCAGAGACAAACCAAGTAGCATACTACCATTTCGAGCAAGATTGTATATACAACTGTGAATATCCCAAGCTTCCATCAAGTAATATACAAACTAGTATGATACAGTAATGGCCTCTAGGGCATATACACTAACAATCTCCCACTTGCACTAAGGCCATGTACCGGCATATCGAAGACCTATCATCTCGATCAGCCGCTCGAACTGAGTCTGGGGCAAGGCCTTGGTGAATGGATCTGCTGTGTTATCCTCTGATGCAACTCTCCGGACCTCGATCTCCTGGCGATCCACGATCTCCCTGATCAGGTGATACCGCCTTAAGATGTGTCTGGATTTCTGATGGGACCTGGGTTCCTTCGCTAAAGCTATAGCCCCATTGTTGTCGCAATACAGAGGTATTGGGTCAACAATGGACGGAACCACCTGAAGTTCTCTCAAGAACTTCCTCATCCAGACAGCTTCTTTTGCGGTATCAGATGCAGCGATGTATTCCGCTTCCATAGTCGAGTCTGCAACGGTTTCCTGCTTGGAACTCTTCCAACACACCGCCCCTCCATTGAGGGTGAAGACGAAACCCAACATGGACTTGGAATCATCCTTGTCACTCTGGAAGCTGGAGTCAGCAAAGGCCTCAATCTGCAGGTCTTTTCCGCCATACACCAAGAACATCTCCTTAGTCCTTCTCAGGTACTTGAGAATGTTCTTTACTGCTATCCAATGTTTCTCCCCAGGGTTTGACTGATACCTGCTTACCACACTCAGTGCATAAGCCACATCCGGTCTGGTACACAGCATCGCATACATTATAGAGCCTACCGCAGAAGCGTAGGGTATAATAGACATGCGATCCCTCTCCAAATCAGTCTTGGGAGACATCTCTTTAGAGAGGGTGATCCCGTGACAAGCCGGTAGATTACCGCGCTTGGAATCTTCCATACTGAATCTCTTTAGTATGGTGTCGATGTACCTGGTCTACGAAAGTCCTAATATCCTCTTGGATCTGTCACGGTAGATCCGGATACCCAGAATGTATGAGGCATCACCCAGGTCTTTCATGGAGAACCTGTATGACAAGAACCCCTTGACAGATTGTAGCATAGGAATGTCATTACCTATTAAGAGAATGTCATCCACGTATAAAACGAGGAATACTACAGTTCTCGCTACAAATCTACAATAGATGCATGGTTCATCTGGATTTTTGATAAAGCCAAATTCCTTGACCGTCTCATCAAAACAGATGTTCCAACTCCGCGATGCCTGCTTTAGTCCATAAATTGACTTAAGCAACTTGCACACCTTTCCGCTGCTCCCACTCTGAATGAAACCCTCTGGCTGATCCATATAGACACACTCCTCTAAATGACCATTTAGAAAAGCCGTCTTTACGTCCATCTGCCAAATCGCATAATCGTGGAAGGCAGCAATGGCAAGAAGGATCCGAATGGATTTCAGCATAGCTACTGGAGAAAAGGTTTCGTCATAGTCCAAACCAGGTCGCTGACGAAAACCCTTTGCAACCAGTCTAGCTTTATAGGTCTCAACCTGTCCATTTACACCAATCTTCCTTTTGAAGATCCACTTGCATCCTACGGGTTTTACCCCATCTGGAGCAATGTCCAACGTCCATACTTTGTTGGTGTACATGGACTCCATCTCGGTCCGCATTGCTTCCAGCCATTTTACCGAGTCGACGCTCTTAATGGCTTGCTGGAAGCTAGTAGGCTCATCACAATCTATGATGCAATCATCTCTATCCCCGTCAATGAGAAAACCGTAGTATCTCTCGGGCGGATGAGACTGCCTACTACTCCTGCGGAGTGGCGTGGGAATGTCCTGATCTTTCGAACCCTCTGGTTCCACTAAGCTTTCAGTAATATCTTGTGGTTCTGGAATTTCTTCCAGTTCTATTGCGCTCCCACTTGATTCTTTTTCTATGAACTGGTGTTCTAGAAAGTGGGCATGGCGAGAAACAAGGACTTTTTGTTCCTCTTCGCAATAGAAGTAATATCCCTTGGAGTTCTTTGGATATCCCACAAACTTACACTGTACTGAGCGTGCCTCGAGCTTGTCCGCATGCTGCTTTTTTACAAAAGCTGGACATCCCCATGTCTTAATGTGATTAAGATAGGGTCTCTTCCCATACCACATCTGATATGGTATAGTAGGCACAGTCTTAGTTGGAACCCGGTTCAAAAGGTATGCAGCTGATTCTAGCGCATATCCCCAAAACGATCGCGGCAACTCAGCGTTACTCATCATGGACCGTACCATATCCAATAGAGTTCGGTTCCGTCTCTCCGATACACCGTTATGTTGCGGAGTGTATGGAGGAGTAAGCTGAGAGAGAATTCCATTCTCTTTTAAGTAACCCAGGAACTCGGCACTCAAGTATTCACCACCTCGATCAGATCTCGGTGTCTTTATACTTTTGCCTGTTTGTTTTTCTACTTCATTCTTATATTCCTGGAATTTTTCAAAAGCCTCGGATTTATGTTTCATTAAGAAGACATAACCGTACCTTGAAAAGTCATCCGTAAAAGTAATGAAGTAAGAATAACCGCTTCGCGCATGTGTAGACATTGGACCGCACACGTCGCTGTGTACGAGTCCCAAGAGCTCGCTCGCTCTTTCTCCGTGTCCAGTAAACGGAGTCTTTGTCATCTTTCCCTTGAGACAGGATTGACAAGTTGCATACGATTGATATTCGAACGAATCCAAATATCCTTCTGTGTGTAACTTAGTCAACCTTCTCTCATTGATGTGACCCAGTCTACAATGTCATAAGAAAGTTTTATTGATTTCTGGAGACTTTCTTTTGTGTGTATTCTGGACATTGAAAATCTGTGGTTGGTTTAACACGTATATACCGTTGTTCAATGTACCTGACCCAATCAAAACTTGATTAAGGTGAATGTTCACTACATTACTTACAAATGCAAATTCATAACCTTCTTTAGATAATAAAGATACAGAAATGATATTACAGGTTGCATTTGGTACATAATAACAACTACGCAAAACCAAAAAATGTCCATCTGACAATCCCAGGTGATAGTCCCCCACGGCCTCAGCATCCATGCTAGCACCGTTTGCAACTCTGAAGGTCATGTCACCTGCCTTCAAAACTCTACGCCTTCTCAACGCCTGCAAAGAATTACAGATATGAGATCCTGATCCGGTATCCAATACCCAGGAAGTAGAGTTTATTGATAGACAGTTTTCAATAACATACACACCTGAAGCTGAAGCTGCAACTCGCTTTAAATCCTGTGCTCTGGCTTTCCAAGCCTTGCAATCCTGTTTCCAGTGACCACTTTTGTGACAATAGAAGCATTCTTCCTTCCCCACCAGCTTCCCCGCTATCTTTGTTGCTTTTCCTTTTCCCTTCGTATCCACTTTACTGACACCGCCTCTTGGTTTGGCGGGGGCTTTCTTCTTCTTACCCTTGGCTTTCGCCGTGGATCTAGAAGAGGAAGATCCTCCTACAAACAAAGTGGATGTCTCCCTACCCTTCTGTAGGGTGCCCTCAGCACTCCTCGACATGTTCAGAAGTTCGGAAAGTTCTACCTCATTTCCTTGCATGTTGAAGTTCAGAATAAACTGGGCATAAGTGGAAGGAAGGGACTGGAGAATCAAATCAGTATAGAGTTTATTCTCCAACGTGGTCCCAAGGTCCGCGAGCTCCTCAATGTAGCCAATCATCTTAAGCACGTGTTCCGCTACCGATGATCCGACGGCCAACCTTGCCGAAAATAGCTTCTTCGACACTTCGTATCTTGCGATATGAGACTGCTCTCCATACAGTTCTTTTGTATGAAGAAATATGGACTCTAGGTCCATATTCTCGTGCCTCCTCTGATGTTCGTTGTCCATCGAGGCTAATACGAGGCATTTGGCCTTCGCGCAATCTAACTCCCATGTCTTATGGATTTCCTTATCCGCGACGCTGGAGGTGGGACCTGGGACAGGGGGAGCTTTGGTGGTAAGTACATACCCCAACTTGTCATAAGTGATCGCCATCTTGACATTCCTGAGCCAATCTTTGTAGTTTGGCCCTGTCAATATATTTTTATCTAGTAATAACTTATGTCCGGTCATCTTGAATGGTCACTGCAATTAGGAGAGAGAAAAGAAACACTTTAGCATGATGCTCTTGCAAGTTTAGAGTGGTTTTTAGTTTGTCTAAACTGGATGGCTCCCACTGTCTCTCGAATCCCTTCTCAAACCGTAAAGAAAGGATTAGTCAGGATCACTCTCACCGTACAATACTTGCTTAACCATTCAGCCAGTCCAGTGTCGGTACTTCGAGAGAGGTTTTCCAACGCTTTCGCGAAGTTCCTTAATTAAGTAACCTCTTTTCCCTGTGGGCGTAGCCCCGCTAACACCTTTCTAGACACCTACTAAGTTTATAGCATTGATCGTTAAGTGAGAGTTTTCCCGAGGAGTAGCATATACTCACAGTAGGATCGGGGTCCAAATATCATCGCGTGATAAAACCGAAGGAATCTTACCAGAATTATCACACTCCAAATGGTATGCAGCGCTAGCAAGTTTCAGTACTTATGAAACTCCCGATGTAGATTTTTGCCCCATACTCTTATGACCTTGACTTTGGCCAAAATATCATAAGTCACATGTCAAGTTCTGCCCGTCATTCTCCTGGTTAATTTGGACCCACCCGTACCTACCCTTGACTTTGGCCAAAATGGCAGCACGACTGTCCCAAACCAACGCATCTATCTATGCTGCACATGAATACCCAATAGCTACCAATCACTATGCCTTGACTTTGGCCAAAATACATAGATTGAATACTTTTTGACCATTCATGTGGAATGACGGAGGGCTACGGATGGTTTTGGCGAAACCGTGAACGTAGTGAACTTGATATAATCGATGGAACGAGATAGCTTTTAAAAGGAGTGGTTCAAGCTCCGCGTTTAAAAGTTTAGTTTTGAAAAGAACAGAGTGGTTTTCAAAGTGTTCCAATCAACTTTTACTTGGTTTATTTTCTTGCATTAGTTCTTTTAATGCATCCCATCATTTAATCCTACCATTGCAGAAAACAACCAAAATATGACGTACGCTTATGCCATTCGCATTCGCCACGGGGCCCCGTCATCACCCGTTAGGTTACTTAACTAACGACAGAGCGGGGGCTGGGCCAGCGCGGCTGTAAAACATAAGCAACGCTTAAATAGTTATCATATATAAATATGTAGCAATGATAGACATTACAGATCACAGATGAATACATTGGATATACTAGGAATCCGCAATCCGTTCGAGCCTGCAATGAAAAGCGGATTACACGGTCGCGGTGAATAGCCAATACCCCACCCAAGACCCCTACGGGTGCAGCAAACTACCCGCCAAGTATCCGAAGCGAAGCAACATCCCTCAACACCGTGAGTAGGCCACTCGGCACTTCGAGATACCCGGTAGTTTGTGCACCCCCTCCATGGGTCTATCCTAGGAGCAAAAACAGTAAAAAGAATTATACAATGACGGCTACAACCCTGACCCGGTTGTGCGGCCATACAAATAAAAATATTACATCAATTTACATATTACAAATGAATGAAAGAGAAACAACACTCATCTCACATCCACCCCGGCTATTCACCCACGACAATCTAACCCATTCATATACACATACCAATATCAAACACAGATCACAGAGATGTATAACCCCGACTAATCGACATATAGCGATTAGCCGACGTTCAATACATACAAACATCACAGATATAACCTTCATAGTCAAAGTGTATTGAAGTTCGGAAAAAAATACGGAATTATAGGCCCCCAAAAATAAATTTCTATTCTGGAAAATCTGGGCACAAATAAACCATCTGAAAAATCACAAAACCAAGCCAGAAACACACTGCACCAAAATCGAGGCAGAGAGGAGCCAAGACGGCCGCGGTTGCGCGGCAATAGCTTGATATTACTGCGGAACCGCGGCGCTTTGGTCGGATCTCTGGTTCGTTTTTGGTGGTTTTCTTCACAAAACCCTGAGATGATTTTTGGAGTATAACAAATGTTGTTTTGACCAGAAAAAATTTTAACAGAAAACTAGGGTTTTGAAAGTTTGGTTTTTCGATTTTTCCGTTTCGAACTTCGATTCACTTCACTACCTAGCTAGTTTATATTTAGTTAGGCTCTGATACCACTGTAAATCCACGTTGCCCACCCCGGTGCTTACGGGGAGGCGGAAAACGGAATAAAAATCGGATTTTTATCAACTATAAGCAACATGGACTAGACTTTAAGGATCTTTGCTAAACAAAAACTTGCTAAAGCTAACTAGTAACTAGCTAAGTGCTAGAAAGGTTATACCTCGGGCTCTAAGTCCTTCTCTCCTTGCTCCTTGGAGTGGTGGAAGGAGGTCACCTTGCTCGTCTTCTCACGCCGAAGAAAGATCCACCCGAAAGCCTCAACCTTTGGCTTCAACTCCAAGCTAGAAGTAACTAGGGTTCAAGAAGTGCTAGTCCTTTAACCCTAGATGAGAGTAGAGATGATCAAGAGAGAGTTTTTCTCAAGCTCAAGTGTTTCTCAACACATGAGAGGGGAGAGCTTGAGAGAGAGGAAGAACAAGAAAGAGAAATGAAATGAGAGAAATGATAATAATATCAAGCATTCTCACTAATATATGTGTATTAATTTAATTAGATAATTAGTAAGATAATTGTCATGGCTTAATCAAGACATGGCCATTATCATTTCATTTTAAATGCAAATTGCAAGGATCAAAGACCATCTTCCAAATGAAATGATGATGGTCAAGTGTCAACCAAGGTCAACAAGTCAATAAGGTCAAATGGTCAACAACCATAACCACGCTCAATTATTAAACTAATACCAATTAATAATAATACACATATATACATTAGGGTTAATAAAATGACAATAGCCATTAACCCTGATCAAGGTCCTCTCCCACTGTCTCAAGCAACTGGGCATACCCACCCGCATTCGTGATCCGAGGAACACGAATACAATGAGAAAAACCAATCCCAAAACATATACTAGGATCCGGCTTAAACCAAAGCCCGCTAGTATAAACTGTCCGGACAGCAAACGTGCACAAGTGCGCGGATGTGAACGAACCCTGTCGCAAAACCATGCGACCTCTACTCATTTTGCCTAAAGGCGAATAGCTCTCTGTGTGGGACTCTAAAGACTCGACACTACGCTGGCAGTGGGTTTAACCACAGACCGCAAGCGGCACTAGCTGTATGTAACGGTCCCCAGGTAGATGTCGATAAGAAGACTGACGAGGTGAACCCCATCTGAACTCCTACTGAGCCTGTATGTGACAATCTCCGTACAGTCCGGTCTGTTCGTCTGATACATCGCATGGCGGGCCTAGGAGGGCGGTGAAACGTCAGTCCCCTAATAGCGGTACAAGTCGTGTCGGAGTGTAGCCCAGAACACCCTGAGATAACACTGGAAACCTACCAGTATATCTCGCTTGCCCTGGCCAGGGACTACTCGTGTAATGGCTCTCCTGGACACAGCGCGATGTCAACCCCCGATACCGGAAGAGACGAATCCTGTCTAACCGTCACTGCCTCCAAGTGCTTCGGGACTGCACCCAAAAACTACCTGTTTGCACGACTCCTTTGAGCCGTGGTAGGATAGTAATCAAAGTGCAGTGGGAACACACTCGAGTCGAAGTGACAGTGTCAAGTCAGCGGACTAAGCTGTACTCATGTCACCAGGGAACTGATAACTGACGATAGGTATAATACCAACCAACAGTCCCCGACGAGTCCTGTCCAGTGTACTCGTAACCCAACGAGCACCCGTATACTATCTCAAGTACGACATACTGACGGCTGTAGGACAGACCGCCTGCCACACTGGGATGAGAAGCGCATACGCTAGTCTACTCCGGAGTATCAATGCCCTGTCTCGATAGTCCAACGACTAGGGACCTGTATAAGGATGTGCTTATAGATCACCCAGCTCCCACGAGTGCGAGCGCCATCACAACGCTGGTAATCAAGCAAAGATCCTAAGGGCTCTACCAATATGTATACCTGCAATATGCTAAAAGAAACACATACACATATTAAAGCAGAGACAAACCAAGTAGCATACTACCATTTCGAGCAAGATTGTATATACAACTGTGAATATCCCAAGCTTCCATCAAGTAATATACAAACTAGTATGATACAGTAATGGCCTATAGGGCATATACACTAACACCTTATCGGGCCCACCATGTATCCGAAACGGTTCATCCGCCTCCTCGAATCGGGTCTCAAAATCTATCAGCAAACTCATGGTGGACGACTCATACATCATGGGAAAACCGCATTTTTATTTAAAAAGAGAGAAAGCAGTTTATATATGTTTTGCGGTTTTCCTCCAAATCCAGAAAGTATCATGGAAATTCGAATCATCAATAGCATGTAAAACCATGAATATAAGCATGAGCATCCATGAATGCGGCGTATAATGAATAACAGTATGCATGAAGTGACAAGTAACAACTACAATGTCTAAACTAGCATATAGGGCAAGCAACTAATCATCATGTTAAAACTACTAGTTAACAAGCTACATTAGGCAATAATATTTTCTAAGGTGTGCGTGACATGGCAATTACCGATGAAGATGTGTACGAGCCGGCAAGTAAGTGTACGTGGTACATACGCATCATCGGTAATGGTGATGGTGTCCTAACAACATGATATCAATAGTGAAATATGAATTTCAAAAAGTATGCGATGCGGAGCAATAGCAATAATATGCGGGAGCTGAATACTAGACACAACGATAACTAAAATGCATTACCCTAATATAAGTCCTACAATAGTGCCTTTTGAAATAACACGAATCGCGGTGTTTTGAAAATAAGGGCTACGGTGTTTTTAAGAAAAGATACGCCTTTTGAAATATCCGTAGAATCGCTTGACCTGTCTTTTAAAATACCCACGATTCGTTAGTTTTGAAATAGGTAGGAGTCTAATCTAATCTAACAACTCCACTAAACTATACGGTTGAACTAACAAGCTGAACTACAGGTAAGGAAACCGCCTAACATCTGAGTCGATACGTATACATACCTGTATATATATAGTCGGTGATCCCGCCTCAATAATATCATATCCGATACCATATCTATAATCAGAAATCCTAAGTCAAGAGTGTGGATCAATCATCAATATATAGCTCGTACGTAAATTCGTCGTACGGCATCCCAAATCTGGGTACGGGTCAATATCATGTTCATCACATTATTCATCTGGTATCTTCTTTATCAAAGATCCTAACCAGGTACTGATCTCTGTCTAGTACAATACTGATACCACCTAAGTATGCATGCACGTATGTGAAAACTACGTCAAAGGACCCACTAAAACATCAGGTCGTATATCAAATACGAACCCTGCCAAATCACCGTTCTCGCGGTCTCAATCAAATCTTATCGACTCATCTCAAATCCCAATTAATATCCTCAAATTAGTATGTGAACACATAGTCCCATACCCATGTGAACACATAATAATATAACCCGATATGAGCACATGTGAAAGAAGAATGTATGCAAGTATAGTATGTGTGTATAAAAGTGGGGTAACCTCTACTCTAGGGTCTCGCAACACTAACTAATCCGATCACACCCTAAATCCATCTATATCATTGCTAACACCAAACAATACATATAATCACTATGTGTGTATACGTATTCGTATACATCACCACGAACTGCGGGGGTGCTATACGCCATCCGCCCGACTTCTTCCCGTAGATATAAATCTACTCACCTGGTCCTCGCTAGCCGGTGCCGACGTCGCCACACGCTTGCTTGTCGTCTTGAAGTCCACATGGGGGTACCTACATATCACAACGCATCGTATCACATTAAAATCCGACTCATGACCAAAACAACACACGAATCCCATATAGGTCAAAACCTATGGTTGCTTTCACAAATCAACCCAAAAACCCTCGACGTCGGTGTACAAACGCCAGACCATCGAGAAAAACCCAAATACACTCATTTTCACATTCACGAACACTAATTTTAATATAAAATAGGTTAAAACTCATAAAAACCCAAATTTCACTTAAAAAGTCATTTTTCCGAAAATCTAGCAAGCAAAATTACCCGTTTTAGTACAAAACTCGACGTTTAAACAATTCTAGCGGCCATAAAACTTATTAAATAACTTAAATAATCCATACAAACCATTCCCACGATTTAATTTCACCAAACCACATACGTTCAAAAAAACTAGTTTGCAAAAATACCGACTTTAACTCTTTTTAAAGTAAAATTCACAATTTTACAAATAAACTTGGTTTTGCATGGTCCAAAGGCATTAAACCACTTATTATAATACTAATAATAACATGAAACCATAATTATATTTTAATCTAAGACATTCAATAATATTCCAAAAATCTAGTAAGTAAAATAGCTTAAATATTACAATTTCAACTTAACAATTTACAACTAACAATTTGATTATGTTTCACATTCCACAAAAAGAAGAATTCCACTTGCAACCATAATCATACAACAAAACCCTAACTATAATCCAAAACCATCCACTTGAATTTCTAAACTTGAATTCAAAACCCCTTTATTTATATTTTTTAAACACCTAAACAAGTTTGCTTTAAACATACAACTAACAATTAACAAATATGGAAGAATTTTTATACCTCATGATCAAGAGATCAACATGAAGATCATGGCCTCCAAAATGCCAAATTTCTTCCAAGATCCATGCTAGCTTGGGCAAAGAAATAATGGGTAGAGATTGGATTTTGTTTTTATGGGATTTTTGACTTGGATTTTTGGTGGAATTTTGTGGGTTTTGCAATGAAATGGAGAAGAATAAAGAGGGGCTGTTTGAGTGCAGGTTTCGGCCAGAAATTTGTGAGGATTGGGTGAGAGAGGAGAGAGAGTGAGGTGGGGAAAGATAAATCTAGTCAAAGTCCACTCAATTTCTATCATTTTCTATTCTATTCTTTTCTTTTCTTTCTTTTCTTTTCTTTGAAATTCAAGTGGGGAAAATGGGTGGGGGCTGCTAAATTCAGCCAAGGGAGGTAATAAATGGGGGTGTGTGAGTGTGGGTATGGGTGTGGGGTGATGAAAAATGATAAATACAATACCCCAAACATCCATTTACACTAAAAAAAAGCTTTTTTCTTCAATAATTTCTAAACTGTTTTGGCAAACGATTTCATTTTAAAAACCACATGATAAAATTTTGTTTAATGTTTTATGATGCACAAAATTTGTTTCAACTAATTCCAATTAGTAATTTTCCCTAATTAAATGTATTAGTGACGGCTTAAAATAATATTAAAATAATTAATTTCGGAAAATTTTCAGAAAATTTGAAATTTCACCAGTGGGTCAATAAACATCAAATACTAGAAATTACATAGCTAGAATATGTATATTTAATTTTTATAATAAGATATTTGTATTTTGACTTTTTACAGAAAACCCTCTTATTTTACCGTTTTTTCGAAATTTCACCGAAACGATTTTCAAAACGTTACAATCTTTCCCCCTTAAAGAAATTCGGTCCCCGAATTTAAATTAAAACTCCCCCCAAATACTAAAATATTTCAGCCAAAACCATCAAATCGCCGGAGCTCCGAAATCATAAATACATAAACACATCATAGCGCAATGCATGCGTATGAGTAATGAGTAGATAACTCGAAATCAAAACTCTGTCAAGCATCCCGCAATCATCGGAGTCAAGATGAAGACACGAATGCCAAATCTCAAGCAAGACCGATATGCTAAAAATCGGAACTATGCATGCAAATATCAGGAGGAAATGCATGCCAAATCCTTTAAGTTGCTGTGCAATGCACATAACACTGCACAGTGGCGGACGTCTATCATAAGAAAATAACTATATACATATATACCTTTGTTTGAAATGTACGTTCCGTCGTTTTGGGAAACAATTTAGAAGGGTTTTCCTTGTTTTAAACGTTTCGCGTCATATCATACACGTAGGTAAATACTGAGACTATAGCTCGCTTTTGGAATTCCCTTCGATAACTATCAATGCATGCAAAATACATTCAGGTACTGTCCTCTGACTAGTCCTGCTCAGTACGAAAACACATAGCAAATATCATAAAACGTACTGCTCTATAAGAAATCAATCCCAAAATACGCATATGAATACTATGTGCGTCTGGTGCGCACGGAAATCAAAATCCATATATGTGCCATACATGCGCACAGAAACAATATCTAAGTGCATCGGGTGTGCACGAAACATCTGTCGTAGGCAACATGTGTGCCTGACAGCAAAATCAGGTGCATCTGACATGCACGAAAAATCTCGATTTAGTGCATCTGGTGTGCACCAAAATCACATCTCAAAATATGCGCTCAACATGTGCGAAAATCTAAGGCAGGTGCATCCATCATGCACGAAATCATGAAATCCAATATCAAGCGCCGAACATGCGCAAAATCAAATCAGGTGCACAAGGTGCACAAAACAAATATCGAGTATCACAATCGAAATCGAAGTCCAGTGCATCTAAGTGCACAAAATGCGTATCACTGCACTGCAAGCATATGTGAATCATACCGAGTGCAAAAACCAAATCGTGTGCGTATATACGCACAAATCAACTCAACTGTATGAAATCCATATAATCACAAACATGAGAACCAAGGCACGAAAACGATATCAAGTGCAACCACCGTGCAAAAATCGTAAATACTCAGCAGGTGCAACCATGGTCCATGAAGATAAATATCATGAAACTCAATCATCAAAATCAATCATACGAATAAATCGCCCAAAATACGCAAATCAAGTATGGCGGAATAGTCCCGCTCAAGCACATCCTCCAAGAATCTCTGGCCAACTGCCGTGGTCACTCATAGCATGTCTCGTCGACGATCCTGAACTCTGGCCTGCCGGTGTGCATAACATGACCACTACTGGGTCCAAGTCTTCTCGTAATTTATTCCAGAAAGGTCCTATCGAGATCTCTCCCAAATCTCGTCTCTACCGAACTGTCCGGAAGTCATCGTCCCTTACTAGATCTGTTCTCGTTCCGGAAGGGCTGCATACTCATCGCGACTCCTTCTGGAAGGTATATCCAAGTACAATGCCTCGGCATACGTATCGCATCTCTGATGTCGGCGGAGTGGAACGTCGTTTCATCAAGATCTCGTATGAACCTCTTACTCCACTTTTCTAATGTCGACTACTCTGGACTCGTCTCGTCGTGGCTGCATGGACTAAGCTCCATCGACTATCCTCGTATCTGGAGTCTCCCAAGAATGCATCTCACCACCTAGCATCCGAATTAAGTCGAGTCATCCGATCGAGTCGTCAAAACCTCATAATCCCCCAAGAGCTCAACATCTTAGGAAGGGCAAACCCAAGCCTCACTAATGGCGCCGTAGAACTGCCGCAAACCCGAAAGTTCAAAGGCTTTCACACGGTCATTAAGTCGAGTTAGGGTTTCATTCTTCTAGAGGGTCCATAGAATTGCCTGCATGTCTTTTCGACTACTTTAAACTTGGAATAATAGGTTTCTGACATTCGATCGTCTCTGTCGACTCTCAACGTCTCCGCGTGAAGTCGTCTCTAGCTGGAATCAATCTATCTAATGACCTCGCATCGGGGTAGGCGAACGATCCACATGTCCTAGTCATTCATCATCGGGTGACTAGCGACCTTCTATCATCTATTAGTACAACTCATCCCACAATAGCTCCAACATATGGGGCGATATCTCGTCGCTCGCAGCAACAACTGGCTCACTCGTCTGCATGCTGAACAGTGCCTCAATCATCTTGAGTAAGCAATACACCAACGGTCATCAAAATATGGCTGGCCTCTATCAGTGGCTCAATCCTCTAGTGTCGATCAGCACATCCGATTAACCTCAAACAGCGATCCATCAATTGCTCGTGGCGCGAAAACACAGTAAAAAGACACATCTCCGCAATCGTGTGTCGCCGGAATTACGCCCTGGTCAGTCCTCGTTCGTGATGAGTTCGTGCTGACCGCAACTCTAGCCGTAGCTCTCCTTGCCTGTAATCGTGGCAGCAAACCGTAACTGGTACCGATGAAGCAAGATCAGGAATGAATATAATACCGAACTAAGAAATGTACATCCTAAGGCTTCTTAAGTGGAGTAGCGTATCGTAAATATGCCGCGGAATATACCTACGGTACGTCACTCTACTTTAGTCGCCTATTCCATCAACCAAGGGTCATCCTACGCTCCTAAGGTAAAACCTAACGCTCTAATACCAATTTTGTCACATCCCGAAAGTACGGAATATGACCGGCACTTAAACTACGAAACGTCTCGAGGCGTACGTAATCTAAGTAAGCCGAAAACCCAGAAATCCAAACCAAGAAAAGTAGTAGAGTGAAGGAAAACCAATTTAAACAAGTAGTTTTAATAGCATAAGCCGAATTATGCGGTTTTTAAAAAAAAACATCAATATTTCCCGAAAATTTCGGCAGAGTCTCCTTTGTAAATACCGGCTCCCAAACGGGATACAACATGAATAATATACGAAATCAATAAAAGGCATCCCCAAGCGGGAGCTAGCTCTTCGTCAATCGACGGTCACAACCACACAAGCAATAAAATATACAACGCCAACGGCGAGGATCAAAAACTCAAAACCACAAGAAAACCACAAGAAAACCACAGAAATAAAACGCGCGACTCTAAGGTCGAAAGAATAACATCACTGGTCTCTATCTCTAAAATAAATACATGTCTGGTTGATGGAACTTCTAGATACAACAGAATAATAATATACAAGATATATAATGGGGGTACGATACAAGTAAACCCATCTACTAGCAAATCACCCGAAGGAAACTATGCCCGCAAGCTGTAAAGAAACCTGTACGGCAAACCTGCAAGAAACTGAGGCACAACGGGGGTGAGTGTAAGTGCACGGCGGCGCCCCGGCCGTCAATCCGACGGCCAAACGCGGAAACGGTGGTAAACTTAAATTTTGCGGACTTTGCAAACCGGCACCACCGAGCACTAAACCCCGGATCGTGCCATTAAACTAATTCTAGCAAACAAGAGAAGGGTTAGAGATGTATACCGACTGATCCGAGTCCTCCGGTCTTCATCTCCACTCCGATCTGCTCGCGGGACCTCCGGTCGTTGCCTCCTCGCCGGAAGGGCACCACGTCGCCTGCATCTTTTACGGGCTCCCGCCTCTATACCGAGGCAACTCGGGCATGAAGCCGGCAACTCGACATGCCCAAGGTTTGCTGTAGGATGTGTAGGGTCTATGTCTCATTGGGGTTTAAGAGAGTTGCCATGATGGAGGAATATGTGCACAATGATTTGCATGAAGGCTTGAAGAAAAATGGAGCATCCCCTCAAAAAAAAAATAGCTCGGCCAGAAGCTTTTGGTTCTCACTGGAAAAGAATGATGTGTGCTCAAATTAATTAATCCTTATCCCCCAAAGTTTCACTCCAGCACACTCCTTTTATATCACAAAGCAATCATATAAAATATTAAATTATCCATCCATTAAAACAATCCAGCACACTCTAATGCAAAATGTAGCATATTAATAAATTAATCCCACATCCTTTTTCATTCCAGCAATGCAACAGTGGTCGGCCCCCCCATTTCAATTTCCAACACAAAATTCACATCAAAACCCATACCCTCTCATGTCTCATTAATGCACCATCAAGGATAATGAAAACATTTGCAAGAAAACCCCTTAACAATGTGTTATCTGCAAACTTGTAAATAACACCCTCCATCGGAAAAGTCCGGCCGGGAAAGAACAAAGGAAAACCGGCCGGAACGGAATGCAAACAGGCAACTCCAGAAAACTGGTCCCGTAATAAATTACAGGAAAACCCCGATACTGTGCATACACACCCGCATCTGTATTCCGTCCGGATACAAATGCAAAAAGACAAAATCTACACTGTACTAAACTAGGACCGGCTTAAACCAAAGCCGGCTAGTAATATCCGTTCGATCCTGATCCGTGCAATACCGCACGTATCTGATCGAACCCTGCCATATATCTATACGGCTACTAGTACAAACCGTCCGATCCTGATCCGTGCAATACCGCACGTATCTGATCGGACCCTGCCATATCTCCATACGGCCTCTACAGCGTTTCGCCCGAAACTTGAGTAACTGAAAGTGTGGTGGACTCTAAAGACTCGTCAATACTATGGCTGTGGATTTAACCACTAGCCCGTCAGAGGTATAAGCCAATACGTAACGGGCCACCAGCTATTGACTAAAAGGGACGTCGATGAGGAAGCTCACCCCGACACCCAACTGAGCCTGTCAGTGACAATATCCGTACAGTCCGGTCCGTTCGTCTATGAGCATCGCATGGCGGGCCTAGGGGGTTGGTAAAAGTCAGACCCCCAAAAGCGGTACAAGTCGTGTCGGAGTGTAGCCCAGAACACCCTGAGATACTACTGGAATACCTACCAGTAAATCTCTTGCCTTGGCCAAGGTCTTTGTGTAATGGCTCTCCTAGACACAGCGCGACCTCACCCCCAATACCGGGAGAGACGAAACCCCCGAAGATCCGCTCACTGCCTCCATGTGGCTCGGGACTGTACCCAACTAAAACCTGTTTGCACGACTCCTTTGAGCCGTGGTAGGGTAGTAATCAAAGTACAGTGGGAACTCACACGAGACAAATGACGATCCCCAGGTCGATGAACTAACCTGTACACATGTCACCTGGGAACTGCTATCTGACGTCAGGTATAAGACCAACTAGCATGTTCCCGGCGAGTCCTGTCCGGTGTACTCATAACCCAATGAGCACCTGTATACATCTTAGGTGAACCAACTGACACCAGTGGCTTGTGAGACCGGCCACCGCCCCTCGTCGGGGTCTCGACTGTATACACTAGTCTACTCTGGAGTATCGATGCCCTGTCTCGAAACTCCCACGACTAGGGACCTTTTAAGGATGTGCTTATAGACTCCAGCTCTCACTTATATGATCGCCCTCATACTGCCGGCAGTCAAGCAAGAATCCTAGGGGCTCTATCAACGTGCAATAGCGACATGTCAGGTCGCCTAAAGCAGTACACGATGATAAAGGTAAACCAGATAGCAAACTATCATCTCGAGTAAGACTGTTCTACCGGGATAGGTCCTCCCTCAATCATCGCAATCACGTGCCTGTGATCCAATAATCGACTCTGAGGGCACTATCTCCAACAATCTCCCACTTGCACTCAAGGCTAATTATTGCGATGTCGCATACTCACAGCCCGTGTGATACCGAACACCCAACTCCTCTACTAGTCAGTCTCACAAATCCCGTTTGTGAAACTATTGCGGTCGAGGAATAGCCTCAGTGAGTGGATCCGCCTAGAAGTTTCTTTCTATGTCTCTCTATATCTCAAGTTCGCGGAGAAAACCATCTCCCGAAATGAGCAATACCTGCCTTAGAATGTCTGGATGTCTGATGGGACGTAGCTCATAAATGAACTCCAAATCCAAACTTCTTAGACTGTATCTTCAACTGAACTTAATCAGTATCCTGCGCCATGCCACCCTCAGTATTGCCTTGGACCATCCGTCCAAAATACTGCCCCTCGTCAGAGGGATAACTATAACTCTGACAACCTCCTTGTCGTCCAGGTCACCTTGGAAGCCTGGAATGATAACTGTCACTCGAATGAGGCTGTCGTTATCATATCCCTAGAACATCCACTTATGTTCTAAAACTGCTTCCTACCGTTTCTCCAGGATTGGATTAATGTCAACTTATTGCATCTAGTGCAAGAACAACATCTGGTGTGGTACTTGATATCTCACGATTGACTCAATTGCCTGAGCAAGTGATCTGCCAATCATGCACGTCCCTCTCCCCTTTAGTCTGTAAGACACCTTTGGAGAGGGTGACTCCATTACCTGCAGGTGCAATACCGTGCCAGGAGTCGTCCATTCTAAATACTCTTAGAATGCTGTCTAAGTACCCAGATTAGGAAACCACCCAAATCTAGATCTAAAACCATAGATCTAGTAACCAGAATGTCTGATAGAATGTCCAAGTCCTTTGTGGAGAAACCACTGTGTGACGACCAAAGTATAACCGATCATAGTATAGGAGTTTCCTTTCCTACTACCTTCTCAACAGATCCATCCCCTATTCTGATGACGTCAAACCTATGACTGTCACAACAGATGATCTATCTCCGCTACATCTGCTTTAGTCTATAAATAGACATAAGCCTGATGTCCACCAATGCTTCCGCTGCTCCCACTGACTACGACAACCCTCTGGCAGAGTCATATACACGTACACTTCTGAAGCTAGTTCAGAACGACGCTATACTCATCCTCCTGCCGGGTCTCGCAGCCTGGAACAACAACAATGGCAAGTGTGGGTAAACAAGAACTTCCCTGTCACCGTCCTTGAGGCTACCGAAGTACCTCTCGGGTGCCTGAAGTTACCCACCTTATCTGCGGAGTGGCCAATGGAATGTCAAATCAGATTGAATCTTCAGGTTCCTTATCAAATCTTCAGTAATCGTTTGCGGTTCTGGAATCACTTCCAGTTCTACCATACTCCCACTGCTGTTTTTGAAAAAATCCATTTTTAATAAAACTGTGGCGAGTCTAGAACAATATTGCTATTGTTCATCCAGATGGTAGAAAATCAACCCGCGTCATAGCCTGGGTCAACCCACAAACAGCCATTACAGAAACGTGCCTTGAGTTGTCCAGTGTCTGGTTTTAAGCATAAGCCGGACAACTCCCCGTACCTTAACAACGTTAAGATATGAACTGTTCTACATCCAATATAGAACCAGAGGCACTGATTTAATTGAACCAGATTCAAATCATGCAGCTTTCTCCAGTGCATGTCAACTAAATGGAAGGAGGTCGATCAGCGTTACTCAACTTAGGAATACTTCCAATTATGAGTAACCTGAAAGAGAAGTAATTTCTCTTTATCATTACTATTAACTGAATACCACACACAAGTATCTACATCTTCGATCACTTTGAAGAATCCCGATACTTGCTATACCTGGTTCTCTACTCTATTCAAATACCTATAACTCCTCAAAACTTAGACCCTGTGTTTCTACGAAACACATGTCTAAGAACTAGAGAAGTCAAAAGTAAACAGAATACAGTACGAGGACCAACCCCTCTGTCTTGATGGACACTGGACAACATACAATACTCTGTATAAGTCCCTTGAGTCTAGTGACTCATTCACTGTGTGTCGTAGGTTGAAAACTGTACTTTTGGTTAAGAAGAATTACACCGCTGTTTAATGCTCCTTACCTAACCATCCACTGATATAGGTAAATGTCATCGACATAATATCAAAAGGTATATCTCACTCTATGAAAATAGACGTACAGATATATCAATTTGAAATTGGTGCATAACCGCGGATATTCAAAACCAAATAATTGCTAACTTGCAAACAACCCAGGTGACTTCCTCAAAAATGAGGATGATCACCCAATTCCCAATAACTCACTCCCACTCATCATCTGTAAAACCATACAGATGTGAGAATCATACCTGGTAAATACATACCCTGGAGTAAGTGTCTAATCGGGAAATCAGTTTTCCATTAACAGTACACAGTGAGACTGAAACATTGAAATGTTTCGATGGGGTATCCCGGTATTCTTAGTAATGCCTCATCCATTATCCAGATTCACAACTATAACCGTATAATTCTTTGCCACCTCTCCAAATCCCTTCATATGTCTTTAGTCATTACCTTCTGTACACCCCTTTAGGCCAAATGGTTTTCTTCCTTCCCTACCGTTCGGCACCAGCCTATGGTTTGGAAGAAGACTATCCAAAAAGCATAAAGGGTGTACTGTCCTAATCCTAGGAAAACTAGCATCGCGAGAGAAGGTGAAGATAAAAGACACCTGAATGTACTTTATTCCAATTTCTCCTGAACCAGGATCCATCCCCGAACTGGAACAAGTTCCTTTCGAGTTCGTATATAACCATACGATGGATTATCCAATAAAATGGGATCTTCGTAGTGATACGGAGTGTCCAGGAGAAATACAAAGGTGATTTAGGATTGGCGAAGAAATACTTGGTTTGGTCGTGAATAGCAGTCGCAATTTACTTTGCCCTCTTACTAATCCCTTGCTTTGTCTGAACTTAATACCTTCTGTACACCGTTTAGGCTAACTGGTTTTCTTCATTCCCTACCGGTCGGCACCAGCCTATGGTTTGGAAGAAGACTATCCAATTTGCAGAATAGGTGTACTACTCCTAAACCAAGGAGTACTCGCAGCGTGAGAGAGGGTGAAAAGAAAAGACAACTGAATAATCCTATCCGTTTTCTCCAGAACCGGAAACCATCCTCGAATAAATTCCTTCGAGTTCGTATATAACCATACGATGGTTTTGTCCAATGGAAGTGGACGTTCGTAGTAATACGGGGTGTCCTGGAGAAAAGGGTAAAAGTAGGAGTGGCAATGAGGTCTGCAACTCTGACAATCCAAAAGCCAGTGTTAAGTAGGTTCGGTCAACTTGGTCACTGAGTCATAGTCTAGGGTCGGGTCAATGGTCGCTGCCAAAGAGAGAGAGAAAAGAAACACTCAGCGTGCACTCTATCCTAGATCAGAATGGTTACCAATTTATCTAATCAGGAAACCTCCCACTGTACCTCAAATTCTCCTCCAAACCTGAAAGAAGAATTAGTCGGGGTCACCCGAGGAGTAAACCAACTCATCAGTGGGAATCGGGATCCAACTCTCATCGCATGATAACGTGACAGAATCCGCTCACGGTATCACACTCCAGAAGGTATGCGCATATCTGGCAAGTTTCAGTACTTTTGAAACTCCCGATGTGATTTCTGCCCCATGCTCTTATGACCTTGGCGAAGGTCAACAAATCATAAGTCACATGTCAAGTTCTACCCGTCATTATCCAGGTTAATTTGAATCCACCCGTACAAGCCCTTGACGAAGGTCAACAAGGCTATACGACTGTCCCAAACCAACGCATCTATCTATGCAACAGAAAAGTAACAAGCAGCTACCATACACTATGCCTTGACGAAGGTCAACAAACATAGCATGAATACTACTTGCTACCCGTCTGAAATGACGGAGGGCTACGAATGGTTTCTGGCGAAAACCTTTAACGTAATGAACTTGATATCGTTGAAGGAACGGATAGCTTTTTAGAAAATATAGTGACGAAAACCGTTGCTAAAGAGGTCACTCCCGGTGAAGGGATCTCGGCTCTTTCCCCGTAGAATGGGGTGCAGGATATTCCAACTGAATACCACGGTGCAAAGCAAAAGTAATCGGCTATAGTGAAGTTAATGCCCTGACGCAAACTTCTGTCCAAGGGGTCACTCCCGGTGAAGGGATCTCGGCCCTTGCCTCGTCGACTGAGGAGCAGGATATTCCAATGAATACCACGATGCAAAACAAAAGTGAACGTCCTTGCAATAACAGCTTTTTGAAAAGTGTTCCAACAACATCAGATTAGGTTTGTTTTTAACTTGCATTGATCCGAATCAATGCAGTCCCATCAATGATCACACCACAAAGAACGAAAATATACTGACGTACGTATATGCCATCCGCATTCGCCACTGGGTCCCGTCATTACCCGTTAGGTTAGCTTACTAACGACAGAGCGGGGACTGGACTAGCGCGGATGTAAAACATATACAACATCTACTAATATATATACTAATATATTATATTTCGCTCAAGGCGTGAAAGAAATGCAACATCACAGAAATGTACAGCATCACAGAACAATACAGATATCTGGGATCCCCGGGTTTCACAGAGCCACTACTGAAACCCGACGTTCCCCTGGTCGTGTGGATAGCCTGTGCAATGAAATCCTAGACCCCTACGGGCGCGGCAAGTTACCCGCCAAAACCTGAAGCGAGGCAGCCCCCTTCAGCTCCGTGAATGGACCACCCAACACTCCACGGAATCCGGCAACTTGGGCACCCCTCCTGGGTCAACCTGTACCCCCTACGAGTGCGGCGAATAGCCCGCCAATCCCAGAGTGAAGCCCCCTCCGTCTCAATGCCATGAGATGCGGGCTTGTTGCCCTCTAGAACCCGGCTATCCGTGCACCCCTCCGCGGGGTAATCCTAGTACATAATGTAAAATATACATACACCGGGTACATCGACCGCAACCAGGTCGTGCCCCAAAAGAATAATACAAACAGGCAGTGACGGCAGTCCACATGTCGGACGCTCGCCCCGCAATATCAAATGTACATAATACAACAATACAGTACTAGCATTGCATCCAGGCTATCCCCCACGACCGATCCGCAACATCACAGCATAAACATAGAACATCAACGTGAAAGTCACGTTCGCAAATCCGTCTAACCGGGCTATAGCAGTTAGACAGGATTTACCGATCGAGTGACATTCACGGTCGCAGATATAATGTAAATACTGTGAAAAATGTGTTTTAAAATATTCCGATTGATCAAACAATTAACAACTGGGCCCCAAAGAAAACTGTAGCACACACAGAAATAATTGACCCAACTTTAATATCCCAAAAGCCCTATTTTCAGCCCAGAAAACAACTGAAGAAAAACGACGAAGTGGACCCACCATAGTGCGGCGGAACCGCGGCCCAAAGGGGGTTTTGGCCGCGGTTCCGCGCTCCAAACAGGGAATCATTTTGTCGTTTTTCTACAGTGGCGTTATCTTTTCCTGCACATCATTTTTCTGCAACCTGAAAAATATTTAGAGACCAAAAAATTTCAACAGAAAACTGTCGTGCTTGAAATACGAGTTTTCGGGATTTTGTTCGATCGGAAACGTAAAACACATTACACCAAGCTAGACTATGTTAATGGCGAGGCTCTGATACCACTGTAAGTGCACGGCGGCGCCCCGGCCGTCAATCCGACGGCCAAACGCGGAAACGGTGGTAAACTTAAATTTTGCGGACTTTGCAAACCGGCACCACCGCGCACTAAACCCCGGATCGTGCCATTAAACTAATTCTAGCAAACAAGAGAAGGGTTAGAGATGTATACCGACTGATCCGAGTCCTCCGGTCTTCATCTCCACTCCGATCTGCTCGCGGGACCTCCGGTCGTCGCCTCCTCGCCGGAAGGGCACCACGTCGCCTGCATCTTTTACGGGCTCCCGCCTCTATACCGAGGCAACTCGGGCATGAAGCCGGCAACTCGACATGCCCAAGGTTTGCTGTAGGATGTGTAGGGTCTATGTCTCATTGGGGTTTAAGAGAGTTGCCATGATGGAGGAATATGTGCACAATGATTTGCATGAAGGCTTGAAGAAAAATGGAGCATCCCCTCAAAAAAAAAAATAGCTCGGCCAGAAGCTTTTGGTTCTCACTGGAAAAGAATGATGTGTGCTCAAATTAATTAATCCTTATCCCCCAAAGTTTCACTCCAGCACACTCCTTTTATATCACAAAGCAATCATATAAAATATTAAATTATCCATCCATTAAAACAATCCAGCACACTCTAATGCAAAATGTAGCATATTAATAAATTAATCCCACATCCTTTTTCATTCCAGCAATGCAACAGTGGTCGGCCCCCCCATTTCAATTTCCAACACAAAATTCACATCAAAACCCATACCCTCTCATGTCTCATTAATGCACCATCAAGGATAATGAAAACATTTGCAAGAAAACCCCTTAACAATGTGTTATCTGCAAACTTGTAAATAACACCCTCCATCGGAAAAGTCCGGCCGGGAAAGAACAAAGGAAAACCGGCCGGAACGGAATGCAAACAGGCAACTCCAGAAAACTGGTCCCGTAATAAATTACAGGAAAACCCCGATACTGTGCATACACACCCGCATCTGTATTCCGTCCGGATACAAATGCAAAAAGACAAAATCTACACTGTACTAAACTAGGACCGGCTTAAACCAAAGCCGGCTAGTAATATCCGTTCGATCCTGATCCGTGCAATACCGCACGTATCTGATCGAACCCTGCCATATATCTATACGGCTACTAGTACAAACCGTCCGATCCTGATCCGTGCAATACCGCACGTATCTGATCGGACCCTGCCATATCTCCATACGGCCTCTACAGCGTTTCGCCCGAAACTTGAGTAACTGAAAGTGTGGTGGACTCTAAAGACTCGTCAATACTATGGCTGTGGATTTAACCACTAGCCCGTCAGAGGTATAAGCCAATACGTAACGGGCCACCAGCTATTGACTAAAAGGGACGTCGATGAGGAAGCTCACCCCGACACCCAACTGAGCCTGTCAGTGACAATATCCGTACAGTCCGGTCCGTTCGTCTATGAGCATCGCATGGCGGGCCTAGGGGGTTGGTAAAAGTCAGACCCCCAAAAGCGGTACAAGTCGTGTCGGAGTGTAGCCCAGAACACCCTGAGATACTACTGGAATACCTACCAGTAAATCTCTTGCCTTGGCCAAGGTCTTTGTGTAATGGCTCTCCTAGACACAGCGCGACCTCACCCCCAATACCGGGAGAGACGAAACCCCCGAAGATCCGCTCACTGCCTCCATGTGGCTCGGGACTGTACCCAACTAAAACCTGTTTGCACGACTCCTTTGAGCCGTGGTAGGGTAGTAATCAAAGTACAGTGGGAACTCACACGAGACAAATGACGATCCCCAGGTCGATGAACTAACCTGTACACATGTCACCTGGGAACTGCTATCTGACGTCAGGTATAAGACCAACTAGCATGTTCCCGGCGAGTCCTGTCCGGTGTACTCATAACCCAATGAGCACCTGTATACATCTTAGGTGAACCAACTGACACCAGTGGCTTGTGAGACCGGCCACCGCCCCTCGTCGGGGTCTCGACTGTATACACTAGTCTACTCTGGAGTATCGATGCCCTGTCTCGAAACTCCCACGACTAGGGACCTTTTAAGGATGTGCTTATAGACTCCAGCTCTCACTTATATGATCGCCCTCATACTGCCGGCAGTCAAGCAAGAATCCTAGGGGCTCTATCAACGTGCAATAGCGACATGTCAGGTCGCCTAAAGCAGTACACGATGATAAAGGTAAACCAGATAGCAAACTATCATCTCGAGTAAGACTGTTCTACCGGGATAGGTCCTCCCTCAATCATCGCAATCACGTGCCTGTGATCCAATAATCGACTCTGAGGGCACTATCTCCAACAGTGAGTTGCCAACTCGTGAATAGAAAAACATCTACGCACAGAAATCGCATAAATAATGCAACCTAGGTCAATTATCATAATATATCCTCAAATATATGTGTAGCGTTTTGAAAATCGTTTCGGTGAAATTTTGGAAAATCGGTAAAATGAGGGGGTTTTCTGTAAAAAGTCAAAATACAAATATCTTATTACAAAAATTAAATATACATATTCTAGCTATGTAATTGCTATTATTTGGTATTTATTGAGCCGCTGGTGAAATTTCAAATTTTCTGAAAAAATATTATTTTATTATTATTTTAAGCCGTCACTAATACATTTAATTAGGGAAAATTACAAATTGGAATGAGTTGAAACAAATTTTGTGCATCATAAAACATTAAATAAAAATTTATCATGTGGTTTTTGGAACGAAATCATTTGCCAAAACGGTTTAGAAATTATTGAAGAAAAAAGGCTTTTTTTTAGCGTAAATGGATGTTTGGGGTACTGTATTTATCATTTTTCCTCACCCCACACCCGTACCCACACCCACACACACCCACTTACTCCTCCCCTTAGCCAAATTCAGCAGCCCTCACTTTTTCCCCACTTGGTTTGCAAAGGAAAGAAAAGGAAAAGAAAAGAAAAGAAAAGAGTAGAAAATGATATATTTTGAGTTGACTTTGACTTGAAACAACTTTCCCCACCTCACTCTCTCTCCTCACTCACCCACCCCCCTCATTTTCTGGCCGAAAACTGATCCTTTGCGCAGCAGCCCCCCCTCTCCCAAGTTCTCACTCCATTTTTGCTTCAAAAATCCATAAAAAGCTTCAAAATCCAAACAATTTCAAAGCTTTTTCCAAATCCAACTCCTACCCATTATTTCTTGCCTATCTAGCATGGATCTAGGAGCATGGAAGCTACTTTTGGAGGCTAGGATTTTGCATGCTAGAACTCAATTGGGAGGTATAAATTTTAACCCTTTAGTGAGATTGTTGTTTAATTGCTTTATGTTAGCTTATTAAGTGTTTAATTAGGTTTTAGATTGGTTCTAATTGCATGTTTGAAAAATTCAAGAATGAGGTTGATTTCAAGTTAGGGTTTTGAGCAATGGGATTATGGTTGTGAATTGGTGTATGGTTGTGATGGGTAGCTTACCATCTTAGAATTTGTAGAAAGTAATTTAATAGTTAAATTTCATATTGTTGCATGGAAATGTCTAAATTAAGTTTTATTTTTGCTAACTAGAGTTTTTGAAAAATTATCAAATGCTTAGATTAAAATATAATTAAGTGTTCATGTCATTATAACTATTATAATGAGTGGTTTAATGAGTTTGGTTCATGCAAAACGAAGCTTAATTGATGAATTGTGAATTTTGCTTTAAAGGGTGTTAAATTTGATATTTTGCAAACTAGGATTTTGGAAATTATGCAAATTTATGAGTTTAAATTATGGAAATGGTTTTTATGACTTATTTAAGATATTTAATAAATATATTGGCCGTTACATTCATTTAAACATCGTGTTTTGTACAAAAACGGCGAATTGTGCTTGCTAGATTTTCGGAAAAATGACTTTTTGAGTGAAATTGGTGTTTTTGTGAGTTTTAACCTAGTTTATATTAAAATTAGTGTTCGTGAATGTGCAAATGAGTGTGATTGGATTTTCTCGATGGTTTGGCGTTTGTACGCCGACGTCGAGAGTTTTTAGGTAGATTTGTGAAAGCAACCATAGGTTTTGACCTATGTGGGATTCGTGCGTCGTTTAGATCATGAGTCGGATTTTAATGAGATATGGTGCGTTATGATATGTAGGTACCCCCATGTGGACTTCGAGACGACAAGCAAGCGCGTGGCGACGTCGGCACCGGCTAGCGAGGACCAGGTGAGTAGATTTATATCTACGGGGAGAAGTCGGGTGGATGGCGTATAGCACCCCCGCAGTCCGTGGTGGTGTATACGGATGCGTATACACACCAACAATTATTATATATTATTTAGGATTAATATCGATGCTTAGGATGGATATTGGTGTGTTGGACTATTTTTAGTGTTGCGAACCCTAGGGTAGTGTTGCACTACACATACACACATACATACTTGCATACATTCCTATTGATATGTGCTCATGGGATTCTTTATAGTTATGTGTTCACATGGGTATGGGACTATGTGTTCACATACGGATTGAGGATGATACTTGGGATTGAGCTGAGTCGATGAGATTTGATTTGAGGCCGTGAGATCGGTGATATAGCAGGGTTCGTATCTTAGATACGACATGAAGTTGTAGCGGGTCCTTGACGTAGTGTTTCACACACGTCCATGCATACGTAGGTGGTATCAGTATATGTCACGACCCGCAAGGTACGGAACGCGACCGGCACTTAAGTTACGAAACGTCTCAAGGCGTCCGTAAAATAAGTAAGCCGAAGCCCAGAATACAAAACCCAATTAAGAATTTGAGTGAAGGAAAACCAATTTATTTAAAACATTTTTCACCATTAATCCACATCAAGTCCCTTTTTAAAATATTCTTCCTCTTTCCAAAATTCCTGCAGAATTTCCTTTGTAAATCAGGCCTCAAACGGGCGCAAAACCGAAATATAAATAAATAACATGAATATGGCATCCCCAAGCGGGAGCTAGCTCTTCGCCTCAAGGCGGTCACAAATCCCACGCAATGTAAAACAACAATATGCATAAATAAGTATGAAGCATGGGTAAAATAACATGTCGACTCAAGTGAGCTCGACCCCAAATAACATATCATAATATCCCCAAGTCTCACAACCTCGTCTCTAGGTCAATATACAGTAATCCAAATAACTGATACGGCTGAAATAGTAGTAGCAACAGTGGCAGTAGTAGTAGCAGTAGTAGCAACAGTAGATGGAGTACTCTAGATACAATGAGCATATATAAGGTGGTACAAAATGATAACATCCCACCTAGGAGCAAAAGTCTTGAGTCCAAGCAAAAAGGGCAAAATGAGCAAAAGTGTCCGCCGCTACAGTGCTGACGGAACGGACCTGCAGAAAAGCTGGGCACAACGGGGGTGAGTTGCCAGCTCGTGAGTAATAAATAACATTTACTAAGGCTATCGTATGCATGCACACAAGTGTCCTGGCATCCCTAAAACAGGTATAGCTACATGTACTAGCAGGTGTGTATGCATCAACAGTACTAACAAGTATGTATGTCACATGGAGGTGATAACAGGTATGTATGCCTCATGAAAATACAACCAAGTGTGTATGAGAATTATTCTTACTTTGTTTTGAAACTCCCCTTTTTAAACATCAATAATAATATCCAGGAAAACAATAAAATCCGTGTCTAGCAACGACACCTCAAAACTGACCAAATCTCATATATCCATGTCCAGTATCTCTGGCCTCAGCTATCCGGCTGATCCATATCAAAATCCATATCTCAATCCAGCGGCCACGGTCGGTATCCTCTGGATATCCGCCGTGCCTAATGAAATCACCGGTAGGTAATCCGTCCCCTGCCAGGCTCAACGCCATCATCTGCGATCTTCTTGCCCCGGGGTACCTTACCGGGCCCACCATGTACCCGTGACGGTTCCTCTACTCCTCGACACGGATCTCGAAAACCACAGCAAACTCATGGTGGACGACACTTTATATCACTAGAAAACCGCAACTTTTATATTAAAAGATCGTAAGTTTGGAAATCTTGCGGCTTTCCCCAAAATCCAGAAATATCATAAATCTCATGAAATCATCATGGGTGCATATGTCAATGATAATGAATGCATAAGGTATCAATATGCAATATATGATCTATACTACGCATGAGCAAGTGAATTAATGCATTTGCACAAGAATAGCAATTCTTATGATTTCTTTTAATATATTTATTGCAATAGCACAATTCTAAGCAATTAACATGTTTCAGATTTGCAGTTATCTAGTGTTGTGACATGGCAATTACCAGGGTGTGTGTCAACATGAATAGTGCTCGTGCTGCATATAAAAACCTGGTAATGGTGCATGTGTCCTATAAATGAGTTTGCGTATATGAGTATGACATATTGATCTAATTGCAGCAATTATCATGCAAGTGTTATTATTCTAATGTCACAAGTGATTATCCAGTTTACTATTTTCCAGTTTACTAAATCTATCGGGCGACTTGCGCCATCCAAACGATCGTCCCCCGTAGATGTTAAATCTACTCACCCGTGATCCTGTGTTAGGTATGTCCGACCACCTGCTTCCCTTTCTCCGCTGCGCTCGAAGTCCCTGCCGGTGAACCTAGAATTCACAAGAGTCACCATATAAGGAAAAGTCATACAAAACGCGATATATCGATAAAGGAAACGCGTGCGTGAAACCAAACGCGTGTGCACACGATACGACGCGACGCGCACAAACCCACTAGAACCTACGCCAAGTCGGATAAATCGGGTGTTTACATGGAATCTGGGGAATTTCTCTGGTTGACTGGCCTCACTAGGACCTAAGAAGGTTATTCTAGCTAACGCAATTCTCACATTGCTCAAAATCTTCATAAAACACCCAATATCACTACTAAGCATGATATGGACACCAATTAAGCTAGATTATCGAAATTTTAGCAAATTAAGGCTAATCCTCTAATTTTAGAGTCTCAACTAGGCTTGAACAGATTGGTTAACACCACAAAAGTTTCATAAAGCTATAAGCACTCTAAAATGGCTAAATCTAGCATCACTACACTATTCTAGCCATAAAATTCTATTTATCACAAAGACTAGCTAGTCAAGCTTCTAATCTACACAATATAGGAAAAGTTTAGGAGTTATACCCTCTAAGAACCTTGCAACAAAGGAGAAGGAGAAGAAGAAGAGGGTAGGTGCATCAAAACGTGGCTGGAACGATCTGGACTTTACCAGAGCTGATGCTGATGTTTGTTTGTTGCTGTTGCTGTTGTTGGTATGGTGGTGTTGTATGGTGGTGTGTGGTGTGGTGTGAGGTGGTGTGTGGTGTGGTGTGAGGTGGTGTGTGTGTGGTATGAGGTTAAGGGTTGAAGGAGCAGCTGTGGCTGCTGTTGTCTGCAGAATTTTAAAGGCTGAAGTGGTGAAATGAGGAAATGGCTGAAGTCTTGGGGCTAGTGTGGAATTTGTAGCAGGTTAAGTGGACTTTCTGGTGTTAGGGTGGCTGTAGCAGCTGCATAGGGTTGGGGGGGCTGATGCTATGCAGATTTGATTGCTGAAATTGAGCAGCTAATTGTGCTGGTGATAGTGATGTTGGTGCTGTTTTTTTTTCAAGGGGTTAGGTGGCTGTTGCAGCCCAAATTGCTGACCTTAAGCTGAAATTGACCTTTGGTGTTACAGTCTTCCCCCCTTAAGAAAATTCGTCCCCGAATTTTAAAATATGCAACTACGCGCACCTTCAAAAAAAGATAAGGGAATTTCTTCCGCATCTCTCCCTCGGCCTCCCAAGTGATCTCCTCACCATTCGGGCTGTGCCAAAGAACCCTTACCGACGGCAGGACTTTTGATCGAAGTTTCTTCACCTGCCGATCGAATATCTCAACTGGCTGCACGGTGAACGAAAGGTCGGGCTCAAGCTGAACGGTATGATGCTGAATTGTGTGGGAAGGGTCATGAAGATATCTGCGTAGCATTGACACGTGGAAGACGGGGTGAACATCCGAAAAGCTGGGTGGAAGCGCCAAACGATATGCAACTGCGCCGATGCGTTCGAGAATCTCGAACGGACCTACGAATCTAGGGCTAAGCTTTCCCTTTCGCCCAAATCGCATCATGCCCTTCATTGGAGAGACCCTCAGAAAGACATGATCGCCAACCGCGAACTCTAATCTGCGACGGCGCCTATCTGCATATGATTTCTGCCTGCTCTGAGCTGCTCTCATCCGGTCTCGAATCAACTGCACTTTCTCGGTCGTCTCCTGCACAACCTGTGGCCCAAAATACTGCTTTCGCTCAGCTCAGTCCAACAGACGGGCGATCTGCATCTCCTCCCATACAATGCCTCGAAAGGTGCCATATGAATAGTATCCTGGAAGCTGTTGTTGTAGGAGAACTCCACTAAAGGTAAATGACGATCCCAGCTACCTCCGAAGTCTAAAACACACGCTCGAAGCATGTCCTCGAGAGTCTGAATGGTCCGCTCTGATTGTCCGTCGGTCTGCGGATGAAATGCTGTGCTAAAACTCAAACGAGTGCCCAATGCCTCCTGAAGTCTCTGCCATAGTCGGCTGGTAAACTGGGTGCCTCAATCTGACACGATACAAGTCGGTACGCCATGCAATCGTACGATCTCGTCGATGTAAAGCTGGGCATACTGAGTGAAGCTGAAAGTGGTCTTCACTGGCAGGAAGTGAGCCGCTTTCGTCAATCGATCCACGATCACCCAAATGGAGTCGTACCCTCGACTGGTCCTGGGTAGACCCACAACAAAGTCCATCGAAATCTGCTCCCATTTCCACTCTGGAATGGGCAAAGGCTGCAACTCTCCTGCTGGCCTCTGGTGCTCGGCCTTGACTTGCTGACAAGTCAGGCATCTTGATACGAAGTCGGTGACATCCCTCTTCATCCCGTCCCACCAATAGACATCTCTCAAATCACGGTACATTTTGGTGGAACCTGGATGAATGTTGTATGTAGATCTATGCGCCTCGTCAAGAATCTCACGCCGCAGCCCCTCGGAATCTGGTACGCACAATCGAGTCCTAAATCGTAGTACTCCCTGATCGTCGATCATGAACTCGGAATCTCTGCCCTGTCTAATCTGTTCCATGATCTCTGAGAGTCGGTCATCACTGGGTTGTGCCTCTCGAATACGGTCAAGTAACTGCGAACGTGCATGAACATGCGCAAGCTGTCCCCCTGTCGGAGTGAACTCGAACTTAACTCAGCTGTCGCATAAAATCTGCCAATCTGCTGACGACTGCCTCTGCACTGCGCACATATAAGATAGATTACCCCCGGGCCTCCTGCTCAGAGCATCCGCTACTACATTTGCCTTGCCCGGGTGGTATAAGATCTCACAGTCGTAATCTTTTACCAGTTCCATCC
This sequence comes from Agapanthus africanus, assembly GCA_030015575.1. NCBI lineage: Eukaryota > Viridiplantae > Streptophyta > Magnoliopsida > Asparagales > Amaryllidaceae > Agapanthus > Agapanthus africanus. The sequence goes on along the minus strand of JASDDO010000016.1, from coordinate 303,215,611 downwards.
AACGACGTTGTCTCAGATTCAGGTCTCGCTGCTGAAATATATATTTTAAGCTCTTGTGGTCAGTGAATATCTGGCATGACTCGCCGTATAGGTAATGTCGCCAGATCTTAAGTGCGAAGACCACTGCAGCCATCTCCAAATCGTGAGTGGGGTAGTTCTGTTCATGTTTCTTCAATTGCCGCGAAGCATACGCGATCACCCTGTCATGTTGCATCAATACACATCCTAGCCCCACCCGTGAAGCGTCACAATAAACCACGAATCCGCCTGATCCTGAAGGCAATGATAATATCGGTGCCGTAGTCAAACAGGTCCGTAGTTGCTGAAAACTTTGCTCGCACTCCTCCGTCCAAATGAAAGGAACCCCCTTCCGGGTCAAACCGGTCAAAGGTGCAGCAATACGGGAGAAATCCTGTACAAATCTCCTGTAGTAGCCTGCAAGGCCTAGAAAACTACGGATCTCCGTAACCGATGTCGGTCTGGGCCACTGCTGGACGGCCTCGATCTTCTTCGGGTCCACACATATGCCGTCTCTCGTAATCACGTGACCCAAGAATCCGACGCTGTCCAACCAGAATGCACACTTGGAAAATTTTGCGAAAAGCTGGTGTTCCCTCAAGGTCTGCAAAGTAATCCGCAAATGCTACTCATGCTCCTCTCGGCTCCGGGAATACACCAAAATATCGTCAATGAACTCGATGATGAACAAGTCAAGATATGGCCTGAATGTACGGTTCATCAAATCCATGAATGCAGCTGGGGCGTTGGTGAGTCCGAACGACATCACCAGAAATTCATAGTGGCCATAGCGTGTACGAAAAGCTGTCTTCGGTACATCCTCCTGTCGGACTAGCAGCTGATGGTACCCCGATCGCAAGTCGATCCTAGAAAAATAACCCGCACCCTGAAGCTGGTCGAACAAATCATCAATGCGTGGCAACGGATATCTGTTCCGTACGGTAATCTTGTTCAGCTGGCGGTAGTCGATACATAAGCGCAAACTTCCGTCCTTCTTCTTGACAAACAGGACCGGAGCACCCCATGGAGAAACGCTAGGTCGAATAAGGCCCTTATCTAACAAATCTTGCAGCTGAACCTTCAATTCACTAAGTTTCGCCGGGGCCATCCGATAAGGCGGTATAGAAATAGGCCCCGAGCCGGGAATCAAATCAATACAGAACTCGACATCGCGCTCAGGCGGCAATCCAGGAATCTCATCAGGGAAAACATCAGGAAACTCACAAACAACTGGGACCTGGTCCAACAGTTGATCTGTAGCTCTAGTATCACTGACATAAGCCAAGAATCCCTGACATCCCTTTCTCAACAGCTGAACAGCGCGAAGAGAAGAAATCAACATGTGAGGGGTGGCACCACGGTCCCCTTTCACAACAAAAACCGATTCGCCGGGAAAACAAAATCTAACTGTCTTCTCGCGGCAGTCCACAGACGCATAGCACGTGGCTAACCAATCCATGCCCAAAAGGACGTCGAAGTCCAACATCTCAAGAAGGATCAAGTCGACAGGCAGCTCTCGCTCGCCAATACGGATGGTACAGGATCGGAATACGTACCAAGCAACAAATGACTCTCCCACAGGAGTGGTCACAACAAGCGACTGATCTAACGACGACGACTCACGACCCATCATCGGTGCAAAGTGTGAAGAGACATACGAATGTGTGGAACCTGGGTCGAATAATACCCGTGCATCGAAAGAACAAACTGGCAAGGTACCTGTCACAACGGCGTTGGATGCGTGCGCATCCTGCTGTGTCAAAGCGAACACTCGGGCCTGTCCTTCACTGATGGCGGGCTGTCCTTGGACTCGACCTCTGCCTCCTCGTCCTCTCTAGATCGGTCCGCCGCGTCCACGGCCTCTGGTTGCACCTAGCTGGCGTGGAGCATTGCTTATGGCAGGAAGTAAAGCTCTCTGAGGAGGGGGCGGTGATGGTGGTAGGGTCACATACGGAACTGTCGCCGCTCCCTGTCGTCTCACTGGACAATCCCTAATAAGATGGTGCAGACTCCCATACCTAAAGCATCCTGGCGACGACTGTTGTCCCTGTGTATACGATCCATACAGTTGACTGTGTCCAAACCCTCTGCCGGCCCTATCTCTCGGAAGGAATCTGGCATGCTGCCTCTGATCTGGCGTGCCGGTACGAATCCTCTTCGGCCCGGTAACAGCCGAAGTTGCTGAAATACGTGCCTCCATCCGCAATGCCGTATCCATAGCCGCTGAATAAGTGTCGAATTGCTGGGCGCCAATGGCAAGATATAGTTGGGCATCAAGTCCCTGTATGAATCTCTTCACCCTCTTCGCTTCGGTATCCACCAGATACGGAGCATATCGGGACAATTGTGTAAACTGGACATCATACTCAGACACCGTCATCCCTGGTGACTTGATCAAGGTCTCAAAACTACGAGCTCTGGCGTCACGAACGCTTTCCGGAAGGAAACGGGCTAGAAAAACTGTTGTGAACTCGATCCAGGTAATGGACGATAAACCTGCAGCTCGACCTCTCAGAACGGACTCCCACCATATCTGTGCGAGGCCCTCTAATCGGAAACTCGCCAGCTCTACCCATCGGTCATCAGAACACCTCAGCGAGCGGAAGATTCTGGCAAAACTGTCAAGGAACGTCTGCGGATCCTCTGCTACCTCGGTACCCGTGAAGACTGGAGGTCTCAGCCTCATGAAATCCTGTAGCGAAACCGGGATGGTCACGGTGGTAATAGTAGGAGCAGGTATCATAGTAGTCTGGGATGCAGTGGGTACGTTCTCCGGCCTCGGTGCATGACTGGCCGCAACGAAGGATCCTACCATCTGACGTAGCTCCTGCATACTCCCCATCATCTGTCGCAGCTCCTCCATACCAGTCTCCAGCCTATCCACACGGCCTGGGGAAGGTAGATCAGTTTGTCCCTGCGGTGTAGGCATACTACCCTGCTCAGTCCTAGTCTCGGATGAGCCAGCTCGAATCTCGTCTCGGGCGGCAGCCCTCTGTGCTCTGGTAGTCTTTGGCGGCATAGTAGCTGGTACAGGAACATGACAATAAGATCGATGCAATAGGATTGTAGGATACACGGAATTGAAGAAGGAATTTCAAGCAAGTATATCCTAAAGTCACCTAGGCGGAGTACCGCATCGCAAGTATGCCGCGGACATACGTACGCTACGCTACCCTGCTTAAGTCACTTACTCCATCTACTAAGGGTCATCCTACACTCGGAAAGGTGAAACCTATCGCTCTGATACCAACTTTGTCACGACCCGCAAGGTACGGAACGCGACCGGCACTTAAGTTACGAAACGTCTCAAGGCGTCCGTAAAATAAGTAAGCCGAAGCCCAGAATACAAAACCCAATTAAGAATTTGAGTGAAGGAAAACCAATTTATTTAAAACATTTTTCACCATTAATCCATATCAAGTCCCTTTTTAAAATATTCTTCCTCTTTCCAAAATTCCTGCAGAATTTCCTTTGTAAATCAGGCCTCAAACGGGCGCAAAACCGAAATATAAATAAATAACATGAATATGGCATCCCCAAGCGGGAGCTAGCTCTTCGCCTCAAGGCGGTCACAAATCCCACGCAATGTAAAACAACAATATGCATAAATAAGTATGAAGCATGGGTAAAATAACATGTCGACTCAAGTGAGCTCGACCCCAAATAACATATCATAATATCCCCAAGTCTCACAACCTCGTCTCTAGGTCAATATACAGTAATCCAAATAACTGATACGGCTGAAATAGTAGTAGCAACAGTGGCAGTAGTAGTAGCAGTAGTAGCAACAGTAGATGGAGTACTCTAGATACAATGAGCATATATAAGGTGGTACAAAATGATAACATCCCACCTAGGAGCAAAAGTCTTGAGTCCAAGCAAAAAGGGCAAAATGAGCAAAAGTGTCCGCCGCTACAGTGCTGACGGAACGGACCTGCAGAAAAGCTGGGCACAACGGGGGTGAGTTGCCAGCTCGTGAGTAATAAATAACATTTACTAAGGCTATCGTATGCATGCACACAAGTGTCCTGGCATCCCTAAAACAGGTATAGCTACATGTACTAGCAGGTGTGTATGCATCAACAGTACTAACAAGTATGTATGTCACATGGAGGTGATAACAGGTATGTATGCCTCATGAAAATACAACCAAGTGTGTATGAGAATTATTCTTACTTTGTTTTGAAACTCCCCTTTTTAAACATCAATAATAATATCCAGGAAAACAGTAAAATCCGTGTCTAGCAACGACACCTCAAAACTGACCAAATCTCATATATCCATGTCCAGTATCTCTGGCCTCAGCTATCCGGCTGATCCATATCAAAATCCATATCTCAATCCAGCGGCCACGGTCGGTATCCTCTGGATATCCGCCGTGCCTAATGAAATCACCGGTAGGTAATCCGTCCCCTGCCAGGCTCAACGCCATCATCTGCGATCTTCTTGCCCCGGGGTACCTTACCGGGCCCACCATGTACCCGTGACGGTTCCTCTACTCCTCGACACGGATCTCGAAAACCACAGCAAACTCATGGTGGACGACACTTTACATCACTAGAAAACCGCAACTTTTATATTAAAAGATCGTAAGTTTGGAAATCTTGCGGCTTTCCCCAAAATCCAGAAATATCATAAATCTCATGAAATCATCATGGGTGCATATGTCAATGATAATGAATGCATAAGGTATCAATATGCAATATATGATCTATACTACGCATGAGCAAGTGAATTAATGCATTTGCACAAGAATAGCAATTCTTATGATTTCTTTTAATATATTTATTGCAATAGCACAATTCTAAGCAATTAACATGTTTCAGATTTGCAGTTATCTAGTGTTGTGACATGGCAATTATCAGGGTGTGTGTCAACATGAATAGTGCTCGTGCTGCATATAAAAACCTGGTAATGGTGCATGTGTCCTATAAATGAGTTTGCGTATATGAGTATGACATATTGATCTAATTGCAGCAATTATCATGCAAGTGTTATTATTCTAATGTCACAAGTGATTATCCAGTTTACTATTTTCCAGTTTACTAAATCTATCGGGCGACTTGCGCCATCCAAACGATCGTCCCTCGTAGATGTTAAATCTACTCACCCGTGATCCTGTGTTAGGTATATCCGACCACCTGCTTCCCTTTCTCCGCTGCGGTCAAAGTCCCTGCCGGTGAACCTAGAATTCACAAGAGTCACCATATAAGGAAAAGTCATGCAAAACGCGATATATCGATAAAGGAAACGCGTGCGTGAAACCAAACGCGTGTGCACACGATACGACGCGACGCGCACAAACCCACTAGAACCTACGCCAAGTCGGATAAATCGGGTGTTTACATGGAATCTGGGGAATTTCTCTGGTTGACTGGCCTCACTAGGACCTAAGAAGGTTATTCTAGCTAACGCAATTCTCACATTGCTCAAAATCTTCATAAAACACCCAATATCACTACTAAGCATGATATGGACACCAATTAAGCTAGATTATCGAAATTTTAGCAAATTAAGGCTAATCCTCTAATTTTAGAGTCTCAACTAGGCTTGAACAGATTGGTTAACACCACAAAAGTTTCATAAAGCTATAAGCACTCTAAAATGGCTAAATCTAGCATCACTACACTATTCTAGCCATAAAATTCTATTTATCACAAAGACTAGCTAGTCAAGCTTCTAATCTACACAATATAGGAAAAGTTTAGGAGTTATACCCTCCAAGAACCTTGCAACAAAGGAGAAGGAGAAGAAGAAGAAGGTAGGTGCATCAAAACGTGGCTGGAACGATCTGGACTTTACCAGAGCTGATGCTGATGTTTGTTTGTTGTTGTTGCTGTTGTTGGTATGGTGGTGTTGTATGGTGGTGTGTGGTGTGGTGTGAGGTGGTGTGTGGTGTGGTGTGAGGTGGTGTGTGTGTGGTATGAGGTTAAGGGTTGAAGGAGCAGCTGTGGCTGCTGTTGTCTGCAGAATTTTAAAGGCTGAAGTGGTGAAATGAGGAAATGGCTGAAGTCTTGGGGCTAGTGTGGAATTTGTAGCAGGTTAAGTGGACTTTCTGGTGTTAGGGTGGCTGTAGCAGCTGCATAGGGTTGGGGGGGCTGATGCTATGCAGATTTGATTGCTGAAATTGAGCAGCTAATTGTGCTGGTGATAGTGATGTTGGTGCTGTTTTTTTTTCAAGGGGTTAGGTGGCTGTTGCAGCCCAAATTGCTGACCTTAAGCTGAAATTGACCTTTGGTGTTACAGTATGGTACTAGACGTAGATCAGTACCCCGATCATGATATTTGATAAAGAGGATACCAGGTGAATAGTATGATGAATGTGATATTGAACCGTACCCAGATTGGGATGCCGTACGACGGATTTACGTACAAGCTATATTGATGATTGATCCGCACTCTTGACTTGGGACGCCTGATTACAGATATGGTATCAGACATGATATTATTGAGGCGGGATCACCGACTATACATATACAGGTATGTATATGTATCGACTCAGATGATAGGCGGTTTCCTTACCTGTAGTTCAGCTTGTTAGTTCAGCCGTATAGTTTAGTGTAGTTGTTAGATTAGATTAGACTTCTTACCTATTTCAAAAACTAACGAATCGTGGGCATTTTTAAAGACAGCTCAAGGGAATCTACGGATATTTCAAAAACGACGTATCTTTTCATAAAAACACCGTAGCCCCTATTTTCAAAACCCCATGATTCGTGTTATTTCAAAAGGCACCATTTGTAGGACTTATATTAGATTATTGCAGATTAGTTATCGTTGTGTCTAGTATTCAGCTCCCGCACATTATTGTTGTTCGCTCTGCCTCGCATATTTATTTTGCTGCATATTCCATTATTTATATCATGTTGTTAGGACACCGGCACCATTACCGATGATGCATATGTACCACGTACACCTACTTGCCGGCTCACACACATCTTCATCGGTAATTGCCATGTCACGTACACTTTAGAGAATATAATTGCTTGACTTAGATTGTTAGCTAGTAGTGTTGACATGATATTAGTGTACTCCCCTTATATGTCATATTAGACATTGTAGTTATTACCTACCACTTCATGCATACTGTTATTCAGTTGTTCATGCCTAGTTCATTATCATTGACATATGCACTTGTGATGATTTCTTGAGATTTATGATATTTCTGGATTTCGGGGAAAGCCGCAAAATTTACAACTTATGATCTTTTAAAATATAAAATGTTGCGGTTTTCTAGTGATGTAAAGTGTCGTCCACCATGAGTTTGCTGTGGTTTTGGAGATCCGTGTCGAGGAGTGGAGGAACCGTCACGGGTACATGGTGGGCCCGGTATGGTACCCCGGGGCAAGAGGAATGTGGTGTTGACGTTGAGCCTGGCTGGGGAGCACTACCTACCGGTGATATTACCCGACGTATCGGATATCCGGAGGATACCGTCGTGGTCTTGAGATGGATGGTAGGGGCCGGTCTGGACTGACGGCGCCCTAGATATTGAGATTGAGACATTGATATTTCGAGACGGTGAGATTTATGTTTTGTGTCGATGCTAGACACTGTTGATACTGATTTCATTATGATACCTCAGTTTTAAAAATACGAAGGAAATCTCACTAATTTATGAAAACAGTTTCTTCATTTACATGTATTCTGTTTCATGCATTCATACCTCATTCATATGATATATTGCTACCTGAGGCACTGACACGGGCACATGAGATTACACTCGGGTTAGATATTACCCTAGACATTGTCATAGGCTGCCTGTTATACATTTTTGAGGATATATTATGATTATTGACCTAGGTTGCGTTATTTATGCGATTTCTGTGCGTAGATGTTTTTCTATTCACGAGTTGGCAACTCACCCCCGTTGTGCCCCAGTTTCTTGCAGTTTTGCCGTACAGGTTTCATTACGGCTTGCGGGCTCAGTTTCATTCGGGTGACTTGCTAGTAGGTGGGTTTTTCTTGTATCGTACCCATCATATTACCTTGTATGATATTATTCAGTTGTATCTAGTAAATTCCATCAACCAAACATGTATCTATTGAGATAGAGACCCGTGTTGTTATTCTTTCGACCTTAGAGTCGCTCGATATATTTCTGGTGGTTTGAGTTCCCTTTTGAGTTTTTGATCCTCGCCGTTGGCGTTGTATATTATATTGCTTGTGTGGTTGTGACCGTCGATTGACGAAGAGCTAGCTCCCGCTTGGGGATGCCTTTTTTTTTATTTCGTATACTATTCATGTTGTATCCCGTTTGGGAGCCGGTATTTACAAAGGAGACTCTGCCGAAATTTTCAGTAAATTTTTGATGTTTTTTTTGAAACCCGCATAATTCGGCTTATGCTATTAAAACTACTTGATTTAAATTGGTTTTTCCTACTCTCTACTACTCTTCTTGGTTTGGATTTCTGGATTTTCGGTTTACTTAGATTACGTACGTCTCGAGACGTTCGTAGTTTAAGTGCCGGTCATGTTCCGTACTTTCGGGTCGTGACAATATGTATAACATGCAGCCTATAACAATGGCTAGGGTAATATCTAACCCGAGTGTGATCTCATGTGCCCGTGTCAGTGCCTCAGGTAGCAATATATCATATGAATGAGGTATGAATCCATGAAAACAGAATACATGTAAATGAAGGAACTGTTTTCATAAATTAGTGAGATTTCCTTTGTATTTTTAAAATGAGGTATCATAAATGAAATCAGCATCAACTGTGTCTAGCATCGACACAAAACATAAATCTCAATGTCTCAAAACCTCAGGCTCCGGCTATTCGGACTGGCCTGTATCATCAAATCTCAGTACCTCAATATCTCGAAATCTCAATGTCTCAATCTCAATATCTAGGGCGCCGTCAGTCCAGACCGGCCCCTACCATCCATCTCAAGACCACGACGGAATCCTCCGGATATCCGACGCGTCGGGTAAAATCACCGGTAGGTAGTCTCCCCCTGCCAGGCTCATCGTCATCACCACGAGCTTCTTGCCCCGGGGTACCTTACCGGGCCCACCATGTACCCGAAACGGTTCATCCGCCTCCTCGAATCGGGTCTCGAAATCCATCAGCAAACTCATGGTGGATGACTCATACAACATGGGAAAACCGCATTTTTATTTAAAAAGAGAGAAAGCAGTTTATATATGTTTTGCGGTTTTCCTCCAAATCCAGAAAGTATCATGGAAATTCGAATCATCAATAGCATGTAAAACCATGAATATAAGCATGAGCATCCATGAATGCGGCGTATAATGAATAACAGTATGCATGAAGTGACAAGTAACAACTACAATGTCTAAACTAGCATATAGGGTAAGCAACTAATCATCATGTTAAAACTACTAGTTAACAAGCTACATTAGGCAATAATATTTTCTAAGGTGTGCGTGACATGGAAATTACCGATGAAGATGTGTGCGAGCCGGCAAATAAGTGTACGTGGTACATACGCATCATCGGTAATGGTGATGGTGTCCTAACAACATGATATCAATAATGAAATATGAATTTCAAAAAGTATGCGATGCGGAGCAATAGCAATAATATGCGGGAGCTGAGTACTAGACACAACGATAACTAAACTGCATTACCCTAATATAAGTCCTACAATAGTGCCTTTTGAAATAACACGAATCGCGGTGTTTTAAAAATAAGGGCTACGGTGTTTTTAAGAAAAGATACGCCTTTTGAAATATCCGTAGAATCCCTTGACCTGTCTTTTAAAATACCCAGGATTCGTTAGTTTTGAAATAGGTAGGAGTCTAATCTAATCTAACAACTCCACTAAACTATACGGTTGAACTAACAAGCTGAACTACAGGTAAGGAAACCGCCTGACATCTGTGTCGATACGTATACATACCTGTATATATATAGTCGGTGATCCCGCCTCAATAATATCATATCCGATACCATATCTATAATTAGACATCCCAAGTCAAGAGTGTGGATCAATCATCAATATATAGCTCGTACGTAAATCCGTCGTACGGCATCCTAAATCTGGGTACGGGTCAATATCATGTTCATCACATTATTCATCTGGTATCTTCTTTATCAAAGATCCTAATCCAGGTACTGATCTCTATCTAGTACAATACTGATACCACCTAAATATGCATGCACGTATGTGAAAACTACGTCAAAGGACCCGCTAAAACATCAGGTCGTATATCAAATACGAACCCTGCCAAATCACCGTTCTCACGGTCTTAATCAAATCTTATCGACTCATCTCAAATCCCAATTACTATCCTCAAATTAGTATGTGAACACATAGTCCCATACCCATGTGAACACATAATAATATAACCCGATATAAGCACATGTGAAAGAAGAATGTATGCAAGTATAGTATGTGTGTGTAAAAGTGGGGTAACCTCTACTCTAGGGTCTCGCAACACTAACTAATCCGATCACACCCTAAATCCATCTATATCATTGCTAACACCAAACAATACATATAATCACTATGTGTGTATACGTATTCGTATACATCACCACGAACTGCGGGGGTGCTATACGCCATCCACCCGACTTATCCCCGTAGATATAAATCTACTCACCTGATCCTCGCTAGCCGGTGCCGACGTCGCCACGCGCTTGCTTGTCGTCTTAAAGTCCACATGGGGGTACCTACATATCACATCGCATCGTATCGCATTAAAATTCGACTCATGACCAAAACAACACACGAATCCCATATAGGTCAAAACCTATGGTTGCTTTCACAAATCAACCCAAAAACCCTCGACGTCGGTGTACAAACGCCAGACCATCGAGAAAAACCCAAATACACTCATTTGCACATTCACGAACACTAATTTTAATATAAAATAGGTTAAAACTCACAAAAACCCAAATTTCACTTAAAAAGTCATTTTTCCGAAAATCTAGCAAGCAAAATTACCCGTTTTAGTACAAAACTCGACGTTTAAATAATTCTAGCGGCCATAAAACTTATTAAATAACTTAAATAATCCATACAATCCATTCCCACGATTTAATTTCACCAAACCACATACGTTCAAAAAAACTAGTTTGCAAAAATACCGACTTTAACTCTTTTTAAAGTAAAATTCACAATTTTACAAATAAACTTGGTTTTGCATGGTCCAAAGGCATTAAACCACTTATTATAATACTAATAATGACATGAAACCATAATTATATTTTAATCTAAGACATTCAATAATATTCCAAAAATCTAGTAAGTAAAATAGCTTAAATATTACAATTTCAACTTAACAATTTACAACTAACAATTTGATTATGTTTCACATTCCACAAAAAGAAGAATTCCACTTGCAACCATAATCATACAACAAAACCCTAACTATAATCCAAAACCATCCACTTGAATTTCTAAACTTGAATTCAAAACCCCTTTATTTATATTTTTTAAACACCTAAACAAGTTTGCTTTAAACATACAACTAACAATTAACAAATATGGAAGAATTTTTATACCTCATGATCAAGAGATCAACATGAAGATCATGGCCTCCAAAATGCCAAATTTCTTCCAAAATCCATGCTAGCTTGGGCAAAGAAATAATGGGTAGAGATTGGATTTTGTTTTTGTGGGATTTTTGACTTGGATTTTTGGTGGAATTTTGTGGGTTTTGCAATGAAATGGAGAAGAATAAAGAGGGGCTGTTTGAGTGCAGGTTTCGGAAAGAAATTTGTGAGGATTGGGTGAGGGAGGAGAGAGAGTGAGGTGGGGAAAGATAAATCTAGTCAAAATCCACTCAATTTCTATCATTTTCTATTCTATTCTTTTCTTGTCTTTCTTTTCTTTTCTTTGAAATTCAAGTGGGGAAAATGGGTGGGGGCTGCTGAATTCAGCCAAGGGAGGTAATAAATGGGGGTGTGTGAGTGTGGGTATGGGTGTGGGGTGATGAAAAATGATAAATACAATACCCCAAACATCCATTTACACTAAAAAAAAGCTTTTTTCTTTAATAATTTCTAAACCGTTTTGGCAAACGATTTCGTTTTAAAAACCACATGATAAAATTTTGTTTAATGTTTTATGATGCACAAAATTTGTTTCAACTCATTCCAATTTGTAATTTTCCCTAATTAAATGTATTAGTGACGGCTTAAAATAATATTAAAATAATTAATTTCGGAAAATTTTTCAGAAAAATTTAAATTTCACCAGTGGGTCAATAAACACCAAACACTAGCAATTACATAGATAGAATATGTATATTTAATTTTTATAATAAGATATTTGTATTTTGACTTTTTACAGAAAACCCCCTTATTTTACCGTTTTTTCGAAATTTCACCGAAACGATTTTCAAAACGTTACAATAGATGATTCTGACTTGATTTGGAGATTTGGGAACTGCAAGATTGTAACACCATTGTCTGTAGTAATTGTGTGTTAATGTGGGGTTTTTGGTAAAAAGTTTATCAAAACGTGTTTCTAGTAATTTATCTAGTTTTATGGTTATTTTTGTAGAATTTTATCTCGACCACACACACTTGTGCATGATAACTAAGGTTAAACCTAGGGTTACCTTGTTTAGCCAACCATGGTGGTCTAACACACTTGGTTAAGCTAATTGGGATAATTATGAGTTTTAGATTTGGTTAAGGGTAATTGGGGTTTAGGGTTGACTTGTGATGAGAAGGAGAGATTGTGATGGGTGTCATGGAAGCATTTAATGAGGGAAGAGAGAATGGTAGCTATGGTTATGTCACACCCCATTTCATTTCATAACTTTTTGCATGTCTCTCTCATACTCCCTTTCACACTCTCATTTCACTCTCTTCTCTCCCTCTCACTCACACACAAACATCACCCTCAGAACATCAGCATGGCCACCAAAACAGCACACCATCAGCCTCCATACCCCATCTCTAACATCAGCTTCAGCCTTTTCATCAGCATCAGCAGCTGAAGCAAAACCCCATCTCCAACATCAGCTCCCAACAACATCATCGTCAGCAACAGCTACTTAACCCTTAGCTTCAGCAGCTACAACAGCACACCAGCCCATGTACATCAGCTGTTACATCAGCTTCAGCCCTTCTTCAGAACATCAGCAACAGCAGCTGCTACGTCAGACCCAACTCTTTACATAACACCTCCCCCACAACACACAACCCTTCCCTTAACATTACCTCAACCCTTACCACTGCAACAAACAGCAATAGCTGTTAGTGTATATGCCCTAGAGGCCATTACTATATCATACTAGTTTGTATATTACTTAATGGAAGCTTGGGATATTCACAGTTGTATATACAATCTTGCTCAAAATGGTAGTATGCTAGTTGGTTTGTTTCTACTTTAATATGTACATGTGTTTCTTTTAGCATATTATCTATACACATTAATAGAGCCCTTAGGATCTTTACTTGATTAACAGCGTTGTGATGGCAGTCACACTCATGGGGGCTGGGTAATCCACAAGCACATCCTTATACACGTCCCTAGTCATGGGATTATCGAGATAGGGCATCGATACTCCAGAGTAGACTAGCGTATGCGCTTCTCATCCCAGTGAGGGAGGCGGTTTGTCCCACAGCCGTCAGTACGTCGTACTTGAGATAGTATGCGGGTGCTCGTTAGGTTACGAGTACACTGGACAGGACTCGTTGGGAACTGATTGGTTGGTATTATATCTATCGTCAGTTATCAGTTCCCAGGTGACATAAGTACAGCTTAGTCCGCTGACTTGATACTGTCACTTCGCCTCAAGTGTGTTCCCACTGTACTTTGATTACTACCCTACCACGGCTCAAAGGAGTCGTGCAAACAGGTAGTAGTTGGGTGCAGTCCCGAAGCACTTGGAGGCAGTGACGGTTAGACAGGATTCGTCTCTCCCGGTATTGGGGGTTGACATCACGTTGTGTTTAGGAGAGCCATTACACGAGTAGTCTCTGGCCAGGGCAAGCGAGATATACTGGTAGGTTTCCAATGTTATCTCAGGGTGTTTTGGGCTTCACTCCGACACGACTTGTACCGCTATTAGGGGACTGACGTTTACCGCCCTCCTAGGCCCTCCATGCGATGTATCAGACGAACAGACCGGACTGTACGGAGACTGTCACATACAGGCTTAGTAGGAGTTCAGATGGGTTCACCTCGTCAGTCTTCTTATCGGTATCTACCTGGGGACCGTTACGTACAGCTAGTGCCGCTTGCGGTCTGTGGTTAAACCTACTGCCAGTATAGTGTCGAGTCTTTAGAGTCCCACACAGAGAGTTATTTGCCTTTTGGCAAAATGAGTAGAGGTCGCATGGTTTTACGACAGGGTTCGTTCACATCCGCGCACTTGTGCACGTTTGTTGTCCGGACAGCTTATACTAGCGGGCTTTGGTTTAAGCCGGATCCTAGTATATGATCTGGGATTGGTTTTATCTCTTTGTGTTCGTGTTCCTCGGAACATGAATGCGGGTGTGTATGCACAGTTGATTGAGGCGGAGGAAGAGGTTTTTCATTAGGGTTTTGGAACGGGTGTGTATGCACAGTTGACAGTCGTCTTTTTCCAAACCCTAATGATATTGTGATTTATCAATTAATAATATTAATTAAGTGAAATTGTGTCATGGTTGGGCTTGTTGACTTGTTGACCAAGGATGACTAGTTGACTAGGTTTGAAACATTGACCGTCATCATTACTTTTTTAGATGCTCTTTGATCTTTGCAAAATCATTTATTGTAATATGATAATGGTCTCTTCAAACTAACCATCACCTTTTCATTTTTGATTAATATTATTATTTGAAAAATCACATATATTTTGTTATGGTTGTAAAAACTATTTTCATTCTATCATATGCTTTCTCTCTCTTGCTCTTCCTCCTCCTGAAGCTCTCCCCTCTCATGAGTTGAGAAACACATAAGCTTGAGTAAAACCTCTCCAAAATAATCTCTACTCTCTTCTAAGGTACTAGGATTAGCACTTCTAGCTTCTTAGTTACTTCTAGCTTGAAGTTGAAGCCAAGAGGCTCTCGAGTGGATCCTTCTTCGACGAGAGAAGACGACAAGGAGATCACTTCCGTTCACTCCAAGGAGCAAGGAGAAAAGGACATAAAGCCCTAGGTATAACCTCTTTTCCGAGTAGCTAACTCTCTTTATCTTGTTAGTTAGTTTTGTTTAGAAAAGATCCCGCCTTTAGTTAGTCCATATTGCCTTGAGTGCTAAAAATCCGATTTTTATACCGTTTCCGCCTCCCCGCAAGCACCAGGGTGGGCAACGTGGACTTACAGTGGTATCAGAGCCTAACTAAACATAAACTAGCTAGTTAGTAAAGTGTATAGAAGTTCGATCGGAAAAAAAAATCGCAAAACTAACATTTCAAAACCCTAACTTTCTGTTGAATTTTTTTCTACTCAAAAATAAAAAAAAATCATACTTCAAAAATCGGCTCAGAGTTTTGTCAAGAAGTACACTAAAAACGGTCAAGTGAACAGTTCAAAGCGCGGCGGTTCCACGGCAAAAGCATGTCTATTGCCGCGGAACCGCGGCCATTTTGACTCCGTTCTGGTCCGAGTTTGGTGCAGTATTCCTCTGTTATGGTTTTGGGATTTTTAAGATGGTTTATTTCTGCCCAGATTTTCCAGAAAAGAAATTTGTATTTGGGTGCCTATAAATCCGTATTTTTGATCGAACTTCACTACACTTTGACTAATGGGTTATATCTGTGATGTTTATATGTATTGAACGTCTGTTAATCGCTATACGTCGATTAGTGGGGGTTATACATATCTGTGATCTGTGTTTGTTGATGGTATGTGTATATGAATGCGTTGGATTGTCGCGGGTGAATAGCCGGGGGGTTTTGTGAAACGAGAGTTTTCTTTTCTTTCAATTCATGTAATATGTAAATTGATGTAATATTATTTGAATGGCCGCACAACCGGGTCGGGGTTGTAGCCGTCATTGTATAATTCTTTTTACTGTTTTTGCTCCTAGGATAGACCCATGGAGGGGGTGCACAAACTACCGGGTATCTCGAAATGCCGAGTGGCCTACTCACGGTGTTGAGGGAGGTTGCTTCGCTTCGGGTACTTGGCGGGTAGCTTGCCGCACCCGTAGGGGTCTTGGGTGGGGTATTGGCTATTCACCGCGACCGTGTAATCCGCTTTTCGTTGCAGGCTTGAACGGATTGCGAATTCCTAGTATATCCAATGTATTCATCTGTGATCTGTAATGTCTATCATTGCTATAAATCTATGTACAATAACTATTTAGGCGTTGCTTATGTTTTACAGCCGCGCTAGCCCAGCCCCCGCTCTGTCGTTAATTAAGTAACCTAACAGGTGATGATGGGGCCCCGTGGCGAATGCGAATGGCATAAGCGTACGTCATATTTTGGTTGTTTTCCGCAATGGTAGGATTAAATGATGGGACGCATTAAAAAACTAATGCAAGAAAAATAAACCATGTAAAATTCATTGGAACACTTTCAAAACCACTCGGTTCTTTTCAAAAAACCAACTTTTAAATGCGGAGCTTGAGCCACTCCTTTTAAAAGCTATCTCGTTCCATCGATTATATCAAGTTCACTGCGTTCACGGTTTAGCCAAAACCATTCGTAGCCCTCCATCATTTCAGTTAAATATTCAGTAGTATTCAAGCTATGTATTTTGACCTCACGCCAAGGCATAGTGATTGGTAGCTGCCGGATATTTATCTGTTGCATAGATAGAATGCGTTGATTTGATACAGTCGTACTGCCATTTTGGCCTACATCAAGGGTAGGTACGGGTGGGTTCAAATTAACCTGGATAATGATGGGTAGAACTTGACATATGACTTATGACATTTTGACCTCACGCCAAGGTCATAAGAGCATGGGGCAAAAATCACATCGGGAGTTTCGTAAGTACTGAAACTTGCTAGCGCTGCATACCATTTGGAGTGTGATGATTCTGGTAGGATTCCTTCAGTTTTGTCACGCAATGATATTTGGATCCCGATCGTACTGTGAGTATATGCTACTCCTCGGGAAATTTCTCACTAAACGATCTATAAACCTAGTAGGTGACTAGAAAGGTGTTAGCGGGGCTACGCCCCCAGGGAAAAGAGGCTCTTAAATTAAGGAACTTCGCGAAAGCGTTGGAAAACCTCCCTCGAAGTACCGACACTGGCCTGGCTGAACGGTTAAGCAAGTATTGTGCGGTGGGATTGATCCCGACTAATTCTTCCTTTATGGTTTGAGGAGGGATTCGAGAGACAGTGGGAGCCATCCTGTTTAGACAAACTAAAAACCACTCTAAACTTGCAAGAGCATCATGCTGAGTGTTTCTTTTCTCTCTCCTAATTGCAGCGACCATTCAAGATGAGCGGACTTAAGTTATTACTAGATAAAAACATACTGACAGGGCCAAACTACAAAGATTGGCTCAGGAATGTCAAGATGGCAATCACTTATGACAAGTTGGGGTATCTTCTTACCACCAAAGCTCCCCCTGTCCCAGGTCCCAAAACCAGTGTCGTAGATAAGGAAATCTATAAGACCTGGGAACTAGACTGCGCGAAGGCCAAGTGCCTCGTGCTTGCCTCTATGGACAATGAACATCAGAGGAGGCACGAGAATATGGACCTTGAATCCATATTTCTCTATACAAAAGAACTGTATGGAGAGCAATATCATATCGCCAGATACGAAGTGTCGAAAAAGCTGTTTTCGGCAAGATTGGCCGTCGGATCATCGGTAGCGGAACACGTGCTTAAGATGATTAGCTACATTGAGGAGCTCGCGGACCTTGGGACCACGTTGGAGAATGAACTCTATACGGACTTGATTCTCTAGTCCCTTCCTTCCACTTACGCCCAGTTCATTCTAAACTTCAACATGCAAGGAAAGGAGGTTGAACTTTCCGAGCTTCTGAACATGTTGAGGACTGCTAAGGGCATCCTATAAAAGGGTAGGGAGACATCCACTTTGTTTGTAGGAGGATCTTCCTCTTCTAAGTCCAAGGCAAAAGCCAAGGGAAAGAGAAGAAAGCCCCTGCCAAACCAAGGGGCGGTGTCAGTAAAGTGGATACGAAGGGAAAGACAAAAGCAACAAAGGTAGCGGGGAAGCTTGTGGGGAAAGAAGAGTGCTTTTACTGTCACAAGAGTGGACACTGAAAAAAGAATTGCAGGGCTTGGAAGGCCAGGACACAGGATCTGAAGCAGGTTGCCCAGCTTCAGGTGTGTATGTTATTGAAAACTGTCTTTCAATAAACTCTACTTCCTGGGTATTGGATACCGGATCAGGATCTCATATCTTTAATTCTTTGCAGGCGTTGAGAAAGCGTAGGTTTTTGAAAGCAGGTGACATGACCCTCAGAGTTGCAAACGGGGCTAGCATGGATGCTGAGGCCGTGGGGGACTATCACCTGGGTTTGTCAGATGGACATTTTTTGGTTTTGCGTGGTTGTTGTTTTGTACCAAATGCAACTTGTAATATCATTTCTGTATCTTTATTATCTAAAGAAGGTTATGAATTTGCATTTGTAAGTAATGTTGTGAACATTCACCTTAATCAAGTTCTGATTGGGTCAGGTACATTAAGCAACGGTATATACGTATTAAACCAACCACAGATTTTCAACGTCCAGAATACACACAAAAGAAAGTCTCCAGATATCAATCAGGCTTTCTTATGGCATTGTAGACTAGGTCACATCAATGAGAGAAGGTTGACTAAGTTACATACAGAAGGATATTTGGATCTGTTCGAATATCAATCTTATGCAACTTGTCAATCCTGTCTCAAAGGAAAGATGACAAAGACTCCGTTCACTGGACACGGAGTAAGAGCGAGCGAGCTCTTGGGACTCGTACACAGCGACGTGTGCGGTCCAATGTCTACGCATGCACGAAGCGGTTTTTCTTACTTCATTACTTTTAAGGATGATTTTTCAAGGTTCGGACATGTCTTCTTAATGAAGCATAAATCTGAAGCCTTTGAAAAGTTCCAGGAATACAAGAATGAAGTAGAAAAACAAACAGGCAAAAGTATCAAGACACTGAGATCTGATCGAGGTGGTGAATACTTGAGTGCCGAGTTCCTGAATTACCTAAAAGAGAATGGAATTCTCTCTCAGCTTACTCCTCCATACACTCCGCAACATAACGATGTATCGGAGAGACGGAACCGAACCCTATTGGATATGGTATGGTCCATGATGAGTAACGCTGAGTTACCGCGATCATTCTTGGGGATATGCGCTAGAATCAGCCGCATACCTTTTGAACCGGGTTCCAACTAAGACTGTGCCTACCACACCATATGAATTATGGAGTGGGAAGAAACCCTATCTTCAATACCTGAAGATCTGGGGATGTTCATCTTTTGTCAAAAAGCAGCATGCGGACAAACTCAAGGCACGCTCAGTACTGTGCAAGTTTGTGGGATACCCGAAGAACACCAGGGGGTATCTTTTCTACCACGCAGAGGAACAAAAGGTTTTTGTTTCTTGTAATGCCCACTTCCTGGAACACCAGTTCTTGGAAAAGGAGATTAGTGGGAGCGCAGTAGAACTGGAAGAAATTCCAGAACCATAAGCTATTACTGAAAGCTTATTAGAACCAGAAGGTTCGAAAGATCAGGACATTCCTACGCCGCTCCGCAGGAGTAGTAGGCAGTCTCATCCGCCCGAGAGATACTACGGTTTTCTCATAGACGGGGATAGAGGGGACTGCATCATTGATAGTGATGAGCCTACTAGTTTCCAGCAAGCCATTCAGAGCGTTGACTCGGTAAAATGGCTGGATGCAATGCGGACCGAAATGGAGTTCGTGTACACCAACAAAGTATGGACGTTGGATATTGCTCCAGATGGGGTAAAACCCGTAGGATGCAAGTGGATCTTCAAAAGGAAGATTGGTGTAGATGGACAGGTTGAGACCTATAAGGCTAGACTTGTTGCAAAGGGTTTTCGCCAGAGACCTGGTTTGGACTATGACGAAACCTTTTCTCCAGTGGCTATGATGAAATCCATTCGGATCCTTCTTGCCATTGCTGCTTTCCACGATTATGAGATTTGGCATATGGAAGTAAAGACCGCTTTTCTAAATGGAAATTTAGATGAGTGTGTCTATATGGACCAGCCAGAGGGTTTCATTCAGAGTGGGAGCAGCGGAAAGGTATGCAAGTTGCTTAAGTCCATCTAAGGACTAAAGCAGGCATCGCGGAGTTGGAACATCTGTTCTGATGAGACGGTCAAAGAATTTGGCTTTATCAAAAATCCAGATGAACCATGCATCTATAGTAGATTTGTAGCAAGAACTGTCGTATTCCTCGTTTTGTACGTGGATGACATTCTGTTGATAGGAAATGACATTCCTATGCTACAATCTGTCAAGGGGTTCTTGTCACACAGGTTCTCCATGAAAGACATGGGTGATGCCTCCTACATTCTAGGGATCCGGATCTATCGTGATAGATCCAAGAGGATTTTAGGACTTTCGCAGTCCAGGTACATCGACACCATACTGAAAAGATTCAGTATGGAAGATTCCAAGCGCGGCAATCTACCGGCTTGTCACGGGATCACCCTCTCCAAAGAGATGTCTCCCAAGACTGATTTGGAAAGGGATCGCATGTCTATTATACCTTACGCTTCTACGGTAGGCTCTATAATGTATGCGATGTTGTGTACGAGACCAGATGTGGCTTATGCACTAAGTGTAATAAGCAGGTATCAGTCAAACCCTAGGGAGAAACACTGGATAGCGGTAAAGAACTTTCTCAAGTACCTGAGAAGGACTAAGGAGATGTTCTTGGTGTATGGCGGAAAAGACCTCCAGATCGAGGCCTTTGCTGACTCCAGCTTCCAGAGTAACAAGGATGAATCCAAGTCCATATCGGGTTTTGTCTTTAACCTTAATGGAGGGGCGGAGTGTTGGAAGAGTTCCAAACAGGAAACCGTTGCAGACTCGACTATAGAAGCGGAATACATCGCTGCATCTGATGCCGCAAAAGAAGCCATCTGGATAAGGAAGTTCTTGAAAGAACTTCAGGTGGTTCCATCCATTGTTGATCCAATACCTCTGTATTGCGACAACAACGGGGCTATAGCTTTAGCGAAGGAACCCAGGTCCCATCAGAAATCCAGACACATCTTGAGGCGGTATCACCTGATCAGGGAGATCGTGGATCGCCAGGAGATCGAGGTTCGGAGGGTTGCTTCAGAAGATAACACTGCAGATCCATTCACCAAGGCCTTGCCCAGACTCAGTTCGAGCGGCTGATCGAGATGATAGGTCTTCGATACGCCAGTACATGGCCTTAGTGCAAGTGGGATATTGTTAATGTATATGCCCTAGAGGCCATTACTGTATCATACTAGTTTGTATATTACTTAATGGAAGCTTGGGATATTCACAGTTGTATATACAATCTTGCTCAAAATGGTAGTATGCTGCTTGGTTTGTTTCTACTTTAATGTGTACATGTGTTTCTTTTAGCATATTATCTATACACATTAGTAGAGCCCTTAGGATCTTTGCTTGATTACCAGCGTTGTGATGGCAGTCACACTCGTGGGGGCTGGGTAATCCACAAGCAGATCCTTATACACGTCCCTAGTCGTGGGATTATCGAGACAGGGCATCAATACTCCGGAGTAGACTAGCGTATGCGCTTCTCATCCAAGTGAGGGAGGCAGTCTGTCCCACAGCCGTCAGTACGTCGTACTTGAGATAGTATGCGGGTGCTCGTTAGGTTACGAGTACACTGGATAGGACTCATTGGGAACTGATTGGTTGGTATTATACCTATCGTCAGTTATCAGTTCCCAGGTGACATGAGTACAGCTTAGTCCGCTGACTTGACACTGTCACTTCGCCTTAAGTGTGTTCCCACTGTACTTTGATTACTACCCTACCACGGCTTAAAGGAGTCGTGCAAACAGGTAGTAGTTGGGTGCAGTCCCGAAGCACTTGGAGGCAGTGACGATTAGACAATATTCATCTCTCCCGGTATTGGGGGTTGACATCGCGTTGTGTCTAGGAGAGCCATTACACGAGTAGTCCCTGGCCAGGGCAAGCGAGATATACTGGTAGGTTTCCAGTGTTATCTCAGGGTGTTCTGGGCTTCACTCCGACACGACTTGTACCACTATTAGGGGACTGACGTTTACCGCCCCCCTAGGCCCGCCATGCAATGTATCAAACGAACAGACCGGACTGTACGGAGACTGTCACATACAGGCTCAGTAGGAGTTCAGATGGGTTCACCTCGTCAGTCTTCTTATCGGCATCTACCTGGGAACCGTTTCGTACAGCTAGTGCCGCTTGCGGTCTATGGTTAAACCCACTTCCAGCGTAGTGTCGAGTCTTTAGAGTCCCAGACAGAGACTTATTCGCCTTTTGGCAAAATGAGTAGAGGTCGCATGGTTTTGCAACAGGGTTCGTTCACATCCGCGCACTTATGCATATTTGTTGTCCGGACAGCTTATACTAGCGGGATTTGGTTTAAGCCGGATCCTAGTATATGATCTGGGATTGGTTTTATCTCTTTGTGTTCGTGTTCCTCGGAACATGAATGCGGGTGTGTATGCACAGTTGATTGAGGCGGAGGAAGAGGTTTTTCATTAGGGTTTTGGAACGGCTGTGTATGCACAGTTGACAGTCGTCTTTTTCCAAACCCTAATGATATTGTGATTTATCAATTAATAATATTAATTAAGTGAAATTGTGTCATGGTTGGGCTTGTTGACTTGTTGACCAAGGTTGACTAGTTGACTAGGTTTGAAACATTGACCGTCATCATTACTTTTTTAGATGCTCTTTGATCTTTGCAAAATCATTTATTGTGATATGATAATGGTCTCTTCAAACTAACCATCACCTTTTCATTTTTGATTAATATTATTATTTGAAAAATCACATATATTTTGTTATGGTTGTAAAAACTATTTTCATTCTATCATATGCTTTCTCTCTCTTGCTCTTCCTCTTCCTCAAGCTCTCCCCTCTCATGAGTTGAGAAACACATGAGCTTGAGTAAAACCTCTCCAAAATAATCTCTACTCTCTTCTAAGGTACTAGGATTAGCACTTCTAGATTCTTAGTTACTTCTAGCTTGAAGTTGAAGCCAAAGGTTGAGGCTCTAGGGTGGATCCTTCTTCGACGAGAGAAGACGACAAGGAGATCATTTCCGTTCACTCCAATGAGCAAGGAGAGAAGGACATAAAGCCCTAGGTAGTAGCTAACTCTCTTTAGCTTGTTAGTTAGTTTTGTTTAGAAAATATCCCGCCTTTAGTTAGTCCATGTTGCCTTGAGTGCTAAAAATCCGATTTTTATACCGTTTCCGCCTCCCCGCAAGCACCAGGGTG
Organism: Agapanthus africanus; assembly: GCA_030015575.1. Classification (NCBI taxonomy): domain Eukaryota; kingdom Viridiplantae; phylum Streptophyta; class Magnoliopsida; order Asparagales; family Amaryllidaceae; genus Agapanthus; species Agapanthus africanus. Next base: position 303,192,290 of record JASDDO010000016.1, on the reverse strand, counting down.
GGCAACGTGGACTTACAAGAGCAACATTTCAGCTCCAAACAAAGTAACTGAAACAGCTTCAGCCAGTTAAATAGTGAAGCAGATCAGACACAGTTCAGCTCATTTCCAGCCAAGTTTTGCAGCACCAAGAGCTGTAGCAACAGCACACACTCTCCTACTTCTTCTCTTCTCCTTCATCTAGGGTCTCTAGATGTATAACCCCTTAACCCAACTCCTAATTGCTAAAATTATGGTTATCTAGCTTAATTTAGTGTTTATTCTTATGTTTAGGGGTAGTTTTGGGGTAAATTAGGGGAATTTTGAGAAAGTAATGGTTGTGATGGTTAGAATAAGCTAATTAGGTGCTATTGAGACCAGTTAACCAGAGATTCGCCCCAGATTTCATAAAAATACCCGATTTATCCGACTTGGCGTAATTTAGCAGTTTTAGTGACTTTTTGGCCTTTGTTAGATCTACTGTAGACCCGAGCCCTTCAGAATAAAATTAGAAAAACTGTAGTATGGTGAGACTAGTAGGGACACACACACAAAGCACGGGGACCCACCTCACATTGGAGGCCGCTGGTTTATTCGTTCTGGCCGCAATTTGCGGCCAGAGTAGAAGGTGGGGGTTAGGTTTTGGTGTGTGGGGTTGTTCTGGGTAAATTAGTATGTTGGCACCTGCAAATTTTTAAGTTAGGTCCAGAGGCAAAATCTGGAGCTATAAACGTGTTTTCGATGTTTTAAGCTTGTGCGACACGCGCGTGATACGCGTGGTTCTCTGGCGCGCTGCGCGACACAGCGTATCAAAATAGGTTTTGGTGGGTTTGTGCGCGTCGCGACGTGTCGTATGCACGCACGTTTTAGTTTCATGCACGCATATCCTTTTTATCGATATATCGTGTTTTACAGGATTTTCCTGATATATGTGACTTTTGTAAATTCTAGGTTCGCCGGCGGGGACTTCGAGCGCAGCAGAGAAAGGAAAGCAGGTGGTTGGACACACCTAGCACGGGATCACGGGTGAGTAGATTTCACATCTACGGGGGATGATCGTTTGGATGGCGCAAGTCGCCCGATAGATTTAGTAAACTTGAAGATAGAACTTTTAACATTTGCTTGTGACATTAGAAATGATAGTACTTGCATAATAATTGCTGCAGTTAGGATCTATATGTTGTACCCATATATGCAAACTCATTCTGTAGGACACATGCACCATTACCAGGGCAGCATGAGCATTATTCATGTGTACACCCACACCCTGGTAATTGCCACATCACGACACTAGATAACTATAAATCTGAACATGATAATTGCTTAGACCTATGCTATTACAATAAATAATTAAAAATGAAATCATAAGAATTGTTATTCTCGTGCATATATATATCAATACATCGCTTGCTCATGCCTAGTATAAATCATACATTGCGACTTGAACATTGATACCATTTGCATTCATTATCATTGACATATGCACCCATGATGATTTCATGAGACTTATAATATTTCTGGATTTCAGGGAAAAGCCGCAAGATTTGAAACTTATGATCTTTTAAATATAAAAGTTGCGGTTTTCTAGTGACGTAAAGTGTCGTCCACCATGAGTTTGCTGTGTTCTCAAGACCCGTTTCGAGGAGGTGGATGAACCGTCTCGGGTACATGGTGGGCCCGGTACGGTACCCCGGGGCAAGAAGATCGCAGAAGATGGCGTTGAGCCTGGCAGGGGACGGATTACCTACCGGTGACTTCATTTGGCACGGCAGATATCCAGAGGATACAGACCGTGGCCACTGGATTGAGATATGGATATTGGACATGGATCAGCCGGATGGCTGAGACCAGAGATACTTGACATGGATATATGATATTTGAGATAGTTTTGAGGTGTCGTTGTTGGACACGGATTTTATTGATTTCATGGATATTATGCTGATGTTTAAAAAGAATTTCAAAAACAAAAGAAAGAACAATCCTTATACCTACATGATGAGATCTTGAGTTGACTCATATAGCATACATACATGACAGTACCTCCATGTGACATGCATACTTGTTAGTACACTGATGATGCATACATATCTGCTAGTACATATAGCCATACCTGTTTTAGGGATGCTAGGATACTTGTGTGCATGCATGCGATAGCCTTAGTAGATGTTATTTATTACTCACGAGCTGGCAACTCACTCCTGTTGTTCCACATCTTTTCTGCAGGCCCGTTCCGTCAGCACTGCAGTGGCGGACACTTTTGCCTCTTTTGCTCTTTTTGCCTGGACCCGAGGCTTTTGCTCTTAGGTCGGTTGTTATCATTTTGGTACCACCTTATATATTCATTGTATCTAGAGTACTCCATCTGCTACTATTTCAGCTGTACCAGTCTTATTTGGATTACTGTATATTGACCTAGAGGTGAGGATGTGAGACTTGTGGATTATATGTTATATTTGGGGTCGAGCTCACTTGAGTCGACATGTTATTTCTTGTGCTTTCATGCTTACTTATGCACATTGTATTTTACATTGCGTGGGATTTGTGACCGCCTTGAGGCAAAGAGCTAGCTCCCGCTTGGGGATGCCATATTCCTGTTATTCACTTATATTTCTATTTGTACCCGTTGGGGGATTATTTTACAAGAAAATTTTGCCGGAAATTTGGGAAAAGGAAGTTGTTTTTCATAAAAAGAGACTTGATATGACTTAATGAAACAAGTGCTTAAAATAAAAATGGTTTTTCCTTCACTCTAATTCTTAATTGGGTTTTGATTTCTGGGCTTCGGCTTACTTATCTTACGGACGCCTTGAGACGTTTCGTAACTTAAGTGCCGGTCACGTTCCGTACTCTGCAAGTCGTGACAAAGATATATTTTAAAAGATGTGGTTGCCCTCAATATGTGCATATTACTATTCCTTGTTGCATGATATGCTGATATGCTTACGTCTCCTTTATATGTCGCATACATCATACTTTATGATTATACACATTGAGATATGTTGTTTCCATGATATTTCTGGATTTGGGAACCGTGGTCATTTCAAAAGAGAATATGTATTGTTTTAAAAACCTGGTTACCCTTGATATGATATTTCAGTGCGTCCACCATGCGTTTTCTCGGTTCTGAGACGTTTGACATGTGAACCCGAATCGAGGAGCTGGATGAGGCCGATTGCGGGTACATGGTGGACCCGGTATGGTACCCCGGGGCAAAAACGACTGTCGTGCAGTAGGCGATGAGCCTGGCAGAGGGACCACTACCTACCGGTGATAGTATTTGGGCACGACGGATATCCGGAGGATACCGATCGGAGTCGAGTGATGATATGGGCCGATCCGGACTGACGGAGCCCGATATATGAGGATTTACGTGCCAATGCTGGGCACGGATTTCATGATGTTTTTGAGTGTCGATGCTAAACACTCAGGTTCTATGACTTTGATATGTCGTGAGGGACACATGTTGATTTATATCATCATACTTCCATGCATATGCTTTATGATATTTACATGCATGATGCTTTTTGTCATTGGGTGACACGTGGACGAGATCCGCATACATACAGACATTCGGTATATAGTTGGATGATATCCACATACTTATAGACTTTATGATATAGTTGACATTGATTCATGTTGATTGCATTGATCATACCTCATATTTATGATATGTTGTTACCTGAGGCACTGACACAAGCACATGGGTTACACTTATGTATAGATGTTTACCCTGGCCACCTTTTCATACTTCAGACTTATTCATATTGAGGATATATTATTGATTGTATTGACCTAGGATTGTGTCATACACACGATTTCTGCTCTGTGATGTTTTCTATTCACGAGTTGGCAACTCACCCGCGTTGTGCCGCAGTTCTTGCAGGTTTTGCCGTACAGGTTTCATGCGGCTTTTCTGGCACACTGCTTCCTTTCTGGGTGATTGCTTTGGTAGGTGGGTTCACTCGCATCGTGACCACCCTTGTATTTATTTTAATCAGTTGTATCTAGTAATTCCATCAACCAAACATGTATATTTATATCAGACTTAGAAGACCAGTTGTGTATTATTTCGACCTTAGAGTCGCGCTTGTAGTATTATGGTTTTCATGATATTTTTGAGTTTCCTTTTGAGTTTGATCCTCGCCCTTCGAAGTTGTATATTATATTGCTTGTGTGGTTGTGACCGTCGATTGACGAAGAGATAGCTCCCTCTTGGGGATGCCTTTTATCATTATGCATATATTATTCATGTTGTACCCCATTTGGGGCCAGTATTTACAAAGGAAACTCTGCCGAAATTTTCAGAAAAAACTAGAGATTTTAAAAATGCATATTCGGCTTACTTATTTAAAAACCTTGCTTTTAAAATATGTTTTCTTTACTTCTTAAAAACTAGTTTTCTTTATTTACTCTTTAAAATGGTTTTAGATTTCTGGGCTTTTGGCTTACTTGAATTAGATGAGGTCCTATAGACTTCATATGATTCAAGGGTCAGTCACGTGCTATTTCGGGTCGTGACACCTGGCATGGTACCCCGGGGCAAGAAGATCGAGTTGTAGACGATGAGCCTGGCAAGGGAAGACTACATACCGGTGATGTCTGGCGCGGTGGATATCCGGAGGATACCGACCGTTGTCGTGAGATTTGATGATATGGGCCGATCCGGACAGACGGAGCCCTAGGTATTGAGATATTGACATAGTGAGACATTGAGACAGATATATTTCCATATTTGGTGTCGATACTTGACACGGTTTTCGGATGATTTCATTGATGGTACCTTAGCTATTGTACAGATATTTTTCTAAGTTAAGAATGCAGAGATCATAGTAGTTAAACACTTAAAGATTTCGTATTGATTTTGCATCCATGTACATACATATTAATAGCATTGCATCATACTTAGATATTCAGGTTGTGACGCATTGCGTGCATTCTCACGATAGCCTTATTAGATGTTATTTTCTACTCATGAGCTGGAAACTCACCCCCGTTGTGCCACAGTGTCTTGCAGGTCGAACCCGTCAGCCTTGTAGCGGCGGGCGTATCTTTTCATTGGCTTCTTTGCTCAGACTCGCGACATTGCTCTTAGGTGGGCTGCGATGACACTTTTGTCTCTTTTTGTACTATCATTGTATCTAGTATCGTGCATCTACCACTTCTTATTTTGTATATGCGACCTAGTTATGAGACTGAGAGATTTGTGTATATATGGTTTCTCTGGAGTCGAGCTCACTTGAGCCGACGTTGTGTTTTTCTTATTTTTGGGTTTCTTTATACTTATTTGCTTGATATTACATATATATTGCATGTGGTTGTGATCCGCCTTGGGGAAGAGCTAGCTCCCGCTTGGGATGCCATTATTTCATTACAGGTTTATATATCTTGTTGTACCCATTTTGGGGGCTAGTATTTACAAGGGAGACTCTGCCAAAATTTTCGGAAAAATTTTGATGTTTTAAAAAGGGATTAATATAACTTAATTGGTTTAAAATCGTTTTCATAAAAGGTTTTCCTTCACTCTTATTGTTTATGGTTTAGATTTGCTAGGCTTTGGCTGACTAAGGTTACGTTACAGCTTAAGACGCCTCGTAATCTAAGTGCCAGTCACGTTCCGTACTTTCGGGTCGTGACAGGTTTATAAGAAAACCTTTTGTGTAATGAACTTGATATCGTTGTAGAATCAAATGATTTAAAATGGAGTGTTTTTTAGGGTTTTACTAGTTTCGCTAAAGAAATCACTCCCGGTGAAGGGATCGTCGGCTCTTTCCTCATCGAATGAGGTGCAGGATATTCATAATACCACCATGCAAAGCAAGAACTAGAAAAGCAATCAAAAGACAAAACCGATGATTGTAGCATCTGCCATTTATTGCTAAAGAGGTCACTCCCGGTGAAGAGATCTCGGCTCTTTCCTTATGGAATAAGGTGCTGGATATTCAACAAGGAATACCGCTATGCAAAGCAACAACTAGAGCTACCTGTTTTTGAAAATTCGATTCCACAAAATCTTTAGGTTTCTTTTATTTCATTAATCTCATTAATTAACTCCCATCATTTTAAGTTACCTAAACATCACAGATAAATACAACATACGCTTATACCATCCGCATTCGCCTCGATGTCCCCTCGTGCACCGTTAGGTTAGGTAACTAACGGCAGAGTGGGGCAGTGCTAGCGCGGGTGTAAAACATAAGCAACGTTTATATAATATATCATATATACTATATCCTGTATTCATCTCATAAATATATCAAATGATCATATCACAGATATCGCAGCAGAAAACAACATATGAAATATTGGATATACTAGGATTTGCGTGTTTTATTTTAAGCCTGTATAAAACACAGATTCCACGGTCGTGATGAGTAACCAATCCCATACCCCTCGACCCCTACGAGAGCGGCATGCAACCTTACCAATTCTAGAGTTAGGAGACCCGGTCTCGACTCCTCGAGATGGTCTCCCAATGGACCATAGAACCCGGTTACTTATGCTCCCCACCTTGGATCTATCCTAATGCGGAAAAGTAAATAATATACAATGGTGACATCATCCTCAACCCGGAAGTGCCACAATAAAAGAATATTACATATAATGAATTTTACATGAATGAAAATGAAAAACTCTCATCTCACATAAAACCCCCGACTATTCAAACACGACGATCCAATATAACATATCCCAGCAACACATAACATCACATGTCATCAACGTAAGTAAATATGCGTATCCCAATTGTCGTTGACATATAGCACCGAAACCGGCGATACACTATATATTACACTTACGGTCGCAGAAAAGAAAGTGAAAAAATACAACAGTTGGAATCCGCAACCACGTTAGACATCACATGCCTAACCATTTGAATTCCTTAGATATCGCATGCCTAACAATTACAAACCCCGCATTTTAGTCTCCATATTGAAAACACATTTTAATATCTAGTCGGGCAATTCAACAAGATTCCCGACATCCTGATTGAATACTCATCGGAAACTTTAGTAGATGGCCGCACCCCCCCCCCGATACTATCGACGAAGTGGACTAAGGCGGAACACCGCTGCCGCGAGCATCCGAACGGATGCTTTTGGCGACGGGGTTCTCGTACAGTCACTTGGTCGGGGCTATGGGGGCATGGCTATCCATTAAGTTTATCCGGTGAATATCCGCGTACGCTACGTGATTGCGATAGACTTTTGATCACATCAAAATCTCGTGGCTACCGATCAAATGAGACTAAATTACTAGATTTATAACATTCAAATTAGTTATCTCATAACTACTTTTGTGGATTCCAAATATTGTATCCCATCACATGCTATCCGGACGAGATTAAACTTTTCGATCGGTTCATCAAAGTCCCGCAATTTCCCGACAGCTCAACACTTGAGTACAGTTTTAATAATACCCAGAATATGCGACAGTACCTATGCACCAGCCGTAGAAGAGCAAACCCAAGCCTCACTCATATCGCCACAGAACTATGGCAAACCTTAGGCTTTGACCGCGGTTCGGCGATCCAAAAAGTTGAGTTAGGGTTTCATTCTTCTACAGGGTTCATAGGATTACGCATGTTTTTCCGACTACGTTAAACTTGGAAAAATGGGTTTTTGACATTCGATCGAACTTTTTAATTTCGGCTAGACAACATGCGAATAACCCGAAACAATGTTAAAACTACGAATATGAAACACTCCAAATTGTTTATAGTGTAAGATTACATCACATGCAAAATTAGCAAAAACAAGGAACACCTGAAACATCAAACCCAAGTCACTAGAACACACAAAAATTTTCAGGAGGATGTGCTCGGTTTTGGCCAAGATGTGATACATGGTGGCCGGCCAAATTTTCATAGAATGCCCTGAAATTTTCAAACTGTTCTTGATATATCTCATATATCACTCTGTACTTGTTTAAAAAAAAAATTTGACAACTTTTTAAAAACGACAGAAACTTCATTTTTCTGTTTCAAGTTTTGGAGTATTTCGGTTTTGTAATCCTAACAAAATCCGTATAAATTTCTAGCATAGCTCTGATACCACTGCAGGGTTACCTAGGACAGCAACAAGGTTTCGGGAGGTATCGTCCAAGCCAAATTCAAAAAAATTTCATTCTAGCTAACCCTAACAAAGAATCGTTAACTAGAAATCGACGGAAATACATATGTAAACTCTTTACATCCTAAGTGAGTAAGGAATACAACCTTTGTAGACCGGTCCTTCACTTCATTAGCTCTGTGTAGTAGTCCCTTCGCTGCAATCATGAAGTCTCGGACTCTAGAGAAGCTTCCTTGAAGAAACCAACATGCTTGCTTCGAAGTCTTCGAGGCCGAAGACGATCTACGTCGAGGAGACACTAACCCAAGCTATCTCTTCACTAATTATGGAATTAGAGAAGCAAACACCCTATACTAAATGGCAAGTAATAGAGGATGATGAAGTAGGAAGTAGGCTCACCTTAGATTTCATTTTCTCACATTTTTTCTCACATCTTTTCTCACATCTCCATTGATGCTAGAAAGCTTTGAGAGGAAAAGGAAGAAGAAGAAGAACTCATCATATGAGTTGATCCAAATGAATTATTGTTGGAGATAGTGCCCTCAAAGTCAATTATTGGATCGCAGGTACGTGATTGCAATGATTGAGGTAGGACCTATACCGATATGACAGTCTTGCTCAAGATGATAGTATGCTATCTGGTTTGACTTTATCATCGTATATATGCTTTAGTTCGCTATTGCATGATGATGGAGCCCATAGGATTCTTGCTTGACTACCAGCAGTATGATGGCGATCATATACGTGGGAGCTGGGGTCTGTAAGCACATCCTTTAAGTGTCCCTAGTCGTGGGAGTTTCGAGACAGGGCATCGATACTCCAGAGTAGACTAGTGTATACAGTCGAGACCCCGACGAGGGGCGGTGGCCGGTCTCACAAGCCACTGGTGTCAGTTGGATCACCTAAGATGTATACAGGTGCTCATTGAGTTATGAGTACACTGGACAGGACTCGCCGGGAATCTGCTAGTTGGTATTATACATATCGTCAGATAGCAATTCCCTGGTGACATGTGTACAGGTTAGTTCATCGACCTGAGGTCGTCATTTGTCTCGTGTGAGTTCCCACTGTGCTTTGATTTCTACCCTACCACGGCTCAAAGAAGTCATGCAAACAGGTCTTTTTTGGGTACAGTCCCGAGCCACATTGGAGGCAAGTGAGCGGATCGTCGGGGATTCGTCTCTCCCGATATTGGGGGTTGATGTCGCGCAGTGCACGGGTGGCCATCACTAGGAATCCTCGGCCGAGGTAGTGGAGAATTACTGATTTGGATCAGTAGTTTCTCAGGTGGTGATGGGCTTCATACCGACACGATTTATCGCGTTATTAGGGGTCTGACTTCATCCACCCCCCTAGACTCGATATGCGATACTCTTTAGACGAATGGTCCAGACTGTATATACATTGTCACTGTCAGGCTCAGTAGGGTTTAGAGATGAGTTCGCTCGTCAGCTTCCCTTCCAATCAATACATAGGCAAAACGTTACATGCAGCTTGTACCTCTGACGTGCTAGTGGTTATACCCAGTGCCGATGTGTTGATGAGTCATTAGAGTCCCCCACAGACACTTTCCCAAGTTCGGGCGAAACGTTGTAGAAGCCGTATGGTGTTATGGCAAGGTTCGGAAAAAGCGCGTACGTTTTCGCACGTGTCGTTTTTCGGGCAAATAATACTGGTAGGCTTTGGTTTAAGCCGGAACCCAGTATTATACTGTGTAGATATAATATCTTTGTCTCGGTTACATTTGTATTCGGTCGTAATACAAATGCGGGTATGTTTATACCGATACGGGGTTATCCTGAAATTCGTTTCAGGATCACTTTTGGAAGTTGCCAGTTTCCAGTTTTCTATCAGCCGTATTTTGACATTCGGTTAAATACGGATTTATCTTTTTGGGTGAGTCATGAGGAGATGTGTGTGGATGCTTCTAGATTTGGTGACAAGGCTTGATGATTCATTGTTAGCATTAATTGTTCATTTAATGCTTGATGACTAAGCTTAATGATTCATCACTTGCTTTAATTGTATTCATACTATGTGTCATGATAAGCTTCATTCTTATTCTCACCCACCTTGCTCCTACACTCACCCCCTCCCCTCTATAAGTGGCCGGCCTCCCCCCTCTTATGTTGGGTGGTGGTTTTGTGAAAAGATTAAGGATTTTGGTTCATGGAAATTGATATACTTCATTTCTCATTTCGTATCAATCCAAAAGGCAACTTCATTAACCGTTCGTCCATAGCCTTGGACGTAACGAGACAAAGTGTTCTACTCATTCTCTACTTCATCTTGGTCGTCTCTTTTAGCAAACTTGACGATCGAGTTGCCTCGGTTCAGAGGCGGGAGCCCGTTTAAAGATCCGTCGACGTGGTGCCACCCAGACGACAAGATTGGAGATCGAGGAGATCGGAGCAGCCGCAACAAAGCGTGGGATGATGGTTGAAGACCGAAGGACTCGGATCATTCGGTATAACGTTTCTACCCATTTTTTGTTTGTTAGTTTAGCTTTAATGGCAGATCCGGGTTACTGTACACGATAGCGCCAGTTTCGTTAAAAGTTTTTGTTCCGCATTTGGCGTCTGTTAGACGGCCGGGACGCTACCGTGGACTTACAGTGGTATCAGAGCCTCACCATTAAGCTATACTAACTTGTGCTAACACGTTTAAAACATCGATCGAACGGATTTCGCAAAAACACAATTTTCAAGCATGTCAGTTTCTGTCGATTTTTTTAAGGGCCTAAAAATAATTTTACAAGCCACAGAATATTGTGCAGGGTTTTCTAAGAATACTGAAAAAAATTAGTCACGTGATCCCACAAAAGCGCGGCGGTTCCGCGGTCAAACCCTAGGTTTGACCGCGGAAGAGCGGCGCTTTAGTGGGAACAGTGCATCAATTTTTCCCAGAGTGCTTAGTTTTGGAATTTGTGGTTTTTGGTATTTATATTTTGTGCCCAGATTTTGTTTCTGTACACCAGATGTTCGTGGGGCCCACTTCGGGAAATTTAGTCGATCGAAATTTAATCTTGTTAGTTTACAGTACTTTCATTATATCTCCGACCGGGAATGTCATTTGATCGGTAAACCGCGTCTGATTGCTATAGTTCTTTTAGACGGGTTTGCGAACGTGACATTCGCGTTGATGTTCTGTGTTGTGCTGTAATGTTACGGATATGTCGTGGTGGATAGCAGGGTGCAATGATAGTGCAGTTTGGATTTTTGTACATTTTATATTGCGGGGCGAGCGTCCAACATGTGGACTGCCGTCACTGCCTGTTTGTATAATATTCTTTTGGGACACGACCAGGTTGCGGTCGATGTACCTGTTGTACTATTTTTAATTCTGTACTAGATTTATCCCGCGAAGGAGTGCACGGATAGCCGGGTTCTGGAAGGCAACGGGTCCGTATCTCATGGCATTGAGAGGCAAAGAGGCCTCACTTTAGAATTGGCAGACTGTTCGCCGCACTCGTAGGGGGTACAGGTTGACCCAAGGAGGGGTGCTCAATTTACCGAATTCCGTGAAGTGCCGGGTGTTCCATTCACTATGTTGTGGGGACCACCTCGCTTCAGGTTTTGGCGGGTAACTTGCCGCACCCGTAGGGGTCTAGGTTTCATTGCACAGTCTATCCACACGACCAAGGGGAACGTCGGGTTTCAGTAGCGGCTCTGTGAAACCCGGGGATCCCAGATTATCTGTATTGTTCTGTGATGCTTATTACTTATTCTATAATGTTGCATATTATCACGCCTGGAGCGATTATTGTATATTGGTATATATACTATTAGATGTTGTATATGTTTTACACCCGCGCTAGTCCAGTCCCCGCTCTGTCGTTAGTTAAGTAACCTAACGGGTGATGACGGGACCCAGTGGCGAATGCGGATGGCATATACGTACATTTTATTTTCGTTCTGGTGTGATTGATTGATGGGACTGCATTGATTCTTATCAATGCAAGATAAAACAAACCTATATTTGATGTTGTTGGAACAAATTTTAAAAGATGTTATTACAAAGATGTTTCCTTTTGTTATGCATAGTGATATTCAGTTGGAATATCCTGCACCTCATTCGACGAGGCAAGGGCTGATATCCCTTCACCGGGAAAAACCCCTTGGGCAGAAGTTTACGTCAGGGTAGTAACTTCAATATAGTCGATTACAAGTTGCTTTGCATCGCGGTATTCAGTTAGAATATCCTGCACCTCATTCCATGAGGAAAGAGCCGAGATCTCTTCACCGGGAGTGACCTCTTTAGCAAATCGTTTTCGTCACTATATTTTTTTATAAAAAGCTATCAGGTTCCTTCAACGAGATCAAGTTCATTACGTTAAAGGTTTTTTCGCCAAAAACCAGCCGTAGCCCTCCGTCATTTCTTTTGGGTATTCAGTAGTATTCAAGCTATGTATTTTGACCTTCGCCAAGGCATAGTGTTTGGTAGCTGCTGGGTATTCATTTGTTGCATAGATAGATGAGTTGGTTTGGGACAGCTGTTCTGCCATTTTGACCTTCGCCAAGGGCATGTGCGGGTGGGTTCAAATTGACCTGGACAATGACGGGTAGAACTTGGCATGTGACTTATGACATTTTGACCTTCGCCAAGGTTATAAGAGCATGGGGCAAAAAATTTACATCGGGAGTTTCAAACATACAGGAAACTTGCCAGATATGCGCATACCTTCTGGAGTGTGATAATTTGAGTGGCTTCCATCAAGTTATCATGCGATGATAGTTGGATCCCGATTCTCACTGATGAGTTGGTTTACTCTTCGGGTGATCCCGACTAATTCTTCTTTCAGGTTTGGAGGAGAATTTGAGATTACAGTGGGAGGTTTTCTGATTAGATAAATTGATAACCATTCTGATCTAGGTTAGAGTGCACGCAGAGTGTTTCTTTTCTCTCTCTCTTTGGAAGCGACCTTTGACCGACCCTAGACAATGACTCAATGACCAAAGTTGACCAAACCTTCTTAAAATACTGGCCTTTGGATTGTCTTAGTTGCATAAATCATTGCCGCTCCTTCTTTTACCCTTTGCATTTCTCAGAACACCCCGTATCACTACGGATATCCACTTCCATTGGATAGATCCATCGTATGGTTATATACGAACTCGAAGGGACTTCTTCGAGGATGGATCCAGGTTCAGGAGAAATAGAATTGGTTTATTCAGTTGTCTTTTATTATCACCTTCTCTCAGGTTGCGAGGGCTCCTTGGTTTAGGAGAGTACACCTATTACGGTTATTGGATACTCTTATTCCAAACCATAGGCTGGTGCCGAAAGGTAGGGAATGATGAATACCAATTATCCTAAGTAGGGTGTACAGAAGGAAATAACTAAAGACAAATAAAGGGATTAGAAAAAGGGCAAAGTAAATTGCGACTGTTATCATTCACAACCAAACCACGTACTTCATCGCTACTCCTATTTCACCTTTAAAAGAATAAGGTATTATTCAGATTGTCTTTTATCATCACCTTCTCTCAAGTTGCGAGTACTCCTAGGATTAGGAGGGTACACCTATTATGCTTACTGGATAGTCTTCTTCCAAACCATAGGCTGGTGCCGAACGGTAGGGAAGGAAGAAAATCATTTAGCCTAATGATGGTGTACAGAAGGTAACGACTAAAGACAAATAAAGGGATTTGGAGAGATAGAAAAGAAATATACGGTTACAGTCATGAATAAGATTATGGAAGAGGCATTACTAAGAATACCAGAATACCCCTACGAAACATTTTCATGTTTCAGTTTCACTACGCATTGTTAATTGTAAACTGATTTCCCGATTAGATAATTACTCCAAGGTATGTATTTACCAGGTTTCATTCTCATATCTATATAGTTTTACAGATAATGAGTGGGAGTAAGTTATTAGGAATTAGGTGCTCATCCTCATTATATCGGAATTCGTTGTAATTGGTGATATTTGAGGAAATCGCCTGGGTACAGTTTTCAACCTACGATGCATAGGTTTTGAGTTATTCAACTCAGGGGACTTATACAGAGTACTGTATGTTGTCCAGTGTCCATTAGGACAAAGGGGAGGTCCTCGTACTATATTCTGTTTACTTATAACTTCTCTAGTTTTTAGACAAGTATTTCGTAGAAATACAATGTCTAAAGTTTTGAGAAGTTGTGGGTATAAGAATAAAGTAGAGAACCAGGGATCGCAAGTATCGGAATTCTTCAAAGAGATCGAAGATGTAGATTCTTGTGATTGGTATTCAGTTGATAGTAATGGTTCTGAGAAACTCGTTTCTCTTTCAGGTTACTCATAATTGGATGGATTCCTAAGTTGAGTAATGCTGATTAGCCTTTTTCCATTAAATTGTTATGCACTGGAGACAGTTGCATGATTTGAATCCGGTTCCAATAAAGTTAGTGCCTCTGTTTCTATATTGGATATAGAATGATTAATATCTTAACGTTGTTAAGGTAAGGGGAGTTGTCCAGCTTATGCTTAAAACCAGACACTGGATAACTCAAGACACGTTTCTGTAATGGCTGTTTGTGGGTTGACCCTGGCTTTGACGAGGGTTGACATTTCTACCATCTAGAAGATCAATAGTGATATTGTTCTTGACTCGCCACAGTTTTATTAAAATGGACTTTTTCAGAAAACAGTAGTGGGAGTATGGTAGAACTGGAAGTGATTCCAGAACCGCAAACGATTACGGAAAATTTAATAGGATCTATATATTCAAATCAGGTTTGACATTCCATTAGCCACTCCGCAGATATGGTGGGTAACCTCAGACACCCGAGAGGTACTCCGGTAGCCTCAAGGACGGTGACAGGGAGGTTCTTGTTTACCCAGACTTGACACTACTGTTGTTCCAGACTATGAGACCCGGCAAGATGATAAGTATAACGTCGTTCTAAACTAGCTTTAGAAGTGTACGTGGATATTATTCTGCCAGAGGGTTATCGTAGTCAGTGGGAGCAGCGGAAGTATAGTGAACAAGTAGCTTATGTCTATTTATAGACTTAAGCAAATATAGCGAAGATAAGATCATCTAATTTTGATGTGACAGTCATGGGTTTGACTTCATCAAAATAGGGGATGGATCTGTTAAGAAGGTAGTAGGGTGTGATGTCCTGGTATTTGGATGACATACACAGAGTAGGAAGTAAAATTCCTATACTACGATCGGTTGTACTTTGGTCGTCACACAGTTGTTTCTTCACAAAAGATATGGATATAATATCTGACATTCTGGTTACTAGATCTACGGTTTTAGATCTAGATTTGGGCAGTTTCCCAATTTGGGTACTTTGACAGTATTCTAATAGTATTTTAGAATAGATGACTCCTGGCATGGTGGTGTACCTGCAGGTGATGGAGTCACCCTCTCTAAAGGTGTCTTAGAGACTAAAGGAGAGAGGGAAGTGCATGATTGGCAGATCACTTGTTTAGGCAATTGAGTCAATCATGAGATGTCAAGTACCACACCAGATGTTGTTTTTGCACTAGATGCGATAAGTTTATATTAATTCAATCCTAAAGAAACATTAGGAAGCAGTTTTAGAACATGAGTGAATGTTCTATGGATTTGATGACAGCAGCCTCCTTCGAGAGACGGTTATCATTCCAGGCTTCCAAGGTGACATGAATGACAGAGTGATTGTCAGAGTTATAGTTTTCCCTCTGACGAGGGACAGTATTTTGGACAGGTGGTCCAAGAGGATACTGTGGGAGGCATGGTGCTGGATACTGATTAGGTTCAGTTATCGATACAGTCTAAGAAGTTTGGATTTGAAGTTCATTTATGAACTAGGTCCCATCAGATATTCAGACATATTCTAAGACAGGTATTACTCGATTCGGGAGATGGCTTTCTCCGCGAACTTGAGATTTAGAGAGACATAGAAAGAAACATCAGGGCGGATCCACTCACTGAGGCTATTTCTCGAACACAAGAGTTTTACAAACTAGCTTTGTGAAACTGATTAGTAGAGGAGTTGGGTGTTCGATATCACACGGGCTGTGCGTATGCGACATCGCAATAATTAGCCTTGAGTGCAAGTGGGAGATTGTTGGAGATAGTGCCCTCAAAGTCAATTATTGGATCGCAGGTACGTGATTGCAATGATTGAGGTAGGACCTATACCGATATGACAGTCTTGCTCAAGATGATAGTATGCTATCTGGTTTGACTTTATCATCGTATATATGCTTTAGTTCGCTATTGCATGATGATGGAGCCCATAGGATTCTTGCTTGACTACCAGCAGTATGATGGCGATCATATACGTGGGAGCTGGGGTCTGTAAGCACATCCTTTAAGTGTCCCTAGTCGTGGGAGTTTCGAGACAGGGCATCGATACTCCAGAGTAGACTAGTGTATACAGTCGAGACCCCGACGAGGGGCGGTGGCCGGTCTCACAAGCCACTGGTGTCAGTTGGATCACCTAAGATGTATACAGGTGCTCATTGAGTTATGAGTACACCGGACAGGACTCGCCGGGAATCTGCTAGTTGGTATTATACATATCGTCAGATAGCAATTCCCTGGTGACATGTGTACAGGTTAGTTCATCGACCTGAGGTCGTCATTTGTCTCGTGTGAGTTCCCACTGTGCTTTGATTTCTACCCTACCACGGCTCAAAGGAGTCGTGCAAACAGGTCTTTTTTGGGTACAGTCCCGAGCCACATTGGAGGCAAGTGAGCGGATCGTCGGGGATTCGTCTCTCCCGGTATTGGGGGTTGATGTCGCGCAGTGCACGGGTGGCCATCACTAGGAATCCTCGGCCGAGGTAGTGGAGAATTACTGATTTGGATCAGTAGTTTCTCAGGTGGTGATGGGCTTCATACCGACACGATTTATCGCGTTATTAGGGGTCTGACTTCATCCACCCCCCTAGACTCGATATGCGATACTCTTTAGACGAATGGTCCAGACTGTATATACATTGTCACTGTCAGGCTCAGTAGGGTTTAGAGATGAGTTCGCTCGTCAACTTCCCTTCCAATCAATACATAGGCAAAACGTTACGTGCAGCTTGTACCTCTGACGTGCTAGTGGTTATACCCAGTGCCGATGTGTTGATGAGTCATTAGAGTCCCCCACAGACACTTTCCCAAGTTCGGGCGAAACGTTGTAGAGGCCGTATGGTGTTATGGCAAGGTTCGGAAAAAGCACGTGCGTTTTCGCACGTGTCGTTTTTCGGGCAGATAATACTGGTAGGCTTTGGTTTAAGCCGGAACCCAGTATTATACTGTGTAGATATAATATCTTTGTCTCGGTTACATTTGTATTCGGTCGTAATACAAATGCGGGTATGTTTATACCGATACGGGGTTATCCTGAAATTCGTTTCAGGATCACTTTTGGAAGTTGCCAGTTTCCAGTTTTCTATCAGCCGTAATTTGACATTCGGTTAAATACGGATTTATCTTTTTGGGTGAGTCATAAGGAGATGTGTGTGGATGATTCTAGATTTGGTGACAAGGCTTGATGATTCATTGTTAGCGTTAATTGTTCATTTAATGCTTGATGACTAAGCTTAATGATTCATCACTTGCTTTAATTGTATTCATACTATGTGTCATGATAAGCTTCATTCTTATTCTCACCCACCTTGCTCCTACACTCACCCCCTCCCCTCTATAAGTGGCCGGCCTCCCCCCTCTTATGTTGGGTGGTGGTTTTGTGAAAAGATTAAGGATTTTGGTTCATGGAAATTGATATACTTCATTTCTCATTTCGTATCAATCCAAAAGGCAACTTCATTAACCGTTCGTCCATAGCCTTGGACGTAATGAGACAAAGTGTTCTACTCATTCTCTACTTCATCTTGGTCGTCTCTTTTAGCAAACTTGACGATCGAGTTGCCTCGGTTCAGAGGCGGGAGCCCGTTTAAAGATCCGTCGACGTGGTGCCACCCAGACGACAAGATTGGAGATCGAGGAGATCGGAGCAGCCGCAACAAAGCGTGGGATGATGGTTGAAGACCGAAGGACTCGGATCATTCGGTATAACGTTTCTACCCATTTGTTGTTTGTTAGTTTAGCTTTAATGGCAGATCCGGGTTACGGTACACGATAGCGCCAGTTTCGTTAAAAGTTTTTGTTCCGCATTTGGCGTCTGTTAGACGGCCGGGGCGCTACCGTGGAATTACAATTATTGCAACCATGGGTGAGTTAAGCCCTCATACCTAACTCATGTAAAGAATTAACCAAGGGCTAAGATTAAGGGTAGGGTTAACAAATATCTTAAGTAATGACAAAAGAGTTGAAAAAGTCAATGTGTCCATAAGCTTCTATAAGCTTATCCTTGACTAATTCAAATGTTTTGTGAATTACTTAATGATAAATAAAACCCAAACACAAACCCTAGTATGGTATAAGTCTTATACACCCATCTTGCATGTATCATCAAGCATGACACAATTCATGTACACAAATATACATTTCACATATATACAATGTGCACATCAAGTGAGAAAAGAAATCTTAAGTAAGCTAATACTAATTAATTGTCACGACCCAAAATTGGCCCGTGACGGCCCTAGTACTACGCAACGCCCTAAGACGTAACGTAGTAAAAGAAAACAAAACCCAGAAATCTAAACCAAGAAAATACGGAAAAGATAATATAAGTTTTTGAAACATTTGAAATCGCAACCCAAATTCTTTAAAAGTCCCATTTTCTTTCTTTAAAATTTTGGCAACACCCATTTTTGTAAAAATTAGCTCAAGACGGAAAACAATAACATCATATATATACGACGCCGTAGCGAAGGAATAAGAGACAATAGAAAGGAAACTGTAATATAAAAGACAACAAACCCATAAATAATATACAGTAACGTCCTCACCAAGTCTCTAAGTCAACAACATAATAGTAGATGGAGAGTACAAAATACAACGAATGTACAATAAGAAATACAGATAATCATCCAACCCACCTAAGCAAAATAGCACCGTGAGCTGATGCGGTATCTGTAGCAAAAGATGGATAGCTGAATAGCTGAATAGCCTGCCTCGACTACTCTGGGGAACAACCTGAAACACCTGTGGCACAACGGGGGTGAGTTGCAAACTCATGAATAGTAGCTAACATATGCAGGTAATCGCAGGAATGCATGTACAGCATGAATCTAAGATATGCGATTACAGTAATAACATGTCATGCAAATGCTGAATAAAGGAAAGTACAGTAGCAGGTACAATCAATATGTGAAGCAATAGTAACATAACAATAGTATGCAATAACCATGCGATAAGGATATGAGAATGTAGATCTGCAACTTTAATAAGGGTACACTAACAGGTACTACCAACATATGAATCTGTGCATAGAATAGATAAGTGAGAAGTATGGGGTGGAATATGTCATTTCCACGGAAACCTGACATCGTTGTAGGATCACAATCCATCAAGACACTCAAATCCCAAATCCTCAAATCAGCCCCCAAACTGGGCTCTCACATCATAAGTCTCACATCACTTCAATATACAATATCGAGTAGCTCTCCTATATCTCGAATGTACAAATCAACAATCTCTTTCATATCCAATATCCAATCTCAATGAATCACCAACATCCCAAGTCGAATCTCAAGTAAGTTTCTAACATCCTAAAGGTATATATATATTTGCAGAAATAAATATGATGGGGGAAATACACATATATTAGCGTCACACTCCACTAATATTGGTGTAAAGTTATATATAACAATGGCTAAATCCCCTGTTATATATACAAAAGGTGTTTAAGAGAAATATCATGAAAACAATGTGCCAAGTATCGACACAGAAATCCTGATAGGTACGTATCATATGCTGTCCCGAAAGCACGAGTGCCTAGCTCTGACCCTCGCCTTTCGACGTATGCATACGTGCATGACTCTGGTCGGTATCCCCAAGATAACCACCGAGTAAAAGGTAATATCACCGGACGGTATGGTTCCCCTGACAGGCTCACCGTCTAACAAATCTATCGATCCGTTCTCGCCCCGGGGTACCTCCGGGCCCCACCATGTACCCTCATGCGGCCTCTACGTCTCCTCGCAAGGGGTATAATAATCAGCACCGATAAAACTCATGGTGGATGCGCAAATATCATATCAAGAAAACCGGGTTTTTCAATGTATGCATAATTTCATGAACTCTCGCGGTTCCCAAATCCAGAAAACATCATGTAAAATCCAAATAATAATGCGCAATCCAGGAATAAACATATACGATATATCTGAAATGCGAGCATATAACAGAGAATATGTAGCTGAAACCAGATGTATGCGAAATCAATAAGGTACAGCTATGTAACATCAGTAAAGGTAAATATGTGACTGCAACTGAATATGTGTGTAACATACAGGTGTAGCAATGTATAGGTATCTACCTATAAGAACTGATGTTGTATACCCCCCTGGGTATAACTAAATATGTAGGATATCCCCCCGGTATGAGTAAAATGTGTGCAAGGTATACCGATAAGCTAGATGTCATGTGTGACAAGCAATAAAATCTATAAGGGGTTGTGTGTGACATGGCAATTATTAACGGTGTGTGTGTAGCATACAATCCGTGCTTGTACAATATGAACCGTCAATAATGTGTGCAGTGCCCTACGGCTACTAGTCACAGTACAACTACATCTAAGTAAATAGGTAAAGGCGCAATTCTAACAATGACGTAGAATATGCGACAAGTATTGAATCCTAGCCCAGACGCATAACACCATGCGGGTGATTCCCCTGTAGATGTTAAATCTACTCACCTACGCTCCACGCTAGGTAAATCCTACCATCTGCTCCCCCCTGTAGCAGTGTCCGTAGTCCCTGCCTGCAAACCTGCAAATCAGACATGGAAATCACATATAAGCCAAATATTTCGCGAAACGCGATATCGAACCAAAACGAGAAACTCACGTCGCGAACTAAACGCGCGTGTGCACGATATGCTGAATCGTGTGTGTACGCGTCTAAAACCATCGCGACACGCCGCGATACGCTGGATCACAGAACCCTCTCACGTATCGCGCGTATCGCGCAAACACAACAGACACCAAACACGATATATAGTCCCAGATTTTCCTACAGGTAAAATATTACAAAACTAGACATGCCAAAGCCCTAGACAACACAGAAGAGAGCCCTACACAAAACCCCAACACCCATGCCCCCTACTTGGCCGCAAATTGCGGCCAAACCGAATAAATCTGCGGCCAAAGTTTGGAAATAGGGTTTTGTGTTTGGGTGGTGGTATCTAGACCTAGTGTACATGCCCCAGTTTTCTCAATTTTAACCTGAAGGTCCCGGGTCCAAAGCAGATCTCAGATGTCATAATTATCACTTAAAAACACCAATTTGCACAAATAAGAAACCCTATGGTATTTTTATGAAATCTGGGTAAATTCTCAGTTGAAGTGGCCCTAATAACACTTAAATAAGTAGGGTTTACCAACACAATCATCAATTATCCAAAAGTCCACACAAAACACCATAATTAGCTCTAAACTAGCTAATTAACATTAACCGACACCAATTAACACATAAGCTAGCAATAAGGGGAATTGGGTCTAAGAGTTATACCCTAAAGACCCCCAAGAAGCAGGTGAAGAAGTGAAAGGAGCTGCTGCAAGTTGCTGGAGCTCCTGCTGCTGCTGCTGCTGCCTGCTGCTGCTGATGATGATGATGATGTCTGCTGCTGCTGATGATGATGATGATGATGATGATGATGCTGTTGCTGATGGTGATGATGCTGCTGCTGCTGCTGCTACTGAAGGCTGATGCTGCTGCTGAAGATGCAGGTAAGTGTGTGTGTGTGTGTGTGTGTGAGTGAGTGAGAGAATGAGAGAACAAAGGGAGAAATGAGAGAATAATCAAAGACCCCTCCCATTCTCACTCTCTCTCTCTTCATTAAATGGGCATGGTTCACACCATGCTCACATGCCCATCTCTCTCTCTCTCCCCCACAAGGTCAACCATTCAAACCAATTTAAAATCCTTTTTAAATTCATTTTATTTAAAAACAACCATATACATTAAACAAAACATAAAACTAGATTATGGAAAATGGTTAGCTAACCATGATTGCTAATCATGTTTAACCCCAAAAACAACCCTAGTTATCATGCACAAGTGTGTGTGCGCCTAACAAAATTCTAATAAAATACTCATTAAATAGGATAAAATATTTAAAACTAAATTTGGTAAACTTTTTATTAAAAACCATACATAAAAATATAATTAGCTACAAAACAAAGTCCAAGGTGTTACATTAATGTAATGTAATATATCTAATATATAATTATACATTAGATTATCAAATTAACTTTTGATTTAATAATCCGGCTATATCACATATAACCGACTAATATTATGTGTAACAACTTATTGAATCAACACTTGATCCGATAACCCGGGTATATCGCATATAACCGACCAATGTCATAATTCGCGAGAATAGAATACGGTATCACATATCGTATTAATCTCGGTCCCTCACATATCACATATGTGCTCCTACTCCGTTTCGCTTGAGCCAGGAAACCCTTGTATAGGACTCTAAAGACTCGTCAATACGCCGGCAGCAGGTGATGATCATATCAAACACCCACAAGTTGCAAGCGGTCTGCTAAACGTAACGGCCACCCGGTATTGAGCAATCAGAAGATCAACAAGCAAGCCTGCTCGTACTCCTGCAAATCTAATCAGTAACACTACCGTACAGTCCGGTCTCTTCGTCTGATATGTCGCATATCTCGTTTAGGGGTGGTAAACATCAGACCCCAGTAACTCGATAAGTCGTGTCAATATGAGGCTCATAACGGGTCGAGAAACTACTGATAACACTTACCAGTATATCTCTGAAGCAGCCTTGGCCAAGGACTTCCTGTTATAGCTAATCGAGCACAGCGTAACATTAACTCCCTATACAGGGAGAGACGAAACCCCTCCCATCGCTCATTGCCTCCATGTGACTTGGGACTGTACCCAAAAGCCACCGTTTTGCACGTTCACTTGAACGTGGTAAAGTGGAAATCAAAGCACGGTAGGAATCACACAAGACTCTATGACGATCTCGGGTCTACAGACTAACCTGTACCAATGTCACCAGAGAACTGCCATCTGGCATTAGGTATAATACCATACGGGAGTTCTCGACGATTCCGTTCAGTGTACCCAGTCTCTACTGAGCACCCGTATACTGTCTCTGATGTCAAACACCAATGGATATGGGATCATCTATCGCCTATCTATATGGGTCTAGAAGCTATATGCTAGTCTACTCTGGTATATCGATGCCCTGTCTCGATACACCTACGACTAGGAACATTTGAAAGATATACTTAGTGACTACTCTGTCCCCACTAGTATGATTTGCATCATAGTCCCGGTAGTCAAGTACTCATCCTAAGGGCTTTATCAACATGTAACATAGAGAAAATCAGCGTACATGTTAAGATAAAGAGCAACCAAATAGCATACTATCATGTCGAGCAAGAAATTCCTCCATATATATGTCTAAGCATCCACTACAATATATATCGTATGTACAATAATGGCCTCTGGGCATACATATAACTAACAAGTGGGAGATTGTTGGATATAGTGCCCTCAAAATCAATTATTGGATCGCAGGCACGTGATTGCAATGATTGAGTGAGAACCTATACCGGTAGGACAGTCTTACTCGAGATGATATTATGCTATCTGGTTTGTCTTTATTATCGTGTACATACTTTAGGTGACATTACAGGTCACTATTACACGTTGATAGAGCCATTAGGATTCTTGCTTGACTACCAGCAGTATGATGGCGATCATATACGTGAAAGTTGGGTAGTCTATAAGCACATCCTTAAAGTGTCCCTAGTCATGGAGTTTCGAGACTGGGCATCGATACTCCGAGAGTAGACTGGTGTATACGGATCGAGACTCCGACGAGGGGCGATGGCCGGTCTCACAAGCCATTGGTGTCAGTTGGTTCACCTAAGACGTATACAAGTGCTCATTGGGTTATGAGTACACCGGACGAACTCGCCGGGAACATGCTAGTTGGTATTATAGCTGTCGTCAGATAGCAGTTCCCTGGTGACATATGAATAAGTTAGTCTATCGACCTGAGATCGTCATTGGTCTCATGTGAGTTCCCACTGTGCTTTGATTACTACCCTACCACGGCTCAAAAGTCGTGCAAACAGGTTTTAGTTGGGTACAGTCCCGAGCCACATGGAGGCAGTGAGCGGATCGGCAGGGGATTTGTCTCTCCCAGTATTGGGGGTGAGATCGTGATGTGTCTGGAGAGCCATTATACAAAGTCCCTGTCCAGGACAAGAGAGATTTACTGGTAGGTATTCCAGTAGTTTCTCAGGGTGTTACACTCCGACACGACTTATACCGCTATTGGGGGTCTGACGTTTACCAGCCCCCTAGGCCCGATATGCGATACTCATAGACGAACGGATCGGACTGTACGGATATTGTCACTGACATGCTCAGTAGGGTTTCAGGATGAGTTCGCTCATCGGCCTCCCTTTTGCTCAATACCTTGGCAGCCATTATGTACAGCTAGTGCTACTGACGTGCTTGTGGTTAAACCCACTGTCGGCGTATTAACGAGTCTTTAGATACCCCCATAGAAAGTTTCCCAAGTTCGAGCGAAACGTTGTAGAGGCCGTATGGTTTTATGGCAGGGTTCGATCATATACGTGCACTTGTGCATGGATCATCATCGGACGGATCATACTAGTGGGCTTTGGTTTAAGTCGGATCCTAATATTAGATTGGTTGGATTATTTTTGTCTCGTTGTATTCGTATTTAGTCGGAATGCGGATGCAGATATGTATATACAGATAAGGGGTATTCTTATGATCCGTCACGAGTTTACTTTAGAAGATGCCATTCTATTTATTGTTTTAAACATTTGGATTAATATTTATTATGTGGAAATTGTGAGTGCAAGTTTTGTTCAGGAGCATTAAATATGGCATGTGCAATGTTTGGTGACTTATAGTGTTATTTTTTGTGCCATATTTAATCTCTTGATTGATTATTGTGTGGATTTGATATGTGGAGAGAGAGGGGGGCAGCCATTAAGTGTGGGGGTTTACTCTTGGGATTATTATGAGAGCTCTCATATTTTATCTCACATAATAAGCAAGATCTTTTCTTCACTAGCTTTTCTTCTTGAGCTCGTAACTTCCATCAATGACTTCTTCTTCAATCTCCACTCTATCCCTCTCATGTGTTGAGAATTCTAGAGTGTCATGAGACAAAGTAATCACATACTATCTCTACTTCATCATGGACATGTTGGCTAGCAAACTTCATGTCCGAGTTGCTTCGGTTTGAAGTGGGAGCCCGTATAAAGAATCCTTAACGTGGAGCCACTTCGACAAGCGAGATCAGAGAGCGTACTTCATTGGAGCAGCCGCGAGGAGCTTGGGAAGAGATTGAAGACCGAAGGACATAGATCAATTGGTATAATCTCTCCAAACTCTTTTACAGTTTTCTAGTTTACGGTTAATGGAACGATCCGGATTTTAGAGTTACGTTTGCGCCATTTTGAAAAAAAATTATTCCGCATTTGGTTTCGGATTGACGGCCGGGACGCTACAGTAGACTTACACATATGAGGGAATTTCCTCCTATGGCGTCAAGATAATACACCCTTCCTCATTTTTCCGATGATCGGCACCCTCCATGTTCATCGTTATCATCTAAGATGTGGGTACACCAAATTATATATAGAGGTTTATGGAGGAAAGAGACCATAGGAGGGAATTTCCTCCTATGGCGTCGAAAAAATACACCCTCCCTCATTTTTTCCGACGATCAGCACCATCATCTTCATCGTTATCATCTATGATGTCGGTACATCAAATTTCATATGATTCTACAACATTTTCACCTTTGATTTAGTGGGTTCAAAATAACGGTTTACCGACAATAGAACTTTTTACATTGCTGAATCAACGGTGAAAATGTTGTAGAATCATATGAAATTTGGTGTACCAACATCTTAGATGATAATGATGAAGATGGTGGGTGCCGATCGGCGGAAAAAATGAGATAGGGTGCATTTTTATGACGCCATAGGAGGAAATTCCCTCATATGACATCTTTCCTATATATATATATATATATATATATATATATATATTGAGAATAATGGAGAAAAGAGGCCACAGGAGGGGATTTCCTCCTATGGCGTTGAAAAAATACATCCTCCACCAATCTTTTCGACGATCGGCTCCCATCATCTTCATCGTTATCATCTAAGATGTGGGTACACCAAATTTCATGTGATTCTACAACCTTTTCACCGTTGATTTAGCAATGTAAAAAGTTCTATTGTCGGTAAACCGTTAATTTTGAACCCAATAAATCAACGGTGAAAAAGTTGTGGAATCACATGAAATTTGGTGTACGCACATCTCAGATGATAACGATGATGATGATGGGTACATCGGAAAAAATAGTGGAGGTTGTATTTTTTCCACGCCATAGGAGGAAATCCCTCCTATACCTCTTTCCTCCATTAATCTCATATATATTAATCTGCTGCAAAAGATCAGTGTTACAAATATTGTGCTCCATCAGTTTTGGCCAAAAAAGTCTTAGATGATAATGATGAGGATTATTGTGCAATAAATGTGATCGCATTTAAGTAGAGGAACTATATAATAATAAACTTCAATTATATTTGGCAACAATAATTATACTTCAATTACAGAAGGAACAATGAAAGCAGTAGCTTATGATGCAGTCACATTTTAGTTCAGGGCATAACCACGACTCAATTAAGTAAATCATTACCAATGAGCTATACTTTAGTTGGTATGGCATTTCTCTCTCTAGGGGTCTCTAGGGGGGAGGTTGATCACCACCAAGGGAAAACGGCGACAATTTAACGCTTTCGGGGCAAATTCATGGGTTCACTGGAGGTGCGTGGGTGTGATGCTAATCATGTCTGAAAGGGAAAAGGTGAGTACTATTTTCCAGCAAAAGTGAAGGAAAGGAATATATTCCTCCACACCCCCAAAGCAAACAAAACCAAGCAACAAGTCATGTGCAAAGGAAAAGAAAGTTAAAAAGTAGACACAGAGAGACCACCAATAAGCTTCAATTCTATCCACCCATCTTCTCTTTTCACTTGGCTATAGGGCTGTAGTGGCTTTTTTAACAAATGAAATGAAATGCCCAACTCCAGCTCTAAAGGCTCTTGCCACCTTGTGAGCCAACACATGGAAGCTCTCCACTCTCTCCCCACTCCACCTAACTTCCCTCACATTATTATTACTATTGCATTTAAAGTCTTACATGCATCAAACCTGTATATAGCTGTTTTTCTGGTTGTAGTGTTGACTTTGTTTTTATAAACATGTTATATTTCACTTTGGTCTTGGACATAATTTTTTTCAGCAAACATATCATCTTGACTTCTCCTTAAGACATTTGCCGGATAATTTGAGGCTGCAGGTTGGCAGTGGTCATTAAGATTATGACGAGTCACTCTCTTGTCATGAGCTCCCTTACACTAATTAATTAAGAAAGGGATGGCCAATTTTAGTGATTATAAAACTTTGTTAAATCTATGATAAAGCTTTATTTCATTTGACATAAATTATATGCACTGATCTATTCATAGCAGAGGTGCACTTGTGTGTCTTGAACTTTCATAGCGCAATACATGTGGGAAGAGTTGGTTCTCACAAACAACTTACCGACGGCCAACACAAAAAAAAAAAAAATGGAAACGGAGGGCCTATGTTCTCATGGAGCATGTCCTCCATTTCCATCTTCTTTGTCTGCCGGCTACATTTAAGTTACATGCAGCCAGTCACACTTACATTTTAACCTAATAACATTTGTTTTCTCAGCGGTATTGCTTGCTTTATAGCCAATCCATTTCCGTCTTCTTTGTCTGTCGGCTGCATTTAAGTTACATGTAGCCAGTCACACTTACATTTTAACCTAATAACATTTGTTTTCTCAGCGGTAATGCTTGCTTTATAGCCAATCCGATATATATATATATATATATATATATATATATATATATATATATATAGAGAGAGAGAGAGAGAGAGAGAGAGAGATGGAAAGAGGCTAGGTAGGGATTTCCTCCTATGCCATCGAAAAAATACAACCTCCACCATTTTTTCCGACGATCGGCATCCATCATCATCATCGTTGTCATCTAAGATGTGCATACACCAAATTTCATATGATACCACCACGTTTTCACTGTTGAATTAGGAATGTAAAAAGTTCTATTATCGTTAAACAATTAATTTTGCACCAACTAAATCAATTGTGAAAAAATGATATAATCATATAAAATTTGGTGTATCCACATCTTAGATGATAAAGATAGACGTGATGTATGCCAATCGTTGAAAAAAATCATGAAGAATGCATTTTTCCGACCCCATGAAAGGAAATTCCCTCCTATCGCACTTTTCCTCCATTAACACACATACATAGATATATGAGAATAATGGAGGAAAGAGCCTATAGGAAAGAATTTCCTCCTATGACGTCGAAAAAATACGTGCTCCATCGTGTTTTCCGACGATCGGAATCCATCATCTTTATGGTTATCATCTAAGATGTTGGTACGCCAAAATGTGATTCTACAACTTTTTCGCCGTTGATTTAGCAATGTAAAAAGTTCTACTATCGATAAAACGTTAATTTTGAACCCACTAATTCAACGGTGAAAAAGTTGTAGAATCACATGAAATTTTGTGTGCCCGCATCTTAGATGATAACGATGAAGATGGTGGATGCCGATCGTCGGAAAAAATGATGGAAAATGTATTTTTCGACCCCATAAATTCCCTCATATGGCATCTTTCCTCCATTATTATATATATATTACAATTTTTTCACCGTTGATTTAATGGGTTCAAAATTAACGGTTTACCGACAATAGAACTTTTTACATTGCTAAATCAACGATGAAATGGTTGTAGAATCACATGAAATTTGGTGTACCCACATCTTAGATAATAACGATGAAGATGGTGGGTGCCGATCGGCGGAAAAAATAAGGGAGGGTGTATTTTTTCGATACCATAGGCCCACTTATAGCATCTTTCCTCCATTATTCTCATATATATATATATATAGAGAGAGACACACTAGGCATCTTTCCTCATATATATATATGAGAATAATGGAGGAAAGAGGCCATAGGAGGGAATTCCCTCCTATGGCGTCGAAAAAATACCCCCTCCATCAATTTTTCCGACGATTGGCCCCCATCATCTTCATTGTCATCATCTAAGATGTGCGTACACCAAATTTCATGTGATTCTACAACCTTTTCACCGTTGATTTAGCAATGTAAAAAGTTCTATTGTCGGTAAACCGTTAATTTTGAACCCACTAAATCAACGGTGAAAAAATTATGGAATCACATGAAATTTGGTGTACGCACATCTTAGATGATAACGATGATGATGATGGGTGCCGATCGTCGGAAAAAATGATGAATGTTGTATTTTTTCCACTAGGAGGAAATCCCCTCCTATGGACTCTTTCCTCTATTAATCTCTCTCTCTCTCTCTCTCTATATATATATATATATATATATATATATATATATATTTATTGGGAGGGGGGCTTTGATGAAGATATGAATTTACTGAGGAACCAGCAGTCAATTGTACAATGAGGGGAAAAGCATGAGGTGTCCTCTTATATATTTAAAGTACCAAAATTGAATCTAAACAAAATTGGGAGGAGAGGAACCCATTTCAGAATTCTCCATTTTTAAGCTACCCATTTGAGAATAATGTATACTCTTTAGAATTTGAGGTTTGATACAAGTTTGAATAGAATTGGAAGACACCATCAAATTATTTTCTCTTCTGCCATGGGATTGGGTAGGGGTTTAGTTAAGAGAGTCTTCTCTAAGAGCAAATCCTCAATTGGGAATGTATGTATAGTATCTCTAATCCTCATTTCAAATTCTTTTCTTTATAGAATTTTTAATTTCTCATATTTGATATTCTTATTGTTCTTCAACTTAAATATGTAATGTTTTTAAGCATTTGTATTAGAGGCAAATAGAGTAATTCTTGGAGGATCTTTACTCCGATTTGCTTCCATTGATTATGTAATTTTTATTTAATTTTGCTTAGTTTGGACTTGGAATTTGATTGTTCTTTCCTTAGATTGTTAATAAAAGTGCTTGCATAAGCTCTCCTTAATATTTTGGTTGTCGTATGAATTGAATACATTCATGTATAAATAGTAACCTTTAATCACAATTTTAGGTCATTCTTCAGAGAATTTAATTCTCTTCAATTAAGTATATTTCTTCAATTTAAATATGTTTTGGTTTCGATTATTTGCATATAACCTTTAATCACAAATTTGATGTATTATATGCATGTTTTTCAAATTTTTATTTTGGGTAAGTTCATAGCTAGTTGAATTGTCAGCATGACTGTCATATTTTAGCATTCAAATGTTATTTTTTTCATTTGTCGGCAATTCAAAAGAAAATTTTCATTTGTCAACTCCTTCAGATTCATCATGAGAGAAGCTTTGGCCTAGACAAGAGTAGATGGGCTTCAGTGAGACTCTATTTGTGTGGAGATGAATTGAATTCGGTTCTCGTCGAAAATGACTCGGCTTCTATTAAGAGTTCGGAGGCGAATGTGATCCAACCATTAGCAAAAGATTCAGGAGATGAAGAAAGTTGCAATGTAGCTAAAGAAACAGAATATGAAGAATTTGTTTCGAATGGCGAAGATAACCCATTAAGTAAATTTAGTCATGAGGAACCAGCAATCCTTATTCAATCGGCATTCAGAGGCTATATGGTTTATCTCCAAACTCCCTACTTAAGGCTAAATGTATAGTAAACTACCATGAAATTTCATGATTTTTTTTAAAACATTGGACTCGCAACATTCAAATATCATGAACTCTTTTTCTTTTTTTCTCCCCCATTTTATTACATGAGCTTTGCTTTGATTCCGAACTGCATTAATATTGGTTTCGGCTTTGGTGCAAAATTTTATCAGGGTTTAAATTCAGTTATTCGGATAAGAATTTTGTAACACCAACAACAAGCCCTCATCCCAAATTTTTGCGGATGGCTATATGAATCCTGCTCTATTATGAACCGTCTCCTCGGTCAAATTAACAACTAACATATCGTTTTTAACTGCATCTATTCTGATAAGAATTTTGTGGTAAAAGCGAAAACAAATTTTAAAGTGGTCATGAATTAAAACAAAGTTCACGCTATTAAAATGGGAAGAAAAAACAAAGGTTCTACTATTTTGTGTAATTATGAAGCTCAAGATGTTTATTTATAAAAGGCTGAAATTTCATGGTATTTTAGTATAATTTATCCCTCTACGTGATTAAGATGAAGTACTCATGTAATATATTAGTACCATCTCATTGCCTTTCTAGCCATTTTGTATCAGGCGAGGCGACGGTATGTAGATTTTAGAAAGTGCGAAAAAATTGATGGCAAAGAGGTAGAAGATCAAAGTGGAGTTAATGAGGCCGCATCCATTGAAGTTTTAGCAGATGAATCTATTGATAATTTCAGTCTTCGCGATGAAAACGGTGCGATTGAGCATAGGGTGATGCACAAGTCCAGAAGTCAAGTCTATAGGCTGAAGGTAGTGTTTCTATTTTCCATTTCTAGTTATTTTAAGAGATGATTTCAGTATTTCACAGTTTTCACAATCTTTTTCTCGCTTAAATTGCGGAGAGATGCATTTTTCTCATATCTGCTTTCTTTTTTCATACAATTTTGTAATAGTTGATCAAATTTCTATACATAACTAACTGATACATAGATATCTATATATTATATTTTTCCAAAACTCAGGTGAGAATGCTTTTTTGCATCTATAATATTCTCACATTTTCAAGAATAAATTGGTCTAATTTAAGAAATAAAGCTTGCAGGGTTGTTAAAAACAGTTTGTTTTCAGCCGAAAGATCCTGCTGTTAATTAAAAAAGCTCATGATACTTCATAGAATGGCATGGTCCTCCTTATTGTTCCATATTAACGTTTTCATTTCCATCCAAAGGTGTCAAATTCGAACGATACTCAATTTAGAAACTATATAAAATTTACATTATTGTATTTTTATTAATTCCTAGTTGCGTTATTCGTCTTTGGCCTAATTGTCCCTTCGACATGGATAATAAAAACTCTACATCAACCTTTCATCATCACTTTCATGTATATCCTCAGACTAATGAAGTTTTAGATGTGTAAATAAAAAAAAGTTAAATTATCGTAAAGGACTTTAGAATATTTTCTCACGCTCGATTCATGGTAAATTACATAGAACACCATTGAACTATTTCCCCCTTCACATGGAACAACATTAAACTTAAAAATTACATGAAGCGCCATCGAATGCTTAAAAATATATCAAAAACTACATAAAGTACCATACAAAAATCACATTAAACACGGTGCCAGTGGTGTATTTGAATTTCTTGAAGTCGATGGTGTTCTATACAAAAATGCTGTTTTGTGTAATTTACCATCCATATCATGCGCACATGGTTATATAAAAACTAGCCTTGTCATCTTTGTTCTAAATGCAGGAAGAGTGGGATGATAGCACTCTAAGCAGCGACACCGTTCGACTCAGATTCCAAAACAAGCTCGAAGCAACATCAAGACGAGAGCGAGCTCTAGCCTATGCATTCTCACAACAGGTAACAACCATTATTGGATGCCAAAACCTGAAAAAATAAAAAGTAAATTCCTAAAACTTTTTGTTCCATAATGTTAATCTCTAGCTAAGAAAATGCACGACGAAGAAGAAAGCCGCGTGGTCTGAACCAACCACCGAGCCCAACACAGGCTGGACCTGGCTAGAGAGATGGATGGCCACTCGTGTTCCCGAGAAAGAGACAATAATTTATAATGATCAAAGATCAACGCCGATGATTGCAAAGGAGAGGCTTGATTTATCGGTCGAAGAAAGCTGTGGCTCTAATGATGTACCGGTTACATTTGAAGGGAGTAAACTGGATTATGCCCCTGATGATAGAATTAAATACGGTAAGGTTAAGAGCATGTTTAAGGCTCCCAGAATTGTGTCGCGGAGAAAGACAATGTCAGGGTACCATCGGCCGCTCGAATCGACCAAAGTGAGCATTCTTTATTTGCCTCTTCATTTATCCCTCTTAATCTCTGTATTTTCTGGGTTAATCCTTCAGTTTGTGATCTTTGTCATCTCTTTGGTTTATATATAGGTAAACAAGAAAGTCCCTTCTAGAGATCAAGAGGAGAAAAGGTACAAGCAAGTTCAACCAAAGTGCACAGGGGAAACCAAAAGCAATGATGCTGCTTAATAATTAAGATTCAAGGGCTAATTATGAAAATATAAATGTAATTAATTGCTCATGATGTGTGGAATTTGCTGTCTGCAACTCAAGTGATCTAACTATCATAGAAAGTGAGCTTATTTGAAGCTGTTACCATTCTACTAGATCTTGAATTATTGTTATGCAATCAATATTGAAGCTAGCGCTTTAGAACCAAGACAAGATGTCGATGCTATTGTTGCAATCCTGCTATTCGAGTCATCAAGGATTTTTCATTTTTATTTTCCGAATAAACAGATGACTTCTCAATTGATCTGATTGCAATACCTTGAACTCGGCTCATGTAAGAGTAATTCTTTTTGCGTTCAATGCAGCCAGGGTTGAAAGCTAAGGTGACCGAAGATCCATTAGATTCATTCTTTCTATCCATTACGACATACTAGAAAATTTTCCACCAAAAAAATAGAGAATATAACGACATAAAATAGATGCCTCTAAGCATCCAAAACAATGGATCCCGAGACCCTGAGGGCATGGGTATTGAGTGTTGGTTTGCATGTGGCCAGGATTGAATAAAAGCACCAATACTATTATTTTGAAGTAGCAAAGATTCATACATAACAATGCCTAGTACAAAAATTAAACCACAGAATACACGATGGAAATGAAAAATGGATAACAGGTATAATTATACTTCACAGATATTAAATTTGAAACTGGCTCAATCGCAACAGAGACGCAATAAATCACCTTACATCTCCGAATAAGTTTTTTTCATGAAAGCATTATAAAAATAAATGGAATACCGCAACAATAGAAAAAGTCACCGCAATAATTATTGGGTTTACACTCCCTCAATTCAAAATTACTTACCCTTGTAGAAAGGCTTTTTGCCCGAAATTACTTATCCTTGTTGATTATGAATAGTATAGACTCTCACCATATTTATTATTTGTATTTGTAAAATATCTAAAGTAAATGAAAAGTAACATTAAGGGTACATTTAATATGAACATTTAAAATGAAGGGAATTTAGGAAAATTTACTAAGATGGCAATATTATAATTTCTCTTTCTAATAGGCTTTAGATCATACCTTGATTGCCGTGCAAAAGTTTAAAATGACAAGTAATGCAAAAGTTTAAAATGACAAGTAATAATTGTGAACGGAGAGAGCACTATTTAACAGAAAAGTTATTTTAGTGAATAAATTTAACTTGTAAACCTATCTTATACATTGATACATCTGCCTACCCCCTAACAAGAAAAGCAATCATATAAAATACAAATACGGATATAAATGAAATCACAAAGAATGGTTATAAAAAGCACTCCGATGTCTTCATGATTATAAATTTGTTTTGCAGCTATTTGCTCCTCTTCGGCTGAAAATTTTGGTTTGGTAGGCTTATCTAAAGACTCGAAAATCTGATGTAATTGCACTCTTGCTAAGATGGGCAAGAAAAGACCAGGGATGCATTGGTGCCACCAAAGCCAAAAGAATTTGAGAGCGCAGCTCTTATCGGCATCTGCTTTGAAGCACTCACAGGCATGAAATCGCCATCGAAAACAGGATCAGGTTTATCAAGATTGAGCGTCGGTGGTGCAATTCCCTGAAACCAAACACAAAAGATGGTTGAATAAGTACATAGGTCTCGGTATATTTAACCTGTCACATATGCCTTGTATGAAAACATCCTCATGCAAGTATACATTTTACAATGATCGGTGAGGATAAACCATATATATGGCATTACAAAAAAAAAAAATTGATTGCACAAAACCCCACTTGTTTACCATGTATAACAATTATGCGGCTTATGCCCCCGCAAGTGAGATGTTAGGAAGAACACCCCCTTTGTTCATCGATCAAAACCCAAGAAGACATTCAAAGTCTACTCAAAACAACTCAAATGATTGTCTAATTTAACTCTAGAGCTTCTTAGTGTTCTTTAGAGTAGAATTTGAGGGCTTTTAGTCCGTGAACTAGGAGTGAGCAAACCGAGCAACTGACCGAACCAACCAAAAAAAAAATTATTGGTATGGTTTTTTGGCTTGGTTCAGTTTGCTACAATTTTTGAATCAATTTGGTTCGGTTGTGGTTTGGGTTTTTTAATTAAAACCGACCCAAACCAATAGAATAAATATAACAAATATTATGTGGTTGTGTGAACCCACAACCCTAATCCATTCTCTCTATCTCTCAGCCTGCACCGCCTTTCTCGATCTCTCTCTATTTCAACGAGCTAACACCAGTCTCCCGATCTCTCTCAAAGTCTCAATTTCTTTTCTCGAGTCTGAATCTCTCTCGACCTCTCTCAATCCCTAACCCTAACCTCTTATCTTCTTTCCCTCTCAATTTCTCTCAATCCCTAGCCTCGGCCTTCCATCCCTCTACCGTTCTAAAATTCTCCTCTTAGATTAACCCTAATTTTTAGCTTGGGATTTTCCTAGCAAGAGCAAGTAGAATGGCATAATGCTTATCAATTTTACTCTCAACAATTCAAACTACTCTCAACAATTCAAACCAATTTGGCAAAACCTTGACCCAAACAAAAAGAGAAAAATAAACCCCCCAATCACCAAAATATATCGATAAGTACATTTTAACAAATGTTCAAAACATTAACCAGCTCAACAAAATAGTTCCTCATAATCTTCTGCACATAGAGAAAAACCATAGGTTGACTATATCTTCCATTCACTCCACGTTCGAAATAGTGTCCAGATTTTCTCTTTTGTTATAGAATTTCACAACGGCCTATTTATCAATATCATAAGAATACCGATCCAAAACATATTCATACAAGATCGTGGTTTTCATCCCTTTTTTTCTTGCCGGCCACTTTCCCTTTCTTTTCTTATTGTTTTCCTTCTCTCTTGTTTTATTGTTTTCCTTCTCTCTTGATTTTTTATTCTCCTTATCTCAGACAAAATAATTGACCATCCTTTTAATACTTTGTTCTAAATTCAACCGAACTCTCAACTTCAATTCGCGGGCAAATGATCCAAATCCAATTGCGCCCGCAAATCCAAGATC
Organism: Agapanthus africanus; assembly: GCA_030015575.1. NCBI lineage: Eukaryota > Viridiplantae > Streptophyta > Magnoliopsida > Asparagales > Amaryllidaceae > Agapanthus > Agapanthus africanus. The sequence continues at coordinate 303,155,913 of JASDDO010000016.1, read as the reverse complement.
AAATATTGCAGCTGAATTGAAAATTCTTTCAATCATTTTCTAATACTATTTTTTGTTGCCTATGTAGTTTTTATTGGAGGTTAAGAGCTCATATTAGAAATTTAAGGTTGTCAATTTTGTTGGATTTGAAGTTTGACCAATAATGTTAGCATTTATGCCAGTTTTGTGTCTACTGTTTTGAATTTTTATCCAAATTTAATAAACTATGTTAATTGTTCGGTTGTATTTTCATGCAAAGCTTAATATTATTTTAAATTTATTTGTTAATAATAATATTGTTTAAATGTATAATGAATATTATATTGCACAATTTCTTAGATGTATGAAAATTTTTCAAGATGCTACACCCAATACAGTCGAATTTGAAAGGTTCTAGTGGGGGTGTTATAATCAACCAATCCGTTGAGGCTTCCTCTTCTATCCCGAAAAAAAAGACCAGCGGTATGGGATCATTTTCCAAATATAAAAAGGGTAAATTGTTTTTTTAACCCGACCCATTTCAAACTTGTCAAACCCCCAAGTATTTTCCAAAATTGTGGGAAGGTGCTACTATTCAAATACTTTGTCAAAAAACCCTTCTTCCTCATAACAAAGCCCGACTCTCTCTCCCTCTTCCCTCCACCAACTCATCGTTCCTCCTCCCTCTACCACTCCAAGGAAATGCCTCCTCCCTCTAATCGTCCTCCCTTCACCACTCCCTCATCCTCTCTCATCGCTTCACTACTCTAAGAATCAGCGTGCTATATATAATCATTTGTCTATAATATTTAAACACTTTCCTGCAATATCTAAACAGTTGCAAGTAATATCTAAGTGGTATCCTATAATATCTAAGAAGTTGCTTACAATATCTAAGCAGTTTCCTATAATATTTAAACGTTTGCCTGTAATATCCAGTTGCATGTAATATCTAAGTGTTTGCTTGTAATGTCTGTTGTTGTTTTTTTTGCCAAAGTTGTAGTATTCAATTGCATGTAATATCTAGGGTCGTTTTTATAATATCTAAGCAGTTAATTTGATCTAATGTGTGGTTAAAAGTACAATTATAGCATCAATTATCACATAGATTGTTTTAACTACACTTGGGGGTTTAACAAAGAATTATCAAGGTTTAGCAAATAGACCACTGCCCGAGAGCTTTTTCAGAAGACTAAAAAGCCCAATGACTTTTTGACAGCAGGAAAAATGGCCAAGGTTTTTTCTGACACATTACTCTAAAAAAAATCTTGAAAAAGTAAAATGCAATTATTATGCAGAAGTATATACTTCGAATAAAAAAGATAAATGGAATACTAGAATACTTGCGCATATGAATAAATACCGGCATAACCGCCGTTTGAAGAAGACTTAGACAAGTTTACTTGTCTTTTAAACTTGGAAAGATGGAAGAATATGATCAGTTGGCACATGGCATGGGTGTTTGATCAAAATGCAGTTAGATAAGAGATTTCTACAAGATATATTTAGAAGAGAAAGCCAAATTGATATTAATGTTGCGGCTTGTGAGATATTATTCAAAGTGTCTCACGACCAATAGGTCGTCAATTAAAGATATTAATAATATATCTAAACCATGGTTTGAAATCTCGGTCGATATCGATCCGAGATGGACAATTCCGATCCAAAAAATGATCATCCAAGTTTCGATACTGATAATTTACAATACCGAGTAATAATGGGCATGGTTCTAAATATTGATCATCATGACGATATATCGATATCGGTGCGCCAATGATACGATGCATAAAATTTTGATTAAATCTCGTTTTGGACCATAATCAGCCGAGATGATGTAATATCGGACGATATCTCGAGTTTCTCATAGTCATATAGCTAAATATTATATCAAAATAGTATAAAAATGATTTGGTTTATTGGTTTAAAATTTAAACCGGACCTATTAACATTACCAATTAAATTATCTTCTCCCGCCAAATTCTGAAGCTCTAAATTCTAAGCTCCATAGCATCCTCCTCTCGATGCTACCGTCTCCTCATCCTCTTCTCGATGTTGCGTCTTCCCCTCCTCGATGTCATTGTCCCTCTCGACGCCGCCGTCTCATGCTCTTCTCAATGCATCATCCTTTCAATCGCTGGCCTTAGGCCCCCTTCTTCTATTTCAGGTATCCCTGAGTTAAGATTTTATTATTTATAATTGCCAATTGTTAAATAGTTTTATATTTTCAAAATTAGACAATACTTATATGTTGTATATAAAAATATAATATATTACATTATTATATAATTTTGCAAGTTAATATGCCCAATATTGTCGTATGCATAGTTGTTAAAATCTTACGATTCACGATTCGAATCCAACGATTCAATACGATTCGGACAAGCTCTGGTACATATCGCAAAGTTGTATCGGATAACGATCGAATCTTACGATTTACGATTCGTATCATACGATTTGATATAATTTTTACGATTCACGATTCGAATCAATTCAGTAAATAGACCGTATTTGAAATTTTTGAGTCCTGTCTGAATATTTCGAGTCCTATAACAATTTAAGATTTAGTTTCATTTTAATCCCAAATTGGAAAAATCATCAATTTTTCAATCCTTTCTCGATTTCTCCCTCTTTCTTGCGACCAATCTTTCAAGCTTACTCGCCTTTGAGTTTTTAACCCGGTGTCTCGACCTTGACTTCCTTGCTACCTCATTACCTTATCGCCTGACAATTGACTAATTATCTTAATTATTATGATTAATCACATATTCACATACTTTTTACGGATTCATGTATTCTTTATTGGATTTTGCATATATGTGTGTTAAATTATGTCAGTTGTGTGACTGGTAATTGACTAAATACTATATTTTATATAATGTACTGTCTTATATTGCTAATCTAGTTATATAATTATTATGTATATGACAATATGTATAATTGCTTCGATTTTGCACAGACGAATATCATATCTTACGATTTACGATTCGATATACGATACGATTCATAAGAAAAACAATATACAACTTTGGTGGTATGATATGTTGATATTTACGTCCGATATCGCTATCCGATATGATATCGATATCCAAAATGACCACCGAACTCGTATCGCCGCGATATCATCCAGTTTCCGCTATCCGATATTGAAAACACATCCGATACGAACCCGACATATTCGATATTTAGAACCGTGATAGTGGGTTTACATTTTGATTAGTAGAGTTCTAATATTAAGTGTAGTGATGGGTTAGTAGTTAAATGAAAGGTTACCGAATTACAATTTATTTGACATCATTAATTACGAAAAATTATATCAAAAATATTATAATTATTTTTGCCAGGAATTATAGCCAAAGTTGTCAAATCGTGATATGAATCGTATATTGTTTTTCTTATAAATCGTATCATATATCGTATCAAATCGTAAATCGTAAGATACAATATTCGTTTGTGCAAAAGCTTAACAAATAGTCATATAACTATATATTTAATAGTTATATGACTAGATTAGCAATATATGACAATACATCACAAAGATATAGTGTCCAGTCATATGACAGTCGCTTAATTGACATAATAAACAGCTTATATATGTGCAAAATACAACAAAGAATAAATAATTTAACAAAAGTACTATGAATATGTGATCAATCATAATAAATAAGATAAACAAAAGCCATGTGAATATGTGCAAAATACAACAGAGAGAAAGTTGAGGGATAGGCTGAGCGAGAAAAGAAGTCAAAGGCTAAGCGTTAAGGTGTTAAAGGAGAGGATGAGAGGGCGAGGCAATGAGGAAGTCGATGGCTCGATGACAAGGAAGTCGAGGGCGTCGAGTCCAAGACTCGAAGACGAGTAAGTTTGAAGGATTCGCTCGCGAAGAGGAGAAGGAGACCGAGAGAGAACTAAAGAGGTTTGTAAATTAAGGATTTTACCAACGAACTAGATCTTAAATTGTTATAGAACTCAAAATATTCAGTACCAACCTGAAAATTTCAGAAACGGACAATTTATTGAATTGATTCAAATCGTGAATCGTAAAAATCGAATCGAATCGTGAATCGTACAATTCGATTACTACTCGATACAACCTTGCGATACGTATCAGAATTTGTCTGAATCATATCAAATCATACAATTCGAATCGTGAATCATACGATTTTAACAATAATAATTATAACCATATTATATATCATTAACTTATAAAGAATTTTTCAAATTGTTTATAGTTGCTTCTACTATTTTCTTCGAAGAATTTCCTAATTTAAATTTTTGTTTTGTTAAATGATATAAAAACACGAACGATACGAGAAGGACGATATGGGCAAAATGGTCGATTCCGGTCCAAAAAAGCAACCACCTGATTCCGATTCTGAAATTTTTAACCTTGGCACATACATTGAATTGACAATGATTGGGTTTCAAAAAAAGGCGTTGAGTTATAAAGGTTAGGATTTTGGTAGTATGTGTTTAATGAATTGTATTCAAGGATGCACGGACACGGACATTGGGACCGGACACGATATGATGCGGGCAATACGGCAAAATCCCAATTTATAGGATACGGGGACACAAATATATAATATATTTTTCTAACATATTTAGCAAAAACCTTATAAATTTCATCATAGTGATTGTATTTAGCATTAAAATTGAGTAAATCAGGAAGAAAAGGTCAACTCAAAAAAATTCCAATAAGATCATGCCTTTTTGCTTCTTTAACTGAAAAAATATGGTTGCCGCTACTACGGAAATCATTTTTTGTGTTTCGCGGCTACACTAAAATATATTTGACACGTATACAAATCCAAAGCCGCCTCATTTCAAAGCGAGATACGAAAATTCTGTGTCGGACACGTGTCGGGCAAGTGTCAGGCATGAATATGTGTCCGACACGGATATGGCAACCAAGAAGACGTGTCAATGCAACCTTACCTGTATTAATAATGTTTTCAGCATCAATAACACAAATTCGAACGAAATGTTACTTAAAAAAATGAAGACTAATAATTGACGTGATAGCTTGTTTGGTGAGCGATTTCATATGCATTATATTGGGCACATTCTCAACATAGCCGTTAGTGATGGTATTAAGGAGACGGAAAAATAGATAGCTCGTGTTTGTGGGGTCATGAGATATGTTACACTTACTAATGAAATTTAAAACTTTTAACTATTGTGTTGAAACGGATTAATAAAATTTGAAATAAAGATTGGTTTTATAAGAAATGTGTTCGATTTCGCTTTTAGCTATATTTATATCTTAGAGCTGAACATAATTTCATATAACAAATATATATATATATATATATATATATATATATATATATATTCTCCTTTTTACTTCATAATCTATACAAATTTGGAAGATGTCAACTGGTCAGCTAAGATTATGATAAGGGTCTCTTTTGTCATAGTTTCCTGAACCAAGAATTAACACGTATTTGGAAAGGATTGATGCTAGATCAACAACCGTCGTAAAACTTTATCAAATTGTTGCCGGATTTTGCTTTATAGCCAATCTCATTAGATGGGAAAAGGCTTTAGATGATGAAGTTAAAGGATTAGTTTTATATGCCCCCATAGATCTGGTTTAACAATATGAAAGAGCTTTTAATTTGCTTTCTATGCAAGATTGTCTATGTAGGATACTTGGCAAAATATTAGAAGATTGTGCTCATTTTTACAGAAATATTTTAAATTCACTAATTATGTATCTGATTATTTGTACGCAATAAATCCTTTTGCTCAAAAAATTATTGTGTTGCAACTAATTTGATTAAGTTGCAATCAAGCAATGATATTGAGTTGAGTACAAGGGCAAGAAAAATGAAGTTTGATAAGTGTTGGAAAAAAATTAGGAGAGAATCAACTTCTCAACTTACATTGCGAGAATCCTTAATTCTCGAAAAATAATGGGTAATGTGAAGCTCTTCATTGAAGATTTACATAAATATAACGGTTAACTTTTGGTTTAAATGCACGAAACCCCCCTCACGTTTTTCCTTAAAGCAAGAAACCCCCGTATGTTTGAAAACCTGCATTTTGCCCCCCTCTCACTTAATTCCGTTGAATTATTCATTCAAAATTCTCATGACTCGACGAAAATACCCCTGGCTTTCTCTAATTGCTACTTTTGTTGTCGTTTTTTTTTTGTTTTGTAAGCGTATTTTGGTCAAGTCACAAAAATATTGAATGGAAAATTTAACAGAAGTTAAGTGCGCGAGGCAAAGTGAAGGTTTTCAAATGTCAAGGGGGTTTTCTGGTTTTGGGCCAAACATAAAAGGGGTTTCCTGCATTTAAACCTAAACTTTTTATAGGAATGCTACATCAGACCGCCAGCATGGCATAGGTGACTGGATAAGAGGGGATACCTGTTAAGGCCAAACAGAGTCTCACAAAAGACACTCTCGAACGGAAAGGAATCAATTTGAAGGTGGATCAAAATCTGTTCTATATGAATAACAAGTTGAGATTGAGATATCAAGTAGAGTTTTTCTTATAAAGCCACCTCAACTATTGTTTTTCGGTCTGACGTCCTAAACCCACCAAACCCTTATCCATGTGGATCTAGGATTCAACCTATGAATATCACTCTCCTTCTAAGAACGCCTAAAGAGTGCTCGACAGTGTCGACTTTTGACTCGACTCATAGAAACGGCTAAAGCTCTTGACTAGCTTTAAAGCACAGCATAATTGTAACTACTTTATTGTCGATCACAACATCAAAGTGATCAGTATATACAAGGTAAGTAAGCAACGTAATAAGTCGAACTTTGAAAAAAGAATGAATGTTCCATGTTCTCAAATAGTCTACTCCGGATGGCAGATCGAGTCATATCAGGGATATACTTCATAAATCAAATTGTTTGTTGTCATATAAACAAAATAAAATGAAATAAAACATGATAGGGATAGGTATTAGATGCATTAGAGCAAGCCATTACTGGTACCTACCCACATTTGGTATAAAATTCAAATGGTGAAAGATGTATCATTTGTTTTGTCAATGAGTACCAAATTGTTATGAATATAATTAGTTATTAGATATATAATTAGTTATTAGATATTAGTTATTAGTTTTAATCCCACATCGGCTATTATTGTAGAAATGGTCTAGACCCTTCATATATATTTGTATGTAAAGACTCGTAATTTCTTAAGTCAATAAATTATTTACTCTTGATTTTTCATGGTTTCAGAAATTTGAAAAGAATTGAAAGGAAACCCTAATTTCCCAAACCTAATCCTGATCCTAATTTCTCTAACCACCCCCTCTACCGCCACCCTTCCAACCTTGCACCACGCATCAACCCTACACCACAACCCGCACCACACATCAGCAACCTTGCACCACAACCTGCACCACGCATAAGAAACCCTACACCACAACCCGCACCATAACCTTGCACCACGTATCGGCACCACGACTGCACCTCTGCACCCTGCAGCATCACGTGCAACGTGCACCCCCGCAACCCTTAAAACCCCAGTCATCTCCATGATCTATTAGATCATCTTGCTTCTTGTACTTGTAGGTTAGAAAACCTTTTTTCTCTCTCGGGGTCTATTTGTGCGATGTTCATCAAGGATTCTGGTAATGATAAAGTTACTCGATCTCTATGTCGTCTGTTGATTTCAAAACGGATTTTCGCTTGACTACAATCTCCCTCTCCGGCACAAAGAACTACCTCCAATGGTCCAGTGCTGTTGAACGAGCCTTGAACAGCAAAGGCCTTCACCGCCACTTGACAGATACTCCTCTTGACTTCAAAGATCTCCACTATGATACCTGGTTCTAGAACAATAACAAGATAATTTTTTAGTTGTCTAACTCAATAGATTCTCGCTACTATACGTATATTACGTCTCTGAAAACAGCTAAGCAAGTTTGGACACACCTTCGTTTCCTATACTCGTCTGAAGATAACTTACGGAAACTCTATGATATCTTCCATACCTTTACTACGGCTACTTAGGAGAAGATATTCGGAATTTTAGTGCCATATTCAGTGGACTCTTGATCAGTGGAACGTCTATCAGCCAATCTCCACTGACCATGCTGCTACTCGCCAACAACGCAAGTCTCTTGTTGGCGCATTAATCTTGGCCCGACTACCACTCATCTTTGAGGGTGTTCGCTCTCTCATTCTTTCTCAGAATGGTTCTCCTTCATTGACGAGCATCCTGTCGAGCGTTTATCGTATGCCCACAGTCTGTTCCCCATCTACTGAGCTTATCTCGACTGCACTCTTTACTCGAGACCGTGGACGAGAGACCTACACTCAATCTGGACATAGCCAAATGGGGCATCGCGTGGTCGCCCATCTCTGCCTGCTCGTAGTCATGGTTCACGTGAACGCGGTTGTTGGGTCAAAATTTGCATCCCAGTTGATCAAGTCGAAGTCAAGGTCAACCTCATGCCAGGTGGGCCCAAACTCAGGTCAAGTGGGCCTATGCCCGAGTCGAGCCCGAACATAAAGCGGCCGGCCTCCCCCATGCCAAAATAAAAATCATGTAATAAATAATTTTGAATGTAAGCAAAATGGGCATAAAGCCAAATTTTTGTAAAATTCATGGCTTATGTGCAAAAGAAATGAGCACATGAGGCATGAGATGGGCAAAATGTCATTTTGTAAAGCCCAAAGGGCTATATATAAATGTGTAAGCCTATATAAGACAACATGATGATGAATAAAGGATACGCTTTTCATTCTCTAAAACTCTAGGGTTCTTTGTGCATCCTTCTCCTTCCTCAAGGTTCTAAACCTTCTTCCCCTTTTCCAATTAAATCAAGAGTTTCTCTTTCTTTCCCAAAACTAAATAGTTTTTCACCATAAAACCCACAAAGGGAAGCTCAGATCTTCTATTAGATCTCAAAAAGGCGAGATTTTTAAATCTCACCCCCTTTCTCCAAGATCCGGCCAACCGACAGGAAGAAGGAGACCCATCTCCAGAAATCCCATCTTGGGAAGATCTAGAGCCAAAGGGAGAAACAAAGCAGCCCCCTTTGATCATTTCTAAACATATTTAGGAGTCTAACTCCATTCAAGATCTATTGGAGTTTAACTCCCTAAATTAATCTCTATCAGGAGTCCAACTCCATAAGTTAAATCGGGAGCACAACTCTCAGTGCAGGGACCAAGTCCCTTTTGCTGCTGACGCCTAACGCCCGTGTGCCAGGCACGTGGAGCGCGGGCGCTCTGGCGCACAGCGCCCGCGTGCCACGCATGTAGGGCGCTGGCGCTCTGGCGCAAAGCACCCGCGTGCCAGGCACGTGGGGCGCTGGCGCACAGCGCCCTCGTGCCAGGCACGTGGAGCGCTGGTGCTCTGGCGCACAGCGCCCGCGTGCCTGGATCGTGGGGCGCTGGCGCCTTCCCCCACGCACCCTTTGGATGCCCTTTCCCTTTTTTATATATATATGTATACACACACATACTCCAAAACACTGTTCCCGTTAGAAAAAATTTCTAACGAGACGCTGCCCCGCACCCCGCAAGGGGGCTGTTAGCCCCTTTGACCCCCAGCCTATCCTAAGCAGAGGGAATCTGTAATGCGCCTGACAAGCGCGCGTGTATTCCATCTCAATGGAGTGACGAAAAACACCCTACAGATTCTGGCACGCCTGGTGGGACGAATCTCTCCTCTCATATTTCGAGTTAAATATCCATGCGAACTCAATCAATATACATATCGACTGCCTGTACTGAAATCATGCTTCTTTGTGCAGGTTAACAATTTTCAATTGCCATCTTTGGACGCAAGTCGGTATTTAAACGACTTTTCTTGGCCTCGGCTGGAGGAAAGGCCATCAACACCGACAAAGTAATAAGGCGACTTGGGCAAGCTCCAGCGATGCCCCTCACAACTGCTCAATCGGGTATCTTCTCTAAGCTTCCCGTCAGATGACCACCAAGTCATTAAACTGGAAACATATCACCTCTAAGTCGTTAAACTGGACACAATAGGCCCCTAAGTCTTTAAGCTGGAAACAGTTGACCACCACGTCATTAAACTGGGAACGATTGACCACCACGTCGTTAAACTGGGAACAGCCAACCACCACATCGTTAAACTGGGGGAATAGTCGACCTCTAAGTCGTTAAACTGAGAATGTAAAAATGTGTAAATAAAACAAAAATAAAATATAAAAAATATATAATAATAAAAAGCCGAAATGATGGGGCAACTCGCAATAAAAACCAGCGAGTAAAAATAAAGAGGAAAATAAAGCCGAAATGATGGGACAACCGCGAATAAATAGCCGAAATGATAGCGCAATCACGATCTTCGTGATAAGAAAAGCTGAAATGATAGAGCAGTCGCGGTAAAAAAACGGCGGCGATTGATGAGTCGCTGCTGGTACCATATTCCAGTACAGCGATGCAGACGCCAACCAAATTCCAAATTCCCAAACGTCGAATGATGAGTCGCTCCTGGTACCATATTCCAGTGCAGCGATGCAGATGCCAACCAAATTCCAAAATCCAAAACGGCGAATGATGAGTCGCTCCTGGTACCACATTCCAGTGCAGCGATGCAGACGCCAACCAAATTCCAAATCTCATATCCCAACGGCGGATGATGAGTCGCTCCTGATACCATATTCTGGTATAGTGATGCAGACGCCGACAAAGCCCGAAATTCTTCCGGCCCTACGGTCTGGATCATACATCCTGCAAAACCGTATACAATCCACGGGCATAAACGACCTCTATCTCTCCCAAGTCTTACCGGCGATACCACATTCTAAGTCCCACCAGCAGTTGAAAAAAAATGGTGTGTCCACAAGCAAAATGGGCACAGATGAAAACCCGAAAGGGCTCCGTGAGTAAAAACAGCAGGACTGCTGGCGAGTTTGTGAAAACCCGAAAGGGCGCAAACTCGTGAAAAAGATATGAAATACACTCGTAAAATCCTCTCGACTTTGTGAGGAGAAAATTCCCGTGTGAGATCCTTACGACTCACAAAAAAAACACTTAGGAGTCCCCACGACTCTTAACGAGAAAATACACCTACAAGATCCTTACGACCCGTTGGGAGAAAATGTTTTGTGAGACCCTTACGGCTCACAAAATTGAAAAGTCTTAGATGATAGAGACCTAAAACCAGTCTCCTGAGCCATCGCTTCCTAATAAGCAAATGCAAATGATGATTCACTTCTGGTACCATATTCCAGTGTAGCGATGCTGATGACAAAAACCTAAATCCCAAATCCACTCATGGCAACTGATGATTCGCTTCCGGTACCATATTCCAGTGTAGTGATGCTGATGTCAACCCAAATCAAATCAAAACCTCTGCGGCAGAATCATGCTTCGTCCCAAAATGTACCCCGTGTCGAAATCATGCTTCGCCTCGAAGTATCCACCTGTCCCGTCAGAATTATGCTCCGTCCTGGAATCAAGTCAAACAGCGACCTCCTCGTCGGAATAATGCTCCGCCCTCGAATCAAGTCAACAAGCGACCTTCTCGTCGGAATTATGCTCCGCCCTGGAATCAAGTCAACAAGCGACCTCCCCGTCGGAATTAAGCTCTGCCTCGGAATCAAGTCGACCAACAAGCTCTGCGTCGGAATCATGCTTCGTCTCGGAGTGTACCCCGCGTCGAAATCAAGCTTCGTCCCGGTGTATCTGCCTTCCCTGTGGGAATTATGCTTCGGCTCGGAATCAACCAGCGACCTCGTCGGAATCAGCCAACAAGCTCTGCGCCGGAATCATGTTTCGTCTCAGAATGTACCCCATGTCGAAATCATGCTTCGTCTCGGAGTATCTGCCTTCCCTGTCGGAATTATGCTTCGCATGGAAATCAACCTCCGCATCGAATTATGCTTCGGTCAGAATGTATGCCGCTCGTCGAAATTATGTTCCGATCCTTGAAATCATGCTCCGCTCTTCGGAATTATGCTCCAATCCCTGGAATCATGCTCCTCTCTTCAGAATCATGCTCCGATGCCTGGAATCATGCTCCGCTCTTCGAAATTATGCTCTGATCCCTGGAATCATGCTCCGCTCTTCGGAATTATGCTCCGATCCCGGAAATCATGCTCCGCTCTTCGGAGTTATGCTCCGATCTCTGGAATCATGCTCCGCTCTTCGGAATTATGCTCCAATCCCCGGAATTATGCTCCGACTCTTTGGAATGATACTCCGACCCTGGAATTATGCTCCGCAAATCAGAATAATGCTCCGATCCCCGGGAATCATGCTCCCGGAGGGATGCTCCGCCCCGGAATGATATTCCATCTCGAAGTCCGGCTTCAAGATCCATCAATTTCATGCACACAACTCATATGTGCGGTGTGCGTTTATTGATGGAGGGCACTTTGTTGAGGTCAAAATTTGCACCCCGGTTGACCAAGTCAAGATCAACCCCAAGCCAGGTATGCCCAAGCCCAGGTCAAGTGGGCCTATGCCCGAGTCGAGCCCGAACATAAAGCGGCCGGCCTCCCCCATGCCAAAATAAAAATCATGTAATAAATAATTTTGAATGTAAGCAAAATGGTCATAAAGCCAAATTTTTGTAAAGCTCATAGCTTATGTGCAAAAGAAATGAGCACATGATGCATGGGATGGGCAAAATGCCATTTTGTAAAGCCCAAGGGGCTATATGTAAATGTGTAAGCATATATAAGGCAACATGATGATTAATAAAGGATACACTTTTCATTCTCTAAAACTCTAGGCTTCTTTGTGCCCCTTTCTCCTTTCTCAAGGTTTTAAACTTTCTTCCTCTTTTCCAATTAAATCAAGAGTTTTACTCTTCTTTTCCCAAAACTAAATAGTTTTGCACCACAAAACCCACAAAGGAGAGCTCGGATCTTCCATTAGATCTCAAAAGGAAAGATTTTTAAATCTCACCCTCTTTCTCCAAGATCCAGCCAACCGACAGGAAGAAGGAGACCCATCTCCAGAAATCCCATCTTGGGAAGATCCAGAGCCAAAGGGAGAAACAAAGCAGCCCCTTTGATCATTTCTAAACATATTTAGAAGTCTAACTCCATTCAAGATCCATTGGAGTTTAACTCCCTAAATTAATCTCTGTCGGGAGATCAACTCCATAAGTCAAATTGGGAGCACAGCTCCCAGTGCAGGGACCAAGGCCCTTTTGCAGGTGACGCACAGCGCCCGCGTGCCAGGCACGTGGGGTGCTGGCGCACAGCGCCCGCGTGCCTGGCACTTGGGGCGCTGGCGCCTTCCCCCACGCATCCTTTGGATGCCCTTTCCCTTACACACACACACATACTCCAAAACACTGTTCCCGTTAGAAAAAATTTCTAACGGAGCGCTGCCCCGCATCCCGTAAGGGGACTGCTAGCCCCCTTGACCCCCAGCATACCCTAAGCAAGGGGAATTTGTAATGCGCCTGACAAGCGCGCGCGTATTCCCATCTCAATAGGAGTGACGAAACACCCTACAGTGGTCATGGCCGAGCCGGTTTTTATTGTGCTTATTACGGCGGCACTAATCATCACGAAGACTGGTGTTGGAAGATGCATGAATATCTTGATGATACACCTACAGCTCGCGAGACATCCACACCAGCAGCTACTAATCAACCTTTCTCTTCTACCGGTCAGGTACCGTTATCCAGTGATGATAGGGGCCAGTTGTGTCGCCTCCTATCTTCTGTAGGTCCTGCCAACCTTTCCACCCCGTCAGATATATCTTTACTTTCTCATTCTAATCCATGGATAACCGATTCCGGCGCCTCAAATCACATGTCTCGTGATGGACCATCTGATCTTATAGTCCTCACAAGTTTGCTTTCATGCATGATGGTAATACTACAGATGTTTCTGGCTCTGTTGTTTTACCTCTTACTTCATTTTTACACCTGAAAATGCTTTAATTGTGCCATGTTTAGAACAAAACTTGTTTTCTATTCGTCAGCTTACAAATGATTCCAGCTGCTCCGTAACATTTTATCCATCTTACTTTGTGATACAGGATCTTCTGACGAAGCAATGAATTGGTGAAAGGCATGAACAGAATGGACTGTATTATGTTGATCACCTTCTCAGTACGTCTGCAGCTTTTTCTACTATCCAGTAGTATCGGAGACTTGGTCACTATCCCATTTCTTCTTTACGTACTATATTACCTTCTTTTAGTTTATCAAAATTTAGTTATAAGTCCTGTATTATTGGGAAGTATCATCGCTACTATTTTTCTTCAGTTAATAAGAGATATGATTTACCTTTTGGTTTAGTTCACTCTGATATTTGAAGTCCCTTTAAATTTCCTAGTGTGTTTGGTTATAAATATTTTATGGCATTTATTGATGATCATTCACGCATGACTTGGCTATGTCTTCTACACAATAGGTCTGAACTTTTGTCTACTTTTAAAACCTTTATTGCTTAGATTACTAATCAATTTGATGTTTCGCTTAAGATTCTTCATTCAGATAATGCTAAGTATATTAGCACGGAATTTACTGTATTTTGTAAGACACGTGGAATATTGCAACAAACTTCATGTTATTATACTTCTCAACAAAATGAAATTGCTGAGCGAAAGAACAGACATTTACTTGAGATAGCTCGTTCTCTTCTCTTACATATGCATGTCCCTAAACGATTGTGGAATTTTGCGGTTTTAGCTACCTGTTTTTATATCAATCGCATGCCTTCTTCAGTCCTAAGCAACCAGTTTTTTCTCTATTTTGTTTTTACAAGGCAAGCATTTTTCCTGTTCTTCCTAAGGTGTTTGGTTGCCTATGCTATCCCCATGTTCTAGGTCTTTATATTGACAAGCTTGATATTATACCCGTATGGTGTTTGTAGGTTACTCATGATCCCAAAAAGGGTATGTTTGCTTTGATCCTGTCACATCTAAAGTTGTACTTCATGTTATATGCTCTTCTTAGAAAATCAAGCCTATTTTCCACCACATGTTAAGACCCCACTCCTACTACTCATGTTCCTCACTTGCCTTTCTCAGAACTTAGATTCGTTTGTTCAACCTGTGCCCTAGTTTTTAGCGTGTAGCACATTATCCACAGGTGTATCACTGTCATAAAAAAGTTGTATCACCCCCTCCCACCAATGATTCTTCTAACGATTCTTCTGCAGGTACTTCTATACAATCCATTGTTCCTGATTCTCCACCGCCGTTGCCTTCAACAGAAGATCTCTGTTCTTATTGCCTTACGCAAGGGTAAGCGATCATGTACTACTGCGCATCTAATTTCTAATTTTGTTTTCTATCATAAACCGACACCATCTACTTGTTAGTTTGTTTCTTCCTTGTCTGCCATCACTCTTCCTTTCTCTGTTCAGGAAACTCTTCAGCATCCAGATTGGCATGCAGCTATGTTAGACGAGATTGCTGCACTGCGCTCTAATCAGACTTAAAAATTGATATCTCTGCCTTCAGATAAGAAGGTTGTCGGCTGTCGATGGGTCTTTACTGTCAAGCATAATCCAGATGGGACGATTGACCATCTCAAATCTCGATTAGTGGCCAAAGGTTTTACTCGGCAGTATGGTTTGAATTATGTTGAGAATTTTTTGCTAGTTGCCAAATTGATATCGATTCGTGTTCTTATATCCTTGATTGTTTTTGACATGGGCTCTTCATCAGCTTGATATGAAAAATATCTTTCTTAATGGCGATCCTTTGGAAACTAATTATATTCAGCAGACTCCTGACTTTGAGCGACCAAGGGAGTATGGTTTGTCTTCTACAAAAATCGTTATATAGATTGAAGCGGTAACCGTGTGCACCGTGTGCCTGGTTTGAAATGTTTAGTATGATTTTACGACAGATTGGCTTCAAACGCAGTCGCGCCGACACATCTCTTTTTACACATAATTGTTCTCAGGGCTGAGTAATTGTGCCGATGTATGTTGACGATATTATCATTACTGGAGATGAATCTACTGGCATCTCCAAAATGAAAGAACATTTGAATTCACACTTTCATACCAAGGACCTTCGGCCACTTAGATACTTTCTTGGAATTGAAATATCACGGAATTCTGATAGATTGCTTTCTCGGCGCAAATATGCACTTGATCTTCTATCTGAGACAGAATTTCTGGGATGTAGACCAGCAGACACTCCTATGAATTTCTCAGTCAAGCTATCTCAATTAAGCTCTCCCTCGGATCCTCCACTACCTAATCCAGGACGATATCGACACCTAGTTAGGAAGCTTATTTACCTCACTGTCACTCGTCCCGACCTTACCTTTGCCGTTAGCACAGTGAGTCAATATATACAGAATCCTTTGACCTCTCACCTTAAGGTAGTTGAATATATTCTCAGATATATCAAAGGTTCTCCAGGACAGGGTCTTCTTTACAAACCATCATTTACGTTGTCACTCGCAGCCTTTGCGGATTCTGATTTTGCTGGATCTATTGATGATTGTCGTTCTACTAGTGGCTACTGTGTTTTCTTGGAAGAAAACTTGGTTACTTGGAGTAAGAAGCAGAATGTAGTGGCTCGTTCTTCTGCCAAGTCTAAGTATATATCTATGGCGCATACAGTTGGTAGGGCTTACCTCCCTCCTGACAGATCTTGAGATTCCTTCTTCTCTTCTAACTACACTCTTCTGTGATAACAATGTCGCTATCCACATTTTTTAGAATCCAGTTTTTCGTGAGCAGACCAAGCATATCGAAATAGATTGTCACTTCATTCGTGACAAGGTGACAGATAAGGTGGTGCACTCTAACATGTTTTCTCTTCGGCTCAACTAACAGATATCCTTACCAAAGCTCTTTCTTAACCAGTTTTCGTTCGTCATCTGTCCAAACTTGGCATGATTAACATCTACGCTCCAGCTTGCGAAGGAGTGTTATGAATATAATTAGTTGTTGGCTATATAATTGGTTATTAGTTTTAGTCCCACCTCGGCTATTATTGTAGAGGTGGTCTATGACCCTCCATTTATATTTGTATGTAGAGACTCATAATTTCTTAAGCCAATAATTTATTTCCTCTTGTTTTTTTCACAAATGAAGTATGGTAGCACTCCACGATCTAGTGCTGCTTTTATGAATCCAAATGTAATATTTGAAAGAGAAGATTTGATGTCTCGTTATTAAAGAATGTAAACGGCAAGTCAAGATGGTGATTCAAAAAGAAAGTAAGAAAAATATTTAAGTGAATCACTTGAAGTAGATAACAAAATTTAGGATATATTGACTTATAAAAGTGCAAGGTCAAGATTTTCAATTCTTTCAAAAATAGCTTCAGATGTACAAGTCATTCATATCTCTATAGTAACTCCCAAATCAACAGTTGGCATCGACGGACAAGTTCTTGAACATTAGAAGCTTGTTAACTCCACAAATTGTGCAAACTCTAATATGCTTAAGAGATTAGCTTCAAACTTTAATAGGTAAAAAAATGAATATCAAGAACTTACAACATCTAGCGCAACTAAAAATTGGTAAAAATTTTAAATTTTAACTTTGAATTATTTATAGCAATTTATTTAATCCATATTATTATTTTTATTATTATATTAATGTATATAATTAGTCTTTTGATATATCAGAATTAAGCATTGTCTATTAAACCAACACAAATTTACAATTTATTGATTGCTTTGGGATTGGGAATGGATGGAGTAGCTGATTTTGGGGGGTTATTCTCTATTTGTTGTTGGTGTTAGTGACTAGTTCAGGTTGTCTCAGATTTGGTTTTGTTGTTCAATGTTTTGTTCTTTATTTATCTATTTTGGCTCTTTTTTGTTGTACGTAGTCTATCAGGATAGGTTTGTTCTTCTATTATTTTTGCTATTAGACTTAATTATTTACTATTGTATTTATTTCGGTTTCAGCTCCTATTTAAATAGTTGTTTCAACTACTATACTAATGATATTGTTGTTTCAGTTATAAGTGTTATACTACAATTATTATTTCAGTTGTGTTATTGGTTTTGATTAAGTTTTCTATTTTCGATATTTCTTATTTATTTTCTTGGACATTTGAACAACGATTATTTATATGAGCCCCATGCTATGCAATAATGATTATTTGTTAACTGTTATTAAATATTGATTTATATAACTTTAAGCCCCTATTATATGTAGATTGGTTGGATTGAAGTCGGTAACTAGATACTAATTAAGGGATATTTTTGTTCAGTCGGTCAATTCAATTTTTCTTTTTGGCAACATATTTGCTTTATGATATCCATCATGTTTTATTCTAGTTTGTACTTGGTATTTAATTTGGTTACCGTAGTCTAATAAGTATTTAAGATTTGTTATCTACTAAACAATCATTTCATTACAAGTTTATATATCATTATGGAAAAGTTTTTAATTTGAGCATGATATAATTCTTTTTCATATTATATATAATATTTTATTATTTCTTGTTTCTTATCAAAAAGAACTAGACGATAATCTAGACGGGAGTTAAAATCATGCTGTGAAGGTTTAAAGCCATTTAAACTAAAAGGATGAGTATATATTCTATATGTGATGATCTTGAATTTGAATCTCATTTAACTATGTTTAACTTTTTTCCTATCCACATATCTTGATTCCTTGACGTCGAGAGCTTAGCGTTGCTTAACGCTACGAAGAAATTGGCGAAGAAAACAACAGCTCTGTACAAATGGAAATAAAACAAAAGTAATGTATATGCTCTTTAATGTTACAAGCATTTCCCTAAAGACATTGAATCTAAATATTTGGAAAAAAATTATTCTACGAGTAATTTCAAAAGGAAAATTGTTGATTTCATATGTTGTGTATTAATGCTTAGAATAACCCTTGACCTCTATTGTGAAATACGATCAGAAAGTTGAGGATGTAAAGTTGAGAATGTAGATTGGAGCAAATCCAAAACACAAGTCTATGCACAAAATGTGATTAGAAAAGGTTAGTTTCTTAATCTAGCATTTGATATAAGCATACCATATCACTATTCTTTCTTTTATTCGTCTTGAAACTATTCGTAAATAACTAATCATCTTAATATAATTTATTATTGAGGTTGTTATCATTATTAGTAATTGTTCTTGTACTTTGATTATATCATTCACATGATCTATATGTGTTTTTAGTGAAAAAGTCCTTTGTATCAAGTTGGTAACAGGTGAATCAGATTTGTATTAGGTTTTTCATTTATTATACTTGCTTAACATTACATGGAAAAAGCGCCAAAAGTATTTAATTTAACCATTGGACTAGGGTTTTTTTAAGCCCAGCCCGACCGGCAACCACCGACTTCAGTTTGTTTTGAAATCGTTTTGTGCTTTATGTCGGTTCAATTCATTTGGTTATGGGTTCTCAAATGATTCGGTCCAAAAAATTAGCAAAACCAATCCGAACTGAACCGTGATCCACCTTCCATGAAGGAAGAGATGTTTCCGTTAATAAATCACTTGAGTAGGTGTAAGTGTGTTGGGGCCCATTGACCAAAGGTCAAAATCAAAGTTAAACCACGGACAAGTAGGCGGGTCCTACTGTCAAATCCAAGCCGGACCCACGCCCGAACCCATGCCGAGCCCACACCCGAACCCAATTACAAGCAGGTATGCCCAAGCCCAGACCGGTCCTAGGCTAAGAAAGTACAATAAATAAGTGTAATATTTAAATAGGCAAAAAACCAAATTTTTATAAAGCTCATGGCTCATGTGCAAAAACAAATAAGCAAATGATGTATGGAATAGGCAAAATACCATTTTGTAAAGCTCAAAAGGCCATGTGTAAATTTGTAACCCTATACAATGCAACATTATGATGAGAAAAGAATCCATTTCCCATAAAATTTCTAGGGTTTGAGTCTTTTTCTTTAAGGTTTAAAACCTTCTTTCTTCTCTTGTTGAATTAAATCAAGATTTTAACTCTTGTTCTCTCAAAAAGAAATAGTTTTTCACCATAAAACTTTTGGAGAGGAGTTCAAATCTTCTATCAAATCTTTAAAAGGGGGAGATTTTAAATCTCATCACCTTTCTCCCTAAGATCCAAAAAAAAAAAGAAGAAAAAGAGTGAGAAGAAGACCCATCTTTAAAAAACCTCACTTATAAAGGATTTAAGGCTCAAAAAAGAAGAAAAATGTCCCCTTTCATCATCCAAGACATAGATCTTGAAACTTAAAGAGATCTATTTTGGGTTTTCTAAAATAAAAATCCCTTTTGGGAGTTTAACTCCATATTTTTAAAAAATTCTTTTGGAGTTTAACTCCATAATAAAAATTCTTTTGGGAGTTCAACTCCAAATAAAATTGTTTTGGGAGTTCAACTCCATATTTTAAAATCTTTTGGAGTTTAAACTAAACCCATCGTTGCCGGTCCCAAATCTGGATGAGAAAGGGTGAGGGTTGCGGTAGACTTGTGACAGCCAACGTAAAACTTTATCATATTCTATGACATGAACCATAATAAGAATATCGTTGGGGTGTCCCCTACTCAGCGACGCGCTACATCGGATCCCGGGTGTAGTGTTAAGTATGCAAGGGCTAGGGTTTCATAGGATCCGTCTAGTTTCCTGGAACATAGGTTCCCTTACGGGTAGACTAATAGAATTAGTGGAGGTGATGATTAGGAGGAGAGCTGGTATTATGTGTTTGCAAGAAACTAAGTGGGTAGATGAAAAGAGTAGAGTCATAGAGCCTTGGGGTTATAAGCTTTGATATACGGGTAGAGATAAAAATCGTAATGGGATAGTCATAATCATAGATAGACGGTTGCTTGAGCATGTAGTTGAGTTTAGGAGAAAAGGTGATAGAATTTTACTGGTTAAGCTTATTTTAGGTGGAGAGATCATTAATGTTATTAGTGCTTATACACCACAGATAGATCTTGATGACGCTAGTCAGCGTCTATTCTGGGAGGATTTAGTCGAGATGGTGCAAAATATACCTAATGGAAAGAAGTTATTTATTGGTGGTGATCTTAATGGACATGTAGGTACTAGTCGTAGTGGGTTTGATACTATCCATGGAGGTTTTGGTTTTGGACAAAGGAATGAAGTAAGTGACTCGATTCTAGATTTTGCCTTATCTTATGACTTGATCTTAGCAAACACCTGGTTTAGGAAAAGAGAGTCCCACCTTATCACTTTTAGGAGCAGATCAAGTGCTAGTCAAATAGACTTTTTTCTGATGAGAAGAATAGATAGAGGTTGTCGTATCGATTGTAAGGTAGTGCCAGATGAGAGTGTAACCACTCAATATACACTTTTAGTTCTAGATTTTCGATTTAGAAGAGGACCTAGGAAGATTAGACGTAAGGTAGAACCTGGAATTAAATGGTGGAGATTGAAAGAAAGTAACCAAAAGGCTTTTATAGATCGTGTAGTCCAAGAAGCGGATTGACAGTTGGAAGATAATTCAGACAGAACATGGAACAAAATAGCTAGTTGTATCAAGAAGGTAGCTAGAGATCTACTTAGTGAGTCGAGAGATGGTGCTCCACCATCTAAGGACACATCATGGTGGAATGAAGAACTAAAAGCTGCTATTAAAATTAAAAGGGATTCTTATAAAGATTTGAAGAAAAGTAAAGATGTGGAGAGATTTGAGAAGTATAAAATGGTTAAAAAGGAAGTTAAGAAAGCTATTCGGGAAGTTAAATCTAAGGTCTACAAGGAGGTGTACGAGAAATTAGACACTAAAGAGGCTGAAAATGATATATACCGGATTGCTCGAATACGGGAAAGGAAGACTAGATACTTATGTGCGGCGAAGTGTATCAAAAATGAAAATCAGAAGGTTTTAGTTCGAGATGAGGATATCAATAAAAGATGGAGAGATTATTTTAACAAATTATTCAATGAGAGCTTTACTAAGAATTTGGATGGACTTGTCATTCAATCTTAAGATATAAACCGTGATTTCATGCGTAAAATAAAACTACCTGAAGTCAAAGAAGTTTTGAACAGAATGAGTTTAAGAAAAGCGGTTAGTCCTGACGGGATTCCTATCGAAATTTGGAAATGCTTAAGAGAAATAGGCGTTAAATGGCTGACAGATCTGTCTAATAAGATTTGGCAGACAAAAAAGATGCCAAATGAATGGAGGAAAAGTATCCTTGTACTTATCTACAAGAATAAAGGTGACATTCAAAATTGCTCAACCTATCGTGGAATAAAACTTATGTGTCACACCATGAAACTTTGAGGGAGAGTGATTGAACACAGGCTAAGGAAGGATGTTAAGATAACAGAGAACCAGTTTGGGTTCATACCTGGACGATCGACGATAGAGGCTATTCATTTGATTCGTCAACTTGTCGAGCGTTTTCGAGAGAAGAGAAGAGATTTGCATATGATATTTATTGATTTAGAAAAAGCGTACGACAAGATACCTAGAGAGGTATTATGGGGGACAATGATGAAGAAGAGAGTCCCCGTCAAGTATATTGACATAATCAAGGATATGTACGATGGAGTAGTGGCAAATGTCAGAACTTACGGCGGCTTAACGAGTGATTTTCCGATTACAATTGGTTTACATCAAAGATCTGCATTAAGTCTATTTCTGTTTACCATCGTGATGGATGAGCTTACTAGAACTATCCAAGATGAGGTACCTTGGTGTATGCTATTCGCCGATGATATTGTTCTAGTAAATAAGACGAAAGCAGGGGTTAATACCAAATTGGAATTATGGAGGCAAACATTGGATCTCGAAGATTTAGATTGAGCAGGTCCAAGACAGCATATATGCATAGCAAATTTAGTAACCAAAGAAGTCAAAACCATATTGGTATAACATTGGAAGGGCAAGAGATATCACCGAGCGACCAGTTTAGATATCTAGGTTCCATCATCCAAAAGAATGGGGAGATCGATAGTGATATTAATCAAAAGATCCAAGCCGGTTGGTTGAAATGGAGGAGTGCATCAGGAATTTTGTGTGATCGTAACTTTCCGTTAAAATTAAAGGGGAAGTTTTATCAGAGCGCTATTCGGCTTGCCTTATTATATGGTACAGAATGCTGCGCTCCTAAGAAGCATCATACACAGAAGATGCACATAGCGGAGATGCGCATGCTTCGTTGATGTGCGGTAACACTAGAAAAGATAAGGTACGAAATGAGGATATTCGTGCAAAAATTGGTGTAGCACCTGTGGAGAAGATGCGGGAAAACCGGCTAGATGGTTTGGTCATGTGCGACGCAGACCTATGGAAGCATCGTTTCGACGAATAGATACTCTCGATATGGGCAATGGAAAAGGGGCAAAAGGAAGACCGAAAAAAACATGGATGGAGGTGATACGAAACGATATGGTTGCCAAAGGACTCAATGAAAGTATATTGTTCGATAGGAGTGAGTAGAGACGGAGGATTCATGTGCTGGACCCGGCGTGATTCTCATGTTGGTTCATGTAGCCTATCCCATATGCTTGGGATAAAAGGCTCAGTTGTTGTTGGTGTCGAGTTTAAACTCCATAATAATTATAAGAAAAAAAGAGAATTTTCTGAAATTTAACTCCAAACCCGTGGGCACCCTCCATTCCCCCACGTGAGTGGAGGTTCCCTTCCTCACGTGAGGAGAAGACTCCCACATGAAGGGGAAGCTCCTTGCTCCCCAACACATGAGAGGGAAGCTCCCACAAAGTGGGAGCCCCTTGCTCCCTCTCACGTGAGGGAGAAAAGCTCCCACTTCCTTTTTAAAAAAATTTAAAAAATTGTTTTGGTAGTTTAACTCCACATAAAAAAATTTAGGAGTTTAACTCCAAACAAAAATTGTTTTGGGAGTTTAACTCCATATAAAAACTTTTGGGAGTTTAACTCCATTTAAAATCTTTTGGAGTTCAACTCCACAATAAAAATTCTTTTGGAAGTTTAACTCCACAATAAAAATTATTTTAGGAGTTTAACTCCAATAAAAATTCTTTTGAGGGTTTAACGCTATTTAAAATCTTTTGGAGTTTAACTCTACAATAAAAATTCTTTTAGGGGTTCAACTCCATTTAAAATCTTCTGGAGTTTTAACTCCATAATAAAAAATTATTTTCTGGAGTTTAACTCCATAATAAAAATTAAAGGATTTCAACTCCGAATTCGGGAGCTTAGACCCCTTTTCCGGTCCACGCCCCGCGAGCACGTGCCCTTCATTTCCTTCACGTGAAGGGATGTTCCCACCATGTACGGGGGGATTTCTTTCCCCCTATATGCGGGGAGCTCCCACTTAGTGGGAGCATCCATCTCATGTGAGGTGTTCCCTCCCTCCACGTGAGGAGGGGAGCTTCCACTTAGTGGGAGCCTCCCCACGTGAGGGTTTCCTTCTCTCTTTTTTTTAAAACAATAATAAATAAATAAATAAAAAATAATAAAATAAAATAAAATAAATCTAAAAAATATTTCTTTGAATAAAAAATCATTTGTCACAAATAAAAAAATGAAATGAACACGTCCCTATGCATTTTTTTATTAAAAAAACACCAACACATCATATTGATTTTGCATGACCAGTTTGATCAGTTAATCGGAGATTCTCTCGCTCCAAAAGAGAGAGGTAATTAACGGCAGTTTAGTTCACGGCTGCCGGAGATTTGGATCCCCACAATCAATAAAACCCCAGCCTGCCGCAGACAGAGGGAATCTGTATATGCCTGACAAACGCACGCATTCTCATCTCAATGGGGTGACGAAAAACACTCTACAAAGTGCTATATAGAATAAAGTATACAGCGGTTTTGGGTCAATTGAAATTAACTTCATGTATAATTTTCACATTTTTATCCCTCAAGTGACTTATTATCTCCTGCCACTCCTCGACTAGTGATAAATATCATCAAATTTGGCCTATAGATACTAAGATTAGAGGTATTAAGTGCTCATGAACTAGTTAAATGGTCAAAAAGTGTACAATGAAATATAGAGATATAACATCCATCTTTCTTTATGTCCATTGATATGGCATGAACAATTGCTAATGAGTCAATGACTATTAAAGCTATCAGGCATGTAGTAAAAGAACTATAAATACCATTGATCCCAAGTTCAAGAAATGTTCCCATCTATTTAAAAGAATTTACTCTTCTATAGGAAAGAAGTGGAGATTGTTCAATGAACATTTTTTTAAAAATGCAAGGGTTATTGAGCAATAACTGTACTGAGAGCTTCTCAAAGGAGATGGATATTACAGACTAGGGTAAAGAAAGGGAGTCGTACAAAATGATGCATCAAGATTCTACACTCAGTATTTACTAAAATGCATCAAGTTGCTACATTGGTAAGAAAACCACCATGCTAAAAACTTGGACAATAAAAAGAAGAGAAAGTGTCCCCTTGACAATAACATTCCCCTTGACAATAACAAGGTGTTTATTAGGTTCAATATTCTTCAATGCCTAGCAACCCTATTAAGTCATGAATCACATACCATTGCTTTTTTTTAAAAGTAGAGGAAGTGTCCCGTTGATAATAACCTTTGTTTATTAGGTTCAATACTCTTTAATGCTTAGCGGCCCTATTAAGTCCTGAATCAGGTTCCATTGCTTCCCTTTCTATTCTTTAACTAATCAACTTGAATTCTCTTCTCTCTTCGAACTTGAACTCAACTCATGTCATCAATGAAAGTAAAAGCTTCTTTCTCAAGATGTGTCACTCTCGGTGTAACATACCGATAGAGTCCCATCAAGCATGCAGCCCAAAGCTATTGCACAAGCAAGTTTGGACTCCACCCCTATGATCTTTGTCATCAAAATTTCCATCTTTATTCGGTGATTGAATATATTTGATGTAAACATAAAAAAAAGTATAATGAAAGGTTAAGGCCCGATTCCCAAAAAAATACGGAACTTAATAACTTCAGCCATGAAGAATGCTGATGAGTTCCTTAATTTACCAAGTATCAAGATATCTTATGGAGAGCTATTACTAAAAATCCAAAAAGGGTTTCCATCACTGCATTTTAATTATTTCTGGAGGACATCTAGAGGTCTGGTAGTTGGAATTTCTCCTTTCACTTCTTCAGTCCAAATGTTTGTGACTCCATAAATAAAAATGCGCTCAGGTAGTCTTGATTCCATCCAAAAGTAATTGCAAGCTTTTTGGTAGGAAGTTACAGCATGATTTTCTTCCATTCTTCCTAATATGGAATCAAATACATAAAGGAAGCTTTGTTTCTCAATTCATATGAACAAGGTTCGAGGTTTCGGCCGAAACCACCGATACATGATGGTTTCGTATCGGTTTCAGTGGAGACCGATACGAAACCAACCGAGACCATTACGAAACCAACCATACAATATTGTTTCGGCCAAAACCTTTAAAAATTATTTTTCATACCATTTTTACCGTCATTATGATCATTGTAGGCCTTCGTTGTTAGAAAACCATAAAAAAAAAAAGTAAACCCAAACCATATATTAATACTTATCTAAGTACACTTTTCAATATATTTTGCATAATGGCTGGATTTTTAAATACTAGGATCATTGTCTTGTAATATAGAAGCATAAATTTAAGTATTTAATATATCACCACTTATGTATGTTATATTACCGTCGAAACCGAAACCCGAACCGAGATTAGTGAAACTAGCAGAAACCCAGCGAAACTAATAAAATTATGAAAACCCGAAACCGAGTTCTCGAACCTTGCATATGAAAGCTCGGAAACAGTTCAGCGATCCAAGTATCGCATACACTCTCCATCACATGACCATGTCCAAAGATACGAACAAAATGAAGGAAAGCATCAAAGGCAGGAAAAAGTATCGCATCCATGTCAACTACAGTATTACAAAACTTCGCTACCTGCTTCTAAAAAGGCTGAGCCTAATATGAGTGTATGGTCCTAATTTGTTTCCCAGTCTTTCGCACCACCGTGTCAGGCAACAGTGTCCTTTACGCATATTCTCATCCATGGGAATGGTTAGTGGATGGTAACTGGAATATAAAACACAAAATATGTCGATAGAAATTTGGGAAAGAATTGGTAGGCACTACTCATTCCACTTATCCCTTTACACTTAAAGGGAACAGATATTGGATGTTTAATTGTGTGCACCAGTGAAAGATCATCATTGTGGTACGGATCGTCCACTTAAATATACATGATGCATTTTGGCTATATGGCAGAAATTCTGCTGTGAAATAGAAAGTTTAAAAAAAAAAGTACTAAAATTAAGAACCCTTCTCAGAACATTGAATATTTGACAAATGACAAGCTATAAAGCACCAGTTGTCTCATTTGAGTCCCACACTAAAAGTTGACAAAATTGTGGTTAAATTATTTTTAGGATACCAAGGAAGAAATCAACGAAAATGTAGGAAACAAGATGATCCTAAAGAAAACATACATGGTGGATAGCCAGCACAGCAAAGATTGCTTCAACAGACCCAGCTGCTCCAAGGAGATGGCCAGTAGCCCCCTAAAATATTATGACAAGTTATGCACAAAGTTGTAAGAGAGTGAAATTAACATTAAATAAAAATTCTATTATAAGATGAACAGTAAGCCACAAATTTTTACCTTTGTTGAGGACAAGGCTAAAGCACCAGACATTGCATGATTTGAGAAAACAGACTTAATTGCATTGGCTTCTATGGCATCACCTGTTCAATAATGAAATTTTTCAGTAATTTGCTGACTTTATGGTTCCACTGTCAGTTCATTAACTGTAAGTTAACCAAGTTTAGGGGAAAACCGGGACCTACCAAGGGGTGTCGAGGTAGCATGAGCATTAATGTAGTCTATTTGATTCGGACGAAGCCCTGACTTCATGCAGAGGGAGAAAAGGTAACTTTAGTACAGTAGTACACAATGTGAAACACCATATGCACATTCTATACTAACAGTTTGACAGAATTTAGTCAATTTACTTCTTTTAATTTCCAATGGGCATGCAACTAAAGATTAAACTAAGATCCAACAACTCAAACGAAACAATCTGTAAAGCATTTACATGTTCTTAACTCTTCGGAACAAAATATAATAATACTTAATTAGTTGAGTAAATAACTAGTGAACAAGTCAAAGCAATATTTTACCTGTTCCAATGCACGAGTCATGGCTAAAATGGCGCCTCTCCCATCACTTTGTGGCTGGGTTATGTGATAAGCATCACCTTAAAAAATATTTTTAAAAACCCCTCATTTACAGAGTGAATAAAAATAGCAAAAAAACATGTAGAATTTAACCATTTCGCTAGAACCAGACCTGACATTCCATAGCCTCGAACCTCCGCATAAATTTTTGCTCCTCGTTGCTTCGCATGATCCAGCTCCTTTCATATGGAAGAAAAGGAAAATAAATAAGGGAGGCAAAAAGGACAAAGCAATGCATACATTCTATTAGAATATAAAATACTTGCCCTCAACCCTCATTATAATTTCGAAATTGTGGTGCAGTGTAAGGAACATTAAGATAAAATCTACGCAACCCAAGTTCGAATCCTACCGGGCGCGTATTATAATGCGGATTATTAAAAAGAAAATACCGATGCGCAAAATTCCAAGCCTTGGTCCAAAGGGCCTTCAACCTGCAGGGGCGTATTGGAATATAAAATACTAGCCCTCCCCTCTCATTATAACTTCGGAGTTTTGGTACAGTGAAAGGGACATTTCACACATTCCATTATAAAGAGATTCCTAGGACTTGAAAGGACAAAGGAATGCATACATTCCATGACAAAAGAATTTTCTAGGACTTGAAAGTTGAAACAGCAGTCAGGTTCCAAAAGATTATCTTCATCGGTTGCGGTCCATTCAATTTTTCGACAGATTCCAAAACATTATCTTCATCTGTTGCGGTCCATTCAAATTTTTCAAGATCAATTACTTTTTTAGCAACTTACCTAGACATATCAAAGGTCTGTTATGGCACATTGTACTCTTAGCAATTTGCCCTTGGGAGTTTTAAAACTGGAATTTTAGTGTTCGCGGATTTGCATCCTCAATTATCGTGTTTGCGAGCTAACTTTTTCTTATATTCTAAACCTCACAACAGCTTCAGTTAATGTTAATTACCAAAACTCGCAATTTCTGATATGCCAAGAATGATAGATTATTTAGAATGATTTCCTGGTGGGTTTTCAAATGGAAACAACATGACAATAGTTACATACTGTATAGATTAGTAACTACAGTAACAAGAACATAAGGGTTGACCAGCAGAACCATTCCCCATCACCATGATCTTGTCAGGGATCTGCATAAGGGTCCATCTCTTTGCTTTAATCATGATGAACTCGTAGGTATTTACATGATGATGCCATGTGATGCAAGTTATTTCAATAATCTTGTACAAATTATGAGCTAAGAACAGGGATAATTTTAAAGTGGTGAGAAAATTATCACCACTTAAGTAGTATGTTCAAATCGAAGATTAATGGAAAATGATATCGTACATTGGTTCTAGAAACCCACTTCATATAAGGATTCCAAAAGATCATGTAAAAATTGTTTTACAATCTTTTCATTACTAAAAAAGCACCAGCGCTCCTAATCTTTGCTTTTTCGTTTTTTTAGATTACAGATAAAAAGTATTAAATTATTTCGGAACCTCACCACAGAGAAATTCAAGTAACCATCAGGGTATTTTTCAACCTTACCATGTTGCTAAAGTTCAATCACACAAGTATGGAAACCATTGGTTCAATTGTTCAGACAAAGAATTGCTGGCTTACAAAGCATATTAATGCTGAAACACAAATAAACAAGCAATTCACTCTTATATTCTTAAATGAAAACTAGCCTAAATATGGAAAGAAAAAAATCGGTTCCATCTTATTGTAACAAAAAAGATATTCTCCGAATTCAATTTTTCCAATGACGACTCAGAATTGTAGTTCTCAGAAGGAGATATATGAGTGAATCAACAATCACCGCCCAACATAAACAGCCCTCAAATAATGTACCTATTCAAGCATGCAAAGAACATGGATTTCTAGTGGACTAAATATTTGGCATTATCAAATGTCTGCTGAGATGCTATATAAACTCAACTTATGGGCGAATTGAATTAAACACGTCGAAATAAAGCGAGAAAAGAGCCACTTCGAAGTTCTTACCTCCAGCACCATAACACCACAACCTTCACCTATCCTGTAATGTTTCTACTATCAGACACAAGATAAGGTATAGTAAGATACAAATCATGCAAAACAAGGAACCGAAAGCATATAACAAGGATTCATACACAAATCCATCTCTATTGCAATCAAATGGTCTAGAAGCTGCTTGAGGAAGAGAGTTGTACTTTATCGTCAGTGCTCTTAGCCTACAACAAACATTTGATTTTAACGATGCTATCTATAACTAAGACGAAAAGAAAAGTCAAAAAAATTAAAGCTACATGAACATAATATCAGCAGTGTTGTGGGACAGACATGAAGAAACTTTTGTGAATTGACATTGACTTTTTTTTATGCATCAGTGATTAAAAGGTATTGATATATTAAAGTGATAACTAATGAAAGGTTTTCTTACTACTCGTTGGATTTTGTTGTTGCTTGTTTATAGTGAGCAATCAGAACACTATGAGCACATGCTGTAAGCATGGATATGTATGTAAGTTCATTGAAAGGATAGCCTTCTGGCTCTTTCTTCATAAGACCGATCTTATTCCATGAAGCTGTCAATATTCTCAAATGAAGTTTCTTATTCCATCATGTTGATAACTGTAACTCATTCAAACAAGTAGAAAATGGCAGCTGGATATAACTAAACAAGGCAGCTGATGGATATAATTTTCATTTATTTGAAATTGCATATTCATTAGAAAACCTGAAATTATCTAAAATGTCTGAACGCGTGTTTTTCTTTTTTGCCAATGTCACCATCATTCAAGAATTAAGCCTATTCCGGACAACAATAGCATTCATAAATGTCCACTTCAATCTCATGTTATACAGGTGATGTTTTCCCACTAAGTGATTAAAGGTCAGAAATCAATAGGCATTTGCTTATTTACAAGAAGTAAATATTATGAAATACCTACAAAATCCAGCAATTGATAAAGCATCGACACTTGACTCGGTTCCTCCAGCTACCATAACATCTGCGTCTCCAAACTGAATCATCCTTGTGGCATCACCAATAGAATGGGCCCCAGTTGCACAAGCTGTCACTGCTGCATGATTTGGCCCCTACAGACCAAACAAAGGTTTAAGCTTTGACAAAGTAGTCTAGACTTTAAATAATGGGTGACACAAGGACATTAAACAGGATTCAAGATATTCTATAAAATATCAGTAGAATGCAGTTTAATACCTTGAATCCATATTTCATGCTTACATGACCTGCTGCCATGTTGATCAATATTCGTGGAATGAAGTATGGACTAAGCCGACGTAATCGCTGTGTTCAAAAGTATAAAACAACATATTATATGTCATAGCCAACATTGCAAGACAAGGTCATATATGGCCCTGCGAGTAAGATCATACGATATGAACTTCAATATAAAAAACTGACAAAAATTATAACTTTATTGGTAATAGAATAATAATGGGAACCAACCTTCTCGCAAATCAACTGAGATGCATCTAAGATGTCAGAGATGCTCCCGATACCCCCACCAATTGAAACACCCTGAGGATTCTTACATCAGAACTAGAAATGACAAAAGCAGAACCAAATGATTGCATATTATTACAAATTACTGATTACCGTTCTCTCTTTCTTTCCTAATTCGTCAGGTGACCAGTTTGCATCTTTAAGAGCCTCATCAGCTGAACACAGTGCATAAGCTATAAACCTTGCTATGGATTTATGATCCTAGAATAAGAAAAACCAATTGACATATAAAATATACTCTTTTCAGAATATGAAGAAAACACAAATAATTCACTATATCTTTTGGACTGTAATTGCAAAGATGATGCTCAAGGCTAACAAAATATGAAACACAAAAAGGAAATTAAATTTGACAGTCGATTTAAAAAAAAACAGAGAACACTTACGGAGGTTTATTTAGACTCCACTAAAAGATATAAAGGGCTTAAGAAGCCCCTGAAAGCTTATATAAAATAAAAATTATTCGGAGCGAATGATGCAGAGGTTAAAAATAGTAGGTTGTGCAGGTTATACTATAATCACTTCATAAAAATATATAGGATGGGCATCATGGGACAAGACCAAGGTTCTCAATATCATATATTAGGTTCGCATCGGACATGTGTTTTCAATATCGGATTGCAGAAAACGGACGATATCACGGCGGTATGAGTTCATATCGGGCGGTCATACATATCAGACGTAAATATCAAGCATATCGGACGACAAGATTGAGCATATTAACTTGCAAAATTATGTAATAATGTAATATTATATTATCAAATACAAATATATAAGTATTGTCTAATTTTGAAAACTTAAAACTCTATTTAACAGTTAATAATTACAAATAACAAAAAAGAAACATAAGCTTAACTCAGGCAGACCTGAAGAAGAAGAAAAGGAAGCCCATGGTCAGTGAGCGAGAGGATGATGCGGCGAGAGAAGAGGGCAACGGCGTCAAGAGGAGGATGAGCGGATGACGGCAGCGAGAGGAGAATGCTATCGAGCCTAGAATATAGGGCTTAAGAATTTGGGAGAGAAGATATTTCAATTGATAATGTTAACGGGTCGGGTCGGGTTTAAACTTTAAACCATTAAATCAAATCATTTTTACACCATCTCGTTCCGATATGCAATACAAGAAACCTGAAATAACGCCTGATATTACACCATCTCGGTCGATATGGGTCCAAAACGATATTTGAGCAAATTTTGATCTATTGTATCATTGGCGCACCAATAACGATATATCGCCCGAGCGCCCAAGATGGCCAATATTTAGAACCATGGACAAGACTTCAATACAATTATGTACATAACACTCCTTGTTCTCATGTCATGCATGGATCACATAAGCTATCATTACATGACCAGATCTGTTGTGAACTGTGATGGATATTTGCATATATGAGAACATGCATGAACATCAACCACAACCGGTGTATTAAAAAAATGCCAGCTTAAGCGGCGAAGCTCTTTACGCTGGTTTGATTTTTACCGCTTAAGCGGAGTGATATTCTCATTCATTAATTGGGTAACTATACTCTAATTCTTATTGATTGGTGCATTTAATGTTCATGCATATGGTTTTCGTGCTTTTAAATTATAATACCCTTTTAAAGATGCTTACAACCTTATAAATTCTTGCAATTAGTAAATAAGTATTGCATTTGGTGTGATAACATCTATATTAATCTCATATCCCCAATTCTTTCACACTGTTTTCTTTATCTCTTTGGTTGAGACTTTGGTGTAAGGTATTGGATACTTCATATTCAACTTCAAGGTTTTCGACTTTGAGTCACACTTTGACTTCAACTTGAATGCTTCAACTTTGAGCAACCATGGTTTTCGACTTGGGCACTTCAAGCTTGGAGAACATTTTGCCTTCGAAGCAAGGGAACGGGCAGCTAGAGTTTTCGATTTCTGGTTTTTTATTCAAAGATAGGCTTTTCGAGTAACTTCATCTTCGAGCTTCGGGCAGATTCAACTTCAAGTTTTCAATTTTGACTTCGAGCAGTCTCTTTTGCCTTTGAAAGACAATTCTGGAAGGGCTTAGGTATTTAAAAATAGTTTAAAACCCCCATTAATACGAATTTTTACAAACAACTTCAAAAGGTAACAAAAATATCAAAATAAGATATTGTTGCTTTTCGAGTGGCCGAAGCGGCCAACAGCCAGGCGCTCCAACCACTCCGCTTTCTTTTCCCCGCTTTTAATGCTTTGATCACAACTTACAAAAAGGTTGCCTTTGGACCAATAGCATGAGAAATTCTTTCCATAAGTTTTAAAAACTAAAATACAATGAAACTTCTTAATGTAAAAATGATCTAGAGTAAAACGCCAAGTCACATACATTGGGTTACACTGATAAGCTCGACATCATTATCTTAGCCTGTTTGAGCAGCTTATGATCATCAATGATAAGCATTCCAAATTTTTACTTAAGAAGAAAAGGTCAACCAGATGATTGTTTTTGGGTTAAGCGCATGCTTGTTTGATTGCCTTGAATTATAATACCATGATTTCCTCCAACTCATGAGAAGTTTAAAAATCGATAGCAATCTTTTTTTAGTTGGGGAATTAAATTCATGAAATTCTACTCTATGAGAAACTGCAAAAAGAGTCGATTTATCAGTGAAAGCGGAGGTAATAGGATACCATAAGGGAAGGTAATAGGATACCATAAGGGAATTGGAGTTCGTTCAGATTGAAAGCGAATTCGGTATATGAAAGTGGCCAATTACAATTCACGCTGCATATAAAATTTTCATCAAAAGAAAGCTTTAAGCCATCGGATCAAACACAAATCAGACACAAATCAGACACAAAGTGGCCAATTACAGTCTCCATTTAGGATGCATTTAGTCCTCCACTTTTTGAGCTTTTCCTTTTGGTCTGCTTTAAGCCATCGGATCAAACACAAATCAGACAATGTTCACATGGACTATTTCGGTCTGACTCTCTTTACAAAAGAAAGCTTACTACATTGATAATTCAGACATCTAGAAAATGGTTTGTTAATATTTTAAATCTTTTATGAACCCTATGAGTTGGTCCCTGTATAATTATTAGCCATGGCTAATCTCATCAATAGAACTGTACAAACTCCCTTATAATCACCTCCGTGTGTTGCTTTATTCCTTTGTTTGGTAATTTTGTGGAGAACCCGCAAAGCTATGTGATGAGTGATGTGAGTAATCATCCTATTGTTAGTCTTCTAAACCCAATATCTTTTTCGTAATTTATGATACTTCCCTAAGGAAGGAATTGCCAATGCTTTGTAGATTAAATTAAACCCATCAACAGATAGTCATGAGGTCGGGAGAGTGGGGACTCTCTCACAACTACCCTTAAAGTTCAGCCCACTGCACACACGTTTTGCCAAAACAAAGATGATGACCAAAAAAAAGGGGTAGATCTCCTCACAAGACTCCACATATAAGTAACACTTCAAAATTAAAAGGACAGGTTCTGCTCTAATTACACAATTATTATCTTCTAAAATCCAAGTAATTAGCATGAACACGCTGATCCTAAATTTATGTTCCAGCAGTCGGGACAGAAATCAGCCTAATAAGAATAATAATAAAAAAAATCGAGACGGAACAAAATGCCAATATATAGAAGCGATCCACATACAAACTGCTGTGAAATGGGCTTTCATCAAATGACACGGTGAACAATACCCCTATGACAAGGTTCAACCTTTTCATCAAAAGAGGCAATTGCGCTTGGTTTTCTCCAAATTTCATATATATATAGAAGTGTACCCATATGTCAAAAATCCAATCTTTTCATAAAAATCGTCGATAATTCTGAACATACTGAACAATTAGGAAGGAAAACTTTTAAAAACAACAGACCTTAGATTGAAGCCAGAGCTCCTCATCGAACTCGCCCTCCCCTTTGCCGCGTGGGACGACGGCGGCGACCTTGGAGGACAGCTGCTCGTGCGTGTGCGCCACCGTCGCCTCATCGAAGCCGTCCATTCTCAGATCGGACGGCGAGATAGCACGGACCCCGCAGTGGCCGCCGACGAGGCGGGCCCAGGTGGGGCCCACGCCGGAGGCGAGAGGCGTGACGAGGCCGATTCCGGTGACGACGACGCGGCGGCGCGGAGGAATCGGCGGGGGAGCGAAGGTTGATAGGCGACGGAGGTGGTGGAGAGAGCGGGAGAGATTCGGCATGGCTGGGTTTAGAGAGAGAAAGAAATATGGAAAAAAAAGGGTGATGCGGGTTTTAGTTTGGGTTGAAGGCCTTGGAGACTAAAGAATTGAGGCCCATATTTGAAACCCACTATATTATTTTTATGTGGGTCCATGATTGACTGTATGCAATAAAATACATAAAATAAAAAGAAATAGCTTTATAGTTTTCTTTGAACCTTGTGGCATATTAATTTTGTAACCATCGAACGATAGGAATAATAGTAACCGTGGCAATAAAATATAGAACACCTTATTGTTGATATACCAATCATCATATACCGATTTACTTCAAACATTGCTTGAGGCTTGAAGTTGAAGGGGCGGGTACATGATGTTTGTTTTTTTTTAAATCAATAATTAAACTTGCGGCCTTTTATATTGGAGAGGAAATTGCTACCAACTGAGCTAAGCCCAATTGGTTGGATACATGATGTCGAACGATCTGATCAACCTTGTTCGAGCTCAGTGTATTAAACTATTTTTAGAGCAAAAGGTCGTTGCACGGAGGTGGGCCCACACGTGTGGTGTGGTGGGGCTTGCTGCCCTGCCGCACTACCGCACTTTGTTCTTTGTTATGCTAGACGCTCGCCACTAAGCAATTAATGATTGTGCAGCGTCCTTCACTTATTTTTTATATATTCATTTAGGGTCTGGTCCCAGGTACAACATTGGATAAATTAATTTATCTAACAAATTTGAACCGTTTATTTTAACCATTACTTTAAGTAGCGGTTAAAACAAACGGTTCATATTTAACTGTTACTTAAAAGATAGGTTAAAATATTTAACTGCTATTTAAAATAGGGGTTCATATTATATAAAAAAGGAAACCCGCCTCAACAGTTTCAGCGGTTTAGGATTTTGAGATCGAAATTATGCGATTTTTGCTATGATTTGAACTACTATTTTTTCTATGTATTCTCTTAATTCTTGGATCTATTTCATAAAGTAAATTTATTGCTTTAATTAGTATAGGGTTTGTTATTTTGAGGGATTTTTGTTAGGCTTTTCAGATGTAAATTGGGAATTTTTTCCTGTGATTTGAACTGCGATTGTTACTGGGTACTCTCATGTTTCTTGGATCGATTTTATAACATAAATTAATAAGTTCTATTGTTTCTTCGCCTATTTTCACTACAATTCATTCTTCTTAATCTTTTTATCCAGCGTTGATATCAACAGCTATTTTAAGTAGCGGTTCTGATTTGTTGGATTCTTTTTTATTTTAATCGCTACTTAAAGTATATGTTAACTATAAACCGTTAGATTTAACTGCTACTTAAAGTTGCGGTTAACCATAACAGTTCTGATTTGTTATATAATTTTTTATCCAACGTTGATATTAACCGCTACTTAAAGTAGGGGTTAACATCCATGTTGGATGAAAAAAGAATCTAACAACTCAGAACCGCTACTTTAAGTAACGGTTAAAATAAAAAAAGAATCCAACAAATCAAAACCATTACTTAAAGTAGTGGTTAACATCAACGTCGAAGTTGAAGGGTTGGATGCATGATGTTTGTTTGTTTTTTTAAATCTATCCCCTTTAAGAATTAAACTTGTGATCTCTCATATTGAAAGAGAAAATTGCTGCCAACTGAGCTAAGCCCAGTAGGTTGGATACATGATGTTGATGAGTTGAATATGAACGATCTGATCAACCTTGTTCGAGCTCGGTGTATTAAACTATTTTTATAGCAAAGGGTCGTTGCGCGAAGGTGGGCCCACACATATATAGTATGGTGGAACTTGCTGCCCTACCGCACATTGCTCTTTATTGTGCAAGACGCATGCAACTTATGATTGTGCAGTGCCCTTCACTCATTTTTTATACCCTCTCCGTCCTACTTTAATAGTCGTTTTGGTATTTCTCACACTTATTAATGAAAGTATGTCTTAGCACCTCTACTGGGTTTCAATGAGCATCAAGTATGCAATTTTAAAAATTTAGAAGTCTAAGTATACTGAATAAGAATCGAACTAGAGAATTAGGGTTTTATAGTTAAGCAAACAAGTTCCAAACTATGTAAAAAGAGTCTACAATCTTTGTAATCTAGTTTTTCATTTCTAAAGCTCCAAATAGTAGTCCCTAGAACTCTTGTTTGACTCCACTTGAAGGATGGAACGAGCTTGCTTGTAGTCTCCATCGTCGAAGACGATCCACCTTGAGGCAGCTCACACTCAAGCTCACACTTCACTAATTAAGGTATTAGTGAAGATAACAATCTATACTAATTGGCTAGAGTAGTGTAGGTTGATAAAGTATGAATTTTGCTCACTAAAAATATTTCTTTCTCTTTCTTTTTTTCAACCCTAGAAATATCTAGTATAGAGATAAAGATGAACTTAGAAGTGAGAATGAGCCATGAACTTAAAAGATGATATGAGATTTGCAAATATCTATGAATAAAACAAAGAAATAGAGGTGAGTCATGCATTCTCAAGGCTTCTCCAAGCATCCCAAAAACATGACTCATTCTTCTTTTTCTTTAATTCATAAATTTAAACCATTATCTTCTCATCTTTAACTCTTGTGTCATTCTCATACATCCATGTTCAATGAATCATCAACCATGATACAATATATATATATATATATATATATATATATAAAGAGAAGAAAATCTTAAGTGAGCTTAATATTAGTTAATATATATATAATATAAATATATATCAAATTATTAAATCAACACTTGATTCAATAATCCGTTTATATCATATATAACCCGGCTAATATCAAATATATATATATATATATATATATATATATATATATATATATATATATATCAAATCATTAAATCAATACTTGATTCAATAATCCGGTTATATCATATATAACCGGCTAATATTTAATATTAGTTAATATATATATATATATATATATCAAATTATTAAATCAACACTTAATTCAATAATCTGGTTATATCATATATAATCCGGCTAATATCAAATATATAAATATATATATAAATCAAATTATTGAATCAATACTTGATTCAATAATCCGGTTATATCATATATAACCCGGTTGATATCCAAAAAGCTACATTAAAATATGGTATAATATACTCGTATTTAATTAAGCTCCCGCACATATCTCTATGTTGGATATATGTATGCCCTAGAGGCCATTATATGATAGTGGATGTATCGGTATGTGTGTGTGTGTGTGTGTGTGTGTGTGTGTGTGTGTGTGTGTGTGTGTATATATTCAAAGGACATTCTTGCTCGACATGATAGTATGCTATCTGGTTGTACTTTATCTTGACATGTTCATTTGATCATGTATCTTACTCATTTGGTACATGTTGATAAAGCCCTTAGGATATTTGCTTGACTATTGGGATTATGATGCATATCATACTAATGGAACATGTGTAGTTTATAAGCATATCCTTGAAATGTTCCTAGTCGTGGGTGTATCGAGACGGGGCATCGATATTCCAGAGTAGACTAGCATATACGTTACTTGACTCATATGATAGACGATGGATAATCCCATATCCATTGGTGTAGTGACACCAAAGATTGTATATGGGTGCTCAGTGGAGACTGGGCACACTGAACGGACTCGCCAAGGACTCCTATGTAGTATTATATCTATCGTCGGATAGCAGTTCTCAGGTGACACTGGTACATGCTAGTCTGTACCACGGCTCTATTGAGTCATGCAAACATGTGGATTTTGGATACAGTCCCGAGGCACATGGAGGCAATGAGCGATAGGAGGGGTTTCGTCTCTCCCGGTATTGGGGGTTGATGTTGCGCTATGATCGATTGGCTATAACAGGAAGTCCCTGGCCAGAACTGATGAGATTTACTAGTAAGTGTTATCAGTAGTTTCTCGATCTGTTATAGGCCATATACCAGCATGACTTATTGAGTTATTGGGGTTGACAGCACCATCCCTAGACTCGATATATAGCATATCTGACGAAGAGACCGGACTGTACGGTAAGTGTTGCCAGTTGGCTCGACAGGAGTTTTGATAGGTTCGCTTATTTTTCTTCTGATCGCTCAATACCTGGGAGTCGTTATGTACAACTAGTGCCGCTGACGGTTTGTGGGTATGTGATGTGATCAGTGCCTACTGCTAGCGTATTGACGAATCTTAGAGTCCCACAGAGGGGTTCCTAGCTCAGGCGAAATGATGTGGGGTGCATATGTGATATGTGCGGGAGCTCGATTAAATGCGTGTATTTGATACCGTATTTTAAATTGGGAGTTTTCTATTGGTCAGGTCGTATGTGATATGACCGGGTTATTAAATCAAGTGTTGGTTTAATATTATTGACTTTTAGCTCATTTATTTTAAATCTTTTCTTTATGGATGTATGCATGAATGTATGTATGTACATATATGTTGATATGAATGCACACATGCATGCATACATGTGTCATGGTTGTTGATACATTGGAGATGGCAATGCAAGCCTCATATGGTATAAATATTTATATATATTTGTCATTGAGAAAAAGAAAATGATATTAAATTATGGTTGCAATATTCTACACTCTTCTTTCGTTAACCTTGTTTGTAACCATAGTTTAATTTCCATTTGTTCTTTAACTCATTAACAAAATATCTAGATATTTATTGACCATGATTGTATGTGAGTGTGACTCTCATATTAATATTTTCTTTTCTCATTATTCTTGAGATTTATCACAAAAGAGCTCAAGTTTAGCCATCTCCTTCTTCTTCCTCCTTCTTGCTCTCTATCCTTTTTCAAGTGAGTGAAGGAAACAAAAAGGAAATGTTTTTAAGTGAGATCCAAACCCACATCACCAATCTATATTAGTCTAGCCCACTTGTGTAGATTGCTTGCTCCACTTCTTCAAAGATCAAGTGAAACTAGGAGCTTGAGCAAAGGGACTCCGTGGTAGATAGTCGTGGACTTGGAAGAATTCAAACGAACTGGTTCAAACTAGTTGATCCAAGGAGTCACAAGAGGAGGTCTACAAAGGTTGTATTACTATCCTCTTAGTGTTAAACTACTTCTAGTATGTGATGCTAGTTCTTGTTGCCTTAAATTTCTAGTTCGATTCACGGTTGATATTCTTTAGCACCCCTAAATTTTTATTATAGCATGTGTGATGCAACCCAAACCCTAGGCACGGTGCTAAGGAATCCCTACACTCCATACGTGCCCTAGTCCGTTTCGCTTGAGCTAGAAAACCTCTATGTGGGACTCTAAAGACTCGTCAATACGCCAGCAGTAGGTAATGATCACATCAGAGACCTACAAGCCGTCAACGATACTAGCTGGACATAATGACTACCTAGGTATTGAACGAATAAAAGATCAACAAGCAAACTTGTCCAAACTCCCGTAGAGCCCATTGTTGAAGTCGAAAATTGCACCATGGTTGACCAAGTCAAAGTCAACCCCAAGCTAAGTGGGCCCATGCCCAGGTCGAGT
Source organism: Agapanthus africanus (assembly GCA_030015575.1). Taxonomy (NCBI): domain Eukaryota; kingdom Viridiplantae; phylum Streptophyta; class Magnoliopsida; order Asparagales; family Amaryllidaceae; genus Agapanthus; species Agapanthus africanus. Next base: position 303,114,886 of record JASDDO010000016.1, on the reverse strand, counting down.
CCGAACATGAAGCGGCCGGCCCTCCTGTTCCTCTCCGAACGGCGGCCGAGACGTTAGGACGTCTTGCCTGAGATTCGGGGCAGATGCTATATGGTTTTATCCGTCTACCTCTCCAAAGATGCCAAGTTGATTTATGGCACCGTGTATCGGAGGTTTAGACGGATGCGGCCGATGTAGCAGACTTCGTCAGATTCACCCTCGATTGAGGAGTTTTTGATTGTGGGGACGCTCTTCCCTACAGGCGCAAGCCCCTGCAGTTAATTATGCTACCGCATCGCGGTAACCACTTTCTCCTTCTCCAGAATTTCACTTCGTGTCGTGTGTGTTTGTTTTGTTTGTTGTTGCCCGTGGATTGTATACGGAGACTGAGTAATGCCGTCGCCCGTAGGACGTGGATTAGTCCAAATCCGTACTTACTTAGATTTGGGTTTGGTGTTTTTAGCTTAAGGATGCATTAGTCGCGTTGCGGCTAAGATCAATTTAAACGTTCGTCAAGGATACGTTAGTCCTGTTTTGGACTAAGATCAACTTGACGTGATGGTCGATTTAATAGATATGGTCGTCAGGACTCATCATCTCTCTAACGTCGTTGAAGGATTACAACGATATGTGTCGGAGGAACTCAGAGATGTACCCTTGAACCAAAGTCGATTTGAAGTTTTATCATTCATTTAAATGCTTAACGATACGTTAGCCGTATTTGGGGCTAAGATCAACTTAAACGGGATCGTTAAGATCCGGCAAAAGAGCAATTGGCTCTATTGTTCCAGTTTAGGGACATAGTGGTCCATTGCCAATTTAGAGACATGGTGGTCCATCTCCAGTTTAGGGACATGGTGGTCCAATGCCAGTTTAGGGACATGGTGGTCCAATACCAGTTTAAGGACATGGTGGTCCATTGCCCGTTTAAGGACATGGAGGTCTTTTACTAGTTTAAGGACGTCTCGGTCCAATATTAGTTTAGGGACGTCTCGGTCCAATATTAGTTTAAGGACGTCTCGGTCCAATATTAGTTTAAGGACGTCTCGGTCCATCATTAGTTTAAGGACGTCTCGATCCAATATTAGTTTAGGGACGTCTCGGTCCACGAGTTTAAGGACCCCGCAGTCCATATTGATGTGTGGTCGTTGGTACCCGTCACCTCTTTGACGTCGTTGAGGGATTACAACGATAGATGTCAAAGGAGCTCGGAGATGTACCCTCAAACCGGACGTAAATTGATTTAGAGGAGCAATCTTGCTCAGTCAATTTAATTTGAGGACTTATGGTCACGATTGGGCTAAGTCCAATTTCAACATTTTTTGTCTTTGGCTTGTGCCAGGGCTGTTCATTTATTTTGGGCTCTGCTCAAACAGAGTATCAATTTAAATGGGGCTCTGCCCTTTTATTGCTTTGCAATTTATTTAGGCCTATTAGGTCTTTTTGACTTGGGCTTGGCCCTTTAAGTAATGCACTGCATTTGTGCAAAGCTCTAAGAATCTTTTAGATTCAAGAACAGAAGTGCAAAGCACTTTTTTGATCTCTTGATCTAAATTTGGATTAAAGAAAAACAAGTTTTTCCTTGCTTTTCCTTATCACAGAGAACCAAAGGTTCATAACAAGTGCAATGCACTATTTTTATTTTTATTTATTCCTTTATTTATTTATTGTTGAAGATCAATGATCTTGTTCTTAGATTAATGATCTGTTCATAAGAGAATTTTCTCTTCTTTTAAAGGTTTTTACCTTTCTTTTTGTGTTCTTGAGGAGTTCTCGAGAGTTCTCTTCTCTTTTTTTTAGCAAGCTCTTGATGCCTTTGAATTGAGGTCTGGGGTCCTTTTTATAGTGCCCATAAATTAGTTAAATTTGTTAAAGAGATCTTTTTCTGAGTGATTTGGGGAATTTTCCCCACCGTTGGATCTTTGATCCAAAGGCCTCTGCTTTATAGAAGAAAATTTTCTTGTTTTAACAAGAACAGAAAAGATTTCTTTAAATCTCCATTCTGTTTTGCGCAACTCCCCAGCGCGTGACACGTGTCGCGCAGCGCAGTACTTGCGCAGCTGTGCTTGCACAACTGCGCAGACACGTGTCGCGCAGCGCAGCGCATGCGCAGCTGTGCTTGCGCAACTGCACGGACGCAGTGCAGCGCTTGCGCAGCTGTGCTTGCGCAGCTGCGCAGACACGTGTCGCGCAGCGCAGCGTTTGCGCAACTGAAACGTTGCTTCCTTTACTTTTTTGTTTTAAAAGAGCCTTACTCTGATTGGACGCATTGCCTCGGGCGCTGTGCTGACGCATCAACTTCTGACACGTGGCGTGTTGCGCGCAGCGCACAGGATTTGAAGCGTTGCTTCAAAATTTGAATTTTTGAAATTCAAACAGAGCCTTACTCTGATTGGGGGAAACAAATGCCCCCCCACCGTTGCTCTCACGTGGCGCGCACGTGAGTGCAGCGGTGGCAAGATCCCAACCGTTAGATCAATGGGTGATCTGAAGAGGCGTAGGCGCCTATAAATAGGACCCTTGGTCCTCAGTAAATAGTTACTTATTTTCAAGAACTTGAGTTTTCAGAGCCTTGCTCTTGTTTTTAAGAACTTTAGAGTCTTGCTCTCGTTTCTTTGCAAGAACTTCAGAGTTCAGACTTTAGATCATCTTAGGTAAAATTTAACTTAAATTAAATTAACTTTAATCAACAGAGCCTTGCTCTCATAGATCTTTGATCTAAAGAAAACCCCTTTGGGGTTTCATCAACAGAGCCTTGCTCTAAAAAACTTACAGATTTACAGAGATCTGGTCCATGGGTTTTAACCCATGAACAGAGCTTTGCTCTTGGATCAAATGTAGATCTTTTTAGATCTGAAAAATGAAGAATTTTTTTATAAGTTTCCATGGATTTTTTAAGATTCCAAAATTCTAATTCTTCTAAGTGTAAAAAAAAAATAAAAAAAAATAAAAAAAATTGATGGATCTTTCCATTATTACCACAGAGCTATGCTCTTTTAAGGAATCTTGTTCCCCTGAGACCAGAGTTTGACAAATGTCACTCTGTGACAGAGCTTTCCTCTAAAAGAGGAGATTTTCTCCTTGTCTCTAGGGATTTCCAATCAATGAGGATATTCTCTTGGGGACCTTTTCATTAATTGACAGTCTCATCTCATGATGGGGTTGTCTTATTAAATGATGTACTGTCATCCAGATTTTGTGGGTCCCCCTTTGGTCCCCCACCCACTGCATCACAGTGTGGAGTAAGATTTTAAAATGCCAAGCGTTAGAACACTAACAGTTATTTTTGTCTTTCTACAGGAAATATGTCTGACGACTTGTCTTTCCCCTTTGTTCGCTCGGAAGGAGGGTTCCCCCATGCGCCAGTGGACCGGGTGGCGTTCGCTCTTATTAAAGATCATGACCCCGAGCACAAAAAACTCCACTTGTGGGGAAGGTGGTACAGTCAAATCATCCAGGGTCGTCGCAGTTTCAGTTCCGCCTCGCCGTCTGAGCCCATAGTTACGATCCCCTATGCGGACGAATCCCCGGTGAAGTATGCCGTGGAGGTTAAAAATTGGAATTCTGATGACCTCCTCCAGCCTGCAATCGGTGCCATCCCCGTGCAGCCGCCGCCGGCAATAGACATTCTGGGGAGGCGAATCTGTCAGGGTGAAGCACGCCCTTGGGGACAGGCTTACAATATTGGACTGATCCCGCGACCGCCCGCCGGATATTTGCAGTGGGCCCGGTACATCTTATCGGCGAAAAGGACTCATCTAACGAAGATTGGTTTATATTCGGCCATCTACGTCTCGCTTTTCGAGTATCCCTCTCCTCCAACGTGGTGGATCAAGGCCTTTATTGAACAATGGAATATCCCCACCCACACCTTCCTGAAGACGGACAGGGAGGTCTCCATCTCTTTAGAGGAGTTTGCTGAAGTCTCGGGTCTACCGATGAGGGGGGAGCACTACGAGGAGCTGCTTCCTCCTGACGAATACGTCTTTGCCACCAAACCGCTGGTGTTTGACCTGACTCCGGCGAATGCCATTCAGCATCAGTATCCGGGTTTGGTGAAGGTGTTGGAGATCTATGAAGGACTCCATCTGGAATCGGGCGACCGGGGCGTCAGTTTCGCAGATTTTATTGCCCGCTTCATTCGCCCGGAGTTCCTATCAGAGCGGGGTGAGAAGTTCGCCCAGCTCGATGACCCTTTTGGTTTCGGCTTGGACCGCCGACCCGCATCGGAGAATGATCAAAGGGATTTTTATCTCCCCAGCGCTGCCATCGCCGCTTTCTCAGAAATCGCCGTCCCAGGCATGGATGAGGAGACCTTTTTTATTGGGTTCTTGGGCTTGTGGCTATGCAGCTTTGCGCTCCCCATGCACCCACGCCTCATGCGGCCCTCCGTCTTTTACTCAGCGCATCGGATGGTGGTTGGTTTGCAGTTATCGGTAGGAATCGCCGGGCTGGCTTACCTTTACAATGGACTTAGCGTAGCGGCAGACGCTAGTGAGCCCGGGGTACAGCCTGCTAACTTCCCGATGCACTATTTCACTTCTTGGATGGAGATGCATGTGCAAAGGGTGTTTGGTGCCCATAAGACTCCTCCGTTCTTTGAGAAATGCAGACTCCCGAGAGTCATGCGGTTGGTCGGTGCTTCAATTGTGGTTGCATCCCCGCGGGAGTCTAGGGGGCTGCTCCTTCGTCCACATCTGGTCGGAGCGAAGGTTTCCTTTGTGGATAAGGTCATAACCATAGGCTCAGAGACCACTAAGTCAGTGGTGCCACTGCGCGATGATTTTACGGATGGGACGTCCGTATTGAAGGCTTGGGAAATCCTCCACCTCTACTCCATTCGGCCGGGCTATCTAGTGTTTAGGCAGAATGAGACAACACTGTTTATGAGGTATAATCCGCACCGGTTCGCTCAACAATCGAGCTACAACCAGGGGATTCCGATGGAAGCTTTCTTGGAAAAGCCCGTGGTTAGCCAAGAGGGGATAAAGAACGCAATGCACCATTTCACACGGCTTAACACAGGTTCCTATTTTTTTATCATCGAACCTAGCTGTGCCCCCAAGATGCTCCATTCGTACGTAGCCTGGTATGCGCATGCGATGGGCCCAGTTATCTTAACGGAGAAGCGCATGCTGGTTGACCGTAGGGGTGCGCCTCCTGGCAGCGATCGCAAGGCCCCCTTGAAGCCAAGGATCCCTGTCATTCCTCCATTAAAAGATGCCGGAGTCGATCGACCACGCGTGTTGAGCCCCCCGCGTGGATTGCCACTTCCCGCTATGGTGAATGAACCACCGGCGCCCCGTGCTCCCACGAAGACGGTTAATGTAGTATCGCCAGAGCCCGACGCAGGAGCGGATATCGGGACCCGCCGCCCTAAGGTGACTGCCAAGCGCAAATCAACTCCAGGTGCATCTAGAGCTGGCGGGCAAAAGAAGAAGAAGTCCATTCTTTCCCTCGATGTGATACTCAGCTTAGAGCCTGAGGCTCCTCTCAATGAAGGAATAAGTGAATATGGCAGCAACGAGGGCTTCTTGGTAGATCCCACAGACACCAATTTGGCGGCCGCCATTGCAGCTTCAGAGCGATCGGCGAGGCTCGAAGCGATGTTAAGTAAACTCGCTGAGTCAGGTAACCATTAGCCGCTTTCTTCGTCACTTTATTGCACTTTTTATCATTATTATTTTTTTTACTAATATTTTCCCCATTTTCAACAGGTGTCTCTACCGAAGAAGCTATTGCTGCCTCTTTGAAAACTTTCCAAGAGGAGGAGGAGAAACGTGCTCTAGCAGGCGGCGGTATGTCCCACCCCCTTCTTTTTTATAAGAAAAATTTGTTATCTCTTCTGATGGTCAACCTAACCTTCTTCTTTTGTTTCTTTGCAGGGGCTATATCAGTTGATGCAGGGATCCTCCGCAAGCCTGTTACTGAAGCCCCGGTCTCGTCGGGGCTGCCGCGAGAGCCTCGACTTGACAAAACGACAAGGGATGCCTTGAAAAATTTGGACGCATCCCTATTCACGGACGAAGACGCCTCAATCAAAGAAGCTCTAGTGGCATCCGTTTCAACGGCTCGTGAGGAGAGGAAGCGGTTAAGACGCGAAGCAAAGGCGCGCAGAGCTGCTTTGGCTATGGGAGCGGGCCCTAGCACCATCCCTCGTGCTGATACTCCCTCCGAAAAGGCCCCTGTCGCCCTATCTACTGCTCGCAGGCAAGTGGCGCGCGCGGTTCGAAGTGCCAATGATAAATCCTCTTCAGGTAGCATTTCTTTCAGAACCTTGTTGTAAGAATTATAAAGCCATCGGTTCTTATGTATCCCACCTTGCAGGGCCAAGTCCGACCGAGTGGGAGGCGAAGACCGTTGAACCTGAGGGGCCAGAAGAAGAGGCATTGGTTGAGCCCGAGCCGACGGTGGGCAACATCGCCGGGGTTGTTGAGCCTGAGGCAGGGGCCGAGGGGGCTATACCAGAGAAAGTCGTTGATGCCGAGCCTGAGGAGGTGGCAAATGAGACGACCCTTATAACTGAGCCCGAGTTAGCGGCAGATGAGGCGCCTGAGGCAGGCGACCTCATAATGACGGCTGATGAGGCGATGGAGACCGCTGAACCCGAGGGAGTAGCGGGTGAGGTGGCCACGATTCCTGAGGACGAGCTAACCGCTCCTTCTCAGGAATCTGGCAATGCTCCAATCATAGCCCTCCCCGTCTGTGGTCCCCTGCCGTCTTCAGGGCTTGCGAACACGACAACGGTTCCCATTGAGTCGGGTGATGAGGCCATGGGCGGTGGCCTCATGTCAATGGAGAAGGGAATTGCCTCAGTTTCGGCTGGCAGCTCGTCGGGTAAATTTCGAGTTACTATCATTTTCTTTTTATATCTTGCGATCTTTTCTAACAAGTTTGTCTTTGTTTTCTTAACGCAGGTGCGGCCAATGCCGATGCTCCATTGCTCGAAAGAGCACCGTCAACTACTGCCTTGGCGGTGGTCACCTCCCAGCCTTACCTTGTGCCATCGCGGATGTTGGAAGGTATGGATTTGCGACTCATTAGTTTATCTTTTAACCGTGTGACTTATGTACTAACGTCGTACCACTGTGTCTTTTCAGGAGTGCTCTTTGATCATCTATATCAAGTGTTGCTCCCACATTTCTCCTTCCCATCCGAACTCGCTTCTCCCTCTAGTGGTGCCGGTGAGCATATTTTCATTTCGATATCTTTCTTTTCCCCTTTTTTTAGCAATGGGATTATTTCTGACTTTTCCTCTTCCTTATTGTAGTGCCACAAATCGAAGGAGGGGACGCAAGACCTGCCAAACCACCGGCCCTTCCGGCTTTGCCGTCCGTTGCAGCTGGTATAGTAAATTTCCTTTTTGATGACTCTTCAACATCTCTTGAACCATCGTTTAACTATGTTTTGTTTTGCAGCTACCGTTCCGGCTCCGGTACCTCTTGAGTCTCGTGTCCTTTCACCGGTAGGCCCTTGTAGGGTTCCTAGGCACCCTAGTGAGGTCTACCAAGTGATCAAACATGCCAATTTCAAAAAATCTAGGTGCCGAGAAACCCGACTACGGATTGTCGGCTAGAAATCTAGGCGAAAAAGTAAACTAGTTAACACTTAACTAAGAGATACGGAAATACAACCTTTGTAGATCCGTTTGTCCACCTCCACGGCTCCGAGATGAGGTCCTCTCCGCTGTCCAAATCAAATCCGGGCTCTAGCGTCGGCTTCATCGGAGAATAGGCGAGCTAGGTCGTCGATGTCCATGCCGAAGATGATCTACGTCGAGGCATCGCTAGATCAAGCTCCACCTTCACCAAGTCTTGAAAACTTGTGAAGGAAACACACTCTACTACTTGGCAAGAGGTAGAGGATGAAGAAATAGGAAGTGGGTAGACTTTAGTTTTGGATTTCTCACTCTAATTCATCAATCACCATTGATGAAGTCAAGGTTTCTTCTTTGGTTCAAGGAAGAAGAAGAAGAAAAGATATGATAAGTTCTAATTAAAAAAGAAAAGAATATCAATTCTTATCATAACTTTACCATAGTTAAGTGTAGAGAACTAATCATGGTTTGATGCAATGGTTAGGGTTAAGCTAAAAACAAAATGGTCATCAAGTCAAAGCAATCATGAAGCTTCATGAATGTACAAAAGAAATGCCACCATTTTATCATTTCATTTCCTTTTTCCAAAAAGAAAAAGATAAATAAATAAATGAATAAAATGAATAAGAAAATAGCAAACCCTAACCATTCCATTAACCAAGGTTTAATTCTATACACTTAATTAAAAAGGCATGTATCATCAAACATGATACAAGTATGTGCACAAAATCATATCGCATATGCAATGCGCACACCCGAGCGAGAAAATCCATTTAAAGTGAACCGATACTAGTTAGTGCAAAGTAATATATCAAATATTTCATTATGCATCAAATCATTCAATCAATACTTGATTTAACGATCCGGTCATATCGCATATAACCGACTAGTATCATTAGTAACAACTTATCGAATCAACACTTGATCCGATAACCCGGCTATATCGCATATAACCGATCAATGTCACATCGCGAGAATCAAATACAGTATCACATACTGGTATCATTCTCGGTCCCGCACATATCTCATACGCGCTCCTATTTCGTTTTGCTTGAGCCAGGAAACCTCTGTGTAGGACTCTAAAGACTCGTCAATACGCCGGCAGCAGATGATGATCATATCAAGCACCCACAAGCCGCAAGCGGTCTGCTAAACGTAACGGCCACCCGGGTATTGAGCGATCAGAAGATCGACGAGCAAGCCCGCTCACACTCCAGTGAATCCAACCAGTAACACTACCGTATAGTCCGGTCTGTTCGTCTGATATGTCGCATATCTCGCCTAGGGGTGGTAAACGTCAGACCCCAATAGCTCAATAAGTCATGCCGACGTAGGGTCCATAACATTCGTGAAACTACTGATAACTCTTACCAGTATATCACTGCAACCCTGGCCAGGGATTTCCTGTTATGGCCAGTCGAGCACAGCGCAACATCAACCCCCAATACCGGGAGAGACGAATCCCCTCCTATCGCTCATTGCCTCCATGTGAATCGGGACAGTACCCAAAAACCACCTGTTTGCACAACTCAGTAGAGCCGTGGTAGGGTGGAAATCAAAGCACAGTGGGAGACACACAAGACTCTATGACGATCTCGGGTCTACAGACTAAGCTGTACCAGTGTCACCAGAGAACTGCCATCTGACGTGAGGTATAATACCATCTGGGAGTTCTCGGCGAGTCCGTTCAGTGTACCCAGTCTCCACTGAGCACCCGCATACCATCTTCGATGTCAAACACCAATGGATATGGGATCATCCATCGCCCATCGCATGAGTCAAGAAGATATACGCTAGTCTACTCTGGAATATCGATGCCCCGTCTCGATATTCCCACGACTAGGAACAATGAAGGATGTACTCACTGACTACCCAGGCCCCACTAGTATGATCTGCATCATAGTCCTGGAAGTCGAGTACACATCCTAGGGGCTTTACCAACATGTAACAGAGAGACAATCGGTATACACGTTAAGGTAAAGAGCAACCAGATAGCATACTATCATGTCGAGCAAGAAAGTCCTCCCTATATATGTCCCAGCATCCACTACAATATACATCCTATGTACAGTAATGGCCTCTAGGGCATACATATAACTAACAATCTCCCACTTGCACTAGGGCCATCTGTAGTAGTGGTTGTAGTATCTCATACTCAACCATCCCATAAAAGTCTCTCTCTGGGAACAGGCCTTCGTGAGTGGATCCGCCGTGTTGTCCTCTTAGTCTACTCTCCGGACCTCGATCCCTTAGAGATCAACCATCTCCATGATCAAGTGATACTGCCTTAGAATATGTCTGGGTCACTGATGGGACAGACGTTCCTCGGCATAAGCCACAACTCCATTGTCTCACAATGGTAGGAACGTAGTTCATCTCATGAACCCATATACACCCAAACAGCCTCTTTGGTAGCATCTTAAGTAGCGATGTATCGTGCCTTTATCGTCTAGTATGCCACGGTATTTAGCTTGGAACTCTTCCAACATACCGTCCCTTTACTGAGGGTAAAGACAATGCCTGCGACTGACATTCAGTCGTTTTTATCACCCTGGAACCCTTCCAGTGATTCTCCCCAGGATCGATTGATACCATCTCACTACAACTAGTGAGAATCCTAACATCCAATTAAATCTATCTCATAGATCCAAAACTCGGGATTTAGGAGGTATCATTTTGATCCTATATGGAGAATCATAGTGATAAGCGGAGATTGATCGATCGTAGCATAAGAAACTCCTTTCTTATCAAGAGTATGTCATCCACGTACTTCACGAGGATCACCACCATACTCCCTACTACCTTTTTGTTTATACAAGGTTCGTCTACCATTTTGATGAAGTCAAATATTTTGACTATCACATCAAAACAGACGTTCCAACTCCGCGATGCCTGCTTCATTTTGTAAAGCAACATGCACACGTTTCCGCTGCTCCCACTGTTTACGAAGACCTCTGGCTGTGTTCTTACAGACGTTCTCTTCTAAATCAGTATTTAGAAAAGCAGTCATGGCACCCAACCGCCAGATATCGTAGTCATGGTATGTAGCCGTGGTAAGTAGGATCTGGATAGACTTAAGCATAGCTACTGGAAAAAGGTTTCATCATTATCCACGCCTGGTCGATGACGAAAACCTTTAACAAGTCTAGCTTTGAAAGTCTCAACTTTTCCATCTATACCAAGTAATCTTCTCAAGATATACTTGCTCCTGATGGGGATTTAACCCTTCAGATATAGCAGCTAAAGTCTATACTTTGCTGGTGTACATGGATTCCATCTCAGATAGCTAAGCATCCAGCCATTCTTACAGAGTCCCTACTCTCGATGGCCAGCTCGAAACTAGTTGGGTCATCATCTCATGATGCAATCCTTGCTCCCACTGTCATCGAGAAACCGAGGTATCTCTCAGGCGGATGAGGAACCCTACTAGATCGGCGGAGAGGCTGAGGTTCGTCGGGAACTATAGAATCCTTTGGTTCTGTCAAATCATCAACTGCAGTTTTGTATAGTTGGAACCTTTCCAGTTCTACAGAACTGATCATGCCTCGATATTGTCCGGATTTTGCTTTAAACATAGGCCGGACAACCCCAAATCTTAACTCGCTTAAGAGATGGGTTCTTCCCATACCATATCTCATATGGAGTGGTAGGCACTGATTTGATTCAAACCTAATTCAATAGGTATGCATTTTCTCAAGTGCATAACCCTAAAAGGAAATAGGTAACTCAGTAATACTCATCATAGAGCACACCATATCTAATATTGTGCAATTGCTCTGCCCTGATACACCGTTGTGCTGTGGTGTATTCAGAGGAGTAACACTGAGAGAAAATCTCATTCTCCTTTAGAATAGTCCAGGAATTCTATGCACAAGTATCCTCCTCCCTGATCTTATCATAGGACATAATACTTATACCCGGTTATTGGTTCTCTACTTCTAACTTATATTCTGTGAATACCTCAAAAGGTTCGGACTTATGTTTCAACAGGAACATATGACTGAATCTTGAGAGATTATCAGAGAATATAATGAAGTATAAAGAACCAGTCCTGGCATGTGTAGACATGAGACTTTACATACATCATCATGTATCAGTCCCAAGAGTTTACTAACTCTTTCTCTGTTTCTAATAAACAGAGCTATGGTCATCTAATCTTTGTGACATGACTGGAAAGTTCCACAAGATGTAAATTCAAACTGATTTAAATATACATCTGAATGTAACTTTAGCCAATCGGGTCGCATTGATATGACCTAGTCTACAATGCCTTAAGAAGAGTTCGTTCATTTCTGAACTCTTCTTCTTGTGTGTGTTCAGTATACTAGGAACTGTAGTTTGATTTAGAACGTTAATGCTTTTAGATAACGTGCCTGAACCGATCAACTTTTGATATAGGAAATGTTCAAAACATTATCCATCAATACAAAATTATATCCTTTCTTTACTAACAAAGAGACTGATATGATTTTGTATATCAGGTTCGGTATCTAATAGCATTTGTTCAGAATCAATGTACTGGTAATACAGGGTGATAGTGACCAACAGACTTGGCTGCAACACTTGCCCCGGTTTCTGTCTCATGAAACTTATCACCCGTTCTCAGTCTTTCTACCTTTTTGTAGCCCTATGTAACAGCTTACATATCTGGGATCCTGATCCGGTATCATATACCCAGGATTCAGAGGATACTGAGAAACAGTTCTTTGTAATGAACACACCCGAAGATGATGCATCAGCATGCACTCTCTTCGTTTGGGCGGCATAGGAAATCTGGTATTCCCCAATTTCCTGCTCTGTCTTATAACAATTATAAGTTGGAGCGGGACCAACGTTCCCCAGCTCAGTATAACGAGCGGGTTCGGTCAATACATCCATATTATTATCTTGATTAAGGCGTGATATGGTTGCTACCTGGAGAGAGAGAGAAGAAAACACTCTGCGTGCGCTCTTGCAAGATCAGATTGGTTATATATTTTATCTAATCAGGATGGCTCCCACTGTTTTTATCAAATCTTCCTTCAAACCTTAAAAGGTAAGACTAGCCGGGATTAATTACACTCTACAAGTTCGCCAATCTTTCAGCCAGGCCAGTGTCGGTACTTTGAGGGAGGTTCCCCGTGCTTTCGCACGGACCTAATTACTGTAAACCTCGTTTTCCCAGAGGCGTAACCCCGTTGACACCTTTCTAGACACCTACTTGATCGGCTAATTGTAAAGTGCAAAACTCTCCCAGGAGTAACAATTACTCGCAGTGGGTATCGGGATCCAACTATCATATAGAAGGTATGCAATCTCATTGCAAGTTTCAACACTTGAAACTCCCGATAAAGGTTTTTACCCCTAGCACCTATGACCTTAACTATGGTCAACAAATCATAAGTACTAGTCAAGTTCTACCCGTCATTTCGTGATTAATTAGACCCACCCACATGACCCTTAACTAAGGTCAACAAAGTCACGCGACTGTCCTAACTAATCGCATCATATGCGGTATAGGAAGGCATCACTTAGCTACCGTACACTGTGCCTTGACTATGGTCAACAAACACAGCACGAATACTAAGTACTCTACTTCCTAAAATGACGGAGGGTTGCGGCTGGTTTTTGTGAAAACCTTTAACGCTTTGAACTTGATCTCGTTGCGGAATCAAATGGTTTTTAAATGGAATGTTTTTTAGGCTTTTCTAGTTTTGCTAAAGGGGTCACTCCCGGTGAAGGGATCGTCGGCCCTTTCCTCGTCGAATGAGGTACGGGATATATCATATATATCACTGTGCAAAGCGTAAACTATAGAAGCGATCAAAGACAAACCGAGGGTTGTAGCATCTGCCAGTTATTGCTAAAGGAGTCACTCCCGGTGAAGGGATCTCGGTCCTTTCCCTATCGAATAAGGTGCAGGATGTTCTACAATGAACACCGCGATGCAAAGCAAGAACTGTAGCTACCTGTTTTATTTTGAAATTCGATTCCACAACATCAATTAGGTTTATTTTCTTTCATTAATCTCATTAATGAATATCCCATCATTTAAATTACCTAAACATCACAGATAGATATGACGTACACTTATGCCATCCGCATTCGCCTCGATGTCCCCTCGTGCACCGTTAGGTTAGGTAACTAACGGCAGAGCGGGGCAGGGCTAGCGCGGGTGTAAAACATAAGCAACGTCTATATAATATATCATATATACTATATATAATATCTGTCACAGAGCATCGCATGATCTCATCACAGATAAAGCACAGCAGAAGAAACATATGAAATATTGGATATACTAGGACGTCCGTGTTTTCAATACGAGCCAGTATAAAACACGGATTCCACGGTCGTGATGAATAGCCAATCCCACACCCCTAGACCCCTACGAGAGCGGCAAGCAACCCTACCAATTCTAGGGTTAGGAGACCCGGACTCGACTCCTCGAGATGGTCTCCCACTGGACCCTAGAACCCGGTTACTTGTGCTCCCCTCCTTGGGTCTATCCTAGTGCAAAAAAGTAAATAATATACAAACGGTGACTACTTCCGCAACCTGGAAGCGCCCCAATAAAAAGAATATTACATACAAGTTTTTACATGAATGAAAATGAAAAACACTCATCTCACATAAAAAACCCCGGCTATTCAAATACGACGATCCAATATAACATATCCAGCAACACATAACATCACATGTCATCAACGTAAGTAAATATGCGCATCCCAATTGTCGTTGACATATAGCAACGAAACCGGCGATATCACATATTACACTTACGGTCACAGAAAAGAAAGTGTAAAACTACAACAGTTGGAATCCGCAACCGTCTCAGACATCGCATGCCTGACCAAATGAATTCTTTAGACATCGCATGCCTAACAATTATAAACCCCGCATTTTAGTCTCATTATCGAAAACTCTTTTCAATATCAAGTCGGGCAATTCAACAGGATTCCCGACATTTTGATCGAATGCTCGTCGCAAACTTCAGTAGGCGGCCGCACCCCCGACGCCGTCGACAAAGTGCACCAAGGCGGAACACCGCTACCGCGAGCACCCGAACGGATGCTTTCGGCGACGGGGTTCTCCTACAGTCACTTGGTCGGGGCTATGGAGTGAGGCTGTTGTAAGTCCATATTGCGACCCCCGGTTCTTACGGGGAGGCGGAAACGGTATAAAAACAAATTTTTATCGCAAGAGGCAACATGGACTAAACAAGGTCGGGATCGTGTCTAAACTAAACTAGCATACAAGCTAAAGAGTCTTAGCTACTCGGATGAAGGTTATACCTAAACTTGAACTCCTTCTTCTTCAAACCTTGTAGAGGTTGATGGTTCTTGCCTTGTAGCCTTCTTCCGTCGAAGATGGATCCACCTCGAAGGTTCAACCTTTGGGCTCTTCCTCGATCTTTGAGTGAACTAGGGTTTCCGGCTTGCTAAACCTTGAACCTAGAATGAGTAGAGAGTGTTTAAGGGGTGCTTTTCTTTTGAAAGAGAAGGATTCTCAACACATGAGAAGGTTTCTCTTTTGCTAGAGGAAGAAGAAGATGAAGAGAGGAGAGAGAAGCTAAATGAGATAATGAGCTATCTTTTTCTTTCTTGCAACCATAATGCCAAAAGAAAAAGAATTATCTAAATAATAATAATTCAAAATAAGAATAGTTGATGGTAATTTGGAATGACCACTATCATGCTTCATTAAATGAAATGTAAGCATGAATCAAGGAGGATCTTTACAAAGCATGATGGTGGTCAACATTCAACCATGGTCAACAAGTCAACCATGGTCAACAAGTCAACAAAATCAACCATAACATAATTCTCATTTAATTACTATTATTAATAGATAATCCATAAATCCATTAGGGTTTGGAAAATGATAACCGTCAATTGTGCATACGCACCCGTTCCGAAACCCTAATGAAAGTCATCTTCCTCCTCCTCAAATAACTGTGCATACACACCTGCATTCTTGTTCCGAGGAACATGAATACTGAGAGATAAAAGCAACCCCAAAACATATACCAGTATCTGGCTCAAACCAGAGCCTGCTGGCAATATCCGTCCGGACTCCAAACGTGCACAAGTGCGTGGAGGAGAACGAACCCTGTCGCAAAACCATGCGACCTCTACTCTGTTTTGCCCAGAGGCGAATACCCTCTGTGTGGGACTCTAAAGACTCGACACTACGCTGGCAGTGGGTTTAACCACAGACCGCAAGCGGCACTAGCTGTGCGTAACGGTCCCCAGGTAGATGCCGACAAGAAGGCTGACGAGGTGAAACCCCATCTGTACTCCTACTGAGTCTGAATGTGACAGTCTCCGTACAGTCCGGTCTGTTCGTCTGATACATCGCATGTCGGGCCTAGGGGGCGGTAAAACGTCAGTCCCCCAATAGCGGTATAAGTCGTGTCGGAGTGAAGCCCAAAACACCCTGAGATAACACTGGAAACCTACCAGTATATCTCGCTTGCCCTGGCCAGGGACTACTCGTGTAATGGCTCTCCTAGACACAGCGCGATGTCAACCCCCAATACCGGGAGAGACGAATCCTGTCTAACCGGCACTGCCTCCAAGTGCTTCGGGACTGCACCCAACCACCACCTGTTTGCACGACTCCTTTGAGCCGTGGTAGGGTAGTGATCAAAGTGCAGTGGGAACACACTCGAGGCGAAGTGCCAGTGTCAAGTCAGCGGACTAAGCTGTAATCATGTCACTTGGGAACTGATGACTGACGATAGGTATAATACCAACCTGTCAGTTCCCGACGAGTCCTGTCCAGTGTACTCGTAACCTAACGAGCACCCGTATACTATCTCTAGTATGACGTACTGATGGCTGTGGGACAGACCATCTCCCACACTGGGATGAGAAGCGCATACGCTAGTCTACTCCGGAGTATCGATGCCCTGTCTCGATAGTCCTGCGACTAGGGACCTGTATAAGGATGTGCTTATAGATTACCCAGCCCCCACTAGTGTGACTGCCATCACAACGCTGGTAATCAAGCAAAGATCCTAAGGGCTCCACTAATGCGTATAAGTGATATAGTAAAATAAACACAAGTACACATTGAAGTAGAAACAAACCAAGTAGCATACTACTATATTGAGCAAGATTGTTTATACAAGGTGAATATCCCAAGCTTCCATTAAGTAATATACAAACTAGTATGATACAGTAATGGCCTCTAGGGCATATACACTAACAGCTGTCTATTAAGTTTACCCGGCGAGTATCCGCGTACGCTACGTGATTGCGACGGACTTTTGATCACATCAAAATTCCGTGGCAACCGATCAAGTGAGACTAAACTGCTATGTTTATAATATTCATTCAGTTATCTCATAACTACTTGTGAATTCCAATTATTGTATCACATTCCGGATAAATAGAAAATGCTAAACTTTTCGATCGAACAATCGAACACCCAAGTTTTCCCGATACAGCTCAACACATGAAATAAATCTAACAACATTCAGTTCGTGCCTCAGTACCAACGGTCCAGCCGTAGAAGGGTCAAGCCAACGCCTCACATGTGGCACGCCGTACTGCCCCAAACCCGAATGTTCAAAGGGCAGTTCAAGACGGTCACATAATCGAGTTAAGGTTTGTTGTCTTCTAGAGAGTCCATCGCGTTACTTGCACTACTTAGAACTGTTAGTGTATATGCCCTAGAGGCCATTACTGTATCATACTAGTTTGTATATTACTTAATGGAAGCTTGGGATATTCACCTTGTATATACAATCTTGCTCAAAATAGTAGTATGCTACTTGGTTTGTTTCTACTTCAATGTGTACATGTGTTTATTTTTGTATATCGCCTATACACATTAGTGGAGCCCTTAGGATCTTTGCTTGATTACCAGCGATGTGATGGCCGTCACACTAGTGGGGCTGGGTAATCTATAAGCACATCCTTATGCAGGTCCCTGGTCGCAGGACTATCGAGACAGGGCATCGATACTCCGGAGTAGACCAGCGCATGCGCTTCTCATCCCAGTATGGGAGACGGTCTGTCCCATAACCGTCAGTACGTCGTACTTGAGATAGTATGCGGGTGCTCGTTAGGTTACGGGTACACTGGACAGGACTCGTCGGGAACTGACTAGTTGGTATTATGCCTATCGTCAGTTATCAGTTCCCAAGTGACATGAGTACAGCTTAGTCCGCTGACTTGACACTGTCACTTCGCCTCGAGTGTGTTCCCACTGTACTTTGATCACTACCCTACCACGGCTCAAAGGAGTCGTGCAAACAGGTAGTGGTTGGGTGCAGTCCCGAAGCACTTGGAGGCAGTGACGGTTAGACAGGATTCGTCTCTCCCGGTATTGGGGGTTGACATCGCGCTGTGTCTAGGAGAGCCATTACACGAGTAGTCCCTGGCCCGGGCAAACGAGATATACTGGTAGGCTTCCAGTGTTATCTCAGGGTGTTTTGGGCTTCGCTCCGGCACGACTTGTACCGCTATTGGGGGACTGACGTTTACCGCCCCCTAGGCCCGCCATGCGATGTATCAGACGAACAGACCGGACTGTACGGACATTGTCACACTCAGGCTCAGTAGGAGTTCGGATGGGTTTCGCCTCGTCGGTCTTCTTGTCGGCATTACCTGGGGACCGTTACGCACAGCTAGTGCCGCTTGCGGTCTGTGGTTAAACCCACTGCCAGCGTAGTGTCGAGTCTTTAGAGTCCCACACAAAAAGCTTTTCGCCTTTAGGCAAAAGAGTAGAGGTCGCATGGTATTGCGACAGGTCGCATGGTTTTGCGACAGGGTTCGGTCATATCCGTGCACTTGTGCACGTACAGTGTCCGGACAGTTTACACTAGCGGGCTTTGGTTTAAGCCAGATCCTAGTGTACCTTATGGGATTGGATTTATCCAGTTTGCATTCGTGTTCCTCGAAACGCGGATGCGGGTGTGTATGCACAGTTGACAGGGAGGCAGAGGCAGCGGATTCTCATTAGGGTTGTTGACAGTTGACCGTTGACTATTTGACTTTTTGCTCAACCCTAATGAGAATATGATATGTGATTAACTATTATATTAATTAAGTATTATGGTGACATGGTTGTTGAATTTTGTTGACTTGTTGACTTTTGTTGACTTGTTGACTTTGTTGACCGGTTGACTAGGCTTGATTAGTTGACCATCATGATAACCATAGCCATCATTTCATGGCAAAGACTTTTACTTGCTTGCTCATTTGTGTAAAATGAGTGCATGATATGATATGGTTATGGTTGCTTCAACCATCACATAAGACTTTTTTGATATGATGAGTTATGATTACTTTGGATTATGAGAGGGTGAGAGACAAAAAGACTTGCTCATTCTTTCTTGCTCATTCTCTCTCTTGTTCTTGAGCTCTCTTGTTTTTGCTCTCACCCTCACCCTCTTGCTCCCTCTCTTGACTCTATGGTTCATATCTCTCATGAGTTGAGAATCAAGAACCATAGATAAAATCCCATTCTAATTCTTCTCTACTCATTCTAGTTCACTAGGTTTAGCAAACCAAGTGAACTAGTTTCTTCAAAGAACGAAGAAGGAGCTAAAGGTTGGAGCTTTCAGGTGGATCTATCTTCGGCGTACGGAGACGATGAGAAGAAGCCAATCGGACCACCATCGGAGCTTGAAGACGAAGGAGTTCAAGACAAGCAAGGTATAACCCCCTAACCGAGTAGCTAGAAACTCATAGTTAGGTTGTTAGATAGATGTTTAACCAAGATCCGGGTTTTAGGTCCATGTTACCACCTCCGTAAAAATTGTTTTTTACCAAATTCCGCATTCCCGAAAGTACCGGAAGAGGTGGCATGGACTTACAGTGGTATCAGAGACTAGTTAAACTCTATCTAGCATGTTAGCAAGTAACTAGAAGATCGATCAAAGAAAAGTCCCGAAAACGAACCCCACGAATTTCAAGTTTCTGTTGATTTTTTTACTGTTCAAAAGTTGATTATTTTAACACCTAAAATCGGCTCAGGCTTTTTTGTGAATAACCACCAAAGATGGACCCACGATCGAGTCAAAGCGCCGCGGAAGCGCGGCGGGAGCATGCTCCCGCCGCGGATCCGCTGCCGAGTTGACTCGGCCGAGGTCAATCTTTGGTGCAGTGTTATTCTGGGGGTATTTTGGGATTTTTGGAATATATATTTTCAACCCAGATTTTCCAGAACGAAAATTTTATTTTGGGGTCCCGAAAATCCGTATTTTTGATCGAACTTCTAAAAGACTTAAGCTAACGGGTTTTTCTGTAATGTGATATTTGTATTGAACGTCTACTAATCGCTATATGTCGATTAGTGGGGGTTATACAAATCTGTGATCTGTAATATGCTGGAATATGTATATGAATATGTTGGATTGTCGCGGGTGAATAGCCGGGGGTTGTGAGACGAGAGTTTTCTTTTCTTTCAATTCTTGTAAATTTGTAAATTGATGTAATAATTATTTGTATGGCCGCACAACCGGGTCGGGGTTGTAGCCGTCATTGTATAATTTCTTTTACTGTTTTTGCTCCTAGGATAGACCCATGGAGGGGTGCATAAACTACCGGGTATGCCGAAGTGTCGAGTGGCCTACTCATGGAGACGAGGGAGGTTGCTATGCTTCGGGTACTTGGCGGGTAGTTTGCCGCACCCGTAGGGGTCTTGGATGGGGTATTGGCTATTCACCGCGACCGTGTAATCTGTTTTTCGTTACAGGCTCGTACGAATTACAGATTCCTAGTATATCCAATGTATTCATCTGTGATCTGAAATGTTTATCATTGCAGTATATCTATATATGATATTATTTAGGCGTTGCTTATGTTTTACAGACGCGCTAGCCCAGCCCCCGCTCTGTCGTTAGTTAAGTAACCTAACGGGTAATGACGGGGCCCAGTGGCGAATGCGAATGGCATAAGCGTACGTCATATTTTGGTTGTTTTCTGCAATGGTAGGATTAAATGATGGGACGCATTAAAAGAACTAATGCAAGAATATCACGCATTAAAAGAACTAATGCAAGATAATAAACCAAGTTAAAGTCGTTGGAACACTTTCGAAAAACCACTCGGTTCTTTTCAAAACAAACTTTTAAAATACGGAGTTTGAGCCACTCCATTTAAAAGCTATCTCGTTCCATCGACTAAATCAAGTTCACTACGTTCACGGTTTTGCCAAAACCATCCGTAGCCCTCCATCATTTCAGTTAAATATTCGGTAGTATTCAAGCTATGTATTTTGACCTCACGCCAAGGCATAGTGATTGGTAGCTGCCGAATATTTATCTGTTGCATAGATAGAATGCGTTGGTTTGAGACAGTCGTACTGCCATTTTGGCCTACGTCAAGGGTATGTACGGGTGGGTTCAAATTAACCTGGATAATGATGGGACGAACTTGACATGTGACTTATGACATTTTGACCTCACGCCAAGGTCATAAGAGCATGGGGCAAAAATCCACATCGGGAGTTTCATAAGTACTGAAACTTGCTAGATTTGCATACCATTTGGAGTGTGATGATTCTGGTAGGATTCCTTCAGTTTCGTCACGCGATGATATTTGGATCCCGATCCTACTGTGAGTATATGCTACTCCTCGGGAAATTTCTCGCTAAACGATCAATGCTATAAATCTAGTAGGTGCCTAGAAAGGTGTTAGCGGGGCTACGCCCCCAGGGAAAAGAGGTTCTTTAATTAAGGAACTTCGCGAAAGCGTTGGAAAACCTCCCTCGAAGTACCGACACCAGCCTGGCCGAACGGTTAAGCAAGTATTGTACGGTGAGATTGATCCTGACTAATTCTTCCTTTTTGGTTTTAAGGAGGGATTCGAGAAACAGTGGGAGCCATCCTGTTTAGACAAACTAAAAACCACTCTAAACTTGCAAGAGCATCATGCTGAGTGTTTCTTCTTCTCTCTCCCAATTGCAGCGACCAATCAACATGACTGGACTTAAGTTACTCCTAGATAAAAATATACTGACAGGGCCAAACTACAAAGATTGGCTCAGGAATGTCAAGATGGCAATCACTTACGACAAGCTGGGGTATCTTCTTACCACCAAAGCTCCCCCTGCCCCTGGTCCCACTTCCAGCGTCGCGGATAAGGAAATCCGCAAGACTTGGGAGATTGATAGCGCGAAGGCCAAGTGCCTCGTACTTGCCTCGATGGACAACGAACATCAGAGGAGGCTCGAGAATATGGACCTTGAATCCATATTTCTCCATACAAAAGAACTGTATGGAGAGCAATCTCGTATCGCAAGATACGAAGCGTCGAAAAAGTTATTTTCGGCAAAGATGGCCGTCGGATCATCAGTAGCCAAGCACGTGCTAAAGATGATCGGCTACATTGAGGAGCTCGCGGACCTAGGGACCACATTGGAGGGTGAACTCTATACGGATATAGTTCTCCAGTCCCTTCCTTCCACTTACGCCCAGTTCATACTGAACTTCAACTTACAAGAAAAAGAGGTTGAACTTTCAGAGCTCCTCAACATGCTGAGGAGCGCAGAGGGCACCCTACAGAAAGGTAGGGAAACATCCACTTTGTTTGTAGGAGGATCATCTTCTTCTAGGTCCAAGGCGAAAGCCAAGGGAAAGAAGAAGAAAGCCCCCGCCAAACCAAGGGGCGGTGTTAGTAAAGTGGATACGAAGGGAAAAGCCAAAGAAACAAAGTTAGCGGGGAAGCTTGTGGATAAGGAAGAATGCTTCTATTGTCATAAGAAAGGTCACTGGAAGAATGATTGCAGGGCTTGGAAAGCCAGGACACAGGAATTGAAGCAGGTTGCAGCTTTAGCTTCAGGTGTGTATGTTATTGAAAACTGTCTTTCAATAAACTCTACTTCCTGGGTATTGGATACCGGATCAGGATCTCATATCTGTAATTCTTTGCAGGCGTTGAGAAACCGTAGGGTTTTGAAGGCAGGTGATATGACCCTCAGAGTTGCGAACGGAGCTAGCATGGATGCTAAAGCCGTGGGGGAATATCACCTGGGAATGTCAGATGGACATGTTTTGGTTTTGCGTAATTGCTTTTTTGTACCCAACGCAACTTGTAATATCATTTCTGTATCTTTAGTTTCTAAAGAAGGTTATGAATTTGCGTTTGTAAGTAATGTTGTAAACATTCACCTTAATCAAGTTTTGATTGGGTCAGGTACATTGAGTAATGGTATATACGTGTTAAACCAACCACAGATTTTTAATGTCCAGAATACACACAAAAGAAAGTCTCCGGAAATAAATCAGACTTTCTTATGGCATTGTAGACTGGGTCACATCAATGAGAGAAGGTTGACTAAGTTACATACAGAAGGATATTTGAATGCGTTCGAATATCAATCGTATGCCACTTGTCAATCCTGTCTCAAAGGAAAGATGACAAAGACTCCGTTTACTGGACATGGAGTAAGAGCGAGCGAGCTCTTGGGACTCGTACACAGTGACGTGTGCGGTCCAATGTCTACACATGCGCGAAGCGGATATTCTTACTTCATTACTTTTACGGATGACTTCTCAAGGTACGGTTATGTCTTCTTAATGAAACATAAGTCCGAAGCCTTTGGAAAATTCCAGGAGTATAAGAATGAAGTAGAGAAACAGACCGGCAAAAGTATTAAGATTCTAAGATCGGATCGAGGTGGGGAATACTTAAGTGCCGAATTCCTGGACTATTTAAAAGAGAACGGAATTCTCTCTCAGCTTACTCCTCCATACACCCCGCAACATAACGGTGTATCGGAGAGACGGAACCGCACCCTATTGGATATGGTGCGGTCCATGATGAGTAACGCTGAGTTACCGCGATCATTCTGGGGGTATGCGCTAGAATCAGCTGCGTACCTTTTGAATCGAGTTCCGACTAAGACTGTGCCTTCCACACCATATGAAATGTGGAGTGGGAAGAAACCCTATCTTCAATATCTGAAGATCTGGGGATGTCCGACTTTTGTCAAAAAGCAGCATGCGGACAAGCTCGAGGCATGCTCAGTACTGTGCAAGTTTGTGGGATACCCAAAGAACACAGGGGGTATCTTTTCTATTACGCAGAGGAACAAAAAGTCCTTGTTTCTCGTAATGCCCACTTTCTAGAACACCAGTTCTTAGAAAAGGAAATAAGTGGGAGCGCGGTAAACTGGAAGAAATTCCAGAACCACGGACTGTTACTGAAAGTTTAGTGGAACCAGAGGGTTCAGAAGAACAGGACATTCCTACGCCGCTCCGCAGAAGTAGTAGGCAGTCTCATCCGCCCGAGAGATACTACGGTTTTCTCGTAGACGGGGATAGAGAGGATTGCATCATAGACTATGATGAGCCTACTAGCTTCCAGCAGGCCGTTCAGAGCGTTGACTCAGTGAAATGGCTGGATGCAATGCGGACCGAAATGGAGTCCATGTACACCAACAAGGTATGGACGTTGGACATTGCTCCAGACGGGGTAAAACCCGTAGGATGCAAGTGGATCTTCAAAAGGAAGATTAGTGTAGATGGACAGGTTGAGACCTATAAAGCTAGGCTGGTAGCAAAGGGTTTTCGTCAAAGACCTGGCTTGGACTATGACGAAACCTTCTCTCCAGTAGCCATGCTGAAATCCATTCGGATCCTTCTTGCCATTGCCGCCTTCCACGATTATGAGATTTGGCAAATGGACGTAAAGACAGCTTTTCAAACAAAAAAAAAATTGGAAATTTAGAGGAGTGTGTCTATATGGACCAGCCAGAGGGTTTCATTCAGAGTGGGAGCAGCGGAAATGTGTGCAAGTTGCTTAAGTCCATCTATGGACTAAAGCAGGCATCGCGGAGTTGGAACATCTGCTTTGATGAGACGGTCAAAGAATTTGGCTTTATCAAAAATCCAGATGAACCATGCATCTATAGTAGATTTGTAGCGAGAACTGTAGTATTCCTCGTTTTATACGTGGATGACATTCTCTTAATAGGAAATGACATTCCTATGCTACAATCTGTCAAGGGGTTCTTGTCACACAGGTTCTCCATGAAAGACCTGGGTGATGCCTCGTACATTCTGGGTATCCGGATCTACCGTGACAGATCCAAGATGATATTAGGACTTTCACAGTCCAGGTACATCGACACCATACTGAAAAGATTCAGTATGGAAGATTCCAAGCGCGGTAACCTACCGGCTTGTCACGGGATCACCCTCTCTAAAGAGATGTCTCCCAAGACTGATTTGGAGAGGGATCGCATGTCTATTATACCCTGCGCTTCTGCGGTAGGCTCTATAATGTATGCGATGTCGTGTACCAGACCGGATGTAGCTTATGCACTGAGTGTGGTAAGCCGGTATCAGTCAAACCCTGGGGAGAAACACTGGATAGCGGTAAAGAACATTCTCAAGTACCTGAGAAGGACTAAGGAGATGTTCTTGGTGTATGGCGGAAAAGACCTCCAGATCGAGGCATTTTGTAACACCCGAGCCCAATAATACTATTTCTATTGCTAGTTGAGTGTTATACATTGCTCATTCCAATTATCCTGATTGTTTGGTGTTTATTGCTAAATTCTAACCGGTTAAGTCATTTTGGCACATAACAAATTTTAACACCTAAAATGAAATTAAAAATATCCATGTTAGCCTACTCGTCGCCACTAGTCACGTGGTAGCGTCCGCGTGTCGAGATTTCTTCCCGTTCGGCTAAACGGGCACGTTTGGACGGCTACGCGCGCGTGCAAGTGTCCGACTTGGGGGCATGCATTTTAATCATTAAACACCCCTTTTCAAAATTTGGAACCCGCTTAAAATCCTATAATTTGAATTTGAAACATTTGGGCGCAACCCGGGCGCGATTTGGAAATGTTTCATTTAGCGCCGAAATGTCTATTTTAATTAAATATACTTAAACCTTATATATATAAATCTGTTATATATTTTTTAACGTATAAATCTTTTTGAAAATCTTTTAAATTTTATTATAACTCCCCGTACCCTTCCTCAGCCTATCACGAGCGCCCAAATCGCTCGTGGGCCCCACCGTAACCCTCTCCCTCTCTCTCTCCGTATCTCTATCTCTCTCTTCTCTGTCTCTGTCTCTCTAATCTCCTTCTCTCTCTATCTCTAATAATCTTCTCTCTCTCTTCCTATATTTTACGCAGCCCCCTCGTCTCCTCCCCATCTCAAGAGAACCCCACGAGAACCCCGAACCCTAACCCTAGCCTCCTCGTGCCTGCGCCGTCGACCTCCCCGCGACCTCGCCGTCGCCGACCTCGCCTCCACAGCCTAGCCGCACCCCTACCTCCTCTTCTCCAGCCCTCCGCGCCTGCAACCCAACCCCCGACGCCATCACCAGCCGCAGATCTCGCCGTCGTCGCCGCCTCCCATCGCCGACGACGCCAAGGCCTTCCTCCCTTCATCCTCATCCCGACCTCGTCGTCTTCTTCCTCCTCCCCTCGCCGGACCACCACAGAACCCGAGCCCGACCCTAGCACCAACCTCGGGTCGCTGGAAAACGTGCCGTCGATCCTCGTCGTCGTCGCCAGAGCACCGACGGCCACCTCCTCTTCCTCCTGCAACCCAGACCAAGCCCTTGCCTATCCCCTACTCGCTGCATCTTGATCCAGCCACCTCCAAGCCCTCGCCGCATCTCCTGTTCGCCGCCGGCGCGCCCATCGCCGTCGGGCCCGTCGTAGTTGCCCCCTGGTTCTTCCCTGTAAGCATCCCTTTAGCTTTCCATTCATGTATAACCCCCTCGCTGGTCTTTGTTTACGTATATCGTGTTTGCTAACTTCGTCGCCTTTGACTTTTGCCGGATTCCGGCCGTGCCGTCGTTTGGACCCGACGCTCCAGCAAGTACTCCGGTCCGTGTGGTCCCGCTGTTCGCTGTTAGGACTCGATCCGTGGCCCGTGCACCCGTCTCGTGTTTTCCGCCGACATTGCATCCGTGCTTTCCGGTTTGCGAAACCGTCGAGGAAAGTATCCGAATACTTGCTTTAACATGCTAGTACACAAGATCAAGTCTTGCTATACACTTAATTATCATATTATTTTATAACTTAGAATTGACGGTTACAATTATTCTTACATTGAATCGGTATAGTAGTTCTTGTAATTAATCGGTCTGCTATCAATCCACACTTTAACTAACTAAACCAAGTAGATCGTCCTCGCTTCATTTGTTAAATCACCCATGAGACAATTATTATGCTTAGTTTAAATTCATGTAGCTTCATTACTTTATGTTGTTGATATCGTTTCACTTTGTGACTATTGCACCCCAAGGATGCTTGAACCTGTTAATAAAGATAATAAAAGCACCATTGTGATTAAGCGACTATTAGTACTGTTTACTTTAAATTCTTGCTGCTGTATACCTGTTGAGAGCACACACTCGATCACAGTACATATTGACTCGACCCTGCTACATCTGACACATATGCTGATACACCGGACATGACACCCTGTACATACTGACTCAACCTATTGTACTACGACCTGTTACCTGATCTCATGCCTAATGCCAACAAGCCTGACTTGGGGTCCTCATGGACCATTCCTGCTGTCTATCCAGACAGACCTGCTTTTACCTGATTCTGTGTTGGTATTAGTCCTTGACTACTGAATACCTGACCTAACATACATAACTTGGGGGTATGGGGAAATCAAAGGTGAAACCGACTTGTAACTCAACAGTTCGATACCTGTTCTGATCAGTCTTACGGGCTTAGCCTGCCCCGGAGTGATGATGCTGACATCACTCATCCATCCTGCTACCTATTACTGCCTAGCGGCACGTCTCGGATTCAGCCCCGAGAACCTTGACCGTGGTCCCGGGCACGCACGGGATACTATTGAGTTACATCGACGATTCATCAATTGATTTCAAAGACTATAGAGTAGAAACCTGATAGAACCGTTTAGTTACCACTGCACATTACCCTGCACTGTTATTTCATAGTACTGCTTTATTCATGTTCATACCTGCATTGTTTAGTACCATGTTTATATTATATTATTTGGTTGACATGACGCGCTGACGTCTGGGTTTTGCATGGCCCAGATTCCTTACCACTGTCGACGACCGAGCAGGAGTACTTCAGCCAGCAGGCTGAACTGTGAGTCCTTAGTGATTAGTTTATTTATTTCATTTCATTTCTAGATGTGAGCCCGCATTATGGGACGTACTGTTTATTTATTGTATTGGATCATTTGCTTCCGCACTTATTGTTTATTGACTCTTGTTATTATGGATTTGGACATGTGTTAGATTAGTTTATTATCTTGTTCTTGATATCCTTACAACCATAATGTGACTGTGGATGGATACTTCCTACCCACAGGTAGCATGGTTGGCTATGTTACGTGCCCAATCTTGCGTACTCTGGGAAGCGGGGCGTGACATGGTTCTTTTGGTATCAGAGCCATAGGTTAGTTGGGTTGATTCTTCGTAGTTGGGTATTGTACCCGATACACGAATCAGAATAACCGTGATTAGGAAACATGTCCTGCCACCTTGACCGTTTTACCATCCTTGAATCATTCTATTCTTCCGGATCATGTCGACATGCAAACTTACTTTGCATTTGTCAACTCGAAAACCTAATTCCTTGTTATCTCTAGGACTTAGGCGACTTGGGTGGAGTTAAGTAATTGCGGCTATGATATCGCGACATAGCTACAATGCAGTACTCTATTTAAGTATCTTGGAGTTCTAGCCTTGATTTATATATTGAATCTATCATCATGCTAATGTTGTTTGTTTTGATTTC
Organism: Agapanthus africanus; assembly: GCA_030015575.1. Lineage (NCBI taxonomy): Eukaryota > Viridiplantae > Streptophyta > Magnoliopsida > Asparagales > Amaryllidaceae > Agapanthus > Agapanthus africanus. Next base: position 303,086,610 of record JASDDO010000016.1, on the reverse strand, counting down.
AGGATTATGGCAGATAAGAATTTCAAGACGTATCAGAGGCGCGTGGATGAAGCCGCCATGTTAGGAGTGATACGTGGGATGTTGGAGAATCAGAAGAGGCAAACTGAGCTGATCCAGCAGCAAGCAGATTCATTTCAGGAGGGTTTGCAGGCTATTCAGCAGTCTGTAAACACATCTGTAGCGAAGCCAGTTGACCGAGTAGGGACCGTGGCAGACTTCAGACGGTTGGGTCCTACTACTTTCACTGGTTTGGAGGAGCCGTTGCCAGCCGAGCAGTGGCTAGTGGACACGGAGAATTTACTGATCGTGGCACAGATCCCAGAAGACAAGAGAGTTGATGTGGTGCGCATTCAGCTGGTGGATTACGCCCGAGAGTGGTGGCTTGTGGAGGAGACCCGCTTGTCCAAGCCAATCAGTTGGGCGGATTTCTCTAAAAGTTTCTTGGAGAAGTTCTTCCCGCGGACTGCACGGGAGGAAATGGAAGAGAAATTTATTGGGCTGAGACAAAATGGAGCAGCCGTAGATGTACATGCAGCGGAATGGACGAGACTCAGCCGCTTCGCTGGACCCTTAGTCGCCAAGGAGGCAGACAGGGCGCGAAGGTTCTTGCGCAGTTTGGATGTGGACATCCAGAGGCAGATTGTCTCTCTGGGTTTGACCACTTTCTCGCAGGTTCTTACGGCAGCCAGAGAGCAGCAGAGTTTGTCGGGAATGAAAGGGAACCTACAGCAGACAACAGTTGCGGCCAGGAAGCTTGCATTTGTACCTAACCGAGATCATGGGCGCAGAGGTATCCCAGTGGACCGTCGAGGTGTAGCGCCAATGAAGAAGCCTGTGATCGTTGATCGAAGGAAGAGCGTGATTTGTGACTACTGCCGTTTACCTGGGCACGCGCAGAAGGATTGTCGAAGGAGACTGGGACTTTGTCTGGTTTGTGGAGCGGCCGATCACGCAATTGGTGCTTGTCCGTCGAAGCTTCGCACGAGAGATGATATACAGAAGCCTCCGCAGAGACCGTTCCAAGGGCAGAAACAACTGACTCAAGGACCAAAGCAGGCTTGAGCTTTCACGTTGACAGCTGAGGAAGCCAAGGCATCAGAGAAGTGGTTTCAGGTACTTTACTCGTTCATGGTTTTCCCGCATTGGCATTATTTGATTCCGGAGCATCCCACTGTTTTATGTCATCCAAATTTATAACTACACACTCGATTACCTGCACGACCCTGTCTAGTTTCTGGGACATACACACTGGGAATGGGAAAATCATAGCTAGTAAGGAATGTAGAGATTGTACAGTTGTTGTTTGCGGACGAGAGCTTTTTGCAGATTTCTTGGTGATAGATACGGGCAGTTATGAAGTAGTCTTGGGAATGGATTTTCTTGGCACTTTCCACGCACACATTGACTGTAGGGCAAGGAAAGTAATTTTCCAGATTCCCGGACACCCTGAGTTTACTTTCTCTGGAGGAAGCAGCTCTGTCGGGCCAGTCGAGTTTAGGGCTAGGCCGACAAACAGTGTTCTTGCGACAATGGAAGTGGATAATAATGAAGAGCCGGCAGTTGTTCGCGACTTTATTGATGTGTTTGAAGATATATCAGGCTTACCGCCGAAGCGAGATATGGAGTTTGCGATTGACCTTATTCCTGGTGCAGCGCCAGTATCAAAATCTTATTATCCGATGGCACCGGTGGAATTGGAAGAAGTTAAGAAACAAGTTGGTGAATTACTCGAGAAAGGTTGGATCCGAAGCAGCAACTCGCCTTGGGGAGCTCCAGTTCTTTTAGTAAAGAAGAAGGATGGCACGAGAAGGATGTGCATTGATTATCGAGAATTGAACCGGGTGACTATTAAGAACAAGTACCCGATCCCTCGCATTGGAGAACTTTTTGAGCAGCTTAGTGGCGCGAGGGTATTCTCGAAATTGGATTTGCGATCAGGATATCATCAGGTCCGAGTAAAAGCAGAAGACATTTGCAAGACGGCGTTTCGAACTCGATATGGACATTTCGAGTATTTGGTGATGCCCTTCGGAGTGACTAATGCGCCGGCAATATTCATGGATTTGATGAACCGGGTCTTTTCACCATTCTTAGACCAGTTTATTGTGGTATTCATTGACGATATTCTGGTATACTCGAAGAGTCCGGAGGAGCATGCTGAGCATTTAAAGATCGCACTACAGACGCTGAGACGGGAGAAATTATTCGCGAAGATGAGTAAGTGTGAGTTCTGGCTGGAAGAAGTGAAGTTTCTGGGGCATGTTGTATCGGGCGATGGAATCGCCGTTGATCCCGAGAAGATTGCAGCAGTTCGAGATTGGCCAACTCCAAAGAATGTTGCGGAGATAAGAAGTTTTCTTGGACTCGCTGGATACTACAGGAGATTTGTGGAGAACTTCGCTCGTTTGGCAGAGCTGTTAACCAAGCTTACGCGTAAGGAGGTACCGTTTGTTTGGACGGATGGATGTGCATTGGCCTTCGAGACGTTGAAGCAAAAGTTGATAACCGCCCCAATCCTGACCGTACCAGATAATTCAGGAGGACTGGTGATTCACAGCGACGCATCCGGAAAAGGATTGGGATGTGTTTTGATGCAGAATGGGAAAGTCGTCGCTTACGCATCAAGACAACTGAAGACTCATGAGAAGAACTATCCGACTCATGACTTAGAGCTTGCAGCCGTGATCTTCGCCCTGAAGATTTGGAGACACTACCTTTTGGGCGAGAGAGTCGAAGTCTTTACTGATCACAAGAGTTTGAAGTATGTGTTCACTCAGAAGGAGTTGAACATGAGGCAACACAGATGGTTGGAGCTGATGGCCGACTACGACCTTGATCTTAAGTACCATCCGGGAAAGGTTAACGTCGTGCCGGATGCGCTTAGTCGGTTACCAGCGATTCATGTATTGACCGCACAAAGGGAGATCATTGCGGATTTTCGGAGATTTGATTTGGAGGTTGTGCTACCACATGCTACGGGACAGTTGATGCAATTGCAAGTACAATCGTCCTTAGTTGAGAAGATTAAAGCGGCACAATCGCAGGATCCTAGACTGCAAAAGTTTCGAGAGCAGGTTGAAGCCGGACTGCGAACCGATTTACTAATCCATGAAGACGGTTCGTTGAGATATGGTAGCCGTATGTGTGTGCCAAAAGGAGATGTGCGTGAAGAGCTTATGAAGGAGGCACACAGTTCAGTTTACTCTGTACATCCAGGAGGGACAAAGATGTACCGAGATATTCGACAGCACTTCTGGTGGGAAGGTATGAAACGGGAAATTGCTCGCTTCGTGGCTAAGTGCTTGGTGTGTCAGCAAGTCAAGGCTGAACACCAAAGGGTTGCTGGTTTGTTGCAACCACTTCCGATCCCTCAGTGGAAGTGGGAACATATAACCATGGACTTCGTGACGGCTTTACCGTGGAGTCCAAAGGGCAACAATGCAGTATGGGTGATTGTCGATCGGTTGACCAAGGCAGCTCACTTTATTCCTTTTCGGGTTGGTCAATCGACGGAAACGTTGGCAGAGCGGTACATGCAGGAGATTGTAAGATTGCATGGAGTACCGGTGAGCATTGTGTCCGATCGGGACACTCGGTTCTTGTCGCACTTTTGGAAGAGTTTACAAGAAAGTTTGGGGACTCGATTGAAGTTTAGCATAGCTTATCATCCTCAGACTGATGGGCAATCGGAGAGAACGATCCAGAACCTTGAAGATATGTTGAGGGCTTGCATGTTGGACTTCAAAGGTTCTTGGGAGGATCATCTACACCTGGTGGAGTTTTCGTACAACAATAGCTTCTAAGCGACTATTCAGATGGCTCCGTTTGAAGCGTTGTATGGTCGCAAGTGCCGTTCACCGGTTTGTTGGGATGATGTGGGTGAACGAAGGTTACTAGGACCAGATTTGGTTGTACAGACAGTCGAGAAGGTGAATACAATCAGGAAGCAAATGAAGGCAGCTCAAGACAGACAGAAAAGTTGGGCCGACACGTCAAGAAGACCTCTAGAGTTCGCCGTGGGTGATTTGGTATTCCTGAAGATATCACCGACTAGAGGGGTGATTCGCTTTGGGAGTCGGGGAAAGCTTAGCCCTCGATTCGTTGGACCCTTCGAGATATTGGAGCGTGTTGGTGAGGTAGCGTACCGTTTGGCGTTACCACAATCATTGGCAGGAGTGCACGATGTGTTTCATGTATCTCAGCTACGGAGGTATGTCCGAGATGAGACTCACGTCTTGGATCATTCGGAGATGACAGTACGGGAGGACCTAACTTTTGAGGAGCGACCAGTTGAAATCAAGGATCGAAGAGAAAAGGTTCTTAAGAACAAGGTTATCCCTCTTGTGCTAGTTTCTTGGGGTAATCGATCACATGGAGAATCCACTTGGGAGCGAGAAGACGAGATCCGGCAGAAATTTCCTCACCTTTTTCTGTAGTTAGCTATCTTGTATTCTTGGAATTTCGAGGACGAAATTCTTTTTGTAGTTGGGTATGATGTAACATCCGAGCCCAATAATACTATTTCTATTGCTAGTTGAGTGTTATACATTGCTCATTCCAATTATCCTGATTGTTTGGTGTTTATTGCTAAATTCTAACCGGTTAAGTCATTTTGGCACATAACAAATTTTAACACCTAAAATGAAATTAAAAATATCCATGTTAGCCTACTCGTCGCCACTAGTCGCGTGGTAGCGTCCGCGTGTCGAGATTTCTTCCCGTTCGGCTAAACGGGCACGTTTGGACGGCTACGCGCGCGTGCAAGTGTCCGACTTGGGGGCATGCATTTTAATCATTAAACACCCCTTTTCAAAATTTGGAACCCGCTTAAAATCCTATAATTTGAATTTGAAACATTTGGGCGCAACCCGGGCGCGATTTGGAAATGTTTCATTTAGCGCCGAAATGCCTATTTTAATTAAATATACTTAAACCTTATATATATAAATCTGTTATATATTTTTTAACGTATAAATCTTTTTGAAAATCTTTTAAATTTTATTATAACTCCCCGTACCCCTCCTCAGCCTATCACGAGCGCCCAAATCGCTCGTGGGCCCCACCGTAACCCTCTCCCTCTCTCTCTCCGTATCTCTATCTCTCTCTTCTCTGTCTCTCTCTCTCTAATCTCCTTCTCTCTCTATCTCTAATAATCTTCTCTCTCTCTTCCTATATTTTACGCAGCCCCCTCGTCTCCTCCCCATCTCAAGAGAACCCCACGAGAACCCCGAACCCTAACCCTAGCCTCCTCGTGCCTGCGCCGTCGACCTCCCCGCGACCTCGCCGTCGCCGACCTCGCCTCCACAGCCTAGCCGCACCCCTACCTCCTCTTCTCCAGCCCTCCGCGCCTGCAACCCAACCCCCGACGCCATCACCAGCCGCAGATCTCGCCGTCGTCGCCGCCTCCCATCGCCGACGACGCCAAGGCCTTCCTCCCTTCATCCTCGTCCCGACCTCGTCGTCTTCTTCCTCCTCCCCTCACCGGACCACCACAGAACCCGAGCCCGACCCTAGCACCAACCCCGGGTCGCTGGAAAACGTGCCGTCGATCCTCGTCGTCGTCGCCAGAGCACCGACGGCCACCTCCTCTTCCTCCTGCAACCCAGACCAAGCCCTTGCCTATCCTCTACTCGCTGCATCTTGATCCAGCCACCTCCAAGCCCTCGCCGCATCTCCTGTTCGCTGCCGGCGCGCCCATCGCCGTCGGGCCCGTCGTAGTTGCCCCCTGGTTCTTCCCTGTAAGCATCCCTTTAGCTTTCCATTCATGTATAACCCCCTCGCTGGTCTTTGTTTACGTATATCGTGTTTGCTAACTTCGTCGCCTTTGACTTTTGCCGGATTCCGGCCGTGCCGTCGTTTGGACCCGACGCTCCAGCAAGTACTCCGGTCCGTGTGGTCCCGCTGTTCGCTGTTAGGACTCGATCCGTGGCCCGTGCACCCGTCTCGTGTTTTCCGCCGACATTGCATCCGTGCTTTCCGGTTTGCGAAACCGTCGAGGAAAGTATCCGAATACTTGCTTTAACATGCTAGTACACAAGATCAAGTCTTGCTATACACTTAATTATCATATTATTTTATAACTTAGAATTGACGGTTACAATTATTCTTACATTGAATCGGTATAGTAGTTCTTGTAATTAATCGGTCTGCTATCAATCCACACTTTAACTAACTAAACCAAGTAGATCGTCCTCGCTTCATTTGTTAAATCACCCATGAGACAATTATTATGCTTAGTTTAAATTCATGTAGCTTCATTACTTTATGTTGTTGATATCGTTTCACTTTGTGACTATTGCACCCTAAGGATGCTTGAACCTGTTAATAAAGATAATAAAAGCACCATTGTGATTAAGCGACTATTAGTACTGTTTACTTTAAATTCTTGCTGCTGTATACCTGTTGAGAGCACACACTCGATCACAGTACATATTGACTCGACCCTGCTACATCTGACACATATGCTGATACACCGGACATGACACCCTGTACATACTGACTCAACCTATTGTACTACGACCTGTTACCTGATCTCATGCCTAATGCCAACAAGCCTGACTTGGGGTCCTCATGGACCATTCCTGCTGTCTATCCAGACAGACCTGCTTTTACCTGATTCTGTGTTGGTATTAGTCCTTGACTACTGAATACCTGACCTAACATACATAACTTGGGGGTATGGGGAAATCAAAGGTGAAACCGACTTGTAACTCAACAGTTCGATACCTGTTCTGATCAGTCTTACGGGCTTGGCCTGCCCCGGAGTGATGATGCTGACATCACTCATCCATCCTGCTACCTATTACTGCCTAGCGGCACGTCTCGGATTCAGTCCCGAGAACCTTGACCGTGGTCCCGGGCACGCACAGGATACTATTGAGTTACATCGACGATTCATCAATTGATTTCAAAGACTATAGAGTAGAAACCTGATAGAACCGTTTAGTTACCACTGCACATTACCCTGCACTGTTATTTCATAGTACTGCTTTATTCATGTTCATACCTGCATTGTTTAGTACCATGTTTATATTATATTATTTGGTTGACATGACGCGCTGACGTCTGGGTTTTACATGGCCCAGATTCCTTACCACTGTCGACGACCGAGCAGGAGTACTTCAGCCAGCAGGCTGAACTGTGAGTCCTTAGTGATTAGTTTATTTATTTCATTTCATTTCCAGATGTGAGCCCGCATTATGGGACGTACTGTTTATTTATTGTATTGGATCATTTGCTTCTGCACTTATTGTTTATTGACTCTTGTTATTATGGATTTGGACATGTGTTAGATTAGTTTATTATCTTGTTCTTGATTTCCTTACAACCGTAATGTGACTGTGGATGGATACTTCCTACCCATAGGTAGCATGGTTGGCTATGTTACGTGCCCAATCTTGCGTACTCTGGGAAGCGGGGCGTGACACCTTTGCTGACTCCAGCTTCCAGAGTGACAAGGATGATTCCAAGTCCATGTCGGGTTTTGTCTTTACCCTCAATGGAGGGGCGGTGTGTTGGAAGAGTTCCAAACAAGAAACCGTTGCAGACTCGACGATGGAAGCGGAATACATCGCTGCATCTGATGCCGCAAAAGAAGCTGTCTGGATGAGGAAGTTCTTGAAATAACTTCAGGTGGTTCCGTCCATTATTGATCCAATACCTTTGTATTGCTACAACAACGGGGCTATAGCTTTAGCGAAGGAACCCAGGTCCCATCAGAGATCCAGGCACATCTTGAGGTGGTATCACCTGATCAGGGAGATCGTGGATAGCCAGGAGATCGAGGTTCGGAGAGTCGCTTCAGAAGATAACACTGCAGATCCATTCACCAAGGCCCTGCCCCAGACTCAGTTCGAGCAACTGATCGAGATGATAGGTCTTCGATACGCCAGTATATGGCCTTAGTGCAAGTGGGAGATTGTTAGTGTATATGCCCTAGATGCCATTACTGTATCATACTAGTTTGTATATTACTCAATGGAAGCTTGGGATATTCACCTTGTATATACAATCTTGCTCAAAATAGTAGTATGCTACTTGGTTTGTTTCTACTTCAATGTGTACATGTGTTTATTTTTGTATATCGCCTATACACATTAGTGGAGCCCTTAGGATCTTTGCTTGATTACCAGCGATGTGATGGCCGTCACACTAGTGGGACTGGGTAATCTATAAGCACATCCTTATGCAGGTCCCTGGTCGCAGGACTATCGAGATAGGGCATCGATACTCCGGAGTAGACCAGCGCATGCGCTTCTCATCCCAGTGTGGGAGACGGTCTGTCCCACAGCCGTCAGTACGTCGTACTTGAGATAGTATGCGGGTGCTCGTTAGGTTACGGGTACACTGGACAGGACTCGTCGGGAACTGACTAGTTGGTATTATGCCTATCGTCAGTTATCAGTTCCCAGGTGACATGAGTACAGCTTAGTCCGCTGACTTGACACTGTCACTTCGCCTCGAGTGTGTTCCCACTGTACTTTGATCACTACCCTACCACGGCTCAAAGGAGTCGTGCAAACAGGTAGTGGTTGGGTGCAGTCCCGAAGCACTTGGAGGCAGTGACGGTTAGACAGGATTCGTCTCTCCCGGTATTGGGGGTTGACATCGCGCTGTGTCTAGGAGAGCCATTACACGAGTAGTCCCTGGCCAGGGCAAACGAGATATATTGGTAGGCTTCCAGTGTTATCTCAGGGTGTTTTGGGCTTCGCTCCGGCACGACTTGTACCGCTATTGGGGGACTGACGTTTACCGCCCCCTAGGCCCGCCATGCGATGTATCAGACGAACAGACCGGACTGTACGGACATTGTCACACTCAGGCTCAGTAGGAGTTCGGATGGGTTTCGCCTCGTCGGTCTTCTTGTCGGCATTACCTGGGGACCGTTACGCACAGCTAGTGCCGCTTGCGGTCTGTGGTTAAACCCACTGCCAGCATAGTGTCGAGTCTTTAGAGTCCCACACAGAAAGCTTTTCGCCTTTAGGCAAAAGAGTAGAGGTCGCATGGTATTGCGACAGGTCGCATGGTTTTGCGACAGGGTTCGGTCACATCCGTGCACTTGTGCACGTACAGTGTCCGGACAGTTTACACTAGCGGGCTTTGGTTTAAGCCAGATCCTAGTGTACCTTATGGGATTGGATTTATCCAGTTTGCATTCGTGTTCCTCGGAACGCGGATGCGGGTGTGTATGCACAATTGACAGGGAGACAGAGGCAGCGGATTCTCATTAGGGTTGTTGACAGTTGACCGTTGACTATTTGACTTTTTGCTCAACCCTAATGAGAATATGATATGTGATTAACTATTATATTAATTAAGTCTTATGGTGACATGGTTGTTGACTTTTGTTGACTTGTTGACTTTTGTTGACTTGTTGACTTTGTTGACCGGTTGACTAGGCTTGACTAGTTGACCATCATGATAACCATAGCCATCATTTCATGGCAAAGACTTTTACTTGCTTGCTCATTTGTGTAAAATGAGTGCATGATATGATATGGTTATGGTTGCTTCAACCGTCACATAAGACTTTTTTGATATGATGAGTTATGATTACTTTGGATTATGAGAGGGTGAGAGACAAAAAGACTTGCTCATTCTTTCTTGCTCATTCTCTCTCTTGTTCTTGAGCTCTCTTGTTTTTGCTCTCACCCTCACCCTCTTGCTCCCTCTCTTGACTCTATGGTTCATATCTCTCATGAGTTGAGAATCAAGAACCATAGATAAAATCCCATTCTAATTCTTCTCTACTCATTCTAGTTCACTAGGTTTAGCAAACCAAGTGAACTAGTTTCTTCAAAGAACGAAGAAGGAGCTAAAGGTTGGAGCTTTCAGGTGGATCTTTTTTCGGCGTACGGAGACGACGAGAAGAAGCCAATCGGACCACCATCGGAGCTTGAAGACGAAGGAGTTCAAGACAAGCAAGGTATAACCCCCTAACCGAGTAGCTAGAAACTCATAGTTAGGTTGTTAGATAGATGTTTAACCAAGATCCGGGTTTTAGGTCCATGTTACCACCTCCGTAAAAATTGTTTTTTACCAAATTCCGCATTCCCGAAAGTACCGGGAGAGGTAGCATGGACTTACAAGAATGTCGTTAAACTACGGAAAAATCCAACAATTGGAAATTTCCCGGCAGTGGAAAAAGTGGGTATTTATATCCGGTCGAACTTTTTAACATATTCTAAAAATACCCGGAAAAGCACACCGACAAAATTAGACAGTCCGATCGAATACACCGAGTCCCCAATACAACTCAGAAAATACAACTATGGAATAAATTATTAAAAATTCCCAGCAATATGAGCACAGAAAACTAAGAATTACAGTGCAGAAGTCGATGCACAAAACGACAAACGCGCCGCGGAACCGCCGCACGAGCCACGCTCGTGCCGCGGAACCGCGGCAGTTTAATGGAGTTAGGGTTACGAATTGCACAGTTAATCTTATATTTTCCTGCTGATATTTATGGATATTTTTAATTCACAAAAATCCCAGAAATTGAAAAATGTACAGAGAGCATATTAAGGGTTGGGTTTTCGGGTCGTTTGGACTTCAAATTCCGTCGGGACTTCGCCTAAGGCTCTAGCTAGGCTCTGATACCACTGTAGGGTTCCTAGGCACCCTAGTGAGGTCTACCAAGTGATCAAACATGCCAATTTCAAAAAATCTAGGTGCCGAGAAACCCGACTACGGATCGTCGGCTAGAAATCTAGGCGAAAAAGTAAACTAGTTAACACTTAACTAAGAGATACGAAAATACAACCTTTGTAGATCCGTTTGTCCACCTCCACGGCTCCGAGATGAGGTCCTCTCCGCTGTCCAAATCAAATCCGGGCTCTAGCGTCGGCTTCATCGGAGAATAGGCGAGCTAGGTCGTCGATGTCCATGCCGAAGATGATCTACGTCGAGGCATCGCTAGATCAAGCTCCACCTTCACCAAGTCTTGAAAACTTGTGAAGGAAACACACTCTACTACTTGGCAAGAGGTAGAGGATGAAGAAATAGGAAGTGGGTAGACTTTAGTTTTGGATTTCTCACTCTAATTCATCAATCACCATTGATGAAGTCAAGGTTTCTTCTTTGGTTCAAGGAAGAAGAAGAAGAAAAGATATGATAAGTTCTAATTAAAAAAGAAAAGAATATCAATTCTTATCATAACTTTACCATAGTTAAGTGTAGAGAACTAATCATGGTTTGATGCAATGGTTAGGGTTAAGCTAAAAACAAAATGGTCATCAAGTCAAAGCAATCATGAAGCTTCATGAATGTACAAAAGAAATGCCACCATTTTATCATTTCATTTCCTTTTTCCAAAAAGAAAAAGATAAATAAATAAATGAATAAAATGAATAAGCAAATAGCAAACCCTAACCATTCCATTAACCAAGGTTTAATTCTATACACTTAATTAAAAAGGCATGTATCATCAAACATGATACAAGTATGTGCACAAAATCATATCGCATATGCAATGCGCACACCCGAGCGAGAAAATCCATTTAAAGTGAACCGATACTAGTTAGTGCAAAGTAATATATCAAATATTTAATTATGCATCGAATCATTAAATCAACACTTGATTTAACGATCCGGTCATATCGCATATAACCGACTAGTATCATTAGTAACAACTTATCGAATCAACACTTGATCCAATAACCCGGCTATATCGCATATAACCGATCAATGTCACATCGCGAGAATCAAATACAGTATCACATACTGGTATCATTCTCGGTCCCGCACATATCTCATACGCGCTCCTATTTCGTTTTGCTTGAGCCAGGAAACCTCTGTGTAGGACTCTAAAGACTCGTCAATACGCCGGCAGCAGATGATGATCATATCAAGCACCCACAAGCCGCAAGCGGTCTGCTAAACGTAACGGCCACCCGGGTATTGAGCGATCAGAAGATCGACGAGCAAGCCCGCTCACACTCCAGTGAATCCAACTAGTAATACTACCGTATAGTCCGGTCTGTTCGTCTGATATGCCGCATATCTCGCCTAGGGGTGGTAAACGTCAGACCCCAATAGCTCAATAAGTCATGCCGATGTAGGGTCCATAACATTCGTGAAACTACTGATAACTCTTACCAGTATATCACTGCAACCCTGGCCAGGGATTTCCTGTTATGGCCAGTCGAGCACAGCGCAACATCAACCCCCAATACCGGGAGAGACGAATCCCCTCCTATCGCTCATTGCCTCCATGTGAATCGGGACTGTACCCAAAAACCACCTGTTTGCACAACTCAGTAGAGCCGTGGTAGGGTGGAAATCAAAGCACAGTGGGAGACACACAAGACTCTATGATGATCTCGGGTCTACAGACTAAGCTGTACCAGTGTCACCAGAGAACTGCCATCTGACGTGAGGTATAATACCATCTGGGAGTTCTCGGCGAGTCCGTTCAGTGTACCCAGTCTCCACTGAGCACCCGCATACCATCTTCGATGCCAAACACCAATGGATATGGGATCATCCATCGCCCATCGCATGGGTCAAGAAGATATACGCTAGTCTACTCTGGAATATCGATGCCCCGTCTCGATATTCCCACGACTAGGAACAATGAAGGATGTACTCACTGACTACCCAGGCCCCACTAGTATGTGTTAGTTATATGTATGCCCTAGAGGCCATTACTGTACATTGGATGTATATTGTAGTGGATGCTGGGACATATATAGGAAGGACTTTCTTGCTCGACATGATAGTACGCTATCTGGTTGCTCTTTATCTTAACATGTATACTTTCTGTCTCTCTGATTACATGTTGATAAAGCCCATAGGATGAGTACTCGACTTCCAGGACTATGATGTAGATCATACTAGTGGGGCCTGGGTAATCCATGAGTACATCCTTGAATTGTTCCTAGTCGAGGGAATATCGAGACGGGGCATCGATATTCCAGAGTAGACTAGCGCATATCTTCTCGACCCATGCGATGGGCGATGGATGATCCCATATCCATTGGTGTTTGACATCGAAGATCGTATGCGGGTGCTCAGTGGAGACTGGGTACACTGAACGGACTCGCCGAGAACTCCCAGATGGTATTATACCTCACGTCAGATGGCAGTTCTCTGGTGACACTGGTACAGCTTAGTCTGTAGACCCGAGATCGTCATAGAGTCTTGTGTGTCTCCCACTGTGCTTTGATTTCCACCCTACCACGGCTCTACTGAGTTGTGCAAACAGGTGGTTTTTGGGTACGGTCCCGATTCACATGGAGGCAATGAGCGATAGGAGGGGATTCGTCTCTCCCGGTATTGGGGGTTGATGTTGTGCTATGCTCGACTGGCCATAACAGGAAATCCCTGGCCAGGGTTGCAGTGATATACTGGTAAGAGTTATCAGTAGTTTCACGAATGTTATGGACCTCAAGTCGGCATGACTTATCGAGCTATTGGGGTCTGACGTTTACCACCCCTAGACGAGATATGCGACATATCAGACGAACAGACCGGACTATACGGTAGTGTTACTGGTCGGATTCACTGGAGTGTGAGCGGGCTTGCTCGTCGATCTTCAGATCGCTCAATACCCGGGTGGCCGTTACGTTTAGCAGACCGCTTGCGGCTTGTGGGTGTTTGATATGATCATCATCTGCTGCCGGCGTATTGACGAGTCTTTAGAGTCCTACACAGAGGTTTCCTGGCTCAAGCGAAACGAAATAGGAGCGCATATGAGATATGTGCGGGACCGAGAATAATGCGTGTATGTGATACCGTATTCTATTCTCGCGATAAATGTATCGAATGGTTATATGCGATATAACCTAGTTATCGATTCAAGCGTTGATTCGATAAGCCGATATATTGTATACTAGTCGGTTGTGTGCGACATAACCGGATCGTTAAATCAAGTGTTGATTTAATGATTTAATGCATATTTATATATTTGATATATTACTTTGCATCAACTAGTACCGGTTTACTTAAGATGGATTTTCTCACTCGGTATGTGCGCATTACATATGCGATATGATTTTGTGCACTTGATTGTATCATGTTTGATGATACATGATTACTTGGTTAAGTACAAAGAATAAACCATGGTTAAAAGAATGGTTAGGGTTTCATTTCCTTTATTTATTCATTTATTTATTTGTTTATTTATTTTGGAAAAGAGGAGAAAAGAATGGTGGCTTAATTTGGATTGTAGTTGAAGATTCATGAACCTTTGACTTTGTCCACCATTCTTATCTCATGCTTAACCTAACCATTTGTTTTAACCCTAGTTTAATCTCTACACCTAACCATGGTTCACTTATGATAAGAATGGATTATTCTTTTTCATTTTTAAAAAGATTATTCTTATCATAACAATTTCCTTCTTCTTCTTCCTTGCTTCAAGTGAAGAAGCTTGAGGTCATCAATGGTGATTGATGTTTTAGAGTGAGAAATCCAAATCTAAAGTCTACCCACTTCCTATCTCTTCATCCTCTACCTCTTGCCAAGTAGTAGAGTGTGTTTCCTTCACAAGATTTTAGGGTTTGGTGAAGGTCGAGCTTGATTTAGCGATGCCTCGACGTAGATCATCTTCGGCATGGACATCGACGACCTAGCTCGCTTTCTCTCCGACGAAGCCGACTCTAGAGCCCGGATTTGTTTTGGACAGCGGAGAGCACTTCGTTGCGGAGCTATGGAGGTGGACAAACGGATCTACAAAGGTTGTAATTCCGTATTCTCATTAGCTAAGTTGTTAGCTTGTTTTTGTTTCGCCTAGATATCTAGCAAACGATCCGTACATTAGGGTTTGTAGGCACCATATTTTTTGAAATTGCCATGGTTGATGGCTTGGGAGACCTCACTAGGGTGCCTAGGAACCCTACAGTGGTATCAGAGCCTAGCTAGAGCATTAGGCGATCCCCGGACGGAATTAGAAACCCGATCGAACCAAAATCCCATTGCAAAATTGCTCTCTGTACTTTTTTCAAAACTGTTGATTTTTGGCAATTAAAAATATCCAGAAAAACAAGCAGGCTTTTCTGAGAATAACTGTGAAATTTGAGCACACGAATCCACCAAAGCGCGGCGGAAGCGCCGCACAAAGGGGGTTTGTGCGGCGGAAGGGCCGCCAATAAGATCGCGACACGTGTCAAATTTCAAAGTAACTCGTAAAATTCAATGCTCATTTTCCTGGAATATTTAAACTGAACTCAAGAGTTGAGTTGTTCTGAGTTGTTTTGGGAATCATTGTTTCGATCGGAAAGTCTAATTCTGTCCATGTGTTTTCCGGATAAATTTTAGAATATGTTAAAAAGTTCGACCGGATATAAATACCCGATTTTTCCCCTGTCGGGAAATTTCCAAGTGTTGGATTTTTCCGTAGTTTAACGACGTTCTAAGTAGTGCAAGTAACGCGATGGACCCTCTAGAAGACAACAAACCTTAACTCGATTATGTGACCGTCTTGAACTGCCCTTTGAACCTTCGGGTTTGGGGCAGTACTGCGTGCCACATGTGAGGCGTTGGCTTGACCCTTCTACGGCTGGACCGTTGGTACTGAGGCACGAACGGAATGTTGTTAGACTTGTTTCATGTGTTGATCTGTATCGGGAAAACTTGGGTGTTCGATTGTTCGATCGAAAAGTTTAACATTTTCTGTTTATCTGGAATGGGATACAATAATTGGAATTCACAATAGTTATATGATAACTGAATGAATGTTATAAACGTAGCAGTTTAGTCTCACCTGATCGGTTGCCACGGAATTTTGATGTGATCAGAAGTCCGTCGCAATCACGTAGCGTACGCGGATACTCGCCGGGTAAACTTAATAGACAGCCTCGCTCCATAGCCCCGACCAAGTGACTGTAGGAGAACCCCGTCGCCGAAAGCATCCGTTCGGGTGCTCGCGGTAGCGGTGTTCCGCCTTGGTGCACTTTGTCGACGGTGTCGGGGGTGCGGCCGCCTACTAAAGTTTGCGACGAGTATTCGATCAGGATGTCGGGAATCTTGTTGAATTGCCCGACTTGGTATTGAAAAGTGTTTTCGATTTTGAGACTAAAATGCGGGGTTTATAATTGTTAGGCATGCGATGTCTAAGGTATTCATTTGGTCAGGCATGCGATGTCTGAGGTGGTTGCGGATTCCAACTGTTGTAGTTTTACACTTTCTTTTCTGTGACCGTAAGTGTAATATGTGATATCGCCGGTTTCGTTGCTATATGTCAACGACAATTGGGATGGGCATATTTACTTACGTTGATGACATGAGATGTTATGTGTTGCTGGATATGTTATATTGGATCGTCGTGTTGAATAGCCGGGGGTTTTTATGTGAGATGAGTGTTTTTCATTTTCATTCATGTAAAAACTTGTATGTAATATTGGGGCACTTCCAGGTTGCGGAAGTTGTCACCGTTGATGTATATTATTTTCTTTTCTGCACTAGGATAGACCCAAGGAGGGGAGCACAAGTAACCGGGTTCTGGGGTCCAGTGGGAGACCAACTAGAGGAGTCGAGTCCGGGTCTCCTAACCCTAGAATTGGCAGGGTTGCTTGCCGCTCTCGTAGGGGTCTAGGGGTGTGGGATTGGCTATTCATCACGACCGTGGAATCCGTGTTTTATACTGGCTCGTATTGAAAACACGGACGTCCTAGTATATCCAATATTTCATATGTTTCTTCTGCTGTGTTTTATCTGTGATCATGTGATGTTCTGTGACAGGTATTATATATAGTATATATGATATATTATATAGACGTTACTTATGCTTTACACCCGCGCTAGCCCTGCCCCGCTCTGCCGTTAGTTACCTAACCTAACGGTGCACGAGGGGACATTGAGGCGAATGCGGATGGCATAAGTGTACGTCATTTCTATCTGTGATGTTTAGGTAAATTAAATGATGGGATATTCATTAATGAGATTAATGAAAGAAAATAAACCTAATTGATGTTGTGGAATCGAATTTCAAAATAAAACAGGTAGCTACAGTTCTTGCTTTGCATCGTGGTGTTCCTTGTAGAACATCCTGCATCTTATTCGATAAGGAAAGGACCGAGATCCCTTCACCGGGAGTGACTCCTTTAGCAATAACTGGCAGATGCTACAACCCTCGGTTTGTCATTTGATCGCTTCTATAGTTTTCGCTTTGCACAGTGATATATATGATATATCCCGCACCTCATTCGACGAGGAAAGGGCCGACGATCCCTTCACCGGGAGTGACCCCTTTAGCAAAACTAGAAAAGCTTCGAAAAGCATTCCATTTAAAAACCGTTTGATTCCGCAACGAGATCAAGTTCAAAGCGTTAAAGGTTTTCACAAAAACCATTCGCAACCCTCCGTCATTTTAGGAAGTAGAGTACTTAGTATTCGTGCTGTGTTTGTTGACCATAGTCAAGGCACAGTGTACGGTAGCTAAGTGATGTCTTCCTACACCGCATATGATGCGATTAGTTAGGACAGTCGCGTGACTTTGTTGACCTTAGTTAAGGGTCATGTGGGTGGGTCTAATTAATCACGAAATGACGGGTAGAACTTGACTAGTACTTATGATTTGTTGACCATAGTTAAGGTCATAGGTGCTAGGGGTAAAAACCTTTATCGGGAGTTTCAAGTGTTGAAATTTGCAATGAGATTGCATACCTTCTATATGATAGTTGGATCCCGATACCCGCTGCGAGTAAGAGTTACTCCTGGGAGAGTTTTGCACTTTGCAATTAGCCGATCAAGTAGGTGTCTAGAAAGGTGACAACGGGGTTACGCCTCTGGGAAAACGAGGTTTACAGTAATTAGGTCCGTGCGAAAGCACGGGGGACCTCCCTCAAAGTACCGACACTGGCCTGGCTGAAAGATTGGCGAACTTGTAGAGTGTAATTAATCCCGGCTAGTCTTTCCTTTTAGGGTTTGAAGGAAGATTTGATAAAAAGCAGTGGGAGCCATCCTGATTAGATAAAATAATAACCAATCTATTCTTGCAAGAGCACACGCTGAGTGTTTTCTTCTCTCTCTCTCTCCTGGTAGCGACCATATCACGCCTTAATCAAGATAATAATACGGATTATTGACCGAACCCGCTTGTTATATAGAGCTGGGGAACGTTGGTCCCGCTCCAACTTATAATTGTTATAAGACAGAGCAGGAAATTGGGGAATACCAGATTTCCCGTGCCGCCCAAACGAAGAGAGTGCATGCTGATGCATCATCTTCGGGTGTGTTCATTATACAGAACTATTTCTCAGTATCCTCCGCATCCTGGTATATGATACCGGATCAGGATCCCAGATATGTAAGATGTTACATAGGGCTACAAAAGGGTAGAAAAACTGAGAACGGGTGATAAGTTTCATGAGGCAGAAAACGGGGCAAGTGTTGCAACCAAGTCTGTCGGTCACTGTCACCCTGTATTACCGATACATTGATTCTGAACAAATGTTATTAGATACCGAACCTGATATACAAAATCATATCTGTCTCCTTATTAGTAAAGAAACGATAAAATTTCGTATTGTTGGATAATGTTTTGAACATTTCCTATATCAAAAGTTGATCGGTTCAGGCACGTTGTCTAAAAGCATTGATGTTCTAAATCAAACTACAGTTCTTAGTATATGAAACACACACAAAAGGAAGAGTTCAGAATTGAACTATTCCTTCTTGAGGTATTGTAGACTAGGTCAGATCAATGTGACCCGACTAGCTAGAGTTACATATAGATACATATTTAAATTAGTTTGAATTTACATCTTGTGAAACTCGCCAGTCATGTCACCAAGATAAGATGACCACAGCTCTGTTTATTGGAAACAGAGAAAGAGTTAATGAACTCTTGGGATGATACATGTTGATGTATGTGGGTCCCCTGTCTACACATGCCAAGATCGGTTCTTTGTACTTCATTACATTCTCTGATAATCTTTCGAGATTCAGACCTATGTTCCTGTTGAAACACAAGTCCGAATCTTTTGAGATATTCGCGGAATATAAGCGAGAAGTAGAGAACCAAAATACGGGTATAAGTATTATGTCCTATGATGAGATCAAGGAGGAGAATACTTGAGCACGGAAATCCTGGACTATTCTAAAGGAGAATGAGATTCTCTCTCAGAATAACTCCTCCGTATACACCATAGCACGATGGTATATCGGGGCGGAGCAGATACACCCTATTTGATATGGTGTGCTCTATGATGAGTACTACTGAGTTACCTTTTTCCTTAAAAGGGTTATGCACTTGAGAAGTTGCATACCTATTGAATAGGGTTCGAATCAAATCATTGCCTACCGCTTCATATGTGATATGGAAAGGGAAGAGCCCATATCTTAAGTTAGTTAAGATTTGGGGTTGTCCGGCCTATGTCTGAAAAGCGAAATCCGGACAAGCTCGAGGCAATGTCAGTTATGTAGAACTGGAAATGTTCCAGCTATACAAACTGCAACTGATGATTTGACAGAACCAAAGGATTCAGTAGATGCCAACGAACCTCAGCCTCTCCGCCGATCTAGTAGGGTTCCTCACCCACCTGAGAGATACTTCCGTTTCTCTATGACAGTGGGAGCGAGGATTGCATCATGAGATGATGACCCAACTAGTT